>JAQPPZ010017010.1:4510000-7061198 GCA_028583015.1 Wollemia nobilis | reverse complement strand
AATGTCAAGGATAGCCATAATCCTAGGATAATGGAGTGATAAGAGGATTTATGAAGAGCACTTAGACCTACTGAATGTGATTTAGACCCACCCAAGGAACTCCTAAATGATTTACTATGTCAAATACATCTTCATCCAAATAGAGTATTAATTGAAAGAATTCAAAAGAAGAAGTTCACCTTTACCTCCTATGTAGATTGGTTGATCCTATACTAGATGAAAAGTTGATTTTCCACCCTTTAGCTAGACCAATTAGGGAAATATGGATCACCCTTAAGAATTATGGAGTGCATGGATGTACCCTATCAAGAAGTGGAAAATACCTCATATTGCTTCTATGAAGAGGTGTATGATGTCATGATGGAGTTATTCAGGGGGAAGACACCAATAATGACTAATGAGGCATGTAATATAATAATAGAAGGAAAGTGGTCCAAAGGAGATTCTACATAGGGAGGGCCAAATCCTTTATCTTCCTCTATGGATTCTAAGCCATGCACTTCGAGTTGCATGTAAGAGTCCCAAATTACATGTTCAATCTAGATATGTAATGCAAATCAATTTTATGGATTTGAAATAGTTCAAAGGCTAGTAAAAAACCACATTTTATTCACTCAAATAGAATATCATGAATATAAATCCTATGCTACATAGGTCCCACTTGGTTGTAGAGGTGGGATTGAAGATGAGTCTTCATTAATGTAGATACCACTAGTGTTATGACCCTAAGGAATTTTTGAATAAACCCTTAGAGATAATAAGTTGAATAAATTATTTCCCCATGATAAGAGGTAAAATAACCAATAATAGTCTAACTTAGATGAGAAGACAACCCTTGCCATCATGGAAAGAAACAAGGGATGTGAATATGAAATCCAAAACTGTTATGATAACCCCCTAGAGTGGAAAATTTTTCATAATAAGAAGTACTATTTGCATCAAACATCAATTTTAACCATTAAATTTTGGGGATACTTTAGAAGCTGGGGTACATATAAGAAAATCCCTGCATGATAATGAATAAGGTGTGAAATCGACACAATGAACAAGTCTAAAAGGGGTGGTTTATTTGATGCTAAATTTTCTACCACCTAGGATAAAAGACAATATAAAGGAACCAAAAGGTCTAAGCTCATAATGGAAGGCAACATGAACCTCAACCCCACACAAGCTCAAACATAAGAAACAAACAATATCAATGATCATCATTTCAACTATACAAATAAGTGTTGTAGTGGTCAATTCAACAATAAGATAGATGACAATGAAGGGTCAAGGATATTTTTAAACATACATGTCTATATTTGGGGAAGTAGCCATGGTAGCAAAGCAGCACCACCAATGATAGAAAATTTAACTCATATAGGGGGAAATCCCTCAAGGATATTTCCCTCTAGAGTTGGAAATAAATAGTTCAATGGACACAACTAAATACACTCCCTCTCCACTTTCATCCTCCATAACTCTGCCTTATCTCTACATCTTCTCCTTTTATATGTGTACTCCAATTTTTCTCTCTACCCTTTTTCATATATTCCTACTACTTCTCATTTCCATTCTTCGGCTGCACTTATCTCATAATCAACCAATGTAGCACATATTTATCTAAGACACACCCCACCTCCAATAGTCATAGTTGTAGTAGGAACCATCCATATTACATCATTTCATTCTCACTCATCCAATTCACCACATCAAAACCATTAGTACCACACACAATGTCATCCCTCTTAATATCCTTAGTCAAGTAGGTATCACATACCACTCCATTCGCCACTATTACCACTCAATTTTATCCTATCATGATAGCATCCACCTCCACACAACCAATATATCAAGAACACCAACTTATCTTATAGTTGACAACACCCATTGTTCTTCCCAAAGGAGTTAAGTCTATAGGTGTTCTCCAATTTATAAGTGTGACTAAAATACCTAGACTACAAGGAACTAATAGAAAGTTAAGAATGATCTTGGATGTCTAGAGGAACCTATAGATCCACAAATATAACCCAACATCCTTGAAAACCCAAGTGCAAAAAATGAATAAGGAGATCTAAGGGTTAATTATTGTCTAGAATTCCAACATTTATGATGAAAGGATGAACCTCATTTATTATGTTACCATTAGCACCATTATTGAGGAAGAAAAAAATTGGTTGACCAAGGAAATGTAGCTAAAAAATATGAGAAGCTTAAGCTAATTCATGTCAAACTGAAGGAGCTACCTACAAAGGGAGAAGAACTATCAAAACATCAATTTGAGGACCTTTTGGGGGAGGTAGAAGACCTAGATACAATATAATTTCTAGATAAAAGTGAGTGAAAAATTATTTTGGGGATGGTACAACCAAATATCAATTAAGCGAGAAACAATAATTTTGATAATTTTATAGCATAGATCCCAATTTTATAGACTTTGTTCTGAAGGGTAAATGTAGGATTTTGAATCTTATGTCAATCAAGATTGGTATCATATGAATTCACCATAAATATACTTTCTAAGCCTTACCTTCATAAATTTTATCTATTTTGGAGGAGGATACAATAGTAGAGATAAAACAACAAAAATTACCCCAAATATCTTAAAATTTGGCTAATTATGAATAGGGATCGATTTTTTTTGTAAAATTCTATTGATTGAATTGAAAGAGTCATTTTCTTATTTAATGGAACCAATTGGATTAAGGGAGTTATATGATCAATAAATATAGCTAAATTGCTCATAAAATGTGAGTGAATCACTCGACATCTTGTAGTGAATTTCTCAAACAATCATAGAAGAAAAAAATAGCATGAATCCCAAGGTGAATCTTTTGAAAAGTAAATTTTTGGCATGTAGTGATACACTAAGTCATTTTGGAAGTATTCCAAGCCTATTATAAGCATGATTAAAGGTATGCAATATTTAAAGGTGCAACATTTTGTTAAATTGTCCCCAAATATTTACTTTTAGTAGGACTGATATTTTTCACCCTAGGAAATTCAGGGGTAAACATTTAATATAAATGGGGTGTAGGGCCCTCATTGTAATTTTTTTATAAATCAAACATTAAGTTTTTTATAGAAAAATTATCTACTTAATGAAATGTAACTCTAAAAAGGTATCTTGCGAATGCACTTTCACAATATCACATGGTCATCACATGTAAAAATTCAAAATTCCATTAGTTATAATATCCTAATAAGGACAGATCCAATGGTAGATACATGTTTAGAAATAATGATTTTCCCTTAATGAAAGTATCCTTCATGCCATCACACCTAAACTACCAAAAATAAATGTCAATTGATTTTCAAAGAAGATGCATATGATAACATCCACAAACACTTGTTGACATATCCTATATTTAATATTAGTAAAATCACATTAACCATTATATTATGTGATGTTATAGAATTGATTCATAGTGCAATTGTTAGATGATATCAAGGTAGTACCTAGGACAAGTATAATATCATGGTTTAATATATTATTTTTTAACAAGATAAAAATACAATAATATCCAATATAATGATAAAATCATTGTCTAACTAGTATAGATAAAAATATAAATGTTCAAATGTACTTTATTTGAAGATGTTGTCCCACCATGCCTTCAAGTTTCAACATCATGTTAGGTCATTTATAGATACTCCATAAAATTTTATCTTCTTAACATTTAAAATATATGAATGATCCTTTCTTGTTTGATCTTCTTTTATATAGTAATTAGGACTCACTCAAATATTAATATGGCATAATGATGCATAGTTGACCTAAAATGTGATTATATCATCCCAATATGATGCTTAAAAGAAATAATAATCTAAATTATTTATATGCAATTTTTAAATGGGTGCATTTTCATAATTGTTATTGACATTATCAAGCCATCACCTATGATTGTGCCCTATTGTCTAATAATAGATTCTATTAATGTAAAAAATAGTATTTGTAAAAAATGATTGATTGCATGAATATGTGGAACTTATGAAGAATATTGAATATAGCATGGACCACCAAAAATTGGGTTGGTGAGAAATAAAAAATGTTAATACAATAAAAGTAATGTCTTCAAATGAAAATTTAATGACTTTTTATAAATGTTGCAAGTAACATATTTAAAATAATTTAATAAAAATTGCTTTAAAAATATCACTCTTGAATTTTTTTGGGATGAATAATATCATAGATTTAAGAGTTGAATTGAATTTGATTAAATATTAAAATAAAAAATCTATGATATGCCCTTAGAAACTTACTTACGGAAAAATATTTTGATTTTTGTTGGACCAAAATCTATTAAAAAATAAAGGAAAACTCACCAATTTTTAAGAAATCCCAAGGAAGTAATCTAAAATGTGTCGTACTAGATAATTGAAACTTTAAATAAGTATTTTTTTAATAATGTTTATGGGCATTATTTTATAATATCTATATGTCAACTATTATTTTATCTCATATCTTATATACAATATATTTATTATGATAAAATAACAAAAAAATTAAATATATAGAGTAATACAGTAAGAACATACTATCAATATTATAAAATAACCAAATATCATGTGATTAAAAACATGGGCTTACATATATAGCATGACAAAATTAAGGCCATAATAGCAAATAGCATGACATGAAAAATAACCAAATATCATATGATTAAAACATAGGCTTATATACATATTATGATAAAATTAAAAATATACTATCAAATAACATGACATGAAATCATAAAAATGTATACTTTCAATAAGAAGACCCAAGTTTGAATATTTTCAAACAATTTATGTTTAATTGTCAAATCATCATTTAATAGCTAGGTTGCTACTATTTACACCATCCCACCAAATCAACATGTGATTACTAAGGTATCCAAATATTAAAACCTTCTCATAGCCATCCATACTACACCTTAAATGAGTTGACTTTAAAACTTCCAATCACACAAATGAATAAAAATATCTCTATCTACATTAGTCTTGATGAAATTAATTGAAATGATTTTAATTATATCCATAAGATAAAAATAGTTTATGGGACCCATAGCTTTAATACAATATGGGATATGGTGTACAAACATAGTCTCTTTTGTATTCAAAGCTTCGATCTCATATTTAGAGTTCTAAAATTTAACAACATTCAAGAAAAAATATTGTTCAACAAATTAAAAAAACTCAACATCTTCTTAGTATCTTTTGGAATGTGTTTCTTCTATTATTGATTTTATGAGAAGTTTTCATATTTTTTCTATTCTCAAATTTTCAAAAAGTTTTATTCGTGAGTCTACTTTTAGAGTGTTGTCATATGTAATACTGACTTCCTTGTAGGCTTCACATTAGATTATAAAATGTATTTTAGTCTCCACTCCTCATGTTATGGAGAAGAAACATATTCATTTTAACCGTACCTCTTAATGTATTTTCCATATCCCACTTTTGCAATTGAGATGGTGTGAACTAGATATTAATTGGACTATTATCATTTTTCTTCCATTTTGTATTTGCATCTATATATTTATTTTGTTTGTTTCATATTTTGAGTTGAACTCATTGATTTATAACTATTTGTTTCTTCCATGACAATTTTGAATATTAATCTAATATTATTTAATTTCTTTGTTAGATTTTGGGACCTCATGACATTCTAAGCTTCATTTTTCCATCCATTTGTTATTTTGTTTCATTTACATGTCATTTATTCTATTTAGTGTTTCTTTGTGGTGTAAACTCAACTACAAGAGACCAACAAAATGGACTCCAATCACATAACACAAATGCAATAATGGAAGAAAATTGTCAATTGATATTCTTCTCATTCCTTAATTCAAACCCATTCTACAAAATATTACAATCCATCATATAACAACCGAAAACCAAAGAAACCCTAAAAATGTCTTTTTTCTAAAAACTGCTAAAAATATATCTTTTTCCTATAAACTGCTAAAAATAGAAATGAGTCAGATTGCACCCAATTTGGTGCACACATACCTATTACAATAATGAACCTTAATTTAAAATATTAGGTCTCAACTTAAGGTATGACAAAATATAATAAACTTCTAACAGCCCAAAAAACCTAGGAACCTATTCTAAAAGCTAATTTTGGGGCACTAGATGTCGAATTTAGGTCCCGAAAACATGATTTTTGGAGGGTCAGGAGGATCAAAGATCATCCTAATGTAGAACACACACGTGGAACCACCTGTTAAATTTCAATGCAAACGGGCATACGGTTCACAAGTTATGGTTCCACAAGGTGCATCATTCTCCTCTGGTGAAAAAGAACTCAACTCCTATGAGTTTAGCTGAATTGAAATCCTGTAGCTTCTGGTTATCAATTTTCTTTAGCTCTGAATCTGAAACCCAAGTGTTATCTAACTATGGTAATCCCTCCCACTAAACCAGGAATGTGTTGTAGCTTCCATGTTTGGTGGTGATCACCTTCTTATCGAGCACCTGTGCAACTCTATATTTTTTCTTCTTAGGCATCTGTCGTGCCCAGTTTACTGTCTCCTGTAATTCGCCATCATCAGTAGTAAAAACATACTGAAATAAATAAGAAACATTAAAAATGGATGAAATATCAAATTCATTCGGCAGCTCCACTTTATAGGCATTATCATTGATCTTCTTCAAAATCCTGCATGGCCCAATTTTATTAAGTTTTAGTTTTTTATATGTCCCCTTAGGAAATATTTCTTTCCTAAGATGAACCATGACCATATAACCCTCTTCAAACACTTTCACCCTTCTATGTGCATCAAGAGACTCTTTGTAGTGATCATTACTACTCTACGATTTTTTCCTCACCGACTCTTGCACTTTCTAGATATGCTCAACAAATGCTTCTACATCATCACTAACTTGTTCCCCAATTGGTAACTCAATAAAATCTAATACACCTCTAGGACATTGACCATAAATAATTTGAAAAGGAGATTTACCTGTTGACCTGTTCACTGAACTATTGTATGCAAATTTGGCTTGTGATAAGGCTAAATCCCATTGTTTTGGTTTTTTTCCAACTATACATCGTAAGAGGTTTCACAATCTTCTGTTCACTACCTCTATTTTCCCATCGGTCTGTGGGTGGTAAGCACTACTAAACTGCAACTTGGTATTCAAAATTTTCCACAACGTCCTCCAAAAGTGACTCAAGAACTTAGTATCCCGATCAAAAGTAATAGTCTTTGTGAAAGCATGAGATTTCGAAAGAAAAACAATACTAACTTGATACCAAATGATTATGCATAAAATGAGATGAACGTAATCGAATCAAAATTAACATAAAATGAGAAACAGGAGCACAACCCTTTTTATTAATATAATTTCGGATTCGGTTACAATCTCTCTCCGTCCTCTTTAAGGGCTAGGAGGATTAGCATGTTTCGGTTACAATCCGTCTTTAGTAGTCTCCCTTTCGCATGCCCACATTTGAAATGGGCGGGCCAAAATGTCGCCGCCGCTTGTGCTGGTGAATCTTCAATCTCTGTCGCTTCTCCTGCGTTTAAAGAAACAACAAAAAGAGTTTAGTAGCACCTGTTGTTAAAACAAAGCATTCGGTCTTTAGAACAAATAAAACACGCATGGATGATTAGAACAATAGATTGCAGCAGATCCCGAAATTATAACGTAAAATATCCCGATGCGATTAACCCTGGTGAAGGCATGCTTGAAATTACAATCTTGAAATCATAATGTAAAAGAAATAAAAATACACTAAGCTTTGTCGACGAATGGATGGATCCATGGATCCGGATTCATGTTCTCCGTATTAAGAATCTAGAAGAAATGAATCGAAAAGGGGTAAAAGCGTGTTCAATTTTGGCAGCACTTCGTTGCTTGAGAAATGTCTACCAACCTCTCTTTTGGGTGGGAAAGTCCACCATTTTATAGACCCATGGGGTCTCTTTGGAGGGGGCACGCAGGGATGCCACGTGGCGGCCATGCCTTCTCAAAAAGGAGGAGACTCCACCTTGACTAGGGCTTACTTGACTGCCCTTGTGACAGTCCGCTAACTGCCAATCTGCCCACCTACGTGTGCATGCACAGCAGGTGGCAATAACTGACTGTCTTCGGCTGCCACTTGTCTCACGTCTGCTTTAAGTTGTTTTAATGTTGCCTCTGAATGCCTTAATGTCTGCCTTTGAACGTTTTAATGGTGCCTTTGAGCAAATGTGAAGTTCGTCACGATATCGCGATGTCACGATATCGTGACACTTCGGGTGAGGCTCCCCTTTGGGCCTTAGGTGTCGTGATTTTGTGACATCGCAAAATCATGACACCCTCGACCAAGGCTCCCCTTTGGGCCTTAGGTGTCACGATTTTGCGACGTCGCGAAATCGCAACACCCTCGGCCAAGGCTCCCCTTTGGGCCTTAGGTGTCACGATTTTGCGACGTCACAAAATCGTGACACCCTCGGCCAAGGCTCCCCTTTGGGCCTTAGGTGTCACGATTTCGCGACGTCGCGAAATCGCGACACCCTTGGCCAAGGCTCCCCTTTGGGCCTTAGGTGTCATGATTTCACGATGTTGTGAAATCGTGACACCCTCGGCCAAGGCTCCCCTTTGGGCCTTAGGTGTCACGATTTCACGACATCGCAATTTTGCGACACCCTCGGCCAAGGTTCCCCTTTGGGCCTTAGGTGTCGCGATTTCACGACGTCGCGAAATCACGATGTCACGATTTCGTGACACCCTCGGCCAAGGTTTGCTTTTAATTAAAGTTTTCTCTTGCTTAAGGCTTGCTTTTTCTTGCTTAAGGCTTGCTTGCTTTTGCTTAAGGCTTGCTAAAATGACCAGCTTTGTTTTGTTTACTTTTCGACCTTCTAAACTGCTGTGTAAGTGGCTAGGACCACTGTTTGACCTCTGAGGGCTGCCCTGAAAGCTGTGTATGTCAATGCGATCAGTGTTTGTAGTCACTTAATCGGATTGGTGCTGTTTTGGTGTCTACACTTTGGAACACCATGCAACTGTACAATCTCATCAAAGAATAAGACTGCAGTCATAGTTGCATCATTATTTTTTTTACAAGCAATGAAATGCACCATTTTTGTAAATCTGTCTACCACAATAAAAAATGAATCCTTACCCCTTTGTGTCTTGGGTAACCCCAACACGAAATCCATACTCAGATCGGTCCATGGTCCTGTAGGAACTGATAGTGGCATATACAACCATATATTTTGTGCATGGCCCTTAGCCATTTGACATACTCTGCATCTAGAGACAAACTTTATTATATCTCTCTTCATTTTTGGCCAATAGTACTTCTCCTCTACAAGATTGGTAGTTTTGGCTACTCCAAAATGACCAACCAAACCCCCACTATGTAATTCCCTCAAGATTTTCTCTCTCATAGAGCCATTGGTAATTGCACTGTTGCACAATATTCCCAAACTGCATTAGATTCATACAGATCTTTAATCCCCTAAAATACTACCATTTCATTCTCTATAGTGGTCAACAAAAAGATTCGCATACTTAATGCATCAGCAACCTTATTTTGTTTTCGTGACTTGTGTTTCAGGACAAATGTATATTGTTGTAAAAATTAAACCCATTTGGCATGCATGTTATTTAACATTTTCTAAGAATTGACATACCTCAATGCTTCATGATCAGTAAACAACATAAACTCCTTTGAGATTAAGTAGTGCCTCCAATGTTGCAATGCCTGCACAATTGCATAAAATTTCACATCATATGTAGAATAATTCTTCATTGCATCATTCAACTTCTCACTAAAAAATGCTATAGGTCGACCCTCTTGACTTAAGACACCACCAATTCCAAAAAATGAGGCATCACAATAAACCTCAAACACCTTACTGAAATTTGGTAACACTAGAACAAGGGCTTCCAACACCTTCTTCTTCAAGAGTTCAAAACTCTCTATTGTTGTTGTAGTCCATACAAACTCTTTCTCCTTAGTGCACTCAGTTATAGGGGCAACTATACTACTGAAGTTCCTAATGAACTTCCTGTAAAAGGTAGCTAGTCCATGAAAGCTCCTTACTTCTATTATAGATCGTGGAAGAGGCCATTCCAGAATCACCTTCACTTTATCATCATCCATCCTCATGCCATCTCTCAAGATTACAAATCCCAAAAACACTAAACTATCTTGAAGAAATCTACATTTCTTCAGGTTGACATACAATTTCTCCTTCTTGAGCACGTCTAACACTAATTTCAGGTGTAACAAATGGTCTTCTTCACTTTTACTATAAATAAAAATATCATCAAAATACACAACCACAAACTTACCATTATATTCTCGTAGTACTTTGTTCATCAACCGCATAAATGTACTGGGTGCATTAGACAACCCAAATGGCATCACCATCCACTCGTACAATCCATATTTTGTCTTAAAAGCTATCTTCCATTCATTCCCTTCTCGAATTATGATCTGGTAGTAGCCAATCTGTAGATCAATTTTACTGAAGTATTTAGCTCCAGCCAATCCATCCATCATGTCATCCACTCTCGATATAGGATATTGATATTTTATTGTGATTTTGTTTATGTCTATACTATCTACACACATTCGCAAGTAACCATATTTCTTTAGGGTCAACAATGCTGGAGTCGCACATGGACTCATACTCTCCCTAACTAATCCCTTCTTTATCAACTCTGTCACTTATCTACTCAACTCTGCATTATGTGTCAGATTCAACCAATAAGCTGCCTGATTTGGAAGCGTTGATCCTGGAATCAAATAAATGTGATGTTGGATATTCCTTATTGGTGGTATTCCATTTGGTAACTCCTTTGGTGTGATATATTTATATTCACTTAGAAACTTAGCTGCTGCTGTAGGCATAACCACTTCCTCTATTTCTAGCTTCCTAACTGTTAAGGCATAACAAAAGCTAGTGTCCCTGATCTTTGTAAGAAACTCCTTCATCATCAACAAGCTCTCGCTTGGCCCATAATCCTTCAGAGGTACAAGAAATACCTTTACACCATCCTTCCAAAATGTGTAAGTATTATTTCTCCTAGTATGGTTAGTATCCCTGTCGTACTGCCAAGATCTTCCCAATAGAATGTGACATGCATCCATCGAGATCACATCACACCACACTTCATCCTTGTAAGTGCTCCCAATTGAAAATTTATTCAAACACCTCTGATCTATTGTTACCTCATTCCCCTTCTTAACCCATGAGATGTGATATGGATAAGGATGTTTTTCACATTTTAGATGCATTTTATCAACCATGACATTTGACACCATATTCTCACAGGTACCACCATTAATGACAATGTTACATACCTTCCCTCCTGATGCACACCTTGTTTGAAATATGTTCGTTCACGGCCAAGAACCTTCATCATCTATGGTCTGCCCCTTTTCTTTGCTTTGCACCATCTCTTTCTTAGGAGCAATCAACTTCCTCCTTATCATAAGTGCTTCCTCCATGTTAGCAACAACTTCATCCTCATCCTGATCTTCCATATCAACCAGATTGAACCTTCCTTGTCCTCCTTGACCCCTTTCTTGGACATCACGTTGGGGACACTCAAATGCTCTATGTCCCTCTTCACAACATCCATAATAGGTATACGACCTCCTCATATCATTCCCATTTTGTCCACCACCATAACCTCTACCTTGTTGGTATCCTCTTCCTCTCAGATTCTGCCCATCTTCTTCTTGTTTAGTAGGTATTGAGGATTCTCCCTTGAGAAAATTAGATCCACTTTGACCTCGACCTAAAGAGGGTGTGAATCCCTTCTTACATCTTCTATTAATCCTTTTCAATTTCTCCTCCACCTTGAGGGCCATTTGATACACATCCTCCACTGTAAGAGTGTGATGCATGCTCATCTCATCTTGAACAACAAAACTTAGGCCATTTATATACCTAGAAGCCTTTTGGTCCTTTGTATCATTGTGCTCCACTTGAATGGATAGCTTATAGAATTCATTAGTATAGACCTCAATGCTTTTATCCTTTTGTCAAAGATTTTGAATTTTATGAAATAGTGTTTGGGAGTAGTCTACAGGTATAAATTTTTCCTGTAACTTCTTCTTTATCTTTGTCCTGATATTTTCCTTTCCATTCTTATGTCGTGTAGTCTATAAATGATCCCACCAAATCAATGCATGTCCCTTCAACTTTGTGCATGCAAACTTAACCTTCTTCTCTTTAGCAAGGTTGCTCCATTCAAAATATTTTTCTAGGCTATTAATCCAATCAATCAACTCCTCTAGTTTCAACCCACCAGCATACTCGAGAACCTCGATCTTGATTCCATACCGATTCCCCTTAAGCCCATCTAGAGCTTGTATTAGTCGATTTTAAAAATTGTGTCCTTCCTCTGGGCCCTCTGGTTCTACTTCTACGTGGACCTCAGATCCATGTTCCTTAGGTATATTTTCATCATCAGATCCTTGATCTGCACGTGCCCTAGGATGTCTCTCTCCCATGCGATCAATGACACTAGTCAGTCATGTTTTTTCTACATTTAGATCCTCGATCTGCCTATTTATCTGGACATATCTTCTAGGTGGAATCTTCTCTTCACTAGCGAGATCACACCCGCTCTTATACCAAACGGTGTAAACTCAGCTACAAGAGATCAACAAAATGGACTCCAATCACATAACACAAATGCAATAAGAGAAGAAAACTTCCAATTGATATTCTTATCATTCCTAAATTCACACCCCTTCTAAAAAATATTACAATCCATCATATAGCAACCGAAAACCAAAGAAACCCTAAAAATGTTTTTTTTCTAAAAACTGCTAAAAATAGATCTTTTTCCTATAAACTGCTAACAATAGAAATGAGTCGCATTACACCCAAATTTGGTGCAAACATCCCTATTACAATAATGAACCTTAATTTAAAATATTAGGTCTCAAATTAAGGTATGACAAAATATAATAAACTTCTAACAACCAAAAAAACCCAAAAATCTTGGGAACCTATTCTAAAAGCTAATTTTGGGGCACTAGATGTTGGATTTAGGTCCTAAAAACATGATTTTTGGAGGATCAGTACGATCAGAGATCATCCTGATGCATAACATGCATGTGGAACCACCTGTTAAATTTCAAGGCAAATAGGCGTACGGTTCACAAGTTATGGCTCCAACAAGGTGCATCATTCTCCTCTGGTGAAAAAGAACTCAACTCCTACGAGTTCAGCTGAATTGAAATCCTGTAGCTTCTGGTTATCAATTTTCCTTAGCTCTAACTCTGAAACCCAAGTGTTATCTGACTATGGTAATCCCTCCCACTAAACCAAGAATTTGTTGTAGCTCCCATGTCTTGTGGTGATCACCTTCTTATCAAGCACCTGTGCAACTCTATATATTTTTTTCATAGGTATCTGTCGTGCCCAATTTACTGTCTCCTGTAATTTACCATCCTTGACAATACTAGGAGACTGAAATAAATAAGAAACATTAAAAATGGATGAAATATCAAATTCATCGGGCAACTCCACTTTATAGGCATTATCATTGATCTTCTTCAAAATTCTGCATGGCCCAATTTTCTTAAGTTTTAGTTTGTTATATGTCCCCTTAGGAAATATTTCTTTCCTAATATGAACCATGACCATATCACCCTCTTCAAACACTTTCACCCTTATGTGTGCGTCAACAGACTCTTTGTAGTGAGCATTACTACTCTACAATTTTTTCGTGACTAACTCTTGCACTTTCTAGATATGCTCAGCAAATGCTTCTGCATCATCACTAACTTGTTCCCCAATTGGTAACTCAACCAAATATAATACACCTCTAGGATTTTGACCATAAATAATTTGAAAATGAGATTTACCTGTTGACCTGTTCACTGAACTGTTGTATGCAAATTTGGCTTGTGACAAGGCTAAATCCCATTGTTTTGGTTTTTTTCCAACTATGCATCGTAAGAGGTTTCTCAAGCTTCTATTCACTACCTCTATTTGCCCATAGATCTGTGGGTGGTAAGCACTACTAAACTGCAACCTGGTATTCAAATTTTTCCACAACGTCCTCCAAAAGTGACTCAAGAACTTAGTATCCTGATCACAAGTAATAGTCTTTGAAACACCATGCAATTGCACAATCTCATCAAATAATAAGACTGCAGTCATAGTTGCATCATTATTTTTTTTACAACTAATGAAATGCACCATTTTTGTAAATCTATCTACCACAAAAAAAAATGAATCCTTACCCCTTTGTGTCTTGGGCAACCCCAACATGAAATCCATACTCAAATCGGTCCATGGTCTTGTAGGAATTGGCAATGGCATATACAATCTTGTGTTTTGCGCATGACCCTTAGCCATTTGACATACTTTGCATCTAGAGATAAACTTGATTATATTTCTCTTCATTTTTTGCCAATAGTACTTCTCCTCTACAAGAGTGGTAGTTTTGGCTACTCCAAAATGACTAGCCAAACCCCCACTATGTAATTTCCTCAATATGTTCTCTCTCATAGAGCCATTAGGAATGCATAATTAATTAACCTTAAAAAAGTAACCATTCTATAAAAAATACTCTTCAAAAATAGTATGGGACTTGCGCCCTACCGCACTTTTGCACTGTTGCACAATATTCCCAAAATCTGCATCAGTTTCATGCAGATATTTAATCCCCTCAAATCCTACCACTTCATTCTCCATAGTGGTCATCAAAAATACTCTCCTACTCAATGCATCAACAACCTTATTCTATTTTCCTGACTTGTTTTTCAGGACAAATGTATACTTTTGCAAAAATGAAACCCATTTGGCATGCCTGCTATTTAACTTTTTTTGAGAATTGACATTACCTCAATGCTTCATGATCAGTAAACAACAAAAACTCCTTTGATATTAAGCAGTGCCTCCAATGTTGCAATGCTTGCACAATTGCAAGTATTGAGGATTCTCCCTTGAGAAAATTAGATCCACTTCGACCCCGACCTAAAGAGGGTGTGAATCCCTTCTTACCTCTTCTATTAACCCTTTTCAATTTCTCCTCCACCTTGAGGGCCATTTGATATGCATCCTCCATTGTAAGAGTGCGATGCATGCTCATCTCATCTTGAACAACAAAACTTAGGCCATTTACATACCTAGCAGCCTTTTGGTCCTCCATCTCATTGTGCTCCACTCAAATGGATAGCTTGTAGAATTCATTAGTATAGTCCTCAATGCTTTGATCCTTCTATCGAATATTCTGAAATCTATGAAATAGGGTTTGGGAGTAGTCTACAGGTATAAATTTTTCTTGTAACTTCTTCTTCATCTTTGTCCAATCCTTGATCTTTTCCTTTCCATTCCTCTATCATGTAGTCTGTAAATGATCCCACCAAATCAATGCATGTCCCTTCAACTTTGTGCATGCAATCTTAACCTTCTTCTCTTTAGCAAGGTTACTCCATTCAAAATATTTTTCTAGGCTATTGATCCAATCGATCAACTCCTCTGGTTTCAACCCACCAACATACTCGAGAACCTCGATCTTGATCCCATATCGATTCCCCTTAAGCCCCTCTAGAGCTCGTATCAGTCGATTTTCAAAATTGTGCCCTTCTTCCTCTGGGCCCTCTGGTTCTACTTCTACGTGGACCTCAGATCCACATTCCTCAAGTATATTTTCATCATTAGATCCTTGATCTGCACGTGCCCTAGGATGTCTCTCTCCCATGCGATCAATCACACCATTCAATCATGCTATTTCTACATTTAGATCCTTGATCTACCTATTCATCTGGGCATATCTTCTAGGTGGCATCTTCCCTTCACTAGCGAGATCACACCCACTCTAATACCAAATGGTGTAAACTCAGCTACAAGAGACCAACAAAATGGACTCCAATCACATAACACAAATGCAATATAATGGAAGAAACCTGCAAATTGATATTCTTCTCATTCCTGAATTCACACCCCTTCTCCAAAATATTACAATCCATCATATAGCAACCGAAAACCAAAGAAACCCTAAAAATGTATTTTTTCTAAAAACTGCTAAAAATAGATCTTTTTCTAAAACTGCTAAAAATAGAAATGAGTCGGATTGCACCCAAATTTGGTGCACACATCCCTCTTACAATAATGAACCTTAATTTAAAATATTAGGTCTCAACTTAAGGTATAACAAAAGATAATAAACTTCTAACATCCAAAAAAACCCAAAAAACCCGGGAACCTATTCTAAAAGCTAATTTTGGGACACTAGATGTCGGAGTTAGGTCCCAAAAACATGATTTTTGGAGGGTCAAGAGGATCAAAGATCATCCTGATGCAGAACACGCATGTGGAACCACCTGTTAAATTTCAAGGCAAACGGGCGTACGGTTCACAAGTTATGGCTCCAGCAAGGTGCATCATTCTCCTCTGGTGAAAAAGAACTCAGCTCCTGCGAGTTCAGCTGAATTGAAATCCTGTAGCTTCTGGTTATCAATTTTCTTTAGCTCTGACTCTGAAACCCAAGTGTTATCTAACTATGGTAATCCTTCCCACTGAACCAGGAATTTGTTGTAGCTCCCATGTCTGGTGGTGATCACCTTCTTATCGAGCACCTGTGCAACTCTATCTTTTTTCTTCTTAGGCATCTGTCATGCCCAATTTATTGTCTCCTGTAATTCACCATCCTTGGCAGTACCAGGATACTGAAATAAATCAGAAACATTAAAAATGGGTGAAATATCAAATTCATCGGGCAACTCCACTTTATAGGCATTATCATTGATCTTCTTCAAAATCTTGCATGGCCCAATTTTCTTAAGTTTCAGTTTGTTATACGTCCCCTTAGGAAATATTTCTTTCCTAAGATGAACCATGACCATATCACCCTCTTCAAACACTTTCACCCTTCGTGCAGGACAGATCTTTGTAGTGAGCATTACTACTCGCAATTTTTCCCTCACCGACTCTTGCACTTTCTGGATATGCTCAGCAAATGCTTCGCATCATCACTAACTTGTTCCCCAATTGGTAACTCAACCAAATCTAATACACCTCTAGGATTTTGACCATAAATAATTTGAAAAGGAGATTTACCTGTCGACCTATTCACTGAACTGTTGTATGCAAATTCGGCTTGTGACAAGGCTAAATCCCATTGTTTTGGTTTTTCTCCAACTATGCATCGTAAGAGGTTTCCCAAGCTTCTGTTCACTACCTCTATTTTCCCATCAGTCTGTGGGTGGTAAGCACTACTAAACTGCAACCTGGTGTTCAACTTCTTCCACAATGTCCTCCAAAAGTGACTCAAGAACTTAGTATCCCGATCAGAAGTAATAGTCTTTGGAACACCATGCAACCACACAATCTCATCAAAGAATAAGACTGCAGTCCTAGTTGCATCATTAGTTTTTTGACAAGCAATGAAATGCACCATTTTTGAAAATCTGTCTACCACAACAAAAACTGAATCCTTACCCTCTCGTGTCTTGGGCAACCCCAACATGAAATCCATACTCGGATCAGTCCATGGTCCTGTAGGAACTGGCAGTGGCATATACAACCCAGTATTTTGTGCATGGCCCTTAGCCATTTGACATACTCTGCATCTAGAGATAAACTTGATTATGTCTCTCTTCATTTTTGGCCAATAGTACTTCTCCTCTACAAGAGTGGTAGTTTTGGCTACTCCAAAATGACCAGCCAAACCCCCACTATGTAATTCCCTCAAGATGTTCTCTCTCATAGAGCCATTGGGAATGCATAATCGATTACCCTTAAACAAGTAACCATTATGTAAAAAATACTCTTCAAAAATAGTATGGGACTCACCCTCTACCGCACTTTTGCACTATTGCACAATATTCCCAAAATCTGCATCAGATTCATACAGATCTTTAATCCCCTCAAATCCTACCACTTCATTCTCCATAGTGGTCAACAACAAGACTCTCCTACTCAATGCATCAACAACCTTATTCTGTTTTCCTGACTTGTGTTTCAGGACAAATGTATACTGTTGCAAAAATGAAACCCATTTGGCATGCCTACTATTTAACTTTTTTTGAGAATTGACATACCTCAATGCTTCATGATCAGTAAACAACACAAACTCCTTTGAGATTAAGTAGTGCCTCCAATGTTGCAATGCTTGCACAATTGCATAAAATTCCACATCATATGTAGAATAATTCTTCCTTGCATCATTCAACTTCTCACTAAAAAATGCTATAGGTCGGCCCTCTTGACTTAAGACACCACCAATTCCAACAAATGAGGCATCACAATCAACCTCAAACACCTTACTAAAATATGGTAACACTAGAACAGGGGCTTTCGACACCTTCTTCTTCAAGAGTTCAAAACTCTCTGTTGCTGTCATAGTCCATACAAACTCTTTCCCCTTCGTGCACTCAGTTATAGGGGCAGCTATACTACTGAAGTTCCTGATGAACTTCCTGTAAAAGGTAGCTAGGCCATGAAAGCTCCTTACTTCTGATTATAGATCATGGAAGAGGCCATTCTAGAATCGCCTTCACTTTCTCATCATCCATCCTCATGCCATCTCTTGAGATTACAAATCCCAAAAACACTAAACTATCTTGAAGAAATCTACATTTCTTCAAGTTGACATACAATTTCTCCTTCTTGAGCACGTCTAACACTAATTTCAGGTGTAACAAATGCTCTTCTTCACTTTTACTATAAATCAAAATATCATCAAAATACACAACCACAAACTTACCATTATATTCTCGTAGTACTCTGTTCATCAACCGCATAAATGTACTGGGTGCATTAGACAACCCAAATGGCATCACCATCCACTCGTACAATCCATATTTTGTCTTAAAAGTTGTCTTCCATTCATCCCCTTATCGAATTCTGATCTGGTAGTAGCCACTCCATAGATCAATTTTATTGAAGTATTTAGCTCCAGCCAATCCATCCATCATGTCATCCACTCTCGGCATAGGATACCGATACTTTATTATGATCTTGTTTATGGCTCTACTATCCACACACATCCGCCAGTCACCATATTTCTTTGGGGTCAGCAATGTTGGAGTCGCACATGGACTCATACTCTCCCTAACTAATCCCTTCTTTATCAACTCTGTCACTTGCCTACTCAACTCTGCATTCTATGTCGGGTTCAACCGATAAGCTGCCTGATTTGGGAGCGTTGATCCTAGAATCAAATCCATGTGATGTTGGATATCCCTTTTTGGTGGTAGCCCATCTGGTAACTCCTATGGTGTGATATCTTTATATTCACTTAGCAACTTAGCTACTGCTGTAGGCATAACCACTTCCTCTATTTCTAGCTTCCTAGCTGTTAAGGCATAATAGAAGCTAGCATCCTTGATCTCTGCAAGAAACTCCTTCATCATCAACAAGCTCTCACTCGGCCCATCCTCCTTCAGAGGTACAAGAACTACCTTTACACCATCCTTCCAGAATGTGTAAGTATTCTTTCTCCCATTATGGTTAGTATCCCTGTCGTACTGCCAAGGTCTTCCCAATAGAATGTGACATGCATCCATCGAGATCACATCACACCACACTTCATCCTTGTAAGTGCTCCCAATTGAAAATTTAATTAAACACCTCTGATCTACTATTACCTCATTCCCCTTCTTAACCCATGAGATGCGATATGGATAAGGATGTTTTTCACATTTCAGGTGCATTTTATCAACCATGACATTTGACACCATATTCTCACAGCTACCACCATCAATGACAATGTTACATACCTTCCCTCCTGATGTACACCTTGTTCAAAATATGTTCATTCGTAGCCAAGAATCTTCACCATCTATGGTTTGCCCCTTTGCTTTGCTCTGCACCATCTCTTTCTTAGGAGCAATCAATATCCTCCTTATCATAAGTGCTTCCCCCATGTCAGCAACAACTTCATCCTCATCCTGCTCTTCCATCTCAACCATATTGACCCTTCCTTGTCCTCCTTGACCCCTTTCTTGGACATCACGTTGGGGACACTCAAATGCTCTGTGCCCCTCCTCACCACATCCATAATAGGTATACGACCTCCTTGGATCATTCCCATTTCATCCACCATCGTAACCTCTACCTCGTTGGTATCCTCTTCCTCTCAGATTCTGCCCATCTTCTTCTTGTTTAGCAGGTATTGAGGATTCTCCCTTGAGAAAATTAGATCCACTTCGACCCCGACCTGAAGAGGGTGTGAATCCCTTCTTACCTCTTCTATTAACCCTTTTCAATTTCTCCTCCGCCTTGAGGGCCATTTGATATGCATCCTCCACTGTAAGAGTGCGATGCATGCTCATCTCATCTTGGACAACAAAACTTAGGCCATTTACATACCTAGCAGCCTTTTGGTCCTCCGTCTCATTATGCTCCACTCGAATGGATAGCTTGTAGAATTCATTAGTATAGTCCTCAATGCTTTGATCCTTCTATCGAAGATTCTAAAATCTATGAAATAGGGTTTGGGAGTAGTCTACAAGTATAAATTTTTCCTATAACTTCTTCTTCATCTTTGTCCAATCCCTGATCTTTTCCTTTCCATTCCTCTGTCGTGTAGTCTATAAATGATCCCACCAAATCAATGCATGTCCCTTCAAATTTGTGCATGCGAGCTTAACCTTCTTCTCTTCAGCAAGGTTACTCCATTCAAAATATTTTTCTAGGCTATTTTCATCCCCCAATTTTTTTTACTTTATCATCATTATTCTTTTTTTTTCTCCATTCTCATTCTTTTTTTTAGCTCCTTGTTCAAAATTCCTCTTCTTTTTTCTTTTTTTTTTTTTTTTTTTTTTTTTTTCTCCTTTTTTTTTTTTTCCCTCGGGATTTTTTTCTATTTTTCCCTTCCCTCCCTGGGTGATCCCACACCTGATACCAAATGGTGTAAACTCAACTATAAGAGACCAACAAAATGGACTCCAATCACATAACACAAATGCAATATAATGGAAGAAAATTGCAAATTGATATTCTTCTCATTCTTGAATTCACACCCCTTCTCCAAAATATTACAATCCATCATATAGCAACCGAAAACCAAAGAAACCCTAAAAATGTTTTTTTCTAAAAATTGCTAAAAATAGATATTTTTCCTAAAAACTGCTAAAAATAGAAATGAGTCGGATTGCACCCAAATTTGGTGCACACATCCCTCTTACAATAATGAACCTTAATTTAAAATATTAGGTCTCAACTTAAGGTATAACAAAAGATAATAAACTTCTAACATCCAAAAAAACCCAAAAACCCGGGAACCTATTCTAAAAGCTAATTTTGGGACACTAGATGTCGGAGTTAGGTCTCGAAAATATGATTTTTGGAGGGTCAAGAGGATCAAAGATCATCCTGATGCAGAACATGCACGTGGAACCACCTATTAAATTTCAAGGCAAACGGGCGTACGGTTCACAAGTTATGGCTCCGACAAGGTGCATCATTCTCCTCTAGTGAAAAAGAACTCAACTCCTGCGAGTTCAGCTGAATTGAAATCCTGTAGCTTCTGGTTATCAATTTTCTTTAGCTCTGACTCTGAAACCCAAGTGTTATTTGACTGTGGTAATCCTTCCCACTGAACCAGGAATCTGTTGTAGCTCCCATGTCTGGTGGTGATCACCTTCTTATCGAGCACTTGTGCAACTCTATCTTTTTTCTTCTTAGGCATCTGTCATGCCCAATTTATTGTCTCCTGTAATTCACCATCCTCGAAAGTACCAGGATACTAAAATAAATCAGAAACATTAAAAATGGGTGAAATATCAAATTCATCGGGCAACTCCACTTTATAGGCATTATCATTGATCTTCTTCAAAATCCTGCATGGCCCAATTTTCTTAAGTTTCAGTTTGTTATACGTCCCCTTAGGAAATATTTCTTTCCTAAGATGAACCATGACCATATCACCCTCTTCAAACACTTTCACCCTTCTGTGTGCATCAGCAGACTCTTTGTAGTGAGCATTACTACTCTGCAATTTTTCCCTCACTGACTCTTGCACTTTCTGGATATGCTCAACAAATGCTTCTGCATCATCACTAACTTGTTCCCCAATTGGTAACTCAACCAAATCTAATACACCTCTAGGATTTTGACCATAAATAATTTGAAAAGGAGATTTACCTGTCGACCTGTTCACTGAACTATTGTATGCAAATTCGGCTTGTGACAAGGCTAAATCCCATTGTTTTGGTTTTTCTCCAACTATGCATCGTAAGAGGTTTCCCAAGCTTCTGTTCACTACCTCTATTTGCCCATCGGTCTGTGGGTGGTAAGCACTACTGAACTGCAACCTGGTGTTCAAATTTTTCCACAATGTCCTCCAAAAGTGACTCAAGAACTTAGTATCCCGATCAGAAGTAATAGTCTTTGGAACACCATGCAACCACACAATCTCATCAAAGAATAAGACTGCAGTCCTAGTTGCATCATTAGTTTTTTGACAAGCAATGAAATGCACCATTTTTGAAAATCTGTCTACCACAACAAAAAATTGAATCCTTACCCCTCTGTGTCTTGGGCAACCCCAACATGAAATCCATACTCAGATCGGTCCATGGTCCTGTAGGAACTGATAGTGGCATATACAACCCTGTATTTTGCGCATGGCCCTTAGCCATTTGACATACTCTGCATCTAGAGACAAACTTGATTATATCTCTCTTCATTTTTGGCCAATAGTACTTCTCCTCTACAAGAGTGGTAGTTTTGGCTACTCCAAAATGACCAGCCAAACCCCCACTATGTAATTCCCTCAAGATGTTCTCTCTCATAGAGCCATTGGGAATGCATAATCGATTACCCTTAAACAAGTAACCATTCTGTAAAAAATACTCTTCAAAAATAGTATGGGACTCACCCTCTACCGCACTTTTGCACTATTGCACAATATTCCCAAAATCTGCATCAGATTCATACAGATATTTAATCCCCTCAAATCCTACCACTTCATTCTCCATAGTGGTCAACAACAAGACTCTCCTACTCAATGCATCAACAACCTTATTCTATTTTCCTGACTTGTGTTTCAGGACAAATGTATACTGTTGCAAAAATGAAACCCATTTGGCATGCCTACTATTTAACTTTTTTTGAGAATTGACATACCTCAATGCTTCATGATCAGTAAACAACACAAACTCCTTTGAGAGTAAGTAGTGCCTCCAATGTTGCAATGCTTGCACAATTGCATAAAATTCCACATCATATGTAGAATAATTCTTCCTTGCATCATTCAACTTCTCACTAAAAAATGCTACAGGTCGGCCCTCTTGACTTAAGACACCACCAATTCCAACAAATGAGGCATCACAATCAACCTCAAACACCTTACTGAAATCTGGTAACACTAGAACAGGGGCTTCCGACACCTTCTTCTTCAAGAGTTCAAAACTCTTTGTTGTTGTCGTAGTCCATACAAACTCTTTCCCCTTCGTGCACTCAGTTATAGGGGCAACTATACTACTGAAGTTCCTGATGAACTTCCTGTAAAAGGTAGCTAGGCCATGAAAGCTCCTTACTTCTGTTATAGTTCATGGAAGAGGCCATTCTAGAATCGCCTTCACTTTCTCATCATCCATCCTCATGCCATCTCTTGAGATTACAAATCCCAAAAACACTAAACTATCTTGAAGAAATCTACATTTCTTTAGGTTGACATACAATTTCTCCTTCCTGAGCACGTCTAACACTAATTTCAGGTGTAACAAATGCTCTTCTTCACTTTTACTATAAATCAAAATATCATCAAAATACACAACCACAAACTTACCATTATATTCCCGTAGTACTCTGTTCATCAACCGCATAAATGTACTGGGTGCATTAGACAACCCAAATGGCATCACCATCCACTCGTACAACCCATATTTTGTCTTAAAAGTTGTCTTCCATTCATCCCCTTCTCTAATTCTGATCTGGTAGTAGCCACTCCATAGATCAATTTTATTAAAGTATTTAGCTCCAGCCAATCCATCCATCATGTCATCCACTCTCGGCATAGGATACCGATACTTTATTGTGATCTTGTTTATGGCTCTACTATCCACACACATTCTCTAGTCACCATATTTCTTTGGGGTCAGCAATGCTGGAGTCGCACATGGACTCATACTCTCCCTAACTAATCCCTTCTTTATCAACTCTATCACTTGCCTACTCAACTCTGCATTCTGTGTTGGGTTCAACCGATAAGCTTCCTGATTTGGGAGCGTTGATCCTGGAATCAAATCCATGTGATGTTGGATATCCCTCTTTGGTGGTAGCCCATCTGGTAACTCCTCTGGTGTGACATCTTTATATTCACTTAGCAACTTAGCTGTTACTGTAGGCATAACCACTTCCTCTATTTCTAGCTTCCTAGTTGTTAAGGCATAACATAAGCTAGCATCCTTGATCTCTGCAAGAAACTCCTTCATCATCAACAAGCTCTCACTCGGTCCATCCTCCTTCGGAGGTACAAGAACTACCTTTACACCATCCTTCCAGAATGTGTAAGTATTCTTTCTCCCATTATGGTTAGTATCCCTGTCGTACTGCCAAGGTCTTCCCAATAGAATGTGACATGCATCCATCGAGATCACATCACACCACACTTCATCCTTGTAAGTGCTCCCAATTGAAAATTTAATTAAACACCTCTGATCTACCGTTACCTCATTCCCCTTCTTAACCCATGAGATGTGATATGGATAAGGATGTTTTTCACATTTCAGGTGCATTTTTTCAACCATGACATTTGACACCATATTCTCAAAGCTACCACCATCAATGACAATGTTACATACCTTCCCTCCTGATGTACACCTTGTTCAAAATATGTTCATTCGTAGCCAAGAATCTTCACCATCTATGGTCTACCCCTTTGCTTTGCTCTGCACCATCTCTTTCTTAGGAGCAATCAATATCCTCCTTATCATAAGTGCTTCCCCCATGTCAGCAACAACTTCATCCTCATCCTGCTCTTCCATCTCAACCAGATTGACCCTTCCTTGTCCTCCTTGACCCCTTTCTTGGACATCACATTGGGGACACTCAAATGCTCTATGCCCCTCCTCACCACATCCATAATAGGTATACGACCTCCTTGGATCATTCCCATTTCATCCACCACCGTAACCTCTACCTCATTGGTATCCTCTTCCTCTCAGATTCTGCCCATCTTCTTCTTGTTTAGTAGGTATTGAGGATTCTCCCTTGAGAAAATTAGATCCACTTTGACCCTGACCTAAAGAGGGTGTGAATCCCTTCTTACCTCTTCTATTAACCCTTTTCAATTTCTCCTCTACCTTGAGGGCCATTTGATATGCATCCTCCACTGTAAGAGTGCGATGCATGCTCATCTCATCTTGAACAACAAAACTTAGGCCATTTACATACCTAGCAGCCTTTTGGTCCTCCATCTCATTGTGCTCCACTCGAATGGATAGCTTGTAGAATTCATTAGTATAGTCCTCAATGCTTTGATCCTTCTATCGAAGATTCTAAAATCTATGAAATAGGGTTTGGGAGTAGTCTACAAGTATAAATTTTTCCTATAACTTCTTCTTCATCTTTGTCCAATCCTTGATATTTTCCTTTCCATTCCTCTTTCGTGTAGTCTGTAAATGATCCCACCAAATCAATGCATGTCCCTTCAACTTTGTGCATGCGAGCTTAACCTTCTTCTCTTTAGCAAGGTTACTCCATTCAAAATATTTTTCTAGGTTATTCCCTTTTTTTTTCTTTTTTTGGTGTCTGATACCAAATGGTGTAAACTCAACTACAAGAGACCAACAAAATGGACTCCAATCACATAACACAAATGCAATATAATGGAAGAAACCTACAAATTGATATTCTTCTCATTCTTGAATTCACACCCCTTCTACAAAATATTACAATCCATCATATAGCAACCGAAAACCAAAGAAACCCTAAAAATGTTTTTTTCTAAAATTCTAAAAATAGATCTTTTTCTAAAAATTGCTAAAAATAGAAATGAGTCGGATTGCACCCAAATTCGGTGCACACATCCCTCTTACAATAATGAACCTTAATTTAAAATATTAGGTCTCAACTTAAGGTATAACAAAATATAATAAACTTCTAACATCCAAAAAAACCCAAAAAACCTGGGAACCTATTCTAAAAGCTAATTTTGGGACACTAGATGTCGGAGTTAGGTCCTAAAAATATGATTTTTGGAGGGTCAAGAGCATCAAAGATGAGCCTGATGCAGAACATGCACGTGGAACCACCTGTTAAATTTCAAGGCAAACGGGCGTACGGTTCACAAGTTATGGCTCCGACAAGGTGCATCATTCTCCTCTGGTGAAAAAGAACTCAGCTCCTACGAGTTCAGCTGAATTGAAATCTTGTAGCTTCTGGTTATCAATTTTCTTTAGCTCTAACTCTAAAACCCAAGTGTTATCTGACTATGGTAATCCTTCCCACTGAACCAGGAATCTGTTGTAGCTCCCATGTCTGGTGGTGATCACCTTCTTATCGAGCACCTGTGCAACTCTATATTTTTTCTTCTTAGGCATCTGTCATGCCCAATTTATTATCTCCTATAATTCACCATCCTTGATAGTACCAGGATACTAAAATAAATCAGAAACATTAAAAATGGGTGAAATATCAAATTCATCGGGCAACTCCACTTTATAGGCATTATCATTGATCTTCTTCAAAATCTTGCATGGCCCAATTTTCTTAAGTTTTAGTTTGTTATACGTCCCCTTAGGAAATATTTCTTTCCTAAGATGAACCATGACCATATCACCCTCTTCAAACACTTTCACCCTTCTATGGACTCTTTAGTGTGAGCATTACTACTCGCAATTTTTCCCTCACTGACTCTTGCACTTTCTGGATATGCTCAGCAAATGCTTCTGCATCATCACTAACTTGTTCCCCAATTGGTAACTCAACCAAATCTAATACACCTCTAGGATTTTGACCATAAATAATTTGAAAAGGAGATTTACCTATCGACCTGTTCACTGAACTTTTGTATGCAAATTCGGCTTGTGACAAGGCTAAATCCCATTGTTTTGGTTTTTCTCCAACTATGCATCGTAAGAGGTTTCCCAAGCTTCTGTTCACTACCTCTATTTTCCCATCGGTCTGTGGGTGGTAAGCACTACTGAACTGCAACCTGGTGTTCAAATTTTTCCACAACGTCCTCCAAAAGTGACTCAAGAACTTAGTATCCCGATCAGAAGTAATAGTCTTTGGAACACCATGCAACCGCACAATCTCATCAAAGAATAAGACTGCAGTCCTAGTTGCATCATTAGTTTTCTGACAAGCAATGAAATGCACCATTTTTGAAAATCTGTCTACCACAACAAAAACTGAATCCTTACCCCTCTGTGTCTTGGGCAACCCCAACATGAAATCCATACTCAGATCGGTCCATGGTCCTGTAGGAACTGGCGATGGCATATAAAACCCTGTATTTTGTGCATGGCCCTTAGCCATTTGACATACTCTGCATCTAGAGACAAACTTGATTATGTCTCTCTTCATTTTTGGCCAATAGTACTTCTCCTCTACAAGAGTGGTAGTTTTGGCTACTCCAAAATGACCAGCCAAACCCCCACTATGTAATTCCCTCAAGATGTTCTCTCTCATAGAGCCATTGGGAATGCATAATCGATTACCCTTAAACAAGTAACCATTCTATAAAAAATACTCTTCAAAAATAGTATGGGACTCACCCTCTACCGCACTTTTGCACTATTGCACAATATTCCCAAAATCTGCATCAGATTCATACAGATCTTTAATCCCCTCAAATCCTACCACTTCATTCTCCATAGTGGTCAACAACAAGACTCTCCTACTCAATGCATCAACAACCTTATTCTGTTTTCCTGACTTGTGTTTCAGGACAAATGTATACTATTGCAAAAATGAAACCCATTTGGCATGCCTACTATTTAACTTTTTTTGAGAATTGACATACCTCAATGCTTCATGATCAGTAAACAACACAAACTCCTTTGAGATTAAGTAGTGCCTCCAATGTTGCAATGCTTGCACAATTGCATAAAATTCCACATCATATGTAGAATAATTCTTCCTTGCATCATTCAACTTCTCACTAAAAAATGCTATAGGTCGGCCCTCTTGACTTAAGACACCACCAATTCCAACAAATGAGGCATCACAATCAACCTCAAACACCTTACTAAAATCTGGTAACACTAGAACAGGGGCTTCCGACACCTTCTTCTTCAAGAGTTCAAAACTCTCTGTTGTTGTCGTAGTCCATACAAACTCTTTCCCCTTCGTGCACTCGGTTATAGGGGCAGCTATACTACTGAAGTTCCTGATGAACTTCCTGTAAAAGGTAGCTAGTCCATGAAAGCTCCTTACTTCTGTTATAGATCATGGAAGAGGCCATTCCAGAATCACCTTCACTTTCTCATCATCCATCCTCATGCCATCTCTTGAGATTACAAATCCCAAAAACACTAAACTATCTTGAAGAAATCTACATTTCTTCAAGTTGACATACAATTTCTCCTTCCCGAGCACGTCTAACACTAATTTCAGGTGTAACAAATGCTCTTCTTCACTTTTACTATAAATCAAAATATCATCAAAATACACAACCACAAACTTACCATTATATTCCCGTAGTACTCTGTTCATCAACCGCATAAATGTACTGGGTGCATTAGACAACCCAAATGGCATCACCATCCACTCGTACAACCCATATTTTGTCTTAAAAGTTGTCTTCCATTCATCCCCTTCTCTAATTTTGATCTGGTAGTAGCCACTCCATAGATCAATTTTACTGAAGTATTTAGCTCCAGCCAATCCATCCATCATGTCATCCACTCTCGGCATAGGATACCGATACTTTATTGTGATCTTGTTTATGGCTCTACTATCCACACACATCCGCCAGTCACCATATTTCTTTGGGGTCAGCAATGCTGGAGTCGCACATGGACTCATACTCTCCCTAACTAATCCCTTCTTTATCAACTCTGTCACTTGCCTACTCAACTCTACATTCTGTGTTGGGTTCAACCGATAAGCTGCCTGATTTGGGAGCGCTGATCCTGGAATCAAATCCATGTGATGTTGGATATCCCTTTTTGGTGGTAGCCCATCTGGTAACTCCTCTGGTGTGACATCTTTATATTCACTTAGCAACTTAGCTGTTGCTGTAGGCATAACCACTTCCTCTATTTCTAGCTTCCTAGTTGTTAAGGCATAACAGAAGCTAGCATCCTTGATCTCTGCAAGAAACTCCTTCATCATCAACAAGCTCTCACTCGGCCCATCCTCCTTCAGAGGTACAAGAACTACCTTTACACCATCCTTCCAGAATGTGTAAGTATTCTTTCTCCCATTATGGTTAGTATCCCTATCGTACTGCCAAGGTCTTCCCAATAGAATGTGACATGCATCCATCGAGATCACATCACACCACACTTCATCCTTGTAAGTGCTCCCAATTGAAAATTTAATTAAACACCTCTGATCTACTGTTACCTCATTCCCCTTCTTAACCCATGAGATGCGATATGGATAAGGATGTTTTTCACATTTCAGGTGCATTTTATCAACCATGACATTTGACACCATATTCTCACAGCTACCACCATCAATGACAATGTTACATACCTTCCCTCCTGATGTACACCTTGTTCAAAATATGTTCATTCATAGCCAAGAATCTTCACCATCTATGGTCTACCCCTTTGCTTTGCTCTACACCATCTCTTTCTTAGGAGCAATCAACGTCCTCCTTATCATAAGTGCTTCCCCCATGTCAGCAACAACTTCATCCTCATCCTGCTCTTCCATCTCAACCAGATTGACCCTTCCTTGTCCTCCTTGACCCCTTTCTTGGACATCACGTTGGGGACACTCAAATGCTCTGTGCCCCTCCTCACCACATCCATAATAGGTATACGACCTCCTTGGATCATTCCCATTTCATCCACCACCGTAACCTCTACCTCGTTGGTATCCTCTTCCTCTCAGATTCTGCCCATCTTCTTCTTGTTTAGCAGGTATTGAGGATTCTCCCTTGAGAAAATTAGATCCACTTCGACCCTGACCTGAAGAGGGTGTGAATCCCTTCTTACCTCTTCTATTAATCCTTTTCAATTTCTCCTCTGCCTTGAGGGCCATTTGATACGCATCCTCCACTGTAAGAGTGCGATGCATGCTCATCTCATCTTGAACAACAAAACTTAGGCCATTTACATACCTGGCAGCCTTTTGGTCCTCCGTCTCATTGTGCTCCACTCGAATGGATAGCTTGTAGAATTCATTAGTATAGTCCTCAATGCTTTGATCCTTCTATCAAAGATTTTGAAATCTACGAAATAGGGTTTGGGAGTAGTCTACAGGTATAAATTTTTCCTATAACTTCTTCTTCATCTTTGTCCAATCCCTGATCTTTTCCTTTCCATTCCTCTATCATGTAGTCTATAAATGATCCCACCAAATCAATGCATGTCCCTTCAACTTTGTGCATGCGAGCTTAACCTTCTTCTCTTCAGCAAGGTTACTCCATTCAAAATATTTTTCTAGGCTATTGATCCAATCCATCAACTCCCCCCCCTTCCCCCTTTTTTTTTTTTTTTTTTTTTTTTTTTTTTTTCTTCCCTTCCCTTTTCTTTTTTTTTTCCTTTTTTTTTTTTTCCCCCTCCCGCCCTTTTTTTTTTCTCGCTTTTCCTTCTTCCTTTTTTTTTTTTTTATTTTTTTTAGGTGGCATCTTTCTCCTTCACTAGCGAGATCACACCCGCTCTGATACCAAATGGTGTAAACTCAGCTATAAGAGACCAAAAAAATGGACTCCAATCACATAACACAAATGCAATATAATGGAAGAAAACTTTAAATTGATATTCTTCTCATTCCTGAATTCACACCCCTTCTACAAAATATTACAATCCATCATATAGCAACCGAAAACCAAAGAAACCCTAAAAATGTTTTTTTCTAAAAATCTAAAAATAGATCTTTTTCCTAAAAACTCTAAAAATAGAAATGAGTCGGATTGCACCCAAATTTGGTGCACACATCCCTCTTACAATAATGAACCTTAATTTAAAATATTAGGTCTCAACTTAAGGTATAACAAAATATAATAAACTTCTAACAACCAAAAAAACCCAAAAAACCTAGGAACCTATTCTAAAAGCTAATTTTGGGACACTAGATGTCGGAGTTAGGTCCCGAAAATATGATTTTTGGAGGGTCAAGAGGATCAAAGATCATCCTGATGCAGAACACGCATGTGGAACCACCTATTAAATTTCAAGGCAAACGGGCGTACGGTTCACAAGTTATGGCTCCGACAAGGTGCATCATTCTCCTCTGGTGAAAAAGAACTCAGCTCCTACGAGTTCAGCTGAATTGAAATCTTGTAGCTTCTGGTTATCAATTTTCTTTAGCTCTAACTCTGAAACCCAAGTGTTATCTGACTGTGGTAATCCTTCCCACTGAACCAGGAATTTGTTGTAGCTCCCATGTCTGGTGGTGATCACCTTCTTATCGAGCACCTGTGCAACTCTATCTTTTTTCTTCTTAGGCATCTATCATGCCCAATTTATTGTCTCCTATAATTCACCATCCTTGGTAGTACCAGGATACTAAAATAAATCAAAAACATTAAAAATGGGTGAAATATCAAATTCATCGGGCAACTCCACTTTATAGGCATTATCATTGATCTTCTTCAAAATCTTGCATGGCCCAATTTTCTTAAGTTTCAGTTTGTTATACGTCCCCTTAGGAAATATTTCTTTCCTAAGATGAACCATGACCATATCACCCTCTTCAAACACTTTCACCCTTCAGACTCAGACTCTTTTGTAGTGAGCATTACTACTCTGCAATTTTTCCCTCACTGACTCTTGCACTTTCTGGATATGCTCAGCAAATGCTTCTGCATCATCACTAACTTGTTCCCCAATTGGTAACTCAACCAAATCTAATACACCTCTAGGATTTTGACCATAAATAATTTGAAAAGGAGATTTACCTATTGACCTATTCACTAAAATTTTGTATGCAAATTCGGCTTGTGACAAGGCTAAATCCCATTGTTTTGGTTTTTCTCCAACTATGCATCGTAAGAGGTTTCCCAAGCTTCTGTTCACTACCTCTATTTGCCCATCGGTCTGTGGGTGGTAAGCACTACTGAACTGCAACCTGGTGTTCAAATTTTTCCACAATGTCCTCCAAAAGTGACTCAAGAACTTAGTATCCCGATCAGAAGTAATAGTCTTTGGAACACCATGCAACCGCACAATCTCATCAAAGAATAAGACTGCAGTCCTAGTTGCATCATTAGTTTTCTGACAAGCAATGAAATGCACCATTTTTGAAAATCTGTCTACCACAACAAAAACTGAATCCTTACCCCTCTATGTCTTGGGCAACCCCAACATGAAATCCATACTCAGATCGGTCCATGGTCCTGTAGGAACTGGCAAGTGGCATATACAACCCTATATTTTGTGCATGGCCCTTAGCCATTTGACATACTCTGCATCTAGAGACAAACTTGATTATGTCTCTCTTCATTTTTGGCCAATAGTACTTCTCCTCTACAAGAGTGGTAGTTTTGGCTACTCCAAAATGACCAGCCAAACCCCCACTATGTAATTCCCTCAAGATGTTCTCTCTCATAGAGCCATTGGGAATGCATAATCGATTACCCTTAAACAAGTAACCATTCTGTAAAAAATACTCTTCAAAAATAGTATGGGACTCGCCCCCTACCGCACTTTTGCACTATTGCACAATATTCCCAAAATCTGCATCAGATTCATACAGATATTTAATCCCCTCAAATCCTACCACTTCATTCTCCATAGTGGTCAACAACAAGACTCTCCTACTCAATGCATCAGCAACCTTATTCTGTTTTCCCGACTTGTGTTTCAGGACAAATGTATACTATTGCAAAAATGAAACCCATTTGGCATGCCTACTATTTAACTTTTTTTGAGAATTGACATACCTCAATGCTTCATGATCAGTAAACAACACAAACTCCTTTGAGATTAAGTAGTGCCTCCAATGTTGCAATGCTTGCACAATTGCATAAAATTCCACATCATATGTAGAATAATTCTTCCTTGCATCATTCAACTTCTCACTAAAAAATGCTACAGGTCGGCCCTCTTGACTTAAGACACCACCAATTCCAACAAATGAGGCATCACAATCAACCTCAAACACCTTACTAAAATCTGGTAACACTAGAATAGGGGCTTCCGACACCTTCTTCTTCAAGAGTTCAAAACTCTCTATTGTTGTCATAGTCCATACAAACTCTTTCCCCTTCGTGCACTCAGTTATAGGGGCAGCTATACTACTGAAGTTCCTGATGAACTTCCTATAAAAGGTAGCTAGTCCATGAAAGCTCCTTACTTCTGTTATAGATCATGGAAGAGGCCATTCTAGAATCGCCTTCACTTTCTCATCATCCATCCTCATGCCATCTCTTGAGATTACAAATCCTAAAAACACTAAACTATCTTGAAGAAATCTACATTTCTTTAGGTTGACATACAATTTCTCCTTCCTGAGCACGTCTAACACTAATTTCAGGTGTAACAAATGCTCTTCTTCACTTTTACTATAAATCAAAATATCATCAAAATACACAACCACAAACTTACCATTATATTCTCGTAGTACTCTGTTCATCAACCGCATAAATGTACTGGGTGCATTAGACAACCCAAATGGCATCACCATCCACTCGTACAATCCATATTTTATCTTAAAAGTTGTCTTCCATTCATCCCCTTCTCGAATTCTGATCTGGTAGTAGCCACTCCATAGATCAATTTTATTAAAGTATTTAGCTCCAACCAATCCATCCATCATGTCATCCACTCTCGGCATAGGATATCGATACTTTATTATGATCTTGTTTATGGCTCTACTATCTACACACATCCTCCAGTCACCATATTTCTTTGGGGTCAGCAATTCTGGAGTCGCACATGGACTCATACTCTCCCTAACTAATCCCTTCTTTATCAACTCTGTCACTTGCCTACTCAACTCTGCATTCTATGTCGGGTTCAACCGATAAGCTACCTGATTTGGGAGCGTTGATCCTGGAATCAAATCCATGTGATGTTGGATATCCCTTTTTGGTGGTAGCCCATCTGGTAACTCCTCTGGTGTGATATCTTTATATTCACTTAGCAACTTAGTTACTGTTGTAGGCATAACCACTTCCTCTATTTCTAGCTTCCTAGTTGTTAAGGCATAACAGAAGCTAGCATCCCTGATCTCTGCAAGAAACTCCTTCATCATCAACAAGCTCTCACTCGGCCCATCCTCCTTCAGAGGTACAAGAACTACCTTTACACCATCCTTCCAGAATGTGTAAGTATTCTTTCTCCCATTATGGTTAGTATCCCTATCGTACTGCCAAGGTCTTCCCAATAGAATGTGACATGCATCCATCGAGATCACATCACACCACACTTCATCCTTGTAAGTGCTCCCAATTGAAAATTTAATTAAACACCTCTGATCTACTGTTACCTCATTCCCCTTCTTAACCCATGAGATGCGATATGGATAAGGATGCTTTTCACATTTCAGGTGCATTTTATCAACCATGACATTTGACACCATATTCTCACAACTACCACCATCAATGACAATGTTACATACCTTCCCTCCTGATGTACACCTTGTTCAAAATATGTTCATTCGTAGCCAAGAATCTTCACCATCTATGGTCTACCCCTTTTCTTTGCTCTGCACCATCTCTTTCTTAGGAGCAATCAATGTCCTCCTTATCATAAGTGCTTCCCCCATGTCAGCAACAACTTCATCCTCATCCTGCTCTTCCATCTCAACCAGATTGACCCTTCCTTGTCCTCCTTGACCCCTTTCTTGGACATCACATTGGGGACACTCAAATGCTCTGTGCCCCTCCTCACCACATCCATAATAGGTATATGACCTCCTTGGATCATTCCCATTTTGTCCACCATCGTAACCTCTACCTCGTTGGTATCCTCTTCCTCTCAGATTCTGCCCATCTTCTTCTTGTTTAGCAGGTATTGAGGATTCTCCCTTGAGAAAATTAGATCCACTTCGACCCCGACCTGAAGAGGGTGTGAATCCCTTCTTACCTCTTCTATTAATCCTTTTCAATTTCTCCTCTGCCTTGAGGGCCATTTGATATGCATCCTCCATTGTAAGAGTGTGATGCATGCTCATCTCATCTTGAACAACAAAACTTAGGCCATTTACATACCTAGCAGCCTTTTGGTCCTCCATCTCATTGTGCTCCACTCGAATGGATAGCTTGTAGAATTCATTAGTATAGTCCTCAATGCTTTGATCCTTCTATCAAAGATTCTGAAATCTACGAAATAGGGTTTGGGAGTAGTCTACATGTATAAATTTTTCCTGTAACTTCTTCTTCATCTTTGTCCAATCCTTGATATTTTCCTTTCCATTCCTCTATCGTGTAGTCTATAAATGATCCCACCAAATCAATGCATGTCCCTTCAACTTTGTGCATGCGAGCTTAACCTTCTTCTCTTCAGCAAGGTTACTCCATTCAAAATATTTTTCTAGGCTACCCCCCCCCCCCCCCCCCCCCCCCCCCCCCCCCCCCCCCCCCCCCCCCCCCCCCCCCCCCTCCCCCCCCCCCCCCCCCCCCCCCCCCCCCCCCCCCCCCCCCCCCCCTTTCCTCCCCCCCCCCCCCCCCCCCCCCCCCCCCCCCCCCCCCCCCCCCCCCCCCCCCCCCCCCCCCCCCTTTTTCCCATTCACCCCCCCACCTCCCTATTCATTACTTATCTTCTAGGTTTCATCTTCCCTTTAGTGTGATACATTTGATACCAAATGGTGTAAACTCAGCTATAAGAGACCAACAAAATGGACTCCAATCACATAACACAAATGCAATAATGGAAGAAAATTTAAAATTGATATTCTTCTCATTCTTGAATTCACACCCCTTCTACAAAATATTACAATCCATCATATAGCAATCGAAAACCAAAGAAACCCTAAAAATGTTTTTTCTAAAACTAAAAATAGTTTTTTCTAAAATCTAAAAATAGAAATGATTCGGATTGCACCCAAATTTGGTGCACACATCCCTCTTACAATAATGAACCTTAATTTAAAATATTAGGTCTCAAATTATGGTATAACAAAAGATAATAAACTTCTAACAACCAAAAAACCCAAAAAACCTCGGAACCTATTCTAAAAGCTAATTTTGGGGCACTAGATGGAGGAGTTAGGTCTCAAAAATATGATTTTTGGAGGTTCAAAAAAATCAAAGATCATCCTGATGTAGAACACACATGCAGAACCACCTATTAAATTTCAAGGCAAACGGGCGTACGGTTCACAAGTTATGGCTCCGGCAAGGTGCATCATTCTCCTCTGGTGAAAAAGAACTCAGCTCCTACGAGTTCAGCTGAATTGAAATCCTGTAGCTTCTGGTTATCAATTTTCTTTAGCTCTAACTCTGAAACCCAAGTGTTATCTGACTGTGGTAATCCTTCCCACTGAACCAGGAATTTGTTGTAGCTCCCATGTCTGGTGGTGATCACCTTCTTATCGAGCACCTATGCAACTCTATATTTTTTCTTCTTAGGCATCTGTCATGCCCAATTTATTGTCTCCTATAATTCACCATCCTCAGCAGTACCAGGATACTAAAATAAATCAAAAACATTAAAAATGGGTGAAATATCAAATTCATCAGGCAACTCCACTTTATAGGCATTATCATTGATCTTCTTCAAAATCTTGCATGGCCCAATTTTCTTAAGTTTCAATTTGTTATATGTCCCCTTAGGAAATATTTCTTTCCTAAGATGAACCATGACCATATCACCCTCTTCAAACACTTTCACCCTTCTCAGACTCTTTGTAGTGAGCATTACTACTCTACAATTTTTCCCTCACTAACTCTTGCACTTTTTGGATATGCTCAGCAAATGCTTCTGCATCATCACTAACTTGTTCCCCAATTGGTAACTCAACCAAATCTAATACACCTCTAGGATTTTGACCATAAATAATTTGAAAAGGAGATTTACCTATTGACCTATTCACTAAACTGTTGTATGCAAATTCGGCTTGTGACAAGGCTAAATCCCATTGTTTTGGTTTTTCTCCAACTATGCATCGTAAGAGGTTTCCCAAGATTCTATTCACTACCTCTGTTTGCCCATCGGTCTGTGGGTGGTAAGCACTACTGAACTGCAACTTGGTGTTCAAATTTTTCCACAATGTCCTCCAAAAGTGACTCAAGAACTTAGTATCCCGATCAGAAGTAATAGTCTTTGGAACACCATGCAACCACACAATCTCATCAAAGAATAAGACTGCAGTCCTAGTTGCATCATTAGTTTTCTGACAAGCAATGAAATGCACCATTTTTGAAAATCTGTCTACCACAACAAAAACTGAATCCTTACCCCTCCGTGTCTTGGGCAACCCCAACATGAAATCCATACTCAGATCGGTCCATGGTCCTGTAGGAACTGGTAGTGGCATATACAACCCTGTATTTTGTGCATGGCCCTTAGCCATTTGACATACTCTGCATCTAGAGACAAACTTGATTATGTCTCTCTTCATTTTTGGCCAATAGTACTTCTCCTCTACAAGAGTGGTAGTTTTGGCTACTCCAAAATGACCAGCCAAACCCCCACTATGTAATTCCCTCAAGATGTTCTCTCTCATAGAGCCATTGGGAATGCATAATCGATTACCCTTAAACAAGTAACCATTCTATAAAAAATACTCTTCAAAAATAGTATGGGACTCACCCTCTACCACACTTTTGCACTATTGCACAATATTCCCAAAATCCACATCAAATTCATACAGATCTTTAATCCCCTCAAATCCTACCACTTCATTCTCCATAGTGGTCAACAACAAGACTCTCCTACTCAATGCATCAACAACCTTATTCTATTTTCCTGACTTGTGTTTCAGGACAAATGTATACTGTTGCAAAAATGAAACCCATTTGGCATGCCTGCTATTTAACTTTTTTTGAGAATTGACATACCTCAATGCTTCATGATCAGTAAACAACACAAACTCCTTTGAGATTAAGTAGTGCCTCCAATGTTGCAATGCTTGCACAATTTCATAATTCAACTTCTCACTAAAAAATGCTACAGGTCGGCCCTCTTGACTTAAGACACCACCAATTCCAACAAATGAGGCATCACAATCAACCTCAAACACCTTACTAAAATCTGGTAACACTAGAACAGGGGCTTCCGACACCTTCTTCTTCAAGAGTTCAAAACTCTCTGTTGTTGTCGTAGTCCATACAAACTCTTTCCCCTTCGTGCACTCAGTTATAGGGGCAACTATACTATTGAAGTTCTTGATGAACTTCCTGTAAAAGGTAGCTAGTCCATGAAAGCTCCTTACTTCTATTATAGATCATGGAAGAGGCCATTCTAGAATCACCTTCACTTTCTCATCATCCATCCTCATGCCATCTCTTGAGATTACAAATCCTAAAAACACTAAACTATCTTGAAGAAATCTACATTTCTTCAAGTTGACATACAATTTCTCCTTCCTGAGCACGTCTAACACTAATTTCAGGTGTAACAAATGGTCTTCTTCACTTTTACTATAAATCAAAATATCATCAAAATACACAACCACAAACTTACCATTATATTCTCGTAGTACTCTGTTCATCAACCACATAAATGTACTGGGTGCATTAGACAACCCAAATGGCATCACCATCCACTCGTACAATCCATATTTTATCTTAAAAGTTGTCTTCCATTCATCCCCTTCTCTAATTCTGATCTAGTAGTAGCCACTCCGTAGATCAATTTTACTGAAGTATTTAGCTCTAGCCAATCCATCCATCATGTCATCCACTCTCGGCATAGGATACCGATACTTTATTATGATTTTGTTTATGGCTCTACTATCTACACACATTTGCCAGTCACCATATTTCTTCGGGGTCAGCAATGCTGGAGTCGCACATGGACTCATACTCTCCCACTACCCAAGCTGATTTGGGAGCGCTGATCCTGGAATCAAATCCATGTGATGTTGGATATCCCTTTTTGGTGGTAGCCCATCTGGTAACTCCTCTGGTGTGACATATTTATATTCACTTAGCAACTTAGCTACTGCTATAGGCATAACCACTTCCTCTATTTCTAGCTTCCTAGATGTTAAGGCATAACAGAAGCTAGCGTCCCTGATCTCTGCAAGAAACTCCTTCATCGTCAACAAGCTCTCACTCGGCCCATCCTCCTTCAGAGGTACAAGAACTACCTTTACACCATCCTTCCAGAATGTGTAAGTATTCTTTCTCCCATTATGGTTAGTATCCCTATCGTACTGCCAAGGTCTTCCCAATAGAATGTGACATGCATCCATCGAGATCACATCACACCACACTTCATCCTTGTAAGTGCTCCCAATTGAAAATTTAATTAAACACCTCTGATCTACTATTACCTCATTCCCCTTCTTAACCCATGAGATGCGATATGGATAAGGATGTTTTTCACATTTCAGGTGCATTTTATCAACCATGACATTTGACACCATATTCTCACAGCTACCACCATCAATGACAATGTTACATACCTTCCCTCCTGATGTACACCTTGTTCAAAATATGTTCATTCGTAGCCAAGAATCTTCACCATCTATGGTCTGCCCCTTTGCTTTGCTCTGCACCTTCTCTTTCTTAGGAGCAATCAACGTCCTCCTTATCATAAGTGCTTCCCCCATGTCAGCAACAACTTCATCCTCATCCTGCTCTTCCATCTCAACCAGATTGACCCTTCCTTGTCCTCCTTGACCCCTTTCTTGGACATCACATTGGGGACACTCAAATGCTCTGTGCCCCTCCTCACCACATCCATAACAGGTATACGACCTCCTTGGATCATTCCCATTTTGTCCACCATCGTAACCTCTACCTCGTTGGTATCCTCTTCCTCTTAGATTCTGCCCATCTTCTTCTTGTTTAGCAGGTATTGAGGATTCTCCCTTGAGAAAATTAGATCCACTTCGACCCCGACCTGAAGAGGGTGTGAATCCCTTCTTACCTCTTCTATTAACCCTTTTCAATTTCTCCTCTGCCTTGAGGGCCATTTGATATGCATCCTCCATTGTAAGAGTGTGATGCATGCTCATCTCATCTTGAACAACAAAACTTAGGCCATTTACATACCTAGCAGCCTTTTGGTCCTCCGTCTCATTATGCTCCACTCGAATGGATAGCTTGTAGAATTCATTAGTATAGTCCTCAATGCTTTGATCCTTCTATCAAAGATTCTGAAATCTATGAAATAGGGTTTGGGAGTAGTCTACAGGTATAAATTTTTCCTGTAACTTCTTCTTCATCTTTGTCCAATCCTTGATATTTTCCTTTCCATTCCTCTATCGTGTAGTCTATAAATGATCCCACCAAATCAATGCATGTCCCTTCAAATTTGTGCATGCGAGCTTAACCTTCTTCTCTTCAGCAAGGTTACTCCATTCAAAATATTTTTCTAGGCTATTGATCCAATCGATCAATTTTTTTATTTTAAAAAAAAAAAAAAAAAAAAAAAGATCTTATAAAATATCAAATCAAACTTACTTATCTAGAGTTTTTTTATAGTCAATTCTTCATTCCCTTCTTGCTTGGGGTTTTTGTTCCTATTTGTAATTGGATTTAAAATTCCTTTGGTGTTTTTTTTTATTTTCATATCCTTTATCTCCAATGCACTTAGGATTGGATCTCTCTCCCATGCGATCAATCACACTAGTAATTATTTTTTTTTTTTTTAGATCCTCCATTTATCCATAATTATATGGGGATATCTTCTAGTTGGATTCTTCCCTTCACTAGCGAGATCACACCCCTCTGATACCAAATGGTGTAAACTCAACTATAAGAGACCAACAAAATGGACTCCAATCACATAACACAAATGCAATATAATGGAAGAAAACTTTAAATTGATATTCTTCTCATTCTTGAATTCACACCCCTTCTACAAAATATTACAATCCATCATATAGCAACCGAAAACCAAAGAAACCCTAAAAATGTCTTTTTCTAAAAATTGCTAAAAATAGATATTTTTTCTAAAAACTTCTAAAAATAGAAATGAGTCGGATTGCACCCAAATTTGGTGCACACATCCCTCTTACAATAATGAACCTTAATTTAAAATATTAGGTCTCAAATTAAGGTATAACAAAAGATAATAAACTTCTAACAGCCAAAAAAACCCAAAAAACCTGGGAACCTATTCTAAAAGCTAATTTTGGGGCACTAGATGTCGGAGTTAGGTCCCGAAAACATGATTTTTGGAGGGTCAAGAGGATCAAAGATCATCCTGATGCAGAACACGCACGTGGAACCACCTATTAAATTTCAAGGCAAATGGGCGTACGGTTCACAAGTTATGGCTCCGACAAGGTGCATCATTCTCCTCTGGTGAAAAAGAACTCAGCTCCTACGAGTTCAGCTGAATTGAAATCCTGTAGCTTCTGGTTATCAATTTTCTTTAGCTCTGACTCTGAAACCCAAGTGTTATCTGACTATGGTAATCCTTCCCACTGAACCAGGAATTTGTTGTAGCTCCCATGTCTGGTGGTGATCACCTTCTTATCGAGCACCTGTGCAACTCTATCTTTTTCTTCTTAGGCATCTATCATGCCCAATTTACTATCTCCTATAATTCACCATCCTCGATAGTACCAGGATACTAAAATAAATCAGAAACATTAAAAATGGGTGAAATATCAAATTCATCAGGCAACTCCACTTTATAGGCATTATCATTGATCTTCTTCAAAATCCTGCATGGCCCAATTTTCTTAAGTTTCAGTTTGTTATATGTCCCCTTAGGAAATATTTCTTTCCTAAGATGAACCATGACCATATCACCCTCTTCAAACACTTTCACCCTTCTGTGTGCATCAGCAGACTCTTTGTAGTGAGCATTACTACTCTGCAATTTTTCCCTCACTAACTCTTGCACTTTCTGGATATGCTCAGCAAATGCTTCTGCATCATCACTAACTTGTTCCCCAATTGGTAACTCAACCAAATCTAATACACCTCTAGGATTTTGACCATAAATAATTTGAAAAGGAGATTTACCTGTCGACCTGTTCACTGAACTGTTGTATGCAAATTCGGCTTGTGACAAGGCTAAATCCCATTGTTTTGGTTTTTCTCCAACTATGCATCGTAAGAGGTTTCCCAAGCTTCTGTTCACTACCTCTATTTTCCCATCGGTCTGTGGGTGGTAAGCACTACTGAACTGCAACCTGGTATTCAAATTTTTCCACAATGTCCTCCAAAAGTGACTCAAGAACTTAGTATCCCGATCAAAAGTAATAGTCTTTGGAACACCATGCAACCGCACAATCTCATCAAAGAATAAGACTACAGTCCTAGTTGCATCATTAGTTTTCTGACAAGCAATGAAATGCACCATTTTTGAAAATCTGTCTACCACAACAAAAACTTGAATCCTTACCCCTCTGTGTCTTGGGCAACCCCAACACGAAATCCATACTCAGATCGGTCCATGGTCTTGTAGGAACTAGTAGTGGCATATACAACCCTATATTTTGTGCATGGCCCTTAGCCATTTGACATACTCTGCATCTAGAGACAAACTTGATTATGTCTCTCTTCATTTTTGGCCAATAGTACTTCTCCTCTACAAGAGTGGTAGTTTTGGCTACTCCAAAATGACCAGCCAAACCCCCACTATGTAATTCCCTCAAGATGTTCTCTCTCATAGAGCCATTGGGAATGCATAATCGATTACCCTTAAACAAGTAACCATTCTATAAAAAATACTCTTCAAAAATAGTATGGGACTCGCCCTCTACCGCACTTTTGCACTGTTGCACAATATTCCCAAAATCTGCATCAGATTCATACAGATCTTTAATCCCCTCAAATCCTACCACTTCATTCTCCATAGTGGTCAACAACAAGACTCTCCTACTCAATGCATCAACAACCTTATTTTATTTTCCCGACTTGTGTTTCAGGACAAATGTATATTGTTGCAAAAATGAAACCCATTTGGCATGCCTGCTATTTAACTTTTTCTAAGAATTGACATACCTCAATGCTTCATGATCAGTAAACAACACAAACTCCTTTGAGATTAAGTAGTGCCTCCAATGTTGCAATGCTTGCACAATTGCATAAAATTCCACATCATATGTAGAATAATTCTTCCTTGCATCATTCAACTTCTCACTAAAAAATGCTACAGGTCGGCCCTCTTGACTTAAGACACCACCAATTCCAACAAATGAGGCATCACAATCAACCTCAAACACCTTACTAAAATTTGGTAACACTAGAACAGGGGCTTCCGACACCTTCTTCTTCAAGAGTTCAAAACTCTCTGTTGTTGTCGTAGTCCATACAAACTCTTTCCCCTTCGTGCACTCAGTTATAGGGGCAGCTATACTACTGAAGTTCCTGATGAACTTCCTGTAAAAGGTAGCTAGTCCATGAAAGCTCCTTACTTCTGTTATAGATCATGGAAGAGGCCATTCCAGAATCGCCTTCACTTTCTCATCATCCATCCTCATGCCATCTCTCGAGATTACAAATCCCAAAAACACTAAACTATCTTGAAGAAATCTACATTTCTTCAGGTTGACATACAATTTCTCCTTCTTGAGCACGTCTAACACTAATTTCAGGTGTAACAAATGCTCTTCTTCACTTTTACTATAAATCAAAATATCATCAAAATACACAACCACAAACTTACCATTATATTCCCATAGTACTCTGTTCATCAACCGCATAAATGTACTGGGTGCATTAGACAACCCAAATGGCATCACCATCCACTCGTACAATCCATATTTTGTCTTAAAAGTTGTCTTCCATTCATCCCCTTCTCGAATTCTGATCTGGTAGTAGCCACTCCATAGATCAATTTTACTGAAGTATTTAGCTCCAACCAATCCATCCATCATGTCATCCACTCTCGGCATAGGATACCGATACTTTATTGTGATCTTGTTTATGGCTCTACTATCCACACACATCCACCAGTCACCATATTTCTTTGGGGTCAGCAATTCTGGAGTCGCACATGGACTCATACTCTCCCTAACTAATCCCTTCTTTATCAACTCTATCACTTGCCTACTCAACTCTGCATTCTATGTTGGGTTCAACCGATAAGCTGCCTGATTTGGGAGCGTTGATCCTGGAATCAAATCCATGTGATGTTGGATATCCCTTTTTGGTGGTAGCCCATCTGGTAACTCCTCTGGTGTGACATATTTATATTCACTTAGCAACTTAGCTGCTACTGTAGGCATAACCACTTCCTCTATTTCTAGCTTCCTAGCTGTTAAGGCATAACAGAAGCTAGCATCCCTGATCTCTACAAGAAACTCCTTCATCATCAACAAGCTCTCACTCGGCCCATCCTCCTTTAGAGGTACAAGAACTACCTTTACACCATCCTTCCAGAATGTGTAAGTATTCTTTCTCCCATTATGGTTAGTATCCCTATCGTACTTGCCAAGGTCTTCCCAATAGAATGTGACATGCATCCATCGAGATCACATCACACCACACTTCATCCTTGTAAGTGCTCCCAATTGAAAATTTAATTAAACACCTCTGATCTACTGTTACCTCATTCCCCTTCTTAACCCATGAGATGCGATATGGATAAGGATGTTTTTCACATTTCAGGTGCATTTTATCAACCATGACATTTGACACCATATTCTCATAGCTACCACCATCAATGACAATGTTACATACCTTCCCTCCTGATGTACACCTTGTTCGAAATATGTTCATTCGTAGCCAAGAATCTTCACCATCTATGGTCTGCCCCTTTGCTTTGCTCTGCACCATCTCTTTCTTAGGAGCAATCAATGTCCTCCTTATCATAAGTGCTTCCCCCATGTCAGCAACAACTTCATCCTCATCCTGCTCTTCCATCTCAACCAGATTGACCCTTCCTTGTCCTCCTTGACCCCTTTCTTGGACATCACATTGGGGACACTCAAATGCTCTATGCCCCTCCTCACCACATCCATAATAGGTATACGACCTCCTCGGATCATTCCCATTTCGTCCACCATCGTAACCTCTACCTCGTTGGTATCCTCTTCCTCTTGGATTCTGCCCATCTTCTTCTTGTTTAGCAGGTATTGAGGATTCTCCCTTGAGAAAATTAGATCCACTTCGACCCCGACCTGAAGAGGGTGTGAATCCCTTCTTACCTCTTCTATTAATCCTTTTCAATTTCTCCTCCGCCTTGAGGGCCATTTGATACGCATCCTCCACTGTAAGAGTGTGATGCATGCTCATCTCATCTTGAACAACAAAACTTAGGCCATTTACATACCTGGAAGCCTTTTGGTCCTCCATCTCATTGTGCTCCACTCGAATGGATAGCTTGTAGAATTCATTAGTATAGTCCTCAATGCTTTGATCCTTCTGTCGAAGATTCTGAAATCTACGAAATAGGGTTTGGGAGTAGTCTACAGGTATAAATTTTTCCTGTAACTTCTTCTTCATCTTTGTCCAATCCCTGATATTTTCCTTTCCATTCCTCTATCGTGTAGTCTGTAAATGATCCCACCAAATCAATGCATGTCCCTTCAACTTTGTGCATGCGAGCTTAACCTTCTTCTCTTCAGCAAGGTTACTCCATTCAAAATATTTTTCTAGGCTATTGATCCAATCGATCAACTCCTCTGGTTTCAACCCACAAGCATACTCGGGAACCTCGATCTTGATCCCATATCGATTCCCCTTAAGCCCCTCTAGAGCTCGTATCAGTCAATTTTCAAAATCGTGCCCTTCTTCCTCTGGGCCCTCTGGTTCTACTTCTACGTGGACCTCAGATCCACGTTCCTCGGGTATATTTTCATCATCAGATCCTTGATCTGCACGTGCCCTAGGACGTCTCTCTCCCATGCGATCAATCACACCAGTCAACCATGCTATTTCTGCATTTAGATCCTCGATCTGCCTATTCATCTGGGCATATCTTCTAGGTGGCATCTTCCCTTCACTAGCGAGATCACACCCGCTCTGATACCAAATGGTGTAAACTCAGCTACAAGAGACCAACAAAATGGACTCCAATCACATAACACAAATGCAATAATGGAAGAAAACTACCAATTGATATTCTTCTCATTCCTGAATTCACACCCCTTCTACAAAATATTACAATCCATCATATAGCAACCGAAAACCAAAGAAACCCTAAAAACTAAAAATATCTTTTTCTAAAAACTGCTAAAAATAGATCTTTTTCCTAAAAATTCTAAAAATAGAAATGAGTCGGATTGCACCCAAATTCGGTGCACACATCCCTCTTACAATAATGAACCTTACTTTAAAATATTAGGTCTCAACTTAAGGTATAACAAAAGATAATAAACTTCTAACAGCCAAAAAAACCCAAAAACCCGAGGGAACCTATTCTAAAAGCTAATTTTGGGGCACTAGATGGCGGAGTTAGGTCCCGAAAACATGATTTTTGGAGGGTCAGTAGGATCAAAGATCATCCTGATGCAGAACACGCACGCGAAACCACCTGTTAAATTTCAAGGCAAACGGGCGTACGGTTCACAAGTTATGGCTCCGACAAGGTGCATCACTTTGATTACCTATTTTGGCAGCATGTTATCTTTCATTCTTTCTATTTTTCTTAGGTGCACCAATACCCTTATTATTACTTTAGCTTCTAGTGGAAAATTTCTATTTCAACAAGCAAAATATCATATAGGACTAATGCTTTAATTCTATTTTTTTTTAATTAGTCACCTTTAAATTTTTTCTATTTGTTACCATTTAAAACTTGATGTATTGGTAGTCCACACCTCACACCCATATATCACTATTGGAATAATTAATAACCTTAAAAGTACTCTAATAGTTTTCTAATATCACAACACTATTTTTTCCCCCTTATTTAGCAATGAGTAGAGTGCCCTCCATCTTGCTTGTATTCATTTCATCCTACATATTCCTTAATTAATGTTGATTTGAAAATCTAACCTAGGGTACTTCTATTCTGTTACTACCTCTAAAGGAATTTCTTCAAAATGATATATGTCTACTTATGTTCCCTCTAAGTAGAAAAGACCATAATTTTAGTCTTTCCAGTGTTTACCTACATCCCAACTTATTTTAAAAATGATCTAAATATTTTAGATGTTCTTTTAAACTTTCAAGTGTGTTTCCAATTAAGATGAATTCATTAACATAGAGAAGAAGTTTCAATACATAATTAGCCAATTGTATTCCCTCTCCTCCCATCCTTTCTACCCATTCATCTAGTTTGTTAATGTAGAGTCCAAAATAAGTAGGTGATAATAGAAAACCATGTTTCACCCTAATATCACTCCCAAAGAATAATTATAAGCCTTTTTTATTTGTGATTTTTACCACCACTTGCTCATAAATTCTATGTATCGCTACTTTATAGTTGCCTAGTATACCAATTTATTTCATTCTTTTTCATAATTTATCTCTAAATATGGTGTCAAAATCCTTTTTAAAGTCCACAAAACAATAATAAATCACTCCTTTTTCATTTAATATCCTCTCTATTAGGTGCCTTAAAGCAATGTAATGATCGATTGTTGAGTACTTTGGTCTAAGCATTGCTTGTCCTATGGTCCTCTTTCCTTGATTTTCTATCAACTGATTGATTTTACTTTCTATTATGTTGTCAAATAATCTTGCAAAAAGATGATTAATCATGATGGTGAGGTAATTTGAAATATTAGTGATGTCTTTATTTTTATGCAATGGTATGACTAGGTTGGTTATCCATTCTAGTGGAAAACCTTCTTTAATGATGTGATTAAAATTGTTTTGGGTGTATGGTGCTCAAACGTCAAACCACACTTAGAGATGTTTAGTTTTCAGACCATCTATATCTAGAGCTTTACCTATTACTATTTTCTTATGCCATCTTTTGCATATTTTAGAGAAAATATTTTCTTGGTTGTGTTGATTATAGGAGGGGTGTATTTTTCTTGTTTTCTCTCATAATTGCTTAGCATACTAAAATTATTGTTTAATTGTGATATTATTTTTTGTTTGCATTTTGCTTTGTCGTAGCTTCTTACAAAATTATCTTGGACTATGTTTTGTAAGATATATCAACTTTTTTTACCTTGATGTTATGTATTCTTTATTTTTTATTTTTACTAGTTATTTATATATCTTACTATATGTTTTCTCTTTACTTGATTCTTTTAAGATTCTATTTTTTTTTTTTGTATTTTTCATCTTGAAATTTTTAAAAGAGTTTTTCATAGGTTTTAATTTCTATATAATTCCAAGGCATTTCTAATGTAATATTTTATTTTCATGGATTTTAACTTTTATATAATTCCAAATCTTTTATGATATAATTATTAATATATCCAATTACACCTTCCCATAAGCATTTATCTTACATCTTAAATGAGTTGACTTTAATAACCTTAATCACACATACATGAATAAAATATCTCAAACCTGTCAATCTTAAAAAAAAACATCAACACATAATCAACATATTTTATATTGGATGTGAGAAAAAACTATACAAAAGTTTTAGTAGACAAGGTTCTTATAAAAAGTATATTCATATTTTCATCAAAAACTTAAGAAAACCAGATATTCCTCCATAATTATTTAAAATTCTTATGCTTGGAATGAGCTAATTAATGATGAAGGTTAGAGAGGCCCATTTTTAAAGGAATTAATTGAGAGTTCCAATATCACAATGTTGTAAAAAAACATTTATATCATCATATGGTGAAGGCCATCATTGTCCACTTGGATCAATTAACAAAAGAAACACAAAAGGATACAATGGATGAGAAAGTATGATGTTAAGTTTGAGTTTAGAAGAAATTAAAGGTGGGAAGGAGGATGTGGGGTTATATTTTAAGGCAAATAATGCATAATAGGTCACGAGTAATCCAAGTAAATAATATTTATTTTCCCAAAGAGTATTAACTCCTCTTATAATAAAATTGAAAGCAAAATATATATTATCCCTTGCACTTTAAGGTTTCAATAATGGCATAATAAATAATGTAGTATGTAGGATATCCATGGAAATTTAGGGGTTTTAGGGAACCATAAGAAAGTAATTACTATGAAGGATGATCCTTGCACTTCATATTTTTTAGGGCACCATAAAGAAAAAAGTGTTTTTGAGGCTATCCGTTGAACTTCATATTATCCAAGGCAACATAGACATATATATATATATATATATATATATATATATATATATATATATATATATATATATATATATATATATGAGGATGAAAAATATTGGAGGAAAATCAAAGAGATTTATGATATAGTATATATATATATATATATATATATGCAACATAGTTTATGATATATATATATATATATATATATATATATATATATATATATATCATAAGTATCATTATGAATAATCTAGAAAAATCAAAGAGATTTATGAGGATGAAAATATTGGAGGAACTATGATATAAGAGCATCCTTGTGTTTGCATATGGTGGTGAAGCTCAAAGGAAAGTTCCTACCATCTAACTACACACATGATTTATTCAAGAAACTCCAAAACTTGCACCAAAGAGAGACCACCATAAAAGCATACATAGAGGAATTCTATAGACTATGCATTCATGCAAGACATATAGAGGACAATACATAGAAGATATCGAGGTATGTAAATGGTTTATGCATCTTGATCTAAGATAAGTTGTATTTATTGGTGATAAAATTCATCAAAGAAGCCTACTATTTGGTGTTATATGTAGAGGATAAGTTATCCTATATACAACAAGATGTGTGCAATAGTAGTGGTAAGGGTAAGGATGGTAAACAAAGCAAGCAGGGGATGATGAAAACTAGCCCTTGCAAGGAAGGCGTTGGTGTGAGTGGTAGCATAAAAGGTGTTGATCACAAAAAAAACATTGACAAAGATGGAGATAAGTCTTAAAGCCACAAGAATGATTTTGGAGGGACCTACTTTAGATGTGGTCAAGTAGGGAATTAGGAATTTGAATATTTGAAAGTATGATATAGGTGTCATATAGAGAAATATGTGCATATAGCATGCAAAAAAAGTGGTAGTCAAGTAGTGAAGTAGAAAGTACATACCTAGAGGACAAGGAAAAATTCATGGTGCATAAGGTACTGCTAAAGCCCACATGCAAAAAGGAGTCCTAGTTGACAATGAGCTTATTTTACACCAAGTGTAAGTTAAGAGGAAAGTTTTGTAAGTTGATCATTATTCGAGGCAACACAAACAACTTGGTCCCCATAAATATTATACAGAAGTTGGAATTGAAGAAGGTCATGCACCCAACATCGTACAAGGTCTCTTGGTTGTAGAAGGGACAATAATTGACTATGATGGAACAAATTATAGTTGCTTGACTATAGGAGGATATGTAGATTTGGTTTGATATGACATGATTCCAATGGATGCATGTCATATATTTCTAGGAAGGCCTTTATAATATGATGTTAGAACTATCCATGATGGGTCCAAGAATATTTTCACCATCAAAAAGGATGGGAATAATTTTGAGTTGACTCCAATGAGAGTGGAATAATAATGCACATAGAAGGGTGAAGTAATGATGTTGTTAGTAAAGAAGTTTCTCAAGGAGGTAAGAGATTGTTATGACCTCTATGTGCTAGTAGTCACACCCACACAAGTAGAGTAACTAAATTCATGCAACTTTGAGGAGCTAGAGATTGGTGCACTGTTAGAAGAGTTCATAGATATTGGCAAAGGAATGCCAAGTGGATTACCTCTTGAGCCCGTATTATCATAATGCATTGGTCTGATTCTAGGTTCTATATTTCCTAACAGGGGACTTCATAAGATGAGTCCCAACATGAGTGTAGAGTTGAACAAGCAGGTGGAAGAACTACTAAAAAAAGGTTTGATAAGATAAATTCTAAGTTTTTGTACAATTTCTATAGTACTAGCACCAAAGAATGATGGAGAATAGAGGATGTACATAGACTCACGCTATCAACAAGATAATTACTATGTATGGATGACTTGATGGATTGTTTGAGTGAAGAGCAATACTTCCTCAAGAGTGGATATCACTAGATCATGATTCAACATGGGGATGAATGGAAGACCATATTTAGGATGAAATAAGGCTTGTATGAATGGTACATTATGCCATTTGTTTTTTCAAATGCTTCAAGAAAATTCATGAGGTTAGTGAATGAGGTCCTAAAGCCAATTGTGGGCAAGTTTGTTGTCATGTACCTTTACAATATTTTGGTGTTTAGCAAGACAAGGAAGGAGCATCTTGCATACCTATAGTAGGTGTTTGCACATCTTAGGAAGGTAAATTAATGCATCAACCTAAATAAATATATATTCTTTAAGAAGAAACTCACATACTTGGAATTTGTGATATCTCAAGATGGATTGCACATGAATCCAAAGAAGGTTTGTGCAATAGTTGAATGGCCAGAACTATGCAACATAATAGAGATCAAAAGTTCCCATGGATTTACAAGCTTCTATTAGAAGTTCATCAGGAACTTCAATGGTGTTTATGCATTGTTGACACATTGTATGTGCAAGGGAGGGTTCAAATGGATGACTAAAATTTCTAAGATTTTTGTGCTCTTAAATAAAAAGGTGATAGAAGCACCAATGTTAGTGCCTTTATAATTTGGAAATATGTCCCAAGTCAATTATGATGCTAGTGAAATGACTATCGATGTTGTGTTAAGCCAATAAGGTAGACCGATTACTTACTTTAGTGAATATTTGAATGAGGCTAGGTAGAGCTATTTTTTCTATGACTAAGGATTGTGTGCCATAGTTCAAAATTTGAGCAATTGGAGGTATTACTTATTATCAAAATATTTTATGCTCTACATAAATTATAAGGCAATAAAATTCATCAATAGTCAGGTAAATTTGAACCAAATGCACATGATATGCGTGGAATATTCGTTTGGTTAATATTTTATGTTGAAAAATCACGTAGGAAGTATGAACAAGGTCATGGATACCTTGAGTAGAAGGCACACATTATCCAAAATGATAGTTAAACTAGTGGGCATGGAGGGGATGAAGGATTTGTATGGTGTAGATCTAGATTTTACTGATGCATAGTAGACATGCATGGAGTCATATTTTGGAGATAGAGATCCATTTGTTAATTTATTTATGCAAGAGGGATACCTATTCAGAAGAAAGTGGTTGTGCATCCTATGCAATTCGATGAGGGAGAATATCATCAAGAAGTTACATGAAGGTGGACTTGGAGGACAGTTTGGTGCATACAAGACACACACAATGGTAGAAGAGAGGTGCTATTGGCTTAGTTTACATAATTATATGCACAAATTTGTGGAAAGGTATATAATTTTCCATTTAGCTAAGGAAATGGCACAAAATATGGGGTTGTACAAGCCTTTATGCACGCCAAATGAACCATGGGAGGAATTGTCCATGGACTTTATTTTTGGATTATAATGCATGTAGAGAGGTCATGATTCTATATTTTTAGTGGTGGATTAATTATTTGAAATGGTGTATATCATTCCTTTTTAGAAGTCAAATTATTTATCCAAGAAATAAAATTTATTCTTCAAGGTTATAGTGAGATTGCATGGGTTTTCATATAGCATTATGTCAAATCATGACATAAAGTTTCTTAGAAAATTTTGGTGTAATTTTTAGAAAACATTGACCATGCAACTCAACTATATTTTAATGTATCATTCTCAGATGAATGGATACACATGGGTACCAATCAGAGTCTTGGCAATCTATTATGATGTCTTATAGGAGAGCGCCCTATGTAGTGGAACTCTAAGTTGGCACAAGAAGATTTTGTGTATAATAATTTGGTGAGAAGGTTGATTGAAATGATGTCATTTAAAGTGGTGTATGGATTATCTCATCATGGAGTCACATATCTATTGGATATGGAAGAATTTGTGCAACATGTGTAAGAGGTGCATGCACAAGTAAAAAGCAACTTGAGGAAAGTAATGATATGGAGTATGCAGATGTTAATCATAGATAAAAGACCTACTCATAGGTGAATTTAGTCATGGAACATCTAAGAAAAGGCAGGTTCCCACACAAAATATATAAAAAGTTGAAACCCAAGAAGATAGGTCCTTATCATATTTTATATCAGTTTTTTGAGAATACCTATGAAATCAAATTGCTTGAAGGGTTGGATATCTTTTTGATATTCAATATATCTAATCTACATTTATTCCATGTACCTAAAGATTTTGAATATGCACAAATGGAGGAAGCACCAGATTGGAGGAAGGAGATACCCAAGAAGTAGCAAGAGGAAATAGTGTAAATATTATATTCTCGCATTGCCAAGAAAATATGATGAAGCAAGTACAAGGAATATCTCATTTGATGGAAGGGTAAAGGACCTAAGGAAGACTCGTGGATTTTTTAGATTCAAGTAATCTAATTTGGGTGTTCAAACCATTCATTCACATAGTCATAATGTGAGCCCCAAGATCACATTATTTTTAGCAAGGGTGTTTGATACAAAAACATATTTGTGTTTGTACAATATTACATTAACAAAAATAAATAAAAATATATGTAGTGTTGTAATAGATACCACGTAGTTCATGTTCTTTGTGCACATAGTTCTATGGTCTTTGCAAATGCAAGTATGTAATATTTATGATCATTGCATTAAAAACTCAAGAAAAAAAATATTTTATGGTCTTTGCACACAGTTCTATGGTTTTTATGACCATGGCATATGGATTGGGTGGGAAATTGTCCTATCATCTTTGCACATGTAGTTCTGGTCTTTATGACCATTGCAATAATGGCTTGGGCAAGAAATTATTTTGTGGTCTTTTTGCTTGTAGTTTTATGGTCTGTATGACCGTTGCATTCATGGATTGGGTAGGAAAGTGTTCTATGGTATTTATAATTGTTGCATTAATGGCTTGGGTGAAAAGTTGTAAAGTTGTTTTTAAATTTCCTTAGAGTGGATCCATGTTTCTTGGTTTGGGCAGGAAATTGTTATTTATAATTTTGATATTAAAATTTGGTGAGGATGTTTTGGGAGACATGTGCTTGATTGTAACATATAGAGTCTCAATTGTAGATCTGCATGTAATTATTGCAATTTTTACTTCTTTATAGATAATTTAAAGATAAAAATTTGTGTTTCAACTTCCATAGTTCTTCCTACTTTCTTTGTATACTCTTGTGCACATGTGTCTATTGTTAATTTGACCCACATACAGTGCTGCATTAAATAAAAAAGTAGGATAAGACCCTCAAAGCAAGAACAAAGAGAAAAAAAAGCTCACATAAATGTCGGTTTAAGAAATTAAAAATAAATACATCGCAAGTGTTAACAAGAAATGGGCTAATACCACAAACAAAAATAAAAAGTGATGATGAAAATGGTATCTTGAAATATTAGGGATATGAATGAGATATTTAACAATAATTTTACTATAGAATTAACATGTTATTATAATCCTAAGTTTATTTAATACAAGAAATAAAAATAAGTAATGGTAATGTAAGAACATATGCAAAAATATTTAGAAGATAATGGATGATATAGTAGCTTATGCTATAGGAGCTATGAGAGGTATTGGAATAATATAGGACAAATACAAATGATATGGATAATTTCTAGAATAAAAAAGTATTTGGGTTGATTAAATAATTTTTACGAATGAAAAAATACGAAAGATAGGTCTACAAATGCATGTTGTCTAATAGTAATTAATATTTAAGGTAGATGTTAGAAGAATCTCAATTTATTTATGTCAAATTTAATGATGATTTAGATTATAATTTTTGAATTTTTGAGGGGCCTTAAAACATAGTTTTATCCCCATTTAAAATAAGGGTCTTACTCATGGAGATATAAAATTATTGAGGATTTTTCTCATTTTTCCAATTGAAATGGTCATTTTTATGTTATTTATTTAAGGTTTCATTATACATGAGACAATAAACACATTTGAAATACTCATATAGCAAAAATATTGGATGGTTTTTTAGTCTAATACATTCTTATCAATATAGTATACAATCTCTTCAGAGATTCTACTATAAATAATATTGCATCACAAACACATTTTCATAAGATTCAATTCAGTTAATAATGGTCATCCAAATCCCTTTTGATTTTGGTGTGTGTACCTCCAAGACCTTGATTTATTCTAAATGGTTATATTATATTGGTATGAAGGAAGGCTTAAAGGATCATGCATGCATGTATATCTTTTCAAGAGATGAAATATCTAAAATGAAAAATAGAGATTTAGAATGACCAATATTCTACTAGAATAGGAAATTAAATTAAAACTCAATAATTTACAATATGGTGGAGATAATTGGGATATACAAATATAGCTATGTGTAAGAAAAGGAATTAATTTCTAACTATAATAATATATTGAAAAATAAAGACTCATATTGGTAACAAAAATCTAGAGAGAGTTGGCTTAAAAAGTAAAGTAGTTTTTAACATCCACAAGGCAATAGGCCATAAGGGACAATATGGTTATAAAAGTGTTTATCCACCCATACAAAAGTATGGTGTACAATTCAAGTGAGCCTAGTGGTTAAGACTTTGGAATTGCAAAGACGAGACACAAGGTTCAAATCTAGATTAAGCTTAAGGAAGAGGGTAGAAATACCTAAAGTTTTCATGTTAATAAAATAAAATTATCTTTTATTTTAATAAAAATATTTCAATTTCAAATGAATAAAGTACTAACAATAAGAATATGCAAGGAAGCAATTAATAAAGGGGATAAAATTCCCAAAACTTTTCATGTTATAATAAAATAAAATAATATTTTCATTGAGTAAAAAATATTTCAATTCCAAATGGAATAAGTTCTAAGGAGTATGAAAATATAAGAAAGCAATTAATTATTTCAAATACATTATGTCTAGAGTAGAAAAATATGAAGAGGTTCTAGATAAGCATTTACAAAATATTTCATCAATTATAATGTATGGATAGAATGAAATTTTGATGAGAAATAACTCTATGAAATTTTATATTATTTTCTAACTTTTGACATTAAAATAAAAACATTAAAGATAGGATAAACCAAAATATTTATTGTTCAAATTAGAAAAGATTTAATTTCATGGAAAGGATTTAAAAATTACAAATATTAAACATCAAATTCAAGGCCACAAAAATAGTTTAGATTAATTTTTAAATGATTTGAATTTATTCAAAATAAAAGTAAATTAATCACATTTAAAGAAGCCAAAATAATCCAAACATTAGTCTTTTAAATGAAAGGATGACTACACATATAATTACTAATAAACTAATAGTGATTATATACACATACAAAGAGATAAAAATAGTGATTATGCATATACAATGAGGTCATTTTGATCTTCTTTCACAACTTCCATGGTAGTTTCCCATGTACAACCAAATATTGTTTTATATGTATGATTAGTTAGGGTTCTATACAAATATTAGACTTTAAAAATATTTGGATTTGCTTGCTCTAGAACTTTCATGTATAGTAACTATGGGTTGGTATGTGTATCTCCTTCATCTAAGCCTAACTTTTGATGGACATACTTCTTCATCATAGAAAATTTTAGTGATATATAAAAATTAGAAGTACCTTTCAATAATTAAACATCCATTCTTTTTAAAATAATTTTTTATTAGAAAAATAAAGATAATATTAAAAAATACATTGACTTAGTTCTTTATATATAAACTTTGTATTTTATATTTTTATTATTTTTTTTTTTTTTTCATTTTATGAACATTGGTTCATATCATTTTGAAATATTTATCACTCTCCAAAATCATGCAATCCAAGCCATGGAGAAAATGTTAAGATAAGTTACTTTATTTTCACTCTTATCTAAATAATAAACTAATCATGAATGGAAACTTTAAGGCTCAACTAGTAAAAAAATCATTCACTTATTCTAATTTTTTTTCTAATATTTTAATATAACTAAAATTAAATAGTAAACATTAAGAATAGTTTTTCCCGAATCCACTTTAATTATCTTAAAATTTACATATCTTTTTAATACATAAAGGTATAGTAAATTATTTTAATCTATGATATGAGATAACTATATATTTAAAATCTATTTATAATTGTATCTTTTAAATACACATAAATTTAATTATATAGATATAGATATATAGATAATATAACTAAATGGGGGGTTGTTTTCAATAAAAGAACTGGCATGTACATAATATGTATGCTACTCTTCAATGTAGAGGGGTAAAATAAATAATCTAATTAAACTTGTCAACAACCACAATTGAGTTATGAAATTTTAAATATGCTTCTACCTTGTGCAAAACCAAATTGTTAAATAAATAGAATGTTATAAAAGTGAATACTTTGATATTATTGAATGACAAAGAACTTGCTTAAGTAGCAAGTGCTTACAATATGATCCATTGGATCATAACAAACTGAGCTAATCTCAGCCACACAAATTATCCTAGTAATAACTTAGGATATAATTTATTATTCTAACACCCCCATTAAGTGGAACTAGGATATACTAACAACCCCCCTTAAGTGTTGCTAGGATGTAGTGAAAACCAAAACAAGTTGCATATCCATAGGTATGAGTCCCGACAACAAGGCTTGATAAGGTACTCATGTACAATATGTGGTCAAAAAATATCTATTGAAATATTATAAAAAAACCACAAATATCTCAAAAAAGGAGTGTGAAGATAGGATGGAGAAAGAACCACAAAAATTGCAAGGGTAGTCCAAAATGACTCCACAAGCATGAGTATGTGGTTTCCACCTATATGAACACAATGGGCTGATAACTAGGTCCAAAACTTATGGACAAACAGCAAAAAAAGTGGCATATCCACAAGTATGAGTCTTGGAAACAAGGCCTAATAAGGTACTCATGTACAATATGAGGTCAAAAAATATCTACTGAAAGAAGGAAGAAAACCACCTTCCAGAATAGAAGAAGAAGAAGAAGAAGACGAATGAATATGTGCAATGAGGATGGAAAGGAAGATGTCCTCTTCAAACCCCCTTAGGACAACTTCCATCAAGAAGCCTCCAAAGGATCCATGAGATGTCTCAAAAAAGTAGAGAAGCCTCTTCACCGCATTGAAATAAACCATATTCCCAGACTGGTGCTTGTGACACATATCAAGGTTGTGAACCATGAAGAAATGTCACTAAAGAAAAAATGAAATGCACCAATGTAGCTCTCAAATGTGTCCTTATGGTGACCTCCTCATTCTACCAGAATACATGGGTAACTAGTCACTGCAACCGCTAGGTGATATAGAGGAGATGACTAGATATGAGGATCACTTAAGAAAAATTTTAGGAGTGTCATATTCAACCGAGAATGCACTCCATAAGATATTATTTTAAGGATAAAAAACATAGGGTAAAGTACCTCAAAATGGAAAATGAACTGCACCATTTTGTCCAGCTCGAAAAAACCTTTCTGATGACTATAAATACCCCTATATGGGGTTTCAAATTGACCTTCATTTGCAGGAAAAACTAAAATATTCTCCTATCCCTTACAAAATAATATTAAAAAATGATCCTTGAAAATAACATTTTTCTCGCAAGAGAATATTCTTATATGCTAAAAACTTCACATAATGGATGAACTAAAATGGCCTCCCACTATTATAAAACATTTAGTGGGAAAACATATTTACGTAGGTCATATAAATATTTCACCACGTGGACCCATTAATGCTTTCATAAAAGCAATATTTTAAAAATTACCCTTTCCCATCAATAAATGAATAGCCTCAATTTATTACTTATTTAAATAAGAACATTGGGACCTATTATGGAGGGGACAAAATTTAATTTGAAAAAATCAACTGAAGTAAGGCCCATCAACTGGCAATGCACCGACATATTCGGGCGCTCCTCCATGTGCCATCTCATTGCAATGCACACACCACCTATGGCCAATGGGGATTGTGGTGCATTGAGATCATGCCATACGATAGTTATTCCTGCTCACCAAAATACCGTTGTTGGAAAAAATAAAATCAACTACATCAAACCACCAGAGAACGTAACGTCAGTTGTGCTTTCATGGCAAAAAAAAATTATCTTTGAAGATATCATACAACACCATTTAGTATTCATCACCACTTATTAGCTTCCATGTTTGCCACTTCAAACTGATCTCCAGTATGCCTCCATCAATTACAGTGAGCGAAATCACAGAATCATTGTAAAATATTGTACAATAATATTTGATCACCGCTCGAGGTACAAGCAAAACATAGGGATTCAAGTTTAAAAAATTGGGCCTCCGTGGTGATTTTGGGGGACGATTTAGGGGCTTGTACAATATTTCTGCCTTAGGCTTAAGTAGCACAATACATTGAAGAGTTGCACCATCTGTAAGGCGCTCGATAACCAAACCACCGAGCACCATAAAGTCTTTGCACTCCTCCTCCTTCGCCTCCAATATGGTTTGCAGGCATATATCTTCTCCATCAAGGTGTAAATCCACACGGGAGATTCCAAGACTTCGCATGTTAATGACTTTTGATGCACAACTACTACATGACGTCGCTACTACTGCTTTGAAAAATAACAAAAAATCAACATGCTTGGTCCATTGAGATCATGATCCATATTTACATCTGGCATGATGCAGGCACAAAGCAAGATAAAAGAGATAGCACTCAGTGGAAACGCGATCTGGCAAATCTAAGCCGCTCCACGTTATCTTCTCGTTGTTTAAAATAAAATATGCCACATCAATAAAAAACTTTTAAAACAATAGATTTGGCAAGTCTTTCTTTGCCTCGTATGTTTTCCTCACCATCCCCGAACTGTGGTCCACGTCCTCAACACCAAACATCACCACAGTCTGTCAAATGATAGAATTCGATGCATACAATATCTAGCAACAAATTGGTAGTTCTCGCTCCAACCAAAGAAATTTCATTAATATTTTGCACCAATCACTTAAAGAATCATCTTCACCACAAACAAAAAAATATCGTTTGCAATGGGTGTCGTAAATGCAAAGACTCATGAAAATTTTCAATGATTTGTTGCGTTGTTTCTCGACTCGAAGCTTCTTCAACAGTTGAAAATGTATGTTAGCTTGGTTGTGGCTTGAAGATGATCACATTTTAGCACATTGTGCTGCTAACAGAACTGCACTACTCCCTCACAATTTGAATTTTATCATCAGCTCTACTACATTTTTAAATTTTTTGTAGATCGATACATTGTGCTCCTGGTAGAAACACACTACCTAGCAATAGTTACACTTTGAAAATATGTCGATCTTGAAAATAGTATAAAACTACCGTTTTTGCATCCATCTGGATAATTTAAACAATCAAAAGTTAGGCGTAGATCAAATGGATTCTCACAAATCATGCATCGGAGAGGAAAAACTAAATAGTAGATCATATGATCTCCTTCAAAATGGCAAAAGAATGTACTTTCAACACAGTTTTTCTTGATGTTCGTGTTGGACTTTGTACATATTTTTCACCTACGGGTGACTGAGGAGCTCTTGGTTCTCTGTGCCTTCATTTGATCTAGGCCACGTTGCTCCCTTCCTTTGATCCAAAAATTTTCTCCCTACTTGCTCCATTTATTTGACTTCAGCAGCTGCGTCTATCATTGCACAAAAATTTCAGCATAAAAAAAATCCATCTATTGTATTAATTCATTTTTGGCAGGTTATTTGACTGGCAGTGATGTCCATAAAATAAAAGGACCTTTGAATTCTCTTAAGAATACCCATGTATTACATCTTTGAAAGATATTTCAACACAACCAAGATTACTCATCAGTGCCACATACTTTCAAAGCATAGTTGAAAGGAAAAAATCTACTCGATTGGCTTCCAATGGCTATGCACATACTCTGTTGTGCATTTTCTCTACAAGAGGGACCCACAGCATGGCACACACTCCTATATAGAGCATAAATTTTGATAAGATCTCGATTGAGACAACTGGTTAAACCTTTAGGAGCAGGAAAAAACTCCATGTTCGTGCAGCATTTGGGAAAAAAATCTCCATTGGAAAACACGGCTACCATTGCATTTGTGATGAGTCAAAAATTTCAAGACCAGTGCCATATTGAAAATGGAAGTGCCATTTACGTGGTAGCACATGGAAGCTATTCGAACAGTACCAATGCCTCAACAGGAAGAGAAATCTAGGTCCAAGCTCCTCCATGAATGCAAACATTCTAGCATAAAATAGGAACAATGATCTTTGCTACCACCATACAATAACATTATAATCTTTGCTTCAGTAAAAAATCCATAAACAACTAACAATTTTCTAAAGGTGATCAAATTTTGGGAAAATGTAGCATGTCAAAAATCTCCTCAAAACCTTCAGTCGCCAATCCTTGACCATTATGCACATTAGAACACTTTACAAGATTTAGCTGAGTGCTTTTTAGACAATCTACACAAGGAGGCTATAGGCGATGGAATGTATCCCCAACGGTCGTCACGATGAACTCATACAACACTGCATTAATTAGATCTAAATCTACATTTGTGGCAGAATTAGGTCCATGACGTATACCTCCTCTTCACGATAATCAACAGGTGTGATAAAATTTAATAGTGCACAACAAGTAATAGGTTATAGTTACCCACAGCCTCCAACGCATGCAAGAATTTGGCAACACCGAATCCAAAAACTATGCTACATATAATTGTTATCAAAAATACAATCACACTGATTCACCAAAGGACCTAATTTTTCTGCCCCACTCATCTAAAAATATTCTTCATGCACGGTCTCTTCTCCTTGGTGATAGAAGCCCCCCTATTACAAATACACAACCATATACACAAAAAATATGATAGTTTATTAGGTGCAAAACTAAATCTGTGATGTTGAAGAAGTAGTCAAGTGAAAGCTCTTGGAAACATGAACTTGCTGATAAAAAAACACTGAGATCTTAATCCAAAATCCTAATTCAAACTCATAATAGAGAATAGTGCAGCATGATTTTTGTGTGAGAGACTCTGTATGCATAGATTGAAAAAATATACCGTACAAGTGCGGTCAAAATAATACATCTACGAATTCATAAAAAATAGCACGTCCAAGTGCATGAGGCGTTAGAAAAAATTACCTGCTCCTTGTCTTCGCTAGCGTCACCAGGTTATGGATTCTGCTTGCAGGTGGAGGCGATTGAGATGGTGTGGATGTGCTGCTACTGGCACCATTGCTGCTACTTGAGGCTACAAGTGGCTGCACACTGCCTTCCTCCAAGTCAACAGACTCAACTACTGTTGGCTCTGACTGGCCATTCAAGTTCCAAGCTTCATCTTCCAAGAACTTCACATCACGGATGATGATGAGCTTCTTCGTCATAGGGTTGTACAACCTGTATGCCTTCTCCTACTCGTTGTATCCTATGAAGATACACTTATCAACTATATCATCCAACTTTTGTCGCTTCTCTTCTGGAACATGTGCATAAGCAATGCACCCGAACACACACAAATGAGCCACACTTGGCTTCACACCGCTCCAAGCCTCTTGAGGGATTTTGTCCTTCATGCTTTTGGTGGGACAACTGTTCAGCAGGTATACTGCACATGTTACAACCTCTGCCTATAACTCATGCAGCAATCCCTTCACCTTCATCATGTTGCATGCCATCTCCATGATGGTCAGGTTTTTCCTCTCAACTACGTCGTTCTGTTGTGATGTGTATCTGGAAGTGAGCTGCCTCTAAATTCCATGCTGCTTGTAGAAATTGTGGAATTCATTGGAGTTGTATTCACCTCTACCATATGTCTTGAGAGTCTTGATATGATATCTACTCTATTTCTCCACCAGAGCCTTGAACTCCCTGAATCTGGAAAATGCTTCTATCTTCAACTTGATGGGATAAATCCAGGTCTTTTTGCTGAAGTAATCAATGAAATTCAAGAAGTATTTATTATCAAAAAATGTGTTGATCTGCATCGAACCACAGATGTTTGAGTGCACCATATCTAATGGTTGTGATGCTCTCCAAGACTGACCAAAAGGTAATGAATCCTTGTGTTGTTTGCCGACTAAGCAACCCTCATAAACTTGATTTTGCTGCTCTATCAGGGGTAAACCCTTCATCATCTACTTCTTGTGCAATACGTTCAAGCCACTAAAAATCAAGTGGTCGAACTTGAGATGCCACAGTCAGGTAACATCCTTCACAATTGCACTTAGCGACATCAGAGACTCATTCTGAATCTATAGCAAAAACATTTTGTTCTTCGTCATGGACACCATAGCAATCTACCCATGCGACTTGTCTCTTATGGTGCATACTTCATATTTGAACTGGACCGTATGCCCCTTCTGCATGAGTTGTTCAACACTCAACAAGTTGTGATTCAGACTAGACACATAGTAGACATCACAAATCTATTTTCATTCATCGTGCCTAGTGCGGATGAGGATTTTTCCTTTTTCCATCATAGGAACCTTACTGTTGTTCCCCATATTGACCTCAGACTAGACGATTTCATCCAGTTGTGAGAACATATCCTTGTTCCCCGTCATGTGGTTGTTGCACCCACTATCGAGATACCAAACATTCTTCTAGCACTCCTTATCGATATTGCAAGTTAGCAGTACATTTCCTCCTATCACATTTTTGGCTTCATCCATGTAATGGGTCTGCTACCAGTTCTCCTTGGCCATCTGATTTCTGCACTGTGATATGTAATGGCTGAATTTCTTACAATAGTAGCACTGGACCTTTGACATGTCCTTTTTTTGACCAAATTCGACTTGCTGATTCCTTACACCACCTCTTACTTCTTGCTAATGGAAGTTGCAGTTGGTCTCTCCCTCACTAGGGTTTGACCGTCCTCCTGACTTGTTTCCTTTCCCATGTTTGCCTCTACCTATTTGAGAACTAGAGGCACCATGGTGGGAGTCTTGTCTGTTGTTGTCTCGAAATGAGACCTAAGCCTTGAATGCCTATTCCAAAGAGGTCTGAGATGAACGACTCAACCTCTGTTCATGCATCTGTAGAGAACCCATGAGTTCATCTGTCGAGAGGGTTGTCAGATCCCTCGACTCCTCTATCGCAATCATGGTAGATTCAAATTTGGTAGGAAATTTTTTGAGAATCTTCTCCATGATTCTCTGGCTCTACACAATTTATCCATTCAACTGCATCTGGTTTATGATGTTCATCGTTTGGGTGAAGAAGTCGTTCATGACTCATATTCACCCATCTACAAATTTTTGAACTCCCTCCTGAGAATCTGCAACTTCACCTTGTTGGTGCCCTGATATGAGCTGGCCAGAATCTCCCAGGCCTATTTCACCTTGGTGGCCGATGCAATCCATGGGAATATGGTCCCCTCGATCGCTTGCATAATGTAGAAGAGGGCCTTTCGGTCCTTCATGTTCTCCTTCAACAAATCTTTATTAGCTTGGGAGAGAGCAACCAGTGTTACTGCATATGCTGGTTCTTGATAGCAATTCTTGACCAACTCCCACATTTCGTGATATCCAAATAGGATCTTCATCTAGATGCTCTAGAAATTGTAATTCTTGTTGTTGAAGCCTGGGATCTACAACTGTAGTGAATGGTTATTGCCAAAAGTCATTCTACTTCGGTCTCCACATCAGGCACTAAGGCTTTGATACCAATTTGAAGTGGTAGTTTTGATTTTTTAATCGCCAAAGGCTTCGCACATGCTCGGATGCGTAGTCGGGCTATGCACAAGAAGAGTGTGCAGTTAAGTTGTGCACGCGCAAAGTTGCATAGTCGAGCTATGCATAATAATAGTATGCAATCGGGTTGCACACATGCAAAGTTACATAGTTAGGCTGCGCACGAGAATAGTGCACAGTCGGGTTGCGCACGTGCAAGATTGCATAGTCAGGTTACGCACGAGAATAGTGCACAGTCGGGTTGCGCAAGATAAGGATGCGAAGCCAAGCAGGAGACAACCAAATAATGGCTAAGTTAATTTTACCTCCCAAAGTTGCACAAGAAGATTAGCGCAACCGGGCAGCGATGCGCAATCGAGCGGGGGATGCACAGACTTAGCTAATTTTTTGAATTTGCTTCTAACAAGGGCGATAGATGATTTTTTTCAAAGGCGCAACGATTGCAGTCAATAAAATTAGTCACCAAAGGTTGTAAAGAGGGTGTGTAAAAACAACACCACGACTAAAGCTCAAATGTAGATAAGTAAGAGAAATATACAGGCATAGACAAATTTAACTAAACTCTACTTATAAACCTAAAAAACAGGTAAACAAATTTATTTATATAAGCAGGTGAGATTACAAAGATCCTCAACCGAGGATTTGCAAATAACAAAGACTATTGCTCGAATTTGAGAGACAGAGGAGCAACTCTGCTCACTAAGCTGATCAGCTTCATCTTTTCTATGACTAACTGTAACCTTCTGCTCTTCCACTCTACACTAGGCCCGCTACTTCAAGATCCCCTACTCTGCTCTCTACTAATGATAACCAAGCTAGGGTTTATATAGCAGGGGTCGAGGACCCAATCAACAACAACCGCATAGATGAAATTAAATTGATTTATTAGATGTTAGGAGACACGTGCGACGTCACATCGAACAAATTGACGAACCGCCCAGCTTCACTATTTTTGTCGAGAAAAGTCCGACTACAGTCAATTTCGGTGTGCAGTTGGATGACTCGTGAAAGGCGAGTTTAATATTTCCAATAATATAGCACTACATTAATCAGATCTGAATCGGCATTTGTGGTAGAATTAGGTCCATGATGTATACCTCCTCTTTGCGGCAATCAACAGGTGTTGTAAAATTTAACAGTGCGCAGCGAGTAATAGGTTACAGGCACCCACAGCCTACAACGTACGCAAGAATTCGGCAACACCGAATCCAAAAACTATGTCACATATCATTGTTATCAAAAATACAATCATGTCGATTCACAAAAGGACCCAATTTTTCTACCCCGCTCATCTAAAAATATTCTTCATGCATGATCTCTTCTCCTCGGTGATAGAAGTCCCCTGTTACAAATGCACAGCCATATACACGAAAAATATGATATTTTATTAGGTGCGAAACTAAATTTGTGATGATGAAGCAGTAGTCAAATGAAAGCTCTTGGACACATGAACTTGCTGATCGAAAAACACTGAGATCTGAATCCATAATCCTAATTCAGGCTCACAATAGAGAATAGTGCAGCATGATTTTTGTTTGAAAAAGACTTTGTATGTATAGATTGAAAAATATACCATGCAGGTGCAGTCAAAACAATACATCCACGAATTCATAAAAAATATTACGTCCGCGTAGATGAGGCGTTAGAAAAAATGACCTGCGATAAGGAAAGCAAATGGCTCTGAATTCCCTGTAAGGAACCAAAAATAAAACACATGCGGTGTCAGCTTCACTCTCGTGATCTCGGCAATCACAACACGAAATGCGGTGGCAATCCCAGCACTTTTGGAAATTTATGCATGACTGTCGATGAAACAGATCTGTATTTCAACAGTAAACAAGGAGAATCAATAGTATGCGTATCATTTGCTAAAATTCAACATGTTGCTTTATATGGGTGAATAAATATGTGTATGACTACGACCAAGAATTCTCTATAGCTTAGATCTGAAGAGCTTAGCAAACAACACCGTTTCCAGTGTTAGATCACCATCAACAGTCGTAGTTCAGATCTGTAGAAAATTATGTTGTAAAAATCCTACAACTACATGCTCATCCTACATATTATAATATCTGCTCCATATGCGGTTGATATCCGCTCGTCTTTTCTTCCACAACACAATTCATTGCCATGAAAAATCTTCATCGAATCTAAGTTGTATTTAAACATAGAAAAATAGACCCCCTTTGGCAGTATTTGTCATCGGATCTTTTCTTCAGTAGTAGCGCCCTTTGACACCCAGCAGATCTTCAAGCCCACCATTAATGGAAAAATAGACCCTCTTTAAAATTTCACGTAGTAAATTCCATCTTACATAATGACCATCATTGCCACCACGATGATAGCGCCAGTGTCGCCTTAGTGAGCAATCACGAAAAAAATAACAAGGACCAAGGATTCGACCGGTAAAAAGTTAAGCTCCTCCACAAAGAACCATGATGGCAACGGGAGGTCTCAAAAATGTCGGGTGGGAATCAAGGCTAGGCTACGATCATTGCATAAAGAGGCCACAAAAGAGTTGTAAGAAAGCTGCAGTGGGCCCTTCAAACTAGGCATCAAAAAATCAGCTGCCATTGTCGTCCGTTAGTCCCAAACCAGGAAACATAACTCTCCATTTAAAAAATTACTAAAAAAAACTCAAACTAAGTTTATTTCGTTAAGGAGAAAATAATTCTAAATAAATGAAAACACAAAAACATACTAAATATTTGTAACATACAATATAATATAATTATAACTTCAAAATTTAAAACCTTATAAACAAATAAATAAGATAAAACATTTATCAATCTTTTATACCAACAAAAATAAATCTCTTACATTTAGATATATAAATGTGTTAATAGTAGTTACTCACCTATGGACAACATAATTACATAATCAATAGAATAACTTTTTTAAAATTAGATTTGTATAGTAGAAACATGGTAATGTTAAGAAATTACAAATATCTTCTAATAGATGTTTAAATTTGTTTTTTAAAGTTACATTATGATTCACTAAAAATTTGACAAACTAACAACCAAATTTGATTCATAATATTTTATTTTTAAATCATTAACTATATTGCTTATCTAAACTTTAAATAATTTTCTTTGTTAGTAATTGGCACATCATTCATTTCAAATCTCTCATCTTTAATAAAAAATATATAATTGAAACTATTAAATAAATATAAAAAAAGCTAAATTATTTACATTGAGAAAAATAACCTTAATGTTAAGAAACTTTGAAATGGTTTACAAATGGAAAAATTATTCATTTATTTTCTATTTTTTTAATCTAACATAATAATAAAACTTTAGTCAAGTTAAAACTAGAAATATTTAAGTTCCAAGGGGATCGCTCAACGATTTAGAAGGTCCAAGGTTCAAATTGTGGCATGGGCGATTGTGTGAGGGGGTGGGTGTGTGGTGGTTGTGTGTTAAATTCCCTATTGATAAGCATAGCCCTTCTAAAACTGAGAGCTATTCTTATCAATAAGGTATTCTTATAAATAGGGTATTTAAGACACTGTCACCACACATCCACTCCCTCACACAATCTTTGAACCATGGACCTCCCAAAGAACCATAACCCTAACTATTATACTATTTTCATGTGACTATAATTTTTTTTAACTTTCTATAGAAGATCCAACTATTTTAAAAGTTCAACTATGAATTATTGGTAGTAATTAAGGTCAAGTGACCTCTGGTGGGTGCTTTGAGGTTGGGTCTATTTTTTTGGTGGTATTTATTCTTCCTGTTTGTGCCTTGTTTTTATGTTCGTGGGCCCCTAGGGCCATGGTTTCTACGTCTGACTCCAAAGTCTTGCTCTGCTTGGGTCCTGTATTTCTGCTTCTCTAGTCTGAATCTTGGTGGATCTCTTTTTTTAGCTACAAGAGTCACATGTTGTCAATATTTTTTAGTAGTTGCTTTGACTTCGTGGTTGTGGTCTAGTTCAATGTTGATTGTGTTGTTCTTTTATCTATGGGGGGAGTTGGCTGGTTTGGTGGTCTATTGATAGTGTTTGGGAGTCCCTCTATGTTCTTGTTCGATGGTTTACCGATCATTTTTTCTTTTGCTTCAGTGGTTGTTGCATTAGTATGGGCAAGTCCAAATCCTACAAATGAAAGTAAGTCCTCCCTAAGTCTATGATTGAACCTGTGTCTTTATCTACTTATGAGGAGGTAATCGTTATTCTTAAGAATGGGGGTCTGTTGGATTGTATACAAAAATTTCATGGTCACAACCCTATTTTGTTGAATTAGATGGCGGCATCTTGGAAGGATGGTTGTGTCCAAGTGGGCTCTTGGATGTTTGAAGTTTTGGTTGATCTAGTGGACCGTGCTACGGGGATTCTTATGGACGATGTTGTGCACAAGGAGAGGCATTCACAGGTGTAGGGGATAAGGTTCTTCTTAGACGAATATGAGTTCTTATGGCAATCCTAGAACGGTTTTAGTGCTAAGACCATCTTGAGTCCATGGAATAGAGTGGTTTATTATGGACTACTTCGATGTGGACATTACTTATGAGGTGGTGCAAAGCTTTCATGCAATGTTTTTGAACTACCTAAGAAGACAACGATGGATGAACATACCTGAATTTTTATATAATTCGTTCAATAGATCTATGTTGGTTGTTTAGGAATGCAAGGGAAAGGTTCCGCTGCATCAGGGATTGGAGCTTACTCTCTTTGAGCATGTCACATTGGAAAAAGGTATTGCAACTGATGAAATTCTTTGCTCTCTGAATTTTATTCCTATTCAAGTCAAAATTGTTACGTTGATGGTGTCAGATGATGATGTTGATTCTGAGGATGAGTTGGGTCACGCCCCTTCACGTGATTTCGGGTCAGGGAAAATGGTTAAGGGTTTTGAGTCGATCATGGGTGTTTGGGAATCCCCGACTGGGTGGGTTTTTGATGACAACGGGAAGACGCAGCTAGTTTCTTCAGCTTTTATCCCTCCTAAGGAAGGGGATGGTGCTTTTATGAGTAATTTGAGGACTCGTAGGTCCACTCACATCAATGATAAGAAATGTATTTCTGGTCAGTATTCCCCTAGCTCCAAATCGTAGGCTCTTAATGAGGAGATTGATATCCTTCCTAACACGGTGTCGAAGGATAAATTGGTGTATGACATGTATTCCCCCAGCAATTCTATGACTAAAAAGAACAATATTTTGCATAATATTCGGTTAATGGAGATCAAGCAATGCGCGGTTTGGAGCTCCATTAAGATGACGTTAGATTTTGAGGAGACAACCCAATTGTCTAGTGGGAACATCTCGAAGGTGGACATTGTGTTGTAGAACCACCTCGGTTTTTCACGGTTTTCTCTGATTCTCTGAATATTTTGACCCTTCTCGGTTTTGGTGTTTTTCTTTTATTTTTGGCTTTTGTTTGGGTTGTCTTATGCTTTTAAGCATTGGTTTCATTTATGTTTTTCTCTGTAGTAAAAGGTTTAGAGACCCCTTTCAAAACTCTCTTCCCTTAATATTATCAAAAAATAAAAATTAAGGTCAAGTGGCCTCACCATAAACCCAAGGATGAACTCAACTTAAACTCAAATATTGATAAATATCACAGTTTACTAATAACTTTGACATAACCACTCTTATCATCAAGTATATGTTGAATACTTAAACAATGAGTATTAAAAAAAATTACACAATTTAAATTATTTTTAAGTTAACATATCTTTTATATATGTAAAAACATTTTTAATATTATAAAAATACATATAAATATTTATATAATTAGTAAAAGTTTAGCTATAAAATAAGATCTATAAGAGAGTGAAATAGACGGGATGTTTGACAAAGTAGACTTCCTTAACAGAAGGAAAATTTAAAGAAAACCACCTCAATGCACCAATCATGATCAGTCAGCCATCAAATTTTAAGCCTTAACCCCAAGATTTTAATGATCCCTTGGGGGTGGGACCACTTTTATAAAGATAATGCTAGGTGGTCCAACGCTGACAATTTACAACGCTTTTCCCACTCAAACTTGACAACCGGAATTACAGCAGACCACTGCTAACTCTAAAGGCACCATATGATGATGCTTCACCTAATTGATGATGCTTCACCTACAATGCCACCATATCTGACGACATGACCACAACACTAAAGGCACTTCATTTGATAGTAACAATCAATTTTGAATGATTGATTACTTGGGTGATCAATATGCGTCTCGGAAGATTGTCGGTAAACCAAAGAGCTGTACGGATGTCACTATATTAACTGAACGTTCGAAAGAAACCAATTAACCCTGATGTAAGAAATTTTCGCTGCATTTATCATCGCATATATTTTCACTCCCGTAGATCAAGAGGTCTTGTGAAGCGGTAAGAGAATTTTTCGCGTCGTCTATTATAACAAATTTTCACTTCCATGACTAAGAGATCTTACCGAGTGATAAGTAAAACAAATCGTTTCAAAATATTCACAAAGTGTTCGACGATAAGGTCCAGTGTGCATGGCCTTAAAGAGAAATACCTAGTCCTCCATTTCCTCCAAATATTCAGGAGAAGAGACGTTTTCCTCCAAATATTCAGGAGAAGAGACGTTGTTTTTTAAAATGTAAGTAAAACACAATCATTTTATTTAAAGGAGACCCCTTAAAACTAATGAGACGCACAAGAGATTTACATAAGGTGATCTGCAGATGATCTGCAGCTTATATGCAGTTGCAAGTTCAGCTGCCATTCCGAAGAGGGGAGGAAAAGCATTCCCTTTTCAGAAATTACAGAATAACTTACAACACCTACGCAACGTTATATCTCGTTGCCTTATACCTACAATGTCGTCATTCAGACTTAGGAATTACAAAGCATATAGGCTTAATCATAGTGCTCATGAGAAATACCCGTAATTTGCTCTTTGCGTTTCTCCTGAAGAAATGCGTGCGCTCTCTGATACTCCACAACGGCCCTGATGAGGGGCTATAACGAGAATTCGGGCCAAAGAACCGGCGTGGCATAGAGCAACGAAAACGACGTCTGCCACAGCAGAAAGTTGCTCAGCCTCGTCTCGCCCGAAGTCCTGATCAGAAGCTCCGGCTCGGGACAATTCGACGTGTACAGCCCACCCTCGATCTCCTCCATAATTTTCTTCTTCTTTTCCTCTTTCCCCTGGGTTTTCTGGACCCTGAAGACAACGTCCTCCACGGCCTTCACAATCTCCTGCGTGACGGTGTAAGGCGCGCAGATATTCAGAACGGCCATATCGTTGCCTCTCGAAAACTCCATCGCTCGCTCCGCAGCCCTTCGCACGCGCTCCGGTAAGAGGCTGAGATCTCCGAGTATCTGCACGCGAATCCCATACTCGTTCACCATGCTCTCCTTCTCGATGAGGGCCTCGAGCTTCTGGTGCATCAGATTCATCAAGGTCTCCACCTCCTCCTTGGACCTCCGGAAATTCTCGATGCTGAAGGCATAGACGCTCACGTATTTGATCCCCAGGTCAAAGCAGTCTCGTAGCGTGTGCATGAGAGTGTTGTAGCCGAACTCGTGGCCCTTGGAATTGTTCATGTTCCGCATCGTTGCGTATCTCCGATTGCCGTCCATGATGATGGCAACGTGCTTCGGCATCGGTCCAGCAGAAACTATCCATATTAAGAAGCGCCTGAAGATCTCGTAAAGTGAATTTGCAAGAAAGGAGACGCCAAAAGAGGCATGAGATAGGAAAAGATCAGCCATTGGAGAACCTTATACAATGGGCAGACCTAAGAGGTCTGCAATCTGTTTCAGGTTTGGCTGTCTAAAATAAGGACTTTAGAAAAGGAGCATGATTAGTGCAGCACACTCAATCTATAATTTCAATTAGAAGAGAGTCATCAGTAACCGTAACGGGCTAAAAGAAATTAGTGGCTTTAACCTCTTCTAGTTTCTGGGGTAACTACGTATGGTCAAGGTCAACGACCATGGGATTAAAATTAGTGATATCTAAGTTAGACTTTTTAAAATCTAAAACATTCACATTTATAACATATTTTAATTAAGTTATACAATTAAAATGTTTAGTTAATAATGTTGGGGAAAATTTGTTTTTTAAATAATTTTAAAAAATAAAAAATTATTTTTATTTTATTTTAAATAAAGAAAATTAAAATGTAAATAACATTATTAATAATTTAAATTATTATTATTAATATATTATTATTTATTATTATTTTTAATATATTATTAATTTTTAATTTTTAATTAAACTTTAAATAGAAAATATAAGTTATTAAAATAAAAGTTAAGTGTTAACTATTTTTATTGCTACATTTTTTAAGAGTGAGTTGAAAAGGTAAAAGCTTTTATGTGTAGATTTAGTAAATTTATGAGGTTAATATCATTAAATATTATATAAAGTCAAATTAATTGGCCTAGTATTTAAGAATGTTTAAAAAAGATTTTTTTTACTTTGATAATAATTACAGTAAGGCCTTATAATTGAAAATTTTACTTCGAATAAGATTGAATTTTGTTTTTTATTATTAATAAAAGCGGGTTTTGAAAGGCATTCCACAACCTTGTACATCTGCTTTATCAGGAACACAATACACAACATGATAAGAGGATTTTCAAAGGCATCCTTCAACCTTTAACAACAACTTCAATCAGAAGGCAATGGTTCACACAGAAGGCAAAGGTTGACAACCCCAAAGTGGGGAAAGCAACATAATCCCAAGGTAAAGATCACCAAAAATAAAACAATGAAAGTCCAATGGCTGATCTAAACTTTACTAGAGATCCCACCCAGAAAAGGATCCATCATTCAACTTTCCTCCACTAACCAGCACGAACACCAAAGCCAAAGACAAAACATTCCACCATAATGAATCTTATCAAATTATATACATAATATTTAAATTGTTATAATATCATTATGCAATTATAATATAATAAACATAAAATCTTTTCAATTATATAAAACTAATTAAAAAAAATCTAAAAAATCATATATAAATACTTAAATCTACTTGATCAATGTGTACTTAGTAATATATAAGATACAATTTCTGATATGAGTTCAATGGACTAGCACTACACTACACGTGTCGAGATGACCAAGATTGGGCCTTGCTTTTTTGGCAACGAGTCGCATCGAGTTCTTATAATCTTTTTGAAGATTACAATAACGTGTGCGCCATACCAAATCTCCAAACTTTCAATATCGATTTTTGTAAGATCACAACTTTTTGTTTTTAAAATAAAAAAATTTTTAAGCTTTGTCGTATTTTCTTCGCAATACTTTGATGGTCCTTTTTTCTTGGACTCCTCCTTTTCAAGTTTTGGAGCAAGTTGCCTTGAAAGTGTCAGTTTGACCTGAAATCCTTGGTCTTTTACTACCCTTATGAGCATTTATTTTTTATATTGGTAAACCCATTGGTCGGGTGATCTGTCAAGAAGAAGAGCAGTTCTTCTCAACATAGCCTAATAAAAGAGTTTGTGTTGAGGTTGACGTCGTAGAAGATCTTAGAGAATATTGGACATTCAGGTTGTTACAGAGGATTTTATACAAAAAATTGTTTACTTTAATTTAGCTAATACTTATTTTTGACACCAATCCACCATGCATCGTATCAAGGATTGTCCACTAGTTGATCGAAAACCTTTGTTGGTTGCCCCTGCTCATATTACGCTTGCACCTCCCAAACCCTCGTAAGCAACCCTAAGTCAATGCTTTATAATGGAGATAAGGTTGTAAATCCATCATATTAGCCTCTTGAGCATAAATCAACCTTAGAAGAAGGAAATTCGTTCACTTACTCCATCTCAGGATGGCTCACTGTCATCGAGGGGAACCAGGAGGCTAAGCTTTATACTTCGACTATTGGTGATGTATTTCAACCTTCTGAGACCTCTTTATTTAATAGATTTTTGGTGGTGGCCGATAGTGTGGGTAGTCCCTCGATTATTGGTAAATTATTTCAACCTTCTCAAGCCTTTGTATTTAATAGTTCTTCGGTGCTAGCTAATATTGGAGGTGGCCCTGTGGGAGATGTCTCCATGGATATTCCTCCTCCATGAATTTCCTTTTGTGGAATGTTCGAGGACTTACAAAGTCCTCAAGAAATTTTTTTGTTCGATCTATTGTACAAAGTATTTGCCATATTGATGTTATTTGTTTACAAGAAGTTAATATCTCTATTTTTTAGTTATATGTTTCTTTGAACTGTATTACAGGCTTTATTGTGCATTACACTACTCGCCATGAAGATGGTCGGGGTGGTGCTTCTATTTGTATCTCCTTCAAACTTAAGGATTTTCTACATAGGTCTAGCGAGGATCCTTCTCATCATATGGCATGGATTTTTTTGAATATTAATGGGAACACCCTGGGCATTGCCAACATTTATGCACCTAATGATGGGCCTAGTTACTCTGCCCTTTGGTGGTACCTGGATGATCACTTATCGATGGTGTATTAGCTTTTCTATGGTGATTTTAATATGGTTGAGCATGCTGAAGATAAATTTAGTTGCCTCTAGCTGTGCTGGTGTGCTAGAGATAATGAGGCTTGGTTTTTTCTTAAACATAGATGGGGTCTTTCTAATCCCTTTTTTTTTCTAGTGTAATTGCATGACTCCACATTGATTCACATGGTCTAATTTTTGTACAAGTAATAATAGATTCTGCAAGCACCTTGATCGAGTTATGATGTTAGAGCAACAATTTTTTATTCTCCTCCATCAATAATAATATTATGATGGTTTGGGATCAATTCCTACTATCATATTATTTCTCAATTTCCGTTCAGATTGAGTGGAGTGGTCATTAATTTAATTTTTTGTGCAATCAATTTTATTAAATACTTCTTTATTGCAACACCTTGGCACAATTGTTGTGATTGAGAGAATCTAAAATTTATTACCTCAACCTCCTCACTTTGTCAGTTGGATTTCTTGGTGGAATGAGGTGATTGTCCATACTACCTCTTTCATGTGGCATTTTGGAAAATAGGTGGTACATGTTAGAAAGCATGCTCATTTGGCTGTTATGAAGGATTATCAATGAAATTTAATGTTGTTATAAAATGACTCATATGACTGGTAGTTATAAACTACAGTTGCTTGTCTTCACCACTAAATTATAGTCCATCAATAACATGAAGCCAAGGGGACTTAGATTCATGTTTGTCTACACTGGCTAAGATTTGATGATTTCTTATCCAAAGTATTTTTCAAATCTCTTTGTTCTAGGAAATCTAGGATCCATATTAAGGCTATTCAAGTCTCAATAAGCTTATCTTTAAAGTGTAGCAATATTCTCTAGAATGTCAGATGGTGCTCTAGTAGTATCTTGATGTTGTTCGTGCTAAGATATCTGCTTATGATAAAAAATTTGTGAGGCTCCTCTTTCATTTGCTAAGCTTCATAATGCTCTTATGACTATATCATATGACAAGTACCCTAGTCTTGATGGATTTCCATACAAATTTTATAAAACCACTTGGAATTTTACTAGGTCTGATCTACTCAATATCTACGATGAAGTGTTAGCCAACAATTCTTTGGGTAATATTTTCAATCATGAAAATATTAAATTTATTCCTAAAGCGGGCAATCCTGAGCTTATCACTAGTTGGAGACCTATTTCTCTGCTAATGTCTCTTACAAGATTTTGACTAAATATTTAACTCTTAATATTTGCAACATTCTCTCTATGATTAACAAACATGAATAGACAAGTTTCATTAAAGGATATTAAATATTGAATAATATTATTATTATTTGGGAAGGTTTAGAATAGGCTCATTTCTTTAGTTCGAAAGATCATTTTATTTAAATTGGACTTTGAGAAAACTTAGTATTGTATTGAGTGGTCTTTCATTCTTGCCATGCTAAACTCTAGGCTTTGGTCTAGGGTTATGCATAAGGGGTTGGACTCAAAATGTACTTGTAAAAAAATGATGAATTCTAATCAAAATCAAGGTGAATCATGGCAAATCCTAAGAAAATCAAACGCGTCATCTTCACACTAAAATTTGGAGTATTTGAATCCCTAGAAAGTAAGGTCATATTTGGGATACATCTTGACCTATTATATCACCTTATAAATTTATAAAAATACCACCATTAGATCGGGCTCAAAAAGAGGTTTCCAACGAGTACAAATATGCGTATGTTTGGATATATATTGTGGTGAATTGACCCTAAGAATTCATTAGTCCTAAAAATTTTAGGCAAATGGGTTGACGTCGAGGGTCCTCATATTCATCAATTTTTAATTTTTGAAATCCTAATATTCGCCCAATTTGTGAATATTCACCACTATGCATAACCCTGCTTTGGTCCCTTTTTTTCAGGGCTATTAATATGTTGTTTGTTGATGCTTCAACTTGTCTTACTATTAATGAACATAGGTCAAAGGATTTTGGTTTATTTTTTTCTATTCGCCAGGGCTGTCCTTTCGTACCCTCACTTTGGAAACTTATTTTTGAATCTTTTGGTCATTTTATTTCCAATCAAGCATCTAAGGGGTTGATCAAAGATATTCTTTTGTTTGACATGTCCACCTAGCTTATTAATGGGAACTTTGCAGATGACTCTTTTCTCACTATTAATGAGGATGATATTTTACTTTCAACTACTTTGGTTTGTTTGGACACTTTTGTAATGTCTCAAGATCCAACATCCAATTGTCTAAGTCTCTTTGTTTCCATATTGCTTCCTCTTTTGTGCTTGCTTGGATTATACATTTTTCATGGCATTGGGTTCAAAATGGCGAGTACTTTAAGTTCTTAGGATTCCCATTTTATTTTGATAGCTTACCCTCTAAACTCTAGCAGTATGTCATTGATAGAATTGAAAAGAAGATTACTTGTTGGGCCTCACACCCCCTTCCTCTTGCAAATAAGTTTTATATTTGCACTATTATTTTTGTTGCCACCCATGTTTATTATTCTTCCTATTGGGCCCCTTCTAAGAATTCTTATAATAAGTTGGCCAAACTCCTTAGGGATTTTCCTTGGACCAAGGGGAATAATTTATGTGGTTTTCATCGAGTTACTTGGGATATCTATTTCATGCATACTAATAAGGGTGGGAGGCGAATCATCGATATTTATAGGTAAAGCATTTCTTTATGTGCTAAGTGGGTGGTTAAAGCTATTGAAGGCCCTAAAGCCTGGAAGGTTTTGATTCACCTTTGTATTTATTCAAGGTTACCTTATGGATGCAAAATTTGGGCTAATATTGGCCTCCATACTTTCATCATTACTTTTTTTGTGGTTCAGATTCAGAGTTCCTTTGTTTTCAAAATTATTTGGTAGGCTTTTGAGGCGGTAAAACCTCATCTTTGTTGGATTGGTAATGGGTTTCGTAATGGTCTTACGTTCAATTATCAAAATATTTGGTGGTTTCATATTTTGTCTAACTCTTGGTTCTTCTTGCTAACTTGCCAGGGATTAAATATTTAAGGCTATTTTATAAGGGCATCTACTTTACTAAATATTTAGTGCACTCTCAAAACTAGATTCTTTGGTTTGATCTCAAACATAAATTTAATATTTAGAATTTATATCTTCCTTATATTCTTAATATTCAAGAGCTTATACCTGATGTCATGCTTCATAAGCTCGACCTTCAACCCCCGAGTGCTTGGTTTAAAATTTTGTTGCAATATCATAAATAAATTTAAATTAAGTCCATGCAAGGTTTAAAGTGACACTTTGAAGACTAAATAATCGTTATGTAATTGATTTTAGTTTGTAGAAGGTTATTAAATATAAAATAAATCTTAGTTGTTATTAAATTCTATAGAGTATATATTTTTATATATATAATAAGATTAAAATAATTTATTAAATATAAAGTATATTTTGTAGGGATAAATTTTGAATCATCTACATTTTAATGGATATATAAGATTATATAATATAGAATATGTTCAACATATTTAAGATTATTATACGTTAAAGTTAACATTTAGGTAATTCACTTTTATCTGGATGTGTTTTTAGTCATACTATAATTTTTTATTGGGGCATTGGTGTATAGTTCAAATATATATATATATATATAGATGAACTATACATTAAATATATATTATATATTAACATTAAATTACTATATTTTTTACATTTTAATATATATATTAAAATGTAAAAAATATAGTAATTTAATGTTAATATATAATAGATTGTTAATTTTAAATATATTTATATTAATAATTTTATTGATTTATATTATATTTTAATATATTTATATATTTTGTGTGTTTCAAAAGTGTAAGCCAACAACAAGTTTCATTTTTTCTTACTTCAGATCTTTCAAGAGATTCAAATATAAATGATTTATGTGAGGATATGTTAAGTAGCATAGAATGAAATTCACATTTAAAAGTCTTAATTGGAAGTAAAAATGCCTTAAAAATATGGATGCAAAAAGTGAAGATAAAAAAGAGCAAATATACAACAATTTTAATCTAGGCAGTAGATGTTACACCAAAAGTGATTATCAAGGATGAGGTGATTAAGCATGATATAATGATTCTTAAAAGAGAAGGGTTAACATGTAATTCCTATGGGTATTAACAAGGGCTTTTGAAGATTCAAAATGGGATCAAGATTCAAAAAAAATTAAAACCTTTACAAAAATATTTTAATATTAAATCTAAATCAAGATAATGGGATCAACAAAGGGATCACAAAAATATTATATTTTTAATATCATTATGTAATGAGACTAGACATATGACAAGAGATTACAATGTGAAAATTGTTAGGAACCTAATATTCACTCTCACACAAATACTTAAAAATAAACACACATGATCACAACACACTTGAAATAAATGCACAATACGAAAGTAAATTGCAGAAAAATAACAATCTCACAATAGCACTAAATCACAAGCCTCTTCAAGGGGGCAACCTCCTTCAATACTTCATTCAATTATGCTAAAATATACATACAATATTACCTCTCGCAGATTGAAAGAATTCCTCTAGCACCTAAATACCAAGGTTGGCTTACATGCAAAATGCCACTCGATATAGAATCTCCTACCTACAATCAGTTACATTCTTGAAAAATGGTTACATAGAAGGGTGTCATTTGCCATAGGTACTTCTTAATCCAAAACTCTAGTAAAATATTACAAATTATTAACATGGGTACTACCCACGTTCTACAAGGAATATTACATCAAGTGTTAGGATGGGGTCCTAACACACCCTTCCCCTTCAAAAAGGTTTATCTTCAAATCTGAAGGTGAGGAAACTATTGTTGGATTTTGTGAAGAGGTTCCCATGTCGCATCTTCTAGTTGTAAGTCATACCACTAGACCAATACATATGTGATAACTCACCGATGAAGGGTACACGATATTTGATCAAGAATACATTCAACTCCAAGAATGATGGACCCTTCCTCATCCAACTATGGAAGTGTATATTGCATATGCACCTTATTGTCAATAACCTACTTGAGAGAGAATACATGGAAGACTAGATAAATTTTGGAACTAGCTGGAAGGGCTAGTTTGTACAGTGTTACCTCGAGCCTCTATAACACCTAGTAAGGACCATAGTATTTTGGAGTAAGTTTCTAATAACCACATAACTTGAGAGAGTATTTTTTATATGGTTTTAAGCGAAGGAAGACCATATCACCAACGATAAAGCTGCATTTAGTACAATATTGATTTGCTTACTGTTTCATACGATTCTAAGCCATATCCAAATTGATCTTGAGCTGGGAAAGAATGGAGTATGAAGAGTGGAATCCATGACTTGAACCTTAGAGCTTCCTGGAATGTAAGAATTTGGAGTTGGTGGAAGCTGATCATAAACTACTTCAAATGGAGTCACCTTAGTGGTAGAGTAATAGGTGGTGTTGTATCATTATTCAGCCAAAGGAAGCCACATAGCCCAATGAGTAGGATATTCATAAGAAAAGCAACAAAGGTAGGTTTATAGGTATTTATTGATAATTTTTGTTTGACCATCGGTTTGAGGATGGTAGGCTAAACTCATCTTGAGTTGTATCCCCTACAACTTGAATAATTCCTACCAAAAGAAATTAGTGAAGGTAGGATTCCGATCATAGACAATGAATTTAGGTATTCTATGGAGGAAAAATATGGAGTCAAGGAATATTTGGGAAATAATGGATGTAGTATAAGGGTGGGATAGGGAACAAAAGTAAGCATACTTCAAGAGATGATACATTATCAGCAAAATAACTGTTTTACCTCTTGATTTTGGCAGTCCTTTAATGAAGTCCTTCGATATATCTATCCAAAACTTCTCAAGGAAAGGGCAAAGGTTGAAGTGTTCCTAGAGAACACATGGTCTCACCTTTTATGCATTGGCACCAATCACATTCAACAATAAATATTTGTATATATTTTTTTACGCCCTTCCAGAAAAAGGTATACTTGTTTGGGGTGTATGTTTTGAGAAAAACTGAATGACCAGTTGTGGTGGATGCATTGATTTCATGAAGGAGGAGGTCCTTGACTTAAGAATCATATGGAATAACCAATTGGTCATGATATCGTAAATATTGACCATACCAAACACAACTAGGGTATGATTGAGGATCCTCTTGAAGATGGTAGAGGAGAGTTTGTAATGATGAATCCTTGGCCAGATCTTCTCGAATTTAATGAATCCATTACTAAAGAAGAGTAGAGATGGCATGTAGCATGGTCTGATATTCATGTAGGTGATACAAAGCATTAGCCACCATATTCTCTTTACCTTTATTATAATAAATATCATAGACATATCCCAATAATTTGGAGATCAATTTTTGTTGTTTTGGAGTAGCCACCCATTTATCTAAAAAATATTTTAAACTCTGATGATCAGTCTTGATATAAAAGTTTTGACCAATGAGATATGAACACCAATGAGTGATCGCATGTAAAATGGTAAGTATTTTGTTCTCATATGTGGACTTGCCCAAATTTTGAAGGGAACATACCTTTCTAGTAAAAGCCATTGTTCAACCCTCATGCATTAAAAATGATCCAATGCTTATACCTGATGTATCACTCTCGATGACAAAAGGTTTAGAAAAATTTGGCATTATCAAAATAGGGGTGGTTGTCATAGTATACTTAAAATTGACAAAAGCCTTCTCAGCCGATTCATTCCACATAAAAGAATTTTTTCACAACATGGTTGTGAGGGGAGTTGCTATCTTCCCACAGTTTTTTACAAATGTTTAGTAATATCTTGTAAGAACTAAGAATCCATGAAGTCTCTTCAAGGTATGATATGTAGGCCATTCTTGCATTGCCTAAATTTTCTTAGGGTCTACCTAAACTCCTTCCTTAGTGACTATATGTCTTAAATATTCAACTTCCTACTGACCAAAGGAATATTTTGATTGCTTTGTATAAAGTTGATGGTTAGACAAAATTTTGAGATTTGCTTCTTTGTGATGAATATTGTCCTCCCATATGTGACTATAAATCAAGATTTCATCAAAGAATACTAGAATGAATTTATGAATATGAGGGTAAAAAATAGAATTCATCAAACTCTGAAAGGTAGAAGGTGCATTGGTTAACCCAAAAGGCATAACTAAAAATTCATAATTTCCTTCATGAGTTCTAAAGGTTGTTTTGGGAATATCTTCATTCATAATACATATTTGGTGATAACCCAATCATAAATCCAACCTACAAAATATTGAACCCCATGCAACTCATCTAAGAGTTCATTAATAACAGGAATAAGAAACTTATCCTTGATGGTACTTTTATTAAGATATTGATAATCCACACACAAGCACCAAGTGACATTCTTATTTATAACTAACAACACTGGTGAAGAATAGGGGATATCAGTAGAATGGATAATTTTAGAATATTGAATTTTCTATAAAATTTTCTTACTTTTAGTTTTCTGAGCATAAGCATACCAGTATGGGAGAACATTAAGAGGTAAACTTCTAGGAACAAGTTGTACTGCATGATCATGTGAATGCTAAGGAGAAAGTCCCTTGGGCTCCTCAAATACATGAGAATACATGTTTAATATATGCTATATTTGTTGTGGATGACTAAAATCCCTTTGCTTAGGAGTGGTGATAGCAAAAAGTCGACCTACCACACCATGGGAAGATTTCTTTAACGATTTTTCCATATTATGAGAAAAAATAAATTGAATTGCTCCTAAATTTGTGCCATGAAAGGTATATTCCTACCCATCCTAACTAAATTTCATCCATATTCTAAAAAATACCATATTACTGATGCTAACATTCGTAACCATTGTGCTTCCAAAACCATATCACACCCTCCTAAGGGTAAAGCAAACATGTCAGACTTGAGGTTGTAGTCCCCAATTTTTAGCTTAATGTTACAACATTTTTATTTACATGGTAGGATTCCACCATTAGCAATAATAAATTCAAAGGAATTACATATGGTAATGTAACAGTTTTCTTGTTTGGCGATATGTAGATTAATAAAATTATGTATGCTATCAGAGTTAATCAATATGATGACCCTTTATCCCTTGAAATGGCCAATCAACTTCATGGTTTAGGGTGTGGATACTTCTGCTAGAGCATACAATTTCTGGTTGGGAATCCTCCTAATCGATCTATGAAAACTATTTCTTGAGGATCCTCCTTATCCTCAAAATATTCTGAAGTGGAAACTTCATCCATATCTAGCAAGTACAATTTTTGTCACACACACCTATGTCCTCGGGTATATTTTTCATCACAATTGTAACATAATCTTTATACCTTCCTATGATCCATCTCCTCATGACTCAAATTTTTTATAGGTGAAAATTTATTAGTCAAACTTGGCATTCACTTGTTAAAAAAATATGACTTAGATGGAGAAAATTTAGAAGTTTGACCAAGAGCCTTGAATTTTTCCTCTACCAATTTGGCTAATTGTATAGCCTATGGTAGCGATTGAAGTTGCAATAATTTAATCTTAGCCCTGATGTCATCCTTCAACCCACTCACAAAACAACTCTAGAAATAATCAACACTTAGTCTTATTGTTAGATTGACAAGTTTTTCAAACTGATTTTGGTATTCTCGAATAGTTGAAATTTGTTTGAGTGTAAAAAGGGCTCTTGTAAAATCTAAAAACTCGCTAAGACCAAAGCGAGTGAGTAGGCGTTGACCAAAATCAGACCATGAAAGTTTAATTTCAGCCTTTCTAAGCCACAAAAACTAATGGAGTGCATCTGATTCAAAATTAAAAGAAACAATGGTCAACCATAGGAAACGATCAACATTATGAAGAGTGAAATATTGTTCTGCCTTACAAATCCACCCCTCAGGATATTTTCCATCAAACTTGGGAAAGTCTAATTTGAATAACCTCATCCTATTGTGGTTGGGTATAGCTCATTGCTAGTGGCTTGTACCAATTTTTGCTTGGTCACATGGAGTTGCAAAATAAATTGAGGCTCTGCTTTCCAATTCAACCTTCATTACTTTTTGTGCTTGGGAAAGATCAACTATAGATTCTTGGAAAGATTAGATTTGTGACTACAATTCCTGTATGTTTTTTTTAAACCTAGACATTAATTGGTTGCCTATATTGTCCACTTAATTTTGAAGTTCCCTCTCCATAAATTGTTGGCGAGTTCCCTCACCCATAATTGAAGGTTTGGATGTTTTTTTTGGGACTTACTAAAAATAGATAGGTAGCTTTTAGGAGTTACTATTTTTAGTAATTGTCCAAACAATAATTTGGGAAATAGGTTGCAACACTAATTTTAGGATAGGGTCCACTTCGGTAGCCGCTTTATCTGAGTGCTCAATGAGGATATATTCTAACTTCTTTGACATTTTGTGATCTCTTGGTTGGTTGCAAGTCAATGTCTAGGTAATTTCTTCAAATTGGACTTAAAATTTCACAAGTGAGTCCTTGAGGATCTTTGGTGCAGAATAAAAAGTATCTTATATTTCCAAAAAAATTAAATCAATTTGATTGACAGTTGAGAAGTTATGGCCCTAATAAGAAAAATAAAAATCTTAACAAGAAAAATAAAAATTGCCAATTTTTTAAAATTGGTGCAAAATTTGACCAGGGGCTACCAAGGATAATTTTGTATGGAATAGAACATAGAATTATCTACTAAATTTTTGTGTCAATATGAGCTCTGAGTGAAGAGGTATCCCTGTTTTAGGAAAAAATCATTTTTTTTATGGTGAGGTCGGTTTTATTTTCAGATATTGGTTCCAAGAACTTTGTTAATTGTCTCTACCCTGTATGTTCTGATTATGATACTATTATGTTTCCATTTTGAGCTTTCGAACCACTGACTAATTTCTGATATTTTTCTATTCCCTATCTAATTTTGTCTATCACAGATAATCCCTAACTATTATGACTGGCACGGGTAACTATTTTGACTATATAGTTGACTCTTATGATACTATTATATTGAGCACCCTCTATTCACTATTATTGATGGGAATTTATCTGACTGTAACTAAATTTGAACCCCTATTTTAGACTCTGAAGATTCCTGTCCACCTATTATTCCTTAGGAGTTTGTATTGCCTATTGTGCATGGAGGAATTATGGAATAGGGATATCTTCTTCATATGCTCAACTTCTATGTAGGATACAGTAACAGGTTTGAAATTTTGGTTGTAGGTTCAAAAGAATAGAAGAATTGCAAAATAAACCTTGTTTGCAAGTTCAAACAGAACTAGGGTACTCTATGCAAGGGTGCATATAATATCCATAGGTCCTTTATTATACTGCATTGATGAACAATAGTGCTCGGACCAATATTTTAGGCCACTACTCAAGTGGATTCCACACATACCCTTGAGCACAATATATGCCTCTTTGAAAATAGGATAGGGTAGTCTTTTGGAATGTTGTATCTTGTGCACTATGGATAATACAAGGCCGGAAAAGCTTCCTAGGGATAAAATTTTGTTAAAGCCTAGATGATCTCTCGATACACTAGAAGATGCACGGGAGCTCAATTTCGTGCGTGAGTGTTATTTTAGGCTTAGGTATTGGAGCTTGATTTCCCCTCACTTCACTAAATGCTATATGGGCTATTTAGCTTAGCCAATAATGAAAACTCCTTTGTGATATTTTAAAACCATTGGCATAGGGTTTCTAACCTACTCAACTACTATAAAAATGACTGTAATATTTTTTGGTCTTTTTCTGAATATATATATATATATATATATATATATATATATATATATATTTGTATTTTTTAATAAGGAAAACTAGAAAACAAAAAAAAACTAAACTCAAAAATTGTATACCTAATAGTCGTATTGGTAGAGTCCATCATAGTCGCAATGGAACATGACCATGAAAAGAGCTATGATACCACTTGTTAGGAACCTAATGTTAAAAATAGCACGCTCACACAAATACTTGAAAATAAACACACATGATCACAACACACTTGAAAATAAACACACATGATCACAACACACTTGAAAATAAAATGCACAATACAAAAGTAAATTGCAAAAAAATAGCAATCTCACAATAGCACTGAATCGCAAGCCTCTTCTATGGGGAAACCTCCTTCAATACTTCATTCAATTATGCAAAAAGATACATATAATATTGCATCTCACATATTTAAGGAATTCCTCTAGCATGTAACTTCCAAGGTTGGTTACATGCAAAATACCACACGTGCTAGAATCTCCTACCTACAATTAGTTACATTCTTGAATAAGTAGTTACATAGAAGGACACCATTTGGCATAGGTGCTTCTTAATATAAAACTATAATAAAAAATTACAAAATATTAACATGGATACTACCCATGTTCTATAAGGACTATTACATCAAGTGTTAATATGGGGTCCTAACATGTCCTTCCCCTTCAAAAATATTTGTCCTCAAAGTTGAAGGTGAGGAAACTGTTGTTGGATTTGGTGAAGAGGTTCCCATGTTGCATATTTTGGTTGTAAGTCATGCCACTAGACCAAGACATCTATGATAACTCACCGATTAAGGGCATGTAATCTTCGATCAAGAACGTATTCAGATTCAAGAATGATGGACCCTTCCTCGTACAACTCTGAAAGTGTAGATAGGACATGCACCTTATTTCTAATAACCTACTTGAGAGAGGACACATGTAAGACTAGCTGAATTTTAAAACTATCCAAAAGCGCTAGGTTGTACATCACCACCTTGAGCCTCTACAACATCTAGTAAGGAGCATAGTATTTGGGAGCAAATTTCTGAAAACCACACAACTAGAGAGAGGATTATTTGTATTATTGTAAGCAAAGAAATACCATGTCACCAATGACAAAGATACGTTCAATACGATGTTGATCTACTTGCTATTTCATATGGTTATGAGCCATGTCCAAAATGAAATCGAGTTGGAAAAGAATGGAGTCATGCTAACAGAGAATGGAATCCATGTCTTGAACCTTAGATCTACTTGGAATGTAATAAGATGGAGCTATTGGAAGCTAACCATAAATTGCTTCAAATGGAGTCACCTTAGTGGTAGAGTGATAGGTGGTGTTGTACCACCATTTAACCAAAGGAAGCCACTTAGCCCAATGAGTAGGATGTTTAGAAGTGAAGCAATGAAGGTAGGTTTCCAAGCATTTATTGATAATTTTTGTTTGAACATTAGTTTAAGGATGGTAGGCCGAACTCATCTTGAGTTGTGTCCTCTGCAACTTGAACAATTCCTACCAAAAGCAACTGGTGAAGGTAGAATCCTGATCAAAGACAATGAATTTAGGTATTCTATGGAGGTAAAATATGGATTCAAGGAATATTTAGGTGACAATGGATGTAGTATAAGGGTGGGTAGGGAACATAAGTAAGCATACTTTGAGATATGATCTACTATCACCAAAATAACTGATTTACCTCTTGATTTTTGTAACCCTTTGATGAAGTCCATAGATATATCTATCCAAACCTACTCAAGAATGGGAAAAATTTAAAGTGTTTTTGGAAAACACAAAATCTCACCTCTCATGCATTGGAACTAACCACATTCAGCAACAAATATTTTGATATATTTTTCATGCCTTTACAAAAAAGGTACGCTTGGATCGGGTATATATTTTAAGAAAACTTGAATGACCAGCTCTCAGGGATGCATGTATTTAATTAAGGAGGAAGTCCTTGATTTGAGACTTAGATGGAATAACCGATCGGTCATGAAATTATAAATCCTGACCATCCTAAACATAACTAGGATGTGATGGAGGATCCTCTTGGATAAGGTTGAGGAGAGTTTATAATGATAAATTCTTGGCTAGATCTTCTTGAAGTTGATGAAGCCATTATGGAATAGGAGTAGAGATAGCATGTAGCATGGTCTTATCTTCATGTAGGTGATACAAAGCATCATCCACCATATTCTCTTTACCTTTCTTATAAGAAATTTCATTGTCATATCCCAACAATTTAGAGATCCATTCTTGTTATTCTGGAGTAGCCACCCATTACTATAAAAATATTTTAGACTCTGATGATCAGTCTTGATTACAAAATATTGACCAATAAGATATGGATTCCAATGAGTGATCGCATGTAAAATGGTAAGCATTTCCTTCTCATATGTGGACTTGCCCAAATTTCAAAGGTAAAGTACCTTGCTAGTAAAATCCAATGGTTTATCATCCTACATTAAAACTACTCCAATGCCTGTACTTGATGCATCACTCTCGATGACAAAGGGTTTAGAAAATTTTAGCATTACCAAAATAGGGGTGGTGGTCATAGCATACTTCAAATAGATAAAAGCCTTCTCATTCGATTTAGTCCAAACAAAATATTTTTTTTGCAACATGGTTGTGAGGGGAGATGTTATCTTACCATAAATTTTTACAAATTTTATGTAATATCCTGTAAGACCCAATAATCCATGAATTCCCTTCAAGGTATGAGGTTTGGACCATTCTTGGACTACCTAAATTTTCTTAGGGTCTACCTAAACTCTTCCTTAGTGACTATATGTCCCAAATATTCAACCTCCTATAGATTAAAGGAATATTTTTATTGCTTTGCATAATGTTGATGGTTAGACAAAAGTTTGAGAGTTACTTCTAAGTGGTGAATATGATCCTTCCATGTGCGACTATAAATTAAGATGTCATAAAAAATACTAGAATGAATTTGCGAAGATGAGGGAAAAAATAGAATTCATCAAACTCTCGAAGGAAGAAGGTGTATTGGTTAACCCAAAAGGGATAACTAAAAATTCATAATGCCCTTCATGAGTTGTAAATAATATTTTGGGAATATATTCATTCTTAATACGGATTTTGTGATAACTCGATCATAAATCCAACTTGGAAAAATATTGAGCCCCATGCAACTCATATAAGAGTTCATCAATAACATGAATAGGGAACTTATCCTTGATGGTAATTTTATTAAGATCTTGATAATCCACACACAAGCACCAAGTACCATCATTATTTCTAACTAACAACACTGGTGAATAATAAGGGATAACACTAGAATGGATAATTCTAGAAGCTCAAAGTTCCTGTATAATTTTCTCAATTTCAATTTTTAAGCATAAGCAAACCGGTATGGGTAAACATTAGGAGGTAAACTACCAAGAACAAGTTGTATTGCATGATCATGTGAGCGCTAAGGAGGAATTCCCTTGGGTTCCTCAAAGATATGAGAATACTTATTTAATATATGTTGTAATTGTTGTGGATGACTAGACTCCCTTTGCTCGAGAGCGGTGATAGCAAAAAGTTGAGCTACCACACCATGGAAATATTTCTTTAAAAAAATTTCCATATTATGAGAAGAAATAAATTAAAATACTCCTAACTTTGTGCCACAAAAGGTATATTCCTGCCTATCCTGACTAAATATCAGCCATAATTTTACAAAATTCTATATGACTGGTCCTAACATTCATAACCATTATGCTCCCAGAACCATATCACACGCTCCTAAGGGTAAAGCAAACATGTTAGACTTGAGATTATAGTCCCTAATTTTTAGCTTAACACTACGACATTTTTATTTATATGGTAGGGTGCCACAATTAGCAATCATAACTTCACATAAATTGCATGTTGTAATGTAATAGTTTCCTTATTTGGTAATATGTGGGTAAATAAAATTGTGTGTGCTACCGAAGTCAATCAAAATGATGACCCTTTGTCCCTTGAAATGGTCAATCACCTTCATGGTTTAGGGTGTGGATACTCCTGCTAGAGCATGTACAAATTTTTTTGGTTGGGATTCCTCTTGATCGATCGGTTGATCTGTGGTTTCTATTTCTTGAGGATCCTCCTCATCCTCAAAAGAGTTTCAAGTGGGAACTTCATTCATATATACCAAGTACAATTTTTTTGACACACCTATGCCCTCGGGTATATTTTTCATCACAATTCTAACATAATCCTTGTGCCTTCCTATGCTTCATCTCCTCATGAGTCAATTGTTTTATAGGTGGATATTTATTAGTCAAAATTGGTATTGGCTTGTTAAAAAAAATGACTTAGATGGAGGAAATTTATAAGTTTGACCAAGACCTTGAATTTTTCCTCTACCAATTTGGCCAATTGTATGGCTTGTGGTAGTGATTGAGGTTGCAATAATTTAGTCTCAGCTCTAATGTCATCCTTCAGTACACTCACAAAACATATCTATAAATAATCAACACTTTGTCTTGTTGTTCAATTTGCAAGTTTTTTAAACTGATTTTGGTATTCTCAAATAGTTGAAGTTTGTTTGAGTTTAAAAGGGGCTCTTGTAAAATCTAAAAACTCACTAAGACCAAAGCGAGTGAGTAGACGTTGACAAAAATCAGACCATGAAAGGTTAGGTTCAACCTTTGTAAGCCAAAAAAAGTAATGGAGTGCATCTAATTCAAAATTAAAACAAGCAATGGTCAACCATAGGAAACAATCAACATTATGAAGAGTGAAATATTGTTTTGCCTTACAATTCCACCCCTTAGGATCTTTTTCATAAAATTTGGGAAAGTCAAATTTGGGTAACCTCATTCCATTTTGGTTGTGTATAGCTCATTGGTGGTGGCTTGTACAAATTTTCGCTTAGTCATGTGGAGTTGTGGAATCAGTAGAGAATCTACTTCCCAATTCAACCTTCATTGCTTTTTGTGCTTAGGTGAGATCAACTATAGATTCTTGGAAAGATTATATTTGTGACTACAATTTTTGTATACTTTTGTTAAACCTAGACATTAATTGGTTGCCCAGATTGTCCACTTTGTTTTGAAGTTCCCTTTCCATAAATTTTTGGCAAGTTCCCTTAGCCATAATTGAAGGTTTGGATGCTTTTTGTGGGACTTACTAAAAATAGATATGTAGCTTTTAGCAGTTACATTTTAATAAGGGTCCAAAAATTAATTTGAGAAATAGGTTGCAACAATGATTTTAGGATAAGGTCCACTTCGGTGGTCACTTGATCTGAGCATTCAATGAGGAGATATACTGACTTCTTTGACTTTTTGTGATCTCCTAGTTGGTTGCAAGTCAATGTCGGGGTAATTTATTCAACTTGGACTTAAAATTTCACAAGTGAATCCTTGAGGATCTTTGGTGCAAAATAACAAATAGCTTCTATTCCCAAAATTTTGTACTAATTTGATTGACCATTGAGAATTTATGGCCTTAACAAGAAAAATAAAAAATTGCCAATTTTGGAAAATCGATGCAAAATTTGACTAGGGGCTGCCAAGGATAATTTTGTCTAGAATAGAACATAGAATTATTTGCTAAATTTTTGAGTCAATCTGAGCTTTGAGATATCCCTATTTTAGTAAAAATTCATTTTTTTATAGGTGAGGTTGATTTTACCTTTGGAGATTGGTTCCAAGAACTCTGTTAATTATCTTTGCCCTGTATGTTCTAATTACTGACTGTTATGTTTCCTTTTTGAACTTTTGGATCACTAACTAATTTTTGACACTATTCTATTCTCTATCTAATTCTAACTATCACATATATTCCCTGACTATTCTGACTGGAACAAGTAACTATTCTGACTATGTAGGTGATTGTTATAACAATGTTATCCTGACCACCCTCTATTCACTATTACTGATAGAATTTGTCTCCCTGTAACTAAATTTGATCCCTATTTTAGACTTTGAAGATTAATTTTCACCTGTTATTCTTTGGGATTTTGTATTTCCTATTGTGCATACAAGAATTCTGGAATAGGAATGTCTTCTTTGTATGCTCAACTTCTGTGTAGGATAATATAATAGTTTTGAAATTTTGGTTGCAGGTTAAGCGAAATAGAAGACTTGTAGAACAAACCTTGTTTGTAGGTTTAAATAGAACCAGGGTACTCTAGGCAAGGATATATGTAATATCCATAGGCCTTCTATTATACCACAGTGATGAATAATAGTGCTCAGACCAATATTTCAGGCTACTACTCAAGGATAATTCCACACATACCCTTGAGCACACTATTTACCTCTCTAACAGTACGTGAGGGTAGTCTTCTGGGATGTTGTATCCCATGCACTATGGACAATACAAGGCCAAAAAATATTCTTATGCATAAATTTTTATTAAAGCCTAGATGCTCTCCCAATACACTCGAAGATGCGTGGGAGCTCAATTTCGTGTGTGAGTGTTTTTTTAGGCCTATGTATTGGAGCTTGATCGCCCCTCACTTTACTAGATGCTTTATGGGTTATCTACCTTAGCCAATAATGATAGCTCCTTCACAATATTTTAAAACCCCTAGCACAAGGTTTCTAACCTACTCAACTACTGTAAAAATAACTGTAATTTTTTTACCTTTTGTTGAATATATATATTTTTGTATTTTTTATAATAAGGAAAACTGACAAACAAAAAAAACTAAACTTGAAAATTGTATACCTAACAGTTGAATTGGTAGAATCCATTACATTCATAGTAGAAAATGGCCTTGGAAAGAGCTCTTATACCACTTTTTAGGAACCTAATATTAAAAATAACACTCTCACATAAATAATTGAAAATAAATACACATGCTGACAACACACTTGGAAATAAAATGTACAATACAAAAGTAAATTGTAGAAAAAGAACAATATCACAATAGTACTAAATCACAAGCCTCTTCGAGGGGAAACCTCCTTCAATACTTCATTAAATTATGCAAAAATATACATACAATATTACCTCTCATATATTTAAGGAATTCCTTTAGCACCTAACTCCCAAGGTTGGCTTACAATCAAAATTCCACCTGGGCTAGAATCTCCTACCTACAATTAGTTACATTCTTGAAAAAATGGTTACATAGAAGGGTGCCATTTGGCATAGGCACTTTTTAATACAAAAATATAATGAAATATTACAAAATATTAACATGGTTACTACCCATGTTCCACAAGGACTATTACATCATATGTTAGGATGGGGTCCTAACAAAAAAAAAGGAAAAAGAGAAAAAATATTGGTCATGAAATAAACTTCAATATAAAGCAAGAAGATCATAATGTAGTAGAAGTTGAATTAAAATATAAATATTAGCCTTCTTGAAAAGAGGCAAAGAAATCCTACCTCCAATATTAGATGATAAAGACCATCATAGTTCAATTAGATGAATTGTTAGCATAAACAAAGAAGGATGCAAGGTATTACAAAGTCTAATGTGCAAGTTCAAATTCAAAATGAATAAAATGTGCAAAGGAATATGTGGAGAAAATTATAAAACAACCAAGGTGAAAGAGGTTGAATTTATTCTAAGTTGTCTTCATTTTCTTCAAGTAGTATAAAATTGTCTCCTTGCCATAGAAATGAAAATAATGTAGAGATTATCCTTTGAAATTTAGGGTTTCAAGAATAGCATAATAAATATATTAGGATGGAGGACATCCATACTAATATAGGTATTTCAGGGGGGCATAAGAAGGGAATTGCTATGTAGGAATAACCTTAAACTTTAATGTTTTTTAGACAACATTAAGAAGAAAGTGCTTTGAAGGTTATTCCTTGCACTTCATATTCTTCAAAGTAATAAAAACCCTTAGATGATAACTTTTGCTATAAAAAGTATGATAAAATCAAAGAGATCAATAAATATGAAAACTATTGGTGGGAATGAAAAATGAAGAGGATGAACCAAGAAGCAAAATTAAAGAGAAAATATAACTCAAAGGGATATTGATATGGAAATCAAAATAAAATATCAAAGTGTTAACTAGAAGTGGAGCTAAACAAATAAGTATAAACAAAACATATGATAATAATAATATCTTAGAATATAAGGGGCATTAATATGACCTCTAAAAAATGATGTATTAATGAATTAACATGTTTTTTTGGGTAGAATGTTTATAAAAAGAAAAGTAGTAAATATTTTATCCATTCATAATGTTGTTCTTTATCTTTGTAAAATTTAAACTTTTGAAGGCAACCGACTCAGACAGATTTTATCTATTAATGAAAATGATATCAAGGAGTTAGCTGTGGAAGCAACTAAATTTTTAGTTGTGGAGTTGGATTTTATCTATATATGTATGTTGTAGATAGATAACAATATTTAATCACAAACAAATATTCTAGAATATTTTTCTTCACTTTAAAATTTTTATGATGATCCAATGTCTATAAAAGTTTTTGTAAGAAACACAGTAATATGGTTCCAAACTTGAAAATAATTATGAGAATTATTTATAAATATTTTATTATTCCTTTCAAGATATAAATTCCATCAAATAAATGTAAGACCAATCCTCCATAAAATTCACAAAATTCATAATGCTCTAGATTTGAAACAATTAGTTTAGCATTTCATCAACTCTTCCAATGTTGATGGATCTATCCAATATAGTTTCACATAAGTAAAAAGACCCCAAATGGTGTAGGCAAAGGGACAAGAAAAATAAATTTTTATGATGCTTCTATCTCCTTAGACAAGGAACATCTAAAAGGTCCATGATATCCTCTTCTTTGTAAGATCTCTCCTATAAGAATCTTGCTTTGCACTATGAACCATAGGGAGGGCCTATAGTGGACATACATTCATCCAATTTAAATACTTGGAAGTAGGAGAGTGGTTGATTTTATTATTATATTATGTTCAAATATTTTATTTTTAATGTGAAAATTATTGTTAACAATGTTTTTAATAAACTATCTTGGATATTGATATGAAAATAGTGAGATCCAAACCCAAAGTAATTTTTTCATAAACACAAGAACATAAAACTAAGATAGATATAGGGGTGGACAGCATGAAGATCTCTATTATGGCTTATGGGGTGGACAGCGTAGAATAGTGTGGTGGCCATAAAAATTTAGATAGCCTGGCTCAGATTTGTAGCTGCTATTGATTCCACCATGTAAATTAAATTTTTAAAAAAAAATTGTAAGTCCTTAATTGTTTTTGAATAACCTTGAGGGATACCATAGTGGTAAGTCCTTAATAATTGCCTCAGTTTAATTTCTGTTTTTAGCCCAATATACTAGGGTTTATAGTGGTAACACCCAATGATGTTATCCATTCCCCTATGTATTAAAAAAATATATATTTTAAATAAATTTAATATTTAAAAAAATAATTATTTTTTATTTTTAGTAGATTTATATCCATACATACATAATTATAAGTCTTATTGTATTTTATTTTAATATATGTCGTTTTAAATATACCATCCTCTAATAATATTTTAGAGAGTAACATAAGTCCATTATTGAGATCCAACTGATAAAAGTATCATATTTGCATGGACCACTCTATGGATTCTCCATGCTACCCATCCTCAAGGTTAAAAATAATAATCTATTTAAAAATTGTTCTAATCTTTTTAAAGTCATATATATATATATATATATATAATATTTTCCTTTATACATACAAGTCTATAATAAATTAAAAAATAACATGCAAGGAGGGAGGTATAATATATAGTCTAAGTAAACTTGAGAATAAAATTCACACATATATGAAATTAATATTTTATACATGTTTTATACGTGGATATGTAGGAAGGTATATACGAACTTTTATCTTCAATAATCATATTTTCAAATGAAATTTGATAGCTTTTTAAAATATAAATAACACTATTTTATAGAAGTTAGAATAAGTTAAATATAATATTGATGAGGATATTTTCTATAAAAATATATAGGATTTGTTTGACTAAAAAGCAAGAAATTTAACTTAATATAATTAATATTCTAAAAATTTTGTAAAGTATCGATGTCATAATCAATATAATACTTAAAAAAATAAAGGAATTTTAAGAGCTTGTAATCCTAAGAAGCTTAGAGCATGTCTACATACATGTTTTGTTTATTTTTAGGTATTGTCAACGTCAAATCTATAATATAGATGGTCGTCTTTCCATGCAAGTTGCACATGATTTTTAGTCTTGTATTTAAATATTATTATTCAGTTTAGTTCATTTGCAAAGTGAATTCATCATACTTGGTATCATCAAAGAAGGTAGTGGCTCATTTATGTAAATGAATTGCACATAGGTTATGAACCTTGAGTGCAATATGCTAAGAAAGCTTATGCACAAAAATTAAGCATCATAGATTTTGTAAATTGCTTAGGCATTAGGGGATTCTAATTAGATAGTTTAGGCACCTATAATATCTAAGCTTATAAATTTAAAAATGGTTATTGTACATAGGGATGAAAATTTGGAATTCCCCATAAGAAAAATCTTCTTTTAAATATAATGAAACCTACAACTCTTGAGAATTCTCAAATGAAATTCATTAAGAGGAAGTATGAAATCGATAAGTTATCTTTTGTAGAAGTTATCTTGCTTATAGCATGCTATATGGAACCTTAATTAACATAACCTACTTAATAAGATTAATGAGCTTATCAAAGGATTTAATGTAGGTCTCCTAGTTGTAGATTGGTTCCAAGTTACATGACCATATTCATTCTACAATATCTACAATGTAATCCTCAACCATCATAATGTTCATTGATATAACATCTTAAATTTTTTTGATAATGTATTGAATTTATTCATTGATGTAGTTGATTATTGCATCTCAAAGGTATTTGATTTATGATAAAAATATAAAATTTCTTATCTTGAAGAGGATGGAAATTCTATAATCATATGTTTCAAGAGAAGCGACTAATAGTTGGATACGCACTTGAAGGATTTTTATAGCTAACGATGACAAAAATAAGTTTGTATTTGGATATACCTTTTTATAATGGTAGTGTAGACACCTAAAATACATCATGTTTAGGAGACTACTCATATGGGCACCTCTACAGACCATATGACTAATCTTGGACCTTTCCAAGAGCTAGCAGTGGTTCTAACCACTCACTAGGGGTAGTTCTGCTCTATTCCAGAATAGTCGCTATCGACCAGAGTGGTTGCCAATCTAGCCACTGAAGCTTAGAGTGGTCACGAGCTAGCCGCTGTTGTGAACATCGGTTAGCACTAAGACTAAAATACGGGCCTAAATCACACATGTTAACTGAAATTGCATTGGATTCAAGTGGTTTTGGGTATGAATCTCCTAAATTTCCTCCTAATTACCACTCCCATGCAAGTTTGGAACTAGGCCTTTCCCCCTAATGGCCAGTTTCATACAAATTTGGATCTTGGCTTCTCCAAGAAGCCAAAATATGGATTTTGGGAGATCTACATATACACCCTACCAGGAACAAGTATGGATCCAAATGTTATGTAGTGAAGAACTATTCGAGTGAGAAACAAGTTGAAAAACCTTGAGGAGAGTCGAAGTGCTTCCCAATTGCAGATTGTCGAGCCTACGACCAACCATGGAGATTTCGAAGGACTAAGAAACATACATCACAAATTCACACCAATCTAATATGAATCCCTATGATTTTCACCTCCAATCCATCTCTGGACATGAAGGTGACCCTTGAACATCAATTCGGATGAAGAATTGAGAGTCGTAGCCCCTAGTTTGTGAGGCAAAAGTCATAGTTCATGGATTTTTCTATGATAGTAGCCTGTAGGTGCAACCGCCCTAAGCGATACCAACTACAATTTTAGTCACCATTTCTTGAGTTCTTAGCATAGATTCCCTATTTTTTCTACTTTATTAGCTTATATTAGAGTAGATTTATCCTTTCCATTGTATTTGTATGATGATTTCCTGGTTATTTATGCATTTTTACTTATCTTTGCACATTTATAATTTGATCATGTTTTCATGTTATTTCATGCAAAATATTTAAAACAAACCTCATCACAAGAGGTTTCATATGATATTGATGTGTTTTGTGCTTTATTTATGTGCAGGTGACAAGATCTATGAAGTGCAAAACCATATCCAAGGACCTTTCCTCCATGCAAAAAAGGAGGTACCAATAATAAGCCCTCAATCAATTGGTGTCAATCTAGGAGACTTTTGAAGTACACCAACCCCCTTTAGGGGCTACATATTACTTGTATTCATTGTATCAAAGTTTGGTATCCCTAAGAGGGATGTATATGTAACCATATTTTATCATGAATTAATAAAATGATCCTTTGTATTTTGGTTAGTTCATTATCATTACATGTTATCTTGATTTATGTTTTATATTATGATGCAAGTAGCTTAGGTGCATGTTTTCTGGTATCATACAAATGGTGATCATGGTGGGGGACACCTGATTCTAAGCTGATTTGTTGATATTTTGTATGTTTTCTCTATACAGGTGTAGCCACTCTGATTGACAACAACTAGCGGAGCTAAGCCACTTTTGAAGACAATGGCTAGTCAAGACCACCCTGAATCATAGCGATCGATAGAAAATGTGCAACAACAGACAACCTAAGCAACAACAGACTTAGATTTTGGGTTGGTGTAATTTTTTGCATTTTTTCACTCCTCTATATATTTTTATTTCCAGAATGCGATAGGTTAAAGTTTGTTTTATTAGAAAACATATAAAAATTTTAAGGTAAAATGATCAAATTCTCTTAGGTTTTCTACTAGTCATTGCTAGGAATAGAAGACTTTTGAGTGTAATATGCCCTAGTCTCCAGTGGTCTAGATTGTGTGTAAATTTTGCATGCTTGAGGCCCAATCAAAGGGTATTTCTTCATAAGTAATCTTGCATTATTTGAACATCATGTAGTTCTTTAGACGTGCATTTTCTTAAAATTAAATGTTATTTTTAAAGCATATAGGAGAATCATTCAAGTGCTTCATAAATGTATTTATTATTTATGCAAATTTAAAAAGAACAATCACACACCACATCACATTTAAACATTAGTGAGTGGGAATTCACACCCAACCACTAATAGAGTTCAACGATAGTGGGTTTCATCTCCATACGTTGGCTCAAATCCCATGAACCCAATCTATTGGCCAATATTGGATCCAAGAACTGATGTAGCTTGGAAAATTTACATGTACTTCTCTTCAGAGGGTATGATGTTGAGCAGGTGAGACTAGGTGAGGATCTAGTAGGACCTATGCTCCCTGATCGAGTATAGGTTTCATACTCATACTTTGATTGGTTTAAGTGAGCATGAATTTCGTTGTCGGTTGTCAATCTATGAGCATACTAGTGAAAATAATTGAACTATACAAGTATTTTATCAACAGATTTCTAAATACGATGATAAATAGTTAAAGTTTTCAACACATATAAAACACACAAGACCAATTTTAAAAACACCAAGAACATTTAAAAGAGATATAAATTTTGTCTACTTTTTTTGTGTATCTTAAAATTTACACAAAAGATAACTTCACATTGTCATGGTCTTCACACATAGCAACCACCCTTGGTTCAACACTAAGGCAGGAACTTTCACTCCACCCAACCATAATTAAAACAATAATGACATTGAGCCGCTCACCTAGAATATCCCTGAATGAATTTTAGTGAGCCTCATGGGGATAACTCAACCCGTGGGATTACTCCTCGAGAAACCCTAGCTAGAGAACCATATCTAGGATTTTCTCGTGATAGACATGATGGAGCTTCAAGGCCCCAATCCCCACATGGTAGACATAGGCAAGAGCAGTCCAATAAGGGGTAAAATGTGAGGGTTACATCCAATATCAGACATACCATAGCCTCTAGACACTCTGAAGGTGGTAGGATAGCAATATACCTTAGTCTCATTGGTGCTAATGGAACTCTATGATATTAGTCATGGAAATACAGATAGATTGATGAGTTGGATCAGGTTTTCTTGAGACCAAATCAAAGAAGCAATGCTACTATGCACTCCATTTTTGGAATTTTACATAGCCAAAAAATAATGATACACACTAATGAACAAGTAGAAGCTTCAAAGTGCCCTCGCAACATGCATACTACTTCTAAACATGAGGATGCTTAACATAGGTCATTGTACACTGACCATGTTTCCCTGACATACAAGGGCAAAAATATAGTAGGAGCACCTTCAAAGGGCCTCTCCATAGTGACTCCTTGTACAAAATTACAAAGTTAGATACCTTCAATAGCATATCAATATGACTATGTATACAGGTTGTATAAAAATGTGCAATATCACAAAAAAATACTCCAAGACAAGAGAGAGGTATTGCTTGCTAAAAAGAACACCTAGACATCCTCGAAAAGGATGAAGCATAGGCAAAAATAAAAAGGTATTTGCACCTAAATAAGTAGTTCTTGAGGGAGAAAATTACCCTAGAGCAAATAGAGCATGAGGAACAAGTGGATAGGCTAGCTCGAGCTAATCTACACATGAGCAGTGAGTATTACCAATACAACAAACATGCCATATCACAACATGAGAGATGCAAAAAACAAATAGATGAATGTACTCACCTTACATCACAATATGCTTCAAAAAAACAACAACAACTAGATCAATAACAAGAAGAGCACGAATAAGAACAAGCAAAAATGGAGAATCAAGAATTGACATATCTTAAACCCTCACCCGTAGTCATGGAGGATGAATATAAACACCCAAAGTGGGCAAACACAAAGTTACCTCCCCGACCACCCCAAGTGAGCCTTTGGGAACAAGAGATCATCTATTCGAAGGCATAAAAGATACTTGTCAAGAGAATCAAATATCTCAATAAACAAGAGAGGTTAGGCAAAATCCAACCCTAAGCAAGATACTCAATCAGTCTTTGTGCCCTTTGGTACCAAGTCCTGCTTATCCTAGACACTTCGATATGCCTAGGTTAGATAAATTAAAAGGAGAGAAAGACATGCAAGAAAATATGACCAATATCATGAATGCATACTTCCAGCTCCAACATAATAATACCTTGATGTTAAGAATGTTTATCATGATATTTTCAAGCACAAAAACTAAGTGGTTTAATCATTTACCCAAAGATAGTATCATTAGTTTTGAGCAGCTGGTGAACACATTCCTTGAATGCTTTTCTTTTGGTGTCAAGAAGAAGATAAAATTGTCTAATTTGGCTAATATAAACCAATATGATGACGAGCCGATCATGGAATATAGGAATAGATAGAGAAAACTAATCATAAAATCACTATTTTCTATTCCCACTACTGAAATCACCCGAATGTTCACTAAGAGTTACACTAAGCACATATTGCTACTCTTGTAGCTACAGCAATACAGAATATTCAAGGAAGCCTTGGCACAAGCCAATCTAATAAAGGACAAAATTTGAAGAAGGATATATTAAGCTTTGCAACAAGAAATATTGGAACAACAACCGCAACAACTGAAATCAACAACAGTAGGCCAAGCCTGCTCTAGTCAATCAGGTTGTACTAAATGCACCAAAGGGAGGAAAACTAAATGTGCCAAAGAGAGAAAATAGCCAACAAACACATAATTACCAGGCTCAACCTGCCATGGCCAACTACAACTAAAATAACAACCAAGTCTAAAATAGGCAACTATGACCACCTCGCTACTTCACACATTTATTAGAATCGATGGCATCGATATTCAATAAATTTAGTGAGGCACAAATACTTAGACTACCTAAGGTACAACATATTACATGTAACCAACCAAGACCAAGGGATATAGGGATGATCATTATTGCCTATACCATAGACAATAGGGATATGATATCAAAGTGTGCATCGGTTTCAAAAATTTTGTACAAAATATGATCGAGAAGGGTGATCTGCAAGTTGATAATCCACTAGCACCTAAAAATAGAGATATGGGTATATTTAGAAACTTGTTGCCAAACCATGAAGTCCCTAGAAATCAAGGTGCTCAAGTAAATCAAATCCAAGTTGAACCTCCCACCCAAGGATTTCATGGAATGGTCGACATAGTCAATGTGCTTACAAGAAACCGATGATACAACCAACCAGAGCCTCTAGCGGCTCCTATTCGTATCTCAGCTGCACCTCAATAGAGGCCGATGCAAAATAATCTTCTAGGTCCACTAGTGTTGTTATGTTGTCCTTCACAACGACCCCAAAATTGGGGACCCACTGGAAATTTTTTGAATTTTGATGTTTATGTTGAAGTATGATTTGCATATGTTTCATTGTTAGTATAATTTTTTATTTTATGTTGTTTATTTTGTTTTTATTAATGTTATGTGTTGATAAATAATTATATTTGTTTGACTTGATTTTGATTTTTAATTGTTTAAATTTTAAAAGGTTTAAATTATTTTTAATATATTAAATTATAAAAATAAAAGATTTATAATTTAATATATTTAAAATACTTTAAAAGGTTGGATTTTGATTCTAAATGTTTTAAAAAGTATTAAATTATTTTTAATATATTAAATTATAAAAAATATATATTTATAATTTAATATATTAAAATACTTTAGGTCCGATGTGTAGACCAATTGGTTCATCCAAACCCCATAAGGGGGGCGGAGGTTCAAGGTTCAAATCTCGGGCCTCGTCGGAATGAACGCTTGTCCCTTTCCTAGTGCTTTCAGCGACGTAAAAGATTTAAAATGATTGTGGCATGGTGGTTATAGGGGCGGATTGCGTGAAGATCTGTGTGGCGGCTTTCGGGCGAACATCGCAGAATACTGTGACGGCCATAAAAAGCTAGACAGCCTACCCATATTTGTGGTGGCTACCGATTCCACCATGTAAAATTCAAAAAAAAAAATACTTTAAAAGGTTGGATTTTGATTTTAAATGTTTTAAAAAAAATCTTTAAATTATTTTAAATATATTAATTCATAAAAATAAAATATTTATGATTTAATATAGTCAAAATATTTTAAAAGGTTTATATTTTAAAATAAAAATAAAAGAAAACTTGAAATGCCTAAATAAGTAACCATTTGCTTTTGTGTCTTGTATTTTGTCGAATTATTTTTGTAAACACCTTTTGATTTTATAATGATGTTTAATTTTTATATGTGCTTGTTACGGTAAGAGAGGTCAAAACAGGATATGGTGGTTATGCATTCAGGGAAGAGAAATGACGGTTGGAAAGCATAAAACCAGTACAGTAACTATAATGAAACAAAATGAACCAGCAAAAGATGAATTTTCTAAATCATAAATAGGGTATTGAAGGTGAATAAAAAGGTGGGACAGGTTGAAGAAAGGAGGATAAAGGATTAAAAGGTGTAAGAATAGAATATTGATCAACGAAAAAACTACTGTGATAGAAAAATACAAAACTTGTGTATTATTTGTTTTGAATTTATAAATGATTCAATAATCTGAAATTATAAATTCCATTGAAGATAGCATCAAATTCTTGATAGTATTGTGTGAATGTTGGTCTCCTAGAGTCTGGTTTTAAAGTTCTGTTTCTTCTTATACTGTAGCAAAAATATCCGAGGATTTTATTTAAATTAATTTGTTTACCTTAAACCTTTTAGATTTATTTGATGCATTAAAATTTAAAATAAAACCTAGTTTATTTTATGACATAATTTCAATTTCGTAACTAGGTTAAGGTTGAATTTATTCACCAAATATTTAATTCATAAATATTTTGGGTGAATAGATTTCATATTGGAGAGAAATACAGGAGTTGTGGATTTTTATTTTCATAAAATTTGTAAGTTCATGGAATTTATCAAAACCCTAAGTTGAAAATTTTTGTTTTATATTTATAGAAAGGGTTATAAAATTATTTAGGTCAAATATTTAAGTTAATAAATATTTGAAAAATAAATTTTAGAGACAGAGAATGATTATATGGAGTATTAATTTTAATATCGTAAGATTCAAAAAATCCATAATTTGAGATTTATTTATGTTTTTAAAGTTTGTTTTATTGAAATTCTCAAATCTCAAATCATAAAGTGAAAATTGTGACATTGAAAGGTTTAAATTTATTTACTTCAAATATTTAGTCCAATAAATACTTGAAATAAATAAACATCACATCCAGGAAAAATATATGAATTCTAGTTTTCATATTGTAAAGTACAAAGCTTTATAATTAGAATTCATACATGTTTTTATTTATATTTATTTAGTTCAAATATTTGAATAGGTAAATATTTGAGTAAAAAAATATTTGATTTAAAATATTATTTGAATTCTAACTTAAAATATTATAAAGTGTAAATTTTATAATTAGAATTCAAACATTATTGGTTTTATCTTATGAAAAGAAGCAGAGCTCCTAGAATTTAAAAGACTTCAAAGGCCCTAACATAAATATTATAAAATGTGTTTGACATTTATATAATTAGGGTTTTATTTTATCATTCAATTTAATTTTAAGCTTCATTCATGAGATTCATGTTCATTTGATTAAACTGCTTTAAAATACATTCATGCAATTCTAATATAAAATTAAAGCATTTTAATTAAATTTTGTGTTTTAAAATAGATTTGCATTCTCAAATATTGATTGTAAAAGATAGATTCATTCATTTTGAGGAAGTAAATTCTACTTAATTATGCAAATAATGATTTCAAAACCAAGTTACTTGTTATACTAGGCCCCTTGTTAACAGTTGATTGTTAAATCCCTAAGATGTTTTGTACACTTAAGTGACATATTATTATAAAATTAATAATGTTTTATGTAAAATAACCTTAGAGAAAACACATCTTCTTTACAAGATAGGATTTCAATCCTAATTGTCAGATGATTTTTTAATTGAACAAAATCATATCCTCAATAGAAATGGTGCTAGAAGAAGGGTCTGAAAGGTAAATATTTGATTTTCATTTGAAATCATTCAAATATCAGTTTAAAAAAAAATTACAAATTGAAGGGTATTATTTAATGCCAAATTTTAATTGATGCATATATTTTTATCAATTGATTAGTCATTTCATGCTTAGTTGCAAGATATATTTCTTTGAATAATAGATTGGCATTAAAGTTGTGTTTTTTAAAGTTCACTAATGGCATCATCTACTTCACTAAAGAAAATAATGTCATCTTGGATAGGTGATTATTATAGAAGTTTAAACATGTCTATTCATCAAATTCCTTATGGTGTAGAAGTTTGTTTACCCATATTTAGGCATGATGTGGATCAAGCCAAGGAACATATTCATAGATACAAGAGTGTAATAAGTCATTTGCAGCTTATACATGGAGATGTTCCTTGTAGATTATTTTCATACCCATTGGATGAGGTTGCGCTTAAGTGGTACATACAATTACCTGTAAGGTCTGCTACTTCTTGGGCTAAAATAGAAAAAATATTTCTCAAATATTTTGGAAAGTTGGATGACCCAGTTGTGATGTTAAATCAATTTGTCTCTATCCACAAAAAATTTAATGAACCCATGAGATCATTTAATGACAAATTCCATAGGTTGTATACTAAGGTGGGGATACATTATATCATTTCAAAAGAAAGAGCTACTCAAATATATATGGGAGCCTTAGATCACGTTACTTCTTTGTTTTTGGAAAAAGGTCTTAAAATTATATCATTTCTTAGAGCTTACAAAAAGGCAGTAACATTTGTATAACAATTAATATCTCAAGGTGTTAATATGGAATAACTATATAGACTTAGACCTAAAAATCATAATCAAAAATCACAAATGAGTTAGGTTGGGATTGATAGTTTAGATATCATAGCTACCTTAGATGGTGAGAATGAGGTGCAAGTTTCATAGTCAATACCCATCAATGAACATTGTGACGATCAATTTGATTAAAATGTAGAAACTGACTTAGAGCCATTATTCACAAAAGAGGATTGGGATGATCTTATAACAAAATACAAAAATTGATCCCACTGAAGAAACTCTTATCTTACCAAAGGATGAATTTTGGGAAAATGAATTCTTTGAAATTGAGAAGGATGAATCTGATGATGAATTTTTTGAAATTAAAGAAAATGAATTTGAAAATGAATCTAAAGAATATAGAGAATAAATGATAGATTTTCATTATTAGTTTTAGGAGGATAATGAGTGTCATGTTCAAATAGGTAAATTTAAAGAATTGAATGATCATAGATGTGATTTCATTGAATATTGTAAGGGATTACAATAAAATAATACCTCGATGATGATGGTTCAAATGACTAATCCTAAAAGCTTGTTGCTTGAGGAAGATGAATTGTTTGAAATTAAAGATGAGTTCTTTATTGAAGAAGGTGAATATGAAAATAAATCCAAATGTGGTATGAAATAAAAAATGGAATGTCACCAAGTGCTTCAGAAAGATAATGACTTTGTTATTTCAGATCATGAAGAAGAATTATTCACTTTATTCACAATTTCCAAAGAAGTTCTTATCTCAGATTATGTGCAAGAAATTGAAATCCTTATGTCACTTAAGGATTCTACAATGCTCATACAACAAGAAATCAATAGGTATTTATCTTAGGTGATTGATAAAGATGAATTTGAAAAAGAAATTAAAGACCTATCCAAAGTTTACACAAAATATATGGTTGAACCTCACCCTTTAACTATAGAAGATAATTTTTATAATGGTTGGGGAAGATATGATGAGTATTTTTCTTTTATACCTACTGATAAGAATTTTCCTTCATATGATATGCAGAATGCTAAAATTGATATCTTACATGAAGAGCCTACAACTCTTGTACAGTCAAAGTATCACATGTTAATCCATGATAAAATCTTACCCCTTAGTTTTAGAAGATAATTATTATAATGGATGGGGTATGTATGATGAATATGTATTTTCTCGCACTCTCATTGATAAAATTTTTGTTTCATTTGATATGTAGGATGTTTAAACTTCTATTTCAAAGGAAGATTTCACAATTCATATGCAACCAGAAAATGACATGCCAATTTTAGAAATAGAATAGATTCCAAAATTTGATCATTTTGAACATGAGTTTGTAGAACATCTTGCTGCAATAGAAAGAGAAGAAATGGTCATTGATGAAGGAATACGAAATGATGATGATGATGATAGAGATCATGAAGAAAAATAAAATATTATAATGGCTCATCAAGTAGTGGTAAATGAAAGTGTACAAAAGGTAGAATATTATCCTTTGTATTCAAACATCCAAGAATCGGGTAAATTTTTGCATAATAATTTATTGAATTTCGTTGTTATTTATTATGATATGTCATTAGAAATTGATAAAGCAATAGAAGGGATTCTTATTCCCACCATAAATAAGATTGCATTGCTAAATGAAATAAAATGCATGCTTGAAACATTGAACCAAGTTCATCAACAACTAATAATTCAATCTAGGATACAAAACTATAATGATTCTTATTTTATAAATATCCTAGATTCTTGTAAATTCTTGCATGAATATGATTGGCATAAAAACATAGATGATGATATTGCTTTAAAACTTTTAGAAATAGCTTCTTATTTGAAAGAAATTTTATATGCTTGTGAAAATGAAAAGTTAAGTCAGAGTGATGAATTAAGGTTTGAAATTCACATTGCATTGAATAAACAAAAGATAATTGAAAATCATGTTTTCAATTTTAAGTTTAATGAATCAAATCTTAAACATGGAATTGCTTATAAACTTGAATCAAATCAGAGGGATAAGAAAGGCAAAATAAAAATTGTTATATTGTTTTTCCTAATTTTTTGTTGGTTAGAGTTATGTAAATCTTGGCATGCATATAATCATATATGTCTTTTACAATGTGCCAATCGTATTTGGGATCCAGGGAAGTGATAACATAAATTTGGCATCATTTTGTACATAGTGTATATTTTGTAAATAATATTTTGGATTTTATGTTTTTGTTTTTTTTTTGTATGTAATTTGTTGTTTCGTGAAATTGTGTTATTTGCTTGTTTGTTGATGTTTTTTTTTGTGAAGTTTTGGAAGTGTTTCCATTTTTGTTTCTAAATAATTCTAGTTTATGCTATAATTTTGGTTTTCAAGTTGTCTTTTTTTATTTGTGAGAGTTTTGGTCTGGTTTTCTCTATTGAGGTAGTTGTGTTTGTTACTGGGACACTACTCATTTGATGATTTTTGTCTGGTATTTGTTCCTAAGTCATATAGGATTAAATTACCTGTTCTGAAAACTTGTAAAACTTTAAGAAAAGGAAAGTGAGATGTTAGTGTATATCTTCATGAATTTGAACTAAGATAAGGAAATTTGAAATATTAGAATCATATTGCAAAAGCTTCACGAGTACCAAAAACACATTAAGGAATATCGTTTGAAATTCTAGAAGTATGAAGTTGTTAGTTTTAAAAATTAATGTGAAACATTTTATTTACTCTTTTAGACTTACCAGATCTCTAACCCAAATGGCAGGTGGATTTTTTGCAAAGTACCATATTACTGGATAAAAGAAGAAAAAAATAAAAGAAAGAAAAAATAAAAAAAATAGAAAATGATGAATACGAAGGAAAGTAAATTCAAATCTATCACCATAAACTAGATAACCTTCACCGAAGCTATAGATACTCGTATAGCAGTCAAGTTATGTCTAGAATAAAAAGAAATGTAAAATACAAAATTCACCTAATATATGAGAGATTAAGATAATCTCTACCGGGGCTATAAACACCTGGTCAACAGTAGAGCAATATTTGAAGAGAGTAAGGTAGACGTATACTTCAAAAGAGAAATTATTCGTAGCCTAAAATACAAAACTGACAATCGAAATCTAATCGGTTTCAATGATATAAAATGAATCACTTTAAACACACCAATTAGATGTTAATGATTCTACTGCTTCATGTTGAATTGGTCTATTCACATTCTCTAGATATTACTGATGCTCATATTTCTAATATTTGAGTTTTGTTATTTTCAGATTTGGGTTCTAAGTCTAGAATGTTCAGGAACATTCTCTAGCAGAGTCGCCATTTGTTGTGACGTCCTTCACAATGACCCCAAAATTGGGGACCCACTGGAAATTTTTTAAATTTTGATGTTTATGTTGAAGTATGATTTGCATATGTTTCATTGTTAGTATAATTTTTGATTTTATGTTGTTTATTTTGATTTTATTAATTTTATGTGTTGATAAATAATTATATTTGTTTGACTTGATTTTGATTTTTAATTTTTTAAATTTTAAAAGGTTTAAATTATTTTTAATATATTAAATTATAAAAATAAAATATTTATAATTTAATATATTTAAAATACTTTAAAATGTTGGATTTTGATTCTAAATATTTTAAAAGGTTTAAATTATTTTTAATATATTAAATTATAAAAATAAAATATTTATAATTTAATATATTTAAAATACTTTAAAAGGTTGGATTTTGATTCTAAATGTTTTAAAAAAAGGTTTAAATTATTTTAAATATATTAAATCATAAAAATAAAAGATTTATGATTTAATATAGTTAAAATATTTTAAAAGGTTTATATTTTAAAATAAAAATAAAAGAAAACTTGAAATGCCTAAGTAAATAAACATGCGCTTTTGCGTCTTGGTTAATTATTTTGTCAAATTATTTTTATAAACACCTTTTGATTTTATAGTGATGTTTAATTTTTATATGTGCATGCTAGGGTAAGAGAGGTCAAAAGAGGATACAGTGGTTATGCATCCAGGGAAGAGAAATGACGGTTGGAAAGGATAAAACTAGTACAATAACTATAATGAAACAGAATGAACCCAAAAAAGAGGAATTTTCTAAATCATAAATAGGGTATTGAAGGTGAAGAAAAAGGTGGGAGGGGTTGAAGGAAGGATGAGAAAGGATTAAAAGGTGCAAGAATAGAATATTGATCAACAGAAGAATACAAAACTTGGGTATTATTTGGTTTGAATTTATAAATGATTCAATATAATCTGAAATTATAAATTCCATTGAAGATAGCATCAGAATATTAATAGGATTGTGGGAATGCTAGTCTTCTAGAGTTTGGTTTAAGAGTTCCGTTTCTTCTTATACTGTAGCAAAATTATCTGAGGATTTTATTTATATAAATTCCTTTACCTTAAATTTTTTAGATTTATCTTATGCATTTAAATTTAAAACAAAACCTAGTTTATTTTATGAAAGAATTTCAATTTCATAACTAGGTTAAAGTTGGCTTTATTCACCAAATATTTAGTTCATAAATATTTTGGATGAATAGATTTCATATTGGAGAGAAATAAATGAGTTGTGGATTTTTATTTTCATAAAATTTGTAATTTCATGGAATTTATCAAAACCCTAAGTTGAAATTTGAAATTTCATATTTATACAAAGGGTTATAAATTTATTTATATTTAAGTTAATAAATATTTGACAAATAAATTTTAGAGACAGATAATTATTATATGGAGTTTTAATTTTAATATCATAAGATTAAAAAAATACATAACTTGAGATTTATTTATGTTGTTAAATTTTATTTTATTGAAATTCTCAAATCTCAAATTATAAAGTGAAAAGTGTGACATTGAAAGGTTTAAATTTTTTTACTTCAAATATTTAGTCCAATAAATACTTGAAATAAATAAACATCACATTCAGGAAAAATATATGAATTCTAGTTTTCATATTATAAAGTACAAAGCTTTATAATTAGAATTCATACATGATTTTATTTATATTTATTTAGTTCAAATATTTGAATCGGTAAATATTTGAGTAAATAAATATTTGATTTAAAAGATTATCTGAATTCTAACTTTCAGTATTAAAAAGTGTAAATTTTATAATTAGAATTCAAACATTATTGGTTTTATATTATGAGAAGAAGCAAAGCTCATAGAATTTAAAAGACTTCAAAGGACATAACATAAAGATTATAAAATTTCCTTGAAATTTATATAATTAGGGTTTTACTTTATTATTTTATTTTATTTCAAGCTTCATTCATGAGATTCATGTTCATTTTATTGAACTGATTTAAAATACATTTGTGCAATTTCAATATAAAATTAAAGCATTTTAATTAACTTTGGTGTTTAAAATAGATTTGCATTCTCAGATATTGATGGTAAAAGATAGATTCATTCATTTTTAGGAAGTAAATACTACTAAATTATGCAAATAATGATTTCAAAAATAAGTTACTTGTTATACTAGGCCCCTTGTTAATAGTTGATTGTTAAATCCTTGAGATATTATGTGCACTTAAGTGACATATTATTATAAAATTCATAACATTTTACATAAAGGAACCTTGGAGAAAACATATCTTCTTTACAAGAGAGGATTTCAATCCTAACTGTCAGATGATTTTGTAATTGGACAAAATCATACCTCAACAAGCATGACCTGTGATAACTATCCAAAATAGACTTATGTAGAGTCTCCAAACAATGTCGGCTAAGTTATCAATATAAAAGCTCATTCAATAGTAACCCAGACATAGAGATACCCTAATGGAAATCTTGAAATCAATTGAGTTACAACCCTAGAACCCTAACACATTTACAAAATTTGTGGGGTAAGTACAACTATGTCAAGAGCCCATGATTTTTTTTTACGGTCACAAAATAAAGGTGGTCCCTACTATAGTAGAAGATCCACCTCTACACATAATCACATGTATCAATGACATACCTTTCAAGCAGGTTTAATCGACACAGGCTCGTCGATTAATATAATAACATCCAAAGCTATAGGACACCTAATTATCCCTAGGTCAAACATCATCCCTACCTCCTACACATTGAGAGACTTCAATGATGCATTATACTCCATATTGGGTTCAATAATCCTACCTGTGCAAGTGTGGCATAAGACCATCCCTGTGATGTATCATGTATTAGAGGGGGTCATGCAATATAATATCGTCCTAGGGCATCCCTGGATAAGGTACATGTAGTGTGTTCCTTTTATCTTACATCAATGTGTTAAAAATGTGCACGAGAGATTGGTACATGTGGTACCATCTAATGAAGAACAATTCAAGTATGTTCATCAGGTTGACTTACTAAAGGATTTCATCCTTTTTTCCATGCACCTATGCATTAGGCTATCATCCCCTACCACACAACCAGGAAGTAAATCCAAATTAGTGCAAGGTGACCTATCCACATCAATGCCACCTCTAGCTTCTAAAGCTACTAGCACTTCTAAGAAACCAACGTCTAAGGCAAAATGCTCTTAGAAACTAAAGGTACCTATGGTGGAGGAAAGACCTAAGGAAGTCCCTACCATAGCAATAGTGGAAATTCTAGATCCCATGGAGGAGTAAGATTCCCAAGACATAGTCTATGAGGTGCGTCAACCTACCTTGCCTACATCATTATCAACATCATATGCACCCCAGGTGACAGTTCACCTGGTGAATATAGTAATAGGTGAATATCTTGTACAGAATGTTGCTTTCACTCCAATTATAGAGTCTACACAAGATATGGGATGACCAATAATCCTAAAATTACCCATAAGGATAGTGGTACCATTAGAGATCCCCCTAACCAGACCAATTTAATTTATGTTGGGTTGGATTATACCCATGATACCTCAAACATTGAATAGGATAAGGATGATTCATTCATCATGAATGTTCATTACTTGTCCAATCCTGAGTTTGCTATGAGATACTTTGAATGCAACCATTGGAAAAACTATGTTTTAGATCTGTATAAGCAAGGGTGATGAAACCCAATAGTACCATAATATCAATTACCTACTGATAGGTTTGGCCTAGGATATCACATTTAAAGCTATAATGATTTATTAGCAGCATTTATAGATAGATTGAGCTTAGGTTTTGGATAAGACATTGAATGGAATTCTTATCGCCTAAACATACGCTACATGGATGATAGGTTGGTGACCATGGTCACTATAGAACCACCTAATGTGTATCATCAAAATTTCTCTCTCGAGAAATTATCTTGTGAGAGGATGAACCAAGATATGGTTATAAGCAAGAAGAGAATGAGTACATCATAGATCACAATGATTATGAGGATGAGACTAAATTGGCCTACCTTGGGCCTTGGCATTCGCATCACCTCACAAAGCCAGTGGGTATGAATGATGGATATTTCATAGATAATAGTGATTATGAGGATGATATCGAGATGGCCTACCTTGTACCTCAACACTTACATCATCGTAATGAACCTTTTGACATAGATGAGATGTATCACAGAGTATATCTTGGCCCTCACCTCAAGGGAAGACCGACCAATTCATATGTAATCCATCATTTGGTTTTTCTTAATCCTCATAAATTTAGAGAGCTACTACAACCAAATGATCCCATATTCTAGTATGTTCATAGACTGGATCCTAGGAACCCCATACCCCTAGAGCCTTATCTTGGGTATGGAAGGTAAATCAACAATGCAAAGTTACACCTGCATGGTCCTGGAGATTCCATACCATCCATCAAAATTTTCTCCATTGATTTGATGCTCCACTCCATAACCCAACCTATCCTTCTAAAGCATTGTATCTTAACTTAGATGCTATTGATTGGGATCACACTGATTCACCCTTAGAGCTTGAATATTTCTTCCTCGATGAAGAAATGCTACAACCATTTCACTTTGCACCATACTGTGCACATGATGTTTATCACGTTGGTTTTAACCCTGATTCAGTTGAACCTTTAAACCCAACAGATGACATCTACTTGATACCCACTCCTCACTAGCTTGAGGAGGGGTCACACATGTCAATAGAGAAAAATTTTGAGGTGGACATCAGTGATGATCCTTCTGATCCAAAGAAAGTTAAGTTCAGAGAAAGCTTATCTCTAGAAGAATAGACCACCATCATACCTCTATTGAAAGAGAGACTGAATATCTTTTCTTGGACCTACAAGGATATCCTAGGTTTAGATCTGAAATTAGTTATACACAACCTTTTTCTAGATCCCACAAAGAAATTGATCAAGCAAAAACTAAGAAATATGCATCCAACTATCACCTTGATGGTAAAGAATGAGCTAAATAAGTTATTGGATGTAGTATTTATTACCCCCATAGACTATCTGGAATGGGTATCAAACATGGTACCTGTAGGAAAACCTGATGAAAGTAGTCGTATTTGCACAAATTTCAAATATCTCAAGAAGGCAACATCAAAGGATTCATTCCCATTACCCAACATAGATGCTATTGTAGATGCAACTATAGTTCATGAGATGCTCTCCCTCATGGAAAACATTTTTGGTTACAATCAGATTCAAATTAAGTTCGAAGACCAGCACAAAACCATGTTCACTACTCCGTGGAGGATATTTTATTACAAAGTAATGAAATTTGGTCTTAAAAATGTTGGTGCCACATATCAGTAGTCCATGACATATATTTTCCATGACTACATCCATAATATCCTAGAATATTAAATCAATGACTTACTAGCCAAGTCATTGTTGTGTGAAGAGCACACCGAGGTCCTAATAAAGGTATTTGATTGCTTGATAGAGCACAATATCAGCTTGAATCCCAAGAAATGCATCTTTAGCATAACTTCAAGAAAACTCTTGGCATTCATCGTTTCTAAATGAGAGATCAAATTCAATCCAACAAAGGTAAATGCTATCCTATAAATGGCCCCGCACACTAACATCAAAGAGGTGAGAAGGCTATACAGGGCAAAGGAGCATACATAAAACATTTCATCGCACAACTATCATACAAATATCGATCCATGAATTAACTGCTACACAAGGGTGTTCCATTCCATTGGAACGAAGAGTTTCAGAAAGCCTTTGTTGAGATCAAGAAATACCTGGTGATACCACTAGTACTAGCTCCATCAAGGCTAACCATACTATTTTTGCTTTATATATCTACTACCAATTTTTCTTCATGCACCATGTTGGCTCAAAAGAACGTGCAAGACAAAGAACAAGTGATATACTATATCAACCACACCTTGGTAAGTTATGATCTAGGGTATGCATACATAGAGAAGTTGTACTTAGAATTGGTCTTTGCAACTAAGAAGTTGTGCCACTACATGTTGAGCCATACAACGTATATGATATCAAAAATAAAATCCTTTGTAGTATATGATGAGCAAGACATATCATAATACACGTACTGCAAAGTGGATCATGCTACTAATAGAATTCAATTTGGAATTTATAAGCCAAAATTCGATCAAGGGAGAAGTCATAGTTGATCAACTGGTAGAGGTACCTCTTCAATATAATAGGCTTTTTGTCATAGAACTTCCTTATGAGGTAGTATTTATATTATTAAAAGCACCCAAACCCGAAGAACCTGATAATAAAGCTGACATGATGTTGTTATTCGATGGTTTGAAGTGTGAGAAAGGGGGTGGCATAGGGATTGTGTTTGTCATGATGCAAGGTGCTCTAATTCCCTTATAATTTAAGATAGACTTCCCTTACACAAATAATAATAATGAATACGAGGCCCTAATATTGGGTCTCCAGACAAAAGTCACTATGAATATTAAAAAGATAAATATCTTTGGTGACTCCCTTCTCATAGTTAACCAAGTTAAGGGAATATTTCAATTTAGGTGTCCAATATTGAAAGTTTAAAAAGATATTGTTGACACTTACCTAGCCCAACAAGAATGGTATGACATCGAGGCAATCCCTCACATGTCCAACAGATTTGTAGACACTATAGCATCTTTGGGATCATTGATCCCTTAGAATCTGTTTGTTGATTTCACTACCATTCATGTGAATATGCTCTTGCAATTATTGATACAACGAGAGGTTTTTGACAACAAAGAATCAATCAACATGATTTATATAGAACCAAACCATGAGTGGTTCTATAAAGCCATAGAATTTCTAAAAAAGGTACTTTGGGGATATTTGCTCTCGTAGGGTCCTATAGGGAATGGTACCATCATTGACCACAAGGTTATTTTTGAATCTGCATTTGTGCACATCGAATCATGAGGAGAACAAGTTGTCTTATTTGTTGAGGTTGTAGCTTATCAGTATTGGCTATAGCAATTACAATATTTCCTTAATCTTAGAATCATTTCGTAGGGATTATCGCATGTCACAAAATAAGCATTCAAATAGAAAGTGATAATATATGTCTTTATAGGAGATATATTGTATCATAAAAACTATGATGGAGTCATCCTTCATTGTCTTGAGCCCCAAGAATTAGCTTAGGAAATTTCACAAGCTCATGATGGTAAATGTGGTGGCTATTTCAGCAAGCATTGAAAGAGTTTATCAATGATGACACTGCGGTATAAGCTCACCTTAATCAATTGATCCTTCTTGATGAACACCACATCAATGCTCTTGAACATCTCTGCATTTACCAATATCATCTAAAACAAGATTATAAAATTAAAGTCTAACTGAGAGACTTAAATGTTGGGGATCTTGTGCTCAAATAGAACCAATAGAATTCAAACATATCATCGCACCTGTGAGACAAATTTACGGCCAAATGGATAGGTCCTTACATCATATCAAAAAATATTAGACCTGGGACGTATCATATAACATCATTAGAAGGTGTTGAAGAGCCTGAGACCCTCAATATTCTTCACCTAAAGGTATTTTACACATAAAAACAAAAAAATCAAAAAATATTCAAAAACAAATTTAAAAAATATATTGTAGATTAAAGATACAACGCCAAACAAAAGATAAATAAATCACAATAAAAAGTAATGCAGAACACAGTTGTACAAAACAAACGATTTTTATTAATCAATGGAGTTTAGAAACTCCTTTTGAGTACAACAAGGCCCGTAACCCTTTTCGTGATACAAGATTACAATTTGTGCTAGGGTTCTCCGAAACCCTAGCTAGCACAATATGGTGGCGTCTCCGAAGAATGTATCCTTAACCTCAACAGAATGAGTGGGCTTCGTTGTATCCTTTGGCTCGGACCACTCTAGCTTAAACAGCTGCTATCATCCAATCAAATCTGCCATTAAAATCCTGCACACATTAAAACTACAAAAAGGTTAGAAACTAGTAAGAGGGCTCCACTGTGTGAGCCCTCAAAAACAGTCTAAAACCCTAGAAATGAAATAAATAGAATGCAGAATCTAGCGGTGGATTAATACATAAAAATATTACTTGCTTTAGAATCTATACCTCTTTTTCTGTTAACGTGGCGAGACCAGGCGGCACCTGGAAGTGATGTAACTGTCAAATCGGCTGCGAAAGGTGCCCTGGTGCGATCGCTGAATGCCCACGTGCTTCTGGATCGGGGTTGCAGATGTCGGTCTGCGTTTGTGGCTATGGGTAAATGCCCGCGGGAACTTGCGACAAGAATGGGGGATTCTGCAGAATGCTGCAGAAGGGATGGCGACGAAGTTGGCGACGGATGCGGCGATGGATGCGACGAAAAAGGGACGGCGATGGATGGGTAGGTTTTAGCTGAAGAAGAGATAGGTAGCGATAGATAACAAAAGAGATATGGTAAAAGAGATAGGGCTTGAGCCATCAAGGTGACTCAATTTATAATCTACTCTTAGGGCACACTTTAGGGTTTTAACGACACTTTGAACGTGTGGCTAAGATTAAAGTGGATCCAAGGGTAGAGAATAAATCTAGGTTGTGAAACGGATTAAGATGGATGGACGGATGAGATTAAATGAAGGATGGATGGCTCAGATTAAATCACTTAAAGTATCTTTATATATATATTAAAATATTAAAATATATATATATATTAATTTAAATAAATTTGGGAATGAAAAATGGTGGGAAAGGTGAAATTGGGCAAAATAATGGCAGGAAGGTGTGGATTTGGGCCAAATAATGGCGGGAAGGTGGATGACTGACACGTGGCTAACAGGAAGGTATAGATGACTTACAAGTGGCTGGATTTTGGTGTCTACATATATATATATATATATATAATTCCAAAAAAATTAGAAAACATCAAAATCAATAGGCCCCAAATGCATCTTAAACCCTTTGGTCAACTCACAAAATGCCCTAAAGGCATCTTAAGCCCTTTGGTACATAAAAAGTCCAAAGGTATATTAAGCCCTTTGGTCAATTCACAAAAATCTCCAAAGGCATCTTAAGCCCTTTGGTCAACACACAAAAGGCCCCAAAGAGATCTTAAACCCTTTGGTCAACTCAAAAAAAGTCCCAGAGGCATCATAATCCCTTTAGTCAACTCACAAAATGCCCCAAAGGCATCATAAGTCCTTTGGTCAACTCACAAAAGGCCCCAAAGGCATCTTAAGCCCTTTGGTCAACTCACAAAAGGCTCAAAAGGCATATTAAGCCATTTGGTCAACTCACAAAAGGCCCTAAAGGTATCTTAAGCCCTTTGGTCAACTCATAAAAGGCCCCAAAGGCATCGTAAGCCCTTTTGTCAACTCACAAAAGGCCTCAAAGGTATCTTAAACCCTTTGGTCAACTCACAAAAGGTCCCAAAGGCATCATAAGCCTTTTGGTCAACTCACAAAATGCCCCAAAGGCATCATAAGCCCTTTTGTCAACTCACAAAAGGCTCTAAAGGCATATTAAGCCCTTTGGTCAACTCACAAAAGGCCCCAAAGGCATCTTAAACCCTTTGGTCAACTCACAAAAGGCCCCAAAGGCATCTTAAGCCCTTTGGTCAACTCACAAAAGGCCCCAAAGGTATATTAAGCCCTTTGGTCAACTCACAAAAGGCCCCAAAGGTATCTTAAGTCCTTTGGTCAACTCACAAAAGGCCCCAAAGGCATCTTAAGCCCTTTGGTCAACTCATAAAAGGCCCCAAATGCATCCTAAGCCCATTGGTCAACTCACAAAAGGCCCCAAATGCATCTTAAGCTCTTTGGTCAACTCACAAAAGGCCCCATAGGCATCTTAATCCCTTTGGTCAACTCATAAAATACCCCAAAGGAATCTTAAACCCTTTGGTCAACTCATAAAAGGCTGCAGAGGTATCATAAACCCTTTGGTAAACTCACAAAAAGCCCCAAAGGCATCATAAGCCCTTTGGTCAACTCACAAAAAGCTCCAAAGGTATCACAAGCCCTTTGGTCAACTCACAAAAAGCTCCAAAGGCATAATAAGCCCTTTGGTCAACTCACAAAAAGCCCCAAAGGCACATTACCCTTTGGTACACTCATGAAAAACTCCAAAGGCATCATAATAACTTTGGTCAAAAACAAAATGCAAAAACAATGGAAAACATTAAAATACAAAAACATTTACATCTTACATTTTGCATTTGCATTGCATTAGGCATATTGCATCCATTGCATTCACATTAGGATAGACTGTGTTTTCAATATTGCAAATGGCACCATGTTTGTATGCCAATCATGCATCTTCAAGTATGCATTCATCCATAACCCATGTAAGTAACTATATTTTTCAACACAACCCCTTCCTGTTGCTACGACAAATATAATAAGGTTTTCTAGTCATTCAACCATACGTAGTGATCTTCTCAGATTTTTTAGAAATCCATATTCACTAACAAAATATGAGATCTAGTTTTGATAGCACCTAGCACATATCAAAATCCTATCACTAATCAACACACTAAAATTCTAGTTAAACAAGGGAAATATGAACACTACAAAGTGGTACTAGGCATCCTAAGTGGAAGGTTTTTACTTGCTCATTTGGTGATGTGTATGGTCTAGAGTGTTGATCATTGACAAAAGTACAAGCTCCTCCCTACCCAAATAAACCCCTTGCTTTATCAAAATGAGAAAATTTCCAAAATCAAATCAAATCCCTTGCTCAAAAAAAAAAAAGAAAACAAAAAATGCAAAATAAACAGTGATTTTCATCACTAAGCATGAGCAAGTATCCAAATAAATTAAAATAAAATAAGGGGGTGAAGAGCTTGAATCCTTAGAATAGTCATTACTTGAAACCATAGAGTGATCCCCACTACAACAATGGGGTGAATGAATCCCACCTGGAATTGGGGTGGTTCTAAGCAATTTGCAAAAAGAGCTAGCTTTAGGTGTCCTATATCACCTAATGGTCTAATCCAACTGATTCCACCTTAGGATCATGATGAGCATTTGGTGATCCCTAATACAACAATGGACTGAATGAATCTTGCTTGACACTGGGGTAGGATTATGTATCTCTAATATATTCATTCACACACACATGGATAATGAATATCTTGGTCTTCATAACAAAAAATTATCTTTTAGGAGTCCTGTATGGTCATTATAAAACTTTTGATTAATCAACTAGGGTGTTTGAGTCTCATGGAAAACCTCAAAAATTCCCTCATAGCAACAAATAATTTTATCAATCAAATCATCAACTTTCTTTATGAGGTTTTGTTTATTAAAGGGTGTTCATGAAATAGGATAGATACCGGATGAATATCAACAATGATATTTAGACGACCACTAACTATTTTATGCATATCTTTTAATTTATAGAAACTTATAAAGAAAGCACATACATATCACATCATCTCATCTCATATATTGATGTTAAAATGATTAATTCTTATGCTAAGAGTTACTATTTTCATTCTTGATTTTTATACATTATGTGGTGTCACCCATGAGATTGTTAATCACATATTACATTCATTCCTTATGTTTTAAGTGATTAAAGCATACAGGTTCATTTACACTAGATCATCATCATGTATATATTGCATTACATACATTACATTCACCATATCATAACAACATAAGATAAATGCATAAATAATTGAAATAAATTGAGCATGTATTAATCACCATTGCATCCATATATGCATACATCATAAGTATTCCATATACATATCTAGATCACAACATCTAATCATACATCCATCATCTAGCTAGTGCATGTCATTAATACATCACATCATATAACATAATATCATAAGCATCGCATCCATTTTGCATCACATAAAAATAAAAACAATCACATGATACACATAATGAGTCTAAAATAGATAATATCATATATATATGTGTCCAATGTCAAGTGTACATAGAGGTACAAAAATACCCGTAGGCTACAATAGTGTAGGTCCTCAGACCTTACACTCAAAAATGATACAAAGCCATCATGGATATCATACGAGGCCTGCACCAATAAGATCACCTCCACCCTTGGCTCCATATCTATGAGTCTATCTAGAGCTAGTTCCTACGGTCCTCTCTGTCTGTGTCCTTGTCCTATGGTTGAGCCACACTGAATACTGCCCTAAATCACTTCACCCACTTCGATGCGAGTCCCCTACTATAGACCTCTCCCAAGGATTTCCACCTAGCCTCCTGATCTAGAACTGTAGAGAGAAAAAATACCCAATATATGTCAACATTTGATACTCATAATCCTCTAGTAGCCTCTGTAGGCATCTAATCTCTACCCATGGATCTAAACCTGCTGGCCCTTGGGCAACCGAAGTGGCTGGTACAACCTATGATCGAATGGCATCCCTATTTGCAATAAGCTACTCTATCATGAGTTGCACTGAGTCAACCTATGCCTGGAGGGCAGTCCTCTCCTCATCAAAACCCCTCCATCTACTCTAGCCTACCAAAAGCTATGCCTGCAATGTGCTGATCTGAGTCTGGACCATCGCTATGGAGGTATATGTTGGCCATTTTGTATTCATTGGGAATTTTGTTTAAAGATTTTGAATTCAATGTTTGAATGTGGCGATAGTATATAGACAATACATATTTGCATCTTTGGCTTCCATATGTAATATTTTAAATAATTTCCTATTCGCCAAGTTCTGATGCATTTTGGGAAATCCCTTTTGAGTTTATTTCCTTATAAAATTCAATGGAGAAATGTTTGCCTGAATTTCAAAAAATGGAGAAGACAAAGGCCCAAAGAAAAAACTTGACAAATTTGATATGCATTTATGTTCGCCCCAAGAAAGAGGTGAACGCTCCATTCACCCTTGAAAGGGGCGAACGAGTTCAAAAATTTCACAAAGGTAAAATATCAAAAGAACAAGGTCGCATTCACCCTTCCAAAGGGGTGAACGCGTTGTTCACCCTTCTTAGGGGGGAACGCGCCTTGACAATATGTAGTGGCGCGCGCCCGAAAAGAAACTCAAATCAGGTTCACCCTGGTTGAGGGGTGAACATGTCGTTTGCCCCTCCCATGGGTGAACCAACATATATGGCGAAGAAAGATCACGTTCGCCCTTCCCTAGGGGTGAACATGTCGTTCGCCCTTTCTAGGGGTGAACATGTTGTTTATTAAGATTGTCGCATGCCCCTTTTCAGTTTGGAAAGGGGAAAAATCGATCTCAAGGTGAAAGTAAATTGGGCGAACAGGAATTTGGTCAAGACGTTGAATTTAGCATTTAATGAAGGGCACCCTCAGTTACTCCATTTTGTGGATCACGAAGAGGAAGGCAAAGAGAAATGAGCTTTCATGATTTCCAATGTATCAGAAGCGATCCAAAGAATTTAATGTTTTCTCCTAACATGCGCACCTCCGTCCGAAGTTCAGATTTTCAGGAATTTGTTCCCCAGGCGAATGGATTTTCAAAGAATTCGAGGAGGATTTTGCTAATTATGTCTTTGATCCCGGGACATTCTTCTCTCATATGTATTAAATGAAAGAGGCGAAAACCTCTATAAATACTAGGCAAATTTCATTGTAAAAGGGAGGTTAGACATTTTGCGAGAGATTTCTTTAAGCTCTCTACATTAATAGAAGGCATCAGACTTTTGAATTCGTGAGTGGTCTTGTGTGTGATTACTTTTTGTACATTGTGCTTCTATTTCCATTCGTCTATCTGGTTTGTTGTTGTATTTAAATTTTGTCATTGGATTTAAAGTTGCTAATGAGAAGGTGAATGTTGGAGTACCATTTTGATAGTTGCTATGGCAATATTATGAGCCTATTCTATTCTATTTGCTTTCATAAATGCTAATTTGTGCTTGGGTTTTTTCCTGCTAGTTAGTCTAACACCAGTCTTGCACTTCGACCTGTGGCCATATTTCCCATCTCTTTCTGTTATTTCCAATTTCTTTCCTGCATCCCTAGTCTTTTACCATTTTAGGATTTAGTTCGGGAACCAGCCCTCTCTGGAGATTGGCATGGAGGACATCTCTTTCCTCCGGCCTTTCAATGTTGGTCGTATCTAGGGTGCATAAACGCAGTGTTTATTGATTAGGCAGATATTTGACCAACAGTTTTTGGCACGCTCGGTGGGACTTTCAAGGTTCCACTTTCAGTAGCACTAGGTTTGGTGTTCACCTTCCTGCTTGAGATTAGAACATCTGGCGACTCAATTTTTACCCAGAACTCCATAAGCATGAGGACGATGAAAGTTGTTTCTCATGAATACAAGATCAAAAGCCAAGAATCCTGATAATCAGATTAGATTTTATGAACTAGACATTCAAAGGCTAGGAGAGCATCCTCAAATAGCCACTTTTCGATGGACATCTTCACTTCCTCATATCCCATCCATACCATCCATTTCATCTTCCCGGTTAGCTGGTGTGTTTTTCGCTCTTGTAAGTCCTGTAAGTACTACCACCAGTTTTCCTCAGCCTCCACCTAGTACAACCACTAGCGCCCCGTAGCCTACTCCCCATATTCCTGTTCACATGGCTCAGAATCCTCCACCACATCAACAACAGCTTCCAAGGTAGTTTTCGGCTTGGAATAGCTCAGGAGCGCTGAATTTGCAGGCACAAAATCTCGTACCTCAAGCTGCTCTGAAGGCTTTACCCACATATGATGGTACTAGAAAAATTGCATATGAGCATATCCAAGATGTGGCCTCTCTTGCAACTATTCATGATATAACTGATGAGGATGTGATGATAAAACTTTTGGTTTTGTCATTAAGAGGGAAATTGTTGTATTGGTACCGATATTTGCAGCCTGGTACCATTACCTCATGGGATCAATTGGCAGAATTGTTGATTAAGAATTTCCATGAGCAAGTTGATCCATATTCTCTGTTGCACCAGTTCACCTCGATTCAAAGACATCCGTAAGAGGAACTTGTAGATTTTAATGTTCGATTTGCATGAAGCTGGCAGAGGGTTCCAGATGGTTTGTGACCAACCCATGAGCAAGCAACATTTTATTATCTTCGAGCGCTCAGTACCGATATTGGTATGGCGGTGCACTAGGCCAATGTGACCACATTCTCGGATCTCTATACACAAGCTCAAAAGGCCGAATCAGATTTGATTGTTGTAGGTAGGCTTCCTCCGAAGGCAATGATGCCTATTCTCCCTGATCTGCCATAATATCTTTACTCTAATGCATTTTTGTAGCCTATGTCATCGATGTATCCTATCCCTTCATGGAATTCGGGCTCCCCTCAAGTAGCTCCTATCCCTGTCCCATAGTCATCTACTATGAGCTTCCCATAATTTCCCATTCTATCAGTACCATCACAACCTTCATCCATTTCTTTTCCAACATTGCCAGTACCTCCAACCCCTTTACCCTTACCCATGCCACAAGCACCCTTGCCATTGCTAGCACCAACTCCATCACCCAATACAGATCCCCTCACGACCTTGTTACAAGAAGTAAAATCCAATAATGCGGCTTTGAGGATGATATCCAATGAGCTTACCACTATGAGGAAGAAGCAAGCCGAGGCTGAGTTCCGATCAAGAAGGTTTCAGACTCCACCAATCACCTGGGAGCAAGCATCTACCAATAGGGGACCCAAGAAAAACACCATGATGCAAGTAAATGATGAGGTTAATGTGTTCGAAAGGACATATTGGTGTTCTACATGTAATGATCCTCATGGTGAAGATACATGTATGGTGCATCTGAACTATGTTCAGACATTAGCAAAAAGTTCTTCGGGTGGGCAAGTTAATATGATTCGAGAAGTGGAGCATAATTGTATGGTGTCGTCTCCAGAGCAAGTTTCAGTCCTCACTAGGTCTGGAAAGAGGCCAATGACTGTTGATCCTGTAGACTTGCAACCTTTGAAAGTACCTGTGGCTCCAAAAGTGTAGGAAGAGAAGCGGGCATCCCCGGTAAATATTCTTGATGCTGACAAGTCAAAAAATCCATCACCTAGGCAAGCACAAGATAAAGCGCAAGCTCAACCTTCGACTTCGCAATGCATCACCACTGCTCCAGTCCCTAGTGAGACAAAAGAGCAAGCTAAGGAAAGACTCAAGTATCCTTCATTGACAAAAAGGCAAAGAGTAGAGGCTACGCAATAGTATCGAGATAAGTATGAGCGGCCCCTAGAAGAAAAGGTCTCACCTGCTCGTGGCTACAGTATCATGGAAGAAATGAAGAAAATCCCAGCAAGGATTAGCTTGTATGATGCATTGCAATTACCTGGGTAGATTGATTTATTGCAAGAATCTCTGAAGACCACCAAAGACCAAAAGAAAGATCATTTGCAAATAGTCTTGGCTCAAGCGCTCCCCACTTCGGTGATAGGTAAAAATTGGCCTCCCCCATTTTACTTATCTTTGAGAATGGAAGGGTGGATCATGCATAATTGTATGATCGACTCTAGTGCTGCCACTATTGTCATGCCAAAGGCAGTATGCGAGGTAATGGGAATGGAGTATACGAGGAGCAGTCCAGGAGTATTACAGTTGGATGGTACGCTAGTTAAGACTATTGGAGTAATCAAGGACATTCCAATTGTGCTCCATAGCATGCCATAGATTACTGTCATCCAGGAAGTTGTGGTTGTTGATTTAGAGCCCTACTTTAGCATGTGCCTTTCAAGAGAATTCACAGCTAAGTTGGGAGGTTATCTTTCCCTAGATTATTCACATTTGGAGATTCCATTCAAGGGTAGGCGAATTCACATTCATAATGAGAAGCCCTCCCCTTTTCATATTGAAAATATAGAGGAGGCAGAACAAGTCCCAGGTGCGATGAACATGATGACCAAAGAATTGGAAGAGGTTGGTCTAGTTGAAGAAGCACCTGAGGAGCTTCGCTTGGAAGATGAGTTTCTATTGACAGATTTCAATGCTATGATTGGAATGAATATTGGTTGTTATTCAATTCAGAAGATAGAGAAGTCCCAAGAGCAAGTCCTTGAGCCCCCAGAACCTATTTTGCATCAGTTATGGAAGTTGTTCTTTGATGGCGCTCGATGTAAGAATGGTGCGGGAGTAGGTGTTGTGTTGGTCTCCCCTGAAGGCATACAAAAAACTTACTCCTACAGATTGACCTGGAGTTATACAAATAATGTAGCTGAATACGAAGCATTATGCCTTGGCTTGAAAAAGGCCAAAAAGTTGGGAATTGAACAATTGCAGATTTTTGGCGATTTCGAGCTTATAGTCAATCAAGTTACAAATAGATGTGTGTCAAAGCAACATTACTTGAAGGCTTATCACAATAGAGTGTGGGATATTTTGGAAGCATTTAAAGCTTTGAATATTTAGGTGATTCCTCGGGAACAAAATAGACATGCCAACATTTTAGCTTCCCTGGGTGCTAATTATTCTCCTACTGAGCAAGTGGTCCGAAAGCCCAAGATGGTGAGGGTGATTTATAGACCTTCCATTCTAGATAAGGGCCTCTATTGGTAGGTGTTTGATAATGATGAGAAAATAGTGAATTTTTTGCTCAAAGAAGCTGCCAATGCAGAAGATAGAATTCTTGTGGAGGAAGAAAAGGAAGGAATGATTCAGTTAAGGAATAATCATATTCCTAGAGGTTTGATTTCACTAGAAAGTTTATTTGATCAAAGTGATAGGGCTGATAAACATAGGATTAAGGTGGATGCCAAGGAATACAGAGAATTGCAGTTGGAGCCAGGAAAGATCATCAAGATTGGTACCGATTGCGAATCAGATGAGATTGAAGGCATTAGAAATTTGTGCTATGAATATCTAGATATTGTAGCATGGAGTTATCAGGACTTGAAAGGATATGACAAGAATGTGATTCAACACACTATTGAGCTACAAGAAGGAGTTAAGCCTTTTCGGTAGAAGCAACGCCCTATTAATCCCAAGATCGAAGTCCTCATGAAAGCAGAGTTACTGAAGATGCTTGAGGCGAAGATCATTTACCCTATTAAGCATTCCACCTGGGTGGCAAACCTGGTTCCTGTAAGAAAGAAGAATGGGGACATACGTCTGTGCATTGATTTTCAAAATTTAAATCAGGCATCACTCAAGGACCATTATCCTCTACCTCAGATAGACCAGATTCTTCATGTTGTGGCTGGTGCTCAGAGATTTTCCTTGTTGGATGGCTTCTCCGGGTACAATCAAATTTGGGTTAAGGATGAAGATCAATACAAGATGATGTTTACAACTAAGTGGGGCACATTCGCTTACCAACGGATGCCCTTTGGACTTTCAAATGTCGGTGCTACTTTTTAGAGAGCCATGGACGTCACCTTTGGTGAGTTGCTAAATAAAATCATTGTGATTTATCTTGATGATATGATGGTGTTTTCACATTGCAGAATAGATCATGTTTTCCATCTGAGGCAAATATTTGAGAAGTGTCAAGAATTTAGGATTTCCATAAATTCGAAGAAGTCAATTTTTGCGGTCAAGGAAGGGAAGTTGTTGGGCCATGTGATTTCATAGGAAGGATTGGCCATAGACCCTGCATGAGCTGAAGCGCTCATGAAATTGTCATTACCAGCTAATAAGAAAGACTTGCAGTCCTTCTTTGGATAGATAAACTTCATTCGTAAGTTTATTGCTAATTTTGCCCAAGTCATCAAGCCCATGACTGAGCTCTTGAAGAAGAATGTTGAGTTTAAGTGGATAGAAGCTAGGAAGTGAGCTTTTCAAGAAATCAAAGAGAGGATTACTCAAGCGCCAGTGTTGATCAACCTTGACTACTCCAAAGACTTTATACTTTATGCAGTAGGTGAGCAGGAGAGCTATGTTGCCATGCTAACACAAAAACAAGATGATGGCGAAGAAAAGCCTATCACTTTTCTAAGCCAGGTTATAGCACCACACCAGGAAAAGTACAACTTTATAGAGAAGCAAGTTTATGCAGTTATGAAAGCATTGAAGAAGTTTCACCACTTTGTTTCTCAGAGTAAGACTGTGGTTTACGTCATTCATCCTGACGTTCAAAATTTTATAATTCAAGGAGAACTGGGTGATAAGAGGGTCTGGATGGGTCTCAAAGATCCAGGAGTATGATGTAGAGATCAAGCCGATGAAATTGGTTCGTGGGCATGCTCTGTGTCAAGAGTTGGCCAAAAGCGTTGTTGTTGAGACAAGTCGTGAAGATGTGATTTGTGTGAATAGTGCAGTAGGTGACAAAGAGTGGACCGAGGAACTCATTGAGTATTTTACTTCTGGAAGGTGTCCTAGCCACCTTAACCCTTCACAGCATCGAAGGTTCAGATTGCAGGCGCTCAGGTATGTATTGTTGCCCAATGGACTATATTATAAGAATATTGATGGTATACTCCTTAGATGTGTAAAAGATTCTGAGAAGGAAAAATTTGGAAGAGTTCCATTTCGGGCTATCAAGAGGGCATTATGCAGGCAGACCTATGGCTCTAAAAATTATTCGGGTAGGGTATTATTGGCCCACTCTGTTCATCGATTCACACAAGATAAGCCAACAGTGTGACAGTTGTCAAAGATATGTGGGTCGAGTTAGAAAAGGAGCATCACTAGTCATCCGATCCAGGTGGAAGCACCCTTTCAATAGTGGGGTCTCGATTTTATAGGAGTTATTGATCTGCACTCCTCTACGGAACATAAATATATTTTGACCGTGATAGACTACTTCACCAGATGGGCGGAAGCTATACCCACCAAGAAAGCAGATCAGGCAACTGTTATTTCTTTTATGGAAAGCCTCATCACCCATTTTGGCATACCATATTCTTTAGTCACTGACAATGGTACTCCCTTCATTGGAGCTAAAATTATAGAATTCTCTAGCAGATATGGTATTTACTTGAAGACATCTTCCAATTATTACCCATAGGGGAATGGATTGGCTGAATCTACCAACAAAAATTTGCTTCGTATTTTGAAAAGAATAATGGGTGACAATAAGAGAAGTTGGCATTTGTTATTAAATCAGGCACTTTGGGCTGACCGCATTTCAGTGAAGAAGTCTATAAAAACTTCCCCGTATGCTTTGGTTTATGGGAAAGAAGTTGTTCTTCCTACTCACATTGAGCTTCCTGTGCTCCAAACATTGCAGATGTTCCAGGATGAAAATGAAGAAAATAATCCTATGGAGGCAAGACTGGCGCAGTTGTTACAACTAGAAGAAGAGAGGGAGCGAGCTTATCATATTTTCATAGAACATGTTGCAGATATGAAGAAGTGGTTCGAGAAAAGAACAACTGATCGAAGCTTCCAGGTGGGCGATTTGGTATTAAAATGGAACGAAAAGAAATCAAAGCCAGGAAAACATCATAAATTTGATGCAATATGGGAAGGACCTTTTCGAATTTCTGTTGTCACCTCTTCTAATGCATTTCGACTTTGTGACATGGAAGGGTACGAGCTTCCTATTCTAGTGAATGGCCTTCATCTGAAGGCTTATATTTCATAATTTCAAATCGAAGGTAACACCCTGTATATATGTAAATATTTTTGTGTTTTAGACAATTCTGCATAGGTATAAATATGTTTCTAATTAAAGAAAAGAGAAAAAAATGAAATGATTGTTAAAATTTCGTTCGCCCAAAAAATGGAACTCAATATTGGCAAAGTGGTGATAGAGCTTCGCGTGCGCCTCTTGGAGGAGGCGAACGTCATGTTCGCCTGTCTCTAGAGCGAATGCACTTTGATGATGTCATCAAGTGAAAGAAAAAAAAAAGATATTGTGCATGGCACTTTCTAAATATATATAAAATGGAAGAAAGATAAGAACAAAAAGGGAAAAAGCATAGGAAAGCTTGCTTTTGTTTTTTTTTTTAGAAAAATTGCTTTTAGAAAAGGGAGGTGCGCTATGAAGTTTTAAAACACATGCATCGCATGGAAAGGAGCACTTTCGCATGAAGACAAGAATCGCCCATGGATTCATAAGCGCGTGAAAGGTTTTGTCGAACAAGATATTCCCAAAAGCATGTTTGGAAAATTAATTCACCCCTGGGTTACGTGGCGATAATCGAAAGTAGTGGGCACCAAATTCAAGTAATGATTTTCAAACGTGGGAAGCATTCGGATTGAGCTTTTCAAGGCAGTAATCAAAATTGATGATTGGGTAATTAACGGCTGGGTTGGTTTCCCTAACAAGCTTCTGGTGCCAGGGCATATTTTTCTATAAGATTGCGCAGTGCAGAGGGCACGATTTTTTAGGAGAATCCAGTGGTGAATCAGAAAAGAGGATTTTTGTGCCTTGGAAAGGACGTTTGAGCAGTTTTTTGAAGAATATTTCTCTCCGAAGATGCACCTGCATTTAATTCTATAATTACTGCAGTAGTTGATAGCGCCTCTATAAATTTTGGGAGGTAAAGGGCAAATTTTGTTTTTCCTTATTTTTAAAATTTTTGCTTCTTTGTATCCTGTGTTTTGAAGTGCAGAGGAGTTTTTGGAAGTCTCGGAGTAGGAAATTGTAGAAGTGTCATAACTTTTTATCTAGCAAGATGGGCAGACGTAGTAAAGAACCAAAAGAGGTGTAGGAAGTTGTAGAAGTGAAGCCAACTAAGAAATGAGAAAGGAGTTCGAGGGCTAAGAAAGCTCGATAGAATGATTATGTTGACCTGGATCCCTATGAAGATAAAATGGCCAAAATTGGTGATTGTTTGATCATGCATAAGGGAGTTGACCGATTGAGGCAAGAGGTCAAAGTTGTAGTGAGTCAGGGGGTTTCCTACAATAGTTGGCTCACAATACCTCACAATTCATAGCTTTCATGGTATCTTTGTTCGCCCGTGCACCCATGCCCCGAGCTTATTCAATTAATTGCACAATTTTATGACTCCTCTACTAGGGCCATCCAAAATGCTAGGAAAGAGATTCTATTTACGATTACACTGAATGAGGTCCGAGAGGCTTTTGCCTATGGGGTGAGTGCACCGAGTTATGTAGTAAGCAAGAAAATTCATATGGATGAGCAAGAGGATAGGTATGTTTCCATAGTTATTATGAGACAATTCATGGAAACTCAGCTCATCAAGGAGCCACAGATGGGGCAGCTGCCGAATTTTCCTAAACCTCTTTCAGAGTTCAAGTGCTAGGACATCTATTCCATGCTTGCCTAGATTGTTGGGTTACCCTCAGATGAAATGGTGCATAAATGGTAGGCAGCTATGGCTCAATGTATTTGCAAGGTGGAATTTTATTCTCCCGTTGCTATGAGGTAGGGTGGAAATCTAATTTATTTTGATTGGGCCAAATTTATTTCTCGAAGAATCAATTCTCAGTTGCAAAAATTACAAGAAGGAAAGTCCAGATCATTTCGGTACACTTCATTGTTGGTATGGTTCTTCTTCTTCCAGATGCAGCGACATTTTTCTTTTATTGTTGTTACGCAGATGGGTGAAAAGAATGAGCCCTTACCGGTTTATAAGTGGACTCAGGTGTTAACGAAGAAAGAGTCTGTCTACAACTTTAATAGTTGGTTTTTGGGCCCTGCCATTGAATTGCTTTGTGGCAGTTGTGATCGAGTGTCACGCGACTTGAGAGATGTTGTTTCAGAGGAGAAGGGTGACGTATTTTTGCTCACTCAGGGCGTGGTTGTTCAAATTTTTGGATATACAGGTAAACCATTTTTGTTGCCTTATTTTGCTACTGCACGTATTTTTGCAATGGAAGTTGTGCGCCAGATGGATTATATCAATGACATATACGACTCTGGATGAGGAAAAAGGACAACTTGTACTATACCTTTTAAGTTCGAAAGTATAGAAGTGAACCAGATTGGGCAAAATCACCTTCTGACGGTGGCGCTTCAGGACCTAGGACTAATTGAGTTGCCGCAACGTTGGCGATATGACCCACTCAAAAATTTTTTGGAATTTATTAAGGCGAAGACCTTTCATTGTTGCCCGTGCCCGGATATTCAAAAGCGATAAAATAATTTTGATGGGCCAGACATGAACTGGCATATAGAGAAGATGTCCTCCCTTCCTCCATGGCATGATTACTATGAGCAGGAAGCGGAGTATAATCCAGAGAAGAATACAACACATATTCCTCCTCTGGGTCTGTTCACAACTGTCAAAGAAGCAAATCTTGATTGGAAGGAGGAGAAAATTATGAACTGGTGGGTGATGCGCATTCATCGGAGGAAGTCGTATGCTGCTTACGGGTTGAAGCTTGATACCCAGTTTTTTGAAGTTTACGATAGGTTCGTGGAGTCCTATCAACCCGTTGCTTTTGCCACTATTTTATCGCAAAGTTTTTAGCAGTCCAAAAGTGGCGAAAGCGAACCTGAGGAGGAGAGTCCTACGGTTGAGGATGAAGCCAAGGATGAAGAAGAAGAAGAAGAACAACAATATGTCTTCCAAAGGTGGTCTCAAAGAATGAAGCACCCTCAGGAGGAGGCTCCCGCGCCCAAGCAGCAGAGACAATCGATGGCACCTCCATTTCCTAAAGCAGCTAAATGGCCTCGCACTAGCGCGGCCACTACATTCACTGTTATAGCACCCATGTCTTTGGGTACTATGATTCCTGCTACGTCAAGTTCCACAGTCGCCTCTATACCGGTAGTGAACCCTTCACCCAATGTTGAGCTCCCTACTTCAGTAGCGCAAATGTTTTCGATGGCACAGCAAGAGGAGGAGGAGCAACTTTCTAAAAATTCTCATGTTGAGATTTTGAATGAGGAAATAGCCCTCAATGTTGGTGAACAGGAGGTAAATCAAGAAGAGGAGGCAGTTGCGCAACCTCCCCCATCCATAGAACAAGTGGCGCTTGCACCCCAAGGTACGTCATATTTTCCCTCTTCTTCCCTTTCTCTCATCGAGCACGTAGTGATTTCTTCTTCGGTCCCATCTGTTACATTTTTGTCCCCTCCACTTTCTATCTCTCCATCCTTTGGTATTCCTTCCATTTCATTTTCCATGGTTCCCTCTTCTGCTTCTACTTCTTCTATTTCTGAAATCATTGTTGCTCCTTCTTTCATTCCCGCTCCTTTGTCCTCTGTTTCTTTTAGTTCGTATGCATCGGGGGCAAATCCTTTTTTTCATCCCCTTCCCTCGGTCGTCACTTCTTCTACCATTACGGTTGTTAGTACGCAAGTTCCATCTAGGATTAGCATAACTATAGCCGCACCTATGTCTACCACTTCATCCACCCTTTCTCTCCCTTCCACCATTCCCGTATCCATTCCTCCACTTCAATCCGTGTCATCCGTGTCCACTGGGCCTAGTCGCTCAAAAATTTTTGTCCCATTTACACCATTTTTGGAGCTGTAGACTATTCCAGATGTGCAGGTAGCCCGCAAGCAGCCAGACGTTGAAAAATTAAATCGAGCGCACCTGAGCTCTTCCCAATGGTTGAAGAGTATGCGGCGAAAGGAAGCTTTGGCACTGGCGCGACCGATCAAGAAGGTGGCTTTCGATCCAATTGCCAAGGAGGCTCATGTGACAACATTCACTCCACTGGTTCAGAAACCCCAAGGCGAGTTGCAACCTGAAGATTATGTTTCTGAGACTATCACTGAAGATCTGACGTGGATTGATCCCATTGAAAAAATGGGTAACATGCAAGTAGATATGAGCTCGTTGTATTTGCATGGGGAGCACTATAAAGAAAAATATTTTGAGGTGCAAGATAAAGTGTTGGAGTTTGAGAGCGCACTGGCCAAGAGCAAGGCGACAGAAGAAAAAATGGCCACTAAAAATGAATATTTGCGCAATCAAGTCAAGGTGCACTTGAAGGAGCGTGATGCTGCTCGAATTGAAATGCATAACCTTCAGCAACAGGTAGAAGAACTCAAGAAGCAGCTTGAAGCCAAGGCCACGCCTGTTGCAGGATTTTTGCATGTGATAGTGTAAGAGACATTCGCCTTCGCTCCATCCAAAATTCTACGAAGTTGGCCGCACATGCCATCAAGGTGTTGCAGTATTTATGGGAAGCGCAGATACAGATCCAGCTTGGGCAACAAATGATTGATTCTATGGAGGAGTTGCTTTCACCCTATATGGAGACAATTGTGAAGATACAAGCTTTGTTGAATACGCCTTTGCATATTCGCCCTCTCAGCGAGATGGATTATGCCTGGTCCCGAGCGCGAGTAACCCTGCGAAGCTATTTTTAGTGCATGGACCTTGTAAATGAAGGGTGGGCTATCCTCAATACTATTGAGCGGGAGCATACTATTTTGATGTCTCATTTTGAGACTATTGATCGGTTGGGCTTCACTACCTTCCTAGATGAATGGGGCGAGCCTCTTCCGATGGAGCAATTGCAAGAGCTCTGGAGTGCATTCATTGAAGATACTGCAGACATTAACACCTTGGATGAGCCCCTTACTGAAGTGCAAGTGTTGCCTCTGATGGAGAAGTATACGCGCTTGGAGCTATCTCTTTATGAATTAGCCCAACGTTCGAAGCGCCTCAGCTTGACGGATGTGCAAAGTCTTCGCTTCGTTTATGAATCTCTCAGCGTTCGTTGCTTATTTACCATCGAAGCTTGGCATGATGTTGTTCGCACTTACGAGGCCCTTTCAGAGATTATTGCAGAGCAAGAAGAGAAAGCGGTGGCAGATCGTGAAGCAATGACAAAAGCGATGGAGGAAGCTGAACGTGTTGAAGTGCTCAGAGTCGCAACGGAGGCAGAGAGACAAGAGCGCGCACAGGCAGCCACCAAAAAATGAGACGTTTGCAGCCATAATGATCGCATCTACTGTATACTCTGCACCCAATGGATAAAGGCCTGGGATCGCTTGCATCCATGCGAGTTGGATACCCCGTGAGTCACCAAGAAATGTTGGCCATTTTGTATTCATTGGGAAATTTTTGTTTAAGTCCTAAAATTCAATTTTTGTATGAAGCGATAGTATATAGACAATACATATTTGCATATTTGGCTTCCATATGTGAAAGAATGCAGAAAAATGGCATAACAATATGATGAAAATAAAAATGGATACAAATGCTAAGTCCTACGAGTGCGATGGGCAATGCATGAAAGAAATGACGCATAAATGAGATGTGAGAAAATAAAGCAGGGCCTCATTTATTGATTTTTCTTTTAATCCAATTACAATACGTCCCCCCTCTAGGGCTCAGAACATTTTATACAATTTTTTACACTAATAGATGCCCAAAAGAAGTCATGCTTCCAAGATCGGATGGTACGCTTCCAGCATCTTCTGCGTGCCCACATTCGAAGTGGGTGGGCTAAAATTTACTATCGCTTATGTCCATGTGTTCATCATTCCTTACTACCCCTCTAGTATTCCTGACAGTGAAATCCTATGCACATAAATACAATAAATCGTTAATAGCATATGCGTATCTACAAAAACATGTAATCCCCAAGGCCTCCAGCGGGTGCTTGTGGAATATCAGTGATAAGATTGGTAAATAAATTACAAAATGATATATAAATGTAAAAGACAACTTCCAAAATTGGTATCACCTGATTTTGAGTCGAAGCGGCGTCGGACAACCCCGTTATGCTCGTTTGCCTATCGGGGACCTCACTGAAGTGAGCGCTCCAATGTCCTGCCCATGCTCATCTAAATCACCTAAAAATCATGGGTTAGGCATCATACGTGATTCTAAGACTACCCAGATGCTCGTAATTTGCACATCCTACCTAGATTATCCTGTATGTGACAGGGGCGCCCTGTGAGCTAGTTAATACATAAAATGATAAAACGACAGTAAAATCATGTCAGAATGAGTTTAAACTTTAACAGAGGCATTAAGATATCATTTGGGACATATTTAAAAAATAATAGTAAGGAAATAATGCACAAATTTCTAATTGCTCTGGGGTGGGGTGGGACGCTGGGGACTATCGTAAAACTTGCAAAAAGTGACCTTGTAAATGTCCTGCCCATAGGCCTCCAAAACTCCTGCAAACTTGTGGTTAGACTAAAAACAGCATTTTGAGATGACTCAGAAGGTCATATTTGGTAGATTTTTCCCAGGTTATCTTGTATCCGAAGGTGCTCCCTGTAGGTTAGTTGACGCATAAAATGACAGAAACCAGGTCAAAACATGTCAAAAAGCAATGAAATTTGGACAGTAACATAAGTACATTAGATATAACATAATACAAAAAGAACAATCACAAAACCATGCACATATTTCTAATCACTCTGGGGTGGGGCGATTAAGACTGCAGCAGTTTGGGGGGCGCTCGGGGGTGGGACACCCACCGTTTGGGGCCTAGTTTTGACACCAATCCAAGTGGTATGGGTCCAAAAATTCCTAGGGGGTTGTGTCGACGAGTTTGGGGTGGGATTGTGGCCGATTGCTTAGGTTTTTGGATATGGATTGTGTTCCAAGTGTTCACTTGATAACCTCTCTTCCAAAAGAGAGAGATTAGGGATGTAGGAAGAACAAATAGGAATGGGGGTATCGTTTGGCAGCACTTCTTTGCTCCAAATGCTCCAGCTCTATCTTTTTTTTGGGGTGAGGAGGCTCACATTTTTATAGACCTAAGGGTCTCCTTTGAATGCGCATGCGAGGGTGCCACTTGGATCATTATGCCTTTTTGGGGAGAGAAGATTCCTCCCTGATTAGGGCCTCCTTGATTGAGGCCTCTCTGATTTGAAACGTTCCCTCGCAATTGCATGCCTTGAAGGCAGAATTAGGTGGCGTATTTGGGCTGCCATTTGTCAAGGTTTGACTTTTTGCTAGTCAAACCTGCTAATCATCCCATCCTAGAGTGATTGCTGCTAATCGTCCCGGGGTGGGACGAATAGGGTTCTAATCATCCCAGGGTGGGACGAATAGGGAGCAAAGTGCTTAAAAAGGTGCAAAACTGGCCTATGACCTTCCAAAACTAATTTGGGAGTGGTTAGGACCACTTTTTAACCTCTAGATGTTGCCCTAGGTGGTATGTATTCCAATTCGGTCAGTGCTTGTAGTCACATAATCGGATTTGTGTTGTTTTGGTGTCTACATATACCCCTTTTTGGGATGCACTGTGTGTGGCATAGTGCTGAGCAAAAATAGATGACCAAAGCACTTAATGATTAGGGTTTCTCAATAACCTAACCAACTTTTGATGCCCCAAGTATGGGAAGGGCACACATTCTCGAATCCTTTCTTCTGATGAGCTAAGGAGCTTAACTCAAGTGTAACATTTTTCAGTGAGGTGTACTTGATCTTGGACATTGTTCAGTCATGAATAGGCAAAGGGCACAACCTTTTGTCTGAGGAACCTTTTCTTCATGCTTCCAGAATGCCAAGTGTTTGTTTAGCCTATGATTTTTTCTTGTTTGCTACCCCAAGCAGGAGCGTGATTGTCTTTGTCAATGATTCTTTGAATGCATGCCATTTCCTTGATTGGGTGTGTATTTGTTGATTGGTGACTAAGTGTGACTACCCCCTCAAGCGACGAATCGATGAGGGAATGACCAAAAATGAGAAAAATGATGAGTCACTTGACCCAATATGATGTTTGTAAGGGTGCCTTTAGTTGTTTTCATTGAAAGCTTATTGCATTTTTCCAACCATCGGACCTATTTTTGGTGGGTTTTGACCCTTTTTTTGATGCCTATTGGGGTAGAAATTATCAAAAATTCCCCTTCCTGTGGAGCGGTCCGGCTATGCTAGCCTTCTTAAGGAGTATAATAGTGAGTATTTGTGACCCCGACGGTGGTTTTTCATGTCATGAATATCAGGTGCAAAGACACCTTTATTCGGCAGATTTATTGTTGTTTTTGGTGTATTTTTTTGATGCAGTATTTGTTGCTTTATTTCTTGCTCTGTAATCGTCCCAGGGTGGGACAAATACCAATTTTGTAATCGTCCCAAGGTGGCACGAGTGCTAACTAGAGCGCTCATCCTAGGGTGGAACGATTATAGGCCTAACAGCCTATATAAGGACCAAAACTAGGTTTTGGGCTCATTTGCAAAAAAAAATTCTTGGCAATTTGGAGTAGTGAGGAGGAGGAGTGCGAGTGTGCATAGCGGAGTGCTGCTGAAATTTCGTGGACATCATGAGTGCGAGAATCAGATCTTCAGGTGGAGGAGCCAAGGCAATATCAGTATGATGTTCCTTCTCTCTGCATGTTATTCGTGCATGTTTTATATGAAGTTTAAAACTCACATATAAAATGTTTGTTCGCTTTATTTTGTTTTTAAGGTTTTAAAAACCTAATTTTTTTGTGTGTTGGTTTTATTTTATTCGTATATCAAGTTGAAAACCTAATATAGGAACTTTATTTGCTTTGTTTTTTTTGTTGTTAATTTTTGTATATTAAGGTCAAAACCCTAGTACACAACTGTTATCTATACTTTGTTTGTGTTTGTATTTAGGTTTAAAACCCAAAACGTTTTCATTTTATTTTGTTGTTTTTGTTCATATTATGGTTGAAACCCTAATATGTTTTATTTCGTGTTTGTTTTTGCCATATTAAGGTTGAAACCCTAATATGTATTTTTTTTTTTTTTTTTTTTTGCATTCACATTAAGGTTGAAACCCTAATATGATTTTTGTTGTTTTTTTTTTGTTGATTGTACAATTATTTTCATGTATGTTGTCGTTGTTGTATAGTTTTATTTTAATGATTATGTACTTTAATTGTACATTTGTTTTATTGTACTTTTGATGTTGTACTTTTGCTATACAATTGTAAATTGTAGTCTGGACTTCTGTTGTACAGTTTTATTTTAATTTTTTTGTTTATATTAAGTATGTACTTAATATCTTTTTTCATTTTATTTTGTTGTTTCATATTGTGAAGAGTCGATACCGCCAATCGACTATTTTCTCTTATGCCCGGGATGCCCTAACAGTTGTGGATTGGGAGTGGCTTGATGCCCTTGGGCTCAAGCACGTGATGCGTCTGGAGCCTGTGGTGGGGGATTGGGAATATTTGATTGCCCTGATCAATATGTAGGATCCCCACACCAACACTTTTCATCTCCCAATAGGGGAGATGACTATTACGTTGGAGGATGTGTATTGGATTCTGTGAATTCTGATAGATGGAGTTCTTATCTGGACGACCCATCGTTCGACATGATGTTTTGGTCTGGCGATGGAGAGGGGAGTGGAGAGGGCTATGGAGAGGGCAGAGGCTGACTGCCATATAGGCGGTATTCTTGTGCGGTGGTGGCTAGAGAAGGGCATATTAGGGGTGAGGCATGCTTTGATCATGACCCTCATCTCCAATATGCTACTTCCTGACTCCTCAGGTGCGAGGTTCCCTTGGAACCTGCTTGAGTTGGTTTTCACATTGGTGGAGTGTCCCACATCAACTTCACTTATTATGAGATGGGGTCAAACTTTATTGGCGCAATTGTACGAAGAGATTTACAAGGTCCACTGCCAAAAGCAAAATGGGATCGGGTGTAGCTATCTCTTGCAGTGCTAGGGGTGGCAGCACATAGCTATGGAGTGGCTACAGGGTTTGCCTTGGACCACCTGAGGTGAGATGGTGGATCGAGAAATTGGATATGCCAATTTGTGGTGGAGGTCAAAGGAGCATGGACAGAGTCAACGGTGGGCAGATGACGTAGGTCACTATACTGATGCCTTCTATCATATAGCAACAGGGTAGGTGTTTTTGTGGTCATACCAAGACTATCCATCCTGGCCTGAGGCTGGAGAGTGGCTCTGACATGTGTGTTGGGGTAGATGGTTGATTGAGCGACACGAGATAGAGCAGGAGTACTTCCCATATGTTCGGGTGACATTGTAGTTTGGGGTGCACAGGGATTACCTGGTGATCCCTTGATCTATCAGCATCGTGATGACGAGAAGACTCTAATCTGGCCTACCATTGAGCCACTAGGTGAGGGGTCTGATGTAGTTATTGATGTACTCGACATGGACAATGTCGGGGTGACTGTAGAGTATGACCGATGGTGGATTATGCGGTGATGGTGGAGTGAGGGGCCTCTAGGAGGCATGGATACTACAGCAGCAGGAGGTGGGGGTGTAGAGGCATCGATGGAGGGTTTGGGGATTTGCTTGATGATGCTAACATGGTGGAGGTCAATGACCTCACCGACGATGGAGATGATTTAGGGGTTCCGAAGCAGCCAAATGTACAGGATGTCCCAGAGTAGTCGAATATACAATATGTCCCGAAGTAGTGGGTGCCAGAGCAGTAGGCCATCCTATAGGTACCCATGCCTCGGGTTGTCTTAGGGGATGTGGAGGCTGGGCTTCATGCTAAGATAGCGTGATTGGAGGATCTCCTACAGATACGAGAGGAGAAGCATAGATATTCTTTGGTGGAGGTAACGCAGGAGAGGGATCTCCTACAGACTCAGTTGGACCAGCAGGATAGTGCATTGGTTGTGTATCGCCAACAAGATATGGAGTGGGGTCGGTACTGGGTAGTGTTAGAGACTGAGGTTGTCCATCTCGATGGACAGTTGCCTGTGCTTGATGGAGGTGGTTCATCGCATCGTACGAGAGGTAGTGAGACTGACCAGTCTGCATCATCTCATCACAAGTAGCTAGGTGAGGGTAGTGTTGGTGGGCAGGGTGCGAGGGCTGGCAGCAACCTCCCTGAGAGGTCCCATAGGACCCATACTACTGGGGGTAGTTCCAGTCACACCGATCCTACATGATCATGGTGGTCGACTCCCTGGGCTTTGGGGATTTTGAGTTTTTGATTTTTGTGAGGTCAAAGGACCTTCTTATTGTAGCTTGAGGGCATTTTGACTTGATATATATACATGACTCTTTTGGTTTGATTATATACTTGTCATGGTTTATTTTTCTTTATGCACATTTATTTATGTTGATGTATGCATATGCTATTATGATTGTAGATGATTTTAACTATATGATATAGATGTATGCATATGGAATGGATGGAATGATTTGTTGGTATACAGGCGGTGGCACCATAGACTGTACAAGATTTACTAGCTTTTTGTACTATGTGATTGCTTTATGAAATACCTTTTGCATTTGTAATAATTGTTTTGTATTTTCTGATGGTGATGTAAGTAATGAAATATACAACAATTGTTTTAGAATGTAGTTAAGATTTTTTTGAGACTCATATGCTTTAACTAACTAGTCAAGACTATACATTATCTTACAAGACTTTCGAACAAGGTACGAATCAGACTTGAGTTTGACCAAGTTATTTCACATCCTTATGTGTGCGATTGAGTTCGTTTATGTGGTATTCGTAAGGATACCTCCAGTTCCAGGTAGGCTATCCATAAAACCTGTACTAAGGATCACCTAATTAGCTCCACTAATTCCTTTTTTGTATTTAGTAGGATTAATCTACGATGCAATCTAGGATACCATAAGCTAGCTTGTCCACATGCAAACATTGATCTACACACACAAAGCTAATGTGATAGACATATCGTCACGCATTTAGGATACCGCCATTGCTATGTAGGCTATCCACCAAACCCGTAATGAGGATCACCTAAATGGTTTTTCAAATGCTGAGAATTCCAAGGATTCAATTTCAGACGTCTTTCGGTTGTTCATTTTGTTGGGATACTTGCTCTCACATATAGTGATGAAAATCACTATTTATTTTTAGTTTTTTTCTTCTTCTCTTGAGCAAGGGGTTTGAGTAGTGGTGATAACCACTATTATTTTTTATTGTTGCTTTTTGAGGATTTAGATTTTTAATTTTGATTTTAAAGTTGAGCTTGTGGGATTTTTGGCTTGTGAATGGCATTGATCCTTTAGGCCTTGGGGATGACTACTGAAAGCATGAGATTCCGGAAATAAAAGAAACACTATGCACAAAACAAATAAAAGAGATAAATTGGAAATAAAAGAAAGACGTATTAAAGCACAGCCCTCTTTATTCAAATTTCTTATCCTCGGTTACATGGACGTCTCCTCCCTTTTTAGGGGCTAGGAGCGTTAAATAGATCTCTGTTACAAATGTGCACATTCATCTTCTTTCCGCATGCCCACATGCAAAGTGGGCGGGCAAACGTACTGCCGCCGCTGATGTTAATGAGTCCTTGCTTGCTGCTGTTTCTCCTGCGATCAAAGAAATAGTAAACGCGTTAATAGCACCTGCTGCAAAAAGGTAGAGCGTTGACTTTAAAAATTGATAAACAATACATTCGAAAGATTTATTAAATGCGTGCAACCAAACAACTCTACGCAACCTACGACTCTAACCGAAATCAGAAAACGTCACCAGATGGCCACTGCCCTTGAAACAGTCGGCCAATCCACTGTCGAATCAGTGTAGTTTCCTGCAGGTTAGTGGCGCAACAAAAACGATAGAAGCATGCTAATACTCGATGAATGTCTAAAGTCGTGGTAATATGATAATATGTTTGATAACCGATCTAAACAGTCTAAAATGTGATGCTGGAAATATATTTGGACAAAAAAGCATAATCTATTTAAACACATCTGCTGGATATATTTGAAAACAACATAATTTATATTGAGAATAAGAACGTGCGTAGGGTGCCCAAACGGGCCGCCCCCGTTGAAACTTAATTTCGACGCCAATCCACTAGGGATAGGCTCAAAATCTAAGAGAATGGAGTGTCGGCAAATTAATGGATTCCTGTGATCCAAGGTTGGGTCTGAAGGTCAGATTCACGCTTCTGAAAACCACCCACCAACCTCTCTTTTGCAAGAGATTCTGGATGTGAAGAAGGTGAAATCAAACTGATGCAGTCGGGTCTTGGTGGACAGCACTTCGTTGTGTTCACAAAATGCTTCCTCCTTTTTTTTTCTTGCATTGAGCTAGTTTTTATAGAGGATTTCGCCTCTAAAACATTAATGTCAAACCCTAAATCCGCAGGGGCCGCTGAGATTTGACCCCTGACAGGTGATTATGAGACATGGCTCGCACTAAGACTATCGACAAGAACTCACATTAGTAGTTATGAGGCATGGCCTCGGATCGGATTTGTTGTTGAAACTGCTCATCTCATTAATGCAGTTGGTGAAGTCCGTCGTTCTTACAGACACACGGGGTCTTTTTTTTTAAAAAGTGGCACGTAGTGACGCCACGTGGTGGCCATGCCTTCCACGTGGCGGCCATGCCGAAGTCCGCCTTTGATTGGTGAAGTGTGCGATCGGACCTTAGGTGTCGCGATATCGCGACACCCTCGGCCGAAGCTCCCTTTCGGGCCTTAGGTGTCGCGATATCACGACGTCACGATATCGCGACGTCACGATATCGCGACACCCTCGGCCGAAGCTCCCTTCCGGGCCTTAGGTGTCATGATATCGCGACGTCACGATATCGCGACGTCTTCGGCCGAAGCTCCCTTTCGGGCCTTAGGTGTCGCGATATCACGATGTCGCGATATCGCGACACCCTCGACCGAAGCTCCCTTTCGGGCCTTAGGTGTCGCGATATCGCGACATCGCGATATCGCGACACCTTCGGCCGAAGCTCCCTTTCGGGCCTTAGGTGTCGCGATATCGCGACGTCGCGATATCGCAACACCTTCGGTCGAAGATCCCTTCGGGGCCTTAGGTGTCGCGATATCACGACATCACGATATCGCGACACTTTTGACTGAAGGTCCCCTTCGGGCCTTGCGACGTCGTGATATCGCGACGTCACAATATCGCGACACCCTCGATCGAAGCTCCCTTCGGGCCTTAGGTGTCGCGATATCACGACGTCGCGATATCGCGACGCCCTCGGTCGAAGCTCCCTTTGGGCCTTAGCTATCGTGATTTCACGACGTCACGAAATCGCGACACCCTCGGCCGAAGCTGCCCTTCGGGCCTTAGGTGTCGCAATTTCACGACGTCGTGATTTCGCGACGCCTAAGGCCAAAGCTCCTTTGCTTTTAAAGTTTGCTTAAGATTTGTTCTCGCTTAAGGCTTGAAGTTTAAAGTTTTGCTTTTGATTAAAGGCTTGCTTTGACTTTGGCTTGCTTTTGACTTTGTTTTAATGAAGGCTTGTTAAAGCGACCAACTTTGCTCTGCTCATTTTCTGACCTTCTAAACTGTTGTGTGAGTGGCTAGGACCACTGTTTGATCTCTGATGGCTGCCCTGAAAGCTGTGTATGTCAATGCGATCAGTGTTTGTAGTCACTTAATCGGATTGGTGCTGTTTTGGTATCTACAACTACCCATCCTTCTCAGGGGCGTGTAGTATGAATCCTTACGACTTTGGGGATCAAAGGTGTTTGGATATTTTGATGGTGAACTTTTGGGATTTTGCTTTGGAATGGTATTGATCCTTTAGGCCTTGGGGATGACTACCCATCCTTCTCAGGGACGTGTAGTATGAATCCTTACGAATTTAGGGATCAAGGGTGTTTGGGAATTTTGATGGTGAACTTTTGGGATTTTACTTTGGAATGGTATTGATCCTTTAGGCCTTGGGGATGACTACCCATCCTTCTCAGGGACGTGTAGTACGAATCCTTACGAATTTAGGGATCAAGGGTGTTTGGGATTTTTGATAGTGGTGAAAACCACTATTTATTTTGGGGAATTGGATGGGGAAGAGCTTGTCCTTTTGTCAATTCTCAACATTCTTGAACCATTCGCACAGGGGGATGAGCAGGATAAATTTTTTTCTCAAGGTACCCTAGACCACTTTGTAGGTTTCGTCTTTCGTTCACACAACTTGGGAATTTTTATGTGTTTTAAGCTTGTGTTGGGATGCTATGTAACAAGGCGTGATCCAAGTAAAACTCTACCTTGTAAAAATCGGTCCGACTTTGTACAACATTTGACTAGAAATCTAAAGACAATTGAATGACAAAAACCCTAAAGACATTAGAAGACAACTGACTATGATATGGCAAAAATGCGAATGGCGTTATTCTTGATGGATCATTTACAAAATGGACTGAATGTGGAAAATGATGGAATTGCCGAGTAATTACAATCTATGGTGCGTTTGACATGTATGACCAGCAAATATGCAATGTATGTATGCGATGCCTAATGCAGCTTTTTTTGTGTTTTGATTTTTAAGATTATGCATGAAAGTGAGATGCAATTTTTTTGTTATTTTTGATTATCTGTTGTTTTTGAATATTCGTTATGGATGGTTTAACCTGAATGGGTGTGGACCAAGTGATTCTTACGGATCCTTGGAGGTTTTGACCAAAGGGATTATAGATACCTTTGGGGCATTTTGGGTGACCAAGCGGTGGCGAGAATCCTTGGAGCTTTTGGTTTGACCAAAGGGATTATAGATACCTTTGGGGCATTTTGGGTGACCAAGCGATTGCGGGAACCCTTGGAGCTTTTGGTTTGACCAAAGGGATTATGGATACCTTTGGGGCATTTTGGGTTGACCAAGCGATTGTGGGAACCCTTGGAGCTTTTGGTTTGACCAAAGGGATTATGGATACCTTTGGGGCATTTTTGGTTGACCAAGCGATTGTGGGAACCCTTGGAGCTTTTGGTTTGACCAAAGGGATTATGGATACCTTTGGGGCATTTTGGGTGACCAAGCGATTGCGGGAACCCTTGGGGCTTTTGGTTTGACCAAAGGGATTATAGATACCTTTGGGGCATTTTTGGTTGACCAAGCGATTGTGGGAACCCTTGGAGCTTTTGGTTTGACCAAAGGGATTATAGATACCTTTGGGGCATTTTTGGTTGACCAAGCGATTGTGGGAACCCTTGGGGCTTTTGGTTTGACCAAAGGGATTATGGATACCTTTGGGGCATTTTGGGTGACCAAGCGATGGTGGGAACCCTTGGGGCTTTTGGTTTGACCAAAGGGATTATAGATACCTTTGGGGCATTTTTGGTTGACCAAGCGATTGTGGGAACCCTTGGAGCTTTTGGTTTGACCAAAGGGATTATAGATACCTTTGGGGCATTTTTGGTTGACCAAGCGATTGCGGGAACCCTTGGAGCTTTTGGTTTGACCAAAGGGATTATAGATACCTTTGGGGCATTTTGGTTGACCAAGCGATTGCGAGAACCCTTGGAGCTTTTGGTTTGACCAAAGGGATTATAGATACCTTTGGGGCATTTTGGGTGACCAAGCGATTGTGAGAACCCTTGGAGCTTTTGGTTTGACCAAAGGGATTATAGATACCTTTGGGGCATTTTGGTTGACCAAGCGATTGCGGGAACCCTTGGAGCTTTTGGTTTGACCAAAGGGATTATAGATACCTTTGGGGCATTTTGGGTGACCAAGCGATTGTGGGAACCCTTGGAGCTTTTGGTTTGACCAAAGGGATTATGGATACCTTTGGGGCATTTTTGGTTGACCAAGCGGTGGCGGGAACCCTTGGGGATTTTGGTGTGGGCCATGGCTCTCTAAATGTTGAATGGCCTCAAATGACTGATGTTCAAGGGTTCTAGTTCCTTGATTCCTTCAAGAGAGGCGAGTCGGTATGTTCCAGGTCCTATTTTACTATCGATTACATAAGGACCTAACCAATTTGCCATGAACTTGTCCCTTAAATGGGGCGGCAAGTTAGAATTTTGTTGGTTCTCTTTTAAGACCAGGTCACCGACCTGAAAGTCCCTCAGGTGAACTTTCATGTTGTATGCTTTCTTAAGTCGCTCTTGATAGATACGTAAATGCTCGAGAGCATTGACGCGTCGTTCGTCGAGTAACGTAAGCTGGTCTAACCGGGCCTGCCGTGTAGTGTCATCATCGATGAACTCTTGCATTGATATGCGTAGGGAGGGTATTTCCAACTCGAGAGGCATGACTGCCTCGGAGCCATACACTAGCAAAAATGGAGTTGCCCCAGTGGGCGTCCGAATGCTAGTGCGATAAGCCCATAGGGCAAGTGGTATTTGGATGTGCCAATCCTTATGACTATCTGTGACCATATTTTTAAGGATGGCAACTAGCATTTTGTTTGATGCCTCTGCTTGCCCATTTGCCTACGGATAATAAGGTGTCAAAAAACTATGCTGAATTTTGTACTTTGTTGTCAAAGCACGCACATATTTGTTCTTAAATGACGTCCCATTATCCGAGATGATCTTGGATGGAATACCAAAATGACATATGATGTTATGTAAAATGAACTCCGCAATGCGGGGCCCAGTCGTAGAGGTAAGTAGAATTGCTTCCACCCACTTAGTGAAGTACTCTATGGCCGTTATGATAAATGTGTGATGACCTGACGATGTAGGGGAGATCTTTTCGATGAGATCTAAGCCCCACTATGAAAATGGCCAAGCCGATTGGATCGGCTGCAAGGCTTGAGAAGGTACGTGTGTCAAGTTAGCATGGTGTTGACACTTCATGCACTTCTGCACATATGCGCAACAATCTCGCTCTAAAGATGGCCAATAATAGCCCATGCAAAGAATGCACTTTACGATGGCCATACCGCTGAAGTGGCCATCGCATGTACCATCGTGCGCTTGGGTGATCGCCCAAGTGGACTCCTGCTGGTCCAAGCAATGGAGGAGGATTCCTTCGTAGCTTCGACGGTATAAAATGTCTCCTAGCAAGACATGTTTTGCCACTTTCTATTTGAATGATCTTTTTGTGGCATGCGACAATCCAAGTGGGAGGCTACCTAACTTGAGATAGTCTCTTATGGGTGTGTACCAATCCTGCTGATCAGAAACCTCGATGGTATGAACGGTCGATCCCTCTTGAAGTTCATCCCTAGCAAAAGTTGAGTGGGAAAGAACTTGTAAAAATAGCGTTGTGTTGCTATTAAGAGGGGTTGGAGAGAACAAAGACCCCCAGTTGGCATGATTCAGACTATCATGGATTCGAGAGAACCTATCCTGAGATGGTTCAATCTGGATCAGGTGGATTCCTGGCGTTATGTCAAAGCTTGCACGCTCCATCACGGATTGTGATAACATTTTGACTTGAATGGTTGTCATCTCACCAAAAATGTCTTGCGGGATTAGTGACCCCAAGGAGGCCATAGTGTCCGCAAAATGATTCGATGATCGAGGGAGTGCCTCGATGTCGTACCATTCAAGCTTTGCCAGGAATTTATCCACAAGGGCTTTGTAGGCCTGCGAGAACTAGGCATTTGCATTGGAATACCCCTTTCACTTGGTTGACAATTAACAATGAATCACCAAAGATATTCAAGCATTTGATGTTCATGGTGATGGTTGTCTGAAGACCTATGAGCAAGGCTTCGTATTCAGCATTGTTATTGGTGCACGGGAAATCAAGTTTAAATGATAAAGGCATTGGAGCCCCTTGCGGTGTGAAAAACATGATTCCCATGCCACCCCCTTGCTCACATTTAGAACCATCAAAAAATAAGGTTATGTCGGCCTGTGACTCAGGCTCATCAGAATCTGGCGATTCTGAGACATGGAAGACCCCATCATCGGGCAGCTCTATGGTCAGAGGCTGATCATCTTCGAGAGGAGCCTCTGCTAGTTGATCGGCGATGACTTGACCTTTGATGGACTTTTGTCCAATGAATTCGATGTCAAACTCCATCAACAACATGATCCATTTTGTCGTGCGACTACTATGATAAGTATGACTCATCATGTACCGCAATGGATTCTCCTTAGACACAACATACGTCATATTGCTCAACATGTAATGGCATAGCTTTTTGGTGGCAAATACCACCGCCAAGCATAGCTTCTCAACGTATGCATAGTTAAGTTCATAACTGACCAGGGTGCGGCTAAGATAATAATTAGCTTGTTCTTTATGTAATTCATTTTTTTGGGCTAGCATGGCGCCCAGTGCCACCTCAGTAGCTGAGATGTATAAATAGAATGACACTCCTGGTCTAGGTGGTGCCAATACTGGCAATGAAGCCAAGTATTGTTTGATGTCGTCGAAGGCTGACTGGCACTCGTCATCCCAATGAAATGCTACCCCCTTGTGTAATAATTTATTCATGGGTCGACACTTGTCAGATAACTATGCTATGAAGCGCTTGATCGATGCGACCTTACCCTGCAAGCTTCTGAGCTGCTTGATGGTGGTTGGGGGAAGCATTTCAAGGATTGCCTTGACTTTATTTGGATCTACCTCGATGCCTCATTTTGAGACTATGAAACCCAAGAGTTTTCCAGATGTGACGCCAAATACGCACTTCTTGGGGTTTAGCCTAACCTTGTGTTCGATGAGGCGATCAAGGATCTTGCGTAAGTCATCGAGATGATTTTGGCGCAAAAGAGATTTGGCCAACAAATCATCCATATAATCTTCCAAAGTTTTATGCATGTGATCGTGGAAGATGTATGTCATAGCGCGTTGGTAAGTGGCGCCAACATTTTTAAGGCCAAAGGGCATGACCTTATAACAAAATGTCCCCCAAGGCATCGTGAACGCCATTTTTAGTTGATCATCGGGATTGATACGAATCTGGTTGTATCCCGAGAAACCATCCATGAGGGAAAGCATTTCGTGGCCTGCTGTAGCGTCTACCAATGCGTCGATGCTAGGCAAGGGGAAATCATCCTTGGGACTCGCTTTGTTTAAATCTCGAAAATCGGTGCATATGCGAATCCTCCCGTCAGGATTTTTGATGGGTACCATGTTGGACAGCCATGGTGGGTAATCTATGCAGATGACAAACTATGCATCCAACAACTTTTGTAGCTCATATTTGACCATTAAGGCCACTTTTGGGTGCATCTTACGTAGCTTTTGCTTGACTGGCTTGACTGTCGGATCAAGTGTTAGATTATGCATGACTAGCTGTGGGTCTAGCCCCGACATGTCTTTGTAGGACCATGCAAAAACCTCCTTCTTCTCTTTGAGAAGGGCAATGTAATCGGCTTGCTCTTCGGGGGATAAACTTACCCCCAACTTGATGATTTGTGGATTCATTGGATCAGAACCGATGTCTACGTCAATCGTCTCTTCGACTGACATGTGGGATCCGTCCTCCAACTGGTGTGGAGTTGGGATCAGGTGGATATCATTTGCTGAATTTAGATCTACGTTGGGAATGTCGGGTTCCTCTTCAGCATGGAAGATATCCTGAGTCTGTCCTGGGGTGAAATGAAACATCTCACCGCAAGGCCAGTACTCTGATGGGGATGGTGGTGAGTCAACGCGATCCCAGTCTATGGCATCTAGGTCTAGATACAATGGTCATGTTGGATCGGTTGGATTGTGGATGGGGGTGGTTAAATCAATGGAGATCATGTTGATGGAATGAATTTGGTCTCCATTGCCACGTGGGTGTTGATTCGGACATCCTTGGTGATCCTTGTACCCCAGATCTGGCTCTGTGGGTACTGGCACAAAAGGATCGGCCCTATGTGTGGATAGAAGGATAGGGTCTGCCCTTGGCACTGATGGCCCTATAGGGTCTCTAGGTGGGAGGTGCTCCCTGTATGCCCGAAGTGGTGGATGAAGCACTTGGTTTAACTGTACTTGGTTTAAATGCCACCTATGCCTTGGTCCCATATTTAGATGTTCAAACATATCATCGATGTCTATGGGGTATTCCTGTTGCCTCATATGGTTGAGATATGCCATCTCGGTCTCATCCTCATAGTCGCTATCGGAGATCCATAGGCCTTCATTGGCTCCAACAACTATGTGCCCCTCTGGCTGGTATAGCCTCCCACTAGGCATTTCTTGATCACTATCCTCACTCTCTACGAAAACCAAAAATCTGGCATGCGGGTAGTCGATGTTGAAGAAGATATTTGGATCTTCTTCCTCCGGTGGATCACTTGGCCTTATGGCCGGCATGGGAGGCTCGTTTTGTTCGAGCAAGTTGATTTGGTCCCTTCTGGGTTGTTTCGCTCTCTGTGGGAGGGTTGGATTCTCTGGAGGTAGCAATTGCCCGATTGGAACATTAAAGGGGAACATTGCCACGAAGTTCTCCTGATAGTCGTCAATGGGTGTCACCTGCGAGTGATTGCTATCGGACTCAAAAGGGTCCCAAGGTGCTACCTCATAATCTGACTCATCTTCAGAAGACCCCCCTTGATCTTGTTCATATCCCTCTTGGAGGTTACTTCTTGAACTTTCCCCTTCCTCGATCAAAGGGGAGGGGTTGTTGAGGTCAACAAGGTTTGTTGTTAACAATGGGAGATAATCCCCCAATGTGTATGTTGTGTTGGGATTGGCATATGGATCTTGTGCCAACCCATCCCTGTTGCCTAGACCTAGGCCTTGCATGGTTTCTACCAAGATGTCGAGGGGCAAAGGGTGGTTGAACCCTACTCCTGATTTATCATATTGCATCTGGTATCTCGGTTGACAAAGAATGCGCATTCCTTGTTCGTATCTGCCCAATCCATATCCATGCCAATTACATTGGTCTAGGTATTTCAAGGCGAAGTCTGGGTTGGACAGATAGTCAACATTCTCAGCAAATGGCTCTTCATCCTCTTCCTCTTGTAGGTAGGGTTCAATGCCGTTCTCGAGGCCCCCATATACAAAATTGGTCTGATTTGGTGGGTAGCCTAAAGGGACGATAGTGTCGATGGGGAGGCGAGGTCTCCCCATGTCTTGCATGGATTCGAGCATGGGTGTTGCCACAATGTTCCACACTAGGTACTCCCCCAGGCCCGTATTGGCCATCTCAATGGTAATCATCGATGGTTGAGGGGGAGGGAATGGGAGTTCTCCCTGAGTCCACTCCATGTTGGGTGAACCAGGTGTCTCGACTTCCATTCGGCTGGGCACCTCTTCGGTAGAGATGGTTGAGACTAATGGTGGTACCTCCTCTAGGGGCTTCTTCCCATTGTCCTTCGGTGTGGCCACCATAGGTGGCATCGTTGGTGAAGGAACAGACGATGAAGATGGGCCGGGTTGGTGAGTTGAGGGACTCAACAGCGAGGATGTAGGCGGAATCGGACCCTGTGTGGATGGATTCAATTGAAAGTCCAAATGTGTCGATGGGAGGGTCGATTGTGGCATCAGTTGCACCGCATTGCAAAACTTAAAGGGCTCTAAGTCCGCTGGGACTACATGTACTTGCCCTTCGTATGTGTATTTGAGGCATTGATGGGCTATCGAAGGGACACACTTCATGTCCCTGATCCAAGGCCGGCCTAGCAAGATATTGTAGGCCATCTCACCCTCAAGGATGTGACACAACGTAGGAATGGTCTTTTGTCCTACTTGGATGGGCAGGACAATTGTGCCAACCATCGAGCATAACGCATCGTTGAATGCTCGAAGAGTGTAAGTGGATGCCACAATGTGGGATGTTGGCAACTTAAGGTGTTTTAATGCCACTGTCGTGATTATGTTGTTGGACGAGCCAGTGTCCAACAACACCCTCTTGAATGGAATCTCGTTGACCCATGCAATGACGTGTAGGGGTGGATCCACCATATCACCAGTCACCAGTTTTAGTTCGTCTTCCCTGAAGGTTATGACTGGTTATGTGCATTGTCTCACATGTCCCACGAAATTGTTGAAAGAATTGGCTTCGTGGGGTTGTAGCTCAATGGCTTTGAGTATCTCCATCGAGCCTCCCGATGGGGCGGTGATTGTTGGATGAGCTCATAAATGGAGAGCCTAGCCGACGTGGTCCTTAAACTTTGAGTAAGTTTAGTCCGAATCGTGGCCACTGGTCTAGGCGGGGGAGGTTGCGTAGGGTGTTGTGGAGGTTGTGACGTTGATGGAACATCTCTTGTAGTTGCAATGGGTGCAGCCGTGTTTGGGTATCTTTTGTTCCGTGTCACGATGCTTATCATCCCTACGTATCCTTGCATGGGGCAGTTTTGTGTTACCTCGTTCACTTGTAAAGTCTTTGCCTATGCATCATGGGTAGGTCGGGGGTCTTTGAAGACCTCCATCTGTTGGTTGCTCAATGCTACGGGACTATCTACCATGAGCGTTTTGTTGTCTATCAAGTCTTGCACTAAGTGTTTGAATTTCCAACAAGTGGAGATTTCGTGTCCTTTCTGTCGATGAAATCTACAATATAAGTCTTCCCTATAGCCCTTGGGTTTTGGCGTGTTGGGGTCTATGGGTCGACTTTCCGGCAAGTTTATCAAGTTTTCCATGAACAAGCGGTCAAACAAGGAGTCTCTAGACTCCGTGAATTGTGTGAATTGTCGCCTAGGGCGACGCTGCTGATTTTGCTCTTGTTTATGATTTTCCTTTTCATAGTTATCAAGAGGAACTACTTGATAATTAGCCTTTGGGGGCTGTGTCATTTGTGCAGGCTTTGGTATAGTTATGGCAACCTGATTGACCATGACGGGTTTCGGTTGCGTGGGCCCAATTTTAGCATTTTTGGGCCACTCTTTCTTGCGCGGCTTGGCAATCTCACCGTCTTGTATTTTGATCTCCTCAATTATCCTGGCTTGCGCCAGGGCTTCTTCGAGGGTGGCATATTGTTGCAGCTGTAATAGCATGGAGATCGACCTTAAGCAACTCTTTGAAAACATTTGAGTCATGTCGGCCATGGGAGGGAGGTAAGGTAGCTTTGAAAGCAATGTCCTCCACCGATTCCCATAAGCAGCCATGGTCTCATCATCATATTGCTTAAGGCCAGCTAGGTCGCTTAAGGATGCCTTCTTCTTGGTGTTGAAGGCAAAACGTTCAAGGAACGCGTCCACTAGCTGGTCTAGATTATTGATGCTATGCTTCGACAATTGGGTAAACCAATCCGAGGCAGGGCCTGCGAACGTGGTTATAAACGTTCTCAGAAGCAATGCATCATTGTCCTGAATGCCAAAGCATTGACTCAGGAACCTTGTTACGTGCTCTTGGGCATCCTCATCCCCTCTAAAAATTGCCAATTGAGGCACTTTGAAGTGGTCGGGGTATGGGGGTGCCGAAACTGAAGGATGCACAGGGTGACTACGGAGTTGGCGTAAGGTGGGATTTTGGGGCCCTGAAGTCTTAGTCTCCATAGACTCTAAGCACTCTAGTAGTGCTTTGTATGCATCAGAGGATTTGATTTCCTCTTCTTTGGTTTGTTCCCATTGTGAATTACGAGGAACTTGAGGCCTATGGAGGGGTAGCTGGATAGCGCCCCCCTGCCTTGGTAGGGCATTTCAGCCCGCTCTTCTTCTCACTCAAATTCCTCATAGGCCTCTTGAGGAGTTTTTGGGCATGACCTATAAACATGGATGGGTGCCCGAGGAAGGCGCCCATCATTGGTTCTAGGAGTGGCCTCCCGCTCAGGTCTAGGAGGTCTTGGAGGCAATGCTTGATAAGGTCATGGAGACCTGTCTCGTACTAAGGGGTTGTGCCTCTCATAAATTTCTGTCCTATGCGTGCGAGGGGTTGGAATCCTCTCATGCATAGTGTTCTAGAACAACTCATCTGTCTGGCGTTGAATGCGCTCTTTGTTAAGATGATACAGTTGTTCTAACTATTGTTGATCTTGCCTAAGCTGCATGATTTGCGCTTGGCGGGCGGCATGTTTGGCAAATGCCAAGTCGATTTGTTCTATCGTCCTAGGTCTAGGAGGCCTAGATGCCTCCCCTACATATCTATCTCGGTCATGGTGATCCGAGATCTCTATGGGTCACTTTCCTCTATCGAGGTTAGCAACATTCACCCGAGGCTCTGGCCTCAATAGGTGATCTTGATAATCGAGCGAGTGCGGAGGCGCATTGCCCCCATGCGGTGTATTGCTCTTGAGGAATATACTTGGTTTTCCTTGTGCTCCCTTTCGTACATGTGAAAGGGATGGGCAGAGTTGGCTCGCCCTATCTGAAGAGCCTTGCGCTCTAGATTTGGCCTATTAGTTCTAACAGTAATGAGGGGTGGAGGAGGAATGATATAATCATGTGGGCCCTCCTTATGAACCCTATGCTGCTCTAGCGCTTCATCGCGTAGTGGCCACTCATAATGAGTGTCTAAGGGGGCCTTCCCATGTGTGTACTCCTCCTGAGAGGGTCTGTGTTGAATGGGAGTGCCCCTCAAAGGGGTGCCTCTATAGTCCTGTTCTGTAGTGGTATAGTGTGGACTATGTTGTGGGTCAAGCTGCCAAGGTGGTATAACCAAGTCCTTGGGGCTATAACGGAGGTGACTTGTGCCTCCTTGCATACTTTCCATAGCTTCTGCCCGTGATTGGGCTTGGCTACGGGTATACACCATGGTGGTGGTTTTTCTAAAAATATATGTATATTTTTATCTCCTTTACAATTTTTATGCTATACCAAACAAAAGGGGACCACACAAACAAAGAAATGATTATCTTGTTTACAGATTAAATGTGTGTCCTAGATCTGGTTCAGTGTGTTTGATTTTTGTTATGTAAATCTTGTAAAGAAAACTTTGTTATACATGCATAATGAGGGCTCTTGTATCTCCAAAATGGTCGCCCCTTCAATATACCATTGCCAGGCCGTTATACCGAACCTCTCAATATACCCGCCCTTACGTGAGGGAAACTATTGGTACGCGAGAGCAGAACAATAAGTGGAACATAGGCGGTACGAAAGGGGGATCACTCTATTTTTGACACCTACCTTAGAAGACTTATCCTCATGCACGGGGAATCACCCCCGCTACACTTGGTCAGCTTTCATCAGGATTTACGTCTAGCAACAATCGCGATCAGGGTATATGTATGCAAAATCCAAGCCAAGGTGGTGATGAAACCCACCGTTGGTCTTGATCAAGTGTTGGGGTATTAAGACCAACTCCTTGATGTTAATTTTATTAGGTGGTGTGTGTGGTTCCTTTTAATTGTGTAAAGAAAGAAAACATACAACAAAAGATGATTTTCACTAATGCAATGCTTTAAAGTACGTTTTACCTTTCGGAGACAATTAGTAGCAAAAAGGAAATCACAAAACCTAACTAGAACTGAAACCTATAATGAGGACTTGCCATTTGTGCAAGTATCATGCAAGCAAACCAGAGAAAAATGCATTCCTAATCAAGTTCCTTCCATTTAATTTACTCTATGTTTTTATTTATTTTTTTCTTTATTGCAAGAAAGGAAAACAAACTACTTAACCTTTCTATGCAAGTGTCTGAAAATAAAGCAAAGAAAACAAAAAATTTACGAAACAGAAAGTAGAAAAACACGAGAGGATGTTCAGAAGGCCTACCTCTTCTCTGTCTAAACCAGATGCCTCTGAGTTTCTGCTCAGAAAATGCACAGAGCTCTAATCATCCCGGGGTGGGATGAATAGCAGGTCTGCATTCATCATAGGGTGGGATGAATATGTATTCATCCCGGGGTGGCACGAGTAGCAGTCCAGTGCCCGAATGAGTAACACCTGCAAAGAAAAACCACAAAATTTGGATCAAAAACTTGATCCTAACAGCAGGGGATAGGGTCCCACCATGATCGCCACTGAAAGCATGCAGAAAAATGGCATACCGATATGATGCAAACAAAAATAGATATAGATGCTAAGTCCTACGAATGCGATGAGCAATGCATGAAGGAAATGACGTAGAAACGAGATGTGAGCAAACAAAGCGGGGCCTCCTTTATTGATATTGCTTTTAATATGATTACAATACGTCCCCCCTCTAGGGCTCAGAACATTTGATACAATTTGTTACATTAATGGATGCCCGAAAGAAGCCACGCTTCCAAGATCGGACGGTACGCTTCCAGCGTCTTCCGCGTGCCCACATTCGAAGTGGGCGGGCTAAAAGTTGTCGCCGCTTGTGTCCATGTGTTCATCGTTCCTTTCTACCCCTCTAGTATTCCTAGTGGTGAGATCCTATGCACAGAAAGACAACAAATCGTTAATAGCATATGCGTATCTAGAAAAACATGCAATCCCCAAGGCCTCCAGTGGGCGCTTGTGGGATATCAGTGATAAGATTGATAAATCGATTACAGAATGATATATAAATGTAAAGGACAACTTCTAGAATTGGTATCACCTGATTTTGCATCGAAGCGGCGTCGGACGGCCCCGTTATGCTCGTTTGCCCGTCGGGGGCCTCTCCAAAGCGAGGCGCTCCAATGTCCCACCTATGCTTATCCAAATCACCTAAAACTCATGGGTTAGGCATTATATGTAATTCTAAGACTACCCAGATGCTCGGAATTTGCATATCCTACCCAGATTCTCCTGTATGTGACAGGGGCGCCCTACGAGCTAGTTAATACATAAAATAATAAAACGATCGTCAAATCATGTCAGAATGAGTTCAAAATTTAACAGAGGCATTAGGATATCATCTGGGACATATTGCAAAAATAATAGTAAGGAAATCATGCACATATTTCTAATCGCTCTGGGGTGGGACGCTGGGGACTGTCATAAAACCTGCAAAAAGTGACCTTGCAAATGTCCTACCCAGAGGCCTCCAAAACTCCTGCAAACTTGTGGTTAGACTAAAAACAGCATTTTGAGATGACCCAGAAGGTCATATTTGGCAGATTCTTCCCAGGTTATCTTGTATCTGAAGGCGCTCCCTATAGGTTAGTAGACGCATAAAATGACAGAAACCAGGTCAAATCATGTCAGAAAGCAATGAAATTTGGACAACGACATAAGTACATTAGATATAAAAGAATGCAAAAATAATAGTAACAAAACCATGCACAGATTTCTAATCACTCCGGGGTGGGGCGATTAGGACTGCAAGCAGTTTGGGGGGCACCCGGGGGTGGGACGCCCACCGTTTGGGGCCTAGTTTTGACACCAATCCAAGTGGGATGGGTCCAAAACTTCCTAGGGGGTTGTGTCGATGAGTTTGGGGTGGGATTGTGGCTGATTGCTTGGGTTTTTGGATCTGGATTGCGTTCCTAGTGTTCACCCGATAACCTCTCTTCTAGAAGAGAGATTAGGGATGTAGGAAGCACAAAGAGGAATGGGGGTATAGTTTGGCAGCACTTCGTTGCTCCAAATGCTCCAGCTCTCTCTTTTTTTGGGGTGAGGAGGCTCACCTTTTTATAGACCTAAGGGTCTCCTTTGAATGCGCATGCGAGGGCGCCACTTGGCTCATTATGCCTTTTTGGGGGAGAGAAGATTCCTCCCTGATTAGGGCCTCCTTGATTGAGGCCTCCATGATTTGAAACCTTCCCTCGCAATCCCATGCCTTGAAGGCGGAGTTAGGTGGCGGATTTGGGCTGCCATTTGTCAAGGTTTGACTTTTTCCAGTCAAACACCGCTAATCGTCCCACCCTGGAGCGATTGCTGCTAATCGTCCCGGGGTGGGACGAATAGGATTCTAATCATCCCAGGGTGGGACGAATAGGGAGCAAAGTGCTTAAAAGGTGCAAAACTGACCTCTGACCTTCCAAAACTGATTTGGGAGTGGTTAGGACCACTGTTTAACCTCTGGAGGCTGCCCTAGGGGGTATGTATGCCAATTCGGTCAGTGCTTGTAGTCACATAATCGGATTGGTGTTGTTTTGGTGTCTACAATATGTAATATTTTAAATAATTTCCTATTCGTAAAGTTCTGATGCATTTTGGAAAATCCCTTTTGAGTTTATTTCATTATAAAATTCAATGAAGAAATGTTTGCCTGAATTTCAAAAAATGGATAAGACAAAGGCCCAAAGGAAAAACTTGACAAATTTGATATGCATTTACGTTCGCCCCAAGAAAGAGGTGAATGCTCCATTCACCCTTGAAAGGGATGAACGAGTTCAAAAATTTCACAAAGGTGAAAGATCAAAAGAACAGGGTCGTGTTCACCCTTCCAAAGGGGCGAACGTGTCAATCACCCTTCTTAGGGGTGAACGTGCCTTGGCAATATGTAGTGGTGCACGCACCCGAAAATAAACTCAAATCAGGTTCGCCTTGGTTGAGGGGCGAACTTGTCATTAACCCCTCCATGGGTGAACCAACATATATGGTGAAGCATGGTTGTGTTCGCCCTTCCATAGGGGTGAATGTGTCATTCGCCCTTTGTAGAGGTGAACGTGTTTTATAAGAGTGTCGCACATTCCTTTTCAGTTTACAAAGGGGTGAAATATATCTTGAGGTGAAAGTGAACATGAGTGAACAGGAATTTGGTCAAGACATTTAAATTTAGCATTTAATGAAGCATGCCCTCAGTTACTCCATTTTGTGGATCACAAAGAGGAAGGCAAAGAGAAACGAGCTTTCATGATTTCCAATGTATCGGAAGTGATCCAAAGAATTTAATGTTTTCTCCTAACATGCACACCTCCATCTGAAGTTCAGATTTTTGATAATTTGTTCCCCAAGCGAATAGATTTTCAAAGAATTCAAGGAGTATTTTTCTAATTATGTCTTTGATCCTAGGGAATTCTTCTCTCATATGTATTAAATTATAGAGGTGAAAACCTCTATAAATACTAGGAAAATTTCATTGTAAAAGGAGTTAGATATTTTGCGAGAGATTTTCTTAAGCTCTCTACATTAATAGAAGGCATCAAACTTTTGAATTTGTAAGTGGTCTTGTGTGTGATTACTTTCTATACATTGTGCTTCTATTTCCATTCGTCTATATGGTTTGTTGTTGTATTTAAATTCTATTATTGGATTTAAAGTTGTTAATGAGAAGGCAAATGCTGGAGTACCATTTTGATAGTTGTTATGCCAAGATTATGAGCATATTCTATTATGTTTGCTTTCATAAATGCTAATTTGTGCTTGGTTTTTTTCCTGCTAGTTATTCTAACACCAGTCTTGCACTTCGGCCTATGGCCATATTTCCCACCTCTTTCTGTTATTTATAAAAAAAAATTGCATCCTTAGCCTTTTACCATTTTAGAATTTAGTCTCGAAACCAGACCCTCTCTGGAGATTGGCACGAAGGACATCTCTTTCCTCCGGCCTTTCAATGTTGGTTGTATCTAGGGTGCATAAACAAAGTTTTTATTTATTAGGTAGATATTTGACCAACACTATCCCACTCTATGATCTGTCAATGAGCTATCTAAATCTTGACCTCAATGTTATGTAGTTGAGTTTGGAGGGGAGACTCCTACTCCTCTGGAGCTAACTCCTCCTCCTCTGGCACTGCATACTCCTTGGTAGCTTGATCCCACTCCTATTTTTGGGCTTGCATCCATCTCGCATCAGGGTCCTCCTCAGGTGCCTCATCCCTATCTCTTCCTAAGCTGCTGCAACCCTATCATAGCCATGTCATCCACCACTGGGTATACACCTCTGTAGTTTTGATATCCACTATATTGATGTCAAGTACAAGAGGACCTACCTCCTCTATAAGAGCTATGACATGGGGCACTATAAGATCCTTCTCTTCCTATATCTATTTGTATAAAACTAGCACGAGTGGGATGTCATATCAAACCCTGAACTGTTTGGTCACCCGGGAGGAATGGAAAAACTCTATCATGTCTGCCTTATGATCGATGACCCATCGATCATACCTCATTCATACCAAGTATCGGTCTGCTTCCTCCTAAGAAAGGCAATCCATATAGGGCCTCCAAATTATGTCTCGAGCCTATAACCTGGTCAAAGAACCTACGTAGTGGACCAAATCCCTTGCATGACGATGACTCTATCACTCCTCTACGACTCATGGATACCTAGACTCGTAACACTGTACCCCCAAAACTACAACAATAATATTCTAGGATAATCTAGCAGGGCAATATATCCTAATATACTCCCATCGTAAGATATGTAGGAGTAAACTGCAACCAACTCTAGCCTGATCCCGCCACTGAATCCTATACAACTCATTAGAGAGTAGCACTAATAATGCACTCCCCCAATCCATAATAATGGGTACGACACTGTCTATAAGGTCTTATACCATTGCTAAGAGGTTCTAGGGGAACCTCGCTCCTAATGTGTTAAAGAGAAGCACATTGTAGATAACGTACATCAACACGACTTGGCACCATGAGAACACCTGCTCATGATACCAGTGGGTAATATGGACTCCTCCATGATATGTATCTCTCAAAGCCTCCCATGCATGGACATCGAAGACTCTATCAAAAATCATTGGCTTATGTCCAGTAGGGGATGATATGATGGCCCATCCATCGAATAGAATCGTAAAGATCCGATAGACATCCTCAGGAGTGGTAGTCATCTTGCCAGTTAGGATATGGAAGGTGTTAGTTTGACAATCCCATCTATGGTCCAATGTAGTGATGTAAGCCTAGTCTGACATCATAGTCGGTAATATAGCAACATACATCATGCCTCGAGCATTGAACCATACCCAATATTCCTATGTCATGAGTGGTAGTAGTGATCCAAGTAAATTAGGCTCTCAAGCCCGCGTAGACAAGATCTAAAAGAGCAAAACAAATACCTAATTAGATTCTCTTACACTAAAAACTCAATAAAATTCAAACATGGTGTAACAATAGCCTATAATCAAGTAAGATTACAAACACACTAAACAAATGCACCAAAACATGCAAAAAAAATCAATTTACACTTGAAATTAAAAAAAACAATTAAATTCAACATAAAATTAAAAAAATTCTAAATTTTTGTGGTCGCCCAAGTTGACAGTGGCTGTCATGGTGGCTTTCGAGGCTGATAGTGGCTAGCCACCAATGGTTAAAAATTTAACCATTGGAATTCAAACTAGTTGCCCTCAGTGACAGCGACCCCTCTTTGCAAATTGGGGGCTGCCCTGAGTGACAACAACCGCAAATAATAAAAATAAAAATCTAAAAGGGACCCACCTAAATTAGCCTAATTTCAAACCTATCTATGGGTGTGGTTTGTTACCAACGAGTTTAATGAGGTTAATTTATTGATTACTTAGTTTGGTTCATTTTATCGATTAAATGAATAAGCTAGGGTTTGAAGAAATATGTATGAATCTCTGACTCCTCCACTCGTCGATACCTTACCTTGCTCCATCATGGTGTCAGTTGATTTATCAACGTTTCAAATAACTATCTTTCTCTTCTTCCTCAGAGCTCAAATTACAAAATGACGGCTAGAAATAATGAATTGAAAAACCCTAATTTTATTTTTATATATTTTAGTTTTGCCATGGCCACTGCTAGCATCAGCGACTAGAAAATGTAGGCTACTAATACTAACAGTGACCACAAAAATGTAAAATAGGTTCGCTACTACCGATAACAGCTAGCAAACAATAATAAATGCATTAGATTTCTCACTAGGAGTCATAAAATGGATAAATAAACATATCTACCAGACCAAAATCATCAAAAATTAAAAAATAATAAAAATAATCATGGAAAACACCATAAAAACTAAAAAAAGTTCAAACAACATCAAAATTGCAAATGTGCCTCGTATCCAGTTATTTACCCTATACACTTGGTGGTTGCAACGACTTGCACTCCATGCAGACCGACAATATGATTAAATTACCATAAGGTCATTTGAGCTAAATTATTCATCATCGAAATGAAACGCTTCACTTCAATCCCTAAAAATGCCATGGCGGCTAGACTGCACCATGGGAATGAGGCATTCATTTCATTTTTGCAATGATATTTTCAGTAGATTATTGAGTTATTCAACATAAGCTAAATCTAATTGCTATCATATTTATTTCCTAAAAATACCATTACAACCAAATTTCTCCATGGGATAAAAATGTATAATTACTATTATTGGTTGAAGTCACACCTATAATAGGACCTACCATATAAAAACAAAGGTAATCTTATTAAATTATCCAAGTCAATCATCTTGTTCAAGTGACTTGTCACTTTTATCATTATTATTCTCCTCATCGAATCGTCGCTTGAGGGGGTAGTCACAATAATAAAATCATAATTGAAATCAATAATTGATAACTTAATCAAGTTAATCATGTTTTTTTTACGAATCATTACTAAAAACTATCATAAGCTTACCCTAGTGCTTGGGGCAAAAGCAAATATGTTTATTTAAACCTTTTACGATATGGCTTTCGATCCTTTATGAATTCTAAGCAAGGCGACCCAAGACTCTAGTGGACCTCAAAGTCTTATGCAAACTAAACCTTCCACATCGTTAGAAGAAATGATTTAGAGATGCATACTCTTCTCATGATTGGGGCATCTAATATTGATCAGATCAATGATCATCATACACCCTACAATATGGCTTAGGTGGTTTATTTTTTTGCTTAGCATTATGTTACCCATAGCCCATCATAAAATGGGTATCTATAGACACCTAAAATATATCATGTTTAGGAGACTACTCATATGGGTACCTCTACAGATTATTGGACTGGTCGTGGACCTTTCCAAGAGCTAGCAATATTTTAACCATTCATTAGGGGTAGTTTTGACCTATTCAAGAGAAGCCGCTATCAACCAGAGTGACTGCAAATCCAATCGTTGAAGCTCAGAGCGATCACAAGCTAGCCGCTACTGTGGACAACGGCTATCACTGAGACTGAAATGCAGGCCCAAATCATGCATGTTAAGTGAACTTGCATTGTATTCGAGTGATTTTGGGTATAAATCTCCCAGAGTTCCTCCTAACTGCCACTCCCATGCAAGTCTAGAACTGGACCTTTCCCCCTAACGACCAGTTTTATGCAAATCTGGATCTTGGATTCTCCAAGAAGTCAATATTTGGAATTTGGGAGGCCTAAATATCCACCCTCCAAGGAATAAGTATGAATCCAAATTTTATGCAGCGAAGCCCTATTTGAGTGAGCAGCGAGTTGATAACCCTTGAGGAAAGTCGAAGTACTACCCAATTGCAAATTGTCGAGCCTATGATCAACCATGGAGATTTCAAAGGATTGAGAAGCATCCATCATAAATTTACACCAATCTAATGCGAATCCCCACTATTTTAATCGTCAATCCATCTCTGGATATGAAGACGACCCTTGAACATCAATTCAGATGAAGAATTGAGTTTCGCAATCCATGGTTTGTGAGGTAGAAGTCACAGTTTACGAAGTTGTCTTCGATAGTGGACTGCAAGCACAATCACCCTGAGCGATAGCAACTAGGGTTTGAGTCATCATTTCTTGAGTTCTTAGCATATCTTTCCTATTATTTTTTATTTATTAGCACAAATTAGAGTATATCTATCCTTTTTATTGCATTTATATGGTGATTTCTTGGTTATTTTGCATTTTTCTTATCTTTGCACCTTTATGCTTTTATCATGCTTTCATGTCATTTCATGCAAAATATTTGAAACAAACCTCATCACGAGAGGTTGCATATACTATTGATGTATTTTATGGTTTCTTTGTGATTATGTGACAGGATCTATGAAGGGCAAAACCATATCCAAAAACCTTTACTCTAGACAAAAGAGAAGGAGACACCAAGAATAAGCCCTCAATCAATTTGTGTCGATCTAGGAGACTTTTGAAGTGCACCACCCTCATTTAGGGGTTGCATATTACTTGTATTCATTGTATCAAATTTTGGTATCCCTAAGAGAGACGTATATGTAACCGGATCTCATCATGAATTAATAAAAGGATCATTTGTATTTTTGTTAGTTCATTATTTGTACATGTTCTCTTGATTTATCTTTGATATTATGATGTGAGTAGCTTAGGTGCATGTTTTCTGGTATCGTACAGGTAGAGTTAGTAGTTGAAGTCACACTATGTTTATATCCTAAACACCCATTCTTTTTCTTATACGAGTTGATAAAAGCTCGTGTATTTATGAAAGGATCCATTCATGGATAAAAAGTTTTAAAAATGAATCTATTTAATTACAAAAAATAAAAATAAAAATTTGAAAATATCCTTCAACTTTGTGCTATTAAGAACAACCTCCACTAATAACTTACACCTTTAATCATAAATTAAAAAATAAAATAATATATTAATTAAATATATTCAAATTTAATACTTACATTGCTTATATAAACATTAATATAATTAATTAAATATTACTAGAAATATTATGAAGTAAGATGTAAATAGAAAGTATAATATTATGAAGTATAATATTTAATACAAACCTTAATTTAAAATACATACAAATACGTAAAATATATATATATATATATATATATATATATATATATATATATAAATGCAAGAATATGTAACATAAAAATAGAATAGTTAAATTTTTAATTACTATTAACATACACTCATTCCCCATACTAAATCCCTAAACAATCGATGTTAGTAAAATCACCAATCGTGTCTCTAAAAAAACGACCTTACTGAAGCGTGTGACTTTTGAGGAAGAATGGTGCAAGATGGGATTTGCGAGGACCATCCCTCCATACCCCTGTCTACACCGAGTGCCCACTTCCCATACGCTTCTTTTATCTTCCTCTGTCAAAGCTTTTCAAATCAGCATGCCCTTCCCCTTATAAATCCATCCTTCTCACCTCAAACACACAACTCAGTCTTTGACTAAGCACAGTCACACATTTCGTAACGCAGACTGCACTATGGCCTTCTTGTATTGCGGGATATAAATTAAACACATGCATATATCTACTTTCGAATCCCTCTTATGTGAAGGTCGAACAAATCCTGCATACAAAAAAGGATTACATGTAACTCAATCCCACATATGCATCCACGGTTCACCACGGTTCACCATGTCACTCAATCGAACTGTTCATTCCAGCAGGTGTTTATTCTTATTCATATTTCTAACTCTATAATATTTATTTTAGTCTGTATGAGCTTAACACTGAACTTTTAGGTAAATATGGAGAAGAACCATTAGTTATGCACCCTATGCTTGCATGCATGTGGAAGTTACATAGTTTCATTTCAATCCACCAAAAATTTGGTGTAATACATATTATGGTTTATATATTAATAATTATAATATTTTTTTTTGGATTTGGTTATTGTGAGAAATTTTTAAGACTGTATGTTTAGTCTTCTTTCAACCATGATCTTTCCTAAAGTTGAGAGCTATACTTATCAATAGGGAATTTAACACAAAGCCACCGCACACCCACCCCCTTACACACTCGCCCACACCACGGTTTGAGCCTTGGACCTCCCGAATAAAAACCAAAACCCAAACCGTTGCACTAGTGCATAATTATAATTTTTTATATTTGTATAATTTAAATGGAAATTTTTATAATTTTAAGTATAAATCATATCAACATTAAAAAATATTTATAAATAAAATATAATATATTTAAATTTCAATATTTTTTAAATATTTCATAAATGTTAGTAAAATTTGTTAATAGTTATATTTGTAGAATGGTCATCAAATTTATTTTATTAATGCTTGAACAAGTAAGATAAAAATATATAGTATCTATGTTATAGTATTTTATATATTTAATTTTTGATAGTTCTAATGTATATTGATAGACCTTTAATTACTTTTCTTTTTTCTACTACTTCTTTGCTATAGAAGATTTCATTGTACATTGTGTTTTATATATATAAGCAAAGTTGAAAGTTGTATAATTATAATGTTGATGGTTGACTATCAATTATAGAATATAAAATACATCTCAAATTTCAAAATATGGCATTTCTTACTTACAATTTTATCTTATATTTATTTAAATATGTTGTTCAATTATTAGCTTCTTCCCATTTATTCTAGTTGAATTCCCATTTATTCTAGTTGAATATCCATGAATGACCATAATCTTAGAGAAAAGTTTGACCATGTATTTTTAAGTTCTTATATACATATACATATCTTATTTTAATGCCTCATTTGTTTATTTTTATATTGAAAATGTATGTACTTCTTGTGGCCTAAGAGCTTTAAGAACCGATGGTAATGTTCAAAGTTAATTTGACAAACACATCCAAGTTTCCTCTAAAAAGGGCATATGTTTTTTTTTTTTTTTTAACAAAATGAACAAAATTTATGACATTTTAGTCTTATCAAAGCAATGTCAATACGAGGGATAAGGCACGAGGAAGTATGAAATCAAATTATATCCTAAAATCTTGAAGTATGATCCTCTACAATTATGACACTTTACTCAATGTTATCATATAAAAGAGTCACATGTATCAAATTGCATATGATTTGCTTGTTATCAAATGTGTTTTTCAACATATTACATGCCTTATAATTCTTTGAATTTCTCTTTTATACACCTAGTGACCAACCCCATTAACCCATAATAATATCTATCATATGAATAATTTTGCAAGATCTATAATTTTTCAAATCAAGTTGAGAATAATTGCTTCTATGGAACCAAGACAATGTGAAGGTGAAGAAGGCATGAACTTTTTGATGTTATGCCACATGTGGCCAAATTAGTGGTCATGTTAGAAAATATCTATAACATGAAAATGACAATTCTCATTTGTCAATGGGTAGCAACATAGCTATTTCTATTTTCTTGGACATTTAGATATAATAATGTATTGTTTTAGATTTTAATTGTACATATTTTTCTTCAAGCATGTTGTGATTTTCATGGTGTATAAATAGGTGTCCCAAAATATAGACAAACTAGATAAAAATAATAGATGGGTACTTCTACTGGACAAGTCATTTTATAGGTGTGCCCAACATTATTATTGATGTTATAATACATTGTTGTCTTCTCAACTCCTTAAATTGGTATTGCACAAGCCTCTTTAGTTCAACCAACATAGGATGATGATAGCAATATCAGTTAAGGAGGATGAAAAGAGTAGGTAGTAGGTGGAGGAGGATGAGATCAAAGGTTCAACCCCATTGCACATAGTATTAAATATGTTGATGTGGAAGTTTTTATCAATAAAATATAATTATGGTCATAGTCATACATCAAGGTGATGTGATTAAGTATGTCATCATCATGGTTGAATATTGAGTAGCTTCTACAATCATTGGTGAAAGAGGACCCCAACCATCATTGGCTTACATTAGTAGAGTGGTGCACTATTGGTGAAATATACAAGTGGGTTGTTCAACATACATGTGTTAAATAATGTGCCTATGTATGCTAAGATCACCAACTTAGCTTAGCCCTTCAAACCTTTGATAGTGTTTTTGTTTGAGAGGCACACTAGTTGAAGTAGGCCATAAGAGATGATAAATATCACAACACAAGGGTCCAACATACATTAAAAATGTGATTACCCTATAATGAATACCATATGCCTTATGCATGGATTCAAATGAAATAAAGAATGTCTTAAAAAATGTGTCCTTATTAAATGCCCTCTTTCCACCACATATTATTATAAACAACAAGATGTGGAAACAACATTTAATCATATAAAGCCTTGAAAAACAAACACATTTTTAAAATTTTATTGGATTGTTTTGAATGTCATACATTATTATTGCATACACCTAACACCATTATAATAAATCCTTCCTTATAGATCATTAATAAATAAAAGTGTAAAAAGACATTAGTTTGACCTTTTATTTCTTTACTCATTCAATATGAATCAAATTAATCCATTTCCTACAAATACACGCTCTAATTTGTATTTTTATACTCATTTATGCATTCCTTTGGCTTTATTGACTCTCTTTACCTTGATGCATGTTAATTACTATCATAATTTTATCATATCCCTTGCAAACATGGGATATATCTTTAGATATTTGATAATAAATTTTACAATAAAGGGTTTTCATTATCGTAGAATATTCAAAACTCAACAAGCACTAAAAATAAATATTAATAATGATATTAAGAGGTAATAATAATATTTCTCTTGTTTCAAAGAACTAGGACCAATTGTACTAGATATAACATTTTTATGACTTTAAACGTATGATCTATTTAGAACCACTCATACACAATCTATAAATAAGAAAGTTTTACTTTCAATTTTTAACTATAAGTGATCCCTTAACCATAATGGGTAGTGGTGGAGTCATATCCCAACCATCATGGGCTTGCATTAGTGAAGTGATGGTGCACTATTGGTAAAAGAGATAAGTGGATTAGTCAACATACATGTGTTAAATAATATTTCTATGCATGCCAAGATCACCAACTTGGCTTAGTCCTTAAAACCTCTAATAGTGATAACTATTTGAGAGTCTCATTAGTTGAAGCGAACCATTAAAGATAATAAAGTTTACAACTCAAGGGTCAAGCATGCACTTAAAAAATGATCACCCTATAATGAATACCCTATTACATATGTATGGATTCAACTGTGATAAAAGTCATATTATTAAATGTGTCCTTATTAAATTCCATATTTCCACCACATATTATTATTGGTATCAAGAAGAGAAAACAACATTTAAATCATATATGGCCTTGGAACAAATTTCACATTATTTTAAATTTTATTGGATTGTTTTAAATTTCATATGTTATTATTACAAGCACCTAACACCATTACAATAAATCCTACCTTTTAGATGACTAATAAATAGAAGTATAGAAAAGCATCAATTTGACTTTTTATTTATTTTACTTATAAATACGGATCAAATTTATCTTTTTCCAACAAATAAGCACTCTAATTTGTAATATTATACTCATTTATGTATCCCTTTGGCTCCAAAAATATTTTTACCTTGATGCAATCTCATGACTAACATAAGTTTATCATACCCCTTGTAAATAGAGACCATATCTACACATTGTATAATAAATTTTGCAAGAAAGGTTTGCCATTGCCATAAAATATTCAAAACTCAACAAGCACTTCAATGAATGAATATTTACAAACTTGAGATATTTTGTGGAATATTACCACTATGGTAGGAATAGATAAATGCACAATATAATTGCATCAATGTGATATAATTCTACATAATTGAATGTAGGTTCCTAGGAGGTAAACAAAAGAGGTTATAAGGAGGAAACCCATTTATAATATTGTGAAGTCCCTTATGTTTTCAAAGGGCACCTATTCCAAGTGGGATATGGAAGCCTCACTTAAGGTGTTGGATAGAGGTTCAAATTTTAAACCCCACTAACCCATTATTTTGAATAACAATTATAATATCCTCATGTAGACTAGATATCAATAGATATAACATTGCAATGTGTGAATATGACATAGCACTTGATGAAATCACCCATTTTTTACATACACATGTTGGTGTGACACAACTTGAAGATGTGGAACTTTATAATAACATAGTACCTAGAGATGGTGTGTCACCTAGTCATGGAATAACACATGATGATGTGGTGTATTATATCATGGATATTACATGGTACATGATTATGTGGCTATTTATGATATAGCAAGTGATGTGGCAAATGACACTGCACTCACTGACATGACACATGTTAAAATGATGAGTGATAAAACAAAGGTGATGATGTGGCAAGGGAATACATGGTAGAGGCTAATATGGTAGATAATTATGTATTAGAGGTTGATGTGATAAATAGAGTACAACATGGTAGGTAAAAATGGATCCAACCCAACCATATTCTACCAAATCATCAAACTCATTGACTACATAGTTGCAGAATATTCAACATACTTGAAAAAACATAATTTTTAGAGAAAATAAAAGAGTGACAAGTGGTGTACTTTGGTTTGCAAGTTGCAAATCAAATTAGAGTATGAAAAGTAGCATAGTATAGGTTTTCAGTACACTACCCAATGACCTACATAGTTATAACCTAGTTGGCAGTCCCTTGTTTGGGACAATGATAAGTGACATCACCTCATTTATCAATATGTTATTCAATAAACACTAGTTGGCATCTCCTTAATAGATCTTGCAATATTAAGTGGAGTCCTCCAATTAATTGTAGGTGCACAATTTATTTATTTTTATATTTTGGAGGTATTTTATGTGACTTTAGGACCAAATTTTAGGGATGATAACTTTTGCATACAAAATATTTTAAGCCCTTTTTTCAAATTCCATTTTTTTGACACGTTTATTTTAGTAGTGTTGCTTCTAATTATAACTATATGCAATATTTTATACTTTTTTAGGAAATGTGACCTTGCTAAATGGTCCAAACTATGCCACTTGGAAAATCAATATTGAAGCTTTACTCTAAAGCAAGGAGTTACTCAAATATGTGAATGAGAAACCTTGAGGGACTAATTCTAAAGAGAGAAAGAAATTATGTAGGGATAATAGGTATGAGTCTCTTGGTGTTAGAACTCTCCATTTGACAAGATGTATGACACCATGTTATTATAACTATGGATTTCGAGCACTTGTTTGACAAGTTCTAGGAGTTGTGTGATCATATTAACTCCTCATTAATTAGTATATTAGAGGCATAACTTACTCTCATGAATATGGATTCCTTTGATACAATTGATAAGTATATCAAAGAGTTCAAAAATTTGTAGTATGACCTTGGGACTACTAGAGGGATTCCAAAGGGGACATGGAAATAACAAGAAATTATGGAAAATTAGAATAATAAACTTATCAACATCATGTTCAACAATGTATTAGAGACATATGGAGTAATTAGTATCTTGTTTGGATGATTTATGTCTACTTTCCATATTATAATTCCTAGAATAGATGAAGTGTTCAAATAACTTATTTAGTATCAAGCTTGAAGATAGTGGCACAAGTTTCATCCTCTCACAAATCAGACTCATGCAAAAGAAGTGATTAAGGCTAAGACTAACAAGAAACTAATAAAAATTGAGAAGAAGACTAAGAATTTCTTTAAGAACCCAACTTCTGAGTTTTGTAAGAATGAAGGGCACAAAGTAGAGTTTTGTTATATTTACATTAGGAATCTTGAGGAAGTAGCTAAAAAGGGATACATATGGTGCTCTCTTCTATGCTTAGAGTGAGGATAATTATGATGGTGAAACCTCACAAGATCATGTAGTTCTTCATGTAGTATGTTGGGCATCCACTTCTTCTAATAAGTGGACTATAGATTTAGGGATAAAAAGGCACATAAAAAATCATTAATACCTTCTACATGATTATAAAATACTACATTCAAGAGAGCTTGTTCTCATTAGATATTATCCTTATTTACAAGTGACAAGTTATGTTGAGGTTAGTAGTGAATCTTAGTTATTTGATGATGTTCTTCATTTTTCTAGTAGGCACCAATATTTTATCTATTTATCCCATTACTCATACAAAAAAAAATGTATAATTGTGGCCTAATAAATAGGTTATAAAAGATATTATAATAGATTCAAAATAATTAACTCTAGTTATTATAATTACTCAAATTAGAAGTACAAACTAGGCAATAGATTGATTCCTACTTATTTATGTCAAAAGAGATATTTTGTGGCTATGGTGGTACAAATAGATGATGAGAGTCAAAGATGTCATAGACTTGGGTATTTAAGCAATGAGTTACTATAGCACATGATTCATTATATGTTGGCTATTAGACATCCTCATGTTTATCCTCCTAGTGATGCTTATGAGGGATGTGTTTTGGGAAAGCATCATGAAGAGTCATTTCCAAAAGGTATAGTGAGATGTGTCACACAACTCTTTGATATCATTTGAAATGATACATGGAGACCAATAGGTACACCATATCTTTATATGAATAAGTACTTCAAGTGACTTAGAGGCCTATTCAGTGATTTTGGGCATCTGAGTGGTATTGGGCAACCCCAAGTGATTTCATATTCTATCAAGTGGTTTTGGGTCCCATTGCACAATTTAGGGTACATCATGTGGATTTGGGTCCTCGGGGGGCCCAATTTGGTTTTGGTTTCTATCAAGCAACCCCAAGTGATTTCAAGGACCTTGGGTGGTTTGAAGGCCATTGGGTAATATAAAGCCACCCAAGTGATATCAAGCCACACTAGGCAATTTTGTTCTCCATAAGGTGGATTCGGGCCCCACCGAGTGGTTTTGAGTCCATCAACCGATTCAAGTGCGCTAGGTGGTTTTGAGGTCTATCGGGCAATTTTGGGTCACCTTAGATGATATCAAGCCACCCCATGAAATTTTGTGCTCCATCGGGTAATTTTGAGGCTCTCGAGCAGTTTTAGGGCTCCTAGATGGTATTGAGCCCCATCAAGTAATTTGGGGTCAATTAGGTAGATTCATCTCCATCGAGCGATTTCAAATTACACTTCATGGTTTTGGGACCCATAGGATGGTATCGGGTCACCCAAGGCAGTATTAGGACACCTTACATGGTTTCATGCTCCATTTGGTGAGTTCAATGCTCTTGAGTGGTTTTAGACCCCATCAGGTGGTTTTAGATCCATCAAGCGATTTTAGGCCCCACCAAGTGGTTTTGGTTCCAACAGATGATTTTAAGACCCATGGGACAGTATTGGGCCAACCTATGTGGTTTCATGCTCCATTAGATGATTTTGGGGCTCTTGAGTGACTTTAGGTCTCCTAAACAATTTTGGGCCCCATTGGGTGGTTTTGAGTCCATCGGGTAATTTTGGATCCATCAGGTAGTTTTGAGGCCCTTGGGGTGGTTTTGGATCCCTCGAGGAATTTTTAGGACCCCTATGATGATTTTAGGATCTTGAGGTAATTTTTGAGGCCTCGAGATGGTTTTCAAGCCCCTTGAGGGGGTTTTTGGGCCCACAAAGTGGTTTTCAGTCCATTACATGGTTTTGGAGTCCACAAGGCATTTTTAGGTGCACGGGGTAGTTTTAATATCCATAAAATAGTTTTGGATCCATAAAGGTGGTTTTAGGCCCAACAAGTGGTTTTAGATCCACTAGGGTGATTTTGGGTCCCATAGAGCGATTTTGGGTGACCTTGATAGTTTTCAAACCCCCTTGGGTAGTTTAGGACTACCAAGCAGTTTTGAGACCCACCAAAATAATTTTGGGTCCCATAAATAATTTGGTGTCCCTCGATGGTTTTGGGCCCCTTGGGATATTTTGGGGTCCATTGAGGAGTTTCAGGTCCCTTAGGGTGGTTTCAAGGTCCACGAGGTAGTTTTAGGTCATAGAGCGATTTTGGGACCCATACGGAGGTTTTGGGGTCCACCAGGCAGTTCATATCCCTTGAGGTGATTTTGGGTCCATTGGGTGGTTTTGGGTCCATCAAGACATTTTTAGACCCATAGAGTGGTTTCGAGGCCCATGGGATGGTTTCAGGTCACACTGACTAGTTTTAGGATCCCATGGGTGGTTTCGGGTCCACCTACCTATTTCAAGGCTCTAAGGTGATTTCGGGGTCCTCAAGTGTACAAAGACAAAAAAATGCACATCTAGGGTGGTTTCATATTTCAATTGATGATTTCTCTCAGTATTTTTTTGTTGTACACTATACATACCAAAGATGAGGCTTTTGAGATGTGCAAGGTGTTTAAAGCACTATTAGAAAATTAACTAGAAATAACAAGTGACAAATAGGGTAGGGGACTATATGAGCAATGCCTTTCTAGTATTTTTAACTCTTCATCGTATTTCCTTTCAAAGGATTGTTAATTATACTTCATATTATAATGGGTAGTCAAGAGGAAGAATAGGCTAATTATGGAGATTGCTTATTGCATCATATATGTTGAGGGAATGGATAAAAAATTCTAGGGTGAATTTTTTGCCTATGCAACATATATTGTCAAAAAAGTTATTAGATTATTTTAGGCATGACATCCCATGAGTGGTTGATACCTAATATATCTTGATTTTGTATCTTTGGGTCTTCAACATGGTCTCACATTTCCAAAGATATTCAAAAGGAGTCATCAAAGAGTCATATATGCATTTTGTGGGGTAATCAAATACCTTTATTATATATCATCTTTATCATCCTTAGAGGCATTAGGTTATTAGTCAAAGAGATGTGACTTTTGATGAGGTTCTTATAGTAACTCCATCAGTTTGTCCACCTAAGATTTTTGTAGGAGATCCTCTTTTTTCTCTAATTACTATGGTATATTCTTTAGATATTTTTGTGGGTATAATTCTTATTGGGTCCATCTATTTGCCTTCTAGTAAATGCCTTATACATTCATATTTAACCATGTTTCAAGTAGCATCATATTTAGCACCTTCAACCTTGGATATTGGAAACGATGAGTTTGATATACCTATTTGATATTCCATAGTTATGGATATTTACGTAGGTGGTGAGTATGATTTAGATGCTTTAATTTTTGATTTTTATGTTGCTCCATATTAGGGTAAGCCTATATATTTTGTAGTTTTCCCAACATCCAAATATATTTAGAATCTCTTATACGATGCTAAGTCCAATCTTTCCATGAAATAATATCAGAAGACATTTTCTTGGACCTTAGTCTTTAAGGTTGATAATTCTAGAGATCTATCACTTACTCCCAAACCAAGGGCTAACCAAAGTGGAAATTTTTTATCATTACTCAGCATGAGTCTCTAATAAATAATCATACATGGAAGCATGTTCCTCTTCCAAAAGAGAATAATTTTATTGGATGAAAGTGGGCTTATAAAACCAAGTGCACTTCAAATGGTTGGGAATAGAAGCACAAGGTATGCTTTTTTAAAGCTTTCTCTTAAGAAGGAGGAAATTGACTGCTTGAATATATTTATCCTATTTTCTTGGTTGTATTATATTTGGATGACTCTATCCATACTTACTTCCTATGGTTAGAAGGTATATTAAATGGATATAAAGAGTGCATTTATTCAAGGTGAGATTCAAGAGGACATTTATATGCAATATCTACCTTCTTTTGAGATTGAGAGTTCCACCCTCTAGTATTTCAATTGACTAAGTCCTTACATGAACTTATGTAGGCATGTTATCCTTGGTATGAGAAGATCCTGTTGGAATATATTACATTATTTGGTCCCTTACTAATGTACCATCATGGGTACATATTTAGATTAGGAGTTTATTAGGACTTAAGTACTTTATTAAAGCAATGTAATAAATGCACAAGTGTTAGAATGTGCAATGATGTAAATGTGCATGTAGTCCACATGTACATAAGTCCTTAGAATAGAATAGTGAGGTGTCATAGGAATATTGAAGGCAAAGAGTTGCATATCATTATAAATAGGCCTTCATAGAATAGAAAATAGAGAGGATTTTGGAGTGCATAGGAAGAGTAGTAGTAGATACAATGTAGATCCATTTTTGTAAATATGGAGAGGTTGTGACCTCCATTGAAGAGCATTGTATATTTTTGTGAGCTTTCTTATATGAGCATTTCTTGAGTATTGTATCAAGTTTTCTATCATATTTTCATGCATATTAGTTAGCCATTATCATAGTTATAACATTGCATGCTTATTTACATACTTGTGGTTGCATTTCCTTTAAGTTTAAAGCTTCAAAAGCTAACAATGGTATCAGAGCACTAGGTAGATCAATAGGAAATAGAGAGAGCCACAAGAGAGATTGAGAGGAGATTGTAAATATCATTTTTAGATTTCTGAAATTATTGTTGGCTAGAGTTTTTCCACAGAGTTGCAAAAAAACTTGTGAAGACTAGAACTCAACATTGAATCCACTAGATTGGCAATCCAACTAGTGAAGATTGTTTTCTATAGATTTATAGAAATTTCTATTATTATTTCCTAATAATTTGTTGTAGAAGAAAGGAGATTCAAATAGAGTTGGGAAGCTTCCTACAAGAGCTAGGAAGAATATCATCTTTGAATCAATCTAGTACCTGAAGCAACAAGTTGCATATTGAAGATTTGGAGGCCTAAGGAGAAGGCTCCATTGAAATATTTGTGGATTGAAGACTCCCAGTTGAATATTGAGGAGAGATCTAGTGGCCAAGGAAGCCACATTGGAGATTGTAAATCTAGGAAGGAGTTCCTAGAAATAAGACCCCATTGAAGGAAGAAGAGACTCAAGGAGAAGAGTCCTAGTGAATATTGGAGATTGGTGATCTCCATTAAATATTGAAAACTTCACATTGAAGAAGAGGTCCATAGAAGGCCCTATTGAAGAACTTCCATAGTGGAAGATTGAGGATAGAGAAGGACTAACAAAATTCCTATTTAAGATTTCAGTAGTAGAGGATTTGGAGATCCAAGGAGATCAAGGAAGATCTCATTGAAGACCTTGGAGAGGTCTCAAGGAGAAACAAGGAGAAGGCTTGGTGAGCCTCATTGAAGGAGTTCCTAGAAGAACTCATTGGAGAAATTTACTACCAAGGAGAAGCTCTTGATAGTAAAGAAATTGGGACAATTGTCACCATCCAATAACAAGCCCAAAGGAGAAATATTTGGCAAGAATTTTGTCAAATTTTGAAGTAGTTTGGAGAAGATCTCAAGACTTTCAGATTCTTGAGAAGAATATCTATTTGAAGTCAGATTTTGACAAGAGAAAGGAGATAGAGAAACCACCAAATCTGAGAGATTTTGGGATTGCCATTGAAGGCTTGAAGGTTATTTCAGAGATAGAAGATTTGCTGATTTCTATAGCAGATTATTGAAGAGTTCTTGAGGAATATCTCAACTGCAATTTGGAGGAGTTTCCTACCAAATTTTTGAGATTCAAGGATAGTGATTCGGTGAAGGTTTTGACTACTTTACAATCTAAAATTTTTTAGATTTGAGGACAATGAGAAAGCAGCAATTTGGGCAGCATTAGTAGCTGCTAAGGTTCAGATTTTAGAAGTACATTCTAAAGAGAAATTAGAGCCACCAAATTCTAATTTTGGGTAGCAGATTAGTGGAGTGTTAAAGCTGCAAAAAGGTGAGCCAAAGAGCTATTTTTGGATAGCCTAGAAGAGTTGCAATATCATCTACAAAAGGTAGCAATTTAGGTGATTTAAATCATCATCTACATAGGTAGAAAAGGTATGCAAAAAAAGTTGCAAAAGGTTCATTAGTTGAACTTTTATATTTGGTTTCTTATTAAAGTTTATTGAGCACCAGTTTCAAGATTTAAAAGTTGCATAAATAGGTTTCTATTTGAAGTCTTCAAGGGAGTGCAAAAGTTATTGTCTACAAGGTTCAAACCTGCACATAAAAATAGAAGTTAGATATATTTTGAGAGAAATAAAAATATCAACATTCTATTGACTATTCTAAGCAAGAGAAGACTCTAAAAATTTACATATTCTATAGTGCAAAAAGTTATTGAAAAGCTTGGATTATTGAGTGCAAAAGTAACCAAGCAAGAAAGATATTGCCAAGGATTTGAAGGTAATATTGACTTCAGATTTATCTCAGCATTTCAAGAGGCCAAGAGAGTTGATTTAAGAGCACAAGGGGGCAAACATCTATCTCATCATACTCTATGTTTGCATAGCACCTCATTAGAGCTATTCAAGGGAGCTCTAAAAGTGAAGTATCTCCAAGGAAAAAGGGAGATATCTCGAACATCATCTACCTACATATTTTCCAAGAAAATCAAGAAGAGAAGTCATTAATAGAAAGGTGAAATAAGAGATTATTTTTAGACTTCTATAATACGTATCCATCCAAGGATCATTGAGTAGAAGGTAGGAGAAGCTATTAGCTATACTAAGGACGTCTAACATTATAAGGTACAATCCAATAGCCTTTGGTGAAGGCATCATAGTGAAACTCAACAACGTCTACCTCCAAGCGATAAAAATTGAATAATGCAAGCATCATAGGGTTCTATCCACGTAATAGCATTGGGAGTAGCATCATTGGCACTAAGAGTAAGCATATTTTACCCACACAACTTGCACCAAAGCAAGTATTGCATTCAGCTAAGACATACAACATGGAAGTCATTACAGTTGGTAAAGCAAACTCAAGGATTTGCAAGGAGGAGACACATCAAAGTTACAACGCATATCCTTCAAGTTTGACTTAGATTCAAGGAGTTACCCATCACTAAAGCCACCATGTACATCTAGTTGGCATTCTTTAGGAGCATTGGAAGATAACCATATCTACTAGAGAAGCATTGAGAGAATAAACATCATTTCTCTTCAAGTGAAGCGGTTGGAGAATATCAATTATTGAAGTGTTGGAATAGCAACAAAGTCTGTAGTGAATGAGCGTTAAGCTAGCAAGGCAAAAATATTTGTATAGCCCAAGGGAGTTAGGGCAAAGTGGTGAAGGAATTACACCACGTGGAAGAAGGTATCTCATGCACATAGTAGAAAGTCACCACTACATTGAAGATACCTCAAGCATTCAACATTAGAAGTATACCTGGATGAAGCATCATTCATATAATACTCTTGTAGAAGCATTAGGTCAAAGGCATTGAAGGTAATGGATAACCCATTCAATACCACTTGTTATTCGATGTTGGGAAGGTGTAGTATAAGCATTTGAAAGGAGTTAGGCAAAGCAAGTGCCACTTGGCACCATCCTTCCTACACCATGTTCTAATCCTATAGAAACACACTTTAAAAGAAGTAATTGTGCAACACTCAAAGGAGGATGTCAATTCAAAGATAATAGAGTGAAATTAAGGTAGCATTAAATAGTCTATAGCACACGAAGATCGAGGAGTGATAAATCATTTTTAGTTTGCTTGTAGAAGAAGAAGTGCATAGGCAAAAACATCAACATTGAAGGGCAAGCTCACCAGTTGATTTGGAGTGCTCAAGTCAGCACTAAGATGTAAATGAGAAGCACGCTCAATGGTTGAAGAAGAGAGAGCATAGGGTCGCAAGTGAATGTTGGAGAAGGCACACAATTCGATGATAAAGGAGTGAAAACTTTACGTAGCATCTCAAAGTTGGCAAGGAGTCAATTGTCATCAATTTGTAGGAGTTCAAGTTGATTACAGAGAACTTTCAAGATCAAGCTTAGTATTGGAAAGGTAAGAGTTATATTGCAAAGTTTATTAAGGTTGAAATCAGCTAAACCTTATAATCTAGAGAAATTGAATGATAGGAGTAATAAGGTGTTAAATATCTAGAAAGCATTTTTATTATCTTGAGAAGGAAGTAGAAAATAGAAGCATTAAAATATTTATTATTATTGCTTCAACTATTTGCAAATCTTAAACCAAGAGACATAAGGATTAGTAAAACTTAATTTGCAAATACATACTTAGTCTAAATTTCTAACTAGGGAGATATAAGGAATCCTACTCAAAATTAAAATCATAGAAATTTAGAATCTACAAAGGTAGAAGGAAAACTAACTCTAGTTGGAAGAATTGATTTTATTAGTCTCATACTCAAATTAAAGAGACATAGAGAATCCAACTTAAATATCTCATAGATATTTAAATATTATCATTTGAAATTGCATTTCTAAGCTTTCTACAAAAAGAGATAAAATAGTTGATTGAAAAGTGATAAAAGTTGAACATTATTCTAAGATTTTTATCACATTACTAGGGAGACAAAAGGGTTACAAAGCAAAACTAGAAAGCTAAGCATATTAACAAGTTCATTGTTCACTCAAATTAGTTGTAAATTAAAGGATATATATTACAAATTTGGATATTAAAGAAGTGTCTTTAATAATTTTACTAGGGAGACATAAGGAAGACTACTACAAAGGTTCTATCAAAAATATTCTCAAAATACTAAAGAGCTAAAAGAATTCTATTGACTATTTATACAATACAAGGATTGATTCAGTCTAGAATTTAGATAGAAAGATACAAAATCTACAAGGAACATAGTCTACTCAAACTAAAAGAGGAAGAAAGATGTCAACCTCAAATAATACAATAAACAATGATATGAACACCACCATTAGAAAGGAAAAGGCAAGTGTTATAAAATTTGGAATCAAGAATCTACTTGCCAAAACTGAAAACTTAGATCTTGCCTCAAGATTGATCTATAGTGAAGCCTTAGAAGAAAACTTTACAACCATGGAATTTTATCTTCATGCTAGAATCATTGAAGCAATTGATAATGGAAAGAAAGATATTTCAGTTCCTCTAGATTTTGGGAGCATTCTATATATGGTTTTACTTACACTTCAAAATTACAAAGAAGTGAATGCAAAGAAAAAATAATTAATTGAATTACTCAAAGAGAAAACAAAGATAGATGAATCCTTCTTAGAGAAGATATTTCAATCCTCATGCAGTATTAATACTTCAAGTTCTACTAACTCAAGATCTTATCATGATGCCTTAAGTGTTTGTTCAGAAGCTTCTATATACAACAAGGATAGTAATAAAAGGACAAAGGCAAAGAGAAGATACTTTTGTAAGAATCAGGTGATAGTACATCCACCTATGAGGGTGCAAAAACTAACTTCAAATACAAGAATGAAGAAGAATAATAAGAAGAAGAAGAGAAATCAGATCAAGGAGGCATACGGTGCAATGTAAATTAAAATAATACAAAGGACTTGATCAAGATGAAGATTATACAAGAGATGAAGACCTTATTGAAGACTAAAGTCTTCAAAATCCCAAATAATGTAATATAGGGGGTGTTGGAATATATTACATTATTTGGTCCTTTACTAATGTACCATCATGGGTACATATTTAGATTAGGAGTTTATTAGGACTTAAGTACTTTATTAAAGCAATGTAATAAATGCACAAGTGTTAGAATGTGCAATGATGTAAATGTGCATGTAGTCCACATGTACATAAGTCCTTAGAATAGAATAGTGAGGTGTCATAGGAATATTGAAGGCAAAGAGTTGCATCTCATTATAAATAGGCCTTCATAGAATAGAAAAGAGAGAGGATTTTGGAGTGCATAGGTAGAGTAGTAGTAGATACAATGTAGATCCATTTTTGCAAATATGGAGAGGTTGTGACCTCCATTGAAGAGCATTGTATATTTTCGTGAGCTTTCTTATATGAGCATTTCTTGAGTATTGTATCAATTTTTCTATCATATTTTCATGCATATTAGTTAGCCATTATCATAGTTATAACATTGCATGCTTATTTCCATAAATCTAATAGATCCACTCCTCCATTCTTGGTTAACGTAAGGTCAAATATGATATTTACATCAAACATTAGGATAGCAAGAGTTTAGTTATTATGATATATGTGGATAATATTATCATTATAGGTAGCTAATATATCTTTATTGGGACATGAAGCATGACTTCATACTATCTTTAAGATAAAAATTTTGAAGATTTATTTTATTTCTTCTTGGAAATTATATTGTCATACTTCTTGTATAATCACTATCTAATTTTCCAAGTATATATTGGATCTTATTCAGTGTTTTAGGATGGAGTATTTTGAATATGCTGAGACACCTTTTACTTCTAGATTGAATTTTTAGGTATATTGCATAATTTTCTTATTGTATGGTACTCTACATCGGTCCCTTATGGTAGGTCTCCATTACCTAACTTACAATTGACTAGACATTATATTTATAGTTAAATACTATTCTAGATATATGCTAGCACCTTAAAAGAGTCACTAGACTAGGGCCAAGAGGATACTTTGATACATCACCTATATATCAAATGGGTATTCATTATTTAGTTAGTACACCTCTCATTTTGAAAAGCTTCTTAAATACAAATCAGACTAGTGATTTAGATCAATGGTATTCCACTAAGGTTTTGTCTTCTACCTTGGTTCATGATAAATTTCTTGGTGCTCTAGATGAAGCTACACTATCTATCAATAATTATTGTGCTACCATAAAGGATACCAATAACCTTTGGTATATGTTTATGATATTGGAGAATGTGGATATTCCTTAGTTCCATCCAATCACTTTTATTGTGACACTAAGAACATCATCCAACTTGTTTGCAATCCAGGTTTCTATCAATGGACTAAGCACATTGAGATTTAGATGCAATATATGTGATGGATTTATTCTCATGGAATACTTGATCCTATTTTTGTGTCATCAACAAAGTAAACAAATTTTCTCACCAAGGTCATTCTTGAGGTACCATTTGTATGCGTGCAATATATTCTTAGCATATGAGAGTGTCCCTAAAGAGGGATGATTGATAATAGTCTCTCTCCATACTTCTTGTTCAACCTAAGGGGGTGCTAGAATATGTGGAGGCTAAGCTTCATTGGAGGTCATAATTGACTTCATTTTATATTCTTTAGATATGCCATTTGAGATCTTGTACACCTTATAAAGGTGAATATTTTGTAATATTTTATTATTTAATCTAAAAATTATTTTCTTAACCTTTACCTAAAGGTATCATGTGATTGGCTATAAATACACCCTCATACTAACAATTTCATTATTGGTTAGAGCTTATTCTATTTTATTTTAATGAGATTTTTATTTTTCCATAGGCACCCTCTTATATATCATGTATTGTTTTTTGTAAGTTATTTTTATTTTTTTTGGATAATTTGTTGATTCTATTCATTTTTGAAAACTACAATAATATCTAACATGGTACTGATTTTTTATTATGTCTTCAAGTAATAATATCTTGATCAAGTGGATCATCTTGCTTGTTAGATTTTACATCAACTACAAGATAATCATAATAATTATGTATTCATTAACCTTTTCATTATATTATTTTTGTATCCTTCCTTCTTATCTCTTTATAAAGTATAGTAAATGAACCTTTTGGGATGGTAGGACTGGTAGTAATTTTTTTTTTATAATGCCTTCCTTAGGCATGAATATTATGATCAGGTTGATCTTACTGCTTAAAGATTTTTGAGCTTTAGCTAATTACTACACAATACTTTTTTAATGCAACAATGGATGTCTAAATTCTATTAAATTTTATTTTGTAATTTAAAAAAATGAAAAAAAAAACTCTAATAAAATAAAATTTTATCATTTCAAACATTTTAAATATTTTTCATTTCAATATTTTAGCCATGGCCCCTATTTGGGCCCATATCCACAAGTCCAAGGTTGTCTATCTAATTTTCCATAGATTTGAATGAATTTTTCTACTATGAAATAATTAAAGGTATGTGGTATTTTATTAGAGTGCATTGCATTTAGAAAAAATAATCTAAGCATATCCTTTCTACTACTGAATATATTCACTTATAATTTTAATCGATGTCTAGTTGGAAATATTTAACATGGAGATATGTTATATGAACATCATTGTGAGTGCTAGTTTTAAGTTGTATAATAACCAATACTAGAATTTGATGGTTTTAAATTCGTATGGAGATTTCAAGCCTTATAGATCTCACTTAAAATTATTTACAAGCTAAATATTGTATAGCATGTAGATTTCATAGGTAAAATTAATAGTTTCCCATAAATTACTAATACATAATTTATACGTTATAGCCACATACCTTTAATACTTTTCTATTATATAGTACTATTTACATACTAGATATATATAGGACCAAACCTCATTACAATATGTGTCTTCTCATTTAAACTTATATTGCATCTATATGGATTCATTTGGGTCACTTCAATAAAAATATTACATTTGCAAATATGGTTTTGATTTGAGCATTTTTTGGCACAAATATGTCAAATATATATCTCATATCTCAATAATATATATGTTTTTAAAGGATATCACAAGAAATGAAATTTTTTAATGTTTTGCAATAGAAATTTAATATCCTTAGCAATTTTATATAGATAAACAAGTGAAATATCAAGAATATTTTGTACACTTGGATTAGAATAAGATTTTTGGTATTCCTCGACTAAATGATATAACACATTTTATTTTCATATTTCTTTAATTAATTATGAAGGATTGAAACAAACCGATGATCTATATTGCAACAAAATTTCATTAGTACAATATTATTTAAACAAATGACATTATCATAATATCATAACAAATTGTATTATCATAAGTAAACTTATTGTAAAATTGTAAATCATAGTGTTGATCATAATATTGTATATTATTTAATACTAAAACTCTAGAACATAAAACATCTTCTTATTTACCTATCTTTTATTTATCATATACTTAATGAACTCTAGAAAACATGTTATTATTATAGCCATGTCATGCATCCTCATGTTTAATTTAAAGTGAGTAATTATTTGTTAAATTTTTTAATGACTCTTCTTTCAAGACAAAGAAGTATTATATTTAGGTAATTAATGTCAAAAAATAGTTACACAAATAAAATTATTTTTATCAAATTTAGTTTTGAAATGCTTAGTTATCTATATTTTAAACCCATTTTTCCTCAATATATGTTGTATATTCTATTTTCAAGTTGAAAAATAATAAATAGAAATATTATTCACATCATATGGATGACTATCATGAATGAATAAAAGTTTGAAAAATTACATCCTATATCATGGCTTGTTATGTACTAAAATTTTATAAATCTTCTTTAAAATTATGAATAAAACTATGTCCTTAATTATAAATATTTTACTTTATTTTATTAATTTTTTGAAGAAATTCCATTAGATATAGAAACATATACAAATATCTTGTGTTAAATTTAAAAATCCAACTCAATTGAGGATCTTTTAGGATGATAGGGATACGAGTAGGCTAAAGGACACTTTATTCATTGCAAAATAGATATAAGTAGATTTCTAGGATTAAAAAACCATGGTCATGTTTTTATTGTTGGTTGGTCTAGTGGTGCTAAAAGGGTGTGAAGTGCTAGTTAGTAATACATCAAACTTTAAATGGATAAAATATAAAAAATTAAAAATTATTGATTACAAATAATTCCATAATCAAAGCATTTGTTACATATGATATTTTACTTTCTAAAATAGTGGCTTTTGCAATGGAAATAAAATTCTATGATAGGACTCTTAGGATACCTAAAATAATATAAAGAATTTAAAATAATAGGTTTCCAAAATAGACAATCAAAGAAACACTAAATAGAAAAAAAGACACATAGATAAAACAAAGCAACAAATGGATGGAAAATTGGAGCATTATATTTTATGAGGTCCCAATATCCATCAAAGAAATTAAATAGTATGTGAATGAAAAATATAGGCTTGTCATGTGGACTAAAAATTTAAGAAGGAAAACATACCATTACATCAACAAGTTCAACCCAAAGATTCAATCTAAGGAAAATTGTTCATAACCCAATTAAGATCTAGTTTACACCAACTTAGATGTAAAATTGGGATATGGAGAACAACTCAAGAGTTATAGTTATACTAGATATGTATCCTTCACATAATAATATTAACAGAGACCAAAAATTATTTACTCATGGAAAGCAAAGCCCACAAGGACATTAGGAATGCATATGAAGACCCTTTAAAAGTAAACTCATAAATGGATCTATTTAAAGAATTGAAAATATTAAAAGGAAGGTAGTTAGTCACCAAAATCAATAGTAAAATAAGCATACACCAAAATATGATAATAGGATGTTCATACATTTGGATTTGCCAAATAATTTTTATTTAATTATAAAAAGTTATAATATTTCTTTCCTAGATTTTGTTAAGAATTTGAAACTTTGAATAAAATATCATAAATTTGAATATGAATGGAGTAAGGTCATACATAAAAATTTTATCTTGTATTAAATATTTTTACCCCATAGACTATTTGTATATGCTAAAAGTGATTAAAATCATATGGTCAGTTCATTCATTTGTAGGATATTTTTATAGGTTGAACTTCCTAAATCAAATATGTTAAATACCTTTCTTGTTCATGATTTGATTTATCAAGAGAATACAGCTAGAGGAAGAAGAAAAATCATAAAGAGAATCCCAATATTTAACTATATAGAGGTTGTGAGGCTCAAGGTTTTAGTAATACTAGGGTTTTCATGAATGATGGAAATGACAGACTAAGGAAATGGTGGGTGAAATCGTGAACACTCTACAATTTGCAACAACTATTATTGATCAAAGATAAAAATAATTGAGCAATAAAAACGTATACTTGCATGTATTCTATCCATTAATCATATTTAGAATGCTAATGCCTCCACTTAGTTTTACTAGAGAAATTTTACAAATACATATATTTACTAATATTTATTATAGCTATAACAATTGTTTGGTATTGTAGATGATGAACTTGTGTGTACTACATTTTTATGGGTACAATATTTGAAATAAGCTAGGCGTAAACTGATAAATGGCCAAAAATCATGTGGAGGGTAATTTTTAACCTTTAGCTAAATCAGATTATATGGAAACCTTATCAACTACACCTAAGATGGACTCATGATAGGTATCAGTTGTCCCAAGTATAATAGGCTAGATGGATAATTAGGCTAAAGGGTAAGTGATATTTCAATTAGTTTAATTGAATTATGAGATAGTTTGGTAGGGTGTAGGATATTCCTAAGGGGTTGGTGGCTTTCTTGAATTTGAATAGCTATATAGAGAAGGCAAAAAAATGATCCTATTATTCTAGGTCTAGGATAAGATGTTGCTACTATAGCATAGGGATACTAGTGTTGGAATAAGGTAACTCAACCTTAGATACTTACAACACCCATAGAGAAAATACCTAGGCCATGATGGTGGGGAGCCTAACTATTATAGAGGGATATGTAGGAAGCATAAATGAGATAAATCAATAGGAAAATACCAATGGTAGTACCACCATACTAAGTGTTGCCATCACAAAAGGGTATAATAAATGAGGTAGGATTTGGTGGACCACCATTGGTGGACTTTGAGGGGGAGTGAGAGGGTTTTTTTTGACAAATATCAAAGTTAGAGTATGATAAGGATGATTTGGTAGGTCATATGGAAAACTAGAAGGTTAATGACCATATAGAGGAGGAGGAATAAGATAGAGAGGTAGCCTAGCTATGGTCAAAGAGTGACCAACTATGGATAGATATATATTAGCTAGTACTGGAGAGGGATATACTAGTGGTGTTGCAAGGATAGGTGGTGAAGTTGATGAGGTATTTAGTAGAGCATGAGAGCGATAGGGAGAGACATATAGTAGATTTATAGTGGTATATATATTAGTTTGTAGAGAAGACTACTATGATGCAATAGGCTATTTAAATACTTACTACTAAATGGGATGTGATAGTAACTTAGGTTATGATGAGGCCAAATAATACCTCATTTTTACAATGTTTTTGACATAAAAACTACTATTTTTAAAAATATATTATAGTTAAATACCAAATATTTGATTAAAATGCATTGTTTTGTTTATTTTAGCATGATTAAGTGTTAAGGAATAATATGCTATTGTTTTGATTATTTGCTACACTTTTTGTCCTATTTTTGCATGATTGTTTAGTGGTAAAATTGGTAGCAAATAAAATTGTTTGTGACTTATGATTGGTTGAAGTATTTTTAATGTGTTCCCTACCTAAAATTATTTTATGAGGTGGAATCATGCCAAATCAGCCACTCTACTGTGAAATAGGCCATAACAACTATTCACAACATATTCAAGGTAACAACTTGCAACATTAAAGGAGGGCATAGAAAAAGTCAAAAGGAGCAAGTGAAACCTATTGGATAATGTTAAAAGAAACTTGGGATGACTTACCACACACTTGGAAGTGATCCCACGTGACCCAAATGATGCCAATAGTTGTTGACAAGTGTGCAACCTGTTGCTACAAAAACTATAATTTTTTCTTGCACAAAACAACAATCAATTGACAATTTTGACATGTGCAAATAATGATATGGAAAGGTGGAATATTGCATAAAAATCCATAAAATCATGCCCAATAATCCCAAAATATATTGGACATGCAAAAGGAGAGAAAATATCATTTTCAACAAACTGTCCAAAAGTTGGAAAAAGTCAACAAAATTGCAACATTTTCTAAAAATAGATTTTTGATAGATTTTTAGGGAAGATGAAAAAATTTGGTATGTGGAAATATGTAACAAATATGTTTAACTCACTCTTGACCTATTCCCATCATATTGAGGTATTAAAATATGCATGGATGACTATTGCAACATATTTTGTCTTGAAATAGACCAAGTCTATTGCAACAGAATAGCAAATCATTCATAAACAATACAAATCATTGATTTTGTATTTGCAATTGTGTATGTAGGAAATAGTATAAATAAGCCACTCACCTATTGGTTGAGTTATTAGAGTAGAGTATAGAAGTAGGAGTTAGTCAAAAATTGACAAGGTTGTAAAAGTTGTTGATTTATGATAAAAGAATTAATAAAATGTAATATTATTTAAAATGCATTGATTTATGAGTGTGTGAGCATTTAGATCTTAGGTTTTAGAGTTATATTACCTTTTTATATATCATGGAGCAATGGAACACTCTCGGAGCTTGTGGAAGGTGTTTTAGTAGTTTTTTTACAGTTTTTTACTGCTACAATTTTTTGCTAATTTCTTACTTATTTCTCGTAAAAAAAATTTACCCTATTTTTAGCATGTTTTTTTCATATGTTTTAAGTGTGATTCATGTGATTTTATTTACAAATATTTGACTCCTATTTTGTATGTATTTATTTCTTCTATTTTCTACACTTCAAAATTCACCAACTTTTCTAACAATTTTTGCAGTAGTTTTATGACAGTTTTTGGCAGTTTCAATTTAGCATGGTTATAATTAGTTGGATTTCAATTTAGAATTTTTTATTCATGCAATTTAAATTATAAAGTGTAAAATATTTATTTCTACAACAATTTCAATTCTATAAATTTAGTTTAAGTGTCAATTCTGCAAATTAGAAGTAATTTCAATTTTGCAATTTAAGTTAGTTTCAATTATACAAAATAGGATTAGTGTGACCTTGAAAATACCAAATAACAAAAAATCATTGAATAAATATTTTGAACTAATTACTAAACTGTAACTTGCCAAACTCCTCTATCATAGATAGCCTTGGACATCATCCTAGATTTGATAAACATTGAAAATTAAATGATGACAATAACAACACTCATCATTTTTGGTATCATTGCTGGGGAACATAGGTGTTGTTAGAGGATAAAACAGTCAAATAATTGTTGATTATGCTAAGTTGTGAACTTTAGAGTAAAATCCTGAATATAACAAACTTGCATGAAACATAGTTGTGAAACTGATAGTTGCAATTCAAAAAGTTAGAAACACAAGCATAACAAGTATGAATAGATTTAGAGGACACAAAACAAACTTTTCACAAACCACAAGAAGAAAATATTCACAACAAGAGGTTGAACCTATGCCAAAGTTGTTTGAATTTATGATTTCCAAAAATGTTGAAATTTTTAGAGAATCACAATCATCTACTTCAAGAAGTGTAGGATTCCTTGAGAAATAATTACAAAGAGGAAAAACTAGTAGTTCAAAACCACCTTCTATTGAGAAATCCATACAATTAGGACAATTTAACAGGATTTATAATTACTATTGGGAACCCATAAAGGTAGGCTTACAATAGAATCCAAGCAAATCCAGTAATGTTCTCCACCCTAGGGCAACTAGTACACCTGCCAAAACTTTTCAAAACCCCATTTTATTAGATCCTAATAAAAATTCTCCCATGAAATTTATTTCACCTATTGTGTTACCAAATTTTAAGGAAACTACATATAAATACCTTGATCTATTTCTGTTTGATTTTAATATTGTATACCAATATTAAGACTACACTAATGACAATCAAAATCTCAAATTATTTCCTTCCACTCTTAAAGAATCATCCCTATGATGGTTTATAATCTTAGCATCTGATTCAATTCGAACCTGGGATGAAATGAAAAATATATTTTTGGAGAGATACCAAGAATATTGTCAAGTCAAGAATCAAAATGATGAATTTATTAGAATGAAATAAGAGGAAGATGAAATTTTAGAAGACTATCTAGATAGATTTTCTTTTATTCATAAGATATGTGGAGGTGTTGAATCATAATTAATTAAAGTCATATTCTTGAGAGGACTACAAGATGAATCTAGAGATGTATTGGATCTTATGGGAAAAGGAGATGTAAATACACTTGAATTTAAAGAAATCATTGAACTTTGTAAAACTTATTTCCATTCAAAGCATAGAAAATATGAAATTGGTAACAATAAAAATTATTTGAAATAATTCATGAAAGAATGTGCTAATCTAAAATTTGATGTTTTAGAACATCTTAACACAACATTAGATGAAATGAACACAAAGAATGAATCCACTGAACCTTTAACCATCTATTGTTCAAGATGTAAGAAGAAGCACTCTCTTCATGAATGTCCTTTGAATAAATATTCTATATATGCTATATGTAGTATTTGTGAAAAATGACACCCCACAAATCAATGATTTTTGTTACCAAGACTAAAAAGTATCTTTGAAAAATAGTCGCAACCTATGAAATAATTTAATTTTATAGGACAAATACAAGGGGGTAATTTTATTAAATTTTCATATCAAAATATTTCTCGATTATGTATAAATTAGGGAAATAATCCTTGGTATATGACATGGTATGCTTCAATTTCACTTCAACAATATTGGATTCAACCACCATGGGAATATTCCCAAGAGTGGTAAAAATAGGGATTGACGAATCAACAACATCCACCATGATTGCAACAAAAAATTTAGGGACATCAATGGGGACAACAACAACAATTGTACAAAATACAACATTAGTATCAAAAACAACAACCAAATTTTTTGTCTACTCATACCCATAATTTATCTCAAGGACAACAACAACAACAAGAAAAAAAACCTCCACTTTTTTCTCAACTTGTGGTTGATACCAATAATGTTAAACATGAAACCCTTGTCTCTATGGCTAAATAAAAAAATATAACCATAATAAATATCATTGGCTATGACAAAATTCAACTATATTCAAGAAAAATACTTTTTGAACATATTCCACCAATCATTGTAGAAATGATAGTTGAAGATAATAAACATGAAAACCCATCTACACTGAAACAAAAAGTAGAAAAAGAAAATTTGCCTCAAGATGATTTAATGGAAAAGGTACCATATCCTAAACAATTTGACATATATAAAATAACATTTTCAAAAATAGATTTGGTAAAGAAATAAGGACATTTTAATATTACAATTCCTTTACTACAGGTTGTTAAATATGTATCTATGAATAACCAGATTGTTTAGGAAATGGGTATTAATAAACCAAGAAGAAAAAAGAAGGTATATCCTAAAACCATACAAGTAGGTGAAAATTTAGTAGACTTGCTTGCAGGAAAACTTACTTCACCTAAGTATGGTTATCTAGTAAGCCCATGGTTTCTTGAATCAAATACAATAAATCAAAAGAAATTTCTAATTGAGTTTGAATTCCTAACACTTCATTTATCTTTGGAATATGGCATTGAGTTGTTGCAGGTACAAGAGAAAATTCTTCAATTGAATGCAATGGATGAACTCTAATTGGAGACACTTCAACAAATTGATATCATTCAATAACAACATAAAATATGGCATTATTGTCATATTAGAAGCATCAAATATGAACTAAAAGTGTTTAGGATTAAAGCCATTCAACTTTCTTCAATTGATGATTCAAGGAGGATATTGGTGGTGAATGGACATTGTTTATGATTGTACCATAAGCCACTACCAAAGGTGGAATTTGCTCAATATTTCTCATAGTAAAACTTACATATGATAGAAGAGGCTTCATATTATGATAGATATTCTGAATGATCATATCTTTTGATCATGAAAAATAAAAATTAAAAAAAAAAGAGAGAAAAGAAAGAATGAGGATGTGTGAGGACATGCATCAATTTTAGCAAGGATAAAGAATGAATTCAATACTTATTTTTCAATAATAAGGAGGAAATGATGACATGAGAGGATTCTTATTGCTCATATGAAAAGAAAGGTTGATGCTTCATTGTTGTTTTCATGTAGAAAAAGATAGATGTGTTTTTTTAAAATAAGGATTATTCTTATCCAAATAAAAATGAGAGACATTATATCTCATTGAATTTTCATGAGATAAATTCTATCTCATTGAAGCTCCTAAAAAAACAAATAAAAAATAAAGATGAAAAAAAATGAAAAGAGAAAAAAAATGAATAATTCAATAGTGAAAACCTTTTCAAATGCATTATTGAATTAAGGCTTACATGGAAACTGGTTTTTAGCATATTTGCCTTCTTGATGTTATCCATCATTGTACAAACATCACTTAATGCACATGTGTTATGTTTATATTTTCATATAGCCCACTAATAATCATTAGAAGCAATAATTTACAAGATGTATGATAAATTTTCAGAGCAATAAGGTATGTGTTTCTTGCATTTAGTCATAGTTAGCATTTAACATGTAATGTATGATAATTCAGTATTTGGCATAAACTATTTGTAATTGTGGCAAACATAATGGAATATTTTGTTTAACATGTCAATAAATGTCGTATCCTACCCTTGGTTGCATAAAAATCTTAGTTGAGGGGATAAAAATAGGAAATTTACAAAGCTCCAAAATGACCATAGCTTCGAAATATCTAGAGCTCGAACATGTGGTCTGGAAAATTTAAAAGTAGTTTTGAAACTTATAGAAGCAGTTTCAAGATATTCCAAAGCAGCTTTGAAACATTCTGAAGATGAACAAGGACATTTTGGAGAGCTTTGAAACATGCAAAAAAAGACCCAAACTTCTTCAAAAATATCCATAACATCTAGAAGAAGCTTAAGAACAATAATATGAGTATGGTACAATGATAAAATAATTTTTAAGAGTACAGAAAGATCCAATGCATGTAAGTACATCACCTAAAAAGAAGAAAAATAGATTTTAATAAAATTTGTTATTACAGTCCAGACTGTAGATATTGAAATTTAGGATGAATTACTTCTAATTCATGAACCTCCACCAATGGTAGCACATCCACCAAATATGGTGTCATTAGTAGAGCATAATGAGGCCATAGTAGGTTGGGTATCTCGTTACCATGCATTGAAATTATATTTTATAGCAATAAAGCATAAATTACAATAATCACAAAATTGCAGAAATTTGTAGGAATAGAATAAGAAGTAGAATTAAAAAAATATTTTTTTTTTGGTTGATTACAAAATGCTTAGTGTAGTGCAACAAGGAGAAATTTCTCAAGTGGCAGGTAATGAAAATGTGAACTGTTCGGTAATTTTCAAAAATTGCAGTAATTTTCAAACTTTCAAAAATTTGAGGATTTTTTAGCAGTTTTCCAAAAATTTCAAAAATTTAGGATTTTTAGTAATTTTCAGAAAAATCAAAATTTTCAAAATTTTAGAATTCTTGCAATTTTCAGAATTTTTTTAATAAATGACAATAGTTTCAAAATTTCATCAATTTCAGAATTTTCAGCATTTTTTAGAAAATGCAACAATTTCAAAATTTCAGCAATTTCAAAATTTTCAGTATTTTTCAGAAAATGCAATAATTTCAACTTTAAAAAATTGCAACAGTTTAAAAAATTATAGCATCTTCAACATTTCTCAAAAATTGTAGCAATTTCCACACTTTCAACATTTTTCACAAATTGCAACAATTGTAGCATTTCAATCATGTTAGCAATTTTAGATTTTGTTGACAGAGGATATTGTTCAAAAGGCTAGACCTGAGTATTGCTATGGCCCACTAGGATGCATGAGGGCATGCATCAGGTTAAGTTGGGGGAATGATGAGGCCAAATAATGCCTCATTTTTACAATATTTTTTGACATAAAAACTACCATTTTTCAAAACATAATATAGTTAAATACCAAATATTTTATTAAAATGCATTATTTTGTTGATGTTAGCATGATTAAGTGTTAAGGAATAATATGTTGTTGTTTTGACTATTTGTTGCACTTTTTGTCCTATTTTTGCATGATTTTTAGTGGTAAAATAGCATAGTAAAATTGGTAGCAAATAAAAGTGTTTGTGACTTATGATTGGTTGAGGTATTTTGAATTTTTTCCTAGCCTAAAATGAGTTGATGAGGTGGAATGGTTCTAAATCATCCATTCTACTATGAAACGGGGCATGCCAATTGTTAATAGCATACATAGGGTAACAACTTGCGGCATTAAATAGGGCATAGAAAATATTGAAAAGAGCAAGTACAACCTATTGTATAATGTTAAAATCAACGTGGGAGGACTTACCACACACTTGGAAGTGATCCCACATGACCCAAATGATGCCAAAAACTATTGACAAGTGTGTAGCTTGTTGCTACAAAACTATAGTTTTCTCTTGCACAAAACAATAATCAGTTGACCATTTTGACATGTGAAAATAATGAGCTGGAAAGGTGGAAGCTTGCATAAACATATATAAAATCATGTCGAATAATCCCACAAAATATTGTACATGCAAAAGGAGATAAAATATCATTTTCAACAAACTATCCAAAAGCTAGAAAAAGTCAACAAAATTGTAGCATTTTCTAAAAATATATTTTTGATAGATTTTAGGGAAGATGAGCAAATTTGGTATGTGGACAGATGTAACAACTATGTTTAACCCACTCTTGACCAATTCCCATCATATTAAGGCATGAAAAGATACACATATGACTGTTGCAGCAAATTTTATCCTGAAATAGACCAAGTTTGTTGCAACAGAACAACAAATCATGCATGGAAAACATAAATCAATGATTTTGTAGTTGCAATTGTGTATTTAGGAAATAGTATAAATAATCCACTCACCTATTGGTAGGAGAATAGAATAGAGAAGTAGGAGTTAGTTAGAAATTGACAAAGTTGTAAAAGTTGTTGATTTGTGACAACATAATTAATAAAGTGCAATATTATTTTAAATGCATTGATTTATGAGTGAGTGAGAATTTAGAGCTTAGGTTTTGTAGTGATATTACTTTCTTCTATACCATGGAGTAAGGTCCCACTCTCAGGGCTGGTGGAAGGAGGCATTTTAGTAGTTTTTTACTATTTTTTTTATTGTTGCAATTTTTGGCTAATTTTTTGCTTATTTTTGTAAACAATTTTTTCCCTATTTTTAGCATGTTTTTCATGTTTTAAGTGTTATTGGTGTGATTTTGTTTACAAATACATAACCCCTATTTTTTATGTATTTATTTCCTCTATTTTTTGCATTTCAAAATTTAGCAACTGTTCTAACAATTTTTGCAACAGTTTTTATGACAAGTTTTGGGAGTTTCAATTTAGCATGGTTAAAATTAGTTGGCTTTCAATTTAGAATTTTTTATTCATACCATTTCAATTAGAAAGCGTAAAATACTTCTTTCTACAAAAATTTTAATTCTACAATTTTAGTTTAATTTTCAAATTTGCAAATTTAGTTTAAGTGTCAATTCTAAAAATTAGAAGTAATTTCAATTCTACAAGTTAAGTTAGTTTCAATTCTACAAAATAGTATTAGTGTGACCTTGAAAATACCAAATAAACCTCTTTTTTATTGAATAAATCTTATGAAGTAATGACTAAATTGTAATTTTCCACACTTCTCTATCGTAGACAACCTTGGACACCACCCTGGATTTGACAAACATTGAAAATTAAAGAATGACAATAATGATACTCATTAGGTTACTATAGTAGGAGTGGATACTAAAGTGGATACATTATAGATATTATTTGAGAAACCATCCAATTGTTGGGACAATTGAGATAGGTGTAGGGTCAATTGGAGTGGTTATAGAGAGAGTTGGGTCAATCATAGAGGGAGTTACATCGAGTGTATTTAGTGTTGATCTCGACATAGGGAGAGCTTAGCTGAATCTAAGGGGATTGAAAGATAGAACAAGAGGATCTCAAAATTACTTAGCATGATTTATAGGTAGAGGTGGAGTGGGTAGTGCATTATAGGTTATTGTATCATGTAGTTCTACCTCTAGAGAAATGACTTCCTTCACCTTATAGGACATAGATATGATCCTATTTGAGATCTATGACCTAATACTCTAAATGTCTAGTGAGTATGCTACTATAATCTAAGAGAGGAGAAGAACCTGGTATAGGGTCTTAGTGTTAGGGGGTCATAAATGTCATGCAATAAATATTAGATGATATACCATTTTTCCTATTATATTGTAATAATTTTTTTGAGATTATTAACAAGTATCAATTGTTGGCTTTTAAGGGTTATACTACCACAATATATCATAGGTCATCTCAAGATATCGCACAAGCCCCCAACTACAAAATAGCCACAATAATAAAGGCTAGAATAATAATATTATGAGTAGAATAATACAAGAAAAATAATATGTTTATCAAATCTTATAATAAAATTCATTTATATGTTGAAATATGAATGTAAATAACTTGAATCATTCATGTACTATGCATGAAGAACAACTTACAATATTAATTGCTCAAAATGTATACAAGCTTTATTGCTCCTCTTTCTATTACAACTTTGAATGTAGATCCTTGTTTAATTGTATTTATTCTATAAATTCTATGGAGCATTATCTTCATAATATAGTCATAGTAATGTGACTCTTCATATACTTCACTATTGCTCTCCATATGCAAAGTCTCATGACTCCTATCTTATCAACTTACCATATGCATACTTGATGAACACTTTAATATATAATATTTACACATATATATGACTCTTACACTTCTACTTACATTCCTAATCTAGGACACTTGTGCATATCTTTACAATAAATATTTGCACCCTTGCATACAAGACACTTATGCACATTTACTCAACCTACACTTGAAATCTAACTTACATGACACTTGTACATTTCTTGCACAGTCACACTTACATAAAGGAGAAATATAAATCGCACTCTAAACTATATACTCAACATTAATCTACTATCTAAAAATATACCATGAAGGTACCATGCGTGTACATTAGCATGTACCAAATAATGTTATATACTCCAACATTCTCTTCTATTACATTATTTGATTATTGAAGACTTTAGTCTTCAATATTGGTCTTCATATTTATCTTCAATCTTCAAGTGACCTTGCATTGTTCATGAACTTCTGCTTCTCTTGAATCTTCTTCATCATCTTAAACCTTGGGTTCACCTAATGCTTAATTTTATAGGAAAAAATTGGACTATGTTGGATCCAGTTCCCTATATCCTATATTTTTAAACACTTAGGCAATTTATTATCAATTTCATCTTGGGATAGACATTCAGTAAGTTCTTGATAAAAATAATTGAATCTAAGGCATATATTGCATTTTTTATCGAACTTGTAGCTTTTGTTATATTTTGATTCTTGATGGTGTATTTCTATATTTATTTGTATATTTGTATTCAATTGATTTTCTATTTTTAACCAATTGAATAACTAAAATAAGGTTGGTTGATAGTCCTAGAACATTCAAAACATTTTCTAGCACAAAATCTAAAAAAGGTATGCTAGGTATTACTCTATTAGTTCCATGAACTAGATATATCTTATCATTTATAATATGTATAGAGGTATTATCCTTGAATTCTAAAGACTCAAATTAATGTAAGTTTCCATTCATATGATTACTAGCTCTTGATTCTATATACCAAACATCATTCTTCATTTGAACCCTTTAATTTGACTCATGTGACATTTTCTTACATCTTGGATAAGATTTTTGTAGAACTCTTTTATGGTTTTTCCCATTGAATTCAAAATATTGCTTTTGATATAGATTTTATTTTGGAAATTTTCCTTTCATAAAGTATGTTTTCACATTTAGATAATGTCTACTATCTTGAAAATTTCATTTTTTCCTTTTATCCATTTTTTAATTTCTTTGAAGTAGAACTCATATCTCCCTATATAAACAATTCAAAATATTAAATTTTACAAATTTTAAAAAAATTTAATTGTTTGATGTAGACAACCTTATAACTTCCCAATTTAGATTTGCAAAATTTAAAAACTTTAAATTTCATATATTCCTAATTTTATAAAGTCTTTCCAATTTATCAAATAACTTTAAAAACTTTTAACTTTTAAAAAATTTCAATAATTCAAAAACTCCTTATAACTCATATGCACCCAAATATTTAAATATTAAAAAATAAAACTTTAATTAATTTCTTATTTCTCATTTTTAACCTTAGTTCTAATTATAAATTCAAACTTTTAATTTTTCCTCTCAAAGAATTTAGCGATGAGCAGTTACCCTTGAAACGTTCATGAGAATCTCACTAAATGATAATGCTTGTTATCCTAACACTTATGTTGCACTCATTATGTTAACTTACATCATTTGTTACTTTTGCCTTGAATGATTCCTTTCTCTGTGTCCACTAGAGGGAGAGACTAAATGTCTCAACCTTAGCCTATGCATCATTAATTTTGTATATGGATTCATCGTTGTGTTAAAAAATATGATTCAACACTGCAATTGGAAATTAATTGCTATTGAGTAGAACGTCACTTGCTCGACTCGAATTTACCTTTCTTCGTATTAGTTGGTTCACTCCTATTTACCTTGAGTCAATTTGGTTATAGTTTTACCTTGTCATAGGTGACTAGTTCATGTTATTTATTGTGTGGTTGGTCCATATAGGTGACCGGTTCACCTCTACACTATGGTTGGTTCATGTTGGTAACTAGTTCATATTTTTTTGTGGCTAGTTCATGTAGGTGACTAGCTCACATCTACTTGTGTATTTAATGTAGGTAAATAGTTCACCTTGGTTGTAGGTGATTGGTTCACCCCTACTTGTAGATTTCACTTTTATTCTCTATTTTTTCCCTTTTAATGTTGGCTCTATGAGCCTATACTTATACATTGAATGTAGTATAGTTGAAAAAATGACCTATGTTTTTTGTTACTTCTAGGTTATGGTAAAATAGCCTATGTCTCTTTACTGATCATTGAGATATCCAAATAGTCCACATTGCAACACTTTAGTGTTGTTGATCAAATGACTCATGTTTTTGCACTCTGATGTGGGCCAAATAGCTCATTTTATGCTTGGGTGTAGATCAAATGGTTTACATTGCTAGATATGGTGTGGTATGAATGACTCACATTGTTGTACTTATGTTACTGTTCTCTACTGTGAGCCAAATGAATCATGTTGTTGCCTCACATTATTGTGCTCTATTGGTAATAATCAAATAGATATTAAACTTATCTTCTTCCTGAGTTGGCCAAATGAGCCTCTCTTGAGGAGCATATACCTTTTATTTTATATAAAATCCTCGATATTTTCTTAGGTCACTCTTCTACTTGGCTTCTAGAGACTTTTTATTCTTTTCTATATTGACCTCTTGTGCTTCAATCCAATTTGGGAAGATACTTCCCTTTTTTCTTGTTTTGTAATATATTAGCTTTATTTCTATCTACAGATATATCAAGGCCAATATAGTTTGATTATTCTTCTTCTATATTTCTTAGGAAGCTTTGAATCCTTCTCAATCCATTTCAAATTAGAAGTTGAAACTCTTCTCTATCTTTGTAGGAATCTTCTCAAACTTTTATAGCTTAATATTTGTTGCTTTCTTTCTTTCTAAAATATTCAATGTCTTTGATCTAACCTAAGAATAAATATGATTCTCCTCCTTACTAGAGAATCCAATATCTATGTTAGGGTGACTATGAATATCCCCAAATGACCAACTTTCTTCTGAGTTGGATTTCTTGCAATATTCAATAGTGATTCTCCTCTTCTTCTAGAGAATCCAAAAATATGATCAAGGTGACTTTGTATGTCCCCAAAATTCCAACTTTCTTCTGAGTTGGTTATCTCTATCAATGTCCAACTTTTCTTCTAAGTTGGTCCTTATATTTAATATAGCTAAGTCTTGGTCTTCACTAGTTTTCCTTCAACCTAGTGAAAATACTCTAGCCCACTCTACTCAATAATACCTTTTAAAATAGAGTTTGGATCTTCACTGCCTACAAAGTGGATAGACTCTAAATTAACTTTATCAAATGTGGATAAATTCAATTTATAATGGTGGCTAAATAAATAACTTTATCATTATGGATAGAATCTAGTGGTATATTGATACCACTATTGGATTTTAAGCCTTTTACTACCACAATATATCACAAGTTATCTTAAGATATCAGAAAAGTATCCAAATATAAAATAGCCACAATAATAAAAGGCTAAGATAATATTATGGTGAGTAGAATAATATGAGCAAATTAATATGTATATCAAGGCTTATAATAAATAAAATAACATTTATTTATATGCTGAAATATAAATATAAATAGCCTAAATCATTCATGTACTATGCATGAAGAACAACTTACAATATTAATTTCTCAAAATGTATACAAGCTTTAAAGTTCCTCCTTCTATTACAACTTTGAATATAGATCCTTGTTTCATTGAGTTTCTTTTATATATTTTGTGGAGTATTATCTCCATAACATAGCCATAGTAATGTCATTATTCACATACTTGACTATTGCTCTCCATATTCTAAGTCTCATGACTATTGGATTATCAACTTACCATTTGCATACTTGATGAACACTTGAATTTATAATATTTACACACTATAGACACCTAAAAGTCGCACATGCTCATTATTATATTCTTGTAAACCTACATAGATACTTGTAGATTTTCATAGGCCATCATAGGCCATAATAGGCCATTGTAGGCCATCATCATCCGCCATAGGCCATCATCATCCGCCATAGGCCATCGTAGTTATCCGTAGGTACAAAACCTACAAAACTAGGTAAAATGCACCCAAAACACTTTCTATCCACTAGGAGGCCACCTATTAGCTCCCTAAGGTAACCTAAGCCCTTTCCTACACCTAATTAGGGCCCCCATGGGACCATTCCCTACTAAAAACCCTAATTAGACTAATTAGAATTCTAATTTGTCATTGACTTTCACTTAAGTTACACTTTATCATTAAAAAGGGTTTAATTAGGGTTAATAATCAAATTAGTCCTAAAACATGTCCTCACACATGTATGCACCCTAATTTGGATAGGATATTTACTTTAAATCCTAATTCAACCCCCATCTAACCTAGGAGATAGCTAACCGTAGTTAACCCTAATCCTTGCTCACATGTGTGTGAGGATGAGATATTTCCTTTAGGGCATGTGAGAAGATAACTAATCTTACCACCTCCCAAACCCTAACCTAACCTTACTATGATTTGATGTTAGGGTGTGGTATATTTAACTACACCCCTGACCTTGGTTTTTCCTATAAATAGAGGGTTTTTTCTCTCATTTTACCTCTCTCACATTTTTAGTAAACCTGTTCAAACTCTGCAAAAATCACACCAAAATCACCTTCTACCACTTTACATCCATCAGATATCGACAAATACTACCTAGAGCTCATTTAAACAAAAATTCTTCAACAGTCAACCAAGGTATAGTTCACTCCTTGGCCTACAAACCTGATGTTCAGTTAGCATGTCACCATGCTAACCTGAGGTCCAGTTCATAGGTCACCCTACTAACCAGTAGTTTAGTTCATTGGTCACCCTTCTAACCAGCCCTACAACAATGCTATAACCCTAAATAAAGTAGGTATCAATTATTTAGTGTTTTTACAATATTTCCTTTAGTTTTTAGAAGTTTTCAATTTCGTTTTTATGTCACTTTGTCTTCTTAACTACAGGGCTTGACCAAGGCAGGCCCCCAAACACACTAACATAATTTTGCAAGCCCAAAATAAGTACAAAAGGACACACACAAGCAGACTACTGGTGGCACACGCACACAAAAGCCCACCTTCATTGAGGAGCTCTAAAAAACACCATCAGATGCTTCATATTTGTGATAAAAATAGAGAATAAAGATCCCTTTTGAAAGAGAGACTTATTTTGTAACCCTACTTATAAATAAATAAAGTAATATTCTGAATAATATTTTATGAGTTGTAACAAATGGTTGTCTTTCAGTCGCTTCACACACATCTATACGACTCTTACACTTCTACTTGCACTCCTAATATAGGACACTTGTACACATATTTACATTACATAGTTTCAATATTACATATAAGACACTTCTGTACATTTACTCAACCTACACTTGCACTCTAATTTACATGAAACTTGTGCATTTCCTACATATTTACACCTACATAAAGGGAAAATATAAATCACAGTAAAGTACTGAGTCAACCTACCCTAATGGTACCATAGGGGTACATTAGCATGTACCAAATAATGTAATACACTCCAACATCAAAATTTATTAATTTGTGTGATATAATATTTATTTTAGTGAATGTGTTTAGTAATTGATTAGATAGTTTCTTTGATGACAGTGTAGTGAGCATTTTCTTTGATTATCTCAAATATTTGTTATAGTAAGATATGTGTTATGATATATTTAATATATATTTATTTTAAGCAAGGTTCTTAGCATGATTTATTTACGTTTGGGTATCTTTTGATATTTGACTAGCCTTTAGGAAAGAGCCTAAAGAGCTCTTTTTTAAATCGTATAGAGTGATTCACCCCTAAGAAATTATATTTTGTGCTTGATATAAGATAAGTTATAGAAATATTTAAGAATACCTACACACATTTTTTGAAGGACTTTAATGTGGTGAAGTCTTAGTCTATTTATTTGATAAATGCTTAAGTAGTTTTCATATTTCCTAACACCTTGTGTTGAATCACCCTTAAGTAGTGGTATATTAGCCTGAGTATTGGATAAATGCTTAAGAAACTTTAAGATTACCTAGATACCTTGTGTCTAAAGGACTTTAGTGCTTTGATAGCATGATTCACCCCTAAACAATGGCCTTTTAGCCTAAGTATTGGACACACACTTAAATGGATTTAAGATTTATTAAACACCTTATGTCTAAAGGATTTTAGTGCTTTTATAGTTTTATTTTTCCTTAATTTATGGACTCTTAGCTTCAATAAAAAGGAAATGCTTAAGGGGCTTTAAGATTGTCTAAATACCTTATTTCTAAAGACTAATGTTTTTTTATTTTAATCCACCCTTAAGTGGTAGCCTCTTAGCTTGATTATTAGACAAGTGCTTAAGTGGATTTTAAGATTATTGACCCTTTACAAAATGTTCTAAAGGAAATTCTTTAAAATTGATCTTCTAGTTTCTCTAGTGTATTGATATGTGTATTAGCTATGTTTACAGCTCATATAATATAATATATTCCAACTATAATTTCATCTATATATTGTGCTATTGTGTACCCATTTCTATTTGATCATTTGCTTACATTTGGTATTAGATTTGAGTGAGAAATACTCATGTACTACTATGAATCAAGGTAGCTAAGGAGAAACTAAAGTCATAGATTGAGAGTGGTTGTTGGATGCTCTTCTTGAGCATTTTTTTGGTAATTTTTGGATACGTTCTTTATGTTGACCACACAACACCTGTATACCTATGAACATGAAATTTGGCCACTAAATTGCTTCCAGGATTGGATGAATTATCTATCTATTGCTACTATGGCATGTAGACTCTTATTTTATTTGGCTAAGATGAATGTGTTTGCCATTCATGTGATCTATATGCTATACTTCAAAATATCCCTAGTCATTGAGTATTCTTCATCCAATTGATTAGATCATTATTTATGTGCTCATACATTATTATAGTTTTGATTAAAATATAAGATCCTCCCTAATAATCATAGGATGAACCTAACACTTATCCTCTACCTTGCTTTGATGGAGTCAAATAATTCACAAATGTAATCTACTGCTACATGGAACACTACCTTCATTAAGCACACCAAGTGACCTTTTCCTATTGTGTAGCTCTATGAGAATGATGCAGGAGCATCCGAGGGCAGCAAAGCAATCGAGCATCAACCAAAATTTTGTTGTTATTTCTTTCTAAGTGGCAAAGTTATTTTTGTTTTCTAAGTGTTACACAGGGTCACGAAATCGCGACCCAAGGCAGAGAAGGCGAGGCCGAAAGACAAAGGGTCATGAAATCGTGACCCAAGGCGGAGAAAGCGAAGCCAAAAGACAAAGGGTCACAATTTCGTGACATGTCACGAAATCGCGACCCAAGGCAGAAAAGGCAAGGCCGAGGGACACAAGGGTCACGAAATCGTGACCCAAGGCAGAAAAGGCAAGGCCGAGGGACACAAGGGTCACGAAATCGTGACATGTCACGATTTCGTGACATGTCACGAAATCACGGCCACTACAGGGAAGCCAAGGCGCGGAAGGCGCAAGGTCGCGAAATCGCGACATGTCACGATTTCGTGACCAAAGCAGGGAAGGCAAGGAGCGAAAGCCAAATGGTCATGAAATCGTGACATGTCACGATTTCATGACCAGAGCAGGAGAACGGAGGCCGACAGACGAAAACAACGCGATATCACGATAGGTCGCGATATCACGGCCAAAACGGAGGGAAAGGGCTTGACGGAGGAAATGTCACGATATCGCGACATGTCACGATATCGCGGAGAGAGAAAGCGTAGGAAGGAAATGGTCACGATATCGTGACATGTCGCGATATCGTGACCAAACAGAAAAACACGCACTCCAGCTTTCATAAAGACATCCCTTCGTGCATGGCAAGTTAGAGGCAGTGAAGTAGCTGTTCCAAAGAAGGATTCCAATGGGCATGTTGGCCACTCGCGTAGGGTATCTGGAAGACGCGTTTAAAGCAACTAACAACAAGCAGCAGATCGAGAAGAAGATTCCATTGGATATGGCAGCCAGTCGCGCACCTCACCCAGAGTCTCATCAATGCAACTTTCCAGAATTGTTCCAAGTGGCAATTGTAGATCGTGGGAAGTGTAAAAGCACAGAGGATCGGGACCTCAATAAAAACCCATGGATTGTAATGAGAGGGGGTTGGCAAATGGCAGTTTGGTTGTATATTCTTGTAAATTCTTCCAAAGTATTGAATACAAAATCTTGGGCTCTTGTTTCTCTGGTTTTTTGCATTATGCAAGATCTGTTCTCCACCAAGTGGTATCAGAGCCAGTAGTTCCTGAGCGTGTAGCAGATCATCGAAGGAGAGGCAGTTACACCAGGACCTATGGAAGGGCTTGAAATCGGGTGAACAGAATGCCTCCAAGGAGAAATCCTGTTGGTGGGAGAGGCATGGCAGCAGTAGAAGATGTTCGAGCTTTGCAGTGGCAAATGCAAGCTCTACAAGAAGAAATGCACAGAATATTGGAGCCAAGAAGAGATGAAGGTAGTGAAGAGGAAGATGATGAAGAAGAAGACCAACCTGAGGAAGAAGAAGAAGCAGTAGATCCGACTCAGGCCAGACTATACAAAGCCATATCCCAGATTGGGAAGAGGCCAAAGATGGAGGTTTCCACATATTCTAGGAACCTTGAGCCAGAGGAATTGATCGACTGGATCAACGATCTGGAAGAGTACTTTGAGTATGAAGAGGTTGAGGACCCTGATAGGGTCAGATTCGCAAAGACCAAACTGAAAGGTCATGCTAGCATTTGGTGGAAAGGAGTGCAGCTGGAGCGAAATAAAAGAGGGAAAGAGAGAATAACTAAGTGGGAACGGATGGCAGAAAAGCTAAAGAGGTAGTTCATCCCTGGTGATTATGAGTTAGACCTGCTAAAGAAAATGCAAGGATTGAGGCAATCAAGCAAGTCTGTGAAAGAATACACAGAAGAGTTTCATAAAATAATGATTAGAACAGGCCACTCAGAGGCCAACAAGGAGAAGGTAGCCCGTTACATTAATGGGTTACGAGCAAGCATTCAGGAAGAACTAAGTCTAGTCCGGATGACCACCATAGAGGACGCTTACCAATTTGCTTTAAAGGTTGAAGAGAAGCTCAATAGGAGGTTTGAAAACAAGCAAAGAGGAAGAGGTCATGGCGGAAGGACCGATGGAAGGAACAGTGGAAGAAGAAATGAAGAATCTCAAAAAAATGGAGAAAGTAGCAGCAATCAAGAACAAAGGAGAGAAAATACAGACCGCCCCCGTAATCAGAATAATGGTTACCGAGGGGGAAGAGGCCAAGCTGGACGTGGACAAGGAAGAGGAAGATTTCGAGGGACTTGCTTCCAGTGTGGTGAAGAGGGACATCACCAATATGAGTGCCCACAGTAGTGAGAAAGAAATAATCGAAGGCCGAAAGGAAATGCCAGAGTAGCAGTCATGGATGAAGATGTTGGGTCTGAGCATTCTGAAGAAGTTGAGAGAGGAGAAGTAATGATTGCAAGGAGAGTCCTGCTGAATGAAGAGGGAGCTACAGATCAGAGGAAAAGCTTATTTTGCACAAGGTGTAAATGCGTGGGTAAGATTTGCAACATCATCATTGACAACGGTAGCACAGATAACCTGGTTTCAGAGGGAATGGTTACAAAGCTACAACTGGAGAGAAAGAAACACCCGCATCCATATCGGATCGCATGGTTGCAGAAATACCATAAGGTTTTGGTCAATGAACAATGCCTGGTAAAATTCAGCATTGGAAATTACCGTGATGAGGTTATGTGCGACATTCTACCCATGGATGCGTGCCATTTGCTGCTGGGAAGGCCATGGCAGTTTGACAGGTGTGCGGTTCATGATGGCCGAGCCAACACCTATTTCGTGACCAAGAATGGAATGCGCCATAAGTTGAAGCCCCTGAAGGAGGTGGAAGAAAAGGTATGTGGCAGTGCAAGAATTTTCTTGGTTGACGGAAGAAAATTTTTAGATGATTTGAAGCATGAGCATATGTGTTATGCATTAGTTCCTAGAGTCAGGGAAACAAAATGCAAAGATGCCCCAGCAGAAGTCCAAGAGCTATTGAAGGAATTTCCAGATATCATATCTGATAATGTGCCTGAGGGTTTACCCCTAGTAAGAAAAATTAGTCACCATATTGATTTGGTGCTAGGGTCAAGCTTGCCCAATAAAGCTGCACATAGAATGACACCTGTAGAAACTAAAGAACTAAACAGGCAGGTCCAGGAGTTGCTGGAGAAGGGATTGATTAGGGAGAGTCTTAGCCCGTGTGCAGTACCTACAGTACTAGCACCCAAGAAGGATGGAGAGTGGAGAATGTGCACAGACTCTCGAGCCATCAACAAGATCACAATAAAATACAGATTTCCACTTGCCAAGGATGGATGACATAATGGATTGTTTGAGTGGAGCCAAGTACTTCACCAAAATTGACCTCAAGAGTGGTTACCACCAGATCCGTGTCGAGGAAAGGAGATGAGTGGAAGACAGCCTTCAAGACAAGAGAGGGCTTGTATGAGTGGTTGGTCATGCCATTTGGGCTGTCCAATGCACCAAGTACCTTCATGCGGCTGATGAATGAGGTACTGAAAGAGTTTTTAGGAAAGTTTGTCATTGTTTATTTAGATGATATATTAATATTCAGCAGAACCCTGGAGGAACACTTGATGCACATCAGGAGGGTTTTTGAAAAGCTACGGGAGGAGCAGTTATTAATAAATCTAAAAAAGTGTAATTTTGTCAAGAAAGAGTTAGTATACCTGGGATTTGTAATCTCAGAAGAAGGTCTGAAAATGGACCCAGAGAAGGTGAGAGCTATCATCGAATGGCCTACCCCAAGAAGCACAATCGAGGTAAGATCATTTCATGGTCTAGCTAGCTTTTACAGGAAGTTTATAAGAAACTTCAGCAGCATTTGTGCACCCCTCACAGAAACAATGAGAGGGGATAAGAAAGAGTTCAAGTGGACCTTAGGGGCTGAAAGGAGCTTTGATGCATTAAAGAAAAGGGTCACAGAACAGCCTATTTTGGCACTTCCAGACTTTAACAAAGTATTTCAGGTCGACTGTGATGCCAGTGGCAGTGCAATAGGGGCTGTATTGAGCCAAGAAGGCAGACCTATAGCTTATTTCAGTGAAAAGCTCAATGATGCTCGGAAAAAGTATTCAGTTTATGACCAGGAATTTTATGCTATAGTTCAGGCTCTGAAGAAGTGGAGGCATTACTTGTTGCCAAAAGAGTTTGTTCTATTTACTGATCATCAGGCATTGCAGTACATCAACAACCAAACAAAACTGAATCGGCGACACATGAAGTGGGTTGAGTTTCTCCAAAGCTATACCTTTGTGTTAAAGCACAGGAGCGGGAAATCAAATAGAGTTGCAGATGCTTTAAGTAGAAGGCAGAATCTGCTGATTGAAATGACAGTGGAAGTAGTAGGATTCGAAGAACTAAAGGGTCTTTATCCTGAAGATCCTGATTTTGCAGTAGCCTGGACGGCTTGCTTGGCACCTATTACTATGGACAGGACAAAATGGTTAGATTTCCTAATCCAAGATGGAATGTTGTTCAAGGGAAGTAAATTATGCATTCCAAGGAGTTCCATGCGGGAGAACTTAATCAAGGAAAAGCACAGCGGAGGACTGGCTGGGCATTTTGGTCGGGATAAGACCATTGCCCTGGTGAATGAAAATTACTACTGGCTGCAACTTCAGCAAGATGTGAGAAAGTTTGTGCAAAGTTGCAGAATATGCCAGATGGCAAAAGGCGTAAGGCAAAACACAGGATTATACCAGTCGTTACCTGTACCTGAGAGGCCATGGGAGGACATAAGCATGGATTTTATTCTTGGATTGCCAAGAACACAGAGGGGAAATGACTCTGTATTTGTGGTGGTTGACCGATTCTCCAAAATGGCACATTTTATTCCCTGCCAAAAGACAAGTGATGCAGTTCACATTGCAGGGTTATTTTTCAAGGAAGTGGTACGACTTCACGGTCTACCAAGAAGCATAGTTTCTGACAGAGATACAAAGTTTGTTGGGTATTTCTGGAGAACATTGTGGAAGAAGCTGAAGACAGATCTGAAGTTCAGTTCTGCATACCACCCACAAACTGATGGATAGACAGAGGTGGTAAATAGAAGTCTAGGTAATTTGCTAAGATGCTTGATAGCAGATAAACCCAAGGGATGGGATTTAGTTTTGCCATAGGCAGAATTTGCATACAACAATTCTGTCAATAAGAGTACAAACAAATCTCCATTCCAAATCATATATGGAAGCAGTCCGAGAAACGTTTTTGAGCTGAGAAAATTAGATAAAGGAGAAAAGTGCAGTGCAAAGGCTGAGGAATTCGCAAAACAGATGAGAAGCCTGCATGAAGAAGTAAAGAAACAAATTACAAAAATGAATACTCAGTATAAAGCAAGAGCAGACCAAAAGCGGCGGTTCAAAGAGTTCGAAGTGGGAGATGAAGTCATGGTCCATCTCGAGAAAAGAAATATTTCCAGCCAAAACTTACAACAAGTTGAAGATGAAGAAGTTTGGGCCATGCAAAATACTGGAAAAATGGGATTCAGGCAATGCATATGAAGTGGAATTGCCAAGTGGGCTTGACATTTCACCTATTTTTAACATATCTGATTTAGTGGAATACCATGAAGGAGATAGTACAGAGGCACCAAGCATAGAATTGTGGAGCATTCCAGCGTCTAGCCCAACCAAAGAAGAGATAGAGGAAATATTAGATACTCGTGAAGGCAGAAGCACAAGGAACAAACAATATTCTGAGTATTTGATCAAGTGGAAGGGCAGACCTATAGAAGATGCAACTTGGTTATCAAAAATAGAGGTTGACCGCTTGGGTCTTCCTCCCAAAGATCAGAAGTGAGGATCACTTCTCAATCCACCCCGGGTGTCTGATGTAGGAGCATCCAAGGGCAGCAAAGCAATCGAGCATCAACCAAACTTTTGTTGTTATTTCTTTCTAAGTGGCAAAGTTATTTTTTTGTTTGTTTTCTAAGTGTTACACAGGGTCGCGAAATCGTGACATGTCATGATTTCGTGACATGTCACGAAATCATGACCCAAGGCAGAGAAAGCGAGGCCGAAAGACAAAGGGTCACGAAATCGTGACCCAAGGTGGAGAAAGCGAAGCCGAAAGAAAAAGGGTCACGAAATCGCGACCCAAGGCAGAAAAGGCAAGGCCGAGGGACACAAGGGTCGCAAAATCATGACATGTCACGATTTCGTGACATGTCGCGAAATCATGACATGTCGCGATTTCGTGACATGTCACGAAATCATGACCCAAGGCAAAAAAGGCAAGGCCGAGGGACACAAGGGTCACGAAATCGCGACATGTCACGATTTCGCGACATGTCACGAAATCACGGCCACTACAGGGAAGCCAAGGCGCGGAAGGCGCAAGGTCACGAAATCGCGACGTGTCACGATTTCGTGACCAAAGCAGGGAAGGCAAGGAGCGGAAGCCAAATGGTCACGAAATCGTGACATGTCACGATTTTGCGACCAGAGCAGGAGAACGGAGGCCGACAGACGAAAACGACGCGATATCGCGACAGGTCGCGATATCGCGGCCAAAACGGAGGGAAAGGGCTTGACGGAGGAAATGTCGCGATATCGCGACATGTCACGATATCACGACGAAAGCTGGAGAGAGAAAGCGTAGGAGGGAAATGGTCGCGATATCGCGACATGTCGCGATATCATGACCAAACAAAAAAACACGCACTCCAGCTTTCATAAAGACATCCCTTCGTGCGCGGCAAGTTAGAGGCAGTGGAGCAGTTGTTCCAAAGAAGGATTCCAACGGGCATGTTGGCCACTCGCACAGGGTATCTGGAAGATGTGTTTAAAGCAACTAACAGCAAGTAGCAAATCGAGAAGAAGATTCCGTTGGATATGGCAGCCAGTCGCGCACTTCACCTGGAGTCTCATCAATGCAACTTTCCAGAATTGTTCCAAGTGGCAATTGTAGATCATGGGAAGTGTAAAAGCACAGAGGATCGGGACCTCAATAAAAACCCATGGATTGTAATGAGAGGGGGTTGGCAAATGGCAGTTTGGCTGTATATTCTTGTAAATTTCTTCCAAAGTATTGAATACAAAATCTTGGGCTCTTGTTTCTCTGGTTTTCTGCATTATGCAAGATCTGTTCTCCACCAGAGAACCCCAACATATTTTGTGTATTATAGTGGAAGTGATTAGCCAAAGATGCTTTGAGAGTTTATGTATTTCTACTAGTGAAAGTTTTGGTAGGCATTGAAGATATTAGATTTTGTGCCAATACTGCATGACTCTTTGAATATGGTTTACCATTGATTTTGTTGGAGCCTTCTTAAGGGTTCTTTCTAACATTAGAAATTGGTAAAATCAAGTTTGGGAGAAATGAGTAAACAAGGCCCTTAATTGCAAAATATTTATAAAATAAAATTAATATTATGTTCATAAGGTGTTTAAAATAAAAAGTCCTTGAATTATTGTAATAAGGCCAATTTCAAGGTAACTAATACTAAAGTTATTTTTTTAGTGTGGAGGTGATTTGAGAGGATTATATTCAAGCCTCTTGTGTTTTTGGTGGTCTTCAACCCTATTGTTTTTGTTGTAGTCTTATTGTTATTATTTTTATCTTCTCAAGCTACTTCTTCAATCATGGGTTCAAATGACAACTACATGGTAACAAAAAAATTAAATGGTATAAATTATGAGATCTAGAAGATGGAAATGACATTGATATTACAAATAAAATATCTATGGGATTTAACAATTTAAGAGAGACTAACAAATCCATATGAACATACTAAATGAGATAAAAGGTGCATGAATACACGAGCACTCATTTTGTGGTAGATAGATCCATTAGTTAGAACTCATGTTCAAGAGCTTGAAACATCAAAAAAGGTTTGGGATACTCTTTCTACTATGTATGAGAGGACCATAAAACTTAAAGTAATGGATCTAATAAGTCATTTGACTCATCTCAAGTTGGAAGAAGGAGAGAGCATGAATGACCACCTCACTAAATTAAAAAGGATAAGAAATTAGCTATCCACTATGTAGGTATCATACAAATATGAAGATGTTATGGATTTTCTAATTGAAAATTTGCCTAGAAAATATCATAATTTTGTGTCCACTCTTGAGCTAATAGAAATTTTGAGTACAATGATATTGAATGAGCTATGTGGGTTCCTGCTATGTAAATAAGAGAAACTTACAAAGTTTAATGGTGAATCTAGTAAGAATGGGTAGGCACTAATGACTAAAGAAAAATGGAGATCTAATAACCAAGGAAAAAAAAATAAATACAAGACACCATAGCAAATGGAAGAATCATATAGGAGCAAACCACAAAATAAATAATGAAGGCAACAAAATTAGCATCAAAGGTATAGCAATCAAAAGTATAATAACATTCATACAAGGAATAACTATAAGATAACTTGTTATAAGTGTGGAAAATATGGGCATAAAGTAGATCAATGTTACATAAAAGAACACAAGTGGTATTCAAAGATTACATCCAAAAAATCAATCAAATTTTTTTCAAGAAGATGAATGTGCCAAAAATATCTTGCTCACTTCTCTTGCTACTTGTGGAAGCTCTACATATGCATGGTATATTGACTCAAGTGCAAGTTAGCATATGACCCATCACAAAGAGTATTTATACTCTCTAGAGATGAAAAATAGCTCCCATAAGATTATTTTAGGTGATAATTCTTCACTTGATGTTGAAGGTGTTGGCACTATTTCTATGAAGGATAATAATGACAAGAAATGGAAAATCACATATATACTTAATATACCAAATTTGAAGAAGAATATTCTCTCAGTAAATCAAATGATAAAGCATGAATACAAGGTAGAATTCTATCAAGACAAATGCTTGATAAAAGATATGAAGAATGGATATAGGGTTATAAAAGTAGGAACAATGGGATAAATTGAGTTTTAAGCTTATAGAAAAGGTATCTTATGTGACAATGCATGATTTTGTTAGTGAATTATGGCACCAAATATTTGGGTACTTAAATTATCAAATTTTATTTGCATTATCAAAGAAATAAATGGTTCTCGGCCTCCCATGGATCAAAGCACACATTGGTGTTTGTGAAGGATGTATGGTTGGAAAATAACATAGAGACTCATTTGAAAGGAGTACATCAAGAGCAAAAGAATTACTTGAGCTTGTGCATAGTGATTTATGTGGACCTATTACTCCTACATCACTAGGGGAACAAAATATGTGTTGACCTTCATAGATGATTTCTCTAGAAAGACATGGACATATTTTCTCAAGACCAAGGATGAAGTGCTCAAAAAGTTTAAAATTTTCAAGGCCCTTGTGGAAAACCGATATAACAAAAGAATCAATAGAATAAGAACAAACAATGGAGGAGAATATGTCAATTATAATTTCCAAGAAATTTTGTGAAATACATGGAATTTGGAGAGAGACAACAAATAGATACACTCCACAATAAAATAGAGTGGCTAAAAGGAAAAATAGAACTTTGGTTGAAATGGCTAGATGCATGATTCAATCTAAGAACTTACCTATGGAAATTTGGGTAGAAGTAATAAATACCACAACTCATATTCAAAATAGATCACCTACATCATGCCTTAACAATATCACACTAGAATAAGCATGGAGTGATAAGAAACCCAATGTATGCTATTTGAGAGTATTTAGTTATGAAGCATATGCTCATGTGCCAGATGAGATAAGGACTAGAAATTTTATCAATAAGAGCATTAAGAGTATTTTTGTTGGCTATGATGATCACAAGAAAGGATACATGCTATATGATCCTATAACTATAGATGATTTTATTAGTAGGGATGTGAAGTTTAATGAAGGTATTCAAAGTAGTGTTACCACTCCTCCATGCTATCCTCCTCAAATTAAGATTGATAACTTTGACATAGGTAATAATTCAGACAAGAAAGGTCCTAATGAAGATGAAAGTTTCCCTAAGAAGACAAGAAGTCTTCAAGATATCTATAACAACTCTAAGAAGGTTCCAATTATAAATAAAACTATAAATTATGCTTTGATGACTACAATTATGGAAGCCAATGATCCTCATAATTTTATGGAATCCCAAGGAGAAAGGAAATGGGAGGAAGCTATGCAAGATGAATATAACTCCTTGATCAAAAATCATACTTGGGAGTTAATGGAACTACCCAAGGACAAAAATATTGTTGGCAGTGGATGGATATACAAAACTAAGTATAAATTTGATGGGAGTATTGAAAAATATAAGGCTAGACTTGTGGTAAAAGGTTACTCTCAAAAAGAAGGAATTGATTATGGAGAAACATTTGCTCCTGTTGCCAAAATCACCACTATCAGAACAATCATTGCACTTGCAACCAATTCTAGGTGGGAAATTCATCAAATGGATGTCAAGAATGCTTTTCTTAATGGTGAGATAGAGGAAGAAATTTATATGTCTCAACCTCAAGGATTTGTGAAATATGAGGAAGAACACTTAGTATGTAGATTAAAGAAGTCACTTTATGGATTAAAACAAGCTCCAAGGGCTTGGTATGCAAAAATTGATGAATTCTTCAAACTTGAGGGATTCAATAGTAGTCCCTATGATCCAAACTTATACGTGAAATCCTTCAATGATAGAATGATCATAATTGTATTGTATGTGGATGATCTCATCATCATAGGTAATAATCTTCAGAACATCAATGGAGTGAAGTCATGTCTAAGGGATATGTTTGAAATGATTGACTTGGAGCTTCTTCATTACTTCCTTGGCTTTGAGGTATGGTAAATTAAAAAGGGTATCCTTATTTCTCAAAGGAAATATGTTAAGGACTTATTAGACAGATTCAAAATGTAAAACTATGCAAATGTATCCACTCCAATATTTGTAGGTACAAAGTTAAGTAAGTATATGGAAGGAGATGAAGTAAATCCAACACTTTATAGATAACTTGTTGGAAACCTAATATATTTGACTCATACCAGACCAAATATTTCTTATGTTGTCAATATGGTATCTATATTTATGACTTCTCAAAGGTTCCCCATTGGAAAGTTGTAAAGAGGATATTGTGGTATTTGTAGGGTACACTGAACATGGGCATTGAGTATTCATCTGGTGGGAAATTACTTATAGGATATTCAAATTCAGATTGGGTAGGATGTCTAGATGACAGAAGATCTACTACAGGATATGTCTTCTCACTTGGCTCAGGTCCTATATCATGGTATAGAAAGAAACAAAGTAAAATTACCTTATCTACAATAGAAGCAGAGCACATAGCAACAAACGAGGCAACCAAAGAGATCAGGTGGTTGAGGAATATTCTATCAAAATTACAACACTAGACACAACCCACTATATTGCACTATGATAATCAAAGTACCATCAATCTTGCCAAGAATCCAGTATTCCATGCTAGGTCTAAGCACATTGAAGTCTTTCATCACCACATTAGACAACTCATTCAACAAGTAGTCATTCCACTCCAATACTACTAGACAAAACATTATGTTTGTAGATATCTTCACCAAAGCCTTGAATGAAGCTACATTTGTTCATCTTAAGGTCTTCTAGGCTTGAAATATATTACATGAGTTTGGATGTAAAACTTAAAGTCACCCTCCAAATTTTGATGTAACAAGTTGTGTATTTGTCTTGGATCTTGCCAAAATGAATTTATGGGGGGATGTTGGAAATAAATTCATTCTGACTGATAGTTGGCATAATAAATTCTGTAGTGGTCAGTGCTGACCATCTAGAAGCACCGACCCGTCTCAGGTACCCATATTAGGTCTATAAATACAGCCCTTTCCTCCTGCATGAATCAAGCTCTCCTCTTCCTCTTTCTTCCTGCTCTCCTCCTCTAGTCTCTTTGGTGTATGTGTTATTATGGTTTCTATGGTGTATTGATCTGTGTATTAGCTGTGTTTACAGCTCATATAGTGCAATATATTCCAGCTGTGATTTCATCTATATCTTGTGTTATTGTGTACCCATTTCTGGCTGATTATATGCTCACAAGTAGAAGGTTAGAAGGTTGAGAGACGATCAGGCTGGATTATAAATAGAAAGTGCCGTATCAAAAGGAGGTGAAGGAAGAGGAAAGGTTTTGGAGTCTCTTGTTCGTTCTTGGAGGTGAGCGCTGAACTGTTGTTCTTTCACAGTGAGCCAAAATTTTGAGCGATGGAAGGCTGCATCTGCTGCTGTCATAGATCCACCAACAACGAAAGGAAAAGAGAAGATGGGAGCGAAAGTGAAGAGGATCAGGTTCAAGATTCTCATCTGTCTCATCCATTTTCTACCCGTCTGGCCTATCTGCAACTATATGCATATTTCCCATCCCAATCTTGGGTTTTTGCAAAGATAGCGGCCAGCCAAGATCAAGATTCGCGGAGGTTCTCTGCTTCCAACCAAACTGTGCAGAGATTCTATGCTTTCAACCTGGAGGGCCAAACCTGTTTTCCATTCCCTGAGATGGAAGAAGGCTTTGTAGGCTCAGCTACGGCGGTCCTGGATAGAAGGTATTATGTTATAGGGGGCGAAAACCTCTACCAAGGAACTATTTCCAATCAAGTTTCCGTTTGTGATCTATCCGTGTCGTACAAGTGGTCTTCTGCACCTCCAACCAAAATACCCCGGCGAAATGCCGTTGCCATTTGTGGTGGTGATGGAAGGCTTTACGTCTTTGGAGGGTGCCCAAAACCGAAAGAAAATGAAAGCGTTACCAATGCCATTCCCTGGGCAGAAATGTACGACCCTTCTACAAACACATGGACTGATCTGCCGCCTTGTGATGATCCACCGCTTGAGCCCTTGGTCGCAGTTGCATTGCCAGACAGAATATTCATACGTGGTGGTGGTGAGGGTAACGGGACTGGAATTGAGCTTCGTCTTTCTTCTCTGCAATGGTCTGGATTACCAGATGAGTTAATTCGGTTGTGGCGCGTGAATAGTAGCGCGGCTGCTGTTAATGGCATGTTAGTCACTGTGGGCAGAGATGAACGAGACGACCAACACTTCATTGCTTACCATGCTGACCGACAAGCCTGGCTAAGAATTGATGGGCCTCGTATCAGTTATTATGAAAATGCAAAACGATCCTACCTATTCTCTCTGAATTCCAATCTGGTCATATGTGATATCTATCACTCGCAGCAGCCAGAAAATGATGGGGCTTTAAGGTTCTCAGTATTTGAGATCAAAGAAGAAGATGAGAACTCCATGGTGGCCAATTTTTTGGCGGAAGTCTTCCCTCGAATTTCTCCTCTTATCTCAAGCAGCATGTCAGCAACGTAATTTAATTTTCTTTAATCCTTTCTTTCGTTTCATTTCTTTTGGTCTGGCAACGTAAATTTTATTTTCTTGAATTATTTCTTTCGTTCTTTCTTTGAGCAACGTAAATTTTCTTTTCTTGAATTCTTTTTCTTTTCTTTTGGTCTGAGCTTGAATACGTGTTCAGTTTTAAAATTTAATAAATTATTAGTATGCACTGTGCTAACACAGGGTTTTCTTCTTTGTTTTTTTCTTCTTCAGAGTGCATGCCTGCTCTGCAACAGGACAGTAGTAGCTGCCAGGCACTCAGTGGAAATTTTAGCACCAAAATATTGAATGGATGGCATTGAGAAAGATACAACATACGCTCAGAATAACTTTTTGTTTTCCTGTGGTTGTACTCATTGGAACACAAATTTGAGAAGAACAACTTTATTTTATATAAAGAAAAGTGTGGTTGGAATATATGTTTGGAGTTCAATACATATGTAGCAGTTTAATATTTGTTAAATTTTATCAAATGGCTTGTCAGATGAAGAAATATATAATGATAATCTGTAAACTTTTTATATCCACCGCATGACCGAACTGGTTACAGGTCTTTGAGATGTGTTGAAATTGTCAGATAATACATCGTGTTAGCATTGGCATATTTATTTTAATTTGAAGGAATTTTATATTTTATTGGTTGCATTGCATCTCTCTTGTCAATAAAATATGTAGCAATGTAAAATATAACATATATCATGCTTTTTAATTTTTTTTAGTATATCAGGTTAAATTTATTTATATGGCCTTTTAGTGTGTTGGTTTACATAAAAATATTTTAATGAATAATTTTTTAGATTGTAAAATGCTTGTGATGTTTGAAGTATTAAATGCTTATATAATATTAATAGAAATATTTTTAAAAAGTTTTCCTAATTTTGATTATATAAAAATTATAACTCAATAATAATAATAATAATTTATTTTTAAAAGTTAAATTTAGAATTGAAATAATTTTTTTTTTTCAATGTCTAACTTGAAAACATGTAGCTTAATAAATCAATCTTACTTACTAAAAATGTTATCATAATTAAAATAGTTTTTTAATTTTCATAAAATATTGTATAAATTATATTCACATTTAATTTTTGACAAGTTAAAACATAAAACAAGCTAATAATATCTTTATAAATAAAAGAGTGCTTAGAAGCTAATTTTTTGGTTTCAAAAATAGGAAATAAGAAGTAAGGCTAGGAAAAAACCCCTAGCTAGGGAGTGGAGGAGATTACCAACTACTTCAAAATTTAATAGAACACGTTAATATGGATAAAATTAGTTTATGGAACCAGGGGTGGATTTCAGAAGAATTACTCTTGGAAGGAAATGAAATTGAGCAAAGGAGTAACCATACAAGAGGTCTAACAAGGGATTTTATAAGACTAATTCAAGAAGAAGACTCTTTAGTATGGTCAAAGAACCCAACTAGTGGATAGTTTACAACTAAGGAAGGATACAAGGCAATCTTTGAATATGATAATAAAGAGGTCATTTTGTGGTGGAGCAAGATTTGCAAGGTGAAAGTGCCCCTAAAAATCATTTTTTTTTCTTGCAAAAAAAGGTCTTGGTAGGGTCCAAGTTAATGCAGCCTATGTGAAAGGAAGAAGAAACAATGGATCATCTACTAGTTGATTGTGATTTCTCAAGAGAAGTGTGGAGTTATATTCTACCCATGACTAAGGGGAAGGGATAGTGGTCAACAAGGAATCTATTGGAGAATATGTAGAAATGGTTCAAAGAAAAAGGTTTAAAGGAATGTATGTGCATTGCATTAATAGTGGCATGGGATCTATAGTTGGAAAAAAAATCTATATTGTTTGAGAGGAAGAAAATTCTACCTATACAAGTTCCAAACTTATAAACTATAAGGGAAGTTTGTAATTTAACAATGGATATTATGAAGTCTTGGGCTTTTTTTATGGAGCTTGTCAATGCAATCTAGGTAAATTTCAGGTAGGAGTACTTTATTAGGATAAAAATAATAAATACACTTTGAAAGTAGGTCTTTGAAAAGGCACAAATAATATGGTAAAGTGCAAGGATTTGATATTTTTGCTAAGAATAACAATTTAATAGGGAATAACAAAACTCCAAGTTTATGGTTATTCAAAATTGATGGAGGATTGAGTTTAAATATTAGTGGTATGTAAAATTTGATGCTTAGGTCTTATAATGAGCAGGTGAAATATCTAGAACCATCATTTACAAAGGTCTCATATAATTATATTTATAGAGAATTAAATGAGAAAGTGGATGACCTATCAAAAGTTGCCTTAGATATTCTAGTCAATACTTGGTTAAAAGAAGTAGTGTGGGACTATGATTCCACCACAATGTGCCTAATTTTGATTCTTGTTTCTATTTTATATAAGACGTGGTTTAGGGTACTTTTTGTGTTCTTTTTAGGCCTTGATTGATATTAAATGTCGCATCTATAAAATGACTAATGGCTCCTGGATTAAAGTACTCTCTAAGATGACTAAAGGTTGGCACTATTTTTATGGATTAGGTTTGATAACATTTTCAAAGAAATTTGATGTTTTAGAATAACTCTTAGTGGGGCTATTTAGTAAGGCATATGTGAGGATATAAAATATCTATCTCATTAAAATTTATTTTCAAACTTTAAAATAAAAATTACTATGTTTTTTTGTTCTTTTTATTATCTTCAAAGTACATAGAGAAAACAAGTTGATATATATATATATATATATATATATATATATATATATATATATATATGCATTTTACTAAACTGTGAAAACTGGTCAAGCCCAAGTGACTTGGTGAATATTTCATCCACTTGATATTGAGTTGGTACATACTCCATGTGTATAATGTCTTCTTCGACCATTTCTATGATGAAGTGATGGTGGATATCTATGTGCTTTGTTCTGGCATGGAATACTAGATTTTTGGTCATCTTAATGGTACTTTGATTATCACAATATATGTAATTTGAACATAGCCCAATATCCTAAAGTAATTGCCTCAACCAAATTGCTTCCTTAGTTGCCTCAACTACTGCTTTATATTTTACCTTTGTTGAAGATAATGAAATTGTGTTCTGCTTCTTGGTGCTCCATGAAATTGAACCTTGACCCAACTGAAAACAATAACCTAAAGTGGATCTTCTAGTTTCAGGACAACTAGCCTAATCTAAATTTGTGTAACCAATAAATAAAAATCATCACATGATGTGTACATAATGCTATGATGAGGGGTGGTCTTGAGGAATCTCAAAATCCTCCTAGTTGCTATCCAATGGCTCTTCTTAGGATCCTGCATGAATCTATAAATAATGCCAACTAAATAGGAAATAACTGGTCTAGTTGAAGTTAAGTAGATCAAACTTCCAACTAGTTGTCTATAAAGGATGCCATCAACCCTTTCTTCATCATCACTATTAACCCTTTATATATATAGACTATGTTATCATTTCTTTATTTCAAAGAAATTTTAACCTTTGATGTCCATTTTAATTATAAATTAATATTTGTTATACATTTTTATTTTAATTAATTGACCTTTTCAAGGAAGAGTTACCTAACATATATCAAGAGTGAAAAAAATAGTTAAAGTATTGATGGAATATTTGATGGTTCTATTTTTATGATGAAATTTTGATAATAAACATTTGATTATTTAATCCTTAATAATTAAAGAGAAAATAAAAGTTTCTATTCATTTTGAATAACTAGTAAGCTTGATATAAAGATAATGTGCTAAAGTCAATATTTATCTAATGTTGAAAGAAGCATTAAAAATTCAATCCCACTAATCATTTTTTGTACATATTAATTTTGTAATGTATTTGCATAAATTTTAGTATGCATTTTTAAAATCCTAATAATATAATACAATATATTATTTTTTATTTGTACAATATTTAATAAAAATATATTTGCTTATATTATAAAGTTGATTTTAATTTAAATATATAATTTATATTTAGTTTCACCTAAAATTCACAAAAATGTCTTTATCAGAATAAAATGTTAAATAATAAAACAAAAAATACACAATATATTAAAATGTTTTAAAAATAAAATATTATTCTATAATTAAAAAATTTACTCACATTTTCACATGTAGTTGTTGGGTGTTACATGTATGAGGAATATCACATGAAGTGTACCTCTTTTCAAGGAGTCTAATTCAAATAAATTGGTTATATTTATACAACATGTACCTTATCTATATGAGGTTGAACATCTAGAGTGTAGGCCTCAAAATCTCAAGAAAATATTCCATATAGGGACTAAATAATGACTTGGATAGTGTAGAAGAATTGTATAGAAGGTGAAGACAAAAAAATGTTTTTTAATGGATAGAAACTAACACATTTCATCAAGATCTCCACTCACAAGAGGCTTTACTATAAAAATGGAGTTTGTTGGAAATTGAAATTTGAAATTCATAAATAGGTAGTGCCTCCTCTTATTAGAAACATTGGATTTTGGAGTCCTATATGTCTAAATAATTTTTTATTATGCCCTTCCATTGTAATATTGTTTAATCTAGAAAAACATTAGGAAAAAAAACATTTATTTCTATGATGATTTTGTATCATGCTCCTTTTTGGATATTGCTTACAATGTACTTTATTTTCATTACAAATAATATCTTGTTCTCCATTCTACATAGTTTCTAATATTCCATAATCCAAAACTTTAAGTTTCATACTAGTTGTATTAGAGTAATTTATATTTTAAGTATACATCCACCAAGGTAAAATTAGGTAAAATATTAAGTATTAAATATATTATTCCTATGATTATCACCCTTGATGTAATATAAGATCTCAAATGGCAACCAAATTAGACAACCCTTAGATATTTAATCCCTTAAAGGAGACATTGAATGAAGGCCTTATGAAATAAAGGATCATAATCATGGATCAATTTGCTTAAATTCCTAAAGGATCCCTATAAATCCTACAACATACTTCTCTAAACAACCTTCCATTATCCTCAACCATTTAATGTATCCACACATTTTATGGTGTAGGTGAATTTTGAAAATTATATTATTCAAGGTAAATTTATTGTTGATGTGGTAGGATATTGGGATGTTTAGTTGAAAGAAAAAAGAAAATAGTATTATTTATTTTATCCGTGATAGACCCAATAAAATATACGAGATGGAAATAAAGAGAAGAGTTGATTATATAAATAATAATAATAAAAAAATTCTCTTGAAAAAAAATTGATAGTATATTTTTCTATATATAAATTTGAAGGTAGTGCAAAAAAATGCTTTTAAAATATTTTAGGCTACATAACCTATTTGAAATTTGAGAAAAATATATTTCAATAAGTTTAGCATGGAGAATGCAAATTTTAAATCATTTATCTCATGAGATGATTTCATAGAAATTGTTAAAAATGAACAATATCACATGGGATCATATAAAGCATTCGATGACAACTATATCAAGATAATGATTGGTTTGTTCAAGATTATTTTGATACTTTTCATTCAATGAGGACAAATATTGGTATTCAAGATACTAAAATGTATTCAAACTTGAAATACTATAGTTGGATACAATGGTATATTTGCAAGGACATTGACCTCTTTGGATTATAGACCTTGATAAAGGTTTATAAATTTATAGTTAAACTAGAGCAAAATCATACTTCAAAAAAAGCAAAAGAGAAGAACTAATAAGTAAAAACTATAATACCAAGATCCATATCAATAAATTTAAAGAGGATCATCTCCATAACCAATATTAAAAGTATAAAAATAGTCCAAAAATAATAAGGCACTAGAATCAATGACCCTTTCAAAAATTTTAACCCTTTAAAGTAGCAACTAGACTATTAAACAAAAAAGCATGTTCACTTCCAACAAAGATTTATATTTCCTTCACTATTCTTCTTTCTTTTCTATCAATGTTTCACACAATTCCTTATACTACCCAATATGTTAGAATATCATGACTTATAATAAAAATTAGATATTATCTTCAAAGACTTTAAATTATTATGTAAGAAAAATCCTTATCATAAATAATACTAGTAAGCTTACCTTTTTCTCTTCAATTTTAGTTAGATGAGGAACTATATATTAAATCTAAAGGTATCATGTTATGCAACTTTGGAATAAGACCAAGGATCAAGACATTACCAACATTTTCATTTAATTTCTTTAATGTGATCTAAACTATGACCCTAGTCATGTCATCATAAACATAGGGAAGTAAAAACTCATAAAGTGTAAGTTTGATCTATGTAGCTAATTTTTCATTTTTCTTTTCCAATTATCAAGATATATTCTTTGGAAAGTATGTATTGGCTCACTACTAATCACAAGATCATGATAATTCTTCAAAGTTAAGAATATTTATTCCAAACATTTAAATGCAAGGACTTTTTTAATTTCCTTTGATTTGAGGAAAAGGAATACCTTAGTCTATCTTGAAGTCAATATAAGAAAATAAATATATGTATCATATAACTTGCCACATATTTTATCCCTCTAACGTTGTGATAATATATGTAAAATATGAATCTTTTGATAATATCTCAAAAGTAAATGTATTGACATTTTTTTGGAAGAAGAACACTCTAGAAAGACAAATGAAATTAACAACCTAAATATAATATATAAAACTAGATTGAATGGAACATTTAAAAACATTCACTTACTTCCATGTGATTATGCTAAATTGATTAAACTAAATGAATACTCCAATTTATAGAGATACAAAATATACACCCCTACTAAGAGTGCTAATAATACATTGCTTATCTCTAAAGCCAATTCTTCTAAAAGTAAAATTACTAATATTTTCTAAATATATAGACAACTATTTTAGATTTTTTAACCATTGTATCCTTTATTATATTTGGAATATTTTTATTTTTGTTTTTGCTCTTGCATTTTTAAGGATCTTGCAAAGTAAATATTAAAATATTTTAATAAAAATAAATAGGAATTATAAAATCCATGTTGTTAGTGGGTGATGCATGTTACTATGACATGATCCATCAATATCTCAAGTGTGGAATTTATCTCAAAGACTAATAATTATAAACTTTTGGTAATATATTACAACCCTAAGTCATGAATCTTGCATATCACCAAATCAGGATTGACTTAAAAGAATTGGATTGGTGGCAGATATGTAAAAATGAAAGGAAAAACCTAGTTGAGGTGGAACAAAACTAGTGGAGATGTAAGGTACCATTTGATATCTTCAAAGGTATCATGACATTCTTGGTACCATTCAAACACTGTCCTTTTTGTAAGAGATGATTAAATGGCTTGCACTTATCTAATAGTTGAGTGATAAAACAATGAATCGCTTGGATATTTCCTTGAAAGCTACATAATTATTTTAAATTTTTATGGGGCAATAGTTTTGTTATGTCCTTGACTTTATTGGAGTCCAATTAAATACCCCTCTGAGATACGGTGAAGCCTATAAATATGCCTAAGGTGATCCCAAAGATAAACTTTTTTGTATTTAGTCGCATGTTATGCTCGAGTAGCCAATAAAGGACTTTGCATAAAACATCAATGTGTTGGCTACACTACTTGGATTTAGCCAGTTTGTCATCCACATAATCTTCCATTATTTTGTGTATGTAATCATGGAAGATATAGTTCATGTCACATTTGTATATATCATATGCATTTTTAAGTCCAAAAAGTATGACCTTATAGCATAATGGGCCCCAAGTCATGGTGAAGGATGTTTTGTGTTGATCATTAAGGTTAACCTAAATTTTGTTGTAACATAAAAATGCATCCATGAGGATGAGCATTTTATGCCCAACTATGGAATTGACCAATGTTTCAATATTTATAAGGGAAAAATTATCCTTGGCACATGCTTTGTTGATATCAAAAAAAATAGTGTATATGTGTATCCTCTCCTTTTTATTTTAATAGATACCATGTTTGATACCCACTCAATGTAATCGATTAGTTGGATAAATACCATGTCTAGAAGTTTTTGTAGCTCTTATTTTATCATTAAAGCAATTATGGGGTGCATTTTCTTGAGTTTTTGTTTGATCGACTTAGCATCATTGTTGAGGGTTAAATTATGGACAACCAACTATGGATCAAGGCTAGGCATATCACTGCAAGACCAGGAGAAGATGTTCTTATTTTGATTCAGAGGATGTATGAAGCTCTCTTTCTTTTGAGGATATAAGCTCTTTTCATATTTAATGATATGGGGGTTATTGGCATCAAAACTAATGTTTATGTCGATGGTGTCTTCCACAAGCATGTGGAAGCCATCTTCAAGCTAGGTAGAAATAGTGATAAGATGTATGTGATCCACTATATTTTCAATAAGGATCTTATCATGAATGACTTTGGCATGGTTGATAGCAAGAGTTTGAAAGGGGAAGGGTGGAAGATAAGTATTAAATTGTTGTATCACAAGTTTTGAGATGTACATCCACTACATTTTCAATAAGTACCTTGTCATGAACGACTTTGATATGGTTGATAGCAATATTTTGAGAGGGAAAGAGGGCAAGGTAAGCATTAGATTTTTGCATCATATGTTTTTATGGAATAAATTCATGTGGGAAAGGATCAGAAAGAATGTGATTAAATTTTATATAGTTTGGATTGATGCTAATAATTATGTCAGGATGGGCAACATAATGGACTAGGGTAATTAAATAGATGGATATCATGTTCACTAAAGGGTTCAAATAAGATAAGGATATGGAATCACTAGAGGAAGTGTAGACACCAAAATAGCACCAATCCGATTATGTGACTACAAACACTGATCGCTTTGACACACATAGCCCCCAGGGCAGCCCTCAGAGGTTAAACAATGGTCCTAACCACTTTTACAGCAATTTTGGAAGGTCAGAAGGCAATTTGGCACCTTCGGACAACCTACTCCAAATCCATCCCACCCTGGGATGAATTCAAATTGGAATCCGTCTCACCAAGGGACGAATTCTAAATTCGTCCCTGGGTAGGACGAATTCTAAATTCATCCCTGGGTAGGACGAATTCTAGGTTTAACGGGAAAAAATAAGAATGGTGCCAAGTGGCAGCCAAGGACAATCAGTTGATGACTCTCGCCTCGCACGCGTGTGTGGGTGGGCGAGATGGGTCGTTAGAGGAGCTGTCACAAGGGCAGTTATGAAAGCCCAAGTCATGGAGGACTCCCCTCCCTCATGGGAAGACATGACCGCCACATGGCACCTATGACCAACACATGGCGCTTATGCATCCCTCTCAAAAGAGACCCCATGGGTCTATAAAATGTGTGACTTTTCTCACCCAAGGAGGACAGATTGGAGGTGATTTCAAGCAATGAAGTGCTGTCCAATTGATTACCCACTTGCATCTTTTTTATTCACCTTCTCACATCCACTAATCTCTTTCGCAAGGGAGGTTACTAGGTGGATTTTGGAAGTGTGGATTCAACCCAAATCCAACATTTGACCACCTTACACCACCAATTTGCAGACACCCCAATCCTAAGAGGTTTTGGGCCCATCCCTAGTGGATTGGCGCCGAAATAAAGTGCCAACGGTTGGAGGCCCACTTGGGCACCCCGCATTTTTTAAGTTTTATTTTAAAAGCATTCTAGATTATTTTTTCATATTGCATCTTATGTTATTCTATCTGGTTAACTCATAACTTGAATTTCATAACATTTAGATCAGATTTTATCATGCCTTTTGTCGCTTTGTCGTCCTACTAACTTGCAGGTGGCGATATCGAATTCCCGAGGATAGAGGCCAAATTGGGAGAATCCGACCATCTGGGTCATCCCAAAATGGCCCCAATTACATAACCCCTCTGTTTTTAGGTGTTTTGGAGGTCTCAGGAGTCGACATTGGAGCAGCATCACTTCAGCTTTTTCAACATAGTCGAATTCGTCCCACCCAGGGATGAATAGCAGTCAGAATTTGTCCTGCCCAGGGACGAATTCCAGGTGAAGGCAGATTGGCCAACTGTTTCAGTGGCAATGGCCTTTTGATAATGTCTTCTGACCTCTGTAAAATTTGTAGGTGACTTAGATCCATTTTATTCACTGTATTCAACAATCTTTTGCATGCATCTTTTGGCAATTTCAAAGAACAAACACTTCTTATTTGTAGCAGGTGCTATTGACATCTTTGTTGTTTCTTTGTTCATAGGAGGAGCAGCAGAGGTTAAGGACTCATCAACATCAGCGGCGGCATCTTCTTGGCCTGCCCATCTCAAGTGTGGGCACGCGGGAAAAGGAACATTAAGTCTTGATTGTAATCAAATTCTTTTAACGCTCCTAGCCCCTGAAAAGGGAGGAGGCGTCTTTGTAACAGAGATCAAGAGATTTTAATGAAAGGGTTGTGTTTTCTCCATTTTCTTGTATCTCATTTCAATGCGTCTCTTTCATTTCATGCATTCTACATTTCTAGGACTTAAGCGTATTTGATTTTGAATGCATCGCAATTAGTGTTTCCTTCGCCCGAAATCTCGTGCTTTTAGTGGCGATCACGATGGGACTCTGTTCCCTGGTTTTTAAGATCACGTAAACTAATTAAATTTTTGTGTTTTGTGCTTGATAGGTACCCTTTTTGGTTTCTGATTGTTATTCATCCTTGAGCGTGGCGATTGCTTTACCGCAATTCGTCCGACCACGAGACGAATTCAAATTCGTCTCCGGGAGGGACGAATTCTGTTCTGTAATTCGTCTCATCGAGGGACGAATTTCTTTCTGCAACTTTTCATAGTCGAAGATCAGAAAACAATAGATTTGGGCAGGAAAAGGTAAGGGTTCTAAACTGTTCCTATTACTTTCTATTTTTTTGTTTCTATTTTCTTTCAAATTTTGCATGCTTAAATAAAGTAGTGTTGCTGCATGTTTCATTTTTCAAATAAAAGGAATCACACACACTTCACGCAACAACTTTAAACCAAGGAGCTGGTCGTAAGACCCCAGCCCTTGAGCAAGACCAACGGTGGGTTCATCACCACCTTGGCTTAGCTTTGCATCCATTTCCCCGATTGTCACCTGTTGTTAGGCGTAAATCCCGACGAAAGTTGACCGAGTGTCACCGGGGTGATTCCCATGCACGCGAGGATAAGTCTTCTATGGTAGGTGCCATTAACCGGACAATCCCCCTTTCGTATCGCCTACGTACCACGTACCATCTGCTCTCACGTACCTATAGTCTCCCTCTCATAAGGGCGGGTATATAGAGAGGTTGGTATATCGGCCTGGTTGGTATATTGAAGGGGCGACCATTATGGGAGTTATATGAGCCTTCATTATGCATTTAAACGTTCTTCAAAACTTGCAAAAACAAAACAAAACATCAAAATGCACTAAACCAGTTTAGGACACACTATTAATCCTTAAAAGAGATAATCACTGTTTGTGTATGTGTGTGTTCATTTCTGCTTAGTGTAACTGTAGACACCAAAACAGCACCAATCCGATTATGTGACTGCAAACACTAATCGCTTTGACAAACACAGCCCCCAGGGTAGCCCTCAGAGGTCAAACAGTGGTCTTAACCACTCTCATAGCAATTTTGTAAGGTCAAGAGGCAATTTGGAACATTCAGGCACTTTGCTCAGAATCTGTCTCACCCAGAGACGAATTCAAAATGGAATCTGTCTCACCCAGAGACAGATTCTGAATTCGTCTCTGGTAGGGATGAATTCCAAGTTTAACGGGCAAAAATAAGAATGGCGCCAAGTGGTAGCCCAGGACAGTCAGTTGATGACTCCTGCCTCGCACACATGTGTGGGTGGATAGATAGGCCGTTAGAGGACTATCACAAGGGCAGTTATGAGAGCCCAAGTCAATGGAGGACTCCCCTCCCTCATGGGAAGACATGACTGCCACATGGCACCTATGAACAACACATGGCATTTGTGCTTCCCTCTCAAAAGAGACCCCATGGGTCTATAAAAGGTGAGACTTTTCTCACCCAAATGGACAGATTGGAGGCGATTTCAAGCAACGAAGTGTTGTCCGATTGATTACCCACTTGCATCCTTTTGGTTCATCTTCTCACATCCACTAATATCTTTTGCAAGAGAGGTTATTGGGTGGCTTTTGGAAGCGTGAATCCAACCCAATCCATCCCTATTGCCTAGACCTAGGCCTTGCATGGTTTCTACCAAGATGTAGAGGGACAAAGGGTGGTTGAACCCTACTCTTGATTTATCATATAGCATATGGTATCTTGGTTGACAAAGAATGTGCATTCCTTGTTTGTATCTACCCAATCCATATCCATGCCAATTACATTGGTCTAGGTATTCCAAGGTGAAGTCTGGGTTGGACAGATAGTCAACATTCCCCGCAAATGACTCTTCATCCTCTTTCTCTTGTAGGTGGGGTTCAATACCGTTCTCGAGTCCCCCATATACAAAATTGGTCTAATTTGGTGGGTAGCCTAAAGGTACGATAGTGTCGATGGGGAGGCGAGGTCTCCCCATGTCTTGCATGGATTCGAGCGTGGGTGTTGCCACAATGTTTCACACTAGGTACTCCTCCAGGCCCGTATTGGCCATCTTAATGTAATTTTTGATAGTTGAGGGGGAGGAAATGGGAGTTCTCCCTGAGTCCACTCCATTTTGGGTGAACCAGGTGTCTCGACTTCCATTTGAATAGGCACCTCTTCGATAGAGATTTTTGAGACTAATGGTGGTACCTCCTCTAGGGGCTTCTTCCCATTGTCCTTCAGTGTGGCCACCATAGGTGGCATTGTTGGTGAAGGGACAGATGATGAATATGGGCCAGGTTGGTGAGTTGAGGGACTCAACAACAAGGATGTAGGTGGAATCAGACCCTGTGTGGATGGATTCAATTGCAATTCCAAATATGATGATGAGAGGTCGATTGTGGCATCAGTTACACCGCATTGCAAAACTTAAAGGGCTCTAAATCTTCTAAGACTACATGTACTTGCCCTTTGTATGTGTATTTGAGGTATTGATGGGCTATCGAAGGGACACACTTCATGTCCTTGATCCAAGGCTGGCCTAGCAAGATATTGTAGGCCATCTCACCCTCAACGATGTGACACAACGTAGGAATGGTCTTTTGTCCTACTTGTATGGGCAGGACAATTGTGCCAACCATCGAGCATAGCGCATCGTTTAATGCTTGAAGAGTGTAAGTGGACGCCACAATGTGGGATGCTGGCAGCTTAAGGTGTTTTAATGTCACTATCATGATTATGTTGCTGGACAAGCTAGTGTCCAACAAAACCCTCTTGAATGGAATATTGTTGACCTGCGCAATGACGTGCAGGGGTGGATCCACCATATCACCAGTCACCAGTTTTAGTTCATCTTCCCTGAAGGTTATGACTGGTTCTGTGCACTATTTCACATGTCCCACAAAATTGTTGAAAGAATTGGCTTCGTGGGGTTGTAGCTCAATGGATTTGAGTATCTCCATCAGAGCCTCCCGATGGGGCGGTGATTGTTGGATGAGCTCATAAATGGAGAGCCTAGCCGACGTGGTCCTTAAACTTTGAGTAAGTTTAGTCCGAATCGTGGCCACTAGTCTAGGCAAGGGAGGTTGCGTAGGGTGTTGTGGAGGTTGTGACGTTGATGGAACATCTCTTGTAGTTGCAATGGGTGCAGCCGTGTTTGGGTATCTTTTGTTCCGTGTCACGATGCTTATCATCCCTACGTATCCTTGCATGGGGCAGTTTTTTGTTACCTCATTCACTTGTAAAGTCTTTGCCTATGCATCATGGGCAAGCGGGGGTCTTTGAAGACCTCCATCTATTGGTTGCTCAGCGCTACGGGACTATTTACCATGAGCGTTTTGTTGTCTATCAAGTCCTGCACTAAGTGTTTCAATTTCCAACAAGTGAAGATTTCATGTCCTTTTTGTCGGTGAAATCTACAATATAAGTCTTCCCTATAGCCCTTGGGTTTTGGCGTGTTGGGGTCTATGGGCCGAATTTTTGGCAAGTTTATCAGGTTTGCCATGAACAAGCGGTCAAATAAGGAGTCTCTAGACTCCGTGAATTATGTTAATTATTGCCTAGGGCGACGTTGCTGATTTTACTCTTGATTATGATTTTCCTTTTCATTGTTATCAAGAGGAACTTCTTGATAATTAGACTTTGGGGGCTATGTCGTTTGTGCAGGCTTTGGTATAGTTATGGCAACCTGATTTACCACGACAGGTTTTGGTTGCATGGGCCCAATTTTAGCATTTTTTGGCCACTCTTTCTTGCACGGCTTGGCAATCTCACCATATTGTATTTTGATATCCTCAATTATCTTGGATTGCGCCAAGGCTTCTTCAAGGGTGGCATATTGTTGTAGCTGTAATAGCACGGAGATCGACCTTAAGCAACTCTTTGAAAACATTTGAGCCATGTCGGCCATGAGAGGGAGGTAAGGCAGCTTTGAAAGCAATGTCCTCCACCGATTCCCATAAGCGACTATGGTCTCATCATCATCTTGCTTAAGGCCGGCTATGTCCTTTAAGGATGCCTTCTTCTTGGTGTTGAAGGCAAAACATTCAAGGAACGCGTCCACTAGCTAGTTTATATTATTGATGTTATGTTTCAGCAACTGGGTAAACCAATCTAAGGCAGGGTCTGTGAACGTGGTTATAAATGTTCTCAGAAGCAATGCATCGTTGTCCTAAATGCCAAAGCATTGACTCAGGAACCTTGTTACGTGCTCTTGGGCATCCTCATCCCCTCTAAAAATTGCCAATTGAGGCACTTTGAAGTGTTCGGGGTATGGGGGTGCCAAAACTGAAGGATGCACAGGGTGACTGCGAAGTTGGCGTAAGGTGGCATTTTGGGGCCCTGAAGTCTTAGTCTCCACAGACTCTAAGCATTCTAGCAGTGCTTTGTATGCATCAGAGGATTTGATTTCCTCTTCTTTGGTTTGTTCCTGTTGTGAATTGTGAGGAACTTGAGGCCTATGGAGGGGTAGCCGGATAGCGCCCCCTGCCTTGGTAGGGCATTTCAGCCCGCTCTTCTTCTCACTCAAATTCCTCATAGACCTCATGAGGAGTTTTTGGGTGTGACCTATAAACATGGATGGGTGCCCGAGGAAGGCGTCCATCATTGATTCTAGGAGTGGCCTCCCACTCAGGTCTAGGAGGTCTTGGAGGTAATGCTTGATAAGGTCATGGAGACCTATCTCGTACTAAGGGGTTGTGCCTCTCATAAATTTCTATCTTATGCGTGCGAGGGGTTGGAATCCTCTCATGCATAGTATTCTAGAAAAACTCATCTGTTTGGCGTTGAATGTGCTCTTTGTTAATATGATACAGTTGTTCTAACTACTGTTGATCTTGTCTAAGCTGTGTGATTTGCGCTTGGCAGATGACATGTTTGGCAAATGCCAAGTCGATTTGTTCTTTCGTCCTAGGTCTAGGAGGTCTAGACACCTCCCCTACATATCTATCTCAGACATGGTGATCTAAGATCTCTATGGGTCGCTTTCCTCTATCGAGGTTAGCAGCATTCACCCGAGGCTCTAGCCTCAATAGGTGATCTTGATAATCAGCAGGTGCGAAGGCGCATTGCTGCCATGAGATGTATTGCTCTTGAGGAATATACTGGTTTTCCTTGTGCTCCCTTTCATACATGTGAAAGGGATGGACAGAGTTGTCTTGCCCTATCTAAATAGCCTTGTGCTCTATATTTGGCCTATTAGTTCTAACAGTAATGAGGGGTGGAGGAGGAATGATATAATCATGTGGGCCCTCCTTATGAACCCTATGCTACTCTAGCACTTCATCGTGTAGTGGTCACTCATAACGAGTGTCTAAGGGGGCCTTCACATGTGTGTACTCCTCCTAAGAGGGTCTGTGTTGAATGGAAGTGCCCCTCAAAGGGGTGCCTCTATAGTCCTATTCTGTAGTGGTATGGTGTGGACTATGTTGTGGGTCAGGCTGCCAAGGTGGTATAACCAAGTCCTTGGGGCTATAACGGAGGCGAATTGTGCCTCCTTGCATACTTTCCATAGCTTCTACCCGTGATTGGGCTTGGCTACGGGTATATACTATGGTGGTGGTTTTTCTAAAAATATATGTATATTTTTATCTCCTTTACAATTTTTATGCTATACCAAACAAAATGGGACCACCCAAACAAAGAAATGATTATCTTTTTTACAAATTAAATGTGTGTCTTAGATCTGGTCCAGTGTGTTTGATTTTTGTTATGTAAATCTTGTAAAGAAAACTTTGTTATACATGCATAATGAGGGCTCTTGTATCTCCAAAATGGTCACCCCTTCAATATATCATTGCCAAGTCGTTATACCGAACCTCTCAATATACCCGCCCTTACGTGAGGGAAACTATTGGTACACAAGAGCAGAACAGTAAGTGGAACATAGGTGGTATGAAAGGGGGATCACTGCTATTTTTGACACCTACCTTAGAAGACTTATCCTCATGCATGGGGAATCACCCCTGCTACACTTGGTCAAATTTCATCAGGATTTACGTCTAGCAACAATCGCAATCAAGGTATATGTATGCAAAATCCAAGCCAAGGTTCTGATGAAACCCACCGTTGGTCTTGATCAAGTGTTGGGGTATTAAGACCAACTCCTTGATGTTAATTTTATTAGGTGGTGTGTGTGGTTCCTTTTAATTGTGTAAAGAAAGAAAACATAAAGCAAAAGATGATTTTCACTAATGCAATGCTTTAAAGTATGTTTTATCTTTCGAGAGACAATTAGTAGGAAAAATGAAATCACAAAACATGACTAGAACTGAAACCTATAATGAGGACTTGCCATTTGTGCAAGTATCATGCAAGAAAATCGAAGAAAAATGCATTCATAATCAAGTTCCTTCCATTTAATTTACTCTATATTTTTATTTATTTTTTTCTTTCTTGCAAGAAAGGAAAACAAACTACTTAACCTTTCTATGCAAGTGTCTGAAAATAAAGCAAAGAAAATAAAAAATTACGAAACAGAAAGTAGAAAAACACAGAGGATGTTCAGAAGGCCTACCTCTTCTCTGTCTAAACTAGATGCCTTTGAGTTTCTGCTCAGAAAATGCACAAAGCTCTAATCATCCCAGGGTGGGACGAATATCAGGTCTGCATTCATCATAGGGTGGGATGAATATGTATTCATCCCAGGGTGGCATGATTAGTAGTCCAGTACCTGAATGAGTAACACCTGCAAAGAAAAACCACAAATTTGGATCAAAAACCTGATCCTAACAGCATGGGACAAGTCCCACCATGATCGCCACTGAAATAATTGTAGAAAAAAGGTGTACCGATATGATGCAAATAAAAATGGATATAGATGCTAAGTCCTACGAGTGCAATGGGCAATGCATGAAAGAAATGACGTAGAAACAAGATGTGAGCAAACAAAGTGGGGCCTCCTTTATTGATTTTGTTTTTAATCCAATTACAATACATCCCCCCTCTAGGGCTCAGAACATTTGATACAATTTGTCACACTAATAGATGCCCGAAAGAAGCCATGCTTCCAAGATCGGACGGTACGCTTCCAACATCTTCCGCGTGCCCACATTCGAAGTGGGTGGGCTAAAATTTTTTTCCACTTGTGTCCATGTGTTCATCGTTCATTTCTACCCCTCTAGTATTCCTAGCAGTGGGATCCTACGCACATAAAGACAACAAATCATTAATAGCATATATGCATATCTAGAAAAAAATGCAATCCTGAAGGCCTCCAGTGGGCGCTTGTGCAATATCAATGATAGGATTGGTAAATTGATTACAAAATGATATATAAATGTAAAGGACAACTTCCAAAATTGGTATCACCTAATTTTGCGTCGAAGCGGCGTCAGATGGCCCTGTTATGCTCGTTTGCGTAGGGGGCCTCTCGCGCTCCAATGTCCCACCTATGCTCATCCAAATCACTTGAAAATATTTATTTAGGCATCATACATTATTCTAATACTACCCATATGCTCGAAATTTGCACATCCTACACAGATTCTCCTATATGTGACAGGGGTGCCCTACGAGCTAATTAATACATAAAATGATAAAATGATAGTAAAATCATGTCAGAATGAGTTCAAACTTTAACAGAGGCATTAATATATCATTTGGGAAATATTACAAAAATAATAGTAAGTAAATCATGCACATATTTCTAATCGCTCTGGGGTGGGACGCTGGGAATTCGTCATAAAACCTGCAAAAAGTGACCTTGCAAATGTCCTACCCAGAGGCCTCCAAAACTCCTGTAAACTTGCGGTTAGACTAAAAATAGCATTTTTAGATGACCCAATAGGTAATATTTGGCATATTATGCCCAGGTTATCTTGTATCTTAAGGCGCTCCCTATAGGTTAGTAGACGCATAAAATGACAGAAACTAGGTCAAAACATGTCAGAAAGCAATGAAATTTGGACAGCAGCATAAGTACATTAGATATAATAGAATGCAAAAATAATAGTCACAAAACCATGCATAAATTTATAATCTCTTCGGGGTGGGGCGATTAGGACTGCAGTAGTTTGGAGGGCACCCAGGGGTGAGACACCCACCGTTTGGGGCCTAGTTTTGACACCAATCCAAGTGTGATGGGTCCAAAACTTCCTAGCGGGTTGTTTTGATGATTTTGGGGTGGGATTGTGGCTGATTGCTTGGGTTTTTGGATCTGGATTGCATTCCTAGTGTTCACTCGATAACCTCTCTTATAGAAGAGAGAGATTAGGGATGTAGGAAGCACAAAGAGGAATGGGGGTATAGTTTGGCAACACTTTGTTGCTCCAAATGCTCCAGATCTATATTTTTTTTGGGGCGAGGAGGATCACCTTTTTATATACCTAAGGGTCTCATTTGAATGCGCATGTGAGGGCACCACAGGGGAGATAATATTCCTCCCTAATTAGGGCCTCCTTGATTGAGGCCTCTCTGATTTGAAACGTTCCCTCATAATTGCATGCCTTGAATGCGGAGTTGGCAGATTTGGGCTGCCATTTGTCAAGGTTTGACTTTTTTCTAGTCAAACCTGCTAATCGTCCCACCCTGGAGCGATTGCTACTAATCATCCTGGGGTGGGATGAATAGGGTTCTAATCATCCCAGGGTGGGACGAATAGGGAGCAAAGTGCTTAAAAAGGTGCAAAACTGACCTCTGACCTTCCAAAACTGATTTGGGAGTGGTTAGGACCACTGTTTAACCTCTAGAGGCTATCCTAGGGGGTATGTATACCAATTCGGTCAGTTCTTGTAATCACATAATCAGATTGGTGTTGTTTTGGTGTCTACAATATGTAATATTTTAAATAATTTCCTATTCGTAAAGTTCTGATGCATTTTGGAAAATCCCTTTTGAGTTTATTTCCTTATAAAATTCAATGAAGAAATGTTTGCCTGAATTTCAAAAAATGGATAAGACAAAGGCCCAAAGGAAAAACTTGACAAATTTGATATGCATTTACGTTCGCCCCAAGAAAGAGGTGAATGCTCCATTCACCCTTGAAAGGGATGAACGAGTTCAAAAATTTCACAAAGGTGAAAGATCAAAATAACAGGGTCGTGTTCACCCTTCCAAAGGGGCGAACGTGTCAATCACCCTTCTTCGGGGTGAACGTGCCTTGGCAATATGTAGTGGTGCACGCACCCGAAAATAAACTCAAATCAGGTTCGCCTTGGTTGAGGGGCGAACATGTCATTAACCCCTCCATGGGTGAACCAACATATATGGTGAAGCATGGTTGTGTTCGCCCTTCCATAGGGGTGAATGTGTCATTCGCCCTTTCTAGAGGTGAACGTGTTTTATAAGAGTGTCGCACATTCCTTTTCAGTTTACAAAGGGGTGAAATATATCTTGAGGCGAAAGTGAACATGAGTGAACAGGAATTTGGTCAAGACATTTAAATTTAGCATTTAATGAAGCATGCCCTCAATTACTCCATTTTGTGGATCACAAAGAGGAAGGCAAAGAGAAACGAGCTTTCATGATTTCCAATGTATCGGAAGTGATCCAAAGAATTTAATGTTTTCTCCTAACATGCACACCTCCATCTGAAGTTCAGATTTTTGATAATTTGTTCCCCAGGCGAATAGATTTTCAAAGAATTCAAGGAGTATTTTTCTAATTATGTCTTTGATCCTAGGACATTCTTCTCTCAAATGTATTAAATTATAGAGGTGAAAACCTCTATAAATACTAGGCAAATTTCATTGTAAAGATTTTCTTAAGCTCTCTGCATTAATAGAAGGCATCAAACTTTTGAATTTGTAAGTGGTCTTGTGTGTGATTACTTTCTATACATTGTGCTTCTATTTCCATTCGTCTATATGGTTTGTTGTTGTATTTAAATTCTATCATTGGATTTAAAGTTGTTAATGAGAAGGCAAATGCTGGAGTACCATTTTGATAGTTGTTATGCCAAGATTATGAGCATATTCTATTATGTTTGCTTTCATAAATGCTAATTTGTGCTTGGTTTTTTTCCTGCTAGTTATTCTAACACCAGTCTTGCACTTCGGCCTATGGCCATATTTCCCATCTCTTTCTATTATTTATAAAAAAAAATTGCATCCTTAGTCTTTTACCATTTTAGAATTTAGTCTCGAAACCAGCCCTCTCTGGAGATTGGCACGAAGGACATCTCTTTCCTCTGGCCTTTCAATGTTGGTTGTATCTAGGGTGCATAAACAAAGTTTTTATTTATTAGGTAGATATTTGACCAACACTATCCCACTCTATGATCTGTCAATGAGCTATCTAAATCTTGACCTCAATGTTATGTAGTTGAGTTTGGAGGGGAGACTCCTACTCCTCTGGAGCTAACTCCTCCTCCTCTGGCACTGCATACTCCTTGGTAGCTTGATCCCACTCCTCTTTTTGGGCCTGCATCCATCTCGCATCAGGTGCCTCATCCCTATCTCTTGCCTAGACCTAGGCCTTGCATGGTTTCTACCATGATGTTAAGTAGATCAAACTTCCAACTAGTTGTCTATAAAGGATGCCATCAACCCTTTCTTCATCATCACTATTAACCCTTTATATATATAGACTATTTTATCATTTCTTTATTTCAAAGAAATTTTAACCTTTGATGTCCATTTTAATTATAAATTAATATTTGTTATACATTTTTATTTTAATTAATTGACCTTTTCAAGGAAGAGTTACCTAACATATATCAAGAGTGAAAAAAATAGTTAAAGTATTGATGGAATATTTGATGGTTCTATTTTTATGATGAAATTTTGATAATAAACATTTTATTATTTTATCCTTAATAATTAAAGAGCAAATAAAAGTTTCTATTCATTTTGAATAACTAGTAAGCTTGATATAAAGATAATGTGCTAAAGTCAATATTTATCTAATTTTGAAAGAAGCATTAAAAATTCAATCCCACTAATCATTTTTTGTACATATTAATTTTGTAATGTATTTGCATAAATTTTAGTATGCATTTTTAAAATCCTAATAATATAATACAATATATTATTTTTTATTTGTACAATATTTAATAAAAATATATTTGCTTATATTATAAAGTTGATTTTAATTTAAATATATAATTTATATTTAGTTTCACCTAAAATTCACAAAAATGTCTTTATAAGAATAAAATGTTAAATAATAAAACAAAAAATACACAATATATTAAAATGTTTTAAAAATAAAATATTATTCTATAATTAAAAAATTTACTCACATTTTCACATGTAGTTGTTGGGTGTTACATGTATGAGGAATATCACATGAAGTGCACCTCTTTTCAAGGAGTCTAATTCAAATAAATTGGTTATATTTATACAACATGTACCTTATCTATATGAGGTTGAACATCTAGAGTGTAGGCCTCAAAATCTCAAGAAAATATTCCATATAGGGTTTAAATGATGACTTGGATAGTGTAAAAGAATTGTATAGAAGGTGAAGACAAAAAAATGTTTTTTAATGGATAGAAACTAACACATTTCATCAAGATCTCCACTCACAAGAGGCTTTACTATAAAAATGGAGTTTGTTGGAAATTGAAATTTGAAATTCATAAATAGGTAGTGCCTCCTCTTATTAGACACATTGGATTTTGGAGTCCTATATGTCAAAAGAATTTTTTATTATGCCCTTCCATTGTAATATTGTTTAATCTAGAAAAACATTAGGAAAAAAAACATTTATTTCTATGATGATTTTGTATCATGCTCCTTTTTGGATATTGCTTACAATGTACTTTATTTTCATTACCAATAATATCTTGTTCTCCATTCTACATAGTTTCTAATATTCCATAATCCAAAACTTTAAGTTTCATACTAGTTGTATTAGAGTAATTTATATTTTAAGTATACATCCACCAAGGTAAAATTAGGTAAAATATTAAGTATTAGATATATGATTCCTATGACTATCACCCTTGATGTAATATAAGATCTCAAATGGCAACCAAATTAGACAACCCTTAGATATTTAATCCCTTAAAGGAGACATTGAATGAAGGCCTTATGAAATAAAGGATCATAATCATGGATCAATTTGCTTAAATTCCTAAGTGATCCCTATAAATCCTACAACATACTTCTCTAAACAACCTTCCATTATCCTCAACCATTTAATGTATCCACACATTTTATGGTGTAGGTGAATTTTGAAAATTATATTATTCAAGGTAAATTTATTGTTGATGTGGTAGGATATTGGGATGTTTAGTTGAAAGAAAAAAGAAAATAGTATTATTTATTTTATCCGTGATAGACCCAATAAAACATACGAGATGGAAATAAAGAGAAGAGTTGATTATATAAATAATAATAATAATAAAAAAATTCTCTTGAAAAAAAATTGATAGTATATTTTTCTATATATAAATTTGAAGGTAGTGCAAAAAAATGCTTTTAAAATATTTTAGGCTACATAACCTATTTTAAATTTGAGAAAAATATATTTCAATAAGTTTAGCATGGAGAATGCAAATTTTAAATTATTTATCTCATGAGATGATTTCATAGAAATTGTTAAAAATGAACAATATCACATGGGATCATATAAAGCATTCGATGACAACTATATCAAGATAATGATTGGTTTGTTCAAGATTATTTTGATACTTTTCATTCAATGAGGACAAATATTGGTATTCAAGATACTAAAATGTATTCAAACTTGAAATACTATAGTTGGATACAATGGTATATTTGCAAGGACATTGACCTCTTTGGATTATAGACCTTGATAAAGGTTTATAAATTTATAGTTAAACTAGAGCAAAATCATACTTCAAAAAAAGCAAAAGAGAAGAACTAATAAGTAAAAACTATAATACCAAGATCCATATCAATAAATTTAAAGAGGATCATCTCCATAACCAATATTAAAAGTATAAAAATAGTCCAAAAATAATAAGGCACTAGAATCAATGACCCTTTCAAAAATTTTAACCCTTTAAAGTAGCAACTAGACTATTAAACAAAAAAGCATGTTCACTTCCAACAAAGATTTATATTTCCTTCACTATTCTTCTTTCTTTTCTATCAATGTTTCACACAATTCCTTATACTACCCAATATGTTAGAATATCATGACTTATAATAAAAATTAGATATTATCTTCAAAGACTTTAAATTATTATGTAAGAAAAATCCTTATCATAAATAATACTAGTAAGCTTACCTTTTTCTCTTCAATTTTAGTTAGATGAGGAACTATATATTAAATCTAAAGGTATCATGTTATGCAACTTTGGAATAAGACCAAGGATCAAGACATTACCAACATTTTCATTTAATTTCTTTAATGTGATCTAAACTATGACCCTAGTCATGTCATCATAAACATAGGGAAGTAAAAACTCATAAAGTGTAAGTTTGATCTATGTAGCTAATTTTTCATTTTTCTTTTCCAATTATCAAGATATATTCTTTGGAAAGTATGTATTGGCTCACTACTAATCACAAGATCATGATAATTCTTCAAAGTTAAGAATATTTATTCCAAACATTTAAATGCAAGGACTTTTTTAATTTCCTTTGATTTGAGGAAAAGGAATACCTTAGTCTATCTTGAAGTCAATATAAGAAAATAAATATATGTATCATATAACTTGCCACATATTTTATCCCTCTAACGTTGTGATAATATATGTAAAATATGAATCTTTTGATAATATCTCAAAAGTAAATGTATTGACATTTTTTTGGAAGAAGAACACTCTAGAAAGACAAATGAAATTAACAACCTAAATATAATATATAAAACTAGATTGAATGGAACATTTAAAAACATTCACTTACTTCCATGTGATTATGCTAAATTGATTAAACTAAATGAATACTCCAATTTATAGAGATACAAAATATACACCCCTACTAAGAGTGCTAATAATACATTGCTTATCTCTAAAGCCAATTCTTCTAAAAGTAAAATTACTAATATTTTCTAAATATATAGACAACTATTTTAGATTTTTTAACCATTGTATCCTTTATTATATTTGGAATATTTTTATTTTTGTTTTTGCTCTTGCATTTTTAAGGATCTTGCAAAGTAAATATTAAAATATTTTAATAAAAATAAATAGGAATTATAAAATCCATGTTGTTAGTGGGTGATGCATGTTACTATGACATGATCCATCAATATCTCAAGTGTGGAATTTATCTCAAAGACTAATAATTATAAACTTTTGGTAATATATTACAACCCTAAGTCATGAATCTTGCATATCACCAAATCAGGATTGACTTAAAAGAATTGGATTGGTGGCAGATATGTAAAAATGAAAGGAAAAACCTAGTTGAGGTGGAACAAAACTAGTGGAGATGTAAGGTACCATTTGATATCTTCAAAGGTATCATGACATTCTTGGTACCATTCAAACACTGTCCTTTTTGTAAGAGATGATTAAATGGCTTGCACTTATCTAATAGTTGAGTGATAAAACAATGAATCGCTTGGATATTTCCTTGAAAGCTACATAATTATTTTAAATTTTTATGGGGCAATAGTTTTGTTATGTCCTTGACTTTATTGGAGTCCAATTAAATACCCCTCTGAGATACGGTGAAGCCTATAAATATGCCTAAGGTGATCCCAAAGATAAACTTTTTTGTATTTAGTCGCATGTTATGCTCGAGTAGCCAATAAAGGACTTTGCATAAAACATCAATGTGTTGGCTACACTACTTGGATTTAGCCAGTTTGTCATCCACATAATCTTCCATTATTTTGTGTATGTAATCATGGAAGATATAGTTCATGTCACATTTGTATATATCATATGCATTTTTAAGTCCAAAAAGTATGACCTTATAGCATAATGGGCCCCAAGTCATGGTGAAGGATGTTTTGTGTTGATCATTAAGGTTAACCTAAATTTTGTTGTAACATAAAAATGCATCCATGAGGATGAGCATTTTATGCCCAACTATGGAATTGACCAATGTTTCAATATTTATAAGGGAAAAATTATCCTTGGCACATGCTTTGTTGATATCAAAAAAAATAGTGTATATGTGTATCCTCTCCTTTTTATTTTAATAGATACCATGTTTGATACCCACTCAATGTAATCGATTAGTTGGATAAATACCATGTCTAGAAGTTTTTGTAGCTCTTATTTTATCATTAAAGCAATTATGGGGTGCATTTTCTTGAGTTTTTGTTTGATCGACTTAGCATCATTGTTGAGGGTTAAATTATGGACAACCAACTATGGATCAAGGCTAGGCATATCACTGCAAGACCAGGAGAAGATGTTCTTATTTTGATTCAGAGGATGTATGAAGCTCTCTTTCTTTTGAGGATATAAGCTCTTTTCATATTTAATGATATGGGGGTTATTGGCATCAAAACTAATGTTTATGTCGATGGTGTCTTCCACAAGCATGTGGAAGCCATCTTCAAGCTAGGTAGAAATAGTGATAAGATGTATGTGATCCACTATATTTTCAATAAGGATCTTATCATGAATGACTTTGGCATGGTTGATAGCAAGAGTTTGAAAGGGGAAGGGTGGAAGATAAGTATTAAATTGTTGTATCACAAGTTTTGAGATGTACATCATCCACTACATTTTCAATAAGTACCTTGTCATGAACGACTTTGATATGGTTGATAGCAATATTTTGAGAGGGAAAGAGGGCAAGGTAAGCATTAGATTTTTGCATCATATGTTTTTATGGAATAAATTCATGTGGGAAAGGATCAGAAAGAATGTGATTAAATTTTATATAGTTTGGATTGATGCTAATAATTATGTCAGGATGGGCAACATAATGGACTAGGGTAATTAAATAGATGGATATCATGTTCACTAAAGGGTTCAAATAAGATAAGGATATGGAATCACTAGAGGAAGTGTAGACACCAAAATAGCACCAATCCGATTATGTGACTACAAACACTGATCGCTTTGACACACATAGCCCCCAGGGCAGCCCTCAGAGGTTAAACAATGGTCCTAACCACTTTTACAGCAATTTTGGAAGGTCAGAAGGCAATTTGGCACCTTCGGACAACCTACTCCAAATCCATCCCACCCTGGGATGAATTCAAATTGGAATCCGTCTCACCAAGGGACGAATTCTAAATTCGTCCCTGGGTAGGACGAATTCTAAATTCATCCCTGGGTAGGACGAATTCTAGGTTTAACGGGAAAAAATAAGAATGGTGCCAAGTGGCAGCCAAGGACAATCAGTTGATGACTCCTGCCTCGCACGCGTGTGTGGGTGGGCAGATGGGTCGTTAGAGGACTGTCACAAGGGCAGTTATGAAAGCCCAAGTCATGGAGGACTCCCCTCCCTCATGGGAAGACATGACCGCCACATGGCACCTATGACCAACACATGGCGCTTATGCATCCCTCTCAAAAGAGACCCCATGGGTCTATAAAATGTGTGACTTTTCTCACCCAAGGAGGACAGATTGGAGGTGATTTCAAGCAATGAAGTGCTTGTCCAATTGATTACCCACTTGCATCTTTTTTATTCACCTTCTCACATCCACTAATCTCTTTCGCAAGGGAGGTTACTAGGTGGATTTTGGAAGTGTGGATTCAACCCAAATCCAACATTTGACCACCTTACACCACCAATTTGCAGACACCCCAATCCTAAGAGGTTTTGGGCCCATCCCTAGTGGATTGGCGCCGAAATAAAGTGCCAACGGTTGGAGGCCCACTTGGGCACCCCGCATTTTTTAAGTTTTATTTTAAAAGCATTCTAGATTATTTTTTCATATTGCATCTTATGTTATTCTATCTGGTTAACTCATAACTTGAATTTCATAACATTTAGATCAGATTTTATCATGCCTTTTGTCGCTTTGTCGTCCTACTAACTTGCGGGTGGCGATATCGAATTCCCAAGGATAGAGGCCAAATTGGGAGAATCCGACCATCTGGGTCATCCCAAAATGGCCCCAATTACATAACCCCTCTGTTTTTAGGTGTTTTGGAGGTCTCAGGAGTCGACATTGGAGCAGCATCACTTCAGCTTTTTCAACATAGTCGAATTCGTCCCACCCAGGGATGAATAGCAGTCAGAATTTGTCCTGCCCAGGGACGAATTCCAGGTGAAGGCAGATTGGCCAACTTGTTTCGGTGGCAATGGCCTTTTGATAATGTCTTCCGACCTCTGTAAAATTTGTAGGTGACTTAGATCCATTTTATTCACTGTATTCAACAATCTTTTGCATGCATCTTTTGGCAATTTCAAAGAACAAACACTTCTTATTTGTAGCAGGTGCTATTGACATCTTTGTTGTTTCTTTGTTCATAGGAGGAGCAGCAGAGGTTAAGGACTCATCAACATCAGCGGCGGCATCTTCTTGGCCTGCCCATCTCAAGTGTGGGCACGCGGGAAAAGGAACATTAAGTCTTGATTGTAATCAAATTCTTTTAACGCTCCTAGCCCCTGAAAAGGGAGGAGGCGTCTTTGTAACAGAGATCAAGAGATTTTAATGAAAGGGTTGTGTTTTCTCCATTTTCTTGTATCTCATTTCAATGCGTCTCTTTCATTTCATGCATTCTACATTTCTAGGACTTAAGCGTATTTGATTTTGAATGCATCGCAATTAGTGTTTCCTTCGCCCGAAATCTCGTGCTTTTAGTGGCGATCACGATGGGACTCTGTTCCCTGGTTTTTAAGATCACAGAAACTAATTAAATTTTTGTGTTTTGTGCTTGATAGGTACCCTTTTTGGTTTCTGACTGTTATTCGTCCTTGACTGTGGCGATTGCTTTACTGCAATTCGTCTGACCCTGAGACGAATTCAAATTCGTCTCTGGGAGGGACGAATTCTGTTCTGTAATTCGTCTCATCGAGGGACGAATTTCTTTCTGCAACTTTTCATAGTCGAAGATCAGAAAACAACTGATTTGGGCAGGAAAAGGTAAGGGTTCTAAACTGTTCCTATTACTTTCTATTTTTTTGTTTCTATTTTCTTTCAAATTTTGCATGCTTAAATAAAGTAGTGTTGCTGCATGTTTCATTTTTCAAATAAAAGGAATCACACACACTTCACGCAACAACTTTAAACCAAGGAGCTGGTCGTAAGACCCCAGCCCTTGAGCAAGACCAACGGTGGGTTCATCACCACCTTGGCTTAGCTTTGCATCCATTTCCCCGATTGTCACTGTTGTTAGGCGTAAATCCTGACGAAAGTTGACCGAGTGTCACTGGGGTGATTCCCATGCACGCGAGGATAAGTCTTCTATGGTAGGTGCCATTAACAGGACAATCCCCCTTTCGTATCGCCTACGTACCACGTACCATCTGCTCTCACGTACCTATAGTCTCCCTCTCATAAGGGCGGGTATATAGAGAGGTTGGTATATCGGCCTGGTTGGTATATTGAAGGGGCGACCATTATGGGAGTTATATGAGCCTTCATTATGCATTTAAACGTTCTTCAAAACTTGCAAAAACAAAACAAAACATCAAAATGCACTAAACCAGTTTAGGACACACTATTAATCCTTAAAAGAGATAATCACTTGTTTGTGTATGTGTGTGTTCATTTCTGCTTAGTGTAACTGTAGACACCAAAACAAGCACCAATCCGATTATGTGACTGCAAACACTAATCTCTTTGACAAACACAGACCCCCAGGGTAGCCCTCAGAGGTCAAACAGTGGTCTTAACCACTCTCATAGCAATTTTGTAAGGTCAAGAGGCAATTTGGCACATTCAGGCACTTTGCTCAGAATCTGTCTCACCCAGAGACGAATTCAAAATGGAATCTGTCTCACCCAGAGACAGTTACGAATCGTCTCCGGTAGGGATGAATTCCAAGTTTAACGGGCAAAAATAAGAATGGCGCCAAGTGGTAGCCCGGGACGGTCGGTTGATGACTCTGCCTCGCACACATGTGTGGGTGGATAGATAGGCCGTTAGAGGACTATCACAAGGGCAGTTATGAGAGCCCAAGTCAATGGAGGACTCCCCTCCCTCATGGGAAGACATGACTGCCACATGGCACCTATGAACAACACATGGCATTTGTGCTTCCCTCTCAAAAGAGACCCCATGGGTCTATAAAAGGTGGGACTTTTCTCACCCAAATGGACAGATTGGAGGCAATTTCAAGCAACGAAGTGCTGTCCGATTGATTACCCACTTGCATCCTTTTGGTTCATCTTCTCACATCCACTAATCTCTTTTGCAAGAGAGGTTATTGGGTGGCTTTTGGAAGCGTGAATCCAACCCAATCCATCCCTATTGCCTAGACCTAGGCCTTGCATGGTTTCTACCAAGATGTAGAGGGACAAAGGGTGGTTGAACCCTACTCTTGATTTATCATATAGCATATGGTATCTTGGTTGACAAAGAATGTGCATTCCTTGTTTGTATCTACCCAATCCATATCCATGCCAATTACATTGGTCTAGGTATTCCAAGGTGAAGTCTGGGTTGGACAGATAGTCAACATTCCCCGCAAATGACTCTTCATCCTCTTTCTCTTGTAGGTGGGGTTCAATACCGTTCTCGAGTCCCCCATATACAAAATTGGTCTAATTTGGTGGGTAGCCTAAAGGTACGATAGTGTCGATGGGGAGGCGAGGTCTCCCCATGTCTTGCATGGATTCGAGCGTGGGTGTTGCCACAATGTTTCACACTAGGTACTCCTCCAGGCCCGTATTGGCCATCTCAATGTAATTTTTGATAGTTGAGGGGGAGGAAATGGGAGTTCTCCCTGAGTCCACTCCATTTTGGGTGAACCAGGTGTCTCGACTTCCATTTGGCTGGGCACCTCTTCAGTAGAGATGGTTGAGACTAATGGCGGTACCTCCTCTAGGGGCTTCTTCCCATTGTCCTTCAGTGTGGCCACCATAGGTGGCATTGTTGGTGAAGGGACAGATGATGAATATGGGCCAGGTTGGTGAGTTGAGGGACTCAACAACAAGGATGTAGGTGGAATCAGACCCTGTGTGGATGGATTCAATTGCAATTCCAAATATGATGATGAGAGGTCGATTGTGGCATCAGTTACACCGCATTGCAAAACTTAAAGGGCTCTAAATCTTCTAAGACTACATGTACTTGCCCTTTGTATGTGTATTTGAGGTATTGATGGGCTATCGAAGGGACACACTTCATGTCCTTGATCCAAGGCTGGCCTAGCAAGATATTGTAGGCCATCTCACCCTCAACGATGTGACACAACGTAGGAATGGTCTTTTGTCCTACTTGTATGGGCAGGACAATTGTGCCAACCATCGAGCATAGTGCATCGTTTAATGCTTGAAGAGTGTAAGTGGACGCCACAATGTGGGATGCTGGCAGCTTAAGGTGTTTTAATGTCACTATCATGATTATGTTGTTTGGACAAGCTAGTGTCCAACAAAACCCTCTTGAATGGAATATTGTTGACCTGCGCAATGACGTGCGGGGGTGGATCCACCATATCACCGAGTCACCGAGTTTTAGTTCATCTTCCCCGAAGGTTATGGCTGGTTTTGTGCACTATTTCACATGTCCCACAAAATTGTTGAAAGAATTGGCTTCGTGGGGTTGTAGCTCAATGGATTTGAGTATCTCCATTAGAGCCTCTCGATGGGGCGGTGATTGTTGGATGAGCTCATAAATGGAGAGCCTAGCCGACGTGGTCCTTAAACTTTGAGTAAGTTTAGTCCGAATCGTGGCCACTAGTCTAGGCAAGGGAGGTTGCGTAGGGTGTTGTGGAGGTTGTGACGTTGATGGAACATCTCTTGTAGTTGCAATGGGTGCAGCCGTGTTTGGGTATCTTTTGTTCCGTGTCACGATGCTTATCATCCCTACGTATCCTTGCATGGGGCAGTTTTTTGTTACCTCATTCACTTGTAAAGTCTTTGCCTATGCATCATGGGCAGGCAGGGGGTCTTTGAAGACCTCCATCTATTGGTTGCTCAGCGCTACGGGACTATTTACCATGAGCGTTTTGTTGTCTATCAAGTCCTGCACTAAGTGTTTCAATTTCCAACAAGTGAAGATTTCATGTCCTTTTTGTCGGTGAAATCTACAATATAAGTCTTCCCTATAGCCCTTGGGTTTTGGCGTGTTGGGGTCTATGGGCCAAATTTTTGGCAAGTTTATCAGGTTTGCCATGAACAAGCGGTCAAATAAGGAGTCTCTAGACTCCGTGAATTATGTTAATTATTGCCTAGGGCGACGTTGCTGATTTTACTCTTGATTATGATTTTCCTTTTCATTGTTATCAAGAGGAACTTCTTGATAATTAGACTTTGGGGGCTATGTCGTTTGTGCAGGCTTTGGTATAGTTATGGCAACCTGATTTACCACGACAGGTTTTGGTTGCATGGGCCCAATTTTAGCATTTTTTGGCCACTCTTTCTTGCACGGCTTGGCAATCTCACCATATTGTATTTTGATATCCTCAATTATCTTGGATTGCGCCAAGGCTTCTTCAAGGGTGGCATATTGTTGTAGCTGTAATAGCACGGAGATCGACCTTAAGCAACTCTTTGAAAACATTTGAGCCATGTCGGCCATGAGAGGGAGGTAAGGCAGCTTTGAAAGCAATGTCCTCCACCGATTCCCATAAGCAGCTATGGTCTCATCATCATACTGCTTAAGGCCAGCTATGTCCTTTAAGGATGCCTTCTTCTTGGTGTTGAAGGCAAAACATTCAAGGAACGCGTCCACTAGCTAGTTTATATTATTGATGTTATGTTTCAGCAACTGGGTAAACCAATCTAAGGCAGGGTCTGTGAACGTGGTTATAAATGTTCTCAGAAGCAATGCATCGTTGTCCTAAATGCCAAAGCATTGACTCAGGAACCTTGTTACGTGCTCTTGGGCATCCTCATCCCCTCTAAAAATTGCCAATTGAGGCACTTTGAAGTGTTCGGGGTATGGGGGTGCCAAAGCGAAGGATGCACGGGGTGAGCTGCGAAGTTGGCGTAAGGTGGCATTTTGGGGCCCCTGAAGTCTTAGTCTCCACGAGACTCTAAGCATTCTAGCGAGTGCTTTGTATGCATCGGAGGATTTGATTTCCTCTTCTTTGGTTTGTTCTCGTTGTGAATTGTGAGGAACTTGAGGCCTATGGAGGGGTAGCCGGATAGCGCCCCCTGCCTTGGTAGGGCATTTCAGCCCGCTCTTCTTCTCACTCAAATTCCTCATAGACCTCATGAGGAGTTTTTGGGTGTGACCTATAAACATGGATGGGTGCCCGAGGAAGGCGTCCATCATTGATTCTAGGAGTGGCCTCCCACTCAGGTCTAGGAGGTCTTGGAGGTAATGCTTGATAAGGTCATGGAGACCTATCTCGTACTAAGGGGTTGTGCCTCTCATAAATTTCTATCTTATGCGTGCGAGGGGTTGGAATCCTCTCATGCATAGTATTCTAGAAAAACTCATCTGTTTGGCGTTGAATGTGCTCTTTGTTAATATGATACAGTTGTTCTAACTACTGTTGATCTTGTCTAAGCTGTGTGATTTGCGCTTGGCAGATGACATGTTTGGCAAATGCCAAGTCGATTTGTTCTTTCGTCCTAGGTCTAGGAGGTCTAGACACCTCCCCTACATATCTATCTCAGACATGGTGATCTAAGATCTCTATGGGTCGCTTTCCTCTATCGAGGTTAGCAGCATTCACCCGAGGCTCTAGCCTCAATAGGTGATCTTGATAATCAGCAGGTGCGAAGGCGCATTGCTGCCATGAGATGTATTGCTCTTGAGGAATATACTGGTTTTCCTTGTGCTCCCTTTCATACATGTGAAAGGGATGGACAGAGTTGTCTTGCCCTATCTAAATAGCCTTGTGCTCTATATTTGGCCTATTAGTTCTAACAGTAATGAGGGGTGGAGGAGGAATGATATAATCATGTGGGCCCTCCTTATGAACCCTATGCTACTCTAGCACTTCATCGTGTAGTGGTCACTCATAACGAGTGTCTAAGGGGGCCTTCACATGTGTGTACTCCTCCTAAGAGGGTCTGTGTTGAATGGAAGTGCCCCTCAAAGGGGTGCCTCTATAGTCCTATTCTGTAGTGGTATGGTGTGGACTATGTTGTGGGTCAGGCTGCCAAGGTGGTATAACCAAGTCCTTGGGGCTATAACGGAGGCGAATTGTGCCTCCTTGCATACTTTCCATAGCTTCTACCCGTGATTGGGCTTGGCTACGGGTATATACTATGGTGGTGGTTTTTCTAAAAATATATGTATATTTTTATCTCCTTTACAATTTTTATGCTATACCAAACAAAATGGGACCACCCAAACAAAGAAATGATTATCTTTTTTACAAATTAAATGTGTGTCTTAGATCTGGTCCAAGTGTGTTTGATTTTTGTTATGTAAATCTTGTAAAGAAAACTTTGTTATACATGCATAATGAGGGCTCTTGTATCTCCAAAATGGTCACCCCTTCAATATATCATTGCCAAGTCGTTATACCGAACCTCTCAATATACCCGCCCTTACGTGAGGGAAACTATTGGTACACAAGAGCAGAACAGTAAGTGGAACATAGGTGGTATGAAAGGGGGATCACTGCTATTTTTGACACCTACCTTAGAAGACTTATCCTCATGCATGGGGAATCACCCCTGCTACACTTGGTCAAATTTCATCAGGATTTACGTCTAGCAACAATCGCAATCAAGGTATATGTATGCAAAATCCAAGCCAAGGTTCTGATGAAACCCACCGTTGGTCTTGATCAAGTGTTGGGGTATTAAGACCAACTCCTTGATGTTAATTTTATTAGGTGGTGTGTGTGGTTCCTTTTAATTGTGTAAAGAAAGAAAACATACGACAAAAGATGATTTTCACTAATGCAATGCTTTAAAGTATGTTTTATCTTTCAGAGACAATTAGTAGGAAAAATGAAATCACAAAACCTGACTAGAACTGAAACCTATAATGAGGACTTGCCATTTGTGCAAGTATCATGCAAGAAAATCGAAGAAAAATGCATTCATAATCAAGTTCCTTCCATTTAATTTACTCTATATTTTTATTTATTTTTTTCTTTCTTGCAAGAAAGGAAAACAAACTACTTAACCTTTCTATGCAAGTGTCTGAAAATAAAGCAAAGAAAATAAAAAATTACAGAAACAGAAAGTAGAAAAACACAGAGGATGTTCAGAAGGCCTACCTCTTCTCTTGTCTAAACTAGATGCCTTTGAGTTTCCGCTCGAGAAAATGCACAAAGCTCTAATCATCCCGAGGGTGGGACGAATATCGAGTCCGCATTCATCATAGGGTGGGATGAATATGTATTCATCCCGGGGTGGCATGATTAGTAGTCCAATGCACTGAATGAGTAACACCTGCAAAGAAAAACCACAAATTTGGATCAAAAACCTGATCCTAACAGCATGGGACAAGTCCCACCATGATCGCCACTGAAATAATTGTAGAAAAAAGGTGTACCGATATGATGCAAATAAAAATGGATACAGATGCTAAGTCCTACGAGTGCAATGGGCAATGCATGAAAGAAATGACGTAGAAACAAGATGTGAGCAAACAAAGTGGGGCCTCCTTTATTGATTTTGTTTTTAATCCAATTACAATACATCCCCCCTCTAGGGCTCAGAACATTTGATACAATTTGTCACACTAATAGATGCCCGAAAGAAGCCATGCTTCCAAGATCGGACGGTACGCTTCCAACATCTTCCGCGTGCCCACATTCGAAGTGGGTGGGCTAAAATTTTTTTCCACTTGTGTCCATGTGTTCATCGTTCATTTCTACCCCTCTAGTATTCCTAGCAGTGGGATCCTACGCACATAAAGACAACAAATCATTAATAGCATATATGCATATCTAGAAAAAAATGCAATCCTGAAGGCCTCCAGTGGGCGCTTGTGCAATATCAATGATAGGATTGGTAAATTGATTACAAAATGATATATAAATGTAAAGGACAACTTCCAAAATTGGTATCACCTAATTTTGCGTCGAAGCGGCGTCAGATGGCCCTGTTATGCTCGTTTGCGTAGGGGGCCTCTCGCGCTCCAATGTCCCACCTATGCTCATCCAAATCACTTGAAAATATTTATTTAGGCATCATACATTATTCTAATACTACCCATATGCTCGAAATTTGCACATCCTACACAGATTCTCCTATATGTGACAGGGGTGCCCTACGAGCTAATTAATACATAAAATGATAAAATGATAGTAAAATCATGTCAGAATGAGTTCAAACTTTAACAGAGGCATTAATATATCATTTGGGAAATATTACAAAAATAATAGTAAGTAAATCATGCACATATTTCTAATCGCTCTGGGGTGGGACGCTGGGGACTGTCATAAAACCTGCAAAAAGTGACCTTGCAAATGTCCTACCCAGAGGCCTCCAAAACTCCTGTAAACTTGCGGTTAGACTAAAAATAGCATTTTTAGATGACCCAATAGGTAATATTTGGCATATTATGCCCAGGTTATCTTGTATCTTAAGGCGCTCCCTATAGGTTAGTAGACGCATAAAATGACAGAAACTAGGTCAAAACATGTCAGAAAGCAATGAAATTTGGACAGCAGCATAAGTACATTAGATATAATAGAATGCAAAAATAATAGTCACAAAACCATGCATAAATTTATAATCTCTTCGGGGTGGGGCGATTAGGACTGCAGTAGTTTGGAGGGCACCCGGGGGTGAGACACCCACCGTTTGGGGCCTAGTTTTGACACCAATCCAAGTGTGATGGGTCCAAAACTTCCTAGCGGGTTGTTTTGATGATTTTGGGGTGGGATTGTGGCTGATTGCTTGGGTTTTTGGATCTGGATTGCATTCCTAGTGTTCACCTGATAACCTCTCTTATAGAAGAGAGAGATTAGGGATGTAGGAAGCACAAAGAGGAATGGGGGTATAGTTTGGCAACACTTTGTTGCTCCAAATGCTCCAGATCTATATTTTTTTTGGGGCGAGGAGGATCACCTTTTTATATACCTAAGGGTCTCATTTGAATGCGCATGTGAGGGCACCACAGGGGAGATAATATTCCTCCCTAATTAGGGCCTCCTTGATTGAGGCCTCTCTGATTTGAAACGTTCCCTCATAATTGCATGCCTTGAATGCGGAGTTGGCGATTTGGGCTGCCATTTGTCAAGGTTTGACTTTTTCTAGTCAAACCTGCTAATCGTCCCACCCTGGAGCGATTGCTACTAATCATCCTGGGGTGGGATGAATAGGATTCTAATCATCCCGGGGTGGGACGAATAGGGAGCAAAGTGCTTAAAAAGGTGCAAAACCGACCTCTGACCTTCCAAAACTGATTTGGGAGTGGTTAGGACCACTGTTTAACCTCTAGAGGCTATCCTAGGGGGTATGTATACCAATTCGGTCAGTTCTTGTAATCACATAATCAGATTGGTGTTGTTTTGGTGTCTACAATATGTAATATTTTAAATAATTTCCTATTCGTAAAGTTCTGATGCATTTTGGAAAATCCCTTTTGAGTTTATTTCCTTATAAAATTCAATGAAGAAATGTTTGCCTGAATTTCAAAAAATGGATAAGACAAAGGCCCAAAGGAAAAACTTGACAAATTTGATATGCATTTACGTTCGCCCCAAGAAAGAGGTGAATGCTCCATTCACCCTTGAAAGGGATGAACGAGTTCAAAAATTTCACAAAGGTGAAAGATCAAAATAACAGGGTCGTGTTCACCCTTCCAAAGGGGCGAACGTGTCAATCACCCTTCTTCGGGGTGAACGTGCCTTGGCAATATGTAGTGGTGCACGCACCCGAAAATAAACTCAAATCAGGTTCGCCTTGGTTGAGGGGCGAACATGTCATTAACCCCTCCATGGGTGAACCAACATATATGGTGAAGCATGGTTGTGTTCGCCCTTCCATAGGGGTGAATGTGTCATTCGCCCTTTCTAGAGGTGAACGTGTTTTATAAGAGTGTCGCACATTCCTTTTCAGTTTACAAAGGGGTGAAATATATCTTGAGGCGAAAGTGAACATGAGTGAACAGGAATTTGGTCAAGACATTTAAATTTAGCATTTAATGAAGCATGCCCTCAATTACTCCATTTTGTGGATCACAAAGAGGAAGGCAAAGAGAAACGAGCTTTCATGATTTCCAATGTATCGGAAGTGATCCAAAGAATTTAATGTTTTCTCCTAACATGCACACCTCCATCCGAAGTTTGGATTTTTGATAATTTGTTCCCCAGGCGAATAGATTTTCAAAGAATTCAAGGAGTATTTTTCTAATTATGTCTTTGATCCTAGGACATTCTTCTCTCAAATGTATTAAATTATAGAGGTGAAAACCTCTATAAATACTAGGCAAATTTCATTGTAAAGATTTTCTTAAGCTCTCTGCATTAATAGAAGGCATCAAACTTTTGAATTTGTAAGTGGTCTTGTGTGTGATTACTTTCTATACATTGTGCTTCTATTTCCATTCGTCTATATGGTTTGTTGTTGTATTTAAATTCTATCATTGGATTTAAAGTTGTTAATGAGAAGGCAAATGCTGGAGTACCATTTTGATAGTTGTTATGCCAAGATTATGAGCATATTCTATTATGTTTGCTTTCATAAATGCTAATTTGTGCTTGGTTTTTTTCCTGCTAGTTATTCTAACACCAGTCTTGCACTTCGGCCTATGGCCATATTTCCCATCTCTTTCTATTATTTATAAAAAAAAATTGCATCCTTAGTCTTTTACCATTTTAGAATTTAGTCTCGAAACCAGCCCTCTCTGGAGATTGGCACGAAGGACATCTCTTTCCTCTGGCCTTTCAATGTTGGTTGTATCTAGGGTGCATAAACAAAGTTTTTATTTATTAGGTAGATATTTGACCAACACTATCCCACTCTATGATCTGTCAATGAGCTATCTAAATCTTGACCTCAATGTTATGTAGTTGAGTTTGGAGGGGAGACTCCTACTCCTCTGGAGCTAACTCCTCCTCCTCTGGCACTGCATACTCCTTGGTAGCTTGATCCCACTCCTCTTTTTGGGCCTGCATCCATCTCGCATCAGGTGCCTCATCCCTATCTCTTGCCTAGACCTAGGCCTTGCATGGTTTCTACCATGATGTTAAGTAGATCAAACTTCCAACTAGTTGTCTATAAAGGATGCCATCAACCCTTTCTTCATCATCACTATTAACCCTTTATATATATAGACTATTTTATCATTTCTTTATTTCAAAGAAATTTTAACCTTTGATGTCCATTTTAATTATAAATTAATATTTGTTATACATTTTTATTTTAATTAATTGACCTTTTCAAGGAAGAGTTACCTAACATATATCAAGAGTGAAAAAAATAGTTAAAGTATTGATGGAATATTTGATGGTTCTATTTTTATGATGAAATTTTGATAATAAACATTTTATTATTTTATCCTTAATAATTAAAGAGCAAATAAAAGTTTCTATTCATTTTGAATAACTAGTAAGCTTGATATAAAGATAATGTGCTAAAGTCAATATTTATCTAATTTTGAAAGAAGCATTAAAAATTCAATCCCACTAATCATTTTTTGTACATATTAATTTTGTAATGTATTTGCATAAATTTTAGTATGCATTTTTAAAATCCTAATAATATAATACAATATATTATTTTTTATTTGTACAATATTTAATAAAAATATATTTGCTTATATTATAAAGTTGATTTTAATTTAAATATATAATTTATATTTAGTTTCACCTAAAATTCACAAAAATGTCTTTATAAGAATAAAATGTTAAATAATAAAACAAAAAATACACAATATATTAAAATGTTTTAAAAATAAAATATTATTCTATAATTAAAAAATTTACTCACATTTTCACATGTAGTTGTTGGGTGTTACATGTATGAGGAATATCACATGAAGTGCACCTCTTTTCAAGGAGTCTAATTCAAATAAATTGGTTATATTTATACAACATGTACCTTATCTATATGAGGTTGAACATCTAGAGTGTAGGCCTCAAAATCTCAAGAAAATATTCCATATAGGGTTTAAATGATGACTTGGATAGTGTAAAAGAATTGTATAGAAGGTGAAGACAAAAAAATGTTTTTTAATGGATAGAAACTAACACATTTCATCAAGATCTCCACTCACAAGAGGCTTTACTATAAAAATGGAGTTTGTTGGAAATTGAAATTTGAAATTCATAAATAGGTAGTGCCTCCTCTTATTAGACACATTGGATTTTGGAGTCCTATATGTCAAAAGAATTTTTTATTATGCCCTTCCATTGTAATATTGTTTAATCTAGAAAAACATTAGGAAAAAAAACATTTATTTCTATGATGATTTTGTATCATGCTCCTTTTTGGATATTGCTTACAATGTACTTTATTTTCATTACCAATAATATCTTGTTCTCCATTCTACATAGTTTCTAATATTCCATAATCCAAAACTTTAAGTTTCATACTAGTTGTATTAGAGTAATTTATATTTTAAGTATACATCCACCAAGGTAAAATTAGGTAAAATATTAAGTATTAGATATATGATTCCTATGACTATCACCCTTGATGTAATATAAGATCTCAAATGGCAACCAAATTAGACAACCCTTAGATATTTAATCCCTTAAAGGAGACATTGAATGAAGGCCTTATGAAATAAAGGATCATAATCATGGATCAATTTGCTTAAATTCCTAAGTGATCCCTATAAATCCTACAACATACTTCTCTAAACAACCTTCCATTATCCTCAACCATTTAATGTATCCACACATTTTATGGTGTAGGTGAATTTTGAAAATTATATTATTCAAGGTAAATTTATTGTTGATGTGGTAGGATATTGGGATGTTTAGTTGAAAGAAAAAAGAAAATAGTATTATTTATTTTATCCGTGATAGACCCAATAAAACATACGAGATGGAAATAAAGAGAAGAGTTGATTATATAAATAATAATAATAATAAAAAAATTCTCTTGAAAAAAAATTGATAGTATATTTTTCTATATATAAATTTGAAGGTAGTGCAAAAAAATGCTTTTAAAATATTTTAGGCTACATAACCTATTTTAAATTTGAGAAAAATATATTTCAATAAGTTTAGCATGGAGAATGCAAATTTTAAATTATTTATCTCATGAGATGATTTCATAGAAATTGTTAAAAATGAACAATATCACATGGGATCATATAAAGCATTCGATGACAACTATATCAAGATAATGATTGGTTTGTTCAAGATTATTTTGATACTTTTCATTCAATGAGGACAAATATTGGTATTCAAGATACTAAAATGTATTCAAACTTGAAATACTATAGTTGGATACAATGGTATATTTGCAAGGACATTGACCTCTTTGGATTATAGACCTTGATAAAGGTTTATAAATTTATAGTTAAACTAGAGCAAAATCATACTTCAAAAAAAGCAAAAGAGAAGAACTAATAAGTAAAAACTATAATACCAAGATCCATATCAATAAATTTAAAGAGGATCATCTCCATAACCAATATTAAAAGTATAAAAATAGTCCAAAAATAATAAGGCACTAGAATCAATGACCCTTTCAAAAATTTTAACCCTTTAAAGTAGCAACTAGACTATTAAACAAAAAAGCATGTTCACTTCCAACAAAGATTTATATTTCCTTCACTATTCTTCTTTCTTTTCTATCAATGTTTCACACAATTCCTTATACTACCCAATATGTTAGAATATCATGACTTATAATAAAAATTAGATATTATCTTCAAAGACTTTAAATTATTATGTAAGAAAAATCCTTATCATAAATAATACTAGTAAGCTTACCTTTTTCTCTTCAATTTTAGTTAGATGAGGAACTATATATTAAATCTAAAGGTATCATGTTATGCAACTTTGGAATAAGACCAAGGATCAAGACATTACCAACATTTTCATTTAATTTCTTTAATGTGATCTAAACTATGACCCTAGTCATGTCATCATAAACATAGGGAAGTAAAAACTCATAAAGTGTAAGTTTGATCTATGTAGCTAATTTTTCATTTTTCTTTTCCAATTATCAAGATATATTCTTTGGAAAGTATGTATTGGCTCACTACTAATCACAAGATCATGATAATTCTTCAAAGTTAAGAATATTTATTCCAAACATTTAAATGCAAGGACTTTTTTAATTTCCTTTGATTTGAGGAAAAGGAATACCTTAGTCTATCTTGAAGTCAATATAAGAAAATAAATATATGTATCATATAACTTGCCACATATTTTATCCCTCTAACGTTGTGATAATATATGTAAAATATGAATCTTTTGATAATATCTCAAAAGTAAATGTATTGACATTTTTTTGGAAGAAGAACACTCTAGAAAGACAAATGAAATTAACAACCTAAATATAATATATAAAACTAGATTGAATGGAACATTTAAAAACATTCACTTACTTCCATGTGATTATGCTAAATTGATTAAACTAAATGAATACTCCAATTTATAGAGATACAAAATATACACCCCTACTAAGAGTGCTAATAATACATTGCTTATCTCTAAAGCCAATTCTTCTAAAAGTAAAATTACTAATATTTTCTAAATATATAGACAACTATTTTAGATTTTTTAACCATTGTATCCTTTATTATATTTGGAATATTTTTATTTTTGTTTTTGCTCTTGCATTTTTAAGGATCTTGCAAAGTAAATATTAAAATATTTTAATAAAAATAAATAGGAATTATAAAATCCATGTTGTTAGTGGGTGATGCATGTTACTATGACATGATCCATCAATATCTCAAGTGTGGAATTTATCTCAAAGACTAATAATTATAAACTTTTGGTAATATATTACAACCCTAAGTCATGAATCTTGCATATCACCAAATCAGGATTGACTTAAAAGAATTGGATTGGTGGCAGATATGTAAAAATGAAAGGAAAAACCTAGTTGAGGTGGAACAAAACTAGTGGAGATGTAAGGTACCATTTGATATCTTCAAAGGTATCATGACATTCTTGGTACCATTCAAACACTGTCCTTTTTGTAAGAGATGATTAAATGGCTTGCACTTATCTAATAGTTGAGTGATAAAACAATGAATCGCTTGGATATTTCCTTGAAAGCTACATAATTATTTTAAATTTTTATGGGGCAATAGTTTTGTTATGTCCTTGACTTTATTGGAGTCCAATTAAATACCCCTCTGAGATACGGTGAAGCCTATAAATATGCCTAAGGTGATCCCAAAGATAAACTTTTTTGTATTTAGTCGCATGTTATGCTCGAGTAGCCAATAAAGGACTTTGCATAAAACATCAATGTGTTGGCTACACTACTTGGATTTAGCCAGTTTGTCATCCACATAATCTTCCATTATTTTGTGTATGTAATCATGGAAGATATAGTTCATGTCACATTTGTATATATCATATGCATTTTTAAGTCCAAAAAGTATGACCTTATAGCATAATGGGCCCCAAGTCATGGTGAAGGATGTTTTGTGTTGATCATTAAGGTTAACCTAAATTTTGTTGTAACATAAAAATGCATCCATGAGGATGAGCATTTTATGCCCAACTATGGAATTGACCAATGTTTCAATATTTATAAGGGAAAAATTATCCTTGGCACATGCTTTGTTGATATCAAAAAAAATAGTGTATATGTGTATCCTCTCCTTTTTATTTTAATAGATACCATGTTTGATACCCACTCAATGTAATCGATTAGTTGGATAAATACCATGTCTAGAAGTTTTTGTAGCTCTTATTTTATCATTAAAGCAATTATGGGGTGCATTTTCTTGAGTTTTTGTTTGATCGACTTAGCATCATTGTTGAGGGTTAAATTATGGACAACCAACTATGGATCAAGGCTAGGCATATCACTGCAAGACCAGGAGAAGATGTTCTTATTTTGATTCAGAGGATGTATGAAGCTCTCTTTCTTTTGAGGATATAAGCTCTTTTCATATTTAATGATATGGGGGTTATTGGCATCAAAACTAATGTTTATGTCGATGGTGTCTTCCACAAGCATGTGGAAGCCATCTTCAAGCTAGGTAGAAATAGTGATAAGATGTATGTGATCCACTATATTTTCAATAAGGATCTTATCATGAATGACTTTGGCATGGTTGATAGCAAGAGTTTGAAAGGGGAAGGGTGGAAGGTAAGTATTAAATTGTTGTATCACAAGTTTTGAGATGTACATCATCCACTACATTTTCAATAAGTACCTTGTCATGAACGACTTTGATATGGTTGATAGCAATATTTTGAGAGGGAAAGAGGGCAAGGTAAGCATTAGATTTTTGCATCATATGTTTTTATGGAATAAATTCATGTGGGAAAGGATCAGAAGGAATGTGATTAAATTTTATATAGTTTGGATTGATGCTAATAATTATGTCAGGATGGGCAACATAATGGACTAGGGTAATTAAATAGATGGATATCATGTTCACTAAAGGGTTCAAATAAGATAAGGATATGGAATCACTAGAGGAAGTGTAGACACCAAAATAGCACCAATCCGATTATGTGACTACAAACACTGATCGCTTTGACACACATAGCCCCCAGGGCAGCCCTCAGAGGTTAAACAATGGTCCTAACCACTTTTACAGCAATTTTGGAAGGTCAGAAGGCAATTTGGCACCTTCGGACAACCTACTCCAAATCCGTCCCACCCTGGGATGAATTCAAATTGGAATCCGTCTCACCAAGGGACGAATTCTAAATTCGTCCCTGGGTAGGACGAATTCTAGGTTTAACGGGAAAAAAGAAGAATGGCACCAAGTGGCAGCCAAGGACAGTCAGTTGATGACTCCTGCCTCGCACGCGTGTGTGGGTGGGCAGATGGGTCGTTAGAGGATCTGTCACAAGGGCGATTATGAAAGCCCAAGTCATGGAGGACTCCCCTCCCTCATGGGAAGACATGACCGCCACATGGCACCTATGACCAACACATGGCGCTTATGCATCCCTCTCAAAAGAGACCCCATGGGTCTATAAAATGTGGGACTTTTCTCACCCAAGGAGGACAGATTGGAGGTGATTTCAAGCAACGAAGTGTTGTCCAATTGATTACCCACTTGCATCTTTTTTATTCACCTTCTCACATCCACTAATCTCTTTCGCAAGGGAGGTTACTAGGTGGCTTTTGGAAGTGTGGATTCAACCCAAATCCAACATTTGACCACCTTACACCACCAATTTGCAGACACCCCAATCCTAAGAGGTTTTGGGCCCATCCCTAGTGGATTGGCACCGAAATCAAGTGCCAACGGTGGGAGGCCCACTTGGGCACCCCGCATTTTTTAAGTTTTATTTTAAAAGCATTCTAGATTATTTTTTCATATTGCATCTTATGTTATTCTATCTGGTTAACTCATAGCTTGAATTTCATAACATTTAGATCAGATTTTATCATGCCTTTTGTCGCTTTGTCGTCCTACTAACTTGCAGGTGGCGATATCGAATTCCCGAGGATAGAGGCCAAATTGGGAGAATCCGACCATCTGGGTCATCCCAAAATGGCCCCAATTACATAACCCCTCTGTTTTCAGGTGTTTTGGAGGTCTCGGGAGTCGACATTAGAGCAGCATCACTTCGGCTTTTTCAACATAGTCGAATTCGTCCCACCCAGGGATGAATAGCAGTCAGAATTCGTCCTGCCTAGGGACGAATTCCAGGTGAAGGCAGATTGGCCGACTGTTTCAGTGGCAATGGCCTTCTGGTAATGTCTTCTGACCTCTGTCAAATTTTTAGGTGACTTAGATCCATTTTATTCACTGTATTCAACAATCTTTTGCATGCATCTTTTGGCAATTTCAAAGAACAAACACTTCTTATTTGTAGCGAGTGCTATTGACATCTTTGTTGTTTCTTTGTTCACAGGAGGAGCAGCGAGAGGTTAAGGACTCATCAACATCAGTGGCGGCATCGTCTTGGTCCACCCATATCAAGTGTGGGCACGCGGGAAAAGGAACATTAAGTCTTGATTGTAATCAAATTCTTTTAACGCTCCTAGCCCCTGAAAAGGGAGGAGGCGTCTTTGTAACAGAGATCAAGAGATTTTAATGAAAGGGTTGTGTTTTCTCCATTTTCTTGTATCTCATTTCAATGCGTCTCTTTCATTTCATGCATTCTACATTTCTAGGACTTAAGCGTATTTGATTTTGAATGCATCGCAATTAGTGTTTCCTTCGCCCGAAATCTCGTGCTTTTAGTGGCGATCACGATGGGACTCTGTTCCCTGGTTTTTAAGATCACAGAAACTAATTAAATTTTTGTGTTTTGTGCTTGACAGGTACCCTTTTTGGTTTCTGACTGTTATTCGTCCTTGACTGTGGCGATTGCTTTACTGCAATTCGTCTGACCCTGAGACGAATTCAAATTCGTCTCCGGGAGGGACGAATTCTGTTCTGTAATTCGTCTCACCGAGGGACGAATTTTTGTCTGCAACTTTTCATATTCGAAGATCAGAAAACAACTAATTTGGGCAGGAAAAGGTAAGGGTTCTAAATTGTTCCTATTACTTTCTATTTTTTTGTTTCTATTTTCTTTCAAATTTTGCATGCTTAAATAAAGTAGTGTTCTTTGCATGTTTCATTTTTCAAATAAAAGGAATCACACACACTTCACGCAACAACTTTAAACCAAGGAGCTGGTCGTAAGACCCCAGCCCTTGAGCAAGACCAACGGTGGGTTCATCACCACCTTGGCTTAGCTTTGCATCCATTTCCCCGATTGTCACCTGTTGTTAGGCGTAAATCCTGACGAAAGTTGACCGAGTGTCACTGGGGTGATTCCCATGCACGCGAGGATAAGTCTTCTATGGTAGGTGCCATTAACAGGACAATCCCCCTTTCGTACCGCCTACGTACCACGTACCATCTGCTCTCACGTACCTATAGTCTCCCTCTCATAAGGGCGGGTATATAGAGAGGTTGGTATATCATCCTGGTTGGTATATTGAAGGGGCGACCATTATGGGAGTTATATGAGCCTTCATTATGCATTTAAACGTTCTTCAAAACTTGCAAAAACAAAACAAAACATCAAAATGCACTAAACCAGTTTAGGACACACTATTAATCCTTAAAAGAGATAATCATTGTTTGTGTATGTGTGTGTTCATTTCTGCTTAGTGTAACTGTAGACACCAAAATAGCACCAATCCGATTATGTGACTGCAAACACTGATCGCTTTGACAAACACAGCCCCCAGGGTAGCCCTCAGAGGTCAAACAGTGGTCTTAACCACTCTCATAGCAATTTTGTAAGGTCAAGAGGCAATTTGGCACATTCAGGCACTTTGCTCGAGAATCTGTCTCACCCGAGAGACGAATTCAAAATGGAATCCGTCTCACCCAGAGACGAGTTACGAATCGTCTCCGGTAGGGACGAATTCCAAGTTTAACGGGCAAAAAGAAGAATGGTGCCAAGTGGCAGCCCGGGACGGTCGATTGATGACTCTCGCCTCGCACACGTGTGTGGGTGGATAGATAGGCCGTTAGAGGACTATCACAAGGGCGATTATGAGAGCCCAAGTCAATGGAGGACTCCCCTCCCTCATGGGAAGACATGACTGCCACATGGCACCTATGAACAACACATGGCATTTTTGCTTCCCTCTCAAAAGAGACCCCATGGGTCTATAAAAGGTGGGACTTTTCTCACCCAAATGGGACAGATTGGAGGCGATTTCAAGCAACGAAGTGCTGTCCGATTGATTACCCACTTGCATCCTTTTGGTTCATCTTCTCACATCCACTAATCTCTTTTGCAAGAGAGGTTATTGGGTGGCTTTTGGAAGCGTGAATCCAACCCAAATCCAAAATTTGACCACCATACACCACCAATTTGCAGACATCCCAATCCTAAGAGGTTTTGGGCCCATCCCTAGTGGATTGGCGCCAAGATCAAGTGCCAACGGTGGGAGGCCCACTTGGGCACCCCCGCACTTTCTAAGTTTTATTTCAAAAGCATTCTAGATTATTGTTTCAGGTTGCATCTCGTGTTATTCTATTTGGTGAATTCATAGCTTCAATTTCATGACATTTTGATCAGGTTTTGTTATGCTTTTTGTCGCTTTGTTGTTATACTAACTTGCAGGTGGAGATATCGAATTCTCGAGGATAGAGGCCAAATTGGGAGAATCCGACCATCTGGGTCATCCCAAAATGGACCCAATTACATAACCCCTATGTTTGTAGGTGTTTTGGAGGTCTCGGGATTCGACATTGGAGCAGCATCAGGTCGACTTTTCCAACACAGAAGAATTTGTCCCACCCAGGGACGAATTGCAGTCAAAATTCGTCCTGCCCAGGGACGAATTCCAGTTGAAGGCAGATTGGCCGACTGTCTCGATGGCAATGGCCTTCTGGTGATGTTTTCTGTCCTCTGTCATGTTTTTAGGCTATTTGGACTCACTTTACTCACTGTTTTATATGAATGTTTACATGCATCTTTTGGCGATTTTAGAGAACAAACACTTACTATTTGCAACAGGTGCTACTGACATCTTTGTTGTTTCTTTGTTCGTAGGAGGAGCAGAAGAGGTTAAGGACTCATCAACATCAGCGACGGCATCATCTTGGCCCGCCCATTTCAAGTGTAGGCACACGGAAAGAGGAACCTTAAGTCTCGATTGTAATCAAATTCTTTTAACGCTCCTAGTCCCTAAAAAGGGAGGAGGCGTATTTGTAATAGAGATCAAGAGAATTTAATGAAAGGGCTATGTTTTCTCCATTTGCTTGTATCTCATTTCAATGCGTCTCTTTCATTTCATGCATTCTACATTTCTAGGACTTAAGCGTATTTTATTTTGAATGCATCACAATTAGTGTTTCCTTCGCCCGAAATCTCGTGCTTTCAGTGGCGATCACGGTGGGACGCTGTCCCTTTGTTTTAAAATCATAGAAACTGATCAAATTTTTGTGTTTTGTGCTTGACAGGTACATTTTTTTTGTTGCAGATCGCTATTCATCTCTGGCTCGTGACGAATTCTTTACTGTAATTTGTCTGACCCTGAGACGAATTCAAATTCGTCTCTGGCAGGGACGAATTCTTTTCTGCAATTCGTCTCACAGAGGGATGAATTCCCTATCTAGATTTTCGGAGCAAAATTTTAGAAGCAACCGGTCCGAGCGAGAGAAGAGGTAGGGATTTTCATAATCTCTGTTAAATTTTCTGTTTATGTTTCTGTTTCTTTAACTGTTTTCATTTTATCCTGCATTGCCTAGGGAAAGTCATTTATGCTTGTTTCATTTTTGTTAAATAAAATGAATCCCACACACTTCACACAATAACTTTAAACCAAGGAGCTGGTCGTAAGACCCCAGCCCTTGAGCAAGACCAACGGTGGGTTCATCACCACCTTGGCTTAGCTTTGCATCCATTTCCCGATTGTCAACTAGTTGTTAGGCGTAAATCCTGACGAAAGCTGACCGAGTGTCGCTGGGGTGATTCCCATGCACGCGAGGATAAGTCTTCTATGGTAGGTGCCATTAACAGGACAATCCCCATTTCGTACCGCCTACGTACCATGTACCTTCTACTCTCACGTACCTATAGTCTCCCTCTCGTAAGGGCGGGTATATAGAGAGGTTGGTATATCGACCTGGTTGGTATATTGAAGGGGCGACCGTTTTGGGAGTTATATGAGCCGTCATAATGCATTTAAACATTCTTCAAAACCTACAAAAACAAAACAAAACATAAAAATGCACTAAACCACTTTAGGGCACACCAATAATCCTTAAAAGAGATAATCACGGTTTGTGTATGCGTGTGTTTAATTCTTCTTAGTGTAGACAAAAAAAAAATCATCATAAACGAGATAAAAATCTACTTAGATAGTATAGAAGCAACGCAATGGTGTACACCCATAGCCAAGCCCAATCAAGGGCAGAAGCTCCGAAAGGTACACAAGAAGCAGGCACAAGTCACCTTCGCTTCAATCCCGAGGACTTGGTCATACCGCCTTATCGGTCTGGCCTACAAAAGAATCCGATTCAGAATCCTCGATGGGGTATGCCCATTCAAAGCAGCCCCTTTCGGGAAGACGCCCTACATGTAGACCTTGATGTAAATAGAGAATCGCCTTCTGAGGTTAGACATGAGTGGCCACAGCACGATGGAGTGCTAGAGAGGCACACTATCCATTTGGAGGGACAACGTGGATATGGCGTCCCTTCTTTACCTCCCATCAGGACAGAAAGACAAAATCTGGAGCGCAGGGCTCCTTACATAGGGCGAGCTAACTCCGCCCGCCCCGTCCAAACCCGTGAAAGAGAGTACAAGGAAAGCCATCGCATTCCTCGAGGACAACAAACAGCGCGGGAACCTTGCATTTCCGCACTTTCTAGGTATCATGATCATACATCAAGGCCAGAGCCTCGAGTACATGTCGCCCACCTCGACAGAGGGAAGCGACCCATTGAAACTTTAGATCAACAAACTCGAGGCAAACACATAGGAGAAACATTCGAACCTCCTGAGAAAAATAGGGTAGACCAAATTGACCCGATAGTTGCTAGACAGGCCACCCATCAAGCCCAAATCATGCGGCTTAAACAAAGTCATCAGGAGATAGAGTACCGACACCGCTTGGATAGAGAGCGCATGCAATGCGAAGCGGATGAGTTATGCTATGAACTACCTGAGAGGGAGCCAACCCATCGCATCCAAAGGGCCGAACAATATGAGAGGCACAATTCGTTGGTGCAGGATAGGTCTCCACGACCTCGTCAAGCTTTGCCTCCGAGATCTTACAGACCCGAGAGGGAGGCCACTCCCCGAAATAATGATGGGTACCTTCAGCGAGGACTCGATCAAGGTCATAGGTCTCACCCAGAGACTCCTCAAGAACTTTATGAGGAGTACAAACCAGAAATAGAATATGCTGAAACTCCCCATCAAGGCAGGAGGATTGCCATTCGGCCACCCCTCCATAGGCCCCCAGTTTACCATAACTTACAACGGGAGTGAACAAGAGAGGAAGAAATAAAATCTTTCGATGCATACCAAGCGCTATTAGAGCGTTTGGAGTCTGTGGAGACAAAAGCTACTGGGCATCAAAAACCCACATTACGTCAACTCCGCAGTAATCCGGTGCATCCCTCAATGCCTACACCTCTTTACCTCGAGCACTTCAAGTTGCCTCAATTGGCAATATTTAAAGGTGAAGAGGACGCACAAGAACACGTTACAAGATTTCTAAGCCAATGCTTCGGCATCCAATATAATGACGCATTGTTGCTTAGAACATTCATAACCACATTCGTAGGCCCTGCCTTGGATTGGTTCACACAACTACCTAAACACAACATAAGCAACTTAGATCAATTAGTAGATGTGTTTCTTGAACGCTTTGCCTTCAACACAAGGAAGAAGGCATCACTGAGTGATCTGGCGAGCCTCAAGAAATTTGAGGAAGAAACAATGGCAGCATATGGGAATCGATGGAGAGCTTTGCTTTCTAAGTTACCCTACCGTCCCCCTATGTCTGATCTCATGCAGATGTTTGCAAAAAGTTGCTTAAAATCAATCTCTGGTCTATTGTTGTTGCGACAATACGACAGCTTAGAAGAAGCTTTGGTGCAAGCCAGAGTTATAGAAGAGATTAAGATAGGCGAAGGCGCAATCGCCAAGCCTAAAAAGAAAGAGTGGAATAAAACCACTAAGACCGGGACAACACAATAATAACACGCTGCAGTCAACCAAGTTGCGATAAATGTTCCCATGCCTGTGACAGAAATGCAGCCTCAAAAGGCTAATTACCAGGCAGTGCCTCCTGATTATGAAAGAGATAATAGAAGATAGGAGCAGAATCAGCAGCGTCGTCCTAGGCGATAATTCACCCCTTACACGGAGTCCAGGGACTCCCTATTTGACCGCTTGTCAGCAGAAAATTTAGTCACTCTGCCAGAAATCCAAAATATAGACCCTAATGCTCCTAAGCCTAGGGGATACAGAGAGGAATTGTATTGTAGATTCCATAGGCGCAGAGGACACGACTTGAATGGATGCTGGAAGTTCAAATAATTAATCCAAGATTTGATTGACAATAGAACATTGGCCGTGGACAACACCATAGCACCAAACAATCAACAAATGGGGGTATTCAAGGACCCTTTGCCTACCCATGAGGCACAGGCAAAACCACTCCAGATTAACGAGGTGCGACAGAATCTTCCCATGCAAGGATTTATGGGAATGATTAGCATAGTAACAAGGAACAGAAGGTACCCAACAGTTGCCCCCGAGGTAGCTACGAGGAAAGTTCCGACAACATCGCAGCCTCAACAATGCCCAACGCAGTTGCCTCCGCCTAGACCCAAGGTCACGATACGAACCAAACTCACACAGAGTTTGCGGACCACATCGGCTAGGCTGTCCATTTACGAGATTATCCAACAGTCAGCACCTCATAGAGAAGCTCTTATGGAAATATTAAAAGCCATCGAATTACAGCCTCATGAAGCAAATTCTTTCAACAACTTTGTGGGACATGTGAAACGATGTACGGAGCCGGTCATCACCTTCAAAGAAGATGAAGTCAAAATAATATCGAATGACATGGCAGATCCACCCCTGCACATTATCGCACGGGTCAATAGGATCCCGTACAAGAGAGTGTTGGTAGATACTGGCTCGTCCAGTAACATCATTACCATTGCAGCATTAAAACATTTGAAGCTACCAGCCTCTCACATCACAGCCTCCACGTACACACTACGAGCTTTCAACGATGCAATATGCTCGACAGTCGGCATAGTTTTTCTCGCCTGTCCAGGTAGGACAAAAGACAATACCTACATTGTGCGATGTGTTGGAAGGCGAGATGGCTTATAATATATCGCTAGGGCGGCCTTGGATCGGGGACATGAAGTGTGTCCCTTCGATCGCTCACCAGTGCTTAAAGTATGCTTATGAAGGAGAAATACATGTAGTCCCAATGGACTTAGAGCCCTTTAAGTATTGCAATGCGGTACAATTCATGCCTCAATCGACCCTCCCTTCAACACATTTGGATTTCTAGTTAAATCCATCTAAACAGGGTCCAATACCGCAGGCACCACTGGTGACCAACAAGGAAAAATCCCAGCCATGTGAGACTTCATCACCTGCTCCTTCATCATCAATGCCACCTATCATGGCCCAACGAAGGACAAGGGAAAACGGATCATGGAAGAGGTTAAACCCTTAGAAGAAAGGTTGCCCACAATCTCAACGGTATCAACGGAGGAAACACCAAGCACAACAGAAACTAAGACTCCTGAACCACCAAACATGGAATGGACTCAGGAAGGACTACCGTTTCCTCCCACCCAATCATCAACAATCACTGTTGACTGGAACAAGGAGAGTCCTCAATGTCGCAAGCAACAGTTGCTGAAGAGGATGAACATTTTTGGGTCTCCAAAAGTGATTCAGAAGATGAGACTGAGATGGACTATCTCAGACATGCGCGACGGCATCACCGCCCTTTAACACATGAAGATCTAATGGGACAGATGGGCATACCGCTAGGGCATGAATGGTGGGTAGACCCTGCAAGGTGGGACCAAGTATTGGATCCATGGCTCCAAATTCAAGATGAGCATCGTCCACCTCGAGATCCCATCATGACATCAGTGCAGAGAAAAGACCCTGCCATCCTTTTCGCAAATAGGGACGAATTCACACCTAGGGAAGATCCATTCGTGCCCGTTCCCGTAGATCCAGATCCAGAGTATAGGGAGCATCTAAAAGAATCGAGTTATCACACCCGCGGTTCTGGAGACCAAATTCATTCCATCCACATGATCTCCATTGATTTGACCGCACCCATCCGCAATCCGGCTGATCCATCACAATCATGGCACCTAGACATAGATGCCATCGACTGGGATCACGTCAATTCACCTTTATCACCATCAGAGTACTGGCCTTTCGGTGAAATACTTCATTCCACCCCAAGGACAACTCAGGATATTTTTTAGGCTAAAGAGGGACCCGAGGTTCCAAAAGCAGATCTAAACTCAGCTAATGATATCCATTTGATCCCAACTCCACATCAGTTGGAGGACGGATCCCACATGTCAGTCGAGGAAATGACTGACGTAGACATCGGCTTAGACCCAACGAATCCATAGATTATCAAGCTGGGGGTAAGTCTTTCCCCCGAAGAGCAAGCCGAATACATCGCCCTTCTCAAAGCGAAGAAGGAAGTTTTTGCATGGTCATACAAGGATATGCCAGGACTAGACCCGTAGCTAGTCACGCATAATTTAACGCTTGATCCGATAATCAAGCCCGTAAAGCAAAAACTACGAAAGATGCACCCAAAAGTGGCCTTGATGGTCAAAGATGAATTGCAAAAGCTGTTGGATGCACAGTTTGTCATCTGCATGGATTATCCGCCATGGTTGTCCAACATGGTTCCCATCAAGAAGCCCGACGGGAGGATTCGCATATGCACCGATTTTTGAGACCTAAACAAAGCGAGTCCTAAGGATGATTTCCCCTTGCCAAGCATCGACGCACTAGTAGACGCTACAATAGGTCATGAAATGCTCTCCCTAATGGATGGCTTCTCAGGATACAACCAAATTCGTATCAATCCTGAAGACCAACTTAAAACGGCGTTCACAACGCCTTGGGGGACATTTTGTTATAAGGTCATGCCTTTTGGCCTTAAAAATGCTGGCGCTACCTACCAACGTGCCATGACATATATCTTCCACGATTACATGCACAAAACTATGGAAGATTACATGGATGATTTGTTAGCCAAGTCTCTTTTGTGCTCAGATCATCTCGGTGACTTAAGCAAGATCCTCGATCGCCTCATAGAGCATAAGGTTAGATTGAATCCCAAGAAGTGCGTATTTGGCGTCACATCTGGAAAACTCTTGGGTTTTATAGTCTCAAAATGAGGCATCGAAGTGGACCCAAAGAAAGTCAAGGCAATCCTTGAAATGGCTCCCCCAACTACCATCAAGCAGCTCGAAGTCTGCAAGGAAAGGTCGCGTCGATTAAACGCTTCATAGCGCAATTATCTTACAAATGCCGACCCATGAACAAATTATTGCACAAGGGGGTCACATTTCATTGGGATGACGAGTGCCAGTCAGCCTTTGATGAAATAAAACAATACTTGGCTTCGTCGCCAGTATTGGCACCACCTAGACCAGGAGTGTCATTCTACTTATACATCTCAACTATCGAGGTGGCACTAGGCGCCATGCTAGCCCAAAAGAATGAACTTCACAAAGAATAGGCTACTTACTATCTTAGCCGCACCCTGGTCAGTTACGAACTTAACTATGCATACGTTGAAAAACTCAGCTTGGCAGTGGTGTTTGCTACCAAAAAGCTACGCCACTACATGCCGAGCAACACTACGTATGTTGTGTCTAAGGAGAATCCATTGCGATACATGATGAGTCGTACTTATCATAGTAGTCGCACGGCGAAATGGATCATGTTGTTGACGGAATTTGACATTGAGTTCATTGGGCAAAAATCTATCAAAGGACAAGTCATAGCCGATCAACTAGCAGAGGCTCCTCTTGAAGACGATCAGCCTCTGGTCATAGAACTACCCGATGATGGGGTCTTCCATGTCTCAGAATCGCCATATTCTGATGAGCCTGAGTCATAGGCCGACATAACCCTATTCTTTGATGGTTCTAAATGCGAGCAAGGTGGTGGCATGGGAATTGTATTCTTCACACCGCAGGGCGCTCCAATGCCCCTGTCATTTAAATTAAACTTCCAGTGCACCAACAATAATGCAGAATATGAAGCCTTGCTCCTAGGTCTTCAGACAGCAATCGCCATGAACATCAAACGATTGAATATCTTTGGTGATTCGTTGTTAATAGTCAATCAAGTCAAAGGGGTATATCAATGCAAATGCCCAGTTTTGAAGGCCTATAAAGCCCTCGTGGACAAATTCCTAGAAAAACTTGAGTGGTATGACATCGAGGCACTCCCTCGATCATCGAATCATTTTGCGGACACAATGGCCTCCTTGGGGTCACTAATCCCGCAAGACCTTTTCGGTGATATGACAACTATTCAAGTCAAAACCTTATCGCAATCCGTGATAGAGCATGCAAGCTCAGACTTGACGCCAGGAATCCACATGATCCAGATTGAACCATCCTCGGATAAGTTCTTTCAAATCCGAGATCATCTGAAACGTGCCAACTGGGGGTCCTTGTTTTCCCCCACTCCCACTAATAGCAACACAACGCTATTCTTACAAGTTCTATCCCATTCAGCATTTGTTAGGGAAGAACTTCAAAAGGGATTGGTTGTTCATACTGTCGAGGTTTTCGATCAACAGGACTGGTATTTACCCATTAGAGACTACCTCAAGTTAGGTAATCTTCCCTTTGGATTGACGCACGCCGCAAAACGAACATTCAAGCAGAAAGCGGCTAAGTATGTCTTGATAGGAGACATTTTGTATCGTCGTAGCTATGACGGAATTCTTCTTCGTTGTTTGGACTAGCAAGAGTCCACTTGGGCAGTCGCCCAAGCGCACGACGGTACATGTGGTGGCCACTTTAGTGGTATGGCCATTGCAAAGTGCATTCTCCGCATGGGCTATTATTGGCCATCTTTAGAGCGAGATTGTTGCGAATATGTCAAGAAGTGCGTGAAATGTCAACATCATGCCAATTTGATGCACGTACCTTCCCAGGCCCTACAGACAGTCCAGTCTTCTTGGCCATTTTTGCAGTGGGGCCTCGATCTAATCGAAAAGATCTCCCCTGCATCGTCAGGCCGTCACACGTTTATCATAACGGCCACAGAGTATTTTACCAAATGGGTGGAAGCAATTCCGTTAACCTCAACGAAAGGACCCCGCATTGTGGAGTTCATCTTGCATAACATCATATGTCGTTTTGGTATTCCATCCAAAATAATATCGGATAATGGGCCATCATTCAAGAACAAAGACGTGCGTGCTTTGACCACAAAGTACAAAATTCAGCACATCTTTTCAACGCCCTATTATCCGCAAGCAAACGGGCAAGTAGAGGCATCAAACAAAACACTAGTGGCCATCCTTAAAAAGACAGTCGCAGACAGTCATAAGGATTGGCACATACAAATCCCACTTGCCCTTTGGGCTTACCGCACTAGCGTTCGGACGCCAACTGGGGCAACTCCGTTTTCGCTCGTGTATGGCTCAGAGGCAGTAATGCCTCTCGAGTTGGAAATTCCTTCCCTTCGCATATCAATGCAGGAGTTCATCGATGATGACACTGCGCGGTAGGCCCGGTTAGACCAACTTACGTTGCTTGATGAACGACGCGTGAATGCTCTCGAGCACTTACGTATCTATCAAGAGCGGCTTAAGAAAGCTTACAACATGAAAGTTCACCTAAGGGACTTTCGGGTTGGTGATTTGGTTCTGAAGGAAAACCAACAAAACTCTAATTTGCCGTCCCACTTGAGGGACAAGTTCACGGCAAATTGGTTAGGTCCTTATGTCATTGATAGCAAAATAGGACCTGGGACGTACCGGCTAGCTTCTCTTGATGGTATCAAGGAAACAGAACCCTTGAATATCAGTCATTTACGACCATTTCATATCTAAGAGAGCCACATCCCAAAAATGCTCCAAGGATTCCTGAAATCACTTGGTCAAAACCCAAAAGCTCCAAGGATTATCGCAATCACTTGGTCACCTAAAAAGCTCCAAGGATTATCGCAATCTCTTGGTCACCCCAAAAAGCTCCAGGATTATCGCAATCACTTGGTCACCTCAAAAGCTCCAAGGATTATCGCAATCACTTGGTCACCCAAAAAGCTCCAAGGATTATCGCAATCACTTGGTCACCTCAAAAGCTCCAAGGATTATCGCAATCACTTGGTCAAACCCAAAAGCTCCAAGGATTATCGCAATCACTTGGTCACCTAAAAAGCTCCAAGGATTATCGCAATCTCTTGGTCACCCCAAAAAGCTCCAAGGATTATCGCAATCACTTGGTCACCCAAAAAGCTCCAAGGATTATCGCAATCACTTGGTCACCCAAAAAGCTCCAAGGATTATCGCAATCACTTGGTCAAAACCCAAAAGCTCCAAGGATTATCGCAATCACTTGGTCACCCAAAAAGCTCCAAGGATTATCGCAATCTCTTGGTCACCCAAAAAGCTCCAAGGATTATCGCAATCACTTGGTCAAACCCAAAAGCTCCAAGGATTATCGCAATCACTTGGTCACCCAAAAAGCTCCAAGGATTATCGCAATCACTTGGTCAAAACCCAAAAGCTCCAAGGATTATCGCAATCTCTTGGTCACCTCAAAAGCTCCAAGGATTATCGCAATCACTTGGTCACCCAAAAAGCTCCAAGGATTATCGCAATCTCTTGGTCACCCCAAAAGCTCCAAGGATTATCGCAATCACTTGGTCACCCAAAAAGCTCCAAGGATTATCGCAATCACTTGGTCACCCAAAAAGCTCCAAGGATTATAGCAATCTCTTGGTCACCCAAAACCCCAAGGATTATCGCAATTACTTGGTCACCAAAATGCTCCAAGGATGTCCACAATCACTTGGTCAAAAATAAAAAACAATCAAAAACAACAAAAATTTGCATCTCATTTCTAGGCATACTCAAATTCATCAATCGAGAGCTCTTCTCGCACCTCATATTCATATTCACAAAAATCAATCCATCAAAAATACAAAAATATGTAGCCGCATTAAGCATTGCATCCATGTGGTCGTATAGGTCAAAGGCACCATAGGCTGTAATTGCTCTGCTAGTCCATCTTGTTCCCCACTGTTCCATTTTACAAAAACAACAAAAACACCATGCATTGCTTCCACCACACTAGAGTCAGTGGTCTTTTAATGTATCAAGAGTTTTCGTGATTCAGTCATCATTTTGCTCTTTAGCCATGTAATGTATCAAGTCGAACAAATTTTACGAAGGTAGAGTCATACTTGAAATACACCTTGTTACGTAACATCCCAACACAAACTAAAACACATAAAACAATTCCAGAGTTGTGTGAAAGAAAGATGAAACCTGCACAGTAATCTAGGTCACCATAAGCAAAACGGTTATCTTGCTCATCCCCCTATGCGAATGACCCAAAGAATGCTGAGAGTTGGCAAAAGGACAAGCATCCTCCCTACCCAATTCCCTAAGAATCCCTAATTCTCAATAGTTGCAAAACATCAAAAAATTTGCAAAACGTCAAAAATCAAAAATTTGACATCCTACAGTGCACACATCAAAAGGCACAAGCAATAGTGATTTTCATCACTCCATATCCCCAATCCCTTGCTCAAAAGAAAAACAAATCAAAATAAACAGTGATCTTATCACTACAAACGAGCAAGTATCCCAATACAATTGAAGAAAAGAAGGGAGTTGAACTTGAATCCCTGGAACTCTCAGCATTCTAAAAGGTCATGAGGCAAGCCTCAGTACCGGTTAGGTTGATAACCTATCGGTCACTGGCGGCAAACTTCTCGCATGACGATATATCTATCACATTAACTTGTGTATAGATCAATGTTTGCATGTGGATGAGCTAGCCTATGGCACCCTGGATAACACCGCAGATTAATCTAACTGAATACAACAAAGGAGTTAGTGGAGCTAATTAGGTGATCCTCAGTACAGGTTCGGTTGAAAGCCCATCTGGCACTGGCGGTATCCTGATAAATACCACAATAATGAACTCAATTGCACACACAGGGATGTGAAATAGCTTGGTCAAAAACAAGTCTGATTCATACCTTGTTCAAAAGTCTTGTAAGACAAAGTACAGTCTTGGCTAGTGAGTTAAAACCGTCTGAGTCTCGAAAAACCTTAGCTACATTTCTAAACCAACTGCGCTGCTTTTCATCCTTACAATACCATCAGAAAATACAAAAAGAGAAAACCACATGTATACATACAAGAGCCATACATCATAGCAATCGCCTAAAAATGAATTAAAGAGCATCTTAAACAACCTATGGTGCCGTAACCAATCACCACAAATATCATTCATCCATTTCACTTTGCATATCAAAAAGAAATCAAAAACATTTGCATTCATCATAACATAAGCATTCATCAAAATAAATAAACATGCATACATCCATAGTCATTAGCCATCATGCATAACAAAAATCATATCATCACATGTAAAAAACCACAATAAAACCGGTATATATATATATATATATATTCGTCAAAAAGATGCCCGCAGGCTACAAAACCGGTCCTCAGACCCCGCAATCATATCCAAAAACCCAACCTAAGGCATCGACCACCATGATCACGTAGGATCGGTGCGATGGGAACTACCCCCCGTGGTGTGGGTCCTATGGGACCCTGCAGGGCGGCTACTGCCAGCCCCCGCATCATGCCTGCTACCGCCTCCCTCATCTAATCGTCGATGACGAGATGATGTTGATTGCTCAATCGCACTATCCCTCGTCCGCCGTGAAGATCCACTGATCGAGGGCTCAGGTAGCCGCCCACCAAGGCGGATGACCTCCCTCTCCAACTCTATCCGGTGTCGACACCACTCTGCCTCTCGTCGATGATAGTATGACACCGCATCGTCGCGCTGTGCCAGAACCCTATCCCGCTCTGCCAGCTGAGCCCGTAGGAGATCCCTCTCCCGTAGCGCGTCCCCCAGCTCCCGCCTCGCATCCCCCAACTCCAGATCCCGTATCCGCAGTAGCTCTATCAGTCATGCATTTTTAGCGCGTATCTCAGACTCCACCTCCTCTGTGTCTGCTTGACGAACAGGATCCTCTGGAATAGCAACTCGCTCTGGCTCCCACTACTCCTCCACGTCCCGCATGTCCGGCTGATCCGGAGCGCCCAAGTCTACATCCTCATCCCCCACATCCACCATGTCCGCATCATCCAACGGACCTCCCCAATCATCCCCTGCTGCCTCAGCACCCTCCACTGCCGCCTCCGCGCCTCCCAGTGGCCCCTCTCCTCTCCATCGCCGTAGTACCCACCACGAGTCATACTCAGTGGTAGTCCCGACGTCATCTACGTTCGGGACGTCAATAACCGCATCTGACTCCTCGCCCAATGGCACGGTGACCGGTGGATCTAAATCCCTCTCATCTCCCCACCACCGATAGACCACGGGCTCACCAGGCAACCCCTGGCGCACCCCAAACTGTCGTGTAACCCGGCTATATGAAAAGAACTCATGCTCGGTCCCGTGCCGCCCGATCAACCACCGCTCCCTGCGTACCCGTCGGAGCCACTCTCCAGCCTTCGGCCAGGCTGGACAGTCCCGATAAGGGTGCCAAATCACCTCCCCTGGAGTGAGCCGAGAGAAGGCATCAGTATAGTGCTCTACAGACACTGCCCATCGCCGACTCTCGCCTCGCTCTCGTAGACCGCCGCCACAAAACTGCATAGCCTATCTCCGTGTCATCCATCGCTGCCCGAGTCATCCACGGTAACCCGGTCGGCCTCTCCACTACTATGTGCTGCCAACCCCAGCACTGCAGCAGATAACTGCAACTGACGCCCTTCCACTGCCGACAGCGGACCGCATACAGCTCCCCGTAGAGCTGTGCCAACAATGTCTGTCCCCATCTCAAAATCAGTGGTGCCTCTATCGGGCACTCTACCAACTGCCATACCAAATCCAGCAGGTTCCACGGGAACCTCGCGCTCGACGAATCAGGGAGAAGCATGTTAGAAATAAGGCCCATAAAGAATGCATGCCTCACTCCTAACACCCCCCTCTCCTGCCACCAACCAACCAATATCCCGCCAGCCTGGCAGTCCACCTCGGCTGTCTCAACTGGGTTCGCTACACCCACCCGCTCCCCATGCCCAAAACACCTCGTCAGTATAGCAGTCCGCTGATCAAACGGCGATGTCCTAATAGGCAGTCCGTCTATCGAAATCCGAAGCAACCGATAGACATCCTCAAGAGTCACAGTCATCTCCCCTGTCGGGAGATGGAAGGTGTTGGTCCGCGGATCCCAAAGTTTGATCAAGGCCGTCAGATAGGCCTGATCCGGGACCACAGGCTCCAGTCGAGACACCGCTTGAGCCCAAGGGCATCAAGCCATTCCCAATCACCATCAGTCAATGCACCCCGCGCCTCAGCAAAAGCAGCAGATACACGGTACCGGCTCCTAACCTGCAAAAGAAAACAATTCAACAAAAAAAAAAAAAATTAAAATATAATGGAATAGAACTGTACAGCAATAACAAGAACAAAAATTCAAATAAAAAACAAATTTTCAGTTAAAGGTTTCTAATCTTAACTGATTAATTCAAAAAAAAAAAAAAAAAAATACAAAAACACAACAAAAATATGTCTTAGGGTTTTACGTTCCGTTGTCCTGGGTTTAATCGTAAGTAAAATTCTTAAACGAGGTTTTACGTTACGTTCATTGTACAATAAGTCTAAGTTGGCTTAAATCCGGTTTCAGGGTTTAAGTTTTAAAACACATTTTGAAAACATCATCACAAAAACAATTAAATAAAACAAGTGCAAATTTAAACAAAAATAAGCTCTAGAAGATACTTACAGGTTTCGCTTGGCTCCGCCGCTCGAACCAGTTTGTGCACTCATGATGGCAGAGAGAATTCCAGTAGCGCTTCGCTTCGCAGAATTACCTCCTCCTCCCAGAGCTCCAAAATCGCAAGAAAAAAATGACACAAATGAGCCCAAATGCAAGTTTTGGCCCTTAAATAGGCCTTTTGAGCTGGAATTCATCCTTGACTGGGACGAGCACTCAGGTTAGCGCTCGTCCCACCCAGGGACGAATTCTATAGCTGGAATTCGTCCCACCCAGGGACGAATTCAAACCAGCACTTCAAAAACATCAAAAAATGATCAAAAATGCACTAAAAACAGACAATAAATTTGCCCGATAAGAGTGCTACTGCACCTGACATCCAGAGCATACAAAATAGACATTGGAGTCACAAATTATCACTATCCTACTCCCTAAGAAGGCTACCATAGCCGGACCGCTCCACGGGAAGACGGATTTTCGAAAATTTAATCCCCAAATGGTGTCACAAAAAAACAACAAAAACAACAAAAAATGCAACATAAAAACAAAGCAATAAGCATTTCCGGACACAAGTGCTCTCGCACTTAACCTCTTGGCATAGAAAATCGATGTCGGGGTTCAAATTGTCACTCTCCTACTTCCCCAAGAAGGCTATCATAGCCGGACCGCTCCACGGGAAGATGGGTTGTCGACGATTTCACCCCATTATGGCATCACAAAAAGGGTTAACACCCACCAAAAATAGGTCCAGATGTTGGAAAAATTGCACATGCTTAACGATAAACCATCTAAAGGCACCCTTGCACAAGTCATCTTGGGTCAAGCGACTCGTCGCTTTTCTCATGAAGGTCATTCCCTCATCGATTCGTCGCTTGAGGGGGTAGTCACACTTAGTCACCAATCAACAATCACACACCCAATTAAGGAAAACGACATGCATTCAAAGAATCATTGACAAAGACAATCACGCTCTCGCTTGGGGCAATAAACAAGCAACAATCAAATCAATCAAACACTTGGCATTTCGTGAATCATGAACACAAGGTTCCCCTGAGGATAAAAGGTTGCGCCCTTTGCCTAATCATGACTGATCAATGTCTAAGTTCAAGTCACACCTCACCAAAATAGGTTAACACTTGAAATCAAACTCCTTAGCTCGTCAGAAGCAAGGATTCAAGAATGCATGCCCTTTCCATGCTTGGGGCATCAAAATTTGGTTAGGTTACCAAGAAACCCTAATCATTAGTGCTTTGGTTATCTATTTTTGCTCGACGCTGCGCTATGCACAGCGCATCCCAAAAAGGGGCATCTGTAGACACCAAAACAACACCAATCCGATTATGTGACTGCAAACACTGATCGCTTTGACAAACACAGCCCCCAGGGCAGCCCTCGGAGGTCAAACAATGGTCCTAACCACTCTCATAGCAATTTTGTAAGGTCAAGAGGCAATTTGGCACATTTAGGAACTTTGCTCATAATCTGTCTCACCCAGGGACGAATACAAACTGGAATTCGTCTCACCCAGGGACGAATTCTGAATTCGTCCCTCGGTAGGACGAATTCCAAGTTTAACGGGCAAAAAGAAGAATGGCGCCAAGTGGCAGCCCAGGACAGTCGGTTGATGACTCTTGCCTCGCACGCGTGTGTGGGTGGACAGATAGGTCGTTAGAGGACTCGTCACAAGGGCAATTATGAAATCCCAAGTCATGGAGGACTCCCCTCCCTCATGGGAAGACATGATCGCCACATGGCACCTATGACCAACACATGGCACTTATGCTTCCCTCTCAAAAGAGACCCCATGGGTCTATAAAAGGTGGGACTTTTCTCACCCAAATGGACAGATTGGAGGCGATTTCAAGCAACGAAGTGTTGTCCGATTGATTACCCACTTGCATCCTTTTGATTCACCTTCTCACATCCACTAATCTCTTTTGCAAGGGAGGTTATTGGGTGGCTTTTGGAAGCGTGAATCCAACCCAAATCCAACATTTGACCACCTTACACCACCAATTTGCAGACATCCCAATCCTAAGAGGTTTTGGGCCCATCCCTAGTGGATTGGCGCCAAGATCAAGTGCCAACGGTGGGAGGCCCACTTGGGCACCCCCGCACTTTCTAAGTTTTATTTCAAAAGCATTCTAGATTATTGTTTCAGGTTGCATCTCATGTTATTCTGTTTGGTTAACTCATAGCTTCAATTTCATAACATTTTGATCAGATTTTATCATGCTTTTTGTCGCTTTGTTGTCCTACTAACTTGCAGGTGGCGATATCAAATTCCTGAGGATAGAGGCCAAATTGGGAGAATCCGACCATCTGGGTCGTCCCAAAATGGCCCCAATTACATAACCCCCTCGTTTGTAGGTGTTTTGGAGGTCTCGGGATTCGACATTGGAGCAGCATCAGGTCGGCTTTTCCAACACAGAAGAATTCGTCCCACCCAGGGACGAATTGCAATCAGAATTCGTCCTACCCAGGGACGAATTCCAGTTGAAGGCAGATTGGCCGACTGTCTCAGTGGCAGTGGCCTTCTCGGTAATATTTTCTGTCTTCTGTCAGGTTTTCAGGTCATTTGGACTCACTTTACTCACTGTTTCATACAAATGTTTACATGCATCTTTTGGCGATTTTAGAGAACAAACACTTCTTATTTGCAGCAGGTGCTACTGACATCTTCGTTGTTTCTTTGTTCGTAGGAGGAGCAGCAGAGGTCAAGGACTCATCAACATCAGCGACGGCATCATCTTGGCCCGCCCATTTCAAGTGTGGGCACGCGGAAAGAGGAACCTTAAGTCTCGATTGTAGTCAAATTCTTTTAACGCTCCTAGCCCCTGAAAAGGGAGGAGGCGTATTTGTAACAGAGATCAAGAGAGTTTAATGAAAGGGCTGTGTTTTCTCCATTTGCTTGTATCTCATTTCAATGCGTCTCTTTCATTTCATGCATTCTACATTTCTAGGACTTAAGCGTATTTGATTTTGAATGCATCGCAATTAGTGTTTCCTTCGCCCGAAATCTCGTGCTTTTAGTAAAAAAAGAAAAATCATATAAACAAAGATAAAATCTTTTGTATTTTCTCCAAAACTCCAAGGATTCCGATGGCCCAAATGCCCCAAAGGGTCCATGAACCCTTGGTACAAAGCACCCCAAAGGTGCCTAAGTATCCAAATTCCATCATCTAGTGCCCCGAAATTAGGTTTTAAATTTGATACCTATTTTTACGCTTTTTGAGCGTTCGGAGGTCAATATCTCCTAATGTATTTAGAGTTAGGACTTGAAACTCCATTTTGGCTTATCTATTGTAAGAGGGATGCGCACCCCAATTTTGGGCCCCATCGACTCATTTCAATTTTAGGTTTTTAGAGAGACATCATCATGGTGCTCACCCGTAGCCAAGCCCAATCATGGGCGGATGCTGTGGGGAATATCCAAGGAGGCACGAGTCATCTCCGTTACAGTCCCAAGGATTTGGTCATACCACCTTGGCGACCTAACACACAAGGCAATCCCCTCCACACCTTAAAGGGACTATAGGGGCACCTCTTCTAGGGGCACTCTTGTTCAGCATAGCACCCAGCACACACCCTCCCATGAGGGGTACATCCATAGGAGAGCTCCCTTAGATGCTCGCTATGAGTGGTCACCGCACGACAAAGCGCTAGGTCAACATAGGGTTCGACGGGAGGAACCACATGATTACATTATCCCTCCTTCACCCCCGCTAGTTGTCAGGACTACAAAGACAAATCCAGAGCACAAGGCTCTTCGGGCAGGGCGAGATAGCTCCGTCCATCCCTTTTTCACTTATGAAAGAGAGCACGAGGAAGACCTCTACCTTCCTCGAGAGCAATATACATTGCGGGAGCAATACGACTTCGCACCTGCTATCTATCATGACCACTCACTGAGGCCAAAGCCCCGAGGGAATGCTGCTACCCCCAACAGAGGGATGTGTCCTATAGAGATCTTGGATCACTACGACCGAGATAGATATCTAAGAGAGGCATCTAGGCCTTCTAGACATGAGGCGACAAGACCAACTATCTTAGAATCTGTCGAGCACATCACACGCCGGATGCAACTCACGCAACTTGAGCTAGAGCGACAATAGTTAGAGCAATGGTATACTATATTAACAAAGAGCACCTTCAGTGCCAGGAGGATGAGTTGTTCCAACACACTATGCAGGAGAAGACTCCAACCCCTCACACGCATAAGACAAAACATTTTGAGGGGCACAACCCATGGGGGAAAGAAAGGTCATCGTGACCTCATCAAACGCTACCCCCAACACCTCCTAGACAGGAGCGGGAGGCTACTCTCCCGATTCCTGAAGCACCACCCCCGATGCCTCCTAGACATGAGCGAGAGGCCGCTCCTATAACCAATAACGGGTGCCTTCCTCAGGAACCCACTCAGGTTTATGGGCCACCCTTAGAAATTCATCAAGAAGCCTCTAAGGAATCAAAGCGAGAAGAAGAGTGGGATGAAAAGCCCCACCAAGGCATGGGGGGTGCCATCTGGCCACCCCTCCATAAGCCCCAAGTTCCTCAACAAGAACCAACCAAAGAGGAGGAGCCCAAATCTCCCGATATAGGCAAAGCGCTAGAGCACTTAGAGTCGGTAGAGACCAAGATTTTGGGGCTCCCAAGGCCCAACTTACATGAGGCTCCTTTCGAAGAGGATCAACCTTTAACCATAGGGCTACCTGATGATACAAGTCCTCCATGTCTCAGAATCTCCAGATTCTAATGAGCTGTACTCACTGGTCGAAGGTGAGGATAAAATAGAGATAGCCCATAGCAATCACATGCGACAGCATCGACATCCCATAAAAATCGATGAAGCATGTCAACAAATAAACATAATACTAGGGCATGAGTGGCGCGTTAACCCACCACAGTGGGACCAAGCGTTACATCCGCCACGTTGGGCATACAGAGATCAAATTCTGCCCAGAGACCTCATAGCAACATCAGTGCCGAGGGCGGACCCTGTCCTCCTATCCGTGCATAGGGCCGATCCATTCGTGCCCATACCTCCAGAGCCAGATCCAGAGCGCAAAGACCATCAAGCTGGGGGTACCTCTATCCCTTGAAGAACCATAATCCAAACCAAAATGCTCCAAGGATTATCGCAATCACTTGGTCACCCAAAAAGCTCCAAGGATTATCGCAATCACTTGGTCACCCAAAAAGCTCCAAGGATTATCGCAATCACTTGGTCACCCCAAAAGCTCCAAGGATTATCGCAATCACTTGGTCACCCCAAAAGCTCCAAGGATTATCGCAATCACTTGGTCACCCCAAATGCTCCAAGGATTATCGCAATCGCTTGGTCACCCCAAATGCTCCAAGGATTATCGCACACCCCAAATGCTCCAAGGGTTATCGCAATCGCTTGGTCACCCCAAATGCTCCAAGGATTATCGCAATCACTTGGTCACCCCAAAAGCTCCAAGGATTATCGCAATCACTTGGTCACCCCAAAAGCTCCAAGGATTATCGCAATCACTTGGTCACCCAAAATGCTCCAAGGATTATCGCAATCACTTGGTCACCCCAAATGCTCCAAGGATTATCGCAATCACTTGGTCACCCCAAATGCTCCAAGGATTATCGCAATCACTTGGTCACCCAAAATGCTCCAAGGATTATCGCAATCACTTGGTCACCCAAAAAGCTCCAAGGATTATCGCAATCACTTGGTCACCCCAAAAGCTCCAAGGATTATCGTAATCACTTGGTCACCCCAAAAGCTCCAAGGATTATCGCAATCACTTGGTCACCACAAAAGCTCCAAGGATTATCGTAATCACTTGGTCACCCAAAAAGCTCCAAGGATTATCGCAATCACTTGGTCACCCAAAAAGCTCCAAGGATTATCGCAATCGCTTGGTCACCCCAAAAATGCCCCAAAGGATTCTCGAAATCCCTTGGTCACCATCAAGAAAATTCAAAAACAACAAAAATTTTTGCATCTCATTTCTAGGCATACTCAAATTCATCAATAGAGAAGCTCTTCTCGCACCTCATCTTCATATTCAAAAAAATCAATCCATCAAAAATACAAAAATACATAGCTGCATCAAACCATTACATCCATACATTGCATATTTGTGGTCATACAGGTCAAAGGCACCATAGGCTGTAATTGCTCTGCTAGTCCATCTTGTTCCACACTGTTCCATTTCACAAAAACAACAAAAACACCATGCATTGCTTTTACCACACTAGAGTCAGTGGTCTTTTAATGTATCAAGAGTTTTCGTGATTCAGTCATCATTTTGCTCTTTAGCCATGTAATGTACCAAGTCAGACAGATTTTACGAAGGTAGAGTCATACTTGAAATACGCCTTGTTACGTAACATCCCAACACAAATAAAAACACATAAAACAATTCCTAAGTTGTGTGAACGAAAGATGAAACCTGTAGGGTAATCCAAGTCACCATAAGCGAAACGGTTATCTTGCTCATCCCCCTGTGCGAATGACCCCAAGAATGCTGAGAGTTGGCAAAAGGACAAGCATCCTCCCTACCCAATTCCCTAAGAATCCCTAAGTTCTCAATAGTTGCAAAACATCAAAAATTTGCAAAAACATCAAAAATCCAAAATTTGACATCCTACAGTGCATACATCAAACAGCACAAACGATAGTGATTTTCGTCACTCCATATCCCCAATCCCTTGCTCAAAAGAAAAACAAATCAAAATAAACAGTGATCTTATCACTACAAACGAGCAAGTATCCCAATACAATTGAAGAAAAGAAGGGAGTTGAACTTGAATCCCCGGAACTCTCAGCATTCTAACAGGTCATGAGGCAAGCCTCAGTACCGGTTTGGTTGATAGCCTATCGGTAATTGGCGGTAAACTTCTCGCATGACGATATATCTGTCACATTAACTTGCGTACAGATCAATGTTTGCATGTGGATGAGCTAGCTTATGGCATCCTGGATAACACCGTAGATTAATCTAACTAAATACAACAAAGGAGTTAGTGGAGCTAATTAGGTGATCCTCGATACAGGTTCGGTTGAAAGCCCATCTGGCACTGGCGGTATCCTGACAAATACCACATAAATGAACTCAATTGCACACACAGGGATGTGAAATAGCTTGGTCAAAAACAAGTCCGATTCATACCTTGTTCAAAAGTCTTGTAAGATAAAGTACAGTCGTGGCTAGTGAGTTAAAATCGTCTGAGTCTCAGAAAACCTTAGCTACATTTCTAAACCAACTGTGCTACTTTTCATCCTTACAATACCATCAAAAAATACAAAAAAAGAAAAACCACATGTATACATACAAAGTCATGCATCACAGCAATCGCCTAAAAAGAAAATAACAGAGTTCTAAACAGTCTATGGTGCCATAGCCAAACATCACAAATCCCATTCATCCATTTCATCTCTGCATATCACATATAAATCAAAAACATTTGCATTCATCATAGCATATGCATCCATCAAAATAAATCAACATGCATACATCCATATTCATCAACCATCATGCATAAGATCAAAGAAAATCAAAACAACAAAACAACAAAAAAATGCAACACAAACAAAAAGCAATAAACATTGCCAGACACAAGTGCTCTTGCACTTAACCTCTTGGCATAGAAAAATTGATGTCGGGGTTTACATTGTCACTATCCTACTCTCTAAGAAGGCTACCATAGCCGGACCGCTCCACGGGAAGACGGATTGTTGACAATTTCACCCCTAAATGGCATCACAAATGGGTCAAAGCCCACTAAAAAACAACAAGAAAATCAAAACAACAAAAACAACAAATAAATGCAACACAAAAACAAAAAGCAATAAACATTGCCAGACACAAGTGCTCTTGCACTTAACCTCTTGGCATAGAAAAATTGATGTTGGGGTTTACATTGTCACTATCCTACTCTCTAAGAAGGCTACCATAGCCGGACCGCTCCACGGGAAGACGGATTTTTGACAATTTCACCCCCAAATGACGTCACAAATGGGTCAAAGCCCACTCAAAAACAATAAGAAAATCAAAACAACAAACAACAATAAACATTGCCAGACACAAGTGCTCTTGCACTTAACCTCTTGGCATAGCAAATTGATGTCGGGGTTTACATTGTCACTATCCTACTCCCGAAGAAGGCTACCATAGCCGGACCGCTCCACGGGAGGACGGATTTTCGACAATTTAATCCCCAAATGGTGTCACAAAAAAAAAAATCAAAACAACAAAAAATGCAACATAAAAACAAAGCAATAAGCATTGTCGGACACAAGTGCTCTTGCACTTAACCTCTTGGCATACAAAACAGACGTTGGGGTCACAAATTGTCATTATCCTACTCCCTAAGAAGGCTACTTTAGCCGGACCGCTCCATGGGAAGACGGATTTTTGCCAATTTCAGCTCCGAACAGCGTCGCAAAAAGGGTTACCACCCACCAAAAATAGGTCCAAATGTTGGAAAAATTGCACATGCTTAACGATAAACCATCTAAAGGCACCCTTGCACAAGTCATCTTGGGTCAAGCGACTCGTCGCTTTTCTCACGAAGGTCATTCCCTCATCGATTCGTCGCTTGAGGGGGTAGTCACACTTAGTCACCAATCAACAAGCAAACACCTAATCAAGGCAATGACATGCATTCAAAGAATCATTGACAAAGACAATCACGCTCCTGCTTGGGGCAGCAAACAAGCAATAACAACAAATCGATCAAACGTGATCAAACGCTTGGCATTCCCGAAGCATGAACTCAAGGTTCCCCCGTGGATAAAAGGTTGCGCCCTTTGCCTATTCATGACTGATCAATGTCCAAGTTCAAGTCACACCTCACCAAAATAGGTTAATACTTGAAATCAAATTCCTTAGCTCGTCAGAAGCAAGGATTCAAGAATGCATGCCCTTTCCATGCTTGGGGCATCAAAAGTTGGTTAGGTTACCAAGAAACCCTAATCATTAGTGCTTTGGTTATCTATTTTTGCTCGACGTTGCGCCATGCACATCGCATCCCAAAAAGGGGCATCTATAGACACCAAAACAACACCAATCCGATTATGTGACTACAAACACTGATCGCTTTGACAAACACAGCCCCCAGGGCAGCCCTCGGAGGTTAAACAGTGGTCCTAACCACTTTCACAGCAATTTTGGAAGGTCAAGAGGCAATTTGGCACCTTCGGACAACCTACTCCAAATTCGTCCCACCCTGGGACGAATTCAAATTGGAATCCGTCTCACCAAGGGACGAATTCTGAATTCGTCCCCGGGTAGGGACGAATTCTAGGTTTAACGGGCAAAAAGAAGAATGGCACCAAGTGGCAGCCAAGGACAATCAGTTGATGACTCTCGCCTCGCACGCATGTGTGGGTGGGCAGATGGGCCGTTAGAGGACTGTCACAAGGGCGATTATGAAAGCCCAAGTCATGGAGGACTCCCCTCCCTCATGGGAAGACATGACCGCCACATGGCACCTATGACCAACACATGGCGCTTATGCTTCCCTCTCAAAAGAGACCCCATGGGTCTATAAAAGGTGGGACTTTTCTCACCCAAAGAGGATAGATTGGAGGCGATTTCAAGCAACGAAGTGTTGTCCGATTGATTACCCACTTGCATCTTTTTGATTCACCTTCTCACATCCACTAATCTCTTTCGCAAGGGAGGTTATTGGGTGGCTTTTGGAAGCGTGGATCCAACCCAAATCCAACATTTGACCACCTTACACCACCAATTTGCAGACATCCCAATCCTAAGAGGTTTTGGGCCCATCCCTAGTGGATTGGCACCGAAATCAAGTGCCAACGGTGGGAGGCCCACTTGGGCACCCCCGCATTTTCTAAGTTTTATTCTAAAGCATTCTAGATTATTTGTTCATATTGCATCTTATGTTATTCTGTCTGGTTAACTCATAGCTTCAATTTCATAACATTTTGATCAGATTTTATCATGCCTTTTGTCGCTTTGTTGTCCTACTAACTTGCAGGTGGCGATATCGAATTCTCGAGGATAGAGGCCAAATTGGGAGAATCCGACCATCTGGGTCGTCCCAAAATGGCCCCAATTACATAACCCCTCTGTTTGCAGGTGTTTTGGAGGTCTCGGGAGTCGACATTGGAGCAGCATCACTTCGGCTTTTCCAACACAGTCGAATTTGTCCCACCCAGGGACGAATAGCAGTCAGAATTCGTCCTGCCCAGGGACGAATTCCAGGTGAAGGTAGATTGGCCGACTGTTTCAGTGGCAATGGCCTTCTGGTAATGTCTTCTGACCTCTGTCAAATTTGGAGGTGATTTAGATCCATTTTATTCACTGTATTCGACAATCTTTTGCATGCATCTTTTGGCGATTTTAGAGAACAAACACTTCTTATTTGTAGCAGGTGCTACTGACATCTTTGTTGTTTCTTTGTTCGCAGGAGGAGCAGCAGAGGTTAAGGACTCATCAACATCAGCGGCGGCATCGTCTTGGCCCGCCCATCTCAAGTGTGGGCACGCGGGAAGAGGAACCTTAAGTCTTGATTGTAATCAAATTCTTTTAACGCTCCTAGCCCCTGAAAAGGGAGGAGGCGTCTTTGTAACAGAGATCAAGAGAGTTTAATGAAAGGGCTGTGTTTTCTCCATTTTCTTGTATCTCATTTCAATGCGTCTCTTTCATTTCATGCATTCTACATTTCTAGGACTTAAGCGTATTTGATTTTGAATGCATCGCAATTAGTGTTTCCTTCGCCCGAAATCTCGTGCTTTCAGGAAGCACCCAATGTCAATGGATCAAGATATTGGAGGAGAACATAGTTGATGTGAGGTTCAATAAGGTACAATGCAATGAAGTAGATTATTGTATAGATTGATACGGAAGGAAAGAATGTGAGAAGATACATATTTAGAGCTAGTAGATGCAAGTTAGAGAGTAGTGATATTTTTATTGAGTTTATCATTAGAATTGTTAGTGGAAGCAATGTGGATAGAGGAAACTTGGAAAATGTTAGGGGAAATATCCATCATGGATGAGGGGAGAGACTATTGATGTAGAGATCATACTTGGAATACATGTTAAAATTATAATCTATAGGGTCAAGAGTGAGGTGTTGGAGGTCATCCTCAAGAATGTCTATATAGTCATGGTGATAGCCTACACCAGACTTGCCCTTAGGTTGTTGGTAAGGTGGGTATATAAGGTTCTTACGTCCCTATTCATAGAGCCTCAGACCAAATCCTTGGAAATTAAAGCATTGAAAATACCATATGGTAAAATATGGGTTGGAAATGTAATCGAGGTTTCCACAAAATTTATCCTCTTCTTCTTTTGGTTTAGGTTTTTCTGAGTAGGTTTCGATGCCTCCATATACAAAATTAGTTTGATTGGTTGGTGTACCAATGAGAATAATTATACCTACACTTAGAGGTACATCTCAAGGATAACCATAGTCTTTTATCGAATGCACACTAAGAGGGTAGATACGCGTATTATATACAATGTACTCCCCATAATGGATTGGTCATAAGTATAGATACATGGTAGCAACCCTTAATGCACTTGTTGTGATGGAGACCCCCAATATGAAAAAGAAGAAGATAATGATGATAATTGAGATTCATGAGGAAGATTGATAAGAAGAGAGAAAATATATGGAGTAGGCTCAATAAGTTGAGAGTCATATTGAGTAGCACATCGCTCTTAACAATGACACTCTCTAGGAGTAAGTGAGATGGCATAAGTGCATTGTATAAATTTTTAGGTAGGCTAAGAAGGATTATAAGAGAATGATGGGGGTTAAAGGAGCCTAGAAATGTTAGAAAGTAAAGTGGGAGGAGTAGGAATAATGATAACATTGGAAGTGGTATTGTGAGAAGGTGATGGCCAAAGAAGAAGGCGAGTGGAATATAAGGATGGGGGTGGAGGATTTGTAGAAGAATAAGAAGAAGATAAGAAGCCATGTGGTGGCAATAAGCTATGTAATTGGAGAGTAGTTGGTTGGGAAGAATGATTCATTGGAGAATTAGGATGAGGATAATGGGTTTTCATTGGAGGGAATAGTTGGTTTGTAGGTGAAAGGACTGATTGATTTGGCATATTAGATGAACCATGGTAGTGGTAAATTGAGTGGAAGATAGGGGTGTATCCTACAATAGGATGACTATGTTGTAAAAATGAAATAAATCATCATCACTTGGAATGTGATGCACTTATCTATCATGAATATACTTTAAACAATAATGAAGCGTAGAAGGGATACATTGCATGTCCCTAATACATGGTCTCTATGAAGGGTAAAAATCTAACTAAATATTTTTATTCATTTGCAAACCTTATAGGCATTCGTAGATGCCAAATTTAAAGAATATCTAAATTATCGATATTTTATTGTAGATTTTTTATTGTCAGACATATTTTTTGACATAAAAACTAATGAAACAAAATATTCTTTACCTATCCAGATCCATATCATCTCTATCCACCATAGAAGCATTGGGCTCCCATGCTTTTAAAATAAAATGGAAGAGAAGATAGTACAAGTAGGAGTGCACAAATATGAAATCCTCTAAAGTGGTTTAGAAGAGAAGAGATATAGACAGTGTAAAAGAGCCCCAAAAGAGATCACCAAAACTTCATCAAAGGGAGTATCAAAGAGCAAAACACATGCTCAAAAAGGGTCCAAATAGGAGTTCCCAATGAGATCTTTAGGTCTATTACCTCTAGGATCAACCTATAACATGTAGGAATTAGCACTACTATGCCTAGCATGTAGGAATGAGCACTACTATGCTTAAACAAGACCTTGTAAAAATATTGTTCAATCTTCTCCTTGAAAAGTTACATGTTCCTAAAAACCTTTAGTCATATGCCAAACTAAGCATGATCTAAACTGGGTAGTACGGATGGTCTAAATCTCGAATACCATATTGAAATGTAGTTGATGGAGGATGAGTGGCAACAAAATAGAGGAAATAAGCACAAATTATGAATATCTAAGATAAAAATAGAATGGGGTGTCAGGTACCACCAAATTGCACTCCTTATTATAAAAGCATAAAATTAATAAGAAGCTTTAAAACTGTCAAATTATTTGTAATATTTAGAAGTGGTGGGTATATGAAGTATCGAATCTTTGTAGTATTTATATTTTTAGAACACAAGTAGTGCTTGAGGCTAGTTTTCATGGTGGCTCATTATGCTTTGTTGAATTCTATGACAAGAAGGCTTGAAAAGTAGAAATACCTAAGAAGCAAAAACTAATGTGTAAGTAATGCTTGATGTTGTGTTGGTAGCTAAAACATCCATGAAGATACAAGCCTACTAGGGGTAAAGACAACTACAATGTATGGAATACCCATGTGATATCAACAATCACACCAAAAGGGCCAAAGATCTTATGAAGGAGAATGCACTCCAAAAAGTCACAAAAGTTATTGGTGTATTTAAGGATTATGGGGTTCAACTGATAGTGCACTTCAAGTTACAACAATTTATTTCTAAAAGAAGTTTTAGACAACATAAACTTCAGATCACCATAGTTGAAGAGGAAATTTATAAAATGGCAAAAGACTAGTGCCATTAGAATAGGCTCGAAAAGAGCTTTCTAATGACTATATGTAAGCCTATACTTGCAAAAAGATCAACCCTCAAAAATTATAAAAAATAGTGAGCTATCTAGTAGAAAAATAGAAGGAAGATCACAACATAGCTCCTTTTAAAAAAATAGTTGCATAATAAAAAATGTGTTAAACGAGCACATAGGTTACTTTGTGATATGTAAATGTTACCAAAATTCAAGGATCGGGTCAACATCACTAGAAATCAACAATTATTAGTGTCAATCTACCGCCAAGTGTTAGTAGTGTGGTGCCCACCACATTCATGCGATGGCACATGGGATACTCCCCGACCATCATAGGTGGTTGATTTAAAGATGGATCCTTCTTCCTTTTAAGGTGCCTTAAGCAACATTGCATGACACATGTGGGATTTTTCAGCTAATATCAAAATCACACGAGAGAAGAACTATAAACGAGGTCACTATACTATATGTAAATCAACAATAAAAAACTACAATTGCCAAATGAGGTGTCGTGTGTCATACCTCAAACTCCTTTTATTTGCTAAAATTTGTGGGCTACCATGAGCTATCTAGAGAATAGAATCAAGGCCAAACACAAGAATCATTAGCCTTGTGTCCTCAAGAAAATTGTGCAATGTAATAACTGAAAGGATCATTTGGGTGTTCATATCATCTGGTTGCATGATTGATGGTAAGATTACAATGATTTCCTTAACACAAATTTGCCATAATGCTTTTAGTTGTCATCAATGCCTCACCAAAACCATGCTAAAGGGTGGATAAGGTTAGATTAAATAATCCAATGAATACCTCCAATAATTTATCCTTGTTTCCAATGCCATTAGCATCATCCATGAAAATAATTTGCCTCACTATCTCCATTTCCAACTGTATCATCATCAGATCAGTTGCACACACAGTGACTTGTTTGATACCCAAGGAAAAAATTGTATGTCTCTAGAGTGTGACGATCCAAAAGAAAATCTGATCTAGTGGGTTGCATCAGTGCCCCTGATAATTTTAATGTACTATGTTGCCCCATAGATTCTATGTAATGATGATGTATTGCCATCATTGTGGTTATTATCACTACTAAAAGATATTATTTCCACTAGGAAAAACAAAATGAAAGAGATTACTTTAAACACCATCACAATCAGAGGTATGAAGAGTCAAAGTGGTTGATATGTACAAGCTCATCATAATGTTGGATGACGGTTGGAGAGATTTTGTGCATCTTCGACCTAACATGGAATTCATGGTTTTCCAGGCCAGTGTTGTTGTAGTCAATTAGTTAACCTACCTTGAAGATATCAACACCATAATTAGGGATGTTAGGATTCACGTAGAGGAGGGACACTCAAGTAGCAGCATATCTTGAAATAGATGTAGATGTGGTGTGACTAGGCATAGAACAAATCATCTATGTGCCATTGAATTGAGTGGATAGGGTTGAAAAAGAGGCCATAATGGGTCTAGGAGGAGCTATGTTGATCTCTAAGGTAGTGAAGGCCACATTGTGTGATTGATGAAAAAAAAAGCTATGCATCTTCACAAGAGTAATCAAAACATAGGGAGAATTGCTCATCACTATTGCAAATTATAGAAGGGTTTTCACATACTACGTAAAAACAAATGCAATTTGGGCCCAGTACCGAGTGAACTCAATGAAACATCAACTTTGTAATAAATTATAAAATTGTATAATAGATATGCAAAGGGGAGGGGGAATTTCACAAGGTAGGAAATTCCTGCTCTAATACAAATACAAAGGGTAAAAACCCAACTAAATATTTTTATTCATTTACAAACCTTATAGGAATTCATAGATACCAAATTTATAGAATATCTAAATTGTTGATATTTTACTATCGACCTTTTATTATCGACATGTTTCTACTAACATAAAAACTAATGAAACAAAATATTCTATGCCTTTTCAGATCCATATTAGTCTTCCTATGACAATATTGTATTTCATATTCCCTTTAGTGACATGGCATAATGTGGGTATTGTTTGTATGCCTACCTAAATAGATAGGATGATTGTACCCAATGTGTAGTGTAAAGAGCCATCAAAATCCTGCAAGTCAAGGGATGGTGTAGTGAGATGGCTAGGTGGGAGGTTTAGATGTTGGAGGATGGTGATGGAAATGATATTGATATATGAATCAATGTTTATTAATACACACTTGAATGTTGTTCCATCAATGTACGCCATGATATGCATAAGAGGATCAACCCCTACTCCTTCAAGAGTTGTTATTTCATGATCATAGAAGATAATTGAAGGTTGCATACATGTCTACACACTGCTTACAAAAATTTTAAAGGTGTTAGAGTCATTAGTTTCCAGATCTATTGATTGTAAGATGACATTTAAGACCTTGCGATGAGGCTACAATTATTGCAAGAGATCATATATTGATAACATTGTTGATATAATGTATATTTGGTGCATGAGACTACTTTGAATGGTCACAATATTTTATGGAATGGAGGAAGGAGCATCTCGTATTGGTCATGTGGAGGAAGAAGTTTGTAAGGAGGATTTGACTATTGATTGGGTTACATAGGGTATATTTGGTTCCATGTGGAGACATTGATCATTCCCTCAAAACCTTGTTAATATAGGTTACTATTCACATGGTTGATTTTTTAGGGTAGGAGTTGTGATGTCGAAGCATCGGTCTAACTTTGTTACATCTTGTGCTTGGATAGAGGATTTTTATAAATACTAAGGTTTTTATTTAAAGGAGCTCAAGGATTATAAATGTGTATCACTTCATGATCAATGAGGTCTTGAACCATATGGTAGAATAGGTGATAATTTTTAATATTATGTCCTCTTTGTATACGGTATTCATAGAAGGTATGCTCATTATAGCCCTTTGCTTTCAAATTATTGGGATGATCTAGTCTAATTTTAGGTAAAGTGATGTATCCTACATAATATAGCTTCTAGAAAATATTAGGTAGAGTCTCAAAAAGCAGGGTCCAATTGCAATGTGGGCAAGTAAGATGTGGTAGACAAGTTGATGGTTGATTAGGTGGAGGAGGAGGAGGAAAGGAAGGACTAGGTTGTTGATATCCTTGTTGTTGTGGTTTAGTTTATTGTTGTGATGAGGCAAGTGTCACACTCAACATAACTTGGTTTGTTTGACAAGGTTTTGATGGGTTGGGGTTGGAGGTGCCCCTTTTAAATTTTATGTTGGAGGGGTATTCAGGTTTCTTATAGATTTTAACCTCTTCTTATTGGATTTTAATATCCTCAATCACTTTAGCTTGAGAAATGGCATCTTCAAAACAGCAATTGTGTTGTATTTGTAATGTTGTAGATATATGCTTGGTGCAACTCTTTGTAAATATTTTTACCATCTTTGTGGGTGGCACAAAAAATTGTAGGTCATTGATAACCCCATACCACCTAGAAACATAGTCATTGATTGACTCGTCATTAAACTATCACAAACTATAGATATTAGAGATTGGCATCTTGTTCTTGATGTTTATGGAAAAATGTTCTAGGAATGCATTAGCCAATTATTCAAATGTAAATAGATTATGTTGAGGGAGATTGTTATACCAATCCAAGGCTTGACCCCCAAGGGATAAAGGGAAGGTATGGATCATAAGGGAGTTTCTACCATTGATGTGATAGCATGTGAACTTGTAATTTCATAAGTGCTCCTTGGGATTCTCTTTACCCTTGAACTTGTCAAATTTGGGTATTTCAAAATTATATGGATAAAAATGCATGGTGATGGAGGGATTAATGGCATCATTACAAAGTTAGTTGTAAGTGGTATTTTGGGACCCATAACCACTTGTTCATAATTCCAAGTTTTTGAATTACTCTTGCATGAGTTGCATCTCATCTAGGGGTGTTTGCGATTTTTGTATAGGATAAAGATCATAAGAGAGTTCTTTTATAAATTTGACTACCTCTCAATTACATGGTTCAATGTTTTTATAGGATTACCCTCTACCAAACTAAATGAGAGAGGGTATCATCCAAGACAGGGTTGTAGATGTGTAGCAATAACCTAAACAAATATAAAAAATAAAATTACATGATAAAATCGTAGTATTTCTATTTCATAACAATTGTGTTGAATTCACAATGTAATGCATTGCATCATAATGCTAGTTTCTTAGATTTGATTTATTAATATAGTGTTGGTTACAAAATTTCTAATTGTATTAGTAATAGGACTTAAGCATTTATGAGAACTTGCATTGTTGAATTGATTTTTTTTTATTATTCATTAAAAACATGGGAGATGTGTTGGATTTCACACCTATTTCTAAAAAAAAAAAAATTAATTCATCCACTCAAATATTATACAAAAAACATAAACAAGATAATATATAATTGGTGAGATGTCCCCTTAAGCACCATAAATAATCATTGCATTGTTCATGGATAGAAATCACAATACTTTGATATTAATGATGGAGTGGTTAGTGGTACTTATACCAATAGCGAAACCCCCATACAAGACTATATCATACAATTTTGGCCTTGGTCATAAGTCAAATTACACTTTCATGTTCAAATTTGTGTAGTCTGATCTTGTTTAGGCCAAGTCCAAAAGTATGAATAGGTGCTTATGAGCACCATTTATATATCCTATGGGTATCTGACTATGTAAGCCTTTATAATTCATCATTTAAGTAATCCTATGGGACCCTTTAATGTTTCACCCTTAGTGGCATTGGTTAATCCACCTTTATGAATAACCTTACTTAAAATGGTAATGTATAGTTATTTTATTATAAGGTTAACCATAAGGTTAAGTTAATATCATTCTGAGGTTAACCTCTCATGTGGAATTTGTTATCACAATAAATACCCCTCAAGAATTATCCATTTGTATCATAAATGCGAATAAAATATGATATATTGGCATACCCATAGGCACCCATATTCTACTTCTTCTTGTATCCCTTTCTCTCTTATCATTTATTATTGCTATCTTCAAATTGTTCTTTAATCCTTTTTGGGCTTGATGGTGGTGAATGTATGTCTCTATATATTTTTAAATTTTGAACATGGTATGAGATCAAATTATGAAATTGCTTCACTCTAATGAAAAAGGAAGGATTCCTTTAAAGGATCATTGTCATTGGGTCTACCTTTAGGTCTGTCAATAGGTTATTGCCTCTAGAATTGCCACTCGATTTATCACTGGATTTGCCTCTAGGTCTACCATATATTTTACCTTTTCTATAAAAGCCATACAACATTTCTTTCATCTTGGTCCATTGTGTGAGATCTATCCATCCACAATCAATATTAACCTTGTTGCTCATTTCTACTTTGTACCAAAAAAAATTAGAGGAGTGATTTGTACATCCACATGAATCACAAGGATGTAGTTTCCAACACCTAGCTACTACATTTCCTGTTCTTCTACAATAACTGCAATAATGCTTTGTAGAAGTTGTAGGAGATTTAGGTTTTACAAACATGGTTTTACTAGTACTTGTTTGTCCATCATAGCCAAGGCCTTCATTCTTTGGCCTAACATTTGAAATTATAGGAGTTTCAATATTTTTTCCATGTTTACCTAATATTTCACTATTGAATCCCATTTTTTTCATAAGTTTAGATCCAAATCCTTTGTTGTGATTTTTAAAATACCCAAGTTCTTCATCTTCATCAATGTTTTTAACAATATGGCATTTGTCATAATTGATGAGATTATGGAGCTCATTTTGAGGATGTTTAGCTTTTAAGTCACTGGTGTTGCAAGTAAAATTTACCTTTGTGATGAGATCACCTATGCTACAACTGATATCTACCCTTATAGGCATGAGGTCACCTGTATCACAACAAGCATTGGCCACCATGGGCTTAAGGTCACTTGTGTCACAACAAGCATTCACCACCATAGGTTGAAGATCACTTATGTCACAACAAGCATTCACCACCATGGGCTGAAGGTCACTTTTATCACAAAAAGCATTCGCCACCATGAGTTGAAGGTCACTTGTGTCAAAACAAGCATCGACTATTAGGACCATTACCTCTGATTTGTCTTTTCTTTTTATGCTGGGCAATGTCAAGTGAAATAAATGACATGTATATTGCCCTTACAATGGCAATAGGGATTAGAGCACCATTGTTCTAAAGATATTCACAAGACTTAGAATCTTTGAGAATGGATTTTACACCACTGCGTAGTGTGAGAAATGTGTCATCCTCATAAAAATTGATTCCTTCCATCCCTATTGGAAAGTAAGGATATTTAACTGATGTTGCAATATCATCAGTTGATTTTGGGGCATTTTTCTTCTTTGATCTGCCCATTTTACAATGGAATTTTTTAAGAAGTTTGACTAAGGTGTCGGTCTCTACTGAAAATGCACCCTTACAAGTCTTCCCCCCTTTTTGCAAAATATTCTTTGATGGAGTAAAATAATTATCCCCCCTTGAGTGCAAAAAAATTGCTACTATGAAGGTTCCTTATCTCACCAAAATGGTCTCCCTTTCGATATACTACAAAGAGTACGTGAAAGGGAATTCACTCAAATTGATATTTAATGGCACCTACCTAAAAACCCTTTCAAAGAAGGATGATCAGTTTGAGGAGTTTAAGCTAAATAAGAAGAGTGAATTAGGGTATACGATGGAGTGAATATCAAAATAAAATTGGCTCCACCTTATTTATTCCCAAAAATTTATAGAAAAAAACTCAGACATAATTGTAGCTATAATAGGCGTTAGATACAATAACCATAAGGCACAACAACATTACCTGTAAGCGTGGGCCAGAGGTACCATTTATACCCCACTGTTGTGCAAATAAATTATACGAAAGGGTTTCAAATTTGGTGTCTTATGTGCTTTTGAATTTTAACTTATGATGTAGTTACAAAAAATAGGAATTTAAATGCAACATACAATCAAAAGTGCCTACAAATTTGAGACTTAGATGTCAGTTTCCACCGAAAATACACCTATTTTTTACAATACCAATATTAAAGGTGTTGAATGCAATCGAGAATGCACCTTTTTACAATAATTTTTGCAAGAAAAAAATTGTTTTTGTGTTTGCAAAAATTTGATATTCATAATTACCCCCCTTCTATTACAATTTTTCAAAAAAGAATCCAATTCTTTGTTTTGTCCTCCCTTTTGTTTGCAAAATAAACAAGGTTTTGGAAATTTTTAGATCCCCCTAATTTTTTAAAAAATGTGCAATTTGTTTTGTGTTATATCCTTCAATTTGAGAAAACAAATGCACAATTTGATGTTGGTTTTGCAAAAAAAAGGTTACTCTTTTTTCTTTGTTTTGTTTGCTAAAAAATAATAATTTTAAACAATTATACTAAAAGAATAATTAAATTTTGTGCAAAATCAATTATTAAAAAAATAACAATTGATTAAGCAAAAAAATAAAAGTATTAAAACAATAATTGAAAAGAAATCTAAAAAGCTAAACAACAAAAAAAAAATGTTACCTTTTGTTATTTTTTATTTTTACAGTAGAATATTAATAGGTTGTGCACGGGGTCAATCCCCCAACCTAGTGCATGTGAGGGCCTTAGCGGTAGATGACCAACCATCCTGACTATCGCTTGAGATGTGTAGCATAGGGAGCCACTATCTATTTGTTTTCGATCGTGACTTGAATTTTTTTTTAAAAAACTTCAAAATTTTTAATCCGACATTGACGTCATATACAACTTTTCATTGTTTAAAAAGAAAATGTAGCGATATAAGCATTGATTGCCTTTGAGAAATTGAAACCTTGGATCACCCTTTTATTGAAGATGACAACCAATCAAATATTGACACATCACCACAGTAGGATCCAATCACGATGCACTACATAACTGCCCCATTGGATTTTACACCATGTCAACTAATATCTCGCTCCACATGCTCACCAAGTGTCTGCATGCCACCACATCAACAACTAGGTGTCTTCCACATGTCCCTCAATCCACATACCATTAGGTGTCTGCCACATCAACACCTCTAGATCCATGCCTGGGGTGACGTCCGTAGGGGGTCCATGTTTGTACCTCAAGATCCATGCCCAGGGATGCATCGATGGTCATATCGCACGTGATACTTAGATTTATGTGTCAAAAAGAATCAATTTGTTGTGCCACTCAGAGTTCCATGCAGTTAGAGGGTTCAAATCTATTACAATACTCAAAATTATGTGCTATCAAATAGCACTTTTGGTGTCATGTGGTTCTGATTGGTCAGAGATACATCAGTTAGGAAGTGAGTGCCAGCCCATCCAGAGATCATGTCCTAGTCAAGAAATTTTGTGCCACTCAGAATCCACCTTGGAATCCATTTTGAGCAGTAGTGGTGCCACTCAGGATTCATGCAAATAAGCATGAATTAATCTCCCAGTAACAAAAATTGACACCATAGTTTCATTTAAGAATTGCAAGCTAGAAACATCAAGGAAATGCAGTAAAAAAGGTCATATTTCACCTCGATTATGCTATGATCTGCAACTAGTTATAGATATTCAAAATCATGTGTGAAGGGTCGACTTGATCGTTTGAAGACTCCTTAGTTATGCAAATTGATGCAAAACATTGATTTCCTACTAAAAACCCTTCTCGATAATTCAAAATCTATACTTTGTCCCAAATCCACCTTCAAATAGAGAAATCAATCGAAGGGAAACATCTACATTTACTCGTTTGCCTATAACTTGGGGTTAAGAGATATCTGAAACATAGACCAGCCCTGAGGAAGAGATACACTGATTCATGGTCTCCTAAAAAATCAGTGTCAAAGGCATTCAATCATGTGTTTGCAACTATAACTACTTTTTTTCGCGTACCAACAACTTCAACACATGAACCTACAACTAGTTAGGTCATGTGCTACGATGGTTTAATAAGACTTTTAGTTCCACATGAGGGATGCGGAGGGCAATAAAATGGTATAAAAAACAAAATGCTTAGTAAGTTAAATGACCACCTCATGATGATCTAGCCCATTTTGCTAAGCTTAGCTTTCATAACCTTCTGCTAATTATCACGTCTGATCCATCTACCATATCATAAACTCAGCTTTTGACTTGTTTTGTCTACCACTCATGTCTTTCTACTATATCCAAGTTAGATAGGGATGCCTTCACATCCCCATGGTTGTCAAGTAACGTGTATGTTCCACATCACTATCAGTTCATGCTTGTAATCAGGTCACGTCTCCCACCATGTATATGTCTTCATGATCGAGGCTTCCAACCGATCTATCAAATTCATATCAAGGTCGATCATGAATCAGTGTGCTACATAGTCTTCCAATCAGGTTCACCAAGTCGATGACTCCATGTCAGATCTCATCGGGTGTCCAATTTGAGTCCTACAGATCTCTGCCTCCTTATTAGCGCCTGCTTTTAGGGTGTAGTCAGTCCAGATCCAATCATATTACCCATCGCTATTTGGTTGTGCCTGATATAAGGTAATTAGAGGTCCATTATGTTCACATGAGAGGTGAAATTTGTTAGATCTTGTTTGTCAGAGTCAATGATAGTCCATCCTATCAATCCAAGTTATCAAGTCGAGTTTGATCTGATCGATCTGATCGGATCATCCCGTCATCTGGAGTCCTCCTCAAGATTTATGTTTGAGGAGTCAATTCCAAGTCCCATTGGCCTTGGGAAGCATACCAACATCCAATCAAGAGTCAAGGGTTTTGAAGGATTTGTGTCTTGCCTTGAAAACTATGCCTGCAGGTTCGTCAAGTTAACCCAGAGGTTCGCCCACTCTGATACCACTATTAGGTAATGAACCATTAGATTCATATTGATAATTCAAGTAAATTTATACAATAATATAAGGCTAAGAATAGCCTAGATAAACATGAATAAAATATCCCCTAAATGTTGCTAACAATAAAAATGCAATGCTAACAACTAACAATAATATATTCGCTTAACAATGTGATTAAGCGAATAACCTAGGGTAGAAAATATAATGTGATAATAATCTACTCTAACATAGTAAATAGGAGTTAATATCTCAAATTAGGGAATATTACTCTAATAAAAGGAATAAGTGAAAATATTGTAAAGTGCAGATAGAATGGACGAAGTGATTCAGCCGCCAGAGGAAGGAAAAGGAGGGATTTTTACATGGGAGAAGAAGTTATTTTTGGCATGAGAGGAAGAGGGTAAAGAGGAGAGTGAAGATACTTTATCCTTCATGAATGAATTGAGATTTTTGGTATGTGGTACATTCGTTTTAATAGAACTATGATATCATTGTAAATGAAATAGGTATTAGAGGTAGTATTGGTGTGTTTTTACATGCTCACTATAATAGAGACTATCCCTAATATTGTACCTATATTTTATTATGTTAAAATTGAGGTGATTTTTGAAGTGAAAATCAAGATATATTGTTTCTAGCCTGCATAAATTCAGTAAGTGAAAATCTGGAAAACATGTTATGTAATTTCCAAAGATTGAAGTTGAAACAATAACTTAGTCTTTGCTTATACAAAAGTATTTACTAGTCTAAAATTTATTTTACATTCTCTTTGGAAATATAGATAACTTTGTTTATAGCTTTGTCTTTGTTGAATGAAATAAATATTAGAGAACTTGATGTTATGTCTTCTGTAGATATAAGTAGCACATTAGCCATATTTATTACATGAAAGAAAGTGAACCTAGGAAGAAAACCTCATTTACATTCACTATGAATAGATATTTATTTGTTGCTTTTGTATTTTGTTGGAAACAGAAGAGGAATTCTTTGTTTGGAAGTCTTAGAACCAAGTCTTTGTTGGATTGTAGTATTATTCCACTTACCAGATGATATAAATAAGTCAACATTATGTCTTCACTTGTTGATATGTGATGTTAATGTTGTGTGGTCAATGGAAGGAAAATTAATTTGTTTCCAACGTTGTAAATTTAGGTTGATGAATTTATGTTGTATATGTATGCATTACAAAAAGGGGTAGTTGATGTTTTTTTAACTACTTATTTGGATGTGAAAATGCCTACCTAGGTATTTTTGGGAAGTGTCCTTATGTGTAAATATATTATTTGTCAAAATAGGATGTCATATTAAGAACCCAGTTGATGTTATAACCTTATTTTGATTTAGGCTGTCCATCTAAAATGAGTTAAAGCATTTGGTCCTATGTCAATTTATTCTAGAATGAAGAGAGAGAAAACATAACTTAGTGGCACCGTCTATGGTATGAGAGTCACCACACATCACTATTGGGGTGGACTGTCATGGATACTATAAACCGTATTGAGAGCATTGGTAGTTATTTAATCTAGAAGCATAACCTCATGTGTTTTTGCTAAACTCTTCAAGTTTTAAGTTGGTAGGCTTGAATTATGAACTCAGTTATCTAAGTTGAATAGAATTCAAAAGTTTAGTGGTTAATTTAATTAGATTTTGTGTGATGTTTTTGGTACCAAAATTAATGATTTAAATCTGAATAAGACAAAAGAAAAGTGTATATATATATATATATATATATATATATATATATATATATATATATATATATATATATATATATATATATATATACATATTGCTCTTTAAAAGGAGTTGAATGTTATGCCATTTTGTTTGGTAGAAGCACTTTGAAATAGAGATTAAAGATTAAATATTTGGATTGTGTATGCATTCCTAGAGAAAACAATTAGTTTCATATGATGGGTAAAGGTAATATGGGGCATCTTTGACCCAAATTATGGAAGTTGATTTGAACTCTTGTATCTAGGAATAAAATACTTATTGTAATATTGAGAGTTGTTGGAACTCTAATGAAGAGATGTTGTACTTTTCAATCCAATGAATGGGATTTAAAAGTGACTATGAACTGATGGACAAGTTCATGTTGTAATATTGTAAGAGATATGAAACTCTTAGGAAGAGACTAAAGGTCAATAGAGAGGCCTTGGCTCAATGTGTAAACCAATTTTTATGGAATAAAATTTGATGTGAATTTAAGGTTGGGTTTTCCCTTAAGGGTTTCTCCTAGGGTAAATGAGATCTTGTGTGGCTTGTTGTGGGAATTTTATTTCAAGTTGTATTTTGTTTTAAAATTCCAAAGAAGTATGGTGTGATTCTTTATGAGAAATGATCAAAATAATTATGGAACTAATATTTAATTAGTTACATAACTTTTAGAATGTGGAATCCTAGTTTGTTTATGATTCATGTATGCTAAATCTTTTTACCTCATGAGAATTAATTGTACTTTGAATATAGAAGAAAACAATATTGAAATGGTTAATAATAAATTTGTATTCTTTAAATATATGGTCATTCTATTATAAAGTACTATATCTTATAATTTAATCAATAATTGTTGGTCATTAGCATGAAATAAGTTATGCCTTGTGTGGTAACTCACCATAAGCATTTACAATTAAATATGTGAGGGGATTACTAAAATACATCTTAAAAATATTTGATGGGTGTAACTATAGATGAATTAAAAATAGTAACTTCCTTTTCTATGTGTTTTAATCTCAAGAAGTAGTGAAACTTATTGGTTTGTAATGATTAAATTTGAATACTACTTTGTTATACCCATGATATAAGAAAAGGAAGAGGCAATAAATGGATTGGCTAGGTCTTTGTGGAGATGATAAATATAGTTGAATCTTACATGCTCAAACACCTAATTAGATGAACTTAAGTTGAAGTGTGGTAATTGGCATGCTCTTTTTGATGGGATGAAAAGAGGTAAGTTAGCTCATTGGGAAATAACAAGAGAGATAGCTTGTAAAAAAGTACTTGCATCTAGTACAATTATAGAGCTAGATTTATGTAAGTTGTAGGGATGGGTGTGCCTCAAATAAAATTCTAAGTGGTAAACCTTTATGAGATCGAAATACATAGCAGTTGAGAGTTTGTAAGGTACCCTATAATAACTTTAACTCACTACTTAACAAGAGTGGCAAAAAACAAAGTTGTGAATAATATGGGAGTTATGATAGTAGGAAATTGGGATGTGACACCTGTCAATCCCTTTTTACTGAGAAAGGTAAAAAAGTTAGTATTTTCTAAAGGCAATTGCAACTTCTATATCAAATACATGTATGGTGCATTGGTAAGCCTTCCCATTATCTTGGGTAAGGTCCAAGGCTAAAGCCCCATTGTCTTTGACCCCTTTGAAATTTAATTTTACTATATATATAGACACAAGGAACTCTAGCCAACCATATTCATCAAACTATGAAAATCTAATTCACTAATAAGAGAGCATAAAATCCATTCAATATTACCAAGTGGTAATTTTTTATTCAACAACTTTTTTAAATGTTTGGAATTTAATTTTTATTTTTTTATTTGAGTGATAATATACCAAATTCCATAATTTTTGTATACAAAAGTATTTGGAGCCTCTTTATTTCTAGGTTACACAAAATTTGAGCTCTACACAATGGTGACATCAATTTCTAGATTTGATATAGATCTATTTAGGTTTTTTAGTGGAAATAGATTCATTAGGGTGTGCTACTCATATTAATGGGAACATTTATAGCATTTGGTCAACTTAAATGGTAGGATTACTGAAGAGAAAAAATCTTATGTTCATATTCAGTAATAAATCAAAAGAAGGTCTAAGTGATCATGAACTCACTAAGAGAAAGGAGAGAGCTCTTGGACTATTCTTCTTATTAGTAGAAGTAGATGTACTTTGAAAGGATAGAGTTTAATATTAGATAAAATAGTATCCTATTGATGTATGAACTAATTTGAAATATCTCTATGGAAAATTAATTACTAGTGAAGTTAATAAGATAGAGACAAAGCTGTCAAATCTCAAAATTTTAGATTTCAGTAGTGTTGAAGACTCTCACTTCAAAGATCTAGAATCTAATCTATCTATGGCAAGATTCAAGGTAAATGGTGATGAAGAGAATTTCAAATCTATTACTTCCAATATTTCTCCTTATTTTCATACAATTGGTTTGGTTCTTTATGTGAATGCTATGACTATCAAAGAGCCACAACCCATATCTCTTGAAGGACTTTTCAAGCTTCTAATCCATTATGAAGTGGCAATGAATAATTGTGGATTTATTTCTCATACATAATCTCATCTAAAATACTTCAAGTTGGTGGAATCTAAGGCTCATGTTCCTAAGGACAAGTCTAAGGTTTAAAAGAAACCAAATATTTAAGGGTATTGTAAAAGAGGACATTTCATTAACAATTGTATTACAAGGATGAAAATTATGATATATAACTCTTGAAGGGTGGACACAATATTTCTAATGATGAATATGAGGATGAATGTTGAATACAATGAGTCTACTAGAGCATCTATTGTGGGGGGGAAGTGCTACCTCTAATTCCTTCTCTTCTTGGCTCTCTAAAGTTGGATTATAAGGGTTGTTGAAATTTGTGTAATAAGATCTTGTTTAGGCTAAGGCCAAAAGTGAGAAGAGGTGCTTATGAGCACCATTTATGTAGCCTATAGGTATATAATTATTTAAGCCTATGGGCCTTCATAATTTATGTAATCCTATGGGCCCCTTTCATATTTCACCCTTACTGTTATTAGTTAATCCATATTTATGGATAACCTTACTTAAAAGGGTAATTTATTATTATATTATTGTAAGGTCAACCTCAAGGTAAAGTTAATGCCACCTTGAGTTTAACCTTTTATTAGATATTTGATATCATTATAAATACCCCTCAATGAGGATATAGGCATCATAAATATGAATAAAATATGGTATACTGAGGTGCCCATGGGCACCCACCTTCTATTTATTCTTGTTATCTCTCTTTATCTCTTTTATTTCTTTTGTTATTTCTATATTCAAGTTATTATTTAATCCTTTCTAGACTTGATGGTGTTGAATGTATGTTTATGGTATATTGAGGTATCCATGAGCACCCACCCTCTACTTCTTCTTTTTGTCTCTCTTTATCTCTATTCTTTCATTTGTTATTACTATATTTGAGTTATTCTTTAATCCTTTCTAGACTTGATGGTGGTGAATATATATTTTGATATGTTTCTAGGAAATATTACAAATTCAAAAATTTAAAACACAACATACAATATAATCATTGTATTTCTATTTCATAAGAATTATGTTAAACTAACAATGCATTACATTACATCATAAAAATTGGTTGTTTGGATTTGATTTATTAATATAGTGTTTGTTACAAAATTTATAATTGCATTAGTAATAGGACTTATGCATTTGTTATAACTTGCATGATTGAATTGCTTTCTTTAGCATTCATTAACAACATGGTGTTGGAGTATATTATATTATTTGGTACATGCTATTGTATCCCCATTGTACCTTCATGGTACATATGTAAATTATAGATTAGGGTTAAGTTATAGTTTAGAGTGTGAGTTAAATTTCCCCTTTTATGTAAGTGTGAATGTGCTAGAAATACACAAGTTTTAGGTAAAGTTGTAATATGCAGATAATGTGCAAATGTCATATGAGTTAGTGTGCAAGTGTAAGTTGAGTCTATGTGCACAAGTTTCTTATATGTAAGAGATCAAATATATAATGTAAATATGTGTACAAGTATCTTAGGATAGGTGTGCAAGTTATGGAAGTGTAAGAGTCATGTATAGGTGTGCATACAATATAAATTCAAGTGTTCATCAAGTATGCAAGTGTTAAATAGAGAAGCCAAGAGTCATGAGACTTGGCATTAGGAAAATAATAGTCAATAATCCAAAGAGTCGCACTACTATGACTATACTATGAATACAATAGTCCATAGATCATAGAATGAACACATCACACTACAAAGATATCATATACTTTTGTAAGAGAAATAGGAGTGATAAATATTACATACATTTTGAGCGATTAATATTGTAAGTTATTCTACATACTTAGTACATGTATGATTCCTACTATTTACATTCATATTGTTGCTTATTATTGAATGTCATTTCATATATTATTAGCCTTGATATACATATTAATTTTCTTGTATTATTATACTTATATAATTACCTTGACCTTATTATATTGTGGTTACATTATATTTAATATTGTGATATTTGTGGTAGTATTAAGGCTTAAAACACCATTAGTGGTTTTAGAGCTACAACTAGACTCTGTCTAGATTGATAGAGTTCATTGTAGTCACCATTACAAATTTATTTTATTCAGTTTGATAAAATTGATTTGGAGTCTATCCATTTTGAATACAGTGAGACTCTGACTCTATTTTAAGGTTATATTGAGTATTAAGGCTAGAGTCTTTCCACAGTTGAATAATAACCAACAAATACTAGGACTCATGTATTTTTACAGGTGTATCAACTATGAGATAGTTGATCATTCAAGGACATAGCCAACCCTTGACATTGTAGATTTGAAGGCAAAATCAACTTTAAGATAGTTGATCATTTAGGGAGATAGCCAACACTTGACATTGATAGAATATATGGGTATGCTCAACATCACCTTGACATTGATAGAAGATATAGATATATTCAGATTCACATTGATATTGATAGATAATTTAAGGTCTAACCCTTGATATTGATAGATAATTTAGGGACATTCAAAGTCACCTTGACATAATATTGCAAGATTGCAAAATATTAAGAAGTAGAAGTGTGAGAAGCTTCCTACAAAATATAGAGAAGAGTTTCATCTTCTAAGTGCATAATATAAAGATAAGAATGAATTGATAAGCATTCAAATAAGAGAAAGAGAATGATATTTAGGTCCTACAAACCTTGACATTAACAAGAGAATGATATTTAGGTCCTATAGACCTTGAAATTGATAAGAGAGATATTCGGGTCCTATAGACCTTGATATTTACTTGAGAAAGAGATTCTATTCACATAGGCCTTGACATTAGTCCAAAAGTATATTATATAAATAAAGTTAAGTTTTAGGTCACATAAGATATTAACCTTGATAATAGAAGAAGATTTAGGTCATTTAAGATATTGAATTGGATAATAGAATAATATTCAGGTCACCTAAGATATTGACCTTGATAATAGAATAAGTTCAAAGCCATACTAACCTTGTGGTGAAGGGCCACTCCACCCAACACTCACACAATACCCAATATCACAATAAATTTCCAAAATAAACCCAACATCTAATATTACTTCGATGAAATGGAAATACATAATCAAAAATTACAATGTTATGACCACAAGGTTGATTTTATTACAAAGAAAATCTATTGGAAATCTATAATTTGGAGCCATGATCTATAATACTGGACTCCTTTGATAAATCTCTATTCCCCCTTTAATAACTTCCATAGAATATTCTAGAAAACGTAACTCCCTTTTTTTTTCATTCATTTTCCCACCCAAGAAGATATTCATTTAAATTTTTCATTTTCATTTTCCCTCCCAGGAAGATATTCAATTGAAATTTGAATTTTCATTTTCCCACCCAGGAAGATATTCATTTGAAATTTGAATTTTGGTGGCACAACTTCCTGGAGCCATAACTTTTGACTCGGTTGTTCAATTGGCTATTATAATATATCATTGGAAAGCTTACAAAGAGATATACAACAATGAAATCATATAAATATTATTTCATCAAATTTTCATCCTTTTTCGGGGCCTCTAAGGTCTTCAAATTTTATTTTTAAACTTTATTGGCGAGATTTCTCGAGACAAAAATTTTAATATCTCTCAAATCATTCATGATATTGGGGTGATTCTTTTGCCATCGGATATATTTTTCAATTTCGCTCCTTGGGGTAAATTTTCAAGTCCATACGTACCCATTTAGGCTGACTTACTAAAAATAATAGGTGACTATTTTTTACCTTTTTGGACTTTTGACTGACTTACACCTCTCAAGTGTCATCATGGACTCCAAAACAACTAAATAAACCTACAACTAAAAGAGAAAATGTAATTTTTTTGGTGATGCAAGATTGCTCTTACACCATTAGATGCTCCTACATCACCTTGACATTAGCTAAGAAGCCAATATAGAATAAAACAGTTATAATAGGTTTAAAGTATAGAAAGTCTAAAGGAAAAAACCTTATAAAAATAAAAGTTTCATAGAGAAATACTATTGAAAGTTTATTTGGTCATCTAAGGAAGAAGTAGAGTAAAAACCTATTAGTGTTAAAGTGTAGTGAAGATAGATCCATTTGGCTAGCTTGGAGAAGATAAAACCTCTCGGCTCATACATAATAGTAGAATATGAGTCATCCAACCCACCCTAATATAAAGCAATGGAATGTGAGCCATTTTGCTTACACTAATATAGCAAAACAAGAGGATTAAATTCATACAACAACAACAAACATATAAATACAATGAAAAAAGAGGATTGAGGTTGTACAACAAAAAGAAAAAGGAATGTAGCAATACAAAGCAACAAAAGAGTTTTTCAAATATTAAAGGTATGTTGATCACCATTTGAATGTTGAGAGAAAGCTTAGAAATATGTGGAAGTAAAGAACCCTGAAGCAGCACTAAGGACTGATTCAATAGAATTTTTTAGAAGCAATCAACGTAGTAAGGATTAATGCACTCATAGTGGAAAGTCATAGCATTGGAATAGTAGAGCACCAAGAGTAGTGTGTAGAAGTTTAAGTTCCAAAAACTATGAATAAAGCAACATCCAAGTGAATCATGTAATCAACCAAGTCAAGTGTTATCATTATGTCTATGCAAAGAATGTAACCAACAAATATGGATGATATTGGATAGTAATGTCTAAATATTACAAAATTTTATCTAAGTCTTGTAACATCTAAGTGGGATAAAAATATAAGTTGAGTGGAAGTCAAGTGGAAGTAGTGTAGAATCCAAGTGGAAGTCACATGGAAGCAGCATGGAAGACGAGTAGAAGTAGAAGGTTTGCAGAGGAGTTATACTTCAACTTATAAATGTAATCAAGGTAGGGAATTTACAATTCCTTGGAAAGCAAAACATCTCACCAACCTCATTATGCACATTACCACACCTTAGTTATCTATAGATTATTAAGAGTTTTTTCTACAAGTATTTACTAGGAAGTATTTGTAGAATAGACATGTGTTCAAAAACAAAGATATTTCAAAGGTATTCTTAATTTTAGGGTTTTTATAAGATAAAGTTTTAATTTAAGATTTTATATTAGGATTTATAAGGTTATAGTAGAAGATATTTAGATTATTTTATTTATTAAGAGTGTGGAGTGTTAAGTAGGGTTAATTAAGTTTCTTTAAGGTTAAAATATATTTATTTGATTAATGGAGAGATAAGTTAATTAAGTTTGTTTAAAATTTCTTTAATTTATTTATTGGAGAGATAAGGACTTCAAAATAGTTTATTTATTTTAAAGAAAAAAATTTCAAGTTTAAAGTTTATTTAATTTGATTTTATATTTTTGAGAAATTTAAAATTATTGAATTATTGCAAATTTAAATATTTGGGAGGTAAAAGGATTTCAACTTCAAATATTAGGAAAACATAAATTTGCAAAATTTATTCTTTAGTTTCTAAAACTAGGGAGACATAAGGTTTACTACTCCATAGGATTTAAATTAGAAACTTTGAAGTATTTAAACTTAGGAGATATAAGGTTGTCTACTTCAACAAAAATAGATCAAAATATTGATTGTATATCATGGAGGAAATTAAAAATGCATTCATTAATGAAGATATATAAAACAAACTAAAAATTTATTTTCAAAGAATGATAGAATACAACAAGATCACCAAATATTTATAAGGATTCAAAATTGGATCTTGTTACTACAAAATCTTATTCTAGTGGTTCATCTATAGATTCTATTACAAAATCAAAAACTACTAAAAATATTGAAGATCTTCATCATCTACAACTTATCTACATGGAAAATAAGGAAAGATTTGCTAATAAAATAGATGAACATGAAACTCTAAGAAGGATGAATAAAGTAATAAAAATATGTTCAAGATGCATTTATTGCAATACAATTATTGATGAAAAAAATTGTTGGAGTCTTCATCCATTTAAATATTGTGGAAGAAAATTACATTCTTATAATTTTTGTTGGTACAAATACAAGTATTGTAGAATATTTGAAAGAGCATTATTGTTCAGATTAAATTATCTTTTTCAGATACTTATTTATGAAGCATCTTCTAAAAATGGATCCAAGTGTATAATTTTTAAAATATACAAAGAGGAAACATCTAGAAAGCAAGGAAACGGTAAATGGATCAAATATGGTCTAAAATTATCTTAAAAAGAAGTTAGATCACACAAAGGAAAAGGAAATATTCTCATGCAAAAATCTGATGACAATGAGAGAGTTCAAGAAGCTTGTAATCTTGAAACTAAAAATATTTAAGAACGTGAAACTGAGTACAAACAAGTGGATGGAGAACTCAAAGCAAAATTCAAGCAAGAAGAACTTGATGAAGCTCACATGCATTGCAAGGTTAATTGAAGATAAAAGTCAAATATCATGATTGAAGACTAAGGTCTTCAATAACCAAATAATGTAACACATGGAGGTGTTGGAGTATATTATATTATTTGGTACATACTAATGTACCCCAGTACTTTTAAGGTACATATGTAAATAATAGATTAGGGTTGAGTCATAGTTTAAAGTGTGAGTTATATTTTCCCTTTTATGTAAGTGTGAATGTGCAAGAAATGCACAAGTGTCATGTAATGTTGTAATATGTAGAAAACATGCAAGTGTAAGTTAAGTCTATGTGCAGAAGTGTATTATATGTAAGAGATAAAATATGTGCAAAAGTATCTTAGGATAGGTGTGCAAGTTATGGAAGTGTAATATTTATGTATAGGTGTGCATATAATATAAATCCAAGTGTTCATCAAGTATGCAAGTGCCAAATAGAGAATCCAAGAGTCATGATACTTGGAATATGGAAAGTAATAGTCAAGAATCCAAAGATTCACACTACTATGACTATGTTATGGAGATAGTACAACATATATAATAGAACAAACACATAATAATACGAAAATATAATAAATGTTTGTAAGAGAAAGAGAAGTGATAAAAATTGTATATATTTTGAGCAACTAATATTGTAAGTTGTTCTACATGCTTAGTACATGTATGATTCAGGTTATTTACATTCATATTATTGCTTGTTATTGAATATAATTTGGTATATTATTAGCCTTCATATACATATCATTTTGCTCATATTATTCTACTCATATCATTATCTTGACCTTATTATATTGTGGCTACATTATATTTGATCCTATGATATTTGTGGTAGTATTAATGCTTAAAAATTCATCACACTAGAGAGGATCCATTCCATGGCATAAGTTCATTAAGGATGGTATGGTTTATACTTAAATAAATCCCACTTTTTATGATTGATAATAGGGATGGAACCATGTGGTAATATCCTTGTCTCACCCTACTATTGGTATTTTTTGTTTTACCTTATAACGAAATACGACAAGACACCTAAGTTAGGGTTTATTGCCTTTGGCCATTTACAACATATTTAAGTCCAATACTTTTAACACACCCTAGTTTATTTTTTGAGTGTTATGGATTTAGAGGAAAGAGGGAGAGGTATGCGTTTTGATGGATTATTTTCTCTATTGTTCACCAAATCATTACAATGCTCAATGGTTATCATACGAGAACCATATACTGGAATTCTTAGCTTATTGAAATGTCTTTGAATCTTGGAACCTTTAGGAAAAATACATATGACTCTTGATATGACATCAAGGATTTTATTTATGAGTCAACTGGCTACATTGAAAATATGCTTGGGCGTAAGAGAAAAGTCTCTAAAACATAGAAGTAATTTATTGAGCTTTTGTGGGTTGTCTACAAAAAATATTTTAGGTTATGTCTCAAATTTTATTCTACATGCTCAATATTTTGTGATGAATATAACCCTCTAATCATTGCTATCATGAAATATTGGGAAAATGACTTTAGTAATTTTTGGTTGAGATACCTTTTTTAACTTACATTATATTGATTTTTTATAGGAAAAATTTGGCATTGAAAATAAAAAAATAAATTACCTTATGGTAACTCTATGACTTGAATTCTTGTTGCACAATGATTGTCTATATGTTATGTATAAAAATTTGCCTTATCCATGTTATCATCTTGGGAAAGTACCTAGGGTTGTGATGCATATTCCTTTATTTATGTCTTAAATTATTTTCTTTTGATTCAAATAAGTATTATACCTTGGGCATGAATATATGCATGAAATCGTGCTTAAAATTGGTTTACATGTTTGTTAATTTCTGAAATGTATGCATAGAAAACACTGTGTGACATGGAAAGGATAAAATCTAAGGATTTTCTTTTGAAAATATAATACATAATTTTTGTCATGTGGATATTAGGATTCAATCTATTAAATATGCTTTTTGGGTTAAGGTTTTATACCTCATGAGATTCATGCACATTATAAGAGTTTGATTGTTTCCATTTAGATATAAGAGATTGTAAAATTATGGAAAGTTGTATTTATTGTTGTCATGAGTATTCGTTATCAACTATTAATCCATACGTTAATGTGATTATTTTGTTTGATCTAAGATAGTTGTTGAATCTATGGAAGCCTTATGGAAAATTCTTGTCACGTGCAATTATTGTTATTATAAATAATATTATACAATCAATTTTTTTTGTACTAAGACCAATATTACTATCTAAAATCTATGAACTCTCCTTCCTCAACCACCTTCTTATTAAGCACATTTAGATAGGATACGATTGTTAGGATTTTTTTTAAAATTTTTTGTTATAATTATCTCAATTTGGGACTAATATGAGATGTATCATTTTTCATTAAGCATATTTGTAAATAGTCATGGAACTATATAATTCATGGAAGAAAATACCCCTTATTAAATTTAAAATTATGTAGTGAAAAATAACTTTCGAGAATTTGTGATTTGGAAAATAACATCCTTGAATGAGTAAAGTGCTTCAATACCTAGAATATTTGGTTTGAATGTTGACATTGTAGGTCTTAATGATATTTAATAATAGATCAATTTTAAAAGTTCATAGTAACAAAGTTAATTTCCATATTGACATCAACCACACTAGTGAAGGTTAAAGGATATTATTATGTTCAAAGAGTACATGAAAAGTAAACAACTCAATGAAGTTAATAGGTTCCTCATACCACCCCAAAATATTGAGAAATATTACATTATTTGGTACATGCTACTATACCCCTATGGTACCTTCATGGTACAATTGTAAATATGTAATAGATTAGGGTTGAGTCTATTTTTTAGAGTGTGATTTATATTTTTTCTTTTATGTAAGAATCAATGTGTAGGAAATGCATAAGTGTCAGGTAAGTTAGAGTGTAGGTGTACATTGAGAGAAGGTGCATAAGTGTCTTGTATATAAGAGTGCAAATATATAATGTGAGGATGTGCATAAGTTTCTTAGAATAGAAGTGCATGTATAAGTGCAAGAGTCATGGAGATGTGTGCAAGTGTCTTAGATTCAAGTGTCCATATAGTATACAAGTGGAAATATGATAAGCCAAGAGTCATGAGACTTGGAATATAGAGAGCAATATTCAAGTACTTGAAGAGTTACACTACTATGGCTATATTATTGAGATGATATTCTATTATAATCTAAGATAGAAGGAATAAATCTTGTATACATTTTAAGCAATTAATATTGTAAATTTTCTTCATGCATAGATCTTGAATGATTCAGGCCATTTACATTCACACTTATTATTTCAATATTTTATAGGTATTGATATACATATTAATTTGCTCACATATTATTCTACTCTATATTATTGATATTTTAACCTTTAATAATGTGGTAATTTTATATTGGGTCCTATAATATTTTGTGATAACCTATGGTATTTTTTGGTAATAAGGCTTTAAAATCCAATAGTGTTATTAGAGCTACCACTTGAATTTATCCATTTTTAATAGAGTTCATTAAGCCACCATTATTAATTAAATTTGTACATTTTTGATAAAGTTCATTTATAGTTTGTCCACTTTAAATACAATGAAGACTTGGACTCTATTTTTAAAATTTCTAATAAGAGTAGATATTGAGAGGACAAGGATTTAGTCACCCTAATTTGAAGCTAGGGTCTTTCCACTTGGTTGAAGTAAAAATAGTGAAGACTATGACTCGGCTATATTGATAGGAAGAGCAAACATAGAGAAAAGTTGGACATATTGATTGATTGGAAACCAACTTAGAAAATAGTTATAGATTTGAGTACATACAAAGTCAATCTGATAATATTTTTGGATTCTCTAGAGAAAGAGGAGAATATATATTGAATATTGTAGATTGAAGATTGAGGTAAAATCAACTCCTGATATAGTTGATCATTCAAGGATTTATATTGATACCCTGACATTGATATTGGATTATCTAGAAAGGAGGAGAATCATTATTAAAAATAGAGGTACAATCATCTTAGAAGATAGTTGGTCATTCAAGGATTTACAATGCCATCTTGACATTGATATTGGATCCTCCAATATGGATTAGAATCATATTATATTCTTAGGTGCAACCTAAGATATTGAAAATTGTATCTTAGAAGGTTGAGAAGCTTCCTACATAATATAGAGAAAAATTTTGACTTCTAATATTTTGAAGAGAATTAACTATCCCATAGAATAAAAGAATAGAAGTATAAAGCTTATACAACAAAGGATAAGCAAAGAAAAATATAAACAAAGTGCAAAGAGAAAATAATTTTAAATCATTAATAAATAATATATTCACTACATCAATGAAAAGTATAAGAAAATATTCACTTAGAGTGTTGAGTAATATTACATTATTTGGTACACGCTAATGTACCCCTATGGTATCTTTATGGTAAATTTGTAAATATGTAATAGATTAGGGTTAACTATATAGTTTAGAAGTATGATTTATATTTCTCCTTTTATGTAAGTGTGAATGTGTAAGAAATTCACAATTGTCATGTAAGAGTGCAATGTGTAGGAAACATACAAGTGTCATGTAAAAGTGCGATGTGTAATAAATTCACAAGTATCATGTAAGTTAAAGTGTAAGTGTATATTGAGATAATGTGCACAAGTGTCATGTATGTAAGAGTGAAAATATATAATGTGAGTATGTACACAAGTGTCGTAGATTAGAAGTGCATGTATAATTGTAAGAGGCATGTAGACGTGTGCAAGTGTCTTAGAGTCCAGAGTCTATGAAGATTCATGTATGCAAGTGGCAATATGATAAACCAAGAGTCATGAGACTTGTTATATGGAGAGAAATAGTCAAGTATGTGAAGAGTCATATTACTATGGCTATATTATAGAGATAATACTCTATGAGATGGAAATCTAATAGAGTCTAAGAAATATTTCAAATTGAAATAATAAGTAGAGATATTAAGCTACATAACGTTGAGAATATTCCTACAGAAATAGAGAAGAATTTCAGCTTCTAGAAAAACCAAAGAGAATAAAAGAAAGCAAGCATTGAGAAGAATTAGTGTAAGAAGAAATCAAATTGAATAGAAGCAATAAAATAGTTAAAGTTGTAGTGGATTGAGAAGCATTCAAAGCTTCCTGATAATAGAAAAAAGAGAAAATAATAGCACCATAGTGCAATCTATAGCAAGAAGAAGAGTGTGGAGCCATTATCCACATATAAGAAGTAACATGAAAAGATTAAGCCAGAGTGACCTTGTAGAAGAAAGCATAGAATAGTTTTCAAGAAGGATAAAGTAACATTAAGTCTACATAGAGATTGCTTTATATAGCTTCAAGTAGATAAGAGAATAACAAAGAATTGAAAGGAACATGCAATAGAAATAAATAGTGATGTGAGAAAGGAATAACAACTAAAGTTATTTGAACAACAATAATATAAAAGAATATTTGTAAAAAACATAGGCCAATACTAATGGTAGTGGTGGCCAACATTGAATGTAGTCGTCAACAATAAACAGTGTTGATTATATTGACCAATGTTGAAGGCAGTGGGTGACATCAGTCCATGTTGAAGATAACAAAGAAAATATGAGGAACACATTCAGTCTTTAGTGAGGAACACATTCAACCTTCAGTGAAGAACACATTCAACCTCAAATGAATAATACATTTGGCCTCTAGTGAAGAGCATAATACATTCGACCTCTAACAAAGACCAGTGGATCATCGACCTCCAACAAATACTAGAATACGATCGACTTAGAGTGAATTCCAAATTCATTTGGTTTATAGCATAGACTAGGCGACATTTGGTTTCCAGTGTAGACTAGGAGATATTTGATATCTAGAAGACGTTTAGTCTCCAACAAAGATCAAAAAATGAAGTATGAATTGCATTCAAGTCAAACAATATTGGAGAAGAGAGAAAGGTATTTAAAGTAGAATTTTGGAAGGGAGAAAGTGATTCGAGGCATGCAATAAAAAGAACAATTGAGAAGATGAGAATTCAAAGCATGTGGAGGAAATATCACCCATGAAAATGCGTGTTCATAGTGGACAACAGAAAGAGTGAGAGTAGAAAATAGGCAATGTTAAAGAAATAATTCTACATTAACATTTTAATTATTACAACACAAGGAGTTTAGCCCAAATATATAGAATTATTACAACACAAGGAGTTTAGCCCAAATATATAGTTTCGTCTATCCTCCCACTAGAAAATAGTGATGGAGGAAAACCTCCACAATATGTGCCACCACACCTATGCCACATTCCACCACACTCACGACATGTACCATTATGTGCCCCACACATGCCACCACACTCAAATCTCATGCCATATCACCTTTGACTTTGAGTTGACTAGAGTTAGACTAGATATTGGAATTATTTTAATTTAGTAATTGTAGGAATAATAATATTTGTGTAGGATAAAATAAATATATACCTTAGTATATATTATTCTAACCATAACATAAATTAAATACCTATCTATTTAATTTATATTAAACCCTAGATACCTTTCTATCATTTCTTTGGATGGCTCCAGTTCTGAAGGTACCTAGTTTCTTCTTCTTCTTTTTTTTTTCTCTTTGGTTCATTCAGTTTTTTTAGTTCCCTAGCTCATTCTATTCTTTATTTTGTTTCCTCTGTTGATTCTTGCATTAATAGTCTTCCGGTCTAGATAGGTCATTGTTTTGTTCATTTTTTTTTCTTTTGTCTTCTTTGTTTTTTTGTTTAGTTTTTTAAGGTGGGTGGGTTCTTTTGTTTTGTTTTGTTTTTGTGTTCTTTGTGTTGTTTTTTGTTGTTCTTTTGTTTTTGTTGTTTTGTTGTTTTTTTTTATGTTTATTGTTATTGGTCTTGTGTTTTTTTCGTTCTTGTTCTTGGGTTTCTCTTTGTTTGTGTTATTTCATTTTTTTATGTGTGAGTGTTTTCTATGTTTTTTGTTTTTTGTTTATTGTCTGTTGTTGGTTGTTTTTATTTTTATTTTATTTATTTTATTTTTTAGGTTTTGGATGTGTTTATTTTTCATGTTTTTTTGGGTTATGTCTTTGTAGTGTTCTGTTGTTTTTGTCTTGTTTGTGTTTTGTTATGTGGTTCTTGTGGTTTTCTATGTGGTTTGTGTTGTGGTTTCTTTTATCTTATTGTGCATTTTTGGTTGTGCTTTTGGTTTTGACACACTCAAGGAGTTTGTTTTTTATTTTATTTTATTATTTTTGTTGTTATTTTCTTTTTTTAATTTAGTTTTGTGTGTTTGTTTGCTCCTTGAGTATTTCAAAGGTGGTAGGCCAGGTCCGAGTCCTAGGTGTTTTTGGTGGAATGGATACCCCTGCCTCCTTGGGTCTTACCCGAAAGTGGCATCCCTTTTTGGGATGTTTTCCACAAATAAAATAAAAAAAACCCTAGATACCTAAATTTATTATTCACCTTTATACTTAGATGGATTTACAATATAATCCCAGAATTGAATATTTTGTTCCAACACCCTACCTTAATCTAATTTTGGGATTATAATACAATTTTATAAGAGGTGGGTTTCCGAAACACTAATTTACGAAGGATCATATGTTTTGGTAAAGCCTTCTTCAACAATGTCTTAGTAGAAACTCCAAGTTGTATGCCAATAGGCAAGGCACCATCCATCAACATGGATATTTTCTTTAATGTTGAAATGGAGATCCAAGGTTAGATTGTAAACATCTTAGATTTCTCTCATATATCCCTCCTTATGGGCTACCTAGGGATTCCACTCCATTATAAGAAGTTGAAAGTGGTAGAATGGAAAATATTGGTGGATAGAATTGGCGGGAAGGTAAATCATTGGATGCATCATTGGCTTTCTTTTGGAGGAAGAGTGAGTCCTCTTCAATTAGTGGTTTAACCAATGTCAGTTTACATATTCTCTATCCTTATGGCTCTGATTGGAATCGTAAGAGATCTAGACTCACTTATGCAAAATTTCCTTTGGGATAGCCCAAGGAAAGGTAAGCGATGGGCTCTAGTAAGTTGGGATAAAATCTATCAACCTAAGGTAAGAAATTGTTAGGAATTCAATAGGCAATATTGAATAACCAAGCTTTAATAGAAAAAATTTATTAGAGATGGATCTCTAATCAGGAAGCATTTTCTAGCAAATTTATTACTACTAAGTATTTGGGTAACATTCCCCATGAGGAATCGAATTGCATCCCTATGAGTGGCCAAGGTTTTGTTGTTTGAAAAGTGTTAAAACTAGGATAGAAAGTGATAAAACCAAGATTATTTTGGAAAGTGGGTAGAGTAGATAAAGCAAATTTTTGGACCGATTCTTGGGACCAATACCCCCTTAATTTTAGAATTTCCAAAGCTACATCCCCTTCAACAGAGCCTAGAGGCTAGAGGTTAGATCAAGATAATGTGTTATCTACATACAAGGCAAATTGGGACCTTCTCTCTTATGTAGCTAAAGTAATGGGAAGAGTGGCCAATTTCAATATCTCTTAAAGGGTTACCACTTTTAGAGAGGATATTAAAGCAATACCACCTTACAAGAAAGGAAGAAGGGGATAAGATAGAATGGTAATTTAGGCATATATACAATCTGAGATGGTTATAATGAATTGCTCCCTCCATTTTGATGTGGTTGTATGTTCCATAGGATAGAGTATGGTTGGCAAAGGACGAGCCAAAAATCAATTTTTTTCTTGGTAGGTTATGGATTGAGGCTTTTTCACCTATGATAAATTACAAAATATGTGTTTTCATGGCTCTTCTAAATGTATCATGTGCAATACCCAATAGGAGAATAGATCATTTGCTCTTCCAATGTGACTTTGCCCTAAATTTGTGGAAATAAAGAAGGTTAAAAAATAAATCAATTCAGTTGGGTTGATCTCTAGTTCTAAGCTTTAATTAGTGGCACATGTGGCTAGAAATAAATGCCAAAATTTTCAAATAGGAATACCACTCTGATCGATCTAGTTTGGCAAAAAAATAGTAAACATGGTTATAGAAATAACAAAAGCTCATGCGAGGGAGTAGAAAAACCAAAAGGGAGAGAAAATTGCCATAAGGCAGACTCATGGGGCTTAGCAACCCCTATCCATGAGTTGGTAAAAAATCAACATGGATAAAGCAACCAAGAATAACCCAAGGGCAGTGTGCATTGGTTTCCTCAAAAGAGACTAGATGAAGAAGGTTCTTCATTTAGAATTGGAAGACCTAAAAGTAGCAACAAATAATGAAATATAGGTGGGTTGGAGTTGTTTAATAAATATCAATGAAAACGTTATGAATATTATTTACATAATAACAATTAACAGATTCCTAAGTTGGTGAGTTGGCTCCAAAGGTAAGAAGTCATTTATTGTCTCAATAGTTCACGAACGAAGATCCATACTATTTGCCAACGAACCGAAAATACATGACCATACACAATCAGTTCATAATTGAGTTCACATTGTAAATATTGTTAGTATCTGTTATTAGCACTTTCACTCATGCCCCGATTTTGTATGTAGTTAAAGTGACACTATAAAAATAAAAATATGGAAATAATATGTGTTAAAGCTTATAAGTAGACGAAGATGACACACCATTAGATCACCTTTTCCACCTCGTGTAGTACAGTAAAATACAGATTCGACTCTCGAATGTACTGTATATAAGATTATCAATCTTCCTCAAACTAATGTCAATGTTTACATCGCAAAAATCATTGAACTTCTCAAGTCCCGAAACATTCATTGGCATACATATAAACCCTCTGTTACATATCAGGCCCCTATAAAATCCTAATATAATATAATATGCTAACATCAACTGGCAGTCTCTTGTCCATATTTTTGTACTATAAAACATTCCAAAGTCCTGTTACATTATTATTTTTATATTGTACATTCTGGCGAAGGCACCGGATATCTTTGTTTATCATTGCAATAGTCATATCATGTAATTTTTCTTCACCCATTGCAGCTTCTTTCTTCGCTCAGAACTTAACACCTTCATTTCCCCTGATGTTACAGAGGCCGCCTCCATATTGAAATTGTGATAAGGCTACAACGAAGGGAGCGTGTGACCAATCAATTTTGACAAGACCTCCTTGAGTAGCCCAGCTGTCTCCGTTCCATAGGCTTGAATACACTCTCATTGCCTGACTCTCCGGATACGCAATGCCCATCGCCTTGTTATTACTGAATTCTCTAATTGGAACGCCGTCCACCATGAATCTGCAATTTTTTCATTTAATATTAGAACTTGTAAGAATTCAATATTCTCACATGGTTTGAGTTTGAAATGTTGAACGGATTTAAATCTAACATACAATATGTTTTGACGAGTCCAGATTACATCGTATGAATGGAAGTCAGTGGTGGGATCGAACCAAAGGTAAATCCGCTGCTTGCAGTCGCCTTTTCCACTCGCGTACACATTCGTCTGAAGAACATATGGCTCCTTGTTTTCCAGGAACTCAAAATCAAGCTCGTCGTGGTTCGAACCCTCTGATGACAACTGCAATAAAGGTCAATTAAAAATGAGTCATTATGATTATTTTATCCCTTTCTCTCTGAATACATATGGTTGTAGAACTTAAGTATGTCAGGTCTCGAAATCGCTCACGCTAGACCAAATGGAGAGAAAAAACTAATAGTGCCGACGATATGGAGTATAGGAGGTTTGAGCTTCAAATCGCCAAAACAATGTAGCGACGGAGGGAATATTTGAGTTTTATAAGCGACGGAGGGAACAAGATTTTCACCACTCCCGAAAGCGCTGTCGTACCTCAGTGAAAGAGAGGAAAACCCTCACTAGCGAGCGATGGAGGGAATGGAGAAAAATAAAGCCAAAAACCTTAGATTAAATTAAATCTCCAAATCGCTAAACAAACATGAAAAAGGCATATAGCGAACTTGAGTTTTAGCGATATCGGGTGTTTGGCTAAAAGATAAAATAGATAAAGGACAAACTAGAACCTTGTGCCCTAAATCTCTAGTCAAACATGCAAATGACACAAATCACTCATCTCATGAGCGCTAAAGGGATTTTTGAGGAGATTCGAGCGATTTAGGAAATGTGGAGTGAGACGAATTCAAATGGGACAAACCACTAGAGGACAAAGACAAATAAGACGAAACAGGGTTCCTTCTAATGGTAAAGAGTGAGAGTGCCCAAGATCGCTCGAATCGTGAGTGCTGCCCAATATCGCTCACCAAAATGAGCGATGTCGGGATAACAAAGGAATAACTACAGATACGCTTGAGAAAGAGAGTGCGAGGATCGACCATGCAAATGAGAGATAGAGGAACACTGAAAAATATAGATTTATCATTATATGTCAGCAATCAAAACATAGTTTAACCTTCGAAGAGGATTACAATCATCTGCAAGAAACTTGTAGGGTAAACTCAAAATGAAGAGCACTTTGAAACTGCTACACTCTGCTCTACTCCCCATAATTCATTTTTGAAACACGAATTGTCTTTTATAGCTTGCAGAAGGGAGGATAAGGATTGCCTTTTGACAGGCTTATCTTCTGACATGCTTAGGGTTTCTGATAGCTGAAGTAGGGTTACTGACCAATTGTTGAATTGCAACAACTAAAATAAATATGGTGATCGGATTTGCGGTTATCTGTGTTGTCAGACGTCAAGTCACTCTTGACAGAGTGATCTCTAGATCGTTGTTGCTGATGTGTTTTTCATGGCTTTGATGCTTGTTTCGAGCGATAGCGATATGGGGGTCAGGTTTAATAATTTCAACACCCTCCTTTAAACCTGATCCTACAAGCCCTTTGAATCCTAACTGCTCACGCATTCTTCTGAAATCCTCTTCTTTCAAAGGCTTGGTAAAAATATCACTTATAACCCTCCTTTAAAACATCATTGTCATGCCTTACGAAGGATGGTTCAGTTCTCCTATAACCCTTCACAGCCAGACTGCCTGGCATGCAGCTAAAGTGGTGGTGACATATTCTGCTTCAGTAGTGGACAATGCAACGATCGGTTGTTTCTTGGACGTCCATGACACTGCACCCGAACTGAAATGAAATGCATAACTAGAAGTGCTCTTCTGATCATCAGTGTTGTCAACCCAGTCATTGTCTGTGTAGCCCACTAGTTCCAACTGGTCTTTTTTGGCATAGAAGATGCCATGGTTCCTCGTCCCGTTGACATAGCATAAGATGCACTTCCCTGCTTGCAAATGGGAATCCTTTGGTGTCTTCATAAATCGGCTAATGAGACTAACTCCAAACATCAAATCTGGTCGAGTTACAACCAAGTACATCAGACTGCCAACTAGTCGCTTGAACAAAGTTGGATCGATGCTTCTCCTAGAGTCCAACTTGCTCAACTTCAATCCTGTAGTGACATGTGTGATGGCAGGTTTGTTGTCCTCCATCTTGAACTGCTTCAGGACATCCTTTGAATACTTGCCCTGAGAAATGAAGATGTCATTTGTTGATTGGTCAACTTCAATGCCGAGGAAATACTTCATCAGCCCTAAGTCTATCATCTCGAACTCATTCTTCATGGTTATTCTGAACTGGTCAAATAGGACATTATTGTTGCCTGTGTAAATCAAATCATCCACATGGAGACAGACAATTATGAGCTCCCCTGCTTCATTTGTCTTCAGGTACAGGGTATGCTCATATGGGCATTTTACAAACCCATTTTCTTGAAAATAGCCATCAATCTGGTTGTACCATGCCCTAGGCGCCTGCTTCAACCCATACAGGGACTTCTTCAACTTGAGGACCTTGCCCTCCTGTCCTTCGATCTTGTAACCGGGTTGCTGGTCTATGTAGACATCTTCCTCCAAAACACTATTGAGGAAGGTTGACTTGATGTCCATATGGAACAGCTTCCAACCTTACTGGGCTACCAATACCAAGATCATCCTAACTGTGTCAAGTCAGGCTACAGGGGCATATACTTCATGGTAGTCGATCCCTGACTTCTGCTTGTAGCCCTTTGCCACCAACCTGGCCTTATGCCTGTCCACTTCACCTTGGGCGTTAAACTTGGTCTTGTACACCCATTTGACCCTAATGGTCTTCTTTCGTGCTGGGAGATCCACTATCTGCCACATATCATTCTTCTCAATGGCTTCAATATCCTCATCCATCGTCTTTACCCATTTATGATTCTGACTTAACTCTTCAAACTCAACTAGATCACACTCAGTAAAGAAGGCGAAGTCAGAATATTATTCATCTTCATGATGATGGGTTGCCTTGTAGATCTCTTGCAAGCTCCTCGTCTTCATTGGAGTCCTCAAATTTTGAATCCTGCTTGTAATTGGAGGCAAACAGGATGGTGAGGTTGTGCTACTACTAGCACCATTGTTGTTGCTAGAGGCTGCAGGTGGCTACACACTGTTCTTCTCCAAGTAAACAACCTCAAAAACTACTGGCTCAGGATGGCCAGTATTGGACTTCCAGTTCCAGGCTTCATCTTCTAGGAACTTCACATCGCGATTGATGACAAGCTTCTTCGTCACAGGATTGTACACCTGATATGCCTTTACTTCCTCACTATATCTTGTGAAGATACACTTCTCTGCTCTATCATCCAACTTCTTGCTCTTATCTTCTGGAACATGTGCATATGCAATGCACCCAAACACGTGCAAATGAGTCACACATGGCTTCTAACCGCTTCAGGCCTCTTGAGGAATTTTATCCTTCATGCTTTTGGTGGGACACCTGTTTAGCAAATAGACTGCACAGGTTACAGCCTTTGCCCAGAATTCATGTGGTAGCCCTTCACCTTCATCATGCTGCGTGCCATCTCCATGATGGTCCGATTCTTTCTCTCAGCTACACCATTCTACTGCGGCGTGTACCTGGCAGAGAGTTGCCTCCGAATTCCATTTGCTTTGCAAAAAAATTGGAATTCATTGGATATGTACTCTCCTCCACCATATGTTCTTAGGGTTTTGACTTGGTAGTCGCTTTGTTTCTCCACCAGAGCCTTGAACTCCTTGAACTTGCCAAAATCCTCCGACTTCTACTTAATGGCATAGATCCAGGTCTTCCGACTGAAATCGTCAATGAAGGTCAAAAAGTACTTGTTGTTGGCAAATGTGGTGGTCTGCATCGGACCACAAATATCTGAGTGCACCAGCTCCAATGGTTGTGATGCTCTCCAAGACTGATCGAAAGGGAACGAATCCTTGTGTTGCTTGTCGACTAAGCAACCTTCACAAACTTGATTCGGCTGCTCAATAAAGGGTAAACCCTTCACCATCTGCTTCTTGTGTAGCAGATTCAGGCCATTGAAACTCAGGTGGCCGAACCTAAGATGCCACAGCCAGGTAGCATCCTTTACGACTGCACTTAGGGACATCAAAAACTCATTCTGAATCTACAATGAAAACATTTTATTCTTCGTCATGGGCACTGTTACAATTTGCCCATGCGCTTTATCTCTGATGGTGTAGGTTCCATATTTGAACTGGACAGTGTGTCCCTTCTACACGAGTTGTCCCACACTTAGCAGGTTGTGCTTCAACCCAGGCACATAGTACACATCGCAAATTTGCTTTCTTTAATCGTGCTTGGTACAAATGAGGACTTTGCCTTTCCCATCACGGGAACCTTACTGTTGTTTCCCATCTTCACCTCGGACTGGACTATTTCATCCCAACTGGACGAAATAGGGTTCCTTCTAATGGTAAAGGGTGAGAGTGCCCAAGATCGCTCGAATCGTGAGCGTTGCCCAATATCTCTCACCAAGATGAGCGATGATGGGATAACAAAGGAATAACTGCGGATACGCTTGAGAAAGAGAGTGCGAGGGTCGACCATGCAAATGAGAGATAGAGGAATACTGAAAAATATAAATTTATCATTATATGTCAGCAATCAAAACATAGTCTAACCTCCGAAGAGGGATTACAATCATCTGCAAGAAACTTGCAGGGTAAACTCAAAACGAAGAGCACTCCGAAACTGCGGTTCGGTGCTCCAATCTCCTCTACTCTGCTGCACTCTGCTCTGCTCTCCCTCGTACATTTTTGAAACACGAACTGTCTTTTATAGCCTGCAGAAGGGAGGATAAGGATTGCCTTCTGACAGGCTTATCTTCTGACACGCTTAGGGTTTCTGATAGCCGAAGTAGGGTTACTGACCAATCGCCGAATTGCAACAACTGAAATAAATGTGGCGATCAGATTTGCGGCTGTCCGTGTTGTCAGACGTCAAGTCAATCCCTAGATCGTTGTCGCTGATGTGTTTTTCATGGCTTTGATGCTTGTTTCGAGCGATAGCGAGATGGGGTCAGGTTTAATAATTTCAAACAATGGTGTTATACGTACATGGTAAGCAGTTACGGTGCCTGCAAGTCTCCTGGAACAAGCTTAATTTGCATGTTGATGTTGCCAAAAAGATACTTGTTCCTCGACGCGAAACCCGACCCTGGTAAACATCAGTTACACAGAGAACATATAAGTATAACTAGTTTAGGAAAAACGCTCAACACTTCTTTTCATAAGCTGATGTTTTCCGTTGCTTACCGGAAGTTTGGTCAAGTGTGAGTTGTAGCTCCTGGCCACCGTTCAAGAATTTCACGTGATCTGCAGCCCATGACACATGGAACTCTCTGTCTAAACCACTGGAAGGAATCGTGTTGGCTGCCCTTGCCCTTGCTGCATCCGCTGATACAGAGAATAGCAATAGGATAATCCCGCAGTAGAAGGAGGCCATATCAGAGACAGAGTTGAGAAAGGTATTACTATGGTTAGGCAGGCTATACTACAAAGAGACTGACTTGTATGTTCGTGATGAGAGAGATGAATTTATAGGAGAAAAGGCAGACTGATTTGAAACGTTTAGAGAGAGGAAGACAATTGAAGTTGTTGGTAAGTGGTCAGTCCATAGTAGAAGGGGCGTCATTGAGCTGCACGTGTTAACGCACTATTTCAGAAGCTTCACTGTACACAGCTGGACCAATTTAACATCAGATCAAAACTTACTCTGGACAGAGGAGTGACTAATTGCCTATGTCTTATAACTTGAACCCACTCAACTCCACTCTGATTTATCAGAGTCGGTTCTTTCCAAATTTGTCGGTTTTGATGATTTCGTCTAATTTGTCAACCTAATCTTCTGAGTTGAGTTGAATATGCTTAGACTATTTGTACAAACATTAATTGCAAAGCCATAAATGGCAAGGATGGTTCAGAACGGGGCTCCCTCTCCAATTTCTCATACTCTGTCGGATTGTAATGAAGCTAAATTAAATAGGGAGAACTCTTTAAATCGACCATAATGTATATCACAACTTTGCTCGGGTACAAGTCTGAAGTCTGATGTAGCATACAATCATGTAGTTTGTCCTCTGTGGTATATCGCCTTTCCTGCGCAGTGGTGTCCAGCTCAGAGTGAGCTATAAGCGATAGTATTAACAGTCCCCTTTCGCTTCATGTCGTTCACTCGTATAATTTATATACATAAAGAAGATTTGACGTACACATATGACGTATACAAAGTATTCAGATTTTTCAAAGTTCTCCCAATAAGCAAGAAATTTTTTTATTTCTTCGTTATTAAATTAAATAAATTAAAACTTTTAACCTCTATAGCCAAATTTAGTAGTCTATGTCATTTTGATATCACAGATTTTATTTGTAATATGTCGTTCTCACGATTAATATTTTATTAATTCACATTATAGTTTTAACTTAGATTTTTTTAAAGATAAAACCGTAAAAGCATATCATTGGCGCATATCCCAGGACTTACGATATCAATGTTAACAATGACTTACAATGCATACTTTATGTTTTTAGGCGACAATTCCTACTTATGTTTTTATGCGACAATTTTAAATAGCTCAGTGTAATTTTGAAATTTAAAATATTTTTAAATTTATTTAAATATTTATTTTTTAAAATATTATTTATTTACTATATATTAATTTAAAGAATTTCAAATTTTTAAATATTTAATTTTATTAAATTTAAACATTCAAACTTTCATTGAAAGTTTCCTAACCTTAAATGGTTAAAAGTATAACAATTATTAAACAATAATATAATCAGTAACTCTCTTATATTGTCAAATGCTATAGAATCAATAAATAAAATATGGTTCATTAAGTTTTCGTACACTCTATCCAAAAAGATAGCAAGAGTGGGCATGAACTAAGTTGAGATGGGCGGCGATTGTCTAGGTGACGTAATCGACAACGATCGTCAATGGACCACTGGAACTGTGTTCTTTACAGAACAACTTGGAGAGGTCCCCTGGAAGTGGGTCCCATGTCAGGCTCCCTAACACTGCAGAGAGAGATATGGAAATTTGGAATTAAAAGGACAAGTACTTTTGTGGTCATTAATATTAATCTTCGAATTTTGAATTCGCTGGGACTGTGTTTCTTTAGAAAATATCTTGGAGAGGTCTCCTGGGATTGGTCCCATGTCAGGATCCCTAAGAGGAAGAGATATGGAAATATGGAATTAAAAGGACAAGTACTTTTATGGTCATTGTCATTCGTCTTTGAATTTTGAATATTTCACATGTGATAAATCAAACCGAGATTACCTTCAGTATAAAGGTTCAACCTCAACTAAAACAAATCAACCTTCCTTTTCTTCTAAACTTAAGGATTGAAGATTGCAAATAGAAGATTATAGATTGTAGATTGAGGTAGAATCAACTTAGAAGAAAGTTGGTCATTTAGAGATATTATTGGATTTTTTTTAATAAGGACGAGAATTATATTGGGTTCTTAGGTGCAACTTAATATATTATAGAAGATTTTAAATTGAAATAAGAAGTAGAGATATTAAGCTATATAACGTTGAGAAGCTTCGTACAAAATAGAGAAGAATTTCAGCTTCTAGAGAAACCAGCGGGAACAAAAGAAAGCAAGCATTTAGAAGAATTAGCATAAGAAATAGAAGCAACAAATAGTTAAATTTGTAGTGGATTGAGAAGCATTCAAATCTTCCTAATAATAGAAAAAAAATAGAGAAAAGAATAGCACCATAGTGTAATTAATAGTAAGAAGAAGAGTGTGGAGCCATTATCCACATATAAGAAGTAACATGAAAAGATTAAGCCAGAGTGGTCTTGTAGAAGAAAGCATGGAATAGTCTTGAAGAAGGATAAAGTAGCATTAAGTCTATATAGAGATTGCTTTATATAGCTTCAAGTAGATAAGAGAATAACAAAGAATTGAAAGGAACATGCAATAGAGAAAGAAATAGTGATGTGAGAAAGGAATAATAGCTAAAGCTATTGGAACAACAATAAGATAAAAGAATATTTATCAAAACATAGGCTAATGCTAATGGTAGTAGTGGTCAACATTGAATGTAGTGGCCAACAATGACCAACGTTGATGATATTGACCAATGTTGAAAGTAGTGGGTAACATCAGCCCATGTTGAAGATAACAAAGAAAATTTGAGAAACGCATTCAATCTTCTGTAAGGAACACATTCAACCTCCAGTGAATAACACATTCAACCTCCAATGAAGAATACATTGGGCCTTAAGTGAAGAGCAGAATATATTCGACCTCCAACAAATACCAGTGGATAATCAACCTTCAACAAAGACTAGAAGACGATCGAATTAGAGTGAAGCCCAAAGACATTTAGTTTATAGCATAGACTAGGAGACAATTGGTTTCCAGCATAGACTTGGAGACATTTGATCTCTAGAAGATGTTTAATCTCCAGCAGAGATCAAAAAATGAAGTATGAAGTGCATTCAAGTCAAACAATATTGGAGAAGAGAGAAATATATATAAAGTAGAATATTGTAAGAGAAAAAGGCATTCGAGGCATGCAATAGAAAAAGTGATTGAGAAGATGAGCATTCAAAGCATGTGGAAGAAATATCACCCATGGAAAGGCAAGTGTTCATAGTGGACAACAGAAAGAGTGAAGAGTAGCAAAAATGTGACGTTGAAGAAATCATTCTACATGAACATTTTAATTTAGCATAGTAGAATTATTGTTGACTAGAAAGTAAAAGTGTCTAGCAATACTTTTTATTTCCAATGCTTAATTAAATTTGGAGGGAAGTATATGTTAAAGTATTTTTTTGAAAACCTTAGGTGGATAAATAAGGGTTAGAAATGATTAATTAGGTTTTTCAAAAATTAATCATGATTTGAATTTGAATGGAGTAATAAGGTTTGAGGAAATATAATTTAGAAAATTAGGAAAAATTAAAAGATTGATTGAAGTTAAAATGGTTTTTAATTTTTTTGAGCATTTTTAAGAGTGAAGTTATTTTTAAAATTTTTGAAGATTGTTTAAGTTTTTTCGAGTGAATTTTTTTAGTGAAGCTTTTAAAGGATTTTGAAATTAGAAATTTTTTTGCTTCAAAATATGTTTGAAAAAAATTATTTATTGAAATTTAGCAAATTTTATAATATTTGGGAGTTAAAAGGTTTTCTACATCAAAGAATTAGAAAATTTAAAATTTGCAAATTTCATAGTTTTTTTTGAACTAGGGAGTTATAAGGATTACTACTTCAAAGGAAATCATTGAATTGATCCAATCATTATGGATGAAATTATTAAAAATACATTCAATGAAGATAGTGAAGAAATAGTAAAAAAGCTTAAGTTTTATTCTCAAAACTTGATAGATGATTTTTATGGAAAGAAACCAATGACAAATGTTTTAAAACATAATCTATCATTATTTCTCAAAGATGCAAAAGAGGAAAAGTGAAGGGGGTGAAGTAAGCAAAATCCCCCAAATGTAGTGGATTAAAACAAACTCAACCAACAAATTATTAGTATGCCAAGTATATATATTACACAAATGTAAATAGCATAAAATTTAATAAATTTAAATAAAAATGTAAGGTAAGATAGAAATAAATCAAACCACATAAAAGACATCAATATTACATGGAAAACCTTGTAAAGGGAAAAACCATGGTCAAAATCTTATCTCCACTTTTGTATTATCTTCAACAAAATATACAAGTAATTTTTCCTCAAATGTGATTGGTGGAAATCATTAATGTCTCAAGTAAACAATAATGTCTCGCGGTTAGATCACATAGTTATCTCATATAGTTTTTCTATGTATAGTTAGCATTTTTACAACACAAGGAGTTTAGCCCAAATATATAGTTTTGGCTATCCTACCATTAGAAAATAGTCGTGGAGGAAAACCTCCACAATATGTGCCACCACGCCTATACCACATTCCACCACACTCATGCCATATGTCATTATGTGACCCACACATGCCACCACACTCAAGTCTCATGCCATATCACCTTTTACTTTGAGTTGACTAGAGTTAGACTAGATATTGAATTGTTTTTATTTCGTAATTGTAAGAATAATAATATTTGTGTAGGATAAAATAAATATAGGTATATATTTATTTTATCCGTATACCTTAATATATATATTAGTCTAACCATAATATAAATTAAATATCTATCTACTTAATTTATATTAAACCCTAGATACCTAATTTTATTATTCAGCTTTATACTTAGATGGATTTACAATATAATCCTAAAATTGGATATTTTGTTCCAACACCCTCTCTTAATCTATTTTTGGGGTTATAATGTAATTTTGCAAGAGGTGATGTTCCAAAGAATCAATTTACCAAGGATCATATGTTTTGGTAAAGCCTTCTTCAATAATGTCTTAGTAGAAACTCAAAGTTGTGTGGCAATAGGCAAGGCACCATCCATCAACATGGATATTTTATTTAATGTCGAAAGGGAGATCAAAGATAAGATTCTAAACATCTTAGTTTTCTCTCAAGGATCCCTCCCTATGGGTTACCTAGGAATTCCACTCTATTATAAGAAGTTGAAAGTGGAAGAATGGAAAACATTTGTGGATAGAATTGGTGGGAAGGTAAATCATTGGATGCATCGTTGGCTTTCTTTTGGAGGAACAATGACTCCTCTTCAATTAGTGGTTCAACCAATGTTAGTTTACAAGTTCTCTATCCTTACGACTCTGATTGGAATCCTAATAGAGCTAGACTCACTTATGCAAAAAATCCTTTGGGATAGCCCAATGATTGGTAAGCAATGGGCTCTAGTAAGTTGGGACAAAATCTATCAACATAAGGTAAGAAAAGGATTAGGAATTTAAAAAGCAACATTGAATAACCAAGCTTTAAGAGATAAAATTTATTGGAGATGGATCTCTAATTAGGAAGTATTTTTTAGCAAAGTTATTACTAGTAAGTATTTGGGTAACATTCCCCATGAGAAAGTGGGTTTCATCCCTATGAGTGGCCAAGGTTTCGATGTTTTAAAAGTTCTAAAACTAGGATAAAAAGTGGTAAAACCAATATTATTTTTAAAAGTGGGCAGAGGGGATCAAGCAAATTTTTGGACCAATTCTTAGGACCAATACCCCCCTTAATTTTAGAATTTCCAAAGCTACATCCTGTTCAAGAAAGCCTAGAGGCTAGAGATTAGATCAAGATAACATGTTATCTACATAGAAGGCATATTGGGACCTATGTAGATAAAGTAATAGGAAGAGTGATCAATCCCAATATCTTTGAATATGTTACTACTTTTAGAGAGGATATTAAAGCAACATTACCTTACATGAAAGGAATAAGAGGACCATATAGCAAGGGAATTTAGGCATATATACAATCCGAGATGGTTATAATGAATTGCTCCCTCCTCTTTGATGTGGTTGGATGTTCCATAGGATAGAGTATGGTTGGCAAAGGGATGGCAAAAAATCAATTTCTTTGCCTGGTAGGTTATGCATTGAGGCTTCCTCACCTATGATAAATTACAAAAGAGGAATTTTCATGGCCCTTCTAAATGTATCATGTGCAATACCCAAGAGGAGAATAGATAATTTACTCTTCCAATGTGACTTTGCCCTAAAGTTGTGGAAACAAAGAAGGTTAAAAACTAAATCAGTTCAGTTGGGTTGATCTCTGGTTCTAATATTTAACTAGTGGTACATATGGCTAGAAAGAAATGCCAAAATTTTCAAAGAGGAATATCGCTCTGATAGATTTAGTTTGGAAAATAATATTAAACAAGGTTATATAAATTGTAAAATCTCGTGCGAGGGAGTAAAAAAACCAACAGGGAGAGAAAATTACCATGAGGCAAACTCATGGAGCTTGGCAACCCCCATCCGTGGGTTGGGAAAAAATCAACACGAATAGAGCAGCCAAGAATAACCCAAGGGCAGTGGGCATTGGTTTCGTCAAAAGAGACTAGAAGAGGAAGGATATTCATTGGGAATTGGAACACCTAAGAGTAGCAACAAATAATGAAGTATAGGCTTTGGCAATTAGATAAGGCTCTCTCAATGCCTAGGAGAATGGAGTTTGGAATATCATAGTGGAGTTTGACTCTCAAATTTTGGTGGGGTTGCTAGATGAGATCAATAATTTTAGACTAAGTGCATGGAAGATCAAGAACATGGTGAGTTAGATTAAATCCATTTAACAACAGTTTTAAAGATGCCATTTCAGTTTATGTAGGCAGAAGGAAGAATGCAATTGCTAACTTTTTGGCTAAAAAGGGAAGTAAGCATCTTGTTGGATATCGACTGAAATCTAATCAAAACAAGGATACTGTAGATTCGATGGAGGTGAAAAATAAGTTTTATTACTAACCAATAGTGATTTAGATAAAGAAGTGTATGGGATCAAGATAGATGTTTATGAATATTAGCCTTTGGTCTAGCATCAGATTGTTGCTTGTAGTGTTCTTAGTCCCAATTTAGATAGCCCGTGAAATCATGGAAAAAGAGAAGCAAATCTAGGTTCTTTAGAATAGTATTAATGAAAATTGTAATCAAGATAGGAGTTTGTACTCCTTGGATCATACTAAAACATTTATGGTCCAAAAAAATATTAGAGTTAATTTTATTAAAATCTTAATATTAACCAATAGTAATAAGCCAATTATTATAATTTGAATATGTTTTCTTAATACAATTTTCAATATAAAAACTTGTATAATAATTAGAATTGAGGTATGAGATATTTATTATAATAAAATCAAATCGTACTATGTAGGTTTTGGAGTATGGTGAGGGAGATGATGGTAGAAGCCTAGATAATTGGCAACATCTCTTCTAATTTATGTAACAATTAATTTAATCGAACATAATCATAATAACACGTGTCCAAAATTCATAATGGATTTGGGTAAAAGCTTCAACAGTTTAATTTATAGATTTTTATATTCGAAAGAAATAGGTTTAGGTTGGTAGTTTTCAAGCCCTTGTTGAAGGAATGCAATGCCTTTGTTTAATTCTTAGTTAACTTTACTTTTATATATTAGACTATGATTTATAATGACAATGCAAAAATTTAACAGTTGTCTAGTTATTATCATCCATGTCGTTGTGGTTGTGAGGTCGATAGTTTTCAAGCCCTTGTTGAAGGAATGCAATGCCTCTATTTAATTCTTAGTTAACTTTACTTTTATATATCAGACTAGGATTTATAATAACAATGCAAAAATTCAATAATTGTCTAGTTATTATCATCCATGTGGTTGTGGTTGTGAGGTCGATTCCTCTTATGTTTGCTCGAACTATTTGTAAATATTTGTAAAATATGTTCAATATAAAAAACAATACAAAAATTCAATTCAAAATCATAAAAAACAAAAAATATTACCAATTCCAAAAACACAAAAACTCTAAATTTTGAACGCAAATGCCTTTCGTGATCCCGACGGGTGGCCTTCTAGTTGTAAGGGGCAAAAAGAAAAGTTTCAATTTTCGAGGTCTACAAGATATGGCAATACGACTAATATATTCGATCTTGATTCTTCATGAGTTGTGATGTAAAATTTTCGTGTCACAATAATCAAATAAAAAAAATAGATGTTACAAATTTTTTTATATAGAAGAATATCTTATAAAATAATTTTTATATTATTTTATTGTTGGTGATTTTGGTATAAAAAGACCATTCATAATTTAAGATTGATACTTATATTATCTATCTTTAAAATTTAAACCTAAATCTTTATAATAACTAAAATTTACCAATCCAATTAACATTTAAAAATCTTTGAATTATTATATAAATTATGTTTTTGGAGGGTTATGAAGCTTTCCAAGCGTTGATTCGCAACTAAAATGTACACAACGCCGCAAATTCTTGTTGGATCGCAATGAAAAAATATGCCAGTCTCGCCTTGTATATATTAATATTGTGTCAGATTCCGATTAATGGACAAGCGAAAAGCCAACAGCATAAATTAAATTTTAATCTTTAGTAGGCTTGTAATATGAATCAATGTATTTATTTGAAAAAATAATAATAATATGTTAAACGTAAATAACTTAACTTTGTTCAACTCTACAAAAATACAAAGCTCTTGAATGGACGCCGCGCAGACGAGGGTTGTGCAGCTCTAATTTCTAGTTTGATCCAAAACTATGATTATTTATGATTTTCAAATGTGTAGAGGTGGGTTGCAGTTGTTTATTAAATATCAATGAAAACGTTATGAATATTATTTACATAATAACGATTAACAGATTCCTAAGTTGGTGAGTTGGCTACAAAGGTAAGAAGTCATTTATTGTCCCAATAGTTCGGTAGCTGTCAGACAAGTAAGAATGAAGATCCATACTATTTGCCAACGAACGCAAAATACACGGTCATACACAATCAGGTCATAATTGAATTCACATGATAAATATTGTTATTATCTGTTATTAGCACTTTCATTCATGCCCCGATTTTGTATGTTAAAGTGACACTCAATAAAAATAAAAAATACGCAAATAATATGTGAAGTGTTAAAGCTTGTAAGTCGACGAAAATGACGCACCATTAGATCGCCTTTTCCACCTTGTGTAGTACCGTAAAATACAGATTCACTCTCGAATGTAGAGTATATAAGATTATCATCATCCAGAAACTAATGTCAATGTTTACATCGCAAAAATCAATGAACTTCTATTCAAGCCTTGAATCGACTCTAATAAAGAACATTTACGACGACATCCAACTTTTATATCACGCACTTCTCTTCAGTCTTAATGTTGAGAGCAATCCTTGATCCACATATCTTATATATCATATGTCATTATGTTCATTGTTTTTCTTACTTTATTTTCTTTGGAGCCTCTCGTTGCTTTGTATATGTCTTACTTTATAGTCTTATTGATCTCTTTTGGTCACCTATGAACATTAATTCAAATTCAAATTCAAATTCAAGTCCCTTTCATTACCATATATATATATATATATATAAACCCTCTGTTACAAGCCTATTAGGCCCTTATAAAATCCTAATATAATATAATATGCTAACATAAACTGACGGTCTCTTGATAAAACATTCCAGAGTCCTATTTGTAGAATTAGTGGGAAGGTAAATCATTGGATGTATCGTTGGCTTTCTTTTGGAGGAAGAGTGACTCCTCTTCTCTTCAATCAGTGGTTCAACCAATGTCAGTTTACAAGTTTTTTATCCTTACGGTTCCGATTGGAATCCTAAGAGAGTTGAACTCACTTATGCAAAAATTCCTTTGGGATAGCCCAAGGATAGGTAAGCGATGGGCTTTAGTAAGTTGGGACAAAATCTATCAACCTAAGGTAAGCAAAGGATTAGGAATTCAAAAAGCAACATTGAATAACCAAGCTTTAATAGACAAAATTTATTGGAGAGATCTCTAATCAGGAAGCATTTTCTAGTAATGTTATTACTAGTAAGTATTTGGGTAACATTCCCCATGAGGAAGCGGGTTGCATCGCTATGAGTGGCCAAGGTTTTGTTGTTTGAAAAGTGCTAAAACTAGGATAGAAAGTGGTAAAACCAAGATTATTTTGAAAAGTGGGTAGAGGGGATCAAGAAAATTTTTGGACCGATTCTTAGGACCAATACCCCCCTTAATTTTAGAATTTTCAAAGCTACATCCCTTTCAACAAAGCTTGGAGGTTAGAGGTTAGATCAAGATAACATGTCATCTACATACAAGGCAAATTGGGACCTTCTCTCTTATGTAGCTAAAGTAATGGGAAGAGTGGTCAATCCCAATATCTCTGAATGTGTTACCACTTTTAGAGATGATATTAAAGTAACACCACCTTACAAGAAAGGAAGAAGAGGATAAGATAGAATGGGAATTTAGGCATATATATACAATATGAGATGTTTATAATGAATTGCAACCCCCCATCTAATGCGGTTGGATGTTCTATACGATAGAGTATGGTTGGAAAAGGGCTGGCCAAAAATCAATTTCTTTTCATGGTAGGTTATGCATTGAGGCTTCCTCACCTATGATAAATTACAAAAGAGGGGTTTTCCTGGCCCTTCTAAATTTATCATGTGCAATACCCAAGTGGATTGCTCTTCCAATGTAACTTTGCCATAAAGTCGTGGAAATAAAGAAGGTTAAAAAATAAATCAGTTTAGTTGGGTTGATCTTTGCTTCTAAGATTTAACTAGTGGCACATATGGCTAGAAAAAAATACCAAAATTTTCAAAGAGGAATACCACTCCGATAGATCTAGTTTGGCATAAACATATTAAACAAGGTTATAGAAATAGCAAAAGCTCATGCAAGGGAGCAAATAAACCAATAGGGAGAGAAAATTACCATGAGGCAGACCCATGGGGCTTAGCAACCCCCATTCGTGGGTTGGAAAAAAATCAGCACGGATAGAGCAACCAAGAATAACCTAAGGGTAGTGGGCATTGGTTTCCTCAAAAGATACTAGAAGAGGAAGGTTCTTCATTGGAAATTGGAAGGCCTAAGAGTAGAAAAATATAATGAAGTATAGGCTTTGGAAATTAGATAAGGCTCTCTCAATGCCAGGGAGAATGGAGTTTGGAAGATCATAGTGGAGTTTGACTCTCAAATTTTTGTGGGGTTGCTAGATGAGATCAAGAATTTCAGACTGAGTGTGTGGTGGATCAAGAACAATGTGAGTCAGATTAAATCCATTTGGCAATAGTTTTGAATATGCCATTCCAGTTTATGTAGGCAGAAGGAACAATGCAACTGCTAACTTTTTTGCTAAAAAGGGAAGTGAGCATCTTGTTGGATATCGATTGAAATCTAATCAAAACAGAGATACTAATGATTGGATGGAGGTGAAAAAATAAGTTTTATTACTAGCCAATAGTGATTTAGATAATGAAGTGTGTGGGACCAAGGTAGATGTTTATGATGATTAGCCTTTGGTCTAGCATCACGTTGTTGCTTGTAGCGTTCTTAGTCCCAATTTAGATAGCCCTTGAAGTCGTGGAAAAAGAGAAGTGAATCTAGATTCTTTAAAATAGTATTAATAAAAATTGTAATCAAGATAGGAGTTTGTACTCCTTAGATCACACTAAAAAAATTGTGATCCAAAAAAATATTAAAATTAGTTTTATTAAAATCTTAGAATTGATCAAAAATAATAAACCAATTATTGTAACTTTAAATATCTTTTCTTAATACAATTTTCAAAATAAAAACTTATATCCTCCTCTAAATAATTAAAATTGAAACACTAAATATTTATTATAATAATATCAAATTTGTGCTATGCAGGTTTTGGAGTTTAGTAAGGGAGATGATTGTAGAAGCCTGGATAATTAGCAACATCTCTCCTAATTTATATAACAATTAACTTAATCCGCCATAATACATGTCAAAAAGCCCCAACAGTTTAATTTATAGATTTTTATATTCCTTGTAAGATTTCTTCTCATAAAAATTCAACCCAAAATCATAACAAAAATGTTACCAATTCTTAAAAAGAATCTAAATTCTCACATCTCCAAACGTCCAGCTTTTTGAACACAAATGCCTTTCGCAATCCCGACGGGTGGCCTTCTAGTTGTAGGGGCAAAAATAAAAGTTTCAATTTTCGAGGTCTACAAGATATGGCAATACGATCAATATATTCGATCTTGATTCTTCATAACTCGTGACGTAAAGATTCCCGTGTTGCAAACTTTATATGAAATCAGGAATCCGTTACATCTATTTTTTTTTTATATTTTTTTATACAGGGGAACCCGTAAGGTTGAGTCTTTATTATTAAGTTTGTTTTTATAATTTTTATATTATTTTATTGTTGTTGATTTGGTGTGAGAGATCATTTATGATTTAGGATTGGTATCTGTTATAAATAAATCAGGTTAAACTACTACCTTATATAAAACAAGTATATCTTTAAAATTTAAACCTAAATCTCTTCTTAATAATTATTAAAACTTACCAATATATTTAACCCTTAAAAATCTTTAAATTATTTTTTAATATATAAATGATTTGTACTAAAATGTACACAACGCCGCAAAAACTTGTTGGATCGCAATGAAAAAATATGGCAAAGAATGAAGTCTCGCCGTGTAAATGTTATATTGTGTCAGATTCAGATTAATGGACAAGCGAAAAGCCAACAGCATAAATTAAATTTTAATTTTTACTAAGTTAGTAATATGGATCAATGTATTTATTTGGAAAAATAAAAAATAATAGTTTAACCGTAAATAACTTCACATTGCTCAACTCTGCAAAAATACAGGGCTCTTGAATTGGACGCCGGGCAGAGGAGGATTCTACAGTGTGTAGCTCTAATGTCTACGTTGATCTAAAACTATGATTATTTATGATTTTCAAATGTGTAGAGGTGGGTTGGAGTTGTTTAATAAATATCAATGAAATATTATTTACATAATAACGATTAACAGATTCTAAGTTGGTGAGTTGGCTACAAAGGTAAGAAGTAATTTATTGTCTCAATAGTTAAGTAGCTGTTAGACAAGTAAGAATGAAGATCCATACTATTTGCCAACGGACGCAAAATACATGATCATACTCAATCAGTTTATAATTCAGTTCACATGATAAATATTGTTAGTATCTGGTATTAGCACTTTCATTCATGCCCCGATTTTGTATGTAGTTATAGTGACAATAAAAATAAAAATACGCAAATAATATGTGAAGTGGTAAAGCTTGTAAGTCAACGAAGATGACCCACCATTAGAACGCTTTTTCCACCTCGTGTAGTACCCTAACATACAGATTCGACTCTCGAATGTAATGTATATAAGATTATCATCTTCCTGAAACTAATGTCAATGTTTTACATCACAAAAATCATTGAACTTCTCAAGTCCCCAAAATTTCATTGGCATATATATAAACCGTCTGTTACAAGTCTAACAGGCCCCTATAAAATCCTAATATAATATAATATGCTAACATCAACTGGCAGTCTCTTGTCCATATTTTTGTACTATAAAACATTCCAAAGTCCTGTTACATTATTTTATTTAGATGTTTCTTGTACATTCTGGCGGAGGCAGAGGATATCTTTGTTTATCGCTGCAATAATCATATATCATGTAGTTTTTCTTCACCCACTGCAGCTTGTTTCTTTGCTCAGAACATAGCACCTTCATATCCCCTGATGTTACAGAGCCCGCCTCCACATTGAAATTGCGATAGGCTGCAACGAAGGGAGCGTGCGACCAATCAATTTTGACAAGACCTCCTCGAGTAGCCCAGCTGTCTCCGTTCCATAGGCTTGAATACACTCCCATTGCCTGACTCTCCGGATACGCAACGCCCATCGCCTTGTTATTACTGAATTCTCTAATTGGCACGCCGTCCACCATGAATCTGCAATTTTTTCATTCAATATTAGAACTTGTAAGAAATCAATACTTTCACATGGTTTGATTTGGATTTGGATTTCTGGGTATTTAAATGTTGAACGGATTTAAATCTAACATACAATATGTTTTGACGAGTCCAGATTACGCCGTATGAATGGAAGTCTGTGGTGGGATCGAACCAAAGATAAATCCGCTGCTCGCGGTCGCCTTTTCCACTCGCGTACACATTCGTCTGAAGAACATATGGCTCCCCTGATTTGTTTCCCAGGAACTCAAAATCAAGCTCGTCGTGGTTCGAACCCTCTGATGCCAACTGCAATAAAGTTCAATAAAAAATGAGTCGTTATGATTAATTTATCCCTTTCTCTCAAAAAATCTGTTGTCATACATACATAGTAAGCAGTTACGGTGCCTGCAGAGTCTCCTGGAACAAGCTTAATTTGCATGTTGATGTTGCCAAAAAGATACTTGTTCTTCGACGCGAAACCCGACCCTGGTAAACATCACTTACACAGAGAACACATAAGTATAACTAGTTTAGGAAAACTATTGAACACTTCTCTCATAAGCTGATGTTTTCCGCTGCTTACCGGAAGTTTGGTCAAGTGTGAGTTGTAGCTCCTGGCCACCGTTCAAGAATTTCACGTGATCTGCAGTCCATGACACATGAAACTCTCTGTCTAAGCCACTGGAAGGAATCGTGTTGCTTGCCCTTCCTGTAACCGCTGATACAGAGAATAGCAATAGGATAATCCCGCAGTAGAAGGCGGCCATACCAGAGTCAAAGTTGAGAAAGGTATTACTACGGTAAGGCAGGCTATACTACAAAGAGACTGACTTGTATGTTTGTGATGAGAGGGATGAATTTATAGGAGAAAAGGCAGACTGATTTGAAACGGAAGACAATTAAAGTGGTTGATAAGTGGCCAGTCGCGGGTAACCAGAGGTGTGAAGGGGCGTCATAAAGCTGTACGTGTTGACAGGCTTAAACCCACTCAATTCCACTCTGATTTATATCTTGACCCCACTCAATTCCACTCTGATTTATCAGAGTCGGTTCTTCTCAAATTTGTCGGCTCTGATGATTTCTTTTTTCTTATTCCAGATAATCGACCAGCCTTCGTCTAATTTGTCAACTTAATCTTCTGAGTTGAGTTGAATATGCTTACACTAATTGTACAAACATTAATTGCAAAGCCATAAATGGCAACGATGGTTCAGAATGGGGCTCTCTCTCTGTCGGATCGTAATTAAAGGGGGAGAACTCTTTAAATTGACCATGGTGTATATCACAACTTTGCTCGGGTACATGTCTGATGTAGCATAGTTTGTCCTCTGTGGTATATCGCCTTTCCTGCGCTGTGGTGTCCAGCTCAGAGTGACCTATAAGCGATACTATTAACAGTGTCCCCTTTCGCTTCATGTCGTTCACTCGTATAAATTATATATATAAAGAAAATATGACGTACACAAAGAACTCAGATTTAAAAAAGTTCTCTCAATCAGCAAGAGTTTTTTTAATCTCTTCGTTATTAAATTAAATAACCTAATTAAATATTAAAAGAACTTTTAACCTCTCTATAACCAAATTTAGTACTTGCTATCCAAAAAGATAGCAAGGGTGGGCATTAACAAAGTAGAGATGGGCGGCGATTGTGTAGGTGACGTAATCGACAACGATCGTCAATGGACCACTGGGTCCCATGTCAGGCTCCCTAACACTGTAGAGAGATATTGAAATCTGGAATTAAATGGGCAAGTACTTTTGTGGTCATTAGCATTAATCTTCGAATTTTGAATCCGCTGCAACTGTGTTCTTTAGAAAATATCTTGGAGACGTCCCGTGGAACTGGTCACATGTCAGGATCCCTAACAGAGATATATGGAAATCTGGAATTACTTTTATGGGCATTGTCATTCGTCTTTGAATTTTGAATATTTCACGTGTGATAAATCAAACCAAGATAACCTAAAGTATAAGGGTTCAACCTCAACTAAAACAAATCAACCTTCCCTTTCTGCTAAACTTATAGCATGGGGTCTCAGTCAGGAGATGTGTCGGGTAGGTAAGAGGTCCCGGGCTTCGAGCTTAGCTGAGTACGTTTGTACAGAGCGGCGTGAGAAAAATGTGCAAATTAAAGGACAAATCGGATTCCTCTAGAAGAAATAGAAAGTCGAACCAAATTTCCTTCACAAGTTTGCTCCTTAACTTGTGTCCTTTCAAGAAGAGTGTATGGCATATTAGACTTTACCGCAGGTGTGTAAAAGCTGTTAGGCGGAGCAGCACAATTTCCATGAAACTCGTGCAAGAGGGGCCTAAGGTAACATCTGTCTTACGTGACGTTATAGTGGGTCGTATAAGGATACGGTTAGTCTTAGATATATGACTAGCAATAAGGTAAAGAAGCTAATAGTTGAACACTTAGTCAAACAAGATTAGTGGTTTCTTTTGTTTTTCTTACTTAGTCAAACAAGATTAGTGGTTTCTTTTGTTTTTTTTACTTAAAATTTATTATTATTATTTTATTTTTTTGTTATATAGGAGAGTTGGCTACATCCACTATTTTTAGTAACTGACAGTGTAAAATTCAAACACTATTAAATTCTACATTATTAAGCAAAACAAACGTTTAAAAAATATAATTATATATTTATCTTTTATATTATATATTTATATATTATTAATAATTTTTTAAAATATTTTGATAATTATTATAAAATGTTAAAAATAGACAGCAAATTAAACTAAATTGAATCATAAATTTAAAATTATAATAAAACTAAAGATTTACACCTTTAATTATAATTTTAACTCGTGGTCATAATAAAGTTTTCTTAATATGTATAAATAACTTTCGCCTAATTTTAGATATATAATTTTGAGTCACTTATATAAAAAATTTGTTAACGTGCATTTAAAAAAACACTAAATTTAATATATTAAATAAATTTTAATAATATAAATTATAAAAATTTGAAATTTAATAAACTTTGGTAAAGTTCATATTTATATATAAATAAAAGTAAGGAGAATCCCTAACATCCTTTCATCTTTCACAATTGGGTACCTGGGTCATACATTCTCCCCACGTTTCTACCTCCGAACTCAGGTCAAATTATTGAAGTTGCCTCTATAACATTGAATGGATAGATTCCACATGACTTCTTATCATGCCTAGTTGCCAACCATTCATATGGTCTATATTCATAATAATTATCGAGATGTCAACAATGTTATTTGAGACCTTGAATGTTTGGGGTAGGTACTTGAATGTTGGGAGGTATACTTAGTTTTTTTTTTTTGTTGAATTAGAACCTTTATAAACTTTAGTTTATTGGATTAGGTAGCCCATTGACAAGCATTAGGTTGCTATCAATCCACATATTCCTTTCAAGTAAATGTTAGGGGTAATGTGTTTTTTAGGAGGGTTTTAGTTCTCTTATACAAGGTTTGAATTTGGATCTCTTGAATAAAAACTCATCGACATATCACTATGGTATCCTTGGTGTGATAAAATTTTAGATATAGGATCTTTACTAATGGCACATAGATTGGATCAAACATCCCACAAGCATGAAGCAACCAAATATAGTGCATCCAAACTTTGATGTGCTTAGTCCATTGATGAAACAATGGCTTGCATACAAGATTGATAAAACTTTATCACAATAAAGGATGATTGGGAACTTATGAAGAATAACCAACTGCTCCAAAATCATGAGTATCCATCGAAGGTATTGGCAACATCATTAGCATAATATTTCATTTTTGTAAAAGACTAAGGTGTGGTGCACTACTCATTACAACACCAATACACAGGTCTATAACTAAGATAACAAAAAAACTTAATGGTAGATCATAATTGGTCCAAATCATTGGCCCAATCTACATAAAAAATCCTATTAAAACTATAGATGCTCTAACTAAGTAGTAAATACCCATCTAGTATGTACCTATGATATATACCAAAGGATCTATTTGGCCATCAAGGTTATGCATAGCGGCTATTTATCGCCAAATTGGCTAAATTTAGGATTTTCAAAATTTAGAATTGGCTAATATTTGGCACCCCTTTGATCAAGGCCCATTAGCCAAAAAAATTTGGGTGCAATTACCCCAATTTTATAATAATTTGACCATTTTAAGTTTAAATTTCCAACATCATCCCTAATAATACTGAACCTTCTACATGCATTTGGACACTATTTGTTGGAAATATTGAGTTGTCATTGATGTCAAAGGATGAGAAGTTTACAAGGTTGGACAAAGCAAACAATGGACAATTATTCAAGGTAAGGTATATCTCAAAGTAAAGGATTATAATATTTAAATATTATAAAGAGTAGGTTTAAAAGTTGCTTGGGATAAAAGATTTAAATATTACAAGAAGTGGACAAAGGTTTAAAAAGTTGCTTGGGTAAAAAAAAGTGATTTAAAAGTGGGACCAAGGATGGACATATTTAAATATAAGAGTTAAATATTTTAATCTTAGATTTAAATATTATAACCATAAAATATTTGAAAGGAAAAGACGCCAAATATTATTGAAGAAGTGATAAATTTTGAAAGCAAAAATTCAGCCGACTACCTTGGACAATTCGAAGCACTTTAGGAGGCATATAAATATGTGATAATATTTTACCTTTATGAGATACATGAAATTAAATTATTCCTGCGTGAGTGTGAATGGAAGAAGAGAGGAGTAAGATAGCGAAAACCTGAGACAAAGATTAACAAACACAAATATCACTTCGTGTGCTATTAGTTTCGTCTGCTGGGATAGCCCAGCTGGTAGTGTGGCTTTGCATGGAATATTTCTAGATAGAAATTCACGGGGTCGAAACCCCTCAATGTTGTTTTATTGTGTGATTTGATGGTTTTTTGAGGCAGAGACAGGTTTATATACTTCAGGTGCCCCTTTTGTTTCACCAGTCATGGTAGCGCAGTTGGTTACAAGCATTTAGAAAAGCGCTACTTTTTTTGAGGTCAGTGGTTCGATTCACGACGGTGCAAAGGTATGTAAATTTTATTTTATTAAGTTTGATTAAGGAGAAACAAGGGCTAAGGTGTAAATTTAATGTTATAATGTTTTGCATACTAAGGAGAATAAGGTTTTGTGGTGTTAGTGTAAGGTGTCATTCTCAAAATTAATATAAGTGTTGTGATTTCTGAAATTAAATAATAGGAGAAATAAGGATTGAGGTGTTAACATAAAGGTTTTATTTTTGAAATTATTAAAAGGAGATATAAGGGTTTTGTTGATTAATAAAGCTTTATTTTTGTGAGTTTAAAAAGGGATATAAGGTATTATTCTTTTAATATTCATTATGCACATTTTTGACAAGGATTTTTAAATGTGAATGACTTGATATCTATTCAATAAAAATATATTTTCTAACCAATTTTGAAGTGGTAAAAGAAAAGAACCTTATTTTTGTCAATACAGGCACATGCAAAAGAAGACTATCATCATTGAGGTAGATTTAGAGGTATGGTGATTTAATTCCTTTCTCAAGGATGGTTTTGTTTGAGGAAAATATTTTTGATGTCATATAGTTGGAGGTATAAGGATTGATTTGATGTGCATTGGTTTTGATTGATATTGAGAGTAAATGTGCAAGGGTTATAGATCATATTTGAGAGTAAATTTATGCATTATTCATGATTGATTTTGGGAGTATATGAGAAGGACAAATTTGTGCATTGTGATTGATTTTGAAGTGAATGTGGAAATAAGCAAAATAGTATAGTCTCACACAAATAGAAGGGTTGTTTTAAAGTAAGTCAAAGTATCATCTAGTGCAAGGATAATGTGAAAGGATTAAATTGAAAAGGATATTTTCAGCTATCTACAAAAGGGAAGGAAAGGTGTAAATCAACAATTACAAGGTTAGTTATCAAGTGCTAGACTAGAGCTACCTTTAAAATGTGATAAATGTGAGACATGTGAAAGCAACAAACTTAATGAATGTGAAGAACATATTGGGTATTTGTTAGTGCATATCATTCTCTATATGTTCAAGAGGTTAAAGGAATTATGGGTAGAATATGTCTGAATTGCTTTAGTTGAGGAAAGCACATTGAGGAATAGATGAGCATTATTTTGTATGCAAGATTTGGGAGTAGATGAGCAATATTTGTAAGCATATTTTTGGATTATATTGTTGAGCATATTTGTGAGCAATTTTTGGAGCAGTGTTGAGAACTTTTTTGAGCAAATATGAGCAGATTTAGTAAGCATATTTGAGTAGGTTTTGGAGCAGTGTTGAGCACTTTTGTGAGTAAATGTGAATAGGTTTAGTAAGAAAATTTGAGCAAGTTTTATGAGCATGTTATGGAGTTTTTTTTGTGTAGAATTGAGGGTAGAGTTTGTGCAAAATTGAAGGTAGATTTTGAGTAGAAATGAGGGCAGAGTTTGTGTAGAATTGAAGATAGAGTTTGAGCAGAGTTGAAGATAGATTTTAAACAAGGTTACAAAAATAGCAAAAGCTCATGTGAAGGAGCAGAAAAACCAACAAGGAGAGAAAATTACCATGAGGTAGGCTCATGGGGTATGAAAACCTCTATCCGTGGGCTAGGAAAAAATCAACACAGATGGAGTAGCCAAGAATAACCTAAGGGCATTGGGCATTGGTTTCCTTAGAAGATACTACAAGAGGAAGGTTCTTCATTGGGAATTGAAAGGCCTAATAGTAGCAACAAATAATGAATTAGAGGCTTTGGAAATTAGATAAGGCTCTCTCAATGCTTGGGAGAATGGAGTTTGGAAGATCATAGTGGAGTTTGACTCTCAAATTTTGGTGGGGTTGCTAGATGAGATTAAGAATTTTAGACTGAGTGTGTGGTGGATCAAGAACATGGTGAGTCGGATTAAATCCATTTGGAAACATTTTTTAGGATGACATTCCAATTTAAGTAGGTAGAAGGAAGAACGTAAATGCTAACTTTTTGGCAAAAAAGGAAAGTGAACATCTTGTTGGATATTGGTTTAAATCTAATAAGAATAAGGTTACTGTAGATTGGATAGAGATGAACAAACAAGTTTTATTACTAGCCAACAATGATTTAGATAATGAAGTGTGTGGGATCAAGGTAGATGTTTATGGTGATTAGCCTTTGGTCTAGCATTACACTTTTGCTTGTAGTGTTCTTAGTCCCAATTTAGATAGCCCCCGAAGTCATGGCAAGAGAGAAACAAATCAAAGGTTCTTGGAATAGTATTAATGAAAATTGTAATCAAGATAGGAGTTTATACTCCTTGGATCATACTAAGAAATTTGTGGTCCAAGGAGATGTTAGAGTTAGTTTTATTAGGATCTTAGGATTGACCAAAAATAGCAAGCCAATTATTGTAACTTTGAACATGTTTTCTTAATATAATTTTCACCAAAAAAAACTTATATCCTCCTCCAAATAATTAGAATTAGGACTTTAAATATTTATTATAATAATATTATTTCTATCCTATGGTAGGTTTTGAGTATGGTGAGGGAGATGGTAGAAGCATGGATAATTGGCAATATCTCTCCTAATTTATGTAATAATTAACTTAATTCGACATAATCATAATAATACATAATAAATGTGCCATAAATCTTTTTGGATTTGTGGTAAAAGCTGCAACAATTCAATCTATAGATTTTTATACTCAAAAGAGATTGGTCTCGGTTGGTAATTGTCAAAGTACTTGTTGAAGAGCTGCCTAGTTTGATTCTCATTTAAAATTATTTTTATTTAACATACTAGAATTTATAATAACAATATAAATATCCGATCCAAAATCATAAAAACAAAAAATATTACCAATATCTTCTAAAAAACAAAAAAATCTATAAATTTTCAAATCTCCAAATTTCCACTCTTTTGAACGCAAATGCCTTTTACGATCCCAACGGGTGGCCTTCTACTTATAGGGCCAAAAATAAAAGTTCCAATTTTCGAAGTCTACAAGATATGGCAATACGACTAATATCCGATCTTTGATTCTTCACAACTTGTGACGTAAAGATTCTCAGGTTGCAAATTTATATCTAGAAGAATTGTTACATTATAAGTTTTTTAGGAGAACGCTTACAAATTACATCAACAACCACTTTTAAGGGTTTGAATATAAGACCACTTAAGAAATAACCATCATCTTAGCTACTAGGGTAACTGTCTGTCAGCTACATTATAAGGTTTAAATATTAAGATTGTTTTTTATAAGTTTTACACCACCTTATTTATTAACTTGGATGTGAGGGACTACCGTTAACTTAAGATTAATACCCTTGTCAAACTAGACACTCAATAAAATAAGGTTAAACTATTATCTTTGCACAAACAATTATATCTTTACACAAACAAGTATACCTCTAAAATTTGAACATGAATTTTTTCTTAATAAACACCAATTGTTACATTATAAGGTTTAAATCTTAAGATTGTCCTTTATAAGTCTTACACCACCTCATTTATTAACTTAGATGTGAAGGACCATGGATAACTTAAGATTAATACCATCCTCAAACTAAACACTCAGTTGAGTCAGATTAAACTATTATCTTTGCACAAACAATTATAACAAGTATACCTCTAAAATTTAAACATGAATCTTTTCTTAATAAACACAAAAACTTACTAATCTACTCAATCATTAAAAACCAAACCTTTTGATCTTTTTAATATATAAATTATGTCTTTGGAGGGTTCTCAACCTTTCCAAGCGTTGATTCGCAACTAAAATGAACACAACGCCGCAAATACTTGTTGGATCGCAATAAGCAAATATGCCAAAGAATGAAGTCTCGCCGTGTATATGTTATATTGTGTCAGATTCAGATTAATGGACAAGCGAAAAGCCAACAGCATTAATTAAATTAAATAGGGAGAACTCTTTAAATTGACCATAATGTATATCACAACTTTGCTCGGGTATAAGTCTGATGTAGCATACAATCATGTAGTTTGTCCTCTGTGGTATATTGCCTTTCCTGCGCAGTGGTGTCCAGCTCAGAGTGAGCTATAAGCGATTGTATTAACAGTGTCCCCTTTCGCTTCATGTCGTTCACTCGTATAATTTATATATAAAAAGAAGATATGACGTACACAAAGAACTCCGGTTTAAAAATGTTCTCTCCATCAGCAAGAGTTTTTTTTTAATTTCTTCGTTATTAAATTAAATAACCTAATTAAATATTAAAAATACTTTTAACCTCGCTATAACCAAATTTAGTACTCTCTATCCAAAAACATAGCAAGGATGGGCATGAACAAAGTAGAGATGGGCAGCGATTGTGTAGGTGACGTAATCGACAACGATCGTCAATGGACCACTGATACTGTGTGAGGTCCCCTAGAAGTGGGTCCCATGTCAGGCTCCCTAACACTGTAGAGAGATTGAAATCTGGAATTAAATGGGCAAGTACTTTTGTGGTCATTAGCATTAATCTTCGAATTTTGAATCCGCTGCAACTGTGTTCTTTAGAAAATATCTTGGAGAGGTCCCCTGAAAATGGTCCCCTGGAAGTGGTCACATGTCAGGATCCCTAACAGAGAGATATGGAAATCTGGAATTAAAAGGACAAGTACTTTTATGGTGATGTCTTTGTATTTTTAATATTTCACGTGTGATAAATCAAACCGAGATTACCTTAAGTATAAAGGTTCAACCTCAACTAAAACAAATCAACCTTCCCTTTCTGCTAAACTTATAGCATGGGGTCTCAGTCAGGAGACGTGTCGGGTACGTAAGAGGTAAACTAGTGGGCTTCGAGCTTAGCTGAGTACGTTTGTACAGAGCGGCGTGAGAAAAATGTGCAAATAAAAGGACAAATCGGATTCCTCTAGAAGAAATAGAAAGTCGAACCAAAGTTCCCTTACAAGTTTGCTCCTTAACTTGTATCCTTCCAAGAAGAGTGTATGGCATATTGGACTTTACCGCAGGTGTGTAAAAGCTGTTAGGCGGAGCAGCACAATTTCCATGAAAACTCGTGCAAGAGGGGCCTAAGGTAACATCTGTCTTACGTGACGTTAAAATGGGTCGTATAAGGATACGGTTAGTCTTAGATATATGACTAGCAAAGGGTAAAGAAGCTAATAGTTGAACACTTAGTCAAACAAGATTAGTGGTTTCTTTTGTTTTTTTACTTACAAGTTTATTTAAATTTTTTTAAAGATAGTTTAAAGCTATTCTTTTACTAGTTAAATAATAATTATTATTTATTAAGTTATACTAACTTGTTTAACTAATAGATAAGTAACTTTCAAATATTTAATTAAATACATGTATATACATATTTATATATTTTTTATTTTTTCTATTGCATATTTATATATATTATTAATTTAATTATAAATTTTATTTTAAAATAAAATTATTAATTGATAATTATTATAAAATACTAAAATAAAATATAAATTAAGTTACGTTTATGTTACAAATTATTATTAATTGCACTTTGAACCATAAATTAATATTTATGATAAAGTTACGATTCACAACGATATTATAGTGGTTTGACTTTGGGCTCTTTTTCAAAAAAAAACTCAAATTCAAACCTTAACAAAATGCAAGTGAGTTTGAAAGAGAAAAAAAATATTTACAACTTTTTAATTATAATTTTATCTCGCTTTTAAAATAAAGTTTACTTAAAATGTATAAATAACTTTTATATAATTTTAGATTAATAACTTTGACTTAATACATTTTTAAAAAAACATTAAATTTAATATATTAAATAAATTTTAATAATATAAAAATTGAAAGTAATGCTCTTTCTAGTACAAAATATATAATATTGAATGGATAGATTCTGCATGACTTCCTATCATGCCTAGTTCCCGACCATTCAGATGGTCTTTATCTATAATAGTAAACGAGATGTCAACGGTGTTATTTAAGACCTTGAATGTTCTGGGGTAGGTACTTGAATGTTGGGAGCAGGGCTAGAATTAAAAAAAAAAAATTACCTTGTCAATAAATTTTTTTTTATGACGGTTAATTGTTTTTATTAATTTTAGGTTACAGTTTAAAATTTTAATTATTTTTATTTTTATTTTTTAAATATGATAGCGATTTTATATTTTCATAATCATAATAAAAATTATGGAATCACATATGGACTAGAGAAAATGTAGGTGATGAATAGATAATATGCTTTATATATAAGCCTCGGGTTCAATCCCCATGGTGGATGTGTATAAGAAGTATTCTTAAAAAAAAAAAAAAAAAATCATAGAATCACAATCTAAATATATATTACTATCTCAACAAAACTTTAAGTAAAGCTATCAAAAATATCATAAAAATTTTGAAAGTATGGTCATGAAAATCATGATGAATTTATTAATTAATCAAACCTGTTGCTTCTACAAAACCATCCTCTCAATGTCAATTCTGTAGTAGAATGCCCAACAAAGAAGTTAATATTTATGGTATGATTTCATGAACATGGAATATGATCCGATCCACGTTTCGTGAGCCTGATATGTGATCACATATTTATTTTTTCATATAATTGAATTAGAGTAAGCATTATTTTAGAGGAATTTAAGCTTTAGCAATGAATGAAATATCTTTTTTATTTTAAAGGAATTTAAGCTTTAGCAATGAATGAAATAATTTTTTTTTTATTTTAAAGGAATTTAAGCCAATGAAATAATTTTTTATATAGTCCACTGAAAACCTATAATATTAGTATATTATAAATATTTGTGAGAATTGTCCAGTTTTGCTAGCAAGGAAACAAAATTTAAATCCTAGTTTGTCTTCCAGTGGGCAAAAAAATAATGAAGGTGTAAATAAGCATGGTACTCCGGCTAGGTCTCCTGAGCTAAATAATAATAATGTTGATTCTGTGCATGGTCAAAGTATTTTTGGCTCTGCCGCAGCCAATGTTGAGTTTGGATTTGGGGTTTCTTCACCTGGCAGTCTTTCTTTTTCTTAGAATAAATCTATTTTTGTTTTTTGTAGTAAAGATAAAAGGGTAAAAATGTCTGGAACATCTATGATGCAGGATAAAACAATTATGGATAATGAGCTAATTTTGGGTGATGTTGTACATAAGAACAATCTACTTGGTAAGTCTATTTTAAACACAGAAAAGGATGTATTGGATGTTTTGAATAAACATAATAGTGAAACAATGATTAATTTTGATTCCTCTTTTACTCATTCTGTCACCCCTGTTGTGGGTGATTCTATTATGTGCGGGGAACTGAATAATAGAATTGGCAAAAATGGGGACTCTATTACTCAGTTGGCCACTCCTAATACTATCAGGCATAGTGTGGAAGAGGGATTGAGTGGCAATAATTTTGTTGTTGGTGGTCACATACAGTTTGAGGGTAGATTAAGTACCCAAAAATTAGCCATGTCTTCTATTAATGCTAGGGCTGTAGAGTATTACAATAATAAAGAACCAATTAAATGGGATTCAACTAGTATACCAGAAAAGGATGTCAATGAAAAGTTCTTTGATGCTAACACTCATATTAGCAGTGAGCCTTCAGGCTTTGTTTGTGATGTTATAGAGGATGATGTGCTTGCTCTTGGTAGTTTAGGGTGAGAAAACGCTGAAAAGAAGAAATGCAGGTGTTCTTCTGATGTTAATAGTATGGGTAAATCCTTAAGAAGTTTAAAATGCCTTGCTAGAGGTAAAAATTCTCCTGTCTCTGATATTAATGATATTTAAGTGTCTGAGCTGGAATGTTAGGGGTCTTGAATCCCCAGATAGGAAATATTATGTTAGAAATATGGTGAATTCAGTTGGTTCTCTTGATTGTATTATGCTTCATGAGATAAAAGTCATAGTTTTTAAACTTCGTGCAGCTTTAAATGTTATTTGGAAGTATTCTTCTGCATATTATACATATCATTACCCTGGTAGGGGTGGATCTACCATTATGCTATCTTTACGATGGTCTTTGAAGGTTGTCAATCATGGATGTTCTCCGTGCAACTCTGTTGTTTGGGTTATTCTAAATGATGAGAACTCTCCTTTTGGTGTATGTTCTATTTATGCACCTAATGACTACAAAAGTAGATGTTTGTTATGGCAATGGTAGTTGGGTTTACCCAATCTGCCCTGACTTCTCGTGGGGGATTTTAATATGGTGGACATTGTGATGATAAACAAGGTGGGGCAATTTTTGAATGGAAAAGAAAGGAACAGTTTTTTTGGTTTAAAGTTAAGGCCCATTTTTGCCTTTGTGATCCTCTGTTGGGTCAAAGGGCTAATCATCCTAGTATATGGTACACATGGTGTAATATGCAAAAGGGTACTAATATGGTATATTGCAGAATGGACAGAGCCTATGCTAATAGCAATTTTTTTAGTTTTGATTACTTTGCTAATGGCAGCAAAATTAATTTCCTTCCTACTACCTTTTTTGGCCATTTTCCTATTATGGCTAATTTGAGATTGTCGAGAGCTTTTTCTAAGCTGACTAGCAAATATAACAAGTTTATCTTGAACACTTCATTATTGGACCTTCAGGATTTGTTCTGATGTTATTTTTACTATAAGGGAGCTTAATAGAGTTTGCTTTAAGCATTGTTCAGCCATTGATAGATGGAATTGCAATGTGAAAAGTTGGACTAAAACCTTTCAAATTGTTGGAAGACTTAGAGCCAAAGCCAATAAGAGGTTAGAGGTCCTTTTGAATGAATAGTTTTTACAAACAAAATTTGATCTTCAGCTTCAGCCTAGCAATATTGACTTGCAAATGGAGTTGATCAAGATCGAGGAGTTGAGAAACATTCAAGTTAAGAAAATTAATGGTCAAAGAACTAGATCTAGAATGAATTAGTTAAAAATGGGCGATAGGGATACCAAATTCTATTTTGATTATTTGAAGGAAAAGACTCATAAAGTTCATATCCATTCTATCTATGATGGAAATTAGTTGGTTACTGATGAGGATAAAATAAAGGAGATATTTCATCAGTTTTACTCCCCTCTTTTCTCTTCTGAAGATGACTTTTCTCGGGTTAGATATAGGAATATTTGTTGTTATCTTATTTAGAGGAAAATTACCCATCAAGAGGCTAAAATTCTGGATAGGCCGATCTCTTGTGATGAAATTTGCAAAGCCATTAAAGCTATAAACAGTGATAAGGCGCTTTGACCTGATGGGTTGCCTATTGAGTTCTATAAGAAGTATAGTAATTGGATTTATGAGGATTTACAAAAGGTGTATGATGAGGCTATTAAGCATGGTTATTTAGGTAGCATTATTAACTCAGGGGTTATCAGACTTCTTCCTAAAGATGGAGACAAAACCTTTATTAAGAATTGGAGGCATATTACTCTTTTGAATGTCTCTTATAAGATATTGGTAAAAAAATTGGCACTTAGATTGGTGGATATTTTACCTAAATTTATCAATTTTACACAGACTAGTTTTATCAAAGGTAGATATATTATGGAAAATTTGATTACTGGATGGGAGGCTATGGATTGGGCTTGTAGGTCTGGTCAAAATATTGGCATGATTCTTCTTGATTTTGGAAGGCTTATGATAGAATAGAATGGGGGTATATTATGGCTCTTTTGGTTTCTTTTGGGTTCCCTGATAATTTTTGCAGAACGGTTAAAACTCTTATGAATGATGTTGTTACGCGGATTGAAGTTAATGGGAGTTTATCTAATCCTATTGTTTTACAAATATCAATCAGGCAGGGTTGTCCCCTTACTCTTGCATTGTTTGTTATTGCTAATGACCTTCTCTATTAATTGTTAAGAGATAACTCATTGGGTCCTTCTATTAGAGGTGTTAGTTTACCTTCTTCTCAAGAACTTATTAATATGCAATTTGCGGATGATACTATGCTTTTTAAGGTGGAGGGAGGTTAGGTGGAACCCTGTTAATAATTCATAGACCTTTGCACCAATGTTCAATAAGATTCATGAAATGCACCAACTCATGTGCCACCTTGAAAGCTTGTGAATGGATCTGAACTGTAACAAAAATAATTGTAATATTTTCATTTATAAAAAAATGTAAAGAAATTAAGTCTCCAAAATAAATAACACCATTCCTAGCTTTCCATAGCTGAAACAAAATAATCGCACGAAAAAAAATTTAGAAAACAATAATATAAGCAGACCAACAACTATTATCACCAAAAAAAATCATCTACCACATGAAGAACTAGGGATGAAAAAGTTTAAACAATGAGTGAATCCAAGCCCAAGCAAAACTGAGCACGAGGGTAGAACCAAAATTGATACTTAAATGTTTCAAAACAACCATAGGACACTTAGGATTAGGAATACCCACCCTACTAAGCCTCTCTCCCTAGGAAGACCAACCCTATAATTTTTAAAATTTTAAAGAATTTTGTTTTAATTAAATATATTTATTTTTAGAACTTTTATCATGAAGGGGTCCTTTTATAATATTTATTTGAAATAAGGAAGCTTTTATGGACTCATATCGGTAAATATATATATATATATATATATATATATATATATATATATATATATATATATATATATATATATATAGGGCATAAACATAGTGTAACTTCATTTACCAACTCTAGCATTATAAAAAGTTTATGTAGAGAAAAAGCATAAAAGCCAAAAGTTCAATGAATTTTTATAAGGATACCACTACCTTGTCTCTTTTCATCATTAGCTATGAAATGCTTGAAGTGCAAATACAACTACTATTCCCTTCTCTTGAAATATATGATTGTAGTATTTCCATCATCTTCAATATAAATGCAATTTTCTAATTTTATTGTAAGTCAAATACCTTTAAGATGTAAGAATCAACTATATCAACAAAAGCAATCATCTTCAATATAAATGCAATTTTTTAATTTTATTGTAAGTCAAATACTTTTAAGATGTAAGAATCACATCAACAAAAGCAATCAATACATTTTAAAAAATATAATGAGATGTTATATCAATGAACATTATGATGGTTGAGGATTACATGGTAGATAATGTAGAAGCAATATGGTCATGTAACTTGGAACCAATCTACAACTATGACACCTAATAAGCTTATTAAGTAGGTTATGTTCATCAAGGTTCCATCAAGCATGCTATAAGTAGGTTAACTTCTACAATGGGTCACTTATTGATTTCATACTTACTCAGAATGAATTTAATTTGAGCGTTTTCAAGAGTTGTAGATTCATCATATTTATAAAATAATTCTCTTGAGGGGAATGCCAAATTTTCATCCCTATGTACAGTAGCCATTTTTTATTTGTAAGCTTAGGTATTACAGGTGCCTAAACTATCTAAGTTGAATTTCATAATGCTTAAGCAATCTAAAAAAATCCATGATGCTCAATTTTTGCAAATATATTTTTTTAACATTTAGTACTCAAGATCCATAACCTATGTGTAATTAATTTACATCAACCGATCATTGCCTTCTTTGATAATACCAAGTATAATGGATTCACTTTGCAAATGAACTAAACTAAATATTACTCTTCAAAGATAACACTAAAATCATATGCAACTCGTGTGGAAAGATGACCATCTATATTATAGAATTGATGTTTACAATACCTAAAAGTAAATAAAACACATAGGTAGACATGATTTAAGCTTCTCAAGATTGCAAGCTCTCAAAATTCTTATATAATATAAATATTATATCAATTAATGACATCAATACCTTACAAATGTTTTAAAATGTTAATTATATTAAGTTAGTTCTCTTACTTTTTATGTAAAATTCCTATAGATCTTTGTAGAAAATATCTTCATCAAAGTTATATTTAGCTTATTATACTTTATTTAAAATAGTCTTATTCTAATTTGAAAAAGGTATGGAATTTCATTTGAAAATAACATGGTTGAACATAAAAGTTCATATACCTCCCTACCTATCCAAGTCAAAAGTATTAATATTATATATATATATATATATATATATATATATATATATATATATATATATATATATATATATATAGAATTTTAATGACAAGTTTGCTTAGACTATATATCATACAATTTTGAGTTACTTTGACGATCTAAATGTTATTTTTTTATTTATTATAGACTTGTATTTCTAAAGGAAAATATACTATATATGACTTTTTAAAAATTATATTATTTCTTTAAACCTTGAGGATGGGGTAGCATGAAGAACCCATAGAGTGGTCAAGGTGAATATGGTTCCTTTATTAGTTAGATCTCAATGATGGACTTTTGTTACTCTCTAAAATATTTTCAAGATTGCATATTTAAAACAAGATGTATTAAAATAAAATACAATAAATCTCATAATATTACATATTTAAAACATGGTTTATTAAAATAAAATACAATAAAACTCATAATTGTGTATTTATGGATATAAATTAAAAAAATATAGTTAATTTTTTTAAATATTAATTTTCCTTTAAAACAACTTACGAATGTGCTTGTTACAATTAAGTTATATTAACCTTGCAATAAAGTTATATGGTTATCTATATAAATATACAAAATATTTATGTCTTTCAATGTAGTTTTAAGATAACTTAAAATGTTTTCATGATGGGAATAAGCAAGTGAGCTTCTATTACATATAGTGGATAATTCATATGATGCATTTATATGAATCAACTCCAATCCCCTTGAGGACTAGGAATTAGCATGAAATAAGGTGTTGTAATTCCTTAAGTGAAAAGGTAACTGATAAACTCAAGATTTTCCATCTATAAACCTCATACAAAGGAAAACATAGGCCAAGGGTTACCAATTATAGGTACATTAGACAATGTGTCATATTCAATCTTGTCTAGCATGTGTTGTCATCTTAACATCTTGAATAAATCAATATTACTGCAAGTCAATTGGTTTGTTTCCCTAAAGGTTGTTTCACAAACGTTTTTCTAGTTATAAAATAATAAGTGGACAAATCCCATAGAACTAACATTGATAGCATAAATCTTGGACTTAGATATTCAATAAAGATTCTCTTGGAATAGGATATGGGGCATAAATATTTCTCTAGATCATTTTGGTTTGAGAATTGTTGGCTAGAAAAGAAGATTAGGGATAAAATCCTAGATTGGTAGGACGAAGGGTGCCCTGCATTATTGGATTTCTTTTAGAGGAAGAGTGAATCATCTTCAATCAGTGGTTCAACCAATGTCAGTTTACAAGTTCTCTATCCTTACAACTTCAATTGGAATCTTTAGAGAGTTGGACTCGCTTATGCAAATATTTCTTTGGGATGACCCAAGGATAGGTAAGCGATAGGCTCTAGTAAGTTGGGACAAAATCTACCAATCTAAGACAAGTAAAGGATTAGGAATTTGAAAATCAACATTGAATAACCAAGCTCTAACAAACAAAGCTTTATTGGAGATGGATCCCTAATCAAGAAGCATTTTCTAGAAAAGTTATTACTAGTAAGTATTTGGGTAACATTCCCTATGAGGAAGCAGGTTGCATCCCTATGAGTGGCCAAGGTTTCGTTGTTTGGAAAGTACTAAAACTAGGAGAGAAAGTGGGAAAACAAATATTATTTTGGAAAGTGGGTAGAGGGGATAAATAATTTTTCTGGTTCGATTCTTGGGACCAATACCCTCCTTAATTTTAGAATTTCTAGAGCTACATCCCCTTCAACAAAGCCTGGAGGCTAGAGGTTAAATCAATACAACATGTTATCTACATACAAGGTAGATTGGGACCTTCTCTCTTATGTAGCTAAAGCAATGGTAAGGGTGGCCAATCCTAATATTATGAATGTATTTCCACTTTTAGAGAGGATATTAAAGCAACACCACCTTAAAAGAAAGGAAGAAGAGGATAAAATATCTTGGGATCATGGGAATTTAGGTATATATACAATTTGATATGGTTATAATGAATTGCTTCCTCCCCCTCTGATGTGGTTGGATGTTCCATTGGATAGAGTATGGTTGGCAAAGGATTGGCCAAAAATTATTTTTTTTCCTAGTAGGTTATGCATCGAAGCTTCCTCACCTATGATAAAATACAATTCAAGGGTTTTCATGGTCCTTCTAAATGTATCATGTGCAATACCCAAGAGGAGAATAGATCATTTGCTCTTCCAATGTAAAATTTATCCTAAAGTTGTGGAAACAAAGAAGGTTAAAAAGTAAATAAGTTCAATTGGGTTGGTCTCTAGTTTCGACTAGTGGCACATATGGCTAGAAAGAAATGACAAACTTATCAAAGAAGAATACCACTTTGATAGAGCTAGTTTGGCAAAAAATTATTAACAAGTTTACAGAAATAGCAAATGCTCATGCAAGGGAGCAAAAAAACCAATAGGGAGAGAAAATTGCTATGAGGACTCATGGGGCTTGGCAACACCCTTCCATGGGCTGGAAAAAAATCAACACAGATAGAGCAGCCACGAATAACCCAAGCCACGAATAACCCAAGGGCAGTGGGAATTAGTTTCCTCAAAAGAGACTACAAGAAGAAAGTTTTTCCTTAGAAATTGGAAGTCCTAAAAGTAGCAACAAATAATGAAGTAGAGGCTTTGGCAATTAGATAAGACTTTATCAATACTTGGGAGAATCGAGTTTGGAAGATCATGCTTGGTTCTCTCAATGTTTTTTTTAATGGTAAAAGCTTGACATTGTACCTAGTTGTTAAAGATGAAAATATGTTATCAATTTCCATGACATTAAAAAAAAACATCTCTCCTAATTTATGTAACAATTAACTTAGTCCGACATAATCCTAATAACACACTTGCCAAAAATCTATATTGAATTTGTGGCAAAAACTCCAACAATTCAATATATAGATTTTTATATTTGAAATGGATAAGCCTAAGTTAGTAGCTGTCAAATACTTGTTGAAGGATTACCTTAGTTATCTTTACTTTTATTTTGCAGACTAGAATTTATAACAACGATGCAGAAGGATTTTAATAACGATGCAGAAATTTCCTATGAAAAAAAAATTCTATAGATTTTCAAATCTCCAAATGTCCAGCTTTTTCAACGCGAATGCCTTTCGCGATCCCGACGGGTGGCCTTCTAGTTGTAGGGGCAAAAAGAAAAGTTTCAATTTTCCAGGGTCTACAAGATATGTCAAAACGACTACTGTCCGATCTTAATTCTTCACAACTTGTGACGTAAAGATTCCCGTGTTGCAAACTTTTTATGAAATCGAGGGGAATCTGTTACATTCAGTGGGACTGTTTTTAATAACGATTTAAGTGTGTGAGGACTATTGATGATTTAATACCTTTATCCAGTTGTTGTTTATTGAATTAAGTTAGATTATTAATTTACATAAATAGATGTACTTTTAAAATTTAAACTTTAATTTTTTAATAAACATTAAAATTTATCAATCACTTAACTTTTAAAAATCTTTGAATCATTCTTTAATATATAAATTGGAGGGTTATGAAGCTTTGCAAGCGTTAATTCGCAACTAAAATGTACACAACGCCGCATATACTTGTTGGATCGCAATGAAAAAATATGCCAAAGATTGAAGTCTCGCCGTGTAAATGTTATATTGTGTCAGATTCAGATTAATGGACAAGCGAAAAGCCAACAGCATAAATTAAATTTTAATCTTTACTAGGTTTGTAATATGGATCAATGCATTTATTTGAAAAAAATAATGATAACATTCTAACCGTAAATAACTTCATTTTGTTCAACTCTGTAAAAATACAGAGCTCTTGAATTGGACGCCAGGCAGAGGAAGATTCTATAGTGTGTAGCTCCAATGTCTACTTTGATCTAAAACGATGATTATTTATGATTTTCAAATGTGTAGAGGTGGGTTGGGGTTGTTCAATAAATTTCAATGAAAACGTTATGAATATTATAAACATAATAAAGATTAACAGATTCCTAAGTTGGTGAGTTGGCTACAAAGGTAAGAAGTCATTTATTGTCTCAATAGTTCAGTAGCTGTCAGACAAGAAAGAATGAAGATCCATACTATTTGCCAGAACGCAATATACATGATCATACACAATCAGTTCATAATTGAGTTCACATAATAAATATTGTTATTATCTGTTATTAGCACTTTCATTCATGCCCCGATTTTGTATGTAGTTAAAGTGACAATAAAAATAAAAATACACAAATAATATGTGAAGTGGTAAAGCTAAAGCTTGTGAGTCGACGAAGATGACGCACATTAGATCGCCTTTTCCACCTCGTGTAGTACCGTAAAATACAGATTCGACTCTCGAACGTACAGTATATAGGATTATCATCTTCCAAAAACTAATGTCAATGTTTACATCGCAAAAATCATTGAACTTCTCAAGTCCCGAAACTTTCATTTGCACATATATATATATATATATAAACCCTCTGTTACAAGTCTATCAGGCCCCTATAAAATCCTAATATAATATAATATAATATAATATGCTAACATCAACTGGCAGACTCTTGTCCATATTTTTGTACTATAAAACATTCCAAAGTCCTGTTACATTATTATTTTTAGATGTTCCTTGTACATTCTGGCGGAGGCAGAGGATATCTTTGTTTATCGCTGCAATAATCATATATCATGTAGTTTTTCTTCACCCACTGCAGCTTCTTTCTTTGCTCAGAACTCAGCACCTTCATCTCCCCTGATGTTACAGAGCCCGCCTCCACGTTGAAATTGCGATAGGCTGCAACGAAGGGAGCGTGTGACCAATCAATTTTGACAAGACCTCCTCGAGTAGCCCAGCTGTCTCCATTCCATAGGCTTGAATACACTCCCATTGCCTGACTCTCCGGATACGCAACGCCCATCGCCTTGTTATTACTGAATTCTCTAATTGGCACGCCATCCACCATGAATCTGCAATTTTTTCACTCATATTAGAACTTGTAAGAAATCAATACTTTAACAAGGTTTGATTTTGATTTGGATTTCTGGGTATTTAAATGTTGAGCGGATTTATATCTAACATACAATATGTTTTGACGAGTCCAGATTACGCCGTATGAATGGAAGTCTGTGGTGGGATCGAACCAAAGATAAACCCGCTGCTCGCGGTCGCCTTTTCCACTCGCGTACACATTCGTCTGAAGAACATATGGCTCCCCTGATTTGTTTCCCAGGAACTCAAAATCAAGCTCGTCGTGGTTCGAACCCTCTGATGACAACTGCAATAAAGGTCAATAAAAAATGAGTCGTTATGATTATTTTATCCCTTTCTCTGAATACATATGGTTGTAGAACTTAAGTATGTCAGGTCTCGAAATCGCTCACGCTAGACCCAAATGGAGAGGAAAAACTAATAGCGCCGGCGATATGGAGTATAGGAGGTTTGAGCTTCAAATCGCCAAAACAATGTAGTGACGGAGGGAATATTTGGGTTTTATAAGCGACGGAGGGAACAAGATTTTCACCACTCCACAAAGCGCTGTTGTACCTCAGCGAAAGAGAGGAAAACCCTCACTAGAGAGCGACGGAGGAGGGAATGGAGAAAAATAAAGCCAAAACCTTCAGATTAAATTAAATCTCCAAATCGCTAAAGTTCAATAAAAAATGAGTCGTTATGATTAATTTATCCCTTTCTCTCAAGAAATATGTTGTCATACATACATAGTAAGCAGTTACGGTGCCTGCAGAGTCTCCTGGAACAAGCTTAATTTGCATGTTGATGTTGCCAAAAAGATACTTGTTCTTCGACGCGAAACCCGACCCTGGTAAACATCAGTGACACGGAGAACATATAAGTATAACTAGTTTAGGAAAACTATTGAACACTTCTCTCATAAGCTGATGCTTTTCCGTTGCTTACCGGAAGTTTGGTCAAGTGTGAGTTGTAGCTCCTGGCCACCGTTCAAGAATTTCACGTGATCTGCAGCCCATGACACATGGAAGTCTCTGTCTAAACCACTGGAAGGAATCGTGTTGGGTGCCCTTGCCATTGCTGCATTCGCTGATACAGAGAATAGCAATAGGATAATCCCACAGTAGAAGAAGGCCATACCAGAGTCAGAGTTGAGAAAGGTATTACTATGGTTAGGCAGGCTATTCTACAAAGAGACTGACTTGTATGCTCGTGATGAGAGGGATGAATTTATAGGAGAAAAGGCATACTGAGTTAAAAAGTTGTGAGAGAGGAAGACAATTGTAGTGGTTGGTAAGTGGCCAATCGCTAGCAGCCAGAGAGGTGTGAAGGGGCGTCATTAAGCTGTACGTGTTGACGCACAATTTCAGAAGCTTCACTGTACACAGCTGTACTTGACTGACCGGTTTAACACCAGATCGAAACTTACACCCGACAGAGGAGTGACTAATTCCCTTGTGTCTTATATCTTGACCCCACTCAATTCCACTCTGATATATCAGAGTCGATTCTTCTCAAATTTGTCGGCTCTGATGATTTCTTTATCAGAGTCGATCAGCCTTCGTCTAATTTGTCAACTTAATCTTCTGAGTTGAGTTGAATATTCTTAGACTAATTGTACAAACATTAATTGCAAAGCCATAAATGGCAAGGATGGTTCAGAATGGGGCTCCCTCTGCAATTTCTTATACTCTGTCGGATCGTAATAAAGTTAAATTAAAGATGGAGAACTCCTTAAATTGACCATGATGTATATCACAACTTTGCTCGGGGTACATGTCTGAGGTAGCATACGATCTGTGGTATATCGCCTTTCCTGCGTCCAGCTCAGAGTGACCTATAAGTGATAGTATTAACGGTGTCCCCTTTCGCTTCATGTCGTCCACTCGTATAATTTATATATATAAAAAGAAGATATGACGTACACAAATAAATCAGATTTTAAAAAGTTCTCTCAATCAGCAAGAGATTTTTTTATTTCTTCGTTATTAAATTATATAGCCTAATTAAATATTAAGAGAACATTTTTTCTTTTAGATTTTAATTTAGTAGTCTATATCATTCTGATATTACATATTTATTTGTAATATGTGGTTCTTACGATCAATATTTTTTTAATTCACATTATAGTTTAAACTTATATTTTTATGCTTACAATGACTTACAGATGCATGCTTCATGTTTTTATGCTTACTGACAATTTTAAATATAATATATAACTTAATTCTTAAATACATTTATTTTAATTTTTAATTATTTATTATATATATTTATTTAACTAATTTCAAAATTTTAAATATAATATATAACTGAATTTTCATTAAATTCAAACATTAAAACTCTTATCTAAAATCTGTTAACCTTGAAAATATAACAATTATTTAACAATAAAATCATCATCAGTAACTCTCTTACATTGTCAAATGCTATAGAATAAATAAATAAAATATTGTTCATTGAGTTTCCGTACTCGAGGTATTACAGTGGAAGAAGAAGATATCAAGGGTGGGCATGAACTAAGTAGAGATGTGCGGCGATTGTGTAGGTGACGTAATCGACAACGATCGTTAATGGACCACTTGGAGAGGTCCCCTGGAAGTGGGTCCCATGTCAGGCTCTCTAACACTGCAGAGAGATATGGAAATCTGGAATTAAAAGGGCAAGTACTTTTTATGGTCATTAGCATTAATCTTCGAATTTTGAAGCCACTGGAACTGTGTTTCTTTACAAAATATCTTGGAGAGGTCCCCTGGAAGTGGGTCCCTAACAGGGAGATGGAAATCTGGGATTAAAAGGACAAGTATTTTTATGGTCATTGTCATTCGTCTTTGAATTTTGAATATTTCACGTCTGATACATCAAACCGAGATTACCTGAAGTATAAAGGTTCAACCGCAACTAAAACAAATCAACCTTCCCTTACCTGAAGTATAAAGGAGATGTCTCTGGTAAGTAAGAGGTCCCATAAACTAGTGGGCGTCGAGCTCAACTGAGCACATTTGTACGGAGCAGCGTGAGAAAAATGTGTAAAGGACAAATCGGATTCCTCTTGAATTACTAGAAGGTCGAACCAAAGTTCCTTAAGTTTGCTTTCAAGTTTTTTAGTAGATTGGTAAAAGTTTATTGTGCAAAGTATTTGTCACCTAGAAATTTAGGTTCAAATTTTGGGCATGTTGTCAGTAGTCCATGTTAAATCTTTTGAGTGAGCACCAAAATAATAATAACAGTAATAAGTTGTTAAAAACAATCCCTATAATTTGAATCCTGAGCTTACCGATTATTAAAAAATAATGATGATAACCAAAAAAATATTAGACTTTACCGCAGGTGTGTACAAGCTGTTAGGCGGAGCAGAACAATTTCCATGAAACCTCGTGCCAGAGGAGCCTAAGGTAACATCTGTCTTATGTGACGTTAAAATGGCTCATATAGGGACACGGTTAAAAGTTTACAGGAAAGTGATCAACATGTTAGCGGAGTCTTCTCTCTTCTTTTGCTTATTTTGAGTATCTTCATTTATTTTTATATTAGTAATTAGTAACATTTTTTATTTTTAATAATTAATATAGAAGATAAATATTAGTTTGGGAGATGTGGGAGATAGATATTTTTTAAAGGTTTTTGTCTTCTAATACATGTTAAATCATTGAAGTTATTTTTATAACCTTTGTTTTTCTTTTGTAAACAGGATAGAGTGACGGAGACCCGTGGCTTAAGGTTGGTTCCTCATTGTCAGAGAATTCAAGTTAGACTATTACCTTTGCCCAGATTAAGCATACCCCACAATTTGAACCTAAGTCTCCTAACTGGCATCCACTTAGCGAACACAAGAAAGACTACTACCTTTGTCCAAATTAAACATGTCCCAAAATTTGAACCCAAATCTCTTTTAATAAGTGCCCAATAAACATAGATTTAAACCTAACCATTTTATAATATATTTTTGTTATCTGATTGTTATAAACTTAAACATTATTTTATTTTTAATCATATAATCTTTCTTTTCTAAGACAATTTTAATTTTAATTAGAGTTTTTTCTTACTCTTTACGCATATTCAATCTAATACTATATATATATATATAAATAAATAAATAAATAAACAGTATACTTTAATCTATTGTCTAATTATATCTTTAAAATGGGAAAACAATGGTGTTCCTAAAGCCTTTGGTTTTTTAAATTATTATTATTTTTAAGCTCATTGTTGTTATTTAAATAATTAGCTACATACATCCTAATTAAAACCATTTTATTCATGCCCCATGGTCAAAAAGAAGAACCATTTTATTTATGCCGGGTGGTCTAAAAGAAGAAAGGTGGGCCGCCTCTGTTCGTGTATGAATTGGAAGGTGGTCCCTGCTTAGTTGCATCTAATTCTTTCTTTCACGGACTTATTGTTTCTTACAACCTCATGAATAAAGCATAATATCAATTAAATTTTCATGTTTAAAAAACATTATAGTGAGTGGTTTGTCTCCTATTTATAACAAAAGTTTACCTTTAACCATTATTATTTACCTATTTAGGGTCAGTGTGTCGCATAACCACATTGAATTTCCAGTAGATGAAGAAGTTGTTAGTTTTTTTTTATAATAGAGTTGGTTACAATTATTATTTATAGTAATGTTGGGTTTAAATTAAAATTTTGGAAGGTTGACTTCTTCAAAATTTAAACTTAAGTTTTTTCTTAATAAATGCCCCACCATATTTACACTTACCAATCTACTAATAAATAAAACAAAAAACATTTCATTACATAAAAATTTCCTCACCCTTTTAAATTTAGGATTTGTTTGATTTTGACCAAGGGCGGCATTCAACACTGCCTTACCCGATGGACAGGTAGAAAGAATGGGCCATCATTTCCATTAATGACCACGATTTGGGAGTGAATCTTTGTCTTTGTTTATATTAGGTTGTACTCTGTCGTGAATTAGCTATAGGTAGTGGTGACTCATCATTTTATATTTATTTATTGGAGTAACCTTATAGAACTTCTATAAGTGGGTCAAGAATATAGTTTAGGTAGTAAATAATTGCATTATTATTTTTTAAATAAGTTAAATGTAAGAGATGATTTTTAGGAGAACATTGTATTTATTACTGAAAATCTTATTTGGATATTTAATTAAAACCATTTTTTATTTTTTTATTTATTTTAAAGAGATTTTTTATTCATTGTGTATTATTTTGAATTTGAGTTTCTGAAAAGAGAGTTCAAAATCTTAACCATTGTAGTGTCACACATGTTGATTATAATGATCTGAATTTTTTTTTGAAGTCTATTTATAATAGAGTTTATTTTAGAAGAGACTCCAACCTTAACCATTGTAGTGTCATACATGTTGATTATAATCAGATCTGAAAGTTAATAGTTAAATAATTATCATTATTAGTTTTTTAGTCATTATTTTATTAATTTTTAAGTAAGGATTTTTTTTGAAGTCTATTTATACTAGATTTTATTTTCGAAGAGAGTCCAAAGCCTTAACCACTGCACTCTCTCATATATTAGTTGTAATCAAGTTTGATGATTATCATTACTTATTTTAATCGTTAAATTACAAGTAATTTTAATTGGTAGTCAAAGTAAAAGTTCAAATATCTTAATATTATATATATAATTTTTTATGCTATTAAAATTAATTTTTAAAGATCTTGAGTGTTTTTTAAAATTTTAAAGGAGATTTTGAGTATCAATATGGTCCCCAACCTTGGCGAACCAGTGCACATTGATGTCGCAAAAGGGAATGCATGTGATAATGGCTCCTCTCAATTGATTGTGTAGGTTTATGTTGAGAATGGTCCACAATTTAACCCTCGTTCTTCTGATGTAATTCTTCCATTGCCTGAATTTGATTATGCATGTCACTGTTTAGAATCATTCACCCTTGTTGGGTATTTCCTTGGACACATCTGTAATGATTCTTCCCTCAGGACTTGGGTTAATACAACTTGGACTCCTCATGGAGTCAAACTAACGATGGTTCAAAACCTTTCAAAGGGATTATTTGTGTTTCTCTTTGCAAAAACAACCCACGCTAAGATAATTTACGAGCATGGACCCTGGTATATGAGAAGCTCTCTCCTTATTTTTTCTCCTTGGACCCATGACTTTTCTATTTTTGAGGAAAGATCTACCAAAGTCCCTATGTGGGTGGAATTCCCAACACTCCCTCTATCTCTATGGCCCTTTCTCAATCGCATAGTAGTCCCTCTAGGACGTGTCATTTTGGTGGAGGCGAATAATTTTTTCAATGCACACCCTCAAAAATATGTTTGTGTCAAGATTAAAATTTCTCAAGATCTCAAGGAGACTATTGACATACAAGTTGATGGCATTGTGATATCCCAATGGATCCTTTACATTAATTTTTCCAACACATATTTTCAATGCCCAAACTTATATTTTTTATGCTAATCCTCAGCACACAAGATCCAATACTATCCCTTAATGTCGCATAATAGGGATAAATAGAGCCCCACCAAACTAAAGTGCACCCACTCCTCAATATCAAGAGGATAGTTGGACGATTGTGGAAGGGCATAAAAATACATGTTTGGCTACTTTTAAAGGTACATAATCTAAGTCGGCGTATGTCTCAAAGTTGATAGAAAAAGGGTATGAAAAGGAAAAATTTTGTCCCCCAGCTGAAACTACCAACAATGAGGCTCCTCAGTCTCAATAGATTCATACCCCAAGGGCTGCAATAGTGGTTGCTTCATAGTCTTCCCACTCGAACAATCCTTCAATACATACCTCCGACTAGTGTAAGGTGCTCCCACAACCCAATAAGTAGATCTATACAAGAATATGCCCCTCTAGATAAGCAACTTCATATGACTAGTTTAGTGGGATAGTTATGTTCCTGATTCATCCAACAAGTATAGTGTTGGAGTATCTTAGGAACGACGAGAATATCTTGTTGGATGTAGAGCCATCATCAATGGAATTGGTAGTTCCTACGGAGGAAGCAAAATTTAAATATCCCTCCCTTTTTGTGTGGTTTTGATGTTCTTGTAGTCCTTGAAAGGGGAAAGAAGATGGAGATAGTCTACCCGAAAAATGGTTTCACCCATCCGACCCAATAGTTTCATCAACTTTGGGGTGTTGGCTTTGAACAGATGCAAGATGATGGAGCAATAAGTCTACTTGGTGCCTAGAGTTACAGTTTTACAGTTTAGGGTTTTTTACTCTAGTTTATTTTTCTATGCTTAGTTATGTTGTTTATTCACCCTTTTAAGGTTGGTTTCGATTTTTATCATATGGATGACCTTGCACCTCGATATGTGATCTTTCCAGCTCTCTTTTTATTGTAACCTATTTTATTTTCATTGAATATAATTGTTGGTTCCTCTCTCTCTCTCTCTATATATATATATATATATATATATATATATAATATTATTATTATTATTAACAAGATTATGATAATTATTCTAAAATGTTAAATAAAAATAAATGAAAAGGTGGAGAGTAAATTAAACAATAAATTAAGAATTATAATAAAACTAGAAATTCACACTTTTTTAATTATAATTTTAACTCCTATTTATAATAAAGTTTTGTTAATATATATAAATAATTTTCTCATATTTTTAGATTAATAATTTTAATTCACTTATATAAAAAAAATGTTAAAATGCATATTTAAAAAAAAACACTAAATTTACTACATTAAATAAATTTTAATAAAATACATTATAAAAAATTAAAATTTAATAAACTTCAGCAATGGTCTTTCTAGTATAAAATATATAATATTGAATGGATAGATTCCACATGACTTCCTATCATGTCTAGTTCTCGACCATTCATATGGTCTATATATAATAATAGTCGAGATGTTAACGATGTTATTTAAGACCTTTAATGTTGGAAGGTACATCTAGTTGTTTTTTTTTTTGGAATATTTATAAATCCTAGTCCATTAAATTAGGGTACACCACTTGCAAGCATTAGACTACTATTAATCAATATATTTTTTCAAGGAAATGTTAGAGGTAAAGTGTTTTTCTTAAGAGGGTTCCAATCCTCTTATTCAAGATTTGAATTTGGATCTCTTGAATGAAAATCCATTAGCATACCACTACAGTATCCTTCATGTGATAATATTTTAGGGTAAAATATAGGATCTGTACTAATGGCACATAGATTAGATCAAGCATCCTACAAGTATGAAGTGACCAAATATAGTGCATCCAAACCTTTATGTACTTAGTCCACTAATGAAACAATGGATTGCATACAAACTTGATGGAACTCTATCACAATGAAGGATTATTAGGAACTAATGAGGAATAACCAACTACTCCAAAATCATGAATATCCATCGAAGGTATTGGCAACATCATTAGAACAATATTTCACTTTTGTAAAAGACTAAGATGTAGTGCACTATTGTTTACAACACTAATACATAGGTCCATAACTAAGATAATAAATAAAATCAACGGCATTGGCCCAATCTACATAAACATATTATTAAAGCTATATGTGCTATAACTAAGTAGTAAATCCCCACCTAGTATGTATCTATGATATACCAAAGGATCTATTTGACCATTTTTTATGACTCTCATTGTTGCTTGCATATACCTAAAATAATAATTGACAACAAATGCAAATATTTGATAGAGTGTAGGTAAGATAGAGGAGTCCTCTAATAATTGACCAATATAAAATAGCATCCACCAAAGGAGTAGTACAATTTTCTCGTAGCTTCAAACTAGAAGCAAAGGAAGTCTAAATAGGTTTTGAAGTCCTCCATCCTAAACTATTGTAGAAGATCCAAAGGTATACTTGGGATGAGAAATGGTGATTCTTAAGGGTGATTTATCAATTTGAATTCCAAAAAATAATTAAGGAGACCTAAATATGTCATCTCAAGAGTGTTATGAAGCTATGAATTTATCTCCTAGATTAAGGATGTTGAGCTTCCCATGATGAAAAAATCATTAAAATACAATACAATCACTAAAATTAAACCATCATGATCCTTGATATAGTTATCATGCTATGTTTTGTATCATTGGAAAAAATAACCATGAAAGGAGTGAATCTTCTCATACCAAGAAAGAGGAGACTATTCAAGCCCATACAAGGAGTTTGTTAGCCTACACACCAAGGAAGTGGTCCATCAAGCTCAAAACTGGGTGACTACTACATAAAAATATCCTCTTGAAGCTCTCCATGAAGAAAGGAACTTTTAATATCCATCTAATGTCTTTTTCGTCCATAAAAAAATAGAGAGAATCATCTAAATAGAGTCCATATGTGCAATTGGGGAGTGTTCTTTATAGTCAAGTCCCTCCTTCTAAGATAATATATTAGCAACAAGGCTTACCTTGTGTTTCTCCACATGATCATTGAAAGTGACTTGGTCATATAGACCTTTTTTAGCCAATAATGTTCTTCCCTTCATGAAAATAAATAAGCTTCAATATTTGATTTGTATCAATGAATCATACTTTACAAACATTACATTCTCCCATTTTTAGCAACCCTTAACCTCAAAATGGGTGAACAAATCTCCAAAATCATCAAATCTTGATTTTAAGGTATAAAAGTGTGTCTCTCGATGGCCCTCCTAAGAGAGAATGGATTGAGGAACCTCAAGGACATTTTTTTCCCACTTGGTTATCGAGTGTGTTATGGAAGACTAGGGCTCATCATGCATAGAAGTAACATCAAAAGTCTATCTTGGAGAATCAAACCCAACCTTATAATCCACATCAACATCTAACACCATCACATAAGGTATGAGAGGATTAAGCTCATCTATTATAGGATTCAAAACTAAAGTGTTGGAAGAATAGTCTAAAAAAATAGGAGTCACATCAATTGATCTTGGTGATGAACCCTCGCTTGAGATAAATTGGACAACTAAAATTATACTAGTGAGAATATCAAAGTAGTTAAGAGGGTCCATTGGAAGAACCATAGGAATTATAAGCCAAAATAACAATAAACATATCAAAATTAGCATATATAACCACCTCATCAAAGATGGCACCTCTCCAAACAATAACATCCCACTTTAGGATAATACAAGCAATAAGCCTTGGAGGTGTTAGAATACCCCACAAATATGCAATGATGGCTCTTGGCATCCACCTTGCTCCATGAATTTTTTTGAATAAGATCCCATGAATTGAATCCAAAGATACCACAACTATAAATATTAAACTTGTAGTCTATCAATCTCTCAAGAGGAGTCATACCCTAAATGGATTGAGTTGGAGTTAATTTATGATATGTGATGCACAAGTTATTACTTCTTCCTAAACCTAGGCTCCATATACATGGCATGCAACATGCATCTAGTCATATCCATGATAATATATTCTTCTAATTAACCATCTCATTTTTCTTTGGGGTATAGTGAACAGTCCTTTGAAACAAAATGAAGATCCAAGAAATCTTCAAAAGCATGACTAATATACTCAATTCCTCTATCCATAAGCACTTTTTCTTACTCTTAATTTTATTCTCCATGATACCATTTAAGTCTTTAAACTTAACCAGGTCTTCATATTTGGTTTGAAGGGTGTACAACTAACCATACCAAGAGAAATTATTAATAAATATGAGAAAGTACTTATTCCTAGAAAGAGATGATGTCTTATGGGTATAAAAATATCATTGTAAATTATCTCTAAGGTCTATATAGCATGCCTAGTGGTCCCTTTTGGGAAGGACTCTTGATGACGCTTCCCCAAGATACACTCCTCACAAACACCACTAGGATACGAAATAAGAGAAGATCAATAACCAACTCATGTCAACCCATGTACCTCAAGGATCCATAACCAATGTGCCAAAGTCTATGATATCATCATTTATTAATTTTATTTGCTCATCCAAACATAGTAACAATATTTCCTTTTAGAGGAAGGATAAGAAGAAAGTTGCTCTCCAAAATTGTACATAAAATTATACTAATCATAATATCCTAAGGTAACTATCTTAAAGTCATCATCAATGTCCTTAATAACCCATAAATTTAACCAAAATCAACCTTATTATTTGTATGTATGATGCAATAAATGGAAAGGGTGTTGATCGCACACTTGGCACACAAAGATCTTCATCAAATGAGTAGAAACCAATTATCACCTCATCACATTTGATTTTCTATAAATATGGTTCAACACCAATGATCGTATATTTTCTATATTTTTATTTATTATAATGATGCAATAATTGAAAATGGTTAGTCATAAATTGGGTTACCTCTAAATCTTAAATTTACTCTTTGGAAAAAGTGGATGTTTAATACATTGAGTGAATAGATACATATGCCTATGACATCTCACCATCATGAACATTCTCACTTAGGCAAAGAAGAGAGCAGTATCAATACCCCCAATTTTGGTTCTCTTTAAGCTTCTTCATATAACCATGTACTCATCAACAATGTCAAAACTCTCCCTGTCTAGAGTAATAAGCTCTATCTCTAATCTATTGGTATGTATAGAATAAATACAATTACACATCTACTAAACAATTTCTAGTAGCTACTTGGTATTTGAGATTTTATTAATGTTATTATCATGAACTTTATCAACATGTAGGGAAATCACACCATGGCCTTCCTTCTTCTTCGCATTGTACAATTACTTCTCTCATAAAAATCAATTCTTTTAGGATATTTATTCACATATTTGAGGAGTCCCTTACTCTAAAGCAAATCTTTAGTCTTTATTTTCTAAGTGGAATAGTTAGGTCTATTAAAAAAGGGTATATGTTGATCCATTTAATCCCCAAAAATGTATAGTATCCTACACATTGCTCTAACTTAAAACCATACTATTATTGCGATAAACTCAAAAAATAGTATAATTTGAAAATAAGAGGGGCTTAAAATGCTTTTATATGCAAAAGTTAAGGTCCTTAGAAATTTGACCCAAAAATTATAAAAAAATACCATTAATGTTAGCAATTAAGCTATTTTATCATAGGATCTTAATCTTAATAAAATCACACAATAATTCACAAGTATCCACACAATAAAAAAACTGACTATAATCATGGATTTCACTTAGTGTTCTATTACCAAAATAGTATTGAAATTTCTATACATACATCTCATAAGCTTGCTCTACATATAGCCTGTTTAATGACTCTTGACATTTTAACTTAAACAAAAAATTCCTCTTCTAAGACTCTTCACTCTTTTGAAAAATATGACTCTTCATATGTTTTATATGAGAAATATATTTTATTAAATTCTAAAAATGACACACCTCTAATTTTTACTAAATGACAGATTCTATAACTTACTCATATTTGTAAGACTCTTTTCACACCACATATTTACAAACTATTTACAAGTAATTACAATGTACTTGCAATATGCTTGTAAGGTACCAAATAATGTAATAATTATAACAATTAAAACCTTCCAAACCATGCAAAAATTTAAAAGTGCCTTTAGTGAATAGGATGATTTCACATTTAATTGGTTAGACATACAAGGGGGTGTCAACTATGTGTCAACTAATTGCTACCTAATGTACCAATCGATCAATGCTTTGCAAAACCTTATATCACTAAGTGTTGTTAAACTAGATAAAAGGGTGCCACTTAGACATTGACTGTGCAAGTCATTGGATGGGGTATTAGTAAATAATAGATTGTCATATGTTATCTCTTTGAAAAGAAAAAAGTCACTTGCACACCACATTTAATGATGACCAGATAGGGAAGTTGTAATCTTAGTGTAGTGGTAAGGGCTTTGGCCTCTCTTTGAAAGGTATTAAGGTTTAAACCCCACTCATTATGAGGGAACCATTATCCCTTATCAAAAAACGTGTAAACTCATTAAAAAATGATGACTAGTTAAGACCAAGTGTAGGTCAAATTATGAGATGTCATCACCTAATTGGTTCTTGTCATTTTTATATGGAAAAATTTTGTTTAAAACCCATGACATGTTTCCCATTAAACTAAATCAAGTACACTAAAAAGGGTTTCTAAGATATGCAAAGCAACGACTTCCTAAGCATTAAGACTTTTTGCCCCATTCTCTAGCCAAGAGACCACCATTATGCTTTGAATACAAGGGTCCTCCCTTTAGTGAAAAGGCATTATGACATGCCCAACAAAACTATCCATCGTAAAATAAATTAGTGGAGTTTGAACCTACATTCTTGGTGAAGGAAATCCTTAGCACATGACCACCATATATTATATAATGCATTAAGGATGAAGAACAAGGAGTGTATGCAATTAACCTCATGCTAGTTTGAGAAGGGAGTATGTGCACTCCACCAAATTTCTCTTACATTCGATAATTTCCACCCAAATTATTGAACACACAAGCATAAGGCATCCATGTATTGGCAAAGCATGAGATAGCCATTAAATCATGAAAATTCAATCCAAAAGCTAGGGCATCCATCTAGTTAAAAACATAAATTGAATTAAATATCAAGAGAGAAAAGAGAAATATATTGATAACTCTAGAGTAACAAATCTATCACTATACAATAAGACTCTTGTGATCTAAGTCTATCTAGGATTTTGGTATAAAATCCTAAAAATTAATTGGCAATACAAAGCTTCCACAAACTAATTTTAAAATCATATTACTTTTAGAACTACCATACAAAAATGACTAAAAAACTTGAGATTGAGTAAGGAAGATTCATGCCCACTTTGATACCATGTTGAATTTATTAATATTTCCATAAACAAACATAATCAATACATTTTAAAAAAAGGAACAATTCATATAAAGAACACAATGCATTATGAAAGGTATTTATAAACTATAAAATAATCTCACAAAAGGAAATAATAATTACTCCAATTGATAAAGAAATGGTTGGTCTCAAGGGGTATAAATACCTAAGTACATGTGACCTTAGGTCAAGGTTAAAGAATTGACCTTAAGGTTTGTTAGTAAAATATCACAATAACCCCATATATACAAGGTGTATAACAACTAAATACAATAAATATAATACAAAATTTGGTTATGGCCTTAACTGAATCTTAACACCACATATTCAAACAACCATATATTCTTAAGTTCACCATGTTCGTAGTTTAGGAAAGTAATCCCCAAACTATCCGAATCCACTTTTAAAATAAAATAAAAATACATGACAGGGAAGGATGTCCTTGATGATAGAAATCAAATAATTTTCCTAGTTTATGTGCCATGCATGAAAGGATATAAGGACAACAAATAATAAAGCACTGACATTGACTCATCAACACTTGCTAGACTTGGCATTTCACTTCTATATGTCCATATCAATTTGTTTATGATGGTTAAAAATTTTAAATGCCATTCAAGTTATGTTAAAAGTATTCAAGAAAAATACTATAACTTTTAATTAAGATATATCAAAAAGTCTAATTTTTTCTTTTAATTTTTAGTACAAAAAAAATAATGTCTATATATATATATATATATATATATATATATATATATATATATATATATAATTTTAAAATGAATTGAATTAATTTTTTTTATCTTATACCTATTTTTAATTTGAAACACAATAAATATATATTTTTATTTATAAAAGATATCTATTAATTGTGTTCTTATGTTGTAATAATTTAGTCTATGAAATATATCTAAGTTTTTAAGCTTAGACATGAATGCCAATAGAATATAAAGTGTTTTTCATTTTAAAAGTGCAACCTTAAAAAAAAAACAACTTGATCACTACATAAGAGACTACATTTGACTATTTCAATACAAAATATTCAAACTCTATTAATAAAAATGATAGCATATATCAGAGGTCATATATTAGAGGTCAATAACTCTTTGTGAATCTATATCTCTCCATATGTTATAAATTGCATCCCATTTTATATCATTTGATTCAATTCTATTTACAAATATCCTCATGAGTGCATCTAATGTATCTAGTCTTAGCTTTGATTTTTTGATGACTTTGATAATATTTTATTTTAAAAATATTCTTTCACAATCCATTGTAATTGTAGGAATAGTAAGTGCAACTTGCCATAATATCATAATACAAAGGTAATTAGTGTGTTATTGTCTTGTGATATGAAATACCCTCCATGTTTCTTTCATTGAAAAGCTCTCACACGCCAAATTTAATAAATCAAAAAAATAATGTACCTCTCTTTTACAAATTTTAACATCAAATAAAAATATAAATTCAAAGTCAACTACAGTAGTATGTTGTAAACATTGGAGAACTTGATCAATTCAATGCTCTATACTTCTTTCTCAACTTTGACCTTCTTCTAAATTAGAGCAAATATTAAAGAGCTTTGTTTCATTGAGAAATATCAAGAAACCTATCATTTAAACAACTTATGAGAGACATGATATAAACTTTAATAAGTTGTATACAACTCTCTTTTTTGATTCTCTACGAGTGCTTTGAACTCCTTGAACCTCTCAAAAGCCTCATATTTGGTGTGTATGGTGTACAACAATAATTATTGAGAGAAGTCATCAATGAAAAGAAGAATGTACCTATTCCTATAAAGAGATGGTGTAGCCTTGTGTTCTCATATATCATTGTGAATGAGCTCAAAGGGCTATGTAGCACACCTTATTATCCATTTTAGAAAGAACTCTCCATGATTATTTCTCAAAATACATCCCTCACAAGCACCACTAGGAGGATAAATATGACGAAGTCCAATAGCTAACATATGATGAATCATGTGTTGTAATAACCCATAGCTAATACACCCAAGTCTATGATACCATATTTGACTCTCATCATCTACTTGTGCCACCATGGCCACAAAATTATTGGAAAATATTATATTATTTAGTAGAAGTGAATGTACCCCCATGGTACCATTGTACATTGTAAAAATTAAATTAGTATGTGAGTCAGTAGATTAGGGTGTGTGATTTATATCATCTTTAAAGTATATGTTTGTGTGTAGGATGTGTTCAAGTGTCATGTAACAATGTGTGCAAGTGTGAAAGTGTGCAAGTGTCATATAATAGAGTGTGCAATTGTGTAGTAAGTCAAGAGTCATGTGTAGGTGTCAAGTATACAAGTGGCAAGATGTAAATCCAAGGGATATGAGAGGTTTATATTATGTGTGGAATAGGAAAGGATGAATCTCCTAGATATGTGAGGAGAGCAATAGTCAAGTATTGACGAGTCGTCTTCTATGGTTATATTTTGAAGATAAAACTCCATGTATTGTATTGAAGAATCATATAATTATCAAAGGAGAAATTGTAAAAGAGATCTTGTATATTTGAGTCATCAATAATACATTGAGTTTTTTTATTGAGTTATATTATTATATTTCATGAGTTTTATATTCATTGACATCGATATGATTCTATGAATTTACCTCTATATAATTTCACCATAACTTATCACTTGTAAATAATAATCATCTCTAATACTAATCATCTCTAATGCGATAAAAAATGTGTTGTAATCATGTAGAAGGCATCAATGCTTTGGCATGTGCCTTGTTACCCCTGAATCTACAATCCAATCATTAAAAGAATTGTATGTCTATTATACTAAATGAGCAACTACATGATCTTGTGAGGTTTCACCATTATGATTATCCTCACTCTAAGGATATAAAAGAGTAGCATTGACACATCCTTTTTTGATAATTCCTCAAGCTTCTTGAAGAAAATATAACAACTCTACTTTGCATCCTTCCTTCTTGAAAAAATCATAAGGTGTGTTCTTGAAGTGCTTCTTAGTATTCTTCTCATTTTTCTTTGGTTTCTTGTTAGTCTCAATATTAATCACTTCTTTTGCACGAGTTTAATTTCTGGGAGGATGACCCTTGTGATGTTGTATTTGAGCATGATAGTGAAGAAGGAATTTGAACACTTCATCAATTATAGGAGGATTTGAATTTGGGAAGTGGACAAAGTGTATCTAAACATAATAACAGATATTTCTTATATCTCGAATACATTATTGAATGTGATGTTGATAAGCTTATTTTTCTAATTATCCACAACTTCTTGTTTTTGCCATGTCCCCTTTGGAATCCCTTTAGTAATGACATCTTACAACTTCTTGAATTGATCAGTATACTTATAAATGGTATCAATGGAATCCATATTAAAGATACTACCTTCAATCTATTAATTTATCTAGAATCAATATAATCATTCAAATTACAACCCCTAGAAATTGGCAAGCAATTTCTTTGGATCCATAATGCTACTAACATGGTTGTCATACATATTATAAACATGAAGAGGTATCAAACCAACAGTCATATCCTTATTACCCCTAAACAATTATTTTTTCTCTTTAGAATTAGTTCCTTAAGGTTCCTTATTCACATATTTGAGTAACTCCTCACTTTAGAGTAGAGCTTCAATCTTGATTTTCCAAGTGGCATAGTTTGAATCATTTAGAAAGTGCACATGTTGATTCATATATTTCCTATAAAAATATAAAATTCTACATATAGTTATGATTAGAAGAAACACTACCAAAACAAAGATGTTGAAAAAATATGCAATTTGAAAAAGGGGTCAAAAAACTTCGATATACAAAAGTTATAGTCTTGGAAAGGTTGGCCCTAATGTCACACAAAATACCTCTAAAATCTTTCAAAATTTTAAAATTATTTTTGTACCTATAACAAATGGGAGACATCCACTTATTGTTGCATGATTTGTTAAGAGTGTCAACTAGGTGTTGATTAGATAGCATATCAATGAATGAGGTGATGTCACTTAAAATTGCCCCAAATAGGATGCTTCCAAATAGGTACTAACTATGTAGGCCATTGGGTAGTGTAACAACAAAGTAGACTATGCTACTTGTCATATCTAATTTGATTTACAACTTATGAACTAGACTATATAGCTTGTTTCTCTTTTATTTTCTCTAAAATTTGTATTTTTTCAAATATGTTATATACAATGTAACTATATAGTCAGTGGGTTTGATGATTTGGTAGAATATGGTTGTTTGAACCCATTTATACCTACCATGTGGCACTATTTTTGCCACATCATCCTATACCAATTCATCATCTATCTTGTTAACCTCTACCACATTGTCCCCTTCCATGTTATCATTCACCATATTAACATGTACCATATCAATGAGTACAATGTCATTTGTCACATCACCTTACATGTCACAAAATACCACATCATCATTGGCTATTGTACCAAGTGCCACATCATCATACACCATGTTATCATGAGGTACACTTCCAAGTGTCATATCATCATGCAATACATCATCATGTTCCATGTCATTATTAGGTGTCATTTAACTTATGTCACCATAAGGTGCCACATCATCTATAGGTACTATGTCATCATAAGATACCATATCATGAAAGTGTACCATATCATCAAGTGTCATACAACATGTGTATATGAAAAGTGGGTGATATAAACATCAAGTATCATAATATCAAGTATTTCATATCATCTTCACACATTGCCATGTCAGATATGTTGACATCCAATCTAAGTGATGAGTTTATCATTTTCATTCAAAAGAATATGTTGGTGGGGTTCAAAATCTTGACCTCTAAGGCTCGACACCTTAAGGAGGTTCCTATATCCCCTGTTACATAGGTTCCTTCTAAAAACATAAGGTCCTTCACAACATGATAAAATAGTTTCCTCCATCTAACCTCTTTTGTTTACCTCTTAGGCATATGTGTTTGATGATGAAAACATGAATCATGTTGATGATACCATCTTGTGCATACACCAATTCCCACCATTGTGGAAATATTCTATAAAATATTCTCAAATTATAAATTAAAAAATGAAGTAGTAAAAACCTAACTCAAAAAATAGAGATCTAGATGTAAAACAAAGAAAAGTGTTTAATTGAAATCCTCCCAAAATTTCATAAAGAAACCAAAAATATTGATAGTTCATTCAAATATATCAAGTTTTCTCTACATAATTTTTTATATCAACACATCCTTTCAAGCTAATATAATAAAAAAGTTGTCTAACTATTTCAATAACTTTATCAAGGAGTTTGAAGGTTTGTGCCATGCATGAAAGTATGATATAACTTCACTAGAATCCAAGGTTTGTTAAAAATTGTTCAACCTCTCTTTTTGTTTCAATGATGCTCACACAATTTGTCCTATTATCTATGCCATTATTAGACATAAAATAGTAGAAGAGAAAAGGAAATAGTTTTTTTTTTAAACTCCATAAAAGACAAATGAGGTTTTTTAAAAACCTTAGAATATGTAATCCTAAAACAAGAGTATCCATTTGATCAAAAATTAAAATATAAGAGATTCGATTGAGTTTCAAGAGAGGGACAAAGAACCTATCGATTGAGTTTTAAAATTTGGGATGTATTTTATGATCTATATGATTGATAGCTAAACATCAACATTATAATAATTCAACCATAAAATTTGCTTACATATGTAGAAAAACATATACACAAGGAATTATTATAACAAAGTAGCAAAAAGAAAAAAATTATAAGTCTATCTATATACATTTGAAATTATTAAAAATATATATACGAAAAATTTATTGCATAAATATAAATATAGATATTTATCATATTTATTTAAGCATTGAAAAGATAAATATAATAAGCATAATATAACCATTAACAAATTTTACTAATATTTATAAAATATTAAAAATTATTAAAATATAATTATATTATATAATTATGTAAATGGAAACCCCTGCCTCCTTAGGTCTTACCCGAAAGTGGCATCCCTTTTGGAATGTTTTCCACAAATAATAATAATAATAATAAATAAATAAAAATATTTATAGGATATTTTTAATGTTATTGTGATTCATAATCAAAATTATATGATTTTCCATATAAATTCCACAAATATTAAAAAATATAATTTTTAAAACATCAACCATCTAAATTTACTTGAATATTAATATTTAAAAAAAATATAAATAATATTTTATTTAATTTTTTTATATTAAAATATTAATATAATATATATTACTCCAATTTTTTTAAAATTCAAATGGCATCGTAACTTTCACAAGCATGCATTAACTAATGGTTCTTCTCCATAGCACCTAAAATTTCTATGTTAACCTCATACGGATTAAGATGAAAATATTACCGAGTTAAAGAAAATGAGTAGAAATAAACAAGTGCTCGAATGAAGATTTTAGATCGAGTGAGATATGGTGGATAAGCTTTCTTGATCCTGACATAGATGGAGTTGAACGTAAATATATGTATGTGTATTTAATTTATATTTTCAAAACTTTAAAAACAACAAAATCATTTATATTTAAATCTCAAAAAACTAAAAACATAGAAACAAAAATTATAATTTTTTTTTTAATTAGATATATAGGTTTTGACTTTTTACTAATGTGTTACCCATATCAATTAATTAAAAAATTATAAATAAAATTGATTAGAAGAATATGTTTTTTATTTCTAAGAGATTTTTAAGGATTAAATTTTAATCAATTTATAACCTAAAATTTGAAAATTAATTACTAAAGTTTAAAATGGTTTGCGTTAGTTTGATTGTTTACTTATTAAAAAATAAGTTAGTGCTATGAAATTTAATAAAGATTACTAACCAACATAAGGCCTATGTGTACAAAAAGGTATTTAAAGTAATTAGGATTAAACACATGTTAAATATTTGTAACAGTGAAAGTAAATCCTATTAGAAATTGCTTCGATGTTTTCTCTTATGAAATTATAACTATTTAAAAGTATATTTTATTAGAAGCAATCGATGATTTCCCTTATAAAATGATAATTATTTAAAGAAATTGGATGCCTATTTTTAGTATAAAAAACTTTTAAATTTTCCTATAACTATTCTTAACTTTTAGTGTGTGCATAGTCCTTGTGAAGGATAGATATAACACTCTCATTGTCATGTGATCTATGATGTAATAATTTATAACTACCCTCCTTATTACATTGTATTCTTAGCTCTAACTCTATCTTCAACTCTTGGCTCTTACTTTGGCTTGTGGCTCTTGCTCTGGCTCTTTGGCTTATGACTTGATTAAATTTTCTAGGGCTATGTTGGAATTTGAGAGAGAAATTCCTCTCCTCGATGTAGACTTTGTACTATTATATTTAGGAGTGTTAGGTTCCATCGATTATACACTCCAAAAATACACTTATTATAAATACTTGTTGAATTTCTAACCCTTATGGATTCAATGCAAGAAATATGTACATCTCTAATGTCATTATGTGGAGGATTTTTATCATGTGCTATCATGCATCCTGTGTCAACTATTGAATTGATTGGTCATTAAATTTTTGTCTTGCATGTGATGGAAAGAAATTTATGTACAACTTCTTCTACTTCTTCACCTTCTTCCATTTTTTGATTTCTTTTATTGCAATCAAGATCTAGATCCTTCACAAGTTCTTATTTTATCATATGTTCTTCGAAAGAATAATAGAATGTATATTTTGAATATAATCTTTAACAATTTTGCATACTTGTCTGAGTCCCTTAAATGATCCTATAGCTACTACAAGTTTTTTTTGAACATGAATGTAACATCCTATCAAGCTTAATAGTATTTATTGTTGTACCTTTAGGACCCAATAGTTGTTGATGTTGTCTAACAAATATCTCTTTATTTTGGATTATGTTACCAATTTTGATGATATCACATTGCATATCATCTAGTATTTTGATTTCTTGTGATGTTAATACACTTCTTAACAATCCCAAACTTTGATAATGATGAAAGGATCCTTAGTTCTACAAGTTGTAGAAACATACATTATTATTTCAACAAGATCGAGTTCACTATTTATGCTATGCTTCTTTAGAACTTATGTCATGATAGACAACACATTCTATAAATATGTTGTTTTGTACTAGAGAAAGAGAGTAGTAAAAAAGTTAACTTTGAGGAACTTGCCTTTATTCCATGAAAAATTTTACTTCCTGGCTTTCTAATGTTCAATGTTATATGTATCCCATGGCTTGGGCTTGTCATGTTTGCCTTTGTATTGTGGTGGTCTTCCCTCTTGTTGATTCTTTAGTGACTTGGAATGATTAGCTAATGTATTATTTTTTGTATAACTGAAACAATTTGGATGAAGAAAAATTTCCTAACTTGGCATATGTTTGGTGTCTTCAAAGTCACACCAAACATTATTGTTTTGAATTAGTTAAGCAAGGGAGACAAATGCATGCTCATATTCCTTCTATGTATGGTTTTTTTCTTCTTCTTCTTTAACTTAGTTATCTTTGCCTACATTATTTTGTTGTATTATTTTCCAAATCTAATTTTTATAATCTAATGATGACATGTCTTGTTGTTGCTACATATCTCGTGAAGGAGACCCATTTGTGAATATATTATGCAACATTCCTTCATTATGTGGCCACTTTTACCATAAATTTCACACATCATTTGCATGTGAAAACTATTTTTTTCCTGTTGATATCCTTGAGAATCATTTCTCTAATGTTAATATCATTGAGAATTATTTATTTTTTAAAACCATTATTAAGGTCTTATGTCTCTTATGAATGGTTGCTTACATTTTTTATTTGTAATAAGTACTTTTTCTTCTTCTTGTGTTGTATGTGAGGCCATTACATTTTGAATTAGATTTAACAACTTTAAAAATATTTTTGTTTGCTCAATGATATTTAATTTTGTGATAAATGCATTATATTGAGAAGGGATAGATCTTAAAAATGATAGGAACAAGTGTTTCATCAAATACATTTTCACCCAATGCTTGTAGTGATGCTCATAATTTATCTATTCTTATCATGAAATATTCAAGTCTTTCTCCACTCTTCATCTTCAAGTAGTTTAGTTGACTTTGTAGAAGTAGAATTTTATTTTGGTTCCTTACCTTGAATACTATCTTAAGTTTCTCCCATGTATCTTTGGTTGTGGTAGAATATCGAATTTATGGTTGTACTTCATCAATTACTCCAAAAATAACGATCAATAATGTTTTTATATCTGCCTTGTTGAATTTTACCTTCTCATATTCTATATTAGGATGGGTAATGGTCCCATCTACAACTTCTCATTGTAGACACCAAAACAGCACCAATCCGATTATGTGACTGCAAACACTGATCGCTTTGACAAACACAGCCCCCAGGGCAGCCCTCAGAGGTCAAACAGTGGTCTTAACCACTTTCATAGCAATTTTGTGAGGTCAAGAAGCAATTTGGCACACTTGGACACTTTGCCTAGTAATCGTCTCACCCAGGGACGATTTTTGAAATCGTCCCACCCGGGGACGATTTCTGAAATCGTCCCTGGGTGGGACGATTTCTAAGCTTAACGGGCAAAAAGACAAATGGGGCCAAGTGGCAGCCCAGAACAGTCAGTTGATGACTCCTGCCTCGCACGCGTGTGTGAGTGGACAAATAGGCCGTTTGAGGACTGTCACAAGAGCATTTATCAAAGCCCAAGTCAACGGAGGACTCCCCTCCCTCATGGGAAGACAAGGCGCCACATGGCGCCTATGACCAACACATGGCATTTGTGCTTCCCTCCCAAAAGAGACCCCATGGGTCTATAAAAGGTGGGACTTTTCTCACCCAAAATATACGAGGTTGAAGGAGTTTTCAAGCAACGAAGTGCTGTCGAGTTGAAGACCCACTTGCATCCCTTTTGGTTCACCTTCTCACATCCACCAATCTCTTTTGCAAGGGAGGTTGTTGGGTGGCTTTTGGAAGCTTGAATCTGACCTAAATCCAACACATGGACACCTGAACCAACCAATTCGCCGACCCCCCAATCCTAAGAGGTTTTGGGCCCATCCCTAGTGGATTGGCGCCGGAATCAAGTGCCAACGGTGGGAGGCCCACTTGGGCACCCCGCACTTTCTTAAGTTTTATTGAAGCATTCTAGATTACTTATCCATGCTGCATTTTGTGTTATTATGTTTGGTGAATTTGTAGCTGCAATTTCATAGCTTTTGATCAGGTTTTTGTATGTTTTGCGTCGCTTTGTGTTATACTAACTTGCAGGTGGCAATTTCAAATTCCCGAGGGTAGAGGCCAAATTGGGAGAATCCGACCATCCGGGTCGTCCCAAAATGGCCCCAATTACATAACCCCTCTGTTTCGAGGTGTTTTGGAGGTCTCGGGAATCGACATTGGAGCGTGTCGGGTCGGCTTCTTCAACACGAAGAATTCGTCCCACCCGGGGACGATTTCGATCAAAATCGTCCCACCAGGGACGAATTCCAGTTGAAGCAGATTGGCGTGTCTCGGTGGCAATGGCCCTGGTAACATTTTCTGTCTTGGCAAGTTTTGGCTTTTAGAATCATTTTGTTTCTTGTTTTAGATAAATGTTTGCATGCATCTTTTGATGATTTTAGAAGAACGAACACTTTTCACTTGCGGCAGGTGCTACTGACATCTTGGTTGTTTCTTTGTTCGTGGGAGAAGCAGCGGAGGTGAAGAACTCATCGACATCAGCGGCGGCATCATCTTGGCCCGCCCATTGCAATCGTGGGCACGCGGAAAGAGGAACATTGAGTGATTGTAATCGAATTCTTTTAACGCTCCTAGCCCCCGAAAAGGGAGGAGACGTCATTGTAAAGAGATCAAGGGATATTAATGAAAGGGCTGTGTTTTCTCCATTTGCTTGTGTCTCTTCCAATGCGTTTCTTTTCCATTTCATGCACTTTACGTTTCTAGGACTTAAGCGCATTTGGTTTTGGTTATATCGCAATTAGTGTTTCCTTTGCCCGGAATCTCGTGCTTTCAGTGGCGATCACGGTGGGACCTGTCCCATATTTTTAAAATCATAGAAAACTGATCAAATTTTTGTGTTTGTGTTTTACAGGTACATTTTTTTGCAGACTGTTATTCGTCTCGATTGTTACGATTACTTTCTGAAATCGTCCACCACGAGACGATTTCAAATTCGTCTCTGGGAGGGACGATTTCTGTTACGTAATTCGTCTCACCGGAGGGACGATTTTACGTCTGCAGATTTTCAGAGCAGAAATTCAGAAGCAAGCTGGAGCAGGCAGAGAAGAGGTAGGGATTTTTATAATCTCTGTTAAATTTTTTGTTTTTGTTTCTGTTTCTTTGATTGTTTTCATTTTTATCCTGCATTACTTAGGGAAAATCATTCATGCTTGTTTCAATTTTCGCTAAATAAAATGAATCTCACACACTCCACGCAACAATTTTAAACCAAGGAGCTGGTCGTAAGACCCCAGCCCTTGAGCAAGACCATTGGTGGGTTTCATCACCACCTTGGCTTGATTTGCATCCATTTCCCGATTGTCAACTGTTGTTAGGCGTAAATCCTGACGAAGACAGACCGAGTGTCGTCTGGGGTGATTCCCATGCGCGCGAGGATAAGTTTTCTATGGTAGGTGCCATTAACGGGACAATCCCCCTTCCGTACCGCCTACGTACCACGTACCTTCTGCTCTCACGTACCTATAGTCTCCCTCTCGTAAGGGCGGGTATATAGAGAGGTTGGTATATCGGCTCTGGTTGGTATATTGAAGGGGCTACCATTTTGGGAGTTATATGAGCCGTCATAATGCATTTAAACGATCTTCAAAACCTACAAAAACAAAACAAAACAAAACATCAAAATGCACTAAACCAGTTTAGGGCACACCATTAATCCTTAAAAGAGATAATCACGGTTTTGTGAATGTGTGTGCTTAATTCTGCTTAGTGTAGACAAAAAAAAATCATAAACGAGATAAAAACTTATTTAGATAGCATAGAAGCACCGCAATGGTGTACACCCGCAGTCAAGCCCAATCAAGGGCAGAAGCTCCGGAAGGTACACAAAAAGCAAGCACAAGTCACCTTCACTTCAGTCCTGAGGATTTGGTCATACCGCCTTATAGGTCTAACCTACAAAAGAATCCAATTCAGAATCCTCGGTGGGGTATGCCTATTCAAAGCAGCCCCTTTCGGGAAGATGCCTTACATGTAGACCTTGACATAAATAGAGAATCACCTCTTGAAGTTAGGCATGAGTGGCCACCGCGCGATGAAGCGCTAGACAGGCACACCGTCCATTTGGAGGGGCAACGTGGATATGGCGTCCCTTCTTTACCTATCATCAGAACAGAGAGACCAAATCCGGAGCGCAGGGCTCCTTACATAGGGCGACCTAACTCCGCCCACCCCCTTTACACCCGTGAAAGGGAGTACGAGGAAAGCCATCGCATTCCTCGAGGGCAACAAACAACGCGGGAACCTTGCATTTCCGCACCGAGCAGGATATCATGATCACCCCTTGAGGCCCGAACCTCGAGCACATACCGCTTACCTCGACAGAGGGAAGCGACCCATTGAAACCTTAGACCAGCAAACTCGAGGTAAACACATAGGAGAAACATTCGAACCTCCTGAGCAAAATAGGGTAGACCAAATTGACCCAGTTGTCGCCAGATATACCACCCGTCAAGCCCAAACCATGCGGCTTAAACCAAGTTATCAGGAAATAGAGTACCGACACCGCTTGGATAGAGAACGCATGCAACGCGAAGCGGATGAGTTACGCTATGAAATACCTGAGAGGGGGCCAACCCCTCGCATCCAAAGAGCTGAACAAGTATGAGAGGCGTAATCCGTTGGTGCAGGACAGGTCTCCACGACCTCGTCAAGCTCCACCTCCAAGACCTCATAGATTCGATATGGAGGCAACTCCCTGAAACAATGATGGGTACCTTCGAGCAAGAGCTTGATCGGGGTCATAGGTTTCGCCCGAGAGACTCCTCAAGAATTTTACGAGGAGTATGAACCGGAAGAGGAATATGTTGAAACTCCCCATCAAGGCGAGGAGGGATGCCATTCGGCCACCCCTCCATAGGCCTCCAGTTTACCGTAACTTGCAACAAGAGCGAACAAGAGAGGAAGAAATAAAATCTTCCGATGCATACCAAGCGCTATTGGAGCGTTTGGAGTCTATGGAGACAAAAGCTGCTGGGCATCAAAAACCCACATTACGTCTACTCCGCAGTAATCCGGTGCATCCCTCAGTGCCTACACCTCTTTACCCCGAACACTTCAAGTTGCCTCAATTGGCAGTTTTTAAAGGTGAAGAGGACGCACGGGAACACGTTACACGATTTCTAAGCCAATGCTTCGGCATCCAAGATAATGACGCATTGTTGCTTAGAACATTCATAACCACATTCACAGGCCCTGCCTCGGATTGGTTCACACAACTGCCCAAACACAACATAAGCAATTTAGATCAATTAGTAGACGCGTTTCTTGAACGCTTTGCCTTCAACACAAGGAAGAAGGCATCACTAAGTGATTTAGCGAGCCTCAAGCAATTTGAAGAGGAAACAATGGCAGCGTACGGGAATCGATGGAGAGCTTTGCTTTCTAGGTTACCCTACCGTCCTCCTATGTCTGATCTCACGCAGATGTTCGCAAAAAGTTGCTTAAAATCAATCTCTGGTCTATTGTTATTGCGACAATACGACAGCTTAGAAGAAGCTTTGGCGCAAGCCAGAGTCATAGAAGAGATTAAGATAGGCGAAGGCGCAATTGCCAAGCCTAAGAAGAAAGAGTGGAATAAAACCACTAAAGCTGGGACAACGCAACCACAACACGCTGCAGTCAACCAAGTTGCGATAAATGTTCCCGCGCTCGTGCAAGAAACGCAGCCTCAAAAGGCTAACTACCGAGCAGTGCCTCCTGCTTATGAAAGAGATAATAGAAGACAGGAGCAAAATTACCCGCGTCGCCCTAGGCAAAATTTCACCCCATATGCGGAGTCTAGGGACTCCTTATTTGACCGCTTGTCGGCGGCAAATTTAGTCACTCTTCCGGAAATCCAAATTATAGACCCTAACATTCCCAAGCCTAGGGGGTAGAGAGAGGAATTGTATTGTAGATTCCATAGGCGCGAGAGGACATGACTTGAATGGGTGCTTGGAAATTCAAAGACCTAGTCGAGGATTTGATCGACAACAGAACATTGGTTGTGGACAACCCCATCGCACCAAACAACCAACAAATGGGGGTATTCAAGGACCCCTTGCCTGCCCACGAGGCACAAACAAAACCACTCCAGATTAACGAGGTGCGACAAGATCTTCCCACACAGGGATTTGTGGGAATGATTAGCATAGTAACAAGGAACAGAAGGTACCCGACAGCTGCCCCTGAGGTAGCTACGAAGGAAGTTCCGGCAACATCGCATCCTCAACAACGCCCAACGCGGTTACCTCCGCCTAGACCTGAGGTCACGATACGAACCAAACTCACGCGAGTTTGCGGACCACGTCGGCTAGGCTGTCCATCTACGAGCTTATTCAACAATCGGCTCCCCATAGAGAAGCTCTTATGGACATTTTAAAAGCCATTGAATTACAACCCCACGAGGCAAATTCTTTCAACGCCTTCGTGGGACATGTGAAACAATGTACGGAGCCGGTCATCACATTCAGAGAAGATGAGGTCAAAACGATATCAAATGACATGGCAGATCCACCCCTGCACGTTATCGCGCGGGTCAACGGGATTCCGTACAAGAGAGTGCTGATAGATACTGGCTCGTCCAGTAACATCATAACCACTGCAGCCTTGAAGCATTTGAAGCTGCCAGCCTCTCACATCACAGCCTCCACGTACACACTCCGAGCTTTCAATGATGCAATATGCTCGACAGTCGGCACAGTCGTTCTGCCAGTCCAGGTAGGACAAAAGTCAATACCTAAACTGTGCCATGTCTTTGGAAGGTGAAATGGCTTATAATATCCTGCTAAGGCGGCCTTGGATCAGGGATATGAAATGTGTCCCTTCGATCGCCCACCTAGTGCTTGAAGTATGCTTATGAAGGAGAAATACATGTAGTCCCAATGGACTTAGAGCCCTTCAAGTATTGCAATGCGGTACAATTCATACCTCAATCGACCCTCCCTTCAACGCATTTGGATTTCCAATTAAATCCATCTAAACAAGGTCCAATACCGCGAGGCACCACTGGTGGCCAACAAGGCAAAATCCCAGCCGGGTGAGACTTCATCATCGGCTCCTTCATCATCAACGCCACCTATCATGGCCCAACAGAAGGACAAGGGAAAACAAATCATGGAAGAGGTTAAGCCCTTAGAAGAAAGGTTGCCCACAATTTCAACAATAACAAGAGAGGAAGCGCCCAACGCAACGGAAACCAAGATTCCCGAACCACCAAACATGGAATGGACTCGGGAAGGACTACCGTTTCCTCCCACCCAATCATCAACAATCACTGTTGAAATGGCCGATACGGGCACGGGGGAATACTTAGTGCAAAATGTTGTGGCAACCCCCACATTGGAGTCAGTACAAGACATGGGAAGACCTCGCCTTCCCATTGGAACAATCGTCCCTCTAGGCTACCCACCGAACCAGACAAATTTTGTGTATGGGGGCTTTGATCATGGTCTTGAACCATGCCAACAAAAGGAAGCAGACGAAGAGCCTTTTGTTGAAAACATCAATTATCTGTCAAACCCAGAATTTGCCCTAAAATATCTCGGCCAATGCAATTGGCATGGATACGGGCTCGGCCAGATATGAGTAAGGGATGCAGATCCTTTGCCAACCAAGATATCAGATGCCATATGACAAGTCGGGGGTAGGGTTCAACCATCCCCTGCCATTAGACATCTTGGTTGAAAATATGCAAGGCCTAGAAATAGGCAACAAGGGGGGATTGGCATTGGGTCCTTATGCCAATCCGAATACGAGAATACACATTGGGAGACTACCTCCCATGGTCAACAAACACCCCTGGCAGCAACGGTAATCCCTCTTCTTTGCTAGAGAGAGGCGAAAGTTCGGAGATTAATCCTCAAAGAGAACATCAACGGCTGCCGGACATCTTTACGAAGCTGTTCCCCTTAGAGGTTCCGGACGAAATAACACGAGTCTCAAGAGAATCGGGTCCCTCCACTAAGAGTGGAACAACCGCAATGGGACCAGATTAATTCACTGGAACGGGAAGAGTCCTCAACGTCGCAAGCAACAGATCCTTGAAGAGAATGAACAATTTTGGATCTATGAAAGTGATTCAGAAGATGAGGCGAGATGATCTATCTCGGACATGCGCGACAAAATCACCGCGCTCTAACTCATGAAGATCTAATGGGACGAGATGGGTATACTTGTTAGGACATGAATGGCACGTAGACCCAGCGAGGTGGGACCAAGTGTTAGACCTATGGCTCCAAATTCAAGATGAGCATCGTCCACCTCGAGATCCCATCATGACGGCAGTGCCGAGGGAAGACCCCGCCTTCCTTTTCACACATAGAGATGAATTTGCACCTAGAGAGGATCCATTCGTGCATGTTCCCGTAGAGCCAGAACCAGAGTATAGGGAACAGCTAAAAGAATCAAGTCATCACACCCGCGGTTACGGAGACCAAATTCATTCCATCCACATGATCTCCATTGATTTGACCGCACCCATCCGCAATCCGACCGATCCATCACGGTCATTGCATCTAGACATGGATGCCATCGACCGGGATCGCGTCAATTCACCATTGTCACCATCGAGTGCTGGCCTTTCGGTGAAATGCTTCATTTTACCCCAAGGACAACTCAGGATATTTTTCAAGCTGAAGAGGAACCCGAGGTTCCAAACGCAGATCTTAACTCAGCTGATGATATCCATTTAATCCCAACTCCACATCAGTTGGAGGACGGATCTCACATGTCAGTCGAGGAGACGACTGACGTAGACATCGGCACAGATTCAAAGAATCCACAGATTATCAGGTTGGGGGTAAGTCTTTCCCCCGAAGAGCAAGCCGAATATATTGCCCTTCTCAAAGAGAAGAAGGAAGTTTTTGCATGGTCGTACAAAGATATGCCAGGGCTAGACCCGTGGCTAGTCATGCACAATTTAACGCTTGATCCGAAAATCAAGCCTGTAAAGCAAAAACTAAGAAAGATGCACCCAACAGTGGCCTTGATGGTCAAAGACGAATTGCAAAAGTTGTTGGATGCACAATTTGTCATCTGCGTGGATTATCCGCCATGGTTGTCCAACATGGTTCCCGTCAAGAAGCCCGACGGGAGGATTCGCATATGCACCGACTTTCGAGACCTAAACAAAGCGAGTCCTAAGGATGATTTCCCCTTGCCAAGCATCGACGCATTGGTAGACGCTACAACAGGTCACGAAATGCTCTCCCTAATGGACGGTTTCTCAGGATACAATCAAATTCGTATCAATCTTGAAGACCAACTCAAAACGGCATTCACAACGCCTTGGGGGACATTTTGCTATAAGGTCATGCCTTTTGGCCTTAAAAACGTTGGCGCTACATACCAACGTGCTATGACGTATATCTTCCACGATTACATGCACAAAACTTTGGAAGATTACATGGATGATTTGTTAGCCAAGTCTCTCTTGCGCTCAGATCATCTCGGTGACTTAAGCAAGATTCTCGATCGCCTCATAGAGCATAAGGTCGAGTCGAATCCCAAGAAGTGCGTGTTCGGCGTCACATCTGGAAAACTCTTGGGTTTTATAGTCTCAAAGAGAGGCATCGAAGTGGACCCAAACAAAGTCAAGGCAATCCTTGAAATGGCTCCCCCAACCACTATCAAGCGGCTCGAAGTACTGCAAGGAAAGGTCGCGTCGATTAAACGCTTCATAGCGCAATTATCCGACAAATGCCGACCCATGAACAAATTATTGCACAAGGGGGTCACATTTCATTGGGATGACGAGTGCCGATCGACCTTTGACGAAATCAAACAGTACTTGGCTTCGCCGCCAGTATTGGCACCACCTAGACCAGGTGTGCCGTTCTACTTATACATCTCAGCTATCGAGGTGGCACTGGGCGCAATGCTAGCCCAGAAGAATGAACTTCACAAAGAACAGGCTACTTACTATCTTAGCCGCACCACTAGTCGATTACGAACTTAACTATGCATACGTTGAGAAACTCTGCTTGGCAGTGGTGTTTGCTACCAAAAAGCTACGCCACTACATGCTGAGCAACACTACGTATGTTGTGTCTAAGGAGAATCCATTGCGATACATGATGAGTCGTACTTATCATAGTAGTCGCACGACGAAATGGATCATGTTGTTGACGGAATTTGACATTGAGTTTATTGGGCAAAAATCTATAAAAGGACAAGTCATAGCCGATCAACTAGCGAGAGGCTCCTCTTGAAGACGATCAGCCTCTGGTCATAGAACTACCCGATGATGGGGTCTTCCATGTCTGAGAATCGCTAGATTCTGATGAGCCTGAGTCTCAGGCCGACATAACCTTATTTTTTGATGGTTCTAAATGCGAGCAAGGGGGTGGCGCAGGAATTGTATTCTTCACACCGCGGGGCGCTCCAATGCCCCTGTCATTTAAATTAAACTTCCAGTGCACCAACAAAAATGGAGAATATGAAGCCTTGCTCCTAGGTCTTCAGACAGCAATCGCCATGAACATCAAAAGATTGAACATCTTTGGCGATTCGCTGTTAATCGTCAATCAAGTCAAAGGGGTATATCAATGCAAATGCCCAGTTCTAAAGGCCTATAAAGCCCTCATGGACAAATTCTTGGCAAAACTTGAGTGGTATGACATCGAGGCACTCCCTCGATCATCGAATCATTTTGCGGACACAATGGCCTCCTTGGGGTCACTAATCCCGCAAGACCTTTCCGGTGATATAACAACCATTCGAGGTCAAAACCTTATCGCAACCCGCGATGGAGCGCGCAAGCTCGGACTTGACGCCAGGAGTCCACATGATCCAGATCGAACCATCTTCGGATAAGATCTTTCGAATCTTAGACTGTTTGAAACGTGCCAGTTGGGGGTCTTTGTTTTCCCCCACTCCCATTAATAGCAACACAACGCTATTCTTACAAGTTCTATCCCAATCAGCATTTGTTAGGGAAGAACTTCAAAAGGGATTGGTTGTTCATACTGTCGAGGTTTCTGATAAACAGGACTGGTATTTACCCATAAGAGACTACCTCAAGTTAGGTAATCTTCCCTTTGGATTGACGCACGCCGCAAAACGAACATTCAAACAGAAAGCGGCAAAATATGTCTTGATAGGAGACATTTTGTATCGTCGCGACTATGACGGAATTCTTCTTCGATGTTTGGACCAGCAAGATTCCACTTGGGCGATCGCCCAAGCGCATGACGGTACATGTGGCGGCCACTTCAGTGGTATGGCCATTGCAAAGCGCATTCTTCGCATGGGCTATTATTGGCCATCTTTAGAGCGAGATTGCTGCACGTATGTCAAGAGGTGCATGAAATGTCAACATCATGCCAATTTAATGCACGCACCTTCCCAGGCCCTACAGACAGTCCAGTCTGCTTGGCCATTTTTGCAGTGGGGCCTCGATCTAATCGAAAAGATCTCCCCTGCATCGTCAGGCCGTCACACGTTTATCATAACGGCCACAGAATATTTTACCAAATGGGTGGAAGCAATTCCGTTAACCTCTACGACAGGACCCCGCATTGCGGAGTTCATTTTGCATTACATCATATGTCATTTTGGTATTCCATCCAAAATAATCTCGGATAATGGGCCATCATTCAAGAACAAAGACGTGCGTGCTTTAACCACAAAGTACAAAATTCAGCACAACTTTTCAACACCCTATTATCCGCAAGCAAATGGGCAAGCAGAGGCGTCAAACAAAATGCTAGTCGCCATCCTTAAAAAGACCGTCGCAGACAGTCATAAGGATTGGCACATACAAATCCCACTTGCCCTTTGGGCTTATCGCACTAGCATTCGGACGCCCACTGGGGCAACTCCGTTTTCACTGGTGTATGGCTCAGAGGCAGTAATGCCTCTCGAGTTGGAAATTCCTTCCCTGCGCATATCAATGCAGGAGTTCATCGATGATAACACTACGCGGCAAGCCCGATTAGACCAACTTACGTTGCTTGACGAACGACGCGTTAATGCTCTCGAGCACTTACGTATCTATCAAGAGCGGCTTAAGAAAGCTTACAACATGAAAGTTCACCTAAGAGACTTTCGGGTTGGTGATTTGGTTTCGAAGGAAAACCAACAAAACTCTAATTTGCCGTCCCATATGAGGGACAAATTCATAGCAAATTGGTTAGGTCCTTATGTCATTGATAGTAAAATAGGACCCGGGACGTACCGGCTAGCTTCTCTTGACGGTATCAAGGAAACAGAACCCTTGAATATCAGTCATTTGCGACCATTTCATATCTAAGAAAGCCATATCCCAAAAAAAAAAAAAAAAACTCCAAGGATTATCGCAATCTCTTGGTCAACCCAAAAAGCTCCAAGGATTATCGCAATCTCTTGGTCACCCAAAAAGCTCCAAGGATTATCGCAATCTCTTGGTCACCCAAAAAGCTCCAAGGATTATCGCAATCTCTTGGTCAACCAAAAAGCTCCAAGGATTATCGCAATCTCTTGGTCAACCAAAAAGCTCCAAGGATTATCGCAATCTCTTGGTCAACCAAAAAGCTCCAAGGATTATCGCAATCTCTTGGTCACCCAAAAAGCTCCAAGGATTATCGCAATCTCTTGGTCACCCAAAAAGCTCCAAGGATTATCGCAATCTCTTGGTCAATCCCAAAAAGCTCCAAGGATTATCGCAATCTCTTGGTCAACCAAAAAGCTCCAAGGATTATCGCAATCTCTTGGTCAACCAAAAAAGCTCCAAGGATTATCGCAATCTCTTGGTCACCCAAAAAGCTCCAAGGATTATCGCAATCTCTTGGTCAACCAAAAAGCTCCAAGGATTATCGCAATCTCTTGGTCAAAACCAAGGATTATATGCAATCCAAAAAAAAAAAAAAAAAAAACAAAACAACAAAAATCATCAAAAACAACAAATATTTGCATCTCAATTCTAGGCATACTCAAATTCATCAAAAAATTCATATTCTCGCACCTCATCTTCACCTTCACCAAAAACAATCCATCAAAATTACAAAAATACATAGTTGCATTAAGCATTGCATCCATACATTGCATATTTGTAGTCATACAGGTCAAAGGCACCATAGGCTGCAATAGCTCTGATAGTCCATCTTGTTCCGCATTGTCTCGTGTTACAAAAACAACAAAAACACCAAGCATAACTTTTACCACACTACGGTCGGTGGTCCAGGAATGTACCAAGAGTTTCGATGATTCAGTCATCATTTTCCTCTTTAGCCATGTAGTGTATCAAGTCGAACAGATTTTACGAAGGTAGAGTCATACTTGAAATACACCTTGTTACGTAACATCCCAACACAAATCAAAACACTAAAATTCCCAAATTGTGTGAACGAAAGACGAAACCTGCAAAATAATCTAGGTCACCACAAGCGAAACGGTTATCTTGCTCATCCCCCTATGCGAATGACCCCTAGAATGCTGAGAGTTGGCAAAAGGACAAGCATCCTCCCTACCCAATTCCCTAAGAATCCCTAAAGTTCTCAATAGTTGCAAAACACAAAAAATTTGCAAAATGTCAAAACTCCAAAATTTGACAAACTACAGTGCACACATCAAAAGGCACAAACAACAGTGATTTTCGTCACTCCATAACCCCAATCCCTTGCTCGAAAGAAAAACAAATCAAAATAAACAGTGATCTCATCACTACAATGAGCAAGTATCCCAATACAATTGAAGAAAAGAAGGGAGTTGAGCTTGAATCCCTGGAACTCTCGGCATTCTATAGGTCATAAGGCAAGCTTCAGTACCAATTTGGTTGATAGCCTATCGGTAATGAAGTAAACCTCCCGCATGACGATATATCTGTCACATTAACTTGCGTACAAGATCAATGTTTGCATGTGGATGAGCTAGCTTATGGCATCCTGGATTACACCGCAGATTAATCTTAGTACATATAACAAAGGAATTCGTGGAGCTAATTAGGTGATCCTCGGTACGAGGTTCGGTTGAAAGCCCATCGGCATCGGCGGTATCCTAACAAATACCACTAAATGAACTCAATTGCACACACGGGGATGTGAAATAACTTGGTCAAAAACAAGTCCGATTCATACCTTGGTCAAAAAGTCTTGTAAGATAAAGTACAGTCATGGCTAGTGAGTTAAAAACGCTCCGAGTCTCAGAAAACCTTAGCTACATTTCTAAACCAACTGCGCTACTTTTCATCCTTACAATACCATCAAAAAAATACAAAAAAAGAAAAACCAATGTATACATACAAAGTCATGCATCACAGCAATCGCCTAAAAACAAAATAACTGAGTTCTAAACAGTCCTATGGTGCCATAGCCAAACATCACAAATCCCATTCATCCATTTCATATCTGCATATCACATATAAATCAAAAACATTTGCATTCATCATAGCATATGCATCCATCAAAATAAATCAACATGCATACATCCATATTCATCAACCATCATGCACAAGATCAAAGAAAATCAAAACAACAAAAACAACAAATAAATGCAACACAAAAACAAAAAGCAATAAACATTGCCAGACACAAGTGCTCTTGCACTTAACCTCTTGGCATAGAAAAATTGATGTCGGGGTCTACAATTGTCACTATCCTACTCCCTAAGAAGGCTACCATAGCCGGACCGCTCCACGGGAAGATGGATTTTTGACAATTTCATCCCCAAATGACGTCACAAAAAAAAAAAAAATCAAAAATTCAACAAAAACAAAAGCAATAAACATTGTCGGACACAAGTGCTCTTGCACTTAACCTCTGGGCAAAGAAAATCGATGTCGAGGTTCAAATTATCTCTCTCCTACTTCCCCAAGAAGGCTACAATAGCCGGACCGCTCCACGGGAAGTTAGATTTTCGATGATTTCACCTCATTACGGCATCACCAAAAGGGTTAACACCCACCAAAAATAGGTCCAAATGTTGGAAAAATTGCACACGCTTAACGGTAAACCCTCTAAAGGCACCCTTGCACAAGTCATCTTGGGTCAAGCGACTCGTCGCTTCTCTCACGAAGGTCATTCCCTCATCGATTCGTCGCTTGAGGGGGTAGTCACACTTAGTCACCAACCAACAATCACACACCCAATTAAGGAAAATGACATGCATTCAAAGAATCATTGACAAAGACAATCACGCTCCTGCTTGGGGCAATAAACAAGCAACAATCAAATCAATCAAACACTTGGCATTTCGTGAATCATGAACACAAGGTTCCCCCCGAGGATAAAAACGCCCTTTGCCTGTTCATGGTGATCAATGTCTAAGTTCAAGTCACACCTCACCAAAATAGGTTAATACTTGAAATCAAATTCCTTAGCTCGTCGAAGCAAGGATTCAAGAATGCATGCCCTTTCCATACTTGGGGCATCAAAAGTTGGTTAGGTTACCAAGAAACCCTAATCATTAGTGCTTTGGTTATCTATTTTTGCTCAGCCCTGCATCACCTGCAGCGCTTCCCAAAAAGGGGCATCTGTAGACACCAAAACAGCACCAATCCGATTATGTGACTGCAAACACTGATCGCTTTGACAAACACAGCCCCGGGGCAGCCCTCAGAGGTTAAACAGTGGTCTTAACCACTTTCATAGCAATTTTGTAAGGTCAAGAAGCAATTTGGCACACTTGGACACTTTGCCTAGTATTCGTCTCACCCAGGGACGAATTCTAAATAGAAATCGATCTCACCCGGGACGATTTCTGAAATCGATCCCTGGGTGGGACGAATTCTAAGCTTAACGGGCAAAAAGACAAATGGCGCCAAGTGGCAGCCCAGAACAGTCAGTTGATGACTCTGCCTCGCACGCGTGTGTGGGTGGACAGAGAGGCCGTTTGAGGACTGTCACAAGGGCATTTATCAAAGCCCAAGTCAACGGAGGACTCCCCTCCCTCATGGGAAGACAAGGCGCCACATGGCGCCTATGACCAACACATGGCATTTGTGCTTCCCTCCCAAAAGAGACCCCATGGGTCTATAAAAGGTGGGACTTTTCTCACCCAAGATATCGAGGTTGAAGGAGTTTTCAAGCAACGAAGTGTTGCCGAGTTGAAGACCCACTTGCATCCCTTTTGGTTCACCTTCCCACATCCACCAATCTCTTTTGCAAGGGAGGTTGTTGGGTGGCTTTTGGAAGCTTGAATCTGACCTAAATCCAACACATGGACACTTGAACCAACCAATTCGCCGACCCCCCAATCCTAAGAGGTTTTGGGCCCATCCCAAGTGGATTGGCGCCGGAATCAAGTGCCAACGGTGGGAGGCCCACTTGGGCACCCCGCACTTTCTTAGGTTTTAGAGCATTCTAGATTACTTTTTCATGTTGCATATTGTGTTATTTCATTTGGTGAACTCATAGCTGCAATTTCGTAACTTTTGGTCAAACTCTAGTATGTTTTGTGTCGCTTTGTTGTTTCACCGACTTGCGGGAGGCGAGATCAAATTCCCGAGGGTAGAGGCCAAATTGGGAGAATCCGACCATCCGGGTCATCCCAAAATGGCCCCAATTACATAACCCCCTTGTTTGCAGGCGTTTTGGAGGCCTCGGGAGTCGACATTGGAGCGTGTCGGTTCGGCTTCTTCAACACGGAAGAATTCGTCCCACCCAGGGACGATTTACAATCAGAAATCGTCCCACCCAGGGACGAATTCCGGTTGAAGGCAGATTGGCCGATTGTCTTAGTGGCAATGGCCTCTTGGTAATATTTTCTGTCTTCGGCAAGTTTTCGAGTTGTTTAGAATCATTTTGTTTCTTGTTTTAGATAAATGTTTGCATGCATCTTTTGATGATTTTAGAAGAACGAACACTTTTCACTTGCAGCAGGTGCTACTGACATCTTGGTTGTTTCTTTGTTCGCGGGAGAAGCAGCGGAGGTGAAGAACTCATCGACATCAGCGGCGGCATCATCTTGGCCCGCCCATTGCAATCGTGGGCACGCGGAAAGAGGAACATTGAGTGATTGTAATCGAATTCTTTTAACGCTCCTAGCCCCCGAAAAGGGAGGAGACGTCATTGTAAGAGAGATCAAGGGATATTAATGAAAGGGCTGTGTTTTCTCCATTTGCTTGTGTCTCTTCCAATGCGTTTCTTTTCCATTTCATGCACTTTACGTTTCTAGGACTTAAGCGCATTTGGTTTTGGTTATATTGCAATTAGTGTTTCCTTTGCCCGGAATCTCGTGCTTTCACTCATAATTCTTCAAACTCAAATTATATTTTGATTTTGGTCTTATAAGCAGCATAATTATTCCTCCTCAATAGTTGGAAATCGAGAAACAAGATCTTTGATAATTTCTAACGAGTATATATAAGGTTATGCTTGTAGGTTGAATTAGGTGTAAAACTGTGAGAAAACAATGTCTTATCAAACAAAATAATATTAAGTAGAGGAAATATCCATCCTCTAGAGAATATTCTTTAAAATATTCCTTGCATCTTAAAATATTATGTGTGCCTTTCCTTTTCACATGCAATCAAAGAAAGAAAAAATAACAATATATTTGCTTTAGTAGTTTTCCCACTCTCAATCTGGGATATTTAGAAATTATTTTTAAAAATGTTGAAGGTTGGATTTTTACTTTGTTTTGAAAAACGTCCATGTGTTCTATTATTCATCCAATTTTGTTTGCTAACATGTTAGTATTTGGTTGGTTCTCCAGACAATAGATTTATGGTACCGTACTTGGGCACATTTTGTGTTAGAATTTCCCAAAATAGACATCCATAATATTACATAAAATATGAAGAAAGAGTAGAACTGATTGATTTATTCCAAGGATCAACTTTGTATAAATAGCAAAGTTGATCATTGAGAGTCATTGGATTACAACAACTCATCAAACCTGATGAAGACACCACTGAGTGTTCTCCTGACACATAGAGGAGTGGAAACTCAAGTGTGTCTATCCTAGTAGAACTTAAGAGAATATTCACTTATTCTAACACCCCCCCTTAAGTGATACTAGGGGAGTTTAGTACAAATGAGTCTCGAAAACAATACCTCATGAGGTACTCATGTACAATGACTTCTTTTTGAAGAGATGGTAAAAAAGCTATGGGAAAAACCATCAATTAAAAAGGAAGTAAGGAAGAGGCTTGTCTTCGGATGATGAATATTGTCCTCTTAATACAATAAGAATGATGAGTCCCGACAACATGGCCTAATGAGGTACTCATTTACAATATATATAGATGGTGAAAAAACCCCTTGGGGAAAAATCAACTATCACAACTTATTTTTGAAGAGATGGTAAAAACCCTATGGGAAAAACCATCAATCAAAAAGGAAGTAAGGAAGAGGCTTGTCTTCGGATGGCGAAGATTGTCCTCTTAATACAATAATAATGATGAGTCCCAAAAACATGGCCTGATGAGGTACTCATTTACAATATATATAGATGGTGAAAAAACCCCTTGGGAAAAACCATATTTCACACAAAAAATATCCAAGATAGAGGTATGTCTTCGGATGGTGAAGATTGTCCTCATAATATACATGTTGTTGGAGAGATGATAAAAAAACCACAAGGGAAAAAACCATTCTCCAAACATTATAATGAGAGGTGGAAGATCTTTGTGTCAATGTAGTTGTATTACTCCAAGTTTATCTCGCAACTAAAGGTAACGCAGAGAAGGAAATGACTTGGTGAAGATATCTACCATTTGATTCTTAGTTGGAATATAGTCCAAGTATATATCCTCGTTCTGAATATGCTGTCGTATGAAGTGCATGTGTATCTCAATGTGCTTGGTGCATTGATGCTCAACCATATTGCATGCAATATGAATTGTACTTTGATTATCACACCAAATATTTATAGGCTTTTCATGGGAGAAATCAAATTCTCTCAGAATTTGACAAAGCCAAAGAGCTTCCTAACTAGCTAAAACTATTGCCATGTATTCTACCTCTGTAGAAGATAAGGCTACTGCTTGTTGTTTCTTGCATAACCAGGCTATTGGTGAAGAATCAAGGCAAAAGACATAGCTTGAGGTTGAACATTTATCTTCTACTGAACCTGCCCAATTTGAATTCGTGTAGCCAATGATATCCATGGATTTTCCCTTATATAAGAGCCCAAAGTGCGTAGTGCCTTGCAAGTAATGGAGGATTATTTTTGTTGCTTGCCAATGATTGAAGTGAGGTTGATGAGAGAATCTGGATATTAGGCCAACAACATATGAGATATCTGGGTGAGTATGAGTAAGGTATAATAGACTTCCTACAAGATGATGGTATAGAGTTGCATCACATAGAGGGGATGAGCAGGAAGTACTAAGATTAATTCCATATTGAAAAGGGGTAGGAGAAGGTTTACAATATGTCATTTTAAACCTTTGAAGAAGATCTAGTGTGTAATTTTATTGACACAATGAAATTCCTACATTTTTTTGACTTATTTGAATCCCAAGGAAGTAATGAGCTAAACCTAGATCAACCATTTCAATTTTTTTAGAGAGAGTCTTTTATAGTCTGAATGTGAGTGAAATTACCACCAATGAGAAGAATATCATCAACACATAGAACAAGAATGGTGATTTTACCTTCATCTTTCCAAATGTAGACTGTGTTATCAGACTCACAATGAGAAAAACCTGCGAAAAGATAAGGAAGGAGTCCATATTTTCATACCAAGATCTAGGGGCTTGTTTGAGGCCATAGAGAGACTTTTTTAGCCTACAAACAAGAGAGGAGTCTTGAGTGAAACCAGAAGGTTGTTCCATGAATATTTCTTCTTTTAAGTCCCCATGTAAGAAAGCACTTTTTACATCCATTTTATAGATAAGCCACTTTTGGAAAGCAGCCAGAGAAAGAACCAATCTAACATAATCCATTTTAGCAACTAGAGCAAAGGTTTCTGCATAGTCAATACCTTCAATTTGATAAAAACCTTTGGCTACTAGGCGAGCTTTGTGTTTGTCTATTTCTCCATTAGGCCCATATTTTATTTTGTAGATCCATTTACAATGAACTAACTTCCTTCCTTTGTGCAAGGGAACTAAATCCCATGTTTTGTTTTTTATTTAGGAAGAAAATTCATTTTCCATGGAATCATCCCATTCTTTAATACCTATTGCTTCTTTGAAGGATTGAGGATCAGAGGAAATAGACTTTTAGACAAGACCAATGCCTATGGGGTTGGTTGATCTAGTAGATGGAAGATTTTGGATGTAAGGAGTAGCTTATTTAACAATGGTGCGGGCCCATTTTGGCATAGTGGAAGGAGTAGAAGGATATGAAAGACATTGAGTTGGAGTTATAGGTTCTTCATTTTGATTATCAATTTCTATGTTAACCTCAAGAGTTGGCTCCCATATTGAGGTTCTACTATAGGAGAGGCTTATGGAGGAAGAGGGGTTGAGGTCTTTTGAGGGATGTTTTCAAGCTTCCTATGGAAAAGCCTCTGAGTTGAGGATCAAGGAGCTTGCTTTCTTCCTCACTTCGTATGATTTTTGCTTTTCTTATCTAGAGCCTTCCTTTTCTTCTTTGGGTTGTGCCCAAGGCCCAAATTTTGAAGAAGGAAACTCGGTTTGGCTGACTGCTTCTTCATGTTAATGGTAGTCTTTTGAGTTGCGGTTTTGATTATTGACGTTGCTCCCCAAAACTTTGAAGTTTCTTGATGGAGCTGATTTGCCTTTCCTTTATGTTCGTTTCCTTTCGTCCTTTCGAGGTTTGGGAGAGATGTGTGATGATGCTGTTTGTAGAAAGTTGAGAACTTTCCCCCTTTTGTGGATTTGCTTGTTTGAAAAAGGCTGTTTTCAACTAAGGATTTGAAGACTTTAAAGTGGGTAGAACTCCTTTTATTTTTAGGAGAGCCCAAGTTCTTCTAGAAAGTATAAAGGTCTAGCTTTTTGCTCCTTGAAATAAGGTTGAAAATCAAGTCTATGGTTGTTTAGAGGGTGAGGCTTTGAAACTCTTGGGGGAAAGGTCTTGTGTTGCTTTCAAATCGAACCATAATTGAGCTTTACTTTTCTTTGGGTGTTCTCTTTGGTTGAACAGATATTTCATGCCAAATTTTACTTTTAAGATAGCCATGAGCCACAAAACAAGATGCCCCTTATGGACATTTGAATCCTTTGAAGTGAAATAGGTGAGTGTTGTTATTAATATCTCCTTTGGATATGAGAGAATGGGGGTCTTGAAAGTATCTTATCTCAACTCTTGTTGGAGAGAAGAGAATTATTTCCCCTTTCCAAAAGTACAAATTTGATAGACGAAGAGGAGATTTGTGATAATGTTTGGAACATAGAGAAAATTATTTATAGAGCCACCATTAATGGTTATGTCACCCTTTCCTTTAACTGGGATAAAGGAATATTTGCCCACTTCTATGCTACAAGTAGAACTAAATGAGATAGAAGAGAATGACTCATCTGAAGAAGTCATGTAATAAGTAGCTCAAGAATCTAGGACCTATTAATTAGAGGAAGAATTGGAGGTTTTCCCTTGAAAATTTAGGGCTTTCCCCATTTTCTTTTTTTTCTCTATATTTTGATCCTTCATAGTTGCCTCTAGTTGTTGTAACCTTTTTCAACATTTATTTCCAGAATGACCATTCTTTTTGCAGTGAGTACGGGTCATGGGATTCCTTTCCTTATTTTTGAATTTTTCTTTAGAAGAGGTGGAGACTAATAAGGATTTTTAGGAAGAGGAAGAGGACTCATATCTTACAATTTTAGTTTCTTCCCTAGTTAGTCTATCACAAAACTATTCTAAAGAGGGCATTTTAAAGGTTGTGCCAAGAGCATATTTTATAGATAGAAAAGTGGTTGCAAATATTTGAAATGCACTACTTAGTTTAGAAATAATTAGATAGATGCACTCTTCTTCAGTCTTAGTCTTCCTGTTGCCTTTTTATTGAGAGGACTTCATTGAATTTGGTGAGGAAGTCAAAAATACTGCTAAAGTCTTCAAGAGACAAATTATTATTTCCGCTTCTAGTTGCATTTATCTTATTTGATCTACTTTTACAAATAAATTTCTTAGTTTCTCCCAACTTTCATGAGGAGTTTTACAATCTATAATGTGAAACCAAAAACTTTCATGAACAATAGAGCTAATAATACCCATTGTTTCATACATTTTCTCTTTGTGAACAAATATTTCATATTCTTCTTCAAACTCAAGTTGCTTTTCTTCTAAAATGTGTATGAGCCCTTTCTGAGAAATGAGATTTAAAATTTTGGGCTTCCATGTATGATAGTTATGAGGAGTAAGAAGATCAATTATATTCATTGAATTTATTTTAAATTGAAGTTATCCCAAAGTTCCTTCCTTTAACTTTAATTTGAGAATGCAAGGGATATTATTTACAGAAGCCTTAATGAAATACTAAATACCTCAAAATTATCCACCCTTACTAGAGGGATACTATAAGTAATATGAGAAAATAATATGAGTTTGAGGCTAAAGAGAATAAATATGCCAATATTTTTTTTAAGAATCAATAAAAAATGCAAAATACCTGCCCTAATGAGAGGGAAACTATAAGTATTTTGATTTTTGTTGAGTAAATACTGATAAAGAGAACAAATATGCTAGGCCTATATTAATATTTCTCAAATACCCGCACTTATGAGAGGGAAACTATAAGTATTGACTATATATGATGCTTGCAACATAGGCTATAATATCCATACCTTTATTGGTAATATTATTAACCCACCCTTACTTGAGGAAAACTATAAGTTAAATAAGATGTCCAAGTTTGACAAGTGATGTTTTTTGTTTGTCTCTATAATGTTTTAGAATAGTTTAAAATAGTTATTTTAATTTTGAAAATAAACAATTATAAATATGAACTCTTTTAGAAACTTGTAATTGAGAATATTTTATATAATGATATATATAAAAAAAGAGCTTTAAAGAAATTTTAAGTTTTGTTAAATGGATGAAAATAATCAAACATAATATTTTGTGCAAGATTTTTAACAAAAATGAATTCCTTTAAATGAGAGTGTTATAAAAAGATAAATACAGATATTTTTAAGCAATTTAATATCTATTAAATTAGAAAATATAATATTTTATAGAGATATGAAGATTGTGGACACTAAAAAAATCATATAGAAGAACACCCTTTTTTATAATATGAAATGATTTAAAATTTAACCAAACATATAATTTTAAGCAAGATTTTGAAAGGAATTATTTATTTTGATGCAAGTGAGGGTAAATTAAAAATGATTTATAGAGAGATATATAAGAAATATATATATATCTTAAACTAAAAAATTTAATAAATTTAGAGAGATATGAAGATTTTAGACTCTAAAAAATCATGTAAATGAACACCCCCTACAAAATATAAAGAACGAATGGTGCAAAAAAGGTACCCAAAACCCCCCCTCAAAAAAGATATTTTATTAAATTCTTACAAATGACTCATTTCATTTTCGTCCTCGAAAGGGGCAAAGCAAAATATGAGTTAGAAATTAAACTAAATAAAATAAGGGAGTAAAAAGAATGGTTTTACCTTCGAAATTCAAGGGAAAAAGACATTACAATGATATTTTAAAATTTAACCATATGATAGAAGAAAACCAATTTTTTTGCTTGCGCATGATAAGAAAAGACATCCAGGAAAGCCGAGGAGACGAAGTGAGTTTTTACGCTAGATGAAGCCACTAGCTATCATAGTTTCACTGTATTGAATGCAGGTGAAAGGCTCTACTATGGTCATTGATGAAAGCACCGTTCAACCTTTCTTCTGCACTATGGTCTTCAAAGACGTTCTCTACCATCGAGGCCATAGTCTAAGGTCTTCGAAGACGAAGATACCTATGCGAAATAACCTGAACCTACAGAGAAAAAAACATAGGTGAACAAGGAAAAAATACATACTAAAATTTGAAATTAATATATATCATATAAAGTGTCTCCTCTCAGTGCTTCGAAAGAGGGATCAAAGCCTGCAACAAAGGAGAGTTAGACGATATTGATATAAATAAATTTTATTAGAATATTCTTTAGCTTATGTTGCAATGCTTAAGCAAAATTATCTGCACAAATATAAGTTAGATAATTGATAAAAAAATATGAATCCAGATAACTACATAGGATGGAGGAGAGCCATTTGCATATTAGTAACTAAGAGTGAATCCACTTAATATTGGTGATTCATATCATCCTGGTTTAAAGGTGACTTTGAAGGTGATCGCCAAAAAAGCAAACGAACACCAAGGAGGAGCAAGATACGAAATATAATGATGTTAAATGTAAATTTTAGTGACATAATAGATCAAAATAATTTTATAGGAGTGCCAAGCATTAAATGGGGATGCCACAATTCGTATCTCCATGAAAATGAGATTTATCTTCAAAGGCGTAACATATCGTTGGCACTCAAAAGTAAATGGGTGCCATGATACGATAGCTTTAAAAGCTTCCTGAGAACAACATGATGGCAGCAAAAAAAACTTTTACCCTTTCAATGAAATTATAAAAGATATTTTAAAGGAGCGAAAAGTGTTAAATGGGGAGGCCACGATTCATATCTCCATGAAAGGAGATTTTGATATCGATGGTGTAACGTATCTTTGGCGCCCAAAAGAAAAAGGGTGCCACGATACAATAGCTTTGAAATATTCCTAAGAGCAACGTGATGGTAGCAAATAAAATCCTTTGCCTACAAAAAAATAACATCATAGAAAGGGATATCCCTTTTTATCGAGTTGCTATATAAGTTAAGACTTGAAAAATGAGTGAATTTTTTGAAATAAGTATATATTATAGTGGGTAATAAAAAATTTACTCTAATATTCAAACAGACTTCTTTCTTTCACAAGATAGAAGGAGGTAAATAAAATTCAGAATAAACCACATATATATATTTCAAAAAAAAGTTAAAAAAAAAATCTTATTGAAGACTTAGATCCAAAAAAAGAGAAGCCAACATAAGAATCAAATAACCAACTCCTAAAATCTCAAAGAAATAATTCTAGTAAGATCTATCCTGCTCTGGTACAATGTTAGAATTTCCTAAAATATACATGCACAACATTACACAAAATATGAATAAAGAGTAGAATTGATCGATTTATTCCAAGGATCAACTTTGTATAAATAGTAAAGTTGATCATTGAGAGTCGTTGGATTACAAAAACTCATCAAGTCTAATGAAGACCCCACTGAGAGTTCACCTGACACATGGAGAAGTGGAAAATCAAGTGTGTCTATCCTAGTAGAACTTAAGAGAATATTCACTTATTCTAACATTTTGTAATTCAATGAATTTTATACTTCTAATCTGCATTTATAGTAAGATATCTCTAATTTTGTTAGAGGTAAGAATTATTTTAGGCATACACCTTACTTGTCAATAGTGCTTCAATTGTCTACTTCATCTTCTCCTCATTGGAGTCAATAGTGTGAGTGCTCTGATAAGAAATTGTATAACATCTTAGGTATATCATCATCTTGATGTCTTTCTTACTATCGATGAGGAAATTGTATAAATTTCACTTTTGCTTTTTAATGGCTTCTATTTCTCCAATGGAGTATGTTTTGGAGGGAATTTTGATACTTTCAAACCATGAGAATGTTGAAATGTTTCTTGATCGTCCAGATTAATTTGATAATTTGTGCTTATATTGATACGTCTTAATTTGGTACAGTAAGTCTTGCTTTTACATATTGCCTGATTGGTCAATATGTATCGTATGCTTTTGGATGGATGGAAGTCTTTTCATTCAGTTTGCAATACCTTTTTTAACCTCTTACTTGAGATGTTTCAAATAAGTTCACTTCAATTGATTATTTTATACTATATAAATCTCTAAATATTCTATATTTTGTAAATGGTCGTAATATATATTACCTATGAAATTTCTTGATGTTGGAAACAAATTGTTGCTTTATGCCTATGTCTTATTTGTTTGAGACAATGAACTTTTTGTTTGTGTGAACCTTATGGAGATTAGTTTTTGTTCTCTTTCTATGCACCTCGTGGGGATTCCTTGCTCTCTCAATGGTTCTACTATATAGCACCACAATGCCTTTTTCTATTTGGTGCCTATGCTTAGATGTTTTTCTTATGATTTCCAATATTTTGACAAATGTTGTATCACCTTCAATCATATGTTTACAAAATTATTATGACATAATTTTTTGCCTTAAACTAATTCTTGGTAAGATTTCTTATCATGGGATCACTTCTTTTGTTATGTATTTGACAAGATTTTATATCATAAGACTCTTATTAGCAAGGGTTTGGTCCTTAGCAAGGCTCTTTTTACCGTAATACCAATTCTTTAACAAAGAGCTCTTTTGAAACTTTTCCATGTCAAAGCTTTAAAAGGATCAAAAGGAGAGAGAATATTTGTTTTACCTACTTTGATATCACATATTAAAAACTACTTCGATAATTTTCATCATAAAATAATAAATATTTAAATACATTAAATGACATTTTTAACCTAACAAACAATAATAGATATATAAATACATTGAATACCCATTTTTAATATAACAAATTTTTACCTTATCTTACAACTACCCTTAAGTTTTAATGCATACATAATCTTTGTAAAAGTTGGTTATTTCACATAAACTATAATGGAATAATTCTAACATACTCTTAAACTATAATGGAATAATTCTAACATACTCTTAAGGAATTGGTGAACCATAAAAGCCTTTTCAAATTGAGATTATAGGAGACCAAACGGAACTTTTTGATTTGCGTCCTATCACTAGATGTTTGCACAATCATAATGCATATATGAGGATGATTAGGCAAAATGATAAGTGAGAAGTATTTTTAGGATGAAGGATTTAGATATAGTTTTAGTTCTCTATATACTTAAAAAACACTTCAATTCTAATCAATATGAATACAAAAAAATTGCGTAAATATAACTTAAATATTTGTTCGCAAAAGAATAAACAAAGAAAAATAAACCAAAAGTATAATTTAGTTAATATATGCATTTAGATTTTTAAATATATTTGAAAAAAATCTTATGATATGCAATAAAGATAACGCCTACCTGGTCATTCAAACACAAGGAAGATAACATAGTTGGCGTCCATTATCACGAAATTAACATTATAATGATTTTATTTATACGATAAGCTAACTGATTATACTTCACTTCACAACCAAATTATTTTTATAAATTAATTCGGTGGGGTTTACAAAATTATAGCCTACGGAGTTTTTGGCATTTCCAACGACAAAATTTGTAATATGGTTTTTAACATTTTTAAGGTGATTTATCGACGGATTAAGGAGCTGTTTATTCTCATTTAGTGAGTGAAAATGAGAGGAATATGGATGTTAGTCGCATAATAACTTAAGATTCCTAATCTGGTGAGTTGATCACAAACTAATGATTTTACATTTAAGAACATACGCCTAAAGTAATATCTACTTACATAGAGATTATGCGAGTCTTTTATATTTTAAGGGCAGCTATCACGCTGTCATTATTATCCTTCGCCATTCTAACATTGGAGATGCAGATTATATAAGAAATTTATTTCCATTTTTAAGAACTTCGTGCTGTACAAAGAGCGGACGAAAGAACAATTATTGTTTTTTACTGCATTCTCAACATTGAAATTGCGGTAGGCCAGTCAATGTTGACCAGACCTCCTTGAGTTGCCCAGCTATTCCCATTCCATATGCTCGAATATACTCCTATTGCTTGACTCTCTGGAAGGGAATGCTGATTTGGAAAGCTTTGACAGACGAAAAAAAAAGAATCGTATGGAAAGTGGGAACTCGGTGTAGACAGGAGTATAGAGGGATTCCCATAAGCACAATCAAATTCTGGAAGCTTGGCTTTACAAAGCTAGACTTTGACCGATTCGACAGGTGATCAAAATAATTTATTATTGGCAGAGGAGTCGGTGATTGCCTTGATGATTTCATTTTCTTCTTTCTCACAATTGTCAACCATCTTTTCTGAGTTGAACATCTTGACACGAATTCTAGAAACTCCGAATGCAAGCCACACGTGGCAGAGATGGCTCAGAGCGGGGTTCTGTGCATTATTTTTTTTTAAAATAGATCGAAGGGAAAACTGTGATGTGAGTGATGACAAAATCTAAAGGTAAAATCCAATCATTTATGTCTCCATAAAGAATTTCGAGTGGACAACACGTCGTATCGTACCTACTGCATCTCTGTTCATAATAAGCGAAAACGGGTCAATTGGGCCATCTGAGACCTTGAGTGTTGCTGGGCCATACCTCGTTTCACGTCAGCTTGTAAGATTCGGTGAAATGCAACTGTAATAAGCCATAACAAAAATGTGATTTAAGATTGCTATCAATTTATGTACCTGAAGGTGTCACTAGCACTTTCCACAATGGATGCATCTTTTGATAAACATATTTGTGGCGTTTCAAAAATGATGTAATTTCATTGCCTTATGTTCACCTTTCTCTTTTTAAGGCAAGTGATTTTTAATACTACCACAAGAGTTAATTTGCCGGGTAGAATTGTGATGGAAAAGGCGGTGGTCCACAGTGTTGACGGGTGAGTCGGTGACTACTCCGCTTAAATATTGCCTACTTCACTTGTTGCGAATGCCAGGCTTGTGAGGACAACAAATATTAACCAATGACAAAAACTCCTCATCTCTAGCAGTCCTTTCTCAACAACTCAATGCTAACACCTGCAATGACATCTATCTGACGCGTCGCCATATAAAGTCAGACAGCACATATCTTCAAATTATAAGGGGAATTATTTAGTAGCCGATAGTCGAATTCCTTTTGAAATGCGCACTAGAAAAATAAAATAAAATAAAATTGGGGTTTTCCAAGTGTTGAATTCCTTTCTTTTACCCCATCGAGGGTTCAGAAAAACCGAGGAATCTTGAGCTGGAGGGAGGTTAGGTGGAACCCTGTTGATAATGTATAGAGCCTTGCACCAATGTTCAATAAGATTCATGAAATGCACTAACTCATGTGCCACCTTGAAAGCTTGTGAATGGATATGAACAGTAACATAAAGAATCGCAATATTTTCATTTATAAAAAATTGTAAAGAAATTAAATCTTCAAAATAAATAGCACCATTCCTAGCTTTTCATAGCTGAAACAAAATAATTTCAGAAAATAATAATATAAGCAGACCAACAACTATTATCACCAAAAAAAAATCATCTGCCATATGAAGAACTAGAGATGAAAAGGTTTAACCAATAAGTGAATCCAAGCCCAAGCAAACTGAGCACGAGGGTAGAACCAAAATTGATACTTAAATGTTTCAAAACAACCACAGGACACTTAGGATTAAGAAGACCCACCCTACTAAGCCTCTCTCCATTGGAAGACCAACCCTATAATTTTTAAAATTTTAAAGACTTTTATTTTAATTAAATATATTTATTTTTAGAACTTTTATCCAGAAAGGGTCCTTTTATAATATTTATTTGAAATAAGGAAGCTTTTATGGACTCATATCAAGAAAATATATATATATATATATATATATATATATATATATATATATATATAGGGCATAAACATAATGTGGCTTCAACTATCAACTCTAGCATTATAAAAAGTTTATGCAGAGCAAAAGCATAAAAGCCACAAGTTCAATGAATTTTTATAAGGATACCACTACCTTGTCTCTTTTCATTGTTAGCTCTGAAATGCTTGAAGTGCATATACAACTACTATTCCCTTCTCTTGAAATATATAATTGTAGTATTTCCATCATCTTCAATATAAATGCAATTTTTTAATTTTATTGTAAGTCAAATACCTTTAAGATGTAAGAATCAACTATATCAACAAAAGCAATCATCTTCAATATAAATACAATTTTCTAATTTTATTGTAAGTCAAATACTTTTAAGATGTAAGAATCAACTACATCAACAAAAGCAATCAATACATTATAAAAAATGAGATGTTATATCAATGAACAGTATGATGGTTGAGGATTACATTGTAGATAATGCAGAAGCAATATGGTCATGTAACTTGGAACCAATCTACAACTATGACACCTAATAAGCTTATTAAGTAGGTTATGTTCGTCAAGGTTCCATAAAGCATGCTATAAGTAGGTTAACTTCTACAATGGATCACTTATTGATTTCATACTTACTCAGAATGAATTTAATTTGAGCATTCTCAAGAGTTGTAGATTCATCATATTTATAAAATAAATCTCTTGAGGGGAATGTCAAATTTTCATTCCTATGTACAATAGCCATTTTTTATTTATAAGCTTAGGTATTACAGGTGCCTAAACTATCTAAGTTGAATTTCATAATGCCTAAGCAATCTACAAAAATCCATGATGCTCAATTTTTGCAAATATGTTTTTTTAACATCTAGTACTCAAGATCCATAACCTGTGTAATTAATTTACATCAACCAATCATTGCCTTCTTTGATAATACCAAGTATAATGGATTCACTTTGCAAATGAACTAAACTAAATATGACTCTTCAAAGATAACACTAAAATCATATGCAACTTGTGTGGAAAGATGACCATCTATATTATAGAATTGATGTTTACAATACCTAAAAGTAAACAAAACACATAGGCAGACATGATTTGAGCTTCTCAAGATTGCAAGCTCTCAACATTCTTATATAATATAAATATTATATCAATTAATGACATCAATACCTTACAAATGTTTTAAAATGTTAATTATATTAAGTTAGTTCTCTTACTTTTTATGTAAAATTGCTATAGATCTTTGTAGAAAATATCTTCATCAAAGTTATATTTAGCTTATTATACTTTATTTAAAATAGTCTTATTCTAATTTGAAAAAGGTATGAAATTTCATTTGAAAATAAGATGATTGAACATAAAAGTTCATATACCTCCCTACCTAGTATTAATTATATATATATATATATATGAATTTTTTTGACAAGTTTGCTTAGACTATATATCATACAATTTTGAGTTACTTTGATAATATGCATGTTATTTTTTTATTTATTATAGACTTGTATTTCTAAAGGAAAATATATTATATATGGCTTTTTAAATATTATATTATTTCTTTAAACCTTGAGGATCAGGTAGCATGAAGAACCCATAGAGTGGTCAAGGTGAATATGGTCCCTTTATTAGTTGGATCTCAATAATGGACTTATGCTACTCTCTAAAATATTACAAGATTACATATTTAAAACAAGATGTATTAAAATAAAATACAATAAATCTCATAAGATTACAAACATGATTTATTAAAATAAAATACAATAAAACTCATAATTGTGTATTTATGGATATAAATATTTAAAAAAAAAAAAATTAATTAATTTTTTTAAATACTAATTTTCCTTTAAAACAACTTACGAATGTGCTTGTTACAATTAAGTTATATTAACCTTGCAATAAAGTTATATGGTTATCTATATAAATATAGAAAATATTTATGTTTTTCAATGTAGTTTTAAGATAACTTAAAATGTTTTCATGATGGGAATAAGCAAGTGAGCTTCTATTACATATAGTGGATAATTCATATGATGCATCTATATGAATCAACTCCAATCCCTTTGAGGACTAGGAATTAGCCTAAAATAAGGTGCTTTAATTCCTTAAGTGAAAAGGTAACTGATAAACTCAAGATTTTCCATCTATAAACCTCATACAAAGGAAAACATAGGCCAAGGGTTACCAATTATAGGTACATTAGACACTGTGTCTTATTCAATCTTGTCTAGCATGTGTTGTCATCTTAACATCTTGAATAAATCAATATTCCCACAGTCAATTGGTTTGTTTCCCTAAAGGTTGTTTCACAAACATTTTTCTAGTTATAAAATAATAAGTGGACAAATCCCATAGAACTAACATTGATAGCATAAATCTTAGAGTTAAATATTCAATAGAGATTCTCTTGGAATAGGATATGGGGCATAAATATTTCTCTAGATCATTTCGGTTTGATAATTGTTGGCTAGAAAAGGATATTAGGGATAAAATCCTAGATTGGTAGGACGAAAGGTGCCCTGCATCATTGAATTTCTTTTGGAGGAAGAGTGAATCATCTTCAATCAGTGGTTCAACCAATGTCAATTTACAAGTACTCTATCCTTACAACTTTGATTGGAATCTTTAGAGTGTTGGACTCGATTATGCAAATATTTCTTTGGGATGGCCCACGGATAGGTAAGTGATAGGCTCTAGTAAGTTGGGACAAAATATAATAATCTAAGGCAAGCAAAGGATTAGGAATTTGAAAAGAAACATTGAATAACCAAGCTCTAACATACAAAGATTTATTGGAGATGGATCCCTAATCATGAAGCATTTTCTAGCAAAGTTATTACTAGTAAGTATTTGGGTAACATTCCCCATGAGGAAGCACGTTGCATCCCTATGAGTGGTCAAGGTTTCGTTCTTTAGAAAGTACTAAAACTAGGAGAGAAAGTGGTAAAACAAAGATTATTTTGGAAAGTGGGTAGAGGGGATAAAGAAAATTTTTGGATCGATTCTTAGGACCAGTACCCCCCTTAATTTTAGAATTTCTATAGCTACATCCCCTTCAACAGATCCTGGAGGCTAGAGGTTAGATCAAGACAACATGTTATCTACATACGAGGTAGATTGGGACCTTCTCTCTTATGTAGCTAAAGCAATGGTAAGGGTGGCCAATCCCAATATCTATGAATGTATTTCCACTTTTAGAGACGATATTAAAGCAACACCACCTTACAAGAAAGGAAGAAGATGATAAAATATCTTGGGATCATGGGAATTTAGGTATATATACAATTTGATATGCGCATAATGAATTGCTCCCTCCTCCTCTAATGTGGTTGGATGTTCCATGGGATAGAGTATGGTTGGCAAAGGACTGGCCAAAAATCATTTTTTTTCCTAGTAGGTTATGCATTGAAGCTTCCTCACCTATGATAAAACACAAAACAAGGGTTTTCATGGTCCTTCTAAATGTATCATGTGCAATACCCAAGAGGAGAATAGATCATTTGCTCTTCCAATGTAAAATTTATCCTAAAGTTGTGGAAACAAGAAGGTTAAAAAGTAAATCAGTTCAATTTGGTTGGTCTAGTTTCGACTGGTGACACATATATCTAGAAAGAAATGCCAAACTTTTCAAAGAGGAATACCACTCTGATAGAGCTAGTTTGGCAAAAAATTATTAACAAGTTTACAAAAATAGCAAAAGCTCATGCAAGGGAGCAAAAAAACCAATAGGAAGAGAAAATTGCTATGAGGAGGACTCATGGGGCTTGGCAACCCCCTTCCATGGGCTGGAAAAAAATCAACATAGATAGAGCAACCAAGAATAACCTAAGGGCAGTGGGAATTGGTTTCCTCAAAAGAGACTACAAGAAGAAGGTTTTTCCTTAGGAATGGGAAGGCCTAAGAGAAGCAACAAATAATGAAGTAGAGGCTTTGGCAATTAGATAAGGCTCTCTCAATGCTTGGGAGAATGGAGTTTGGAAGATCATGCTTGGCTCTCTCAATGTTTTTTTAATGGTAAAAGCCTAGGGGAAAATGTTTGATCCTATACCTAGTTGTTAAAGATGAAAAGATGTTATCAATTCCCCTGATATTAAAAAAAAAAACCTCTCTCCTAATTTATGTAACAATTAACTTAGTCCGACATAATCCTAATAACACACTTGTCAAAAATCTATATTGGATTTGTGGCAAAAGCTCCAACAATTCAATCTATAAATTTTTATATTTGAAAGAGATAAACCTAAATTAGTAGCTGTCAAGTACTTATTGAAGGATTGTCTCCACTCGATTCTCAGTTATCTTTACTTTCATTTTGCAGACTAGAATTTATAACAAGGATGCAGAAGGATTTTAATAACGATGCAGCAATTTCCTATGAAAAAAAAATCTTTAGATTTTCAAATCTCCAAATGTCCAGCTTTTTCAACGCAAATGCCTTTCGCGATCCCGACGGGTGGCCTTCTAATTGTAGGGGCAAAAAGAAAAGTTTCAATTTTCCAGGTCTACAAGATATGGCAATACGACTACTTGTCCGATCTTAATTCTTCACAACTTGTGACGTAAAGATTCCCGTGTTGCAAACTTTTTATGAAATCGAGGGGAATCTGTTACATTCAGTGGGACTGTTTTTAATAACCCTTATATTACATTATTGTTGATGATTTAAGTGTGTGACAACTATTGATGATTTAATATCCCTTATCCAGTTATCTTTACTGAGTTCAGTTAGATTATTAATTTACAGGTGTAATTTTAAAATTTAAATCTAATTTTTTAATGAACATGATTTAATATCCCTTATCCAGTTATCTTTACTGAGTTCAGTTAGATTATTAATTTACAGGTGTAATTTTAAAATTTAAATCTAATTTTTTAATGAACATTAAAATTTACCAATCCACTTCATTTTTAAAAATCTTCAAAATCATTCTTTAATAATCTTTGAATCATTCTTTAATATATAAATTAGGTCTTTGGAGGGTTATGAAGCTTTGCAAGCGTTAATTCGCAACTAAAATGTACACAACGCCGCAAATACTTGTTGGACCGCAATTAAATAATATGCCAACGAATGAAGGCTTGCCGTGTAAATGTTATATTGTGCCAGATTCAGATTAATGGGCAAGCGAAAAGCCAGCAGCATAAATTAAATTTTTATCTTTACTAGGTTTGTAATATGGATCAATGTATTTATTTGAAAAAAATAGTAATAATATTTTAACCGTAAATAACTTCACTTTGCTCAACTCTGCAAAAATCATCTTCCTGAATCTAATGTGAATGTTTACATCGCATAAATCACTGAACTTCTCTCCAGTCCCGAAACTTTCATTGGCATATATATAAACCCTCTGTTACAAGTCTATTAGGCCCCTATAAAATCCTAATATAATATAATATGCTAACATCAACTGGCAGTCTCTTGTCCATATTTTTGTACTATAAAACATTCCAAAGTCTCGATGTAAACATTTATTTACATCGCATAAATCACTGAACTTCTCTCCAGTCCCGAAACTTTCATTGGCATATATATAAACCCTCTGTTACAAGTCTATTAGGCCCCTATAAAATCCTAATATAATATAATATGCTAACATCAACTGGCAGTCTCTTGTCCATATTTTTGTACTATAAAACATTCCAAAGTCCTGTTACATTATTATTTTTAGATGTTCCTTGCACATTCTGGCGGAGGCAGAGGATATCTTTGTTTATCGCTGCAATAATCATATATCATGTAGTTTTTCTTCACCCACTGCAGCTTCTTTCTTTGCTCAGAACTTAGCACCTTCATCTCCCCTGATATTACAGAGGCCGCCTCCACGTTGAAATTGCGATAGGCTGCAACGAAGGGAGCGTGCGACCAATCAATTTTGACAAGACCTCCTCGAGTAGCCCAACTGTCTCCGTTCCATAGGCTTGAATACACTCCCATTGCCTGACTCTCCGAATACGCAACGCCCATCGCCTTGTTATTACTGAATTCTCTAATTGGCACGCCGTCCACCATGAATCTGCAATTTTTTCATTCAATATTAGAACTTGAAAAAATCAATGCTTTCACATGGTTTGATTTTGATTTGGATTTCTGGGTATTTAAAAGTTGAAATTCTAACATACAGTATGTCTTGACGAGTCCAGATTACGCCGTATGAGTGGAAATCTGTGGTGGGATCGAACCAAAGATAAATCCGCTGCTCGCGGTCGCCTTTTCCGCTCGCGTACACATTCGTCTGAAGAACATATGGCTCCCCTGATTTGTTTCCCAGGAACTCAAAATCAAGCTCGTCGTGGTTCGAACCCTCTGATGACAACTGCAATAAAGTTCAATAAAAAAATGAGTCGTTATGATTAATTTATCCCTTTCCGTCAAAAAATCGGTCGTCATACATACATAGTAGGCGGTTATGGTGCCAGCAGAGTCTCGTGGAACAAGCTTAATTTGCATGTTGATGTTGCCAAAAAGATACTTGTTCTTCCTCGCGAAACCCGACCCTGGTAAACATCAGTGACACAGAGAACATATAAGTATAACTAGTTTAGGAAAAATGCTCAACACTTCTTTTATAAGCTGATGCTTTCCGTTGCTTACCGGAAGTTTGGTCAAGTGTGAGTTGTAGCTCTTGGCCACCGTTCAAGAATTTCACGTGATCTGCAGCCCATGACACATGAAACTCTCTGTCTAAGCCACTGGAAGGAATTTCACGTGATCCGCTGATACAGAGAAAAGCAATAGGATAATCCCGCAGTAGAAGGCGGCCATACCAGAGTCAAAGTTGAGAAAGGTATTACTACGGTAAGGCAGGCTATACTACAAAGAGACTGACTTGTATGTTTGTGATGAGGGGGATGAATTTATAGGAGAAAAGGCAGACTGATTTGAAACGTTTTATGAGAGGAAGACAATTGAAGTGGTTGATAAGTGGCCAGTCGCGGGTAACCAGACGTGTGAAGGGGCATCATAAAGCTGTACGTGTTAACGCACTATTTCAGAAGCTTCACTGTACACAGCTGGACCAATTTAACATCAGATCTAAAATTACTACGGACAGAGGAGTGACTTATTGCCTGTCTTATAACTTGAACCCACTCAATTCCACTCTGATTTTTCAGAGTCGGTTCTTTCCAAATTTGTCGGCTTTGATGATTTCGTCTAATTTGTCAACCTAATATTCTGAGTTGAGTTGAATATCCTTAGACTATTTGTACAAACATTAATTGCAAAGCCATAAATGGCAAGTATGTTTCAAAATGGGGCTCCCTCTCCAATCTCTCATACTCTGACGGATTGTAATAAAGCTAAATTAAATAGGGAGAACTCTTTAAATTGGCCATAATGTATATCACAACTTTGCTCGGGTACACGTGTGATGTAGCATACAATCATGTAGTTTGTCCTCTGTGGTATGTCCCCTTTCCTGCGCAGTGGTGTCCAGCTCAGAGTGACCTATAAGTGATAGTATTAATAGTGTCCCCTTTCGCTTCATGTCGTTCACTCGTATAACTTATATATAAAAAGAAGATATAACGTACACAGAAAACTGAGATTTAAAAAAGTTCTCTCAATCAGCAAGAGATTTTTTTTTATTTCTTCGTTATTAAATTAAATAACCTATTTAATAGCTAACTGAGATTTTAAAAGTTCTCTTAATCAGCCTGAGTTTTTTTTATTTCTTCATTATTAAATTAAAAACCTTTAGGGAACTTTTAACCTTTTATAATCAAATTTAGTATTCTGATGTTACATATTTTATTTGTAATATATCGTCCTTATGATCAATATTTTTTTAATTCACAGTATAGTTTAAATTTAGTTTTTTTTTAAATGAAAAAATAAAACATATCATTGACGCATATCCCACAAGGACTTACGATATCAATGTTAACAATGACTCACAGTCTGGACCTACGATATCAATGTTAACAATGACTTACAGATGCATACTTTATGTTTTTATGCTTACTGACAATTTTAAATCGCTGAATGTAATTTTGAAACTTAAAATGCTTATAAATTCACTTAATCCTTAAATGCAAGGTATAAATAATTTATATTAATATTCACTTAATCTTAAAAATGTTATTTTATCATGGATTGAATATGATTGCTAAAATAACATTTAAAGATTAGGTAAACATTAATATAAATTATTTTTTCCTTAAGTTGAATAATGATGTGGCTGATTTTGATTGGAACTTATGGAAATAGAAGTTTGGCGGTCTTTGCTATATTTCACTTTGCTACATTTTAAGTTTTATAAGATATATAAAGAAATGCTTGTACATATCCGATTAGATACTATTCTCAACCAGCGTTGGGGTATTTATTGCATGTATAAAAATGGAAAAACAGGCTGTCTAAAATCTGGCACTTCAAACTTTTAGCTAAATTGTGTGTTTTTGCATGGATTTTGGTGTTCCAAGGGCTCCCTTGCAAATCCCGTCTGACCAAGATAAATATTACTTCAAACAATTGTATGACATGCAACAAAGAAGAGACAATTAAGCATATCTTTTGGAACTGTCCACATGCAAAAGCAGTATGGGATAATTTTGATCACTATTTCTCCCTTTGTTGGAAATTGTGACTTCCATCATTGCTCCTCTCATCTAGTTGGAATATGGCATGTTGTTGGAGTTTCATTCTTATTTGGACTTTAGAAGGACAGATGTTTATCGATCTTAAGTGCAACATCAACTACAGTTCTCCATGCTACTTACAAAATTTTGAAATGTATCTCAAAGCACTTACAAATCTTCAGTCCAATTATCATGATACTCTTAATCATTGTATTAATTTTCTTTTAATAAAATAATAAACAGTATTTCTTTATATATATATATATATTTAATATATATATTTATTTAACTTACTTTTCTAAACATAATATATAACCTAATTTTTATTAAATTTAAACTTTAAAATTTTATTTAAAATTCCATAACCTTATCAATACACCATTGGTTGAGAGGACAACAATTATTAAACAATAAAATCACCAGTAACTCTCTTACATTGTCAAATGCTATGGAATCAATAAATTAAATATGGTTCATTAAGTTTCCGTACTCTCTGTCCAAAAAGATAGCAAGGGTTGGCATGAACTAAGTTGAGATGGGCGGCGATTGTCTAGGTGACGTAATCGACAACGCTCGTCAATAATGGACCACTGGAACTGTGTTCTTTACAGAACAACTTGGAGAGGTCCCCTAAAAGTGGGTCCCATGTCAGGCTCCCTCACACTGCAGAGAGATATGGAAATCTGGAATTAAATGGGCAAGTACTTTTTATGGTCATTAGCATTTATCTTCGAATTTTGAATACACTCGAACTGTGTTTCTTTACAAAATATATTGGAGAGGTCCCATGGAAGTGGGTCCCATGTCAGGCCCCCTAACAGGAAGAGAGATGGAAATCTGGAATTAAAAGGACAGTACTTTTATGGTCATTGTCATTCGTCGTTGAATTCTGAATATTTCATTTGTGATACATCAAAATCGTTGTTCAAGTGATTGTTCGCCCCGGACAATTTGTTTTTTAAAGGTTGTTATATTTTAGATAATTTAATAATGGTTTAGGAAATTTCGTAAAGGGCTATCGATTTTAATCAAGATTTTTTTTTGGTTAAGTTAGATTTTGACAAAGCTTTATGATAGAATCAGATGAGATTTTATTTTGAGTATGTTTTCTTGGCTTGGTTTTGGTCCGAAATTCTATAATCAAATTGGTATGCTCTTTGGTGATGCTTCAACTTGTGTTCAAGTTAATGGAGCTCTTTCCTCCTCCTCCCCTCTTCAATGGTCTATTAGACAAGGTTGCCCCCTTCTCCTTTTTTTGTATGTTTTGGTTGTCGATGCTCTTGGTTATCTTTTTCATAAAGCTCATTCTGATGGCCTCCTTCAAGGTATTAAGCTTTGTGGGGATAAGCATGCTCTTAACTCTCATTTTGTTGATGATTCCCTTATTTTTCTTCAAAATACCCAAAAAGAGGTGGAAACGACTAAAGAGATTGTTCAATTGTTTTGTGATGTCTTTGGTTCTCGTATTAACGATTCTAAGACTGAACTCTTTTATACCTTTTCCTCCCCTCGTGGATGCAACTCCTTAATTGAGTGGAATATCATCCCTCATGGTATGATTGTGCGTTATTTGGGAATTCCCTTTGGGATTAATATCTCTCGTAAGGATATGTGGAATTGGGTTATGGAAAGACTTCAAAAAAAAAATTAATGCTTGGTCAGCTCGGTTTCTTTCCTTAGCAGGAAGAATTCAAGTTGCGAATAAAATTATGGTAGCCTCTCATGTTTATTATTCATCTTGTTAGATGGCCCCAAGGTAGCCTATAATAAAATAACTTAGACCATTCATAAATATTTATGGACAAAATGGGATGGAGAGGTGGATATGACACCCATCTCTTGGAAAATTTGTACTCAGCCTAAGGCTTTAGGAGGTCTAGGCATCATTGATCCTCTTACCCAGAGCAAAAGTTTGGTTGCAAAATAGGTTGTTAGAGCCATTATTGGTGATGAAAATTGGACCTCCTAGGCATCATTGATCCTCTTACCCGGAGCAAAAGTTTGGTTGCAAAATGGGTTGTTAGAGCCATTATTGACGATGAAAATTGAAAACACCTATTTCGGTATAGAATCTCTCTAGCTACTCACAAAGGTAAATGGAAAGAAACCCCTTGGGAGGATAAAGTCCTTAATGCACCTTATTTTACAATTAAAGGTTTTATTCCAGTTACCCAAAACTAGAAAGCTTGACAATCAGTTTCTCATTTATTAGCTTGGAAGTCTGACTCCTCATCGGTCTAAACAATCTTTGGTGGAATAAACTTATCCTCCATAATGATAAACCTTTAGCTTTATGCAATGTTATTCATGGGCTAGTTTTTTTGAAGAAGAAGTTAATAGAATTAGAGATATATGGGATCCGGGTAGCTGCTTAATTCTTACTTGGAACTAGATGTACAATAATTGCTCCCTTCTCTCTAAGTTCAAAAAGTCTTGAGTATGTCAAAGGTGGTAGGCCAGGTTCGAGTCCTGGGCGTTTTTGGCGGAATGGATACCCCTGCCTCCTTGGGTCTTACCCGAAAGTGGCATCCCTTTTGGGATGTTTTCCACAAAAAAAAAAAAAAAAGTCTTATGGTTTAGTTGTGGCTTCCATTCCATGTGAGATCCCTATGAAGTTGAGAACAACTGCCCATAATATTTGGAATTATTGGAAATGGCTTAATGGTCATAGAATCTCTTCCATTACTTCTAGTTGGTTATACAAAAATCTTATGTGTCCACTTTCTTTAGACTCTAATCTCAATGTCAAGTGGCAAGTGAATTTTACCAATCCCGAGTGGCAGTTTCTTGCTACTCAAATTTGGAAAGCTCCTGTTGAATCAAAAACTCAACTTCTTGGTTGGCATATTTTGCATCAAAAACTACCAACGGTTGAAAGTTTGGCTGAGATTTTACACATTCACCCTCGATGTAAATTTTGTAATGCTTTAGAAACTCTTATTCACTTGTTTTGGTTTTGTGGCATGGCTAAACAATTTTGGGATATATTTAATCTTTTCTTTTCCCCTCTTTCACTAGATCTTGGAAGCTTCTCTACTTGGTTTTTCTCGGATGGATCAATGCCCCAAACTCTGGGATGTTTGTAGACTCATCCTTCTCAAGCACATTTGGAAGTGCCAAAAGAGGTGTTTACTGAATCTGGTCCTCCATGGGATATAATTTTGGCAGACTTGACCTTTGATCTTTTGTTACATGTGGGACACATTCAATCCTAAGTCTATGGACCTTCCAACACGCCTCGAGATGTTATTGATAAATTTCAACTTTCTCATATGATTCAAGATCTTTAGAAGGCCCAACAAGAAACTAAAAAGAAGACAATTAACAATGATAAGCAGGTTCAGGATTTGATTACTTCTTTTTCTTCTATGGAGACTCTAGAAGATATCACGAAAGACATATAACAAACTCTCCCACAAATGAATGTCGATATCTAGTGTATTGCAACAAGATATATGTATAGTCTTTTTTGTTGATATTAGCTTCTATTCTTATGTACATTTAGTTATGGATGCTTTACTCCTGATCCACCTCATCACCTCATTTTATTTTTTAATTGGTGAACAATACTAACACCAAAATATTATTCTTTTGCACATTCAGTTATGAATGCTTTACTCCTGATCCTCCTCATTTTAATACTAACACCAAAATATTATAATATTCCAATTAATAATATAATATTATCTTTAACTTTTTCTTTAAAAAAAAAAAAAAATCAACCGCAGCTAAAACAAATAAACACAAATCAACCTTCCCTTATGCTAAACCTTAAGTCTAAGGAGATGTCTCCGGTAAGTAAGAGGTCCCATAAACTAGTGGGCGTCGGGCTCAACTAAGTACGTTTATACGGAGCGGCGCGAGAAAAATGTGCAAAGGACAAATCGGATTCCTCTTGAATTACTAGAAGAAATGGAAGGTCGAACCAAAGTTCCTTTACAAGTTCCGCTTCTTAACTTGTGTCATTTCAAGAGGGGTGTATGGCATATTGGACTTTACCGCAGGTGTGTAAAAGCTGTTAGGTGGAGCAGAACAATTTCCATGAAAACTCGTGCAAGAGGAGACTAAGGTAACATCTGTCTTATGTGACGATAAAATGGCTCGTATAAAGACACGGTTAAAAGTTTACAGGAAAGTGGTCAAAATGCTAGCGGACTATCTCTTCTTTTCCTTTATTTTGAGTATCTTCATTTTATTTTTATATTAAAAAATTGGTAACATTCTTTTTACCTTATGAGATATATTTTCTTCCAGGTTTCTGTTTATTAAATTATTGAAGTTGTTTTTATAATAAGGTTGGTACTGCATCTTCAAGTTAGTACGCACTCAGCCAAATCAAGCCAGACTACTACTTTGCCCAAATCAAGCCAGACTACTACTTTGCCCAAATTAAACATGCTCCAAAATGTGAACTTAAATCTCCTCTTATTAAACACCCAATTACAATTAATTTTAATGTATTTTTATTGTCTAATTATTCTAAACTTGATCATTATTTTTTTTAATCAGTAAAATATTTATTCTTTCACTTTTAATTTTAATTAAAACTATTTCTTACTCTTTATACATATTCAGTCTAAAGCTATAAATAGAAAGAGTATATATATACTTTAATTTATTGTCTAATTATATTTAAAATGAGAAAACAATGGTGTTCCTAGAGCTTTTGGTTTTTTAAATTATTATTTTTGAAGCTCCTTGTTGTTATTTAAATAATAAGCTTTGCATCAAATCGATGTTAAATCTAAAACTATTTTATTTATGCCCCATGGTTAAAAAAAACTGTTTTATTTATGCCGGGTGGTCAAAAAGAAGAAAGGTGGGACACCTCTGTTCGTGTATGGAATGGAAGGTGGTCCCTGCTTAGATGCATCTAATTCTTTATTTCAAGGTCTTTATTGTTTCTTACAACCTCATCAATAAAGCCTAATATGAATTAAATTTTCATGGTTAAAAATTATTATAGTGAGTGCCTTAGATTCTATTTATAACAAAAGTTTACCTTAACAATTCTTATTTACTTTAAGAATTTGTATGAATATTTAAGGTCAGGGTGTTCCATAACCTCATTGAATTTTTTAGTCAAGAGTTTTTTTCTTATTATATATAGAAGAGTTAGTTATAATTATTATTTTTAGTAATAGGGTTTAAATTATAAGAATTGTTAAAGATTGGCGTATCCCAGATTTAAATTTAAGTCTCTTCTTTACAAATGTCCAACTACACCTATACTTATCAATCCACCTGACCCTTAAAAAAAAACAAAAAAAAACATTTCATTACATAAAAATTTTCCCACCCTGATTTGTTTGATTTTGACAAGGGCGGCATGCAACACTGCCTTACCCGATGGGCAGGTAGAAAGAATGGGTCATTCCTTTACATTAATGACCACGATTTGGTAGTGAGTCTGTCTTTATTTATATTAGGTTGTACTCTGTCGTGGATTAGCTATAGGTAGTGGGTGACGCCTCATTTTATATTTATTTATTTATTGGAGTAACCTTCTAGAACTTCTATATTTATTTATTGGAGTAACCTTCTAGAACTTCTATATTTATTGATTGGAGTAACCTTCTAGAACTTCTATAAGTGGGTTAAGAAAATAGTTTAGTGGTAAATAATTGCATTATTATTTTGAAACTAGATTATAAGAAACTAGTTTAGTGGCAAATAATTGCATTATTATTTTAAAACTAAATTATATGCGAGGGATAGAACATTGTATTTATTACTTAAAATCTTATTTGGACATTTAATTAAAAATATTGTTTTTATTTTTATTTTTACTTTTGAAATTTTTTATTTATTTTGTATTATTTTAAATTTAAGTTTTTTAAAGAAGAGCTCAAAACCTTTAACTTTTGTACGGTTACACATATTAATTATAATAAGGATTAAAAGTTAATAGTTAAATAATTATCATTATTGATTTTAGTCATTTTTTATTTTTTATTTGTTGGTAGAAGGGATTTTTATAAAGAGTTTCCAAACCTATTACAAGAAGGGTTTTGAAAGGCATCCCCAAACCTTAGATCTAGCAATAAGATATCAAGAAAGCAAATACAAGAGATTGTCACGGTCAAACAGTTAGCTGGTAATTGGGGCCATTATAGGAGAAACCGACACTCAAAACAACCAGGGGTGCTTAGAGAACTAGAGAGCCAAGAATCTCGCCTAAAATTGGATCAAATCTACAGTAATAACATTCAACCTGCAAAACAACTAAACAAAAATCACTTGCTAGAAGCCTTTCTCAGTGAGGTCTTAGGAGGCCTGCCCACCTTTTTTTTGACCCCCACAAAAAGATTTTTTTTTTCAGGCCACACTCCTGAACACATTTGTTTCAAGTCTCCATGATTAGAACAACCTCATTCTCTTTAGGATGCAGAGCCTCAAAACTATCCATTAGAAGGGGTTGTACTCCGTTAGCAATTTTAGAGTCGATATCCCTTTTTCTGAGTGCTTTGTTGTTGGGTCTCCCCACTTTCCTTTCGTCCCCTACATCAATACGAGCTTTCCTATGACTTCTGGTCTTCGAACCCAAAGAGCCTTTCTTAAACACAGGTTTTGGAGAGGTTAGAGAGCTTTCCATCAACTGTTGAAGAGTTGGATCATCCATGTCAAGATAGTCAAAGGAATTTTGGAGGATAAGATTAGAGGGACTTACCTCTTCTCCACTCTTCCCAAATTTAGGAAGTTGAACAATATCCCCCGCTACTGGGCTCACTTTCCTTCTCTTCACAAGAACCATGTTCAACTCCTCTCCATCAAACATGGTTGATGGAAGAAGGGCTTCCTCCTGTAATTCCTCATTGAGCCCAAACTAAGAAATAGAAATCGAATATTATCCTTTCAAATTTTGAGGGTTTTGCTTAGGCACCCACTTTTCACTGAGCTTCTTATTGTTTTCCTTACGACTCACCGAAGTACTTAGAGCTTTAGGATGTAGGGGGCATAAGCTCTTATGGTGCCCACCCTTACCACACTCTTGGAAAACTTGGGGTTTATTTTCATATTCAATGTTTTGAACCCAGGTGCAGGGTTATGCATAGTGGTGAATATTCACAAATTGGGCAAATATTAGGATTTTCAAAATTAAAAATTGGTGAATATGAGGACCCTCAACGTCGGCCCATTCACCTAAAATTTTTGGGACCAATTTTTTCTTAGGGTTAATTCGCCATAATATATATCCAAACATAGGCATATTTGTACTCGTTGGAAAGCTCTTTTTGAGCCTGATATAATGGTGGTGTTTTTATGAATTTATAAGGTAATTTAATAAGTCCAAATTGGTCCTAAATATGACCTTACTTTTTAAAGCTTCAAATACCACAAATTTTGGTGTGAAGATGATTTATTTGATTTTATTAAGATTCACCTTGATTTTGATTAGGATTCACCTTTTTTTATAAGTGCATTTTGAGTCCAACCCCTTATGCATAACCTTGCCCAAGTGCCAAGATGAGAAAAGAGTTCAACAAATATCGGTAGATCCTTTTCAATATTTGCCATCACACACATTCTAACATAGAACATTTGAGATTTGGAACTAGTAATCTGATCGAAGAAAATTAAATCTCCGATCGTCTTAGCAATAGCTTGGAAGATGCTCTCATGCAAGAGATGAAGTGGGAAGTCTGGTAGCTTGACCCATAGTGGACAAGATTAATGCTCTACGTTAGGGGATTACAACTTGGGTCCCATTTACATAGAAATAAACCTCATTTACCAAAAAATCATGGACCCCCTTCCAAGACCCGCTTGGAATCCTCCTCAGATTTGAGCCTAATAAGGAAGAAATTTCTTGGGATGGCCATAATTTCAAGAGACCCGATAGGTATCCATCTTGCCAAAGCCCATATCCTTAGAGAATCAATATCCGACCTCCTACCTTGGAATTTTTCCACAATATTTCACAACCCATATTTTAGGATATTATCAATCAAGCTATCGGGGATATGGATCTGGTTCGATAGAGGAGAAATACCGAAGAGGATGTTAAATCCTCCATTACCGCCAATGACCACTTTTGCAAATGAAGGTGCACTAGGAGGGATGGGATCCTCCCTAAAGGTTCTACTAGTCCCACCTATGAGCTTACTAGGATCCCACTCCTCCCATCGAAACAAAAATAAGGGGTCACGGGAGTCAAATGGGTCCACCTTCATGAACATAGCTTCTTCAGCAATGTGATCAAAGCTACCCAACCAAGCATCCACTTTCTTTGCAATGCTCATATTCCTTCTCTGCAATGCTCTGAAATCCTAATATACCTCCTCTGTAATCCTCCTCTAAACCCTAATTTTCCTCCTCTAAAACCCTAATCCGTCTCCTCTGCAACGCTCCTATGAAACCCTAATCTACCTTCTCTGCAATACTTCTCTGAAGCCCTAATATGCCTCCTCTACAATGCTCCTCTGAAATCATTTTTATTGCTTTGTGTAGACACCAAAATAGCACCAATCCGATTATGTGACTACAAACACTGATCACTTTGACAAACACAGCCCCCAGGGCAGCCCTCAGAGGTTAAACAGTGGTCTTAACCACTTTCATAGCAATTTTGTAAGGTCAAGGAGCAATTTGGCACACTTGGACACTTTGCCCAAGTATTCGTCTCACCCAGGGACGAATTCAAAATAGAATCCATCCCACCCTAGGACGAATTTTGAATCCGTCCCTGGGTGGGACGAATTCTAAGCTTAACAGGCAAAAAGACAAATGGCGCCAAGTGGCAGCCCCGAACAGTCAGTTGATGATTCTTGCCTTGCACGCGTGTGTAGGTGGACAGAGGGGCCGTTTGAGAAGACTGTCACAAAAGGCATTTATCAAAGCCCAAGTCAACGGAGGACTCCCCTCCCTCATGGGAAGACAAGACTGCCACATGGCGCCTATGACCAACACATGGCATTTGTGCTTCCCTCCCAAAAGAGACCCCATGGGTCTATAAAAGGTGGGACTTTTCTCACCCAAAATAGACAGGTTGAAGGAGTTTTCAAGCAACGAAGTCTTCGTCGAGTTGAAGACCCACTTGCATCCCTTTTGGTTCACCTTCCTACATCCACCAATCTCTTTTGCAAGGGAGGTTGTTGGGTGGCCTTTGGAAGCTCGAACCTGACCCAAATCCAACACATGGACACCTGAACCAACCAATTCGCCGACCCCCAATCCTAAGAGGTTTTGGGCCCATCCCTAGTGGATTGGCTCCAAAATCAAGTGCCAACGGTGGGAGGCCCACTTGGGCACCCCCGCACTTCCCAAGTCCTATTTTAAGTTTTAGAGCATTTTAGATTACTTTTTCAGGTTACATTTTGTGTTATTAGGTTTGATTAACCCATAGCTGCAATTTTGTAACTTTTGGTCAGATTCTAGTATGTTTTGTGTCGCTTTGTTGTTTTGTCGACTTGCAGGTGTCGAGGTCAAATTCCCGAGGGTAGAGGCCAAATTGGGAGAATCCGACCATCCGGGTCGTCCCAAAATGGCCCTAATTACATAACCCCCCCTGTTTGCGGGCATTTTGCGGGTCTCGAGATCCGACATTGGAGCAACGACAGGTCGGTTTCTTCAACACGAAGAATTTGTCCCACCCGGGGACGAATTGTAGTCGAACTCGTCCCGCTTAGGGACGAATTCCGCTTGAAGGTAGATTGGCCAGTTGTCTCGGTGGCGATGGGCCTTCCGGTAACTTTTCCTATCTTCTGTCAAGTTTTGAAGCCATTTGGACTCACTTGTATTTCTTGTTTCGGGCAAATGTTTACATGCATATTTCGTTAGTTTTAGAGAACAAACACTTTTCATTTGCGGCAGATGCTACTGACATCTTGGTTGTTTCTTTGTTCACAGGAGAAGCAACGGAGGTTAAGAACTCATCGACATCAGCGGCGGCATCACCTTGGCCCGCCCATTGCAATCGTGGGCACGCGAAAGGAGGAAGACTAAGTCACACATTGTAACAAAGACAAATTTAACGCTCCTAGCCCCTAAAAAGGGAGGAGACGTCTATGTAATCGAGGATAAGATATTTGAATAAAGAGGGCTGTGATTTATTTACATCTTTTCTTTCATTTTCAAATTGTCTCCTTTCTTCGTTTTTGTGCATAGGATTAAAGCATTACATTTCGTCTTATGTTGCATAATTAGTGCTCCCTCTGCCCGAAATCTCGTGCTTTCACTTTGAAACTTTGCGAGGGTTGTGACTTGAATCGACTTTTGTAAATGAATTAAAATCTGGCCACTCAATTTAGCTTGTGCAAATCGTATCTTTTGGAAACGCTTACATGGGTGCAAGGTAATAGCTGAAACCATAGAGAATAGTAGCGATGTGGGTTTATGAAAAATGGCAAAAATTGGATCTCTTTTGAAGTGGAATAGGAAAAGATCTTCACAATAAGCGAGGTTAAAACCCTCGTGCAATACGAACACAAATAGATCGATGGATGACTCGTGCTATTGAGGATCACAGGGGATGTGTGTGATCAATCTACAAATAATGAGCATATCTCGTAGAAACCCTTGTAGGGTTCGCAAAATAGCTGCAATGATAGATCCAGTGATATAATGATGAACAACAGGTTTCCCTTATTTGTCAATGCTTAAGCGATTCCTTGGGTAAATCTGAGAAAAATATTAGCTAAGTCAATATTTTTAGTCATTATCTTATTAATTGTTGAATAAGGATTTTTTTTATTTCTTTGAAGTTTATTTATATTAGAGTTTCTTTTAGAAGAGAGTCTAAAGCCTTAACCACTGCACTCTATCATATATCAGTTGTAATCAAGTTTGATGATTTTCATTACTTATTTTAGTCGTTAAATTACAAGTAATATTTTTAACTGGTAGTTAAAGTAAACCTTCAAATATCTTAATTATATATATAATCTTTTATACTTATATATATGATCTTTTATGCTATTAAAATTTATTTTTAAAGGTCCTGAGTGTTTTATAAAATCACAAAGGAGGTTTTGAGTATCAATATGATCCCCAACCTTGGTGGACCAGTGCACATTGATACCGTAGAAGGGAATGCATGTGATAATGGCTCCTATCAATCAACTATACAAGTTTATACTGAGAATGATCCATAAGGTAACCCTCGTTCTCCTAATGTAAATCTTCCATTACCTGAATTTGATTATGCATGTCACTGTTAAGAATCATTCACCCTTTTCGAGTATTTCCTTGGACGCATCCCTAATGAGTCTTCCCATAGGACCTAGGTTAACACAACTTGGACTCCTCATGGAGTCAAGCTAACAATAGTTCAAAACCTTTCAAAGGGCTTTGTTGTGTTTTGCTTTATAGAAACAACCCACACTAAGGCAATTTACGAGCATTGCCCCTGGTATATGAGAAGCTCTCTACTTGTTTTTTCTTCTTGGATGCATGAATTTTCTCTTTCTGAGGAAAGATCTACCAAAGTCCCTGTGTGGGTGGAATTTCCAAGACTCCCCCTAAATTTGTGGCCCTTTCTCAGTCGCATAGCAATCCCTCTAGGGCGTGTTATTTTAGTGGAGGCAAACAATATTTTCAATGCACGCCCTCAAAAACGTGTTTTTGTCAAGATTGATATTTCTCAAGATCTCTAGGAGACTATTGACATACAAGTTGGTGACATTGTGCTATCCTAGTGGGTCTTCTATCTTAATTTACCCAACACATTTTTTCGGTGCTAGTCCTCAACACACAAGATCAAAGATTATCCCTTGATACTGCATAATAGGGATAAACATAGCCCCAACACACCGAGTGTACCCACTCCTCAATCTTAAGAAGATGGTTGTACGACTGTGGGAGGACATAAAAATGCACGTTTGGCTGCTTTTAATGGTACACAATCCAAGTCAGCACATGTCTCAAAGTAGATAGAAAAGGGTATGAAAAGGAAAAAGTTGGTCCCCTAGCTGAAACTACCAACAATCAGGTTCCTCAGTCTCAATAGATTCATACCCCAAGGATTGCAATAGTGGTTGCTTCATAGTCTACCCACTCAACCAATCTTTCAATATATTCCCCCAACTAGTGCAAGGTGCTCCTACAACCCAAGAAGGGTATCTACAGAAGAATATGCCCCTCTAGAGAAGCAACTTCATATGACCAGTTCAATGGGGCAGTTATGTTCTTGATTCATCCAATAACTATAGTGTGTTGGAGTACCTTAGACACGACGACGATATGTTGTTGGATGTAGAGCCATCATCAATGGAATTGGAAGTTCCTACAGAGAAAGAAAAATCTAAAGATCTCCCCTTTATGTGTGGTTTCAACATTCTCATAGTCCTCAACAAGGGAAGAAGATGGAGATAATCTACCCAAAATAAGGTTTCACCAATATGACCCATCGGTTTCATCAGTTTTGGGGCGTTGGATTTGAGCAAACTCAAGATGACGGAGAAATAAGTCTACTTGGTGCCTAGAGTTATAGTTTTACAATTTAGGGTTTTTTTACTCTAGTTTATTTTTCTATGCTTAGTTATGTTTTTTATTCACCCTTTTAGGGGTTGGTTTCGGTTTTGATCATATGGGTGACCTTGTGCCTTGAGTTGTGATCTTTCCAGCTCCTTTTTTATTGTAACCTATTTTATTTTCATTGAATATAATTGTTGGTTCCAATATATATATATATATATATATATATATATATATATATATATATATATATAAAAATAAAATTATTAACACCACTATGATAATTAAAATATATATATTTTTTGAAAAATAGGAGAGTAAATTAAACTGAATTAAACATTAAATTAAGAATTATAATAAAACTAAAGATTCACACTTTTTTAATTATAATTTAAACTCCTATTTATAATAAATTTTTGTTAATATATATAAATAATTTTCGCATATTTTTAGATTAATAATTTTAATTCACTTATATAGAAAAAATTGTGAGCATGCATATCTAAAAAAAACACTAAATCTAATACATTAAATAAATTTTATTAAAAAATATTATAAAAAATTGAAATTTAATAAACTTCAACAATGTTCTTTCTAGTACAAAATATATAATACTGAATGGATAGATTCCACATGACTTCCTATCATGCCTAGTTATTTAAGACCTTGAATGTTGGGAGGTATACCTAGTTGTTTTTCTTTTTTTTAGGAATCTTTATAAATCCTAGTCCATTAAATTAGGGTAGCCCACTTGCAAGCATTAGATTTCTATTAATATGTATATTTTTTCAAGGAGATGTTAGAGGTAAAGCATTTTTTCATAAGAGGGTTCTAATACTCTTATTCAAGATTTGAATTTGGATCTTTTGAACGAAAACCCATTGACATACAACTACAATATCCTTCATGTGACAAAATTTTAGGGTAAACTATAGGATTTGTACTAATGCACATAGATTGGATCAAGCATCCCACAAGTATGAAGCAACCAAATATAGTGCATCCAAACCTCGATGTACTTAGTCCACTAATGAAACAATGGATTACATACAAACTTGATGGAACTTTGTCACAATGAAGGATGATTGGGAACTAATGAGGAATAACCAACTACTACAAAATCATGAATATCTATCGAAGGTATTGGAAACATCATTCGTACAATATTTCACTTTAGTAAAAGACTAATATGTGGTGCACTTTTTTTTTCAACACTAATACATAGGTCCATAACTAAGATAATAAATAAAATCGATGACATTGACCCAATCTACATAAAAATATTATTAAAAGTTTAGGTGCTCTAACTAAGTAGTAAATCCCCATCGAGTATGTATCTATGATATACCAAAGGATCTATTTGACCATTGTCTAATGACTCTCATTGTTGCTTGAATATACCTAAAATAATAATTGACAACAAATGCAAATATTTAATTGAGCGTAGGGAAGATAGAGAAGTCCACTATTAATTGACCAATAAAAAATGGCATCCACCAAAGGAGTAGTGCAATTTGATCGTAGCTTCAAATTAGAAGCAAAGAAATTCTAGATAGGTTTTGTAGTCCTCCATCCTCAACTATTGTAGAAGATCCAAAGGTATACTTGCAATGAGAAATGATGATTCTTAAGGGTGATTTATCAATTTGAATCCCAAAAAATAATTAAGGAGACCTAAATATGTCATCTCAAGAGTGTCATGAAGCTATGACTTTATCTCCTAGACTAAGTATGTTGAGCTTCCCATGATGAAAATATCATCAACATACAACACAATCACTAAAATTAGACCATCTTGATGTTTGATATAGACATCATGTTATGTTTTGTATCATTGGAATACATAACCATGAAAGAAGGAATGAATCTTCTCATACCAATAAAAAGAAGACTATTCAAGCCCATACAATGACTTTGTTATCCTACACACCAAGGAAGTGGGTCCATCGAGCTCAAAACTAGGTGAATACTACATAAAAATTTCCTCTTGAAGCTCTCCATGAAGAAAGGAACTCTTCATATTCATCTAATGTACCTTCCATCCATAAGAAACATCAATAGAGATAATCATCCAAATAAAGTCCATATGTGCAATTGGGAAGAGGTCTCTATAGTCAATTCCCTCTTTCTAATAGAATTTATTAGCAACAAGGCATACCTTGTGCTTCTCCACCTGATCATTGAAAGTGTACTTGGTCATATGGACCCTTTTTAGCCAATAATGTTCTTCCCTTTAGGAAGAGAAAAAGCTTCAACGTTTGATTTTGTATCAATGACTCATACTTTGCAAACATTACATCCTCTCATTTTAGGCAACTATTAACCTCAAAATGGGTGAACATATATCCAAAATAATCAATTCTTGATATTAAGTTCTAATAAGGTGTCTCTTGATGGCCCTCCTAAGAGAAAATGGGATGAGGACCCTCAAGGAGAGTTTGTGCCTACTTGGTTATCGAGTGTGTTATGGAAGAGTGGGGCTCATCATGCATAGAAGTAACAACAAAAGTTTATATTGTAGAACCAAATCCAACCTTACAATCCACCTCAACATATAACATCATCACACAAGGCATGAGAGGATTAAGCTCATATATTATAGGATCCAAAACTATAAGTGTTGGGAGAAGGATCTAAAAGAATAGGAGTCACATCAGTTGATCTTGGTGATGAACCTTGTTTGAGAGAAATTGGATAGCTAAAATTATACCAGTGATAATCTCAAAGAAGCTAAGAGAAGCCATTGGAGGATCCATAGGAATCATTATCCAAAATAATAAGAAACATATCAAAATTAGCATATGTAACCACCTTATCAAATATGACACCTCTCCAAATAATAGCATCCCTCTTTATAGGATCATACAAGCAATAAGCCTTGGAGGTGTTAGAATACCCCACAAATATGTAATGATGGATCTTAACATCCACCTTGCTCCATGAATCCCTATGAATATGATCCCATAAACTGTATCTAAAGATACCAAAGCTATAAATATTAGGCTTGTAGCCTATCAATCTCTCAAGAGGAGTCATACCCTAAATGGATTGAGTTGGAGTTAATTTATGATATGAGATGCACAAGTTATTACTTCTACCTAAACATAGGCTCCATCTACATGGCATGCAACATGCATCTAGTCATCTCCATGATAATCTATTCTTCTAATTAACCATCTCATTTGTTTTGGGGTATAGTGAATAGTCCTTTGAAAATAAATGAAGATCCAAGAAATCATCAAAAGCATGACTAATATACTCAAATTCTCTATCCATAAGCACTTGATCTTCCTCTTAATTTGATTCTCCATGAGATCCTTGAAGTATTTATACTTAACCAAGTCTTCATCTTTGGTTTGAATGGTATACAACTAACTATACAAAGAGAAATTATTACTACATATGAGAAAGTACTTATTCCTAGAAAGAGATGGTGTCTCGTGGGTATAAAAATATCATTGTAAATTATCTCTAAGGGTTATGTAGTATGCCTAGTGGTCCCTTTTGAGAAGGACTCTTGATGATGCTTCCCCAAGATATACTCCTCACAAACACCACTAGGATGCAAAATAAAAGAATATCAACAACCAACTCATGCCAACTCATGTACCTCAAGGATCCATAGCCAATGTGCCCAAGTCTATGATACCATAATTTGTTAGTATAATTTACTCATGCAAATATAGTAACAATATTTTCTTTTAGAGGAAGGAGAAGAAGAAGGTTGCTCTCCAAGCTTGTACATAAAATTATACTATTCATAATATCCTAAGGTAACTATTTTAAAGTCATCATTAATGTCCTTAATAACCCATAAATTTAACCAAAAATCCACCTTATTATTTGTATGTATGATGCAATAAATAGAAAGGATATTGATCCCACACTTGGCACACGAATATCTTCGTCAAATGAGGAGGAACCAATTGTCACCTCACCACACCTGACTTTTTAGAAATATGGTTCATCACCAATGACTGTATGTTTTTATTTTTTTAATTTATTATAATGATGCAATAATTGACAATTGTTAGTCATATATTGGGTTACCCCTAAATGTTTAATTTACTCTTTGTAAAATGTGGATGTCTAATACATTGAGTGAATAGATACATGTGTCTATGACGTCTCACCATCATGAACATTCTCACCTAGGCAATGAAGAGAGCAGTATCAATACCCCCAATTTTGGTTCTCTTTAAGCCTCTTAATATAACCATGTACTCATCAACAATGTCAAAAATCTCCTTGTCTAGAGTAGTAAGCTCTATCTCTAATCTATTGGTATGTATAGAATCAATACAATTACACATCTACTAAAACATTTCTAGTAGCTACTTGGGATTTGATATTTTATTGATGTTATTATCATGGACTTTATCAACATGTAGGGAAATCACACCATGGTCTTCCTTATTCTTTGCATTGTACAATTGCTTCTCTCATAAAAATCAATTCTTTTAGGATCCTTTTTCAAATATTTGAGGAGTCCCTTACTCTAAAGTAAAGCTTTAGTCTTTATTTTCTAAGTGCATAGTTAGGTCCATTAAACAAGGATACATGTTGATCCATTTAATACCAACATATGTATAGTATCCTATGCATCACTCTAACTAAAAACCATACTATTAATGTGACAAGCTCAAAAAATAATATAATTTGAAAATAAGAGGGGCTTAAAATGCTTTCATTCATATGAAAAAGCTAAGGTCATTAGAAATTTGACCCAAAAGTTATACAAAATGCCATTAATGCTAGCAATTAAGCTATTTTATCATAGGATCTTAATCTTAATAAAATCACATAAAAATTCACAAGTATTCACACAATAAAAGAACTTACTATAAACATGGATTTCACTTCGTGTTCTATTTCCAAAATAGTATTGAAATTTATATACATACATCTCATAGGCTTGCTCTACATATAGCCTGTTTAATGACTCTTGATATTTTAACTTCAACAAACTATTCCTCTTCTAAGACTCTTCATTCTTTTGAGAAATATGACTCTTCATATTTTTTATATGAGAAATTTTTTTTATTAACTTCTAAAAATCACACACCTCTAATGTTTACTAAATGACAAACTCTATAAATTACTCATATTTACAAGACTCTTTTCACACCACATATTTACAAACTATTTACAAGTAATTACAAGGTACTTTCAATGTGCTTGTAAGGTACCAAATAATGTAATACTTCTAACAATTAAAACCTTCCAAACAATGCAAAAATTTAAAAGTGCATTTAGTGAATAGGATGATGCCATATTTTATTGGTAAGACATCTAAGGGGGTGTCAACTATGTTCTAACTAATGTACCAATCATTAAATGCTTTGCAAAACCTTATATCACCAAGTGTTGTTAAAGTAGATAAAAGGGTACCACTTAGACATTGACTATGCAAGCCATTGGATGGGGTATTAGTAAATAATATATTGTCATATGTTATCTCTTTGAGAAGCAAAAAATCACTTGCACACCATATTTAATGACGACTAGTTAAAGAAGTTGTAAGCATAGTGTAGTGGTAAGGGCTTTGGCCTCTCTTTGAGAGGTCTTAAGGTTAAAACCTCACTCATTATGAGGGGATCATTATCCCTTATAAAAACATATGTAAACTCATTGAAAAAAAATGATGACTAGTTAAGGCCAAGTGTAGGTCAAATTATGAGATGTCATCACCTAATTGGTTCTTATCACTTTTATATGGAAAAATTTTGTTCGAAACCCATGACATGTTACCCATTAAACTAAATCAAGTACACTGAAAAGGGTTTCTAAGAGATGCAAAGCAAGGACCTCCTAAGCATTAAGACTTATTGCCCTTTTTCATAGTCAAGAGGCCACCATTATGCTTTGAATCCAAGGGTCCTCCCTTTAGTGAAAAGGAATTATGACATGACCAACAAACCTATCCATGGTAAAATAAAGTAGTGGAGTTTGAACCTACATTCTTGGTGAAGGAAAACCTTAGCACATGACCACCATATATTGTCTAATGCATTGAGGATGAAGAACAAGAAATGTATGCAATTAACCTCATGCTATTTTGATAAGGGAGTATGTGCACTCCACAAACTTTCCCTTACATTCGAGAATTTCCATCCAAATCCTTGAATACACAAGCATAAGACATCCATGTCTTGGCAAAGCATGAGCTAGTCATTAAATCATGAAAACTCAATCCAATAGCTAGGGCATCCATTTAGTTTTAAAAAATAAATTGAATTAAATGTCAAGAGAGAAAAGAGAAATTTATTGATAACTCTAGAGCAACAAATCTATCACTATACAATGAGACTCTTGCAATCTAAGTCTATCTAGGGTTTTGATATAAAACCCTAAATATTAATAGGAAATTCAAAGCTTCCACAAATTAGTTTTAAAATCATATTACTTTTAGAACTACCATAGAAAATGACTAAAAAACTTAAGATTGAGTAAGGGAGATTCATGCCCACTTTGATACCATGTTGAATTTATCAATATTTCCATAAATAAACATAATCAACACATTTTTTGAAAAAGGAACAACTCAAAGAAAGAACACAATGCATTATGAAGGGTATTCATAAACTCTAAAATAATCTCACAAAAGGAAATAATAAGTACTCCAATTGATAAATCAATGGTTGGTCTCAAGGGGTATAAATACCTAAGTACATGTGACCTTAGGTCAAGGTTAAAGAATTGACCTTAAGGTTTGTTAATAAAATATCACAATAACCCCATATATACAAGGTGTATAACGACTAAATACAATAAATATAATACAAAATTTGGTTATGGCCTTAAGTGAATCTTAACACCACGTATTCCAACAAACATATCTTCTTAAGTTCACCATGTTCATGGTTTAGGAAAGTAATCCCCAAATTATCCGAATCCATATTTAAAATAAAAGAAAAATACATGACAAGGAAAGATGTCCTTGACTATAGAAATCAAATAATTTTCCTAATCTATGTGCCATGTGTGAAAGGATAGAAGGACAACAACTAATAAAGCATTGACATTGACTCATCAACACTTACTAGACTTGGAATTTCACTTCTATATGTACATATCAATTTTTTTATGATGGTTAAAATTTTTAAATGCCATTCAATTTATGTTTAAAAGTATTCAAGAAAAAATACTATAAATTTTAATTAAAATATATCAAAAAGTTTAATTTTTTCTTTTATTTTTTAGCACAAATAAAATAATGTCTATATATATATTATTTGAAAATGAATTCAATTAAAATATATTTACCTTATACCTATTTTTAATTTGAAACACAATAGGTATATTTTTTATTTATAAAATATATCTATTAACTATGTTCTTATATTGTAATCATTTAGTCTGTGAAATATATCTAAGTTTTTAAGCTTAGACATGAATGTCAATAGAAGATAAAATATATTTCATTTTAAAAGTGCAACATTTAAAAAAAAAACTTTATCATTACATAAGAGACTACATTTGACTATTTCAATACAAAATATTCAAATTCTATTAAAAAATGATAGCATATATCAGAGGTCAATAACTCTTTGTGAATATATATCTCTCCATATGTTATAAATTGCATACCATTTTATATGATTTGATTCGTGTCTATTTACAAATATCCTCATGAGTGCATCCAATGTATCCAATCTTAGCTTTGATTTTTTGATGTATTTGATAATATTTTAGTTTAAAAATATCCTTTCACAATCCATTAAAATTGTAGGAATAGTAAGTGCAACTTGTCATAATATCATCATACAAAGGTAACTATTGTGTCAATCTTGTGATATGAAATACCCTCCATGCTTATTTCATTGAAAAGCTCTCACAAGCCAAATTTAATGAATCAAAAAAAAATGTACCTCTCTTTTACAATTTTAAACATCAAATAAAAATACAAAGTCAAATTCAACTACAATAGTATGTTGTAAACATTGGATAACTTGATCAAGACAATGCTCTATACATATTTCTCAACTTTGACCTTCTTCTAAATTATTGCAAGGATTAAAGAGCTTTGTTGCATTGAGAAATATCAAGAAACATACAATTTAAACAACTTATGAGAGACACAACATAACCTTTTATAAGTTGTAGACAAATCTCTTTGTTGATTCTCTACTAGTGCTTTGAACTCCTTGAACCTCTCAAAAGCCTCATCTTTGGTGTGTATGGTGTACAACAATAAATATTGAGAGAAGTCATCAATGGAAAGAAGAAAGTACCTATTCCTATAAAGAGATGGTGTACCCTTGTGTCCTAATATATAATTGTGAACGATCTCAAAAGGTCATGCAACACACCTCATTATCCCTTTTAGAAATAACTCTCCATGATTCTTTCTCAAAATGCATCCCTCACAAGTACCACTAGGAGGCTAAATATAAGGAAGTCCAATAGCTAACATATGATGAATCATGTGTTGTAATAACTCATAGCTAATATACCCAAGTCTATGATACCATCTCTGAATCTCATCATCTACTTGTGCCACCATGGCCACAAAATTATTGGAAAAAATTACATTATTTGGTAAACATGAATGTACCCCCATGGTACCATTGTACATTATAAAAATTAGATTAGTGTATGAGTCATTATATTAGGGTGTGTGATTTATATATTTCTTAAAGTATATATTTGTGTGTAGGATGTATCTAAGTGTCATGTAACAATGTGTGCAAGTGTGAAAGTGTGCAAGTGTCATATAATAGAGTGTGCAAGTGTGTAGTAAGTCAAGAGTCATGTGTAGGTGTCAAGTATACAAGTGGTAATATGTAAATCCAAGGGATATGAGAGGTTTGTATTATATGTGGAATAGGAAAGGATGCATTTCCTAGATATGTGAGGAGAGCAACAATCAAGTATTGAAGAGTCATATTCTATGGTTATATTTTGGAGATAAAACTCCATGTATTGTATTGAAGAATCATATGATTATCAAAGGAGAAATTGTAAAAGAGATCTTGTATATTTGATTCATCAATAATATAGTGAGTTTGTTCATTGTGTTATATTGTTATATTTCATGAATTTTATATTCATTGACATTGATATTATTATATGAATTTGCCTTCATATAATTGGTATTTGATTTTGTATAAGATCTTGGATATTGGGACCTGTGATTAATCTGACTAAAAAGCCAACAAAAATCTCTCTTTTAACATAAATAAGTAGGAAGAGTCTGTCTATTTCCTATTTTGCACATCTAATTTGACTCGTTATAACACCCAAAGGCAGCTATTTTGAATTCATCAATGTCCTTGATCACCCATTGGTCAAGTCATAATTCTACCTTTTTTGTATGGGTGATGCGATAAATAGATAAAATAATGGTGTCTACACTACAAAAATGAAGAACCTCATTAAATTAATAAGATCTAATACTAATATCACCATAATCTATCACTTATAAAGAATAATAATCTCTAATGACTACATGCTCTTCTAAATGCAGTGTGTTGTAATCATGTAGAAGGCATCAATGCTTATCATGTTCCTTGTTACCCATGAATCTATAATACAATCATTAAAAGAATTGTATGTCCATTATACTAAATGAGAAACTACATGATCTTGTGATGTTTCACCATTATGATTATCCTCACTCTAAATATAGAAGAGAGTAGCATTGGCACCCCCTTTTTGGATATTTCCTCAATATTCTTGATGCAAATCTATTAAAAAACTCATAAGGTGGGTTCTTGAAGTGCTTCTTAGTATTATTCTCATTTTGCTTTGGTTTCTTGTTAGTATCAACATTAATCGCTTCTTTTGTATGAGTTTTATTGCTGGGAGGATGCCCCTTGTGATGTTGTCTTTGAGCATGATAGTGAAGAAGGCATTTGAACACTTCATCAAATAGAGGAGGATTTGAATTTTGGAAGTAGACACAATGTATCAAAACATAATAATATATAGTTCTTATGTCTCGAATACATTATTGAATGTGATATTGACAAGTTTATTTTTCTAATTATCCATAAGTTCTTGTTCCTGCCATGTCCCCTTTTGAATCCCTTTAGTAATGACATCTTACAACTTCTTGAATTGATCAATATACTTATCAATGGTATCAAAGGAATACATATTAAAGATACTACCTCCAATCTATTAATTTATATAGAATCAATATAATCATACAACCCCTAGAAATTGTCAAGCAATTGCTTTGGATCTATAATGCTACTAATATGGGTGTCATACATCTTATCAACATGAAGAGGTATCAAACCAAGATTCATATCCTTATTACCCATAAACAATTATTTTATCTCTTTATAATTAATTCCTTAAGGTTCCTTATTCACATATTTGAGTAACTCCTCACTTTGGAGTAGAGCTTCAATCTTGATTTTCCAAGTGGCATAGTTTGGATCATTTAGAAAGGGCACATGTTGATTCATAACTTTCCTATACAAATAGTTATGATTATAAGCAACACTACCAAAACAAATATGTTGGAAAAATATGGAATTTGAAAAATGGCTCAAAAAGATTTGATATACACTCTGTAGACACCAAAACAGCACCAATCCGATTATGTGACTGCAAACACTGATCGCTTTGACAAACACAGCCCCCAGGGCAGCCCTCAGAGGTTAAACAGTGGTCTTAACCACTTTCATAGCAATTTTGTAAGGTCAAGAAGCAATTTGGCACACTTGGACACTTTGCCCAGTACTCGTCTCACCCCGGGACGAATTCAAAATAGAATCCGTCCCACCCCAGGACGAATTCTGAATCCGTCCCTGGGTGGGACGAATTCTAAGCTTAACGGGCAAAAAGGCAAATGGTGCCAAGTGGCAGCCCAAGACGATCAGTTAAGGACTCCTACCTTGCACGCATGTGTAAGTGGACAGAGGGGCCGTTAGAGGGCTGTTACAAGAAGCATTTATCAAAGTTCAAGTCAATGGAGGACTCCCCTCCCTCATGGGAAGACAAGAGCGCCACATGGCGCCTATGGCCAACACTTGGCATTTGTGCTTCCCTCCCAAAAGAGACCCCTTGGGTCTATAAAAGGTGGGACTTTTCTCACCCAAAACATACGGAGTTGAAGGAGTGTTCAAGCAACGAAGTGTTGCCGAATTGAAGACTCACTTGCATCCCCCTTTGTTCACCTTCCTACATCCACCAATCTCTTTTGCAAGGGAGGTTGTTGGGTGGCCTTTGGAAGCTCGAACCTTACTCAAATCCGACGCATGGACATCTGAACCTACCAATTCGCCGACCCCCCAATCCTAAAAGGTTTTGGGCCCATCCCTGGTGGATTGGCTCCAAAATCGAGGGCCAACGGTGGGAGGCCCACTTGGGCACCCCCGCACCTCCCAAGTCCTAATTTTAGTTTTTGAGCACTTTAGATTATTTTTTAGATTGCATTATGTATGTTACTAGGTCCGATTAGTCCATAATTGCAATTTTGTAGCTTTTGGTCGAGATTTTAGGGTGTTTTGTATTGCTTTGTCGTTTCGCTAACTTGCGGGTGTCAAGGTCAAATTCCCGAGGGTGGAGGCCAAATTGGGAAAATCCGACCATGCGGGTCGTCCCAAAATGGCCCCAATTACCTAACCCCCCTATTTGCAGGAGTTTTGCAGGTCCCGGGATCCGACATTGGAGCGACGACGGGTCGGTTTCTCCTACTCGGAAGAATTCGTCCCACCCGGGGACGAATTACGATCGAAGTCGTCCCGCCCGGGGATGAATTCCAGTTTAAGGTGGATTGGCCAGCTGCCTCAGTGGCAGTGGCCTTCTGGTAACTTTTCTTACCTTCTGTCAGGTTTTGAAGCAATTTGGATTCACTGTTTTCACTGTTTTAGGCAAATATTCATATGCATATTTCGTTAGTTTTAGAGAGAGAATGCTTTTCATTTGCAACAGGTGCTACTAACGTCTTGATCATTTCTTTGTTCGCAGGAGAAGCAGCAGAGGCGAAGAACTCATCGACATCAGCGGCGGCATCATCTTGGCCCGCCCATTGCAATCGTGGGCACGCGGAAGGAGGAATCATTCAACGATTGTAATCAAACCCTATTTGCGCTCCTAGCCCCTGAAAAGGGAGGAGGCATTATTGTAATAGAGATCAAAAGAAATTAATGAAAGGGCTGTGTTTTCTTTATCCGATTGCGTCTCTTCCAATGTGTCTCTTTTCCGTTTCATGCAATTTACATTTCTAGGACTTAAGCGTACTTAATTTTGAATGCAATCGCACTTGGTGTTTCCTTTGACCGGAATCTCGTGCTTTCAGTGGCGATCACGGTGGGACTCTGTTCCCTGGTTTTTGAAATCACAGAAACTGATCAAAGTTTTGTGTTTGTGCTTGACGAGTACATCTTTTTTTGTTGCGGACTGCTATTCGTCTCTGACAGGGACGAATCCTTTTCTGCAATTCGTCTGACCCTGAGACGAATTCAAATTCGTCTCTGGGTGGGACGAATTATGTTCTACAATTCGTCTCCCAGAGGGACGAATTCCTGTCTGCGGATTTTCAGAGCAGAAATTCAGAGACAACAGGAGCGAGCAGAGAAGAGGTAGGGATTTTTATTATCTCTGTTAAAATTTTTTGTTTCTGTTTCTGTTTCTTTAATTGTTTTCATTTAATCTTGCATTGCATTAGGAAAAGTCATGTATGCTAGTTTCATTTTGTTGAATAAAACGAATCCCACACACATCACGAAATAACTTTAAACCAAGGAGCTGGTCGTAAGACCCCGCCCTTGATCAAGACCATTGGTGGATTTAATCACCACCTTGGCTTGATTTGCATCCATTTCCCGATTGTCAGCTTGTTGTTAGGCGTAAATCCTGACGAAGACGGACCGAGCGTAGGCGGGGTGATTCCCATGCGCGCGAGGATAAGTTTTCTATGGTAGGTGCCATTAACGGGACAATCCCCCTTCCGTACCGCCTACGTACCACGTACCTTCTGCTCTCACGTACCTATAGTCTCCCTCTCGTAAGGGCGGGTATATAGAGAGGTTGGTATATCGGCTCTGGTTGGTATATTGAAGGGGCGACCTTTTTGGAGTTATAAGAGCCTACATGATGCATTTAAACGTTCTACAAAACCTACAAAAACAAAAACAAAACATCAAAATGCACTAAACCAGTCTAGGGCACACCAAGAATCCTTAAAAGAGATAATCACGGTTTTGTGAATGTGTGTGTTTAATTCTGTTTAGTGTAGACAAAAAAAAATCATTAAAAACAAAAGATAAAAAAATCTACGCATTTTGTCATTTTCTCCAAAAAGCTCCAAGGATTCCCGTAATCGCTTGGTCACTCCAAAATGCCCCAAAGGTGTCCATGAACCCTTTGGTCAACCCAAAATCACCCCAAATGTGCCCATAAGTGATGCGGGACCATCCAACAAAAAATGGGAAATCTTGTATTTTTCTCTAAATTTTAGTGCATCTTGTCGGGGCCATAACTTCTCAACCGTAGCTCCGTTTGACACGAAATTTTACAGGGAGTTGGTTGGGATAATTCCCTAGAGTTGTATTTCCCAGAAAATCCAGTTTTCGGGGCCAAATTCCATCATCTAGTGCCCCGAAATTAGGTTCTAAAATTGCGTGCCCAATTTTTTGCACTTTTTGAGCTGTTCGGATGTCAATATCTCCTAATGTATTTAGAGTTAGGACTTGAAACTTCATTTTTGTCTTATCTATTATAAGAGGGATGCGCACACCAATTTTGGGGCTTTTTAGAGAGACATCGTCATGGTGCTAACCCGTAGCCAAGCCCAATCACGGGCGAAGGCTATGGGGAGTGTCCAAGGAGGCACGAGTCACCTCCGTTACAATCCCAAGGATTTGGTCATACCACCTTGGTGACCTAACACACAATGCAGTCCCCTCCACACCTTAAAGGAAAGAGACTACAGGGACACCTCTTCGAGGAGCACTCCTGTTCAACATAGCACTCATCACACACCCTTCCATGAGGGGTACGAGTCATAGGAGAGCTCCCTTAGATGATCGCTATGAGCGGTCACCGCGCGATGAAGCGCTAGGTCAACATAGGGTTCGACGGGAGGAACCACATCATTACACTACCCGTCCTTCACCCCCTCTAGTTGTCAGGACTACAAAGACAAATCCAGAGCACAAGGCTCCTCAGGCGGGGCGGGCCAACTCCACCCGTTCCTTTTTCATTTATGAAAGAGAGCACGAGGAAGACCTCTACCTTCCTCGAGAGCAATATACGGTGCGAGAGCAATATGCCTCCGCACTTTGCTATCTATCGGGAACACTCATCGAGGCCAAAGCCTCGAGGGAATCTTGTTACCCCCAATAGAGGGAGGTCGCCTATAGAGATCTTGGATCACTACGACCGAGATAGATATCTAGAAGAGGCATCTAGGCCTTCTAGACATGAAGCAATGAGAGCTCCCTTAGATGCTCGCTATGAGCGGTCATCGCGCGATGAAGTGCTAAGTCAACATAGGGTTCGATGGGAGGAACCACATGATTACATTATCCCTCCTTCACCCCCTCTAGTTGCCAGAACTACAAAGACAAATCCAGAGCACAAGGCTCTTTGGGCAGGGCGAGATAGCTCCGTCCATCCCTTTTTCACTTATGAAAGAGAGCACGAGGAAGACCTCTACCTTCCTCGAGAGCAATATACCGTGCGGGAGCAATACGCCTTCGCACCTGCTATCTATCAGGACCACTCACTGAGGCCAAAGCCCCGAGAGAATGTTGCTACCCCTAACAGGAGGGATGTGTCCTATAGAGATCTTGGATCACTACGACCGAGATTTTTATCTAAGAGAGGCGTCTAGGCCTTCTAGACATGAGGCGGTGGGACCAACTATCGTAGAATCTGCCGAATATATCACACATCTCAAGCAACTCACGCAACTTGAGCTCGAACGACTACCGTTAGAGGAACCGTACCATATTAACGAAGAGCACCTTCAGCGCCAGAAGGATGAGCTGTTCCAACACACTATGCAAGAAAGGACTCCAACCCCTCACATGCATAAGACAAAATATTTTGAGTGGCACAACCCATGGGGGGAAGATAGGTCATCGCGACCTCATCAAAAGCTACCCCCAACACCTCCTAGACAGGAGCGGGAAGCTACTCTCCCGATTCTGAAGCACCACCCCCGACGCCTCCTAGACATGAATGGGAGGCCGCTCCTATAACCAATGATGGGTGCCTTCCTCAGACATCCACCCAGGCTTATGAGCCACCCTTAGAAATTCATCAAGAAGCCTCTAAGGAATCAGAGCGCGAAGAAGAGCGGGATGAACTGCCCTACCAAGGCATGGGGGTGCCATCGGCCACCCCTCCATAAGCCCCAAGTTCCTCAACAAGAACCAACCAAAGAGGAGGAGTTCAAATCTCCCAATACATGCAAAGCACTAGAGCACTTAGAGTTGGTAGAGACCAAGATTTTGGAGCTCCCAAGGCCCAACTTACATAAGGCTCCTTTCGAAGAGGATCAACCTTTAACCATAGGGCTACCTGATGATGCAGTCCTCCATGTCTCAGAATCTACAGATTCTGATGAGCTATACACATTGTCCGAAGGTGAGGATGAAATAGACATAGCCCACAGCAATCACATGCGACAACATCGACATCCCATAAAATTTGAAGAAGCATGTCAACGAGATAAACATAATACTAGGGCATGAGTGGCATGTTAACCCACCACAGTGGGACCAAGCATTACATCCACAACTTTGGGCACACAAAGAGCAACTTCCACCAAGAGACATCATAGCAACATCAGTGCCGCGGGCGGACCCTGTCCTCATCTCCGTGCATAGGGCCGATCCATTCATGCCCATACCTCTAGAGCCGGATCCGGAGTGCAAAGACCATCAAGCTAGGGGTACCTCTATCCCCTGAAGAACCATAATCCAAACCAAAAAGCTCCAAGGATTATCGCAATCCCTTGGTCACCCAAAAAGCTCCAAGGATTATCGCAATCTCTTGGTCAACCAAAAAGCTCCAAGGATTATCGCAATCTCTTGGTCACCCAAAAAGCTCCAAGGATTATCGCAATCTCTTGGTCACCCAAAAAGCTCCAAGGATTATCGCAATCTCTTGGTCACCCAAAAAGCTCCAAGGATTATCGCAATCTCTTGGTCACCCAAAAAGCTCCAAGGATTATCGCAATCTCTTGGTCAACCAAAAAGCTCCAAGGATTATCGCAATCTCTTGGTCAACCAAAAAGCTCCAAGGATTATCGCAATCTCTTGGTCAACCAAAAAGCTCCAAGGATTATCGCAATCTCTTGGTCAATCAAAAAGCTCCAAGGATTATCGCAATCTCTTGGTCAACCCAAAAAGCTCCAAGGATTATCGCAATCTCTTGGTCAAAAAATCAAGAAATTCAAAAAAACAAAACAACAAAAATCATCAAAAACAACAAAGATTTGCATCTCAATTCTAGGCATACTCAAATTCATCAAAAAATTCATATTCTCGCACCTCATCTTCACCTTCACCAAAAACAATCCATCAAAATTTAAGCATTGCATCCATACATTGCATATTTGTAGTCATAGGTCAAAGGCACCATAGGAATGTGATAGTCCATCTTGTTCATTGTCTCATGTTACAAAAACAACAAAAACACCATGCATAACTTTTACCACACTACGAGTCGGTGGTGCAGGAATGTACCAAGAGTTTCGGTGATTCAGTCATCATTTTCCTCTTTAGCCATGTAGTGTATCAAGTCGAACAGATTTTACGAAGGTAGAGTCATACTTGAAATACACCTTGTTACGTAACATCCCAACACAAATCAAAACACTAAAATTCCCAAAATTGTGTGAACGAAAGATGAAAACTGCAAAATAATCTAGGTCACCACAAGCGAAACGGTTATCTTGCTCATCCCCCTATGCGAATGACCCCTAGAATGCTGAGAGTTGGCAAAAGGACAAGCATCCTCCCTACCCAATTCCCTAAGAATCCCTAAAGTTCTCAACAGTTGCAAAACACAAAAATTTGCAAAATGTCAAAACTCAAAAATTTGACAAACTATAGTGCACACATCAAAAGGCACAAACAACGGTGATTTTCATCACTCCATATCCCCAATCCCTTGCTCAAAAGAAAAAAAAATCAAAATAAACAGTGATCTTATCACTACAAAGAGCAAGTATCCCAATACAATTGAAGAAAAGAAGGGAGTTGACCTTGAATCCCTGGAACTCTCGACATTCTATAGGTCATAAGGCAAGCTTCAATACCAATTTGGTTGATAGCTAGTAAGAGTAAACCTCCCGCATGACGATATATCTGTCACATTAACTTGCGTACGAGATCAATGTTTGCATGTGGATGAGCTAGCTTATGGCATCCTGGATTACACCGCAGATTAATCTTAGTACATACAACAAAGGAATTCGTGGAGCTAATTAGGTGATCCTCAGTACAGGTTCGGTTGAAAGCCCACCTGGCACTGGCGGTATCCTAACAAATACCACTAAATGAACTCAATTGCACACACGGGGATGTGAAATAACTTGGTCAAAAACAAGTCCGATTCATACCTTGTTCAAAAGTCTTGTAAGATAAAGTACAGTCATGGCTAGTGAGTTAAAACCGTCTGAGTCTCAGAAAACCTTAGCTACATTTCTAAACCAAACTGCGCTACTTTTCATCCTTACAAATACCATCAAAAAAATACAAAAATAGAAAAACCACATGTATACATGCAGAGGCATACATCACAACAATCACCTAAAAAAAAAATAACGAAGTTCTAAACAGTCTATGGTGCCATAGCCAAACATCACAAACCCCATTCATCCATTTCATATCTGCATATCACATATAAATCAAAACCATTTGCATTCATCATAGCATATGCATCCATCAAAATAAATCAACATGCATACATCCATATTCATCAACCATCATGCACAAGATCAAAGAAAATCAAAACAACAAAAACAACAAATAAATGCAACACAAAAACAAAAAGCAATAAACATTGCGAGACACAAGTGCTCTTGCACTTAACCTCTTGGCATAAAAAATGGTACATTGTACTATCCTATCCTAAGAAGGCTACCATAGCGGACCGCTCAGGAGAGGTTTGATAATTTATCAAATGGTCACAAAAAAACAAAACAACAAAAATAGCAAAAAAAACAAAAGCAATAAACATTGCCAGACACAAGTGCTCTTGCACTTAACCTCTTGGCATAGAAAAATTGATGTCAAGGTCTACATTGTCACTATCCTACTCCCTAAGAAGGCTACCATAGCCGGACCGCTCCACGGGAAGACGGATTTTTGACAATTTCATCCCCAAACGACATCACAAAAGGGTCAAAGCCCACTCAAAAACAACAAGAAAATCAAAACAACAAAAAAAGCAATAAACATTGCCAGACACAAGTGCTCTTGCACTTAACCTCTTGGCATAGAAAATTGATGTCGGGGTTTACATTGTCACTATCCTACTCCCTAAGAAGGCTACCATAGCCGGACCGCTCCACGGGAAGACGGATTTTCGATAATTTCAATCCCCAAATGGTCACAAAAAAACAAGAAAATCAAAAAGCAACACAAAAAGCAATAAACATTGCAGGAACACAAGTGCTCTTGCACTTAAACTCTTGGCATAGCAAAATTGACATCGGGGTCACAAATTATCACTATCCTACTCCCTAAGAAGGCTACCATAGCCGGACCGCTCCACGGGAGGACAGATTTTGACAATTTAATCCCCAAATGGTGTCACAAAAAAAAACAAAAAACAAAAAAAATGCAACACAAAACAAACAATAAACATTGCCAGACACAAGTGCTCTTGCACTTAAACTCTTGGCATAGCAAAATTGATGTCGGGGTTTGCATTGTCACTATCCTACTCCCGAAGAAGGCTACCATAGCCGGACCGCTCCACGGGAGGACGGATTGCCGACAATTCAATCACCAAATGGTGTCACAAAAACAAAAAGTACAAAATTCAACAAAAACACAACAAAAACATTGCCGGGCATAAGTGCTCTTGCACTTAGCCTCTAGGCAAAGAAAATCGATGTCGAGGTCCAAATTATCGCTCTCCTAGTTCCCCAAGAAGGCTATCATAGCCGGACCGCTCCACGGGAAATAGGTTTTCGACGATTTCACCTCATTATGACATCACCAAAAGGGTTAACACCCACCAAAAATAGGTCCATATGTTGGAAAAATTGCACACGCTTAACGGTAAACCCTCTAAAGGCAACCTTGCACAAGTCATCTTGGGTCAAGCGACTCGTCGCTTCTCTCACGAAGGTCATTCCCTCATCGATTCGTCGCTTGAGGGGGTAGTCACACTTAGTCACCAATCAACAATCACACACCCAATTAAGGAAAACGACATGCATTCAAAGAATCATTGACAAAGACAATCACGCTCTTGCTTGGGGCAGTAAACAAGCAACAATCAAATCAATCAAACACTTGGCATTTCGTGAATCATGAACACAAGGTTCCCCCTGAGGATAAAAACGCCCTTCACTTGTTCATGACTGATCAATGTCTAAGTTCAAGTCACACCTCACCAAAACAGGTTAATACTTGAAATCAAATTCCTTAGCTCGTCAGAAGCAAGGATTCAAGAATGCATGCCCTTTCCATACTTGGGGCATCAAAAGTTGGTTAGGTTACCAAGAAACCCTAATCATTAGTGCTTTGGTTATCTATTTTTGCTCAGCACTGCGTCACCCGCGGCGCTTCCCAAAAAGGGGCATCTGTAGACACCAAAACAGCACCAATCCGATTATGTGACTGCAAACACTGATCGCTTTGACAAACACAGCCCCCAGGGCAGCCCTCAGAGGTTAAACAGTGGTCTTAACCACTTTCATAGCAATTTTGTAAGGTCAAGAAGCAATTTGGCACACTTGGACACTTTTCCCGGTACTCGTCTCACCCCGGGACGAATTCAAAATAGAATCCGTCCCACCCCGGGACGAATTCTGAATCCGTCCCCGGGTGGGACGAATTCTAAGCTTAACGGGCAAAAAGGCAAATGGTGCCAAGTGGCAGCCCAAACAGTCAGTTAAGGGCTCCTGCCTTGCACGCATGTGTAAGTGGACAGAGGGGCCGTTAGAGGACTGTTACAAGAAGCATTTATCAAAGTTCAAGTCAATGGAGGACTCCCCTCCCTCATGGGAAGACAAGACTGCCACATGGCGCCTATGGCCAACACTTGGCTTTTGTGCTTCCCTCCCAAAAGAGACCCCTTGGGTCTATAAAAGGTGGGACTTTTCTCACCCAAAACAGACAGGTTGAAGGAGTGTTCAAGCAACGAAGTGCTTGCCGAATTGAAGACTCACTTGCATCCCCCTTTGTTCACCTTCCTACATCCACCAATCTCTTTTGCAAGGGAGGTTGTTGGGTGGCCTTTGGAAGCTCGAACCTTACTCAAATCCGACGCATGGACATCCGAACCTACCAATTCGCCGACCCCCCAATCCTAAAAGGTTTTGGGCCCATCCCTGGTGGATTGGCTCCAAAATCGAGGGCCAACGGTGGGAGGCCCACTTGGGCACCCCCGCACCTCCCAAGTCCTAATTTTAGTTTTTGAGCACTTTAGATTATTTTTTAGATTGCATTACGTGTTTACTAGGTCCGATTAGTCCATAATTGCAATTTTGTAGCTTTTGGTCAGAGTTTAGGGTGTTTTGTATTGCTTTGTCGTTTCGCTAACTTGCAGGTGTCAAGGTCAAATTCCCGAGGGTGGAGGCCAAATTGGGAAAATCCGACCATCTGGGTCGTCCCAAAATGGCCCCAATTACCTAACCCCCCTGTTTGCTGGAGTTTTGCGAGTCCCGGGATCCGACATTGGAGCAGCGACGCAGTCGGTTTCTCCTACTCGGAAGAATTCGTCCCACCCGGGGACGAATTACGATCAGAATTCGTCCCGCCCGGGGACGAATTCCGGTTTAAGGTGGATTGGCCAGCTGCCTCGGTGGCGGTGGCCTTACGGTAACTTTTCTTACCTTACGTCGAGGTTTTGAAGCAATTTGGATTCACTTGTTTTCATCTGTTTCGGGCAAATATTCGTATGCATATTTTGTTAGTTTTAGAGAGAGAATGCTTTTCATTTGCGGCGGGTGCTACTAACGTCTTGGTCATTTCTTTGTTCACAGGAGAAGCGGCAGAGGCGAAGAACTCATCGACATCAGCGGCGACATCATCTTGGCCCGCCCATTGCAATCGTGGGCACGCGGAAAGAGGAATCATTCGGCGATTGTAATCAAACCCTATTTGCGCTCCTAGCCCCCGAAAAGGGAGGAGGCATTATTGTAACGAGAGATCGAAGGAAATTAATGAAAGGGCTGTGTTTTCTTTATCCGATTGCGTCTCTTCCAATGTGTCTCTTTTCCGTTTCATGCAATTTACATTTCTAGGACTTAAGCGTGCTTAATTTTGAATGCAATCGCACTTGGTGTTTCCTTTGACCGGAATCTCGTGCTTTCATACACAAGTTATAGTCTTTGAAATTATGTCCCTAATGTCACACAAAATACCTCTAGAATATTTCAGATTTTAAAAATAATTTTTGTACTTATAACAAATGGGAGACCTCCACTTATTATTGCATGATTTGTTAAGGGTGTCAACTAGGTGCTGATTAGATAGAATATCGATGAATGAGGTGATGCCACTTATAATTACCCCAATTAGGAGGCTGCCAACTAGGTATTGACTATGTAGGCCATTGGATAGTGTAACAACAAAGTAGACTATGCTACTTGTCATATTCAATTTGATTTACAACTTGTGAACTAGACTACAAAGCTTGTTGCTCTTTGATTTTCTCTAAAATTTATGTTTTTTCAAATATGTTATACACAATATAACTATATAGTCAATGGGTTTGATGATTTGGTAGAATATGGTTGGTTGAAGCCATTTTATACCTACCATGTGACATTGTGTTTGCCACATCATCCTATAACAATTCATCTTTTATCATGTTAACCTCTACCACATTGTCTCCTTCCATGTTATCATTCACCATGTTAACATGTGCCATGTCATTTTACACATCACCTTACATGTTACCAACTACCACATCATCATTGGGTATTGTACCAAGTACCACATCATCATGTACCATGTCAACATGAGGTACACTTCCAAGTACAACATCATCATGTAACATATCATCATATTCCATGTCATCATTAGGTGTCATGTCATATCTAGGTACTATGTCACCATAAGGTGCCACATCATCTATAGGTACTATGTCATCATAAGATACCACGTCATGAAGGTGTGTCATATCATCAAGTTCCACACAACATGTGTATATGAAAAGTGGGTGATATGAACATCAAGTGTATAATATCAAGTATTTCATGTCATCTTCATACATTGCCATGTCATATATGTTGACATCCAATATAAATTATGAGTTTATCATTTTTATTCAAAAGAATAGGTTGTTGGGGTTCAAAATATTGACCTCTAAGGCCCAACACCTTAAGTGAAGCTCCTCTATCCTTTGTTGCATAGGTTCCTTTTGAAAACATAAGGTACTTCACAACATGATAAAAGAGTTTCCCCATCTAACCTCTTTTGTTTGCCTCTTAGGTATATATGTCTGATGATGCAAACATGAATCATGTTGATGACACCATTTTGTGCATACACCAATTCCCACCATTGTGGAAATAATCTATAAAATATTCTCAAATTATAAATTAAAAAATGAAGTAGTAAAAACGTAACTCAAAAAATAGAGATCTAGATGTAAAACAAAGAAAGGTTTTGAATTGAAATCCTCCCAAATTTCATGAAGAATCCAAAAATATTGATAGTTCATTCATATATATATCAAGTTTTATCTACATAATTTTTTTTATCAAACACAAACAATCAACACATCCTTTCAAGCTAATATAATAAAAAGTTGTCTAACTATTTCAGTAACTTTATCAAACAGTTAGAAGGTTTGTGCCATGCATGAAATTCTGACATAAATTCACTAGAATCCAAGGTTTGTTAAAAATTGTTCAACCTCTCTTTTTGTTTCAATGATGGTCACACAATTTGTCCTATTATCTATGTTATTATTAGACATAAAATATTAGAATAGAAAAGGAAATAGTTTTTTTTTAAACCCCATAAAAGACAAATGAGGTATTTAAAAAACCTCAGAATATGTAATCCTAAAACTAGAGTATCCATTTGATCAAAAATTAAAATATAAGAGATTGGATTGAGTTTCACGAGAGGAACAAGAAACCTCTCCATTGAGTTTTAAAATTTGAGATGTACAATAGATTTTATTGCATAGATATAAATATAAATATTTATCATATTTATTCAAGCATTAATAAAATAAATATAATATAACCATTAAAAATTTTGTTAATATTAAAAATAATTAAAATATAATATAATTATATATTATTTATAGATAATATTTTTAATGTAATTCATACTTAAAATTATATAATTACCTATATAAATCGTACAAATATTAGAAAATATAATGTAATTGTTAAAACACCAACCATCTAAATTTACTTGAAATGTTTATATATATATAATTTTCAAGTTGGAAAAGAGAGGCTCCAAGTTCAAAGTTTAAATATCTCCTTCTTACATGCTACAGTTAGGCCAATTAATGGTTTGTTAGGTTAGTTGGCGTGGATAGGCCCAGGTGCACTTCTTAGGTGACTTTGATGAAAGAGAACCCCCAAACACGAAATCTAATTCCAAGGTTTCGCTCCCAAAATGGTTCCAAAAAAAATATATATATATATATATATATATATATATATATATATACCAATTTTTTATAAATTTAAATGGCATTGTAACTTATGTATGGTTCTTCTCCATAGCACCTAAAAGTTTTATGTTAACCTCGGATTAAGATGAAAATATTAGTGAGTTAAAGAAAATGAGTAGAAACAAACACATGCTTGAATGAAGATTTAAGATCGAGTGAGATATGGTTACTCGATCTTGACATAGATGGAGTTGAAAGTAAATATATGTATGTGTATTTAATTTATATTTTGAAAACTTTAAAAATAATAAAATCATTTATATTTAAATATTAAATAATAAATAAATTAAACTAAAAACATAGAAACAAAATTTGTAATTTTTTTTCTTTATAGATATATAGGTTTTGATTTTTTACTAATGTGTTACCCACATTAATTAATAAAAAAAATATAAATAAAATTGATTAGAATAATACTTTCTTCGTATTTTTATTTTTAAAAGATCTTTAAGAATTAAATTTTAACCAATTTATAACCCACAATTTTAAAATTAATTACTTTGCGTTAGTTTAGTTGTTTACTTATTAACAAACAAGCTAGTGCTATGAAATTCAATAAAATATTAGAATTCTATAAAGTTAACTAACCAATATAAGGCCTTTGTCAAGTAGGAGTCATGTTGATGTGTACAAACAGGTATTTAAAGTAATCATGATTATCCTATTAGAAATTGCTTCGATGATTTCCCTTATGAAATGATAATTATTTAAATACATTGGATGCTCATTTTTGGCATAAAAAATTTCTAACTTTTCTTGGAACTACCTTTAACTTTTAGTGCATGCATAGTCCTTGTGAAGGGTAGATATAACACTCTCATTGTCGTGTGAGCTATGATGTAATCATTCTTAATTACCCTCCTTATTACATCGTAGTCTTAGCTCTAGCTCTATCTTCAACCCTTGGCTCTGACTTTGTCTTGTGGCTCTCGCTCTAGTTCTTTGGCTTATGACTTGATGAAATTTTCTAGCGTGATGTTGAAATTTGAGAGAGAAATTCCTCCATAGACTTTGTACTATAATACTTAGGAGTGTCAGGTTCCATCGATTATACACTCCAAAAATACACTTATTATAAATTCTTGTTGAATTTCTAATCCTTATGGATTCAATGCAAGAAATATGTACATCCTCCAATGTCATTATATGGAGAATTTTTTCATGTTCTATCATGCATCTTGTGTCAACTATTGAATTGATTGATCATAGATGTTTGTCTTGCATGTGATGGGAAGAAATTTATGTACAACTTCTTCTACTTCTTCACCTTCTTCCATTTTTCATTTCTTCTATTGCAATCAAGGTTTGGATCCTTCATAAGTTCTCATTTTATCAAATGTTCTTTGATAGGATAATAGGATGTATGTTTTGAATACAATATTTAACAATTTTGCATACTTGTCTTAGTCCCTTAAATGATCCTATAGCTACTACAAGTTGTTTTGAACTTGAATGTAACATCCTATCAAACTTAATAGTCTTTATTGTTGAACCTTTAGGACCCAATAGTTGTTGATGTTGTCTACAAAATCTCTCTTTATTTTGGATTATGTTGCGAATTTTTATGATATGACATTGCATCTCATCATCTAGTATCTTTATTGCTTATGATGTTAATACACTTATTTACAAAAGCTTTATGAGATCCCAAACTTTGATAATGATGAAAGGATCCTTATTTCAACAAGTTGTAGAAAAAGACATTATTCTTTCAACAAGATCAAGTTCACTATTTATGTTATGCTTCTTTAGAATCTATGTCATGATAGACAACACATTTTGCAAATATGTTGTTTTGTACTCGAGAAAGAGTAGTAAAAAAATTTACTTTGAGGAACTTGCCTTTATTCTAGAAAGGATTGTACTTCTTGGATTTATAATGTTCAATGTTAGATGTATCCCATGGCTTGGGTTTGTCATGTTTGCCTTTGTATTATTGTGTCTTCCCTATTGTTGGTTCTCTAGTGGCTTGGAATGATTAGCTAAAGTATTATTTTTTGTATAACTGAACAATGATTATCTCTTCAAAGTCACACCAAACATTATTGTGTTGACTTAGTTAAGCAAGGGCGACAAATGCATGCTCATATTCCTCTTATGTATGATTTTTTTCTTCTTCTTCTTCTTTAACTTAGTTCTCTTTGGCTACATTATTTTGTTGTACTATTTTCCAAATCTAATTTTGCTTGTCTAATGATGACATGTCTTGTTGCTACTGCATCTCTTGTGAAGGAGACCCTTTTGTGAGTAGATTATGCAACATTCCTTCATTATGTGGCTATTTTTACCATAAAGTTCACACATCGTTTATGTGTGAAAAATATTTCTTTGCTATTGATATCCTTGAGAATCATTTCTTTATTGTTAATATCATTGAGAATAATTTCTTTGTTAAAAGCATTGTTAAGGTCTTATGTCTCTTATGAATGGTTTCTTACCTTTTTTATTTGTAAGAAGTACTTATTCTTCTTCTTGTGTTGTATGTGAGGCCATTACATTTTGAGGTAAATTTAACAACTTTTCAAATGTTGGTGTTTGCTCAATGATATTAAATTTTTTGATAAATACATTATATTGAGAAGGGAGATATCTTAAAATGATAGGAACAAGTGTTTCATCAAATATCTTTTCTCCCAATGCTTGTAGTGATGCTCATAATTCATCTATTCTTATCTTGAAATATTCAAGTCTTTCTTCACTCTTCATCTTCAAGCAATTTAGTTGACTTTGTAGAAGTAGAATTTGATTTTGGTTCCTTACCTTGAATACTATGTGAAGTTTCTCCCATGCATCTTTGGTTGTGGTAGAATCTCAAATTTATGGTTGTACTTCATCAGTTACTCCAAATATAATGATTAATCCTGCTTTTCTATTTGACTTGTTGAATTTTACCTTCTCATATTCTATATTAGGATGGGTAATGGTCCCATCTACAACTTCTCATATTTATTCAAACTCAAGTTGTGTTCTGAGTTTGATCTTCCAGGAAACATAATTATTCCCCCTCAATAGTTGGGATCGAGAAACAAGATCTTCGATGCATCACTAGCTATATCAAACTTTCATAATTAATTAAACCGACCTCAAAAAATGCTTTCTAACGAATATATATAAGGCTATACTTGTAGGTTAAATGATGTGTGAAATTGTGATAAAACAATCAGACAAAATAATAATAACTAGAAGAAATATCCGTCCTTTATAAAATATTCTTTCAAATATTCTTTGCATATAAAAATATTATGTGTGCCTTTCCTTTTCACATGCAATTAAGGAAAGAAAAAATAACAATATATTTGCTTTAGTAGTTTTCCCACTCTAATCTGGATATTTAGAAACGATTTTTAAAAATGGATTTTTACTTTGTTTTGAAAAACGTCCATGTCTTCTCTTCTTCATCCAATTTTGTTTGCTAACATGTTAGTATTTGGTTGGTTCTCCAGGCAATAGATTTATGGTATCGTAATTGGGCACGTTTTGAAATTCAATGCTTTTTATACTTCTTCTAATCTGCATTTATAGTAAGATATCTCTAATTTCGTAGGCAAGAATTATTTTAGGCATACACCTTACTTGTCAGTAGTGCTTCAATTATCTACTTCATCTTCTCTTCAAAGAAGTTGACAATGTGAGTGCTCTGAATTCAATATCATCGTCTTGATGGCTTTCTTACTATCGATGAGGAAATTGTATAACTTTCACGTTTGCTTTTCAATGGATTCTATTCTGCAATGGAGTGTGTTTTGGATTCTATTCTGCAATGGAGTGTGTTTTGGAGGGAGTTTTGACACTTTCAAACCTTGAGAATGTTGCAACTTTTCTTGATCATCCATATTAATTTGATAATTTGTGCTCTTGTCGATACGTCTTAATTTGGTACAGTAAGTCTTGCTTTGACATCTTGGCTGACTGGTCAATGTCTCGTATGCTTTTTGGATGGGTGGGAGTCTTCTCATTCGGTTTGCAATACCTATTTTAACGTCTTACTTGATATGTTTCAAATAATGTTCATTTGAATTGATTGTTTTATACTATATAAAGCTCTAAATATTCTTTAAGCTTTGACAGGAGAAAAAAGAATCGTATGGGAAGTGGGCAGTCGGTGTAGACAGGGGTCTGGAGGGATTTCCCTAAGCCCAATCAAATTCTGGAATCTTGGCTGTACACAGCTAGACTTTGACCGATTCGACAGGTGATCAAAATAATTTATTATTGGCAAAGGAGTCGGTGCTTGCCTTTGATGATTTCATTTTCTTCTTCATCATAATTGTCAACCATCTTGTCTGAGCTGAACATGATGACACGAATTCTAGAAACTCTGAATGCAAGCCATACGTGGCAGAGATGGCTCAGAGTGGGGTTCTGTGCATTATTTTTTAAAACTAAATCGAAGGGAAAACTGTCTAAATTAGAATGTGATGTGAGTGATGACAAAATCTAAAGGTAAAATCCAATCATTTATGTCTCCATAAAGAAATTCGAATGGGCAACACGTCGTATCCTATGTACTGCATGTCTGTTCAATTGGGCTATCTGAGACCTTGAGTGTTGCTCAGCCATACCTTGTTTCACGTCAGATTGTGAGATTCGGTGAAATGCAACTGTAATAAGCCATGACAAAAATGTGATTTAAGATTGCTATCAAATTATGTAGCTGGAGGTGTCTAGCACTTTCCATACACCATGGATGCATTTTTTTATCACTAGCACTTTCCATACACCATGGATGCATTTTTTATAGACATATTTGTGGCGTTTCAAAAATCATGTAATTTCATTTCCTTATGTTCACCTTGCTCTTTTTACAACGGAAACAGGTTAGGCAAGTGATTTATAATACTACCACAAGAGTTAATTTGCCGTGTGGAATTGTGATGGAAAAGGCGATGGTCCACAGTGTTGTTGACGGGTGAGTCGGTGCCACTCCGCTTAGATATTGCCTAGTTCACGTGTGGTGAATGCGAGGCTTGTGAGGACAACAATTATTAACCATTGACATAAACTCCTCATCTCTAGCAGTCCTTTCTGAACAACTCAATCCTAACACTCGCAATGATATCTATCTGACGCGTCGCCATATTAAGTCAGCCATCACATATCTTCAAATTATAAGGGGAATTATTTAGTACCCGATAGTCGAATCCTTCATCTTCCCTTGTGAAATGCGCACTAGAAAAATAAAATAAAATCACTACCAAGTAAAGTAAGGGTTTTTTAAATGTAGAATTTTTTTAGTGGATTGGTAAAGGTTTGATTGGTCAAGTTCTTGCTAAGAAGAAATCTAAGTTCAAATTTAGAAGTAAGTTGTCAGTTTTTTGCAAAGGTAGTAGTTCATGTTGAATCCTCTGAGTGGGCGCCAGACCAACCACAGTAAAAATCCTAAGGGACTAGTAGTTCCATCTCACACCAGGTCAATAACAACAAAACAAACAGATTATTAAAAGCAGTTCCTCTAATTTGAAACCTAAACTTACCAATTATTAAAAATAATAACTAAAAAAATGTTGAATTAACGTCCACTGAAGATAGATCACATTGCATTGTTGATCGAATATTCCACGGGGATGCAACTGTTTCCTATAATGTTCTTGTACACGTGTCTCAAGTAGCGTGCGTGTATGGACGGTGACAAGATAGTGCACGGACGGCGTGCGTGTTCGTCGGAAATTAAAGGACAAATTTGAGTCGTTTACTCTTTTAACAAATGCTACCTCTCCTAAGGAAAAAGACGGTAGAAGTTAAAAATATTTAATTTCAACACAATAATTTGGGTAATTATAATTTTAAAATTTAATTTTTATTAATTTTAATAACTAAATTTTTTTAATTTTTATTTAATTTTCATATTTAAAATTTGTTGATGAATAGAATTTCAAATCAAAACATATTTTGATTACTTAAAAATAAAAAAAAATTATCAAAATTTTAGATAAAATTCTTAAATGACCGTCTAAAAAATCACTAGTTTAAGAACATGATTACTCTAAACACGCATTATCCCGTCTTACACCATTCATCGTCAAAAGTCGCACACATTCCTAAAGTCTTTTTTAAAGAAACGGTTGGTGATTTTATTAACATCGATTGTTTAGGGTTTTAGTATGCGAAAAATGAGTATATTAATGGTTTTCATTTCTTTTATATATATATATATATATATATATATATATATATATATATATAATTTTACTAATTTTATTTTGTATGTATATTTATGATTTTATAATACATGTTTATATTTTTAAAATATATTATATATTTTTATATATTTTAAATTAAAATTTAGATTAAATGTTTATATCTGTATGTTACATTCACATTTCATTTAGTACATTTTCAAAATTAAAAAAAAAATTGTTTTATTAAATATATTTATTTTTAGAAATTTTTATCCATTAATAAGATTTTTTATATTATTTATTTAAAATACTGAAGTTTTTATGGGCTTATACTCTAGTATTATAAAAAGATAATGTAGAGCCAAAACATAAAAGCTAAAAAGCTCAATAAAAAGAATACCACTATCTTGTGTGATAAAATGGAGTAAAATGAAACAAATATCGAGTGTATTTTATAGGAGGATGTCTTTCTCAAAAAAGCAAGAAAAATGTAAAAGCAACCTTACATTGTATTAAAGTCTTTTTTGATTGAGTAATTGAGAGAGAGAGAATAGCAATGGTTTCAGTTTATAAAAACTTTGTTGTAAATGAGTACCTAATCAACCAAGTCTTCAAGAGGCATGCGGTACCCATTTTTTTTTTTAGAGGGATTAGACAAAATGAATTTACAGGGGAGTGTTAAAAATTAAATTCATTTTATTCAACGAAGACATGCTGATCTTCTAAAATGTTGTCGCATCTAACATTTTAGCTTAACATTCTAAAATATTCCAACACAACACAAATTCTAGATTGTTGACTTTGGAGATTGTTCTGACACTACCGACCATCTAGAAACTTTTTGGAAATTATTATACGAGGTCTATAAATACAAACCTTTCCTCTTGTGAGTGAGGTGGTCCTCCTTTGTTCAAGAGCAATGTAATGGGTATAATGTAATGTAAGGCTTGAGTAATGTAAGGCATGAGTGAAGTGGTCCTCCTTTGTTCAAGGGCAATGTATTGTTCAAGGACAATGTATTGTTCAAGGACAATGTAATGGGTACAATGTAATGTAATGCATGAGTGAGGTGGTCGTCCTCCACAATGTAATGGGTGAGTTAAAATTTGAGCAACAATCTACAATACTCTGTCTTTTTTATACTCTGTTTTTTTATCCTGATTTGTTAATTGATTCCTTCTCAACGTTTTCAATTTTATTATTGTTGATTTCGGATGTGAGGGACCATCCATGATTGATTTAGGATTGGTATTTGTTAGGATTGGTATATGCTATAAATAAGTTAACTTATATTAAACAAGCCTATCTCTAAAATTTAAATCTAAATCTCTTCTTAATAATAATCAAAACTTACCAATCTACACAACCCTTAAAAACCTTAAAGCGAAAAGCCAACAACATAAATTAAATTTTAATCTTTACTAGGTTAGTAATATGGATCAATGTATTTATTTGAAAAATAATAATAATAATAGTTTAACCGTAAATAACCTCAGTTTGTTCAACCCTGCCAAAATACAAAGCTCTTGAATTGGACGTCGGGCAGAGGAGGATTCTACAGTGTGTAGATTAATTTCTACATTGATCTAAAACTGTGATTATTTATGATTTTCAAATGTGTAGAGGTGGGTTGGAGTTGTTTAATAAATATCAATGAAAACGTAATGAATATGATCTACATAATAACCATTAACATCGTAAGTTGGTGAGTTGGCTACAAAGGTAAGAAGTCATTTATTGTCTCAATAGTTCAGACAAGAAAGAATGAAGATCCATACTATTTGGCAACGAACGCAAAATACATGATCATACACAATCAGTTCACATGATAAATATTGCTAGTATCTGTTATTACCACTTTCACTCATGCCCCGATTTTGTTTGCAGTTAAAGTAACACTCAATAAAAATAAAATTACGCAAATAATATGTGAAGTGCTAAAGCTTGTAAGTCGACGAAGATGACGCACCATTAGATCGCCTTTTCCACCTCGTGTAGTACCCTAAAATACAGATTCGACTCTCGAATGTAATGTATATAAGATTATCATCTTCCTGAAACTAATGTCAATGTTTACATCGCAAAAATCATTGAACTTCTCTCAAGTCCCGAAACTTTCATTGTCATATATATAAACCCTCTGTTACAAGTCTATTAGGCCCCTATAAAATCCTAATATAATATAATATGCTAACATCAACAGGCAGTCTCTTGTCCATATTTTTGTACTACAAAACATTGTTACATTATTATTTTTAGATGTTCGTTGTACATTCTGGCGGAGGCAGAGGATATCTTTGTTTATCGCTGCAATAATCATATATCATGTAGTTTTTCTTCACCCACTGCAGCTTCTTTCTTTGCTCAGAATTTAGCACCTTCATCTCCCCTGATGTTACAGAGGCCGCCTCCACATTGAAATTGCGATAGGCTGCAACGAAGGGAACGTGCAACCAATCAATTTTGACAAGACCTCCTCGAGTAGCCCAGCTGTCTCCGTTCCATAGGCTTGAATACACTCCCATTGCCTGACTCTCCAGATACGCAACGCCCATCGCCTTGTTATTACTGAATTCTCTAATTGGCACGCCGTCAACCATGAATCTGCAATTTTTTCACTCAATATTAGAACTTCTAAGAAATCAATACTTTCACACGGTTTGATTTGGATTTGGATTTCTGGGTATTTAAATGTTGAACGGATTTATATCTAACATACAATATGTTTTGACGAGCCCAGATTACGCCGTATGAATGGAAGTCTGTAGTGGGATCGAACCAAAGATAAATCCGCTGCTCGCGGTCGCCTTTTCCACTTGCGTACACATTCGTCTGAAGAACATATGGCTCCCCTGATTTGTTTCCCAGGAACTCAAAATCAAGCTCGTCGTGGTTCGAACCCTCTGATGACAACTGCAGTAAAGGTGAATAAAAAATGAGTCGTTATGATTAATTTATCCCTTTCTCTGAATACATATGTTGTCATACATAAATAGTAAGCAGTTACGGTGCCTGCGGAGTCTCCTGGAACAAGCTTAATTTGCATGTTGATGTTGCCAAAAAGATACTTGTTCTTCGACGCGAAACCAGACCCTGGTAAACATCAGTTACACAGAGAAGATATAAGTATAACTAGTTTAGGAAAAATACTCGACACTTATTTCATAAGCTGATGTTTTCCGTTGCTTACCGGAAGTTTGGTCAAGTGTGAGTTGTAGCTCCTGGCCACCGTTCAAGAATTTGACGTGATCTGCAGCCCATGACACATGGAACTCTCTGTCTAATCCACTGGAAGGAATCGTGTTGGCTGCCTTTGCTGCATCCGCTGATACAGAGAATAGCAATAGGATAATCCCGCAGTAGAAGAATGCCATATTGCAGTCAGAGTTGAGAAAGGTATTACTATGGTTAGGCAGGCTATACTACAAAGAGACTGACTTGTATGAGGGATGAATTTATAGGACAGAAGGCAGACTGATTTGAAAAGTTATGAGAGAGGAAGACAATTGAAGTAGTTGGTAAGTGGCCAATCGCTGGTAGCCAGAGGTGTGAAGGGGCGTCATAAAGCTGTACGTGCTGACGCACTATTTCAGAAGCTTCACTGTACACAGCTGGACTTGACTGACCGGCTTAACACCAGATCGAAACTTACACCCGACAGAGTGACTAATTGCCTATGTCTTATATCTTGAACCCACTCAATTCCACTCTGATGATCTCTTTATCAGAGACGATCAGCCTTCGTCTAATTTGTCAACTTAATCTTCTGAGTTGAGTTGAATATTCTTAGACTAATTGTACAAACATTAATTGCAAAGCCATTAATGGCAAGGATGTTTCAGAATGGAGCTCCCTCTCCAATTTCTTATACTCTGTCGGAACGTAATAAAGCTAAATTAATAGGGAAGAACTCTTTAAATTGACCATGATGTATATCACAACTTTGCTGGGTACAAGTCTGATGTCACATACAATCATGTAGTTTGTGTAGTTTGTCCTATGTGGTATATGGACTTTATGTAGTTCATGGGGTTTAATTTTCTGGTAATATTAAGTAATGGGGTTTTGATCACGAATTCGTCGATTTATTACAACAACTTCATTAGGGAGACACACTTGCCCATCACACACTCCTCGGGTTTGAACCTTGGACCTTCTCAAGAAAAACCAAAGCCCAAACCTTTACGCTGCACCCAAATAAATAAAAAATATAACATAAAACGAGATTTTTTTATTTCTTTATTATTAAATTAAATCACCTAATTAAATATTAAGAGAATTTTTAACCTCTATAACCAAATTTAGCAGTCTATATCATTTTGATATTACATAATTAAATATTAAGAGAATTTATTTGTAATATATGTCGTTCTTACGATCAATATTTTTTTTAATTTACATTATAGTTTAAACTTAGATTGTTTTTAAAGATAAAGCGTAAAAGCATATCATTGGCGCATAGCCCACGACTTACGATATCAATGTTAACAATGACTTACATACTTATGTTTTTATGCGACAATTTTAAATAGTTTAATATAATTTTGAAATTTAAAACATTTTTAAATTTATTTAGATATTTGATTTTTTTTTTGAATTTACATGGTGGAATCAGTAGCTGCCACGAATTCGGGTAGGCTATCCAGCTTTTATGGCCGCCACAGTATTCTGCGTTGTCCGTCCTAGAAGCCGCCACACAAATCTTCATGCAGTCCACCCCTATAACCACCATGCCACAATCATTTTAAACCTTTTACGCCGTTAAAAGCACCAGGAAAGGGACAAGCGTTCAGTCCGACGAGGCCCGAGATTTGAACCTTGGACCTCCGCCCCTTATGAGGTTTGGATGAACCAATTGGTCTACACCTCAGACCTTTAAATATTTGATTTTAAAAATATTATTTATTTAATATATTTATTTAACTACCTTCAAATTTCTAAACATAATATATATAACTTAATTTTTATTTAATTTAAACCTTAAAACTCAACTTTATCAATAAAACCATTGGTTAAAAGTACAACAATTATTAAACAATAAAATCATCAGTAACTCTCTGACATTGTCAAATGCTATAGAATAAATAAAGAAAATATGGTTCATTAAGTTTTCGTACACTCTATCCAAAAAGATAGCAAGGGTGGGCATGAACTAAGTGGAGATGGGCGGCGATTGTGTAAGTGACGTAAATCGACAACGATCGTCAATGGACCACTAGAACTGTGTTCTTTACAGAACAACTTGGAGAGGTCCCCTTCAAGTGGGTCCCATGTCAGGCTCCCTAACACTGTAGAGAGATATGGAAATCTGGAATTAAAAGGGCAAGTACTTTTGGTCATTAGCATTAATCTTCGAATTTTGAATCCGCTGCAACCGTGTTCTTTAAAAAATATCTTGGAGAGGTCCCATAACAGAGAGATATGGAAATCTGGAATTAAAAGGACAAGTACTTTTACGGTGATGTCTTTGAATTTTTAATATTTCACGTGTGATAAATCAAACCGGGATTACCTTAAGTATAAAGGTTCAACCTCAACTAAAACAAATCAACCTTCCCTTTTAGCATAGGGTCTGAGGAGATGTGTCCGGTAGGTAAGAGGTCCCATAAACTAGTGGGCTTCGAGCTTAGCTGAGTACGTTTGTACAGAGCGGCGTGAGAAAAATGTGCAAACAAAAGGACAAAATCGGATTCCTCCAGAAGAAATAGAAATTCGAACCAAACTTCCTTTACAAGTTCCGCTTCTTAAATTGTGTCCATTCAAGAGGAGTGTATGGCATATTGGACTTTACCGCAGGTCCGTAAAAGCTGTTAGGCGGAGCAGCACAATTTCCATGAAAACTCGTGCAAAAGGGGCCTAAGGTAACAGGTGGTAGTAGGACACAGGTTAGTCCTATATATATGACTAGCAATAGGGTAAAGAAGCTAATAGTTGAACACCTAGTCAAACAAAATTAGTGGTTTTTTCATCTTCTTCTTTCCTTACTTACAAGTTTATTTACCCTATTTCTTTAGAAGAGAGTTTATTACGTTAATCATTGTATTCTTTTACGTATCAATTGCAATCAGATTAATTACACTAACTTTTTTTTAACTAATAAGCAAAGTAAACGTTTAAATATCTTAACTTAATCTTTTATATGTTTATATATTATTAATTTATTTTAAAATAAAATTATTAACTGTATTTTGATAATTATTATAAAATGTTAAAATAAACAGTGAATTAAACTAAATTGAATCATAAATTAAAAATTATAATAAAACTAAAAATTTACACCTTCTTTAATTATATTTTAACTGGTGTTTATAATAAAGTTTTCTTAATATGTATAAATAATTTCGTGTAGTTTTAGGTTAATAATTTTGACTCACTTATATAAAAAATTTGTTAATGTGCATTTAATAAAAACACTAAATTTAATACATTAAATACATTTTAATGATATAAATTATAAAAATCTGAAATTTAATAAACTTCAGTAAAGTTCTTTATAATACAAAATATTATATATATTATATAAAGAGAATATCTTTTTATCTTTAATAACCAGGCACGTGGGTTAAATATTATCCTCGGAACAAAGTTTAAATTATTAAAGTTGCCTCTATAATATTATAATATTGAATGAATAGATTCCACATGAATTCCTATCATGCCTAGTTCCCAGATTATGCATATGGTTTATATCTATAATAATAATCAAGATGACAACGATGTTATTTTAGACCTTGAATGTTTAGGGTTGGTACTTGAATGTTGGGAGGTATACTTAGTTTTTTTTTTGAATTGGAAACTTTATAAACTTTAGTTTATTGGATTATGTAGCCTACTTACAAGCATTAGGTTGCTATCAATTGACATATTCCTTTCAGGTAAATGTTAAGGGTAATGTATTTTTTAGGAGGGTTTCAGTTCTGTTATACAAGGTTTGAATTTGCATCTTTTGAATAAAAACTTATCGACATATCACTATGATATCTTTCATGTGGTAAAATTTTAGGGTAAAATATAGGATATTTACTAATGGCACATAGATTGGATCAAACATCCACAACCATGAAGAAACCAAATATAGTGCATCCAAACTTTGATGTGCTTAGTCCATTTATGAAACAATGGCTTGCATACAAGCTTGATGAAACTTTATCACAATGAAGGATGATTGGGAACTAATGAAGAATAACCAGCTACTCCAAAATTATGAGTATCTATCGAAGGTATTGGCAACATCATTAGCACAATATTTCACTTTTGTAAAAAACTAAGATATGGTGCACTATTGTTTACAACACCAATACACAAGTCTATAACAAAGATAACAAATAAACTCAATGGTAGATCATAATTGGTCCAAATCATTGGTCCAATCTACATAAAAAAATCCTATTAAAACTATAGATGCTCTAACTAAGTAGTAAAAACCCATCTAGTATGTACCTATGATATATACCAAAGGATCTATTTGGCTAATCACTCTCATTGTTACTTGCATATACTACCTAAAATAATAATTGACAACAAATGCAAATATTTGATCGAGTGTAGGTAAGATAGAGAAGTCCCCCAATAATTGACCAATACAAAATGGCATCCACCAACGGAGTAGTACAATTTTCTCATAGCTTCAAATTATAAATAAAATAATTCTAAATAGGTTTTGTAGCCCTCTATATTGAACTATTGTAGAAGATCCAAAGGTATACTTGGGATGAGAAATGATGCTTCTTAAGGGTGATTTGATCAATTTGAATATAAAAAAAATGGAGAACTAAATATATCATCTCAAGAGTGTCATGAAGTTATGACTTTATCTCCTAGATTAAGTATGTTGAGATTCCCATGATGAAAATATCGTCAACATACAACATAATCACTAAAATTAGACCATCCTAATGCCTGATATAGACATCATGCTATGTTATGTATCATCAGAATACATAACCATGAAAGAAGGAATGAATCTTTTCATATCAAGAAAGAGAAGCCTATTTAAACCAATACAAGGACTTTGTCAGCCTACACACCAAGGAAGTGGGTCCATCGAGCTCAAAACTAGGTGACTACTACATAAAAATATCCTCTTGAAGCTCTCCATAAAGAAAGAAACTCCTCATATCCATCCAAAGTACCTTCCATCCATAAGAGACAACAATAGAGAGAATCATCCAAATAAGAGTCTATATGTGCAATTGGGGAGAGGTCTCTAAATAGTCAACTCCCTCCTTCTAAGAGAATCTATTAGCAACAAGGCATACCTTGTGCTTCTCCACATGATAATTTAAAGTGTAGGTTTTCATATAGACCCTTTTTATCCAATAATGTTCTTCCTTTTAGGAAGATAAACAAGCTCCAATGTTTTATTATATATTAATGACTCATACTTTGTAAGCATTACATCCTCCCACTTTAGGCAATCCTTAACCTCAATATGGGTGAAAATATCTTCAAAATCATCAACTCTTGATATTAAGGTCTAAAAGGGTGTCTCTCGATGGCCCTCCTAAGATAGAATGGGTTGAGGAACCTCAAGGAGAGTTTGTTCCCACTTGGTTATTGAGTGTGTTATGGAAGACTAGGGCTCATCATACATAGAAGTAACATCAAAAGTCTATATTTGATAACCAAACCCAACCTTACAATACACCTCAACATATAACACCATTACACAAGGCATGAGAGGATTAAGCTCACATATTGTAGGATTCAAAACTAAAGTGTTGGGAGAAGGGTCTAAAAGAATAAGAGTCACATCAGTTGATCTTCATGATGAACCCTCGCTTGAGAGAAATTGGACAACTAAAATTGTACCAGTGAGAATCTCAAAGCAGTTAAGAGGAGCCATTGGAGGAACCATAGGAATTATTAGGCAAAAGAACAACAAACATATCAAAATTAGCATATATAACCACCTCATCAAAGATGACACCTCTCCAAATAACAACATCCTTCTTTGTAGGATCATACAAGCAATAAGCCTTGGAGGTGTTAGAATACCCCACAAATAGCAATGATGGCTCTTGGCATCCACCTTGATCCATGAATCCTTGTGAATATGATCCCATGAACTATATCCAAAGTACCAAAGCTATAAATATTAGGCTTGTAGCCTATCAATATCTCAAGATAAGTCATACCCTAAATTTATTGAGTTAGAGTTAATTTATGATATGATATGCATAAGTTATTACTTCTCCCTAAACCTAAGCTCCATCTACATGGCATGCAACATGCATCTAGTCATCTCCATGATAATCTATTCTTCTAATTAACCATCTCATTTTGCTTTGGGGTATAGTGAATAGTCATTTGAAAAGAAATGAAGATCCAAGAAATCATCAAAATCATGACTAATATACTCAATTCCTCTATTCATACACACTTGATCTTCCTCTTAATTTGATTCTCCAAGAGACCCTTGAAGTATTTAAACTTAACCAAGTCTTCATCTTTGGTTTGAATGGTGTACACCTAACCATACCAAGAGAAATTATTACTAAATATGATAAAGTACTTATTCTTTGAAAGAGATGATGTCTCGTGGGTATAAAAATATAATTGTAAATTATATCTAAAAGGTTATGTAGCATGCCTAGTGGTCCCTTTTGATAAGGACTCTTGATGATGCTTCCCCAAGATACACTCCTCACAAACACCACTAGGATGCAAAATAAGATAAGATCAACAACCAACTCATGTACCTCAAGGATCCATAGCCAATGTGCCCAAGTCTATGATACCATAATTTGTTAGTATAATTTACTCATGCAAATATAGTAACAATCTTTCCTTTTAGAGGAAGGAGAAGAAGAAGGTTGCTCTTCAAACTTGTACATAAAATTGTACTATTCATAATATCCTAAGGTAACTATTTTAAAGTCATCATTAATGTCCTTAATAACCCATAAATTTAACCAAAAATCCACCTTATTATTTGTATGTATGATGCAATAAATAGAAAGGATATTTATCCCACACTTGGCACATGAATATCTTCGTCAAATGAGAAGGAACCAATTGTCACCTCACCACACCTAATTTTTTAGAAATATGGTTCATCACCAATGATTGTATGTTTTTATTTTTTTAATTTATTATAATGATGCAATAATTTACAATTTTTAGTCATATATTGGGTTACCCCTAAATGTTCAATTTACTCTTTGTGAAATATGGATGTCTAATACATTAAGTGAATAGATACATGTGTCTATGACGTCTCACCATCATGAACATTCTCACCTAGGCAATGAAGAGAGCAGTAGCAATACCCCCAATTTTAGTTCTCTTTAAGCCTCTTAATATAACCATGTACTCATCAACAATTTCAAAACTCTCATTGTCTAGAGTAGTAAGCTCCATCTCTAATCTATTGGTATTTATAAAATCAATACAATTACACATCTACTAAAAAATTTCTAGTAGCTACTTGGGATTTGATATTTTATTGATGTTATTATCATGGACTTTATCAACATGTAGGGAAATCACACCATGGTCTTCCTTCTTCTTTGCATTGTACAATTGCTTCTCTCATCAAAATAAATTCTTTTAGGATCCTCATTCAAATATTTGAGGAGTCCCTTACTCTAAAGCAAAGCTTTAGTCTTTATTTTCTAAGTGCATAGCTAGGTCCATTAAACAAGGGTAAATGTTGATCCATTTAATCCCCACATATGTATAGTATCCTATGCATTATTCTAACTAAAAACCATACTATTAATGTGACAAGCTCAAAAAATAATATAATTTGAAAATAAGAGGGGCTTAAAATGCTTTCATATGAAAAAGTTAAGGTCCTTAGAAATTTGACCCAAAATTTATACAAAATGCCATTAATGTTAGCAATTAAGCTATTTTATCATAGGATCTTAATCTTAATAAAATCACATAAAAATTCACAAGTATTCACACAATAAAATAACTTACTATAAACATGGATTTCACTTTATGTTCTATTACCAAAATATTATTGAAATTTATATACATACATATCATAGGCTTGCTCTACTTGTAGCCTGTTTAATGACTCTTGATATTTTAACTTCAATAAACTATTCCTCTTCTAAGACTCTTCACTCTTTTGATAAATATGACTCTTCATATTTTTTATATGAGAAATATTTTTTATTAACTTCTAAAAATCACACACCTGTAATGTTTACTAAATGACAAACTCTATAAATTACTCATATTTATAAGACTCTTTTCACACCACATATTTACAAACTATTTACAAGTAATTACAAGGTACTTTCAATGTGCTTGTAAGGTACCAAATAATGTAATACTTCTAACACTTAAAACCTTACAAACAATGCAAAAATTTAAAAGTGCCTTTAGTGAATAGGATGATGCCATATTTTATTGGTAAGACATCCAAGGGGGTGTCAACTATGTGCTAACTAATGTACCAATCATTCAATGCTTTTCAAAACCTTATATCACCAAGTGTTGTTAAAGTAGATAAAATGGTACCACTTAGACATTGACTATGCAAGTCATTGGATGGGGTATTAGTAAATAATAGATTGTCATATGTTATCTCTTTGAGAAGCAAAAAATCACTTGCACACCATATTTAATGATGACTAGTTAGGGAAGTTGTAAGCATAGTGCAGTGGTAAGGGCTTTGGCCTCTCTTTGAGAGGTCTTAAGGTTAAAACCTCACTCATTATGAGGGGACCATTATCCCTTATAATAACATATGTAAACTCATTGAAAAATAATCATGACTAGTTAGGGCCAAGTGTAGGTCAAATTATGAGATGTCATCACCTAATTGGTTCTTATCACTTTTATATGGAAAAAGTTTGTTCGAAACCCATGACATGTTACCCATTAAACTAAATCAAGTACACTGAAAAGGGTTTCTAAGAGATGCAAAGCAAGGACCTCCTAAGCATTAAGACTTATTGCCCCTTTTTATAGTCAAGAGGCCACCATGATGCTTTGAATCCAAGGGTCCTCCCTTTAGTGAAAAGGAATTATGACATGACCAACAAACCTATCCATGGTAAAATAAAGTAGTGGAGTTTGAACCTACATTCTTGGTGAAGGAAATCCTTAGAACATGACCACCATATATTATCTAATGCATTGAGGATGAAGAACAAGAAGTGTATGCAATTAACCTCATGCTAGTTTGATAAGGGAGTATGTGCACTCCACCAACTTTCCCTTACATTCGAGAATTTCCATCAAAATCCTTGAATACACAAGCATAAGACATCCATGTCTTGGCAAAGCATGAGCTAGTCATTAAATCATGAAAACTCAATCCAATAGCTAGGCATCCATCTAGTTTAAAAAAATAAATTGAATTAAATATCAAGAGAGAAAAGAGAAATTTATTGATAACTCTAGAGCAAAAAATCTATCACTATACAATGAGACTCTTGCAATCTAAGTCTATCTAGGGTTTTGATATAAAACCCTAAATATTAATAGGAAATACAAAGCTTCCACAAACTAGTTTTAAAATCATATTACTTCTAGAACTACCATAGAAAATGACTTAAAAACTTAAGATTGAGTAAGGGAGATTCATGCCCACTTTGATACCATGTTGAATTTATCATTATTTCCATAAACAAACATAATCAACACATTTTTTGAAAAAGGAACAACTCACAGAAAGAACACAATGCATTATGAAGTGTATTCATAAACTCTAAAATAATCTCACAAAAGGAAATAATAAGTACTCCAATTGATAAATCAATGGTTGGTCTCAAGGGGTATAAATACCTAAGTACATGTGACCTTAGGTCAAGGTTAAAGAATTGACCTTAAGGTTTGTTAATAAAATATCACAATAACCCCATATATACAAGGTGTATAACGACTAAATACAATAAATATATTACAAATTTTGGTTATGGCCTTAAGTGAATCTTAACACCACATATTCCAACAAACATATCTTCTTAAGTTCATGTTCATGGTTTAGTAAAGTAATCCCGAAATTATCCGAATACATATTTAAAATAAAAGAAAAATACATGACAGGGAAAGATGTCCTGGACTATAGAAATAAAATAATTTTCCTAGTCTATGTGCCATGTGTGAAAGGATAGAAGGACATCAACTAATAAAGCATTGACATTGACTCATCAACACTTACTAGACTTGGAATTCCACTTATATATGTACATATCAATTTTTTTATGATCGTTAAAAATTTTAAATGCCATTCAATTTATGTTTAAAAGTATTCAAGAAAAAATACTATAACTTTTAATTAAAATATATCAAAAAGTTTAATTTTTTCTTTTAATTTTTAGCACAAATAAAATAATGTCTATATATATATATATATATATATATATATATATATATATTTGAAAATTAATTCAATTAAAATATATTTACCTTATGCCTATTTTTAATTTGAAACACAATAAGTATATATTTTTATTTATAAAAGATATCTATTAACTATGTTCTTATATTGTAATCATTTAGTCTATGAAATATATCTAAGTTTTTAAGCTTAGACATGAATGCCAATAGAAGATAAAATATTTTTCATTTTAAAAGTGCAACCTTTAAAAAAAAAACTTAATCATTACATAAGAGACTACATTTGACTATTTCAATACAAAATATTCAAATTCTATTAAAAAATGATAGCATATATCAGAGGTCAATAACTCTTTGTGAATATATATCTCTCCATATGTTATAAATTGCATACCATTTTATATGATTTGATTCGAGTCTATTTACAAATATCCTCATGAGTGCATCCAATGTATCCAATCTTAGCTTTGATTTTTTGATGTATTTGATAATATTTTATTTTAAAAATATCCTTTCACAATCCATTCAAATTGTAGGAATAGTAAGTGCAACTTACCATAATATCATCATACAAAGGTAACTATTGTGTCAATATTGTGATATGAAATACCCTCCATGTTTCTTTCATTGAAAAGCTCTCACAAGCCAAATTTAATGAATCAACAAAATAGTGTACCTCTCTTTTACCATTTTAAACATCAAATAAAAATACAAAGTCAAATTCAACTACAATAGTATGTTGTAAACATTGGATAACTCGATCAAGACAATGCTCTATACATCTTTCTCAACTTTGACCTTCTTCTAAATTATAGCAAGGATTAAAGAGTGAGCAAGGAATAGATTTTATTTTACCTTGTATTAATATTTCAATTGTGTATTTCAATGGGTTTCAACCCTTTCACCAAGCTCATGGAAAATTGAGACTTGCCAATGTGTCTAAACCTAAGGTAGAGTTACTTAGCTTATGGTAAGAACTTCATAGAATGAAGAAATTGGAGGTTAACAATCATCATCAATAGATTAAAATTGCTTAGCTTGTCTTGGAAATAGCTCAAAAGTATTGAATACCAATTCCCATTGGGTTATTCATCACAAAGAACGAGGATTCTATGATAGAGGTCTCTCCAGATGATCAATTAGATATGGTTTCTCTTAAATGATACAATTATTTCATCTGTAAATGATAAAACAAAGTAAGGTCCTATTTTATTATCACTTATCTCTCTCTTTATTTTCTTTGTTAGTATGTTAGAATTTTCTTCAAGCCTTTCTCATATCATAAGTCCTAGGTGGGTTGGATGTAGTGACAAAAGTAGTGATTCTAAAAATAGTATGTGGATCTTGCATGTAAAATATCAGTGTGTTTACTATATATTACAATGTGTATAATCTGATGGAAGATTATACCCACATGGTGAGGATGTATAATTATAGGATTTTGATCAAGGGTATTGTAGATCTGCAAAGAGTGGGATGGTTGTGTTCCTGTATGGGAGTGTTTTATTTTGGTTGGGTAGCAGTGTTCCCTTGGCGTTCTCTTGAGATATAAAGGTTCATTTTAGATTATTCTCTGCATCACAAAAAACCTCCCTACCTATTAAAAGTTCGAGTATCGGTACTTCATTTGATTGGCCAACCAAGATCGGATATAACTAGTTTTTCATGATAGAGTTTTCCCCCAACCCCATGAAATTTGTTTAAAATATTTTGGACTTGGAATATTATAATGAGAAATATATATACCTTCATAGTAGTATGCCATCATGGAAAATTTTGGAAAAATTTGAATGTAATATCCTTTGAACTTATTAGGGGTACACCCCAGAGGATAGCTCTATGTATTATCAATCCCAAAAAAACATCGAGTGACAAAATTTTGAAAATAACTCATGTGTAAACATAACATTAGGGTTTAAATTTTAATCTAGGGTTTAATATAGGGTTTAAATTTTATAAATCTCATGCGTAAACACAACATTACAAACTAAAAAATTCCAAACCCTAATCACAAAAATACCTAAGATAATGCAAAATTCACTGAACCTAACTAAACTTATCTTTATCTTCATGCCCCATTATATACCTTTCGCTTCGATCCTCATATATCAACATTTTAGGTAATTAGAAGAACCTTCAAAGAAATTTCAGGGTAAACCCCAGCCAAAAAATGAATAGCATAAAATTAATCCTGGAAGCCCTAGAAGTTTTAGGGCAAACCCCAGCCAAAAAATTAATAGCACAAATAAAATCCTGGGAGCCCTAGGTTATGCATGGTGTGGAGGTTTTAGTAGCTAAGATGGGGTGTGAAGGTTACAATAGCTAATGTACAATGTGGAGGTTGTAGTAGCTAAGGTGCATTGGTTGTAGTAGCTAAGGTGTGGTGGTTGTAGTAGCTAAGGTGAGGCATGGAGGTTAGAGTATCTATGGCATGGAAGTTAGAGTAGCTAAGGCATGGAGTGGAGGATGCTAAGGTGTGGTAGACTGGTTTTAGTAGCTAAGGTGTGATGGACTGTCTAAAGCTTAAAATAAAAATGATGTCACTGTGTAGGTTTTAAGCCCACATATTAAAAAAACCTAAACCGCCTCTAAGAAGGCAGGTTATAACCACCATCTTAAGGATAAGAGGGCATTTTATAACCACCCTCTTAAGGATAAGAGGGTGGTTTATAATCGCCCTCATAGGGGAACCCAAAACAAATTAGGTTATCCTATTATGGCAGATTTAAATCACCCTCTTATCCTTAAGAGGGTAGTTATAAACCACCCTCTTAGATCACCGTAAGATGACATTTTATAACCATCATCTTAGTTTGATCCCTACGACGATGGTTTATAACTATCGTTTTAGTCCTACGAGGACTATTTATAGCTACCCTCTTAGGGTGATTTTAAGAGGGTAGTTTATAGCCGCCCTCTTAAGGTGACCTAAGAGGGTGATTATAAACCACCATCTTAGGATCTATTAGGGTGGTTTTTTACCATCATAAAAAATTGCCTTAGTTTAGTCATCGTTAAAGCTTTTTTTGGTGTAGTGAACCTGAATCTTATTAAGGTCCACTTGAACTCCATATTTAGTTACAACGTGACCCAAAGAACACTTGGACCTCTTGGCTTAGAGTTGATTTTCAGAAAAAAAAAAATTATAGTGTTTGATCTAGATTGTGGAGATGCTCCTCCTATGAATGACTATAAATCAATATATCATCAAAGAAGACTAGAATGAATTTGTGAAGGAAAGGTTAAAAAATGTAATTCATCAAACTTTGAAAAGTGAAAGGTGCATTGGTCAATTCAAATGGCGTCACAAAGAATTCATTGTGTCCTTCATGAATTCTAAAAGCCATTTTGGGAATGTCCTCATTCTTTATTCGAATTTGATGATATTCAAACCACAAATCTAATTTTGAAAATATTGAGCCCCATGCAACTCAACTAGCAATTCATCAATTACTGGAATAGGAAATTTATATTTAATAATGATTTTATTAAGGTCCTTGTAATCCATAAACAAGGACCACAACCCATCCTTTTTCCATACCAGCAATACCAAAGAAGAATAGGGACTAACACTAGGATGAATAACCCCTATAGCTCAAAGTTCCTATACCATTTCTCAAATTTTATTTTTTTAGCATATATGGATATTGGTAGGGGTAAACATTTTGAGGAAGACTATTGAGAAGAAGTTGAATTTCATGGTCGTGAGAATGATGAGGAGGTAGTCCTTTGGGTTTCTCAAAAACTTGAGCATGTCTTTGCAATAAAATGTGCAATGTCATTGGATGGTCTTCATCCCTTTCCTCAGAAGCTTCAATAGAAAATAATTAAACCATAACCCCATGGGATGATTTTTTAACAAATTTTTCATTTTATAGGTTGAAATATATTGACTAGATCCAACCTTCATGCCTCGTAAGGCATATTCTATTCCTTGTTGGCTAAATTTTATCCACAATCCCATAAAATTGGACCTAACATTCATAGCCATTATGCTCCCAAAATGATATCACACCCACCAAGTAGTAAGGCAAACATATATTTCTTAAGATTATATTCTCCTATTTATATTACAACACTTACCTTTACATGGCAGGGTGCCTCCATTGACAATCATGACTTTAAAGGAATTACAAGTAGTAATATAACAATCTCCTTGTTTGGCCACATGTGGATCAATTAAGTTGTGTACTTCCTAATTCAATAATAATTATGACTCATTGTCCTTTGAAGTGTACTAACACTTTCATAATTTGAGGGGTTGATATTATTGCTAATGCATACAACAATATTTTTGGTTGGAATTCATCTAGAACTTTTTACTGTTATGTGTTCCTCCTCCATCTTCAAAGATTCTACGATTATTTCCTCATCCACATCAAGCAAATATAATTTTTTGTGTACACACTTATGCCCTTGAAAAACTTCTCATCATAGTTATAGCATAGCCCTTGGGCCCTTCTAGTTTCCATATCTTCTCGTATCAACTTTTTGATGGTAGGAGATTTATTGGTAGGAGTTGGTGTTGGCTTGGATAAAAAAGGTGGCCAAGATTAAGAAAATTGGGGGTGCATCCTTAAGCCTTAAAATTTTATTCTACCAATATGGCCATGGTGATTACCTATTGTAATTATTGTGGCCTCACCATTTTAACTTTAGCTTTAATATCATCCTTCAAACCACTCATAAAACAACTTTGGAAGTATTTAGAACTCAAACCAATGGTATGATTGGCCAATTTTTTTAATTGAGTTTGATAATCTTGAATGGTTGAAGTTTGTTTGATTTTAAAAAGGGCTCCTATAAAATATTTAATATCATTAGGACTAAATCTAGTGAGGAGGTGTTGCTCGAATTCATTCCAAGTAAGATCGGGGTTTGATTTCCTAAGCCATTGAAACCAATGCAGCGCATCTAATTCAAATTTGAAAGAGGCCATTGTCAAGTGCATATAGTGGGGAACATTATGAAGACTAAAATAATATTGATACTGACATATCCAGCCTTTTGAATCCTTTCCATCAAACTTTGGAATGTCTAATTTGGATAGTTCATATCCCTAGTTATTGGGAACTTCTCACTGTTGACTGTTGGTGCCCTTATCCTTATGGTCATGAGACCCAAATTGACCATGGGTGTGGGTATTATTAGTTATACAATATTCCAAGTATTAAATATTTTTATTTAATTACTCATTCATTTCCTTCTATTCCCTTGCTACATGAAGCAAGTTGTCATGTGGAGATTTGATATCCACCCTTAAATAATTTACATTTTTATTTAACTGCTCCCCAATAGGTTTTCCCCAAGAATATACATGAAAGGAAATTTTTTTATCTAATTATTGTGTCTTTTGTTGTTCCCTAGTTCATGTAGCCATGCTTTAGGATTTTTTACTATTTGATGATACTTACTAAAAATATAAGCGTGGTTCCAGGAGTTACTATTTATAGTAATGAGCCAGAAAAAGTAGTTGGGTGTTATATATCAAAATGATCAGCTCAAGAAGATAAACATAATTTTTGGATAATATTACATTATTTGGTACATGTAAAAGTACCCCCATTGTATCTTCATGGTACAAATGTAAATATGTAATAGATTAGGGTAGAGTCTACTTTAGGTGAGTGATTTATATTTCCTCTTTAGGTGAGTGATTTATATTTCCTCTTTATGTGAGGAATGCAAAAAATAAGTATTTAAGAGTCACATTACTATGTCTATATTATGGAGATAAATCTCCATACAATGTAACAAATACAACACAAGAAAAAAGAGAAGCAATCTCATTGATAAAAAAAAACTTGTATACAAATTTTGAGCAATTAATATTGCAAGTATTCTTCATGCATGTACATGAATGATTTTGGCCATTTACATTCATATTTGATATTATAAGTGAATGTTATTTTCTTCATTATATTGGCCTAGATATATATTAAATTGCTCATATATTATTTATACTCTTGATTATTGATATTTTTTTTTTGGTAATTATTATAGTAGATTAAAAAAAGGGTTTTTATAGAGGATCCCAAAACCTTATGTACAAAATCAGCCTTGCATCATGCCTCCTGGCTTTATGTATAAGCCTATTACAGAAAACATAACCCCTAAAAAAACCATATTACATAAGCAATGGGCCTAGGGCATCAATCCCTTGAAACTGAACACCAAAACAGAAATCCCGCCCAGCGGTAACAGTAAGCATGAAACAATCCCTGTCAGCGAGAAACAGACAAATAAGAAAGAAAGTAGTTTTGGAGATCCCGCCTAGCGGGGAGTAGCCAAAAACCACCATCGAGAAGATCCCGCCCAGCAGGAAGCAAAGAAAAACCGTTACAATAAAATCCCGCCTCGCGAGAAGCAGTCAAAACCACCACAAACAGTCCCGCCTAGCGGGAAGCAACAGGGAAATCCCGCCATCCGGGAAACCAGCAAAAAAGAAAGGATCCCGCCTCGCGGGAAAACTGGCGGATTTGGCGGATCTCGCCCTATGGAGAAACCATCCCGCCCACCGAGAAAACATTTCGTTCAGCAAGAGCCATCCTGCAGGAAGCCGACAGCCAGCACAGAGGATCCAGTCCATCAGGAAGTGACCAAAGAGTTGCACCACAAAGAACTCGCCCCAAGAAAACATAAGAGGATCCCAGCAGCAGGGACCAAGAATCCCGTCCAAGCACAGAGCCCGTCGAGGATTCACAAGAAAAGGGGGAAGCTGTCCAAACCCTAAACCATCACCTCCACCGCACCGAGAAATGCAGGGGACCAGATCCATGCGAATAACCTACAAAAAACCCCAGGGGGAAGCCTGAGGGAAAAAGGGAAGGGATCCCCAACCAAACAGGGATCCCTGGGAAGCACCAGTCCGAAAAAACAACCAAGGAAACCCTAGCCGGTCGGGAGGGGCATAGATAGTGGAGAAGGATCTCCCCCAGGAGATCATCTGCAAACAACCACTCCCCGGGAGGGATGACCTGGGTTGAGCCAAGGACTGGGCAGAAACCAGGAGCCATGGGAGGGGAGCAGGGGAGGGACCAGAGCCCTCCCCTCTCTACTTTCTTCCCTCCCAACATATATTTCCTTTCGATTATTGATATTTAGACCTATAATATTGTTGGTTTATTTACTTTTGGACCTATGATATTTTGAGATATTTAAGCTTAAAAGCCAATAGTGGTATCATAGCCACCACTTAACTCTATCCATTTTTTATAGAGTTAATTTAGAGTCTATCCACTTTGAAAGCAATGAAGACTTGAACTCTATTTGAAAAGGGCTTCTTAAATAGATATTGAGGGAACAAGGATAAGTCACCCTGATTTGGATGCTAGGGTCTTTCCACTTGGTTGAAGGAAAACTAGTGAAGACTAGGACTCAACTAAATGACCATCATTGGAGAAGAGACCTGAGTGGGAAACATAGAAGAAGCAGCCTAAGAAGCCAACATTGAAGAAGAGGCCTGAGTGATATATATAGAAGAAGAGGCCTAAGTGGCTAGCATTGAAGGAGAGGCCTAAGTGACCGACATAGAGGAAGAGGTCTAAGTGGCCAACATAGAGGAAATACCATCATTCAAGTGGCCAATATTCATAGAAGATTACATAATAGTCTAAGTGGATTACGTTGGGAAGACTAAGCAACAATAATAGTGGATACAAAGTGGCCAACCAAGGAAACTAATAAGTGTACCATCAAGAGCAATGCTAGAACATAAGAGTGTTGTCTAGAGGAGACAAATACTATAATAAGAGTATAAAGCTACATTGTAAACCAAAGCACTCTCTAAGAACAAAAAAGTGAAAAGTAACATTATCATAGAAGGATGTTGTTCAATAAAAAAAGAACACAGTTCAATGAAAATCTATTATGTAGCAGAAGGGAACTATCCAAGGTTTGAATGAAGCCATCCAATTTTGAGCACATTTCAACATGCTATCCTGCATCAACAAAGAGTTAGAGCTCATCCCAATTGTGCTATATTATATCAATAGAAGTTAGAGTGCATCTTAATCATGCTATCTTGCATCCAAAAGTTAGAGTGCACTCTAGTCATGTTATCCTACCATCTAGAGGTTAGAGCACACTCTAATTGTGCTATCCTACCGTCCAAAAGTTATAATGGACTTCCATCATGCCATCTAGAAGATATAACATATTTATATCATGATATCTAAGATATAGACACTAGGAGGATTATTTGGCCAAAGGAAATAGAGAATTCATTAAGTGTACAGTCCAACTAAATAAGACCATGATTTCCCTGCGCATGTCATTTAATATAAGGAAACAAAGAAGGTTTGAACATCCAGCAAGATGGAAGCCAATCAGAGAACCATGCTTGGGAATTACAAATGTTCGAGTGAATGTTAGCATAGTAGTCGAGATTGAGCATAGAAGGTGGAAAGGTAACATTCATATGTTAAAAATCAGGAGCATTATTACTGGCTTTTAAAATATTCCAAAGGAAAGGTACATTAATATACCTTTGATTCCTTTATTGCTTGGAGAGAAAGGATGTTATTCAATTTTGAATTTTAATAAGTTTTATTAAGTAGAGTTATAAGGTTTTCTATCTTATTAGTTACTGGAGATTATTTTAGAGTTTATTTCAAAGGTTATTTATTCTAAAAATATTTAAAGATATTTAAGGTATGGAGTGAAAAGGGTTTCTACTAGGATTAGAAACGTTAAGTTTTTTAATATTTGAAGTTTTTTTTTTTACTTTTTGAAAATTTAATATATTTGAGGAGTTATAAGGTTTAAATTTTTGAAGATTTAAATTTCTAGTTTTAGAAATTTGGTTTAAAGGTATTAAAAGTTTTTTCAAATTTAGAAAAAATTGAAATTTAAAAATTTTGAAATTTTGAAATTTCTAAATTTAATTTTAGTAGGAATTAATACATATCTCATTCATCCATCCATCCAATGAAAATTTTATTGGTGGTGGTGTTTGTTGATGTTGATATGCCCTTTTCCCATTTGAATTTTTGGAAGTAATCCCTTGGTTTCATGTATTGAAGGCATCTTTGTATTGGATTCAACCTCCTCTTTTTATAAGTGGAAAAGACAACGAATTTAGAGGGAGTGGAGCATAAATGCTCCCTTTGGAAACTATACTTTAGGGTTTTAAACATTTAATTTACTTTACTTTAATTTCAATTTATTAAATTGTAGATTTAAATTTTTTATTAATGTTTTAAAAAAATCAATTGTCTTCGATAAGGATCCTACCTTTAGCATTCATTTTTGGCAAGAACTATTCAAGTTTTAGAGAACACGACTCAAAATGAGTTTGGCTTATCATCCTAAAACTGAGGGTCAAACTAAAATTGTTAATAAGTGCTTGGAAATATACCTCCATTGCTTCACCTTAGAACATCCTACATAGTGGGTCAAGTGTCTTCCTTTGGTAAAATTATGGTATAAAATGTCATATCGTATTGCTACCAAGGTGAGCCTATTTGAAGTAGTATATGGTTATCCTCCATGGGCACCCTCCTCTTACATTCCAGGAAGCTCTAGGGTTTAATTTGTAGATTCCACCCTCAAACAACATGCTTTTTTCCTTTGACAACTTATCACACCAATCCAATTATGTGGCTACAAACACTGATCGCACTGACATACACAGCCCCAGGGCAGCCCCCAAAGGTTAAACAGTGGTCCTAACCACTCTCATAGTAGTTTTGGAAGGTCAGAGGTCAATTTGGCACCATTCAGGCACTCTGCTCCTTATTCGTTCCACCCAGGGACAATTATAAACTGGTATTCGTTCCACCCAGGGACGATTAGCAACATTCACCCTTGGGTGGAGCGAATAGCAGGTTTGACGGGAAAAAAGTCAAACCTTGACAAATGGTAGCTCAAATCTACCACTTAACTCCTCCTTCATTGCATGGGAGTGCGAGTAAGCAATTTTGAGCTCAAAGAGGCAGTCATGGAGTCCTTAATCAGGGAGGAATCTTCTCTCCCCTGAGAAGGCATGATCGCCAAGTGGCGCCTCTGCATGCTCATTCATAGAGACCCTCAAGTATATAAAATGGTGAGTCTTCTCACCCCAAAAAAGGAATAGGTCGGGAGCATTTGGAGCAATGGAGTGTTGTCGATTTATGTCCTCACCCTTTTGCTTGTGCCTTTCACATCCTTGATCTCTCTTTTGGAAGGGAGGTTATTGGGTGATTATTGGAAGCACAATCTTGACCAAAAAACCTGACATTTGGCCACCGTATCCCACCTAAATTTGTCAAAAATACCCCATAAGATGTTTTGGACCCATCCCAAGTGGATTTGTGTCAAAACTGGGCCCTAAACGTTGGGCGTCCTGCCCCTAGGTGCCCCTCGCACTACTGCAGTCCTAATCGTCCCACCCTTGAGTGATTAGAAATCTATAGTATATTTCATTTCTATTTTTCTTGCATTTGTTTCTAGGTTGTTCAAATAGGCTTTCATTCAAATTTCATGTTATTCTAAGTAGTTTTGATCATGCTTTTGTTATTTCTTGCTTTCACTAACATGCAGGGAGCATCATCAGATCCTGGGCGATAGAGGCTGAATTGGTAAAATTTGACCTTATGGGTCTTTCCAAAATACCCCATTTTACCTAACCCCCAACTTTGTAGGTGATTTAGAGCCTCCCGAATGGGAAATTTTGGAGGGTGCTTTCTGACATTTTTTTGCAGGTCTAATCGTCGCATCTTGGGGCGATTAGAAATTTGTGGTGAATTTATCGACTATTCCTTTTGCAGTGCCTTCCTAGTAATGTTCTCATGCCTCTATCAAGTTTTCAGCTCATTTTGATATGTTTTAGTTATCATTTTATTTATTTTATGCATGCACTAATCATAGGCTTTGGGGATCGCATGCTTTACTTCATCCGCAGGTGCTACTAATCCTTTTATGTTTCTATGAATGTAGGATCTCGACACCAGAGGAGCAGCAAGGAATCTAAGACGCGTTCATGCAAGCAGCGGTGACATTTGGTCCACCCACTTTACATGTGGGCACGCGGAAGAAAGCATACCAATCCGTGATGTAATAGAGCCCTACTTAATGCTCCTAGCCCCCGAAAAGGGAGGAGACATATTGTAACCCGATTTTAAAGAAAATTAATAAAAAGGGTTGTACTCGATATTTGCTTTCTATCTTGTTTCAATTCGTTTATGTTTCTATCCTCTCATGCATTTCAGTTCGTAGGATTTAGCATTACGTTTTGCTTTTGCATACATCGCACTTGGCATTTCCGTTTTATTTTTGTATGCTCATGCTTTCAGTGGTGATCACGGTGGGACCAAGTTCTCTAATTTTGAGATCAAATTTCTGATCAAAAGTGTTTGTTTTTGCTTGCAGGTACCAATCTTTCAAGCGTTGGACTGCTATTCATTCCAGTCTGTGATGAGTACAGAGCTGGAATTTGTGTCACCCATGGACGAATGGGCATTCGTCCCACCCTATGATGAATATAGTTCTATTATTCGTCCCATCCCGAGACGAATAAGCCTTATGTGCACTTTCGAAATAGAAACTCAGAGGCACCCGATTTGGGTAGAGAAGAGGTAGGGGTTCTGAATACCTTCTGTCACTTTTCTGTTTTTTGTCTCTGTATTTTTCAATTTCTTTTCTTGCTTAGGAATTTTTTACTGCATGTTTAATTTCCTTGCATAATTAAAAAAAACTCCATACACCATGTGGTAATTTAAAAAACAAGGAGTTGGTCATAAAACCCCAACCCTTGATCAAGACCAACGGTGGATTTCATCACCACCTTGACTTGAATTTTTGCATCCATAACCCCGATCGTTACTGTTGCTAAACGTAAATCCTAATGAAAGCTAACCAAGTGTAGCTGGGGTGATTCCCAGCGCATGAGGATAAGTATTCTATGGTAGGTGTCAAAAACAGGGTGATCCCCCTTTCGTATCGCCTATGTTCCACATACCATTCTGCTCTCGCGTACCAATAGTTTCCCTCACGTAAGGGAGGGTATATTGAGAGGTTTGGTATAACGACCTGGAAGTGGTATATTGAAGGGGCGACCATTTTGGGAGACATAAGAGCCATCATATTGCATGAACAACAACACGTTCTTTACGAAGCTTTCAAAACAAAAATCAAAACACACTAAACCAGATTTAGGGCACACCTTTAAATATATAAACGAGATAATCACTTCTTTGATTGTGTGGTTCCTTTTTATTTAGTGTAGAATAAAAATCATAAAAGCTATAAAAACCTACGTAGCTTGTAGAGAGACACCACCATGGTGTACACCCGTAGCCAAGCCCAATCACGGGCAGAAGCTATGGAAAGTGTACAAGGGGGTACAAGTCACCTCCGCTATAGCCCCAAGGACTTGGTCATACCACCTTGGCAGCCTGACCCCAAAGATAGTCCACATCACACCATTTTAGAACGAGACTATAGAGGCACCCCTTCGAGGGACACTCCCATTCAACATAGACCCTTTCAGGAAGAATCCTTACACGTGGCACTCATATATATATATATATATATATATATATATATATATATATATATATATATATATATATATATATATATATATATATTTGAAAATTAATTCAATTAAAATATATTTACCTTATGCCTATTTTTAATTTGAAACACAATAAGTATATATTTGTATTTATAAAAGATATCTATTAACTATGTTCTTATATTGTAATCATTTAGTCTATGAAATATATCTAAGTTTTTAAGCTTAGACATGAATGCCAATAGAAGATAAAATATTTTTCATTTTAAAAGTGCAACCTTTAAAAAAAAAACTTGATCATTACATAAGAGACTACATTTGACTATTTCAATACAAAATATTCAAATTCAATTAAAAAATGATAGCATATATCAGAGGTCAATAACTCTTTGTGAATATATATCTCTCCATATGTTATAAATTGCATACCATTTTATATGATTTGATTCGAGTCTATTTACAAATATCCTCATGAGTGCATCCAATGTATCCAATCTTAGCTTTGATTTTTTGATGTATTTGATAATATTTTATTTTAAAAATATCCTTTCACAATCCATTCAAATTTTAGGAATAGTAAGTGCAACTTACCATAATATCATCATACAAAGGTAACTATTGTGTCAATATTGTGATATGAAATACCCTCCATGCTTCTTTCATTGAAAAGCTCTCACAAGCCAAATTTAATGAATCAACAAAATAGTGTACCTCTCTTTTACCATTTTAAACATCAAATAAAAAGACAAAGTCAAATTCAACTACAATAGTATGTTGTAAACATTGGATAACTTGATCAAGACAATGCTCTATACATATTTCTCAACTTTGACCTTCTTCTAAATTATAGCAAGGATTAAAGAGCTTTGTTGCATTGAGAAATATCAAGAAACATACCATTTAAACAACTTATGAGAGACACGATATAACCTTTTATAAGTTGTAGATAAATCTCTTTGTTGATTCTCTACTAGTGCTTTGAACTCCTTGAACTTCTCAAAAGCCTCATCTTTGGTGTGTATGGTGTACAACAATAAATATTGAGAGAAGTCATCAATGGAAAGAAGAAATTACCTATTCCTATAAAGAGATGGTGTACCCTTGTGTCCTAATGGTGACATTATCCCTTTTAGAAATAACTCTCCATGATTCTTTCTCAAAATGCATCCCTCACACGTACCACTAGGAGGCTAAATATGAGGAATTCCAATAGCTAACATATGATAAATCATGTGTTGTAATAACTCATAGCTAATATACCCAAGTCTATGATACCATCTCTGACTCTCATCATCTACTTGTGCCACCATGGACACAAAATTTTTGGAAAAAAATACATATTTGTTAAACGTGAATGTACCCCCATAGTACCATTGTACATTATAAAAATTAGATTAGTGTATGAGTTATTGGATTAGGGTGTGTGATTTATATCTTTATTAAAGTATATATTTGTGTGTAGGATGTATCTAAGTGTCATGTAACAATGTGTGCAAGTGTGCAAGTGTCATATAATAGAGTGTGCAATTGTGTAGTAAGTTAAGAGTCATGTGTAGGTATCAAGTATACAAGTGGTAATATTTAAAGCCAAGGGATATGAGAGTTTTGTATTATATGTGGAATAGGAAAGGATGTATTTCCTAGATATGTGAGGAGAGCAACAATCAAGTATTGAAGAGTCATCTTCTATGGTTATATTTTGGAGATAAAACTCCATGTATTGTATTGAAGAATCATATAATTATCAAAGGAGAAATTGTAAAAGAGATCTTGTATATTTGATTCATCAATAATACATTGAGTTTTTTCATTGTGTTATATTGTTATATTTCATGAATTTTATATTCATTAACATTGATATTATTCTATGAATTTGCATTTATATAATTGGTATTTGAGTTTGTATAAGATCTTGGATATTGGGACCTATGATTAATCTGACTAAAAAGCCAACAAAAATATCTCTTTTAACATAAATAAGTAGGAAGAGTCTGTCTATTTCCTATTTTGCACATCTAATTTGACTCATTATAACACCCAAAGGCAGCTATTTTGAATCCATCAATGTCCTTGATCACCCATTGGTCAAGTCATAATTCTACCTTTTTTGTATGGGTGATGCGATAAATAGATAAAATACTTGTGTCTACACTACAAAAATGAAGAACCTCATTAAATGAATAAGATCCAATACTAATCTCACCATAATCTATCACTTGTAAAGAATAATCATCTCTAATGACTACATGCTCTTCTAAATGCAGTGTGTTGTAATCATGTAGAAGGCATCAATGTTTTATCATGTTCCTTGTTACCCATGAATCTACAATACAATCATTAAAAGAATTGTATGTCCATTATACTAAATGAGAAACTACATGATCTTGTGACGTTTCACCATTATGATTATCCTCACTCTAAATATAGAAGAGAGTAGCATTGGCACCCCCTTTTTATATATTTCCTCAATATTCTTGATGCAAATCTATTAAAAAATCATTAGGTGGGTTCTTTAAGTGCTTCTTAGTATTATTATCATTTTGCTTTGGTTTCTTGTTAGTCTCAACATTAATCGCTTCTTTTGTATGAGTTTGATTGCTGGGAGGATGACCCTTGTGATGTTGTCTTTGAGCATGATAGTGAAGAAGGCATTTGAACACTTTATCAATTAGAGGAGGATTTGAATTTGGAAAGTAGACACAATGTATCAAAACACAATAATATATAGTTCTTATGTCTCGAATACATTATTGAATGTGACATTGATAAGTTTATTTTTTTAATTATCCATAACTTCTTGTTCCTGCCATGTCCCCTTTGGAATCCCTTTAGTAATGACATCTTACAACTTCTTGAATTGATCAATATACTTATCAATGGTATCAAAGGAATACATATTAAAGATACTACCTCCAATCTATTAATTTATATGGAATGAATATAACCATACAACCCCTAGAAATTGTCAAGCAATTGCTTTGGATCTATAATGCTACTAATATGGGTGTCATACATCTTATCAACATGAAGAAGTATCAAACCAAGATTCATATACTTATTACCCATAAACAATTATTTTATCTCTTTATAATTAGATCCTTAAGGTTCCTTATTCACATATTTGAGTAACTCCTCGCTTTGGAGTAGAGCTTCAATCTTGATTTTCCAAGTGGCATAGTTTGGATCATTTAGAAAGGGCACACGTTGATTCATAACTTTCCTATCCAAATATGAAATTCTACATATATTTATGATTATAAGCAACACTACCAAAATAAAAATGTTGGAAAAATATAGAATTTGAAAAAGGGCTCAAAAAGCTTCGATATACATAAGTTAGTCTTTGAAATTCTGGCCCTAATGTCACACAAAATACCTCTAGAATATTTCATATTTTTAAAATAATTTTTATACTTATAACAAATGGGAGACCTCCACTTATTATTGTATGATTTGTTAAGGGTGTCAACTAGGTGCTGATTAGATAGCATATCGATGAATGAGGTGATGCCACTTATAATTACCCCAATTAGGAGGCTGCCAACTAGGTATTGACTATGTAGGCCATTGGATAGTGTAACAACAAAGTAGACTATGCTACTTGTCATATTCGATTTGATTTACAACTTGTGAACTAGACTACAAAGCTTGTTGCTCTTTGATTTTCTTTAAAATTTATGTTTTTTCAAATATGTTATACACAGTATAACTATTTAGTCAATGGGTTTGATGATTTGGTAGAATATGGTTGGTTGAAGCCATTTTATACCTACCATGTGACATTGTGTTTGCCACATCATCCTATAACAATTCATCCTTTATCATGTTAACCTCTACCACATTGTCTCCTTCCATGTTATCATTCACCATGTTAACATGTGCCATGTCATTTGCCACATCACCTTACATGTTACCAACTACCATATCATCATTGGGTATTGTACCAAGTACCACATCATCATGTACCATGTCAACATGAGGTACACTTCCAAGTACGATATCATCATGCAACATATCATCATATTCCATGTCATCATTAGGTGTCATGTCATCTCTAGGTACTATGTCACCATAAGGTGCCACATCATCTATAGGTACTATGTCATCATAAGATACCACATCATGAAGGTGTGCCATATCATCAAGTTCCACACAACATGTGTATATGAAAAGTGGGTGATATGAACATCAAGTGTCATAATCTCAAGTATTTCATGTCATCTTCACACATTGCCATGTCAGATCTGTTGACATCCAATCTAAATGATGAGTTTATCATTTTTATTCAAAATAATAGGTTGGTGGGGTTCAAAATATTGACCTCTAAGGCCCAACACCTTAAGTGAGGCTCCTCTATCCTTTGTTGCATAGGTTGCTTTTGAAAACATAAGGTATTTCACAACATGATAAAAGAGTTTCCCCCATATAACCTCTTTTGTTTGCCTCTTAGGCATATATGTCTGATGATGCAAACATGAATCATGTTGATGACACCATTTTGTGCATACACCAATTCCCACCATTGTGGAAATAATTTATAAAACATTCTCAAATTATAAATTAAAAAATGAAGTAGTAAAAACGTAACTCAAAAAATAGAGATCTAGATGTAAAACAAAGAAAGGTGTTGAATTGAAATCCTCCCAAATTTTCATAAAGAATCCAAAAATATTGATAGTTCATTCATTTATATGAAGTTTTATCTACATAAATTTTTTATCAAACACAAACAATCAACACATCCTTTCAAGCTAATATAATAAAAAGTTGTCTAACTATTTCAGTAACTTTATCAAATAGTTAGAAGGTTTGTGCCATGCATGAAATTCTAACATAAATTCACTAGAATCCAAGGTTTGTTAAAAATTGTTCAACCTCTCTTTTTGTTTCAATGATGGTCACACAATTTATCATATTATCTATGTTATTATTAAACATAAAATATTAGAAGAGAAAAGGAAATAGTTTTTTTAAAACCCCATAAAAAAACAAATGAGGTATTTAAAAAACCTTAGAATATGTAATCTTAAAACTAGAGTATCCATTTGATCAAAAATTAAAATATAAGAGATTGGATTGAGTTTCACGAGAGGAACAAGAAACCTCTCCATTGAGTTTTAAAATTTGAGATGTATTTTATCATTTATAATTGATAGCTAAACATCAACATTATAATAATTCAACCATAAACTTTCCTTACATATGTAGGAAAAGATATACACAAGGAATAAACATTGTAAAGTAGAAAAAAGGAAAGTAATTAAAGGTCTACCTATATACATTAAAAACTATTAAAAAAATGTACAATAGATTTTATTGCATAGATATAAATATAAATATTTATCATATTTATCCAAGCATTAATAAAATAAATATAATATAACCATTAAAAAATTTGTTAATATTAATAAAATATTAAAAATAATTAAAATATAACTATATTATATATTATTTATAGATAATATAATGTAATTCATACTTAAAATTATATAATTTTCTATATAAATTGTACAAATATTAGAAAATATAATGCAATTGTTAAAACACCAACCATCTAATGATGACATGTCTTGTTGCTACTATATCTCTCGTGAAGGAGACCCATTTGTGAGTAGATTATGCAACATTCCTTCATTATGTGGCTACTTTTACCATAAAGTTCACACATCGTTTATGTGTGAAAAATATTTCTTTGCTATTGATATCCTTGAGAATCATTTCTTTATTGTTAATATCATTGAGAATAATTTCTTTGTTAAAAGCATTGTTGAGGTCTTATGTCTCTTATGAATGGTTGCTTACCTTTTTTATTTGTAAGAAGTACTTATTCTTCTTCTTGTGTTGTATGTGAGGCCATTACATTTTGAGGTAGATTTAACAACTTTTCAAATGTTGGTGTTTGCTCAATGATATTAAATTTTTTGATAAATACATTATATTGAGAAGGGAGATATCTTAAAATGATAGGAACAAGTGTTTCATCAAATATCTTTTCACCCAATACTTGTAGTGATGCTCATAATTCATCTATTATTATCATGAAATATTCGAGTCTTTCTCCACTCTTCATCTTCAAGCAATTTAGTTGACTTTGTAGAAATAGAATTTGATTTTGGTTCCTTACCTTAAATACTATTTGAAGTTTCTCCCATGCATCTTTGGTTGTGGTAGAATCTCAAATGTATGGTTGTACTTCATCGGCTACTCCAAATATAATGATTAATTGATGCAGGAGCATCCAGCAGCACCCGATGAAGAGGCATTTGAAAAATTGCCTAAGGAAGAAGAACGTCGTGATTTCGCAACGTGTCGCGAAATCGTGACGGAAAAAGGCAAAGGAGGCGCAGTGGGAAAAATGTCGCAATTTCGCGACATGTCACAAAATCGCGACATGTCGCAAAATCGCGACAGTGGAGCGGTGGCAAAGCAAAGGCAACTGTCGCGAAATCGCGACAGCGAAATAGCGGCGAGGCGAAAATGGAGAATGGTAGCAAAATCGCGACAGCGCAATTTCGTGACGTTGCAAAATCGCGACGTCGGAGAGAAGACTTGGTGAAGGAGCAGAACAATAGCAAAATCGCGACGTCGCGACGTCGAGTGAGGCGGAGGCAGAAGAAGAAAACTGTAGCGAAATCACGATGTCGAAGCAAGGTGGAAGCAGAAGACAGAGGGGGTAGCGAAATCGTGACGTCAAATGGAGACCCAGGCGAAGCGGTAGAACGGTCACGATGTCACAACAAAATTCAAATCGGAGGAGTGAGCAACAGAACGGTCGCGATATCGCGACGTCACGATATTGCAACGTTGTGATATCACGACGTGAATTTGTAATCAGGGCTCGGAGGCAAAATGGTCGTGATATCGCGACATGTCACGATATTGCGACCAAAAAGGGAAAGGAGTGTAGGGAGGAGGAAACGTCGCGATATCGCGACATGTCGCGACATCACGACATGTCGCGATATCGCGACGGAGAGAGAAGAAGACGAAGGAGAAGAAAGAGATGGTGGGAACCGCGACAAACGGTATTTTCAAAAATTGTTACGAACGACACGTGGCACAAGGTGTAGTAAAAGCGGGTGATTACCCAGGAGCGCGAGAGACGAAAAGGATGGGTCGCACAGGGTTTTCTGACGAAATCGACAGTGACAGAGGCCGTGTGGAGTGGGGTATTAAATCGGGTTGGTGTCCCGATTTTTGTGTTAATGTTCAGAGGGTCGGGCCCTCTTTAAAAACCCAGTCTTTGTAATTAATCGGGTTGGTGAACCCATTTTCGGGAAGAACTTTTCAGAGGATCGGGGCCTCTATAAAAACCTCGTTTATTGTATTAGTTGGGTGGTGGATCAGAGAATAGACGTAGAAGTGTGATTGTGAAGACCAAGCCGAGGGCTGGTCATTTGTAAGCCTGCGGGCTGTTTGTAAGTGTATTTTCCAGATTTAATACAGAGAAAATTTGGAATTCGTGAGGGTGAGTCTGTGTTTATTTCTCGGTCCCCCATCAGTGGTATCAGAAGCTGAAGAAGGCTGCAAAAGAGTGCAGCAGTGTTGGGATCTGCCTGGAAGAAGGCAAAAATTTTTCTAGGAAAGAGGAGGAGTTGAAGCAGGCTACAGAAGAAGTATGCAGCAGTAAAATCTGTTTGGAGGAAGATAGAAGTTGTGTGGACCAGGAGAAGGGGTTGGAGCAGTCTATAAAGGCAGAGGAATGTTTGGAGGTGTTGCAGGAGGCAGCAACCAGACCACGTAGAAGTGAAGATCACTTCTCCACTTACCCTGAGTGTCTGATGCAGGAGCATTCAATAGCACCTGCAGCAGAAGCATCCAGTTGTAGGAGAGCCACTTCTGAAGAGTCGGCTCAGGAAGAAGAAGAAAGGAAAATTTTGCTAAGGCAAAATTTGAAAAGAGTAGCGAAATTGCGACGTCAAGGCGAGGCAGGGGCAGAGGCAGGAGTTTGTCATGATATCGCGATGTCGCGAAATCGTGATAGTAGGGCAGCAGCGGAGGAAAGCGGTTGGGTTGTCACGATTTCGTGAACTGTCACGAAATCACGACACAAAAGCGAAGCCAAAGCAAAGCAGTGGGAGTTGTCGCGATTTTGCGACATGTCACGAAATCGCGACAAAGGCAGCGGAGTAAGGGGCTCAGAGGTGGAGTGGTCGCGATATCGTGACATTACAACGTAAAACGAAGCAGAGGGGCGATGGACGGAAGGGTCACGATATCGCGACATCGCAACGTAAAACGAAGCAGAGGGGCGATGGACGGAAGGGTCACGATATCGCGACGTCACGAAGAAAAAACCAAGGCAAGGCGGGAGTTGGTCGCGATATCGCGACCAAAAGTTCCAGGAAGCGCAGGAAGGCCAGAATGTCGCAATATCGCGACGAAGAGAGAAGAAGATGAAGGAGAAGAAAGAGATGGCGGGAACCGTGACAGGCGGTATTTTCAAGGGGTGTTACGGACGACACGTGGCACCAAGGTGCAGTTAAAGTGGGTGATTACCTAGGAGCGCGGGAGACGAAGAGGATGGGCGTGTAGAGTTTTCTGACGGACTCAATGGTGAGAGAGACTGTGCGGAGTGGGGTTTTAAATCGGGTTGGTTTTCTGATTTTTGTGTTGATGTTCCAGAGGGTCGGGGCCTCTATAAAAACACAGTCTTTGTAATTAATTGGGTTGGTGCCTCGATTAAATGCGTAAGAGGGTCGGTGCCTCTATAAAAACCTAGTTAAATGTATTAGTCGGGGGTGGATCGAAGATTGCACGTAGAGGATAGGAGTGAGTAAACCAAGCCGTAGCTGCTGGTTATTGTAAGCCTACGGGCTGTGTTTGTAAAGGTTTTTCAGATTAATGCATGAGAATTTGGAAATCACGTGAGTGTGTCTGCGTGTGATTTATCGGTCCCCCATCAGTGGTATCAGAGCTAGTGTTCCTGAGTGTGTAACAGATCACCGGACGTGAGGTAGTTACACCAGGATCTGTGTTAGGGTTCTGAGAGAAGAGTGAGTTAGGGTTTCAAAGTGCGCAAGCAGATTCGTCGAACGTGAGGTAGTTTACGCCAGGAACCGATAAAAAAAAATGCATCCCCGAAGAAGCCGGGACAACAAGGAAGATATGGTGCTAGAAGAAGAGTTCTTAGCATTACAACGACAATTTCAAGCCCTATAGGATGAGTGGCTCAGCATAAAATTGTAGGAGCAAGAGGTGCGACGTAGAAGGCATGAAGAAAGACAAAAAGAAAGATGCGGGAGTGCATCAGAAGCTGAAGCTGAAGAAGGCTGCAAAAGGGTGCAACAGTGTCGGGACTTGCTTGGAAGAAGACAGATTTTTTGAGCAAGAGGAGTGCAAGCAGGCTGCAGATGAAGAAGTATGCAGCAGTGGGAGAATATGTCTGGAGGAAGACAGAAGTTGTGTGGACCAGGAGAGGGGGTTGGAGCAGGCTGCTGAGGCAGAGGAATGTTTGGAGGTGTTGTAGGAGGCAGCAACCAGACAACTCAGAAGTGAAGATCACTTCTCCACCAACCCGAGGTGTTTGATGCAGGAGCATCCAGCAGCACTCGATGAAGAGGCATTTGAAAAATTGCCTAAGGAAGAAGAACGTCGCGATTTCACGATGAAAAAAGGCAAAGGAGGCGCAGTGGGAAAAATGTTGCAATTTCACATGTCGCGAAATCGTGACATGTCATGAAATCGCGACAGCGGAGCGGTGGCAAAGCAAAGGCAATGGAGAGGTCGCGACGTTGGGGCGAGGTGGAGGCAGAAGAAGAAAACTGTAGCGAAATCGCGACGTCGAAGCAAGGTGGAAGTAGAAGACAGAGGGGGTAGCGAAATCGCGACGTCAAATGGAGACCCAGGCGAGGCGGTAGAATGATCGCGATATCGCGACGTCGCAATGTCGCGATAAATTTCAAAGCGAAGGAGTGAGCGGTAGAACGGTCGCGATATCGCGACGTGAATTTGTAATCAGGGCTCGGAGGCAAAATGGTCGTGATATTGCGACCAAAAAGGGAAAGGAGCGTAGGGAAGAGGAAACACCGCGATATCGCGATGGAGAGAGAAGAAGACGAAGGAGAAGAAAGAGATGGTGGGAACTGCGACAGGCGGTATTTTCAAAAATTGTTATGGACGACACATGGCACAAGGTGCAGTAAAAGCAGGTGATTACCCAGGAGCGCAGGAGACGAAAAGGATGGGTCGCGTTGGGTTTTCTGACTAAATCGGCAGTGATAGAGGTCATGCGGAGTGGGGTATTAAATCGGGTTGGTGTCCCGATTTTTGTGTTAATGTTTCAGAGGGTCGGGGCCTCTTTAAAAACCCAGTCTTTGTAATTAATCGGGTTGGTGAACCCATTTTCGGGAAGAACGTTTTAGAGGATCGGGGCCTCTATAAAAACCCAGTTTATTGTATTAGTCGGGTGGTGGATCGGAGAATAGACGCAGAAGTGTGATTGTGAAGACCAAGCCGTGCGCTGATCATTTGTAAGCCTACGGGCTGTTTGTAAGGGTATTTTCCAGATTTAATACAGAGACAAATTTGGAATTCGTGAGTGTGAGTCTGTGTTTATTTTCCCGTCCCCCATCATTAATCCTGCTTTTCTATCTGACTTGTTGAATTTTACCTTCTCATATTCTATATTAGGATGGGTAATGGTCCCATCTACAACTTCTCATATTTCTTCAAACTCAAGTTGTGTTTTGAGTTTGGTCTTCCAAGCAACATAATTATTCCCCCTCAATAGTTGGGATCGAGAAACAAGATCTTCGATGCACCACTAGCCATATCAAACTTTCATAATTAATTGAACCGACCTCAAAAAAAATGCTTTCTAACGAGTATATATAAGGCTATACTTGTAGGTTGAATGATGTGTGAAATTGTGAGAAAACAATATCTTATCAAACAAAAATAATAATAACTAGAAGAAATATTCGTCCTTTATAAAATATTCTTTCGAATATTCGTTGCATATAAAAATATTATTTCACATTCAATCAAGGAAAGAAAAAATAACAATATATTTGCTTTAGTAGTTTTCCCACTCTCAATCTGGATATTTAGAAATGATTTTTAAAAATGGATTTTTACTTTGTTTTGAAAAACGTCCATGTCTTCTCTTCTTCATCCAATTTTGTTTGCTAACATGTTAGTATTTGGTTGGTTCTCCAGGCAATAGATTTATGGTATCGTAATTGGGCACGTTTTGAAATTCAATGCTCTTTATACTTCTTCTAATCTGCATTTATAGTAAGATATCTCTAATTTCGTCGAAGAGGCAAGAATTATTTTAGGCATACACCTTCCTTGTCAGTAGTGCTTCAATTATCTACTTCATCTTCTCTTCAAAGAAGTCGACAATGTGAGTGCTCTGAATTCAATATCATCGTCTTGATGGCTTTCTTACTATCGATGAGGAAATTGTATAACTTTCATGTTTGCTTTTCAATGGATTCTATTCTCCAATGGAGTGTGTTTTGGAGGGAGTTTTGATACTTTCAAACCTTGAGAATGTTGTAACTTTTCTTGATCATCCATATTAATTTGATAATTTGTGCTGTTGTTGGTAAGTCTTAATTTGGTACAGTAAGTCTTGCTTTGACATCTTGCCTGACTGGTCAAGATGTCTCGTATGCTTTTGGATCGGTGGCAGTCTTCTCATTCGATTTGCAATACCTATTTTAACGTCTTACTTGAGATGTTTCAAATAATGTTCATTTCAATTGATTGTTTTATACTATATAAAGCTCTAAATATTCTTTAAGCTTTGACAGAAGTAAAAAAGAATCGTATGGAAAGTGGGCAGTCGGTGTAGACAGGGGTCTGGAGGGATTCCCCTAAGCCCAATCAAATTCTGGAATCTTGGCTGTACACAGCTAGACTTTGACCGATTCGACAGGTGATCAAAATAATTTATTATTTGCAGAGGAGTCGGTGATTGCCTTTGATGATTTCATTTTCTTCTTCCTCCTAATTGTCAACCATCTTTCTGAGTTGAACATGATGACACGAATTCTAGAAACTCTGAATGCAAGCCATACGTGGCAGAGATGGCTCAGAGTGGGGTTCTGTGCATTATTTTTTAAAACTAAATCGAAGGGAAAACTGTCTAAATTATAATGTGATGTGAGTGATGACAAAATCTAAAGGTGAAATCCAATCATTTATGTCTCCATAAAGAAATTCGAATGGGCAACACGTCGTATCCTATGTACTGCATGTCTGTTCAATTGGGCTATCTGAGACCTTGAGTGTTGCTCAGCCATACCTTGTTTCACGTCAGATTGTGAGATTCGGTGAAATGCAACTGTAATAAGCCATGACAAAAATGTGATTTAAGATTTGCTATCAAGTTATGTAGCTGGAGGTGTCACTAGCACTTTCCATACACCATGGATGCATTTCTTATGGACATATTTGTGGCGTTTCAAAAATCATGTAATTTCATTTCCTTATGTTCACCTTGCTCTTTTTACAATGGAAACAGGTTAGGCAAGTGATTTCTAATACTACCACAAAGTTAATTTGCCGTGTGGAATTGTGATGGAAAAGGCGGTGGTCCACAGTGTTGTTGACGGGTGAGTCGGTGACCACTCCGCTTAGATATTGCCTACTTCACGTGTGGTGAATGCCCAGGCTTGTGAGGACAACAATTATTAACCATTGACATAAACTCCTCATCTCTAGCAGTCCTTTCTGAACAACTCAATCCTAACACTTGCAATGAGATCTATCTGACGCGTCGCCATATTAAGTCAGACAGCACATATCTTCAAATTATAAGGGGAATTATTTAGTACCCGATACTCGAATCCTTCATCTTCCCTTGTGAAATGCGCACTAGAAAAATAAAATAAAATCACTACAATTTTTAAATGTTGAATTTTTTTGCAGTGTTTCAGAATTAGTGGATTCGTAAAAGTTTGACTGGTCAAGTTCTTGTTAAGAAGAAATCTAAGTTCAAACTTAGGGGTAAGTTGTCAGCTTTTTGCAAAGGTAGTAGTTGATGTTGAATCCTCTGATTGGGCGCCAGACCAAACACAATAAAAATCCCGAGGGACTGGTAGTTTCATCTCACACTGGATCAACAACAACGAAACAAATAAATTATTAAAAATAGTTCCTCTAATTTAAAACTTAAACTTATCCATTACTAAAATAATAACTAAAAAATGTTGAATTAACGTGCACTGGATATAGATCACATTGCATTGTTGATCGAATATTCCACGGGGATGCAACGGTTTCTAATAATGTTCTTGTACACGTGTCTCAAGTAGCGTGCGTGTATGGACGGTGACAATATAGTGCACGGACGGCGTGCGTGTGCGTCGGAAATTAAAGGACAAATTTGAATCGTTTACTCTTTTAACGAATGCTACCTCTCTCTTCAGGGAAAAGACGGTAGAAGTTAAAAAGATTTAATTTCAACACAATAATTTGGGTAATTATAATTTTAATAATTAAAAAAATTTACTTTAATTTTTTTTATGTTTAATTAATTCTCGTATTTAAAATTTGTTGATGAATAGAATTTCAAATCAAAACATATTTTATTTATTTAAAAATTAAAAAAATTTATCAAAATTTTAGATAAAATTCTTAAATGACCGTCTAAAAAATCACTAGTTTAAGAACATGATTACACTAGTTTAAGAACATGATTACTCTAAACACGCATTACCCCGTCTTACACCATTCATCCTCAAAAGTCACACACATTCCTAAAGTCTTTTTTAAAGAAACGGTTGGTGATTTTATTAACATCGATTGTTTAGGGTTTTAGTATGCGAATAATGAGTATATTAATGGTCTTCATTTCTTATGTGTATATATATAATTTTACTAATTTTATTTGGTATGTATATTTATAATTTTATAATACATATTTATATCTTTAATATATATATATTAAATTTTAAATTAAATGTTTATAGCTGTATGTTACATTCACATTTCATTTAGTACATTTTAAAAAAATTTAAAAAATTATTTAATTAAATATATTTATTTTTAAAAAATTTTATCCATTAATAAGATTTTTTATATTATTTATTTAAAATACAGAAGCTTTTATGGGCTTATACTCTAGTATTATAAAAAGATAATGTAGAGCAAAAATGTAAAAGCTAAAAAACTCAATAAATTTTTAAAGTCTTGTTTGATTGAGTAATTGAGAGACCATAGCATTGGTTTCAGTTTATAAAAACTTTGTTGTAAATGAGTACCTAATCAACCAAGTCTTCCAGAGGCATGGGATACCCATATTTTCTTGTATTTTTTTTTAGAGGAATTAGACAAAATGAATTTATAGAAGAATGTTAAAAATTAAATTCATTTTATTCAACAAAGACGTGCTTATCTTCTAAAATGTTCTCGCATCTAACATTTTAGTTTAACATTCTAAAATTCTAGATTGTTGACTTTGGAGATTGTTCTGCACTACCGACCATCTAAAAACTTTTTGGAAACTATTATACTAGGTCTATAAATACAAACCTTTCCTCTTGTGAGTGAGATGGTCCTCCTTTGTTCAAGGGCAATGTAATGGGTACAATGTAATGTAAGGCATGAATGAGGTGGTCCTCTTTGTTCAAGGGCAAAGTAATGGGTAAAATGTAATGTAATGCATGAGTGAGGTGGTCCTCCTCTGCAATGTAATGGGTACGTTAAAATTTGAACAACAATTACAATGTTTTTTTTTATACTTTGTTTTCTTATCCTGATTTGATTTGTTAATTGATTCCTTCAAAAGGTTTTGAATTTTATTATTGTTGATTTCGGATGTGAAGGGACCATCCATAATTGATTTAGGATTGATATCTGCTAGGATTGGTACATGCTATAAATAAATCAATTTACATTAAACAAGCCTATCTCTAAAATTTAAATCTAAATCTCTTCTTAATAATAATCAAAACTTATCTATCTACACAACCCTTAAAAACCTTTAAATCATTTTTAATATATAAATTATTTGTTAGAAGGGTTTTCAACCTTTGCAAGCCTTAGTTTCGCAACTAAAATGTACAGAGCGTCGCAAATACTTGTTGATCGCAATGAAAAAATATGCCAAAGAATGAAGTCTCGCGTCAGATTCAGATTAATGGACAAGTGAAAAGCCAACAGCATAAATTAAATTTTAATCTTTACTAGGTTAGTAATATGGATCAATGTATTTATTTGAAAAATAATAATAATAATAGTTTAACCGTAAATAACTTCAGTTTGTTCAACCCTGCCAAAATACAGAGCTCTTGAATTGGACGTCGGGCAGAGGAGGATTCTACAGTGTGTAGATTAATTTCTACTTTGATCTAAAACTATGATTATTTATGATTTTCCAATGTGTAGAGGTGGGTTGGAGTTGTTTAATAAATATCAATGAAAACGTTATGAATATTATTTACATAATAACCATTAACATCCTAAGTTTGTGAGTTGGCTACAAAGGTAAGAAGTCATTTATTGTCTCAATAGTTCAGACAAGAAAGAATGAAGATCCATACTATTAGGCAACGAACGCAAAATACATGATCATACACAATCAGTTCATAACTGAGTTCACATGTTAAATATTGCTAGTATCTGTTATTACCACTTTCACTCATGCCCCGATTTTGTTTGCAGTTAAAGTGACACTCAATAAAAATAAAAATACGCAAATAATATGTGAAGTGCTAAAGCTTGTAAGTCGACGAAGATGATGCACCATTAGATCGCCTTTTCCACCTCGTGTAGTACCCTAAAATACAGATTCGACTCTCAATGTTTACATCGCAAAAATCATTGAACTTCTCTCAAGTCCCGAAACTTTCATTGTCATATATATAAACCCTCTGTTACAAGTCTATTAGGCCCCTATAAAATCTTAATATAATATAATATGGTAACATCAACTGGCAGTCTCTTGTCCATATTTTTGTAATACAAAACATTCCAAAGTTCTGTTACATCATTATTTTTAGATGTTCGTTGTACATTCTGGCGGAGGCAGAGGATATCTTTGTTTATCGCTGCAATAATCATATATCATGTAGTTTTTCTTCACCCACTGCAGCTTTTTTCTTTGCTGAGAATTTAGCACCTTCATCTCCCCTGATGTTACAGAGGCCGCCTCCACATTGAAATTGCGATAGGCTGCAACGAAGGGAGCGTGCGACCAATCAATTTTGACAAGACCTCCTCGAGTAGCCCAGCTGTCTCCGTTCCATAGGCTTGAATACACTCCCATTGCCTGACTCTCCAGATACGCAACGCCCATCGCCTTGTTATTACTGAATTCTCTAATTGGCACGCCGTCCACCATGAATCTGCAATTTTTTCACTCAATATTAGAACTTCTAAGAAATCAATACTTTCACAAGGTTTGATTTGGATTTGGATTTGGATTTCTGGGTATTTAAATGTTGAACGGATTTATATCTAACATACAATATGTTTTGACGAGCCCAGATTACGCCGTATGAATGGAAGTCTGTAGTGGGATCGAACCAAAGATAAATCCGCTGCTCGCGGTCACCTTTTCCTCTTGCGTACACATTCGTCTGAAGAACATATGGCTCCCCTGATTTGTTTCCCAGGAACTCAAAATCAAGCTCGTCGTGGTTAGAACCCTCTGATGACAACTGCAGTAAAGGTGAATAAAAAATGAGTCGTTATGATTAATTTATCCCTTTCTCTGAATACATATGTTGTCATACATACATAGTAAGCAGTTACGGTGCCTGCGGAGTCTCCTGGAACAAGCTTAATTTGCATGTTGATGTTGCCAAAAAGATACTTGTTCTTCGACGCGAAACCAGACCCTGGTAAACATCAGCTACACAGAGAAGATATAAGTATAACTAGTTTAGGAAAAATACTCGACACTTATTTCATAAGCTGATGTTTTCCGTTGCTTACCGGAAGTTTGGTCAAGTGTGAGTTGTAGCTCCTGGCCACCGTTCAAGAATTTGACGTGATCTGCAGCCCATGACACATGGAACTCTCTGTCTAATCCACTGGAAGGAATCGTGTTGGCTGCCTTTGCTGCATCCGCTGATACAGAGAATAGCAATAGGATAATCCCGCAGTAGAAGAATGCCATATTGCAGTCAGAGTTGAGAAAGGTATTACTATGGTTAGGCAGGCTATACTACAAAGAGACTGACTTGTATGAGGGATGAATTTATAGGACAGAAGGCAGACTGATTTGAAAAGTTATGAGAGAGGAAGACAATTGAAGTAGTTGGTAAGTGGCCAATCGCTGGTAGCCAGAGGTGTGAAGGGGCGTCATAAAGCTGTACGTGCTGACGCACTATTTCAGAAGCTTCACTGTACACAGCTGGACTTGACTGACCGGCTTAACACCAGATCGAAACTTACACCCGACAGAGTGACTAATTGCCTATGTCTTATATCTTGAACCCACTCAATTCCACTCTGATGATCTCTTTATCAGAGTCGATCAGCCTTCGTCTAATTTGTCAACTTAATCTTCTGAGTTGAGTTGAATATTCTTAGACTAATTGTACAAACATTAATTGCAAAGCCATTAATGGCAAGGATGTTTCAGAATGGAGCTCCCTCTCCAATTTCTTATATTCTGTCGGAACGTAATAAAGCTAAATTAATAGGGGAGAACTTTTTAAATTGACCATGATGTACATCACTACTTTGCTGGGGTACAAGTCTGATGTCACATACAATCATGTAGTTTGTCCTATGTGGTATATGGACTTTCTTTATGTAGTTCATGGGGTTTAATCTTTTGGTAATATTAAGTAATGAGGTTTTGATCACGAATCCGTGGACCTATTATAACAACTTCATTAGGGAAACACACTTGCCCCCTTACACACTCATTGACGCTACGGTTTGAACCTTGGACCTTCCCAAGAAGAACCAAAGCCAAACCTTTACGCTGCACCCAAATGAATAAAAAATATGACATAGAACGAGATTTTTTTATTTCTTTATTATTAAATTAAATCACCAGAATTTTTAACATCTATAACCAAATTTAGTAGTCTATATCATTTTGATATTACAGATTTTATTTGTAATATATGTCGTTCTTACGATCAATATTTTTTTAATTTACATTATAGTTTAAACTTAGATTGTTTTTAAAGATAAAAGCGTAAAAGCATATCATTGGCGCATATCCCACGACTTACGAGATCAATGTTAACAATGACTTACAATACATACTTATGTTTTTATGCGACAATATTAAATAGTTTAATATAATTTTGAAATTTAAAACATTTTTAAATTTATTTAAATATTTGATTTTTTTTTTTTTTTTTTTGAATTTACATGGTGGAATCGATAGCCGCCACGAATCTGGGCAGGCTGTCTAGCTTTTATGGCCGCCACAATATTCTGCGCTGTCCGCCTCCGAAGCCGCCACACAGATCTTCTCGCAGTCCGTCCGTATAACCACCATGCCACAATCATTTTAAACCTTTTAACCTTTTATGCCGTTGAAAGCACCAGGAAAGGGACAAGCGTTCATTCCGACGAGGCCCGAGATTTGAACCTTGGACCTCCGCCCCCTTATGAGGTTTGGATGAAACAATTGGTCTACACCTCGGACCTTTAAATATTTGATTTTAAAAATATTATTTATTTAATATATTTATTTAACTACCTTCAAATTTCCAAACATAATATATATAACTTAATTTTTATTGAATTTATACCTTAAAACTCAACTTTATCAATAAAACCATTGGTTAAAAGTACAACAATTATTAAACAATAAAATCATCGGTAACTCTCTGACATCGTCAAATGCTATAGAATAAATAAAAAAAATATGGTTCATTAAGTTTTCGTACACTCTATCCAAAAAGATAGCAAGGGTGGGCATGAACTAAGTGGAGATGGGCGGCGATTGTGTAGGTGACGTAAATCGACAACGATCGTCAATGGACCACTAGAACTGTGTTCTTTACAGAACAACTTGGAGAGGTCCCCTTCAAGTGGGTCCCATGTCAGGCTCCCTAACACTGTAGAGAGATATGGAAATCTGGAATTAAAAGGGCAAGTACTTTTGGTCATTAGCATTAATCTTCGAATTTTGAATCCGCTGCAACCGTGTTCTTTAAAAAATATCTTGGAGAGGTCCCCTAAAAATGGTCCCCTGTCAAGAGGTCCCCTGGAAATGGTCCCCTGTCAGGAGGTCCCCTAACAGAGAGATATGGAAATCTGGAATTAAAAGGACAAGTACTTTTATGGTGATGTCTTTGAATTTTTAATATTTCACGTGTGATAAATCAAACCGGGATTACCTTAAGTATAAAGGTTCAACCTCAACTAAAACAAATCAACCTTCCCTTTCTGCTAAACTTATAGCACAGGGTCTGAGGAGATGTGTCCGGTAGGTAAGAGGTCCCATAAACTAGTGGGCTTCGAGCTTAGCTGAGTACGTTTGTACAGAGCGGCGTGAGAAAAATGTGCAAACAAAAGGACAAATCGGATTCCTCCAGAAGAAATAGAAATTCGAACCAAACTTCCTTTACAAGTTCCGCTTCTTAACTTGTGTCCATTCAAGAGGAGTGTATGGCATATTGGACTTTACCGCAGGTCCGTAAAAGCTGTTAGGCGGAGCAGCACAATTTCCATGAAAACTCGTGCAAAAGGGGCCTAAGGTAACAGGTGGTAGTAGGACACAGGTTAGTCCTATATATATGACTAGCAATAGGGTAAAGAAGCTAATAGTTGAACACCTAGTCAAACAAAATTAGTGGTTTTTTCATCTTCTTCTTTTCTTACTTACAAGTTTATTTACACTTTTTCTTTAGAAGAGAGTTTATTACGTTAATCATTGTATTCTTTTACGTATCAATTGCAATCAGATTAATTACAAAAGTAAACGTTTAAATATCTTAATTTAATCTTTTATATATTTATATATTATTAATTTATTTTAAAATAAAATTATTAACTGCATTTTGATAATTATTATAAAATGTTAAAATAGACGGTGAATTAAACTAAATTGAATCATAAATTAAAAATTATAATAAAACTAAAAATTTACACCTTCTTTAATTATATTTTAACTGGTGTTTATAATAAGTTTTCTTAATATGTATAAATAACTTTCGTGTAGTTTTAGGTTAATAATTTTTACTCACTTATATAAAAAATTTGTTGACGTGCATTTAATAAAAACACTAAATTTAATACATTAAATACATTTTAATGATATAAATTATAAAAATCTGAAATTTAATAAACTTCAGTAAAGTTTTTTATAATACAAAATATTATATATATTATATAAATAGAATAGTTACTATTATTTTATCTTTAATAACTGGGCACGTGGGTTAAATATTCTCCCCGAAGTTTCTGCATTCGAACAAAGTTTAAATTATTAAACTTGCCTCTATAATATTATAATATTGAATGAATAGATTCCACATGAATTCCTATCATGCCTAGTTCCCGGATTATTCATATGGTTTATATCTATAATAATAATCAAGATGACAATGGTGTTATTTGAGACCTTGAATGTTTAGGGTAGGTACTTGAATGTTGGGAGGTATACTTAGTTTTTTTTTTTGAACTGGAAACTTTATAAACTTTAGTTTATTGGATTATGTAGCCTACTTACAAGTATTAGGCTGCTATCAATTGACATATTCCTTTCAGGTAAATGTCAAGGGTAATGTATTTTTTAGGAGGGTTTCAGTCCTTTTATACAAGGTTTGAATTTGGATCTCTCGAATAAAAACTCATCGACATATCACTATAAAATTTTAGGGTAAAATATAGTATCTTTACTAATGGCACATAGATTGGATCACACATCCCACAAGCATGAAGAAACCAAATATAGTGCATCCAAACTTTGATGTGCTTAGTCCATTGATGAAACAATGGCTTGCATACAAGCTTGATGAAATTTTGTCACAATGAAGGATGATTGGGAACTAATGAAGAATAACCAACTACTCCAAAATTATGAGTATCCATCGAAGGTATTGGCAACATCATTAGCACAATATTTCACTTTTGTAAAAAATTAATATGTGGTGCACTATTGTTTACAACACCAATACACAAGTCTATAACTAAGATAACAAATAAACTCAATGGTAGATCATAATTGGTCCAAATCATTGGTCCAATATACATAAAAAAATCCTATTAAAACTATAGATGCTCTAACTAAGTGGTAAAAACCCATCTAGTATGTACCTATGATATATACCAAAGGATCTATTTGGCTAATGACTCATTGTTACTTGCATATACTACCTAAAATAATAATTGACAACAAATGCAAATATTTGATCGAGTGTAGGTAAGATAGAGAAGTCCCCCAATAATTGACCAATACAAAATGGCATCCACCAACGGAGTAGTACAATTTTCTCATAGTTTCAAATTATAAATAAAAGAAGTCTAAATAGATTTTGTAGTCCTCTATATTGAACTATTGTAGAAGATCCAAAGGTATACTTGGGATGAGAAATGGTGATTCTTAAAGGTGATTGATCAATTTGAATCCCAAAAAATAATGGAGACCTAAATATATCATATCAAGAGTGTCATGAAGTTATGACTTTATCTCCTAGATTAAGGATGTTGAGATTCCCATGATGAAAAGATCATCAACATACAACATAATCACTAAAATTAGACCATCCTAATGCTTGATATAGACATCATGTTATGTTCTGTATCATCGGAATACATAACCATGAAAGAAGGAATGAATATTTTCATATCAAGAAAGAGGAGCCTATTTAAACCAATACAAGGACTTTGTCAGTCTACACACCAAGGAAGTGGGTCCATCGAGCTCAAAACTAGGTGACTACTACATAAAAATATCCTCTTGAAGCTCTCCATAAAGAAAGAAACTCCTCATATCCATCCAAAGTACCTTCCATCCATAAGAGACAACAATAGAGAGAATCATCCAAATAGAGTCCATATGTGCAATTGGGGAGAGGTCTATAAATAGTCAACTCCCTCCTTCTAAGACAATCTATTAGCAACAAGGCATACCTTGTGCCTCTCCAAATGATCATTTAAAATGTAGTTGGTCATATAGACCCTTTTTATCCAATAATGTTTTTCCTTTTAGGAAGAGAAACAAGCTCCAATGTTTGATTATATATCAATGGTTCATACTTTGTAAGCATTACATCCTACCACTTTAGGCAACCCTTAACCTCAAGATGGGTGAACATATCTCCAAAATCATCAACTCTTGATATTAAGGTCTAAAAGGGTGTCTCTAGATGGCCCTCCTAAGAGAGAATGTGTTGAGGAACCTCAAGGAGAGTTTGTGCCCACCTGGTTATCGAGTGTGTTATGAAAGACTAGGGCTCATCATACATAGAAGTAACATCAAAAGTTTATATTGGATAACCAAACCCAACCTTACAATCCACCTCAACATCTAACACCATTACACAAGGTATGAGAGGATTAAGCTCACATATTGTAGGATCCAAAACTAAAGTGTTGGGAGAAGGGTTTAAAAGAATGGGAGTCACATCTGTTGATCTTGGTGATGAACCCTCTCTTGAGAAAAATTGGACAGCTAAAATTGTACCAATGATAATATCAAAGTAGTTAAGAGGAGCCATTGGAGGAACCATAAGAATTATTAGGCAAAAGAACAACAAACATATCAAAATTAGCATATGTAACCACCTCGTCAAAGATGACACCTCTCCAAATAATAGCATCCCTCTTTGTAGGATCATACAAGCAATAAACCTTGGAGGCATTAGAACACCCCAAAAATAGAAATGATGGCTCTTGGCATCCACCTTGCTCCATGAATCCTTGTGAATATGATCCCATGAACTGTATCCAAAGATACCAAAGCTATAAATATTAGGCTTGTAGCCTATCAATATCTCAAGAGAAGTCATACCCTAAATAGATTGAGTTAGAGTTAATTTATGATATGATATGCATAAGTTATTACTTCTCCCTAAACCTAGGCTCCATCTACATGGCATGCAACATGCATCTAGTCATCTCCATGATAATCTATTCTTCTAATTAACCATCTCATTTTGCTTTGGGGTATAGTGAATAGTCCTTTGAAAAGAAATGAAGATCCAAGAAATCATCAAAAGCATGACTAATATACTCAATTCCTCTATTGATACACACTTGATATTCCTCTTAATTTGATTATCCATGAGACCCTTGAAGTATTTAAACTTAACCAAGTCTTCATATTTGGTTTGAATGGTGTACAACTAACCATACCAAGAGAAATTATTAATAAATATGAGTAAGTACTTATTCCTAGAAAGAGATGATGTCTCATGGGTATAAAAATATAATTGTAAATTATCTCTAAGGGCTATGTAGCATGCCTAGTGGTCTCTTTTGGGAAGGACTCTTGATTATGCTTCCCCAATATATACTCCTCACAAACACCACTAGGATGCAAAATAAGAGAAGATCAATGTAATGTCCCCATTTTTAGTGACTTGGAGGTAATGACCCTGATGACCTATTTTGAGTCCTTGTAGGTCATGCAGAGTGGTTAAGGGACTCATCGCCATGGAGAAAATATCTTTGTTCGAGCTCCAACATGGTCTACTACAATTGATTGGCCATTTTTGGATCATGGGTGATATTTTTGGCCTTAGATGATTTATTTCCCTTTATGCATAATATATATATTATAAAAATAATTTTATAAAGGGAAATTATAATTAAAAATTATAATGAAGCCTTGTTTTAAAACAACATTAAGTTTACTAGGTTGGGGGACCAAGGAGGCGTCCCCTTCCTTGGAGGCTTCTAGAAGTTGATTGAAACAAGCATAAATAAGAGTGATGTGAGTTCATTTGGGAGGAGGAAAGATATTTGTTTGTTTGGGTGATCTTTTTCTGAGGGTATTGCAGAAATGTGCAGTGTTGGAGCTTGTGGGGAGTCAACCTCCATGAGAACATTGGTTTCGTATGTGCAATACCATACCTAGCCAATTAGAGGAGTTTCTACAGTGGGTAACTCATTGTGCTTTAGAGTTTATTTCAGCTTAGGGTTTGTGGATTGTTGAAGGTCAGCTTTGGGTAAATCGGAGACATGGGTTTTGTTGCTCAGCTTCAGCCATTCAAGAAATCATATTTACATTAAGGATTGGAGCTCATTTAGAGGTACTTTGATGTGTTCATCCATGACTAGCATTTCATATCAGACCTACATGTTTGTTCGTAGTTGTAGATTAAAATCTTATTTTGTTGTGGATATTGGTTCATTGCATTGGTCTTGAGATAATGATCATTTCAAGTATTTAATTATAATTTTTGACAAAGGGGATGAATTTATAGGAAGGGTTGAACCTTCCAGCTGGGTGCCCTTCCTTGGAACCCACGACTTAGGGTTGATGGTGCTATTTTAGGTGAATATTGAAGGAAAAAATAGTTAAGGCTGACATTTTGGGTGTTATTGCTAAGGGGGCTGACATTTTGGTTTTATTGTTGGGGGGCTGACATTAAGTTAAGGCTGACATTTTGGGTGCTATTTTTGGGGGCTGACATTGAGTTAAGGCAGTCTAAATTACATCATCTTTCGACCAGTATTTGTCATTGAGAGGCAGACAAGGGTTTGCCAAAATTTGAAGGCAACTGGATTGACAAACAGACCACCTGGGTTCAATTATTTTGATCATCATTGAGGATTCACACTTGGTGCTTTATTTGTTTATAGAGGTATTTACATTGTTGATGATTTTAATGTATCTAGGGTTTGAACATTCTAAAGTTGTACCCTAGTTCGAAAATAAAATTGAAATTTGTTGAGCAAGTTGCATCAAAAGTATTGTCATTGTTGTCAACACAGTTAGATAGATCAGTTGATGAAGTATACAGGAGTTAAGAGGTTCTTCAGAGTATGTACAATGATTATCCAGAAAATTTGAAGTGACCCATATGCTAAAAATGCTAAAAATCAAAAGAAAATCACAAGTAAGAAAACTATCGCGATATCGCGACATGTTGAGAAAGAAAGAAAAACTATCGCGATATCGCGACATGTTCGAAGACAAAGTGCAAGAAAGAAAAATTGTCGCGATATCGCGACATGTTGAGAAGAAAGAAAACATGTCGCGATATCGCGACATGTTGAGAGAAAGAAAGAAGAAAAACTATCGCGATATCGCGACATGTTCGAAGACAAAGTGCAAGAAAGAAAAATTGTCGCGATATCACGACATGTTGGAAGAGAAAGAGTAAGAAAGTAAACTGTCGCGATATCGCGACATGTTGAGAAGAAGAAAAACTATCGCGCTATCGCGACATGTTCGGAGAGAAAGCACAAGCAAGCAAAACTGTCACGATTTCACGACATGTTCAAAGAGAAAGCGCAAGCAAGAAAAAGTGTCACGATTTTGTGACATGTTGAAAGAAAAAAGAGGCAAGTAGAAAAAGTGTCGCGATTTCGCGACATATTGCAAAAGATATTGTACGGAAGAAAAAGTGTCGCGATTTCGCGACATATTGCAAGAGAGATAGTACGAAAGAAAAAGTGTCGCGATTTCGTGACATATTGCAAGAGAGATTGTATGGAAGAAAAAGTGTCGCGATTTCATGACATATTGCAAGAGAGATTGTACGAAAGAAAAAGTGTCACGATTTCGTGACATATTACAGAGAGAGAGTCCGAAAGAAAAAGTGTCACGATTTCACGACATATTGCAAGAGAGATTGTACGAAAGAAAAAGTGTCGTGATTTCGCGACATATTGCAAGAGAGATTGTACGAAAGAAAAAGTGTCGCGATTTCGTGACATATTGCAAGAGAGAGAGTCTGAAAGAAAAAGTTTCACGATTTCGTGACATATTGCAAGAGAGAAAGTACGAAAGAAAAAGTGTCACGATTTCGCGACATATTGCAGGAGAGAGAGACCGAAAGAAAAAGTGTCACGATTTCGTGACATATTGCAAGAGAGATTGTATAAAAGAAAAAGTGTCGCGATTTCGTGACATGTTTCATTGCAAAGCAAAGAGAGAGAGAAAGAGAAAAAGTGTCGCGATTTCGCGACATGTTCATTCGGCCAAAGAAGAGAAAGTAGGAGAGAGAAAAAGGTGTCGCGATTTTGTGACATGTTTCATTTCGCGAGGCCAAAGCAAAGAGTCCAAAGAGAGAGAAAAAGGTGTCGTGATTTTGCGACATGTTGCATTTTCGCGGGCCAAAGCGAAGAGAAAGAGGAGAGAGAAAAAGGTGTCGCGATATCGCGACATGTAGCATTTTCATGGTCCAAAGCGAAGATGAAGGTAGAAAAGGAAAAGTGTCGCGATTTCGCGACATGTCGCATTTTCGCGACTTGAAAAGAGCAGAAAGGACGAGAAGAAAAAGTGTCGCGATATCGCGACATGTCGGGTTTTCACGACCCGAAGGCAAGAGAAAAAGCAAAGGAGAAAAGTGTCGCGATATCGCGACATGTGTTTTTGCGGGTACAAGCCGAGAAGAGGACAAAGAGGCAGAAGTGTCACGATTTCGTGACAGGTCGCTTCGGCATGAGCTAAGAACAGAAACCAGCTAAAAGAAGATATGTGATAGTTAACTGAAGTCGGTACGACAGTTACAGGTGCAGTTCAGAAGAAGTCGATACGACAGTTACAGATGCAGTTACAGGAGAAGTCGGTACGATATTTATAGGTGCAGTTACAAAGAAAAGGTTATAAAAGGAGATCTACATGGAGAATTAAAGTGCTGAAAAAGGCTGAAGAGTGCGTGTTGTAAGAGAGCATTAAGGAGAGTCAAGAGAGCAATAGACCAGACAAGGTCTTGTATAAGCGAAGGCATTTTCATGTCAATCTTATAGTTTCAAAATTGCAGTCTGAGTTGGTGCTTGGAATCAGGGGTTGGTGCTCCTTTCTGTTGGTGCAGATAAATCAGGGGTTGGTGCTCCTTTCTATTGGTGCAAATAAACCAGGGGTTGGTGCTCCTTCTAGTGGGTGCTGGTAAATTGTTTGTAAAATTGTTATTTTGCAAAGACTGGATTTGGACGGGAGTCCAAGCAGTCATTTTTGAGGAGTAGCCAAATTGGTGAACCTCATTACATCGTTTGTTGTGGAATGCTCTCTTGTTATACTTGCTTTATCTAAGTTTAAGTTTTCATTATTTTGGCATTAAGAGTTGTAGATTTGAATTTAAATAGCTACACTGATTCACCCCCCCTCTCAATGTCATTATGAAACTATCAATTGGTATCAGAGCCAAGTTCCTGAACAAGATTAATCGGCTAAGGTGATCTTGGAAGTGAGACAATGGCAGGTGGTGAAGGATTCTCATCAAACAAAGCACCATTATTTGATGAAACTAATTACGCATTTTGGAGACTCAAGATGCAGACATATCTATGCGCCTTGGGATACGACATTTGGGAGTCAGTAGATAGTGGATACGCAATATCCATCACTCCTCCAACCGATGTTGTCGGTAAGAAATTGTTTGAGAATAACTCTAAAGCAAAAAATGCTATCATGTGTGGTTTAGTGGACAGCGAACTGATAAATATTATGAGTTGTAAAATGACAAAAGACATGTGGGATAAACTAAGGAGCATTCATGAAGGAGACGACAAGATCAAGGAGGCCAAGTTACAAACGCATCGAGCCCAGTTCGAAGCATTAAAAATGAATGACGACGAGAACATAGAGGCATACATGTTGAGAGTTAATGGAATCGTTAATGCGATTAGAGGACTCGGCGAGGAAATGGAAGATGTTGTCATAGTGAAAAAGGTACTAAGATCTCTTCCCCAAAGATTTGATTCTAAAGTTTCAGCAATAGAAGAAGCTAAAGATCTGAATATTTTTAGTATGGATGAGATGCATGGTTCTCTGATTGCATATGAGATGAGAATAGGAAAAACTAAACCCACAGACAGAGAAGTTGCTTTTAAAGCACAAAAAAATATAAAAGCAAAACAAGAATCCGAGGAAGAAGAGACATCAGATGAAACGGAAGCAAACTTTGTTCGAAAACTAATAAGGGGAAAAGGAAAATACAGAGGAAAGCTACCATTTAAGTGTTTCAACTGTGGAGGCATTGGGCACTTTGTAGCTAAATGTCCACTCAATGAGAAAAACAAAAGTGATGAAGGTTCACACCAAGAAAGAAGTGACTGGAAGAAGAAATCAAATTTTAGAAAAGGCAACTTCAAGAAGAAAAGTTTCATATCCAAGAATGTCAGTCCTTTAGAAGACAGCTCCGGTGAAGATTCTAAAGAAGAAACCGGTGAAGCTCTTTTCATGGCATTCGAAGAAGAAAAAATAGAAGAAAAACTTGAGGTTGAGATTGAAGTAGATCTAGAAGGTGAGATGATCGCTGCACTTAAAGAGTTGAGTATAGAAAGAAAAAAGAATAAGAAAGTTTCAAGAAAATTTGAGGATGCCAATGAAATCATAACTAGCTTGAAAGTATAGATAGATGAATCTAAGAAAATATCTGAAGATATAGAAGTACAATTAACTGTGAAAATAGATGAGTGCAGCAAGTTAGAAGAAGAGATTGTTGGATTAAAGATGCAGCTAGAAGAGATGAATCGAAAAGTGAGATGTTATCACAAAATTGAAGAAAGTTCTGTAAAGTTGGACAAGATTATAAATAGCCAAAGGACTATAGGCATTAAATTTGGTTTGGGCTTCATTGAAGGAGAATCATCAAATGGATCAAAGGCCATAACTGTAGATCCCATAAAGAATGTAGATAAGATCAGGATTGATCAAGAAAAAATGAATCATGCTAAAGAAAGCAATAATACCAGGCATGAGAGGAGTATTGACAATGATGAATTCACCAATGTCACTCATCAAAGGAGAAGAAGATTTGTGGCTCCTACTACAAAATGGCAAAAACCATCACCCAGGTTCACTCATTTCTTTTTTGGTTATTGTTTTAAATGCAATGGTTATGGACATAAGATTGCAGATTGCAAGTATAATGTAGGTCAAAGGAATTTTGTCAGTAGAAATGTTTTTTCACCATTGATGGATTATGCAGTAGAATGTTATAATTGTCATAATTTTGGACATATTGCAAGAAATTGTCGAAGTACATTTGCAGCAAATAAACATCAAGGAAGACAATTTCAATCAAATGGTTTGAGACAAAATAGAAGATTTCTCGAAAAACATGCACAGGCTACTGACAAAGAAAATTCAAAACAAGTGACCAAAACTGTAATCAAACCAGAGTGGAAAGAAAAGGAGTGACTCAAGGAAGAAAAGGAATCCTTGAATGTACAGACATCGTTTAAAGCACAAAACAAATCTACACCATGGATACTTGATAGTGGGTGCTCCAGTCATATGACAGGTGACAAACAAAAATTTGAGAAGTTATAGAAGTATGAAGGTGGTTCTGTAAAATTTAGAAATAATGATGGAGCGAAGATAGTTGGCAAAGGATCAGTTAAGATCAGTGATGGAAAAATAAAGTCAAAAGAAGTCTTGTTTGTGATCGATCTAAAGCATAACTTGTTAAGCGTAAGTCAGATTTGTGACAGAGGTCATGAAGTAATTTTCAAGAAGCAGGGTTGTGAAGTCAGAACAACAAACCGTGGAAAGTTGATAGCAACTGGATCAAGAACATCTGGAAACCTGTATACTCTCTCAGAGACTTCAGAAGGAGAGTGCTTGATTGGACATGAAGAAGAAAATTGGTTGTGGCACAAGAGGCTCGGTCATATCAGTTTTGACAATCTAGTAAAAATCAGCTCAAAAGGGGCAGTGAGAGATATTCCTACCATTGGCAAACCATTAAATAGCATTTGTACTTCATGCCAAAAGGGTAAGCAAACTAGAGCCACATTTAAAACAAAAGAGTACTTCACAAGCAAAACTTTAGAACTAATACATACTGATTTATGTGGACCCATGAGAACGCAAAGCATAAATGGTGACAAATACTTTATGTTGTGCATAGATGACTATTCCAGGATGACATGGGTACTATTTTTGAAGCTTAAATCAGATGCCTGTGAGATGTTCAAGATTTTCAAAAACCAAGTTGAGAATCAAACAGGAAAAAGGATTAAATGTTTAAGATCAGATAGAGGAGGAGAGTTCATTTCAGAGGAGTTTGCAGAGTACTGTGAAAAGTATGGGATTAAGAGACAATTTTCAGCAGTAAGGACACCTCGACATAATGGTGTGGTAGAAAGAAAGAACAGGACAGTGCAGGAAATGGCAAGGACTATGTTGATTGAGAGCAAAATAGCAGACAAATTTTGGAAAGAGGCAGTCCATACTGCGGTATACATCCAAAATAGGTGCATGTTGAGGACACATGAAAGTAAAACTCCGTATGAGCTGTGGTTCGGTAAAAAGGCAACAACAAGATACTTTAAAGTTTTTGGCAGAAAGTGTTACATCAAAAGAACTGAAGATAATCTTGGTAAGTTTGAAGATAGAGCTGATGAAGGTATCTTTCTTGGCTATTCGACAAAAAGCAAAGCCTATACATGCTACAACAAGAGGCTAAAGAAAATTGTGGAGAGTGTTGATGTTAAAGTTGATGAAGGTAGGGAACAAGAAATTAGTTATGAAGAAAACTACCCAATCTATGAAGAGGTTATTGAAGTAGATGAGGAAGAGGAAACGGAAAAGAAACAGAAAATTGACTCAGATGATTTAAGCAGTGTTTCAGAAGAGGAAGAAAACAAGAAATTCAAAACAGGTAGCTAGCAAAAAAATCATCCTAGAGAGCAAATAATTGGAGATCCCACAGTTGGTGTTCAAACAAGAAGAAGAGTAGTAACTACTCTCTATTATCCAGCATTGAGCCAAGAAATGTTGCTGAAGAAAGAAAATATGAAATTTGGATGACGACAATAAATGAAGAATTAGATCAGATTGAGAAAAACAAAACTTGGGAGTTAGTACCAAGACCTGCAAATAAAAATATAATCGGTACTAAATGGGTTTTTCAAAACAAATTGAATGAAGATGGACAGATAGTCAGGAATAAAGCAAGATTGGTCTGTAAAGGCTATGCACAAGTTGAAGGTATTGACTTTGAAGAAACCTTTGCACCAGTGGCTAGACTTGAGGCAATTAGAATGTTTTTGGCTTTAGCAGTTCACAAGAATTTCAAAGTTTATCAAATGGACGTGAAATCAGCATTTTTGAATGGAAAACTTGAAGAAGAGGTCTATATTGAGCAGCCAGATGGCTTCCAACTCGGTGATAATCCCAACTTCGTCTGCAAGTTGAAAAAAATACTGTATGGTTTGAAACAGGCACCCAGAGCATGGTATGCAAGGCTAGACAACTATCTTACTGAACAAGGGTTCAAAAAGGGTATGGTGGACAGCAATTTGTATGTCAAAACAGAGAATGGCCATCTCATTATCCTTGTTGTATATGTAGATGATATCATTTTTTGCAACAGCAATGATGAGTCGTGTAAAGATTTAGCAAATAAGATGCAGAAAGAATTTGAAATGTCTATGATTGGTGAACTTGCGTATTTCCTCGGACTGCAAGTTAATCAAAATGAGAAGGGCATATTTATTTCTCAAATTAAATATGTGAAGGAGATGCTAAAGAAATTCACAATGGAGGATTGTAAGCCTGTTAGCACTCCCATGACGACAGGTTGCAAGTTGAGCAAGGATGACAAATCTCCAGATGTTGATCAAACCATGTACAGATCTATGATTGGGAGCTTACTGTATTTGATAGCTACCAGACCAGATATCTTGCAGGTAGTCTGCATGGTCGCACGATTTTAGGCTAGTCCCAAGGAAACTCATGTGACAGCCATGAAAAGGATTCTTCGGTATTTGAAGGGTACTATGGAGTATGGATTGTGGTATCCGAAAGGTAAGGATTTCACCCTTATTGCATATTCAGATGCAGATTGGGCAGGATGTATCGATGATAGAAAGAGTACCAATGGAGGTGCTTTCTATCTTGGAGACAAGTTGGTCGCATGGCACAATAAGAAACAAGAGTCAGTTTCCTTATCCACAAGCAGAGGCAGAATATATTGCAGCATCAACGTGTTGTACGTAGGTTTTATGGATGAAACAAACCCTGAAAGATCTTGGCATTAACTTCAGAGAGCCAATTTCAGTTAAGTGTGATAACACCAGTGCTATTAACATCTCAAAGAATCCGGTTATGCATTCCCACACAAAACATATTACTATCCGATATCACTTTCTAAAGGAGAAAGTTGTGGAAGGTGAGGTTAAGTTGAATTTTGTTCCAACTACAGAGCAAGTAGCGGATATCTTCACAAAATCGCTGCCCAAAGAAATTTTTGAGTACCTTCGCAATAAGTTGGGAGTGGTCACGCTTCCCAAGCATTGACTAGCAATCAGGACCACATTCTCAGGGGAGCAATTATATATTTCATTATCTTTTTGCTCATGTTTGTAATTTTTGCTAACTGTAATAATTTGTGCCTGAGAATGTTGTGCATGGACTCAGGGGGAGTCGGCAACAGCCCTTTGGTATTATTGTCAAAGGGGGAGAAGAATTACAGGAACTACAGGAGATTGCATGAGTGTTGCCAACAATTCCAAAGGGGGAGATTGTTGAGCAAGTTGCAGCAAAAGTATTGTCATTGTTGTCAACACAGTCAGATAGATCAGTTGATGAAGTATACAGGAGTTAAGAGGTTCTTCAGAGTATGTACAGTGATTATCCAGAAAATTCGAAGTGACCCATATGCTAAAAATGCTAAAAATCAAAAGAAAATCACAAGTAAGAAAACTGTCGTGATATCGCGACATGTTGAGAAAGAAAGAAAAACTGTCGCGATATCGCGACATGTTCAAAGACAAAGTGCAAGAAAGAAAAACTATCGTGATATCGCGACATGTTGACAAGAAAGAAAAACTGTCACGATATCGCGACATGTTGAGAAAGAAAGAAAAACTGTCGCGATATCGCGACATGTTCGAAGACAAAGTGCAAGAAAGAAAAACTGTCGCGATATCGCGACATGTTGAGAAGAAAGAAAAACTGTCACGATATCGCGACATGTTGGAGAGAAAGCACAAGCAAGCAAAACTATCGCGATTTCACGACATGTTCGGAGAGAAAGCACAAGCAAGCAAAACTATCGCGATTTCGCGACATGTTTGGAGAGAAAGCGCAAGCAAGCAAAACTGTCGCGATTTCACGACATGTTCGGAGAGAAAGTGCAAGAAAGAAAAAGTGTCATGATTTTGCGACATGTTGAAAGAAAAAAGAGGCAAGTAGAAAAAGTGTCACGATTTCGCCTTCGCGACATATTGCAAGAGAGATTGTACGGAAGAAAAAGTGTCGCGATTTCGCGACATATTGCAGGAGAGAGAGTCCGAAAGAAAAAGTGTCACGATTTCGCGACATATTGCAAGAGAGATTGTACGGAAGAAAAAGTGTCACGATTTCGCGACATATTGCAAGAGAGATTGTACGAAAGAAAAAGTGTCACGATTTTGTGACATATTGCAGGAGAGAGAGTCCGAAAGAAAAAGTGTCACGATTTCGTGACATATTGCAAGAGAGATTGTACGGAAGAAAAAGTGTCGCGATTTCGCGACATATTGCAAGAGAGAGAGTACGAAAGAAAAAGTGTCACGATTTCATGACATATTGCAAGAGAGATTGTACGGAAGAAAAAGGTGTCGCGATTTCGTGACATGTTTCATTTTCGCGGGCCAAAGCAAAGAGAAAGAGGAGAGAGAAAAAGGTGTCGCGATTTTGCGACATGTTGCAGGAGAGATTGACGAGAGAAAAAGTGTCACGATTTTGCGACATGTTGGTAGGAGAGAGAGGAGAGAGAAAAAGTGTCGTGATTTCGCGACATGTTTCATTTTTGCAAGCCAAAGCAAAGAGAAATAGGAGAGAGAAAAAGGTGTCGCGATTTCGTGACATGTTTCATTTTTGCAGGCCAAAGCAAAGAGAAATAGGAGAGAGAAAAAGGTGTCACGATTTCACGACATGTTGCATTTTCACGGTCCGAAGCGAAGAGAAAATGCAAGGAGGAGAAAGTGTCGCGATATCGCGACATGTAGCATTTTCATGGTCCAAAGCGAAGATGAAGGCAGAAAAGGAAAAGTGTCGCGATTTTGCGACATGTCACATTTTCGCGACTTGAAAAGAGCAGGAAGGTTGAGAAGAAAAAGTGTCACGATATCGCGACATGTCGGGTTTTCGCGACCCAAAGGCAAGAGAAAAAGCAAAGGAGAAAAGTGTCGCGATATCGCGACATGTTGTGTTTTCGCGGGTACAAGCCAAGAAGAGGACAAAGAGGCAGAAGTGTCATGATTTTGTGACAGGTCGCTTCGGCACGAGCTAAGAACAGAAACCAACCGAAAGAAGATATGTGATAGTTAACTAAAGTCGGTATGACAGTTACAGGTGCAGTTACAGAAGAAGTCGATACGACAGTTATAGGTGCAATTACAGGAGAACTCGGTACAACAGTTATAGGTGGAGTTACAGAGAAAAGGTTATAAAAGGAGATCTGCATGGAGAATTAAAGTGTTGAAAAAGGCTGAAGAGTGCGTGTCGTAAGAGAGCATTAAGGAGAGTCAAGAGAGCAATAGACCAGACAGGGTCTTGTATAAGCGAAGGCATTTTCATGTCAATCTTATAGTTTCAAAATTGCAGTCTGAGTTGGTGCTTGGAATCAGGGGTTGGTGCTCCTTTTTGTTGGTGCAGATAAATCAGGGGTTGGTGCTCCTTTCTGTTGGTGCAGATAAACCAGGGGTTGGTGCTCCTTCCAGTGGGTGCTGGTAAATTGTTTGTAAAATTGTTATTTTGCAAAGACTGGATTTGGACGGGAGTCCAAGCAGTCATTTTTTGAGGAGTAGCCAAATTGGTGAACCTCGTTACATCGTTTGTTGTGGAATGCTCTCTTGTTATACTTGCTTTATCTGAGTTTAAGGTTTCATTATTTTGGCATTAAGAGTTGTAGATTTGAATTTAAATAGCTACACTGATTCACCCCCCCTCTCAGTGTCATTGTGAAACTATCAAAATTAAGTTGTAAATTTTGGATGTTTATTTTTGCAATAATTGTGCAAATTGAAATATTAAGAAAAAATTGCAAAAGGGGGTGGTCATTATAGTGGTATCAGAGCATCGTTTATCCTGCCATCTTGTGAGGTAGAAAATACATGAGTGATAGGGATTTGAGGGCCTACTACAAGAATTTGAGAAGGGAACAATATCAGCTTGCTCACCCATACCCAGAAGATAGTACCTTTTCTACAATATTAAAAAATAGACAAATGGGTGAGAGAGCAAATCAAGAGGAGATAGAAAGAAATATGGTAGAGGATATTAGACAGACTTAGCATAACATGTAGCATAACTTGGAACAATTGGTGGGTCTTATGCAACAACAAGTCCATGGGTTGAACCTCTTGGTTAATAATGCATAAAACCAGCAGCAAGGAACATTGGATGCTAGGAAAGGGCCAGGCAATGGAGAATCAGTAGCCAACAGGGATACCACACAAACTAGGATAGATAGAGCCAACAAATCTAGGCATACTATACCTACATTTATACCTAGGCTAAAAGCGATAGTTGTTCCAGCCACACCACCACCTGTTGAGGAGCCTGAGGTTACAGTTGTTGAGCAGTACTAGAAGTATAGACAAGAGTGGGATTCATTGGGTATAGAGTTCCATGACCTCATGTCATTCAGGGATTATGTTGATACTCGTAATAGGCAGGCACCCAGGACTAGAGGGATACCAACACAACAAGTTCAGGATGATGTGCAACATCATATGCCATAGGGCCACAGGGTGATTCAGAAGAGAATAGAAAAGATACACATTCCTTTATTTTATGGTTCAGGAAGGATGGCAACGAAGGCTTGGGTCTAGAATATGGACACATATTTATAGTTGAACCAAATGATAGAAGAGGACGCCATTAAGTTTTGTACTCTACATTTGGAGGGCGTCGCTCATGATTGGTGGCACCATGGAATGCAGACTCTTGGAAACGTAAGAGTGGATACTTACGTAGAGTTTACAGAAAGGCTCCAACAGAGGTTTGATAAGAGGGAGCAAAAATTAGAGTTCAAAGAGTTGACTCATCTAAGGCAGTGGAGTTCAGTGGATGCCTACATAGCTGAGTTTTAGAGATTATTTGTCATGGTTACAGATATGTCAGAGAGGCGCTTAGTGATCCTATTTATGGATGGATTGTTTGAGCCATTGAGGTTGGGTTAAAGCATTTAACCCGACTACACTACAGGATGTCATTAGATAGGCTAGGGACATGGAGATCACTTCAGCCAAGTCCAAGAACCAATTCAAAGGAAAAGATGAACAAGAGTTCAAGGGGAAGGATGGCCAAGAGATCAAAAGAGATGAAGATGAAAAGGTACCTAGGAAGGAATCAGAGCAGCAAAAGAGTACAACTACAAGACTTGATTTTGATGCCCTTAACAAACTCAAAAATAAGGAATTATGCTTTACTTATAAGAAAGCTTGATCTCTAGGTCATAAGTGAAATTTTAAGGGAAAGTTGTAGCTGATTAGGTACTATTCGGATGATGATAACAATTTAGAAAATTCAGTTCAGCATTCAAATAGTGGGAGCAACAGTGGAGAAGAAGATATAGATGAAACGAGAAAATATCCAAACCATGAGGACAAGGAAAGTAATACAGTTGCACATCTTCATAACATACAGGGAGCACAATTCGTTAGGATACAAGGTGTTTTACAAGGGCAATGTGTGGTTACATTGATAGACACATGGGCCACACATAATTTCATTACTGAGGAGCTTGTGGTATGCAAAGTATTGGGAATGGTGAATGTGGATGAAATCAAGGTTATAATTGCAAATGGATTCTCCATATCATGCACCAAGAAAGTGCCATAGCTAAAGCTTAAACTGGGAAACTATGAGTTGTGCGATGATTTCTTTGTGGTCGACACAAAGAATTTAGATATAATTCTTGGTATTCAGTGGCTACGTACTTTGGGAGACATCACCTTCAATTTTTAGAAGTTAGAGGTAAAGTTTAAGGTGAAGGGTCAGAAGGTGGTGTTGAGAGGAATGACTTCGGTAGGACCTTGCTCAGTCACTTTCAATCATATAGAGGGACTCACTGGGTACAATCAGATTAAGTGGCAAGCTTATCATGATACACTACCTACACCGTATGAGGAGGAACCTAAGGATGATTCATCTACCAGTGAGGGAGTGTTGCTTAGTAGGTCTCCAACATGTTTTTCCTCTTCAGTTCCTATAGCATCGAGGACGGTGCAATCTCATCATGATGATACTCCTTGGGAGAAGAGTTACTTTTTTCAAGAGCAGTGGTAGATTGATGGTGTCTTGTGTTTTCCTCTCGACACTCAGAGGTTGAATACACACTTGATGCTTTGGGATTTTGATATCGGACACATTTCTAGACCGTCTCCCTGGTTGCAGTTGTTCAACATGTGTAGTGCCAGTAGGAGTGAACATCATGTTCAGTTGGTTGTGTATAATCTACGGGAGCATGATATGTCGTTAGCATTTAATGAGTTGTTTTAGTGGATCTTAGAGGCTCAACATTAGCACAGTGATATTTTTCAGAGGATGTTGTGGGATCCTGGTATACCTTGCCATTGCTTGAGGACAAGCAATGTTAAGGGGGGGAGACTGTAATGTCCCCATTTTCAGTGACTTGGAGGTAATGACCCTGATGACCTATTTTGAGTCCTTGTAGGTCATGCAGAGTGGTTAAGGGACTCATCACCATGGAGAAAATATCTTTGTTCGAGCTCCAACATGGTCTACTGCAGTTGATTGGCCATTTTTGGATCATGGGTGATATTTTTGGCCTTAGATGATTTATTTCCCTTTATGCATAATATATATATTATAAAAATAATTTTATAAAGGGAAATTATAATTAAAAATTATAATGAAGCCTTGTTGTTTTAAAACAACATTAAGTTTACTAGGTTGGGGGACCAAGGAGGCGTCCCCTTCCTTGGAGGCTTCTAGAAGTTGATTGAAACAAGCATAAATAAGAGTGATGTGAGTTCATTTGGGAGGAGGAAATGTATTTGTTTGTTTGGGTGATCTTTTTCTGAGGGCATTGCAGAAATGTGCAGTGTTGGATCTTGTGGGGAGTCAACCTCCATGAGAACATTGGTTTCGTATGTGCAATACCATACCTAGCCAATTAGAGGAGTTGTTACAATGGGTAACTCATTATTCTTCAGAGTTTATTTCAGCTTAGGGTTTGTGGATTGTTGAAGGTCAGCTTTGGGCAAATCGGAGACATGGGTTTTGTTGCTCAACTTCAACCATTCAAGAAATCATATTTACATTAAGGATTGGAGCTCATTTAGAGGTACTTTGATGTGTTCATCCATGATTGGTTATTTCATATCATACCTACATGTTTGTTCGTAGTTGCAGATTATAATATTATTTTGTTGTGGGTATTGGTTCATTGCATTGGTCTTGAGACAACAATCGTTTCAAGTATTTAATTATGATTTTTGAAAAAAGGGATGAATTTATAGGAAGGATCAAACCTTCTATTTGGGTGCCCTTCCTTGGAACCCACGACTTAGGGTTGATGGTGTTATTTTGGGTGAATATTGAAGGAAAAAATAGTTAAGGCTGACATTAAGTTAAGGCTGACATTTTGGGTGTTATTGTTGGGGGTGACATTAAGTTAAGGCTGACATTTTGGGTGTTATTTTTGGGGTGGCTGACATTAAGTTAAGGCTGACATTTTGGGTGATATTTTTGGGGGCTGACATTGAGTTAAGGCAGTATAAATTACATCATATTTTGACCAACATTTGTCATTGAGAGACAGACAAGGGTTTGCCAAAATATGAAGGCAACCAGATTGACAAACGTAGCACCTGGGTTCAATCGTTTTGATCATCATTGAGGATTCACACTTGGTGCTTCATCCGTTTACAGAGGTATTTACATTGTTGTTGATTTTAATTTATCAAGGGTTTGAACATTCTGAAGTTATGCCCTAGTTCGAAAATAAAATTGAAATTAAGTTGCAAATTTTGGATGTTTATTTCCACAATAATTGTGCAAATTGAAATATATTTTAATTCAGCAAATTTAAATAAATTGAGAAAAATTTGAGAAACAATCGCAGAAGGGGGTGGCTATTATAATCAACAACCAACTCATGTCAACTCATGTACCTCAAGGATCCGTAGCCAATGTGCCTAAGTCTATGATACCATCATTTGTTAGTATCATTTGCTCATGGAAATATAATAACAATATTTCCTTTTAGAGGAAGGAAAAGAAGAAGGATGCTCTCCAAGCTTGTACATAAAATTATACTAATCATAATATCCTAAGGTAACTATCTTAAATTCATCATCAATGTCATTAATAACCCATAAATTTAACCAAAAATCAACCTTATTATTTGTATGGATGATGCAATAAATAGAAAGGATATTGATCCCACATTTGGCACACTAAGATCTTCATCAAATGAGGAGAAACCAACTATCACCTCACCACATCTGATTTTCTATAAAGATGGTTCATCACCAATTACCATATGTTTTCCATATTTTTATCCATTATAATGATGCAATAATTGACAATGGTTAGTCATATATTGGGTTACCCCTAAATATTCAATTTACTCTTTGGAAAAAGTGGATGTCTAATACATTGAGTGAATAGATACATGTTTCTATGACGTCTCATCATCATGAACATTCTCACTTAGGCAAAGAAGAGAGCAATATCAACACCCCCAATTTTGGTTCTATTTAAGCCTCTTAATATAACCATGTACTCATCAACAATGTCAAAACTCTCCTTTTCTAGAGTAGTAAGATCTATCTCTAATCTATTGGTATGTATAGAATAATACAATTACACATCTACTAAACAATTTCTAGAATCTACTTGAGATTTGAGATTTTATTGATGTTATTATCATGGACTTTATCAACATGTAGGTAAATCACACCATGGTCTTCCTTCTTCTTCACATTGTACAATTGTTTCTCTCATCAAAATCAATTCTTTTAGGATCCTTATTCACATATTTGAGGAGTCCATTACTCTAAAGCAAAGCTTTAGTCTTTATTTTCTAAGTGGCACAGTTAGGTCCATTAAACAAGGGTACATGTTGATCCATGTAATCCCCATAAATGTATAGTATCCTATGCATTGCTCTAACTTAAAACCATACAATTATTGTGACAAGATCAAATTAAATATAATCTAAAAATAAAAGGGGCTTAAAATAATTTTATATGCAAAAGTTAAGGTCCTTAGAAATTTGACCCAAAAATTATAAAAAATGCCATTAATGTTAGCAATTAAGTTATTTTCTCATAGGATCTTAATATTAATAAAATCACACAATAATTCACAAGTATTCACACCATAAAAAAAACTTACTATAATCATGGATTTCACTTAATGTTCTATTACCAAAATAGTATTGAAATTTCTATACATACATTTCATAGGCTTGCTCAATATATAGCTTGTTTAATCACTCTTGACATTTTAACTTCAACAAACTATTACTCTTCTAAGACTATTCACTCTTCTTAGAAATATGACTCTTCATATTTTTCATATGAGAATAATATATTATTAAATTCTAAAAATGACACACCTCTAATGTTTACTAAATGACAGACTCTGTAAATTACTCATATTTACAAGACTCTTTTCACACCACATATTTAAAAACTATTTATAAGTACAAGGTACTTGTAATGTGCTTCTAAGGTACCAAATAATGTAATAATTCTAACAATTAAAACCTTCCATACCATGCAAAAATTTAAATGTGCCTTTAGTGAATAGGATGATACCACATTTTATTGGTTAGACATCCAAGGGGGTGTCAACTATGTACTAACTCATGTACCAATCAGTCAATGCTTTGCAAAACCTTGTATCACCAAGTGTTGTTAAACTATATAAAAGGGTGCCACTTAGACATTGACTATGCAACCCATTGGATGGGGTATTAGTAAACAATATATTACCATATGTTATCTCTTTGAGAAGCAAAAAGTCACTTGCACACCACATTTAATGATGGCCAGTTAGGGAAGTTGTAAGCTTAGTGCAGTGGTAAGGGCTTTGGCCTCTCTTTGAGAGGTATTAAGGTTTAAACCCCACTCATTATGAGGGGACCATAATCCCTTATCAAAACATGTGTAAACTCATTGAAAAAAATGATGACTAGTTAGGACCAAGTGTAGGTCAAATTACGAGATATCATCACCTAATTGGTTCTTATCACTTATATATGGAAAAAAATTGTTTGAAATCCATGACATGTTACCCATTAAACTAAATCAAGTACACTGAAAAGGGTTTCTAAGATATGCAAAGTAAGGACCTCCTAAGCATTAAGACTTTTTACCCCTTTCTCTAGCCAAGAGGCTACCATTATGCTTTGAATCCAGGGATCCTCCCTTTAGTGAAAAGGCATTATGACATACCCAACAAACCTATCCATGGTAAAATAAAGTCATGGAGTTTGAACCTACATTCTTCATGAAGAAAATAATTAGCACATGACCACCATATATCATCTAATACATTGAGGATGAAGAATAAGGAGTGTATGCAATGAATCTCGTGCTAGTTTCAGAAAGGAGTATATGCACTCCATCAAATTTCCCTTACATTCAAGAATTTCCATCCAACTCATTGAACACACAAGCATAAGGTATCCATGTCTTGGCAAAGCATGAGCTAGCAATTAAATCATGAAAATTCAATCCAATAGCTAGGGCATCCATCTAGTTAAAAAAATAAGTTGAATTAAATATCAAGAGAGAAAAGAGAAATTTATTGATAACTCTAGAGCAACAAAGCTATCACTATACAATGAGACTCTTGCAATCTAAGTCGATATAGGGTTTTGATATAAAACCCTAAAAATTAATAGGCAATACAAAGCTTCCACAAACTAGTTTTATAATCATATTACTCTTAGAACTACCATAGAAAAATGACTAAAAAACTTGATATTGAGTAAGGAAGATTCATGCCCACTTTGATACCATGTTGAATTTATCAATATTTCCATAAACAAACATAATCAACATATATAAAAAAAAGAACAATTCATAGAAAGAACACAATGCATTATGAAGGGTATTTATAAACTCTAAAATAATCTCACAAAAGGAAACAATAAGTACTCCAATTTATAAAGAAATAGTTGGTCTCAAGGGGTATAAATACCTTAGTACATGTGACCTTAGGTCAAGGTTAAATAATTGACCTTAAGGTTTGTTAATAAAATATCATAATAACCCCATATATACAAGGTATATAACGACTAAATACAACAAATATAATACAAAATTTGGTTATGGCCATAAGTGAATCTTAACACCACATATTCCAATAACCATATCTTCTTAAGTACACCATGTTCATAGTTTAGGAAAAGTAATCCCCAAATTATCCGAATCCACTTATAAAATAAAAGAAAAATACATAAGAGGGAAGGATGTTCTTGATGATAGAAATCAAATAATTTTTCTATTTTATGTGCAATGCATGAAAGGATAGAAGTACAAAAACTAATAAAGCATTGACATTGACTCATCAACACTTATGAGACTTGGAATTTCACTTCTATATGTACATATCAATTTGTTTATTATGGTTAAAAATTTTAAATGCCATTCAATTTATGTTAAAAGTATTCAAGAAAAAATATTATAACTTTTAATTAAAATATATCAATTTTTTATTTTATTTTTAGCACAAATAAAATAATGTCTATATATATATATTTATATAAGTTGAAAATTAATTCAATTAAATTTATTTTTACCTTATACCTATTTTTAATTTGAAACACAATAAATATATATATTTATTTATAAAATATATTTATTTATAAAATATATTTATTAACTATGTTCTTATGTTGTAACCATTTAGTCTATGAAATATATCTAATTTTTTAAGCTTAGACATAAATGCCAATAGAAGATAAAATATTTTTCATTTTAAAAGTGCAACCTTTTAAAAAAACAACTTGATCATTACATAAGATACTACATTTGACTATTTCAATACAAAATATTCAAACTCTATTAATAAAAATGATAGCATATATCAAAGGTCAAGAACTCTTTGTGAATATATATCTCTTTATATGTTATAAATTGCATCCCATTTTATATCATTTTATTCAAGTCTATTTACAAATATCCTCGTGAGTGCATCCAATGTATCCAATCTTAGCTTTGATTTTTTTATGTCTTTGATAATATTTTAATTTAAAAATATCCTTTCACAATCCATTGTAATTGTAGGAATAGTAAGTGCAACTTGCCATAATATCATTATAAAAAATTAATTAGTGTGTCATTGTCTTGTGATATGAAATACCCTCCACGCTTCTTTCATTGAAAAACTCTCACAAGTCAAATTTAATGAATCAACAAAATAATGTACCTCTTCTTTACAAATTTTAACATCAAATAAAAATACAAAGTCAAATTCAACTACAATAGTATGTTGTAAACATTGGAGAACTTGATCAAGCCAATGCTCTATACTTCTTTCTCAACTTTGGCCTTCTTCTAAATTATAGCAAATATTAAAGAGCTTTGTTTCATTGAGAAATATCAAGAAACCTACCATTTAAACAACTTATGAGAGACACGATATAGCCTTTTATAAGTTGTAGATAACACTCTTTTTTGATTCTCTACTAGTGCTTTGATCTCCTTGAACGTCTCAAATACCTCATCTTTGGTGTGTATGGTGTACAACAATGAATATTGAGAGAAGTCATTAATGGAAAGAAGTACCTATTCCTATAAAGAGATGGTGTATCCTTGTGTTCTCATATATCATCGTGAATGAGCTCAAAGGGCCATGTAGCACACCTCATTATCCCTTTTAGAAATAACTCTCCATGATTCTTTCTCAAAATGCATCCCTCACAAGCACCACTAGGAGACTAAATATTAGAAAGTCCAATAGCTAACATATGATGAATCATGTGTTGTAATAACTCATAGCTAATATACCCAAGTCTATGATACCATATTTGATTCTCATCCTCTACGTGTGCCACCATGGCCACAAAATGATTGGAAAATATGACATTATTTAGTAGAAGTGAATATACCTCCATGGTACCATTGTACGTTGTAAAAATTAAATTAGTGTGTGAGTCATTAGATTAGGGTGTGTGATTTATATCTTCCTTAAAGTATATGTTTGTGTGTAGGATGTGTCCAAGTATCATGTAACAATGTGTGCAAGTGTCATATAATAGAGTGTGCAATTGTTTAGTAAGTCAAGAGTTGTGTGTAGGTGTCAAGTATACAAGTGGCAAGATGTAAAGCCAAGGGATATGAGAGGTTTGTATTATGTGTGGAATAGGAAAGGATGCATCTCCTAGATATGTGAGGAGAGCAATAGTCAAGTATTGAAGAGTCATCTTCTATGGTTATATTATGGAGATAAAACTCCATGTATTGTATTGAAGAATCATATGATTATCAAAGGAGAAATTGTAAAAGAGATCTTGTATATTTGATTCATCAATAATACATTGAGTTTGTTTATTAATTTATATTGTTATATTTCATGAATTTTATATTGATTGACATTGATATGATTCTATGAATTTGCCTTTATATAATTGAGATTTGAGTTTGTATAAGATCCTGTATATTGGGACCTATGATTAATCTGGCTAAAAAGCCAACAAAATCTCTCTTTTAACATAAATAAGTAGGAAGAGACTGTCTATTGCCTATTTTGCACATATACTTTGACTCATTATAACACCTAGAGATAACTATTTTGAATCCATCAATGTCCTTGATCATCCATTGGTCAAGTCATAATTCTACCTTTTTTTGTATGGGTGATGCGATAAATAGGTAAAATATTGGTGTCTACACCAGAAAAATGAAGAACCTCATCAAATGAATAATATCCAATACTAATCTCACAATACCTTATCATTTGTAAAGAATAATCATATCTAATGACTACATGCTCTTCTAAATACAATGTGTTGTAATCATGTAGCAAGCATCAATGCTTTGTCATGTGCCTTGTTACCCCTGAATATACAACCCAATCATTAAAAAAATTGTATGTCCATTATACTAAATGAGCAACTACATGATCTTGTAAGGTTTCACCATTATGATTATCCTCACTCTAAGTATAGAAGAGAGTAACATTGGCTCCCCTTTTTTGGATACTTCCTCAATATTCTTGATGCAAATCTAACAAAACTCTATTTTGCATCCTTATTTCTTGAAAAACTAATAATATGGGTTCTTGAAGTTCTTCTTAGTATTATTCTTATTTTGCTTTGGTTTCTTGTTAGTCTCAATATTAATCACTTATTTTTCACGAGTTTGATTGTTGGGAGGATGACCCTTGTGATGTTGTATTTGAGCCTGATAGTGAAGAAGGTATTTGAATACTTCATCAATTAGAGGAGGATTTGAATTTGGGAAGTAGACACAATGTATCCAAATACAATAACAAATAGTTCTTATATATTGAATACATTATTGAATGTGATGTTGATAAGTTTATTTTTCTAATCATCCACAACTTCTTGTTCTTGCCATGTCCCCTTTGGAATCCCTTTAGTAATGACATCTTACAACTTCTTGAATTGATCAATATACTTATAAATGTTATCAAAGGAATCCATATTAAAGATACTACCGCCAATCTATTAATTTATCTGGAATCAATATAATCATACAAATTACAACCCCTAGAAATGGTCAAGAAATTACTTTGGATCCATAATGCTTCTAACATGGGTGTCATACATCTTATCAACATGAAGAGGTATCAAACCAAGATTCATATCCTTATTACCCCTAAATAATTATTTTATCTCTTTAGAATTAGTTCCTTAAGATTCCTTATTCACATATCTGAGTAACTCCTTGCTTTGGAGTAGAGCTCCAATCTTGATTTTCCAAGTGGAATAGTTTGGACCATTTAGAAAGGGTACATGTTGATTCATAAATTTCCTATAATTATATATATATATATATATATATATATATATATATATATATATATATATATATATATATATATATATATATATATATATTTAAGATTAGAAGCAACACTAATAAAACAAAGATGATGAAAAAAATATGCAATTTTAAAAAGGACTCAAAAAGCTTCGATATACAAAAGTTATAGTCTCTGAAAGTTTGGCCCTAATGTCACACATAATACCTCTAAAATATTTCAAAATTTTAAAATGATTTTTGTACCTATAACAAATGGGAGACCTCCACTTATTGTTGCATGATTTGTTAAGGGTGTCAACTAGGTACTGATTAGATAACATATGGATGAATGAGGTGATGCCACTTATAATTGCCCCAAATAGGAGGCTGCAAACTAGGTACTAACTATGTAGGCCATTGGATAGTGTAACAATAAAGTAGACTATGCTACTTATCATATCCAATTTGAATTACAACTTGTGAACTAGACTACATAGCTTGTTGCTCTTTGATTTTCTCTAAAATTTATGTTTTGTCAAATATGTTATACACAATGTAATTATATAGTCAATGGGTTTGATGATTTGGTAGAATATGTTTGGTTGAACCCATTTTATACCTACCATGTGGCACTATGTTTTCCACATCATCCTATAATAATTCATCCTCTATCATGTTAACCTTTACCACATTGTCCCCTTCCATGTTATCATTCACCATGTTAACATGTGTCATGTCAATGAGTGCAATGTCATTTGCCACATCACCTTACATGTCATCGACTACCACATCATCATTGGGTATTGTACCAAGTGCCACATAATCATGCACCATGTCATCATAAGGTACACTTTCAAGTGTCACATATCATACAATATATCATCATGTTCCATGCCATTATTAGGTGTCATGTCATCTCTAGGTACTGTCACCATAAGGTGCCACATAATCTATAGGTACTATGTCATCATAAGATACTATGTCATGAAGATGTGCCATACAAAATGTGTATATGAAAAGTGGGTGATATAAATATCAAGTGTCATAATATCAATTATTTCATGTCATCTTCACACATTGTCATATCAGATCTGTTGACATCCAAACTAAGTGATGAGTTTATCATTTTTATTAAAAATAATAGGTTGGTGGGGTTCAAAATATTGACCTCTAAGGCCCAACACCTTAAGGAGACTCCTCTATCCCCTATTGCATAGGTTCCTTTTGAAAATATAAGGTCCTTCACAACATGATAAAAGAGTTTCCCCCATATAACCTCTTTTGTTTACCTCTTAGGCGTATGTGTCTGATGATGCAAACATGAATCATGTTGATGACACCATCTTTTGCATACACCAAATCCCACCATTGTGGAAATATTCTATAAAATATTCTCAAATTATAAATTAAAAAATGAATTAGTAAAAACCTAACTCAAAAAAAAGAGATCTAGATGTAAAACGAAGAAAAGTGTTGAATTGAAATCCTCTCAAAATTTCATAAAGAATCCAAAAATATATATATATATTTTGGTAGGTTAAATTAAAAGTGGGTTTTTATCAAGGATCCCAAAACTTGATTACATTGAATCTTGATTACATCAAAAGGAAGATGTCCAAGGAAGGACAACATGACATGCTTGAGGAAAACCAAAAGGAACAAAAGTAGGAAAGCACCAGAGGATTCGATTAAGGAAAATGTAAAGGATGGTGCAAAGGAAGCAGGATCAGGATGAAAGTGAGGAAACCTGCAGAGGAAAATCATGTAGGAAACGAAAGCCCACCAGAAAAGCAAATTTGAAACTTTAGGTGCCAAACAAGAAATTTGAAGCTTTCCAAGGATGGGAAAAAGCACCAAACCGTCCAAACTGCCAACAAACCATTTGAAAATTCCCACAGGCGGGAAAAGGACAAGCGCTAGAATTTAAAATTTGAATCCTCCCAAGGGCGGGAAAACCAGAAACCACCCTTGGGAAACTAGGACTCGAGAGAAAACTACTTCCCATGCAGGGGAAAACCAAAATGAATCTGAAAAACCACCCTAAACAAAAGGGTGGAGCAGAGGATCAAAAAAACTGTGAATCTCACCAAAACAGGGACGAGAATCACACAGGTATGGTGAAGGATAACAAAAACTGGAAAAAACCACTCCTTGAAAACCTGAAAGATAAAGCAGCATAAAGAAGAATTTCGCAGGCCACGAAATCCTCATGCAATGAAACAATAGCCTGAAGGATGGTGCAGTAGTGAAACAACAAGAGGAACTCCCAAGGACATAGAGTCCTCAAGCAGAAATGAGGAAGCCTTCAAAAACATCAGCCTAGAAGAAGAAGCAGCAGCAGCAGAACAACAATCTGAAGGAAAAGATAGGAAAGTTCCACAGGAACCCAAAAGGAAGGAGCCACGAGGAAGCTCGACTGCAAACAATAGAGCCCAAACGAAAGGAAGTAGCCATGCATCCTAGACAACCTTCAACACTGCCAACAAACAACTTCAATGCATCCAAAAATATTGATGGTCCATTCATATATATCAATTTTTATTACATAATTTTTTATATCAACACATCCTTTCAAGCTAATATAATTAAAAAATTATCTAGCTATTTCAATAACTTTATCAAGGAGTTTGAAGGTTTGTACCATGCATGAAAGTCTGACATAACTTCACTAGAATCCAAGGTTTGTTAAAAATTGTTCAACCTCTCTTTTTGTTTCAATGATGGTCACACAATTTGTTCTATTATCTATGCTATTATTAAACATAAAATATTAGAAGAGAAAAGAAAATAGTTTTTTTTTAAAACCCCATAAAATATAAATGAGTTTTTTAAAAACCTTAGAATATGTAATCCTAAAACTAGAGTATCCATTTGATCAAAAATTAACACACAAGAGATTGGATTGAGTTTCAAGAGAGGAAAAAGAAACCCATCGATTGAGTTTTAAAATTTGGAATGTATTTTATGATCTATAATCGATAGCTAAACATCAACATTATAATAATTCAACCATAAACTTTGCTTTCATATGTAGGAATATATATACATAAATATAAATATAAATATTGATCATATTTATTCAAACATTGATAAGATAAATATAATAAACATAATATAACCATTAACATATTTTACTAATATTTATTAAATATTAAAAATTATTAAAATATAATTATATTATATATTATTTATAAGATATTTTTAATGTTAATGTAATACATACTTAAAATTATATAATTTTAAGTATAAATTGTACAAATATTAGAAAATATAATAGTTAAAACATCGACCATCTAAATTTAGATGAAATATTAATATTTAAAAAAATATAAATAATATTTAATTTAATTTTTTTACATTAAAATATTAATATAATATATATTACACCAATTTTTTAAAAATTCAAATGGCATCGTAACTTTCACAAGCATGCATTAACTAATGGTTCTTCTCCATGGCACCTAATAACCTCATACGGATTAAGATGAAAATATTATTTCGTCAGTGTAATTTATTGGTAAGGAGGTTATTAAGTTAAGTTAATGTGATTCAGATTCAATTCTCATAATAAATGTGTATAAGAAATATTAACTGAGTTAAATAAAATGAATAGAAATAAACAAGTCTTAAATGAAAATTTAAAATCGAGTGAGATATGATGGTTAACCTTTGTTGATCTTGACATAGATGGAGTTGAAAGTAAATATATGTGTGTATTTAATTTATATTTTTAAAATTTTAAAAAACAACAAAATCATTTATATTTAAATATTAAATAGTAAATAAATTAAACTAAAAACATAGAAACAAAATTTACAAAAATGAGCTCTGGCGATTTTTGAATCTGAACTAGGGTTTCTGGTTTTTCGAAAAATTTCTGGTTTTTGCTGGCTTGCAGAGGTGTCTTTGGGGTACAGTGGTTCTGAAGGTTCGATCGGTGCCCCAGGAGGGTCCAATGGGGACTCCTCCAGGAAGTACTAGCTCTTTTGCTGATTTGTTTAAAGAAGATTCTCCTCCGAAGAATGCCGAAGCCCAAAATATGGCATATAGAAAGCTCTTCACGACTGTTGGGAATAGGTCTTCAAAGACGGCGTGTGAATGGTTGTTTACCGCAAGCCGATTCCAGGCCAAAAATCGTCATTGATCCCAGCATGGTGGAAGAGTCTGTCCTCTATAGAGCTAGACATGACTTAATCTGCAAGTTTATGGGTATTCGCCCTTCCCTGAGCTTTCTGTATTCTTGGATTCGCCAGAACTGGGAGCCCCACGGTGAGTTTTCATTGTGGTTTATTAGTAATGGTTATTTATTGTTAGCTTCTCGGCTCGGTCGATAGAAATAAGGCTTTTGAGTCCGAGAGGAAAAACCATGGCTCGACAAGGCTTTTTGTTCAACCCCGGAGGGTAGGTTTCGATCCTCGTGTTGAACCTACTCGCTGTCCCAGGTGTGGATTCGATTATATGCTCTTCCAATGGAATTCCGGGGTGAGCAGTGACGGCAATGATTGGCAATTCGATTGGTAGACATTTGGGTGTTGCCAGAGACACTATTGAAGGGAGCATGGCGGTGTATGCTCGCATATGTGTGGAGATGAATCTGAGCCAGCCTTTGCCGATAGAGTTGGAAATTGAACTGGCAGGTCTTTCCTGGATTCAACAGTTGGACTACGAGGCCCTACCCTTTAGATGTCGGGTTTGTCACAAGCATGGACATTTGGCCCGTTTCTGTCCTCTTAATATGAATGCCAATATGGAGGCCTCCTATGGAGTGTCAAACTCGCCTAAAGAGGATAAGGCTGCACCCAATAAAGATCCTATTAGCACCAGTCAGGGCCAAGAAGTTCAGAGAGAGGATTTTGAATAGCCCAGACGAAAAAGACGGACAAAGAAAGAGAAGGGAAAGGAGCAATCTCATCTCAGGCCTGCTAATAGGTATGAGATTTTTAAGTCATTGGTTGATGATGAGGATCACTCTATGGAGGGCTTAGAGGGTTTCAAAGAATCCTCTGTTGTTCCTGGGCAAATCCCCCTCTCATATTCTCCTATCATTCAGCAGATAGTTGATCCCTCTAAGGTATCACAGCCAGTGTGTTCTGGTGCCTTAGTAGTCCATACCCAAGAGCAAAAAGTTTCTCAAGATGTTCGCATGGGGATGGCAAAAAAAAATAGGGAAAGGCCATCTTTGGGGATAACCCAGATAGAAAAAAGATCCAAAAATAGTAATTCTCAAGGAGTTGGAAGAAGATCCAATAAGGAGTTGCTAGCTGCCTAGGGAGACAAATTGATCATGGGAGGATTGGTGAGGACAATTGACTCTTACTGCTCCTAGGGTAATCCATGATTATACAATCTTGGAATGTGAGGGGTTTAAACAGCAAAACCCATCAATCTGTTGTTCAAATATTATTAGAGCATAGCAATACTGATTTTTTGCTTTTACAAGAGACCAAGATGTCTTTGGATCTTATGTCTAAAACAGTCCACAAAATTTGGAGGGGTTCTGGTCATATGGATGTGGCTGCCCAAGGTGCCTGAGGGGGGATTTTTACTCTATGGAACTCTTTGGAATGGTCTGCAATAGAACACCTTGCCTAGAGGGGTGTTCTCACTTCCCTATTTAGGAATAATGTCTCTGCAGAATTCATTCTTGTCACTAACTTTTATGGTTCTCAAACTCTAGAGGGTCAGCGGCGGCAGTGGAAGGTTGTGCATGACATGCAAGCATCAAGGGAAGATATAGACTAGATTATAGCGGGGGACTTTAAATCTAAATTATCTTTTAGAGACCAGGAAGGGGGATCACCTCTTTTGGATCCAGGGGACCGGTTCATGATTGCTCAAGTCCAGGATTTGCACTTAGTGGACATTAAGTGTCCTGGAAATAACTTCACTTGGACTAATAAAAGGCAGGAGCCCCATAGTAGGAAGGTGAAGGTTGATCGCTTTTTGCTTTCAGAGGAGCTGTTTGTAAAATGGAATATCAATTTTCAGATTTTGGCAGGCCCTGTTTCTCGATCACCTGTCCTATTCCGTTGGAAAGCAGGACTAGGAGGGGGATACATCACAAACCGTTCAGATTTGAGAATTTTTGGCTTCAGAAAGAAGAACTTCGAGAGAAAATTCCACAGTGGTGGGAAGAGGGTTGCCCAGCTTATGGGAGAGCTATGTTTAGAATCCACAAACAACTTCAATATGTTAAATAGCAGTTGAAGTATTGGAGGCGTTCTAATAAATCTGACTTCCAGACCCAAAGAGCTCTGTTGGTGGCCCATTGGGATGAGGTCCAAAAACAGTTTAGAGAAGGAGTAATAACTGATCAGCTCAAAGTTGAGGATGATGCCTTGCGTTCTGCGATTGAGGACTTTGAAAACCAGGAGGAGATCTATTGGAAACAGAGAGCAAGAACTTCCTGGTTATTAGAAGGGGATAGAAATACAAAATTCTTTCATCGGACTGCTTGTGCTCGAAGACAGATGAATAAGATGGAGGCCCTTCAAGATGAGAACGGTCATTCCTTTGATACTCTTCTAGGTATTCACTCCCATGCTATGGATTATTTTTCAAAGCTTTTTAAGGAAAGTGTAGTTCAAGATGTAGAGGCCCAAAATGAAGTTATTTCTGTCATACCTGCTATTATTTCGGAGGATGAAAATCAGGCCCTCCTTAAACCCATTGATAGTGATGAATTGAAAACCATGGTCTTTGGAATGAGCACTGGTAAAACTCCCGGTCCGGATGGCTTCCCAATTGAGTTCTTTCAGGCTTTCTGGGATTGCTTAGGGGAAGATGTAAGGGCTGTTGTTTAAGAATCCAGAGAAAATAAGAGAATGCTTAAAGCTATAAACCACACATTCATTACCTTGATTCCAAAAGGGGAGGAGGGGTTCATATTTAAGATTATAGGCCTATTGCCTTATGTAATGTGGTATACAAAATACTCACAAAGGTAATGGTTGAGTGCCTAAAACCTCTTCTTCACAACATTATCTCCTCTGAGCAAGGAGGCTTTGTTGAAGGACGACAGATTATGGATGGGGTGGTTGTGGCCCAGGAAGCAATTCATTCCATGCACACTTCTGGTAATAAAGGGATGTTCATTAAATTGGATATGTCAAAGGCTTATGATAGGGTTGAATGGAGCCTCCTGGCTAGAATGATGGCAGCCTTCGGCTTCTCTCAGGGCTGGATTGAGTGGATTATGAGCTATGTCTCTTTTTTGACTTACTCTGTGCTTATCAAGGGCCTTCCTTCGCAACTTTTTGGAGCTTCACGGGGTTTGTGCTAGGGGGATCCCTGTTCCCCTTATATTTTTCTCATTCTGGCTAAAGGTCTTGGCAGAATTTTAATGAGGATAAGACAACAAGGTAGCTTAATGGGTATTAGGGTGGGGGATGAAGTTGTATTGCACCTGCAGTTTGTGGATGACACTGGTTTGATGGGAGTAGCCAGCATCAGGGAAGCTAGAACGATTAGAGATACTCTTAATGTTTATCTCAGGGCTACTCAGCAGGTCATTAATGACAAGATATCCAAAGTGGTCTTTTTTAATCTGGAAAACAGGCTTCAGAATAGAATTTTAGAAATCTTGGGATTCATTAGGACTTCTCTCCCTGTGGTTTACTTGGGTATCCCCTTGTACTTCAAAAGGCTGAAATTAGACACTTGGAGGAATATGTTGGAGTGTATCAAGGAGAAAATTAATCACTGGTCTCACAAGTGGTTAAGTTATGGTGGCAGATTAACGTTCTTACAGTCTGTCATTCAAGCCATGCCAATCTACAAATTTTCTATCCTGGCTGCCCCGCTTACAATTTGGAAAGAGTTGGACAGGATGGCTAGGAAATTTTTGTGGGAAGGAGCTAACGAAAAAATAAAGTGGGCCTTAGTGGGTTGGGATAAAATCACTCAGCCTAAGGTAAAAGGTGGACTGGGATTGAGAGGATCCAAGTTAAATAATCAAGCCTTGGCTGGAAAGTTGTACTGGAGGTGGATTTCCCAACCAACTTCCTTATTCAGTAGAATTCTCATGAGTAAATATTTGGGTCAAGTTAACCCCAATGAGGTGGGTCATTTCCCTCTAGGTGGTACTGGATCCTTAGTATGGCAGGCTCTCAAGCTAGGATCTCAGGTTATTAAAGATCAGCTTGTTTTGGAAAGTGGGGAGAGGGGAGAAGGCCCATTTTTGGACTGATTCTTGGGATCAGTATCCACCCATCATTGTTGAGTTCCCTGAGTTACTTCCAATAAAATTTGCCATAGAAATCTTGGGTTGGGTCCATATTGAAAGTTATTTTAATACTTCTCAGCTGGGGGATTATAGGTTTAAGAAGTTTAAGTGGTTGGAGGAGTGGCCAATTCCAATCCCCCCAAAGTTGGCACCCATTTTATCCAAAATCTTGACAGAAAGGTTTCTCACTGGGAGAGACGAGGAGGATGAATTAGCTTGGGGCTATGGGAGCCTTGGTTTTTATACAGTGAAGGATGGGTATGACAAGATCCTCCTAGACCCTCCCCCCCATTTCTTTCCGATTGAGGATTGGCGAAAGATTTGGCACTCTAAGGGCTGGCCGAAAGTAAACATTTTTGCTTGGCAGTTTATGCATAATGGTATTCTCACTTTTGACAATCTCAGATGTAGAGGAATCATCGGCCCTTATCAATGTGTTTTATGCCATAAGAATGAAGAAACAGTTGATCACCTGATGTTTGAGTGCCCTTTCACACATCAGATTTGGAAGCGCTGGTTCTCTCAGTATAAAATCCAGGTTCATGGTGACATGAATCGGACTAATATTTGGGAAATATGGAAGCGGGGTAGATTTACATCCAATGCTCTTCAAATTGGGTGGGAGCTTGGTTTAAACTTCATTTGGTGGCAAGTGTGGTTGGAGAGAAACACTAGAATTTTTCGAGAAACCTTTTCCTCGTTAGATGGAGTTTGGCAGGTCATCTGGAGCAAAGTCACCGAAACTGTTGTCGTCCACGCTAAAGAGGAAACTCAGGTTGTTCCTGGACCAATGGCAGTGGGAGTTGACCAGAGAGGGACATAACAGAATCAGTTGGAAATCACCCCTAGAAGGCTGGATTAAAATCAATATTGATGGAGCTGCAAAGGGCAATCCGGGTAGAGCCGGTATTGGTGTTGTCTGCCGAAATCATGAGGGATCAGTGCTTTATTGGGAATTGCAGGGTTTGGGTAGAGCCACAAATAATGAAGCAGAAGCCATTGCTATCAAATCTGCCTTTATTTGGGCAGTTACTCAGGGTCATAGGAGGATAATTCTTGAATCTGATTCTCAAATTTTGGTTGGAGCTCTAGACTGCATGAGGAAATTTTCATTGAACGCTTGGAGGTTGAGGATTCTGGTCTCTAAAATCAAGAAATTATGGAGGGAATTAGATGATGTGATTCCCGTATATGTAAGCATAGATTTCAATAAAGCGATCGATTTCTTGGCTAAGATGGGTGCTGCGAAAGAGGTAGGGGTGCAGCTGCACAGTGACATGCCTATTGCAGATGAGGTGATTAGGCAGGGCCTTGAAAGATCCTTGAGACAATGATCAATGAAAAAGCTAAGTATGGTTTTTGTCGCAATTTCGCGACCTGTTGCGCCATTGCGGCCATTGGCGAAAAGCTGTCGCGATTTCGTGACATACTGTGTCGTCGCTGCTGCTGGAGAAATGTTGTCGCGATATCGCGACATGTTGCACCGTCGCTGCCATTGAGGGAAAGTTTGCGCTGTTGCGGCCGATGTGAGAAATTTGTCACGATTTCGTGACATGTTGCTCTGTCGCTGCCGTCGAGGAGAAGTTGTCATTGAAAGATCCTCAAGACAAATGATCAATGAAAAAGCTAAGTATGATTTTTGTCGCAATTTCATGACCTGTTGCGCCATTGTGGCCATTGGAGGTAAGTTGTCGCGATTTCGTGACATGTTGCACCATCGCTACCGTCGAGGGAAAGTTGTCGCGATATCGCGACATGTTGCGCTGTTGCGACCAATGTGGGAAAGTTGTCGCGATATCGCGACATGTTGCACCGTCGCTGTCGTCGAGGGGAAGTTGTCGTTGAAAGATCCTCAAGACAAATGATCAATGAAAAAGCTAAGTATAATTTTTGTCGCGATTTCGTGACCTGTTGTGCCATCGCGACCATTGGAGGAAAGTGGTCGCGATATCGCGACATGTTGCACCATCGCTGCTAAGGGAGGAAAGTGGTCGCGATATCGCGACATGTTGCACCGTCGTTGTCGCTGAGGGAAATTTGTCGTGATATCGCGACATGTTGCACTGTTGTGGCCGATGTGGGAAATTTGTCGCGATATCGCGACATGTTGCACCGTCACTACCACTGAGGGGAATTTGTCGTTGAAATATCCTCAAGACAAATGATCAATGAAAAAGCTAAGTATGATTTTTGTCGCAATTTCGCGACCTGTTGCGCCATCGCGGCCATTGGAGGAAAACTGTCGCGATTTCGTGACATGTTGCGTCGTCGCTGCCGTCGAGGGGAAGTTGTCACGATTTTGTGACATGTTGCGCCATCGCGGCCAAGGATGGAAAGTTGTCACAATTTCGTGACATGTTGCGCCGTCGCTGCCGTCGAAGGAAAAATGTTGCGATTTTGTGACATGTTGCGCCGGCGCGGCCAAGGGAGGAAAATTGTCGCGATTTCGCGACATGTTGCGCCGTCGCGGCCAAGGGAGGAAAGTTGTCACGATTTCACGACATGTTATGCCGTCGCTGCCGCTGGAGGAAAGTTGTCGCGCTTTCACGACGTGTTGCATCGTTGTGGCTACTGCTAGTTTTTTATCATGATTTCACGACATGTCACGATTTCATGACATGTCATGATTTCGCGCCAGGTTGACTTTTTTGCGGTCAAAGGTGTCTTGTGTCGCGATTTCGTGACTTGTAGCTTTTTCGCAGACAGAGGTGAAGTTGGTGTTTGCTGCGTGTTTTCACGATAAGTTGTTGTACCTGTCCTATCAGCTCTCTCAGCTAGCTTGGTATTGGTTCAAGAGATTTGGATCCAATGCAAATCTTCCTCTTCTCTTGTAATCATGTGCTTTCATTGTTTTCGGCTGGGATGTATCTTATCCCAATTGTAACTGATCAATGTTTTAATACAAGTTTTTCAATTTTTTTCAAAAAAAAAAATTTACAAAAATTATTTGTTTTTTATTTTATTTTTATTTATAAATATATAGGTTTTGAGTTTCTACTAATGTGTTACTCGTATCAATTAATTAAAAACTTAAAAAAAAATGATTAGAAGAATAAGTTCTTTGTTTTTTATTTCTAAGAGATCCTTAAGGATTAAATTTTAATCAATTTATAATTCACAATTTGATAATTAATTACTAAAGTTTAAAATTGTTTGTGTTAGTTTGATTGTTTACTTGTTGACAAATAAGTTAATGCTATAAAATTCAATAAAATATTAGAATTTAATAAAGTTTACTAACCAACATAAGGTTTTTGCCAAGTAGGAATCATGTTGATGTGTACAAAAAGGTATTTAAAGTAATCAATATTAAACACATGTTATTGAATATTGGTAACAATGAAAATATATTTTATTAGAAATTGTTTCGATGATTTCCCTTATGAAATGATAATTATTTAAAAGTATATCCTATTAAAAATTGTTTCGATGATTTCCCTTATGAAATGATAATTATTTAAAAGTATATCCTATTAGAAATTGTTTCGATGATTTCCGTTATGAAATGATAATTATTTAAAAGTATATCCTATTAGAAATTGTTTCAATAATTTTCCTTATAAAATGATAATTATTTATATATATTGGATGTCTATATTTGGCATAAAAAACTTCTAACTTTTCCTGGAACTACCTTTAACTTTTAGTGCATGCATAGTCCTTGTGAAGGGTAGATATAACACTCTCATTATCATGTGAGCTATGATGTAATAATTCCTAACTACCCTCCTTATGACATTGTAGTCTTAGCTCTAGCTCTATCTTCAACTCTTGGCTCTCACTTTGGCTTGTTGTTCTCGCTCTGGCTCTTTGGCTTATGACTTGATGAAATTTTCTAGGGTGATGTTGGAATTTGAGAGAGAAATTCCTCCCCTCAATGTAGACTTTGTACTATTATACTTAGGATTGTCAGGTTCCATTGATTATACACTCTAAAAATACACTTATTATAAATACATGTTGAATTTCTAATCCTTATGGATTCAATGCAAGAAATATGTACAACCTCTAATGTCATTATGTGGAGGATTTTGATCATGTGATATCATGCATCCTATGTCAACTATTGAATATATTGGTCATAGAATTTTGTCTTGCATGTGATGGGAAGAAATTTATGTACAACTTCTTCTACTTCTTCACCTTCTTCCATTTTTCATTTCTTCTATTGCAATCAAGTTCTGGATCCTTCACAAGTTCTCATTTTATTATATGTTCTTTGATAGGATAATAGGATGTATGTTTTGAATACAATATTTAATAATTTTGCATACTTGTCTCAGTCCCTTAAATGATCCTATAGCTACTAAAAGTTTTTTTGAACATGAATGTAACATCCTATCAAGCTTAATAGTCTCGATTGTTGAACCTTTAGGACCCAATAGTTTTTGATGTTGTCTAACAAATATCTCTTTATTTTGGATTATGTTGCCAATTTTGATGATATCACATTGCATATAATCTAGTATCCTGATCGCTTGTGATGTTAATACACTTCTTGATAATCCTAAACTTTGATAATGATGAAAGGATCCTTAGTTATACAAGTTGTAGAAACAAATATTATTCTTTTAACAAGATCAAGTTCACTATTTATGCTATGCTTATTTAGAACCTATGTCATGATAGACAACACACTATGCAAATATGTTGTTTTGTACTAGAGAAAGAGAGTAGTAAAAATGTTAAATTTAAGGAACTTGCCTTTATTCCAGGAAGAATTGTACTTCTTGGTTTTCTAATGTTTAATGTTAGATGTTTCCCATGGCTTGGGATTGTCATGTGTGCTTTTGTATCGTGGTGGTATTTCCTCTTGTTGGTTCTTTAGTGACTTGGAATGATTAGCTAATGTATTATTTTTTGTATAACTGAAACAATTTGGATGAAGAGAATTTTCCTAATCTATCATATGTTTGGTCTCTTCAAAGTCACACCAATATTATTGTGTTGACTTAGTTGAGTAAGGGCGAAAAATGCATGATCTTATTCCTCTTATGTATGATCTTTTTCTTCTTCTTCTTCTTCTTTAACTTAATTCTCTTTGGCTACATTATTTTGTTGTACTATTTTGTAAATATAATTTTGCTTATCTGATGATGACATGTCTTGTTGTTGTTGCATCTCTCGTGAAGGAGACCCATTTGTGAATATATTTTGCAACCTTCCTTCATTATGTGGTCACTTTTACCATAAATTTCACACATTGTTTGTGTGTGAAAAATATTTCTTTGCTATTGATATGCTTGAGAATAATTTCTCTATTGTTAATATCATTGAGAATTATTTCTTTGTTAAAAGCATTATTGAGGTCTTATGTCTCTTATGAATGGTTGCTTACCTTTTTTATTTGTAAGAAGTACTTGTTCTTCTTCTTGTGTTGTATGTGAGGCCGTTACATTTTGAAGTATATTTAACAACTTTAAAAATATCGTTGTTTGCTCAATGATATTTAATTTTGTGATAAATACATTATATTGAGAATGGAATGATCTTAAAATGATAGGAACAAATGTTTCATCAATTACCTTTTCTCCCAATATTTGTAGTGATGCTCATAATTCATCTATTCTTCTCATGAAAGATTCAAGTCTGTCTCCACTCTTCATATTCAAGCAGTTTAGTTGACTTTGTAGAAGTAAAATTTTATTTTGGTTCCTTACCTTGAATACTATCAGAAGTTTCTCCTATGTATCTTTGGTTGTGGTAGAATATCGAATTTATGGTTGTACTTCATCAATTACTCCAAACATAACGATCAATAGTGATTTTCTATTTGCCTTGTTGAATTTTACCTTCTCATATTCTATATTAGGATGGGTAATGGTCCCATCTACAACTTCTCATACTTCTTCAAACTCAAATTGTGTTTTGATTTTGATCTTCTAGGCAGCATAATTATTCCCCTCAATAGTTGGAAATCGAGACACATGATCTTCGATGCTTTCTAACGAGTATATAAGGCTATACTTGTAGGTTGAATGATGTGTGAAATGTGAGAAACAATGTCTTATCAAGCAAAATAATAATAAGTAGAGGAAATATTCGTCCTCTATAGAATATTCTTTGAAATATTCCTAGCATCTTAAAATATTATGTGTGCCTTTCATTTTTATATGCAATCAAAGAAAGAAAAAATAACAATATATTTGCTTTAGTAGTTTTCCCACTCTCAATCTGGGATATTTAGAAATGATTTTTAAAAATGTTAAAGGTTGAATTTTTGCTTTGTTTTGAAAAACGTCCATGTGTTCTATTCTTCATCCAATATTGTTTGCTAACATTTTAGTATTTGGTTGGTTCTCCAGGCAATATATTTATGGTGCCGTAAGTGGGTACATTTTGAAATTCAATGCTCTTTATACTTATAATATGCATTTATAGTAAGATATCTCTAATTTTGTCAGAGATGCAAGAATTATTTTAGGTATATACCTTACTTGTTAGTAGTGCTTCAATTGTCTACTTCATATTCTCCTCAAGGAAGTCAACAATGTGAGCACTCTGAATTTGATATCATCATCTTGATGGCTTTCTTACTATAGATGAGGAAATTGTATAACTTTCACTTTTGCTTTTCAATGGCTTCTATTTCTCCAATGCATGTGTTTTGAAGGGAATTTTGATACTTTCAAACCTTGATAATGTCGCAACGTTTCTTGATCGTCCAAATTAATTTGATAATTTGTGCTCTTGTTGATACGTCTTAATTTGGTATATTAAGTCTTGCTTTGACATCTTGCCTGACTGTTCAAGATGTCTCGTATGCTTTTGGATGGATGGAAGTCTTCTCATTTGATTTGCAATACCTTTTTTAACGTCTTACTTGAGATGTTTCAAATAAGTTCACTTCAATTGATTGTTTTATACTATATAAAGTTCTAAATATTCTATATTTTGTAAATGGTTGGAATATATATTACCTGTGAAATTTCTTGATGTTGGAAATAAATTGTTGCTTTCTGCCTATGTCTTATTTGTTTGAGCCAATGAACTTTTTGTTTGTGTGCACCTTGTGGAGATTAGTTTTTGTTCTCTTTATGTGCACCTCGTGGGGATTCCTTGCTCTCTCAATGGTTCTACTCTATAGCACCACAGTGCCTTTCTTCTATTTGGTTCCTATGCTTAGATGTTTTTCTTATGCTTACCAATATTTTAAAAAATGCTTGATCACCTTAAATCATATGTTTACAAATTTATTATGACATAAATTTTTGCCTTAAATTGATCCATGGTAAGATTTATTATCCTGGGATCGCTTCTTTTGTTATGTCTTTGGAAATATTTTGTATCAGAAGACTCTTCTTAGCAAGGGTTTGGTCCTTAGCAAGGCTCTTTTTACCCTAACACCAATTCTTTAACAAAGAGCTCTTTTGAAACTTTTCCATGTCAAAGCTTTAAAAGGATCAAAAGGAGAGACGACTCTTTGTTTTACCTACTTTGATATCACATATTAGAAACTACTTCGATAATTTCCATCATAAAATAATAGATATTTAAATACATTGAATGTCATTTTTAACATAACAAACAATAATAGATATTTAAATACATTGAATACCCATTTTTGAAATAACTTCTACCTTATCTTACAACTATCCTTAAGTTTTAATGCATACATAACCTTTGTAAAGGTTGGTAATTGTCACATAAACTATAATGGAATAATTCTAACATACTCTTAAGGAATTGGTGAACCATAAAAGCCTTTTCAAATTGGGATTATAGGAAACAAAACGAAACATTTTGATTTACGTCCTATTACTAGATGTTTGCACAATCACGATGCATCTATGAGGATGATTAGGCAAAATGATAAGTGGGAAGTATTTTTAGGATGAAGGATTTAGATATAGTTTTAGTTCTCTATATACTTAAAAAACACTTCAATTCTAATAAATATGAATACATAAATTTTACGTAAATCATAACTTAAATATTTGTTAGCAAGAGGATAAACAGAGAAAAATAAACTAAGAGTATAATTTAGTTAATATGTGTATTTAGATTTTTAAATATACCTAAACAAAATTTTATGATATACGATAAAGATATCGTATGCTTGATAGGTTCAAAATTAATAGTTTGCGTATGGTCACCCAAATACAAGGAATATAACTATCCATTATCACGAAATTAACATTATAATAGATTTTATTTATAGATAAGATAATTGATTACACTTTACTTCAGAAGCAAATTATTTTTATAAATTAATTCAGTGGGGTTTACAAAATTATAGCCTATGAAAAATAGCAAAATATTACATTATAGAGGAGTTGGTCAAGAGTCAAGAGAATTGCTTTTTTCAAGGTGTTACGACGTCACATGCTTAGGGTTTTGTGTAGGGTTTGGTCGGTTGAAAGCGCTAAGCTCCACGTCGCTAGGCCTCCACCACCTTGGTGGTTGGTTTTCTTTTAAGATGGTCGTTGGGCATTCAGCGACTTTGTCTCCTGGTGAAGCTGCTGGACTTGGCTATGGCACGCAACAAGGAACCGAGGAAGTTCTTCCTGAAGCTCTTCCACGAATTATTGCTCTGGTGCTCGATGTTACTATTCCATTAGATGATTTCAATCAATCTTGTAGTTGGTTAGAGAGTAATACACTTATTGGCTATTTCCTGGGTCGAATCCCCAATGAGTCGCTAATCCACAACTGGATTCAACATTACTGGACTCCTCATGGCATTGAGGTTGATGGAATTCAAAACCTGACCAAAGGGTTATTTCTATTTTGTTTCCTTGCTCTTGAGCATGTGCATGCGATTTTTAACCACGACCCTTGGTATGTGCGTAACTCTATTAGTTTTCCAACCCTAAACCCGAGAATTTTTTGTTGAGGAGGGTGCATCCCTTGAGGTGCCAGTGTGGGTTGAGCTCCCTGGCCTACCACTAGCTCTCTGGCCTTTATTGGAAACCCTAGTTGCTCCGTTAGGTTGTTTTGTATGCATTGAGAATTCATAATTTTTTGGTGCTCATCCCTTTCGAAGGGTTTGTGTGAAATTGACCTCTCTAAGGATCTCAGGGATCATCTCACCATTAGTGTTGGGGATGTATCCTTTGTGCAAAAGTTGGTTTATATAAACCTGTCGAACACTTGCTTTCGCTGTCAGTCGACAACGCATATGATTAAATATTGCTCGCTCATGGAGGGACATTTCAAGCATAATAAAGTCACGGCGAACCCTCCAAGCTCTGTGCTTACACTGTCGTATCGGGCCTCTCAAGGTGAGAAAAGACCCACGCATAATGGTTCGCAGGATTCATGGACTATTGTTACCAAAATAAACCGCCCCATCAAACCCTTGGTTAAACCAACTGGTCAGAGGATGGCTCCTTTGGTGCATGCACCCAAATATAAGATGGCCATGTATGTTGTCGCATCGACACCCCTCCATAGGCCATCCGCTATGGCGGAGAATGACGGTCTTCAGATGAATTTAGAAGCTGACCTTGAAAAGGCATGGGCGAGAAGATCTCGCAGTCCCAGCAGTGACAAACGTCCTTATACCTTGTTTTTGTAAGGAAACCACGATCAATTCCTCTCAAACACTTATTCCTCACTTAGGGATTTAGGTGCTTATGAGGTTATTGAAGATGATATGCAGCTTGACAGTTCCTCATGATATTTTTGTCATGGAATGTCGAGGTTTGACAAGCCTAGTCCGTAATTACTTGGTCCGTAGTGATATTGATAAGCTTTGTCATCAGCATGGCAGATTTGATTTTCTTTGTTTGCAGGAAGTTAAGATCTTTGATTTTAATTTACAATGTGCATGTTTTTTTATTTGGTTTGACAGCCAATTTTATTCTACTAATCATGTTGTAGGTCTAGGTGGAGTTATCACTTTTATGGCTCCCACCTGGAAATCCCATCTGGTTACTTGGGGGGTGAACCCTTCTAATCAGGTTGTGTGGACCCTTTTTGAATTTTATGGACATGTTGGCATTTTTGCCACATTATTTTGATTGTTGATTATTCCTGCATAATATGTTGAAGTTCTCACTCCTTTACAGGTTTTGATGCAAAAAAAAGCTAAGTCCAAAGACTGTCGTGATATCGCGACAAAAAGCAGCATGGAGGGCACAGTTTCAAAATCGTCGCGATATCGCGACATTGTCGTGTTATCACGGGTCTGTTGAGGAGAGAGAAGTCAAAAGCAAAGGTGTCGCAAAATCGTGACCTGTCACAGTTTTGCGGCGCAAAAGGCAAAAAAGGGCTAAGCAGCAAAGTTGTCGCGATTTCGCGACGTGTTCCAAAATCACAGTCAAAATGGTCAACGCAGGTAGCACAGCAAAACCGTAGCGATATCGCGACATAACTAAGCAAAGGGTGTTGACAATAAACTTTGTAGCGATATCGTGATAGAATAATGAACAAGGCACAAAAGGTGAAAGACGTCGTGAAATCACGACGTGTTGCGTGGTCGCGGTAAAGTGGAAATAGAAAGTATAAGGCATGATAGTGTCATGATTTCGCGACATTTGTGGAGATGAAGTCCAGCAACATGGAAACGTCACGATTTCGTGACATATTGGGGCGAAAGGACCAAGTGTAGAAACCTGTCGCGATTTCACGACATGATGGAGATTAACGAACCACTTGAGGCAAGAGTGTCATGTTTTCGCAGGTTAGAAGCAGGACCGTACAGGGTGGATGAAATTATCACGAAATCACGATATGTCAGATTTTTGCGACTTAGAAGAGAAGATTGCGCAGCGGGGAGATAGTGTAGCGATTTCGCGACTTGTCTAATTTTTGTGACCTAGAGATAAAACAAAGATGCTGATGGGAGAACGTAGCAAAAGCGCGACTTGTCTTGTTTTCGCGACATATAAGTGAGACACAACTAAAAGAGAGAAAGGTGTAGCGAAATCGCGCCTTGTCGTGTTTTTGCGGTTCGAAGCAGCGAAGAGAACAACATGGATGAAGAACGTAGCGAAATCGTGCCTTGTCGCATTTTCGTAGAAATAGAGCGGAGAAAGAGCAGAATGGTACGGAACGTCGCGATTTCGCGACACGTCATGTTTTTGCGAGCTAAGGTAGCGAAGGAGACAAAGGAGCCGAATACGTCACGATTTCATGACATGGATGGTTTTTGTGGTTCCAAAGTGACAAGGTGTATAGAGCAGAGATACGTCGCGATTTTGCGACATGTCGCGTTTTTGCGAACTGTTACAGTTTTGCGCTAGAAAGCAGTTCAAACGGCCCGATGAAGCATTATGATTTTCAAGAATTAAAAGCAGTCCAGAATTAAATGTTTTGCTGCTTTCCAATGTGGGCAAGGTATAAGAACGTGTCCAAGCCATCAGAATTAAAGACTTCCATTATTCAAAGCTGCTGTTCGTAATTTTTCTAGCGGTTCAAGCATGTTTCAAGAACGACCATTTAATGAAGACGATCGACTCCTTGTTTCATTCAATTTCTGGTTTCTCCGAGGCTGGTTTAAGGGGATCATTTCCTTGTTTTAGTTGCACATTTTGTAGATCTCGAGGAAGTTCATTGCAAGTTTTAAATGTTGTAAAGAAGCAAGACTTCTATATAAATCAATGTAGATCTCAGAAAGAGGGATCGGGAGTTTGAGAGACATTTTGCTGAAAACATTCAAGTTCTTTGCGTAAATAAGAGATATTTGGCCTCTGATTTTGCAAGCATCTTTCTAATGATTTCCTTATATTTCATGCATTTCTCAGTTATGCTTGTCTTTCTAATCTCGTTAGATTTCAATTCTCATATGAGTTTGAATACTGCTAATAAGGAAGTGAGTTCTGGAATGCAATCCTGAAGGTTGTCTGCGCAAGGTCGTAAGTGGATTATGCTGTATTTTATTATTATATGTTGTTCATACGCTTAAGGTTAAATTCTTGCTGAGTTTATTTCCCCGATCATATAAATTCGGCCTTAGCCATATTTCCCATCTCTTTTCGTGTATTTCCTGTTTCTTTCTACACATTTATAATTCCTTTCTAGTAACTTTAGTCTTCAGCAAGCTTAGAAATAGTAAGGGAACCAGCCCTCTCTGGAGATTGGTCTAGGAGACATTTCTTTCTCCCAGCCTTTCAATGTTGGCCGGGTCTAGGGTGCATAGACATATAAAATCCTTTCCTGTGGCAGATTCGTGACCAATAGGACATTCTTTTGAAATTGTAAATGTGTATGCCTCCAATCATGCCCCTTACTGATGTGCTCTTTGGTGATGGTTAGCTTTGTCCTTATCCTCCGTTGTTTGGTTGCTCTGTGGTGATTTCAATATGATTGAGACAACTTCTGATAAAGTGGTTCGCCTCCCCATGAGATGGTGTGCTGGGGAATGATAAGCTTGGTTTTTTCTATAAAAAAAATTAGGGCTTTTTGACCCCAATGCTTGTTCTTCCTCCAAAGACTTCCCGCACTCACTTTGGTTTTCCTAGTCCAATTTTCAAAGTGGGGATGATCGTATTTTAAAGAGGCTTGATAGAGCAATGCTTATGGATCAATATGGGTTCAATTTTCAGACCATTGTGCCATCCGCTACTCCGGTGGTGGCTCTTGCTGGCTCTACGATATCGGATCATGTGCCCATTATATTCAACATCTCTTCGAGCACATGGCCAGCCAAGACCTTTTATTCTAAGTTTTTCCTAAATATTTCTTTCCTTCACCATATTGCATCTATTCCCCATATTATTAGGGTTTGTAACTTGGTTCCTCTGTCTTTCGATAATACGGGTTGGATTGCTTGGTGGAATGATGCCATTGCTCGCACAACCACCTTGCTTCACACTCTTGGGGTCAAGCTTGCCAAAGCATCTATAAGGCTTGATGCTTCACCTCTTAGTGTCAATATGCAACAGTATGTTGCAATATTTTGGCATGAGCTTAAGAAGGCTTAGCTATATGAGGCCAGAGGTGCTCAAATCTAGGCCCGAATGCACTGGCTTAAAGTCAGAGACAGAGTATCCAAGGAGTTCTTTCAACGCCTCAGACCTCCTAGGCAGGAGGTTCAGTTCAAAGCTATTGTGGATAATGGTGAAGTACTTTCAGAGTTTCTTGACATTTCTAAGGTATTTGTTCACCACTATCAACAAGTCTTTGCCACCCAACATCTCTCAGTTGAGAGACATCAAGTGCTGGAGGAATGTTGCTCGGTAGTTCCCAATAAGCTATTACTCTCCCAGAATGAAGCTTGTGATAAACCTCTTTCATTAGATGATCTTGCTAAGGCTTTATCTCACATGGCTAATGACAAAGCGCCAAGCCTAGATAGTTTTCCTTGTGAATTTTATAAAGCTTTGTAGGATATGGTTGGCCTTGACCTTCTACGGGTTTATCAGGAAGCAATGTCCACTGGTTCCTTAGGATCGCTTATCAACAGAGGCAACATCAAATTCATTCCTAAGCCTGGTGATCCTGAGGTGATCACCAACTGGAGGCCTATCACTCTGTTGAACGTCAACTATAAAATTATTGCTAAATCCCTTGCTCTTAGACTTCGACCTCTGCTTCCTCTTATTGTGAGGCATGAGCAAATAGGATTTATTTATAATCACTATATTCTGGACAATGTCCTCGTAGTTTGGGAAGGTATGGAATGGGCATGGTAGTCTCAGCAGGCGATGATGTTTATTGAATTTGAAAAAGTATATGATAGAATAGAATGGCACTTTATTCTATCAATGCTTACAACACTTGGGTTTGGTCTCGACTTTGTCCAATATGTGAAGATGTTGTTTACAGATGCTTCAACGATTCTCACACTAAATGGTATGCAAACAGAGCACATTGGTCTGTTCATATCTATTCACCAGGGGTGTCCTCTTGCCCCCTCCCTCTATGTGCTTGCAGCTGAAGATTTTGGGTACCTTCACCCATAAAGTATCGCAAGGACTGGTTAAGGCTATTTCCCTACCTGGACGGCAAGGGCAACTCATCAATAACCATTTTGCGGATGATTATTCTTTAACACTCATTGAAGATGAAGTGTCTGTCACATAGGCTCTTTTCAGCCTGAATGTGTTCTGCAAAGCCTCCAGTTCTAACATTCTGTGGAGGAAGACTACTTGCTATAGACAATCCTCCCATCCCCTTCCACCTTGGCTTGAGCAATACCAATGGAGGTGGATTCAATTGGGGGAGATGTTCAAATTTTTGGGCATTCCCTTTGCTTTTAATAGCACCCCATCTCAGCTTTGGGAGTATGTAGTGCAAAGAGTGGAGAACAAGCTCACTTACTGGATCACCAAGATGTTGTCCCTTGCAAGTAAATTTTAAATATGCTCTAAAATTTGTGCTAGTACTCATGTTTATTACTCCTCCTGTTGGGTTCCTTCTCAAGCTTGTTATAAGAAGCTGGAAAAGCTTTCATGGGATTTTTTATGGGCTAATTCTTCTCAGAAACATGGCTTCCATAGAGTAGCTTGGGAATTATGTTGTCTTCCTAAAAAGTCAGGAGGATTGGGTTTGTTTAACTACTTCTGTCAATGGATGGCTCTCAACGCTAAATGGATTATCAAAACCCTTAAAGGGGATGAAGCTTGGAAAGTTTTGATTAGGAACTGTGTGGCATCTGGGCTACCCACTGGCAAGAAATTTTGGAAGGGATTGGATTTACCCTCCATTATTGTAGCCCTTGTTTCTTTTAAAATTGTTGGGTCCTTTGTGACTCAAAGTATTGGCAAGCTTGGAAATCTATCAAGCCCTAGCTCCGTTGAAAAGGAGTTGGGCGCCATCGGGGGGCAGCTATTATCGATTTGAATGTTTGGTGGTCCCTTGTGGTTCAATATCATGGAAAACCACTTGCTCAAGTTCAATGGATTCATGCAAACGAGTTTTTTAAAAAGGGCATTATGTCCCTTTTTAAATTTTTATTGCAGGTAGACTAGGGATTGGATCCCTTGGGAGCTTTTTCAATAGTATGTGTTAAATCCCACAAATAAAGACACATATGATGTGGTTATCAATTGTACCCCCTTTTTCCTTTGGCCTAAGCTTGGTCAGGTTATGCAACAACCTTGGTGGAAAGAATGGGAATGGTATAAACATGTCCCTCTGCTTATTTACATGACTAAGTAGGGTTACAGCTGGCTTTCGCCCAATCTACTCGTGGTGCCAAAGCTCAATGGGCGTTGTGATTTGTTCTCTTCCAAATCCAAATGGAGAGCCCGCTTTTAGATCACCTGGGCACCTTATATTTAGCCTAAGCAGACCTCTTTTGTCTGGAGTATGTTGTATCAGGGTTTGTCGCTTGGCCATAGGCTTAAGCACTTGGGAATTGCCACTCCCACTTGCCTTTTCTGTGGGGAAGTAGAATCAACCTTGCATTTTTTCTGGAATTGTAGCAGAGCAAGGATGGCCTGGGAGTGGATGGAGTCTTTTTTTCGGCCATTTTTGCATGCTCCTGTAACCTGGATTCATAATCTGTTGGGAGATACGCCAGAATGTTCTCAACCTCTGTTAGAATTTTAGAACATTTTTAGAATTAGCATTCTATTTCATACATGAAATCCAGAAATGAGATAGTTTTTGTAGATAAAACTCCCTTTGTTATTTTTTCTCTTTCAGATAAGTTGATGGTATTTCATGATGCCTGGTTACAGATTTAGGTGCAAGCTAATAAGGTTGCAATGGAACTCAATCATCTGTAGGAGCTTATTGACTATTTGGGGTAATGCACCATGTGCTGTGAGTAGAGTACCCCCAAAGAATGAACAACATACCCGTTCCAGATCCAGACAGCGTCGTCGCCTACCGTTGAATAGCTAGGACCAGCCAGCTTCTAGGGCTCGCTCTCAACCATCTTAAGAGCACGCGCAAAGATTGTTGCTCTCAAACCTTGCACAACAATTTTTCGCTTGGGATGATCACTCTTAGCATAATCCTTTGCATAGTATGGATGGTTGGGGAGCTCGCCAAGGATGGAGAACTCCTCCGCAATCTTTTGGCCAGGTTGGTTCCTCGAAGGGTGGTGAAGGTGACGCTAGTACTGGATGGAGCACAGGCACTGCTGGAGAGGTGGCTGTATAGAACACCTCCATTGAGGCTCCCATGAGTACTATTCATTAGCTTGCTCCTGAGATGCATGCCAAGATGCCAGGGTCGGGTTGGAACAATTAATGGCTGTTGTGATTTATTTTTAATTTGGTAGTTAAGCCCACATTTTTGTAGTTTTCTAGCGATGATATTTTGAGCTTTGTCCTGGCTGTCTTCTCAACCGATTTGTTTGGGGTGTGATTTGTCAGTTGAATTTTCTCCTCTCAACCGATTTGTTTGGGGTGTGATTTATCAGTTGAACTTTCTCCTGGTTGTCTTTTCAACCAGTTTGGCTAGTGCTTGGAGTGTGTGGTGTGTCAGTTGAACTTTTTCCTGGCTTCTTTTCAACTGGTTTAGCTAGTGCTTGGTGTGTGACGTGAAAGCTTTGTATTTAATATAATGTTTTTTCATTCAAAAAAAATTATAGTCTGCGGAGTATTTGGCATTTCCAACGACAAAATTAGTAATATGGTTATTTACAATTTTAAGGTGATTTATCAACGGAGTAAGGAGCTGTTTATTCTCATTTAGTGGTTGAAAATGAAAGGAATATGTTAGTCGCGTAATAACTTAAGATTCCTAATCTGGTGAATTGATTTTACATTTATTAGTGGTTGAAAATGAAAGGAGTATGTTAGTCGCGTAATAACTTAAGATTCCTGATCTGGTGAATTGATTTTACATTTATTAGTGGTTGAAAATGAAAGGAATATGTTAGTCGCGTAATAACTTAAGATTCCTAATCCGGTGAATTGATTTTACATTTATTTAGCCTAAGAAAAAAAAAGGCATAAAGTAATATGTAAATATATAGAGATTATGCGAGTCTTTTATTTTTTAAGGGCAAGCTATCACGCTGTCATTATTATCCTTCGCCACTTTAACATTGGAGATGCAGAGTATATAAGAAGTTTATTTCAATTATTAAGAACTTGGTGCTGTACAAAGAGCGGAAGAAAGAACAATTATTGTTTTTTACTACATTCTCAACATTGAAATTGCGGTAGGCTGCAAAGAAGGGAGCGTGTGGCCAATCAATTTTGACAAGACCTCCTTGAGTTGCCCAGCTATCCCCATTCCATATTCTCGAATATACTCCCATGGCTTGATTATTGGAAGGGCATGCTGATTTGAAAAGATTGGCTTGTCTCTCTGGAAGGGCATGCTGATTTGAAAAGATTGGACAGAGGAAGAAGGAATCGTATGAAAAGTGGGCAGTCGGTGTAGACAGGGGTATGGAGGGATTCCTCTAAGCCCAATCAAATTCTGGAAGCTTGGCTGTACACAGCTACACTTTGACCGATTCGACAGGTGATCAAAATAATTTATTATTGGCAGAGAAGTCGGTGATTGCCTTTGATGATTTCATTTTCTTCTTCCTCATAATTGTCAACAATCTTTTTTGAGTCGAAAATGATGACACGAATTCTAGAAACTCTGAATGCAAGCCACACGTGGCAGAAATGGCTCAGGGTGGGGTTCTGTGCATTATTTTTTTAAAACTAAATCGAAGGGAAAACTGTCTAAATTATAATGTGATGTAAGTGATAACAAAATCTAAAGGTAAAATCCAATAATTTATGTCTCCATAAAGAAATTCGAGTGGACAGCACGTCGTATCCTACCTACTGCATGTCTGTTCAATTGGGCTATCTGAGACCTTGAGTGTTGCTGAGCCATAACTCGTTTGACGTCAGATTGTAAGATTTCGGTGAAATGCAAGTGTAATAAGCCATAACAAAAATGTGATTTAAGATTGCTATCGATTTATGTTCCTCGAGGTGTCACTAGCACTTTCCATAAACAATAGATGCATCTTTTGATAGACATATTTGTGGCGTTTCAAAAATGATGTAATTTCATTTCCTTATGTTCACCTTTCTCTTTTTACAATGAGAACAGTTAAGGCAAGTGATTTCTCATACTACCACAAGAGTTAATTTGCCGGGTAGAATTATGATGGAAAACGCGGTGGTCCACAGTGTTGTTGACGGGTGAGTCGGTGACTACTCCGCTTAAATATTGCCTACTTCACGGTGGTGAATGCCAGGCTTGTGAGGACAACAAATATTAACCATTGACATAAATTCGTCATCTCTAGCAGTCCTTTCTGAACAACTCAATGCTAACACTTGCAATGGGATCTATCTGACGCGTCGCCATATTAAGTCAGACAGCACATATCTTCAAATTATAAGGGGAATTGTTTAGTACCCGATAGTCGAATCCTTCCTCTTCCCTTTTGAAATGCGCACTAGAAAAATAAAATAAAATAAAATTGGGTTTTCCAAATGTTGAATTCCGTTATTTTACGAGACCCTTGGGGCCTAGCAAAGGGTAACGTACGTCCACTAGAGGACCTAGCAAGGGTAACGTACGTCCACTAGAGATAGATCACATTGCATTGTTGATTATCGAATATTCCACCAGGATGCGATGGTTTCGTATAATGTTTTTGTACACGTGTCTCAAGTAGCGTGCGTGTATGGACGGTGATAAGATAGTGCACGGACGGCGTGCGTGTACGCGCGAAATTAAAGGACAAATTCGAGTCGTTTACTCTTTTAACAAATGGTACCTCTCTCCTAGGAAAAATACGGTAAAAGTTAAAAGTTATAATTTCAACACAATATAACCTGGGTAATTATTATTATTATTTTTTTTAATTTTAATTATTGGAGAAAAACTACTTTAGAAGTTCTTTTTTTAATAATTCTCACAATATAAAACTCGTGGATGAGTAGAATTTCGAATCAAATAATACCTTCGAGAATGTGGCTTTACATGTACCACTCTTCATATTTCAACGAATAAACAAATCTCAATTTCTTATCAAAATTTTTAAAGTTATTCTTAAAAAGTGTTTAAATGGTAGTCTAGTATAAAAACATCATTACTCTAAAGATGCATTATACCGTCTTGCACCATTCTTCTTCAAAAGTCACACACATTCAAAGGTTATTTATTTATTTATTGGAACTAACAATTATAATAAATAAAAAAGATTATAATACAAAATAGTTGGAGAAATCACAGATCGGAGTCCAAGATTAAAACCATAAAAAGGCACCAAAACCAAAGTTCAAGAACATCTAGAGAAACCAGAATACAAGACCCAAGGACAAATACAAAACCAACCCTTAAAAGGGTGAACAAATAACATAACTAAGCACAAGAAGCCACTTCCGAAGGAGGATGAGGATCATTATTTTATCCAAAAGAGCCTAAACCATGAGGATTGTCTCCAAGCAAATCGAAAAACCAAGAGTTAAAAATAACAACAATGCTCATCAAAGGAACCATAATACCCCATCCAGGGGAGTAAAATTGATCAAAGCTAAAGGTAGCAATGGAGTAGAACAAGCAGGAGCAGGAGGAGAAGTATTCGATCGAGGAGACAGGCTAGGGCTCCAACTAGTACCATGATTAGCCAAGCAATGCATAGGACTCCAACCACGATGCGAAGAGCATGAACACGGACAATGTTTTTTGTATCTGGGAGGAGATCGAGTCCCACTATAAGCACTAGTAGAATGACCTGAGGTCGAAGAACGTTGCCCCCTTGACCTACTACATCGAGCCCTCAGAGAAAATGAAGGATCTTGAAGCGAAGGGAGGTTGGGTGGAACCCTGTTGATAATGCATAGAGCCTTGCACCAATACTCGATAAGATTCATCAAATACGTCAACTCATGTGCCATATTGGAAGCCTATAAATGGATCTGAACATTAATAGTAGAAAGAACCATAATCTTTTCATTTATAGAAAATTGTAAAGAAATTAAATATCCATAATAAATAACAACATTCCTAGCTTTCCATAGCTGAAACAAAATAATCGCACAAAAGAAATTCCACAAAGTAGCAATATAAGCAGGCCAACAACTATTATCACCAAAACAAATCATCTGCCATCTGAAGAACTCAGGATGAAAAGGTTTAAACAACGAGTGAATCCAAGCCCAGGCAGACTGAGCACGAGGGTCGAACCAAAATCGATGCTTAAATATTTAAAACAACCACAAGTAGGACACTTTAGGATTAGGAAGACCAAACCTACTAAGCCTCTCTCCCATAGGAATACCTTGATAAATAAGAGACCAAAGAAAAACATAATCTTAGGTTCAATATTAGAATCCTAGATACGGTTCAAACGAGCAATCTAAGTATAGAAGGTAGAGTGACTTTGTCATCTCTCATTAAGTTTGTCAATACCAGAGGAAAACAGACCAAGAATCTGATAAAGTAAGGAAGAAGAGTAGTTCTTGAAAGGAGTATCTACATTCCAACGCCAATCCTTGCACCAGGCACTCGGGGGTTGAAGGTCGAGCTTATGCAGCATGACATCAAGCATAAGTTCCTGGATCATAAGAATAGAAGGAAGATCCAAGTTCTAAAGATTAAATTTATGCTTGAGTTCAAGCCAAGGAATCCAATCTCGAGAATGCACAAAATATTTAATAAAGCAAATGCCTTTGAAAAATAGCCTCAGAGGTTTAACCCCTGGTGACCACTAGATATTCCGAGAATTGTGTAGACACCCAAAAGTCACACATTATCCCTCTCCTCATCTTCACGGTCAATCAATTTGCAAAACCCTCAAAAATTGCATAAATTGGCTTAAAACACTATTCATTTATCAAATTCACTATTCATCATCCTTAGCCCCTTTGGGCTAGCTAAGCCCCTTCCTACGCTTAACCCTAGGTCCTCATGTGACCTCATTCACAACTCAACTAAGGTTGAATTCTCCACCATGGTCAAAAAGCACTTTATGGTCAAAAAGTCAACATTTTTGGTCAAAACTTGCTTTATGGCTAAATCACATGCTTAATTAGATCTAATCATGATTTAATCTAAGCCTTCCACCTCACCTAGTCTACTTTGACTAGCCTAGCCTTTCCACCTCACCTAGCCTAGCCTAGCCTAGCCTTGCCACCTCTCATCTAGATATTTCCAATTCAAATGCAATTAATGCTATTTGAAGACTTTCCTCCAGGTCATCATGACATGTGGATGGGTGAGATATTCTCTCACCCAATTCCATTTATGAGGTAGGACACCTCAGTGGACACCTCATAGTGGACACCTCACAATGCACACCTCATAGGGAACACCTCATGGGACACCTCAGCCCCTCCCCTAACCTTGGCCAAGTCTATAAATAGAAGGCCATTTTCACCATTTAGGATATATCAAGTTTAGCTTACAAAAACTCTGCAAAAATTACTCTAGCCATCCAACATCCATCACACATCCATCATATCCATCTAGCTTTAGAGTCTCCATCAGATCTACTATGTTCTTTGTGATTTAGATAGGTTATCAACAAAGAAGGCGACTTCTGGAGGTGATTCAACAAAAAATCAATGAAGCAACAACATCAGGACACCATTTACTTCATATCTGGCAAGTTCGGTCGAAAATAGATAGGTTTGCACCCCGGGGTGCGAACTTCTAGGTCCCAGAATAGGTTCGTAGGCCCCCATGCAAACCTAATTTTTGATAGTCCAGAGGCTCCAAAAATGGGTAAATATGCTTCCTAACCCTATCTATCATCATTATATACATTTATAAGCATGTTTTAAGGTCTTTTTGTCCATATAAACATGGGGTTTGACCGAGGCAAGCCCCCAAATGTTCTAACCAGATTTTGCAGGCCCAAAAGGTGCAAAGGACAAATCAAACCAGTGGTGGCCCACGAGCAAGAAGCCCACCTGCATTGAGGAACATCAAAAAGATGGATCTTATTGCCTTTGAAACACATCGATAAGGGCTTCCTTAGGGAAGACCCATTTGTAGCCTTCAGGGCAAAAGTTGTAAAAGGATCCAATTTGTAACCCCCTTTTTATCTCAATACAAAAGCAATGATATTCTACAGTTTCATTTATTTGTAATTGTAGTCTTTTTGAATGGTTTCATTCTGGCACACCCGGTGGGACCCCCACCAAGCATTAGCTTAAATCGCTAACTAACAAATATTGTGGGTTGTTTTTTCTATGTTTTAGGTGTTAAAAACCCACAACGGATGCCACCAAAGCCCTGAGAAACACTTCAGGCCCATATCTGCATGATTGTAGGCCTCAACTCTAGGTTCGTACCCCTCGTGCGAACTTCCTAACACAAGCAAGTTTACACCCACCTATGTGAACTTCCAAAAAATACAAAATTTGGGTGCATAGAGATAGACAAGGGCCTCTACAACTACTGGGACATAGGTATTTTGCTTTGGCATGAATTGTTTGTACCTTTTCAAGGTTGGTTTATTGCTAGGGTAAAATTTGGTTTCATGAAGACATGTCTTAGCTTAGATTTGTTTTCAAAAGCACCCTAGCCTAGATTCATTTTCAATAGCACTTAGGCTAAGTAGAATTTTTTTTGAAAAGGCATCTTCGCTTAAATTTATTTCGAAAAGGCACTTAGCATAATTTACTTCTAAAATAGTTTTGCACAACAAACACCACACACTCACGTTCCACTTTAAATGGTGTAAGGATTGGCTTTCATCTCCAGTCTAAATTGGATTTCATCACCAATTCAACACTAGATTTTGGTGAGGTCGAAGTTCTACCCTCCATCGGCTCACCCCCCATTTTAGTCACCATAGTAGCCCCCTAGGTGAGATCGTTCTGGCATTAATACCCGATCGGTCCTTCCACTTTCGAGTGTTGGTTATCCAGATTTAATCATTGGAAGGTACCTTCAAAGTGGGTTAGTTTTAGAAAGCCCCTTTACCATAGGGCTTTTAAAAATAATTAGTGGGTGCAACTGATTGTTACTATGCATGCCTTAAACATGAGGGTTAAGTGAAAGCCTTGATTAGGGCCGGTAGCAGCACATTGACAGTGCGACCTCTCTTCGTGAGAGTATATTGACTCATTTGAGCATCTTGAGTCCCCCCCTTTTGGATACCATTTTACTATACCTGATTCCACCTAGGTAGCCATTCGCCCATTGGAAACATAGTTCTATTATATGCACCTTTGGGTGTTGTAGGAGGTTCTATGCTACGACATACCTGTTTCAAGTAGCACTCACCCATTTCCTATGGTTTGTTCTTAGGGTGGATACAGTACTCCCATCAAAACACACAAAAATCCAAAAATATTTGCTTATTGTTCGAGTCACAAAAGTGGTTACAACAACATACAAAAATTGCTCACAACTCACTTGCTAGTTTTCCACAGTTGGTAACATCACATGCACTTCACTCTATCTATTTTCTTGAAATTTGCACCCCCTTATTCAATTATTTATTTTCTTCTACTCCATCATCATCATTCATTGATCTTCTAATCATTTATGCCAATTTATCCTTTTCGAAGGCTTGAAATTGCGCATTCATCACTTCTAAAAGAAGGGTCATATTTGACCTAAATTTTCACCCATTAAATCACCTCCAAATTTTGTAAAAATTCCACCATTGGATCAGGCTCGAAAATATCTTTCCAATGGTATAATTTTTGCCCAATTCTGACATCGTTTGGTCCTCCAAACTATCAAAACACTACATCTAGGTTGACCAAAAAAATTTGCATGACCCCATGCAAATATTTTGGTTCGCACCCCCGTGCGAACCTAGCTTCCAGGCTTCAGATAGTTCCACATAGCACATAGAGGCCTAAAAAATCACAAATCCACCCTTTATCCCTATTTCTCAAGGTTTGCATGACCCCGTGCGAATGCCTGGTTACAGAAGAGGTTCGCACCCCCGTGCGAACCTAGCTACAGGTCTCAAAACTGCACAAAAACTTACACAGAGCACACAAAGGTCCAAAATAGCACAAATCCATCCTCTATTTCTATTTTCTCAAGGTTTGCACCCCCTGTGTGAATTTTTGATTGCAGGAGAGGTTCGCACCCCCTCGTGCGAACCTGTGTTTTCCAAAATAAAACAGTCCAGAACCAGTCACAAAGCACCCAAAAGTCTAAAATTCACAATATTTGGTAGCTTCTTCATAGTTGCACACATCATCATGCAGGATTCTCATCTTCTCCCTTCTTCTCCAACCACTTCATCAGGGCACTCAGAGGTAGCCACCTCTGCCCATTCTCATACTCCTTCCGCTTCCTCACACAATTCCTCTCCACCTCCCACATCGTCCTCTAGGATTTCATCCTATGATCATGATGTGAGACATCATACTCTTCCTCCTTCTCCTCCCATGGATGATCCTTCCACTTTCCCATATTTGCATCATCATGCTTCCTACCATGCTTCTCCTCATTCAGGATCACATCTTCCACCTATTCTTTCTCCACCTCAACTTCCATTTCACATCACCCAACAGGTTGGAATTTCCCAACCTTATCGATCCCCATTCCCACATTCTTCATCTCATCCACCTCCATATTCTTCTTCATATCAATCATCACCCTCCACAATTGGCATTCATTCTCATCCCATTTCCATACCTCCATCTCCTCCACCCATTGACATGTGACACATCTTGGCACGTCTCGATACACTTGAGTTGCACATGAGCCACTGTCAATGTCATACATCTATCCATAATCCAATCATGGTGGGTCCCACAATTCCTCCTCCTCCACAAACCCCTCATCCTCAACAAATGGGTTCTCCACAACCTAGGAAAGCATTCAATCCATCACTGCCTAGTCCAAATCCCATTCAAACACAACATCCTCCACATTCTCCTCATTCTCCCACCACTCCTTTTGAGACTCTATCTCAAACCTTCCAACAGCTACATCACACAGGTCGCTTAATTCTACCTGAGGTCAAATTGTTCAATCCAAATCATCCAAAATCCAAAGGGTACAATGAGCACCAATTTTGTGTTTATCATCACCAAAAAGGGCATGATATTAACACTTATCGTATTTTCACACATCTGGTCCATAATATGAGGAATGAGGACACAACACAATGAACCAATCACACTACTTCCTCACATAAGAATGGGGGTGCAACTCCAAATCCATTGCCCCATCCAGTACCACCACCACCACATGTTCATACTCCCACATCTATTCCCCCACCTCGACAAGTTCATCATGTCCATGGCCACACTTCTTATCAAGGTGTTAGTCATCCCCATATTGTGACTAGCATTTCCCATCCTCTGAGGTGCTATCCTCCAACAACATAGCATTTCTTTTGGTTTCACTAAGCACCCCTTCTTTCCTTGTACATATTCTATCTTCCTTACTTCTTCAATTCTTTCTTTCCTCCCCTCTTCATCACCCATATTCTTCCACTAGGGGGACTTTTCCTCCTCATCAATCATATGCTACAATTGGAAGAGCTTCTCCCCTACCACCTCATCTTCTCCAATTGAGGATATTCTCCTCCTTCCACCTCATCTCTCATACTTAGGGGAGTTTCTCTCCTTCCAATCTGTCTTCTACAATTAGGAGACTCCTCATCCTTACCAACCATATTCTATAATTGGGGGTATTTTCCTTCTTTTAATCACCTCAACATATTTTCTTCTACTCCATTATCATCATCCCATCCCTTTCATCAATAATGCCAATTTTTCCCTTTCAAAAGGCTTGAAATTGTGCATTCATCACTTCTAGAAGAAGGGTCATATTTGACCTAACTTTTCACCCATAAAATCACCTCCAAATTTTGTAAAACTACCACCATTGGATCAAGCTCAAAAAGATCTTTCCAACGGTATAATATTTATCCAATTCTGACACTGTTTGGTCCTCCAAACTGCTAAAACACTGCACCTAGGTCACCCAAAAAATTTGCATGGACCCGTGCGAATATTTTGGTTCACACCCCCCATGCGAATCTTTTGGTTTTTTTGGTTTGCACCCCCGTGTGAACCTACTTTTCCAATGGAATTCACCATTTTATGCATGGATCTTGCTATTTGTGCTCACATTTCACATCTTCTACATCTTTTCACCTCTCATTTTTCATATTTTTCCTCATCTGCATATCTGGAGGAGTTTCATCTCTCTCCAACCCATATTTCACACTTGGGGGGAGTTTTCTCTTCCTCCAACTCTTCTACATCTAGTGGAGTTTCTCCTAACCACTTATCATTGGGGGAGTTCTCTTCCTCCAACACCTCTTCCATACATAGAGATTCACATTCTCCTACCACTTCTTTCACACTTGGAGGAAGTTCTCTCTTCCTCCAACACCTCTTCCATACATAGTGGAGATTCACATTCTCCTACCACATCTTTCATCATTGGAGGAGTTCTATCTTCCTCCACCACCTCTTCCACATTTAGCAGAGATTCACATTTCTCCTACTACTTCTTGCACACTTGGAGGAGTTTCATCTTCCTTCAAACACCTCTTCTACATTTAGCAGAGATTCACTTTCTCCTACCACATCTTTCATACTTGGGAGGAGTTCATCTCCCTCCCACACTTCTTCTACATCTATCACCGTTCATTTCCTTTTACCATAATTTTCCACATCTATGGAGGTTCATCTCCTTCCACCACATCTTCCAAAATTGGGGGAGTTTTCACTCCTTCCCATACATCTTCCATATTTAAAGGAGTTTCATCTCCTCCCACATAATTTTCCACATCTACGGAGGTTCATCTCCTTCCACCACATCTTCCAAAATTGGGATATTTTTCACTCCTTCCCATACATCTTCCATATCTAAAGGAGCTTCATCTCCTCCCACATCATTCTCCATATCTCATCTCCTTTTACCATATATTCCAAAATTGGGGATGTTTTAACTCCTTCCCATACATCTTCCATATCTAACGGAGTTTCATCTCCTTCCCACTCATCTGCCACATCTCGTAGAATATCACCTTCTTCCAACATATTTCACTCAACACCTCCATCACTAGGCACTTCACAAGGTTGTATCCTTTGCCTTACCTTCACTTATCCCCCACCACACTTCCATTCACCCATCATCTACAGGTTCTAGTACCACCACCATAAGTATTGGCCCCACAACCTACCACTCATTCCATTCATCATATATCGGGGCATCCACCCACCAATGTCGATCCCACCACTCCTCATTTCCTTTTCCTTTCCTCATCCCCTCCATCATTTGTAGGTTCTAGTGCAACAATAACATGTACTAGATACACAACATGCCACCCATTTCATTCATCATACCAGGGTATCAATCTCCAATGCCCACCCCACCACACTTCCATTCACCCATCATATGCAGGTTCCAGTACCACTGCCATAAGTATTGGCTCCACAACCTGACACTCATTTTATTCATCACATACAAAGGAATCCACCCGCCAATGCCAACCCCACCACTCCTCATTTCACATTAGTTGGTTCTAGTGTGACATACATACGCACTGGTCCTACCACCTACATCCTATTCATCATTCACATGTTCTACTACAACAATAATATGCAATAAACTCACAAACTACCACTCATTTCATTCATCAGATATCAAGGCATCAACCGCCAATGCCAACCCAACCATAATTCCATTCATCCATAACAGGTTCCAATCCCACCACCATAAGTACGGGTTCCACAACCTGCCACTCATTTCATTCATCAGATACTGGGGATCAACCGCCAATGCCCACCCCACCACAATTCTATTCATCCAAAACATGTTCCAATCCCATCGCCATAAGTATTGGTTCCACAACCTACAACTCATTCCATTCATTTCCAATCACCAAAAACAACACTAGGTTAGATTTGATTTCGTGAGGAAGTTTCTTACCCTAGTTTCAATTTCTATCATTTTAATTCTTATCATTTCATTTTTTGTCAATTCAATTTAAAATTCCTATTTGTGAGGAAGTTTCTTAGCCTAGTTTCAATTCCTGTCATTTCAATTCCTATAATTTGTTTTCGTGAGGAATTTTCTTAGCCTTGTTTCAATTCCTATCATTTTTTTTCGTGAGGACGCATCTTAGTCTAGTCTAGTATAGACATAGCCTAGCATAGCATAGGTGTACCAAGTCACATAGTCTAGGCTAGCATAGACATAGCCTAGCATCACATTTGGGGGAGTTTCTAGGTTGAAAAGGTTGTGCCCTTTGCCTCACCCTCTCAAACAATCACTAGGTTCCAAAAAGGTTTCACCCTTTGCCTTGCATCTAACACAAATTATGGCTTATTTTTGTATGGCAGGTAATTATCATGTTTTAAGAAACCCTAAACTAAAATGCCTTGAAACCCATCTCAGGCTAAATCGCAAAAGGTTCGCTGGTGCACCGACAAGCTTCAAAGAGGTTAGAGAGTACACACTTGGGCGTGTGAATTCCCTAATCTACCTCAAAATTGATCCCTGAAGCATAGGTATTGGTTTCAGACACCCCAACAACTGGTAAGGTAAGTCAGGGGAGGTTAAGAGCCTCATGTTCCCAGGGATTGCGTGCCCCCATACCTAGACCCCAAATCGCCTCTCACCACGGTGTATGCAAGGTTAAAGCATCCTTGTATTTTTGTGCGACATCTAGTTAGATTTATTTCAAAATGTACTTTTATTCAGTCCTACTTTCAATGCATTAGAATAGATTTGATTTCGTGAGGAAGCATTCTAGTTTAGATTTATTTCAAAATGTACTTCTATTCAGTCTTGCTTTCAATGCATTAGAATAGATTTGATTTTGTGAGGATGCATTCTAGCTTAGATTTTCAAGTCTTTGTTTTTATAAATATGGGGCTTGACCAAGGCAAGCCCCAAAATGTTCTAATGCACATGTATACCAATTCACATAGTCTAGGCTAGCATAGCCATAGCCTAGCATCACATTTGGGGGAGTTTTATCCTCCTTACCACTCATTTCTTCCAACTGGGGGATCTCTCCTCCTCACCATCCATTTACTACAACTGGGGGACCTCTTCCCCTTGCCATCCTTCTTCTAACATTGGGGGACTTCTCCTCCTTGCACTCCATATCCTATCATTAGGGGTATATTTTCCTCTTTTCAAATCACCTCATCCTCATTTCTCACCTTCCCCATCACCTATTCCTTGCTTGAAGGGATAGATATTTCACACATATACGCTCTCTTGCGCATGATCACTCATCACACACTCAATTTTAGAACTGAAAAATGTCCAAGAACTTTACCTAAGACTATATTTAGCCCTCATTTGTTGGGGTAGACATGCAGAAAAAGGTCTCTTCTCCACAAAATTCCAATATAATCACAATGTGGTATGTTACATGCCATTGGATGTCGAGGGCTCATGTATGTGCACTATCATGAGTAGGACCCATCTATGGTTGACTAGCTGACCAAATCAAACCAAGCTTCAAAGCTTGTCCAAGGCAAAGTTCCAAAGACATTTGTCCCTTTCAAAGTTGGGGCATCTTACACTGATCATGATTGCAAGACCATCTGGCATCTACTTCTTCAATACCATCATCATGGCTCATCCACTTCCACCAATTCTTCATCATAGGGGGGTTTTCCTCCCCTCATCTACTCACTTTCATCATTAGGGGATTTTGTTCCCATTTTCAATCCACTTCAATGACTGAGGGAGTTCTCCTTCTATCTCATAATATTATCGACTAAGAGAGTTCATCCTTCTTCCACAACACATTTCACCACACTCTCATATCGCTCGCATATATGGTTGAGCCTCACAAATATTTGCTTTTTTCCCCATGTCAAAGATTCTATAAAATAAGGTATTTTATTTTGGATTTACCCCACACTTCTCAATGAACATCCAAACAAAGGGAAATCCATTCTTCATTGCTGGGAGATATTCTTTCTCAATGCAACCATGATGGCATCCTTCGACGTTATCTCAAACCACACACAAACCCAACACTTCATTAAGAATCATCTTACACATGGGTTAGTATTGGCCTATACTGGGGCATGGTTGTTGCGAATACATTTCGCCATACATCACATGGCAACACCATGCTAATATTACACTTTTTATCATCTCAAGAACTCTAGTCGGTTCAATCTATGTGGTCCTTTTCTCAATGGGGTTTGCATTTTATTGACAAAATCCTCTCCACCCCATCCAAAAATACTGTGGAGTATTTTACAAATTGGGTTCAAGATATTATTCTCATTCAAACGATAGGTCTTACAATCATCAAATTCATTACTTCACACATCACCTATCGCTTTGATATCTCTAATAATGGTATGCTTTTCTAGACCAAGAATGTTTGCGCACTATGTGAGAAATTCAACCAAATTTACCCATCAAACCATATGCGCCATTCTTCATACAAAACTATTATAGAGTCATCACACTTAAGCTACAACTAGGGCAATAAAATTTTTAAAATATACTACCCCTAGAGCTTGAGCTTCTCATCATTGCAAATATCAATGCTAAAATTTATCAATGATGATACTGCTCATCCAACAAAATCAGACCAGTTAACACTCTTGGATGAATGCCGCATTTATGTCATTAAACACACACGTTTACCAAGATTATCTTTGACGTTCCTATCACCACAAGGTACATCCATGAGAATTTCAAGTCAGAGATCTAGTCCTCAAAGAGAACCAACCAGATCACTAGCCAACCATGCCACCTTCATGATAAATTTACACCTAATTGGTTAGGTTCTTACATTGTTACACATAAATTTGGTTCTGGGGCATATCATCTTACCAATATTGAAGGTCTTGTTGACCTTGAACCCATCAACATCATTCATATCCGAGCATTTTATGCCTAAGAATTTTCACGTACGACTCACCATTCTTTGTACATACCATTGCGACTATTACGAAAATACAAAAATTAAAAAACAATAACAACAATAATAAAAACAACAAAAACAAAACCGTCCATTCACGACGTATTTCTACATTGCATTCTTCATATTTATTCTTCTTCTTCTATTCTTCATCTCCTTCCTCTTTGATCAATGTTGTATGGTCACACTTCGAGCGGCTACATACCTTTGATTTATCCTTCTCTTCTTTCTCCCTCCTCTTTCTTCTTGTTACTTATCAATGTTGTATGGTCATGCTTCGAGCGACTACATACCTTTGATTAGTTTCATTTCCTTCCTTTCTTCCTCTTCTTCCTCTTCTTCTTCTTTTTTTGTTCTCATATCATATCCTCTTCATTACTTTCATCGCCCCATTCCATCGGATATTATCCTGGGGCAACCTTGTATAGTATTTTCATACTCCATACATAGCATACTCATGTCATTCATTGCATCATTCACTGCATGATCACACATTTTTACCACTCAGTCATTGCTCACTACATTGTCATTACATGCAATATATCTCATTCTTCATACACATTTACATGCATATAGATTATGTCCACATCGATATTTGTACATATCCATTGTGACTACCACATCTGAAGAATTAAATACACACTTGCTAGCATGACAGTTTTGGTGTCCAATCCCATTTTTATGAGACTGGATTATCGAAAGCTTTGTGTGATTCGACCATTTATAGTTAAGTCAATCAACCACCATCTAAAGTTGGTAAATTCTAAAGCACTTCAAGGCTTCCCTTGGCTATCTTGAGTTCTTTCATGGATCAAATTGCACATCTTACACATTAAGAAAATTTTGAGAATATGATAGGCAATATTATGCGTATACTAGCCGCCTAGCGAAAGTCACCCTGCTCATCCTATCATTTACATGATCTAAATCAAACCTGAGGATTGACAAAAGAACAAGCTAAAAAAAAAAGGGGTAGAAAACAAAAGCAAATGCCCAAAAAGAGCACTACAAAAATAAAAAAAAAAAAAAAAAAAGGAAAAGAGTACTATCAAACAAGATTGAATCCCTGAGGTCCCTAGGTCCATATTGTAATCACGAGGTAGATATCCATCAAAGCTATAGATGCTTAACTGGCATTGGAGTATGCCTTACAAGTGGTGACATGTCTATCATATTAGCGACCTTATTTTGTACAAACCACTGCATGCTTGTGGATGAGCTAGCTTACAGGCTAAGTTAACAATCAGTTGAAACCATCCTCTCTCAAAATGGTTAAATGAACATCACTTCACACACATTGGTCCATGATTGACCTCTCGTTAGTCAAGCAAGTTGAGATTTTTAAAGAATCTTGCTCAGTTATTCAATGGGTTTGATTGCTCAAACTATAATGTTCGATTCTCTTCAAAGAACTTTTCACATCCGATATCTTTGAAATAATGGAATAGATCGCACCACTACTTGTTTTGCAATAATACAAGTGCCTTCTTCAGTACTGTTTGCATCCACCTGCACAATCATTCATAGCATACTTACATTGTCATGTCTCATCTAATGCATACTGCCCCAATACATGCATACATTGCATATGCATTTACACTCCATATTCATATCATCCACTACATGTTTGCTTGTCTTGCATGCCTTATATGTTACTCGATCATTCACTCTCATCCTCATTATATCATTTATAATTATTCTAATCTAAATGATATCACATTTCTCACATATTCATACATTCATGCCAATTTTACTTTTCAAAAGGATTGAAATTATGCATCAACCACCTTCAAAATAAGGATCATATTTGACCCAAATTTTCACGTATCATATCACCTCCAAATTTCCTAAAACTACCACCATTGAATCGGGATCAAATAAATCTTTCCAATGGTATAATTTTTACCCAATTCTAACGTTGTTTGGTCCTCCAAACTGCTAAAACACTGCACATGGGTCAACCAAAAAAATTTGCACGGACCCATACGAATATTTTGGTTTGCACCCCCTGTGTGAACCACCCCCATTTGCATGACCCCGTGTGAACCTATTTTTCCCAATCAAATTTACCGCTCCCACATCAAATTCCTCTTGGATTTCTCCCAATTCTTATTTTTTTGTTGTTTTGCCATTCTTCTTCATCATTTTCAATCGACTCATCACCGCTTTTCATCTCCTCCATCGCCAATTCATCGCTTGAGGAGGTAGTCATTCAATAAATCAAAATATACCTTGCACATGATCAAACAACCAAACATCCAATCATGGATTCAACATCTACCTAAGAAAATTTTTGCTAACGATTATCTCAAGATCAAAATTCCAACCCAAAGCAAAACAATTTTTGATAGACCTCAAAATGCCTCTGACTATAGATATCTCATGGATTCCAATATTCATAGTGGCAGTCGTAAGACCACTTGTGAATGAAGCTCCTGAAAGTTCTACCCTATGGCTCTAACGGTTTGTCAAATGTTGTCAAAAGAACTCATCAATCAATCGAAAGTAAAAATGGACAAAGGCATTTGTTCCTTCCAAAATTGGAACATCTCAAGTTGATCATAATACAATGTAATCTTATGCCTTCCCCAAAAGCAATCACCACAATACTGCAAAGTGTTGTACTCAATCACACATCATCTTTTTATCAATGCTTTTATCTCACAATCAACCACAAGTCATCAATCACAAATTCTGTCATCCAAATCATTCCATCAATTCACATCATCAGTTTTTATAGTAGACCATGTTTCACGTAATCCAGTATAAAATGGGTAAAATGTAGACACCCAAAAGTTGTATATTATCCCTCTCCTCATCTTCACGGTCAATCAATTTGTAAAACTCTCAAAAATTGCATAAATTGGCTAAAAATACTATTAATGTATCAAAATCACTATTCATCATCCTTAGCCCCTTTGGGCTAGCTAAACCTCATCCTAGGTCCTCATGTGACCACTTTCACAACTCAACCAAGGTTGAATTCTCCACCATGGTCAAAAAGCACTTTATTGTCAAAAGTCAACCTTTTTGGTCAAAACTTGCTTTATGGCTAAATCACATGCTTAATTAGATCTAATCATGATTTAATCTAAGCCTTCCACCTCACCTAGTCTACTTTGACTAGCCTAGCCTTTCCACCTCACCTAGCCTAGCCTTCCCACCTCTCATATAGATATTTCCAATTCAAATGTAATTAATGATATTTGAAGACTTTCCTCTAGGTCATCATGACATGTGGATGGGTGAGAGATTCTCTCACCCAAATCCATTTATGAGGCAAGGACACATCACAATGCACACCTCACATGGGATACCTCAGCCCCTCCCCTAACCTTGGCCAAGTCTATAAATAGAAGGTCATTTTCACCATTTAGGATATATCAAGTTTAGCTTATAGAAACTCTGCAGAAATCACTCTAGCCATCCAACATCCATCACACATCCATCATATCCATATAGCTTTAGAGTCTCCATCAGATCTACTATGTTCTTTGTAATTTAGACAGGTTGTCAACAAAGAAGTCCACTTCTGGAGGGGATTCAACAAAAAATCAACGAAGCAACAACATCAGGACACCATTTACTTCATATATGGCATCGATCGAAAATAGACAGGTTTGCACTCTGGGGTGTGAACTTCCAGGTCCTAAAATAGGTTTGCAAGCCCTTGTGTGTTGACAGTCTAGAGGCTCCAAAAAATGGGTAAATATGCTTCCTAATCCTATCTATCATCATTATATACATTTATAAGCATGTTTTAATTATCCATATAAACATAGGGTTTGATTGAGGACAGTCCCCAAACGTTCTAACCAGATTTTGCAGGCCCAACAAGTGCAAAGGACAAATCAAATCAGTAGTGGCCCACGATCAAGAAGCCCACCTACACTTAGGAACATCAAAAAGATAGATTTTGATGCCTTTGGAACACATCAATAAGGGCTTCCTTAGGGAAGACCCATTTGTAGCCTTCAAGGAAAAGTTGTAAAAAGGATTCAATTTGTAATCCCATTTTTATCTCAATACAAAAGCAGTGGTATTCTACAGTTTAATTTATTTGTAATTGTAGTCTTTTTGAATGGTTTCAAATTGAATGAAAGACCATTATAAAAACCATCACAAATCCAACAAATATGAGATTTCGTCACCTCAAAAGCCTGCCAAATACTTTTAACAAAGAAACCTTAAATCTTAACTAGGGTAGAAGTAATGAGAAAAGTGTGAAGGCTAATATTAGCCCAAATTTTACGCCCATAAGGTGACCCTAAAGAGATACAATGATGAATTAAAACTTCTAGGATTTAGGACCTTCAATAGCTTTAACCACCCACTTAGCACACAAAAAAATGATTTACCTATAGATGTCAATAATACCCATCCCACCCTTATCATTAGGTGTGCAACAAATATCCCAAGAAACTCAATGAAAACCATGCAAATTCTTCCCCTTGGCCCAAAGAAAATTCCTAAGGATTTTGGCCAACTTATTATAAGAATTCTTATAAGGGATCCAATAGGAGGAATAGTAAACATGGGTGGCAACAAGAATATTAGTGCAAATCTAAAATTTACCAACAAGAGAAAGGTTATGCACAATCCAATAGGAAATATTCTTTTTTGTGAGCAATCAAAAGCAAAAAGAATCATCCACAAAATATCCATTGGATGTTGGAACCAGAGGCCTTACATAAAGTGTCCAGACAAGCCAAAGTAGTTGAAACAAAAACCTCATCCTCACTAATAGTGAGAAAAGAATCATCCACAAAATATCCATTAATAAATTGAGTGGATATATCAGGAAAAATAATACCTTTGATCAACCCCTTAGATGCTTGACTAGAAAGAAGATAACCAAAAGCTTCAATTGCAAGGATGTAAAGTGAGGGGGCCAAAGGATAGCCATAGCGAATAGAACGTAATAAACCAAAATCCTCTGACTTATGCCCATTAATAGTAAGATGGGTCAAAACATCAACAAACAATATATTGATAATCTTAATAAAAAAGGGCCCAAACCCGAGAGCTTTGAGCATGGCAAGAATAAAAGGCCACTCAATACGATCATACGCTTTCTCAGAGTTGAGCTTAAGGAAAAGTGGCTTTTGTCCAGATTCACGTATCCATTCTAAACCTTCCTAGACAAAAATAAGATTATCCAATATATAACACCCTTCAATGAAACCCATCTACTTCGGTCTAATAATCACATGAAGAATATTTTGAATACGAAGAGCTAAATTTGTGGCCAAGCCCTTATAAGAAACATTAAGTAGAGTAATAGGTCTTCAACTGATGATAAGCTTAGGATTGCCCACTTTGGGAATGAAATTAATGTTTCCATGATTGATAATACTACCTAGAGAGTTATTGGATAATGCTTCATTATAGACATTGAGTAGATCAGGCCCAATAAACTTCCAAGTGGTTGGCTTCTTTTCCTAATATTGCGTTAGCCTTTGTGGATCATTATAAGCTTATCTTTCAAGTCCTCGTAAGGTCATTTTTAAAGAAATGATTGGTGATTTTATTAACATCGATTGTCTAGGTTTTTAGTATGCCAAAATGAGTATATGTTAATAGTTAGCATTTAATAATGTTACTGATTTTTTATATATAAAATATAATAATAATAATTAAAATTTTACCTATTTTATTTGGTGTGTACATTTATGATTTTATAATACGTGTTTGTATCCTTATATCTTATGTATTTCTATATTTTCATTTTTATGTATTTTACGTTAAAGTTTGCATTAAATGTTTTATATCTATATATTGCATTCAGATTTCACCTACTTACATTTTCAAAATTTTAAATTTTTTTGTTTTAATTAAATATATTTATTTTTAGAACTTTTTATCCATGAATGGATCCTTTTATAATACTTATTTGAAATAAGGAAGCTTTTATGGGCTCATATCAGAAAAAATAGGTCTTTAGGGCATAAACATAGTGTGAATTCAACTACCAACTCTTGCATTATGAAAATTTTATGTAGAGCAAAAACATAAAAGCCAAAAAGTTCAATGAATTTTTATAAGGATACCACTATCTTGTCTCTCTTCATCGTTAGCTATGAAATGCTTGAAGTGCATATACAACAACTATTCCCTTCTCTTGAAATATATGATTGTAGTATTTCCATCCTCTTCAAGATAAATGCATTTTTCTAATTTTATTTTAAGTCAAATACCTTTAAGATGCAAGAATCAACTACATCAAAAAAGCAATCAATACATTATAAAAAATAGGATATGTTATATCAATGAACATTATGATGGTTGAGGATTACATTGTAGATAATGTAGAAGCAATATGGTCATGTATCTTGGAACCAATCTACAACTAGAACACCTAATAAGCTCAATAATCTTATTAATTAGGTTATGTTCATCAAGGTTCCATCAAGCATTCTATAAGTAGGTTAACTTCTACAAGGGGTCACTTATTGATTTCATACTTACTCTGAATAAATTCAATTTGAGCATTCTCAAGAGTTGTTGTAGGCTCATCATATTTATAAAATAATTCTCTTGAGGGGAATGCTAAATTTTTATACCTATGTACAATAATCATTTTTTATTTATAAGCTTAGGTATTATAGGTGCCTAAACGATCTAATTTGAATTGCATAATACCTAAGCAATCTACAAAATCCATGATGCTCAACTTTTGCAAATATGTTTTTTTAGCATCTAGCACTGAAGATCCATAATCTATGTGTAATATATTTACATCAATGAGTCATTGCATTCTTTGATAATACCAAGTATGATGGATTCACATTGCAATTGAAATAAACTAAATATGATTCTTTAAAGACAAGACTAAAATCATATGCAAGAAATATGACCATCTGTATTATAGAATTGATGTTGACAATACCTAAAAGTAAACAAAGCACATATGTGGACATGTGTTAAGCTTCTCAAGATTTCCAACATTCTTATATAATGTCAATATTATATCAAATTATGAAATCAATACATTACAAATGTTTTAGAATGTTAATTATATTAAGTTAATCTCTTCCTTTTTATTTAAAAATGCTATAGATTTTTATAGAAAATATCTTCATCAAAATTATATTTAGCTTATTATACTTTATTTAAAATAGTCTTATTCTAAACCCAGGTGTTGTAGGTGAGTTGGAGAGGAGAGGGCAATCCTCCAAGGGAGGTCCAGTTTCGAATCTCCACCCTACCAAAAAGTTGAATTGGGTACCCAAAATACAATTGATAATGTTGGTGCGGGCAGGGCTGGGTGCGACCCCCGGGTGACTTTGACGGTGTAGAATCCCCTGTTCGTGGTCTCTCAGACCAAGGCGGCCTCGTAATGGGTTTTCGCTAAAAAAATAATAGTCTTATTCTAATTTGAAAAGGGTATGATTTTTCATTTGAAAATAGGATGATTGAACATACAAGTTCATATATACCTCCCTACCTATCCAAGTCTAAAGTATTAGTTATATATATATATATATATATATATATATATATATATATATATATATATATATATATATATATATATATATATATATATATATATATATATATTAGAATTTTATCGATAAATTTGCTTAGACTATATATCATACTATTTTGTGTTACTTTGACAATCTGCATGTTAATTTTTTATTTATTATAGACTTGTATTTCTAAAGGAAAATATACTAATATGAATTTTTAATAATTATATTATTTCTTTAAACCTTGAGGATGGGGCAGCATGGAGAACCCATAGAGTGGCCAAGGTGAATATGGTCCCTTTATTAGTTGGACCTCAATAATGGACTTATGCTACTCTCTAAAATATTACAAGATTACATATTTAAAACAACATGTATTAAAATATAATACAATAAATCTCATGAGATTACATTTTAAAACAAGATTTATTAAAATAAAAAACAGTAAATTTTATAATTGTTTACTTATGGATATAAATCCTTAAAAAATAAAAATTAAAAATAGTTAATTTTTTTAAATACTAATTTTCCTTTAAAACAACTTATGAATTGTTTGTTACAATCAAGTTATATTAAACTTGCAATAAATTTATATGGTTATCTATAAAAAAATACAAAATATTTATGTTTTTCAATGTAGTTTTAAGATAACTTAAAATATTTTCATGATGGGAATAAGCAAGTGAGCTTCTATTACATCTAGTGGATGATTCAGATGATGCATCTATATGAATCAACTCCAATTCCCTGAGGACTAGGAATTAGCATGAAATAAGATGCTTTAATTCCTTTAGTGAAAAGGTAACTCATAAACTCAAGATTTTCCATCTATAAACCTCATACAAATGAAAACATAGGCCAAGGGTTACCAATTAAAGGTACATTAGACAATGTATCATATTAAATATTGTCTAGCATGTGTTTTCATCTTAGCATCTTGAATACATAAATATTCACATAAGGCAATTGGTTTGTTTTCCTAAAGGTTGTTTCGCAAATGTTTTTCTAGTTATAAAATAATAAGTGGATAAATCTCATAGAACTAACATTGATAGAATAAAGCTTGGACTTAGATATTAAATAGAGATTCTATAAAGTAATTTCTAATATTTGATAAAAAAAGATCTCTACAATCCTATGATCAAATATACACCTCCACAATCAATCTCTATTACCTACATGTTTAAAACATACTTAAAATTTTATATAAAATAAAAATATAAAAACAATGTATTTGAATTATATGGGTTCTACTACCTAGACAATAAATATAGGAGTGTCTTTTCCTTGTGAACTCTTTGGAATCACAAGAATAAACTTTTTTCGATAGTTTCATTAGGATTGTAAAACTCTACTTTAACCACAACAATTACATCATAACTTTGGATAAATTCAATTCACTATAAATATAGGAGTGTCTTTTCCTTGTCAACTCTTTGGAATCACAAGAATAAATTTTTTTCGATAGTTGCATTAGAATTGTAAAACTCTACTTTAACCACAACAATTACATCATAACTTTGGATAAATTCAATTCACTTGATACTGTGAGTTAGGTCCCAATTATTGTTGGTTACCAATCTCCTCAATAAACATAAAAGGAAACTAATACCTAGAATAACATAAATTAAAAAGTTCATTTGGTTAAATCTAAGAATAATATCTAATTTGATTTAATAATTACAATAATTAAAAATTATATTTATTTAATATTTGTTATAAGGTACAAAAGTGAACTTAGATCCAAAATAATCACTAGTATATTTTTTCTGTTGGTAGTCTCATGGTGTTTGTAAGATGAACATTGAAATAAATAAATCATAAAAAATGATTCTTATATAAGAATCCCTTTCAAGATAATAATTATTTTTATGTGTGTAGCATTACATTTCATGTGACAAAAAAATAAAATGAAATATTCTACATGTGTCTTAACTAAGTATGTTGATCAACTCAAGGTAAACATTGAGTTTGATCATTTATTCAAATCTCATGGGAGAACGTATGTGTCTAGGTTTGGTCTCCTTTTCAAATTTCACATGATATAGCATACATATACATTAAGAGGTCTCATGCTTTGAACCAAAAGTGTTGGATTATATCTATAATATAAAATTTACAAACCTTTATTTATCAATTTTGTAGCACATGCAATTAAGCAACTTTCTCTATATATTTATCTGTTTTACTAATATCATTGAATTAAGTAAAATTACTTATTTGAGAGTTTGGATATCACTATTTTCATATCAATGCCCAATATAATTTATAAAAAAAATGTTAACAATAACTTTTACATTACAAATTAAACATTTGAACATAATATAATAATAAAATCAACCACTCTCCTACTTCCAATGATTTAATTTGAAAGAATGTTTGCTCACTATAGGCCCTCCCTAAGGCTTCAAAATTCATTTGGTTTATAGTGAAAAGCAAGATTCTTATAGTTGAGATATTATGAAGAAGAGGATATCATGGACCTTTTAGGTGTTCCTTGTCTAAGAAGAAACTAGAAACATCATATCATTTACTTTTTTTTGTCCCTTTGCCTACACCATTTGGGTTAATTTTTTTTTAAATTTGAAAGTATATTAGATGACACCATCAACATTGGAAGAGTTGATGGAATGTTGAACTAATTATTTCAAAGCTAATGCATAATGAATTTTGTGGAGGATTGGTCTTGTTATTACTTGATGTAATTAATTGCAAGAAATGAATAATATAATATTTAAAAATAAATTTCAAAATCAATTCCAAGTTTAGAATCATATTATTTCTTCTCTTATAAATTTGTTATAGACATAGGCTCATCATGGAAAGTCTAAAGTAAAGAAAAAAGGTGCTAACATCTTGGTTTATGATTAAATAAGGTTATTTATATGCAACTTACATAAACAACTGAAGTTAGTATGCTTCCACAATTAACTCCAAATCATTTTCATTAATAGATAAAATCTCTATCGAACAGTAATATATATATATATTTTAAGATAAAGATAAACATTGTGAATGGATAAAATATCCATTACTTGGTTTCTACTTTTGTAAATATGCTAGCTATAACAACTTATTAATTATTTAATGCATTGTTTTTAGGGGTCACATTCATGCATTTAAATTTCTAAGATATCATTTTTTATCATATATTTTGTTTATATTTATAGGTTGAGCTCCACTTCTAGTTAACACTTGCGATATTTTCTTTTTTTCCACATCAATATCCCTTTGAGCTCTATTTTCTATTTGCTTTTGCTTCTTGTTTCTTCCTCTTATTTTTTATTCATTAACAACACTTTTCATATTCATCAATCTCTTTGATTTTCTTATATTTTTGTAGTGCAACTTATCATCTATACGTTTGTCTTACTTTGAAGGATATGAAGTGCAAGGAATGACATCCAAAGCACTTTTTTATTTATGTCGTATTGGAAAACCTGCGTAAGGATGTTACTATATAGAAATTACATTTTTATGCTTCCCTAGAATACTTATATTGTTATGGATATCCTCCATATTCATATATTTATTATGCTACTCTTGAAACCCTAAAGTGCAAGGGATAATCTATAAACTACTTTCATTTCTATGGAAAGGAGAGGATGTTATACTACTTGAAGAAAATGAAGACAACTTACATACAATAAACTTAACCTCTTTTATCTTCATTGTGTGACAATTTCATCCACATATTCTTTTGCACCTTTAATTCATTTTGAAATTGAAATTACACATTATGCTTTCTAATTCCTTGCATCCTTCTTTGTTTATAATAGCAATTGATCTAAGTGAACCATGATAGCCTTTATCATCTAATATTGTAGGAAATATTTCTTTGTCTCTTTTCTAGGAGAGGAATATCCCTATTCTAATCCAACTTCTATTAAATTATGATCTCCTTGCTTCAACTTGAAGTTTATCTCATTGTTGGCTTTTCAGTCAAATTGTCATAGATTCTAATGTTTAGGATCAAATATAATAATCAAATAATTGAGCATTAAATATGTGGATAATATTAATAAAAAAAATTCATATAAAATAACAATAATATGAAGTAAAATGGCCAATATCATTCATGCAATAACATGATGCAAACTTACAATAGAATTGCTCAAACTATATATAAGCGTCTTGATTTGATCCTTGAAATACATATATTATTCAACACATTTCATGGAACTTTATGTCCATAATATAACCTTAGAAATGTGACTCTTGGACTCTTTGACTATTGCTCTCCTCACATATCCCTAAGATGCAACCTTTACTATTATATACATCAGACAAACCTCTTATACCTCTTGGCTTCTCATCTTGCCACTTGTATAAGTGACTCTTGACTCTCTATTTACTCTTGCACTCTTTATTCTATGACACTTGCACACTCGATTATATGACACTTGTGCACATTCTATACATGAACACATGCATAAAGAGGAAATATAAATCATACTCCTAAACTATACACTCACACCCTAATATATTACATATTTACAATTGTAGAATCAAGGTACCATGGTGGTACATTAGCATGTACCAAATAATGTAATATTCTCTAACACTTATGACCAAATTTTTAATCTCTTTTCCTATTGTTTCCAATTTACAATCTCTTGCCATGTGTCTAGTCTCATTACATTACGATATTAAATATGTAATATTTTTATAATCCCCTTGTTGATCCCATTCTCTTGATTTAGATTTATTCTTAAAATGTTTTTGCAAAGGTTTTGAAAAATCTATAGCAACACATATCTAAGTACATATATTATGCTTTCATTCCTTAGTAGTTGATCCCTCCTAAATGAAATTCCCTAGGGTATTACCAATATTCTTCAAAACATCATTACTGAAAAGTTGATATGGAAGTCTAAAAATCCTAACCCACATTAGAAGTTTTTTAATATATTTTATCTTAAATAAATGATATTTCTTCTCCTAAACAATGGGCCACCACCTACTATTTTATCTTTGAAAAATGTGCTAAGGAAAAAAACCTTTAGGAAAAAATCCTGGGAGTAATTTGAATTCAACCCTCACTTCCACTAAATCCAATTTAAAAATAAAATTAGGAAGAAAATTCATGGAGTAATTTGAATTTAATCCTAACATCTACTTGGTCCAATTTTACATATTCAAGAACCCTTACAAATACCCATAGAAATTACTTGTTAAACATTTGTTTTCAAGAAGCAACATATCATGCTCAATCATCTCATCCTTGATAATCACTTTTGGTGTAATATCTACTACATTTATTGAGTTTGTCATGTATTTGATTTCTCTTGTCTTCACTTTGGGCATCTATACTTCCAAATAGGACATCCTTACTTCCAAATAAGGCTTTTAAATATGACTTTCCTTCTATGCTACTAGCTTTTCCTCATATGATTAATTTATTTTTTAATTTTCTAAAATATTTAGAGCAAGAAAAGGTAAGACATGTTGCTTGCTTGCATTCACTTTAGACTCACAAAAAATATAAATGCATTAAAATACAATATAAATTAATAAAATTATTAATATAAATTTATTTAAAATATTAAAATTAAAAATCTATTATATAAAATTAATATATTCTTTTACATTTTATTATAGATATATAGAAAGAGAGAAGTTATATGCCACAAATAAAGGCTTTAATGTCATAATTAAAACTTATAAAATCATTAAAGCACCTCTAGGTAGAAGTGAACTACTTACTATAGACATGGAAAATTGACCCATAGGACTGAGTCAATTCTTCCTTAGATCCCTATCCAACCACCCAAACCAGGGTTATGCGTAAGGGGTTGGCCCCAAAATGTATTTATAAAATTTTTGTGAATCAGTTTCAAAATCCAAATGAATAGTGTCCAAACGCATGTAGAAGGCTCAGTATTATTAGGGGCAATGTTGGAAATTTAAACTTAAAATGATCAAATTATTATAAAATTGGGACAATTCAACCCAAAAAATTTTACACCTAGAAATATTTGGCTAATGGGCCCTGGTCAAGGGTCCCAAATATTAGCCAATTCCAAATTTTAAAAATTCTAATTTTAGCCAATTTGGCGATAAATATCCGCTATGCATAACCTTGACCCAAACTTACCAAGTGCAAATTTGGGACCCTTTTCCCCTCTCCCTTTGCCCTTTTTCCCTAGCCTTACCAAATTCACGCCCGATCCTTTCAGGACATGAATTTGGCTTTCTAGATTCGTTCCTTGTAAATATGGGGTGCATATTTGGTATTCTAGGGTTTTTTCTCACTAAAACCCCTCCCCTTGTTGGCTCGTCTTGGGGTCGACCCTTTCCCATGGTGAAATTTTATTTTCCCATCCATGTTTGCCCTCCAAACCTCTTATAAATAAGGGTTTGGAATCCCTCTTTCCATATACATGCCCCATATAGAAATCCTTGATTCTAAATTGTTGACTCACTCATTTGCTCATGCTAACAAGTGCCCTTCTACTGCAAGTTGTTTTGTTGTTTTATGTTCTGATGTTGGTTGCCCTTGGGGATCAAGTGGAGGAGTCTTGATGATTGGAGAGATCCACCATATTGGAGTGCTTCTTCCACCTCTTCATTGCTCCTTTCTTTCTCCATCATCTCATCAGGTTCTTTATTTACATTATTTGCTTTGCAAGTCTATTTTTCATTTTTTTGGGGCCCAAAAAGGGCATCTAAACCAAATTCATGCCCCACCCATATAGGGCATGAATTTGGTAAGCCATATTCATTCTCCCTATTTACAAGGTATGAATTTGGTAAATTAGGGCTTAAGGGCAAGCTTTTGCACCCCAAAACCCTGATTTGCACTTTGCATCTTAGCATTTTGTTGTGTTTATCCTATCTACATTTAATTTCATTGTTATACATATGTTTTACTCTATTTGTGCATGTTCCAAAGGTCAAAGATCATTTTGCTTTTGAATGGTCAGCTAAAAGGACCAAGGGGGCTTGACTACTGCACCTCCAAGCTCAGTCAAATAGCGGCCTAAGTAGGCCCCCAAACGCTGATCAAATTTTCTAGTGTTTGTGAAGCTATTTTGTAGGTTTGAAGTTGTTTGGATATTCTGGATGCAAGTTAAAGCTAGGATCAAACACCAGATCAGATAAGTACCCTGAGTAAAGCTTCTAGGTTATTTGTTGTTTGCTTTCTATTCAATTTTGTTCAAAACCTAGATCATAAGTAAAAGGAAAATATTTGATTGAATTTCTAGGTATTTGAAAGAATAAAAGCATATAGTGTGCATCTAGGGTTTTAATCTTGTTTGTGCATTCCCTTGAACCCTTGCTCAAAGGAAAAGATCTCATTATTTTGCAAAACCTAGGGATAGATATCATTGAATCAAAGAATCATACTAGGGTTAGTCCTTGTCTTCTTGCATCTTGTGTGTCTTGCATTGTTATTTTATTCTCATAGCTTAGTTTAGAAAGGCCAAACAATAGGTGTTTGCTTAATTGACACATCAAACATTTCCACCCCGAACTTGGAGTGAGTCCTAAAACCATTCCTGGTGAACCCTTTCCTCACATCGAGTGTAGAGAATATAACACACCCCCATGGTCACCTCGGCTCCTAGCGGATCCAACCAAGAATCATACGCGATAGGGTAGTTTTCCCCCTCTACATATTTGGTGAACCCGACATGAACACACATCTTAGTGGCCAAGATAGGAAGCCTCTTCCTTTGCTTTTCTCTTGAAAACTTCAATAAGACCACTAATTCTATTTGTTTAGATCAGAAAACATTTAAAAACATCTTAAAAATATTTGTGTGTTTACTAGTTTTGCTCCTTTTTTGCTCTATCCTTTCTCCTTCTCCTAATGGCTCCCAACCTTAGGAGTAAGTGAAGGCTCTTAGATTCTGATGATATTTTTCAAGAAGATGATTATATTGATAGAGAAAATCATAATCTAGAAGAGGAAGAAAATGAAGAAATTGGCAATGACCTTGATCCTACTAAGGGGCCCAATGGGAACCTTATCTTTAAATCATTTGAACATGTCTGGAATTTCTACAAGCATCATAAAGATGCCTTGGATAAGGCTATGGATGAGGAAGCCTGACTCAAGGAAGCTAGAACTTCTCATCATCAAATCATTTCTCCTCAAAATGTTCACAACAACCCATTGTTTGAATATTTACATCATGATAATCCTCACCCTCAACCAACACATGTTACTACTATAACCACCAACGTTGGAAGAATTTCACAAATTCCTCCAACTAGTAGTGCCACTCAAGATTATGTTCAATTTCCTCCTCATTCGGCTAATCTCAACATTTATGCTTCTATTCCACCAAATGTTAGTTATCCTCCACATCAAGATACCACATATCATAACCCATACCATAATAGTGTCAATACCTCCAACATGAGCCAAGTTCCCTTCCAATAGCCTACCTATACCCCTCCCCTAGGGAACCTAAGGGTATTGCACAACAACAATCCTGAAATGCAAAGTTTAACAAATATGGTGAAACAATTGGTTTCAAGAGTGGATATGATTCAGCCACCTAGTTTCACCTACAACTATAGAGAAATGTGCAATCCAACCCTTAGACCCTATCATTACCTCTAGGCCCTACCCTAAGCATTTTCCAATGTCGATTTTGCCTATCTATAAGGGAATGAAAGATCCAATTGAGCATTTAAGAATGTTTAGGACAACATGCCATGATATCATATATGATGACATGTTGTTACTAAAAATATTTCCTAAGAGCCTTGGTGGTATGGCATTAGAGTGGTATTATCAACTACCTAATCATTCTTTGAGGAAATTTGAAGAGACAACTGAAATATTTGTTCAACAATTCGGTGCTTATGTTGAAAATAATGTGACTATGAAAGATGTCTATATGTTAAAACAAGCTAAAGATGAAAGTTTTTAGAATTTTTGTCTTGCTAGAGGAGTCTAGTTGGATGCTTGAGATATACCCTACCTCCTCGAGACATGCTTGAGATATTTATTGAAAATTTACAAGAACAAATATCTTATGAATTGGAAACTACAACTATCACATCTTTTGATCAAGCTATAGATCTAGCAAGAAGGGTAGAGCAAGCCCTTATTAGAAGAGGTCAACTTAAGATAAAAGAGGATAGGACCACTAAAACATAGTATAAGAACAAGCATGTAGTTGGTGATGGGGTAATGGATAGTAGACCTATTAATAGTGTGGTTAACACCCTATAAAATATGGTGCTTCACCAACCTCAAAAACCCCCACCAAGAAATTTCACAAGACTCAACACACCTATGAATGTGGTCCTACAATAGCTTTTGGAAGCTAATATGATTGAGTTGCCTCCCATAAGGCAACCAGATACCACAACTAATTGGTATAAGTTTGGTCAGCATTGTGAGTATCATAGAGTGGAGGGGCATATGACAAACTCATGTAAGAGGTTGAAACATGTGGTTCAAGATCTAATTGATGAAGGACACCTTGTTATAGAAGGTTCTTGACCCAATCCTCCAACAAAAAATCAACCTCCTACTCAACAAGCACCCACAACTAATCAAGACATGGGAATCTTCCAAGATCCCCTCCCTAAGCATGGTCAACAAGCAGCTAATCAAGTGTCATATCGAAATGTGCCACCTCCCTATGATAATATGGTTGGTATGATAGCAATAACTACAAGGCAACAAGCACATAGAATCAATCGACTCAACATTCTTAGTAGGAGATGAGTTCTTCATCCAACCCACCTTAGTTTTGAAGAATACCCAAAAAAGGAGCACAAGGGTAGAAAATCCACCTTTAGTGTTGAAGCCACAACCTAAAGTCTCCTTTGACATTCAACAACAATTAGCTAGTACCCCAACCAAGATCTCTCTCTTAGAACTTTTGCAAACTTCTCCTATTCATGGGGAAGCCTTGTTGAAGCTCCTAAGACAACAATCTGTTCCTCAAGATATTTCCCCTAGTGCTATAGCTAATGTTGTGAGTTCTCTTGGGATACATCATATCACATTCTTGGATGATGATATTCCTTCCTTAGACTTATGAGGGGATTCTTCCCTTTACATCACTACATTTATTGGGGAAACATTTATCAAGCGAATTCTAATTGATAATGGTTCTTCCCTCAATTTATGCACTTATCAATTCTTCCAAAAGTTTAGATTAAAAGAGGAAGACTTAACTAAATCCGATATCATCATCAAAGCTTTCAACAATGAGTCCCAAGAGGCTTGCGATATTGTATCTCTCCCCCTTAGGGTTGGACCTAAGATCTTAGATACCTTGTTCTATGTGGTGTCTTGCCCCGCATATTTTAATCTTCTTCTTGGATGCCCTTGGATTCATGCGATGAGGGTTGTCCCTTCTACTTTTCACCAATGTTTAAAGTTTAAATTTAAGAATCAATTTGTCACCATTTTGGGTGATCCTCACCCATTTGAATATTGTTCACTAGTTGAGCAAGCTCAATCTGATCTTCATTTATGCCCATCAGTTTCTTCATCTCACATGACTAAGCAATTTGAAAATCTAAAAGTGAGTGAGGAACCATTAATCAATGTTTCATCACAGGATCAAGTCAATCCTTTTCTTCAAGAGCCTCTTCTAAATATATCTCATCAAGGCTTGGAGTGGAGTAATGAGGATGAGGGACTGCCTTATCCCTCTTTGTTTTGTAATGTGGTAACTTTGGTGCACCCTAAGTTGGTTCCCCCTTGGATGGTAAAGAACTTAAAGACCCAATGAATATAATGCATCTAAAGAGATACTATGCATAACTTGGCACTTTGCATCTTCATATTACATTTATCTTAGTTTTCATACTACATTTGGTTTTCTTGTTCATACTACATGATTGCTTGTCATATTTTGCATATTTTACCTGATATTTTATTCCTTGCATTTTGCTTGTCATACAATTGCATTGTTGCTTGCTCATATTTGCATGACTGCTTGATCATATAGATTCTTGGGGATTTCGTGATAATGGCAAGTGATGACACCTAGTTAGGTCGTAGCTCACATGCATTGCACTCACACTAGGACTCTGATGCCTAGCGAATTTCCAACCTAGGGCTCATCTCCTTGTATTTCCATCATTGCATTCACTCATGTCATTCTATATTCCTTGACCTTGAAAGTATAAAATGATCATCACAATTCTCTCCAAGTCAAGGAATATAGTTCTTCTTCTATGTATCCTTACCCCTCGCATGTCTTATCCCTCTGTTTCATCAAGACAAGGATACATGTTCTTTTCTTCTATCTATGAATCTTGCTTTGTTCACACGTTCTCCTTCACATGCACCATTCTTCTTCTTTATCTCTATTTCTTCCCTCTAACTTTTAGCACATGCACACATAGGTTATGCCTCACTCTGTTCACTCATATTTTGCACACACCACACCCCTATCGGGTAGTACTCATTTTGGCAAATCAATCATATCATTTCAACACCCCATACGGGATAGCTTCATGGTCACAAGCGAGGGGCAGCCTCCATTCGACCATTTACAAGCATACATCCTAGTGGGTATATCTCTTTCTCTTTGGCCATCTTAGCGAGCACTACACCCATAGTGGGTACCGCTCCACCTGACCATCTTTACAAGCATAACACCCTTATAAGATAGCTTCATGGCCACTAGTGAGGGGTAACCTCCATTCGGCCATTTGCAAGCATACATCCTCATAAGGTTCCACTCTATTTCTTTTTTTATTTTTTGTTTTCTTTTGATCTTTTGGAGCTTTCACTTTCCTCTTCTTTCGCCTTTCTTTCTTCTATCGTTATTTGTTTTCTTCTTCTCTTTCTTTCCACCTTTTCCTCTTTCCATCTGCTCATCTATGCATTTCGCTTTGCATTCATTTTAGCTTGCATGTTAGATTGCATTTCATTTAGTTAGATTCACTCAATATTTTAGTTAGGATCATTTTGCATTGCATTCATTCTATTTGTGATTATCTTGCTAAAAAAAATGCAAGTTAACCTCTTGTCTTTCCTTTTTTTATCTCTTCTTTCTTCCATTTGACGCCTTCTTTTTTTCTTTGTTGTTGTTTGTTGCTCTCTTTTCTTCTGAGTCTATCATTTCAAGTTTCCTTAGGAATTCTACATTCCTTTTGAAACTCGAGGGGGCACCCTAGCCTTAGAGGCATTAATGGTAGTAATACCTCATTTTACATGTAAATTTGTGGTGTTCAGGCTAACACCCCTTTTTGCACCACCCCTCCATCCAAACCTAGCCACCCATTTTTTGTACTACTTATCCATCCAAACCTAGCCACCCCTTTTTATGTTTGATACTTCCCCCATAGGTGTCTACATATTTCTTTGATGCATTTATTTGGCCATAAATGCATCAAAGAGGGGGAAAAATGTAGACATGGAAAATTGACCCATCAAAATGAGTCAATTCTTCCTTAGATCCTTAGCTAACCACCCAAACTTACCAAGTGCAAATTTGGGACCCTTTTCCCCTCTCCCTTTGCCCTTTTCCCCTAGCCTTACCAAATTTATGCCCGATCCTTTTGGGGCACGAATTTGGCTTGCCAGATTTATGCCTATAAAGGAAGGGCATGCGAATTTGGCATTCTAGGGATTTTCTCACTAAAACCCCTCCCCTTGTCGGCCCGTCTTGGGGTCGACCCTTGCCCACGGTGAAATTTTGTTTTCCCACCTGTTTGCCCTCCAAACCTCTTATAAATAAGGGTTTGGATTCCCTCTTTACATATGCACGCCCCATCTAGAAATCCTTGATTCTAAATTGTTGACTCGCTCATTTGCTCATGCTAACAAGTGCCCTTTTGCTGCAAGTTATTGTTTTGTGTTATGGTGTTGGCTGCCCTTGGGGATCAAGTGGAGGAGTCTTGATGATTGGAGAGATCCACCATCTTGGAGTGCTTCTTCCACCTCTTCATTGCTCCTTTCTTTCTCCATCAGCTCATCAGGTTTTGTATTTACATTATTTGCAACACAGGACCAATCTTGTATTTTTTGTAAGTCTATTTTTCGTTGTTTTGCACTCTATTTTTCACTATTTTGAGGCTCAAAAAGGGCATCTAAACCAAATTCGTGCCCCACCCATATAGGGCACAAATTTGGTAAGCTATATTCATGCTCCCTATTTACAAGGCATGAATTTGGTAAATTAGGGCTTGGGGGTAAGCTTTTGCACCCCAAAACCCTGATTTGCACTTTGCATCTTAGCATTTTATTGTGTTTATCCTATCTACATTTAATTTCATTGTTATACATCTATTTTACTCTATTTGTGCATGTTCCAAAGGTCAAAGATCATTTTTCTTTCGAATGATCAGCTAAAAGGACCAAGGGGGCTTGACTGCTATGCCTCCAAGCTCAATCAAATAGCGGCCTAAGCAGGCCCCAAATGCTGATCAAATTTTCTAGTGTTTGTGAAGCTATTTTATAGGTTTGAAGCTATTTGGATATTTTGGATGCAAGTTAAAGCTAGGATCAAACACCAGATCAGATAAGTGCCCTAAGTAAAGCTTCTAGGTTGTTTGTTGTTTGCTTTCTATTCAATTTTATTCAAAACCTAGATCATAAGTAAAAGAAAAATATTTGATCGAATTTCTAGGTATTTGAAAGAATAAAAGCATATAGTGTGCATCTAGGGTTTTAATCTTGTTTGTGCATTCCCTTGAACCCTTGCTCAAAGGAAAAGATCTCATTATTTTGCAAAACCTAGGGATAGATATCATTGAATCAAAGAATCATACTAGGGTTAGTTCTTGTCTTCTTGCATCTTGTGTGTCTTGCATTGTTCTTTCATTCTCATAGCTTAGTTTAGAAAGGCCAAACAATAGGTGTTTGCTTAATCGACACATCAAACATTTCCACCCCAAACTTGGAGCGAGTCCTAAAACCATTCCTGGTGAACCCCTCCTTTCTGTGTCCACAAAATGTAGAGAATATAACAGCCACTGCGATCACCTCGGCTCCTAGTGGATCCAACCGAGAATCGTACATGGTACGCAGTTTTCCTCCTCTACACCTACATATAATAATCTCAAATATATTGAACATCTTATATATTATATAATGTTGTTTATCTAATTAAATACAAATAATGAAAAAATTATCTCTATAAAATAATCTTTTCAACACTTTATTCTTGATAAATTATTTTAATCTTACTAAAAACTAAAATCTACAATTTATATATATTTTAACCTTATTATATATAATAACATTCTATAAACTAAAATCAATTACTTACGTGTACAAATGATTATTTTGGTCGTGAAAGCAATTTCTCACTTTAAACCTTACATGAACTTAATTAGAGTTTAATTCTGGCATTAGAATAAAATTCTAAATAAAATATGAAAGAGAACTTAGAAGTCGTATCAACGTCAATCTCAAGTTCTTCATTCATCTCATGCGTTACAACACTCCACATCCATTGCTTTACAAGTTGGTTAAAGGCTCGTCGGCCCAATTTTGCAATGTACGTCCTAACTTTAGGGGTCAAACTTACATCAACCTTACAATCCTTCCAAATTTACAAGAGCGTGCTTGCCAACATCCACCAAAGATAACAATCCTTCTAATTCTAATGCACGTTCGATTGACTAGGAGTATATCACCAGACATGATCAGATGGGGCCCTGGGGTTTTTTTGCGACTAGCCTGACGAGTTCTTATCATCACTTTTGAAGTTCACTAATTGTAGAGTATGGAAGTTCGCACTTTAATAATTGAAATATGATTTTTTATTTTACTTTCGTTTACTTGATATTTGATCCAGAATGAGATTCAGTTCCTGTCCACCATTGGTGAATTTGACGTGATCTGCAGCCCATGAAACATAGAATTCTTTGTCTAAGCCACTGGAACGGCTCGTGTTGCCTACTCCTTCTGCATCCACTGATGCAAAGAATAACAAGAGGATAATCCGGCACTAGAAGAAGGGCATATTGCGGGCAGAGTGAAGAAACGTATCCCTATGCTGAGTCGAAGTAAATAGTCACTCTCTTGCGTATATCGTTTAAAGGAGTATGGATTTCTAGAAGGAAAAGCACGGTGATTTGAAATGCTTTGAAAGAGGAAGAAAATGGAAGTGGTTGGAAAGCCGGCAGTCGGTGGTAGCCAGTGCTGCACAGTAATTCCCACGTGCTTCCACATTATTTTGGACTCTTAGTTGTACACAGCTGGACTTGATCGACTGACTCGACATGATTTCAAAACGTTTTATAGGAAGCAGAGTCACTAGATTCCTCTCTCACTAATCTTGTCTGGAGCCCCAGTCATTTCAATTGTCGAATGACGGAGATTCGGTTCTTTCGTTCATTTTTAGATATTCTCAAAGTTGTCATTTATATTGTATATATATAAATTTCTCCTCCATTATTGATTCGGGTCTAATGTTTCCAATCTGCAGATACTTGACAAATTATATAAATTTGAATGTGGCTTCAATGACAGGGCAATCTCTTTTAATTAGAATGTGATGTGTTTCTTGCTGGGGTATTCCTCTGATGTGGCATATAATCATATCGCTTGTTTTCTATAATGTACCACCTGTCTTCGCCAGTGGCATCCGGATATAGTGACACTGCTGACACTGCCTACTTTCACCATGTCATTTCAATATTATACTGGTTACGTTAATAGTCTATTAGTGACAATGACATTTAAGGTTATTTTATTGTTTCCTTTAAATAGACTGTTCCTTAATATTTTCCTTCTGATATTTTTGTCACCCTTGGATAGTGGTAAAGGTTTAGTTTCTTTTTTGGTTTAGGTTCTTTAGAGATTTATCATATAATTAGAAGGAATAGTAAAATAGGTTAACTGTAATAGTTTGATTAAATTTTTGTTACCAACAAACTAATAAAAATATTACTAATTCTTTATATAACAAAAAAATATTTGTAAAAGTAAGTTTTAAAAAGCCAACTGTTTATTGATGTAAGGTTTGATCAACAATAGTTTTATGGATAAATACAGCAAAGGGAAATGGATAGCGAGGGGTAAGGATGAACTGAATTATGGAGGGGTAAGGATGGACTGAATTATTATGGAGAATTAGTCCGAAAGATTTGACAAGGCCAAGCAGGTTAGATTTTTTTCATAGCTTAAAATAGTGTTCATGTATATCTATTAATATTTTATTTTTTTAATTCATAATTAATTGTCTCTTTAACATTAAATTAACTTTCTATACAGCAATTACGTTTAAAGTCCGTCGATTCTATAAATAATTTCGTTGACAGTGACATTGGAGGCTCCACTGCTTGACCATAGAAAAATTAAATATAAAATCCAATAATTTAGAGTTCAATAAAATAAGATGGGATAAAATGGCATTTCTCCACCTACCTGATCTTTTTGGACCATTTATTAATAGTAATTGAAAATCAGTAGTATGGGCTATATAGGACATTGAAATGTTCCTGGAGACTAAGTTCACATTAATGGAATAGAGATTGGGATATTTAAAATGATGTACCACAAGGACAGTCATGGATGTTTGAAAAAAGAGGAATACCTAAAATTATGGTAATCATAGTACTTGTTGATTTAGCCTTTCCCATAAAATTATTGGACAAGGTGAAGGTGTACCAGGAGGAGTGTGACAAACTCGTCGGCGTCGAGCTGGAAAAGTTTGCTGCCGCGTCTTTGTCTGAAACACACTTTGAATTTGATTCCTATGAATACCTAAATTTATGGTAATCATAGTACTTGTTGATTTAGCCTTTCCCATAAATTTATTCGACAAGGTGAAGGTGTACCAGGTGGAGTGTGACAAACTCGTCAGCGTCGAGCTGGAAAAGTTTGCTGCCGCGTCTTTGTCTAAACAAACTTAGAATTTGATTCCCCTAATCAGGGGAAGGTAAGTTTTTAACCATAATAATTATGCATTTTCAACATTGATAGTAAGTATAATATTTGAATTGGGAAAAAATAAGAGTTTTCAACATTGATAGTAAGTATAATATTTGAATTTGGAAAAATAAGAGTTTTCAACATTTGAATTTGGAAAAAATTAGAGTTTTTTTTAAAGGATATGACAAAATTTATCTCTTCTTTTTAGAATATTGGGACTTTAGGTGGAGTGGTAGGTTTTAGAGTTTGATATTATGAAAAAAAAAGATTGAAAATTAAATTCAAAGATCTAGAAAGACTTGGACAAAATGTTATTTTTTTATATAGAGGGTTTTTAAGATGCAATAAAATTAGTAAAGAAATAAATTATATCATAATATTTGCAATTGATTAATAAACATGTTTTTAGAATTGAAAGGTTTCAAATATACATGGAAGATGCTTGGAGGTCCATCACATACAAATTAGATTGGATAGAGTTTTTATTTCCAAAGAGGTTATTCCTTTATTTGGAGACTCTTCTCTCAACTCTGTGTCCAAGATTGCATTCGATCATAACCCCCTTCTCTTTGACAATGATTCTAATACTCTTTTCTTCTCGAGACCCTTCAGATTTGGAGTCATGTGGCTCTTTCATCCGGAGCTAGAGGTAAGTATTAGAAAATGGTGGAACACCAAATTCTTTGGACCACATATTAATCAGTTGGTTGCTACGCTGAGACTAATAAAAAAATCTAAAAATTTGGAACTGAATTAGGAAAAAAGCGGTGCACCAAATGATGATAAACAATATGTGTATCTATGTCCTATTGTGTATGAGCGTCAAACAGAAGCATGCAAGTAAGATGGAAAAGATACCAAATAACAAGAAATAATGCAAAGTAAACCGACTTATTATTAATTGGGCAGATCAAATCCAGGTTACAAAATGTCCCCTTTGAGGGCTCAAATAGATGATACAAATATTTACAAATTGGGTGCCCAAGGATCGAAATCCCTCAAGTAACTCGGGTGCACATCCAGTATCTTTCCTCGTACCCACAATCGAAGTGGGCGGGCCAATGCTGTCATCACTTGTATCCTTGATCTTTGTATCTCGGGTTATTTTCCAATGTGTTCTTTGACTTGAACCTGCACACACGAAAACCAAAAATATCAAATAGCAAGTGCATATAACGTAAAATGTGCAATTCGCATAGGCAAGAAAAGAGCATATATGACGCACCTATATCAAATGAACTCCAAATGCTGTGAAATTACAAAGGGATGTAAAACAAAATATTTTGGGAATATATCACCAAAAATTGTGCCAAGATTGTGTCCGATGGTGCCTCGTAATTGCAATGACCGTGTGCAACCTACAAAACACAAAGCAAACAATTTCTGGCCCTACACATATCCAAAACACATAAAAATTGGAAAAAATACATAACATAATATTTTAAGAAAACCCATATGATCATATTTTCAAAATAAGTAACAGTTTAGGTGTTTCTTCAGATGACCACCAAAGACCTGCATGAGACCCTACAAAACACTAAAATTGTAATATCTCGGGCAATATAGCTTAGAATGATCTAAAATTTGAACTACAACATAATATGATAATATAGAAAATAACTAATTAAAAACAATAGCAAAATCATGCACATATATCTATTCATCATAGGATGGGACGAATACGACTGTCACAAATTACGGGGCGCCTAGGGCTGGGATGCCCACTGTTTCTACCTAAATTTTATAACCAATTCCACTAGAGATTGATGCAAAACACTATGGGTGGTATTGTCATCAAATTTGGTGAGGGAATTCACTCAGATGGTTTGGTTATGTGATAAATTGCACCTACTAGTTCCCTCATGAACCTCCTTCGCTAGGTAGAGATTTCGAGGTAAAAATGGGCACAAAAGGGTGAAAGGAAATATTGGCAGCACTCCATTGCTTTGTCCTCCAAATCCTCTCTATTTGTTGTGTGGAAAATGCATCCACTTTATAGCCACAGGGGACTCATGTGCAAAAGGGCATGCAAGGGCATGCAGGGCAAGAGGCGCCACTTGGCCATCGGGGCGGCATGCATTGGAGGGGGAAGATAATATCCCGAATTGACTTCATTCATTGAGCATATCATAAGATCTACTACATGCCCTGACTTATGGGTAATAAGAGCTAGGAATCTAACCGTTACTAGGTGCCTTTGGCCCAGATTTGACTTTTTGCTGATCAAACCTGCTATTCACTCCACCTCGGGACGAATGTTGCTATTCACTCCAGGGTGGGACGAATAGAATCTGTATTCATCCCAGGGTGGGATGAATAGAAAAAGAGTGTCCAAAAGGTCCCAAAAGTGTCCTAAAACCTTTCAAAACCTTGCATTGAGTGGTTAGGACCACTGTATACCTGTTGAGGGCTGCCCTAGGGGCCTTGGTCTATCATTTTAGTCATTGCTTGCAGTAGCGTAATCGGTTTGACAAGATTTTAGTGTCTACAAATGCTCATTTTTGGGATGTGTTGTGTGCAGCACAGTGCCGAGCAAAAATAGATGACTAAAATGTTCAATTATTAGGGTTACTCAATAACCTAATCAACTTTAGATGCCCCAATCTTGGAAAGAGCATGCGTTCTTGAATCCTTGCCTTCGACGAGCTAAGGAACTTACTTAAGCTTAGACATTGTCTATCATGAAGAGGCGAGGCCTATGATTCCATGATGCCAACAATGCCAAGCATTTTAATTTGATGTTTTGTGCTTGTTTGCTATCCCAAGCAGGAGCATGATTATCTTTGTCAAAGATTCGTTGAACGAACATACTTTGCATGATTGAGTGTGTGCTTGTTGATTTTAAACTGAGTATGACTACCCCCTCAAGCGACGAGTCGATGAGGGAATGAATCGTGAGAAAAGCGATGAGTCGCTTGACCCAGATGACTTTTGTTGAGGTTACGTTCAGTTGTATCCATTAGAAAATGGCACAGTTTTGAAAGGATTTTGAAAACTTCATTCTCGTGGGGTGGTCCGGCCATAATGGCCTTATTGGGGAGTGAAATAGTAACTTGTCTATGCATCCATGGGATGTTGGGATTCCATCTTGATCCTGAGTGAATTCCATCAGCTTTGACTTATTTTTGGTGGGTATTGGACCCTTTTCTTTGGTGCTTCTTGGAGGAAAGGAATGAAAAACCTCTTTCCCGCAGGGCGGTCCGACTATACTGGCCTTATGAGGGATTGAAATAAGGTTCTTTTCAAGCATCCATGAGTGTTATTATTTGCATTTTGGTTGGGACAGAATTTTGACCAAATAAAGCTATTTTTGTGGGATTTGGGACTCTTTTGGTGCATTTTAAGTTTTACCCTATAAATTATGTATTCATCCCAGGGTGAAATGAATACAAATTTGATATTCATCCCAGGGTGGGACGAATGACCAAAAGTGCATTTGTCCCACCCTAGGATGAATAGAACTGTTGTAGGCCTATATAAACCTCAAATGCAAGTTTTGGGCTCATTATTGCCTGTTTTCTCTGGTGGTTTGAGAGGCGAGGAAGAAGAGGGTTATTTTTCTGAAGCGAAGCACTAACAAAATCACCCCGTGATCACCATGAGTCAGCAAGCCGAGGCATCCAGCGGAGGGGCCGGTGTGAGACGAGTATGTGGTGACTCGACTCTCTCATTATTTTGGCTTTTAAAATTATGATTTTGGTTTACTGTTTATTTGATTTGTATAAAATAAGTAAGTAAACCTAATTTAACTGGACTGCACCATATTGTTACCTTATTTGTACTTCAAAAATTAAAATTAATGTAGATAAAAATATCAGAATTATTCGAGTTGTGAAATTTGTTTTTAAACATATCACATTACGAAAAAGGTAGTGAAACCCTAATGTAACTGTCATATGTTAAATTTTGTATTTTTATATTTTATTTTTAAACATATCACTTTACGGGATAGGGAATGTAATTCTAGGGTAGATGTAATATGCTAAATTTACATTTTTGTATTTTATTTTTAAACATATCACATTACGAGATAGGCAATGAAATCCTAGGGTAGATGTAATATGTTGTATGTTAAAGGTTTTAGTTTTTTTTTGTGGAATTAAACTGTTGTAATGAAGTAGTTATGCATTTGTTTTTGGGTCCTTTTGGAGATCTTTGTGAGACATAATGAATACTGGTTTAGTGGTTTTATTATTGAGTTATTGCTCTACCAGGTGGTGAAGAGTTGATATCACACACTGAAGCTCTTTTAGACCACCTGATATGCCTTGACTGAGGCTGACTGGGAGTGGTTTTATGCCATGGGGCTCAAGCAGGTTACTCGATTGGAGCCTATGATAGGCAATTGGGCCTACTTGATTGCTCTTATGAGCTTGTGGAACTCATGCACCAACACCTTCCACCTACCCACGAGGGAGATGACGGTGATGCTAGAGGACGTCTATCAAATTTTGCAGATTCCAGTAGAGGGGCGATTGATCCACTCTACGCATCATGACCAGAGAGGTGTAGTGTTGATGAGGTAATTTAGGGAGGACACAGATATGGCAGATCTAGACTGCATTAATGGAGGGATACTGATGGAGTTCTTATACGAGGAGAATGTATTGGGGGTGAGGCATGTGCTACTGATGACCCTCATCTCCAATATGCTTCTCTCGAATTCTTCAGGAGCCAGGTTCCCTTGGAACCTGCTATAGCTGGTGTACGCCCTAGCGGGGTGCACCAAGGAGGAGCCTCTGGTGATGGCTTGGGGGATAACCCTACTGTCATAGTTGTATGACGAGCTGTACGAGATCCACTGCCATCGACGAAAGGGCTTGGGGTGTAGCTTTTTATTGTAGTGTTGGGGATGGCAGCACATAGTTATGGGGTGAACGCATGGACTACCATGGATGACTTGGGTGTAGCTAGCCGACAGTGAGATAGGATATGCTATCCTATGGTAGAAGGTGGAGGAGAGAGGGCAAAGCTGACATCATGCTCATGATGTGGATCACTATGTCGATGCATTCTCACGACTAGCGCTTGGGTAGGTGGTATGGCGACCGTATAGGGACTGTCTGGTATGGACGAACGCTAGAGAGCAGCTCCTATGGGTGAGGTGGGGCAGATGGTTGATTGCATGACATGACATCGAGCAAGAGTACTTCCCATTTGCTCAAGTTATGCGATAGTTTGGACTGCAATAGGGGTTTCTTGGGGAGCCAATAGTATATCGACATTGCAGGGATAAGAGGACATTAGGCTGGCCAGTGGTGGAGGAGGTGGGAGAGGAGGTAGACCCTATAGTGGATTTTCTTGACGTGGATGATGCTGGGACTACATCAGAGTATGAATCATGGTGGGTGATGCACTAGTGGCAAGGCACAAAGGCTCACGAAGGTGATGCAGATGGAGTAGCGAATGAGGTAATGGAGGATGCTCCAGAGGAGGACCAAGTAGATGTGGATGAGCCACATAGGCATCATGAACATGCAAACGAGCAAGTGGATCTTTTAGACCTGGGGGATCAGGGTGATGAGGGAGAGGCTGAGGACAATGGGGCACAGGGACAACAGGGTACCTAGGATGATCGATACCGGGAGCTATAGGCTAAGCTAGTAAGGGTTAGAAAGGAGATGGATCTCATTCGAGTACGAGTGCAGTTGGAACAAATTGAGATATCATCATTTCAAGTATAGTTGATAGCACAAGGTCCTGGGTAGGATGGGTCTAGCATTGGGGAGGTAGAGAGGCTGCAGGTAGTCAGTGGTGGAGACATACCATTCACGGGGACATGGGAGGCAGGATTACATGGATAGACTGGAGATGGAGATGGTGCGCCTTGGATGACATATTCCTAATAATGGGGAGACCAGTCGCTCACATCGGACTTGGTAGAGTGAGACGGTGTAGTATTCTTCTAGGCGAATGACTGACAGGGCTAGTGGCAGTAGGCCTAGGGGATCACATCGGACCTGGACTATGGGTGGTAGTGTGAGTCGCAGCACCCATCCTGCATGACCATGGTGATGGGTACTATTGAGACTCTTTTTGACTTGTTGATTTTTGGTATTAGTGAGGTCTAAGTACCCACGTTATTGTAGCCCACAGGAATTTTTGGAAACTGTGATGTATATTTTTACCCCATATATATATATGAGATTTTGTTATGGTCATCATATGTCTCGTTTATTATTTTATGAAATGGATGCAATGTATGGATGTGATTTATGATGGTATGTTAAATGTTAATAATTGATGTAGATGGATATTGTTATGTGTTTTGTTGTGGTACTAATGGATGTTCTACCACATATGCACATGTATGCTTCTATGATGGAATGCAATTGTGATTGATATTTTTTTTTTGTATGCATGCATATGGATGTTTTTGAGTTATGAATTGCTACTATGTATATGTGTGGATGCATAATGAAATGAATGAATTGCATGATTTAATAGATTGAACTATGACTGATGATTTGCCCCACCATGTTAGCACCGTAGACTGTATAGACTGCATCGGTTCCTTTTGTTTCTTTTTGTATTGTTTTTGTGTAATGGATATATGGAATTGTGTTATTGCAATGTGATGTAATGGAATAAGTGAAATGAGATGTTAAATAATGTAGATGAGGTTTTCTTGAGACTCAAACACTCTAATTAACCTGATCATAGATTATATACTGACTATACAAGACTTTTTTACAAGGTACGAATCTGCTAGGACGACCAAGATACTTCATATCTCTGTGTGTGCAAGTGAGTTCATTCCTATGAGACACATAAAGATACCACCATTTCAAGATAGGCTATCCACAAAAACTATAATGAGGATCACCCTATGAATGTCATGATCCTAGGTTTGTACTTGGTAGGACTAGACCACTAGGCAATCTAGATTACCAAAAGCTAGCTTGTCCACATGTAAACATTGGTTTGTGCACACATAAAAGTGAATGTGGCAGACATATCGTCATGCATACGGTCCAGTAATGCTAAGAATTCTAGGGATTCAAGCTCAACTCCCTTATTTTCTTCAATTTTATTGGGATACTTGCTCATGTGTAGTGATGATAATCACTATTTATTTTGTATTTTGTTTTCTTTGAGAAAGGGATTTGGGAAGTGGTGATGACCACTGTTTATTTTGAATTTTGCTTCTTTTTCTTTTTATGGGATGTTGCTTTTGACTTTGACTTTGAATTTTGAGGAGTTTGATTTTTGAACTTGGGGATTTTGATTTTTTTGAACTTTTGGGATTTTGGGGATTGGGATTTTGATAGTGGTGAAAACCACTATTTATTTTGAGGAATTGGGTAGGGAAGAGCTTCTCCTTTTGTCAATTCTCAACATTCTTGAACCATTTGCACAGGGGGATGAGCAGGATGACATTTTCGCTTAAAGTAACCTAGACCTTCATAGGTTTGTCTTACCTTGCGCAAAATTGGATTTATTAATGTGTAAATATGTTGGGATTTGTTGTATACAAGGTATGATCTAAGAAAGACTCTACCTCCTAAAAATCATGATAGCTTTCTACGAAATTTGAAAAGAAAACTAGAGATAGTTGAGTGACTAATAACCGTAAAGGCATTCTAGAACAAATGACTATGTGACGGGAAACAGACATTGCTATGACCAATGTGAAATGCAGGTGAACATGATAAGTGGAAAATTGAAATTATGCGGATAATGGTTTTGACCTAATTGTTTTATTTTATTTTATTTTTACTGATGCACAATGTACAATCTTAGTGCTAGACACGTATGAGCAACTCTATAGCATAAAGTTCAATAATGAGTTTGCCTAGTGCAGATGATTTTTATAATGCAACGAGATGCGATGTAATGAAATACAATATGATATTTTTGTATTTTTGATGTTTTGATGATGGTTGAAAATGCAATGTGATGCCGAATTGCTGCCCCCTGGAGTGACCAAGAGATTGCGATAATCCTTGGAGCTTTTTGGTTTGACCAAGTGATTGTGATAATCCTTGGAGCTTTTTGGGTGACCAAGAGATTACGATAATCCTTGGAGCTTTTTGGTTTTGACCAAGGGATTGCGATAATCCTTGGAGCTTTTGGAGTGACCAAGAGATTGCGATAATCCTTGGAGATTTTTGGTTTGGATTATGGTTCTTTAGGGGATAGAGGTACCCCCAGCTTGATGGTCTTTGCACTCCGGATCTGGCTCTAGAGGTATGGGAATGAATGGATCTGCCCTATGCACGAGAGATGAGGACAGGGTCCGCCCGCGGCACTGATGTTGCTATGATGTCTCTTGGTGGAAGTTGCTCTTTGTGTGCCCAACGTGGCGGATGTAATGCTTGGTCCCACTGTGGTGGGTTAACGTGCCACTCATGCCCTAGTATTATGTTTATCTGTTGACATGCTTCTTCGATTTTTATGGGATGTCGATCTTTGTCTTATGTGATTACTTTGTGTGCTATGTCTGTTTCATCCTCACCTTCGGACAATGTGTATAGCTCATCAGAATCTATAGATTCTAAGACATGGAGGACTACATCATCAGGTAGCCCTACGGTTAAAGGTTGATCCTCTTCGAAAGGAGCCTTATGTAAGTTGGGCCTTGGGAGCTCCAAAATCTTGGTCTCTACCAACTCTAAGTGCTCTAGTGCTTTGCATGTATCGGGAGATTTGAAATCCTCCTCTTTGGTTGGTTCTTGTTGAGGAACTTGGGGCTTATGGAGGGGTGGCCAGATGACACCCCCCATGCCTTGGTAGGGCAGTTCATCCCACTCTTCTTCGCACTCTGATTCCTTAGAGGCTTCTTGATGAATTTTTAAGGATGGCTCATAAGCCTGGGTGGATGTCTGAGGAAGGCACCCGTCATTGGTTATAGGAGCGGCCTCCCATTCATGTCTAGGAGGCGTCGGGGGTGGTGCTTCGAGGAATCGGGAGAGTAGCTTCCCGCTCCTGTCTAGGAGGTGTTGGGGGTAGCTTTTGATGAGGTCACGATGACCTATCTTCCCCCCATGGGTTGTGCCACTCAAAATATTTTGTCTTATGCATGTGAGGGGTTGGAGTCTTCTCTTGTGGTGCTTCAGGAATCGGGGGAGTAGCCTCCCGCTCCTGTCTAGGAGGTGTTGGGGGTAGCATTTGATGAGGTCGCGATGACCTGTCTTCCCCCCATGGGTTGTGCCACTCAAAATACTTTGTCTTATGCATGTGAGGGTTTGGATTCCTTTCTTGCATAGTGTGTTGGAACAGCTCATCCTTCTGGCACTGAAGGTGCTCTTCGTTAATATGGTACGGTTCCTCTAACGATAGTCGTTCGAGCTCAAGTTGCGTGAGTTGCTTGAGATGTGTGATATATTCGACAGATTCTACGATAGTTGGTCCCACCACCTCATGTCTAGAAGGCCTAGACGCCTCTCTTAGATAAAAATCTTGGTCGTAGTGATCCAAGATCTCTATAGGACACATCCCTCTGTTAGGGGTAGCAGCATTCTCTCGGGGCTTTGGCCTCAGTGAGTGGTCCTGATAGATAGCAGGTGCGAAGGCGTATTGCTCCCGCACGGTATATTGCTCTTGAGGAAGGTATATGTCTTCCTCATGATCTATTTCATAAGTGAAAAGGGGGTATTGCTCTCGCACAAAAATGAAGTTTCAAGCCCTAGCTATGAATACATTAGGAGATATTGACATCCGAACAGCTCAAAAAGTGCATAGAATTACGTGCCCAATTTTAAAACCTAATTTCGAGGCACTAGATGATGGAATTTGGCCTCGAAAATTGACTTTTCTAGGCAAATAGGATTCTAGGGAATCGTATTTGTTTAAAATTATCCCAACTAACTCCCTGTAAAATTTCAAGTCAATCGGAGCTACGGTTGAGAAGTTATGGCCCCGGCAAGATGCACTAAAATTTAGGGAAATGTAAGATTTCCCATACTTTGTTGGATGATCCTGCATCACTTATGGGCACATTTGGGGTGCTTTTGGGTTGACCAAAGGGTTCATGGACACCTTTGGGGCATTTTTGAGTGACCAAGCGATTACGAAAATCCTTGGAGCTTTTTGGAGAAAATGACAAAATGCGTAGATTTTTTTATCTTTGTTTTTAATGATTTTTTTGTCTACACTAAACAGAATTAAACACACACATTCACAAAACCGTGATTATCTCTTTTAAGGATTCTTGGTGTGCCCTAGACTGGTTTAGTGCATTTTGGTGTTTTGTTTTTGTAGGTTTTGTAGAACGTTTAAATGCATTATGTAGGCTCTTATAACTCCCAAAAGGTCACCCCTTCAATATACCAGCCAGGCCGATATACCAACCTCTCTATATACCCGCCCTTACGAGAGGGAGACTATAGGTACGTGAGAGCAGAAGGTACGTGGTACGTAAGCAGTACGGAAGGGGGATTGTCTGTTAATGGCACCTACCATAGAAAACTTATCCTCGCGCGCATGGGAATCACCCCGACTACGCTCGGTCCTGTCTTCGTCGGGATTTACGCCTAACAACGAGTTGACAATCGGGAAATGGATGCAAATCAAGCCAAGGTGGTGATGAAATCCACCAATGGTCTTGATCAAGGGCTGAGGGTCTTACGACCAGCTCCTTGGTTTAAAATTGTTTCGTGATGTGTGTGGGATTCGTTTTATTCAACAAAAATGAAACTAGCATACATGACTTTTCCTAATGCAATGCAGGATTAAATGAAAACAATTAAAGAAATAGAAACAGAAACAGAAACAGAAAATTTAATAGAGATGATAAAAATCCCTACCTCTTCTCTGCCTGCTCCAGTTTCTTCTGAATTTCTGCTCTGAAAATCCGCAAACAGGAATTCGTCCCTTTGGGAGACGAATTGCGAGAGCAATCGTCCCTCCCGAGAGACGAATTTGAATTCGTCTTAGGGTCAGACGAATTACAGAAAAGAATTCATCCCTGTCAGAGACGAATAGCAGTCTGCAACAAAAAAATGTACCTGTCAAGCACAAAACACAAAATTTTAATCAGTTTCTGTGATTTTAAAAACTAGGGAACAGGTCCCACTGTGATCGCCACTGAAAGCATGAGATTTTAGGCAAAGGAAACACTAAGTGCGATTGCATTCAAAATCAAGTACGCTTAAGTCCTAGAAATGTAAATTGCATGAAATGGAAAAGAAACACATTGGAAGAGACACAAGCAAATAGAGAAAACACAACCCTTTCATTAATATCCCTTGATCTCTGTTACAATGACGTCTCCTCCCTTTTCAGGGGCTAGGAGCGTAAATAGAGTTTGATTACAATCACTGAATGATTCCTCTTTCCGCGTGCCCACGATTGCAATGGGCGGGCCAATATGATGCCACCGCTTATGTCGATGAGTTCCTAACCTCCGTTGCTTCTCCTGCGAACAAAGAAACAACCAAGATGTCAGTAGCATTTGCCGCAAATGAAAAGCGTTTGCTCTCTAAAACTAATGAAATATGCATGTAAATATTTGCCTGAAACAGTGATTACAGTGAGTCCAAATGGCTTCAAAACTTGACGAGAAGATAAGAAAAGTTACCGGAAGGCCACCGCCTGCTGAGGCAGCTGGCCAATCTACCTTCAAGCTGGAATTCGTCCTTGGGCGGGACGAATTCGATCGCTAATCGTCCCTGGGTGGGACGAATTCTTCTGTGTTGGGGAAACCGACCTGCTGCTGCTCCAATGTCGGATCCCGAGACCTGCAAAATGCCTACAAACAGGGGGGTTATGTAATTGGGGCCATTTTGGGACGACCCAGATGGTTAGATTCTCCCAATTTGGCCTCCAACCTCAGGAATTCGACCTCGACACCTGCAAGTCAGCGAAATGACAAAGCAACACAACATACTAGAATCTGACCAAAAGTTACAAAATTGTAGCTGTGGATTAATCAAACCTAATAACACAAAATGCAATCTGAAAAGTAATCTAAAATGCTCAAAAACTAAAAATAGGACTTGGGAGGTGTGGGGGTGCCCAAGTGGGCCTCCCACCGTTGGCAATTGATTTTGGAGCCAATCCACCGGGGATGGGCCCAAAACCTCTTAGGATTGGGGGGTCAGCGAATTGGTTGGTTCAGGTGTCCATGTGTTGGATTGGATCAGGTTCGAGCTTCCAAAGGCCACCCAACAACCTCCCTTGCAAAGATATTGGTGGATGTGGGAAGGTGAACCAAAAGGGGATGCAAGTAGGTCTTCAACTCGGCAGCACTTCGTTGCTTGAAAACTCCTTCAACCTGTATATTTTGGGTGAGAAAAGTCCCACCTTTTATAGACCCATGGGGTCTCTTTTGGGAGGGAAGCACAAATGTCATGTGTTGGCCATAGGCGCCATGTGGCAGTCTTGTCTTCCCATGAGGGAGGGGAGTCCTCCATTGACTTGATCTTTGATAAATGCCTTTTGTGACAGTCTTCTAACGGCCCCTTTGTCCACCTACACATGCGTGCAAGGCAGGAGTCATTAGCCGACTGTTGCAGGCTGCCACTTGGCACCATTTGTCTTTTTGCCCGTTAAGCTTAGAATTCGTCCCACCCGGGGACGGATTCGAGAAATCGTCTGGGGTGGGACGGATTCTATTTTGAATTCGTCCCTGGGTGAGACGAATACTGGGCAAAGTGTCCAAGTGTTCCAAATTGCTTCTTGACCTTACAAAATTGCTATGAAAGTGGTTAAGACCACTTGTTTAACCTCTGAGGGCTGCCCTGGGGGCTGTGTTTGTCAAAGCGATCTGTGTTTGCAGTCACATAATCAGATTGGTGCTGTTTTTGTGTCTACACTTAGTGCTAGACACGTATGAGCAACTCTATAGCATAAAGTTCAATAATGAGTTTGCCTAGTGCAGATGATTTTTATAATGCAACGAGATGCGATGTAATGAAATACAATATGATATTTTTGTATTTTTGATGTTTTGATGATGGTTGAAAATGCAATGTGATGCAATATTTTTGTATTTTTGATTGATATATATGATGTTTTTGATTTTTGATTTGATATATATATATATATATATATATATATATATGTGGTGTGTGTGTGTGTGTGTGGGTGTGTGGTGTGTGTGACCAATGGGCTTATTGAGGGCCATTGGGGAATTTGAGGTGACCAAAGGGCTTATGGGTGCCTTTGGGGCTTTTTGGGTGACCTAGATGGTCATAGACCACCTAGGAGTATTTTGGGTTGACCAAGCGGGTTAAAGGCACCCTTGGGGCATTTTTGGGTGACCTAGACGGTTGTAGACCATCTAGGAGCATTTTAGGTTGACCAAGTGGGTTAAAGGCACCCTTGGAGTGTTTTTGGGGTGACCTAGATGGTTGTAGACCACCTAGGAGCATTTTAGGTTGACCAAGCGGGTTAAAGGCACCCTTGGAGCATTTTGGGGTGACCTAGATGGTTGTAGACCGCCTAGGAGCATTTTAGGTTGACCAAGCGGGTTAAAGGCACCCTTGGAGCATTTTGGGGTGACCTAGATGGTTGTAGACCGCCTAGGAGCATTTTAGGTTGACCAAGCGGGTTAAAGGCACCCTTGGAGCATTTTGGGGTGACCTAGATGGTTGTAGACCGCCTAGGAGCATTTTAGGTTGACCAAGCAGGTTAAAGGCACCCTTGGAGCATTTTGGGGTGACCTAGATGGTTATAGACCACCTAGGAGCATTTTAGGTTGACCAAGTGGGTTAAAGGCACCCTTGGAGCATTTTGGGGTGACCTAGATGGTTGTAGACCACCTAGGAGCATTTTAGGTTGACCAAGCGGGTTAAAGGCACCCTTGGAGCATTTTGGGGTGACCTAGATGGTTCTAGACCTCCTAGGAGCATTTTAGGTTGACCAAGCGGGTTAAAGGCACCCTTGGAGCATTTTTGGGTGACCTAGATGGTTATAGACCACCTAGGAGCATTTTAGGTTGAGCCACAACACTCTAAGCATGGAAAGGCCGCAAGTGAAGGATGTTCAAGGGTTCAGGATCCTCGATGCCTTCAAGGGAGGCTAGGCGATAAGTTTTGGGTCTAATCTAACTAGTAATGACATAAGGACCTAACCAGTTTATCACAAACTTGTCCCTCAGATGGGGCGACAAATTAGAATTTTGTTGGTTCTCTTTCAGAACAAGGTCACCAACCTAAAAATCTCTAAGATGGACTTTCATGTTATAGGCTCTTTTAAGTCACTCTTGATAAACGCGTAGGTGCTCGAGAGCATTAATACGACGTTCATCAAGCAACGTAAGCTGATCTAGGTGAGCCTGCCACACGGTGTCATCATTGATGAACTCCTGCATGGATATGCACAGCGATGGGATTTCCAGCTCTAGAGGCATGACTACCTCGGCACCATACACTAGAGAAAATGGGGTTGCCCTAGTGGGTGTCTGAATGCTAGTGCGGTAGGCCCATAGAGCAAGGGGTATTTGCGTGTGCCAATCGATGTGATTCTCTTTGATAGTTTTCTTGAGAATGGCAATCAATGTTTTGTTGGAAGCCTCTGCTTGCCCATTTGCTTGCGAATAGTAGGGCATCAAAAAGTTGTGCTGGATATTATACTTTGTTGTTAAAGCACGCACATCTTTATTCTTAAATGATGTCCCATTATCCAAAATGATCTTGGATGGAATACCAAAATGACAAATGATATTATGCAATATGAACTCCGCTATGCGGGGTCCTATCGTAGTGGTAAGGGGAATTGCTTCCACCCACTTTGTAAAATACTCGATAGCCGTAATGATAAACGTGTGATGGCCCGAGGATGCGAGGGAGATTTTCCCGATTAAATCCAACCCCCATTGCGAAAATGGCCAAGCCGATTGGATCGGTTGTAAGGCCTGGGAAGGTACGTGTGTCAAGTTAGCATGGTGTTGACACTTCATGCACTTCCTCACATATGCGCAACAATCTCGCTCTAACATTGGCCAATAGTAGCCCATGTGAAGAATGCGCTTTGCGATGGCCATACCACTAAAATGGCCACCGCATGTACCATCGTGTGCTTGGGTGATTGCCCAAGCCGACTCTTGATGCTCTAAGCAATGAAGGAGGATCCCTTCATAGCTCCGATGATACAGAATGTCTCCTAGCAAGACATATTTTGTCACCTTCCATTTGAATGTTCTTTTAGCGGTGTGCGACAATCTAGGAGGGAGATTACCAAGCTTTAGATACTCCCTGATTTGTGTGGACCAGTCTTGTTGTGAGGAAGCCTCAATCGCGTGAACTGCTTGTCCCTCTTGAAATTCATCTCGAGCAAACGCTGAGTGGGAAAGAATTTGTAAGAATAGCATTGTACTGCTATCAAAAGGGGTTTGAGGGAACAAAGTCCCCCAATCGGTATGATTCAAGCACTCGTGAAGGTGCGAGAATCTCTCTTGATGAGGTTCAATTTGAATCAAGTGGACTTTCGACGTGGCCTGAGTATCCTCACGCTCAACCATAGACTGTGAGAGCGTTTTGACCTGAATGGTTGTCATCTCATCAATAGGGTTCTATGGGATCAAGGACCCTAGGGAGGCCATCATATCCACAAAATGATTAGATGATCGAGGGAGTGCCTCGATGTCATACCATTCAAACTTTGCTAGGAATTTATCCACAAGGGCTTTGTAGGCTTGCATAACTAGGCACTTGCACTGGTAGATCCCTTTGACCTGGTTAACAATGAGCAAGGAGTCACCAAAGATGTTAAGCTTGGTGATTTTCATGGCGATAGCCATTTGAAGACCTATGAGCAAGGCCTCGTACTCGACATTGTTGTTGGTGCATGAGAAATCGAGTTTAAATGATAGGGGTATGGGAGCCCCATACGGTGTGAAAAACATGATCCCTATGCCACCTCCTTGCTCGCATTTGGAGCCATCAAAAAATAGAGTCATATCTACCTATGACTTAGGCTCATCAAAATCAGGTGATTTCGATATTTGGAAGACTCCATCATCGGGAAGCTCCATACTAAGAGGCTGATCATCCTGGAGAGGAGCCTCTACGAGTTGATCGACGATGACCTGACCCTTGATTGATTTTTTTCCAATGAATTCTAGGTCAAACTCCATCAACAACATGATCCATTTCATCGTGCGACTGCTATGATAAGTGTGACTCATCATGTATCGCAATGGATTCTCTTTAGATACAACATACGTAGTATGGCTAAGCATGTAGTGTCATAGCTTCTTGGTGGTGAAAACCACCGCTAGGCATAACTTCTCCACGTATGCGTACTTAATCTCATAACTGACCAGGGTGCGGTTGAGATAGTAAGTAGCTTGCTCCTTATGTAGTTCATTATTTTGGGCTAACATGGCACCCAATGCAATCTCAGTGGCTGAGATGTATAAGCGGAATGACACTCCTGGTCGAGGTGGAGCCAACACTGGCGGTGAAGCCAGGTACTATTTTATTGCGTCAAAGGCCTCTTGACACTCGTCATCCCAATGGAATGCGACCCCCTTGTGCAATAACTTGTTCATGGGTCGACACTTGTCCGACAATTGCGCTATGAAGCGTTTGATGGACGCGATCTTGCCCTGCAGACTTCAGAGCTGCTTGATGGTAGTCGGGGGAGGCATCTCGAGGATGGCCTTGACCTTGTTGGGGTCCACTTTGATGCCTCATTTAGAAACTATGAATCCCAAGAGCTTTCCAGATGTGACACCGAAGATGCACTTCTTGGGGTTCAGTCTCACATTATGTTCGATAAGGCGATCGAGGACTTTGCGCAAGACATCGAGATGCTCATGGCATAACAAAGATTTAGCCAATAAGTCATCCATGTAATCTTCCAAAATATTATGCATGTAGTCATGGAAGATGTATGTCATGGCATGTTGGTAGGTGGCACCAACATTTTTAAGGCCAAAAGGCATGACCTTATAGCAAAATGTTCCCCAGGGCATTGTGAACGTTGTTTTGAGTTGGTCCTCCGGGTTGATATGAATCTGATTGTACCTAGAGAAGCCATCCATAAGGGATAACATTTCATGGCCCATTGTGGCATCTACTAGGGCATCGATGCTCGGCAAAGGAAAATCATCCTTAGGACTCGCTTTGTTTAGGTCTCAAAAATTGGTGCAAATGCAAATCCTCCCGTTAGGCTTCTTGACGAGAACCATGTTGGACAACCATGGTGGATAGTCTATAGAAATGACAAACCTAGCATCCAATAGCTTTTGTAGCTCGTATTTGACCATTAGGGCCATTGTTGGATGCATCTTTCTCAGCTTTTGCTTGATAGGCTTGGCCTTGGGATCAAGCATTAGATTGTGGGTGACTAGATTTGGATCCAGTCCCGGCATGTCTTTGTAGGACCATGCAAAAGTTGCCTTCTTCTCCATGAGAAGGGCTATGTAATCAGGCTTGCTCTTCGGGGGATAGAATTTCCCCTAGCTTGATACATTATGGATTTTTGGGGTCTGAGTCGATATCTTTGTCAATCGTAGGCTCGATTGACATATGCGACCCTTCCTCCAACTGGTGGGGAGTAGGGATCAAATGGATGTCATCAGCTGGATTTAAATCATCGATGGGAACCTCGGGTTCCTCCTCAACATGGAAGACATCATGAGTTGGCCCTGTAGAGAAATGGAATGGTTGTAACATCTCATCGCAAGGCCAATACTCAAAGGGCGAGGGCGGTGAATCTCCCCGATCAAAGTTGATTACCCCCAAGTTGAGGTGCAATGGCTTCAACGGGTTATCCGGATCTTGCAAGGGTTCGAACAAATCTATGGAAATCATATTTATGGATGGATGATTTCCCCTATGTGGCTGATGGTGTCCATGGACCTCTGGATGTCACAAGACCTGAGGAGGTGGTTGTGGGGGCGGTGGAATGACCGACGGTGGTCGGTGTGGCTACGGGCGAGCTTGCTCCTCTAGAGGTAGAAGTTGTCACCAGATGGGATGATGTAATGGGAACATGCATAGATAGAACTCATCCTCATCATCTATGGGGATGACTCGAGGGCCTTCTTCATCTGAACTACCAGAGTCAATGGGCACGACTCCATAATCCGACTCATCATCTGACGTCCACTCATAAGGGGACCCTGGATCCTCTTCCTCACCATCATGGGGAAGAGTACGTGAACCTTCACCTCTCTCATAAGAGTGAATATCATCATGAGGTGGTTCATCACCTCCCAAGGGCATAGGGAAGTAGTCCCCCAGTGAGTAGACATGGTTGGGGTTGGTGAAAGGATCTCGCACGAGCTCATCCCGAAAGTCGAGTGTCATGCGCTCCAAGTTATCTACCAAGATGTCAAGGGGTAAAGGCGTGTTGCATCCCAAGCCAAACTTGTCATAAGGCATTTGATACTGTGGTTGGTAGGGAACTCGAGTGCCCTGCTCGTACAGGCCTAACCCAAAACCATGCCAATTGCATAGGTCAAGGTACTTCAGTGCAAATTTAGGGTTAGACAAGTAATTAATGTCTTCTCCAAAGGGCTCTTCATCTTCTTCCTACTGTTGATAAGGTTTGATGCCATAGTCAAGGCCCCCATAGAAAAAATTTGTTTGATTAGGGGGGAGGTCGAGAGGCACGATGGTGCCTATGGGAAGATGGGGTCGACCCATGTCTTGCACCGACTCTATAGCAGGGGTGGTTGTAACATTCCTAACCATGTACTCCCCCAATCCAGTGGAAGCCAGGTGCATAGTGACCTGAGGCTACGGATAGAAGAGGGATGAGAGTGAGACCTGATCTGATTCATCATTCATCTCATGCGGTAGCTCCTCATCTACTTGGCTAGGAACCTCCTCTGTGGAGATGGTGGATATGGTCGGTTGGGCCTCCTCAATAGGTCGCTTCCCCGGGTTCCTAGGCAAAGGATCCATAGATGCACTAGGCATCTAGGGGGTGCCGATGATGTGGATGGTATGGCCTACGATGGTGGTGGAGTCAAACCTTGGCTGGATTTATTCGATTGAAAATCTAGATGGGTTGATGGCAAGGTTGACTCGGGAAGTTGCTACACCATATTGCAATACTTGAAGGGCTCTAGGTCCATAGGGATGACATGAACTTGCCCTTCATGAGTGTACTTAAGGCATTGGTGAGTGATGGAAGGGACACACTTCATGTCCCTGATCCATGGTCTACCTAACAGGATATTGTACGCCATCTCACCCTCCAGGATGTGGCACAACATCGGGATGGTCTTTTCCCCTACCTGAATAGGCAGGATGATCGTACCAACCATTGAGCATATGGCATCATTGAAGGCTCAGAGGGTGTAGGTAGATGCGACAATGTGGGATGCTAGGAGCTTCAAATGCTTGAGAGTTATTGTCGTGATGATGTTGCTAGAAGACCCCATGTCTATCAACACTCTCTTGTATGGCGTTCCATTCACACATGCGATGATGTGCAAAGGGGGATCTACCATATCATTTGGAACCGGTTTAAGCTCATCTTCTCGAAAGGTAATCATCGGTTCCATGCATTGTCGCACGTGCCCCACGAAGTTGTTGAAGGAGTCGAACTCCTAGGGCTGAAGCTCGATTGCTTTAAGGATCTCCATCAAGGCTTCTCTATGAGGTGTTGATTGCTGAATGAGCTCATAGATGGAGAGTCGGGTAGACATTGTTCTTAAGCTCTGAGCGAGCTTGCTCTTAATGGTGACAATAGGCCTAGGTGGGAGGCTCGACATAGGAGGTGGCGGAGGCTACGACATCGAGGGGACATCACTCTGAGCCGTAGGTGGCATGGTTGGACTTGGGTACCACCTATTCCTTGTTACAATGTTGATCATGCCGACATACCCTTGCTTAGGGGGCATGGTGAACCTCATTCACCTAAGGTGTTGGCTTGGCCTACTCTGCATGGGTAGGCAAGGGGTCTTTGAAGACCTCCATCTATTGGTTGTTTGGTGCGATAGGGTTGTCTACCTGAAGGGTGTTCCTATCGATCATGTCTTGCACCAAGTGCTTGAACTTGTAGCACATTTGCACATCATGCCCATTTTGCCTATGAAACTTGCAATATAGGTCTTCTCTGTATCCTTTGGGCTTTGGTGCATTTGGGTCGATAGGTCGACTCTCAGGCAGGTGAATCGCATTAGCCGCTAAGAGGTGGTCAAACAATGAGTCCATAGACTCTACAATAGGCGTGAACTATCGCTTGGGGTGACGTTGTTGATTTTTCCCTTGACTATTTTGGTTATCCTTGGCATAGTTCTCGGGTGTGGCCTGATAATTAGGCTTTTGAGGTGGTGCAGCTTGCGTTGGCCCCGGGACACTAATGGCAACTTGATTTACTATTGCTGGCTTAGACTGTGTTGGGGTGCTTTTAGCATTCTTGTTCCACTCCTTGCGAGGCTTCACAATTTTACCCTCTTGAATCTTGATTTCTTCGATGATCCTAGCCTGTGCTAGGGCATCTTCAAGAGTTGGATACTATTGCAGCTACAACAACAAGGAGATTGGCTTCAGGTAGCTCTTGGAGAACATTTGAGTCAACTCCGACATGGGGAGAAGATAAGGTAGCTTGGCGAGCAAGGTTCACCATCTATTGCCATAGTTTGTTATTGACTCATCGTCATACTATTTCAACCCAGCTAAGTCGGCCAACGTCGCCTTCCTCTTGGTATTGAAGGTGAAGCATTCTAGGAACGCATCTGCAAGTTGGTCCAAGGTGTGGATGCTATGCTTAGGGAGTTGGTAAAACCACTCCGAGGTGGGGCCCGAGAGGGTAGTCATGAATGTCCTCAAAAGCAAAGCATCATCGTCATGAATGCCAAAGCACTGGCCCAAGAATCTGGTGACATGTTCCTACGCATCTTCCTCTCCCTTAAACATAGCCAATTGAGGCAACTTAAATTGTTCTGGATAGGGAGGTGCAAGGCATCGAAGGATGGATGGGTTGACTACGCAATTGGCGCATAGTGGGCTTTTGAGATCCAGACCCAGAGGTCTTGTTCTCCACTGACTCTAGGCGCTCTAGCAACTCTTTATAAGGGTCTGAGGATTTGATCTCCTCGTCCTTGTTCACATCCTATGGTGGAGGTCTAGGATCCTCCAACCTATTGTGGGGTGGTGGCATGTCACCCCCTACCTTGGTAAGGCGTCTCCAAGTACTCTACTTTTGGCTCATGCTCAGTGTAAGCCCCATAGGGTGTTTCTTGGGCTGGTCTATAAAGAGGGTTATCTGCCCACTATGGGTGCCCTATGTTCGGCCTGGGAGGCACATCTCGATCTGGCCTAGGAGGTCATGGAGGCAACATTGGATAAGGTCTAGGAGACCTATCTCGAATGAGTGTGGGTTGCCTCGGGTGGACTTCCTACCTATGTGTCTTAGGGGTGGGAACCCTCTCCCGTAGAGTCTTTTGGAATAGCTCGTTGGTCTGTCATTCGATTCTCTCTTTCTCAAGCTGATGCAAGTGGTCTAGTTGCTCTTTGTCTCACCGAAGCTGCTTGAACTGAGCTTGGCATTCCATGTATCTTGCAACCACTTGATTAATTTGTTCCATTGTGTGGGGCCTAAGAGGCCTAGGAGTCTCACCCTGAGGCCGACCTCGTTCAAGATAATCTATGATATCCATCGCATGCTTCCCTCGATCGAGGATCACCATGTTAACTTGAGGTTTGGGTCGGGGCATATGCTCATTATACTCAATGGGCACAGAGGCACATCGTGCATGCGCAGAATACTACTCCTAAGGAAAATCTAGGATTTCCTCATGCCTTCCTTCCTGGATGAGGAAGGGCAGGGTGGAGTTAGCTCACTCTGAGCGACGAGTATCATACCCGTAAGTCTACCTAATCTGTTGTACCCTATCAAGGTGACGTGTAGGTAGGGTCATACCAACCTGCTCTGCCCAGTGTGTGAAGTCAAGCTCTGGCCCATGAATAGGCGTGTCAGCCCTAACAGGTACATGAATGCATGGCACCGCTCTATCTACTAGCACCTCAACACATTGTTGCCTTCCATTCAAGAAGGCGTGTGACGTATCTAAGTACCGGGAACACTCTCCCAAGTAAAGTCCATCATCCCTAGGGGTGTCCCGCATAGGGCTCCCTCACAGGTGTGGCTCATGCCCCATTGTCTTGGGGCTAGGGTGAGTAGAGGCTCACCAGGGAGGTATGACCAGGTCCCTAGGGCTATAGCGGAGATGACTCATGTCTCCTAGTCCACTCTCCGCAGCTTTTGCCCATGATTGGGCTTGGCTACGGGTGCACACCATCGTAACTCTCTACCAAACCCTAGATGATTATCTTCTTTACAAATTCTTAATGAAACAACAAACAGAAAAGGAAACACTCAATAAGATAGATGATTATCTCTTTTAAGTTTTAAATGTGAATCCCTAAACTATTTTGTGTGTTTCAAATGTGTTGTTTGTAAAGAATGACCTTGTGTCACGTGTTTGAAATATTGTTGAATGATAATCTTGTGTTAAATTGGATTTCACTTGTATACTCGTAGCTCGACAACCTAGCTATGAACTCCAGGTCACGTTATCCCACCTATAATGTGTGGTGATGAGGTCCACACATGGCCAGGGAGCACAGGTCCTACCAGTTCCTCACCCAGTTCACCCGTAGTCTGCGATATACCTCTCCGAAGAGAGATACGTGCTATAACCCATGGGCTATGATGGATCTTGGAACCGGCCTTGGCAAAGAACAAGGTTCATGGGATTTGAGATGATGGATGGAGATGAAAGCCACCTCGTCGAACTCTACCAGTGGATGGTGATGAAATCCACCTCACTAGCGTTTAAGTGAATCATGGTGTGTGTGGTTCTTTTTAATCCAAATAAAGTAAACAAAGAAGCATTCGATGATCATTCACTAAATGCATGCAAAAAGGTGCATTTTACTTTCAGAAAGTTAGTATAAAAATAACTCACAAATGTATCTAGAAATGCAAAACCCTAAATGCTAGCCTACCCATTGGGTAGGCTACAAGCAAGCAAACCATAGAGATGCATTCCTACTTTGATTTTCTTTGATTTTTCTCCTTTTATATGTTTTTGTTATTTTATGTTTAAGAAAAAGAGAAACTAACTTTTAACCTTTCTAAACAAGCAAAATATGCGAGAAAAACCAAATAAAACAGTTTCTGAAAATGAAAAACAGAGATGGAAGATTCAGATGCCTACCTCATCACTGCCAAAACTTGCTATTTCTAGAATTCTGATTAGAAATATCTCTGGTTTCTATTCTCTCTAGGGTGGGATGAATAGCAGTTTTGTATTCGTTCTAGGTCCTAGGGTGGCATGAATAGCAGATCAGGGTTCGTTTCAGTCCAGAACGAATAGCACCTGCAACATAAAAAGATGAAAAATGAGCTCCAAAATTCACCTAAAGTAAAAAGGGACAAGGTCCCACCATGATCACCACTGAAGTAGAGGAAAATGGTGCACCAAATGATGATAAAAAATATGCGTATCTATGTCCTATTGCGTATGAGCATCAAATGAAAGCATGCAAGTAAGATGGAAAAGATAGCAAATAACAAGAAATAATGCAAAGTAAATCGACTTCTTATTAATTGGGAAGATCAAATCTAGGTTACAAAATTTCCCCTTTGAGGGCTCAAATGGATGATACAAATGTTTACAAATCGGGTGCCCAAGGATCGAAATCCTTCAAGTAACTCGGGTGCACATCCAGTGTCTTTCCTCGTACCCACAATCGAAGTGGGCGGGCCAATGCTGCCACCACTTGTATCCTTGATCTTTGTATCTCACATTGCTTCCCAATGCATTCTCTAACCTAAACCTACACACACGGAAACCAAAAATGTCAAATAGCAAGTGCGTGTGATGTAAAACATGCAATCCCCACAGGCAAGAAAATAGCATATATGGTGCGCCTATATCAAATGAACTCCAAATGATGTGAAATTACATAGGGATGTAAAATAGAATATTTTGGGAAGATATCACCAGAAATTATGCCAATATTGAGTCCGATGGTGCCTCGTAATTGCAATGACCGTGCGCAACCTACAAAACACAAAGCAAACAATTTTTGGCCCTACACATATCCAAAACACATGAAAATTGGATAGAATACATAAAATGATATTTTAAGAAAACCCATTTGATCATATTTGCAAAATAAGTGACATTTTAGGTGTTTCTTCAGATGACCACCGGAGACCTGCATGAGACCCTACAAAACACTAAAATTGCAATATCTCGGCCAATATAGCTCAGAATGACCTAAAATTTGAACTGCAGAATAATATGATAATGTAGAAAATAACTAATTAAAAATAGTAACAAAATAATGCACATATTTCTATTCATCACAGGGTGGGATGAATACGATTGTCACAAATTGGGGGGCACCCGGGGTGGGATGCCCACCGTTTTTGCCTAAATTTTACCACCAATTCCATTGGGGATTGATGCAAAACACTATGGGGGTATTTTTATCAAATTTTGTGAGGGAATTCACTCATATGGTTCGGTTATGTGACAAATTGCGCCTACTAGTTCCCTCACGAACCTCCTTCGCTAGGTAGAGATTTCGAGGTAAAAATGGGCACAAAAGGGTGAAAGGAAATCTTGGCAGCACTCCGTTGCTTTGTCCTCAAAATCCTCTCTATATTTTGTGTGGAAATTGCATCCACTTTATAGCCCAAGGAGGCTTCATGGGTCAAAGGGCATGCGAGGGCATGCAGGGCAAGAGGCGCCACTTGGCCACCGGGGCGGCATGCATTGGAGGGGGAAGAGAATCTCCCAAATTGGCCTCATTCATTGAGCATGTCATAAGACCTGTTGTGTGCCCTGACTTGTGGGCAATAATAGCCAAGAATATGACCGTTACTGGGTGCCTTTGGCCCAGATTTGACTTTTTTTGGTCAAACCTACTATTCGCTCCACCCCAGGATGAATGTTGCTATTCGCTCTAGGGTGGGATGAATAGGATTTGTATTCATCCCAGGGTGGGACAAATAGAAACAGGGTGTTCAAAAGGTCCCAAAAGTGGCCTAAAACCTTCCAAAACCTTGCACTGAGTGGTTAGGACCACTGTATACCTATTGAGGGCTGCCCTAGGGGCCTTGGTCTGTCATTTTAGCCATTTCTTATGGTAGCATAATCGGTTTGACCAGATTTTAGTGTCTACATGAATAAATCAATCTTTGGAGACTTCCATATGAAGAAAAAGGATCTCAAATCCTAGTTACAAGCTATTCAATCTTCGTTGGAAGTGGATGTTCTCTCATAGAATAATAGACTGGAGGAGAGAAAAATCTTGGTTGAGCTTCATAATGTCCTGAGCAGTGAGCAGGTTTTTTGACAATAAAAGTCTAGAGGTCTTTGGCCCAAAGACAAAGATAGAAATACAAAAAAAAGTATTCCTCAACTCTTCGCCATAGAAGCCATAACTGGATCAGGGAGATTCGTAAAGTAGATGGTTCTAAAATAAGGGATATCTAGGAAATTAGGGTGGAGGTTGTCTCCTTATTCCAATATCTCCTTTGTGAGATGAGTGTGAAAAGTGCTTTTGCGAAATAAAAACTTCTTTAGAACATTCCTCACCTAGTGACGAAAGAAATGAATGATAATCTCAAAAGTTTGCTTAATGATGATGAAATTAAGAAATCACTTTTTTCCATTGAAGGACTGAAGGCCCTTGGCCTAGATGGCTTCCCCATAGTATTTTTTTAGAGGTTTTGGAATATCTTTGGTAGGGAGATCAGTGAAGCTTTGTGTGAAGTTCAATCCATTGGAGTTTTCCCTAGGGATTTAAACACCACTTTCTTGGCTCTAATTCCAAAATCAATAGGTTCCATTGAGTTCAAAGACTTCCACCCCATTAGCCTCTACAATACTATCTTCAAAAAATTTACTAAATCTTTGGCTACCAATATTAAACCTCTCTTGTCTCATCTGATTGATCCTGCTCAATGTGGCTTCATTTCGAGTCGTCAGATCCTAGATGGAGTTATTTCGGTTCATGAACTCATATGTTCAATGGAAAAAAGTGGTCGAGTAGGAGCTTTTATAAAACTAAACATGAACAAGACCTATGACAGGGTCTCATGGGAATTTCTCCTTAAGGTCCTCCAAAAGTTTAGCTTTGAAAGGAGATGGATCTTTATTATCAAAACCTGAATTTTATCTGTCCAATTTTTAGTGCTTGTCAATGGTTCTCCTATTGGGTACTTTCGTAGTTGTCATGGTATTTTTCAAGGAGTCCCACTCTCCCCTTATCTATTTATTCTCATGTAAAATGCATTGGGTAGGTCCCTTAAGGCTTCTTCCTCTCTGGTTGGTATCAAACCAACCCTAAGCATGAAACTGATCTCCCATCATCAATTCGTAGATGATACTCTTCTCTCATTCATTACCTTAATTTCTTAGGCTCGAGAAAAATATAAAAATCTCATTTGGTATGAAGAGGTAGTGGGGCAAAAGGTTAGCTTTATGAAGAGTAAAATATTCTTCTTGAATTCCTCGATTCTCAGGCAAAGAAGAATAGTGATGGAGCTAGGCTATGAGATAGTGGAGTTTCCATCGACTTACCTTGGTCTTCCTCTTTTTAAAGGAAGGTGCAAGGAATATTTATGGGAGTCGATGGTGGAAAGGGTGCAATGCAAACTTGCCAGCTGGAAAGGAGCTCTATTAAGCCAGACAGGTAAGGCTATTTTGGTGAAATCTACACTTTAGAGTATACCAGTTTACTTTATGTCCTTGTTCAAGATGCTAGGTAAAATAGTATAAAAATCAAGCAAGTTAAAAAGTCCTTCTTGTGGTCTGGGTCGAAGGAGAAGAAGAGATTCCACTTAGTAGCATGAGATCAGATCTGCAACAAAATAGAGTTTGGAGGTCTGGGTATGATAAGGATGGACCAAATGAATAAGGCCCTAGTTGCTAAACAAGGTTGATGCCTAACCCAGAATGAACAGGTTGATTGGGTTAATATTATAAAAGCAAACTATCTAAATAATGGGGAGGACTTCCTATCAAATGATATCCCAAAATTTGGTTCGGCATTTTAGCTTAGTCTACGTAATTCCAGGAGCATCATTATAAAGGGAGGAAGATAAAATATGGGTAATGGCCATCTAATTTATTTTTGGTCAGATACCTAGCTGATGGACCAACTGTTATCTTCACTCCTAGAATTGCTAGTGGTTGAAGACTTTTGCAGATGTACCTTTGATTCTAAGGTTGAAGATTATATCAAAAATGCAAATCATAGGAAGCAATGGAGAGTTTTATTTAATCCAGACTTATCTTTGACTGATAAAATGACCCTTAAGAAGATCTTAGACCTCTTGAAGTTCCAGGTCATCAAATATACTGATGAGGTTGATAATATTTTTTGGAAGGCAAAAAGTTTAGGATTATTTTCTATGAAATTGGTATATTTCCTCCTAGAGGACCCTAGCCCACCTTGGTTTCTGAGGAGACTGGTTTGGTAGACTCAGAAGGGATTAACCCCTAAGGTAATTTTTTTCTATGGGTTGCTATATAGAATAAAATCTTGACCATAGATCATCTACAATCTCAAAATATGATTATTCCAAAATGGTATTACCTCTATGGTTTGGATGCTGAGTCAATACAACATGTATTTATTTTATTCCTCCTCTCTAAGGGTGTTTTCTCCTCATTTTTCAATTTGGTTGGTGTCTATTGGGTATGCCCCTTCCAAATGTCTAATATTTTATACTATTCGGACCCTCCCTTGTTTTCTCCCCATATTTGTTTATTCTAGAGATTTAGCTTGGCTCACATCATGTGGTGTCATCTAGAAGGAAAGGAATTTCAGGGCTTTTAAAAATGAAGCCAATTCAACCATCTCTATCTATGCCAAGAGAATTATAGCAATAGTGGATAACATCTCTACCATCTCTTTGGACTCAGGTTCCTTTGTTTGGAAATTAGCTCTGGAGTGTGTTGTGGGGTTTAAAATATATATTTTTTTTAAAAATTGAAAAGCTTGTATTAAAACAAGGGGCAAATACAACAAGGAGATAACTCATCCCAAAAAAATAGCAGAGAACTGAACAGCAAGCAAGGAGCACAAAGGAAACTCCCACAAAGCAAAGAAGGCAGCAAGGAGCGAAATCGCGACATGTCGCGGAATCGCGGGCAACAACCCAGTCGCGGCCGCAGCAGCGCCCTCAGCCGCGATAGCGCGACATGTCGCGAAATCGTGACATGTCGCGATATCGCGACAAACCAAGGCCTCCACGCCCGGTCGGCAAGAAAGTTGCGAAATCGTGACCAAAACTCCAAGAAGCATCAAGTCTTCGAAAAGGTCGCGACATCGCGACGAGATTCCTCCAAAGCTCCCAACCTGCTAAAATGTCACGAAATCGCGACCAGTTTCGAGTGAGGGCAGCAGCAGCAAAACCGGTCGCGATATCGCGACAGTTCTCAACCTCGACTCCCCTGCGCCAAAAGCGTCGCGATTTCGCGACATGTCACGAAATCGCGGCACGTCGAGAAATCGCGATGAAATTCCTCCGAAGCTCCCAGCCCGGCAAAAGTGTCGCGATATCGCGACCATTTCCAAGTGAAGGCAGCGGCAGCAAAACAAGTCGCGATATCGCGACAATTTTCAACCTTGACTCCCCTGCGCCAAAAACGTCGCGAAATCGCGACGACTTCCATCCCCAGACCGCGAAAGCTCAGCAGGTCGCGAAATCGTGACAATTTCTCAAAGAAGACCTCATCAGCCAAAAAGGTAGCGAAATCGCTACAACTTTGCATCAAAGACAACGACAGCGCGCCAGGTCGCGATATCGCGACATGTCGCGAATTCGCGACATGTCGCGATTTCGTGACCTATTTTCTGCGGAGGCTGGGAAGGCAAAACCTGTCGCGATATCGCGACAACTTCCCGCCAGAGGCCACGACGTCGTTACAAGTCGTGAAATCGCTACGAAAACCATCCTTAGCAGAAAAATCTTTACACATGATCATAAATGGCATTCAAGGCCTTGTCTAATCACAACGTCCTCGACGGGCATATCACTATGCATCTGCACTCCAACTTCCTTCTCGGCACCCAGCTTAGCAAGAAAATCAGCCGCCTTGTTGAAGTCTCTACGCACATAGATGGGAACCACATCATCCAATTCTTTCCGAGAGATCCTTTATTTGGGAGACAAGGGACCGCGGCCTCCGGGCACTGCAAATTGAAGTTCCTCATGCTATCAAGAGCACCCACCAGAATTTGAGAGTCGGACTCAAGAATTATCTTTCTATGGCCCTGCTTTACAGCCCAGATAGAGGCAAATTTAACGGCCAAGGCCTCCGCTTCATTGTTTGTGGCATGACCCAGACCTTGCAGCTCCCAATAGAGCACAGAACCAAGATGATCGTGACAAACAACACCAGTTCCCGCACTCCCCGGGTTTCCCTTAGCAGCACCATCAGTGTTAATTTTGATCCAGCCTGCAGGGGGAGGGTGCCATCTATCAAAAGCTTGTCTTTCAAGATCAACAGCTCCCTCAGCCGATGGCGCAGAGACAAACTATTTTTCCTCCTCCACGTAGATAGCAACCGTTTCCGCTACTTTGCTCCAGATGACCTGCCAGATTCCTTCAAGAGAAGAAAAAGTTTCACGGAAGATGCGGGAATTTCTCTCCAACCACACCTGCCACCAAATAAAAAGAAAGCCGAGCTCCCAGCCAATGCAAAGAGCCTTGGATTTAAATACCCTTAATTGCCTCTTTCTTTTTAAAAAATAGAGCACACATGTTGGCTTGGATTTTAAAGGTGGAGAACCAGCGCATCCAAATCTGCGAGTGAAAGTGCATTCAAACGACAAATGATCAGCGGTTTCCTCTTGCTTGCGACATAACACACCTTGAGAAGGACCGATGATACCTCTATGTACGAGATTGTCAAAGGTGAGGATTCCATTATGCATAAATTGCCATGCAAAGAAGTTCACCTTTGGCCAGCCTTTGGGGTGCCAAATCTTCTTCCAGACATGGACCGAAAAAGAGTGAGGTGGAGGCTCTGGAAGAATCTGATTGAATCCCGCTTTCACAGTATAAACCCCAAGGTTCCCAAAGCCCCAGGCAAGTTCATCCTCCTCATCTCGTCCAGTAAGAAACCTAGCTGTCAAATTTTTTTCCAAGATGGGTGCCAGCTCCGGGGGAATTGGAATTGGCCATTCTTCCAGCCTCTTGAACTTTTTGAACTTGTATTCCCCAATTTGACTGGTATTGAAATAACTCTCAATAAGAATCCAGCCCTTGTCTTCTATGGCTGATTTAATGGGTTGCGGTTCAGGAAACACGGTAATAATAGGAGGGTGCTTGATCCCGGGGAATCGATCCGGAAGCGGGCCTTCTCCCCTCTCCCCACTTTCCAAAACAATTGATCTTTGATGACTTGAGCTCCAAGCTTGAGAGTCTGCCACACTAAGGATCCGTTACCTTCCAAAGGGAAACGTCCCAAATCATTGGGGTGAGCATGGTCCAGGTATTTACTAGATAGAATTCTGCTAAAAAGGGAAGTTGGCTGTGAAATCCACCTCCAGTATAATTTTCCAGCCAAAGCTTGATTATTAAGCTTGGAGCTTCTCAGTCCCAGCCCGCCTTTATCCTTGGGCTGGGTGACCTTATCCCAACCGACCAAGGCCCATTTCTTCTTCCCTTTAGCACCCTCCCATAAGAAGCTTCGGGCCATTTTGTCAAGCTCTTTCCAGATAGAATGTGGGGCAGCCGGGATGGAGAATTTATAAATTGGCAAAGCACTGAATAGCAGATTGTAAGAACGTTAATCGGCCTCCATAGCTTAACCATTTAAGAGCCCAATGATTCACTTTCTCTTTGATGCCATCCAAAAGATCCTTCCAGAAATTAATTTTTAGTTTTTTGAAGTGCAGAGGAACCCCCAGGTAAGTAACAGGTAGAGAGGTCCTAGTAAATCCCAGAACCTCAGTGATTCTGTCCTGTAACCTTCGATCGAGGTTGAAGAAGACCACCTTGGACTTTTTATCATTAATGACTTGATTTGATGCCCGAAGGTAGATGTTAAGAGTATCTCTGATTCCTATGGCTTCCCTGAAGCTGGCCACTCCCACCAATCTGTGTCATCCACAAACGTAAGTGGGTCAAGACTTCTGTCCCCACTTTGATACCTGTTATCAAACCGAGATGACGTCTTCTCAGGAAGAGTCTGCCTAATCCTTCAGCTAAAATGAGGAAGAGGTAAGGGGAGCAAGGGTCTCCTTGACGAAGACCCCGAGAGGCGCCAAAAGGAGTCGAGGGGAGCCCTTTGATTAGAACAGAGAAAGAGGGAGTGGAGATGCAACTCAAGACCCAGTCAATCCAATCTTGAGAAAAGCCAAAGGCGGCCAACATCTTAGCCGGGAAGCCCCACTCCACCCGGTCATAAGCCTTAGACATATCCGGCTTTATAAACATTCCTTTGTTACACGAAGTTTGCATTGTGTGGATTGCCTCCTGAGCAAGGACCACTTCATCCAGGATCTGTCGACCTTCCACAAAACCCCCTTGCTTCGAGGAAATTATTTTTTGTAAAAGAGGTTTTAGCCGCTCAGCCATAATCTTCGTGATTATTTTATAAATAACATTACATAAGGCAATCGGTCTGAAATCAGAGATATGAACCCCCCCCTCCCCTTTAGGAATTAAAGTGATGAAGGTATGGTTGAGAGCTTTAAGCATTCTTTTGTTAGTTCTGGACTCCTCAGCAACAGCCAAAACATCCTTCTCCAGAGTATCCCAGAAGGCCTGGAAAAATTCAATAGGAAAGCCATCTGGACCTGGCGATTTTCCAGTGCTCATCCCAAATACCACTTTCTTTAGTTCATCACTGTCAATGGGTCTAAGGAGGATCTGATTCTCTTCTTGAGAGATGAGAGAAGGGATGACATTGATAACTGCATTCTGAGCAACCACATCTTGGTCCATACTATTCTTAAAAAGGTTTGAGAAATAATCCATTGAGTGGGAATGCATTCCAGGGAGAGTATCAAAAGAGTGGCCATTCTCATCTTGAAGGACTTCCATGTTATGCATTTGTCTCCTAGCACAAGCTGAGCGGTGGAAAAATTTTGTATTTCTATCACCTTCTAATAACCAGGAGGTTCTAGCTCTCTGTTTCCAGTAAATTTCCTCTTGGTTATCAATGTCTTCAACCGCTTTGCGTAGAGCATCATCCTCCGCCTTAAGGTGCTCAGAAATGGAGCCATCCCTGAAGTGTTTTTGCACCTCCTCCCATCTTGCCATCAGGGGAGCCCTCTGGAGCTGGAAGTCCGACTTATTGGTTTGTCTCCACTGTTTCAGTTTACACTTGACGAAATGAAGCTGTTTATGGAATTTGAACATAGCTGTCCCATAGGGTAGGCGGCCTTCCTCCCACCACTGGGGGATTTTCCTACGGAGATCCTCCTTTTGCAACCAGAAGTTTTCAAATTTAAATGGCTTGTGGTGTTGACCTATCATCATCCCTCCTTCAAGCAAAATGGGAAAGTGATGCGAGACGGGGCCTTCCAAAATCCGGAGCTTGATTCCATTTAATAAATGCCTCTTCAGAGACCAAAAACCGGTCTAATTTTACCTTCCGATTTGTGTGGCTCGCTCCTCTTATTTGTCCAAGTAAAGTAGGTTCCAGGGCCTTTGATATCAACCAGGTTAAGGGTCTGGATTTGGGCAATCAAGAACCGGTCCCCTGGATCCAAAACTGGGGCCCCACCTTCCTGATCCCGAATAGACAATTTGGCATTAAAATCCCTAGCTAAGATCCAGTCAAACACTTCCCGGGAGGATCTCATATTGTGTACAACATTCCATTGGAGCCGCTGGCCATCAAAGCATTGAGCCCCATAGAAGTTTGTAATGAGAACATGATCAGCTGTGACATTATTTCTAAACAGAGAAGTTAGAACACCCCTCCAAGCTATGTGTTCTAAAGCTGTCCAAACCTGAGAGTTCCAGAAAGTGACAATCCCCCCCGAGGCACCCTGAGCAGCCACATCCATATAACCAGCACCCCGCCATATTCTGTTGGCAGTCTTGCACATAAGATCTACTGACATTTTGGTCTCCTGGAGGAGCAAAAAGTCTGTTTTACATTTTCCTAAAAGTCTTTGAACAGCAGATTGATGGGTTCTGCTGTTTAAACCCCTAACATTCCAGGATTGAATAATCATTGAGAACCTTGAGAGCAGTAGGACTCAATGGACCTCACCAATCCTCCATTGATCAGCTTATCTCCTTGCACTACCAGTAGATCCTTATTGGATTTTCTGCCTGCTCCTTGGGAAGTACTATTTTTAGACCTCTTCTCCACCTGGGTAATCCCAAGAACCGGCCTTTCCCTGTTCTTTTCAGAGCTTCCCATAGTAACATCCTTGATAACCGGCTGTGCTGGGGAGTGGATGACCAGTGCCCCTGAATTCTCTGGCAGCAAAGTCCCAGGGGATTCCATTACCTGTTCTAAGACAGGGGTAAATGATGGAGAAGCCGGGGAGTGAATGTTAGTATCCTCAACATTCCCATCCACTCCCTCCATAACTTGGTCCTCTTGATCCACTAGGGATTTAAAGATTTCATACCGATTGGTTGACTTAAGTTGTGCATGCTCCTTAGAATTTTTCTTCTTATTTTTCCTTCGCTTCGGAAGTTCAAAACCATCTTTCTGGAGACCAGAATCCTGAGGAATACTAGATGGTTCTTGGACAAGGGTAAACTTACCCACTCTGGAGCGGTTTGGATTTCCAAGCGGAGCCTCCACTTTTGTGTTCAGGGTATTTGGACAGAACCTCGCCAGATGGCCGTGCTGATGGCAGGCTCTGCATCTAAAAGGAAGGGCCTCATAATCTAACTGTTGTATCCAGGTAAGCCCTGTCAACTCGAGTTCCACCTCGGCTGGTAAAGGCTGGCTAATATCCATTTCAACACAGATCCTAGCGAAGACAGCTGTGTTTCCCTCTATAGTATCTCTGGAGACTCCTATAAACCTGCCTAATGAATTACCAATCATTTCTAGAACCTGTTCCCCCCAGAACTCCATAGGAAGAGCATACAGCCGGATCCAGACCGGGACTGCCGTAGGTTCAATACGAGGGTCAAAACCCACTCTCCAAGGTTGGACAAATAACCCAGCTGGGCCATGGTTCCTTTTCTCAGATTCAAAAGCTCTGTTTCTATCTGCTAAAGAAGAGAAACTAATAATGAAATATCCATTACTAATAGGCCATAAGGAGTACTCACCTAGTGGCTCCCAATTTTGTCTAACCCAGGTGTGCAGAAAGTTCAGAGTGGGACGGATACCCATGAATTTGCAAATCGGGTCGTGATGAGCACGATAGGAGATTGTGTCTTCGACCAGTTTTGGTTCTATAATAATCTTTGGTACGGAAGTTGATTGCGGAAGGCAACCGTTAACTCGGTGTGTGGAAGCACCCTTGCCGGCGTTCTTGAGTAACGTACGAAAAGCAGTCCTCTGCGCTTCACCAGTGGAGGGCGAGGGGTTTTCTTTCAGCATCTCAGCGTATGAACTCTTTTTTCCGGCGAGAAGAGGCGGAGGAGACCCCATCGGGCCCTCCCGGAACGGCTTACAAGTCTTCAGAGTAGTGCAGAAACAATCAAACAAAGGCTCTGGGAAGATCTGTCGGGCCAGAGGCCCTCGAGCAGTGCCCGACGCCGGTTCAGAAGTTTTCCCGCCAAATCGCCAGAGCTCGAAAACCGTTCACCCCCCGATTGTTCCTGGGTTTAAAATATTTTTGAGATCTAATTTCCATTTGGATTTGAGTGGGAGAAGACATATTTCTTGGGAACCACCCCTTGCAGGTTGGATTAAACTCAATTTCTATGGGACCTCCAAGGGTAACCCAAGAGAGGTAGGTGCAGGTGGTTTAATTCAAAACAACAATGAAAAACTCCTTCTCACCTTTGCTAAGAAGCTAGGACCTCAATCGAGTCATTTTGTTGAAGCTCGTGCTCTCTTCCAAGGGATTTCTCTATTGAGTGGCTTCGAGCAAAGTAAGGTCATCATTGAGGGTGATTCCATTAATATCATAAATCTAGTGAAAGGTTCTCAAACTCCTAGTCCTTTTATCGCTAATATTATTTTTGAGGCAAAAATAATCCTTCAGGTCTTTGAGGATGTGGTTGTCAAGCATGTGTACAAGGAAGGTAATAAATCAACTAATTTTTTGGTAAATTTGGGGTTGAGCCAGGATGGTCTAACTATTTTGAGAGAGGATTTTTTACCAGGTATCAATGATTCAGAGACTAGAGGTATCTCTGCTAAGCTAGGGATAGGCGGGTCATCTTTTGGAGGGCCCTAGTAAGGACAACCCAAACATCAACAAACAATAATGGTCGAGGGCCTATTTTTTTATGGGTCTTTCTAAGTTTTTTTTGTTTTTGTTTCGGTTGTTTTCTATGCATGGGTGCCCCTACGTGGGTTGATCTATATGGGTTATGGGGGCTGGTTGTAGACCATCTAGTCTTCCTTCTGTTTGTCTATTTTTTTGTGTCCACCCTGGTCGTGGTTGTGCTGGTTTTCCCTACGTGAGTTTTGGATGTTGGTCTTTGTTTAGCTTGCTAACATCCCTCTCCTTAATAGGGTGTTAGTTGTTCCTTTCATAATAAGGTTCAGGGATCCTTTCAAAACTCCTTTTAAGTAATCAAAATAAGTAAAACATGTTAAGTGGTCAATCAATGAGAAGGACTACATAATTTTTTGGTCTAATGTTTGGTTGAAGCTTTGTCCTTTTATTTGTAGTTTAAGATGGCAATGCTTTGCTCTAGGCTGTTTAGCTTATAGAGTTTCAAAAGTAAAAAAATTATTTTTGTGTGGGCAACAATTATAGATATTAAATATCTATTAGCAAATTGATTGAATTTAATCTTTAGTTTAGTTTGATTGGTTTATTTAATAGTTTTAAAATTGTCAAATTGTTTATATATTTTTTAATTCAAATCTTAGTTGAATATATTTGTTTTCAATAAGCTATATGTGGCTTCCATTGTTGGCCACTTCCATAAAAATACCAAAATATTACATTTGTTAATAAGCCAATTAAATCATTATCTAACTTACCCTTTTATCAAAGATATTCTTCATTTCTTTTTTACCAATTATATTCTTCATTTTTTTCAATATGTTTTGTTTTTGCTACCAACTCCTCATTTCTATTAAGAGATAAAGTTTCACTTTGCTAGTGAATTTCTAAATTTTTAGTTTTATCAAGATAAAAATCAACACCATGATTGACTAAATTATTTGCTATCCAATTTTCTTTTCATGTTGATAAGAGATTTTCTTCAACAATCATTGATGAACATCAACAATAGTGTTATTTTTTATCCAATCCCACATCCATTTTTGTTGATAGCATTAATGTTAATTCGTGAATCCCCTTAAATTGAAATATATTTTCTTTCTTTTTTAATTGGAATTTTAATCCTTGTAAGAAGTGTCCTAACATCCACGTAGTTAATAATTGAAGTTCCATATTATTTTGAGTAAATGAGAGAATTTTGTCTTTACTGTTTTGAAAAACATCACATTCACCAACCCTTTTTTTAATTAATTTTTGAAACACCATTACAAGTAGTTTTTGTCTGCTTGTGCAGCACAATTAAGGAAAGTCTTAGGTGTTGGTAGAGGCTGATCCAGGTTTCATTGCCCCTATGTCTTGCAGATACAAGGTGCAGTTGGGAATGTCCTATTTGCTAGTAAAGGCCGACAAGGCTCCATTCCTCATGTGCCCACCATGTTGATACCCAAATGGTTGTCTTTTATTCCCCTATTGACAAGTGTAGCTCTCGGCCTTACGAGGTGTCATGGGTGGAAGGGGATTGCCGAGTCCTATGTGTTTATCGTAGGGGTTTATCACACTAACCATAAAATTTGAAATCCACACCAGGTACCTTACTAGTAAGTTCCCTCAATCCTCGGAAGGGGGTTCGGGGTTCAAGCCTGGCGACCTGCATCGGATACAAAAAAAACCCTCTGGATAGCCTGAGGGGTATACCCGGATGGGACAGGCCCCATGGAACGGAAAGTCCTGGCCCCAGGGAATACGGGGAATGGTTTTCCTTAACATAAGGTTTGTTCCAGAGGGCTAGATGGATTGGTAAGTGCTTGTCTGACTAGGAATTTACCAGAAAGACACCCAGGTTCAAACCTCGGGGCAACCTATTTGCAAAGGTAGTAGTCTGATCTGAATCCTCTCAGTGTCAAACCAACAATGACGGTACAAATCCTGACCAACTAGTGGTCCTCTTCACACCGGGTCAACAATAACGAAGTGGAATAGGTTTGATAGAAGCAGCCCCTGAGGTTTGAACCTTGTACTTGTCAATTACTAAAAATAGTGTGGTTGTGACCAATCTCCTATATAACCCAAAAAAACTAATTTTAATAAACCGAGCTTCTAAATATATTTATTGATTACAATTGAAACAAACCCTTTATTTTAATATGATGATATTTTAATATCATTATCATAAATGATGGTCCATATATTAAACCTTATAATCAAAAGTTTAGATGAAAAAGCGATGAAGCTGCTAGAAATACCTCATCAAAAATCACCTCTTAGAACCCAGCGTTTCAGCTTTTTAGACCCTCCAAAAAAACTACTTGCAAATTTCTTACCACATTTAACTTGCGAGCCTTTGTTCGTAAACTAAATATGAAATCCACGTCGGCAGGACGAAAACCAGAGAAAAAAATATAAGGATAAATCGTCACATCTTTTAAGTGATAGAGTTTGCGAAGCATTTCTGAGTTTGTGGTCAAGTCACGCCACCTCATGGACTCTTTCCGTCAGCCATCTTTGTTCCTGTTTTGAAAATGAAAATGCAGGGTGCAGATCCCATGTCAGAGGATCGGTTAAAATTTTCAGTGGTACAAGTAGACGTTTTAATAAAATTTTGGTGTCGTGTTTTTTTTTTTAACTTTATCTCGTTTGAAATAACTTAGAACTGCACAAAGCTGCAGCAAACTTCAAATATAACGTGGTAGCTCTATAATGTCTTTAATAGCGCTTTATGACGGGACTCCAAATTCCAAAGGGCGCCTTGCTCAGCTGTTGGGAACTCCCTATTCTCGTTAAACATATTTCTTTTATTATATATATATATATATATATATATATATATATATTTAGAATTTTATTGTAATATATATATATATTTTTTGAATTTACATGGTGGAATAGGTAGCCGCCACACAGATCTTCGCGCAGTCCGTCTCACACAGATCTTCGATCGTTATGTAATTGATTTTTTTTTTTAATTAAACATCGTTTACAAATATTTACAAATATCACCTTGGTTCGAGCAACTGCCATTATACTAAATATTTACAACAGGAATCGACTTCACAACCACATGGATGATAATAACTAGACAACTGCCATTATACCAAATGCCATTTGGCTTATGTAATTAATTTTAGTTTATAGCAAGTTATTAAAATTATATATTAGTTATTAAATTTAAGTTGTTATTAAATTAGTTATTGATAAACTAGTTTAGAGTATGATTAAAATTATATATATATATATATATATATATATATAGGAATATGAGAATGTTTACAAATTACATCAACAACCACTTTCAAGGGGTTTGAACACAAGACCACTTAAGAAACAACCATCATCTTAGCCACTAGGACAACCAATTAAAATAATATATTGAATATAAAGTATAATTTTTAAATGATTTGTATTTAGTTTTTTTTTTTATTTGGTTAATGTGAGAGATTCATACGGTTTGAGTAGTCTTCTCTCAACCATGATCCTTGTAAAGTTGAGAGCTATGTTTATTAATAAGGAATTTAACGTACAACCATCACACACCCACCCCTTAGACACACATCCACACGAAATTTGCGTTTGTCCATGGAGGACATAATTTTTATTTAATTAAATACATAAAATTAATAATATAGAAGATGTTTAATATATTGGAGATTATTATATATTAAAGTTAATATTTAGGTAATTCACTCTTTTCTAGAAGTGTTTTAGTAATTTTATAAGTTTTTACCGGGGTGCTAAAGCCTTTATTTGTGGTATATAGCTCTTCTCTTTTTATATTTACTATAAAACTTTATATATATTATTTTAATATTAATATATAATAGATTTTTAATTTTATTATTTTAAATAAATTTATATTAATAATTTTATTATTTTATATTGTATTTTAATATATTTATATTTTTTGTGAGTCAAGAACGAGCATAAATTAATAACAAGTTTTACTTTTTTCTTTCAGATCTTTTAAGAATTCAAAAAATAAATGATTTATACTAGGAAAAACTAGGTAACATAAAAGGAAAGTTGTATTTAAAAACTTTAATTAGAAGTAAGAATGTCCTAGTTAGAAGTATGGATGCTCAAAGTGAAGACAAGAAAAAAAATAAATATTCGACAAGTTCAATTCAAGTAGTGGATCCAAAAGTGGTTTTCAAGGATGAGATTATTGAACATGATATAATATTTAAGTTTAATGGGTATTAACAAGGGTTTTTGAAGATTCAAAATTGGATCAAATGGAAGTGAATTTTGAATTCAAATTACTCCATGACTTTTTATCCGATATTTAAGAAAAAACCTATTAAAAAGTTTCCAATATGGATTAGGATTTTTAGAATTCCATATCAACTTGTCAATAATGATATTTTGAAGAATATTGATAAAAACCAAGGAAATTCATCTAGGAGGAACCAAGGTTGCAAATCAGTTCAACACTCAAAAGTGCTTAGTTGAATACAAGAATTTGGCCAAGGAAGGTAGTTAGACAATGAGTAGAAGTGCCAAAATTGAAATTTGACTAAGGCATTAAAATTTGGCACATAAATGCAAATGATCAAACTTTTGATATAACTGAATCAATTATAAAATTAGCATTTCAAGCATCCGACATAGCTGAGTCTCAAAATTGATTAAGGTAGGAGAGTTTGAAATTCTACTACAATGCTGAACTCAAATTTTGGTTGAGTATGAGAAGCAACCAAACTTTTAAGGTGATGAAATTATTAAGGCTTATAAAATATCCAACACCTAATGCATCAAAATAAAATTTGGTTGTGTCCAAATGAAGATTCAGTGTCCGACATTAGGAAAACCCTTATTGGATGCAAAATTTGGTTAAATGTCAAATATGGTCATAATTTTTAAGACGTTGATGTCATCATAAGTAGTATAAAAGTTTAACACAAAGTAAGGCCAGGGCCAGAGATAAAATATTCTAAGGCATGAAGCTCGACATTAGAAGGTGAAGGAGTTTTTAAAGTAGGAGCATTTTTTGGCATCCAGCAACATGCAATGCAAAAATGAGTATGTAGAAGGTGGCAAGACCTTTTAGATGATGATGTCTTCAAGGTGAGCATAAAATTCCAACATCCAATAAGGTAAATTGAAGGTTTGGTTAAGTGTTGGATGAAGGTTGAAATGTTCAAGCAATTGATATCATCAAAAATACCAAAACATTTGGCATTAAGAGATAGTTGTCTGACTTCAAATTTAGCTAGGGCAAAATGATTAGCACAAAAGAAGTTAGCCTCACACTGCCATACCTTGCAGGAAGTTTTCTCAACAAAATTCATACATGTCAACCAATTTCCTAGTATTGTTGCTGTTAAAAAGAGCAATGGCCAAAGGTTCCTCCATCACACACCTATCCCTACACAACTAGCTCAATATAGCAGAAAGGAATGGAAAAATATAGACCTATCAAAAGGTGCTCAAAATTTGATGACACAAGACACAAGCCTACTTCTCAAGAGAAATTTGGGCCACACACATAAGTAAAACATGCTTAGAGTAGTTAAGCACAATTGTCTCAATGCAACATCCATTCCCTACACTCACTCTAATAGGAGTGCAAAAAATTTCCACATAATAATTCTAAGCCTAACAATATGCAATGGAAAACTATATATACTTAAAATGTAACCCATTTCAAGGGTTGTCTCTTTAGCTTTTATAATTAAACAAGTTATATGATTGAATTCTATACACCTCTTAATGAAAATTGAAGTGTTGTTTGGATTCTATTTAAAAATGTTGTAGAACATGTATGTATGTTGGTTTCCTTTTAAAGGATTTTTATTAAAATTGAATGAACAATGTATTTAGTTGAGTTATTATGTTATCTAGATTTCTCCCTAGATTGTTGTTAATTCAATCCTAGAATGCTCAATTGTGTATATGCTTATTTAATTAATGTTTTGTAATAGTTGATGATGGTTGCTCTATTAGGTAATTTAATCTAGTTAAGGAAATGAGACTCTCATGCTCTTATGTCTCTTGATGTTGCTAAATCCCAACCATTTAAAGTCCTAGCTTTTAACCCAATGCATTCCTTTCTTTTTTTTGGAAACCCTTTTGTTAGTTTAGCTAGTTTAATAAGAATTCACCTACTCTAAAAGTTGATCCAAAAGAAATTCTACGTCTTCAAATCTTGATTGAGGTCTTGAGGGTGCAACTCATCCACTTAGGTAGATTCTGAACCAAGAGTTTTTAGCATGCTTGATGGGACACAATTTTATAAATTTTGTTTTAATCACCTGAAGGATCCAAGATCTTGGTGAATGGTCTTGGGCTCATAAGTAGAGAATGTATATTCACTTGGTGACTCTATTAGTTCAAAGAACCAAGAAGACTAAAATATCTGCTGGTAAAATAATCTTAGAATAAATTTGTAGTAAGATCATAAATCTCATTGTGCAGCAACCACACGACTTTGTGAGTATGGTAATATATCATTCCAAGCCATGGTGGGGTAGAATTTTCCAACATGGAATAGTTCTAGACCCATTAATCTCTTAGACCTTCATGAGATACTCCAAATTGCATTGAAGGCTTTACTTATTTATGACAATAATGGGAAAATTGCTTATGAGCATTGTCAAGAGATTACTACTTTGGTCACCCTATATAATATTCAATTTGAAGATGTAATGGTTAGACTTCTCATGTTATCCTTTTGAGGTAAGGTGCTACAATGGTATTACTCCTTGGAAGATAATAGTGTAAGGACCTAGGTGGACCTAGCTAAACCCTTCATATTAGAGCATGATGACCTAAGGGACCCATTCTTGTTATTCTCAGTTTTCCTCCATATAAAGACATCCTCTTGAAAGCATCATCAATTTCAATATCTGATTTACAAGAACCTAGAAACAAATTTCTCAACGGATAAAACCTTCACATGATCAAGATTATATATATTACATTCATGCTATGAGCCTAAACCTAATCCTTATAATTCAATAGTCCAATGAAAAACATTTCCTCAAATATTTCAAGTAGATATTAGTGTAGAAAATATGCTCATATTAGTTGGAAAGCTACCACCCTAAGCCCTGATGTTGGGAACTCCTAAAGTTTAGTAGACAAAGCCACAAGTTCCACTCCCAACATAGTTATAAATATTTCTTGAGTCACACTCCACATATTTTGTTATGACAAGAGAAGTGTCCATTGTCACCACCTTAGAGTTTTGAACAACTTCAGATTTGAGACATGTGATTTAGTGCTTGACCAATAAATCCAATATGGTGGAGCAACAAAGAATTGAAGTTGGATATAATACATATCCTCAAGATGAATATTTATTAGAAGATCAACTTATGCACATTGGAGAAGTAGGTGAGCAATATTTTCATGTCATCAAAGATCAACATTAGAGATTACAACTTAATATTGTCAAGCTTAAGGGTCTAATAACTTATATTCATTATTGTATCGCTCCAAATTTTTCGCACCCTTACCTTCAGGCTAAAGGATCCGTGCCCGGAAGGAGGATGGGAAAAGGATGGGACAATACCTCGGACTGAGAGGCCCTTTGAAGGTCCCGCCTCTCGGGGGAGGTGTATAAGGGTGAATTTTCGACGGATGGTGGGTTCACCAGGAAACGTTTAGTGGCAGTCTCCACGCCTAGGTTGGGAATGTGTTTGATGTGTTCAATTTTACATTTAATCATTCAAATTCCTAGGTTTGGCCAGATGAATCTAAATTGTTCTATTATGAAAATGCAAATTAAATGAAGACAAAAAACAGATTTAGACAGAAAACATAGAGAATAATTAAGTGAAGAAATCCATACCTAGTTTCGGATGTCTGATGGAGATTCTAATTTTTGAAGCGATCAAGATCGTCTAGAATTTGACAGAATCGTCTCCGATCTGACGGGATCGTCCGAGATCCGACGAATTCATCGGACGAATTCATCGAGACACTGCAATCGGAGAAATAGATGCAAAATACTAGAAATGCAGCTATTCCAACGGAGGGCAATGATGTAGAATGATAGTAATAATGTTAAAACAATAATAACAAACAAAAACACGAGTGCATTACAATGATTTAATGACAATTTATGATTTTATTATGCATTAAAGCTATATGGGTGAACTCCAAGATGCAAGAATAGCAGAAAATAATAATAAAGCTGACTAGATGCGAGAATAAAACAGAGAGATGAGAAGAGAAAAATGCAAACTACGGGCAGTAATTGCCCCCAATGTTGACTGCAGTCGAAATCATCTCGGATTGGTACGAAATCGTCTCGAATTGGATAGGATCGTCTGCGACGATCTGAGCTTGCTCCGGTTGAAGAATAACAAAGTTCCTGCAAACAAACTTAGAAAAATATGAAAACAAATGGTGATTTAAGATGGTCTAATGCATGTAGAACTCGTGTTACAGGAAATTTCAGCCAGGGGATGTCAAGGGGAGGGCCTAAGATTAAATAGGCTTAGGAGGGAGGTTGGGAGGTTGGAGATCATCCCATTTTGGGAGATCTCCAACGGGGGAGGTCTCTAACGGCGCAGACACGCTTCTGCCCAGATTAGAGACGCCATTGAAACATAAGCTAATTATGAAAAATTAGTTTTGGGACGAAATCGGTTGGACGTTCTGCTCCAGACGAAATCGTCCGATCTGAGGCGATATCGTCTGATCGAAGACGATATCGTCCAACAGATGAAACAAACTCTAAAAATGGCATGAAAAATGAGGAAACGGGCAGCAGGCGGTTTGGGAGCGGTTTTGGGGTTAAAATTTGAATTTGAATTATTACTAAGGTAATTTTAATTATTTGCTAAGGTTTATTGCGCCAATTTTAGGGTGCTACATTTTGCCCCCTCTTTAGCGAATTTTTCTGAAGAAAATGCGTTAAAGATGAGTTCTTCTCGATTTACGAGAAAGCAAAAATTATTCCCATTTTTAGGCGACGATTCTTGGTCGAATCGTACGACAACTTACTATGGTGCCCCCTCCGTGTTTTTACCCAAATCGAACGTTTGAGGTAAAAACGCGAAAAAGCAAAATTTTTAAAATGTTGTTAAGTGTTTTTGAATAAAATTAAGAAAAATAGGGAAAAACCCTAATTCATTATTACTGTTCATTTTTTGGTTTCTGGAGCTCTTGCAAACAAAATGGTCGAGACAGCGCACAGATCGACAGAGGTCCGATGCGGGCTACGGGTAAGGGTCCAAACTTAATGTAGAATGCTTTAATTTTGATTTTGTTATGGTTTTTAGATTAATTTTAAATGATTTTTGAGCATCGCGGCCATTTTTGGGCCGTCGACGTCGTCGGGACGAAATCGTCTCGATATCGTCGATTTCGTCCAAGGGCAAAATCGACGAAATGGGGACGATTTCGTCAAATAAGGGACGATTTCGGCTTGCAAAATCAGAGACGAATTTGCTCAAATTGAACTTGTGTTACTTGCATTTTTAATCACTTGTTTTATTAATGATTTTTATTGTTTTGTTGTTTATGTTGCAAAGAGGATTATTAAAGAGCAAGAAATGGAAATACGACGGGCTGAGGGATGACTTGGCCGCTCTATCTCAGCGAGAGCGAGATCAGCTGACTCAGGTCAGCTTGTAGCATGTGGCAGATATGCCACAGGTTTCTACGGATATGGGGCTATTGACAGCCCTAGCGAGAGAGGTGGTATCCGGGTTCTTCCTATTTTCGGTTATCGACAAGGGAGATGACTCCCACACTGGAGGATGTATGGAGGATTTTGAGGATCCCCATACAAGGATGGCTAATAACTCTCATGGCCAATCGGGGCCACGCGATGATGCGACTATGCGGAGATCCGAGCTTCGCCCTGGAGAAGGGCGGAGTGAACATCGAGTCGCTATGCCAGATGCCGGGGCATCTAGACCGACACAAGTTTTGGCTGGGGTTGTAGGTGGTCTGCTGCTATGCCATCAGAGTGGATGCAGAGTACCATGGCTACTGATAGATGTGGTCTATGATATGAGAGACCATGGGTACAGGTTTGCTTGGGGGAGTTTTGTACTATGCCGATTGTATAGGATCTTACATGGGGTCGTATACAAGGGCGATCGATGTCTGGTTATGACATCACTACTACAGGTTTGGTGTTGGGAGCACATCACGGTGCGAAGGCCGGTAGGGCTCCCACTAACAGGGATTGATGGGGAGAGGCCCCGAGCTTTCTACTGGTGGCTCCGAAGAGGGTCACAGCGACGGATAGATCTGCCAATGTCCCGGAGACTACTTGACGACCTCGTCTCCGACCAGATCACCTGGAGGCCTTGGAGAGATCATCCGAGGGTGGGCCGAGGATGGACAGGAGCTGGCTCGCGTTAGGCGAACCTGTTGGCTGAGGATGGAGAGGGGAGAGGTGGAGCTCCACCGCTACGACCGAGTTTTGAGGCGGTTCGGTCTACGGAGGGGATCCCATCTCTCGGAGACTACGAGTTTTCTTGGACTATCCGGGATAACACTACGATTAACGGGGCTCTAGATATGCGGCGCTTCTGGAGTCAGGATGCAGATGATGCCCCCATTCAGCCAGTGGATGGGGACGACGTTGGGGTAGCCGACGGCTATGATGCCTGGTACACAGGCATCCGCCCTCCTCGGATGACGAGGGCTTAGGGTCCGATTCATGCAGTTGTGCGTCGGATGGGGAGGCGGCGCCAGGCGGCCATGGAGGCGACACAGGGTCACGGTGGGAGAGAGCAGAGGAGGCCACAGGCTCAGCAGAGGCCATGGCAGCGGGAGAGGAGGGAGGAGAGACCCCCTTCTCCATGGAGAGAGAGGCCACCATCGCCCGATAAGGGCAAGGGTGTGGACACAGGAGAGAGTAGTGAGATGGCTACTCTCCGGGCGGAGACTGTCCGTCTCCAGGCACAGGTGTAGACTCTACAGGATGAGGCTACATGCCATCGAGCTGAGGCTACATAGCTCAGAGATGAGGTTGCACGCCTCAGAGCATGGAGCGGAGGGGCGAGCACTCGGGACCTAGCACGGGCTATTGCCCAGGTCACATTCTATCAGACGCTATACCATCATATGGTGCCAGAGGGGCAGAGGTTACCGCTGTCGACCCATATTGCGGAGCCTGTCATGATGAGGTCATCGAGGACATCATCACGATCAGAGTCCAGGACTCATAGCACCACACGGACTACGATGGGGCCACCTCGTCCACCTCGGGGTGGGGGAGGAGATGAGGCTGAGAGCTCGAGGGGTTCTCGAGGCTAGCTACTACAGATTGCACTGCACAGATTGATACATAGTGCTTATTATTATTTTTGATAGAGGATTGAGTATGCCGAGGTACAGATTGTGGCATACCAATCTAGTTTTGAGATGATGTAGATGTTGTTGATATATATATAGATGAGATATTTTTGATCATATGACTTGTCTTATGTATTTGTATGATGCTTTAATGTTTTGGTGTGATTAATTTGATGATTCATGTAATTATGTCGTTTGGAAATATTATGGTTTGAATGTCATGCTTTTAAAATTTAAATGAAATAATCTGATGTAAACAAATTGGTTGTTTGTGGGATAATTTGATAAAAATAAAAGGGGACTTTTAACAATAATTTCAAAGGACATTGTCGCTATTATAGACCATTTCATGGAGTCGCCGCTCACTCGGTCGTCAAGCTAATCCTGGTATAGAAATATTGCTAAAAGTAAAAGAGTGCTTAAGAGACTGTCTTAAGACTTTGTTGTGATGATGCAAATGATGATGATGATGATGATTTGTTTTCAGATTTCCATGAAAATATTATGCATGAAATATTTTAAAATGATTTTGCTAGGCATAAATTCCTAAGTGTGATAAATTTTTTGGATAATTCCCTAGGAATTATACCATCATTGCAAAATTTGAAGTTTGACATAATGACATGAAATAGAATAAGTGTTTGTTTGTTTTAAAGCATAATTGTGTAACATAATGATTTAAGTCACATATTTTGATGCTTTTAAATAAATGGAAAATAAAATTGGTACAATGGTTTGCGCTAGGCATAGAATATTTAGGTATAGACTTATACCATCATCGCGAAATCCAAAGAAGAAAATAATATAATAGTTTTATTGCATGGTTGATTTTTAATTTTTGAAAATAGTCAGAAAATATGAAGATGAGGACTTGCGCTAGTCATAAAATTCCAATTTTGGTTTTGGAACTATACCATCGTCGCGAAAGTCAAAAGTTATATATAAATGTAACTTGATTGCATGTTTTTGAAAATGATTTTGATTTTTGATAATGCATGTAGTTGTCTTTATACTAAACAGCTGTTCTTCAAAGAAGAAAATGAATTTATTCCAAACAATTTGCAAAAATATTTCAAAGTATCTTAAAGACAAAAGTTAGATTTATAAGGAATCCCATGTGCGTATGTGAGTTCATTACCAATCTTGATTTATCATAATGATACACAAAATCTCTCAAATACAAATGTGTGTGCAATTGCATTGTTCATTTACCAGTTTTGAGCAAGATAATTTGATACAAGTGATTTGAATGAACCAAATAAGTGTTCATTAACCATGATTTAGATGCATATAACCATACCGGACTACTATGTAGGTCGGGTTATCAAGAGCTAGCTAATCCATAAGCAGACATAGGTCTGTACAAAAGAAGGTCGCTAATGTGACAGACATATCACCACGCTAGGAGTTACCCAAGGCCAAGCGGGTTGGGCACAAACCACCTGTTATGGGGCTTACCTCACAGTTTTCGAATAATTGAGAATTCCAGGGATTCAAACTCATCAACCCTTCTTTTCTTTTCAATGGGTAGGGAAAGGGATTTTATTGCTTTTTGCTTTTGCTTTTCTCTTTCTTTTCTCTTTTTGTATTTTTGCTTTTGTATTTGAGATAATGCTGAAATAACTTTTTTTTTTTCTCTTTTTCTTGAACTTTTCTTTTCTTCCTATGCTAGGGATACTTGCTCGGATTAGCTGTAGAGCAAGGGATTTTTATTCCGGGTAGGGGTGAGCTTGTCCTTTTGCCAATTCTCAAAGATTCTAGACCATGTGCATGATAGGATAGCAGGGGAAACTTTTCGCTCAAGAAACCACTTCTACTATGTAGCATAGCATGGACATTACAAATATAATCATTTTATTGTGGAAGGATGTGCTTGGTTTAAGTAAATAACAAGATCAATTCTCTATGCTCAAACTTTATTTAATTAAATTTTGTGGACTTTGATATAAGAGAGATTAGTAATCATGCCAGATAAAATCAAGATATTTATTTTTGTGTTTGTGATAGTGAGGGATTCCAAATAAATGCTAATTTATCCAAAAATAATTTGAAAATATAACTGCAATACTTGAAGAAGAAATATATACAACAAATATTTTTGAGGAGTTTGATGATCTTGACTCTCTCTTTCTTCTTTATTTTTTTTTTTGGTTTCAAAAGAGTCAATAATATTGTTGTTTTTACTTTTTATTATTTTGTTTGTTTTTGTTTAAACATTTATATATATATTTTAAAATGAGACAACATGCAAAATATGTACAAATGATGAAATGACCAAATTTTATGCGTAATATCGCTTAAGATGCATAATATTCATAGGTTCTTTTAAATATTTACCATCTAAGGTAGCTAATTTGTATGCTCCTCGATTCAAATTTAGCGAGTGATAATATATGGTCCAAGCCAGTTGGGCTCAAATTTACCTTTAAGGTCTTTAGTTGCATTAGTATTTTTTTTATTTTCTTTTAAAACAAGGTCGCCGACCTCAAAGGATCGATGACGAACTTTCTTGGCATATGATCTTTTAAGCTTGTTTTGGTAGGCACGAAGATGCTCCAAAGCATTGATGCGCTTTTCATCTAGGAGTTCCAGTTGACTGAGTCTGCTAGCTCGATATTCATCTCCTACTTCGGTATCTTGAAGTAGTAGAGCCAAAGAAGGAACTTCTAATTCAAAGGGAAAAACAGCTTCAGTGCCATAAACCAAGACAAAAGGTGAAGTACCTGTGGGAGTTCGAACACTAGTTCGATAGGCCCACAAAGCTGGATATAATTGAATGTGCCAGTCGCGGCCAGATTTATTGACCAATATTTTAAGAATTTTGATTAAGGTTTTGTTAGATGCTTCTGCTTGACCATTGCCCTGAGGATAATAGGGAGTGGACCAGCGATGTTGAATCTTATATTTTTGGCATAACTTCTTAACATCTTTATTTTTGAAACAAGTTCCATTGTCTGAGATGAGATTTGCAAGAATTCCGAACCTACAAATAATTTGATTAAAAATAAATTTAGAGACTTGTGTTCCAGTGCAGGAAGCTAAAGGCATAGCTTCAACCCACTTCATGAAATACTCATTTGTGTCCATCAGATGACACAGGATTAATTTTACCAATAATGTCTAAGCCCCATTTTGAAAAGGGCCAAGGAGATGAAATAGCCTGCAGCTCTTGTGCAAGCGCATGGACAAGGTCAGCATGTTTCTGGCACTTGTCGCAATGGCGCACATAATCATGTGCATCATTTTCCATGGTAGGCCAAAAGTAGCCTATCCTAAGGAGCTTTTTAGCAATGACACTACCATTGAAGTGTCCTCCACAAGATCCATCGTGGGCTTCACTTAAAGCTGATTTGGATTCTTCTAGATTCAAACATCTCAATAGGATACCTTCAAAAGATCTCCTATATAAAGTATTGCCAATTATTACAAATCGACTTGCTCGTCTACGTAATAACCGACGTTGGTTTCTATTAGAATTGGTGGGGGAAAGTCCCATTTTGAAGAAAATCAAATATATCCGTATACCAAGGTTCAGGAGTAGTTTCATTGATTAGAAACACATCCAAAGGTTCTAAGCATGACTTATTTGAAGCGGGTTCCTGGAGTCGACGAATAATGATGGTGGCATATTCGTCATCTAACTCCAAGGGCAGAAGCGATGCAGCTGCGGCCATAGCATCAGCTGCACGGTTGCTAGTTCACGGAATAGCTTCCAAAGTGACTTTATCAAACAAGGATAACAATTGCAAAACATATGCTTTATATGGGCGCAATTTATCATCTCTGGTCTGATAAACTTCATTAATTTGGTTTATAACAAGTTGAGAATCACCAAAAACTAGTAGGTGTTTAATTTTTAGCGCCAAGGCAGCTCGTAATCCAAGGATTAGAGCTTCGTATTCAGCAGTATTATTGGTGCAAGCAAATGTTAATTTAAAGGACAAAGGTATAATGTGTTTTTGTGGAGATATTAAAATAATACCTGCACTAGCCCCACTCATGCATCGGGCTCCATCAAAGTATAAGGACCATTGTTCAATATGGTCTGCCTCTAATTGAAGGCATTCATCGGGAAACTCAATGATGAGGGGATGGGTAGACTCTAAGGGTGCAGCAACTAATTGATCTGCTATGATTTGACCCTTAATAGACTTTTGTCCTATGAACGTGAGTTCAAACTCGCTTAGAGCAAGAACCCACTTGGTTGTGCGACCCGATAAATAAGGTCGACTCATGAGATACCGCAAGGGATCATATTTAGCAATGACATACGTTTTTTGATTGAGCATATAATGTCATAGTTTCTGTGTAGAGAATACGAATGCTAGACATAATTTTTCTAATGCTGTGTAGCGGGTTTCATAACTGATGAGGGTTCTGCTAATGTAATAATTAGCACGCTCTCTTTTCTCATTATCAAGCTGAGCTAACATAGCTCCTAAGGCAAAATCAAAAGCAAAAATGTACAAGATAAAAGGACGATCAGATTTAGGCGGTGAAAGCACGGGTGGGTTAAGGAGGTATTGTTTGAGAAGTTCAAAAGCTTCCTTACATTCGTCGTCCCAATTAAAAGGGACATCTTTCTTAAGGAGCTTAAGAAAGGGACCGGTTTTGTCCACCAGCTTATCGATGAAGCGACGGATGGCTTGAAGCTTACCTTGTAAACTTCGTAACTCGAGAGATATTGGTAGGTGCGGGCATATCGGTTGATAGCCACAATCTTGAGAGGGTCGATTTTGATACCACGTAAAGAAACTAAAACCCCTAATAGTTTACCGGACTTGACTCCGAATATACATTTAGTTGGATTTAATCGAATAAGGTATTCTCTTAACCGATTAAATACTTTTCTTAAATCATCTAAATGATCATCTTCATTAATAGAGCGAGCTATAATATCATCTACATAATCATGTAAGATATCATGCATCATGTCGTGAAAAATATAAGTCATAGCTCGTTGATATGTTGCACCTGCATTCTTTAAACCAAATGGCATCACTTTCCAACAAAAGGTACCCCAAGGGGTAATAAAGGTTGTTTTAGCCTGATCTTCAGGAGCTATCTTGATCTGATTATAGCCAGAAAATCCATCCATTAGGGACATCATTCCACTCCCGACGGTAAAGTCAATGATTTGATCCATGTTTGGAAGAGGAAAATCATCTTTAGGGCATGCGGCGTTAATATCTCTAAAGTCTGTGCAAACCCTAACTTTGGTAGCTTCTTTCTTGGTGATTGGAACTACATTCGAGATCCATTCAGCATAATCAATAGCTTGTATAAAAACAACATTCAGGAGTTTTTCTAACTCCCCTTTGACTAGCAAGGCCACTTTGGGATGCATTTTTCTAAGTTTTTGTTTAACCGGTTTAGCATCCGGATGGACTACTAGATGATGCATGACTACAAAAGGGTCCAGACCTGGCATGTCTTCATATGTCCAAGCAAAGACATCTTCATAATCTTTAAGAAATGCAATGTATTCATTTTGTTTTTCTTGACTTAATTCTGATCCAATATTGATTAGGTGAGGATTATCCTCAGTTCCAATGTTAACTTTAATGACGTTTTCTACTTCCATGTGTAGATCTCTTTCAAAATTAGGTGGGGTGGGTGAGACGCCCAATTCTTGTAATTATTTTAAGGTTAAGTTGGATAATTCATCGTGAGGAGTCGTGGCCTCAAGCTGGGCTATAGTTGGTATAGAACCATCAAAATAAAAACCATTGTGTAACAACTCTTCAACGGAGACATCATGGAAGATATCTCCCTCCAACTCATCGTCGGATTCAACAATCAATTCAGGGTAAGCTATGGATAGCATATTGCATGTAAAGGGATTATTCTTTGGACACAAAGAATCTTGTTTATCTAGATAATCTTGATAACATATGAGTTGATCATTACCTTCAAAAGGGAAGGGTTGACCCTTACTAGGAAACAGGCCCACACCACATCGGGCGGGCCATGGTTCTACCTCGATAGGTTCTTTCATACCATTTTGGAAAGGTCCCAAGCCTTTCCCTTTATATCCCATTTTAAGCATTATAGGTTTAGCTTTAATATATTCATTAGCAAAATAGCATCGAGCATATCTATCACAATGCGTCTTGATGTTTCGGGGTATTCTTCCCCAATCATATCCTTTATAAATAAAAGCACAACTCCCGACTTGGTAAGTACTTCCCATAGGTTGTGGGAGGCCCAAAGTACGAGGAGATGGCGGCAAGTTATTTAAAAGAAGTGAATCTTGCATAAAAGCATTTGTTTTTTTTTATATTAAAATTTTAGATAAATCCGGTAAAAGCTCATCAAAAGAGCATAAGATGTAGAAGGATCATTCCCTATATCTTTAGATGTGGAAGGTATGATAGATGTAGATAATGTGGAGGTGTTAATAAATGGGTCTATAGGTTTTGAAATTATAGGGATGGAACATGAAGGATTGGTTGTGGATTTAAGATCCTGTTGAGGTTCTAGTGTGGTTTGTTCAGAAGATGGTTGAGGTAAATGTATAGGTGTAGATGATGGGGTAGATGATGTTATGGGTGTGTGTTTCACACGTTTAGATGAAAAATAAGAATTAGGATGTGTGGATGACAGAGCGGGGCAAAATTGCACTCCAACAGGTTCTGCAAAAGCACACATATCAAAGGGTCTAGGGTCACCATGGATAGTGACCAACCGATTTTTAAATTCAAATTTAACACACTGATGTAAAGTGGAGGGAACCGCTCGCATCGCATTGATCCAAGGGTGACCCAAAAGTATATTGTACGATGTTGGGCAATGTACAATAAACACGGTTGTATCTAGGGTTCGAGGACCAACTTGCAAGGGTATAGTAATGACTCCACACGTTTCTTGTGTCTCGTCATTGAAAGCTTTGATAATCATATCCATTTTTTTCATTTCATCACTTCTAAAGCCAAATATTTGGTAGAAGTCAAAAGTGCATATGTTTAAAGATGAACCATTATCAATCAAGACTCGTTTAACAGCTACATCTCCAATTAGGGCAGTAATATATAAGGGGTTATCCTTATGTAAACTATGTTGTGGGATGTCTTTATCCCGAAAGTCAATACAATCGACCTCTCGAGTGATAATAGTATTGGACATGGCTTCGGGTTGAATATTTTGAGGTACCATCATTTGGCTTAATGTGAGCATTAATTCATCCCTATGGATAGGAGAAGATCTTAACAAGTCCAAAAGGGAAATTTTGGCTGTAGTATTGGATAATTGTTCATTAATATTGTAAGGAGGTTTTGGTTGAACATTAGACATATGATTCCCTTTATTGGGATTTTTCAAAACAAATGGAGCTGATCCATCATTCTGAGTTTGATCTTGTTGAGAGTTTTGAGCCTGTTGTCTGGTAACAACTCCGATGGTACCTACAATGTTATATTGAAGACGCTTGAACCGGTCTTGGTTGAGCGTTTATGGCTTGTTCATTAGGAAGGAACTGATTAGAAGAGGGTCGAGTAGTAACTCTTCTAGGAAATGGTTCTTCTGGAACCATAGCATCTGTGATAGGTTGAATAGGATCTGATTCATTTTCAGAACTATTCGATTGATTTGAGGTGATGTCTACTTCACTTTCCGTATTCGATTCTACATCACTAGGATCGGGAGTTTGAATATTATGTAGGGGTCGGGTCGTGACCATGGATAAAGTTGTGCCAAATATTTGAGGATCCTGAACGAGATAATTGTCCGCTAATAGTCCCTACATATCGGGTAGGAGGGGGAACATTATGATGTTCGATTTGATTAGCCACTTCTTTACCATGTTTTGGTAAAGGATGTTGAAATATATCTAATGATTGATTAGCATTTTGATTCTGATTTTGGGGAATGGTCTTTTGAGCGTTATTAGGAGCATTTTGTTTAGGTTGGAAGGCTTGCACCTCCATTTCATTATTATCAATCAGATCTTGTATTTTATGTTTCAATATTTTGCAAGAGTTTGTAGCATGTCCAGGTCCTCTATGAAAATCACAATGTAAATCAGCTCTGTATCCGGGTATAGTTGGATCAGGTTCTCGGATAGCTGGTAATTGAATCAAACCTCTTTCGAGTAATTGGGGTAAAATAGTTGATAATGGTTGATTGAGTCTAGTAAATTCTCGAGGAGGTTTATCAGGAGGTTTTAATATAAATTTTTTTGTTGTCTTTGTTGTATTGATATTAGCAATGTTTCTACTATCAGTGACTCCGTCACCTACAACTTGTTTGTTTTTATACTGACTTCTGGATGTTTTCTCATCATCTTTCTTTTTGAGGTGACCTCTCCTAATGAGAGCATCTTCTACCCTTCGAGCTAAGTCTATAGCTTGATCGAAGGTGGTTAAGGTAGTAGGTTGATAACTCATAAGATATTTGTTCTTGCAAATTATTGATAAAAATATCCAACATTTCCCTATAAGGTAGCACAAAGTGCAGTTTTCCTATCAACTGCCTCCATCTAGCTAAGAAATCAGCAAAACATTCATCTTTGTCTTGTTTTAAGTTGTATAAATCTTTAATGGTGACATGCCTCTCGATGTAGGCACTAAATTGATGGACAAAAGATTCAGTTGTTTCTTCAAAATTTCTCAAAGAATGAGTGGGCAATTGATAGTACCACTCCAATGCCATTCCTCCTAAACTTTTTGGGAACATTTTTAGTAATAGCAAGTCATCATGTGATATATCATGACATGCTATCCTAAACATGCGAAGATGCTCTATGGGATCTTCAGTTCCTTTACATATAGGCGGGACGGGCATGGGAAAGTGTTTAGGGTATGGTTGTGCTACAACTATGGGATCCAAAGGTTGACTACACATCTCTCGATAATTGTACGAGGGACGGTAGGGATCTATCTGGTCCATACGCGAAGCTAACTGTTTCACCATGGCTTCCAGATTACTGGTTTGCCCACCATATTGATTCGGTAGGGTATTAATATGGGATTTGTGAGCATATGATGGAGGGACATGAAGATTAGAGGCTATATTGCTATTGTGTAAATTGTTGGTAGGAAGGGTGTTATGAAGAAGTTTTGAAGTTGTATTATGTTGTATCCCGATTGTTGAAAATTGGTGTTTGGCTTCATTTTAGGTTTTTGTCGATTTGAAGCATATTGATCAATAGTTTGGCGAAATAAAGCGGTGAATGAAGGTTTCTTTTGTGTGGGAATGATTTTAGGCTCAATAACGGGGTTCCTTAGGGGGTTGGGTAACCTGTTGTTTTTGCATGTTCTGAATCATAGTGACCATATCTCTATTGGATGGGCCAACCTTATCACTTTCTTGATCAACAAAGGACAAGGGATTAGTGTGTATGTTAAACATATCTTCCATGGCTGCTTGAGTGTCACTAATTTGTCCTCTATCAATACGAACTGCCATATTAAGAGCACCAATGTTATTATTGAAAAATTTCCAGAAATGATCTAAGTTATCAAAAGCAATAGTTCCATCTGGAGCCATTCTAGGGGATGAGGATCCTTCCTCTTTAAGATTTTCTTGTTGTTCATTTTCTTCAGCCAGCTCATCTTCTGGCTGGTCTAGAGTTTCTCCTTCCGGAATTGAATCCTCGGGAAGGACATTTGGGTTTTTTGTTTTGTCTCCTAACCAATCTTCTTCTTCTTCTTCGGTTTGTTTACCATTCCTAAGTCTAGGCATTGTGCTTAAATTTAGATTTCAGCAAATATATTTTTTATATATATATATATATATATATATATATATATATATATATATATATATATATATATATATATGCAACAAGCTTAAGAGGTATATATTTTAATTATATACCTACTATAGTAATAAAAAATAAAAATAAAAATAAAATGTTTTAGTTTTGTTATATTTTTGGTTTTTCTTGTTTTTCTATTTTTTTGTTTTTGTAACAATATTATAAAGATAACAAACAACAAACTAAATGCAAGAGATAATAATAATGAAAGCAATGATCTAGTCTTCTATAAACAATTTATAAATATCATTAATGGGCTCGAGTTCTTCAGGAGTCATGAAGTGTTCTTCTTCAAATTGAAAATTTTCTTTCAAGAATTTAATGAAATGTGCTATAGCAATACCGTGTATTTCAGATTCTGGTTGATAATAATAATTCTCATGACAATATTCACGATATAACATAGCTCTAGGAACTCTATTCCATATTTTTCTAATCATAAGATCAGTTTCTTGGACTTCTATATGAACTAGAAGTTGGCGTACCACAGCTGCGTTCTCGAGGTATTCCTCGAAGGTGAACAATTCTGAAGACACAAGAGCTCTCCTATAGGCTAACCACCTATGGCAGGCTCTCTGAAGTTCATGATAAAAAATGAGTTGATGAGGATCCAGGATCCTATCTAGGGCAAACCTCTTGATTTGTTTAAGTTGTATTGATCTAGATGAAATGATACCTAGTCTCCTATCAAGTTCTTTCCACAAAAGTTGATTTCTATCTATGTCAGGCACACTAAGCACATAATTAACTTCTATGGCTGCTAATTGGTTTTCAACATTTATAGTGACAGCTAGTCTTTTCTTAGGAGCTACCATCTAGACATGATATGCAACTTAGTAGTTTTCTAATGATTTGAAATGCATCTATGTTTTTTTTTTTTTTTTTTGTTTTCAAAAGGTTTTAGTTTCACGTCGGGTTCACCAAAATGTATCGCTCCAAATTTTTCGCACCCTTACCTTCAGGCTAAAGGATCCGCGCCCGGAAGGAGGATGGGAAAAGGATGGGACAATACCTCGGACTGAGAGGCCCTTTGAAGGTCCCGCCTCTCGGGGGAGGTGTATAAGGGTGAATTTTCGACGGATGGTGGGGTTCACCAGGGAAACGTTTAGTGGCAGTTTCCATGCCTAGGTTGGGAATGTGTTTGATGTGTTCAATTTTACATTTAATCATTCAAATTCCTAGGTTTGGCCAGATGAATCTAAATTTTTCTATTATGAAAATGCAAATTAAATGAAGACAGAAAATAGATTTAGACAGAAAACACGAGAGAATAATTAAGTGAAGAAATCCATACCTGGTTTCGGATGTCTGATGGAGATTCTAATTTTTGAAGCAGTCAAGATCATCTGGAATTTGATAGAATCGTCTCCGATCTGACAGGATCGTCTGAGATCTGACGAATTCGTCAGAGACCTGCAATCAGAGAAATAGATACAAAATACAAAAAATGCAGCTATGCCAACAGAGGGCAATGATGTAGAATGACAGTAATAATGTTAAAATAATAATAACAAACAAAAACATGAGTGCATTACAATGATTTAATGACAATTTATGATTTTATTTTGCATTAAAGCTATATGGGTGAACTCCAAGATGCAGAATAGCAGAAAATAATAATAAACTGACTAGATGTAGAATAAAATAGCAGATGAGAAGAGAAAAATGCAAACTATGGGCAGTAATTGCCCCCAATGTTGACTGCAGTCAAAATCATCTCGAATTGGATAGGATCATCTGTGCGACGATCTGAGCTTGCTCCGGCTGAAGAATAACAAAGTTCCTGCAAACAAACTTAGAAAAATATGAAAACAAATGGTGATTTAAGATGGTCTAATGCATGTAGAACTCGTGTTACTGGAAATTTCAGCCAGGGGGATGTCAAGGGGAGGGCCTAAGATTAAATAGGCTTAGGAGGGAGGTTGGGAGGTTGGAGATCATCCCATTTTGGGAGATCTCCAATGGGGGAGGTCTCTAATGGCGCAGACACGCTTTTGCCCAGATTAGAGACGCCATTGAAACAGAAGCTAATTATGAAAAATCAGTTTTGGGACGAAATCGACTGGACGTTCTGCTCCAGACGAAATCGTCCGATCTGAGGCGATATCGTCTGATCGGAGATGATATCATCCAACGGATGAAACAAACTCTAAAAATGGCATGGAAAATGAGGAAACGGGCAGCAGGCGGTTTGGGAGCGGTTTTGGGGTTAAAATTTGAATTTGAATTATTACTAAGGTAATTTTAATTATTTGCTAAGGTTTACTACGCCAATTTTAGGGTGCTACAATTACAATGGCAAGTCTAATAAATGTTATCAATCACATCTCTACTAAATTACTCCATGACAATAATATGGTCTTGTAGACATTACAATGGACCCGTATCATCTATTACTAACCAAAAATTGATCCCTAATGAATCTAGAAGGAGGATTCAATCATCATATATGGATAGGAAATTCTCAATATATTAAAGAAATAAAATAAATTAAGCATGAAGTGGATCAAGAAATAAAATAATAAGAATACGATGAGCTAAAAAAGGTTTTATCTTTATAGGAAGATCACCCATAAAAGCAAAATCCAAAAATATGTGTAAAATATGTAGTTCGAAAACCTTATGTTTACATTGTCAAAGCAAACTGGCTTATCAAAAATTATATTACCCATCTATATTTAGCAAACAAAGGGAAGATATGGTGGAATTCTATCAAAGGCTCATGCAAAAGATAATAAGGAGAGTGCATGATCCAAGAGGCATAACTATGAGAGAAGTCAATGTTTTGAAAGAAAATCCATTGGTTTCTACATAGGTAAATCTGGTTAAAGCATCATTGTAAATCTTAGTGGCCAAAATATTTTCACATCTAGATTCTAAATTGGTACACAAGTAGCCAGCTCTTGGTATGGAAAAAAGTAACTCTCTTCCATGTTACTTATCTATGTGTTTGAAGGTTGGGTACTACATAATTGCATAATAGACCTAGAATCAGATATCACCATCATGCCCAAGGCAATTTGTAATTATATAGACCTAAAATATAAAAATGCCGACTCTGGGATAATGCAATTCATTGGAATGCAAATCAAGATAGCGGGGATCATAGAAAAGGTTCCAATATTGTTGTGCAGATTGCTAGACTTTGTAGCAATTTAGGATGTGGTAGTCATAGATTTACCACTAATATTTGGAATAACTCCATATAAGAGGTTCTTGACATGAATATGAGTATTTTTGGCACAAGATCATGCTCATATGTTCTTTCCTTCCATTCAAAAAATGGTCTGGATCTATTGTAAAAAAATAAAACCATTTTATATATAAAGATATCAAGAACAAAATGCAAATCTGGCTAAAGAGGTCAATAAGCTAGAGAAAGTGGAGGTAATTGATTACTTAAAGGGTAAGAATAAGATAATATATAGTAAAATTTTCTTTAGAATTCCTAATGTAGTACTTTTTTTAAACTTAGAAAGCATGCAAATCAACTATGATTCATCATAATATATGACCAATCACATGCCTCAGCAAGTAAACCCTAAACTTTTGGGACAAACAATAGGAGGATGGCTCTTGGTAAAAGAGGAAAGGTTGCATTCCAAGATTGATAGACTCATGTACATTGGAAATCTCTAGTTACTAGTTAATTATGTGGTATGTAGACCAATGTATATATAAAATGTGATCAACAACTCACATGTTCAAGATAAATCCCCACTACCATTTTTTGATGACATCTTCCAAGCAATATTGGAAAATGATCCAAGTTCAAATTCAAGATCATGGTAGAATTCTATTAAGAAAAGCTATGCATACAAAGTCATATACCAGAGGAAAAAACACAAATTTAGTAGTATTTTGTTGGATCACTACATATTTTGATGCAAGAGCTAAGAACCAAGCACCATTTGCGTGTAGAGACACCACAATTTTATGTAAATAGGCTAGCAAATAAATGAAAGTCATATGCAAATAGAGAATAAATCACTTAGCCTAGGATATAGCAAAAAGTCTTGGAAGGTATGCTGGGCATATCATATGGTGCAAAAAATTATGAGGAATACTAATTCAATGCATGGAGAAATGTTCTTTATTGAACCCAAATACATTTCAGCAGAGAAAAAAGATGATTGATATGGTAAATCAAGTGATGACTTCTTTAGTAATAAGAGCCTATATAAGGGGGTTCCCCTTTTAGCATCATATCATTAATGAGGAACAAATCATATTATAGGTGCAAGGTGGATAAGCTGCTATAAAATGACAAAAATAGAAGTAAGGAATGACCCTAGGTAGAAGCTACAGTTGAGTCTAAAAATTATTCTGCTTAGAGGAACTGCTCAAACACAAGAGGTAAAGAATGGTTAGTATTAGCCATCCCAATTTTAGCTAAGGAAATAATTCTAATTGATGGAAGTCCAATAATAATTATGGTGTTAACTAAATCCATCTTGGTGTTAGCTAAAATTATCCTAGAGTTTTCTAGACATGCTCTTCCATTGAAAATGTCTACACTCCTCTTGGCTTGTGATGAAGTCTAGTAGAGATAACCACAATATTTTGGCAATTGGGTTTCACTATTTCTCAAGAGCACCAAAATTATTCTAAGAGAGTGAAGTCCAAGGACAAAAGAAATACAAAATAAGAGGAACAATTTGAGAGGTCGGTAAGCTTGGAAAGCCTAGAATTACTGAACTCTCAATAATATTATCAAGAAAAAGCAACTATTTACAAACTCTTATTCAATTTGTGGAATATGTCAAGATAGAACAGGGACAAGAAAGAGCAAAAATCTAGAACTCCCTTAGTTTGGAGGAATATACTTCACCTTTTTTTCCTTCTTGATTTTTGAAGTCAATACAACAAACATCAAGAAGGTAAAAAGGTGAATCAAGTGATGAAGTGCAATTCTAGGTGACACCAGGAGAAGCTAGAAATATCTATTATTTAGGTATTTATTTTCTCATATTTTCTTTTCTTCTCTTCATATCCTTTTTTCACCCTTCATGTTCCATTAGTATTATTCTTACCACTCACTCCATCACCTCCAATAGTTCCAGTCCATCTCATTCATTTTTTACCATATTCCTCAATTATCTCCTAAAATTATCATTTTCTATCACCTTTCCTCAACTCCATAGCCCAAAAGAAAGGATGGATAAACTCTTACTTTGCAAGCAACTACAGTCATTTCAGACGATTGAGGAATCATGTGGAGATGATATCTCAGTACCTCAATGATGAAAATAGACACCAAATGACATCATAAAAAGAGCAAGGCTAGTGAAAGATGTAAAATAAGGTCATGACATGTATAAGCTAATATCACCAAAGTTGATAGGTCATAAGTGACATTAATTAGTGAAGATAGGTAGACACCATGCCAAGCAAATAGTTGTATACCATGGTAACAAGATAATAAAAGCAAGTATGAGTTGTAATAAAGCAAAATATGCAGTGGTAAGATATAATTGTCTAAATGCAAGAAATATGTGAAGGTCCAAATCTTCACACAAGAGGGGGAAGATTTGTTAAAGCAATGCCAACTATGACAAAATCCTAGTTCAATTAATGATCCAATTATCATCAACATCTACAAGATCTATAAATAAATGCAAGGTCAACCTATGCATGAAGTTTTCTTTTGTGTTAAGGTAATCCTGAGCATCTATGTATGCTTGTTTCTCGATATTTAGCAACCCTGAAGAAGACTACCTATGTAGTTTTTTCAAAGAAAAAACAACAAAAAGGAAAATATTCTTGAGTTCTTGGAATATCTACCTAAGGCAGTTTGTGTAGGTAAATATTTACCTAAGGCTACTTGTCTGGATCTGAAGTAGTTGTTAGTTGTGATGGTCACTCATGTAAGATTCAATTTTTCTAGAGGTGCTTGTAATCAAGTATCTCATTATCCTTTCCTTTCCCTTTCTCTTCTAGTATTTCCCTCCTCTTTCAATATTTGTACCTTGTCTGCTTGAATATATCTCTACCATTACTAACTCCTCCATTTTCAAACATCCATACCTTTCTTAATTCTTTTTGTTTTCTTCTCATTTCCCCATACCCTTCGCCTCCCCAATCATATTCCTATATTTTAAGTATTTCTAAACCTTAACCTTGTCTTCCTTAGGGACATCTTCCCCCATTTGTGCATGTCCCATATTTTTTAAGCAAATGGGATGAATTTTAAAAAAGGGCATATTACAATGCATGTTTTAAAAGTCTTGTTAAATCTTCAAAATCCATTAACATACCTCCCATTCCCATTTTTTCTACATCAATTCCCTATTTAAATTCTTTTATTTCTCATGGTTATAAGATTCATTTGCTTTCAAACCCCTAATATTAGACAACTTACCTTCTAAATCCTATTCCTCTCAACATCACCATCACTTTGTACATAAGGATTATTAGATTCTCTATTTTTGCAAGAAAAATCCCTAGAAATCACCTAAAATATAGGTAGATTTCACGATTGACATTCACAAATCCTTGTAAATAAGCTAGACTGTGATTCTCTTTAAAATTTATCGATTTTTTTCCAAGGCATTGATGTAGCAAGTACACTCAAAGTATATTTTGAGAATAAGTTAAGAACTAGATCTAGATTCTAAGGTAGACTCAACTAAGAATAAAAGATAAAAGGAAATCTAGAAGGTTGCAAATCAACTCAACACTCAAAAGTATCCAACTAAATATAACAATTTAGCTAAGGAAGGTAGCCAAGCAATGAGCAAAAGTGCCAAAATTAAAATTTTACTAAGGCATTAAAATTTGACACAAAAATAAAAGAAAAAACTTTCAAACGAACTAAACCAAGATTATAAATAATATTTCAAGCATCTGACATAATTGATTCTCAAAATTAACTAATAAAGGAGAGTTTGACATTCTTTTTTGAGAAAAAGGTAAAAATTTTATTGAAAAAACTCAAATTATACATTTATTGTTGATAACCTGCCTTTCTTGGCAAGGCTCAAAATGTAGCACAACTCTGTTCCTTTGACTGTTCAACTTTTAGAAGTTTTAGTCCCTGCTGGATGACCCCTAAAGGTATTACATTTACCCTTTCATTTTGAATTCATAGACTTCATCCTGAGTCTACAAAGTCCTCTTTCTATTTTTATCCTTCCTTTCTTAGTTCCCATATTACAGTTGTTTCTGGAGTTGTGTCCATATATTGTTTTCATCATTTGTCATCTGAGAGTCCTCTTGGGTTTTAGCCTACACTATTTCTAAAAGTTTCCTAATTAGAGTACCCTAGATTATTTCCTCTGGTCTAAATTCCTCGTTGAAAATCCTATTATTATGTTCTAACTAAAGTTACCAGCAGATGAAACCCAAACCCAAATACCAAGCTATCTTCAATGTCTTTAATTTGAATCTGTTGGTCTTCCAATAGTCCCAAAAGTTGTTCTTAGTGAGAATGGATCTTATTGATTGATAAAAAATATTGTACCACAAACTCCAGATTTTTTGGGTATAGGGACACACAAAAATGAGGTGGCCCATTTTTTCCTCCTCTTGGTGAAACATTGCACACCAGTTGGGTCTAATAAATTCACATCTCCTCATGTTATCCTAAGTCATAATATTTGTTGGCAATTTTGGGTACCTTGAGTACATTGCCTTTGCTCAAGTATAGTTGTTGTCATTGATGTCAAAGGAGCTCTTGGTAGTTGTTGTCTTTGATGTCAAGGAGTTCTTGGAGCAATTTGTTTTTATGTCTAAGTATGTGTTTTGATGAAGGTTTCAGTTGGTCAATAAGTCTCCAAGAAAATCAGAGTAGCCCAGTTGCAAAAAATCAAGAAAAAGATAAGTTAGAAAAAGTTTGCAAGCGGCTCGAAAAACCATCGTGATTTCGCGACATGTTTGGAGGAGAGAGAAAGCAGTGAAAAACTGTCGCGATTTCGCGACATGTTTGAGGAGAGAGAAAGTTTAGGCAAAATTGTCATGATTTCGCGACATGTTTGAGTAGAGAGAAGTTGAGTTGCAGGAAGTGTCATGATTTCGCGACAAGTTGAGTTGGCAGAGTTGAGTTGCAGGAAGTGTCACGATTTCGCGACAAGTTTCAATGAAGTTGTACGGATGCAGAAAGTGTCACGATTTCGTGACAGGTTGAGTTGGCAGCTTGTAGTTGGCGAAAGCGTCACGATTTCGTGACATGTTCCAGTTTCATGAGCAGTTGGCAGAAAAGAGCTTAAGGCAGCGAAAGCGTCACGATTTCGCGACATGTTCCATTTTCGCTAGTGCAAACCGAGAAAAGGTTGAAGAAGCAAGAAGTGTCACGATTTCGTGACAAGAGTTGCAGATGACGTCAGCAAGAGGAAAAGGTGTCACGATTTCACGACAGAACGAGAAGAAGGCCTTGGAGTCTAAAGCGTCACGATTTCGTGACAAGAGTTGTTGATGACGTCAGCAAAAGCAGATGTGTCATGATTTCACGACAAGAGCAGAGAAGAAGGCCTTGCAGACTAAAGCGTCACGATTTCATGACAAGAATCATGATGACGTCAACAAAGTCAAGGAGTGTCACGATTTCGTGACAACAGGCTAAAGCAAGGCGTAAGGCAGACTGTAGTGTCACGATTTCGTGACAACAAGCTAGCGAAAGTGTACGACAGGCTGTAGTGTCACGATTTCGCGACAACAAACCAAAGAAGGCGCACGACAGGCAGTAGTGTCACGATTTCGTGACAGCAAGTAATACAAGGTGTACGACAGACAAAGGCGTAGCGATATCGTGACATGTTTGAGTTTCACGCTAGAAAAGCTACAGAACAACAGAGGCGGTTGAAGCCGACGGAGTTAACCTTTGCCGATGAAGTGTAAGGTTGTGCAACCGACGATTGTTTTAAGGATATACAGCCGACTAAGATCAAGAATTTAATCATGAATTATTGCTATAAAAGGAGGACTATTTTCGAGTTTCATGTATCGAATGTGTGTGTCAAATTTGCGCAAGTGAAGTCTACTGTGCGCAAAGAGCAGTCGTATCGAATCGATCGAAGTGTGCGTTCGAAGTGCAACTTTCGTAGAAGCAGAGTGGAGGAAGAAGTTCGATCAAGGAGAAGCAGACTGTGCGAAGAGGGTGCTATTGTGGCTGCACATAGGCGCATAAGTTGCTGTGCGATCGAGTGCTACAGTATTTACACAGACTGTGTAAAGAAAGCAGAGTGTGCGAAGACTGCGCTATGGTGGATGTGCAACGGAGCAGAAGCTAAGTTGAGAAGATAGTGCTGCTGCATTTTGCGAAGATTGCACTACTATGTTTTTGCAAAAGTTGAGAAGATAGTGCTGCTGTAATTTGAGAAGACTGTGCTGCTGTAGTTGCGCAGACAGTGAAAAGTTGTTTTCAACCAAGTGCAGAAAAGAACAGAGGAAGAGGACAATTGTGCCAGACCGAAGGACTGTGTTTGGTGCAGATAAGAGGACCAGCTTTGTAGTGACAGAGTTGAGGATAGAGATCTCCAGCCAGAGCAGGGAAGACAGGTGTCTTCTGTGGATAGAGTTCCACTTGCTAAGGGCAAAGGAGATAGAGGTCTTCTAGAGGATCACCAGCAAAGCAGAATTAGGGGAAGGTGTCTCCTTTGAGCTGAGGCTCATAAACATTGTAATCGGGAAGGATTCCCAGAGGACTTTGATACAACTTTTAGAAGAAAAGTTTTATCCGTGGAGTAGCCCACCTTGGGTGAACCACGTAAATTGTTGTGTCTCTTTGTGGATTGCATTTTGTGCATTGTTTTACTATTGTTATTACTGCTATCTTATTCTGCATGTTAATGGTTTGAAAGTTGTATTGATAGATAAAGTTAAAAGTGGTCTTATACTTGTTCACCCCCCTCTCAAGTATAAGCTTGTGTTCTTCAATTGGTATCAGAGCCAGTGCCTTCAAAAAGTTTAACAGCTTGAAGGAAAAGTTTGCAAAGAACACAATGGACTACTCGAGTGGCAATGCAGCACCTATTCTTGACGGATCAGATTTTGGCCTGTGGAGTGCAAGAATGAAAGTCTATCTAATGGCACTTGGTAATGAGGTATGGGAAGTTATTGAAGATGGGTACACCATTCCTGCAAATGGTCCTTACACTAAAGAAGACAGGCTTCTACATCACAGCAACTCAAAAGCCATGAATGCAATCTTGAAGGGTTTACAAAAGGCGAGATCTCACCAAAGTTATTCACCGCAAGACAACTAGTGAAATGTGGAAACAATTGCAAGTTGTTCATACAGGTGATGCAAATGTTCGAAAGGCCAAGTTGAGACATTTTAAAGGTATGTTTGAACAACTCAAGATGAATGATGATGAAAATATTAGTGACTACATGCTCCGGATGGATGAAGTTGTTAATTCTATGAAAGACTTAGGTCTTGAACTTGCTGAAAATGATGTGTGTGATAAGATTTTAAGATCCCTTCCTAATAGATTTAGTGAAAATATTTCTGCTATTGAGGAAGCTAAAGATTTAGATAAATTGAAAAAGGATGAGCTCCATAGTATTCTTGCAGCATTTGAGTTGAGAACTCAAGTGAAAGTTGATGTAAAGAAAGAGGCAGACTTTCAAAGCTACCAAGAAATCAAAGGGCAAACAGATTCAAGAAAGTGATGAGTCTTCTAGTGAGGAAGAGGCATATTACAAGCAAGAAAGGCAAGTTTTCCAGAAAGCACAAAAGCAAGAAAAATATAAGATGTTTCAATTGTGGGAAATTTGGTCATTATGCTACTGATTGTACTGTTTCCAAAAATGAAAGTGATGAAGATATACAGGATGTTAAGAGCAAGGATTCTGAAAAGTACAGGTATTACAAGAAAAGCAAAGATGAGTACAACAATCATGGAAAGAGGCATTCTCACAAGAATAAGAAGAGCTTCTACTTAGACAAAGCAAGTAAGTGTTCTAGCAGTGATAGTGAAAGTTCTTCTAGTGATGATGAAAATGAGATGTCTGTTCATTTCAGAAAAAGAGGAAGAACCGAAACATAAATTCATTATCATGAAATGTTTTAGATGTGGAAATTTTGGGCACCTTGAGGATGATTGCAAAAATAATGATTTGGTTGCTAGTATGTATGAGGATGCTTCAGAAAACTACAATGAAGATGCATGTATGGTTTTTGAAAAAGGTAGCACCTCTAGTGATAAGAAATCTGAAAAAGGCCATGATAATTCAAAGTGCCATCAAATAGAGGATCTTGAATGTGAACTCAATAATGCTCTTAGTGTTTTGAAAAAGGAAAGAAAGAAGAATGATAGACTCAAGATTAAATTAGATGAATGTTGTATGGAGAGAGATGAACTTATAGAAAATCTTGAAGTCTCTATGGCTAAGTCACAAGAACTCGGGAATGAGTTGGATTCTAAAATTCTGGAGTATAGTGAGTTAGAACAGGAAATGGCTTCTTTGAAAGAAGAAAATAAAGAGTACAAGGATAAGCTCTACAGATTTCAGGATAGCTCCAAGAAGGTTAAATTTCTCATCAAAGGACAAAGAAAACCAACAGATAAAACAGGTCTCGATTTTGTTGAGCCGCACAAGAAACAAGTTGGGGAATCTAGCAAGAGATTTCAAAAGAAAGAGAGTTCTGATGAAGAAAGTACTTCAGATCATGAGTCCGTAAGTGATAGATACGCAGAAACAGAAAACGATATTCAGATTGAGAAGAAGAAGTTTTTGGGACCCATGAAGTCGAATAAAAGAAAATTTCATGGCACATGTTTTGCGTGTCACAGATTTGGTCACATGGCTGTACATTGCATGACTCAAGTGAAGAAAGTAAATAACAGTTTTAGGAGACGTAATTTCTTTCAAGGGTATTGCTACTCTTGTCAACAATTCGGGCACAAGGCAATTTTTTGCAAGGCAAATAACAGGAACTAGGTTAGTCAGAACAGGTGGATTCAAAGAACAACCATGCCTGAAAGAAATAATATTGTTACTTGCTATAAGTGCAACAATGAAGGTCACCTAGCTAGACAATGTAGAGCTGATCTTTCGAGATACAGGAACAGAAAAAACAGTATGAACAAGTCCAAGGATCAAAGCATGGATAAGAATAGGAATGACAACAAAAACAGGAAAAGTGATATGAACAGGTTCAAGGATCAAGGTATGGAGAAAAACAGGAATGATGAAAGGAACAGGAACAACAGTATGAACAGGTCCGAGGATCAAAACAGTAACAAGAACAACAATGTGGAAAAAGAATTCAAGAGAAGGCCCGACAAAGAAATAGTAGACATTAATGATGATGAGTGTCTAATGGGAGTTTCACTCCCAACCCTGTTTTAAATCACCTTAATAGAAGGTGGGGGAGGGACTAAGCTAAGAGACTCATTCTTAGTCCCAAACCCCAAAGGTGACCCTTTGCCATTGATGACAAAGGGGGAGAGATTTGAGTAAGGGGGAGAGATATGTGTAAGGGGAAGTGCTTCAAGTGAAGAGAAGAGCTTCAAGTCAGGGGGAGCAAAAACTTCAATTGCAGATTTCCCAGTTGATGGATTAGTTGGTTCAGTTTTGGCTCTTGAGATATGTTTTTAGTTAAGGGTTGCCATCAATGACAAAGGGGGAGATTGTTGGCAATTTTGGGTACCTTGAGTACATTGCCTTTGCTCAAGTATAGTTGTTGTCATTGATGTCAAAGGAGCTCTTGGTAGTTGTTGTCTTTGATGTCAAGGAGTTCTTGAAGCAATTTGATTTGTTGTCTAAGTATGTGTTTTGATGAAGGTTTCAGCTGGTCAGTAAGTCTCCAAGAAAATCAGAGTAGCCCAGTTGCAAAAGATCAAGAAAAAGATAAGTTAGAAAAAGTTTGCAGGCGACTGGAAAAACTGTCGTGATTTCGTGACATGTTTTAGGAGAGAGAAAGCTTTGGCAAAACTGTCATGATTTCGTGACATGCTGGAAGGCAGAGACGAAGCAGGAAAAACTGTCATGATTTCGCGACATGTTTGAGGAGAGAGAAAGTTCAGGCAAAACTGTCACGATTTCATGACATGTTGAGTTGGCAGATTTGAGTTGCAAGAAGTGTCATGATTTCGTGACAAGTTGAGTTGGCAGAGTTGAGTTGCAGGAAGTGTCACGATTTCGCGACAAGTTTCAATGAAGTTGTACGGATGCAAAAAGCGTCACGATTTCGCGACATGTTGAGTTGGCAGCTTGCAGGTGGCAAAAGCATCGCGATTTCGTGACATGTTCCAGTTTCACGAGTAGTTGGCAGAAAAGTGCTTAAGGCAGCGAAAGCATCGCGATTTCGTGACATGTTCCATTTTTGCTAGTGCAAACCGAGAAAAGGTTGAAGAAGCAAGAAGTGTCATGATTTCACGACAAAGTTGCTGATGACGTCAGCAAGAGGCAAATGTGTCGTGATTTCATGACAGAAGCGGAGAAGAAGGCCTTGAGAGACTAAAGCATCATGATTTCGTGACAAGAATCATGATGACGTCAGCAAAAGCAAATGTGTCACGATTTCATGACAAGAGCAGAGAGGAAGGCCTTGCAGACTAAAGCGTCACGATTTCGTGACAAGAATCATGATGACGTCAACAAAGTCAGGGAGTGTCACGATTTCGTGACAACAGGCTCAAGCAAGGTGTAAGGTAGACTGTGGTGTCACGATTTCACGACAACAAGCTAGCGAAAGTGTACGACAGGCTGTAGTGTCACGATTTCGTGACAACAAACCAAAGAAGGCGCACGACAGCAGGTAGTGTCACGATTTCATGACAACAAGTAATACAAGGTGTACGGCAGACAAAGGCGTAGCGATATCGTGACATGTTTGAGTTTTGCGCTAGAAAAGCTACAGAACAGCAGAGGCGGTTGAAGCCGACGGAGTTAACCTTTGTCGACGAAGTGTAAGGTTGTGCAGCCGATGATTGTTTTAAGGATATACAGCCGACTAAGATCAAGAATTTAATCATGAATTATTGCTATATAAGGAGGACTATTTTTGAGTTTCATGTATTGAATGTGTGTGTCGAATTTGCGCAAGTGAAGTCTGCTATGCGCAAAGAGCAGTCGTATCGAATCGATCGAAGTGTGTGTTCGAAGTGCGACTTTCGTAGAAGTAGAGTGTAGGAAGAAGTTCGATCGAGGAGAAGTAGACTGTGCGAAGAGGGTGCTATTGTGGCTGCACATAGGCGCATAAGTTGTTATGCGATCGAGTGCTGCAGTATTTACATAGACTGTGTAAAGAAAGTAGAGTGTGCGAAGACTGCGCTGCGGTGGATGTGCAATGGAGCAAAAGCTAAGTTGAGAAGATAGTGTTGCTGCATTTTGCGAAGATTGCACTACTGTGTTTGCACAGAAGTTGAGAAGATAGTGCTGCTGTAATTTGAGAAGACTGTGCTACTGTAGTTGCGCAGACAGTGAAAAGTTGTTTTCAACCAAGTGCAGAAAAGAACAGAGGAAGAGGACAATTGTGCCAGACCGAAGGACTGTGTTTGGTGCAAATTCGAGGACCAGCTTTGAGGTGACAGAGTTGAGGACAGAGATCTCCAGCCAGAGCAGGGAAGACAGGTGTCTTCTGTGGATAGAGTTCCACTTGCTAAGGGCAAAGGAGATAGAGGTCTTCTAGAGGATCACTAGCAAAGCAAAATTAGGGGAAGGTGTCTCCTTTGAGCTGAGGCTCATAAACATTGTAATCGGGAAGGATTCCCAGAGGACTTTGATACAACTTTTAGAAGAAAAGTTTTATCCGTGGAGTAGCCCACCTTGGGTGAACCACGTAAATTGTTGTGTCTCTTTGTGGATTGCATTTTGTGCATTGTTTCACTGTTGTTATTACTGCTATCTTATTCTACATGTTAATGGTTTGAAAGTTGTATTGATAGATAAAGTTAAAAGTGGTCTTATACTGTTCACCCCCCCCTCTCAGTATAAGATTGTGTTCTTCAATATTGTTATGTGCAACCAACCACATAAATTAATTTATATTTTTCCATCCTTTGGGTTGCCATAATTTCAACCAAGGGGGCTTTGGACCAATTGAAGTACTTTGGATAAGCTTTCTATAACCTTCTTTGACAATATAAATTCCTAATTGGGTATGTCCCAAACCAATTTTATCAGGTCCATTACTCCTTGGCCACTTTTGTCTATCCAAGATTTCTTTTAGTTCTCTTTTCTCCTCAGTCCATTCTTCCCTCAAATACTCTGGGACTTGAAACTAACTAAGATTATCCTGTAGTTGATCTAGCATTTTAAAATAGTGGCTTATGAGATTCCACCCTTTCATCTAAAAGTTTTACTTGAGTCCTATTAAGCGGGGGTACTGATAAATTATGGGAGGGAAATGTTCCTAAGAATCTTCCCATAGTCTAGCATTTTTTCCATCTCCCACTTTCCAGTTAAACCCTTATTTGATGATTTATGCTCCTTTATTTAGAGCTTTCTAGATCTTTGATCCCTCTCCTGAAACTGGAATACAAGGAAGATATTTTGTATTTTGTGAGGGATAGTATTTAAATTTCAATACTTTGCTCAAGAGTTGGTCAAGATGAGTTAGCCATCTCCAATACAACTTGGCTGTTAGAGCTTGGTTGTTTGTCATTGATGTTCTAATTACCAAACCTCCAACTTCCTTAGGCTTGCAAACCTCACCCCAATTGACTAGTGCCCTTGTGTGGTTACCCTGCACTCTAGACTAAAGAAAGTGTCTCATCATATTGTCCAAATATTTTAGGATGCTCTTTGGGGCAGCCAAAATGGAGAATTTATACATTGGAATTGCTTGTAAAACTAATTTAAGCAATGTTACTCTTCCTACAAAACTTAACCACTTGTAGGTCCAATGCAAAAGTTTTGAGTGGATTCTATCTGTTATTGATTTCCAATATTTATTTTTTATGCCCTTATCTATTAAGGGGATACCCAAATATTCTAAGGGTAGTGATGCCTATTAGAATCTAAGGATGTGGGTTATCCATTCTCTTAATTTTTTTATTACATTAAAAAAAAACCACTATTGATTTTTATTCATTTAGTAGTTGTCCAGTAGCCACTATGTAGCGCTCCAACATTTTTATAAAAATGGCTACTTATCTTATTGTTACTTCCCCCCACATTCTTGTGTCATCCACAAATTTGAAGTGAGTAATCTTTATGTTCCTACTTATCCTTACCCCTGAAATGGTATTCTCTATTTTTCTCTTTTGTATGAGTCTTCCCAAACCCTCCATAAAAATGATGAACAAAAATGGTGAAAGTGGATCACATTGTTGGATTCCTTTGGAAGATTTTAATAGTTGGGATGGATTACCATTTATGAACATTGAGAAAGAAACTATAGAGATGCATTCCATAATCTATTTTATTCATTCTTCACTAAAACTAAATTTTTGCAGTATTTGGGCTAACAATTCCCAACTTACTTTGTCATATGCCTTGGATAAATCTAACTTAAGGAACATAACTTTGTTTCCATTTTGGTAAAGCTCATAAATAGTTTCTTGTGCTATCACAAATCCATGCATATTTTGTCTACCCTATACAAATCCCCCTTGTTTTGGAGAGATTAACCCTTGTAAGATTTGTTTCAACCTATTTGCCATCAATTTGCTTATGATCTTATAAACCACATTGCCTAGAGAAATTGGACTATATTTAGTGATATTTTCCATATCTCCACCTTTCAGGATGAGAGCCAAAAAGTTGTGATTCAAGGCTTTAAGGATTCTTCCACTAGTCTTGACTTCTTCTACTACTTGGGTTACATCCTTTGCAATTATATCTCAATAGGCTTTATACAACTCTACTAGAAATCCATATGGACTTGAGGCCTACCCTATTTGCATATAAAAAATTATTTCTTTAAATTATTACTCTATAATATCTCTTAAGAGCTCTTCATTTTGTTTCTGTGAAATTAATATTGGTATGCTTTCTAAAATTTCCTCTTGGTGTTGAGTGGAAAGGTGTGGATTTGTAGGAAATAAAGTTGAAAAGTATTTATAAGCAGTTTCTTGCATACCTAGGGTAGCAAATCCCTATTTCCATACTCTATGGATAAGGTATAAATCTGATTATAGTGATTACGTGTTGTAGTTGAGTGATGGAAAAACTTTGTATTCTTGTCTCCCTCTTACAGCCAAACTATTATTGCTCGTTGTCTCCAGTAGGCTTTCTCTTTCTTGTCTAACTCTTCTTCCTCTTGCATTAAAATAATTTCTTTTTGGAGAAGCTCTTTAGAGATAGGTTCTAAGTAGATCCTTTTTGCTATTTCTTGCACTCAAATCGAAATATTTTCTCTCTATTGCTGGAAATCTATTCGATGATATTTACTCCATTTTTTAAATTTAACTTTGATAAAATTTAATCTGGAGTGAAACTGAAATTGTGCTATGCCATGTTCTAGTTTTCCTTGTTACCACCACTATTTCATTAGCTCTGGTAAGTCATTATTTTGAAGCCAAAAAATATCAAATCTAAAAGAACGATTCTTGACCTGAAGCCTTTTCCTATGTGGATAAATATTGGAAAATGGTTAGATGCTAACCGATTCAAAATTTGTGATTTACAATGCCAAAGGGTGGAGAATTTCTCCCCCACAAGAAACCTATCTAGTCTATATTTTATTGTGAATACTCATTTTCTCTTATTAGTCCATGTGTTGTTGCATCCTGGTGGGGGTATTTCAATCAAATCGAGGTACTCTGATTGAGCCAGCAACAACCTATCATTCTCATTGAGCTGGATCAAACCTTCTTCTTGATTTTGCACTTATATTTTAGCATTGATATCCCCTCCCACTATCTAAAAGTCTTCTATATGGGTTTTCCTCAACTATTATACTACCTTCCATTAGATTTTTTGAGCTCGTACTCTATCATAACATAAAAATTAATTATCATTCAAACTAGCCCAGGGTCCCTCTACCTGAGTCTGGTCATGAGGATTCCTTTGGCTAAAGTTGAGTCCATCAATTGGAAAAAAAAATTATTCCATAAAGTGGTAATTCTTCCTAAAAATTATTGAGAGGCCTGGGCCATAAAATCTGCCTGCCCCCAACATTTCTTGGTAATATTTTCCATAAATTCTAAGGAAGTTCTAGTTTTCTGTAGTAAAATCATATTTGAGTTATTTTCTAAAATTATTTTCTAAATAGCCAATTGTCTAGGGTGGTTGTTTAAACCCCTTACATTCCATGTGTTTATAATCATTGAGGGTCTATATTGTAGAAGTTGGCAATGGATTTCACCAATCTAAATTCTCTCATTTGTTCTCCTTGTTATTGTATTTTGTCCTTATTTGTTTTTCATCCCACCCTTTGTGAACTTTCATTCTTTGGTCGCTTCTCTATTTGGTTGATTCCTAGTGTTGGCTTCTCTCTATTTTTCTCTAACAATCCCATAATAATATATTTTTATGGATTTTGATCTTGTACATGCACTATCATTGCCCCTACCATATCATTTTATTGAAACATAGATATCTTTGGTGTTTGTTGTTCCTCTTCCCAAGCCCCTAACAAGTAATTTTTTTGGGGCCTAGATGTCTCCGATTCTTCTTGTTGTGTCATAATATTATGATTTTCTTGACTCTCCCCAATTTTAAAATTTTGAGCAATTATAATTTAGGAGGGGATTATCTCCTTTGGTATGGGGGTGTGCTCTCAATGGATCTGTTATTCTCCTTCTTGGTGTTTGCCCTTGTCATTGATCGGTTCCACCTCTGAATCCTCTTGACCTTCCATTGGATCATATAATTTAAGGATTTCATATTTATTAAAATATGCCCTTCAATCTGGGCGTTGATTCGTTTTTCCTACTTTAGTTGGATTTCATCCTCTTGCTTGATAATTATTCCTTTGAACTCTCCTTGTTAATGTTTGAAATTATTAATCATTTTCTTTCTATGGGGGAGGGTTTTTAGAATTATTTTTAGGTTTATGCATCTCCTCTCTCCCTATTTTAGGGTAGTTTCTTACCATATGCCAATACTCATGGTAAGCTCTACACCTAAAAGGAATTAATTCATAATCCACTTTATGTCTCCATGTATTTATTCCCACTCGCAATTCAATTTTTTCTGAGAGTGGCTTTTCCAAGTCCATATCTACACATATCCTTGCATATGTTGTTGATCTCCCCTCTATTGATTCTCGTTATCTTCTTATATATGTGCCCAAGATATTACCAATCATCCCAAGTATATCCTCTCTCCAAAGTTCAAGTGGAAGAGCAAAGAGATTTAGCCATATTGGGGTGGTCGATGGCTCCACATGAGGATCGAATGTAGGTCACTAGGGTTGCATGAATAAACCTACCAATCCAATGTTGTATGGTCCCCCTTCAAAAATCTTGTTCCTATTTGAAACCAATATAAAATTTGCTACAAAGTACCCATTTGAAAGAAGCAAAATATCAACTTCTCCTTGGGGATCCCAATGTTTCCTTGCCTAGTTGTATAAGAAATGATGGGATGGCCTCAACCCCACAAATTTAGAAATAAAAGAATGGGTGGATTTGTACATGATGTCTTCTACAATTAATTCTTCTGCAATCTCAAGGACAAGAACTAAGTCTGCTTGAGCAAAACACCCATTTCTCCGTGTTTGCTCTAGTTTTGTGTATTTTTTTTTTTTAGATGCTTGCATTTGTTTTATAGTTTGTGTCTCTATGTAGACCTATTTCTTATTGTTACCCTTAACTATTTAAGGACACATCTCCTTTATTGGCTTGTGAATCATCGATAGTAAAAATTTATGGGGATGATATGTGGGTTCCATTTTTTCTTATCTTCTCCTTAATATTTCTAGCACTATTTGATGGCCCACCAGGGTTGGGGGCCATTGAAAACCACAAAAATTTGAAAAAACCCTAACAATTCACACCAAGAGAAAAATAGACAAATAAAAAGTACCTGTAATTGTTTTGAACATGGTATGATGCAAAGAAGTCCCAACCTAAGCCTTGCATTTTATCATCAATTTGCCTCAAACCCTAGTTCTCCTCCTCTTTTCACTTCAAAATAATCTTTATTTTAAAATGTGTAGCAAAATGATTACCTTCATTGGAATCAATTTTAGCGAAGTATGAGAAGTGGCCAAAATTTTAAGGTGGTGACATCATCAAAGGCATATAAGAATTCCAACACCCAACTTGTTAAAATAAAAATTGACTAAGTATCCAAATGAATATCTGATCTTTCACATCAGGGCAACCTTTATCAGATACAAAATTTGGTTGAATATCAAAGATGGATGGACTTTTTAGGACATTGACATCATCATAAGTAGTATAAAATTTTGACATAAAGGAAGACCAAGGTTGGAGCTAAAATATTCTAAGGCATGAAGCCCAACATTAGAAGGTGAAGGATTTTTGAAAGTAGGAGCATTTTTTGGCATTCAATAGCATGCATTGCAAAAATGACTAAGTGTAGAAGGTGATTGGACCTTTTAGATGATAATGTCATCAAGGTGAGCATAAAAGTTTGGAATCCAACAAGGTAAATTTAATATATGGTTAAGTGTTGGATGAAGGTAAAAATGTTCAAGTGGTTTATATCATCAATGCCAAAACATTCAACATTAAGAGATAGTTGCTTGACTTTAAACTTAGTTAAGGTAAAAATTTTGATATAGAGAAATTTAGTCTCACATCACTGTACCTTGGAAGAAGCTTTATCAGTAAAATTAATGCATCTCAACAAGTTGCCTAGGATCATCGCTATTAGAAAACTCAATGGTCAAAGGTTCCTCCATCACACACATGTCCCTACATAGCTGGCTCAATGCAACAAAAAGGATTAGAAGAAATTAGACCTGTTAGAAGGTGCTCAAAATTTGATGATACAACACACAAGCCTACTTAAGAGAAATCTGGGCTAGACACATCAACAAAACATGGGTGGAGCAATTAAGCATAGTTGGATTAGTATGACATTCATTTCCTACATCTCCTTTGATAGATATGTAGAAAATATCCACATAATCATTACAAGCCTAATAAAATGCAATGAAAAAATATATATACTTAAATGTAACCCATTTCAAGGGTCAACTCTTTAGCTTTTATGATTTCATAAGTTGTATGATCAAATTCTATATGTCTCTTAATAAAAAACTAAACTCTTGTTTGTTTCCTATTTAATAATGATGTAGAACATATATTTATGTTGATTTTATTTTAAAGAATTTATGTTAAAATCAAATGAACAATGTATTCTATTACGAGTTATTTAGTTATCTAGATTTCTTTCTAGATTACTATTAGTCCAATTATTAGAATGCTCAATTATTTATGTGCTTATTTGATTATGTTTGATGATGGTTGGTCTGTTAGAAATTTTAGTCTAGTTAAGGGAATGAGGCTCTCATGCTCTTATGTCTCTTGATGTTGCTGAATCTTGGCCATTTTAAGTTCTAGCTTCTAACCCAATGTATTCCTTTATTTAGTCTATAAACCCCTTTTGTTAGTTTAGATAGTTTCACAAGAATTGACCTACTCTAGAGGCTGATCCAAAAGAAATTCTAGGTCTTACAATCTTGGTCATGGTCTTGAGTGCACATCTCATCAACTTAGGTAGATTCTAGACCAACAATTTCTCTATAAGTATTTTTTGTAGAAGCAACTTCATCCCTTGATCCTTGGTACAAGGATATATTTGATTACCTTAAAAACAATACTTTATATGTTGGTTTGAACCATAATGAGCATAAGAATATCAAGCAATTCACCAGTAGAAATTTCATCATTGGTGATATCTTATACCATCATACCCATGATGTTATTCTATTTAGGTGCTTAGACTCATCCAAAGCCTAGGAAATCATCAAAGAGACCCATGACCGATTATGGAGTGTATACTTTAATGGTGTTACTATCATAAAGAAACTCCTACAAATGGGTATTATTGGCCCTCCATGGAAAAGGACTCTATGACTATGTCAAAAAATTTGATAAGTGTCAAAAGCATGATAACCTTATTTGCACTCTATCCTAAGTCCTCCAATACCTAACTTCACCATGGTCTTTCTCTATTTGAGGATTATAAATCATTGGGAAGATAAACCCCATGTCATTTGATGGATATAAATTTATTATAAAATATATTGAATGCTTCATCAAGTGGGTAGAAGCTATGCCTATAGCCCTAGTCATTAGAGTTCAAGTCTCCAATTTCATTCTTAACTAGATCCTTAGATATTATGGCATCCATTATATACTAATCTCCAATAATGAAACACCCTTTAAGAACAAGGATGTCTAGAAAATTTATGCTAAATACAAGATTCAAAACAAATGGTCTATGCTTTACTATCCTCAAGCTAATGGCCAAGCTAAGGCTTATAACAAAACCCTTGTCAAAATACTTAAGAAGTGTATTAGAAAAACTAATTGATATTAGAATCTCTAATTGTATCCTACCTTATGGGCCTATTGCACTAGTGTCAGAACTCCCATTGGCACAATATCCTATGATATAATCTATATAATTGAAGCAATATTTTCCTTTGAGCTATAGGTTCCTTCCCTTTGTGTTTTGTTGTAGGATGTAGGATGTCTCTATTAGAGACATCATCTTGCTTATCTCATCCAGTTGGAACTACTTGAAAAAAAGTAGATCCATTCCTTTGCAAACCTAGGGATATACCAACAAATGCTTAAACATACCTTTTACAAAAAGGTATAATCATAATCATTTGAAGTTGGTGATCATGTCTTCAAAGAGAATAAAAAATACCAACCTCAAAATCAAGCTCAAAGGTAAATTTGAGCTAAATTGGCTATGTCTATATCATAACCTCCCATTATAGTTTAGGCTTTTATCACCTTGCCACACTTGATGACAAAAAAGTTAAAGAACCAATGAACATAGTACATCTCAAATAATATTATATCTAAGTTTGCATTGGTTGTATATTTTCATAAGACTTAGTCTCTATATAAGGCTTAGTTCTTATATAACAATATTTTATTTAGTTAATTATTATGTTTAGTATCTTCTAAAATAAAGAGCATGTCTTATTTTAAAAGCATACCTTCTAAAATAAGCATCATTATACTCCTTTATAAAGACTAGATATCAATAATATTGAGTGTGTAAATTTTCATGCCAATTCTTGCTCATATCAGCTGGTATCAGAGACTAGCGATTATGGAATTATATTTTATCCTTTAAAATATTCTAACACAATATTTACCATATATCTCATTTCAAGTTGTCAAAATCTAGCCTCCTTTAAGGGTTTCTGCATATTACCCTTACTAGATATCTACTTGCTTTTTACCAAGTATCGCACTTTAGCAACTTCAAAACTCATTTTCAAGGTCTTCTAAGTTTTTTTGGAGAATATAGCAAGAACTAAACTGATCATATATCAATTTAAAGCATAGATATCATCGAGCTATATAGTTTTAAAAAAATTAAAATTGGAGCTCCAAATCAAAAGCTACACCCTTTGGGAGGTTCCCTTCTTCAAAAACCAAAAAAACCCTTGATTTTCCCTTTTTTAATGGCTCCTAAGCATGATACCCATCATGAGAAAACTTTTGAATCATCAGTCAATATGGGTGCACTCCAAAAAATTCTACATGATTAGGCTAAGATCTAAATGCATGCCATACATACATTGTGGAAGCTTTTCAAGCCACACTTCAGCTTCCTCCAACCAACATGCATGAAACTTAGGCCCACAATTTACAACTAAAAATGAAAGTCTCAATTCTAATATTTGATGGCAACTTTGATGGCAAGAAGCTAGAATCTTGGCTGCATAGCCTTGAGGTATATTTTAAAACTAGATCTAATCTAACTCACACTCAATAAATCCAAATATTTGAAGTCCACATGTTAGATCTATCCATAGAGTGGTGGTAAAACCATCAGACTATGCTTGCAACAAAAGTAAAAGTAATCACTCAATGGGAAAAATTCTAAGTAGCACTCAAGGAAAGATCTTATTCCCCTAGCAACCTTCATAACATGTTATCTCGTTGGCTACAACCTAGACAATCTCAAGAGCAAATAATTTAGCAGTATATCGATACCTTCAACAAGCTTCAGGTGAAGCTTAATATTTTATATGAAGAATATGTACTAATTGTAAAATTTATTTTAGGTCTTTCCTTTATCTTAATATTTTAGAGGGCTTTGAAGTTGAATCTTTAGATAAGGATTTTAAGCTTGTAATAGTTTCTAAAAATAATTTAGGTCTTAAGAAGGGCATTCAATAGGGTACCTCTAAGCCCTCCACTAATAATAGTGGACAATCAAAATTTTCTAATTAGTACTCCTCCCTTGCTACTAGTAGCAAGCAAAAGTATTGTAGCTATCACAATCACTAGGGATATTCAGTTGAGGAGTACATGGTACTCTAAAGCAAGCAAGATGGAAAATCTCTCATTGTAGAAGAGTAGCAAAAACAAGCATCTAAGGTAGAGGAATTACCTATTTTAGAAATTGAAAATCCTATAGGATCTAATCCTACCCTTGTTCTCATGACTAAAAACTACTCTTAGGCCAATCGAGAATATATATTTACACATAAATTCCAAATAAAGAATAATATGGCTCTCTTGATCATCAACAATAGAAGTGAAAAGAATTTGGTCAATGAACTCTTGGTCACTACTCTGCAACTCCTTAAATATGATCATCCTCATACCTATCATCTTGGTTGGGTAGAATAACAAGGGTTTATACACTAATCAACAAGGTTTGTGTAGTTACATTTGATATTGGACCTTTCTAAGATACAATGGAATGTGATGTAACACCCTTGGGATACTCAGATCTACTTCTTGGATGCCCATTCTAATATGATCATAATGCAATTTATGATGGTCCAAAAAAAACCTACACGATTCAAAAATATGGTAAGGTGTATCATTTTACTTATGCTACAAATGTTAAATCTCATTTTATATTAGGAAAGCCTATTGTAAAATAGGTACATTTATCAATATATTTAGCCCTCTATATCATTTACCAACCTATAGAGGATACTACAGGGCAGTTGCTATCCTAAGCCAAGAGTAATTTAATAGAGCATCACTCATATGTGGACATTGTAACAATATAAAATTTAATCCTACCCATTGTGGCAAAAGGTATTATTGAGATAATTGCTTCCACTCATATTATAGGCATAGTTATTAAATAGGGAAGACAACAACAATTACCTCTTGCTATACAATGACACCATCAACCAATGCAACATGTGTCCTATCAGGTGTGACCATTCTAGCATCATATGTAATAATTTGATATTAGTTAGATTATGGGGTGTTTGCTTCAATATTCTACAATTGTTCATCCTCTTACGATATACTATATTAAGAATAAATAGTGGGACAACTATAATTGGGCTACACATTTTTTTATGGGTTATTCTCGTTTTTAGATATGTTATGGATATTAACCTGTTGCTCCTTATGAGATTCTCATTGCTTTTCCACTATTTTCTTTAGTACATTAGCAAAAGGAAAAGGGTTAAGCTTCACATTTTATTCACAATTTTCCCAAGTGAAAGCAACTCTTTAGAATTATTAGCCAAGTATGAGGATATCCATGATAAACATCATATCCCCTCCACCTTCCAGGTTGGGGATAAAGTGTGGCTTTATATGCATAACGATATATTCAAGGGGTTAACATAATCATAACCTCAAATTTAGTCGATATGGCCCATATACTATTACTAAACATATTGGATCTAATGCCTATAATATTGATATTATATCCTAGATTGGTATTCATGATGTAGTTAATGTTAATTAGTTAAAAAGGTATGAGCTGCATCATTTGGAAGTTGGCATTTCACTCTCACATCTAGAACATCATAATCTAGATTTCCATCCTCCTTTTGCTGCATACACTCTTCTTGATGTTTGGACACACATTACTAGGAGAGGCACTACCACTACATACTTGGTGGGTCATAAGGATACACTCCCAACCCAAGCAAAGTGGGTCTTTGAGTCTTCTTTTCAAAAAAATTTCCCCATATTCAGGAGAAAGTGGGGATACTTTCCACTAAAACAAGGAGTAATTCATTAGATTTAGTCTCTATATAAGACTTGGTTCTTATACAACAATATTTTATTTAGTTAATTATTATGTTTAGTATCTCCTAAAATACAGATAATATCTTATTTTAAGAAGCATGCCTTCTAAAATAAGCGTCATTGTAATATTTTATAAAGATTATATATCAATAATATTGAGTGTGTGACTTTTCATGCCAATTCTTTCTCATATCATATTTACTTTTGACTACTTGTCAGTACTTGCTTGCATCTTCTTGACTTTATATCTACATGCATGCATGTGCCTATATATTTTTAGATTTCCTATTGCATATTTGAGTGAGAGATCCATGATGACATGTAAATGACAATCCTAGTTAGGATAAATTATTTTTCTTCTATGGTAGTGGATCATCACTTGTCCCTTATTGTAAATTAAACATGTGTCTATTGACATGGAAAGTAAAACTTGCTATGGTTTGTACAAATCAAATATCTTTCTTCACCAAGAAATCCTTTATGTTTATTGGTGCATCATTCTTTGATCTTGTCTATTCTCTAAGGCTAATATATTTTCTCTCTATACATAATTTCTAGAATGATACCCTATATTCATATCCATACTCATAAATAGGAAGGAAAGAACAACATGTTAATCAAATTATACATCTTGTCTCATCCACTCCAATATATTTGCACATCTTGCATCTTATCCCTTTGGCATTGATGATTTTTTTAAGACTAGATCTTTTTGTGTACTATTAGCTAGGACTATAATGCTAATAGGAATATATATCATCATCCCACTCATGGCCCTATCATTTCAATCATTTTGTAGCCCAACTATCAATTTTAATCTCTTAACTCTAATCTTCTATCTGATTAACCCCTTTTGCATGATGAATACTAGAAAGTTCACATGTGCTAATAATAAAATCTATCATCTCATATCTTATGGGATATGTATCATCATGCATGGGGTAACATATTCCTTCTTCCCAACTTGGAGATATCATCCATTAGCACATTATACTCTAATTATAGTCCTCTACAAACTTTCTTTGTGAGGTAAATCAATCAAAGCACAACTCCTTTAGATATTTGTTTAAAGGTGAATCAAAGCTATTCTAGAAGCTCTCTTGGAAAAGATAAATCATAAGGCCTATGGAAAAAGCTAAATTAGAAGTCCATCGAATAAAGCAAATGTTCTTTAAGCATTTGATTAAAGGTAAATCTATTTTATAACATTAAAAAAATTATAAAATGATCCTTAGGCATTTGTCTAGGGGCACAAAAAGTAATTTATTTGTCTTTTGTATCTTAGCTAATATCCCCCTTAGAAAAAATATTTTATCTTTATTTATATATAGTTGTACATATTTTGTATCATAACGAGCTAACTAAAGGCCTCCTAGGAAAATCTATCTAATCCCCCATTGATAAATCTACGTAAAGTCCCCCTATTTAAATCTCAATACTAATTAATCCCCCTTTAGGTAAGGTAATTAAAGTCCCCCTAGGAAAATATTAAAGCTAACTAAATTCCCCTTGGAAAAATATCTATTAATAGTTGTACATAACTATATATCTCTTGTATCATAGGTAAAGTATTTTGGGAAAATCTTTTCTCTAAGCTGAAGTTCCTATGGGAAAATATATATCTACACATAGTTGTATATAGTTATGTTATAGCAATACCTATTGGTATTATTCAAAGGTTTCCTTGGACACATCTATCTTCAATCATAATCATGCATCTATTTCCATCATCATGTCATTGTCTATCTCAAGCTAATCATCTAAAATTAACCAAACAATCCCTAATCCAAATTATCATATCCAATCAATAATATCTAGTACTATCCAATCATTACCTCATTATTACATTTATTCATAATTAAAATGAACAATTAATTGTCATAACATAATCATTAAACACCATCAACAATCACATCATATAAATTCACCATCATCATAATATTATTAGATCAATTATTCATGCTTATCAAACCATAAATTATAAAGCAATTACATATATAACACTCACGTAAACCCATCACATCATTGAATCATCATGAATAAATAAAGTCAATATATATAAAAATGTGTGTGTGTATGTATGTATGTATGTATGTATGTATGTATATGTATTTATGTATATATCATTGTAATGATACATCATATAGCACAATACACATTAAAAATACAACAATCAAGATTAGCCCTCATAGAGGAAGCTAGCTCTGTGATCTCATATCTAGAGCTCTTGTTGCTCCTTCTTCTTCTCCCATTGGTAGTGGCATCCTCACTAACCTCTATGATGAGTGCATCATGGACTATAAGTGTGTTTGTGTCCTTGTAGGTGAATGTAGGTGATGATATGTTGGTACTAGTGCATAATATCCAGACTAATAGTATGTTGCTTACTCAATCTCTACCTCTAGGTTTACCTTTACTCATGTTAGCTCCACCATGTTTCTCTATTAGGCCACACCATATGGCCTAAAAAGTTCTATGCCAACTAGCTATCGCTTGCCCCTCCTGTTGCCACAACTTTTGTAGTCACTATATCTCTCTCTTTAACCAAAATATGGATGGTCTACTACATCATTGAGACCTATCCTAAAATTTGGTCCCTCTCCACTATTTGTGTCACAAGAGTAGCCTATAATCTATCCACTTTCCTTGATAGGGCATTTCTCTCTACCTCCATTGTATATAGAGGTAATCTACTAGGTCTTGCCTTGTTAGTGAGCACACATCAAAGAGATCATTGTTTCTTCAATATAGGGAAGATTTTGGTAAATTTAGTGGATATTGCCCATGGTCTTTAGCCTTGAGAAAATGGATTTATAGGAGTTGGAAGTCTCCAAGAGTGATTCTATCATTTCTTCCCAAAGGTTTATTCCTAGCCATTTTTTTTAGGGAAGAAAGAGAAAGAATCCTGAAAGGGGGTCCTTAAAATGTAAATCTATCCCTAGTAACAGTTTGGATTAGGATGTTTCGGTTACCCATTAAAATTTGGAAAATAGATACCTTCAAGGCAATAGGAAACACTCTAGGAAAATTCCTTGAGATTTTAGATACGATAAATTATGGATTTTTGGCTATTTATGCTCGAATATTGGTCATGATTGATATAAGTAAAGCTTTACCAGAATCCAAACTATAGATTATGAAAACATATCTTTTAGGTGTATAATATGTCATGAGGTGGGGCATATTGAGATATCATGCCCTAAGAAGAGCTCAACATAATAATTTATAGAAAATCGCAAGAGAAACTTATGAATGGTTATGGTTGAAGATGGTTTTCAACTTCCAAAAAATATATCTAGAAAAATAAAATAAAATAAATAGTGGAGACCAATAAGGAAGGATATTGGAAGAAATACCAACTCTTTTGAGGCTTTAGCCTATGAAGAAAAAGTAGATCAAAACATAGAGGACACAATACAATAATTTCAACATATTAACAAGGAACCATCTATTTAGTATGATCCTAATTTAAGGAATAACATTCTCGATGAACCTAAGGAATGTATCTGATCAAATTTTAAAAACTCTCTTGAAGTACCATACACCATTCAAGAGAAAATAATTGGTAAATAAAATGTAGTTTTAGAAGCTAATACATTTGCCATTAATAAGGAAATACCAAAAAATGAGCAGGACAAGTCAAAAGCTTCTATAATAGAGCTAGGAGAGGATAAATATGATAAAAAATAAAATTGTGAAAGAATATTGAGAAATAGAATAATAAGACCTACTCCTGGTTTAGGTAAGGTAAAAATAGGAAAACCCTCAAATTATCAAGCAAGATCCAAGGAAGCAAGATCAAGCATAGAGAAAGGAACACAAACTAAGTTGGTTGAACTTCTCTTTACCAAACAACAAAATGATATTGGTAATACGTAAAAGGGGCCAAAATTCCCTAATGGGGTATGATTATTGTCTCATGGAATATAAGGGGTGCTAATGCCCCCTCAAAGTAGAGGTGTATTAGGTACCTATGTTTAAGTAATAAACCTAATATTATTTGTATCCAAGAAACTAAAATAACAAAAGAAGTTTCAAAAACTATGAAAGTAGTATGGAAAAGATGTGAATGGAATGCTATGGATTCTGAAGGAGCGGTAGGGGGAATTCTAACCTATTTAAACCCTTATAGAACCTCTTGTGTAACCATTCTTAAAACTAGGCATTGGATAGCCTCTTTAATGACTTGCTACTTTGCAGATATTCATTTCATCCTTATCAATGTCTATGGACCTACAACTCAGTTAGGTATATTAGAAGTTTAGAGTGAGATTGAAGCCTTTATGAGAAGTAAATACCAAGAAACTTGATTCATGATGATTGAAGTTTTTAATTCCATAACCAAGCTGGATGAAAATTTTAGGAGAATTAGGAAATTGACCCAGCGTATGAAATATTTCTCATATTTTATTCAAAAAAATAATGTATGGGATGTTGAGTTTGAAGAAGACAACTATACTTGGACCAACAACAAGAGAGGTTAGAACCTAGTAGCAAAAAATTGGGCATATGCATTCTCTCATATCATTGGCTAGATGAAGGAACTTGTGCTAAAATTAAGTCCTTCTGCATGAGTATGGGCCTTTGATCCTTCAAAAATTCCTATCAGGCATTCAATTCTCATCTACTTTACCCCTTCAACTAGGTGACTGAATAGTTGGTATTAATTACCTTGGAGACCATGCATTTCAAATTACCACCTTACCACCCATGGAGATCCCATACCTAGGCATTTGAGATCATTAATAAACCATCCTTGTAATTCCTAATGTTGGTGATGATTCTGGTACCAAGTGGATGATTGGGATCTTCCTTACTCATTAGTTTCCCAAATTTTTTCCCTATGCAACTTAGTGGGATGGGGAATCAAGCTTTACTGTTTACTACCGCTCTCCCAAAACTCTGTCAAAACTACAATTTTAATCAGGGCAATGATTCCACCATATTCTAAAACCTCTACCCTTGCTGGGGTGGGTCCTTCTTGGCAGGTAGGACAATATTATCATCGTCTAATATTTTCACCCAACTGTTGGTCAAAGATTTGGGATCTGCCTTTGCTGCTTACTTGCCCAATTATTTTCCTCACCACTAACTTGAGCCAATTATTTGTCTTTTGTGACCCTATTATAGTGTAGGCTTTTGGAATTGATCCTAGCTTGGTGGCCTTTGGTTCTTCTACCCATTAAATATTTGTTTTTGCCATCCGCTTGCTTTTGAAATTTTCCTCAACCATCAATGCTAGAGTTTGGATCCAAAATTTAGCCACTTCTGTAGGCCATCATATTGCAAAAAGAGTAGGTGAAGGGAAGCAAAATTTCACCCACAAGATCCAATGGCTACAAGAAGGATACAAGAACACAAGTTTCTTTCACAAGGCTCTCCTATCTCGAAGAACACATAAATTTATCCCCTCATTGAAGAATGAAAATGGAGATATAGACCACACTTGGGAAGGAATGTCTTCTTTAGTTGTGAACCATTTTTCAAACCTATTTACATCCAAATTTCTTGATCCAAAAATCCAACAAGAAATTCTACAAGAGATATTTGTTCTCATTTCTAATGAGGAATGTGGCCCTGACTACACCAGTAACTATGAGGGAACTATAAAAGGTAGTTTTCAAAATGCAAAATGGGAAGACCCCAGGTCTGAATGGATTCCCTATTGAAATTTATAAAGAATTCTGGTATGTTTTGAAGGATGACATTCTAAAGGTGGTATAAGAGGCTAGAAAGGCAAAATAAATCCTCAAAGAAATCAACAACTTAAATAGCTCTTATTCCAAAAGCTCGGGAAGTAGATAACATTACTGGATATAGACCAATTGATTTATGCAAATGTTATACTAAAAATCATCTCAAATATCATGGTAGAACGTCTTAAACCACTGCTACATAATATCATCTCCATAGAACAAGGGAGATTTGTAGAAGGGTGTCAGATAGTAGATGAGATAGTGTTTAGCCCAGGAAGCAATTCACTCTATGGAAGCTCAAAAAGTTCCTTCTATGTTCATTTTATTGGACCTGTCTAAATCATATGATAGGATTGACATTTTACTATCCAAGTAATGAAAATTTTTGGATTCTCTCAAGAATGGACAAAGTGGATTAGAGGTTGTATGTCTTCAGTATCTTATTCAGTTATCCTCAATGGTTGTCCCATTTAGTTGTTCCTATCTTCTAAAGGCGATCAAGAAAGGAGAGTCTCTCTCTTCATACCTATTTATCATTTTAGAAAAAAAATTAGGGAGGTTATTTTCTAAGAATAAAGATTGTTAGAGGTTAGGAGTCATAATAGCTAAAGGAATAAGACCTATCTCATTTACAATTTGTTGATGTTGGGGAAGACAACAATAAAGGAAGCAACTTCAATAAAACAAATTATTAACTACTTAATTAGAGCTTCAGGACAAACAATTTAATGAAGATAAATCAAAAGTGCATTTTTCACCTAGAAAATAGATTTTGATATTGGACAAATTAGGATTCAAAAAATTCTCTCTTCCAATAAAATATTTAAGTGTTCTAGTTAATCTTGGTAGCCAAAAGAAAGAGTAGTGGAGCTAGTTATTGGATAAAGTGAAGCACAAAATGGGTAGTAGGACCAAAAAATGGCTCTCCTCTAGAGGATGGATAACTCAAATCAATTCTTCATTCTATCCCATCTATGTTTTAACACTGTTGAACATCCCTAAGTTAGTGCTTAAAGAACTGGCCAAAATTAGTCATAGATTTCTTTGGGAAGGATCAAAATGGATAACTGGGCCCTAGTAAGGGGGGAGACCCTATGCCTTCCTACTCATGAAGTGGGTCTAGGTCTTCAATCAATATTTAGGAATAACAAAGCTTTGGTACCAAAGTTATACTGGAGGTTAATTAGCCACCCTAGCACCTTGTGGACCAAAAATCAAAGAGCCAAATATGCAGAAAACAAAAATACTTCTGATATAATTCCACACCAACTACCTTCTAGAGGTTCCCCAATTTTAAAGGTCTTAAGAAGTGAAGAGGAGTTGATAAAGAATAAACTTTTTTGGATAGTATATAATGGTCAAAAGGTACATTTTTGGATAGACTCTTGGGATGGACACCTTTTTGTATCAATTCAACATCTATAATTGAGGCCTATAATGGAGGAAATGCATAGGATGAATTGGATAAAAGTTTCCAAATACTATAAAAGTCAAACAAGAAATGTAGATATGGGAAGATGTTGGATCCCAGTGGAAGACTAGTCAATCCAACAAACTGAAGCTTAAAAAAAGGATATGCATAGACTCCTCCAAATGTTATCACCTTCATGGTTACAATATAAAGAATGTATTGGTTGGAATAGCTCAGGGCATGGTGTGTACATTGTAGATCAAGGTTATTTATCCTTAATCCATATTAATCCCATCCAGATCAAATTTGTTCAAATATTTATGGGCTCAAAAGTTATGGCAAAAAATCAGGTTTTTCATCTGGTTGCATCTTCATAAAAGGGTACTCACAGGGGATAAACTTATAAATAAAGGATCTAATGGACTCTTTCAATGTGTAATGTGTTGGGATAACACTGAAATAGTAAACCATTTATTCATAGAATTCCCCATAGCCTCTACATTTTGGAATATTTTGCCTTCCCTTATTAATTTAATATGGTTTAATTATCAATCTATAGAACAAAGATGGAGATATTGGAGCAATCAAGAAGGAAAATACTAGTATGTGAACCAAGTAGTTTGGATAGGAATAACTATTCCCTGGAACATTTGGAAGGAGCAAAAAAAATGAATATTTCAACAAGAAAGTAGGGACATCTACTATATCTAGCTTAAGACCATATAAAATCTGACAAAGACTGTCCAAAATTTATTAACTCATCCACAAATTTCAAATCAACTATGGGAACAAATGATGACCCGATTAAAGATCAACCCTATATTATCCCAACATAGAAAGAATAAAGTGATCATTTAGATGATGGATAGAACAAAGCAATGACAACCTCCCCCAAATAATATTGGAAAAATCAATACGAATAAAGCATCTAGAGGAAATCTTGGTAGAGCTAGTATAGGAGGAATATGTACATTGGAGGATGGTACTTCAATTTTTACTTTTGCAAAAAAATAGGAATTTTTTCCAATAACTTGACAAAATGATAGGGTATTTTGAGAGGTTTTTAGGAGGTACTAAAGGCAGGATGGAGAAGGTTTATAGCATATTTAGACTCTCAAATTATGATCAATTACTTAAATTCAACTTCAAGGTCTAAGAAAGTAGACTAGAAAATTCAAAGAATCCTAGATAAGATTAGATTAATAACATCTAGTTTTCAAGAGGTTATTTTCAATCATGTGCCTAGAGAACATAATAGAGTGGTAGATGCTATGGCAAATTGGGTTCTTGACAAAGGAGATATTAGGTGCTATGGTTTCCCTCCTAGGTGGTGGTCAAAGCAAACTAGTATCGATCTTCTCCTTGTTCAGTCTCTTGATGGTAATGTCAGAAGCTATAACTAACTTAATAAGAAAAATCTTGGGCAGTTCCTATATAGTTCTTCAGGTTGTTCTTGCATAGTTCTTCAAGAAGCTCTTATGCAGTTCTTTAGGTAGTTCTTATGCAGTTCTTCAAGCAATTCTTATGCAGTTCTTCAGGCAGTTTTTGTGCAAACCTTAGTGCAATCATTGTGCAAGCATTAGTGTAGTCCTTGTGCAAGCCTTAGTGTAGCCTGTTCTTCTCTGATATTCATTTTTCTTGTGCATTTTCTCAATTCTAGCCATGAGAGAGGATGTTAGAGGGTCTTGTTCAAATAGTCATAAGCTCCAATGGTAGGATAGTTGGTTTGTTGGGTAGGTAGATTAGTTTGAATTTATAGTTTTATTTGGATTGCTACTTGGCTAAAAGGCTAGATTATATGAGTTTTTTAATGTACTCTTGAGTTTCTCTTAATATATTCTTTAATAAAAAGATACCCTCCATGCTTCTATCATTGAAAAGCCCTCACAAGCCAAATTTAATGAATCAAAAAAAGAGTGCAACTCTCTTTTACAAGTTTTACCATCAAATTAAAATACAAAGTCAAAGTCATCTAAAATAATATGTTGTAAACATTGGAGAACTTTATCAAGCCAATGCTCTATACTTATTTCACAACTTTGGCATTCTTCTAAATAATAAGGATTAAATATATTTGTTGCATTGAGGACTATCAAGAAATTTATCATTTAAAAAACTTATGAGAGACACAATATAACATTTTATAAGCTGCAAACAACTCTCTAGAGTGCCTTCAATAGGGTGTTTTATATTTTATTTGCTTGTATCATTGGAATCATTTTTATATAGTTGAAATGTGTATGTATAATAATTCATCCTTATATATATACACACATGTGTGTATATGTATCTATACACTTTTGTACACACACACACACACACACACACACACATATATATATATATATATATCAAAGGTACAACTCTCTCTCTCACACACACAGATATATATATATATATATATATATATATATATATATATGTGTGTGTGTGTGTGTGTGTGTGTGAGTTGTACCTTTGATAAATACAACTCTCATACATATATTTCTCGTAAAAATAATTTAGTCAAGGTGTTTATGGTAACATAAGTGTGATCCCAAGACTTGTAATGTTTATATTTTATTTTTAAATATCTTGTTCAACCTATTGAGTTCATCCAAAACACCAACAAACATATGCAAACAAAATTGAGTATAATAGATTTGTTCCTTTTTATACAATGAATAACAGTTTCTTTCATATTTCCATAAAGTTAAAAATATTGATATAAGCTTCACAATCCTTTTAATAACTTCTCCCCTAGATAACCAACTGTATGGATTTGTAAAACATCCAAAATATCAATTTCCATTATTTTAGGTTATTTAGTTCATTATTTATTTTTGTTGAAACTTGAACCAATGAATACACTTTGTAAATTTCTTTAATTTGCAATAACTTTGGTATCTTTTTATAAGAATACACTATAGATAAATACTCACAATGAGGTAAAAAATAAATTTTAATAAGGTTTGAGTATCTTTTTAAAAATAATACAAATTATTTTCATGTTGAATTATTGTTAAAGCCTAATATATTGAAGCAATTGTTAAATTTCTAGATGAAATACCTCTGACATTCAGTTTCTAATTAACAATATCATATACCTCTTCAATCTATTACATATTTGAGCTTTATAAATTGTAAAATAAATGCTCCAGTATTTTTGAAGTTAAGTATATTGTGTAAACCACAAGGTGTTACTCTAAAGTGTGATCATTTCTTTCATCAACCATTCATTCAAAAAAGGCCTTTCCAACATATTTTTATTTAAACTTGCTCAAGGTATTTTAATATATAATAAATAAAAAAATTTGGAGCCTTGTAGTTTGTGTAAGAAGAGTAGTCTTGATATTTTGAAATATTTGGTCTTTATATATCCAAGAGAAATGTATAAAGTTTCTCATATTAAAAAATAACAAATCTTCTTTGCGAAAAAAATAAACTACTTTCATTATAGTTATTACTCTATCCTTATTTACATCTTTAACATTACAATATGATTTAGGATAGGCTTAATCATTCTTATCTAGTGCATTGAACCATATTGCTTTAACATTTTTATTTACCAATTATTTTCATGAGTGGAAAGAGCATCACATTGAAAATTTGTTGCATTTCATAAATTCTACTTGACATGATTCAACCAATCAAATAATTCTAACCATTCTATGCAAAAAGGTATTTTTTCTTAGACTTACCTCTTCTCATGGTTGTTAATCTGTTCTTCACCTTCATTTGTTTCTTCATCTATATCCTCATCAGAAGAACTAAAATTTTCATGAAACTGATGTTTCAGTTGACTATTGTGAGCATCTTTATACACTCCAAATTTTTTAACTTTTAGAACATTGTGTTTTAGATGATCGTACAAAAAATATCCTATAGTAGTTTGTATCTTCCAGTTTGAAGATAATTTATAATCACTTGTTTTAAAAAATCATGTTAGCTTTAAAGATATTCATAAGTTCAAAATAAATGATAATATATTTTATAATAATGTGTTTCATAATTTTTAAACCCTCTTTACTTCACAGTTAAAATTTAAATATAAAATAAAGGTATATAGTTTTCTATATGTATTTATATACACGGTTTTCTCCATAAGTACATGTCACTATTATAAATAACCATCACTATTTATCTTTTTTAAAAGCAATCATTATATATTGTTGAAATATATGTAAGTTGATCTTCTTAGACCAAGGCCAACAATGATGGATTACCTACAGGCGCTCTTGATGTAGCTTATCAACAAGTTCTATGTAAGCCTTTAGGTATTCTCTATGAAAGTCTATGAGAATTCTATATGTAAGCTTGTGGGCATCTTTATATAAGCCTATGAGAATTCTTATATGTAATCTTATGAATTCTCTATATAATCCTATAAGCATCTTCACACAAGCCTAAGGGAAATTTTAATGTATTCATCCTTAGAGGGACTGGTTAATGCATATTTAAGGCTAATATTGATTAAAGGGTTTAATATGTTTATTATATTGTAATTTACCGTTCATGCCAAGTTATGTCGGCTTAAGTTTAACATCTTATTGGGGATTTAGTATCACTATAAATACACCCAATAATTAATCCACTATATTAGTTTGAGATATGTAAGATCATGAGGGGTGCCTACAGGCATCCACCCCTTATTCCTTCTAGGGTTATGCATAGTGGTGAATATTCACCAATTGGGCGAATATTAGGATTTTCAAAATTAGAAATTAGAGAATATGAGAAACCTCGATGTCGGCCCATTTGCCTAAAATTTTCAGGACCAATTTTTTATTAGGGTCAATTTGCCATAATATATATCCAAACATAGGCATATTTGTATTCGTTGGAAAGCTCTTTTCAATACTGATCTAATGGTGGTGTTTTTATGAATTTATAAGATGATTTAATAGGTCAAAAGTGGCTCCAAATATGACCTTACATTTTAGGGCTTCAAATACCCCAAATTTTGGTATGAAGATGCTCGATTTGATTTGCTTAGGATTATCCATGATTCACCTTGATTTTGATTAGGATTTGCTATTTTTTTACAAGTATATTTTGAGTCCAAACCCTTATGCATAACCCTAAATTTCCTTCTATTTTTTTTTTTTTAAGCGAAAAACCCCTTGCGGAGCCGTCTTGGTCTGAGAGACCATGAACAGGGGGTTCTACACCATCAAAGTCACCCGGGAGTCGCACCCAATCTTGCTCGCACCAACATTATCAATTGGATTTTGGATACCCAATTTCGCTTTTTGGTAGGGTGGATATTTGAACCTAGGACCTCTCTTGGAGGATTGTCCTCTCCTCTCCAACTCACCTACAACACCTGGGTTTTCCTTCTATCTACCCATGACATTTATCTATTTATTTTTTTCATACACTTAGTTTTTGCTTCTTCTTTTTTTCTTTTTCTACCAATGTGGTGAATGTATGTTTCATAATGTTTTTGAAAATTATTTTGAATTCTAAAATGAAGAGCCCAAATAAAGCAACATCATTAATCACACAAAAAGATTATATAGGGCAAACCATTCCAGATATGGATGAACCATTAATTATAGAGGATTCTAGTTCTAATTCAACACTTTTGAAGGATTTAAATACTTGTTTTTGCATCCAAAAAATATTTCCATTTCCCTCTAATGTTTTAGAACCTAAAATTTTAGAATTAACATATTTTATGGAATAATTTATTGTGCAGAGCAAGAGAGCACAAAGGCATACAAAGTTCTTTTGACAAAAAATTTAGAATTGTTTTTTCTATTAAGGTAGAGGTATTTTCCATTGGCAATAATAGTATGACAATATGTTCACTCCATTATACTTTAATGGTTGCAAGTTTAAGTCACCATTTATTTTTTAAGAAAGTTGTAGACGTACATTCCACATCCTTTATTGGTGTTTTAAAATTAAAGGTAATATCTATGTTATGCTATAAGTAGTGGTTTTAGTGGTACTAATATGATAGTGGTAGAGATATATAGTGGCACTCGATATGTCCAAAGGTTAAATCTTGATGCAAATAGAATTTGTGTTTGTTTGAGATTTTTTTTGTAGTTGAATATCATAGTAAGAGGTTTCAAAAGGCACATAACCAATTCATCTTCTATACAATAGTGATAGTGCATTTGGATAGTGTGTTAGAGGTTCCTAGTATGGAACTACTCCATATTATATTTTGTTTAACCATGGATTAGCATGACCATTCTTAATTCCTTTTTTTATCTTTGTGCTTTGGCACCTTGGAGATATCAATATAAAGGAAATCTTCTCCTTCCATTCATGGTGATAGCATAGTGGTAGAATGTTTGTATGATAGGTGAAACATCTTGTGTTTAAAAATTTGGTAAGTATTTTTGTGATAACATCCTCAATATTACAAAATTGATGCTTCCATAAGGATAATGTTTCCCAATTGTTCATTGTAATAAGGTATTAGGTACTTTGGTTAGTGGGAGGCATGTAATTCTTTAGCATCCAACACTAACCTGAGTTTAAAGTAATGTGGTACTCACTAAGGTTATGAGGTGTATTTTTTTCCATGGTATTTTCCCCTCTTGTGAAGACTAAGTATTATTAGAGTGCACTTGGCTAGGCTGGCAAGCCTAGGGAACTCACCATCATAAAGACTCAAGTTTGTGTCTCATCACTTATTAAGGGTATTTTGGAGTTAGAGTTGACAAATTTTACAAGATCATGGTATGATTTTGACATAATATTGCCATAATTTTGAAGATTGATTACTATAAACTTTTATAGAGTTTTGTTATGCACATGATCATGATGAATTGAGCTTCCTAGGTGTTGACTTTATAGGAATCCATGGATCCTTAGGATAAGGTTAAAGTGAATATGATACGATTGGTAAGGGTAATATTTTGAAATGTAATCAAAGATACAATTAATGTATTAAATATTTAAAATGGTAATTTGGGCTTTGGGTTTCTATTGGGGCTACAAATCAGATCGATGTGATCAAGTTTATTTTTGTGAAAATCTTGGAAGGCACTAACTATTAAACTTAATGTTTTTATTTTTTGAAAATTAGTACCACTAGAGGATTGTATAACTAAAGGGTGATAGTGTTGGAAGCATTAATGCTCCAATGCTTTTGCCAATATGACCATTGCACTAGAGGCTTTCTAGGGATTGCTAGGCTTTGTCAATTGCATGCTTCTAGTGGTAGTAGAGATTCACCATGTAGCCCTAATGCTAAAGGTTGAGTTTGTCTAAGCTCTACTAATGACTTTGACCAAGAGATGATATTAAAAAATAAATACCTTCTATTTGTTGTGTAAGAAACTCACTATCACACTAGAAAATGTGTGGTAGATACTACACATATCGATTAAATGAGAACCTATCAAATCATTCAAGACTATAGGAGGAGCCTAAAATGGTTAATAGGGGATGTGGACTTCCTTGTGGTTAGGTATGTCATTAGCATCAATGTCACCTATGTAGGGGGTCACATGGATAAAAAACCACCTTACTATATGCCTTCGTGATAAGAGCCTTCACTGAGGACACCATTAAGAGGACGATGCACTAGGGATGGGTGAAGATGAAATTAGGCATGTTGGACGATCATATAGTGTTTTATTGAGGTTTGGTGATACTTAAAAATTGTACCATTCTTTACACCATGTTTTTTATTAAGGAGTGAGAAACATATTATATTACATGTTGCTTTAGGTGTGGGTCTGGGAATACATTGCCATCATGAGACCACAAGGTTACCATGTCAGGTAGCAGACCTTGAGTCTTCAATGATTTATATATATGATCACCATTTTGAGGTGATGAAGGGGAGACCTCATAGAGAGTTGGAGAGTGGCAAGGGGACTATTGATGACTAAAATAGAGAGAAAGTCCTCTATCAACCCTACAAACAACATCCTAGATGGAAATAGGATACCTTCTAACTAGCTCACATTAGGAAAGTTAGGTGGTTTGTGAGACCATAGGGAGAGTGAGTGCTCTTCCATTCTAACCATGTATTTCACTAGTTTGACATGTAGTAAGGGATCCTAGGGGTATCTATGTGGTAAAGGCCATATAAGATAAGGGTTTTTGACCATATCCAAACTTGGATTCCTACCTTAAGCATAAAATTTATGATATAATAATCTTAGATCTAAGTAAAATAATCTTGGGGTAAGTTATTATTATTGGGGATGGTATAAAACCATCTACTCTTTGAGAATGATCATTACTAGATTGTAGACAAGGAAGTGGATGAGTCCAAGTAGATGGGGAAAGAGGGTATACTAAGTAGTGTCACCTCTAGTGTGATGATTTAGATATTACCACTAATAGATACAAAGGCAAGTAGTAGCAATAAAAACAATAACAAAACCAACATAACCACTACTAATTATTATAGTATACATTTTGGATAGACACCATTATTCCAAGGAGTACTGTACTAGTTAAGCGCATGTCTGCTTCAACAATCTCTTCTCGCCTATCACCACCAATACCTATAATTTAAATTTATTATAAGAAAATATAAATAGTGGAATGTTATCCATTCCAAGGGGTGGCTCTTTAGCCATTACAATTCATATGTAAAGCTTACTTCATTCTGTTAATGCAAGTGTTTTACTATTTGGTCTCCAAATTGACTCTTGTACATGTGTGTGAATGTTGTGGGTTTATTTTTGCTAAAGCTAGTTGAATGTGCATGCAATAATTTTACTATCTATATTTCTTGCATCTCATTCGTTGGTTCTAGAATTCACTCACATAAGATGGCATCAAAGTGTCACCAAGAGTAAGGTTGGCTAATCTGTTAGGTAACTCACCTACATTTTTTATGATGGTGTCTACTTAGCAAGTATTTATCTTGATGCGGTTATACTTATCCTTGTCAATTCTACCTATGGCCTATTTTCATTCCTTTACTGCTCCCCATTTACTGTCTTAATTTTTATGCTAGTAGCTAGTATAGAGGAACTGACCTTCTTTGAAGATCGACCACCCTACCTTCCTTGGGTGTAGCGGCCGTTCAATTTTGACACAAGTCAGCGGGTGCATCAACCCCCACCTCCTCGTTAGGTTCCAGATCTATGACCATATTTTTTGGCATACCTAATGGGACCCAAAAAGTCTCATCCCTAAAGAGTCTAGTGAAGCTCTACTATGCAATATTCATTTGTTCACTTGGCGACTCCACTGCATAACAAATCAGGTTTCCTATGACCAGTTATCCTAAGAAAAAAATAGAACTTGGAAAATATGCTTAAAATATCTCTATGCTCAAGGAATTAGATTTCGGTAATAATATGATTTACCTATATCTTGCCAAATCACCTAGCGAATCCTCTCAACAAAAGATCCATATCTGAAGAGCAATTGCCTCCTCAACGCTTAGAAATAACCTAATATCCTAGAGGACTCAAGATTTAATGAGCAATATTGACCTCATTGGTAGAGAAAGTATGCTCATTTTGTGACTTCGACTCCAACACAAGTACTAAGACTCCTGAAGACAACTACAATGGCTCAAAAATGCTACCCTCAATGGAATGACCTTGGCACACTCAATATCCAATGCTGGCATGAGATTTCTAAAAGTTCCTTGAAGGCCCTAAAAATATATAATGACATTGAATAAATGGCTCATGAACACCTTTAATATGTTGTTGCACTAGTGCCCCTTCATGGTATTTCACATGAATATGTCATGATTAGGCTCTTGGTTGTATTTTGAAGGGAGGGTGTTATTGTGGTATCAATCTCTTAAGAAAAAAGCATAATCTCATGGGTGGATTTGGTGGGATCTCTTGTTGATACATTTGATGGTTCTAGGGATCCCTTCCAACTCTTTATACGCCTTTCATTCATCAAGAGGACCCCTTTTGAATCCATCACAGCCTTCAAAATATGATTTAAAAGGAGCTGGAAGAGGATTCCCACTAAATATCAGTCATCCCCTACCCAGTCTCACCTGTATTATGTTTGATATTTTAGTTCGGATATAAGCCTTATCCTAAATCAATCCAAGGAAAAGAGATTTCTTTAAGTATTTCAAGAGGTTTTATAGGCTGAGTGAATCCTGCTTCAAGTAGAAAATACATCTTCAAGATATTTTTCCCCTCATCCCCTTTTCCAATCATTACTTCTCCCATTTTAACTGTACAGTATCCACAATGGATGCCATCTGAAGTTGTGTAGGAACCAGGGTTGCAACTATGCAGAGCACAAATGGTAGATTTCTTCTTGGACTCATACAGAGGAAATGCAATCACAATATTTGCAATGAACACTTTTATTGCTTGTAATTTCCCCCAACGATCAGAGGACCTAGACCAAATGGAGAACCTCTCTGAAAAAAAAGGCACATAATTTCACACTTTTTGTATTTAGGATCACACTAAGCAAAGGCCAAGCTATCTCCAGGAAGGCTTGGAAAATCAAAGGATAGGTCCCAAGCATATCCAAGTGGCAAGGATTCCAATCAATGGGTCTTGTTGTCAAACTTGTATGGATACATCGGAGGTGCACGTATCAATGATTCCATATTAGGTGGATATCGAGGAGTGGTGACATTGGAGCCTATTTCCAGATGAACCAGTACCTCAGGAATGCTCCCATATGGCAAAATTTATTACCACATTAATTATTGATTGCATAAGTACTGGTGTGCATGATGATCTGCCAAGTTGTGGATACACTGTAGATTGGAAAATCTTGGGACAGTGTCAACCAAACTACAAAGAGTACCTCAATTTTAGGATAATCTAGTTCAGTCATTGTAGATTTACTGGATTATTTCCAGGATGAGTCAGTGGTTGCAGCATGCCAATCACATCGTATTTTTGTGTAAATAGGTCAACAGCTAAATAAAAGTGCAGAAAGCACATGGCTAAGTGACATCATCTTGTACCATGGTGACCCACGATGGAAAATGCAAGAAAAAACTTTTAGAAAGTGTGTTTTTTTCAAAGAACTCCCCCTCATACTTTGTGTTCTTCCTTATGTTTTGTTGTTGTGAACCCATTTCACAATGGATCTAAGGCTTATTATTTGAACATTATTTTGTGCAATCCCTAAAAAATATATGTCCTACATTTTTTAAAGTAGTTCCCACTTCTCAATAAAATGGTAAAATCGATCTATAAATAGCACCTCAAAAGGTGATAAGCAACATGTATCGAGTACGATGAAGCTGATAATGAGGCTATGACTAAAGATTACCTAGAAGAGAGGTAATGAGCAAATGAATTTTTTGCATGATTTCATTAGAAAATGGTGTTGCATTAGGACCGATAGATGTTTTTTGGCATTCAATCTGTTCTTGAAGAGGGATTGGTCCTTGGTGGGGTATGTTGATGGGAGAACAATCTATGGGGGTGTCCCATGAATTGCCTTACATTTTGTTTCTCTTAATTTTTTGCATCCTTATCTTCCTTCTCTTTCCTTAGTTCCTTGTTACCGCTAACCAAGGAGGTTAGTGGTCATTGTCTTCCTACCTCTGTTGTTTCCTATGTTTTTCTTCCTCCTCTCTTGCCCTTTTGTTCTCTTTCCCTATTTTTCCTTGTTGTTTCCTCTTGTGGTCCCCCTTATTTTCTTCAATTTTACCTTCTTCCAAATCATTTTTTTTTCATCTTTGGTCGCCTTCCTCCTTTGTCTTGTAGGCTTTGTTGGTTGCTTTTGTTTGTGCCCTATTTTTCCCCTTCCTCTTCCCTGTTTCTAAGTATTTCAAGACATAGATTTTTGGGCTCTTATTTCCCACATGGGAAAATCCCCTGTGAGTTGCCAAGACTATGGGTGAAATTTTGCATCACTTCACCCACTTTTTTTGTAATATGATGGCCTACAAAAGTGGCTAAATTTTGGAGCCAAACTCTAGTATTTATTGTTGAGGTAGATTTCAAAAGTAGGCAGAAGGTGGAAGGTGATATTGAATGGGCAAAAGAACTAATGTCCACCAAGCCAGGAGTAATCTCAAAAGCCCACCCTATACTAGGGTTACAAAAGGTAAAGAATTGGCTCAAGTCTATGGTCGAGCGAATAATTGGGCAAGAAAGCATAAGGTGGATCCCAAATCCCAACACAACAGTTGGGTGGAAATATTATATGATGATAATCTTATCCTGCCTGCAAATAAGGACCCATCCCAGCAAGGGTGAAGGTTTTAGAAGATGACAAAATCACCACCCTAATTAAAAGCGTAGCTTCGACGAAGTTTTTGGAGAGTGGAAGCAAACAATAAAGCCCAATTCCCCACCCCACTGAGTTATGTCGGGTAAAAATTTAGGAAGCTAATGAGTAAGGAAGATCCCAATCATCTTCTCAATACTAGAATCATTGCTAGCATTAGGAATCCCAAGGATGGTGCATTAATAATCTCAACTACCTAGGTACGGGCTCTCCATGGGCGAGAAGGTGGTAATTTGAAATACTTGGTTTCCAAGGTAATTAAGGGGTAAAGTAGATGAGAATTGAATGCTTGACAGGAATTTTAGAAGGATCGAAGGCCCATATTCATGAAGAAGTACCTAACCCTATTTTTAAAAACTACCATTCTTCCAAGGAGTAGTGTACCAACTGAGCACCTTTCTACTTCAACAATCTCTTCCTTCCTATCGTCATTAATGCTTGTAATTTGAATTCATTGTAAATATATATAAATAGTGGAATGCTAGCCATTCCAAAGGGTGGCTCTTTAGCCATTACAATTCATATGTAAAGCTTACTTTGTTATGTTAATGCAAGTGTTTTACTATTTGGTCTCCAAATTGACTCTTGTACATGTGTGTGAATGTTGTGGGTTTATTTCTACTAAAGCTAGTTGAATGTGCATGCAATAATTCTACTATATAGATTTTTTGCATCTCATTCTCTGGTTCTAGAATTCGCTCACAATAGAGGGTATCAAAGTGTTGCCAAGAGTAAGGTTGGATAAACTATTAGGTAACTCACTTGTATTTTTAGCAATGACGTCTTCTCAGCATGCATGTGTCTTGATGCAACTATATCCTTCCTTGTTAGTTCTAGTTGCGACCTCCTTTCATTCCTTTTCTGGTCCCCATTTACTCCCTTAATTTTTAAGCTAGTAGCTAGGACAGAGGAACTAGCCTTCTCTGGAGAACGATCGCCCTGCCTTCCTTAGGCGTGGTGACTTTTCAATGCTAGCGCAGCTCTACAGGCGCATCAACCCCCACCTTTCCATTAGGTTTTGGATCTATGACCAACAAAACCTTAATTTTTGCTTCCACATTAGTTCTTCTCTTCTTTCCCATTCCTTCACATGAGCTAAAAGATTAATTTTTGTCTTGATCCTATTTTTTGTGAGTCCCTCAATATTAATTTGCTCATTCATCTCCTCAATTCAGGTTAAAGCTCCCCCTTTCTTTCACCTGATATCTCCAAATTCCTTCAAATTCCAAGTTTTATTTTATATTTAATATACTGAAGCCTTTTAACAAAGAAAAAACATCTTTGTACCATGTCCTGGATTGCCTTCTTGCTATTATTATTGTATCCTTGACTTTAGGGATTCATCTCTGAGCCATATTAACTAAAAATGAAATGGCGTCGGCTTACCCCTAGTTCTCCAAATTTCAATTAAAATTGGCCAATGGTCAGATCCTGCATTATTTAAGATCTTCAATTTTGGGGTGTGTCCTTGTATCAAAAAAATATTTGAGAGAAAAAACCTATCCATCCTTTTAAGGGTGCATGTTGAGCCTTGTCTTCTATGGTACCAAGTTAGCAAACCATTTCTTGGCTTAATATCAACTAGGTGAAGGTTGGTCATGTATTCATTAATGAGTTCAAAACTCCAATACAACTTCCTATTTCCTCCATTTTTTTCTTCTAATGAGAGGATGAAGTTGAAATCTTCTCCTATCAAAACCCAAGTTTTAGGGAATTGGAAGGTGATAAAAGCTATATTCCTCCACATTGATCATTTCTCTTACATAGAACATGTAGCATAGACATTTATATAAATAATAACCTAATCTAAATATTTGTTTTGGGCACCCACTACTAGAATTCCCTTCCTTCCCATTATGTATTGAACTGTGATTTCCATTGGATCCCAAAGACATGCCACTTCTCTTGATATCCCTTGGGTGCTAAGAGACACTACTTTACTGGTTGGCCACATGTTATTTGCTATTATTTCGATTTCTTCAATTGAAACCTTTGTCTCCTGGAGAAAGAGAAGTTGACGCTGATTTTTTTAAATCATTCTTCTAATTTATATTTGTTTAGGACTTCCTTTAAGCCCTCTAATATTCCAAGTAATATTCCAAGTAATAATCTTCATAATTAACAATGTTTGAACAACTAGGAAAGTATTGTTACCTTGTTTTCCTCAACTAACTTTTGACCTTCCTCTACTAGATGATGTTGGGTGGATTTGTGTTTTGCTTTTTAATTTGTATCCATCCTCGTCCTTTTATTTGTATCTTGCTTCATTCCAACTGAGACTATAGGATTGTTACTTAGAACCAAGACACTACTATTGAAATTTGTATGGTCTTTTTGAGGATCCATTTTTTTGTATTTTGAATCTATCCTTTGGTTTTGCACTTGGACTAATTTTCTACATTTTTCTTTTTTATAGTTTAATGCTGGTTGAGATGGATCTCCATCGTTGTTATTTCTCAGATTTAGGGTAAGCTATTTTAGTGATTTCTCATCATGCAATCCTTCTTATTCCATATCTTCATAAAACTATGTTTCCATAATTACTATTTCTATTTTATCATCCTCATCATCTACTTTCTCATCCTTGGAGAGAATTTCAAAGGTGTTAAGTGAAATTACTATTTTCTCTTTTGCTACTATTTTTTTATGCTTTTTTGTTTAAGGATTTGAAACCTTGCTAAGTCCCCATACTCTTTCACTTTGTTAGGTACCTTATGTGGACAATACTTGGCTAGATGGCCATATTCATGATATATTATGCATCTAAATGGAATATTTTCATAATCTACTACTTGCTCCCATATTTATTCTTCATATTGTAAAGTGATCTTCTCTAGAAGAGGTTTGTCAAAATCAATTAGAACACAAATACTTTCATAGATCATATGATTTAACTATTGAGTGCTATTGGAAATAATTATGAAAACTTATAAATAATTCTTAGTCGTCGCTAATGCATTTGGGTTCCAATATTCTTCCAAAAGACCATATAAATGGATCAAAACAGTGGCAGTTGATGGTATTTTTACCTCAGCTTTGAACTTGGTATGCCAGGGCTTCAAAAGAGCGCTGCCCTACCAAGGAACCATGGTACCCTTTGAAACATTTCCTCCCTATATTCTTCAGTAGCAAACATAATAAGGAAGTAGCCATTAGGGCAAGCAAATATTTGGATTTCACCTTTAGTACTCTAGTTTTTGGTAGCCCATTGCTTGAAGGTAGCAAGAATCGGTTGAAATACCATGAATCAACAAATAAATCCTCTCCTCTCCATAACATCTATGCCTTCCTGGATATCCTCTATTTCCAACTTCACTAATGGGGATCCATTAGTTACTTTCATGCAACCCATACCTATTTTCCTCAAATCAATCTTTGGCATCCTTAGTTGTTTCCTTGGTAATCATTGATTGTTTTCCCTCTTGTTTGAGGTGGTTCTCCACAAATTGCTTCTTTAATTTTTTTTTTTGGAGAAAAATCCTTAGTCTCCTTCTCCTCAAGAATTTTTGTCATGGTTGGGTCCCTTTGAATGTAGGCCTTAGAACCAGTTGAATATTTGCCCAGATCTGGATCTACTATCAACATGTTGTCTCCCTTTGCTTTGTCCATATCTTGAATCTTGTTTCTATTTTGTTTTAGCCCTTGTCTATACTTTTGAGGAGGAGGAGGTCCTACCTCCTTGTTTTGAGCTATGAATTCAAAAGGGTTATTAGATTTATTCAATACATGTTCATTTTGTTCAAATCGTTGGTCCACCTACATGAAGGAACATTGGATATTACTTCCTCCTCGTTGCCTTTCTTACCTTTGTATTTAGTTTTTACCTATTTGATAATCGAGGTAATTATTTTAGGCACCTCTTTTGATAATTAATACTATCAGAAGTATTTACACAAAACCAATTTAGCTCGTATGTGCGGAAAAGGAAACATTTATCGCATGTTTTATTAAAGTTTTTTTTATCTTTTGTAATGCTACAACTTGTATTTTTTTCATGTTTTTTTAGCAACTCTATGTTTCCATCTATCTCTATGAAATCACACTTAACATAACAATAAATGCTCATTTAACCTTCTAATATTCATTAAATTACAAATAAGTGTTTATTTAACCTTTGAACAACTTCATCTATCAAAATAAATACAAAAGTATCACATTAAATAAGGTGTTTATATATATTTTAATAATTACAACTACATTAAATTATGGATAAGTGTTTATTTAACCTTTGAACAACTACAACTATAAAAGTAAATACATAAGTACTACATTAGATTATAAAATAAAATTAAAGGTCTCCTAAATTAAATTATAAGTCTCCTAAAAACACTTTCCAATATGTAAAATAAAATTATAACAGACGTCTTGCCTTACTTTCAAATTTACAAATGTGAAAGGATTCTTTTTGTGATACAAGAATGCAAACCAAGAAAATGAGACTGAAATAAAAGGCCTTCTATAATAAAAAATAGAGCAACATTCCATATCACTATATCAATAACACAAAGTAGGAATTGAAGCTTAAACATATATATGTTTGTTTATTCCTAATTATAAAAAATGGATGAAGAGCAAAATTACTATAACGAGACTTTCTTTAGTTTTAATATAATGAAAAAATATTGGAAATTTGATGACAAACAAGTTTATAATGAGACCTAAAAAAAATATCCACCTAACAACATCCTCATAACACCACAAAAAACTCCACATAAGCTCTAACACATCCTATATATATCGACTTCATGTCAACTGATTAAACCGTATTGAAAAAAAGAGATTAAAAATACTTGTCAACATCAAGATTTAAAAATTTTGACATTGTCAATGACAAACCGATACTTGAAATCGCTCTTTTCCATCCTTTACATTGTTGTGTTCACATAATAAATAAGAATCTTCTCAATTAAGCAACTAATTTTATGCTCCCCGTAGAACTCCAACATCTCCTGAGTCTCCTTGATTCTGCCAATTAGGCTACCCTTGATATATCATCTACCTGGAAAACATGTCTTTCAGACACAACAAAGAGCTAGATGCCTTCACAAATCAAAGATTCAAAAAGAGTTGGACTTACCATATATAATGTTTGCAGCAGGAATTTAAAGAGGCTTAGCAAGTAAACCAACCACTACCATTTTTCCATTGATCTTCAACAGATTGAGCAAAGGTGAGATAGGATGACATATTGAGTAAAGGTGAGATAGAAACTATATCAATTATGTAATCTAATTAATTTTCTACTTATTGCATCTATTTCTCATATTTTTTGATAAGGAAATGATCTGCCCCAAAAATTCAAAATTCCCGCTTCTTGCGCATCTAAAAAGTTAAAATTTTTGCTTCATGTGTATCTAAAAATTCAAAATTCTCGCTTCTGTTTTTTTAAGTTCTAAGAGGGAATTTTTAAACTTCCCTCTTAGGGATAAGAGGTAAGCTTAAAACTTCCCTCTTAGGGTTTCTAATAGGGTGGTTTTAAACTACCCTCTTAGCCCTAAGAGGGTGATTTAAAACTGCCCTCTTAGGTCACCCGAAGACAGTGTTTTAAAATTGTCATCTTAGGGTGACCTAAGAGGGTGGTTCTAAACCATCCTCTTAGGGATAAGAGGGTAGTTTAAAACTTCCCTCTTAGGGTGACCCTAAGAGGGTGGTTATAAAACACCCTCTTATCCCTAAGACGACGGTTATAAATTGTCCTCTATCCCTAAGAGGGTGGTTTAAACTACCTTCTTAGGGTGATCCTAAGAGGATGGTTACCCTAAGAGGGTGGTTTTAAACCACCCCCTTAGGATCTATTACGGTGATTTTTTATCGTCATAACAAATCACCTTATTTTAGCTATCATTAAAGACCTTTTTTGGTGTAGTGAGTGATCACATTCAGCCATAAAAGTATGAATATATTGTTTCATTCCCCACCAAAAAAGGTACACTTGGTCCTTGTATAAGTTTTGAGAAACCCTAAATGACCAACTATTGGGGAATCATTCATGTCCTAAATAATGAGGTAATTTATCTGTGATTGATTGGGTACAACAATATGATCATGATACCATAAATTATGACCATCTCAAGTATAGCTAGGGCATGAATGAGGATCTGCTTAAAGTTTATGGATGAGATTTTGCAAAATGGAGTCCTTGATAAGTTCCTCGTGTAGTTGATAAATCCATTAAGGATATGGTGTGGATATAGTATAGAGCATAGTCTATTCTTCATGTAATCAAAGACAAAGCATCCACCACCACTTTCTCCTTACTCTTCTTATAGATGATGTCGTAATCACAACCCAATAATTATGAAACCCATTTTTGTTATGGTATGACTACCCTTTGTTCTAAGAAATATTTGAGACTCTAATGATCAGTCTTGATGGAAACATATCTCCTAATGAGATACAAATGTCAATGATTGATCATATGTAAAATGGTAAGCATTTCCTTCTCATTAGTAGACTAACCTAAATTCTAGCCTAAGAGTGCTTTGCTAACGAAGGCCAATGGTCTACCATATTGCATTAAAACTACCCCAATGCTAGTTCTCGATGTATCACTTTCAATGAACAAAGTTTAAAAAAGGGAATTGCTAACATGGGGGTAGTGGTCATGGTATTCTTCATATCCTTTACTACAAGTTCTATCCACATAAAATAATTCTTCCTCAGTATGGTTGTTAAAGGAGTTGCTATATTGGAATAATTCTTCACAAATTTCCTGTAATAACCTGTGAGTCCCAAGAAGCCACAAATTCCCTTTAGTGTATGAGGCTTAGGCCAATCTTGGATAGCCTAAATTTTCTTGGGGTCAACCTAAACTCCATTCTTAGTGATTATGTGACCCAAGTATTCAACCTCTTGCTAGCCAAAATAACATTTGGACATCTTTGCATAAATTTGATGGTCAAAAAAAAGTTTGAGTGTTTGATCTAAGTGCTAAAGATGCTCTTCCCATGAACGGTTGTAAATCAATATCACATAAAAAAGGCTAGAATGAATTTGTGAAGGAAAGGGAAAAAATGGAATTCATTAGAATCTAGAAGGTAGAAGGTGCATTGGTTAATCCAAATGGTATAACCAAGAATTCATAATGTCCTTCATGAGTTTTGAGAAGTATTTTTGGAATGTCCTCATACTTGATTCTAATTTAATGATACCCTAATCACAAATCCAACTTGGAAAATATAGAGCCCCATGCAACTCATCAAGTAGTTCATAAATCACTAGAATTGGGAATTTATCTTTAGTAGTGATATTATTAAGGTCCTGATAATCCACACACATGCACCAAGTGCCATCCTTTTTCTTTACTAGTAACACTAGCAAAGAAAAGGAGCTAAAACAAGAATGGATAACCCTGATAACATGAAGCTCTTGAACTATTTTCTCAATCTTTGATTTTTGAGCATGAGGATACTTGTATGGATAGACATTAGGAGGAAGACTACCAAGAAAAACTTGTATTGCATGGTCATGTGAGTGTTGAGCAGGTAGTCCCTTGGATTCTTAAAAAACTTGAGCATATTTGTTTAATAATCCTTGTAATTGCATTGGATGGTCTTGTTGCCATTCTACAACGCCATTCATAGCAAAAATTTGTGCCACCACTCCATGAGAATAATTTTTTAACTTTTCCATATTATGGGTAGAAATATATTGAATTGCACCAACTTTCATATTATGTAACGTATATTCATGTATATCTTCACTAAACTTCATCCAAAAATCAACAAAATCCTATAAAATTGGTCCTAACATTCACAATCATTGTGCTTCCAAAACTATATCACACCCACCTAATGGTAGGAAAAACATGTATATCTTGATATTATAGTCCCCAATTTAAAGTTTGACATTATGACATTACCAATCATGACTTCAAAGGAATTGCATGTAGTAATGTAAAATTTTTCTTATTTGGCCACATGTGGATCAATGAAGTTGTGTATTGCCAACATCAATGAGAATGATGACTTGTTGTCCTTTGAAGTAGCCAATCACTTTTATTGTTTGGGGAGTGGATACTCCTACTAAAGCATGCAAAAATGTTTTTAGTTGGGAGTCCGTTGGATATGTTGTTTGATTTTTGGTTTCTCCCTCTTAAGTATCCTCCTCTTCTACTAAATATTTTATGGTTGGTGCTTCATCCATATCTAGCAGATACAATTTTTGTTGCACAAATTTGTGCCCCCAATAATACTTTTCATCATAATTATAACATAACCCTTGTGCCCTTCTACTCTCAATCTCTTCATGAGTCAATTTTTTTTATAGTGGGAGATTTATTGGTAGGACTTATCATAGGCTTGGACAAAAAATATGGTTGAGATTGAGGAAATTTGGAGGTGCTTCATAGAGCCTTGAATTTTTATTCTACCAATTTAGCCAATTGTATTGTCTATGGTAATGTTTTAAGCCTCAACAATTTGATCTTAGCCCTAATGTCATCCTTCAAGCCACTTAAAAAACATATTTAGAAGGATTTGGCATTTAGACTAGTGGTATGATTGGCATATTTTTTAAATTGAGTTTGATACTCACGAATGGTTTGGCAAGTTTTTCAAAAAGAGCTCTAGAAAAATCTTCAAACTCACTAGGACCAAAGTTAGTGAGTAGATGATGTTCAAAGTCATGCCAAGAAAGGACATGTGCAGCCTTTCTAAGCCACTAAAACCAATGTGGTGCATTTGATTCATTTTTTTTTATATTGCTTTATTGTCAAGGTTGTTGGTTTGGTCAATTTTACCTCTAGAGGCTTGGTTCAAAAGTTAGGTTTTGTGTCAACCAACTCTATCCTATTTGTTTTGACTACTAATCACTCCTGAAACTGTATTATCACTTTCCTAGTCTAACTCTATCACATATATTCCCTATTTATTTTTTAATTTTAACTATCATAGGTAATTGTCCTAACACTGAAAACTGATGATCCTATACTAACTGTTACTAACTAATTTTTTTGAATATTATTTACATTGACCCCCTCTTCCCATTGTTTCTAACTGAAGTGGTTTTTTTTTGCCTATTATATTCTTCTGTAAAAAATATGATTGTTTTTATGCAAGAAATCTGGAATAGGGATGTCTTCTACAGGTTCATGATTCACATAATCAAAGTTTTTGTTGTAGGGATTTTTGTTGTAGGTTTGATATTCAACATAATAGGCTATGCTAAGCCTAGGTGTATTTTATACCCATAGGCCTTCTGTTATACCAAAGTGATGAACAATAGTTTTTAGACCAATGTTTTAGGCCACTACTCAAGGAGGACTCCACACATACCCTTGAGCACACTACCTATCTCTTTATCAGTACAGAAGGGTAATCTTCATGTATGTTGTGTCGAGTGTACTATGGAGAATACAAGGCCAAAAATATTCTTAAGGGCTAAAGGTCTCTCCTAATCCTAGGGGGTCTCCCCATATACCCAAAGATACATGGGAGCTCAATTTCATAGATGGGTGTTGTTTGAGGCCTAGGTATTGGAGCATGATCGCCCTTCACTTGACTATATGCTTTATGAGCAATCTAGCTTAGCCAATAATAAAAAATTCTCTGTGATATTTTAAAACCCTATGCACAAGGTTTATAATCTAAATAACTAATGCAAGACAAGGTTCAAGGTTGGATTTTTTTTAAAATAAGGAAACTACAAAAAAATAGAAACACAAAATATTATACCTAGTAGTCAAAATGACAGAAATTATCATAGTTACAATAGAACATGGCCATAGAAAGCACTTTGATACCACTTGTTAAGATCCTACTATTAAAATAAACTCACTCACACAAATATTGTAAATAAACATAAATGCTTAAAACACACACTATTGCAATATGAAATATAAATGCAGAAAGGAACAAACTCAAAAAGTAACATAGAATCATATGCCACTTCGAGGGAAAAACCTCATTCAATATTTTCATTCAATTATGAAAAAAAATACATACATTCCTTCTCCTCATAGTTTTAAAGACTTCATCTACCACCTAACTCAAAATGCCACCTGAGCTAGAATATCCTACCTACAAAACAATTACATTTTTACCAACAATCACATATAATGGTACCACTTGTCTAAGTGCTTCTAGAGCCACAACTATTACAAAATATTTCAAAATATTATCATGGGTGTTACGCATGTTTATAAAACATTATACAATATTACTAGGGGTGTCCTGCACGTTCAACAAGGAATATTATATCATAGTGTTAGGATGGGGTTTAAACTTTATTCTAGTGTTGGACTAACCAAAAGGTATGCGCTGGTAAGTGAAGGTACCTTATTTGATAGTAATTGTTGTCTTGTATTGGCATTTATCTTTTACCCACATTTGGTTGTATCTTGAGAACGCATTCAACAAAAAGAATATTTTAGACCCAACCACTATATGTAAAATTTTATCCATAGAAGGTAGTGGGTAGTGGTACTTCAATCATGCCCATTTGAGATCTTTGAAATCTATGCACAACCATATCTCTCTATTGTTCTTTCTGACCAATACCAAATTGGATACTCAGGTGGTATGCTTGAGTGGGTATATGATTTTTATCTATATAAGCTTAATCAACTCACAGTGGTGAATATTCACAGATTGGATGAATATTAAGATTTTAAAAAATGGAAATTAGCAAATATGAGGACCCTCGATGTCGGCCCATTCGCCTAAATTTTTTAGGATCAATGTTTTCTTAGGATCAATTCACCACAATATATATCCAAACATAGGTATATTTGTACTCATTGGAAAGCTCTTTTCGAGCCTGATATAATGGTGGTGTTTTTATGAAGTTATAAGGTGATTTAATAGGTCAAAATGTGTCCCAAATATGAACTTAATTTTTAGGGCTTCAAATGCCCCAAATTTTGGTGTGAAGATGATTGATTTGATTTACTTAGGATCTGCCATGATTCATCTTGATTTGGATTAGGATTCATCATTTTTTTATAGGTACATTTTGAGTCCAACCCCTTATGCATAACCCTGGGTTCAATATTTGGATTGATTGACCTCTACTTTTACCTAATAGGTTTGGCACCTAAGTTTAGATCTATTACATGTTGGATTATGCCTTTGTCATATCATTTTAGATCTTTCTAGCTCTAAGCTATCACCTCGACATGCTTTTGGCATAGGTTAATGAGAGCTTTGCTTTATTCTAGGGTGGGTACCTTTCCTAGATGTAGTGTTTGCTTGGTTGATACCTCAACTTCCTATTAATATTTTTTGTCTAGCATGATGTCATTTTTGCTTTTGAATTGGTCATTCGGGTTAAACACAGACTCTACCATGACTAATCCTTTACAAATCTAATTTTCCTTAAGCTAATTAATTTGATGTTCATAATATTACTATACTTTAAATGCCAGTTCTTATGTAAAGTTGGCCTCCTACTTGATAAAGTGAATAATTTATTTATCACTAGAAAAGTCTTACCAATATGTCTCATTATTTGGGACTGTTGACCTAGTGATAATATTGACATACTAACGATTGTGCAACAAATATTTCAATAGATTAATCCGAGCATCGATGATCGACATGTGGTATAATCAACATTTAAACTATGGGGAGTAATCAACAACTTGACTACTTTGAATGTCTCAAGTAAGTCCTACAACATTTTCTTATAAGATTTCATTAGTCTATTTTTTGCTAGGCACTAGGATCTTACCTACTTGAAAAAAAGTTTTGTATCTCCATATATTTGTTAGACCTTAATCCCTTTCTTGGTCATAAGCTAGAGACCATGCACTAGTGCCTCATGCTTGGAAATATTATTAGAATAATTAAATTGTAGTCTATAAACCTATAAATTATTTTCTTCTCTAGGTGAGACTATATAGATGCCAAATCCTATTCCCACCCTGTGCTTAGCTCCATCAAAGTAGAGCTTCTAAATTCCAATCGAGTCTTCTAAATATTTGGTGACCTCGAGAAGGAAAGGATTCTCCTCCTATATTAGATAGGTACCTAACATGGTTGATTTGAGGACATCATATAGGTATGAATTCCACATATTGGTAGATCATTCATCCATACAAACATCCAAAACTAGGGTGTGGGCTTCGTCCACTTGCAGTTTAAACTCAGATCAACTTTCTTCTACTAGGAATGTCTACTTTGCTTCAGTTATGACTATTTGTACATTTTCCATGTGATGGATATGAAGTTGTTTATAGGGAATATTTACTTTGGGTTTGTAGTAGGTCCTAAAAATAATGTGCATCTAGACTAATGATAAGTAGCTTCCAATATTGGCAATGAAATCTCTAAATAAGCGGATACCAAAAGAAGTTGATAGATCAATCATCACTACTTATTGGGAGATAGTTACATTAGGGAAAAAATGAAGTGTAAGGGGAATGTCTTTTACCATACCAAATATTGGAATTGAAGTCTAGTCAAGTTGAACAACCCCTTTATTGATCGAAATATAAGTCACTCCTAATGCATTTGCTACCAGCCTAAGCATGATCAAGGTATTTGACCCTAAATCAAACAAGCGGTAATAAATAAATTTGTGTCCACATATGAGCATCAAGTATAAGGTTAGGGGCTTGGGTTTTCTTAGTCCAAGACCAAATAATTGAAGAATTATTGAAACTTTTTTCTTACCAAAATTTTGTTGCTTCTCTAAGGCTTCCTCGAGTTATTTCATTTTATTTGATAGGGTAAGAATGTCCTAAAGTGGCATAGCCATAGTGGAATTATTCAACCTATCCACTACATAAAATGATTTAAGGTATTGGAACTTAGGTGCACTATTATTTATCAATTGCAACCTTGGCATCTTAACTATGGGATTGAGGGCTTTGGCCATTTTTGATACCAACCCTATGTTCTATTTGACTATCTTCCTAGGGTTTCCTTGGCACTTGACCAATAAATTTTGGTAATATACTCATAATAGCCTAGTTGGATTATTGCTATTCCTCTATAGCTCTTATTTTACTTCAGGTAATGATCCTTGACTATACTTATGGTTAACTAGTTGATGGGGCATCTATTCTATTAGATATAGTGTAAACTTTTTCATCCCACATCACCAACGTTTGCTTCAATGGGCCAACACTTGTGCTTGGGAAAAAAATCTAGGGCTAGGAATTGAGGGGCTTTCCTTGGTATTTATGTGACTTACTATTGATGCATCCTATGCTTTGGGATATCTTACCTATTAAGGGTCTCTAAAACTAGGATAGTAGAAATATAGGTAAGCATATTGCTAAGCCTATGGGTCTTCCACATAGTTATTCTAAGTAGACATAATATATTTGACCAAGATAGGAGAAGATTATTGCAAAGGAATTGGTATGGATATCATTTTCTATTTAGAGGCTTGGGGCTAACTAGAAACCCAAATGGGTTGGGATGGATATCTATGATAGTCATTTAGGTAAGGTCGATAGCCTTGGTTGCTTGGTTGGAAGGGAGGCTTTGAGTAATTCTAGTAGTGGGACCTTTGAATATTCTACTACCACTAAAGGGCTATGATACCATTAGACACAATTATTAACATGTTATTAATTTTATCCATCTCCAAAGATTATGGATTAACAAAGGATTTGCTGAAATTAGGAGAAGGTGTTTGTATTGGAACTAGGCTTACGATAGGAGTCAACTAAAAAATGGTAAACTTAACATTAGGTGGTGGATGATAAGGTGGTTGAATATTCAAAAAGAGAGGCATGGGGATCCTATGAAGTAGACTTCCTATCTAAATGAGGTCCTTTTCAATTTGAACAACTATTCCATAGGTTGCTGGAAAGGTGTTCACTCCCTTAGACTTTACCATCATAGCTATATCTAAATTAAAAGTTTTAAGTAATAAATAAAGGCCATACATAGGAGAGGTCTAATATTCAAGGATTATGTACCAAGTATTGTGGAATCAGGTATTAAAATCATCCATGACCTCCATCGAATCTCTTTTGATGATGGCTAGCTGCTCTAGGAAGGATATTCCATCTTCCTTCTTTCCAAATATATCTACAAATAATTTAACAAGCTAATCCCAAGTAGTGATTGAATGTGGAGCAATTGATATATACCATTCATGCACTTTACCTTTAGAAGATGTTTCCAATAGTCTTAGTGTCATATTATGCTCCCTAATATTTTATAGAGCACATAAGTTAACCATGTGCTAGAGGTGCTCTATTGGTATGGTTGTATATTCTTCCATGAAGTAGGGTAGACCTTTCAATGCAAATATTAGGATCTTATTCACAATATCAATGATATTTTGCATGCGATGTGGCCTTTGGAATGTTATTAAAATTATATTTTGTACCACTCTATGGTTGCATTTGTTTTGGAGGTCCTAGTTATAGCACTTTTGTATCAAACTCTCACCCAAACTCCTTCGAAGTATTGGATTTTCTTTGTTTTGTGCGTCTATCACTTTGATCTTTCCCTTGAACTTTGATTTAAGTTATAACATTGTTTTTGCCATCAAATTTTGTATATAGGGAGAATTCACTACAATAATGTTACATACATAAATAATTATAATAGTTTTTCTAACACACTCACACAACCCTGCAATTAATAGTTATCTTAATATGTATTCTTATATAAGAATGAGTTTTTAAATAACCATCTTACAAGTACTGTGACAGTACTAGAAAAAATATTATACTAGAGACAATTTTGGATCTAAATTCACTTTTATACCATATATTAAATAAAGATAAATTTTAATTATTAAATTATTAGATCAATTAGATATTTATTCTTATGTTTATCTAAATAAACTTTTTTATTTGTTTTGTTTTAGGCATTAGCTCCCTTTTATGTTTACTAAGCAAATTGGTAACCAACAATAATTAGGACCTAAATCTATTCTACAAGATCAAGTGGATTTAATTTATCTAAATTTATGTTGTTTTTGTCGCTAAAGTAGAGTTTTACAATCCTAATGTAACTATTGAAAAAATATTGTTCAAGTACTTCTAAAGAGTTCACAAGAAAAAGACACCCCTATATTTTTTGTTTAGGTAGGAGAAGCCATAAAATTCAAATGCATATTTGTTTTTGATAATATTATTTTTCTATATAGATTTAAGTATGTTTTAAACATGTAATTAGTAGAGATTGGTTGTGGAGGTGTGATAGTAGGTGTATATTTTATCACAATATTGTAAAGATATTTTTTGTCAAACTATTTTTTATGCTTAGAAATGCTTTGTAGAAATAAGTCCATTGAATATCTAAGTCCAAACTTTATGTTGTCAATGTTAGTTCTAAGGGATTTGTCCTCTTATTATTTTAAAACTGATAAAAAGTTTTTAAAACAACCTTTAGGGAAATAAACTAATCGCCTTGTGGGAAGATTGATTTATTCAAGATGATAAGATGAGAGTCCATTCGAGACAAGATTAAATATGATACATTGTGTAATGAGCCTACATAACTCTTGGTATATGTTTTCCTTTGTATGAGGATGATTATAGATGGAAAATCCTAAGTTTACTAGTTACAATTTCAGTAAAATAATTAAAGCACCTTACTTCATGTTAATTACTAGTACTCAAGGAGATGGGAGTTGAGTCATATAGATGCATCTTCCTAATCATCCACTGGATGTAATAGAAGCTCACTTGCTTATTTCCATCAAAACAATATTTTAAATTATCTTAGAAAGAAACATAAATATTTTGTACATTCATAGAGTTAATCATATAATTTTATTGCAAGGTTAATATAATATAACTTAATTGTAACAAGCATATTAATAATTTGTTTTGAATAAAAAATAGTATTTAAAGAAAACTTAACCATTTTTTATTTTTTTAACTATTTTTTTATTTTTTAAGGATTTATATTCATAAATACATAATTATGAATTTTATTGTATATTACTTTAATATATCTTATGATATTTATTGTATTTTATTTCAATACATCTTTTTTTTTTTTGTTAGATTAAGAAAGGGGGTTTTGAAAGGTATCCCTAAACCTTGTACATCAACTCCAAAAGGATATCAAAGCCAAGAAAAAACTAAAGCAGACAGTCATCGAAAGAAAAGAATTGTGGCTCAACACCCAAAATGAATCCGAGTCAACAAAAATAAAAAATCAAAGGAAAAGTGGAGCAAACAAGCCAAAACTAGAGAGAAGGCAATGAGAACATTGCACAAATATAGACATCCACATTATTGGCCTCCAAATCCTTTAGAATATCACACACTAAATGATTCACCTCATATGCCACATTAACCACCATTTTAATAGAGCCCAGGATGGAATTTTGTTTATCATCCACCTCCCTGAGCTTGAGGAGCATCAAACTCTGATCCTCCTCAAGGTGAATTTACTCCATAATTTTAGACTTCTTAATCACTTTACAAATCTCCTCATAGTTAGACTAAATCATATTAATATGAGTAGAGGGTTGGCTATCCACCTTTTCAGATAAGCATTTGTATCATATCGCTAAACCACCTCTAGCACCACAAATGGAAATAGGAACGTCCCCAACATGATGATTGCGTTTCCTATCAATAGATTTCAGAGATCAAGATATTTGACTCATGGGATGATGCACTTTCCCTCGAACTTCTCTAGAAGTGAGAATGACACCATAAATTTCATTACCCTCTTTCACACCTCTTGGTGACGAAAAAACACCTTCAGCCACCTCCATCGACTCTCTAGGCAGAGAAAGAAGAATTTTCCCAGGACGAGATAGGCATAAGAATAGGAAGACCCTCTATAGAGTTGATGAAATCCTCCACCTTCAACCTTTTCTCTTTAGCAATATGCTCAATAATTAGCAGAGCTAAACCTTTATGGATGAGGTCCAGACCTCTGTCGCATTGCACATTAATCATGGATTTCTCCATGGACTAAAAGAGGAACATAGGCATGTTCATTTGTTGCTCCTTGCGAAAATGATTAAAAAACAAGGCATGATAGTTATGAACAACATCATTAGAAGAATCAAGAGTAAAATAATCCATTATAACATAAAGAAATATATTTTAAATACGTAATCTTGCAATATTTTAGAGAGTAACATAATTCCATTATTAAGAACCAACTAATAAAGGGATCATATTCACCTTGTCCTATCTATGGATTCTCCATGCTCCCCATCCTTAAAGTTTTAAAAATCCCCTACCATGTCCTTTATAACTAGTAAGAACAACATTTACTTGTAACCTTACCTATTAAATAATGAATAAAATAATAAAATTGTATGTTTAAAAAAATATTTTCATTTTTTTTTATTGGTGAAAAGAGGTTTTGAAAGGGTCCCGTAACATTTTACAATAATTGAGAAAAAATCAAAAGCTTCGAAGATACAATCAGCCAATAAGCAGACAATCCTACCATTATCCTAAAGAAACTACTATTGAGATACAAAATCATCCCTGAGTCTCACGTAGGGGAGGGCCTGAACACTGAAAGAGGCCCACACAGGGGCAACATCATTCGACCAAAAATACCCATGTAGGGACAAGGCCTGAGAAGTGTTAAATGAAAAAGCCCACATAGGGGTAGACCATGGAAATAAATAAAAACACCTGCACCAGAGCAAGAACAACAAAAAACACCAAGGGGAAAGCCACACAGCCAGGAAACCACCTGCAACATAGATTAGGCATTTGGTCCTGGACTATTACCTGTAGGACTCTCTCCAACCAAGCTTCTAAATATATCGAGGACTTCATATTGGTTCTTGTACTCCTCGATGAGGGAGTCCTCCTGAACCAGGAGGGAGGTGATAGTCCTTGTCGCCCTACCAAGAGCTTTGAGGAGATCCTAAATCTCCAAGATGTGTCCACGGTCATAAAGGTTCAAGAAGTGCGTCACTCGGGAGGTCAAAAATGGAGCTTGAGCAAAAGTCCCTTTTTTGTGGATCAATATCCTCGTTGGCTTGTCTTTCTTGGCCTAGAAGAAGAGGGAATTATTCGAAGCATCGTCGATGATGAGAGAGACCTTTCGCTTGCTGATCCTCGCTTGGCTCAAAGGGAATACCAAAGGGGCTCAGATTTCTATGATCCTAGGGTATCGTTTGCCCTAGCTGTAGATCTTGGAGTGTAATTAGGAGAAGGAGAGACCAGGATATCTCCTCTAGCCTCATCTCCCATGTTAACAGGTCCTTCAATAATGAGAGTGGACCCAAAAGGCACAACCGCCCTGAGGGTTTGCTTCGCCACCACAAATTTTAATAGTACAATATGGAGACATTGGTGGAGGGAAGAGGAAGAGGCACCTCTCTTCATGCTTAAGACTGATATCTCCACAGACTAAAATATATACTCGATAATGTTGATAGATTTCTTCCCTCGAAGGTGATTCAAGAATGTGATATGAAAGCTTCAGAGGATAGTGTTTGGGTTATTGAGGGTAAAATATTGTAGCATCGTTATCATCATCGTGTCCCACAATTTTGGCAGTGTTTCCCTCACTATGCCACCTTTTTATTTGCCAAGGGACTCCCCTTTGTCTCTGAATAGGGCCAATTCCCATTGGAGGGAGTGTTTCTCCTAGTTGATAATCTCCCCATCATTGGGGAGGCCAATGAATTCCACTATAAGGTCTGCTGTGACAGTGAAGCCCATTTCTCTAATGATAACATACCCACCATTACACGAGTGGATGAATTCATGGACAGATTTGACTCGATCCTATGAAACCGTTGCAAAAAGTTAAGGAGGTCATGGTCTCTGAAGATATTTTCGACCAGGGGAATTAGATAGAGGGATGCAGGTTCGATTTCAGCCATGGTAGGAAAATAGAAATGATATGACAAGTAGGTATCAAGAGGGTAAAAATGATAAGGTGGAAGGATGGCGGGGGTGGAAATAAAGCTACAAAAAACCTCTAGAAGAAATCACCACCCAAGGTGGCTCATGCTCCAAATCGACCAAATCGGGCAAAAATCAAGGGACACGAGTGAAATGGCACACCAAACAAGGGGGAGGACCAGGTGGAGAGGAGCGAAGGTGACACCAAGTTTGACTAAATGGGCGGGCCAATACGAAATATTATGAGGGGAATGAACGTCCTATCTAGATTGGTGGACGTGGAAAAATCAACCACCACAAGGAAATTAAAAAGGAAACTTGTCACCTTGCTAATGCTGACCAAACACCTTGCCCAAAAGGCAATAGAGAGGATGTGACAAGTCAGCGAGGATCAACTAAAAATGAGGAAGCAAATAGAATGACCATTAGGTACAGGGATAGCTGCAATGACTCAATCAAGGACACAAGTGAAGGGGGAAAACATTCTCAAGGTTCGAACATCCTTACCGAAGCCAAATAGAGGGGGATGTTGTTTCCAAGGTGAATGCTCCTAATGTTGAAGTTCTCCTGGTTCCAAGTGAGCAATGACTTATAAGTGTGCCACCAGGGCCAAGCTGATAGTTGGTTGGCACTGCGAAGACTCATGTTCTTGCAATGATTAGGGGGATCCACCTAGGGGAGGTTGATTTGAATAAGGCCCCCATGTGATGCAGGAGCATCCGACAGCACCAGCAGCAGAAGCAGCAAAGTTCGAGAAAAACCGTGCTGAAGAGTCGGCACAGGAAGAAAAAGCGACAAAGACAGAAAACCATCGTGATTTTGCGACGTGTCGTGAAATCATGACATAAATTGGCAAGGAGGAAGTGCAGCAGAAGGGGCTACAATTTCACGACGTGTCATGAAATCGGGACCCGCGATTTCGTGACGTGTCGCGAAATCGCGACCTACGATTTTGTGACATGTTTGCCGGAGAGGGACGAAGGTGCAGAAGGGGGCGCAATTTCGCGACATGTCATGAAATCGCGACCCGCGATTTTGCAACATGTCACGAAATCGTGACAGGTTGCAGAGCAGAGGAGAGAACGAGAAAATGATCGCGATATCGCGACGTCGCGATATAGCAACTTCGCGATATCGCGACTTCGCGATATCGCGACGTGAAGCAAAGCAGAAGGAGCAGAGGGCAGGGTGTCGCGAAATTGCGACATGTCATGATTTCGTGACACAAAGGCGCAGCGAGAGTGGAGTAGTGGGTTTTGTCATGATTTCGCGACATGTCGCGAAATCGCGACATCAGAGTGGCAGCAGAGTGGAAGCAGCGGAGGTGTCATAATTTTGTGACACGTCGCGAAATCGTGACTGTCGCAAAATCGCGACATAGGGACGAAGCCGGAGCAAAGCAGAGGAGAGAACAGCGGAGTGGTCACGAAATCATGATGTCACGAAATTGCGACGTCGCGATATCACGACGAAAAGTCAGCGTGAGGGCAGAGAAGCGAGGACGTCACGATATCGCGATGTCGCGATATCGCGACGTCGCGATATCGCGACAAGAAATGGAAAAGAAGGTGCCGAGGCAAAATGGTCGCGATATCGTGACCAGAATGGGCAGAGGGCGCGGAGGAGCAAAACCGTCGCGATATCGCGACATGTCGCGATATCACGACGGAGAGAGAAGAAGGCGCAGGAAGAAAGAGAGATGGCGGGAAACACGCAGGCGGTTGTTTCAAGGGTGGATACGGATGACACGTGGCACCCAGAGAGCAGTCAGGGCTGACAAAATCAAGAAGCACGGGAATCAAAGAGGATGGACGCGCAGAATTATCTGACAGGGATCTGCAGTGACAGAGGCCATGCGGGATGAAGAATTTAATCGGGTTGGTGTCTCGATTTTTTTGAAATTGTAATTATTCGGGTTGGTGAACCCGTTTAGGCGGGAGTTCAAGTTTGAGAGGGTCGGGACCTCTATAAAAACCCTTTTTTTTATTGTATTTGGGGGGACGGCAGACCGGAGAACAGAGGAGGTAGTACAGGGGAAGAACAGAGCCGAACTCGGCCTTTGTAAAGCCTGCGGGCTGTTTCATTCAAGCTTGTAATTTTTTTTTAAATTTTAATGAAAAGGCAATTTAGCGGAAGTGTGGGTTCCCGGTGTCGTCGTCACCATGTGAGAGATAATCAAAGCTAGAGCTTGTGGCACCATGATAAAGACTTACCATATTGGCTCTAGGTTCAAAATTCAAAATGCTTAGGTGGTTGCAAGCTTGAAACCGACGGAGCTGGTTTCTGAATTTGGCCCACATCAGCTTACTGAATGATGATGTCATCAACATTGGTGTTAAATTTAACTAAATATTAATAAAAATAATTAAATATTATTTTAAAATAAAGCTATATATATAATATCTAAATACACAATATATAAATATAAAACATCTAATACAAACCTTAATCTAAAATACATAAAAATAAAGATATATAGATATGCACAAGCATACCTCATATAAAATCATAAGTATACAATTACTATTAAAATATACTTGTTCAACATATCAAATAAATAATAAATATTTTATGTTTTGGATACATAGGGGAGTTGGTTAAAACCACACTATTTTTAGTAAATGTCAAGGGCAGTTACTAAAAATAGTGTGGATGGCTTCCCTCCTTTCTTTTTCTAGCAATATTGGTATATTCTTAGGAAGGAGATTGGGGAAGCTTTAAGGGAGGTGTAGAGAAAAAAATATATTCCTCCTAGGGTGAATTCCACTTTTTTGGCTTTAATCCCTAAGCAAAAAGAAGCTAAGAACTTCACATACTTTAGGCCCATCATTCTATGCAACACTATTTATAATATCTTTTTTTTTTTTAATTTGTGGAAAACATCCCAAAAGGGATGCCACTTTTGGGTAAGACCCAAGGAGGCAAGGGTATCCATTCTAAAAATAATGCCTAGGACTTGGACCTGGCCTACCACCTTTGACATACTCAAGGAGCAAACAAACACACAAAACCAATTTAAAAATAAGTAAATAACAACAAAAATAATAAAATAAAATAAAAAACATGCTCCTTGAGTGTGTCAAAAATAAAAGCACAACCAAACACGCACAATAAGATAAAAGAAACCACAACACAAACCACATAGAAAAACACAAGAACCACATAACAAAACACAAACAAGACAAAAACAATAGAACACTACAAAGACATAACCCAAAAAAAACATGAAAAATAAACACAACCAAAACCTAAAAAATAAATAAATAAAATAAAATAAAAACAACCAACAACAGACAATAAACAAAAACAAAAAACATAGAAAACACTCACACATAAAAACATGAAATAACACAAACAAAGAGAAACCCAAGAACAAGAATGAAAAAAATACAAGAACAATAACAAAAAAACATAAAAAAAAACAAAACAACAAAAACACATGAACAACAAAAAACAACACAAAGAACACAAAAACAAAACAAAACAAAAGAACCCACCCACCTTAAAAAACTAAACAAAAAAAAACAAAAAAGAAAAAAGAAAAAAATGAACATAACAATGACCTATCTAGACCAGAAGACTATTAAGGCAAGAATCAACAAAGGAAACAAAATAAAGAATAGAATGAGCTAGGGAACTAAAAAAAACTGAATGAACCAAAGAGAAGCAAAAAAAAGAAAAAAAAAGCAAGAAGAAACTAGGTACCTTCAGAACTAGAGCCATCCAAAGAAATGATAGAAAGAAGAGCTTCCCTAATTTGAGAAGCCCACCATATAGGAGGGTGGCCATAACAAGTAAGATCACCTTTGTCCAAAGCCCAATTAGCTAAAGCATCAACACTCTTGTTTTGATCTCTGACCACATGATTGTAATCAACTTTCAAAAATCCCATCTGGATTAATTGAATCTTCTCAATAATTCTTTTTATTCTCCAATCCACCTTATGATTCTTAGAAGGAGTCTTCAAGAGATTAATCATAAGTTGAGAGTCGGACTCAACTAACACCTTTTCCCATCCAACCTTAGTAGCCTCTTGAAGGCCTCTGAGGATACCATACCCCTCAACAAGGTTATTGGAAAGAATACCCAAATTCTCAGCAAAATTAAAAACCAGGGAGCCATCTGAAAGTCTACCAATTCCTCCCACACTGGCTTTTCCAGGGTTCCCTCTAGAGGCTCCATCAATATTGACTTTTCCAAAATCCTTAGGAGGAGGTTGCCAATTTCTAGTCCTATCCATATTACTAATACTCACATTCCCTTTAAGTTGGTTGCCCTTAGAAGATTTAATCTTCAATATTTGCATCACTTGATCCCATCTTTGGTGGGAGTTTTGGGGGTGATTAAGGAGTTGATGGACTGATTCAACTAAGTTGGCTATGGTCTTTTGCCAAATATAGTGAATATCCTTCCTATCTTGATTAAAAATTTGGTTGTTCCTTTCATTCCAAATATTCCAAAGAAGAATGGTAGAACCCATCCAAACTAATCGCCTAATAAAATGATCAACACCCTCTTGATTAGGCCAATCCCTCCAAAGTCTGTTCAAAAGTAAAAAAATTGGACCACTGTAAGCCAAGTAAAGTGGCCATTCCCCTCCATAGCTCGGAGGCTAAAGTACACTCAATAAAAATATGGTTGAGATTTTCTACATTCTCTTCACACATTTCACATCTAAAAGGGCCATGAAAACCACGCTTCATAAGTTGCTCACCAGTAAGCACCCTACGATGCAATAAAAGCCAATTAAAGAACCTCACCTTAGGCCAAAGCTTTTGAGCCCACAATCGAGAAAATATGTTAGAAGAATGGTTGGGATTATTATGGCATAAGGTCAAATAACCTTGAGCAACTGAATACTCACCCTTAGTAGTGTTGTTCCATCCAAAACAATCTTTTTCATGGGACCAAGAGAGGGATCTCATATGAAGGATGCCTTGGATATCTTGTCTTTGCCTTTCCGGGATTTGAATAGGCCAATCCTCAATAGGGATCCAATATCTACCAACCTTTGAATTACCAGTATGGTACCGACAGTAATTAGCCACCTTTATCCAATTAGCTCGGTGAAGCTCCTCCATCCAAGGCCTCCAATCGGGAAACTGAGTTATCAAAGGCTTGTGACCATCCCAAGAATCTGTCCAAAATTTTTCCTGTTGACCATTATGAATGATCCAAAATAATTTTTTCTTTATCAAATCCTCACTAGTCTTAAGAACTGCTAAAATGGGAGAACCTTTGGTAGGAAGTTGATAGCGAACAAGGTCTTCAGGACTTTTGTTCTCAGCATATTTAGCACGAAGATTATTGGCCCAAAGAGCATTGGGGTTATGCAACATCCTCCAATATAATTTAGCAGCTAAAGCTTTGTTGTTATTAATAGAATACCAAAATCCTAACCCCCCTTCACTCTTAGGAAGACATAAAGTATCCCATTTCACCAAGGCCCATTTTCTTTTCTCCTTAGTACCACTCCAAAGGAAACGATGACTGATTTGATCCAATTCTCAAAGAACAGCCTTTGGGATATTCAAAACGGAAGAAACATAAATAGGAATAGCTTGAAGGACTGATTTTACCAAGGTGATTCTACCCCCATAAGAAAGCCACTTGTTGGTCCACTTTCCAATTTTCTTCTTGACTTTGTCCAACAACCAATTCCAATATTTATTTTTCTGCCTTTGAATATTTATGGGAATACCTAAATAAGTGATTGGAAGAGAGGTCTTCTTATATATTAATTTATCCAAGACCATGGATTCTTTTCTAGCAGAGCAGTGAAATAAAATAACTTTAGATTTATCTTCATTGATCAACTACCCAGTAGCCTTAGAAAAACAACTAATGATTTGCTTAATATTAGAAGCTTCCTTAACTATAGCTTTACCTAAAAGAGTAGAGTCATCCAAAAATTGAAGATGAGAGATAGGTCTAGCTCCATGAGCAATGGTAACTCCCTCAAGGGTTTTGTTTTCCCTCTTTTTGGTTATAGTCCTACCCAAGCATTCAACAAGAATGATGAATAAATAAGGGGATAGCGGGCCACCTTGCCTAATACCTTTGGAAGTTGAGAATGACTGAGAAGGCCTGCCATTGATAAGAACTAAGTAGGAAACTGAAGAGATACATCCCATAATCCAATCCATCCAATCCTTAGAGAAACCAAATTGCCTCAAAACTTTGATAAGGAAGTGCCAATCCACTCTGCCATAAGCTTTGGATAAGTCTAACCGAATGAACATGGAAGGAGAATTTTGCATATCCATGGAATGGATGGCTTCCTGAGCAAGAACTATCTCATATACTATTTGACATCCTTCCACATAACCCCCTTGCTCTGGGGAAATAATCTTATGCAAAAGAGGCTTCAACCTTTATGCCATGATTTTAGTAATGATTTTGAGAAGAACATTACATAAAGCAATAGGTCTAAAAGTTGAGATATGATCAACCTCTTGAGCTTTTGGAACAAGAGTAATATAAGTTTTATTGATAACCTTCAAAATTTCTTTGGCTTTCCTGGCTTCTTCCACCACCTCTAATAAATCAACATGAAGGATATCCCATAACTCTTGGTAGAACTCAATGGGAAAACCATCGGGACCTGGGGTTTTCCCTTTTTGCATTTTAAAAACTACTTGTTGAAGCTCATTGATAGTAACAGGAGCAGTCAAAATAGAGTTCTCCTCAGAAGTGATAAGAGAAGGGATTTCTTGAAGAATATTTTATTTGTGAAGTTGAGTCAAGAGGAGTAGAAGAAAACATATTGGAAAAGTAATCAACAACAATAGAGTTCATGCCATCCCAAGTATAAACAACATCTCCAGAATCTGATTTTAAGAAAAAAAAAGTTGTGAGATCTTCGAGCTAGAAGAGATTTGTGGAAGAAATTTGTGTTTCAATCTCCTTCTTTGAGCCATTGAATTCTAGATTTTTGCTTCCATAAGATTTCTTCTCTTTTTTCCCATTCCTCTAACTGAGTTGTGAGTTTAATTTCATTCGCACTTCTCTTCTCTGTGAGGCCATCTAAATGGATTTTCTTATTCAAATTTTCAATATGAGCAATAACTTCATGTTTTTTTATGAACATCCCCAAACTCTTTCCAGTTCCAAGTCTTGATTTTGGATTTAATGTATTGCAGTCTTTTGGCAAAATAGAACATCTTAGTCCCATGCCTAGGTTTACCTTCCTTCCACCATTGTTGCACACGAGGTCTAAAGGAAATGTCTCTAAGCCACATTAATTGAAAATGAAAAGGAGAGAAACTCACATTGGTTTTCCACATTTCCACCATGATTGGCCAATGATCCGAACCAACATTATTAAGAGTCTTCACTTTAGGAATGTGACCATGGATTAAGAAATTTTTAGAGAGCAAAAACCTATCCAATCTCTCCATTATACAAGCTAAGCCTTGCCTTCTGTTAGGCCAAGTCATAAGGCCATTATCTGGTTGGATATCCACAAGATGGAGGTTTGCAATATATTCACTCATGAGGTCAGTGATTTTGTCCAAATTTCTATTTCCACCCTTTTTCTCATCCAAAGAGAGGATGGTATTGAAATCTCCTCCGATCAAGATCCAAGCTTTAGGAAAATGAGAGATAATATGAGTAATATCCTTCCACTGTCTTCTTTTTTCCTCCAAAGAAGTTGGAGCATAAACAGTAATGCAGAGCATAATCTGGTTGGAATGTCTACTTTGAATAGCTATAGCCAACAAACCCCAAATTCCAACCATATGGTGAATAACTACCTCTTTTGGGTCCCAAAGACAAGCAATGCCACCCGAAGTCCCTTGGGAACTGAGGGAAACCACTTTTCCAGCTGGCCAAATTTTATTGGCAATTGAGTCCATATCCTCCATTGACATCTTTGTTTCTTGAAGGAAAACAAGATGTTGATGATTTATCTGAATCATTCTTCTAATTTCATTTTGTTTTGAAAGACTCCCTTTGAGTCCTCTAATATTCCAAGTGATGATCTTCATTAATACCAGGGCTAAAAAGGTTGGTAAGGGCATTAATATTACCTTCCTCTACAAGATTTTCACCTTCTTTTACCATATGATATTGATTGGTCTTGCGACTTGCTTTTTGATTAGAATCCATCTTCAATTTTTTTTTCCCTGTTTCTTGAATTATTCCAATTGAATCTGAGATGGCTTCTAACCTTGAAGAATGCTCGTACATAGCCAAAATTTTACTAGATGGTTCAACAGAGTCTATATTGGGACCTGCATTATTTGAAGTTTTGACATTTGAAAGATTGTTTTTCTTGTGTAAATTTTCTCCTTTTTTTTTGTTGAAAACCTTTGATTTGTTGGTTTGTCTCTGAGTTCTTCCCTTCATATTTAAATTGTGTTTCTAAGATTTTAGTTTCCATTATTTCCTCTTCCTCACTTGGGACATCATTTGTGGAAAGGATTTCAAACATATTAGCGAGATGACTTTGATTGATCCTTCATAACTAGTTTTTTCTGAGTGTTCTTCTTCTTAGGTATTTGGAAACTCGTTGAGTTTATATCTTCTTTTTTTTTTTTTTTATTTTTTTTTGGGGGGGGGGGGGGGGGGGCGGGTTTTTGGGGGTGTTTTATTAAAAGGTTGTCTTGTTTTCCGTTTTTCTCCCCGGTTTCTTTCCCAAATTGTGGTTTTGGTAGGGGTTTGTCAAAATCATTAAAACACAAATTCGAGCATAAATAATATGTTCAAAATTTTGAGTACAATCAACAATCATCATAAAAGTTCCTAAAGAGTTTCCAATTGAAGAAAAATCAGTAGGATTCCAAAATTCAATAGGGAGGCCAAAGAGTCTAACCCACACGGGAGCTATAGAAGGCATCTCTTCTTCGACTTTAAATTTAGTATGCCAGGGCTTCATGAAAAGCCCCGCCCTTCCAAAAAACCAAGGACCCCCTTGAAAAGTTTTCTCTCTATCTTCATTATTAGCAAATAAAACAAGAAAATAACCATTTGGATAAATAGAGATTTGTAACTCACCTTTAGTTTTCTAGCTTTTTGTAGCCCAAAATTTGAAAGCAGATAGACTCGGACAAAAACCCACGAATCAACAAATTAGTCCTCTTTTTTCCAAATCTTCAATTTCAGTTTGAATGTTACCCATATCAAGCTTAACAATAGGAGTTCCATCAGCTGCTTTAAGACATCCTGACTCCATTTTCCTGGGATCAATATTATGCATTCTTAGAGGTTTATGGGAAGCCCTAAGATTGATATTAGCATTGGGCTAAGGCTGTCCACCACGAAGGGCATCCCTAAAATTTATTTTTGGGATCGAGTCTTCGAAATTCTTACCCTTGACAGAGGTTTTCACAGTAGAATTATTTTGTAGGTGCACCTTAGCACCAGATTCACTTGAGATATGAGTCATTTTTTGATCAACTGCTTGAAACTTGTTTCGTGATCTCTTTAATCCTTGCCCTAGACGTCGTGGAAAGGTATGGTTTTCACTTTTCTTTTGTGCAAAAAATTGGAAGCCATTGTCACTCAAGTTCATAGTATGATCTGTTGAAAGATAAATTTTTAACCCATCTTGGATCCCCTACAACATTTCTTGCTAAAATATTGAGCATAAACCACAAAAATATTGGCCGCTAGGGCCCGAAGGCCCTAAAAACCAACCTCTAGAGCTTCTTGCACTCAACCCAGATGAAACCCTTGCATAGTCGCTTACCAAATATCTCATTCACACATAGGGATGCACTAGGATCTATGTTCCTCCAAATGATATGAAAATTGGTGGAGATGTTCTAGGGTTTTTCAGGCATCTACCCTCAAAATTTTAGCTCAATCTGAATTCGTATGAGTGAGATATGGCCGAAACGAGTTTGGCAGTTTGGGCAGTCTTGTGAAAAATGTCTAATCACCCAATGTACATTCAGAGTCAGCAATAATAATATTTTTTATCCAATATCCACATCCATTTTTGTTAATAGTATTTATGATAATTTGTGAGTCCCCCTCAATTGAAATATATTTCCATCCTTTCTTTGTTGCAATTTTAATCCTTGTAATAAGTGCCCTAGCCTCTGAATAGTTGTTAGTTGAAGTTCCATATGATTCTGAATAAATGAGGAGAATTTTGCCTTCACTATTTCTAAAAACACCCCACTATTTATAATATCTTGACCAAGGTAATTGCCAATAGATTAAAACCTTGTCTTCCCATCATTATTGACAAGGCACAAAGTGCTTTTGTGGCAGGAAGACAAATTCTTGATGGAGTAATAACTATGCATGAATTAATACACTCCATTGATAAAAGCAAGAGGCTAGACATGTTTCTCAAATTAGATGTCAACAAGGTGTATGACAAGGTCTCTTGGATTTTTTGCTCAAAGTGCTTGATAAATTTAGGTTCAACCAAAAGTGGATAAGTCTTATCAAGGCTTGCATTTTCTTTGTAAAGTTCTTGGTGTTGGTTAATGGATCCCCTACTGGTTATTTTTCTAGTTCCAAAGGTATTCATCAAGGAGATCCTCTATCGTCGTATATTTTTATTTTAGTGGTAGAGGCCTTAAGTAGGTCAATCAAGATAAACCCGATGATCAAAGGAATTTGACGTACACAAGACATTAATCTAACCTTGCATCTTCAATTCACAAATGACATGCTCATTTCCCTCTTAGCGTTGGTGCCTCAAGCCAGAGCATTAAAAGGTATTCTTTCTTCTTTTGAAAAGTTTGCATAAATTACCTTAAGAGTATGATTTTCTTTTTGAATACTCCCTAGGAAAGACAAATCAATATTGCCAATATTTTGGGCTGTAAAATAGCTTCTTTGCCTTCGATTCATTTGGGAATGTCGTTGTTTAAAGGTAGATTAAAAACTTCCTTATGGGAACTTGTTATTGATAGAATTCAAAAGAAGTTATCTAGATGGAGAGGAGCGTTGCTCAGCCAAGTAGAAAAACAATGCTAGTCAAATCCTCACTTCAGAGCATTTCCATTTATTACATCTCTCTTTTTAGGATCCATAAAAAGATTCATCTAAAAATTGAACAACTACAAAAAATATTTTTATGGTATAGCTTAGAGGAGAAGAAGAGATTCCACCTGGTTTCTTGGGAACAGTTTTGCAGAAGACAACTCTTTGGGGGTTGGGTTCTTGAAAAGTGGATCTTATGAATAAGGCTCTATTAGTTAAGCAAGCATGGGCCTTAACTACTCAATTGAACATGGAATGGGTGCACATTGTTTCATCTAAGTACCTAAACCAAAACAAGGACTTCTTAAATGGTATTCTCCCTAAAAATGGTTCTAAGTTTTGGAAGAGTCTCATGTTGTCAAGAGAGTTAATTCAAAAAGGTGTAATATGGAATCTGGGAGATGGTAAGAAGATCAATTTTTGGGAGGATCCTTGGGTGTTAGATACTGCTTTATCTCAAATTCCATTGTTAGGTCCAATAAAACCCCTTTTCTCTTTGTTGTTTGGTCCAAAAGTTGTTGACTTTGTGGAAGTTGTGGTAGGAGTTAAAAAATGGAAGAGTCTGAGAACTGATAACCTAAGTCCTCCTGTGAAGGAGGCTTGGTTTTCTATTATAGAAAATTTGAAGTTTCAAGTGTTAAAATCTCAAGATGAGGAAGATACTCTGCTATGGAAAGGGGAGAAGAATGGGCTTTTCTTGATGAAATCAACATATTTGCTACTAGATTCAACCAAAATGATTCCTTCCCCTCCCTTAAATGTTTGGTAGAAAGGCCTTACTCCTAAGATCAACATATTTTATTGGTTGGTTCTTCATAATAAAGTACTTACCATTGAAAATCTTCAAAAGAGAGGGATGTATTTAACAAACATGTGTTTTCTCTGTGGATCGTGGGTTGAATCCTCAAACCATCTCTTCTTTCAATGTCTTTTTTCTTCTATTTTTTGGATAAATTTTTGTAGGTCTTAGGAGTTAGTTGGGTGGCTCCATGTTATGTGATTGACTTGAGCCTCTAATGGTCTTCACCATTTTTGGGCCTGAGGTTATAACTTTTTTGGTATTTTGGCTTACCCCATCTCATGTGGAGAATTTGGAAAGAAAGAAACAATAGGGATTTAAAAAATATAAAATAAGATGTAGTCATGATGTTTTCAAAAGCTATTTTTGTGGTGGTAGAAAACATCTCAAAGCTCCCTTTGGACCTAATGGTAGAGGATAAGAAGGAAGAGGATATTGAACTAAAAATTGGTTTTAAACTGAGGCCTAGAGGGCCTAATTTAATTCAACCTAAGTTGAGATTGTAAACTAAGTGGGTTCCCCCACCTCCCAATTGGATTAAATTTAATTTTGATGGTGCTTCCAAAGGCAACCTAGGTGTTGGAGGACTATTCAGAGATGACAAGGGCTCAATTCTCCTTGCCTTTGTAAAAAATCTTAAAGACCAAACTTGCAATTTTGTTGAGGCTAGAGCTTTATATTAGGGGATGTTATTACTAGAAAATGTGAATTGTCAAAAGTTGATTATCGAGGGGGACTCTCTATTCATAATAAATACTCTCAAAGATCTAACTCAACCCAACTAGAAAATATTAAACATGATAACAGAGGCTAAAATATTATACCAATCAATGGAGGAGATTCAAATAGCTCACACCTACAAGGAGGGAAATAGGGTTATTGATGGCCTTGCCAACCTTGGATTCCATTAGAACAATATTAAAGTGTGGAGAAGTGATTTTCCCCTAGATATTGGGAGGGAAGATTATTAAGTCTTAGCTTGGGCATAAGCATGATATGGAGTTATTGCAGGCTATTAGAAGTGATGAAACACCAAGCTCTTGTGGGCTAAAATCTGACTTTGATGTTTGGTTTGATTCAAATTGGCCTAGAGCAGAATACCTGGATAGAGCAGGACAAATTCCTCCTTTTTATCCATTTTGTCCTCAATTTTTAACAATAATATCCAGTTTTTAGGTGGCAGCCTAGGAAAAGATTGGAAGTGGAGAAAGACATGAAGAGGAAGATATTTCAAAACTATTGGGTTATGTCTTGATGGATTGTTCCGAGGAAGATTGATTATTAGGCATATTATGGATGCTTCTTGGGGCTCTTGGTAGTTCATTAACTACTTGGTCTTGTGTATGCTTTCAGTTCTAATATCTTATGGATAGGTTGTTCTTTTTTTTTTCTACTCTTTTCAGCTTTTTGTTGTCTTGGAGTCTTTGACTTCATGTCAAAACCATGTCTCGAACTTTTTGTACAAGGTTTTGGGGACCTTTCAACACCCCTTCTTTAATTTAATAAAAAATATTAGTGTCGATGTAACCAAATTCCCTATATATCAAAAAAATAAAAACAATTTTTAGTAACTACACTTGGTAGTTACTAAAAACGTGGATGTAACCAACTCCCCTATGTATCCAAAAAAAAAAATAGTACCTTACAATTATTTTCTTGGCATTTACTAAAAATAGTGTGAATGTAACGAACTTCACTATGTATAAAAAAATAGTACCTTACAAATTTTTTTTTTAATGTGGTTAGTGTGAGAAACCCTTAAGACTGATGCTTAGGGCTCAGACCTACTCTCAGGTCTAGGCATCCACATCCCAACCATAACCTCTAGCCACAAACAATAACTTACATTTTTTTATTGAGGTTAGTGTAAGAAACCCCTTGGACCGAGGCTCAAGGTTCAGACCAACACTCAAGGCTAGGCATCCCCATCTGAGCCTCGAATCGAGGCTTGGGACTTGGGACTGGGCATCCCTATCCCAACCATGACCTCTAATAAGGGTGAAAGATAAATTTATTAATAGCCATACACACCCATAAACACCTGCCACACTGTAATTCGAATCTTGAACCTCTAAAAAAAACCAAAACCTAAACCCTGGGGTTGTCCCTAAAATAGTTAAGAAAATTTGATTCGAAATTTTACTTATTACGTGATTTAAACGTGAGAATTGATTATCACAAATTATCACTTATGAAATAATTTTATAATTATTGATTTTTTTAATTATAATTATTAATTTATTATATTATATTTAAATTATAACTTTTAACTTTTATTTTTTTAGTAGAAAGATATCATTATTTATATTAGTTTTGTTAAGTCAGAACAGTTTACTACTTTTATTTAAAAAAAAATTATTTTTAAAATTTGAACTTAAATTTCTTCTTAATAAATACCAACTTTTAAAAGATAGAAGATATTACTACCTAGTAACTGGTTAAAACCATCCTTAACATGATTCAAACATGGATATTCCACATAAAAGTAGCAACAAAGACAATATTGGAGGTTAGGCCGATTACCATGCTGAATGTTGCTTTTATAAGATTGTTGCTAAAGCCCTTGCCTTGAGACTTCAACAGATCACTTCCAAGATTGTGCATTGATTTTGTGAAGGGAAGATTCATTTTAGATACTGTCCTTTCTGTCTGGAAGGCTATGGAATGGGCGGAGGAGACTGAGCAGCCGTGTTGATTGAACTTTTGAAGATTGGAACTCTCTTTTCTACGGCCTCTAAAGTCATGGAAAAATGTGTATATTTAAAAAAACATGATCTTTAAAAAAACATGATCTATCCTTTTGGTTTTTTAAGAAACCTAAATTTAAACTCAGACTAAAATATATAGGTTTGAAAAGAAACATAATTTATGGTTTTAAATTTTTTCTTATGTTTTGAAAAAATGTGTATGTTTGAAAAAGAACATGATCGATTCTGTTAGCTTGACGTTGCCTTCTTCTCAGCGTGCCGGGGTTGGAACCCACTCCAAGAGGTTCTTTGCTTCTGAATTTCTAAACTGCTATGGTTTTTTTAGGGAAAAAACAAACACACGAAGGACAATTATCATCGAAAGATTTCTATGGAGATATTTTGGCTCTTAAATCTGAAAGTCGATAAGAGCAATATCTATCCAGAATAGGGCCGCCTTTGTTAGGTGGTCTAATGATATCGACGGGTTAAACGTGACGTTTTTGGTCCGTAGACTATATTCACGAGTAGATCATACTCACAAATAATTAATTTGTTAATGTATTGAATAATAAAGTTTTTATTTTAATTGATTATTTTAGTTTGTAATATATGAAATGGTATTTTGTTTAATAAGGATAGTACAATGGTTAAGGTTATAGTTTTAATCATCAAGTATGTAGATGGGAATAGATTAGATGATAGTGACTGAGTTTGTTGGTTACTAAGAGCCAAGAGTCCCCTTAATTTTGTCTAACCTACTCAACTAAAATTTATAGTTGTAACTTTTCATTAATGGTGTTACCAATTCTCCTATATATTATTATATTACTTTAATTAAAAAAACTTAAATTTGAATTATATTAAATTGTTGTTAATTAAATAATTAAAAAATATTAAAATTAAGATTTTTTAATAATTTTTAATATAATTTTTTTTTTTAAATAATTTTTTCCTAATTAATTTTATAAAATGTAAAAAATCTATTCATGTTATATTAAATTATATAATAATATTATAATATTTTAATTATTATAAATATACCCTTTAATAAATTTAAAACCTATTTTTTTTTTTAACTTATTAAATTAAATACCATTTAACATCATTCTAATTATTATTTTTAATTGAAGTTATTATTTAATATTATTTTAATAATAAAAAATCAATTGAGGTTAACGCTAAGGGTTGGGTTGGACAAGGTATCCTATTCCAACTATGACCTCTAATAAGGGTGAGAGTTGAGCTTATCAATAGGGGCAAAATAGACAACCATACATACACCCATCCCTCACCACAGTTTGAACCTAAAACCTCTCAAAAGAAAAACCAAGTAAGCTATCCCAAAAACTTTGTAATAATTAATAATTATAAATAATTAATAAAAGGATATCTATCCTCTTTCATTTTACAAATCCTAATCTCTATTCCATTAATGTGAACTTAGTGTCAAGCAACATGTCAATGTCTCGAATGGATTTTCTTTTCTTTTTCTTTTTTTTTTGATTATATAGAGGAGTTGGTTACAGCCACAATTTTTAGTAATTAGATTTTGCCTTTCAGATTTTGTCAGGACTCACAACACATTATAATTTAGACAATTATCCCTTCGATTAAGCTACACATTTAGTTTTATTACGGTCCGATTAACTATAAAAAAAACAAGGCACTGAGCCCCACTCTGAGCCGTCTGTGCCACATGTGGCTGGCATTCAGAGTTTCTAGAATTCGTCTCAACATGTTCAACTCAGAAAAGATGGTTGGAAGAAGAAAATGAAATCATTAAGGAAGAGAAAATTGAAGAGAATCGACTCTCTCGAGAAGTAGAATGGAATTGATTGGAGCCAAGCTATAAGATGAAGGCAGTCATCGACTCCTCTGCCGATAGGATCTACCGTCAAATCGGTCAATCAAGTCCAGTTGTATACAGCCAAGCTTCCAGAATTTAATTGTGAACACTCACGGCTTAGTGAAACCCCTCCATATCCCCGTATACACCGAGTGCCCACCTCCCCTAAGGCTTCTTTTGTCTTCCCTTGTCAAAGCTTTTCAAATCAGCATGTTGTTCCCCTTATAAATCCATCTTTCTCACCTCAAAGCCTCTAAGAATTATAACAGGGGGTTTTCCTCTGTATACTAGAGAATTCTCGGACTAGATATTTTCTTTAGGTAGTAAAAAAACGTTAATTGTTCTTAGTCGGCTCTTTGTACAGCAGGAAGTGCTTAACATTGAAATAAACTTCAATCCTTTGTTCTTTTACATGGAAGGTAAGGCAATGGCATTTAATTATTATGGTAAAATAAAAATATAAAAAAACTTTATCAAATTAATTTTATTAGTGTTTGAAAAAAGAAATGTAGAAACGTTGGTAGGGACAATATTTTTAGCAAAATTATCTTCACTTACTTAAAATCATAGAAAACTTTAATGTGGATGCTAGGATATTTTTTATAAAGATCAAAATAATATTTGAAAAAGAAAGAAAATATATTTCAATTTAAGGGGATTCACAAATTATTATCAATGTTATCATCATTGATGTAGAGATTGGATTAAAAATATCATTGTTGTTGATATTCATCAACTATTGTTAGAGGCAAAATCTTATAAATGTGAGTATATTTATAAAGAAGGAAATTGGGTAGTGGATGGTTTAGCTAATCATAATGTTGATCTTTCATCTTGATAAAACTCAAATTTTAAGAGAAAACTAGTTAAGTGAAATTTTTATTTCTTAATAAAAATAACGTCAAAGAGTTATTTGTAAAAACATAGCATTTGAGGAAGATGAAGAATATATTTGATAAAAATGAAATAAATAATATCTTTGATAAAAGAGTAAGCTAGAGATAATTTAATTGACTTGATTACACAAGTAATATGTTGGTATTTTGATGAAAGTGGTCTAATATGGAAGTTGGATATAACTTATTGAAAAAAATTATTTAGGTAATATTTGAATTACAAAGTATGTAAACCATTTCACAATTTTAAAAATAGTAAATTAGAATATTAAATAAATAAATCATATATATATATTTAAAGTAAATTTTTGTCCAAGAATTTCTTAGAACTTTGAATTTAATCTTCAACCATGTTTTTCCCATAATGCTAGACTCATAAGTCGACAACTCCATCTAACCCTCCAATATTCTATTTTGGGCTAACCTTACCCACTTAGAAAGAAGAAACATAAATTTTCCTCACATTCTTTCCATGAAATTTCTCTTTTATTTTTCTCAAATTCAAATGCTATGCCTACTATCAATGATGAAAGTTACAACATATATAGGTGTTAGCATTTTTGCTACATTAAAATTTTTGTTTGATAGGTGCACTTTTGGGCAAAATCTGAGTGAAATTCATTTTCACTCTCAAGTGCAGCGAAATGCCTTTTCGCCCCCTAGCGCAGCGAAAATATTTTTTCAAGTAATTTCACAGCGAAATAATTTCCTAAGATTTTTGCTAACGAAATTACTTCCTAGCCATTTCGCTGGCAAAAACACTTCCTTGGAGTTTCACTGGCGAAATCACTTTGCTAATGTTTCGCTCCTATTTATAGCGAAATTTCTTTTCGCTTCATTTCTCAGCGAAATTTGGGTAGTAGTCACAATGAAATTTCGTTTCCAAAATAGGCCCCACTTTTGGTAGCATAAGATCTTCCCAAACGAAGTCATAGAAAATAGGTAAAGTTGAAGCGAAACTCTCATTTCGCACAAGGATGGAGTGAAACTCCCATTTCCCCCATGTTTGGAGTGAAACTCCATTTTGCCCAGTTTTCAAGCGAAACCCCATTTTTGAGTGCATCTTAGGTGAAAATGTTGGCAAGAGCACATTACAAGTGCAAATCCAGGCGAAAGCCCATTTCGGGCACGACTTGGGTAAAATAAAGATAATGGTTTGTTTCAAGCGTAACTTTGAGTGAAAGCTCATTTTGAAAGTAAACGCCATCGCCCCAAATTTTTTGATGAAGATCTTCTTTGGAAGGGGTAAAGTTGGTAAATTTAATTTCGGTAGCAATGCAACTAATATGTCCAGGATCACTACTGAAGAACTATTGAGTTTAAGTATTGCACCCTTGACTCTGGTGTAATCTTATTCATTTTCGAAGCATTGTCCACTTTAGTGGATATTCATTTCCAAGGCATCGTCATGGAGATTGAAATCAGACCGATGATTTCCACCAAAGTCCCGATACGCCATGTGACGAAATCATTGGACATTTCCCAATGTGTTTGCTGATTTGTTCATTGTTGGTACCAAGGAGGAATTATTGTTGTTCGATTTTTGACTAGCCAACATTTTATTTAATAAGCATTTAATTTTGGAGGCGAAATCCTCTATAAAAACTAAGAAACTTGATGTAAAATAGGAGGATAGACATTCTGCCAAAAACTCTTTGAGTTTCATTTTCTACATCAATTGAAATATTGTTGGCTTCTGGTTCCTAGATCAATGTTGTATGCAATTAGTTTCTGCTTATCATTTCTAATATGTTCATTTCCATTATTAGATAACTTTAAATTTTGCATCTAATTCCTGATAAAGAGGTGAATACTTAAATGTTTATTGGAAGTTATCCTTGCAAAGCTGTGAATGGTTCCTATGTTTTTATTTCAATTACATGCTAATTAAAAACTTGATTTTAACTGCTAGTTTATCCTCACCTTATGTTTCAAGCTTACAATCATATTTTCCATCTCTTTTTGTTAATTTCTCTCCCTAATATTTACACTGATTGTTAGATTAGTAAGGGAACCAACCCTCTCTAAATATTGGCCCGAAGGACATCTCTTTCCTTTGACCTTTCAATGTTGTCCAGGTCTAGGGCGCACATATATTTTGTACTTAGGCAGATTCGTGACCAACAGGTTTTGGCACACCCGATGGGACCCTAAAAGTTCCACTTTAAGTAGAAATAAGGTTTGATGTTCATTTTTACTGTCTGATTAGAACATCTAGTGACTTTATTTTACCCAGAAGCCTTTGAATGTGAAGTTGGCGAAATATTTACTTCATGATCACAAGATCGAAGGCCAAAATTTTTAAAAATCCCATTGAGTTCTTTGATCTTGACACCCAAATTTTATGAGAGTATCCTAGGTTAGTCACTTCGACTTTTCTATTAGTTGCAACATCTTCACAGATAGCTGGTGTGTTTTCTGTTCCTTCAAGTCTTGCTAGCACTACTACTAGTTTTCCTCCTCAAGTAAACACTCTGGTTTAAATGGCCCAAAACCCACCACCACCACCAAGACAGCTTCGAGCCTGGAACCACTCCAAAGCTTTGAATCTGTAACCTAAAACCTGATCCTGCAAGCAACATTGAAGGCTTTGCCTACTTATGATGGTATGGAAAAATATCTTATGAGCATGTCTAAGACATGGCTTCTTTGGTGATCATTCATAGCATCACGAATGAAGATTTCATGGTAAGATTTCTTGTGCTCTCTCTCAGAGAGAAGTTGCTTTACTGGTACTAATATTTATAGCTTGCCACTATTACCGCATGGGACCAGTTGGTTGAATTATTGATAAAAGGTTTCAATGAACAAACATATCCTTTTTCTCTATTGTATCAATTTACTACCATTCAGTGGCATCCACAAGAGGAAATTGTTGACTTCAACATCAAGTTCTCTCAAACTTGGAAAAGAGTCCTTGATGGTCTCCGATCGAATCCCAAAAAAGATGCATTTTATTACCTCTGAGCCTTAAATTCTAATATTAGCATGGTCGTCCATCAGTCCAATATTGATATATTTTTGATCTTGTACTCTACTGCGCAAAAGGTTGAAGTTGATATAATTTCTATCGGTAAGCTTCCCCCGAAGATGACGATGCCTATTTTTCCTAATCTCTCAGAGCATTTGTATTCCAATGCATCTTCTCAGCCCTTACCAATATCTCCTATATATCCAATCCCTTTATGGAATCCAAGTTCATCTCTAACCTTGATAATTTTTGTCCTACAACTACTTGCTCCCTCCATTCCATAGTTGCCCACTTCGGTTCCATTCCCAGCACTACCATCTTCTCCTATACCACTTCCATTACTAGTGCCTCCAGCACCCTCAAATCCTACTCCCCAAGATAAGTTACTGAAAGAGATGCAATCAATGAACTTAGCCATAAGAGCGATGAGTAATGAGATTACAGTTAATAAGAAGAAGCAGGTTGAGAGAGATTTCCAGCTTAGGATATTTCAACCTCTGCCAATTACTAGAGAGAAAGCAACTTTGACCAACAAGGTGCCTGAGAGGAATCTGACCGTATTAACGAATGAAGAAGTTGGCCCATCGAATAAGACGTATTGGTGTTATACCTGCAATAATCCGCATGGCAAAGAAAATTACATGGTTCATCTGAACTACGTGCAAATATTGGTAGATAGCTCTTCCGGTGATTAGATCAACATGATTATAGAAGTCGATCATAATTTCATGGTCCCTTCTAAAGAGCAAGTTTAAGTTCTCACAAGAACTAAAATAAAGCCAATCATAGTGGATCTAGTTGAAACGGAGTCATTAAAGGTACTTGTTGATCCAAAGGTGCAAAATGAGAAAAAATAAGCACAAGCGAAAGTGCTTGTTCCAACGCCCAAGCCAGATGCTCTTGTATTGTTAAAATATCTCTTGCCTCTACAAGAGAAAGAAATATTACAAGAAAATGGTTCAAATTCACAAAAAAAAAGCTGAAATGGAAGAATAGGCCAAAGAGAGACTCAAATACCCATCCTTGACTAAGTGTCATAGGGTGAAAGCTACACAACAATATCAAAGCAAGTATGAGGCTACCAACGAAGGAAGGAAGCCCAATGCATCTACGTACAACATTATTGAGGAGCTAAAGAAGATTCTACCAAGGTTAGTCTCTATGATGCATTGCAATTACCTGGACAAGTCGACTTGTTGCAATAATCGCTGAAGTTTGTTAAAGATAAGGGAAAGAATCCTACTTAGGCTATTTTTACTCAAACGTTAACCACTTCAGCTATCGAAAAGAATAGACCACCCCATTTCTACTTGTCTCTCAATATGGAGGGATGGATTGTGCATAACTACATGATCGAATTTGGTGTTGCGACGACTATCATGTCGAAGGCAGTTTGTGACGTTATAGGTATGGAATATACCAAAAGCAAACCTAGAATTTTGCAGTTAGATGGAACCCCTTTGAGAATAGTAGGGGTCATAAAAGATATTCCCATTGTATTGCATAAAATACCTCAGATCATTGTGATATAAGAGGTGGTTCTAGTTGATCTGGAGCTGTATTTTAGTATGTGCCTCTTAAGAGAATTCACTGCTAAGTTGGGAGGCTATCTTTCTCTAGACTACTCCCATATGGAGATTCCTATCAAAGGGAAAATAGTCTGAATCTATAATGAGAAGCCAAAATTGAGGAAGAAGAAAAATCCATGAATTTTTTCAACATGATGACTAAAGAATTAGAAGAATTGGATTTAATGGAGGAAACTTTGGACAAGCTTTGTACAAAATATGAGCTTTCAATGCTTTATTTTAATGCCATGATGGAAACTGAGATTGGTTTTACTCCATTACTAAGCCTAAAAAGGTTGAAGTGAAGGTGTCTGATGATCAATATCCTAACCACATCAATTATGGAAGCTCTACTTTGATGGAGCAAGATGCAAGAATGACGTCGAAGCAAGAATTGTTCTCATTTATCCTTTTGGCATACAAAAGTCTTATTCATATCGGTTGACTTAGAGTTGTACCAACAATAGTGCTGAATATGAAGCATTGTGCCTTGGCTTGAGGAAAGCAGAGAAGCTTAAGATCAAACAACTGTAAATTTTTAGAGATTCTGAACTGATTGTGAATTAAGTAATGAAAAAGTGTGTCTCCAAGAAGCACTATTTGAAGGTGTACCACAAAAATTTTTGATACCTATTTAAGCTTACACAATGTTGAACATCCAAGCGATCTTGCAGGAACAAAATAAACACGCATATTTTTTGGCATCCCTTAGTGCTAACTTTTTTCCAGTTGAGCACCTGGTGAAGAAACCAAAGATGGTAAGGTTAGTTTACAGACCTTCAGTTCCTGATAAAAATATCTACTAGAAATTGTTCAAAAGTGATGAGCAGATTGTGAACTTCTTGATAAGAGAGGCCAGTACTGTGGAAGGTAGAACACTTGATGAAGAGGAATATGAGGGATTAATCCTGCTAAGAAATAATCATATCTTGAAAGGATTGATTACGCTTGAGAGCCCCTTTGATAAAAATGACAGAGCTCAAAAATATAAGATCAAAGTGGATGAGGAGTGCACTAAGCTACAGTTGGGACCCGAGAAGTCAATACAAGTTGGCACCGATTGCACTCTGGAAGAGCTAGAGAAGATCAAGGAGCTATGCCATGAATTTCTAGAAATTTTTGCTTAGAGCTACCAAGATTTAAAAGGTTACAACAAGGATGTGATCCAACATACCATTGAACTACAAGGAGTGAAACCCTTCAGGCAGAAATAGAGGCCAGTCAATCCCAAAATCGAAGTCTTGATGAAAGTTGAACTGTTGAAGATGTTGGAAGCTAAAATCATTTACCCAATCAAGCATTCTACCTGGATAGTGAATTTGATCCCTATGAGGAAAAAGAGGGAAGATATTCACGTGTGTGTTGATTTCAAGAATTTGAATCAAGCATCTCTAAAGGATCATTATCCTTTGCCAAAAATTGATCAAATTATTCACATAGTTGCAAGAGTTCATATATTTTATCTATTAGATGGATTCTATGGCTATAACCATATTTGGGTCAAGGATGAAGACCAGTACAAAATGAAATTCACCACAAAATGTGGCACATTTTCTTATCATGAAATATCGTTTGGTATCTGTTGTGGTTCATCCACAACACACCCCAAAAGTGGGGACCCACCTTTGTTTTTGCAGGTTTTAGGGAAGATCTCAAAGACCCGGATGCTAAAAATGAAGAAAAGAAGAAAAATGCCTAAGTGTTGAAAGGGTCGCGAAATCGTGACATGTCGCGAAATCGCGACCTGTCTCTCCATCGCTGCGAAAAATTGAAATCGCGACGCATTTTTTGGAAGCGTACGAAAAGTTGAGAATGGTAGCGATTTCGCTACAAGTTTCCGAAAGAAAGGTGGTAGCGAATCGCTACCACTTCATGAAGCAAAGGTGTGAAAGAAGAGTGGTAGCGATATCGCTACCACTTTACAAAGCAAAAGGCGTGAAAGCAAGGTGGTAGCGATATCGCTACCACTTTGCGAAACAAAGGCTCGAGACAAAAAGTGGTAGCGATATCGCTACCACTTCATCGAAGGAAGGCTCGGAACCAAAGTGGTAGCGATATCGCTACCACTTCATCGAAGGAAGGCTCGGAACCAAAGTGGTAGCGATATCGCTACCACTTTTTGAAAAGAAGGCAAAGCAAAGTCGGTAGCGATATCGCTACCACTTTTTGAAAAGAAGGCAAAGCAAAGTCGGTAGCGATATCGCTACAACGAGCTACTACGGGCGTACGGACCAAGAACATGTCGCGATATTGCGACATGTCACGATTTCGTGACATGTCGCGTTATTGCGGCTAGGAAACGGAAGAGGCCAAATGCAAATTCTGTCAGGATTTTCGTGGGGAAGCATTACGAAAGGTACATGAGACACAGGACACGTAGCGGAAATGACAGAACCAGAGTAACGTTTCATAACAACAGTTACTGGCCGCATAGATCGAGCGTTACGATGCACGCAAAGGTTAGAATACCAAAAGGTGGGAATTGAAGTGAAGGGTCCCGGGAGTTGAAACAAAGCGTCATGGAACAGCCGAGAACGCGCCACATAAAGGTTAAATAGCAGAAATGTAGATGGATACGGGGCTGGAGACTGTAACAAAAAGCATTATTTATTGAAATAAAGGATTTTTCTTTGGTAACATGACTTTTGTGTGTAAAATCAAAAGGAGATCGAAGCCAAAACTATTGTTTTACTGTCAATCTTTCCATTGCATCATTTTGTCTTGTATCTATTTCGTTTACGCCATGGGATGGGTTATGATAGGTGAATGGTAGAATGATGCAGTTATATTCTTTTCCTTAGAGTCTTGCATCTGATCTGATTAGATTGTGTGTTAGTACAGATCCGATCGGTTGGGTTGTTTTGGGGACTTCATCTCTTAACTTGGGATTTTGCAGGGAGGAGATCGTTAACCATTTTAATATCCTTCATTATTTTCCAGCTGACTCAAAAATAACAGTTCTGCTTTTATTCCTTGATATGCTTAATTTCATGTCAGAGACTAACATTGAAATAACAGAACTATTGAATAGAGATAAAACGAACAGGTTAACCTTAGAATAAATTGTGAATATTAGAACATCAAAAGGATTTTTGTTTATTTTTGATTAATCAAACAAGTCAAGATTATAAAGTTCATTGAGAATCAACAAAGGCCCCTTGTTAACAGCTATCTGCAGGATTTGAGTTATTCAGGGATATATCAGTTGTATGTATTAAATTGAAATTCATTTTTATATACGTAAAAGCTGTTTAATGAAGAATCTTGGATAAATAATAAAAGGAAGGAAAATAAAATAAATTATTTCTTTGCAAGAAAGAGTCTTTTGTTCGAGACTCTAAGTTGCGTGTTATTATTTGTAATATGACAAATTAACACTCAACATTTTGGCGCTAGAAGGAGGGCCTTCTGTATTGCTTTGCAATTTTGATTTGTTCTAACAATTAACGTGGGTAGTTTTGTTTCCACCTATTGTGCTTGCGGGTGTAACATTTAGACATTTTATCTGGTAGCAGAGTTGAGAAATCTTTTAGAGTCTTAGAGTTTCCAAGCTGGCCCAACCTGAGTACATTGCTACTAGGTCTAAAACCACAGGGGAAACTATCTTCCAAAGCCTTTCTCCCACTGCTAGGAGGCCTGTGATTTGGTTAACATTGGAAGTGCAAAAAATCCCCGGGAGGTATTCATAGCAAAAGCATGTACCAAGCAGGAGAAGGATTCCATAGCAAATGCATTAAAAGAATACATAGATTGCATTGCTTGGAGTTATAAGGAGTTGAAAACCTATGATCAGAATGTCATAATGCACATGATTCCACTGAAGCCAGAGTCCAAGCCCTTAAGGCAAAGACAAAGGCGAGTTAATCCATTATTAGAACCCTTGATAGAGAAAGAGGTGAAGCGACTGTTAGAAGCTAAGATCATCTTTCCCGTTAGGCATTCCACGTGGGTTGCTAACCTAGTCCCTGTGAGGAAAAAGAGTGGAGAAATAAGGTTGTGCATTGATTTCAAAAATCTCAATAAGGCATCCCAAAAGGACAACTACCCGTTACCCACCATCGATGAAATACTCCAAAAGGTAAACGGGTCGGAGATGATGTCATTCCTGGATGGTTATTCGGGATATAATCAGGTCCTTATCCATCCTAGTGATAGGATGAAGACTGCTTTTACGACAAAATGGGGCACCTTTGCATACAGGAGAATGCCCTTCGGACTATTGAACGCAGGTGCCACTTTCCAGCAAGCTATGGATTTTGCTTTTAAAGGGCTTATTGGTAAGTGCATCATTGTTTACGTCGATGACATTCCTCGTATTTTCTAAGAACAGGGGAAAACCATGTCAGGGATCTTAAGAAAGTCTTTCAAAGATGCAAGGAACATGGTATATCGCTCAACCCAAAGAAGTGCATCTTCGAGGTAACAGAAGGAAAACTGTTGGGGCATATAATATCTAAGGATGGAATTTCCATTGACCCTGAGAGAATAGAAGCCATACATCAAATTCCTCGTCCCAATAGCAAGAAGGGGTTGAGATCATTTTTTGAAAAGATCAATTTTGTCGAGAAAATTTATCGTAGATTTTGCAGAGATAGCAGGACCTTTGAACGACATGCTAAAGAAAGAGGTCCAGATCATTTGGACAGATGAAAGGATAGAGGCTTTTGATAATATCAAGGATGCGATTTCTAAAGCCCCGGTTTTGGTGAGTCCCAATTATACGAAGCCTTTATATATCTACACATTTGCTTCAGATCACTCCTTTGCGAGTGTTTTAACTCAGAAGAGTGAAGGCAGCATTGAAAATCCCATTGCTTTCCTGAGTAGTCCTCTCAAAGATGCGAAGCTGAGATATTCTACCCTAGACAAGCAAATGTATGCGCTGGTTAAGACTGTAAAAAAGTTCAGGCACTACATAGTCCATAGTAGGGTCTTTGCTATCGTCCCAGATCCTGCTGTCAAAGCCATGTTCGTTCAGAATGAATTAGGTGAGAAGCGTGGTAAGTGGGTTTCAAATTTGTAGGAATTTGATCTAGAGATTCAATCGATGAAGATAGTGCGGGGGCAAGGGTTAGCTAAGGCAATCGCAGAACAGGATCTCGCAATTCCTTGTCAACATTATGAAGTCGCTGATGTAACCAAGGAGGAGTGGTATGCAGATGTGGTGTACTATCTACTAAATGGTAGGTGTCCATCATTTTTGAATGCTACTCAGTGCAGAGCCTTGCGTTTGAAGTCTACTAATTTTCTAGTTAGATCTGGCACATTATACAGAAAGAACCATGAAGGTATTTACCTTCGTTGCGTTGATCAAGAGGAGGCAGTGCGAATACTCGAAGAGTTTCATGGTAAACATGGGACAGGGCATGGGTCTGCCAATGCCACGGCCCATAAAATCCTCGAGCCGATTATTATTGGCCTCAACTATTCAAGGATGCCCATTCTCATGTGAGGTCATATCACATATGTCAAACTGCAGCCAATAGAGACAGAAACGCTTCCATGCCTTTACAGTCCGTAATCGAGTCCAAACCTTTCGCATAATGGGGCCTGGATTTTATTGGGATTATCAGCCCCAATTCATCCGATGCTCACAAATATATTCTGACGGCTACGAATTATTACACGAGATGGACCGAAGCTATCCCCACAAAGAATGCCACTGCAGAGGTGGTCATTAAATTTTTAGAAGATAACATTGTCACTAGATTCGGGATGCCTAACTCCATCGTAAGTGATAATGGTTCGGCCTTTTCCTCTCTAGAGTTTGCTAATTGGGCATTTGATAACAGTGTGAGTTTAAAGTTCTCCTCCAATTATTACCCTCAAGGTAACGGATTTGCCGAGTCATCCAATAAGAATCTGTTGACTGTCATAAAAAAATTGTTGGAAAGGAATCCGCGGGACTGGCACAATAAGCTTAAGTTGGCCGTTTAGGCTGATGAGATCCGAGTCAAAGAAGCAATAGGGACATCTCCTTACCATCCGGTTTATGGAAAAGATCCCATTTTTCCTGCAAATCTCAGATTACAAACGCTGCACTTCATGAAAGATTATTTTGGAACTAATGATAAACTTGAGTCTAGACTAACGCAATTAATGCGCTTGGATGAAAATAGGGATGAAGCTATGCTTCATTTTAGTAAACACCAAGACATTGTAAAAAGATGGTTTGACAAAAGGTCTAAGGCCAAGGCGTTTAAAATTTCAGATTTAGTGCTGTTATGGGACAAAAGACATGAGAAGAAGGGGGAACATGATAAATTTGATTACCTTTGGTTATGTCCCTACCAGATTTCAGAGATCCTAGGGGAAAATAGTTTTAGACTAAAAACCTTGGATGGAAAGGATTTGGCACTACCTATCAATGGGTTGCACTTGAAGCATTACTTTCAAGCATGAGGTGGTTGGGCTTTGTATTATATGTAATAACGCTGTAATTTCTTGCTTTCATTTTTCATGTTTAGGTGTGTATTATTTTTTTTTGACATGTCTAAGATTTGTATTAATTTTGTGATTTGTTTCTTTGTGTGCAGATTTGATACTTAAGTGTGTGTTTCAGGAGATATCTAGTTTTGTGTCAATGCTGTAATTTAGTTTCTTGATGTGCAGATTTGATATGTTAGTATGTATTCATTTTTTTATTTCAGGTTTTTCTTGTATTAATGTTGGGTTTTTGCGTTTGTGTGCAGGTTGGACATTTAGGCGGTGGTGTTCCTTTGATTTCCTTTTCATTGCCTTTAAAAAAAAAAAAAAAAAAAAAAAAAAAAAGGGGAATAAAAGCTTGATGTTGAACGCATGCCTAAGATTGGGAGAATATGAAACATTGGAATCATGTTGTAAAAGCTCCACATGTAATACAAACAATTAATTTAGATCATTTGAAGCTTGTGATGCATGAAAAAGTCGGTTTTGCATGACAAATCATCTCATTTGCAATTCAAGAAATAATGCATTCATGTTCCATCTCACTTTTCATACATTTCACCGTAGTGGCATATGCATCTTAGGTGCAATTCATTTGAGTATGTTGAATCCTCTTAGGGTTATGTTATAACATAAATCTAAGTAAATCCTAAGGTTGGAAACTGAGTCTTGAAGTATCTAGGACCAAGCACGTTTCATACATTAAAAGGGATCTTGAGCAAAATGATCAAAACCTAACTTGGAGGAAAAGGTTGGGCGAAAATGGTTTTCATGTCTATCCTATTATGCAACATGATCCTAAAAACGAGTGGTTTTGACCACTTCCATAGAGCTTAAAGCCTAAAATCAGAGTAGTAAGGATAGGGTTAAATTATCATCTCGGTTGGTTGAGAATCTAATTCCCAAAAGCTTTGATTGGACCCACATGGAGTAGTAAGGATAGGGCATAAATTCTCATTTCGGTTGGTTGAGAATCTGATTCCCCAAAGCTCTTATGTTTCATTTCGTATTAAGTCTTAGATTGTAAGGATCGTACTATTTGTCCTCCGCAAATGATGGGTAGTCATCCCCAAGGTCTAAGTAACAAGATTAATATTTTCCATTTACATTTAAAATCTTGGGTTGTAAGGATCGTACTATTTGTCCCTAACCAGGATGGGTAGTCATCCCCAAGGTCCAAGAAGTAAAATAAATAATTTTTTCCCATCTCATCCTTATATTGGATTGTAAGGATCGTACTACTTGTCCTCTGCAAGGGATGGGTAGTCATCCCCAAGGTCCAAAGAAATGAAGATAAGTTTTGGATTATGGGGTTAGATAGGCCCATGCATGGCATCATGTCTTGACTAGCATGACCATTTCTTCCATAATTGGTTTAGTTATTTTGCTCAAAGTGAGGTAAAGAATTCTAAATCGGAATAGTAAGGATAGGGTTAAACTCTCATCTCAGTTGGTTGGGAGTCTGATTCCCCAAAGTTCTGATTTCACATCCACTTGCACATGGGTTCAAGATAGTAGGGACTCATAACCAACTTTGGGATATAATGAACCGTTCACTAGTGGATCCTAAGAGGGTTTGGCGAGTCTTGAATGTTTGCACATAATACTACAAGAGTGACTATGCATTTTCTCATGGCATATTCAATAGGATACACAAATCATTCACAATTTCGCATATGCATTCATGCAAAACCGATGATGGAATGTGGATCAAATTCAAATGATAAGGAAAGGAATTCATTGCACACACCGAGCTAGTACTTGATGATTCCGATAATTCATGTACTTCTGATTTTGGGCATTAGTTATATTGATTATGGGCTAACCCATGTTTTCAAATTTGTGATTTGTGTTAGGTTGGGTTCTTACTAAAATGCTCAAGAGCATTTGACAGCAGAGTCGCCATTTGTTGTGGTTCATCCACAACACACCCAAAAAGTTGGGACCCACCTTTGTTTTTGCAGGTTTTAGGGAAGATCTCAAAGACCCGGATGCTAAAAATGAAGAAAAGAAGAAAAATGCCCAAGTGTTGAAAGGGTCGCGAAATCGCGACATGTCGCGAAATCACGACTTGTCTCTCCATCGCTGCGAAAAATTGAAATCGCGACGCGTTTTTTGGAAGCGTATGGAAAGTTGAGAATGGTAGCGATTTCGCTACAAGTTGCCGAAAGAAATGTGGTAGCGAATCGCTACCACTTCGTGAAGCAAAGGCATGAAAGAAGAGTGGTAGCGATATCGCTACCACTTTACAAAGCAAAAGGCGTGAAAGCAAGGTGGTAGCGATATCGCTACCACTTTGCGAAACAAAGGCTCGAGACAAAAAGTGGTAGCGATATCGCTACCACTTCATCGAAGGAAGGCTCGGAACCAAAGTGGTAGCGATATCGCTACCACTTCATCGAAGGAAGGCTCGAAACCAAAGTGGTAGCGATATCGCTACCACTTTTTGAAAAGAAGGCAAAGCAAAGTCGGTAGCGATATCGCTACAACGAGCTACTGCGTGCGTACGAACCAAGAACGTGTCGCGATATCGTAGCTAGGAAACGGAAGAGGCCAAATGCAAATTCTGTCGGGATTTCTACGGGAAAGCGTTACGAAAGGTACAGGAGACGCAGGACACATGGCAGAAATGACAGAACCAGAGTAACGTTTCATAACAACAGTTACTGGCCGCATAGATCGAGCGTTACGAATGCACGCAAAGGTTAGAATACCAAAAGGCGGGAATTGAAGCGAAGGGTCCTGGGAGTCGAAACGAATCGTCATGGAACAGTCGAGAACGCACGACAGAAAGGTTAAATAGCAAAAATGTAGATGGATACGGGGTCGGAGACTGTAACAAAAAGCATTATTTATTGAAATAAAGGATTTTTCTTTGGTAACACGACTTTTGTGTGTAAAATCAAAAGGAGATCGAAGCCAAAACTATTGTTTTACTGTCAATATTTTCGTTGCATCATTTTGTCTTGTATCTATTTCGTTTACGCCATGGGATGGGTTACGATAGGTGAATGGTAGAATGATGCAGTTATATTCTTTTCCTTAGAGTCTTTCATCTGATCTGATTAGATTATGTGTTAGTACGGATCTGATCGGTTGGGTTGTTTTGGGGACTTCATCTCTTAACTTGGGATTTTGTAGGGAGGAGATCGTTAACCATTTTAATATCCTTCATTATTTTCCAGCTAACTCAAAAATAACGAGTTCTGTTTTATTCCTTGATATGCTTAATTTCATGTCAGAGACTAACATTGAAATAACAGAACTATTGAATAGAGATAAAATGAACAGGTTAACCTTAGAATAAATTGTGAATATTTGAACATTAAAAGGATTTTTGTTTATTTTTGATTAATCAAACAAGTCAAGATTATAAAGTTCATTGAGAATCAACAAAGGCCCCTTGTTAACAGCTATCTACAGGATTTGAGTTATTCGAGGATATATCAGTTGTATGTATTAAATTGAAATTCATTTTTATATACGTAAAAGCTGTTTCACGAAGAAGCTTGGAGAAATAATAAAAGGAAGGAAAATAAAATAAATTATTTCTTTGCAAGAAAGAGTATTTTGTTCGAGACTCTAAGTTGCGTGTTATTATTTGTAATATGACAAATTAACACTCAACAATGATCTCAAATGCTGGAGAAAATTTTCATAGAGCGATGGGTGTAGCTTTCGATGAGTTGTTAAATAGATTAATTGTTATTTATTTGGATGATATGACTATCTTCTCTCATAACAGGGAGGAGCATAGTTTACATTTAAGACAAGTATTCAAGAAATGCCAAGAGTTCGAAATATCCATCAACTGGAATAATTCTATCTTCGCAGTGAAGGAAGGGAAGCTCCTAGGCCATGTAATCTCAAAAAATGGTTTAGCTATTGATCTAGCTAGAGCTGAGGCTCTTTTGAAGCTTCCATTGCCAACCAACAAAAAGGGTTGTAGTCATTTTTTGGGCAGATTAATTTCATTCAAAAGTTTATTGCATATTTCGCCCAGGTTGTGAAACCAATGACTAAGCTTTTAAAGAAAGATGTTGAGTTCAAATGGACCGAGCAAAGGAAAAAAACATTCTTAGAAATCAAAGAGAGAATCGCTCAAGCTCCTATTTTGGTAAACCCAGACTATTTGAAGGATTTTATCCTTTATGTTGTTGATGAACAGGAGAGTTACGTAGTTGTGCTCACACAAAAGGGAGAAGATGGAAATGAGCAACCTATTGCATTCTTGAATCAAGTCATCCAACCACATGAGAAAAATACAATTTCATTGAGAAGCAAGTATATGCAGTGATGAATTCCTTGAAGAAGTTTCGATATTTTGTTTTCCATAGTAAAATAATAGTTTACATTGTTCATCCGGATGTTCGAAGTTTCAACATCCAAGGTGAGCTTGGAGATAAGAGAGTTAGTTGGGTTTCTAAACTCCAAGAATATGATATTGAAATCCGATCAACCAAGTTGGTTCGAGACCGAGCACTATGTCAGGAGCTTGCAAGAATTTTTGCTTTTGAATTCATGATTTGCTAGTATGAAGATTCAGTAAGTGAGTATAATCTTGTTAATCATTCCCCAAGTGATCGTGACTGGATAGAGGACCTTGTCGAATATTTTAATTCAACAAGGTGTCCTCCACATATTAATGCTTCATAGAGAAGGAGATTCATACTACAAGACCTCAGCTATGTGATTTTGCCAAATGGATTGTTTCATAAGAACATTGATGGAGTTCTTCTTAGGTGTATTAGAGAACCAGAAAAGAAGAAAATCCTAGAATAGTTTCATTTTGGATTGTCAGGAGGCCACTATGCAGGGAGACCCATGGCATTGAAAATCATCAAAGGAGGTTATTTTTGATCCACTCTTTTTGCAGATGCTTTCAAAGTCAGTCAAAGCTATGACAAATGCTAGAGATATGTCGACAGAAGTAGAAATGCATCTTTATCTCTTCATCCGATTCAAGTAGAAGCACCATTTCAATAATGGGGCTTATATTTTATTGGGGTTATCACATTTCAACCAAAAAATCAAACCAGGAGGTAGTCATCACATTCCTTGAAGGATTGATCACTCGCTTTGGTGTCCCAAATGCAATTATAACAGAAAATAGAACTCCATCCATCGATACCAAAATCAATGAGTTCGTGGGTAAGTATGGTATTTATTTAAAAATCTCATCAAATTACTATTCGTAGGGAAATGGTTTGGCTGAATCCATGAATAAGAACCTTCTTAGGATTCTAAAGAGGACTCTTGGTGATAATAAACGAAGTTGAAATTTTCTATTGAACCAAACATTATGGGCTGATCACATCTCAGTGAAAAATTCCTTGGTGTACGCTAACGACGCAGTTTTACCCATTCACATTTAATTGTTGGCTCTTCAGTCCTTACAACCACTTGATGGTAAATATGAAGAATTTTATCCCATGAGAGCAAGGTTGCCTCAGCTTTTACAACTAGAGGAAGAAAGGGAGAAATCATACAATGCCTTCATGGAACATGCCCAGATGATGAAGAATTGGTTTGGCACGAAGACTTATGAGAAGGCATTCAAGGTGGGTGATTTGGTGTTGAAATGGAACGAGAAAAAAGTAAAGCCAGGAAAGCATCAAAATTTTGAAGTGATTTGGGAAGGTCTTTTCTAGATTTTCAATGTCAATCAAGTTAACTCATTTTATTTGCAGGATATAGATGGCCATGTGCTGCCAATTCCAGTCAATAAACTTCATTTGAAGGCCTATTACGAGTAAAAAAATCAAGATCAAGAATGTAAATATGTACATAGTTGTTGTTTGACATTTTTTTTTTTGAAAAAATGATTGAGGATAGGAGAAAAATAACTTTTTGCTGTGAAGGGGTGTTTTCACTGGCAAAAATTATTTTTGCCTGCCTGGAAAAAAATCAAAAAGCGAAATTCCTTTTCACTAGTGAAAATCATTTTGCCAGCGAAAGTCCTTTTCCTTGCTTTCTTTTGGGGCATTTCAGCCAAAAGTGCTTTTTTGGCACTAAAAACGTCAAAAGCATCTATGCTTTTAATTTTTTTGTGAAGGAAATAAAAATCATGCTAATTTTAAAAGCTGGGTACCCAAGTTAGGAAAAGAACTTGAAAAAGAAAGAAAAAAAAGTGAAAAGGGAAAAAAAGAAAAAGAGAGAAAGAAGGTGATTTCGCCCAAGAAAAGAATTTTGCCCATGCATCCTTGCTTTTCAAAGCGAAATTTATTTTTTCTGCCTTTCGCTCATGCATATCCTAATTTTTCAGAGTGAAACTTAAGTTGGCATTTCCAATACTTTTTTGAGCGAAAAATGTGGCGAAAGTTAGTTTCGGAGCGAAAGGAAGCAAAATGACTTTTCACCCTGCCTTTTTAGCGAACTCCTAGAATGCATGATGTTTTACCTGTAAAAGCAACAAAATTCATTTTTGGTACTCCAAAATAGCGAAACAAGACACTCATCATGCTTTTCAAGGTGAAAAAGTAGCAACATACATTTTCCAGAAATAATCGTTAACGACAAGTTGCAACTAATCAGAGCGCTTGGAGAAGAGGTGGACAAAACTGATAACTTATTGGAAACTGTGATGCATCCCCAAAATTAGTAGGCACACCGCAGGTATTTAATTCAATGGGTGTGGTTCGAAGGTTATAAAAGGGTGAACGTTTTGGCTAAAGAATTCAAAATTTGCAAAGCACTTAGTTGAAGGAATTTGCTATCTGCTTGAAGGAAGCCAAATATGAGGAAGACAATCTTAGATGCAAAGAAGGAGAAAGCTCAGAAGAGTACTGATCCATAAAAGAGGCAATGAAAGGCAAAAGGACAAGAGGAAAAAAATAAATTGGCACCTTACTATGACCGCCTGGTGCAAATAAATGACTGTGTAAAGAAAAACAAGGGCGTGGAGAAATTGCGTTAGGATGTTGAGCTCACTTTGCAGAAGGTGTCTATTGAAAGCTTGTGCACCACGAAATTTTACTCCCATATCTTCTACTACCTATGTACGCCTGTGCACTCATGTCTTGAGATGGTATGGACAATTGCATAATGTTATAACCCTGCTTCGGGAACTGTTCAAAATTCCCAAAGAGAAGCTATTTAGTATTTTGGCTAGCTCAATCACGAATGACTTTGCTTGTGGTGCAAGACCTCCACCCGATGTCATGTTTAAAAAGCTCAATATTACTAAGTAAGAGGAAAGGTACCAATCTACAGTTCATATGTGGTAGTTTAGGGAGAACCAGTTGTTGAAGACTCCACATTTTAGGGAGTTTCCAGAATTGTTGACGTTGTTGAGGGATTTCAAGATCCCATATTTATATTCAATGTTGGTATTTATGGTAGGATTATCTTCAGATTCCACAGTGCATAAATGGTAAACATCGCTGGTGTAATGCAATTCATAGGTGGAGTTTTATGCCCCGACTGCCATGACAACAACTACAAATCTAATTTTCTTCAAATGGGCCCAAAGATGAGCGAAACTCCCATTTCTTCCAAGGATGAAGTGAAACTCCCATTTCACCCAAGTTTTGAGTGAAACTCCATTTTGCCTATTTTTTAGGCGAAACCCTATTTTTGAGTGCATCCTAGGCGAAAACATTGGCAAGAGCACATTCCAAGCACAAATCGAAGTGAAATTCCATTTCGGGTACGACTTTGGTGAAATCAGTATGATGGCTCGTTTCGGGCGTAACTTTAAGCAAAAGCTCATTTTAGAAGCAAACACCATCGCCCCAATGTTTTCGATGAAGATCTTCTTTGGAAGGGGCAAAGCTGGTATATTTAAATCTTGTGGCAATGTAACTGATATGTCAAGGATCATTGCTGAAGAACTGCTGAGTTTAAGTATTGCGTCCTTGAATCCAGTGTAATCTTGTTTATTTTTTAAGCGCTATCCACTTTAGTGGATATTAATTTCCAAGGCACCATCATGAAGATTGAAATTAGACCAATAATTTCCACCAAACTCTCGATACACCATGTGATAAAATTAGTGGACGTTTCCCAATGTGTTTGTTGATTGTTGATTTATTCATTGTTGGTACCAAGGAGGAATTGTTGTTGTTCAATTTTTGACTAGCGAGTGCTTCATTTAATAAGCATTTAATTTTGGATGTGAAATCCTCTATAAAAACTAAGAAACTTGATGTAAAATAGGAGGATAGATATTCTGCAAAAAAACTCTGAGTTTCATTTTATGCATAAATTGAAATATTGTTGGCTTATGATTCCTGGATTAGTGTTGTATGCAAATTACTTTTTTCCTATCATTTTTGATATGTTTGTTTCCATTATTAGATAATTGTTAATTTCGCATCTGAATTTAATTCCTGATAAAGAGGTGAATACTGAAATATTTATTGGAAGTTATCTTTGTAAAGCTGTGAATGGTTCTTGTGTTTTTATTTCTATTACATGTTAGTTAAAAACTTGATTTGGATTTTAGTTGCTAGTATATCCCTACCTTAGGTTTCAGGCTTATAGTCATATTTCCCATTTCTTTTTGTTAATCTCTCTCCCTAATATTTACACTGATTGTTAGATTAGTATGGGAACCAACCCTCTCTGGAGATTGACCCAAAGGACATCTCTTTCATTCGAATTTTCAATGTTGGCCGGGTCTAGGGTGCACATATATTTTGTACTTAGGCATATTTGTGACCAGCAATAGGTTTATAAAGTAATGTATTCTTTATGAGTTGTTGTCTTGGATCCATGGTTAAGAACTTAACTTTCCAACTAACAAAACAAGATATCATTCTATCCAAAATTAAGTCTCAAATTTATTTTTGTTCTTTGTTGGACAAAAAAATACCTAGATATGTTAAATGTATTTTTCAACTTTAAAACATAAAATATTAACAATATAAATATAAAATAGTATTAATAAAAATATCCAATCATTTTTCATATTAATCAATTTCCTAGAAGCCTTCACATAATATGATAGTGTTGATTTAAATTCCATGGCCTTACAAAGGATACTATCATCATATTGGAGGCGAGATATGAAGAAAACATTTCATTGCAACTCAAATACCTTTGATTTTCACTTTTCCCATTAAGAATGTTTTTCCTAGTGCCTTTAGCAAAAATAATAATGAAGATATAATGAGATACTGTGTCACCTTTGTGTAATATAGGGGATGATTTAAAGTATCCAACAAGGGATTCTTTGATCAAAATATAATATTATGGACTGTTATTACAATATTTAATCAATTGACACCAAATTTGAAGATTCTTAGGCAACCTTATTTTAAAGGTTGTGGATTGACTAACTCAAGCCATGAGGAGGTTGTTGAAGGACAATTTGCATTGAAGTTAGTCGTACCTTTTTTTTATTGGTTACATAGGGGAGTTGGTTACAACCAGTACTTTTAGTAACTGGCAAGCACGGGGTTCAAACCATAGGGACTGCTCCCAACAACCTATTCATTTCATTATTGTTGACTCGGTGTGAGATGGAGACCACTGGTCACTCGAGGTTTATACCGTCATCGTCGATATAGCACGCACTTAGAGGATTCAACACGGACTACTACCTTTGCTAAAGCTGATAGCATGCCTCCGAGGTTTGAACCTAGATCTTTTCTTGGCAAGTACTTGGCCAATAAAACCTTTATCAATCCACCTGGCCCTTGGAGGCTTTTTTTTCATTAGTTGATCATGGGTTTTATTGTCATCAAGAATACATATTAGGGTAGATAATAAATTTCGAAGAAATGAGTTCTACATGAATAATCATTTTCACATAAGTGCATATTATTTTTCTCTAAATTAATAAATATGGTTGGATTTTAATTTTGTTATAATGTATCATGAAAGGAATACTAATATTATTGGCTAGCCATATACATCTTATGTAAGGTATTAGATAATTATAAATGTTTGTCACCACTAAAATGGATTTGAATTCTCTTTCTAAATACAATTTTAAACAATTACTTAAATTGAAATAACTTCAAATGCATAGTCTTGATAAACATGTGATATATAATCTACAAATATTTAGTATGTTGGTATAAAACTTCTCCCTTCCAACTAATATTTACTTCTCGAGGCTTGCTTTTCATGTCATATATTAGTATAACCTTCATAATCGGAGTCCAGTATGTGCGTAACATCTCTAATAAAAAATATTTGTCGATCAAAGCTTCAATCTTCATAATATGTACATAACATCTTTAATAAAAAAATATTTATTATTTTTATTTTTAAATATAAAAATCAAATATTTAATAAGATTTAATATTTTTTTTATATTAAGTTAATGTTTTTGTTTTTAATAGTATGGTGGAGTGATGGAAATAAAAAACAGTTTAACCTTATTTGACCCCATTAAACTATAGGTAGTAAAAGTTGAAGCGAAAAAATAAAAACTATGGGAAAAATGCATTAACCCTCCTAGAGTTTACCAATGGTCAATCTTAAAAAGTTAAGAAATAATTTATAATTATTTAAGGGAAAACTCAAGAAGAAATAATGCACTTCAAAAAAAAATGGTGTGAGTGACTATAGTCTTAAAGAACGAATCCTAGTCAAAAGCATGCCTGACCAACCCTCTTGTCCATTAACATGCGGATTCCTTTTTAGTAGATACGACTTAGACGTGAGCTTAAGCATTTATGCCATTGAAAAATGAGATGAATGTGTCCAAAATCTAAAAAATCTGTTCATATATCAAATCATATAATAACATTATAACCATTTAACTATATATCAGATCATATAATAACATTATAACCATTTAACTAGTATAAATTTATCATTTAATACCATTTTAATAATTAATCATTATAAAATATATGAATAATTTATAAAAAGATACATTTCACAAATCCCTATCTCTATTTCATTGATGTGAACTTAGTGTCAAGCAACCTTTCAAATTCCGGAATAGCCAATCGACGGATGTTCAATTATTATCAATAAGGGGTCCAAAAAAAATCAGTCCAGCTGTGTACAGCTAAGAGTCCACAACAGAGTGGAATCATGTGCGAATTACTGTGCACTGGAATCATGTGCGAATTACTGTGCACCCCTGCCCACCACCGACAGTCCACTCTCCAACCACTTCCATTGTCTTCCTCCTTCAAAGCTTTTCAAATGACCTTGCTTTTCCTTCTATAAATTCATACTCCTTTCAACCAACATACACAGGAAAGCGATCGTATAGTCTGACTCAGCATAGTGATACGTTTCTCCGCTCTGACTGCAATATGGCATTCTTCCACTGCGGGATTCTCCTCTTGTTATTCTTTGCATCAGTGGATGCAGCAGGGGTAGCCAACAAGAGTGGTTCCAGTGGCTTAGACAAAGAATTCTATGTTTCATGGGCTCCAGATCACGTCAAATTCACCAATGGTGGACAAGAACTGCGACTCACACTGGATCAAATATCTGGTAAGCCACGGGAAACATGAGTCTTCAGAAATTAGCATTCTAATATTTCTGAAGGCAAAACAGGCTATTTGTTAACTTTGCTTTGTTTGAGTGATGTTTATCAGGGTCGGGTTTCACGTCAATGAATAAGTATCTTTTCGGGAATATTAACACGCAAATCAAGCTCGTTCCTGGAGACTCTGCGGGCACTGTAACTGCTTACTATGTATGCATGACAAATTTATTTCTAGTTCCTCTCAGAAGCACTGATATGCCCAAGATAACTCATTCTTAATTTTGATTTTATTGCAGTTGTTGTCAGAGGATTCGAACCACGACGATCTAGACTTTGAATTCCTTGGAAATAAATCAAGAGAACCATATGTCGTGCAAACAAATGTGTATGCAAGTGGGAAAGGCGACCGCGAGCAGCGCATATATCTTTGGTTCGATCCAACCACTGACTTCCACTCCTACGGCGTATTATGGACTCGTGAAAATATCCTGTATGTTAGATATAAATACGTTCAGCATCACACATGAACTCCTCGATAACCAGAATCAACCATTTATTAATTAAGTACTTAGTTATTTCAAAATAGAAACAGTTCAAGTATTGATTCTGAAGTGTTGTAATACTAAATTTTGTAGGTTCATGGTAGACGGCGTGCCAATTAGAGAGTTTAGAAATAACAAAGCAATGGGCGTTGCGTATCCAGAGAGTCAGGCAATGGGAGTATATTCAAGCTTATGGAATGGCGACAGCTGGGCAACTCAAGGAGGTCTTGTCAAAATTGATTGGTCGCACGCTCCCTTCGTTGCAGCCTATCGCAATTTCAATATGGAGGAGGCATCTGTAACATCAGGGGAGATGAAGGTGCTAAGTTCTGAGCAAAGAAAGAAGCTGCAGTGGGTGAAGAAAAATTACATGATATATGACTACTGCAGCGATAAACAAAGATACCCGGTGCCTCCGCCAGAATGTACAATGGCCATGTAAATAAGATAATGCATAGAGTTTTGCATTGGACGTGAATCCGACAAGAACCAAGTTGATTTATTAGCATACTATATGAGGAATTTCTGAGGGCCTATCTTATTGTAGTAAATAATTAACATATTGTATTCAAAAGAAATTCTGGACTTTGAGGATCTTGTTAATATCCATAGTCATTCTCTCCTCACTATTGATGTCAAAGAAAATTATAATAGATATTCATAAAGAGTATTATGTTGTTCAAAAGATATTTTGAATACAAAAGTCGGTAACTTCTTCCACACGAGTTTCCGTGTAATACGGCCCATATATCCAATTTATTTGACACTCTAAAAGAGAAGCCTCGCCAAAAACTTGGCATCCGAGGACTTATAATTGATGAGATTAAAGGGGCAAATGTTTCAATTGAACATACATCACGAAGCCCACTACTTAATAGAGTACCGTAGGCTTTGCCTGTTCAAAAATGAACATATATCACGAAGCCCACTACTTAATAGAGTACCGTAGGATTTCCCTGTTCAAAATATTAAACATCATTCATAGACCAGGGGATCGGTAAATCTATGGCCATTTGATTTTCAAAACTGGTTTAAGCTATTTAAATGTTTAGAAATAGTCGTTAAGAAATAAAAGCAAGCATCAATGTTATTATCACTGTAGAAGATAAGCAATATGAGACATTAAGAGACGTACTCAAACTAGTCATCACTCACATCACATTATAATTCTGACGGTTTTTCCTTCGATAAGCTACAGATTTAGTTTTATAATGGTCTGATTAACTATAAGAACTAAGGCACAGAATCCCACTCCGAACAATCTCTGCCACATGTGGCTTGCATTCAGCGTTTTTAGAATTCCTCTCAGAATGTTCAACTCAGAAAAGATGGTTGACAATTATGAGAAGAAGAAAAGAAAATCATTAAAGAAGACAAATTTGAAGAGATTTTTGTAAGAAGTAATTTGGTTAGTTTTTTTTTTATTATTATTTTTGTTATTACACTATTTTTATTAATTGTCAGGTTCAAACTACAAACTACAAGGGTTGCTTCCACTAAACTTATTTGGCTTTTTTATTGTTGATCCGGAGTGAAGGGAACCACCTGGTATTCGGATTCGTACGTTGGTCGACGCGCAGTCATCACACTACTACCTTTGCAAATAGGCTGCCCCAAAGTTTGAACCTAGGTGTCTTCTTGATAAATGTCTGGTCAGAAAAGCACTTACCAATCTACTTAACCCTTGGATGCTAGTCTTTTTCTACTATTAAGCAGGATTTAAATCTTGGATTTGGTCCCTATGACCTCTATACCACCTTCTTGTTGTTGACCCAGCCTGATTACTACCAAGCAGGTTCAAATCTTGGATTTGAACTCTATAACCCTACCACCTCGTTGTTGTGACACAGGATGAAAAGATCTTTGATCACTCTTGATTAGTACAATCTCGTTATCGGACTACGTAAGTAGAATGGAATTGATTGGGGCCAAGATATAAGATGAAGGCAATCAGCGACTCCTCTTCCAATAATACGTTTTGATCTGCTGTCGAATCGGTCAATCAAGTCCAGCAGTATACAGCCAAGCTTCTAGAATTTGATTGTGAACACTCACGGCTTAGTGAAACCCCTCCATATCCCTGTCTACATCGAGTGCCCTCTTTCCATACACTTCTTTTGTCTTCCTCTGTCAAAGCTTTTCAAATCAGCATGCTGTTCCCCTTATAAATCCATCCCTCTCACCTCTAACACACAACTTAGTCTTTGCCTAAGCATAGTAACACATTTCATAACTCTGACTATAGTATGACCTTCTTGTACTGCATGAATATCGTGTTTAGCCTATTCTCTGCATTACGGGATATCCAACGATATATGACTATTACAGCGATAAACAACGATATCCAGTGACTCCTCCGAAATGTACAATGGCCATCTAAATAAAGTGATGTATAATAAGAGTTTCTATCGAAAAATTCAGACAAGAGATGGATAGGAACAAATTTGATTTTAGGGTATTATATTATGTTAGGAATTCACAGAGGCATGTACGACTTATAACAGAGGGTTTACCTCTGTACACTAAAGAATTTTCCGCTTTCTGTACAGCAGGAATATTGAAATGAACTTGTTATATACTCTGCATCTCCAATGTTAAAAAGGTGACGGATACCAATGACGACGTGATAGCTTGCCCTTAAAAAATAATAGATTTGCATAATCTCTCGATTGTTTGTGTAAGGCCAATAACACAGGTAATTTTTGTTTTTGTTGGAACTTAATAATAATAAAAGTGTTGATTTTTTATATGGTTTTAAGAATATTTAAATAAGAAATGTGGCCTACAATAGAATGCCTCTGTTAAAAAAAACCATTTCACAAATGGTATACATGGGTAAAATTGCCTAAAAAGGTTGAAGTGAAGGTGTTACTCCATTATTAAGCCTAAAAAGGTTGAAGTGAAGGTGTTTTATGATCAATATCCTAACCACATCAATTATGGAAGCTCTACTTTGATGGAGCAAGATGCAAGAATGACGTCCAAGCAAGAATTATTCTATTTCTCATTTTGGTATACAAAAGTCTTATTCATATCAGTTGACTTGGAGTTGTACCAAAAATAGTGCTGAATATGAAGCATTGTGCCTTGGCTTGAGGAAAGCGGAGAAGCTTGAGATCAAACAATTGTAAATTTTTAGATATTCTGAACTGATTGTGAATTAAGTAATGAACAAGTGTGTCTCCAAGCAACACTATTTGAAGGCGTACCACAACAAAGTTTGATACCTATTTTAAGCTTACACAGCATTGAACATCCAAGCGATCTTGCAGGAACAGAATAAACACGCAGATATTTTCACATCCCTTGGCGCTAACTTTTTTCCAGTTGAGCACATGGTGAAGAAACCAAAGATCGTAAGGTTGGTTTACAGACCTTCAGTTCTTGATAAAAATATCTATTGGAAATTATTCAAAAGTGATGAGCATATTGTGAACTTCTTGATAAGAGAGGCCAGTACTGTGGAAGGTAGAACACTTGATGAAGAGGAATATGAGGGATTAATCCAGCTGAGAAATAATCATATCCTAAAAGGATTGATTACGCTTGAGAGTCTCTTTGATCAAAATGACAGAGCTAAAAAATATAAGATCAAAGTGGATGAGGAGTGCACTAAGCTACAGTTGGGACCTGAGAAGTCAATCAAAATTGGCATCGATTGCACTCTAGAAGAGCTAGAGTAGATCAAGGAGCTATGCAATGAATTTCTAGACATTGTTGATTAGAGCTACCAAGATTTAAAAGGTTACAACAAGGATGTGATCCAACATACCATTGAACTGCAGGAAGGAGTGATACCCTTCAGGCAGAAATAGAGGCATGTCAATCCCAAAATCGAAGTCTTGATGAAAGTTGAACTGTTGAAGATGTTGGAAGCTAAAATCATTTACTCAATAAAGCATTCTACCTGGATAGCGAATTTGATCCCTATGAGGAAAAAGAGTGAATATATTCGCCTGTGTGTTGATTTCTAGAATTTGAATCAAACATCTCTAAAGGATCATTATCCTTTGCCACAAATTGATCAAATTCTTCACATAGTTACAAGAGTTCATATATTTTCTCTATTACATGGATTTTATGGCTATAACCATATTTGGGTCAAGGATGAAGACCAGTACAAAATGACATTCACCACAAAATGGAGCACATTTGCTTATCATGAAATACCATTTGGTATCTCAAATGCTAGAGAAACTTTTCATAGAGCGATGGATGTAGCTTTCGACGAGTTGTTAAATAGATTCATTGTTATTTATTTGTATGATATGACTATCTTCTCTCATAACATGGAGAAGCATAGTTTACATTTAAGACAAGTATTCGAGAAATGCCAAGAGTTTGGAATATCCATCAACCGAAATAATTCTATCTTCGCAGTGAAGGAAGGGAAGCTCCTAGGCCATAATCTCAAAAAATGGTTTAGCTATTGATCTAGCTAGAGCTGAGGCTCTTTTGAAGCTTCCATTGCCAACCAACAAGAAAGGGTTGTAGTCATTTTTTGGGTAGATTAATTTCATTCAAAATTTTATTGCATATTTCGCCCAAGTTGTGAAACCAATGACTGAGCTCTTAAAGAAAGATGTTGAGTTCAAATGGACTGAGCAAAGGAAAAAAACATTCTTAGAAATCAAAGAGAGAATCACTCAAGCTCCTATTTTGGTAAACCCTGAATATTCAAAGGATTTTATCCTTTATGTTGTTGGTGAACAGGAGAGCTACGTAGTTGTGGTCACACACAAGGAAGAATATGGAAATGAGCAGCCTATTGCATTCTTGAATCAAGTCATCCAACCGCATGAGAAAAAATACAATTTCATTGAGAAGCAAGTATATGCAGTGATGAAGTCCTTGAAGAAGTTTTGATATTTTGTTTTCCATAGTAAAATAATAGTTTACATTGTTCATCTGGATGTTCGAAGTTTCAACATCCAGGGTGAGCTTGGAGATAAGAGAGCTGGTTGGGTTTCTAAAATCCAAGAATATGATATTGAAATCCAACCAACCAAGCTGGTTTGAGACCGAGCACTATGTCAGGAGCTTGCAAGAAGCATTGCTTTTGAATCCATGATTTGCTAGTATGAAGAGTCAGTAAGTGAGTATAATCTTGCTAATCATTCCCCAAGTGATCGTGATTGGATAGAGGACCTTGTTGAATATTTTAATTTAGGAAGGTGTCCTTCACATATTAATGCTTCACAAATAAGGATATTCATACTACAAGACCTTAGGTATGTGATTTTGCCAAATGGATTGTTTCATAAGAACATTGATGGAGTTCTTCTTAGGTGTGTTAGAGAACCAGAGAAAAAGAAAATCTTGGAATAGTTCCATTTTGGATTGTTAGGAGGCCACTATGCAGGGAGACCCATGGCATTGAAAATCATCAAAGGAGGTTATTTTTGGTCCACTCTTTTTGCAGATGCTTTCAAAGTCAGTAAAAGCTATGACAAATGCCATCGACAGAAGTAGAAATGCATCTTTACCTCTTCATACGATTCAAGTAGAAGCACCATTTCAATAATGGGGCTTAGATTTTATTGGGATCATCACATTTCAACCAAGAAGTCAAACCAGGAGGTAGTCATCACATTCCTTGAAGGATTGATCACTTTCTTTGGTGTCCCAGATGTAATTATAATAGACAATGGAACTCCATCCATCGGTACCAAAATCAATGAGTTCGCGGGTAAGTATGGTATTTATTTAAAAATATCATCAAATTACTATTCACAAGGAAATGGTTTGGCTGAATCCATGAATAAGAACCTTCTTAGGATTCTAAAGAGGACTCTTGGTGATAATAAGCGAAGTTGAAAATTTCTATTAAACCAAACCTTATGGGCTGATTGCATCTCAGTGAAAAATTCTATTAAAACATACCCATATTCCTTGGTGTACGATAAAGAAGCAGTTTTACCCATTCACATTGAATCGTTGGCTTTTCAGTCCTTACAACCACTTGATGGTAAAGATGAAGAATTTTATCCCATGAGAGCAAGGTTGGCTTAGCTTTTACAAATGGAGGAAGAAAGAGAGAAATCATACAATGCCTTCATGGAACATGCCCAGATGATGAAGAATTGGTTTGGCACGAAGACTTATGGGAAGGCATTCAAGGTGGGTGATATGGTGTTGAAATGGAACGAGAACAAAGTAAAGTCAAGAAAACATCACAAGTTTGAGGTGATTTGGGAAGGCCCTTTCTAGATTTTTGATGTCAATCAAGTTAACTCATTTTATTTGCAGGATATGGATGGCCATGTGTTGCCAATTCCAGTCAATGGTCTTCATTTGAAGGCCTATTACCAGTAAAAAAATCAAGATCAAGAATGTAAATATGTACATAGTTTTTGTTTGACATTTTTTTTTTTGAAAAAATGATTGAGGATAGGAGCAAATTACCTTTTCGCTGTGAAGGGGTGTTTTCACTGGCAAAAATCATTTTTGCTTGCCTGGAAAAAAATCAAAAAGCGAAATTCCTTTTCACTGGTGAAAATCATTTTGCTAGCGAAAGTCCTTTTCCTTGCTTTCTTTTTGGGCATTTCACCCAAAAGTGCTTTTTTGGCACTAAAAACGTCAAAAGCATCCATGCTTTTAAATTTTTTGTGAAGGAAAGTAAAATCATGCCAATTTTAAAAGTTGGGCACCCAAGTTAGGAAAAGCACTTGAAAAAGAAAGAAAAAGAGCGAAAAGGGAAAAAAAGAAAAAGAGAGAAAGAAGGTGATTTTGCCTAAGAAAAGAATTTTTCCCATGCATCCTTGCTTTTCAAAGCGAAATTCATTTTTGCTGCATTTCGCTCATACATATACTAACTTTTCAGAGCGAAACTTAAGTTGGCATTTCCAATACTTTTTTGAGCGAAAAATGTGGTGAAAGTTAGTTTCGGAGCGAAAGGGAGCAAAATGCCTTTTCACCCTGCTTTTTTAGCGAACTCCTAGAATGCATGATGTTTTACCTGTAAAAGCAACAAAATTCATTTTTGGTACTCCACAATAGTGAAACAAGGCACTCATCATGCTTTTCAAAGTGAAAAAGTAGCAACGTACATTTTACAGAAATAATCGTTAACGACAAGTTGCACCCTCAAGAAGGAAAAAGCAATTAAAAAATTGAAGCAACCAATCAGAGCGCTTGGAGAAGAGGTGGACAAAACTGATAACTTATTAGAAAGTGTGATGCAGCCCCAAAATTAGTAGGCGCACCGCAGGTATTTAATTCAGTGGGTGTGGTTCGAAGGTTATAAAAGGGTGAACGTTTTGGCTAAAGAATTCAAAATTTGCAAAGTGCTTGGTTGAAGGAATTTGCTATTTGCTTTAAGGAAGCCAAATATGAGGAAGACAATCTCAGATGCAAAGAAGGAGAAAGCTTAGAAGAATACTGGTCCAGAAAAGAGGTGACGAAAGGCAAGAGGGGAAGAGAAAAAAATTAAATTGGCACCTTACTATGACCGCCTAGTGCAAATCAATGACTGTGTAAAGAAAAACAGGGGCGTGGAGAAATTGCATTAGGATGTTGAGTTCACTTTGCAGAATGTGTCTGATGAAAGCTCGTGCACCATGACATTTTACTCCCATATCTTCTAGTACTTGTGTACACCTGTGCACTCATATCTTGAGCTGGTATGGACAATTGCATAATGTTATAACCCTGCTTCAAGAACTGTTCAAAATTCCCAAAGAGATAAGCTATTTAGTATTTTGGCTAGCTCGATCACGAACGACTTTGCTTGTGGTGCAATACCTCCACCCGATGTCATGTTTAAAAGCTCAATATTACTGAGTAGGAGGAAAGGTACCAGTCTACAGTTCATATGTGGTAGTTTAGGGAGAACCAGTTGTTGAAGACTCCATGTTTTAGGGAGTTGCCAAAGTTTTTGATGCTGTTGAGGGATTTCAAGAGCCCAGATTTATATTCAATGTTGGTATTGATTGTAGGATTATATTCAAATTACACAGTGCAAAAATGGCAAGCATCACTAGTGTAATGCAATTCACAAGTGGCGTTTTATGCCCTGACTGCCATGACAACAACTACAAATCTGATTTTCTTCAAATGGGCCCAAGGATGAGCGAAACTCCCATTTCGTCCAAGGATGGAGTGAAACTCCCATTTCACCCAAGTTTGGAGTGAAAATCCATTTCACCTAGTTTTCAGGCGAAATCCTATGTTTGAGCGCATCTTGGGCGAAAACACTGGTAAGAGCACATTCCAAGCACAAATCGAGGTGAAATTCCATTTCAGGCATGACTTTGATGAAATCAGTATGATGGCTTATTTCAGGCGTAACTTTGAGTGAAAGCTCATTTTGGAAGCAAACACCATCACCCCAATGTTTTCGATGAAGATCTTCTTTGGAAGGGGCAAAGCTGGTATATTTAAATCCTGTGGCAATGTAACTGATATGTCTAGGATCACTGCTGAAGAACTGTTGAGTTTAAGTATTGCGCCCTTGAATCCAGTGTAATATTGTTCATTTTTGAAGTGCTATCCACTTTAGTGGATATTAATTTCCAAGGCACCATTATGAAGATTGAAATTAGACCAATAATTTCCACCAAAGTCCCGATACACCATGTGACAAAATTAGTGGATGTTTCCCAATGTGTTTGTTGATTTATTCATTGTTGGTACCAAGGAGGAATTGTTGTTGTTCAATTTTTGACTAGCGAGTGCTTCATTTAATAAGCATTTAATTTTGGATGTGAAATCCTCTATAAAAACTAAGAAACTTGATGTAAAATAGGAGGATAGACATTCTGCCAAAAAACTCTTTGAGTTTCATTTTCTGCATAAATTGAAATATTGTTGGCTTATGGTTCCTGGATTAGTGTTGTATGCAAATTACTTTTTTCCTATCATTTTTGATATGTTTGTTTCCATTATTAGATAATTGTTAATTTCGCATCTGAATTTAATTCCTGATAAAGAGGTGAATTTGTTTATGGTTCACAAACTCCCTAGAGGCATACTTCGACGGTTACAAATATCCATTGCCGTGTGTTTTATCCTATTTACTTGAAATACGGTTTTGTACTCTTCAACCTGGCACCTACTTGGTGAAGGCCTTATTTTTTTAAAACATATTTATAAATTTTATTTTTTATTTTTTATTTTTTTTAAAGAAAAAAAAATCGTATTATTACCATGTCTTTAAAGGCTTTAAATTTGTAAACTTTATCGAATTTTAATATTTTAGTTTAAAGTTAGATTTGTTATTCGGGTTTTACTTTATAAAAGAGTGTTTACTTTATAAAAGAGTGTTAATAAGGGAATAATCAATGAAAATAAAGATGCATGGGTTTTTGAGATGTGAAATATGTTGGGAGAATGAAAAATGATCTCTCATTTTTTTATAGAATGCTACATCACAATTAACTATGAAAATAGATGGCAATTTTGCTTAGCATACACTTATTCTAGATATTTGTTATAGAACAACTTTGGAGGGAATGGTCTAAACAGGAGGAAATGGACCAACCTACACAACAATTTTTTTGGGTGGGGATGACTCTTCTTTTGTGGAATTTGTGGAAGGAGAGAAATAATCATATCTTCAACCAGGAATACAGAGACAACCACTTTTTCTAGTGAAGGATCATAACCAATATGAGGGAATCAGTCCAATACTTGTTAAAAGAGCCTCAAAATCTTAACTAAAAGTGGATTCAAATATATCCTGATTACAAGTGTCTTCACTGGTATTCACATGAAAAAGGGTAACCCCAAATCATGCACAAGTAATCAAAAATATGAATTGGAAACCTGCTCCAGAGGGACTAGGCAAAATTAATTCGGATAGACCCTTAAGGTGCAGTTTAGGAAAAGCGAGTGCGGGGGAATAGATCACTTATCGAATGGTGCCCTTGCTTTTATCTTTGCAAAAAATCATGGTATATTATCCAATAATTTGGTAGAGGGATATGTCATCTTAAGGGATTACAAGAAGCTTTGAAGGTGGGGTGGAGAAAAATTTAGGTAGAATCAAACTCCCAATTTATGATTAACTACTTAAAAGGACTAGGCAAGCAAAAGAATATTGATTGAAGAATATAGAAAATACTTGAACAAATACAAATGACCCAACAACGCTTTAAAACAGTACAATTCATACACATATTTAAATATCATAATAGGGTGACAGATGAGATGACTAACTGAGCTCTTGATCGAAAAGACTTCACTTGCTATGGATATCCTTCTAGGTGGTGGTCTTAGTAGACTAGGGAAGCTCTTTTTTTTATTCTTACCTTTGATGATAGTACTTTTTTTCCATTCTTACCATTGATGATAGTACGACTTGTTGTATCTAGATTTCTATATCTTTGTTTTATATGATTACTTGTTTTTACATAGATAATTGTAGTAGATTAGATGTGATATAGAATCATCTCACATCCTCTATTTAAACTTAGCCTAAAGACCTTCAATATTAAAATATATATATATAATATAAGTTTCAAATTATTTAATTTATTAATTTTTTAAAAGAATTATTAAATCTCAAAACACTAATTTATTTATTAATAATTAAACAACCAAACCAAATCAACCAGTTTTAAACTTTATTAACTAAAACTCAAAATTTGAGTCAAACTTTACAAATATCCTTGAAATAAAAATTAAAAAAAAACATCTTTCTAGTTAATAGATATGGGTGACAAATAGAAACTCAAAACCTGCGTACCTATAACTAAAATTTGAAAATTTATTTTTTTAGTGTATAACATTTAAATATTTAAAATTATAATTAAAAAATATATAAATTAAATATATATACATATCTCTACTTTCAGCACTATCTATATCAAAGTCAAGTAAATCCTACATACAAACAAAAGGATAACCATGTGACTCAGCCCCACATATGCATCCACGGTTCACCATGTCACTCGATTTTACATCTTCATTCCAGCAAGTGTTTATTTTTATTCATATTCTTTAACTCAATAATTTTTCATTTTAATCTCTGAGCCTGACATAGAAGTTTTAGGTACCATGGAGAAGAACCATTAGTTACTCACTCCATGTTTTTATGCTTGTGGATTGCGGAAAATTTACATTGTGTCATTTAAAGTCATGAAAATTTGGTGTAATGTATATTATATTAATATTCGATTACTAAAAAGTTAAATTAACTATTAATTTATTATTTCAAAAAAAATAATATTTTATGCAAATATAAATGGTTGATGTTTTAATAATTATAATTTTATATATTTGTACAATTTATTTGAAATATAATATAACTTTAAATAACCCAGGTGTTGTAGGTGAGTTGGAGAGGAGAGGGAAATCCTTCAAGAGAGGTCTCAGGTTCAAATCTCCACCCTACCAAAAATCTGAATTGGGTATCCAAAATCTAATTGATAATATTGGTGCGGCCAGGGTCGGGTGCGACTCTCGGGTGACTTTGACGGTGTAGAACCCCTTGTTCGTGGTCTCTCAGACCAAGGCGGCCCCACAAGGGGTTTTTCGCTTTATATATATATATAACTTTAAATATAAACTATGTCAACATTAAAAAACATCTATAAATAAAATATAATTATATTATATTAATAATTTTTTAATATTTCATAAATATTTGTAAAATTTGTTGGTGGTTATATTTATTGAATATTGTTTCCAAAGGTTAGGTGGATTGGTAGTTGTATGTCTAGCCAGACACTTACTAAGAAGACACCTAGGTTCAAAACTTGGGAGAAACCCGTTTGCAAAGGTAGTAGTCTGATCCGAATCCTTTGAGTGCGCACTAAACCGATGACGACAATATGAATCCCGAGCGACCGATGGTCCTCCTTACATCAGGTCAACAACAACGAGGTAAAATAGGTTTGGTGAGAGCAACCCATGTGGTTTGAACCTTGCACTTAACAATTACTAAAAATAGTGTGATTGTAACCAACTCTCCTATGAATGATATATATATATATATATATATATATATATATATATATATATATATATATATATATATATATATATATATATAGTTGAATAGTCATCAAATTTATCTTATCAATGTTTGAACAAAAATAATATAACATTTATGTTATAGACATTCATATATATATATATATATATATATATATATATATATATATATATAATTTTAAATATATATAGATAGGGCTTTAATATATATTGACCGTTTTTAAATACATCCCAAATTTCAAGATATGGATTCATATATACAATTCTATGTCTAGTCTCTATTCAACTATGTTGTTAAATAGTAAGCTTCTTTCCACTTATTCAAGTCATATACCTACGACTAACCATGTTCTTATAGGAGTAATTTTAACCATGCATTTCCTTATAGACATGTAAATATGTTACTTTAATGCCTTCTTGTGTATGTTCCTATCAAAAATATCTCTATTCCTTGTGGTCTAAGAGCTTTACAAACTTACGGAAAAGTCCAAAGCTTATTTAACATACACACCCATGCTTCTTTTTGAAAGAGCATAGGTTTTTCATTCTAACAAAATGAATAGGAGTTATGGCACCTTAGTCCTATCAACGTAAATGTAGTACAAGGCATAAGGAAAATGGAAGTATGTAGTCAAATTAACTTCAATTTATGTTCATAAAATTATATCCTAAAATCTTGAAGTATGGTCTTTTATCATTATGACACTTAATGTTATCATATAAAAGAGTCAAGTGCATCAAATTATATATGTTTTGTTTTTCATCAAATGTGTTTATCCATATTACATGTCTTATCATCCTCTGAGTTTCTCTTTTACATACCTAGTGACAAAACCCATTGATCTATAATAATATCTCTTATATGCATAACTCTATAAGACCTATACATTTTAAAATCAAGTTAATAATAATTTCCTATATAGAACCAAGACAAAGTGAGAGTGAAGAAGGAATGAACTTCATGAGGTTATGGTGCATGTGGCCAACTTAGTGGCCAAGCTAGAAAACATAGTTATTTCTCAAGTCTCTCTTTCCCCAATGGATGAAAACATAGTTATTCTTATTTTTATGGAAATTTAGAGGTAATAATATATTGATTTAGATTTTAATTGTGTGTATTTGTATTTGAGTATGTTGTGGTTTTTATGGTGTGAAAATAGGATCCCAAAATACAAACAAACTAGATAGAAAATAGCATATGGTTATTTCTAGTGGATAAGTCATTTTGAAGGTGTATCCAACATCATTATCAATGTTATAACACATTTTTGCCTTGTCAACTCCTTGATTTGGTGCTACGTAAGCCTCCTTAGCCTCACCCACTTAACATGATGATAGCAATGGCAGTTAAGGAGTATGAAAAGGATAGGCAGGATGTGGAGGAGGATGAGACCAAAGGTTCAACCCCATTACATGTAGGCTTGAAGATATTGATATGGAGGTTATTGCTAGCACAATATCATTATTCTTATAGTCATAGATCAAAGTGATGTAATCAGGTATGTCACCATCATGGTTGGATATCGAGTAACTCCTAAATATATTATGGCGGTTATCATCAAAGGTGACAGTAGTGATGGAGTAGTACCCCAACTATAATGGGTTTGCATTAGTGGAGTGGTGCACTACATATAAAATACAAGTGGGTTGTTTAACATACATGTGTTAAAGAATGGGACTATGTATGCAAAGATCACCAACTTAGCTTAGTCTTTCAAACTTTTGATAATGATAATTTTTTGAGAGGCTCATTGGTTGAAGCGAGCTAAAGAGATGATACAGGTCACAACACAAGGATTAGACATACACTAAAAAAGTGACCATCCTACAAAGAATACCCTATGCCATATGGATGGATTCAAATATGATAAATACCATCTTATTAAATATGTCCTTATTAAATGACCTCTTCCCACCACATCTTAATATAGGCAACAGGATGAGAAAATAACATTTAAATAATACAGGACCTTCAAAATAAATTGCATATTTTTTTAAATTTTATTGGATTGTTTTGAATGTCACACAATATTATTGCATGCACCTAACACCATTACAATAAATCCTAATTTCTAGATTAATAATAATAAAAGTGTAAAAAAACACCAATTTGACCTTTTATTTCTTCTACTCATTCAATATTATTTAGATTTATCCTTTTTCCATAAATACATGATGGATTTTGAAGCCTTAATATTAATGTAAACTCACAAGATCAAATATATGATAGCCATAATATTGTAAGATCAAGATAATAATATAACTAAGAATAATATGAGACAACTAATATATAAAATCAAGGCTTTATAATATATCAACTAACATTCAATAATAAGTAGAAATATGAATGTAATAGCCTAAATCATACATGTACAAAGCATGTAGTAGAACTTACAATATTAGTTGCTCAAACACATGCAATCTTTATTACTCCTCTCTCTTAAAAATATATCATAAAAGTCTCATACAATAAAAATATTTTTTATGCTCACTATGTAGACAATGTAGACTATGTAGACGATATAGACAATATAGGCTATGGAGTAATATATAGCCATTGTAGGATGACTCTTTGGTTACTTGACTCTTCCTTTCCTTATACCAAGTCTCATGACTCTTGGCTTCTCTATTTGACACTTGCATACATATGAATCTATCTTGTATGCACACTTGGACATGATTCTTCACATAAAATTTTCTAATCTAAGAACACATGTGCACACTTACATATAAGACACTTGTGCACATATACACACATAACACTTGCACACTTGCTCACATGATACTTGTGCATTTTATGCACATTATTACATTACATAAAATATTTACTCATACTCTAATCTAAGACTTGACCCTAGTCTAATATTTACAAGGTGTACCATGAAGGTACCATGGGGGTACATTAGCATGTACCAAATAATATAATATTCTCCAAAATCCTCTTGTATTATATTATTTGGTTATTGAAGAATTTCTTCATCCTTGAATATTCAATATATAAGTGGCTTTGTAATGCATGTGATATTTTGTTGTCTTTGCATCTTTTCATCATCTTGAACTTATGGTTCACCCAGTGTCTTTGATGGTAGAAAGATTTCAAATTATCATTTTTTACGCTTTATCTTTTAGAACATTCAACAATATTATCTTGAAATAAGATAAGTGTTTGAGAAAACCAAATTGAATCTAGAGCATATTTTCCATTATTAATTGACCTTGTATCCTCTGTTATATTTTTATACTTGATAACATATTTATTGTGCTTTTTTATACATTTGAACTCAATTGACCTTCCATTTTCAACTAGTTTGGTAATTGAAATAAGATTGATTGTCAACCCTAGAACAAATATTACATTTTTCAAAACAAAGTCTAAGAATAGTGCACTAGGTGTTACACAACCACTTCCATGAACTAGGTATCTCTTATCATCAACAATTTTCAAATAGAAATTATCTTTTACTTCCAAGCAATCAAACCATTGTAAATTGCTAGTCATATGATGACTAGCACCTGAATCTATATACCAAAGATCTCTTTATATTTGAATCATATGATTGGTTTTACTTGAAATTATTTTGCATTATTGACAAGAGTTTTGAGTATGATGTTGCTCACTTGATGTACCTTGTTCTTGAACTTTTTCTTTTGAAGAATATGGTTTTATGTACCAAGTCTTATGGAATCGGATAGTGAAATCATCCATGGCCTCCATAGAAGCTCTTTTGACGGTTGCTAGCTACTCTAGGAGGGATATTCCATCTCCTTATTTTTGTAGTTCTAAAATTTTTGCACTCCTTTCCTCTAGACTGATGGATCCATGCCTCATAGGGGAATGGGAAAATAGTAGATCTACACCTCAAAAGAGAGGCACTTGATCGTGCCTTCTTGTGGTGATTTTTTGACAAATTGGTTGGGTTCACCAGGAAACATTTTGTGGCAGTTTTCGAGCCTAGGTGAGGTAGTTTTTTTATTTGATTTGTTTCACATACAACCTAGGTTTGGCCAGAATGCAATTTCTACTTAAATAAATATAATTTTATATTCGATGAAGACAAGGGCAAACAAATGTAATCTAAGAAATCTTTTAAACACGATAATGCAAAATGCAAGAATGAGTGTTTTTAGATTTTTATAGTTTTTCTATGCAAGTTTATCTAATGCAGCTAAATCCTATGTTTTATTTTTTTGTTCTTTTCAATGCACAAAATATGAAAAATAGAAGAAAATGCAGGTTTTGGTAATATGAAAATAGAGAATAGGATTTCAAACTTATCTGATTTTAGATTGCTAATGTTTGAACTAATTTGGATTAGCTTTTGCAAATTCGGATCTTATTTCGAGCATTCAGATCTGTAAGAACCTACAATTTTCATAAGGACAAGCTAGATTTTTTATTAGTGATGGGGGATCTACAGATATCACAGTGAATCATGATTAGTCAGATCCCCTAGGCTTTTAAACACCTTGAAAAACACATGGATCTAATAAAATAATTGTAAATGATTGAATTGAAAAATAAAAATGATTTAATCAAAGTAAATATGTATGCGATTATATGATTTTAATAGATTCTTGACCCATAGAAAGCATACATAGAATAGATCTAATATATATTTTTGGCCCCAATTTTATTATTATTAATGCATCGATTGATATAGAAAATAATAATAAATGGTTTAACCATATTAGGCTTGATCAATAATAAAGAAAATATTTAAATTCAATTATTTACCCATATTTAATTTTTTTAAATTCTTGGGAAAATTCGTAATAATTAAACCTGCATACAGTTTTTCAGCATTTTAAAGGCCTAAATGGTATCAAAATTAGTCAAATCATATACCGTTGGAAATATATTTCTGAGCCCTATCCAATGGTATAATATTTAGAGAAAACGAATATGATTTACTTAGAAAAATATCAACCCGAAGGTGATATTACGTTTTTCTTTTTATTTTATTTTTAATGAAAATATGGATTGAAATATAAAATCACATATAAATAAGAAGAAAGAGATAATCACTATAATTGTAAAATAAAATATATTTTCACAATAGAGTTACCTTAAGGATTCCATGAAGCACAAATGCTCTTCAATCACTCTCGGATTTTGCCCCAATTCTTCAACCTACAACTGTAATTGCTCAAACCTGCAAATAAAATTATGATTTCAAAAGTCTCCCTCTCTGTGAAATATTATTGCTCTTTGGTCTCTCTAATTATTTTCTTCATCTTCTCTATTTACTTATTTACTTCCTCTCGATCTCTATCTGCTTATTTTATTCCTCTTGATCTCTCTCTGCTTATTTTCTTCCTCCTGATCTCTCTCTGCTTATTTTCTTCCTTCTATCTCTCTCTGCTTATTTTCTTCCTTCTATCTCTCTCTGCTTCTTTTACTTTCTCCTGATCTCTCTCTGCTTATTTGCTTCCTCTTGCTTAGGAGACAGACCTCGTCTATTTATCTCTTTTGTGAGATAAGCAATCTGGCAATTTTGTTTTGTTGTTCTCATTAGATTAGCGGTTCTCATTATATTAGCATTTTGTTGAGTCGTTCTTATTAGATTAGAAATTTTCTAATATAAATTATTTGCTACCCAAATTAGGGCTTAGCAATCCAACGAGAAAAACTCATGCCGTTGAAAGAGTCTTTCAACAATAATTAAATAAATTTTATAAAGTTAAATACGTGCTTTCCCTTGATTTTCATGACAGCTAGGCCTATGCATAGTTTTATTGCAGTTTGAGGGGTCAAACGGTGTTAAAATTGGATATATAATATACCGTTGGAAAACTCTTTTCAAGACCTATCCAATAGTATAATATTTAGAAAGAATGGATATAATTTTATAGAGTAAATTTTATCTTTTTAGGAGGAAAACTAAGGAAAATGGATCAATTTTTCATGTTTACATTTTACCCCCTCTTTGACGTATTTATGAACAATAAATGCATCAAAGAAAAGTGTAGACACTTTAGTAGAGATTATTATGATTGACATGGGTAAAAAGGAGTAGATGATTTAGAATGAATAGTTCATGGGAAATTGATGTTTTAGAAAAATAATTACTAATTTATTGAGTAGAGTGCCCCCTTGAGTTTTTACACCAAAATCTATGTTTTGTGGAAAACTTAAAATTGATATTCTTTGTTTTATGTGACTTTTTATGATTTATTGGATGATTTATTACATTTGCTTTATGATGGTTGTGTTACATAATATCTTGTAGTCATGCTTTGATTTTTGAACATTTTGATCATGCTTAACATAAAAGGAAAATAATTCTGTAAAGTGTGTTTTGAGAAATATGTTTTTGTGTGATGATAGAATTGATGGATTAGCAATGAATCTCGAAGGATGTTGTGTTGATATGTGATTTTTGGTGGAGTTCAAATCTAACAGAGTCATGAAGCGGATCCTGTTATGAGGAAGTTTTGTATTGCTAATACCAAAATATTGTGTGCTTAAGAATAATCTTAAGGCTTTATGATGAGAAAGAAATATTTGATGTTGTTTTGGGACAAGATGTTTGATAGATTCTAGCAATAAACCTCAAAGGATGTTGTGTTGTTGTGAGACTGTTGGTGGAGTTCAAAGCTCACTAAGTCTCGAATATAATCCTATCTGTGAGGAATGTTTTTTATATTTCTAAGAATGATTGTATGCTTAAGAATAATCTTAATGCTTTTGTGGTAATAGGATTATGTGTGATGTTTGTTTGATAATAATGTATGTCGTAATTGTTTGTGAAATATATTGAGCAAAGCACGAAAAAATCGAAGGATGATTTATGCTAAGCATAGAATCCCTAAGTGTGAAATTATATGAAATAATTACTTAGGAATTATACCATCATCGTGAAAATCAAAATGAAATGCATGATGATATGAAATTATTTGTTCTTTTTAAAATGCAAAGTAATGTAAGATAAATCATTGTGTCACATGTTCCAAAAATATTATGTAATTTTTATGAAAATATATGGACCGATTTTGGGCATGAAAAATTAGAAAGATGGTTTGCGCTAGGTATAGAATTCCTAGTGTGAAAATTGAGAAGAATAATTCCTTGGAATTATACCATCATCATGAAGTCATGAATGCTATGTATGATAAGTGATTATGAATTATATGTTATTTTTGCAATAAGTTGTTTTTGAGATTTTTGAAATTTTGGATATATTTATGTAATGTGTTAATATGAAAGTAATGATAAACTAACATTGTCTGACAAATTTCAAAGAAAATTTTTAACTTATTTCAAAGACAAATTTAAATTTATCAAAAACCAGTGTGTGATAAGTGAGTTCATTATCCAATGTCAAGCAAGTTAGGCACAAATCACCTGTTATGGGGTTTACCTCATGATTTTTGAATAAATGAGAATTCCAGGGATTCAAGCTCATTCACCCTTCTTTTCTTCACTCTCAAGAGATAGGGATTTTATTCATTTTGTTTTAAACAAGGGAATTTTATTGCTTTTCTTTTTCTCTTTTCGTTCTCTTTTTTATTTTTTTCTCTTTATTTTTCTTTTGATTTTTGACTTTTGCTTTTCTATGATTTCTCTTTTGGGATACTTTCTTCGATTGGCTGTAGAGCAAGGGATTTTTATTCGAGCAGGGGTGAGCTTGTCCTTTTTCCAATTCTCAAAAATTCTAGACCATGCACATGATAGGATAGCAAGGGAAACTTCTCTCTCAAGAGACTAAGACTACTATGTAGTATCATTTTTTGAATTTGCAACAAATTATTTTAATGTGTAAAAGTATACTTGGTTCAAGAAGTAGCAAGATCATTTCCCAAAACTCAAAATATTATTTAGTGAAATAGTGATCTTCAATACAAGAGAGATTTATAATCATAGTGGTAAAATCAAAATAATTAATTTGTGAAATTAAGTGTATGGTTCAAGATAAATTTTGAATTAATCCGAAATAAAGGAAAATATAACTTCAAAATTTTGAAATACAACAATTAATAACAATGCAGAATAATTTGAAATAATTTTGAGATTTTTGATACTTTTTGATTTTTTTAGTTGTTTTATTTTATTTTTATTTTTTTATAATTTTTTAATTTTAATGATGGAATTGGTGGTATATACAAGATGATATATATACATTATACAAGTTTATTTTAGTATAGCATGTCTAAGGTGGCTTCAAAATCAAAGGAGGTTTTGGTTGTGGTGTATGTGAAGCTGTTTGGTTGATAGTTGAGATTGTTGTAATGAAGAATGAGATGTAGATGAAGAAAAGTGATGGACAGAAGATGATAATGATAAAGAGGAAAATAATAGAGAAATTGATGTGATAATAATAATAAAAGAGAGAATGAAGAACAAAATGTGATGAATAAAAGGTAGCGATAAAAAAATCTTTGTTGTAATGTAGAACAATGTAGCAAAAGATTTGACTTTTATGTGTAAAATTTATCATGTTACAAAAAAAAATGTCAGAAGGATAAGAAGGTTCTTCATTCTTATCACTATCTTCCAAGTCTTGATAATATGGATGGAGCATATGTGAAAGACATGCATGGGTGTTATTTGGTAAACAAGGATGATCGGGTATGGATGAAGAAAAGTGATTTATAGGAGGTAATTATGACAATGGAGAATGTATAGAACTTGATGTTCCAACCATTAAAGATTCTTCAAATGGTGTTGGGTCACCATGTATGGTAACAATTTTATTTGCAAGTTTAAACTTCAAACATTGATGAAGAATGGAAGGGACAACCCTCATCATATGAATCCAAGGACTTCTGAGAAGTAGGTTGTAAGGTGAAGGACAAGATGCTATATAAAACAAAGTATCTAGGATCTTGGGTCCACTCTTAAGGGAAAGAATTATAGTGCCTTGAGCTTCTTGGATTTCATTGAGATATTCTTCCTTTAATTCGAGTTTTTGGAATAATTGATAAGTGCATACATTAAGAGAGGAGCCATTATCTACCATGATAGTTTTAATAGATGTTTCTTTAATAAATCCTATAATGTAAATATAGGAGTCTTCTTGTGGAGTAGAGGAAGGAATCTCCTCATCATTTAATAAAATATGGTTAACCTCAAGAGGGCTTACACCATTAATTGTGTTCTTATGGGACAGATCATGATGAATAAATTGTTGGATAAGTATCTTGAACAAATTTACCATATGAATATGAGAACTTTGTAATACTTATAAAAGGGATATCTTTGCTTAAGGATTAATCACTTGTTTTTGTCTATCAAAGTGGATTTTAGATTGATATTTTGATGCTAAATATGGGCTTTCTATGCTTACATTCCATTTTGGATCATTCTCTAGAGCCAAATATAGTTTTGAAGGTTGGTCAAATGAGAAAATTGAGTTGATTTAACTTGAGGTGAAGAACACAAGCTTATACTGAGAGGGGGGGTGAACAGTATAAGACCACTTTTTCTTTTTGCTTTAAAATCAACTTTCAAATCAGTATTAAGCAGTGTATAGAAAGCAGTATCAATAGCAACAATTAAAACAATGCACAACACATCATCCACAAAGAGACACAACAATTTACGTGGTTCACCCAACGCGGGCTACTCCACGGATAAAATTTTCACTAAATTTTATCAACTCAAAATCTGGGAAAACCTTTCCCAATTACAATGTTTATGGGCACCAACCCAAAGGAGATACCTTCCCCTAACTCTGCTCTTACTGGTGATCCTCTAGAAGACCTCTGCCTCTGCTGCCCTTAGCAAGTGGAACTCTATCCATAGAAGACACCTGTCTTCCCTACTCTGGCTGGAGACCTCTGTCCTCAACTCTTTCACCTCCTAAGCTGGTCCTCTTATCTGCACCAAACACAGTCCTTCGGTCTGGCACAATTTTGTCCTCTTCCTCTGTTCTTTTTTGTTACAGCCACACTTGGTCGAAACCAACTTTTCACTGTCTGCGCAAACACAGCAGCACTCGATCAACTTATGTACTTCTACAAAAACATAGTAGCACAGTCTTCGCACACTCTTCGCAAACACAGCAGCACAGTCTTCACACTCTTTGCTTCTCGATGAACAAACTTCTCCCCTGCACTCTATCTGCGAATCACACTTCGAATGCACACTTCGATCGATGCGACACAACTGCTCTTTGCGCACTGTGGACTTAACCTGCACAATTTTGATACTCGCATTCAATACCTCAAACTCGAAATAGCCCTCCTTTTATAGAATGAGTTTCAAGATCAAAACACTCAATCTTAGTCGGCTGTTACCCTTCAACTACGTCGGCTGCAAAACCCTACGTTGCGTCGGCCCAGATTTAACTTTGTCGGCTCAAGGTTAACTCTGTCCTTCAACCGCCTCTGGTTCTGTAGCTTCTAGCGTGAAACTTCAACATGTCACGATATCGTGACACCTTTTCCTGTCGTACACCTTCTATTGCCTGCTATCACGAAATCGTGACACTTATTGCCTTTGTCTGCCTTGACTACGTTCTTGTCGTGAAATCATGACGCTTTGGAATTCAATGCCTTCTTCTCTGCTTTTGTCATGTCTGCCTCTACTTCTACGTTCCCTTGCCAAATCATGACACTTTAGACTCCAATGCCTTCTTCTCTGCTTTTGTCACGAAATCGCGACACATCTGCTTCTCGACGTCATCTTCAACTCTGTCACGAAATCGTGACCCTTATGACTTCATGGCCTTCTTCTCTGCTTGCACTAGCGAAAATGGAACATGTCACGAAATCGCGACACTTTCGTGCCATGAGCTTCTTTCCCCTTACACCTGTCGCGAAATCGTGACACTTCTCCTATAGAAGACCTACTTCCAGTTTCTGTCGCGAAATCGTGACACTTTCTCCAACTGAATGCTGCCAACTCAACCTGTCGCAAAATCATGACGCTTATCATTTCAGACTCTTTCCTTTGTTGCACGTCGCGAAATCATGACAGTTGTCACTTTGAGCTTTTCAGCATGTCACGAAATCGTGACAGTCCTCACCTCGACCTCTGCAGCATGTCACGAAAACGCGACAGTCCTCACTTGGAACTTTGCAACATGTCACGAAATCATGACAGTTCCTGAACAACTTTCTCTCTCTTCGATCTTGTCGCGAAATCATGACAGCTCACACTGCGGACTCTCTCTTCTGCAACATGTCACGAAATCGTGACACTTTTTCGTCCGTACAACCTCCTTTGCAGAATGTCGTGAAATCGTGACACTTTTCTTTCTCTGCCTTCTTGCACTGTCCGAGTCGCGAAAATGCGACATGTCACGAAATCGCGACACTTTCCATCTTGCTCTTCTTCTCTGCCAACATGTCACGAAATCGTGACAGTTTTGCCTGCTTCGTCTCTGCCTTCCAGCATGTCGCGAAATCACGACAGTTTTGCCAGAACTTTCTCTCTCCTCAAACATGTCACGAAATCGCGACAGTTTTTCCAGCCGCCTGCATACTTTTTCTTACTTGTCTTTTTCTTGATCTTTTGCAACTGGGCTACTCTGATCTTCTTGGAAAACCACTGTCCAAACTGAAACCTTCATCAAAACACATTCTTTGACATCAAATCAAATTGCTTCAAGAACTCTTTGACATCAATGACAACATCTACACTTAGAGCAAAGGTAATGTACCCAAGGTACCCAAAATTGCCAACAATCTCCCCCTTTGTCATTGATGGCAAACTTTTACTGAAACACATCTTTAAGAGCCAAAACTGAAACCAACTGATCCAACAACTGAGAATCTGTCTTTAAAGTTTTTGCTCCCCCTGACTTGAAGCTCTCTTCTTCACTCATATCTCCCCCTTACTCATATCTCTCCCCCTTTGTCATCAATGGCAAAGGGCCACCTTTGGGGCTCGGGACTAAGAATGAGCTTCTTAGCTTAGTCCCTCCCCCACCTCCTGATGAGGTGATTAATTCTGGGGTGGGAGTACAACTCCCAATTTCTCCCTTAGATACTCAAACGTATCTCTTGGAAGAGGTTTAGTGAAGATATCCGCAATCTGCTCTTTAGTAGACACATATTCTACCTTGACCCACTTATCTTGCACTTTCTCCCTTAGAAAGTGATACTTGATGGAAATATGCTTTGTCCTTGAGTGCATTACCGGATTTTTGGAAATACTTATGGCACTAGTATTATCACAAAATATGGAGATGGGTTGTTCATGCTTGACTTTGAAATCTTCCAAGGTGGTTTTCATCCATAGAACTTGTGTACACCTAGCCACTGCTGCTATGTATTCAGCTTCTGCCGTAGATAAGGAAACTCAAGGTTGTTTCTTACTTAGCCAAGAAACCAAACTCTTTCCCAAAAAGAATGCTTCACCACTGGTGCTTTTCTTGTCATCATTATCGCCTGCCCAATCTGCATCTCGTATAGGTCTGTGAGAGTGAAATCATCACCTTTGGGATACCAAAGCCCAAAGTCCATAGTGCCCTTCAGATATCTGAATATCCTTTTAACCGCTATAACATGAGAATCTTTCGGAGCTGCCTAAAATCCGGCTACTAATCCAACAACTTGCATGATATCTGGTCTGGTAGCTGTAACATATAATAAACTGCCAATCATTGATCTGTACAACCTCTGATCTGCCGTTGGAGATTCATCATCTTTACTCATCTTGCACCCTGTAGTCATTGGAGTACATACAGGTTTGTTGTCCATCATCCCGAATTTTTTTAACATTTCTTTGATATACTTTCCTTGAGAGAGAAATATACCGTCTTTTGATTGAGCAATCTGAAGACCCAAAAAGAATGACAGCTCTCCAATCATAGACATCTCAAATTCCTTCTGCATGGTGTTAGCAAAATCTTTGCACATCTGGGTATTATTTCCCCCAAAAATGATATCATCAACATAGACAACTACAATCAGCATATCATTACCTTTATCCTTAATATACAAATTGCTATCTGCCATACCTTTCCTGAAACCTTGCTCATGAAGGTACCTGTCAAGTCTTGAGTACCAAGCCCTAGGTGCTTGCTTTAACCCATACAAGGCCTTTTTCAGTTTACACACATAGTCCGATTGATCTGAGAGAGACACGCCTTCTGGCTGTTCTACGTAGACTTCTTCATCCAAAACTCCATTTAAAAAGGCTGATTTCACATCCATTTGATACACCTTGAATGCTTTGAAGCTTGAAAGGGCCAAAAACATTCTGATGGCTTCGAGACGAGCAACAGGAGCGAACGTCTCTTCGAAATCAACACCTTCTACTTGAGCATAACCTTTGCAAACCAACCTGGCTTTGTTTCCGACAATCTTTCCATCCTCATTGAGTTTATTTCTGAATATCCATTTTGTGCCAATGACATTCTTGTCCTTAGGTCTTGGAACTAAATCCCAAGTTTCACTTTTCTCTATTTGATTTAGCTCTTCATCCATTGCTTTTACCCAAAATTTATCTGCACAAGCTTCATTGAAATCTTTTGGCTCAATCTGAGATAATAATGAAATATTTGTAGAATCGTGTGATGGAATGACTCTTCTTCTAGTTTGTCTATTGTTTGGATCACCAATGATCAAATCTTTGGGATGATGTTTCTGAACATATCGTGACGGAGTTTTGGGAAGCAGCTGCTATTTTTCCTCTTCTTCATCTGAAACCTCTCTGAATTCTTCTTGATAGATTTCATCATTGATTTCCTTGACAGGTTCTCTTATCCCTGTCTTTTCATCAACTGTTACATTTATGCTCTCTACGACTGTATGCGTTCTTTTGTTGAAGCATCTGTAAGCCTTGCTTCTACTGGAATAACCAAGAAAAATTCCCTCATCACACCTAGGATCAAACTTACCCAAATTCTGATCTTCCCTTCTGATGAAGCACTTACTCCCAAACACTTTGAAATGTTTTACTGTAGTTGGTCTTCCTTTCCACAACTCATAAGGAGTTTTATGATGATTTACTCTAAGTTGGGCCCTGGTGATAATGTAGACTCGCTGTACTTGATCGCCTCTTTCCAGAAACCATCTGAAAGTTTTGACTCATTTAACATAGCTTTAGCCATATTTTCAATAGTTCTATTTTTTCTTTCAACTACTCCATTTTGTTGAGGAGTTCTTGCTGTTGAATATTCTCTTTTAATTCCCTGTTGCTCATAGTATTCCACAAATTCATTAGAGGTGAACTCTCCTCCTCTGTCCGATCTTAAGCATTTGATTCTCTTTTCAGTCTCATTTTCAATCATTTCTTTGAAAGCTTTAAATTTTTCAAAAGCTTCGATTTTTCTTTGAGAAAGGTAACCCAAGTCATTCTAGAATAATCATCTATAAACAACATGAAGTAGCTTTCTCCCCGAATGCTCCGAGTTCGGTGGGACCACATAAATCGGTATGAATGAGATCTAATGGTTTTGAAGAAGTATACCCTTTTGATTTAAAATTGTTTCTGGTTTGTTTTCCATGTTGACAAGGACCGCAAATGGTGTTATGGGGCCTTTTTATTTTGGGCAAGTCTCTAACCGCTTCCTTGTTACTAATGTTGACAAGATTATCAAAGCTCAAATGCCCCAATATTTTATGCCATAACCAACTCTCATCTTCTTGAGTTAGAAAACACTTTTCCTTTTTTATCTCACTTAGCATGTAAAGATTGTTTGGAGTCCTTGTAGCACTAGCAATGAGTTTTCCATTTTTTTCTTTACGAATCTCACATCTATCTGAAAAGAAAGATACTATGTGTCCTTGATCACAAAGTTGACTCACACTTAGAAGATTATGTCTTAGACCTTCTACATAAAGCACATTTTCAGTTTTAGATTTCCCATCCAGGCTAAGAGTCCCTTTACCACAGATTTTAGCAGACCTGTTATCTCCAAAACTAACTGTTCCTCTCGTTTGTGTTTTTTAAGACCAAAAACTTTTCCTTTTCACCAGTCATATGTTTTGAACAACCACTATCAAGATACCATTTCTCTACTTTGTCTTGAGCATGAAAAGCAGTTTGAACTATCATTGACTTAGACTTGATCTCATTTCTCTTTTTAGTGAACTTATGGCTAGGTCTATCCAAACTGCACATCCTTGCTATATGCCCAACATTCTTGCATTTGTAACACATGACATTTTTATCCATAAGAGGTGCAAAAGAGTTAACATTTTCCTTACTATGGCTATTCATGGATTTAATGCAATGTATAGCTTTGTGACCAAATTTCTTGCAAGAAAAATAGTAGCCATGGAAAGTATTATGTAACCTGTTTTGATGCCTCGGATGATTGTTCTTCTTGTGACCAACTGGAATCCATCGTTCTTCAGGCTGAAGATTGATCTTGCTGTCTCTTCTTCCTGTCATGATGCTTGAGAATAGAACTCTCTTCCCTAAAATTCTTAAAGCCCAGAAGAATTCACTTTAGAGATCGAACTTAACCTCTTCATCCTTTTCTGAAACTGTATGTTCTTCTGATAGATCCTTCTCCAAGCTGTTAGGCTTTTTTTGGAGAGACCCGCTCTGATACCAATTGAAGAACACAAGCTTATACTGAGAGGGGGGGTGAACAGTATAAGACCACTTTTTACTTTTGCTTTAAAATCAACTTTCAAATCAGTATTAAGCAGTGTATAGAAAGCAGTATCAATAGCAACAATTAAAACAATGCACAACACATCATCCACAAAGAGACACAACAATTTACGTGGTTCACCCAACGCGGGCTACTCCACGGATAAAATTTTCACTAAATTTTATCAACTCAAAATCTGGGAAAACCTTTCCCAATTACAATGTTTATGGGCACCAACCCAAAGGAGATACCTTCCCCTAACTCTGCTCTTCATTGGTGATCCTCTAGAAGACCTCTGCCTCTGCTGCCCTTAGCAAGTGGAACTCTATCCACAGAAGACACCTGTCTTCCCTGCTCTGGTTGGAGACCTCTGTCCTCAACTCTTTCACCTCCTAAGATGGTCCTCTTATCTGCACCAAACACAGTCCTTCGGTCTGGCACAATTCTGTCCTCTTCCTCTGTTCTTTTTGTTACAGCCACACTTGGTCGAAACCAACTTTTCACTGTCTACGCAAACACAGCAACACTCGATCAACTTATGTACTTCTACGAAAACATAGTAGCACAGTCTTCGCACACTCTTCGCAAACACAGCAGCACAGTCTTCACACTCTTTGCTTCTCGATGAACAAACTTCTCCCCTACACTCTATCTGCGAATCACACTTTGAACGCACACTTCGATCGATGCGACACAACTACTCTTTGCGCACCACGGACTTAACCTACGCAATTTTGATACTCGCATTCGATACCTCAAACTCGAAATAGCCCTCCTTTTATAGAATGAGTTTCAAGATCAAAACACTCAATCTTAGTCGGCTGTTACCCTTCAACTACGTCGGCTACAAAACCCTACGCTACGTCGGCCCAGATTTAACTTTGTCGGCTCAAGGTTAACTCTGTCCTTCAACCGCCTCTGGTTCTGTAGCTTCTGGCATGAAACTTCAACATGTCACGATATCATGACACCTTTGCCTATCGTACACCTTCTATTGCTTGTTGTCGTGAAATCGTGACACTTATTGCCTTTGTCTGCCTTGACTACGTTCTTGTCGCGAAATCGTGACACTTTGGACTTATCTTCTTTTGCAATTGTGCACATCCTTTTGTCATCTTCACTCCTATCGTGAAATCGTGACACTTTAGACTCCATTGCCTTCTTCTTTGCTTTTGTCATGAAATCATGACACATCTCCTTTTGCTAACGTCATCTTCAACTCTATCGCAAAATCGTGACCCTTATGACTTCATGGCCTTCTTCTCTGCTTGCACTAGCAAACGGAACATGTCACGAAATCGTGACACTTTCCTGTACCATAAGCTTCTTTCCTTCCTCGAAATATCGCGAAATCGCGACACTTCTCCTATAGAAGACCTGCTTCCAAGTTTTGTCGCGAAATCATGACACTTTCTCCAACTGAATGCTGCCAACTCAACCTATCGTGAAATCGTGATGCTTATCATTTCAGACTCTTTCCTTTGCTGCACGTCATGAAATCGTGACAGTTGTCACTTCGAGCTTTTCAGCATGTCACGAAATCGCGACAGTCCTCACCTCGACCTCTGCAGCATGTCGCAAAAATGCGACAGTCCTCACTTGGAACTTTGCAACATGTCACAAAATCGTGACAGTTCCTGAACAACTTTCTCTCTCTTCGATCTTGTCGCGAAATCACGACAGCTCACACTGCGGACTCTCTCTTCTACAACATGTCATGAAATCGTGACATTTTTTCGTCCGTACAGCCTCCTTTGCAGAATGTCGTGAAATCATGACACTTTTCTTTCTCTGCCTTCCTACACTGTCCGAGTCACGAAAATGCGACATGTCACGAAATCGCGACACTTTCCATCTTGCTCTTCTTCTCTGCCAACATGTCGTGAAATCGTGACAGTTTTGCCTGCTTCGTCTCTGCCTTCCAGCATGTCACGAAATCATGACAGTTTTGCCGAACTTTCTCTCTCCTCAAACATGTCGCGAAATCGTGACAGTTTTTCCAGCACTTTGCATACTTTTTCTTACTTGTCTTTTTCTTGATCTTTTGCAACTGGGCTACTCTGATCTTCTTGGAAAACCACTTGTCCAAACTGAAACCTTCATCAAAACACATTCTTTGACATCAAATCAAATTGCTTCAAGAACTCTTTGACATCAATGACAACATCTACACTTAGAGCAAAGGTAATGTACCCAAGGTACCCAAAATTGCCAACATGAGGTTGCTCATTTGTAGTTTCTATTACAATATTAGTAATATCATGATGATGAGACACATTAAGATGCAATATTTGATTGGTTTCCTATTGTTGATAATTGAATAGGGGTTCTTTGGAGATCCTCATGTCTTGATTGATTATGGGTATTTTTTGTGTAGGAGTTTTATTGTTTATTGAATATTTATAATCAGTTGTAGGTTGTAATTCCTTTATAGTGAAAATACCCTCATCAATAAAATCTTGAATTGCGCATCTTAAATCTCTACATTTTTGTGTCATATGTCCATCCACTCTATGATATTCACAATGTAGCTCAGGTTTATACCAATCTGCTATGGTATCAGGTTGTCTTATGGGAGGGAACTCAATCCTATTTGTATCAAGTAAATGCTTGAGAATTATATCCATTGGTTGATTAAGATTAGTAAATTTACGTGGTGAAGGTTTTTGAGAGGCTTTTGATAATAGTCTTAGGCATTCAGTCACAAAAGCACTTAATGGTTTATTACCTCTTTTTTCTTTATTATGGGTAGAATGATGATAGGAAGATTGTGAAGTATGATGTGAATGCATGGTAGGATTGGAAGAAGAAGTATTTTCTTGTTGAAATGGATGTGTTGTATTGAAAGAAGAATGTTGAAATGGTGGAGAATGATTGTATGCGGATCGATAGGCATAATATGGATATGTGGGAGAAAATATAATATCGTTATGAAGAGGATTGGAAAAGGGATTGTTTTGTTGGGGTAAGGATGAAAAATGAGAAAAGTGTGATAAAGGTGATGTTGAATATGAATGAGGTTGGTCATAATCAACAAATGTATTTGGCAAAATTTTCCCAACATTACTGATGAACTCGTATTGACTTAAGACTCATGGTTTCTTTAGTACTTCTAAAAGTAATATTTGGTATCTAAAATTTAGAATCTAAAACATACAATTTTTTTTTTTTGTATTTACATGCTGGAATCAGTAGCTGCCAATGAATCCGGGTAGGCTGTCCAGCTTTTATGGCTGCCACAGTATTCTGCGTTGTCCACCTCGGAAGCCACCACATAGATCTTCACGTAGTCCACACCTATAACCACCATGCCACAATCATTTTAAACCTTTTACGCCACTGAAAGCACCAAGAAAGGGACAAACATTCAGTTCGACGAGGCCCGAGATTTGAAACTTGGACCTCCGCCCCCCTTATGATGGATGAAAACATACAAATTTGAAATGATGATTTTTTGTTGCTTTTCTTGTATATATATTTTTTATTTTTTTATTTTCTATTTTTGAAATTAGAAGAAATGCCTATGTATTCATGTCGAGTTCACCAAAGAATGTAGGTCTAAAATTTTTGCACTCCTTTCCTCTAGACTAATGGATCTGTGCCTCAGAGGATAATGGAAATATAGTAGATCTACACCTCAAAGGAGAGGCACTTGATCGTGCCTTCTTGTGGTGATTTTTTGACGAATTGGTTGGGTTCACTAGGAAACATTTTGTGGCAATTTCGAGCCTAGGTGAGGTAGTGTTTTGATTTGATTTGTTTCACATACAACCTAGGTTTGGCCAGAATGCAATTTCTACTTAAATAAATGCAATTTTATATTCGATGAAGACAAGGGCAAACAAATGTAATCTAAGAAAGCTTTTAAACACGATAATGCAAAATGCAAGAATGAGTGTTTTTGGATTTTTATAGTTTTTCTATGCAAGTTTGTCTAATGCAGCTAAAGCCTATGTTTTATTTATTTTTTGTTCTTTTCAATGCACAAAATATGAAAAATAGAAGAAAATGCAGGTTTTGGTAATATGAAAATAGAGAATAGGATTTCAAACTTATCTGATTTTAGATTGCTAATGTTTGAACTAATTTGGATTAGATTTTGTGAATTCGGATCTTATTTCGAGTGTTCATATTTGTAAGAACCTACAATTTTCATAAGGACAAGCTAGATTTTTTATTAGTGATGGGGGATCTGCAGATATCATAGTGAATCATGATTAGTCAGATCCCCTAGGATTTTAAACACCTTGAAAAACACATGGATATAATAAAATAATTGTAAATTATTGAATTGAAAAATCAAAATGATTTAATCAAAGTAAATATGTATGCGATTATATGATTTTAATAGATTCTTGACCCATAGAAAGCATACATATAATAGATCTAATACATATTTTTTGCCCCAATTTTATTATTATTAATGCATCGATTGATATAGAAAATTAGAATAAATTGTTTAACCATATTAGGCTTGATCAATAATAAAGAAAATATTTAAATTCGATTATATAATTCTTGGGAAAATTCGTAATAATTAAACTTGCATATAGTTTTTTAGCATTTTAAAGGCCTAAATGGTATTAAAATCAGTAAAATCATATACCGTTGGAAATCTCTTTTTGAGCCCTATCCAACGGTATAATATTTAGAGAAAACAGGTATGATTTACTTAGAAAAATATCAACCTGAATGTGATATTATGTTTTTCTTTTTATTTTATTTTTAATGAAAATATGGATTGAAATATAAAATCATGTATAAATAAGAAGAAAGCTATAATCACTATAATTGTAAAATAAAAGATATTACACAAAAGAGTTACCCTAAGGATTCCAGGCAGCACAAATGCTCTTCAATCACTCTCATATTTTGCCCCAATTCTTCAACCTGCAACTATAATTGCTCAAACCTGCAAATAAAATTATGATTTCAAAAGTCTTCCTCTATGAAATATTATTGCTCTCTAGTCTCTCTGATTCTTTTCTTTGTCTTCTCTCTTTTCTTATTTTCTTCCTCTCAATCTTTATCTGCTTATTTTCTTCCTCTCGATCTCTTTCTGCTTATTTTCTTTCTCCCGATCTCTCTCTGCTTATTTTCTTCCTTCTATCTCTATGTGCTTCTTTTCTTCCTTCTATCTATCTCTACTTATTTTCCTTTCTCCCGATCTCTCTCTGCTTATTTTATTCCTCATTCTTGGGAGACGAAGCCCGTATATTTATCTCTTTCATGAGATAAGTGGATTTTGGAGTCTTTGAGTCATTCGTATTAAGTAAGAAATTTTCTAATATAAATTATTTGCTACCCAAATTAGGGCTTAACAATCCAATGAGAAAAACTCATGCCATTGAAAGAGTCTTTCAAAAATAATTAAATAAATTTTATAAAGTTAAATACGTGTTTTCCCGTGATTTTCATGACAACTAGACCTGTGCATAGTTTTATTGCAGTTTGAGGGGTCAAACGGCTTCAAAATTGGGCATATAATATACTGTTGGAAAGCTCTTTTTGAGCCCTATCCAATAGTATAAGATTTGTAAAGAATGAAGATGATTTTATAGGGTAAATATTCTCTTGAATATAAACTTAACTTTCTAGGAGGAAAACAAAGGAAAATGGGTCAATTTTTCATGTTTATACTTTCCAAATATATCTACAAATATTTTCAAATGAATGTCAAATACCATCATTAAAACAAAATAAAGTGTTGTAAATATAATTATGCAAGTTTATCAAAAGTTTGGTATGACTTTGTGAATGTCCATGATTGATTTAGATCTAAGTCGGGATGAAACCCGTGTTGGTTTTGGTATCTTTGCTAGAAAATTTCTTTCTCGCTTCACCTTCTGTACCTGTGCTTTGGCCTTCTTGGTATCAAGTGGTAGTTCAATGACCATAGTATTCACATGTACGACCTCTACAGATCCTCCATCCTATGATTCATTCGGTGCATCTTGTTTATCTAGAGGTGGAGATGCTTATGTTGCTTCAATGATGTTGATTACTATATCGATATCATGATGTATCTTGATGTTAAGAGAATCCTTCTTGAGGCATCCCTATTTCAATGGATGGTTTTAGTATTTGAGGGTGATTCTATTAAAGGAGTTCGACAAATGGGACTGAGTTGTCTTGTTCAAGTACCTTGGTAAAGTCAATAAGTTTGCTAAAGTTCACCAACTTCTTCAAATTTTTCCTGGACGTGGAGCTCTTGTTAGGATATGTACTAATAATTACCATTTTTATGATTGGATCAATTGATTTTACCATCCTATCCATAGAAATTTGCTTGAGGATGTCAAGCTAGAGAGTAAGGACTTATCTCACTAAGGCAACATGCTCGGTAAACTTGTTTTTGAGTCTATCCACATTAATATGTAGTAGGGTTTGTTACATTTTGATTTGTCCAAGAGTTTCTGTGAAAAGGCCTGATGTAGGTGGCTTTAATTTTGGATTGGACATATCTCCATTTTCTTGATTTTTTGAAACATACTTCTCATGCCTAGTATTTCTTGCAAGCCAAGAGGATTTGGTTGGCTTGGAACGAGTAGGGCGTTTGTGCACTGGAGATTCCTTCTCCTCTTGACTCTCAGATTTATAACTTCCCTCAGACACACTATCCTTAGCAAAATCTGACTCACTTGACTCATAATGAATAGACAGGTTGACGTCCTTAACTATGGTATCCCATGAAATCCCTATTTTAGATATTGTATGCAAAACTATTAATTTTATCAATCCATGATGGGCGATTAGATGAATTTTAGGATTGTCACTGGATTTCTTAGTTTGAACTCGGGTGAATGTGGCTTTTACAAAGAAATAGAGAAAGTATGACAGATTAATCACACAATATTCATGCTTAGGATATTTTAGGTTTAGCATTATTTTTAGATGATAACCCCTGCATTTAGATAATATTCATTCTAACATAAAAAAATTATTAGTATTGTGGTTGCCTCATGCTATTTTAGAGGAAGTGAGGAAGTGGCTACATCTTTAATCCACCCATATCTATCTTGGGTTACAGTATATCTCTCCCCAAGTTTTTCAACCATCTAGTTCACGCCTTTATAGGTAGACCTGTAGTACCATTGGACAACTTTAGGAAGACTTAGGACTTCAGATACCCACATAGGTTATCATGGTCATGGAATCATAGTTCATAATGAACTACTTTGCCATGCCCTAGTCATGCCCTTGGAATTTCATTAGGACTTCCCACCAACATGCTTCCTGAAATATTTTTTTAAAAGCATCACTAGGGTTTTGGGTACTAATGGATGAGGGTTCACTTTGCATGTGGAATGTAGATATTGGTATAGTGATAGATTTTGTGGACAGTGTAGGGTTTATCAGGTAGAAAGGTAAGGTGGTCTGAAATAAAATCGAACTTTGCTTAAAATTCTGCCATAGAGTTGCTTTAGCTAAGAGATAAAACATGCAGATGATTTTGATGAAATAATTACATGCATGGGTTATATAATAAAAGAAACTCTTATATATTTCGACCCATGCAAAAAACGTAACATAGAGCTTTGAATATAGATATATATATATATATAATAATTTTAATATTGTTTTATTTATTTAATTAAGGATATGGGGGATTTACTTATGTATTATTTATGCATGTCAAGCCATCAAATAGGCTTGTAGAATAATAAACCTTCTTAGAACAAAATTGCTTATTACAAATAGCAAAGATATTATGCAAAACGTTACTACCTCCTTGGCTTCTGAATAAAATATTCCATGGTCTTATTAACAAATCCTTCCAATGCCCTAGAGATGTTTTTTCTTGTTTTACTTCTTTTAGTTTCATTAAGGAGTTCCATGTGAGAGAAAAATAATGAATTTAAACTTGATGCCAGTTATCAATACTTAGGTCTTCATCAAAGGTTTAGGCACATTCAAAAATTATTTTGGAAGAGAAAATAAGATAGTCGTTCTGGTATGATCTTGATGGCCCTTTTATAGAAATGTGCATCTATTTGTTATCCTTATAGGTGTGCAAATATTTGGGGAATCATATTTCAAACCACTCTATCAAAGTCTTGATGGGAATTGTAACTCTATCCTTACTGATTTGTCCCTACAAGTGAATATTAAGGCTTTGGAAATTTGAGCCACATTTTGTAGGATGAAATGGACTATGTATGGCAATGTGTACGAAATGGAAGCTTGCTTATGACTTTGTTTGCCTTAGGTATAATTGATCTGAAGTTGTTTTACAAAGACTCAAACATCCCATTTATCTTCAATAAACTCATTTATTCATCTCACAAATCGATACAATGCTAAGGTTATCCTAGTGGTTTCAAGTATCTCACAAATTGTTGTAATGAGGATCACACCATAATTTTTGAAACACTAAGAATTCTAGGGATTCAAGCTCATTTCCCTTCTTTTATTAGATTTTTGAATTTTATTTGGGATACTTGCTCATTTTTAGGAGAAGAGCAAGAGAATTTTTATTGCTTTTGGGGATACTTGCTCATTTTGAGGAAGAGCAAGGGATGTTTTGCCAATTCTTTATCTTTCTAGACCATGCACATAATTGGATGAGCAGGGGAAACCGTTTACTCTATGGCAATAGTAACTCATGAGTTATTACTTCCTAGAATTCATAATGTTTTTTTTTATATAATGTGCATAGTCCAAGAGGAAACTTTATTGACCAGGAACAACCTATGGCACCTAAGGATTGTTCAATTTTCAATGGAGGTTGCTTAAAACACTAGGGGTTGCTGAGTGATTGAAAACACCTAGATTTTTTTTAGCAAATAAAGTGTTATGCAAGATGTGGCAGTAGTTTCCCTACAAGTTTTTGAATTGATTTAACCAAAAGAGGTGTCTCCTTTGGAGCTTTTTGAAATGATATTGATATTGAAAAGTGATAAATAATAATATGAAAACATTGTAGATATTAGAACTCCATTATGAAATAAAGGAAGCATTTTTAAATAATATAGAGTGATCTTCATGATAATAATTTTTTCCAAGTGGTATATTTATATATATATATATATATATATATATATATATATATATATATATATATATATATATATATTTGAAAATAGAAAAGATAATTTTCTATTCAATAATAGTTGATTGTAGTTTAGAGATGCACTGCAAATCAACCTATTGCTTAAGATGGTGTATAAATTCTTCTTTAGATAATGGCTCCCTATAGAGTTTAAGTCTATGCCCATTTACTAGTAGTCTTCTTGTTCAATCATCTATAGGCTTAAGTTTAACTGTACCATTCCCAAATATTTCTTCAATATCATAGGGTCCAGTTTATATTGTCCTTACCTTGCCTTGAAAATCTTGGTAGCGGGAGTCAAATAACAAGGTCCAATATCCTGGTTGAAATGTTCATGGTACAATACATTTATAATGCCATTTTTTCTTTATTTTTGAGTTAATTTAGTCTTGTGTAATGCCTCTAGTCTTCTTTCATCTAGAATATTTAATTTTTCCAATCTATCTCTTTGTGCTTAATCCAAGTTCATGTCAATTTGTACTATTGTGCGAAGAGTTTATATCTCAAATTCAATAAGCATATCAACTAGCTTGCCATAGATCATTTTGTAAGGTGATAATCTTGTGGTGGTTTTCCAAGTTGTATATGCCCACATGACTTTTTATAATATTTCTACCCAATCAACCCTATTAACAGCTGCATTTTTTGTAATGATTTTTTCAAGTTCCCTATTTGTAACTTCTACATGTACATTAGCTTGAGGGTGATATGGTGAAGTTTTTTTGTGTTTTATTTGATAGATTTTGATAAAATGTGCAATTAATTTGGAGATAAATTGAGCTCCATGATCCAAAACTAGTTCTCTAGGTGATACAAAGCATTGTATGATATCTTCATAAAGAAAATTAGCTATAGGTTCAGCTTGTGCTTGTGGCAAGGCTTTTACTTCAGCCCACTTTCTAACATAATTTGTACATACAAGTATATGTTTATTGCCTACGCTTGGAGGATCTATTGGCATAATAAAATCAATTCTCCATTTATCAAATGGTTCAAACATTATTTTTGGTACCAAAGGTATCTCCATTGTAGGTGTAGGTTTACTAGCCCTTTGACAAGCATCACATCTATCAATAAATTTACGGGCATCCTTATTCATAGTAGGCCATAAGTAACCAGTTTGAAGTATTTTACTGACTATTCTTTGAGCAGCATAATGGCCTCCACAAGTTTCTTCATGTGCTACTTGTTTGATTCCATATACATCTTATTCTTGCACGCATCTCCTAATTACTTGGTTAGGGCAAGATTTTAACAAGATTCCATTAATCCACATATAAGGGGCACTCTGATGTATCAATTTTCTATGCTCATGTGGTGTAAAATTCTGAGGTATTTTTCATGTTACTAAATAGTTTACAATATCATCATACCAAGGAGTTAAAATCGAGAGACCAAACAAATGTTCATTCGAGAAATTATCAGGAATTAACTCATTATCATCAAATATTTGCATACAAGATAGATGATCTGCAATGATATTATCTTTACCTACTTTATCTATAATTTTGACATTAAAATATTACAATAAGAGAAGAAATCTAACCACTCTTCCTCCTATTGTAGCTTTATTCATTAAGTATTTTATGGCAGAGTGATCAGTGTGAAAAAATACTTCATACCCTATTATGTAATGTTTAAATTTATTAATAGTATGAACTACAACTAAGAATTCCTTTTTAGTAACTATGTAATTAAGTTCAACCCCATGCAAATTTTTACTCACATAATAGATATCATAATTTTTTCTCTATCTATTATAGGACTACCCTTATTGCATATCCTAAAGCATCAATGTTGGTGCAAAAATGATCACTGAACGAGCGGGAGTGCACATAGAAGTCCTAAAATAACATTGAATGGCTGCCTATCCTGAAAGAGGTAGGTGCAGTTGATCTTTGGATAATGTCGGCTCCTTCGGTTCCATCTACCTACACCGCAAAGGGGGAAAATGGAAAATGGAATGATAAATAAGGCAAAGGGAGGCAATAGCCAACACTAACAAGGATGGGGTATGGTCACATAAAGATACACACACTTGACATCACCGATGCAAACAACAAAAAATAACCTAACAGATCAACTCATATCATATTCACTTATCGTTCAACGTAGTGGAAAAGGGCAAATTCTAGAACCAATGAGAGGGTGCATGAAATCTAGATGGCAAAATAAAACCTCAACATCTAGGGGTGGATGCGGATCCTAAAACTGCCTAGCCAGACCCATGAAATCTAGATAGCAGAATTAATAGCTTAGACAACCATCACAAATATAAGCATCCATACTTAAGTAAAATAGAAGTGAAGATGAATTGAGAGACCAAATAGTGATATACTATTATTTACAAGGCAAATAATAATTATATATGAATTGTAATGGCCATAGAGCCACCCTTTATAATGGCAAGCATTCCACTATTTATAGAGTATTTTACAATAATTTTAAATTACATCATTGATGGCGCTTGGTGAGAAGAATCATATTGGAACAATCAAATGATTTATTGATGCTCTATTCCAAGAGGTATGGTAGTTGTCTGGAGGAATTCAAGTGCTTCTGCATAAATCCAGTTCCTTGATAATTCTAACATCTTCTTAAATTCCAATATACTTTATCCCTTCGTGTTGTAGAAAGATCAAATTTTTTTTTTCATTTCAAATTTCTTCCTTGCACCCATCGACTATCTGCATCAGGTAGCTAAGGTCATTAATGCTCACTTCTAGGGATCCTGGAAGCTTTCATCCTGATGTGTGATGCTCTCATCCTTGGATGCACTTCTGGGTATCCTCCTTCATACACCAATTTCCAATATTCTATCCATCATCATATTTTCAAGGGAGATGAGCGATCAGGTTTAGAACTTTTGATATTGTTTTCCCAAAGTTTAGTCCACTTGGGGATGAAAAATTGGGACTTATAACCATAATGTTATAGTCTAATTCTTTCATCTAGGGATTTGGTATCCCAATATTTCATCCAAAGTCAGAGTGGGGATTTGGGGTCTTCTTTTGAGCAAGCCTCTACCTAATTTTCCATTCGATCTCAAACTTAGCCATTTTTGGAAATTTTACTTTTGCATCCATCCATTTGGTCATTTAAATCTGCTTCAACCATCAATTACTTAAAATTGGTTGGCCCTAACATCTCATCATATTTAAAAAAAAAGAGTGGGTTAGTAGGTGTAAAATTTCACCTACACTCTTGGTGACTTACAGGGGTTTTCTGCTCTGTGGGAGAGAAGAACCCAGAAATACATCATTTAATGAAATGGATTAGGGGAAAAAAGGAATGGATGAATAAATTATCAATCAAAGCAGTTCGAGAGGACTACACGATAAAGGAGGAAATGGAGTAATGGCGAGAATACAGGGAGAACAACAAAGTAAAAAGTAGGAGGGGAGGGTTATAAGAAGAGGACATTTGTAGCATGGTTGTGAACAAAGCTATCCAAAAGGATGAGTAGTGTAGTTATCAAAACAACAATAGTCAAATAGTAGAAACACAACAGAATGGAAAGACAAGAGGGAACACAATGCCAAACATACCCCCAAAAAAAGGAAAGCATAACTACAGGATTTATGGGGTATATTCAGGCATTTTTTACACATAGACATACTCCATTATAATCCAAATCAAATTCAAGAATAGACATGTTGCCATGGAAAGCATATCACAAAGCAAATGTATAATTTTAGAAATCTACCTATTATTGAATCAACTTTTTCTTCTGCAAGCTTTAGTGGAATCATCATTTGTAACTATAGGCACTCCATGAGAGCTCTTTTGTTGCATCAATTTATACACTGCCTTATAAGGTATATAGTAAATTTTACTTCATGCTTTTTCTCATGATGACATGTTGCTTTACTTATCCGTGTCATTCCAACTTGTCAAACATAAAATTTTTGGCTTTTTGTGTTGTCATATCCTTATCCATTGGGCTACAAACTCAAAGAAAGGGAAAGATAATCAGAAAAAGGATATTATGGTGAGAGAACACTCAAAAATCAAGGATACCTCTTGAAGATCTTGGGTCATCATAGTACAAGATGACATAATGGCCATGTGCTTTATGCACTTTTTATTTATCTATCGATTTATATAAACAAAATTAGGATGTGATTGGCACACCGCAACCATTGACTCATACCAAGATCATCCAGTGAATCTACAATGACTGGACGAGATTACGAGAAACTTTAGTTGTTCCTCATGATGATCCTGATATTGCTTGTAGTTACTTCCATGTTTTATGGAGTGACATCTAAGTGTAGTACTTTCATTTGGGATTATTGAACTAATTATATTAGGGTAGATATCTACCCAATGAGATCTGACACTTGAATAATTCAAGCAGGAGGAGGGGACCCACATATTACTTGAGCCTAGCAGATACGAAACTAGTTCTTCAATTCTCCTAGGATCATCAGCTGGGAAGGATGACCCATGGCCCCCAATTATGTCTTATTGGGTAAAAATTGTTGCATTAGCTCTTTGCTCATATTTTTTGGCCATTTGATTAGATTACTTGTAAATATTTTGGGATCTATCTTCATTTGATTGCTATATGAAGAAGCTTAATTCTGAACAAAGAGCCCAAATATAACATGGGTATGCTTGAGCAGAGGTCAGTTTGAGATGATGGAGGATCCTCTTCCAAGTTCTTTAAAAATTATTATTAAAATTAATAATGATTTCTTGAGGTCTTTTTTATATGAAAAAAAAATATTTAGCATCAAGGTAGGATTGTTGTTGCTCTTTCAACTGCTAAAGCTGAGTATATGGCTGCCACTGATGCAAGTAAGGAAGCTGTATGGCTGCAAAGACTATGTGCTAAAATTGGGTTCTTTCAAGGAGCTGTAAAGATAAACTGTGACAGTCAGAGTGCCATATTTTTGGCAAAGAACCCTGCTTACCATTCAAGAATGAAGCACATTGATACAAAGTTCCATTTCGTAGGGACATGCTTGAACAGAGGAAAGTGTTGCTGGAAAAGGTAGACACCAAGGAAAATGTTGCAGATGCTTTAACCAAGCCTGTAAGCACTGAAAAGTTTAGATTCTGTTCAAATGAAATGGGTCTGACAAAGTATTCAACAAGTGGGATAATGTTGGATATGTCTCATTCTTTGCCGGAAAATAATTGTATGACAGGCACTACAGCGCAAAAGACGACGGGTAGGGGGGGTCTCATTTTTCACCTACTTTTATCGCTACTTTTCACCTACTTTTATCGCTACTTTTGGAGCGGCCCTTGGGATTCCCATGGTTGGTGGGTGGTTAGTGGGTGTGGGTGGTTTAGCCCATGGTGTTGTATCCACGGTACCCTAATACCACTTGGTGGTTTAGGGTTGTATGAGTTTCCTTATATAATTATTGTAATGCCCCATTTGAGGGACAAGAGAGAGAATAATATATCAAGGAGGATAGACTCTTGTTTGTTGGACTAGCCCAAATCGGGTGAACCAGGGTAAATCTTGTGTGTTATATGTGCATTGAATGGTGTCATTATTTCCTTAGTGATTATTTCTGCATTATTTCTAGAATATGTTTATGTAATTTCTCTTCATTTGGTATCAGATCCAAGTCATTAGCCACAGGGGGATGCCTTTATTGCTAGGGTTTAAATCTTTTTGAAGAAGATCTAGGGTTTCTAGGAGTGAGAGGAAACCTATTTTGGAGTGGGAGTTACGCAGAAGGAGTTTGAAGGAAAAAATGTCAGGAAATCATTCAAGGATAGAGATCAAGAAATTTGATGGCAAAAGTTTTGAGCTATGGAAGTTAAAGATGGAAGATATGCTCGTGGAAAAAGATCAGTGGGCTGCTATTTCAGAAACAACAAAACCTACGGGTGCTTCCGATGAATATTGAGAGAAGATGAATCGAAAAGCAAGGAGTCTAATTCGACTATGTCTTGTAGATTCGGTGCTCATCAATGTTTCGAGAGAAGCTACAGCAAAGGATCTCTGGGAGAGGTTAGGGGCTTTATATCAATCGAAGTCCCTAGCGAACAAATTATTCCTTAGAAAGTAACTGTACAATCTTAGGATGCATGACGGGGATTCGGTTGTAGATCATCTGAATGCATTCAATACAGTGGTAAGTCAACTAACATCTGTAGAAATTAAGTTGAGTGAGGAAGATAAATGCATTACTTTGTTATGCTCTTTACCAGATTCATGGGATAACTTAGTAGTAGCAATTGGTAGTACAACTTCATCCACATTGAAGTTTGAAGATATAGTGGCATCTCTATTATCTGAGGATATGAGGAGAAAAGCCATGGAGGGCACATCTAAGGAAGCCCTAACAGTGAGAGGGCATGCCAAGGAGAAGGACAAATCTAGATATGGTGATAGGCCTAAGTCTAAAGGTAGATCCAAGTCTCGGGGGAAGTTTGAGAGAAAATGTTGGAATTGTGGCAAGCCAGGTCATATGAAGAAGGATTGCAGATCAAAGAAAGCTGAGTCTAGAAAAAAGTCTGATGAATCGACTTCCACAGAGATGAATAAATCCATTGATGAAGCAGGGGATGTATATTTGGCATCCTGCTCATCATGCTCCACACGATCAGATAAAAATGATTGGTTGATTGATACTGGGGCCTCTTTTCATATGACTCCTCATAGAGGGTGGTTGAGTGAATATGAAAGATATGATGGAGGGGAGGTACTATTGGGAGATGATTCACCACCCAGAATCATGGGTCGTGGAAGAGTGAAAATTTTGCTGCAGGATGGTAGGGTTAAGACCCTACCAGGTGTGATGCATATTTCGGGACTTGCTAGAAATTTGATTTCGGTAAGCAAAATGGCCGATGCAGCAGTGAATGTCAATTTTGGCAAGGATTCATGCAAAATGGTTCGTGGATCAATGGTTTTGGCAAGGGGAGTTCAGATTGGAACATTGTATAAGCTATTAGGAAGCACTATGACAAATGAGTGCAATAGCTCAACTGTTCCTGAGGTTGATTCTGATAAAAGCTCAACACTCTGGCATCAAAAGATGGGACATATTGGAGAAAAGGGATTGCGTACCCTGTACACAAAAGGTATGGTTCATGGTATCCCTAATTACTCAATGACTTTTGAGTTCTGTGAACATTGTATTTATGGTAAACAGAATCGGGTTAGTTTTCCATCTAATGCCACAAGATCTAGTGGGGTACTAGATTTGATCCACAGTGATATTTTTGGTCTTGTTCCTATGCCGTATCTTGGAAAATCACGGTATTATGCTTCCTTTTTTGATGATTTTTCAAGATATGCATGGATTTACTTTCTTAAGAGCAAAGATGAAGTGTTTGAAAAATTTAAGGAATTTAAAGCACTTGTTGAGAATCAAACTGATAAAAGGATTAAGGTGTTGAGGTCTGATAATGGAGGGGAATATTGTTCTAATATATTTGAGAAATTTTGTAAGCAATGTGGTATTGCAAGACAGAAGACTACTTCATATACACCTCAACAGAATGGAGTTGCAGAGAGGTTGAACATATCACTGATGGAGAAGGCTAGAAGTATGCTCAGTGGTGCAGGTTTGGCATAGGAATTCTGGGTAGAAGCAGTGAGTGCAGCATGTTACTTGCAAAATCGGTCACCTACATCAGCATTGCCAGATCAAACTCCATTTGAAGCTCTATTTGGTAAGAAACCATCTATTTCACATCTCAGAGTTTTTGGCTGTGATGCATACATGCATATTCCAAAGGAGAAAAGAAGTAAGCTAGATAATAAAGCTGTTAAATGTATCTTTATTGGTTATAAAGATGGTGTTAAAGGATATAAGCTTTGGAATCCAAAAACTAAAAGTACAGTGTATAGTAGAGATGTGGTGTTTAGGGAGATGATCAGTGATTCTAGGAAGGTAGTTACAGAAGAGGAACCTGGAATGGTCCAATTTGATCTCATGGACAACTATCAGATAGTAGAGGATCTGGAAGAGGAGCATACAGATGAGGATATGGAAGAGGAGCATACAGGTGAGGATCTGGAAGAGGATGAAGAAGAGGTTCATACACCTGTGGTAAGGAGATCAACACGGGAAAGGAGGCAACCTGAAAGGTACAGTAGATCTGCTTTTCCTACTTCTTTTGTACTATATATTACTGATGAAGATCCTAGAACAGTTAGAGAAGCTGTTAATTTTGGAGAGGCAAACCATTGGGAAGAGGCCATGGATGAGGAAATGATGTCCCTAAAAAAGAACAGAACATGGGATTTAGTGAAATTACCAAGTGGTAGGAAAGCAATAGGTTGCAAGTGGATCTTTAAAAAGAAGCAGAATGCTGAAGGTAAAGTGGAGAAATATTATGAGCATGCTCAAAGTATCTAGATTATACCACTAGGTTGGAGTCACCATATGAGCATGCTTTCTTCACTAGTAAGGTCAGGGTTGCTCATCAAACCCTAAGTCCTTTGAAAAATAAATATTTTTCAACATAAAGAGGAAAATTATCTCATTATTTGGAAATGTTGCTCAGAGAAGTTGCTAGGTGAATGAACTGGATAGGGTAAACCACAGTATCACCAAACTCTAATTTCCTTAAACATGAAAACTCAATGCATTCCCCAACGGAGTTGCCAAAAACTATTGGTACAAAAATAGTCACCAAATGAACAGGAGCATGCCCTACAGTCCTTGACCAACATTGAATGACTACCTAGCCTAGGAGAGGTAGGGGTGGTCGATCTTCAAATAATGTTGTCTCCTTCAGTTCCAGCTACTTACACTGCAAAGGGAGAAAGGGAAAAGATAACGATAAATAAAGCAAAGGGAGGTCATAGTTGAAACTAATAAGGATGGGGTATGTCTGCATCAAGGCACACATGTTCGACGTTACTAGAAAAAACAACAAAAAATCACCTAATAGATAATCTCATCTTATCCTCACTTATCATTTAATGTAGCAGGAAAGGGAAATTCCAAAACCATCGAGAGGGTGCATGAAATCTAGGTAGAAGAATTAGAGTGCTCCCACCCGACCGAATTTAATATAAATAAAACCTCGATGTCCAAGGATGGATGCGGATTCTAGAACCACCCAGCAAGACCCATAAAATATAGAGAGTAGAATTAAGTGAAAAAGCTCATACGACCATCGTAGAAATAAATATCCATACTTAAGAAAAATAGAAGTGAATATGAATTGAGAGACCAATTAGTGATATACTATTATTTACAAGGTGCAAAAGAATTACATATGATTTATAATAGCCATAGAACCTCCCTTTGGAATGGCAAGCATTCCACTATTTATAGAATATTTTACAATAATTTCAAATTACAACATTGATGGTGCTTTATGGGAATAATCATATTGGAACAGTCGAAAGATCTACCGATGCTCTATTCTAGGAGGTATGGTGTTTATTCAAAGAATTTTGGATGCTTCTGCATAGATCCAGAGATCTAGTTCCTTGATTGTTCTGACAACTTCTTAAATTCTAGTCTACTTTACCCCTTCATGTTGCAAAAATATCAAAGATTGGTTTTTCAACTCAAATTTCTTCCTCGTGCCCATCAACTATCTGCATCAAGTAGTTGAGGTCATTAATGCTCACTTTTTGGGATCCTCAAAGCTTTCATCCTGATGTGTGATGCTCTCAAACTTGGATGAACTTTTGGATATACCCCTTCATGCACCAATTTCCAATATTCCATCCATCATCATATTTTTAGGGGAGACGGTCGATCGAGTTTTAGACCTTTTGATATTATTTTTCTAAAGTTTCATCCACTTGGGGATGGAAACTTGGGACTTATAACCATTATTTCGTAGTGTGAATAATTTTTATGAGGATATGGGATCCCAATATTCCACCCAAATTCAGGACGAGGATTTGGGGTCTTCTTTTGAGCACACCCCTATCCAATTTTTTATCCGATCCCAAAATTAACCATTTCTGGAAAATTTTTTTTTTGTTTTCTATCCATTTGATCATTGAAATCTGCCTCAACCATCAATACCTCAAAATTGGTTGGCCCTAACATGTCATCATATTTAAAAAGGAAGAGTGGGTGAGTAGGTGTAAAATTTCACCCACCATCACAATGTATATGAAAGGACAATTCCCAATTTGGTCCCCTCAGGATTGGAGCAGTAGTTAATTTATTCTTTATAGCTTCAAAAGCTTCTTGACATGCTTTAGTCCAATTAAATTCACTTTATTTGGTTAAGATCTTAAGCATAGGAGGGGTAACTTTGCTGAAATATTTAATGAATCTACGGTTTTATCCTGCATGTCCCAAGAAATTTCTTACCTCTGTTTATGTTTTTAGAAGTTGGAGGGATTGGATAAGTTGGATTTTTGCAGGATCTTCTTTAAAACCTTTCTAAGATATGTAATGTCCTAAAACAATGCCTCCTCTCATCATCATAAAACATTTTTCATGGATCAAAGAGAGGTTTTGTTCTTGGAATATAACTAGAACTTTTTGTAAACTTGATAGAGTCTCTTCAAAAGTGTTATCGTAGACTGTGAAGTCGTCCATATAGACTTATACACATTCATTAATCAAATCAGAAAAATAGCTAAAACAACCCTTTGAAAATTTGCAAGTGCATTGCATAATCTAAAGGGTAAGACTTTATAAGCATAGGTGCCTATAGGACATGTGAAGGTAGTCTTTTTTTTATCTTCTTTTGCTATTGATACTTGATTGTACCCACTAAAACCATCCAAAAAGAAAAAATATTTCTTTCTAGCCAAGGTATCAAGAACTTGATCAATGAATGGTAAGGGGAAATAGTATTTCTTTGTCACTTTATTCAATTTCCTATTATCCACAGAAATCCTCCATTTACCATTATTTCTAGGGACTTTATTCAATTCTCTATAATCCACACAAATCCTCCATTTACCATTCTTTCTAGGGACTATTTACCATTGATCAATGAATGGTAATGGTAAATAGTCTTTCTTCCTGAACTACGTCTTTCATAGCTGGATTCAATCTTCTTTGGGATTGTCTTACTGGGTGGCAACCTTCTTGAATAAAGATACGATGGGTATAAACATTTGGGTGTATTCCTTTCATGTCCTCATAGTTCCATGCAAATATTATTTGATGTTTCTTAAGTACATCTATCAGTTGTGATTCTTGTATGTTTGTAAGATCATTATTAATATTTAGATTTTTTTCTAGATGTGATGTCTATCTATTTGCAATTTTTAGTATTTGCATCTATTCCCATTATTTCTTGTTCAAGAACATTTAAGTGATAGTCATAAGGTACCAATTATTGAGATTGACTTGTACTTGCTTCATTATTGACCATAGTAGATTTAGATAAACAACTATTATCTTGATCTTCCTTTTGATCACCTAGTAGCAATGATAATGGTCCCTCAATTTCTTTTTGTAGGTGTTCACTCAAGATATTAATTGATAAGGTTTAGATATCATCCAAATCATGAGGGAAATCATACCATAGTTATTTTGGAAAATCTTTATCTAATGTTGATTTAGGAAAATAGGCTAAGGTCTTTAGTATTTTTGCCATAATAAATAGTCATATTTCTATATCTGCAACTAATATAGGCATCAGTTGTTGCAAGCCATGGGTGTCCTAGAATTAAGGGATGTCCCCCTCAACTTCTTCTTGGGTTGTAAGACTACAAATTCTATAGGATATTCCCATGAACTTACAAAGACTATAACATCTTCTAGTTTTCCTTCTGGCTTGATAGTAGACCTATCTGCAAGTTGGAGTACTATAGAAGTTGGTTGTAGTTTGTGTACTCCTAAATATTTTATGTTTCCTTGGTCATGACATTAATAGCAGCTCCTAAATCCACTAAAATATTGTGCAAGGCTATTTTACCAATGTGAATTGTGAGTATAGGTATTCCAAGATCTATATATTTTGGTAATAACCTACCTCTAGTCATTATCTCAGATAATTGTCCAATAACTTGAATGGTTTGGGCTTAATTCTTTTTTTTCCTTCTTGAATTTGTGCACATGCTCTTGATTAATTTGGAATAAATAGGAATATACTTGATAGATTGTAAAAGAGGAATTTTAATGGTGACATTTTCTAACTCTTGAAGGAAATTGAAAGTTGGTTTAGATGGTTCCTTTGGTATTGCCAGCCTTTCATGAAATGGTATCTCCATTCCTTTCCTTTGAGGAATTTGGATCTCTTTTTGTTCTGCTAGAATGTTTTTTGGTAAAGTTTTCACCTCTTCTTTAGGCCTCTCATATTTGTCTACTTTTTCAAACAAGTTTTTAGTGGGTTCTTCAATTTTTGTGAGAGTGATTCTATCATTATCCAATACTTTTCCAGATCTTAGTTGAATTTGATGGTAAGGTACCACAGATATCGAACATGTCTCATTCGTCTCATAGACTTGTTGAATATTCTTGTTATTATTAGGATTAGGTACTGGTTGAGCTGGTAAAGGTGGTTACTTAGGAGGATTGTTTACATTATTGGGAGGTGGAAGGAGTCTATTTTGAGGCTGATTTTGAGGTGCTTGCCCCCTAAATTGATTTTGAAAATTTTGTTGTTGGGGTTGACCTTGAGACCAGCTAGGTCCTGCTTGATTATATTGGCCACTCATATTCCAATTAGGTACATTTTGATTTTGTCCTATCATCCATGGAGGTGAATTTCCATATGGATTGGTCATGAATTGAGCCTAGGGAGGCATATTCCAATCTTGATTAGATTGACTCCAATTCATCCAACTTGGAGTATTTGACCAATAATTAGGTCTCTATTTGTTGGAATAGTTAGGTCTTGACCAATTAGGTGGGCCATTAAATGGACCATTTCTCCTTTGAGCTATAAAATAAACATCTTTTGCTTCTTCGACCTCAGGTTATTTTATAGCAATTTTGATAGCCAAAATATATTTACAATTTTTTAGTACTATGGTTCTTATCATAGATTTTACAATAAGAAAAGATGTTGGAAATGTTTGTAATATTGAGAGGACATTCCCTCAAGTTGTGTTTCTTTCTACATATGTGATAATATATTTCTTCAATGTCTTTCTCTTTTGGTTTCTTGTCCATGAGGTCAAGAGATGTTGTTAATGTACTCAATAAATCAGTCTTGAGGCTTTCTAGCATATTGCCAATTTCAGCTCTTGTTACTCCCCCTCCTGATGATGGGTACCTATTACTTCTTAATGGTTTATTTCTTGAATAGTTCTTGCAAGTATTTATAATTTATTCTAGTCCCATATGATGAATATCCCATTTGCGATAAGGTTTAGAATGTCAAGGACATCTTCCTTTAGTCCCTTAAGAAAAAAATTCTTTTTGAATTTCTTTGTCCAACTCAATGTTTACTCTTTTATTCCACGAACTAAAATCTCTCGAGATAATATTAAAGGGATTCATAATATTTTTTATTAAAACAACTTGGCTTTCTTATCCCTAACTCTATAATAATCTTGATATATTTCAAGGAATATATCTTTTAATCCGCATTCTCCATCCCATCGGTTACAAACACTTTCTCCTAGATCCATAAACCATCTTAAGGTTGCATCCTTAAGTGTAGAAGGAAACAATCTTAATTTTTTCTCATCCATGGTGTAAAAATAGGCTTGGAAAACCACTTCAAACTCAAAGAGAAATGCATCAAGATCCTAATGTGGTTTCCCATGGAAGGTAGGCAAAACAACAATAGTGGTTTTGGTTCTCTTGTTAGCCTATCTTTTGAAGAAGGAATTGGGAAGGCAAAAATATTTCTTTGCCTACCCCTTATTTGATTTTCTATTTCTCCATGATCATCATAACATTGGCTATGTCCTCTTTATTTTTCTTCTATTTCTCCTTGTTCACTATGTTGGTCAGCCATGATTGAATATAAGATTTCAAGAATTGGACCAGGTATAGGTTCAAAAAATATAGAAGAAGGATCTATATGGTCATCAAATTTTGGTTTGGGTAATAGATATGTTTTGGGATCTTGTTCTAGGAATTCAATCTATTTTTTTGGTGTTGCAGAATCCTTAGATGTTTGGATTGCAGTTTTGGTTTCTTTTAATTCAGAATTTTTAGGCTTCTTACTAAGGTTTCTTTGGTAGTTTACTTCTAGTTCATTGATCTTAATAAATATTCCCTTTGAATCTCTAGGTTTGTTCATGAAATTTCTAAGTTCTTTGGTTCTTGCAACAAATTTTTACCTTTCTAATCTTCCTTGAATAACCTATGGATATCATTAATTGGATCTAGTTTTTCAGGAGTCATATAATGCTCCTCCTCAAATTCAAAGTCTCTTATTACAAGAAGAATCAATTGAACAATAAAATATTATTTTTGAATTGGATTAGGACTTTCAAACTATAATTCATAATGTAGGTCTTGACATAGCTCTCTAAAGCATACAACTCTAGGTGCCCTATGATATCTCTTGTTGTATTCTAGGCTCACCTCCCTATTTTCTATATCTGCTAGGAAATTGTGAATGGTAAGGGAATCCTCAAAATACTGATCCCAAGGATATGTGATTGAATTTATTATTGCTCTCCTATCCCCAAGCCACTGTTCACAACTCCTTACAAGGTCAAGGTAGGGTGAGTGATAATCTAGCCCTAGAATTTTAGCTATGTTTACCCTTTTGATTTTACCCAATTCTTCTGATATTTCCTTTATGATATCAAGGTGCTCACATAGGTATTCCCACTCTTTCCTAGATGTTTTGTGTCTTTGCTCAAAAATGAGGTTAACTTCTTGTTCTAGTAATATTTTTCTGAGGTCAATCAGTGCAGATTGTTTAATGCAGTTTTCTACCATTGAGCAACAATTTTACTTCTATTTTGTTCTTCCTCTTTTTCTTTTCAATTTTCACAATTTTATTTTTGTTTTTATTTTTGTTTTGGTTCTATTTTTGTTTTGTTTTTTTTGACAATTTAAAACAATCCTACTATTGTTAAGACCCAATATGTAATTCACAACCAATGAATTTTTGAAGTCAACCTTAACACGACAAGAGAAAAATAAAATTTCTATTTCTAAAATAATCCTATTGTTACTAAAACTAGGTGCAATTCATAGTCAATAAATTTGTACAACCAATCTTAGCACAACAAGAGAAAAATAAAATTTATATTTCTAAAACAATCCTATTATTACTAAAACTAGGTGTAATTCACAATCAATAAATTTGTATAACCAATATTAGCACAACAAGAGAAAAATAAAATTTGTATTTCTAAAACAATCCCACTGTTACTAAAACAAGGTGCAATTCATAGTCAATAAAGTTTTAGAGCTAATCTTAGCACAGTAAAGGAAAGTAAATAATTGCTTGAAAAGTAAATTTGGCTAGAAATAAAATGTTGAAATTGCAAGGTTAAATTGTTACTTCTTGATTTTAATTAACTTTTCACTAACATTTGTGTCACTCAATCACACCTACTTCCTATTTTCACATGTTAGAGAACCCAAACCTAAATAGCAACAATGACCGCCTAATGCTTTGAAAAATGCTAAAATCAAATATTAACTAAGAAAGCAATAAAATAATCCTAAGAAAAAGAATTTGGAAACATCGAACAAAGGGGCTTGTTGGCACTTCTTGTGCCACTCAGAACCGTATGCATGCTAAGGACTTGTACCTATTTCCACATACAAGTAAGCCTATCTTCTTGTGCATATCAACAATATTTTGATTAAAAATTACAACACTGTTCTCCCCGACAATGATGCCAAAATATCTAGTTGTAAAATCTACACTTAATTTATCAATCTAGGTAGAAAGATTTAAATAATAGTAATCCAATGTAGATTATACCACAATGATTAATCTCTGAAGTAATTCTATTTTTCTTAGTTTCAGGTTTGCAAAAAAAAAAATTACAGGAAAAGAAATTGTGTTGAATGAAAAGAAAATGTATTTTTATGATTATACTAATTTTATGTTGTGTATGTTTATTGATGTGGATCCACGTGCATCCTATTATAAATTTAACTATTTGATTTACATTATAGTCTAAAGTAATGTAATTTAATTGGATTGATAATCTAAGATTAATCCTATACACTAACTACTACTAATCTATTTTAGGAGCGAGAGAGCAGGGACTGGATGTCAGAGTGGGCCTTACCTCCTAGCGGATATTGTAAATTTCTTCTCCCCTAATTTAATTTACTTTTGTAACTAATATTCATTAAAACTACTAACACTATTTTAATTCATGGATGTAGGAAAATATAGTAAATATTACATAAGCGGATAAATCATAATGAAATCAACCACACAGTTACCAAATTCATGAAGAAAAATATTTTTGCTTTATTGATGAAATTCAAATGTATAGAATCTTGAAAATTTAGCCTTCAGAATAGCAAAAATTATATACAAAGCATTAGACATTTTCAAAGTTCTCTTTCCTATATTTTATAATGTCACTTGGACATTTTCAATGGAATTCTTCTATATATTTTGCCATGTTTTTATCATCTTGATTATTTGAATACTATCCTTACAACAATAATAATCTAAACTAATACTATTTCATAGCCACCTTGGACTTTTTCACAATCACGATGGTCCAAGTGGTAAATTAACGAACTAACATAACAAAATTCCTTAATTTGAATAGTCTAATGATGTAGCAATACAAAAATTTGTCCATTTTTGAAAGAGATAAAATAGGCTTGCGTCTAAATCTAAGAATCTTAACAATATAACGACCTTACAACTTTATAATAATAACTTTATATAACAACTTAATAAATATCAAAATCTCATGTACAATGCCAACATATCAGTCAATAATATTAACTGTATATGCTACATAATGATGCTACGTTGTCATTGGATGTGGCATGATGATGCATTAGAAAATTTGACTCGATCAATATTCTTTCTATAACGCCTTTTAGTAGGCATTTTCTATAGCAACTTTTCATAGCTATTTTCTATAGCACCTTTTTATAGCGTTCATCCATGAATATTCTTAACACACCATTTACATGGTTGGTTTGTCCATACTTATCGTTTGGTTTTTATCTTGTTGCATCATTTCTTGCAAAGCTCATGCAACATTCATCTAATGAAAATATACATAAACTTACATATTTTGCGTAAAATACAAGCACAAATAATTTTCATTGTTATAAATTGAATTCATTTATAAATCATCCAAATAAGACAAAAAAATAATCAAAATACATTTATTTTCATAGATTTGCAGATAGAAAATAGATTAAATTTGCACAAAATACATACAATTTTAACACTCATCATGCTTGTGATGGTCGTACTTCCCAAGGAATGTTGCTCTAGAGTTTTTTGAATTGGATGTTGAAATCTAAGAGCATTTATTGGGGTAATATTTGGGTATAGGTTAGCTGAGTGAGCAACAACAAGGATCCCTTGGATCATCAAATATATTTATGAGAGTTTCAACTAGGTTTACCCTGTGACCCAAGAAATGTGCACCATAAAAATATAAATAAATTGAAAGAATCAAAAGAAGACTTTTAATATTGATATTGCAATGTGTCTTCTTTTGGTTACAAAACACCAATTTTAGTTACAATAGACCTCCCCAAAAGGGAGGGTTTTCTTTGGAAATAAACTTGATGGTGCCTTTTCTAATTTTCTCATTCACACTCGAGAGTCTTGGAGAGGTTTTGGTTGCTTGCATATATGATCGCCCTAAGCCTCTTATTGCCCATGACTCCTACACAAAGCCCATGATAAATCATCAGTAGCATATGTTGGAAAAAAGTATGCAATAATAAAAATGAAATTTAAAAACACATTAAGAGAACATTAAAGCACATACTCATAAATACATACATAGTTCCTAAGTAATTTGGGCAACACTTTGGTAGTATTTTTTTGAATGTTCAATGGAGGAAAAGGATGGTTTATTTATATAATTTATGGGGGAATGGGTGAGGGTGGTGACTTGGATAGTTAAGTAGTGGACAGGGTCAATTAAGATAGGTGTAACTTGGAGTTTCTCCTTTGCATTGGTATTATCACAAAGGATGTGCATCTACAAAAGAGGATATGTTTGCATTGTAGGTATAACCAGATGTGCACACTTTGGAACCATCACCATAAATGCATGCATTGGAATTGTCACCAATATATACACACATTGGAATTATCCAAGGAGAGGTGAGAGTGGAGATGTAATTGGGAGATGTGGCAAGTTAAGTGGAGATGGAATGAGAGTGAGGGAAATATTCACCCATCCAAATAATGCATAATTAGGATGGGAGAGGGTGAATTGAAACTAAAGTAGATTGAAGTGATGTGCACATGAAATAGGAATGATATCATGATGACCATGGGCTAGACATAGGAGGGTGAGTGAATGGTCATGAAAATTATTAGGATAGCCTAGATGATCTAATGTATACTAATTAATTTTTAATTAATTAGTTAGTATTGATAATTGTGCTAATTTTAGGTGTCTAGAGATGCCCCTTTTTGTACCGCATTGTGTATAAACATAATGCAACGAAAAAATATATGAAACCTGTCATTGGATTGATAATTAATAATGATGATGGTGGGTGAATGATGAAAAATACTTTTGTCTTGAGGAGGTTGATGCAATATTATCTCAAAGTAGGATGCCCTAGTTATGGATGTGATATTTACGAACCTTCTAATTTATGAACTTATGAGCACATTTGAAATAGATATGCTAACAACTATACTAATGAGACATGGGCTTTGAGCCACTATGCTAAGAACTATGCTAATGAGACATGGGATTTGAGCCACTATGCTAAGAACTATGCTAGAATGATACTATGCAAATGATATTCTCAAACAAGGTTTTGAGATAGACATAGATTCCAAAAATGGATGTTTGGATATTTGACTTATTTGGGATAAAATTTTGTCTACCCCTTCAAACGATTAGTGGGTGGAAGAAATGTGTGACAACCATGAGCTGATTGACAAAATATGAAGTGGAATATAATGTGAAATGGGGGAGAATTTTTTTTTATTGTTATGTTTATTTTTTTGAGATATCTTGAAGTGATGGAGGATGATGCGAGTATTTATGAATGATGAATGTGTGAGGTGATTGAAGTATGAAAATATAGAAATGGATGATAACGAATGTGATAGATATAATATAATAGAGGTATGCATGCACATTTGATTATCGTTTGAAAAACATTTAGACATGTATCACTACTCAATATTTTAATGGATTAATCAAGGGCATCAACACAATGGTATTGATATAACTAAGAAATGGATGGGAGTGGATGGGATACAATGTATGCAAGAGATGAGTAGAATGTAAGAAAAGGTGACATGACTTGTTCTGTTGTATATCCTAGAAAGGAATAATTGATAATTGCTTTTAGGAAGCTCAAGCATTCTAGTGACATCAATAAAACTCATCTACTAATCAAATAGGTACTTAAAAATACTAAGACAAACCAAGTGAGTTAATCCTCTCAAATATCAAAGTGTGTGCAATGGTGTTCATTTCTAATTTTGAGCTAGGTTAGACTAACCAATAGTGACTCAAGCCATTATAAGCTAGCTCATCCATGAGTAGTCAAATGTCTGTACAAAAGGTTTCTAATATTGTAGACATGTCACCACACAGAGGGAATACTCCATTACCAGTTAGGCATCTATAGCCCTGATGGAGATAGCCCCACAATCCTTTGATATTGTTCCATTGCCATCTAGGCATCTATAGTCCTGGTGGAGATGTCTAAAATACCCACGGATCCATGATTTAAATATTAAAAATAATTTTGTGTTGTTTATTTTATGTTTTGCTTCTTATATATATATATATATATATAAGTGCTATTTGGATCCTTAGGTTCGGATTATGCACATGATAGGATGAGCGAAGGAAATTGTTTGTTTTATGGCAAGAGGGAGTCTTCTTGGATGCTTTTTCTTGTGGATATTTTACCTTTTGGGGTACATTCAAATTTTCTCTTGGGATGTAAAAAATAATATTAAAGTAGTGCAAAAAAATGTACTATAAACCAAATTAAAGTAGTGCAATAGAATGTACATAAACCTCCTTTGATGCACCTTCTTTTGCACTCTTATTTCAGATCTAAAATTTTGATTTTATAGCAGATTTTTCTCCTGCAATACAAGGGTTTTGATGTTGTATTTTATGAGTAGACACCTTCCCCTTTTTGCTTGGACACTTTGATAACAAATCCAAACTTAGACAATAGTAGATAGAAGCTTTTAATTTATGCAATTTTCTACACTTTATTTTCTTACATTCAATCTAGTAATGCTTTGGATTTGAGACTCACCAAATCAATATTTGAAGCTTCTATCTCTATTTTTTGTTAGTTGTGTTCTTATCCAAGTTTTATAGGATTCTAACCTTTTTGGGTGACTTCTTTTGGCCACTATGAGTTGCATATTTATGTGCTTCAATAGTATCTTTAGACACTTGATACAAATCATATTTTGTGCCCTTGAAGAACACAAAACTAATTTCTTTCGAGAGTAGTATAATAGTACAAGTATTTCACTTTTAATGCACTATTATTACACGTTATCACTCCAATCAACTATAAAACTAATGCACTAATAATTTACTATAACTAATCAAGAATAACCTAAAATGAATATTTAAGAGTTATTATGCAATTTCACTACAACTAATATTGTAGGACTTAATCTTCTTTTTATTTTCCAAAATAGATAATAGGTAGTTGATAGAAGCAATTTTTAAATCTATTCAAATCCTAATTAATGTGCAAATGAACCTTAAAAATAAATTTTTCTTTTTGCACTTTCGAATATTGTAATCCAATTTTCTATTTGCAACTTTAATCCAAATTCAGGTGCTTCTAACAAAATATTATAGGTAAATGAATTAATGAATGTACTTGCACCAAAAATTTGCATACCTTTTTTGTAGTAGCTCTTTTATCGCTTCTATAGAGGATATAGATCTTGGTATCTAGAATCACCAAGTTACTACTATGATAATGTCCTTGCAGATCTTTGTAGATTGTCTTGAATAGCTCCTTCACCAAATGATGGTCTCGACCTTTCTTTTATGAGCCTAGGATTTGATGGCTTGTTCTCCATTTCTAAATCCTCCTTTTGCTCTCCTCCTTCTACTGTAGATTTGGAGAAGTCTTTGTATTTGAAGTGATGCCTTCTTGCTATGAGAGGTAATCTTCAAATCTTCAATATTTGGTGAGCTTCTTATGTCTTCAAGTCATCTTGTTGATTTATGACTTCAAGTAGGATCTTCTTCTGATATTTGGCACTCCTTGCCAAATTCATTTTCATGGATTTGGAACTCCTTTCCAAATTCTTCTTCTTAGATTTGGCACTCCTTACCAAATTATTCTTCTAATATTTGGCACTCCTTTCCAAATTCTTCTTCTCTTGGGCTTGTTGTCGGATGGTTACAATTTTCCCAAGTCATTCACTATTAGGAGCTTCTCCTTGGTAGTGTATTTATCCAATGAGTTATCCTTTGATAATATCTTCAGTAAGGCTCTCCCAGCATTTTTCTAGATGCTCAATAAGACCTTCCCAAGGTCTCTGATCTAACAACTTTTGATGATATTCCTTGAGATATTTTCTTCAACCTTCTACTCTTGGAAGTTTTGGTGATGAGATCTAATTTTGGATCTCTGATTCTGCTACTTCTAGATTCAAGCAGGACTCGCCTAGTCCTTATTCTCCTTCTCCTTCCTTGACTGAAAGTTATACAATGAGATCTTATCCTAATATCTTTGATTTTGCTTTAGGTGCTGAATTGATTCTGAAGAATATACCCTTCCTAAATTTCTTGTAGGAAGTTTCCCAACTCACCGAATCTTCTTTACCTACAACAAAGTATTAGTACTAAAATATTTAGTCTACTTTTGAATCAAATATTGTCTTTGAATTTTTCTTTAGGATCAAGGATTCTATGGCCTTTTTTAGTACTAAGGTTTATATGGCCCTTTTTAGTACCAAGGCTTCTATGATATTTTTTAGTATCAAGTATTTTTTGGCTTCTCCTTCAAGGCTCTTGTGACCTTTTCTCCAAGGTTTATATGGCCTTTTATGTCAAGGCTTCTATGGCTTGTTCTTCAACTTGTGAAGTTATTTTATTCAACAATGGATATCTTCAGTATCCTGAATTCACCACAACTCTTCACAAGAAGTATTCTTTCATAGTATTCTTCTCTTGCAAAAGGAACCAATCTCTACACTATGAGGGTGTTAGCGTATCTCTATTATAGGTTATATGTTAGTTATTACATTATTAGTTGGGCTGTTAGTGTGTCATGTTGTTCGAACAACCTATTCATAATAACTTGTATTATTCGAACAACCTATACATATTAGTATGTTGCAGTTGATTAGCTCCAACTGTTACGGACTAATCTTGGCATCACATGTGTTATTTAAATCTCTTTGATTAATGCAAACTTGTTGTTCACTTGACATGGTATCAGAGTGTAATGTAGTCGAAGCTCATTTTTCGTAGCTTGACAACTGGGTGGTTTGACCAACTCAAGCATGATTCTCGAGGTCGATCAATTTTTGAGGCAACTGGCCCAACCTGGCCCATAGATCAAGATCTAACTGATGGACTCACTTGGATGTGACTTGTGTGACTTGGACCTAACACTGGGCCGACCTAAACCTAGGCGGACGCACTGGACACCGAGAAGTGAGCGACTCGTGGCATGGGAGCCTATCGACCCTGACATAGACATGTGGACAGAGGACCATGGACCAACCCGAAGACAGACGGACCTAATACCCCTAGGACTATCGTGGTGAAGGATAACATACACTAGACGACAAACTCGACCTGGGCGGGGACCCGACATGGCAAGAGGACCAAGACAAAGACCAACCTCTAATATGCCTGACCTAACATGCATGACACTAACGTGGGTGATGTGACGTTGACTCCTAGACTGTAAATTGGACATGACGCTTGTGCCATATTATGGCACATATGGGATAATTTCCCACAACATTTTGCATCCCTAACGTTTCTAGTGATCAGGGACACCGCTGATCTCGATCTGCTTTGATAGATCAAAATTGATCTAAGGGAAACACAATCAGATCTAGACAAGAATGATCTAGACGTTGCCACAATTGCAGGCCTGAAGGAAAGAACACAACACAGTTTTTTGTTTTCACTAAAGTTTGGGACAATGTTGTAAATGACATCACAGAGCACCATGTAATGGAGATGAAGATACTGTAAACTGCACAGCCAGATCATGGGCCTCCATGGAGAATCGCCAACGTAGATGGAAAAATGGTTGTGATATTCTGGATTCAAGGGATCCATTGCAACACTTTTGGATCGAAGTACAACGTTGGGATAAGCTGGTGAAAATGGACATGTTCTCATAGGTGTAGCAGGCGGTAACCTAGCCTAATCAGGTAGGAAAACAATGTTGTCAATTTTTTTAACTGCGAATGCCATAGACGACTGCACCGCTCACAAACCAACGTCGTCAAGGACCGAAAGCACCGCCAAGGTGGATGAGAAGCGGCACCGCTGCTCGTTGGCAGTCAATCGGGGCCATCCAATTGTTAAATAGGAGGTTGTCTCCTAGTTTTATCATCGGCCATCGTAGCCGGTGTGGTAGGCCACCGCTCGCAAGAAGCTGTCGCCCAATAGGTCGTGGGTTCAAACCCCGTCGACACCCCCCAAGGTAATACAAATTTTTTTTTGTTTGTTTAATTTTTTTTTAATGTTTAAAAAATATTTTTAGTTTAATTAAATTTTTAATTATTTTCTTTAAAAATAATTATTTTTAAATATTTCTTTTTGGAAAAGTAATTTAATTAAACTTTAAATATATTTTTTTAAAACATTGGAAGAAATTGTTTTTTCAAACTTAAAAAAGGGGGGGCGCATTTTTTTTGCTACATAAGTGAAGGGGGGATTTTTTTCCTCATTGCACAAAACTAAAACAAAGGGAGATCAACCTCATCAAAGCAATTAAACAGGCATAAAATCATCAAAATACAAACCTGTTTTTTTTAGGCTTCATAAATAGCAAACTTTGTTTGTTTGAAGTACTTCACACAGGGGAGATTTTTTTTTATGACATTTTTGTGCTAATCTACCTAAGAGGCAAATATTGTAATTTTTTTACAAACCAGTGAAAAAAAAGCCTTCTGGAGCGCCCATTTTGCGCTGCCCCTTGGAACCCCGTATAGGGGAGATATAATTTTTGCAAAACCAAAGGGGGAAGACTTATAAGGGTGCATTTTTGGCAGTGATCGACACCTTAGTCAAATTATTTTTGCAAAATTTCATTGTAAAAGGTGCATTTTCGATAGTGACCGACACCTTAAAAATGGGCAGATCAAAGAAAAAGCAAGCCCCTACACAAACTAATGTTTTTGAATCAATTAAAGGTCCTTACTTTCCACCAGAGATGGAAGGAATGGATTTTTATGAGGATGAAAAATATTCTACACAACACAGTGGTGTAAAACCCATTCTCAAAGATTCTTAATATTCTGAAGATCTTCAGAAGAATGGTGTTCAAATCCCTATAGGTGTCATAAGGGCAGTCTACATATCATTGATGTCTCTTGATATTGGCCAACGTAAAATCTACAGGGACTTTAGTGAGGAAACAGAGGTCAAAATGGTTGATGATTGTAGTGACACAAGTGACCTTCAGCCCATGGTGGCGAATGCTTGTTGTGACACATGTGACCTTGAGCCCATGATGGCCAATGCTTGTTGTGATACAAGCAACCTCATGCCTATGATGGCAGATATCAGTTGTAGCACAGGTGATCTCATCACAGTAGCAGATTTTGCTTGTGACACTAGTGAATTCAAAATTGAACCTCCTAAAAATGAACTCCATAATCTCATAAATAGCAACAAATGCAATATTGTTAAAAGCATTGATGAAGATGATGAAATTGGGTGTTTTTAAAAGCACACCAAAGGATTTGGTTCCAAAATGATGAAGAAAATGGGATTCAATGGTAAGAGTTTAGGTAAACAGGAACAAGACATTAAATATCCAATAATGCTAAGTGTCAGGGAAAAGCATGAAGGCCTTGGCTATACTGGACATGCAAGTACCAGTAATTCTATGTATGTAAAACCTAAATCTCCTACAACTCCTAAAAAGCATTGTTGCAGTCACTATGGAAAGACAGGACATGTTACAGCTTAATGTTGGAGATTACATCCTTGTGATTCTTATGGATGTACGAATCACTCTTCTTCAAGATGTTGGTACAAAGTGAAAATGACCAACAAGGCTCGTATTGATTGTGGATGGACAAATCTCACACAATGGACCATGATGAAAGAAATGTTGTATGGATTCTACCAAAAAGGTAAAACCTATGGTAAACCCTGAGGCAATTCCAGTGATAGACCGAGTGGCAGTCCCAAAGATAATGACCCAGAGACAGTTCCAAAGGTAGATCTACAGGCAAATCCAGAGGCAATGATCTAGAGGAAGATTCACAGGCAGATCTTGAGATAGACCCAGAGGTATAATTCTAGAGGTATGCTTAGAGTCAGAGCCAGAGCCATGAGCCAGAGCTAGAGCCTAAGACAAAGCATGAGCCACCATTATTTCATTTCTCTTCTTCTTCTTCACTATATTGGGGCAGTTATATACTTTACCCAAATATTGTTGTATGGGGGGATGATAGTGTAGCTAGTAGTTATATTATTACCCAAATAATGTAATAAGGGGGGATGTTAGCGTATCTCTATTATAGGTTATATGTTGGTTATTACATTATTAGTTGGGATGTTAGCATGTCATGTTGTTCGAATGACCTATTCATAATAGCTTGTATTATTCAAACAACCTATGCATATTAGTATGTTGCAGTTGATTAGCTTCAATTGTTACGAACTAATCCTAGCATCACATTTGTTATTTAAATCTCTTTGATTAATGTAAACTTTGTGTTCACTTGATAGAGGGCACGCCAACCTTCGGGTAAAAAAATTGGAGTCTTCTAGATTTCTATCATAGGAGTTCTAATCCCCCAAGAATTAGTTTTCTACAAACAAAATAAACTTTAGGCACTCGTTAGCAAATTCCATATATCCTGGATAATCCTCACTGAATGATTTTTCAATCCAATGGCTTGAATGTTGAGTCCTGGTCTTCATGATTTTTTCATGAAACTCTATGGAAAGACTCTAGTTAATTGCAATATCATTATTTCCTGGAACTGATATTTCTTTCAGTCCTCACTCGTGACTCACCCTAATTCTACCACCTAGATTATTCTGAGATATTTTGATAGTGGTTGGTCCAACGGTGCGTTAGTTTATCAAAACACTCAATCTCAATGATAATTATGGCTTTCCTATAGACCTACATAGACTAGATATATTGATGCTCTGATACCAATGTTAGCTTTTGATGTAGTAAGCATAGGCATATAGCAATCACAAGATGTAAAATAATATGAAAGAAAATAAATCTGCTAGATGACTGAAATATATAATAAATAGATATGATATAAAATATTACAATGTAGCTATGGAGGAAATTAACACTCCATTATAAATATATTAAACTACATTGCACCCATCACCAATGGATGGTGTTGCACATAGAACTAAGCTGCACTATATCCATCAACTCTCTACATATCTATGACTCTATATTTATCTATCTCTGATGTCATCCTTATATAGATAAAATAGGATACTTTCCTATAGACCTACATAGACTAGATCTATCGATGCTCTGATACCAATGTTAGCTTTTGATGTAGTAAGCATAGGCATATAGCAATCACAAGATGCAAAATAATATGAAAGAAAGTAAATATGCTAGATGACTGAAATATATAATAAATAGATATGATATAAAAGATTACAATGTAGCTATGGAGGAAATTAACACTCCATTATAAATATATTAAACTACATTGCACCCATCACCAATGGATGGTGTTGCACATAGAACTAAGCTGCACTATATCCATCAACTCTCTACGTATCTATGACTCTATATTTATCTATCTATGATGTCATCCTTATATAGATAAAATAGGATACTTGGTAAAAACTCTATCTAGTTGTGCAAAGGATAATGTTCACATTAACACTTGTGCATTTATTAAATTGCATGAAATAACTAGATAACTTGCCCCTAAAGTAATCTAAGTATGTACCTTGGAAGATACATTTAAATAACCCAAATGATGGAATAGACTCTATTTCTAACAATTATCTGGGTGGGAGATTTACGTGTCATCTTTAATGTTAGGGGAAAGGGAATTAATGGTTGGAACTTGGAGAAAGTCATATGGTGATAGGTGAGCATACTCAGGATCAATGAATTCATCATCACTATCCTCCTCGAAGGTCATCGAACGTCATCTTCAAGGAGGTCGATCGAAGAATGCTTGTCATATCCTAAATCAAATATATCTTAATGGGGATAATAATGAGGCTCTAAAATGGTGTGAGATGCTTATTCATAGTGTCCAAGATCGCATCCTCACTAATTAAAGCATTTAAAATACCTCTGAGCAAATTATGGGTTGGAAAAAAAAATGATATTTTTGCAAAATGGTGTTTCTGACACTTTGTCAAGCGATTTGTCGAAATATGAATCAACTCCCCCATACAAAAAAATTGTATAATTGGAGGGATCAATAGGAATGACAACACATGGGGATGTCATGAGGGTGACCAAAATCCTTAACTAAATTGATAGCAGGGGGAGAAACAGTGACCTTATGGATAAATGACTCCCTCAAGTCAAGACTAGATGTCTAAATAGAGATAGGAGGGGACTCTTGGTTGAATGAGTGGCAGTGATATTTTGAGCTAGGAAGATTGGAAGAAGTAGGGGAAACATAGTAGATGATGAGATATCATATAGAGTGGATGAAGAAGATAGTGGTATAGATTGAGAGGATGACAAATTGGAAGAGGAAATGGATGGAGTGGTTTGAGAAGATGATGTTATAGAAGGAAGAGAAGTAGTTGGAGCAGATGACATAAAATATGAAACAAATGAGAACACTAATTTTGTAACTTATATTATGGTAGATGTAAAAGTAGGTGGAGGGTTATTCACTAGTTGAAAGTCCTACGAGACAATGCACCACTCACAAGATTGAGGTTTTTGAGGAGTGGCAGAGGTGATGGATGAAGTAGGAGTAAAGTGGTCATGACGTATTGTACCCATAAAACATTGGTAAGATGAAGTAGGGGAGGAAAAAAATTTGATAACCTATGCTATGGCAGATGTAGAAGTAGGTGGAGGGGGATTTTTTCATTGAAATTCATATTGGACAATGTACTACTCACAATATTTATGCTCTTGAGTGGCGGAGGAGATGGATGAAGTAGGATTAAATTGCTCATGACTTATTATGCCCATAAAACCTTGGTAGTATGGGACATTATTAACATGATTAACGTGATTTGGATGAGTTGTACATGTTGATGTACCATTGTGTTGTTGTTATGTCCCATGTTGTCATAAAGGATTTTGTAGAGGAGGGGTTAAATGGTTATCAACAATAATGGCTCCTCAATCGATCATATCTTGTACCAGATTTTGGAAGTGTTGATAATTATTGAGATCATGATCCCTTTGGTGATGGAGTACACAATAGTGACTTTCCTTATACCCTCTAGATGGGGGTTTATGTGGATCATCTGGCCTTATTTTGAGTAAGGAGATTGCTTATTTCTTGAATTTTTTTGGAAAAATATTAACAAGGGCTCTAAGATAGGAGTGAATTTATGAGGTGGTCGAGGAGGAATGTGTATAGGGTGGGAAGTGAGTTGGTTGTGTAATTGAGATGAGGGTGGCATAGACTGGTATTTTGATGACTAAGGCTAATATGAAGGTTTTTGTAGAGGATTATGAGGTTGTTAAGGTTGGTATGTTGGTGATTGGGGCTGATATGAAGGTTGTTGTGGAGGTTGTTGAGGTTGATATGAAGAGGGATATGAATGATATGGATGAGGTTGGGCATCTGGGTAAGATTTGTATGAAAAAATGGAAGGCACTTGGGAGACTTGGGGCATTTGGTAAGATTGGTTATAATAATTAGTTGGGTTTATGGGTGGTTGGTAGTTGGAGGGTTGGTGATATGCAGGGGTGATTGATATTGATTGGGTGATGGCTGATATTGCATGAGAGTGGGTTGATGATTGAGAGGTTGAGGTTGCTAATATTGGGGAGGTGTCTATTGGTAATAGGGATCCACCTTATAATCATGATGGGGTTAGGTGGAGGTTGATGGTTGTTGGTAGTTATTAGGGTGATATTGGTATTGATGGGGTGGCTAATATAGATTAGGATCATGTTGAGACTGGTTTGGTGGTATGTGGTATTGATGGGGTGATGGTTGAAGAATTTACGACTGTTTCAACAATCATTGATATAGATTTTGAGGTGGGAGTGTGTTTATTTTCAATGGATAAGAAGTCTATGACATGTTGTGGGTGAAATAAGAACTTTTTGAGAGTGGTGGTTGATAAGAAGTTAGTCCTTGAGGTGGTTGTTGAGATATATGAGTGTTATATAAGGCATGGGGGTGTTGGTGGATATTATTAGCAGGCACTTGCTGCACAAAGGGGTAATCAAAAGAATGGGTGGGTGGAGGTTGAGATTGAGGTGAATGATAAGAAGAATAAGAAGGAACTTGCATTGTTTTTTGTGTGTTTAATGTATCATAAACCTAAGAACTACAAATGGGGTGGATGAAGTGGAATCTACAAGGGCATGTTTATGCCTACTCTTCTTACAAGAAGTAGTACATAGACAGATGAACCATGTTTCCTAGGATGGTGGTTGTGGCTTTAGGTATCCTAAAAGGGACCAAAAAGAACCTCTCAAGAGAGGTCACATTGTCTAAGTCTTGCTATCGGCCTACCCAAGATTTAACTTCACCCTTGATCGAGCTTTGATAAAAATAACAACTGTACACTCACTAATTATTTAGCCTCATGATCAAGGGTGTATAACCTCAAAAACTACATCAAGCTAGTCCCAAGGGTAGTTAGCTTCCCAGTGATGAGGTCCAGGAAACTATGCATACTAACTATCGTATCTAAGGGCTCGATCGATGATTTGGGATGAATTCCAACTCATAGGGAGGTTTTCCTCACAAAATATTTACAAAATATGATTGTGCAAATTGTGTGTAAGGTTTGCTTTTGTTATTTTATATTTTTATGTTGTGCAAATACAATGTGATATATGCAAACCTAAAGATGAAGAAAAATGTAAAATTTACTTATCCTAAATGTAATAAATGCAATGATTAACCTTAAGGATGTTTTGCTTGGAAAAATACCTATGTTGGACACAAAATGATTACTTAAAATGTAATTAAATGATGTTGTTTAACTAATTGTTGAATAGAGCTCGAAGTCAGTTCCACAATGCAACTTGCATATCTGAAAGTTGATCCCCAAGAAAAAAGTTATACTAAAACGAAGTTTTGGTTTTGGTATATTTTTTTTAATTTAAATTTTTATTTAAATTTTTAATTACATAAAAAGTTAGATTTTTAACACTAGCTTGTCCTCGACTCCTTTTTTTGTCTTTAGTAAAATTATTTATTTTCTAAGAGTGTGGGTAAGGGGGAGGGGTCACACACGTGTCTTGCAGGGAGTGTGTGGAAGAAGGATAGGGATAATGTGGGGGGAGTGGGGTATAGGGTGTCAGGTTATGCAAGGTTCCATGGGGTGCGACTACAAGTGGTATGACCTAAGGGTTGTCGAGGTGGCATGGTTATGGGGGTCGCGTTGGGGGTGATGAGGGTAGGGTTGCAAGGGACACATTGGGAGGTGGCGTATCATAAGGGCCATAGGGGTGGCATGGTTTTGGGGGATGCACTAGGGGTGGTGCAACATAGGTACCATGGAGGAGGGATAGGTAGGGATGTGATTGCAAGGGCCACACTAGAAGGTGGTCACACGTGAATGCATGACCAAGGGAGGTGGGGCCAGGGGCTAGGTTTTCAAGGAGGGGGAGGGGAGAGGATTTTGTGAGATGTAGGGTTTTGAGTAGGGTGGAGGCCTATGCAAGAGTACATGTCCAAAGAGAGGGGAGATGATGGGGGTGGGGGTGATGCACGGAAGGGTCGTGGGGGACCAAGGAAGGGGGGGCTATGGGAAATGACTGTAGGGAGCCAGGAAATAGGGGTTGCAAGGTGTAGGGTGGGGACATAGGGAAGCGTAGGGAACAATGGGGCCTTTTTTTTCAATAACAATGAAGTAAGAAAAAATAAAATATATATTTTTTTGTTTTTTTCAAAAATAAAAATTAAAAGCTAAGAAAAAATATTTTTAAAAGAAAAAAAAGAATTTATTTATTTTTAATAAAAATGACCAAAATGAAAATAAGCATTTTTTTTATAAAAATCAACAATCTATGAAATAAGAAAATAATCTTTTTTGGATAGGGGAACATTGTGCATAGGGTGCGCAGGGGGAGGCTGTGCACAGGGTGCGTAGTGTGGCGGGAGAGGGGTGTGGGTGGGTAGTGGGAGGTTGCACAGTGTAGCAGGGGTGGGGGGTTGCGTAGGGGACAATGCGGGACAAAGGGGTGTAGGGTACAAAGGTCCCCCCCCTTTGTTTTTTAATTTCAAAAAATAATAACGATGCAAAAAACATGAAAATTTATTATTATTATTATTATTATAGAATAATAACAATGAAAAAAAAAGTAAGAAAAAATGATAATAATTAAAAAAAATTTTGAAAACAATAATGATAAAAAAATATGAAAAATAAAATTTAATTATTATTTTTTAAATAATAACAATTGAAAACTACGAAAAATAATTAATTTATTTATTTTATGCTAAAGAGAAATTTCTTAGTGGTACCTTTTTAGCAATTTGAATCTTGGTTTGTGGACAACAAACTGCAACCATGAAAAACAAGGAGTTAATGTTCATAAAAACAAAAAAATGTCTTCTTTTGGTTACAAAACACCAATTTTGGTTACAATATACCTCCCCAAAATGGAGGGTTTTATTTGGAAATAAACTTTATGGTGCCTTTTATCTTCTCCTTATTCACACTCAAGAGTATCGTATGGGTTTTGGTTGCTTGCATGCATGACCACCCTAAGCCTCTTACTGCCCCTAACTCCTACACACAAGCCCATGACAAATCGTCAGTAGCATATGTTGGAAAAAGGTATGCAATAATAAAATGAAAATTTAAAAACAAGTTAAGAGCACATTAAAGCACATACTCACAAATGCATACATAAATTCTAAGTAATTTGGGCAACACTTCGGTAGTATTTTTTTGGATTGTCAATGGAGGAAAATGATGGTTTATTTATAGGATTTATGGGGGAAATGGGTGAGGGTGGTGACTTGGCTAGTTAAGTGGTGGAGAGGGCTAGTTAAGATAGGTGTAACTTGGAGTTTCCCCTTTGCATTGGTATTATCACAAAGGATGTATGTCTACAAAATAGGATGTGTTTGCATTGGAGTTATCACCAGATGTGCACACTTTGGAATCATCACCAGATGTGCATGCATTGGAATCATCGCCAAGATAAGCATGCATTGGAATTATCCTAGGAGAGGTGAGAGTGGAGGTGTGATTTGGAGATGTGGCAAGTGAAGTGGAGATGAGATGAGAGTGAGAGAAATATTCACCTATCCAAATAATGTGTAATTAGGATGAGAGAGGGTGAATTAGAACTAAAGTGGACTAGAGTGATGTACACATGCAAGTGAAGTGGGATATGGAATGAGAGTGAGGGAAATATTCACCCATCCAAATAATTTATAATTAGGATGGAAGAGGGTGAATTGAAACTGAAGTATATTGGAGTGATGTGCAGATGAAAGGGGAATGATCTCACGATGTCCATGGGCTAGACATAGGAGGGTGAGAATATGGGGGTGAAAATGGTTAGGATAACCTAGGTGGGCTAATGTATACTAATTAAATTTTAATTAATTAATTAGAATTGGATAAATGTGTTTATTTAGGTGTGTACATGCCCACTCCCTAATGCTATTATCTTTTACGGATTTATACCATTCCAATAATTTACCTCAAAATTATTGGGCAAGTAGCCACACAATTACATCTTCAAAAATAATATTGTAAAATATGGCCAAGGTTGAAACATCATGGTAATGTTCATGTGCAGGTTTCCCACTGCCATCACTAACATGCAATATCTTCAATGTAGCCTAAGGAATTTCATGAAGAATTGAGAGATTAAGTGGTTCAATACTATTCCAAGTAGGAAAAAGTTTTCCAACCATGGATCTAAATTTTTACTAATGTTCTCGTGGAGCCATTTTATTGGTGCTTAGTGGACTATATAGGCTTTCTAAAATTATTACAATTTGATTATGAGATTCCTTGCCAGTAGAGTCATCAACTTATTTGGATTATTGCATTCAACGGAGTCGTCAGGTGAAAATACAATCTCTGCATTCAAGGTTAAGACTATTTACCAAAATATTGAATCCTTTGGGTAATTGAAATAGGATCTATAAAATATTATCCCAATGAGCATGCCAAAAAATATTTGTAGAACGATGAGTAATTAGATTTATCTCTAGAAATTCTTTTTAGGGGGAATACTAGGATCCCATTATACATGTCAGAAAATATTGGTAGATTCAATAGTTTTTGGGTTTCTTATTTGATTATTACATCTCAGTGAAGTCACTAGGTGATTGGGACATGATGTTATTAGAGTAGAATATCACCATGGTTCTACTCAATTAGGGAGGTGATATTTGTGTTCCACTAGACATGCCAAAGATGTTTGGTTGAAAATTTTCCTAGGTGGATGAGTTGTGCCCTCAAGACCTTGATTAAGATTGGATGACCCAAAAATTGGGGTTTTTGAGTTGACCTCTATAGTAGGTTGATTCCTATGATCCTATCTAAACTAAATAAAATGGGGGGTGCAGACTAAATAAAGGGATGCATAAAGTTAGAAGTTAAGCTAAAAATGGTGTAGATTTAGCAACATCAAGAGATAGAAAGTATGAGAGTCACACTCTAAACTGAACTAAATTTCCTAACATACAAACTTACTTTTCTTATTACAAAGAATTTAATCATAATAAACACTAAGCATTATCAAGCATTCCATGAACAAATGAACAACAAATCTAGGAAAAAAAATCAGAAAGCAAAATAATTGTAACAAAATAAATCATTAGTATAGCTTTAATAGAAATGTTCAATGACTTAGTTAGCATACATACATGTTATGCAATAAGTTGAGAAAGAGGTTAAACAACAATACAGTATTTATTCAAAAGGCGTAGAGCACAATCATCATACAATTATGCAATTATAAATGCTAAAGTGCCAACCATTTGAATGACTTACATTCAAGTATATATAGATTTACAATGTTAACTTAGCATGATTATCTTCAAAATCAACTACAAGCATGTTAGGATAGGTGTGAGAAGTGGATGTCACATTCAAACCAACTATGATTAACTACTTAAATCAAGTTTTTTTGATGTGTGTAGCATAAATTTATTTTGTGAAGTTGGCTTGCATGTTGCATCATTGGATTCTAACCATTTAATGATGATCCATTACTTTTTTTTACACTTAGATATCTAAGCAGGGGTAGGTGTGTGATGGAGAAGGCTTCGACCATTGAGGTCCTCTAACAACAATGATATTTTTTGGTTGATTGGTATGCGTGATATTTCTAAATAAGACAAGTTTAGATCCTCTATATAGAATATAGTGACGTAAGGGCATATTGTGTACTGTTGAATGGTTTATTCTAGCTAAATTTTTATTTATCTATCATTTCTTCATGCTATATTTTGTATTTCTTATCATCGGGTGTCAGAGATCTCATTCTCTCTTGATGGCATCATTGCCTTAAGAGTTTTATAGTATTATCTGCTAATGAAAATTTTTGGATATCAGGTTTGATTGTTGGACTTCTATACCTTAGACTATTATTCATTTGCCATTCATTTGGCTTATCGAGCATTTATGTTTTTGATGATGATATCATCGCCTTTGAATTTGATTCCTTTGAAAACTTTGCAAAGCATGGCATTAGATGCCAAATTTTAGAACCAATACCTTAGAATATTTGGGTGTTTCTTTCAGAGTACACTAGATTTTTAATGCTACCTTGATAATGTCAACATCATTTTTTGTCCAACATCTTCCAATATTTAGCTTCAATTTTGCTTTAATTTTGGACACTGGGCTTTGACATGCTTCATAAACTTCTTCTTTTTGAAGTATATTGAATGCTAGACTTTCAATATGCATTAGATGACATTAGCATTGTTAAATGTCCAACCAACTTTCTTACTTAGCTAAATTTCCATGTTTTTGCTTGCTTTTGCTTGTTGGATTTCATTGCCTTAAGTTTATTTTAGTCTAACAAGCCTTTATTCACTGCTTTGCTATCTGCCTCACTTAATCTTGTATTCAAAACTATATTTTTGTTTCAGTGCTGCTATACAATATTTTGGCCTTCTTTGTACCATTATTTTATCATTTATTTTGCTATAGGAGCTTCATTTGATGCTGATTTGACTTCCTTTTGATCCGTTGTATGCAAATTGTTGCACTATTGCCTTAGCCAAAATAGCTACATGGCTTGGACAAGACCACCTTGTGGATGTAGGTGATAAAATTTACCTACATTACTTAGCCAGAGAACTTATAGTTTTAATAGGATTTTTTTATGTAGATTGGGCTAATGATTTGAACCAATGATGCTCCACCATCGAGTTCTATATTTTATCTTAGTTATGGAACTATTTATTAGTGTTGTAAATAAAAATGCACCACATATTAGTCTTTTATGAAAGCAAAATGTTGTGCTAATGATGTAGCTAATACCTTTGATGGATACTCATGATTTTGGTGAAGTTGGTTATTCCTCATTAGTTTTCAATCACTCTTCATTGTGACAACCAGAGTTTCATCAGTTTTAGTGTTTCATCAATGGAATAAGTACATCAAGGTTTGGATGCACTATATTTGATGGCTTCATGCTTGTGGGATGCTTGATCCCATCTATCTGTGTAACGACCCTCCTCACATGACCATTTGTTATGTATTAATTAATGGATTAAATTTACCTTTATCCTTTGGAGCATGGTACTGCTAATATGCTTTGTATGTGCAAGACCTAGTATGTGCATCATATGGATAAGTTTCTCAGTGGAAAAATGTGAGTAGGGAAGTGATGATTTGACTTAGGGATACATGGAAAGTACCATGTTTGCACTTCATGTAGGATTGCATGAATGATTTGTCTATTGTGTACTTATGTTTGTTTTGTTTTGGAAATATGGTTGTTGGTTGATGAATGGTGAAATATTATAAAATTTGGGTGGCAATGAAGTGCCAAGTGCATGAAGCCTACCTTTAGCAAGTAATTGAAAGTGAATATTGTTTGTATGCTTGATTATTAAAATTGAAAGCAAAGGAAAATTACATGCATAAATATAGCAAAAGAGACTTGCATGAAATGTTGTTGTTAATATAAATATATTTTTGAGATATTGAATGCTAGTAACATTAGCATATGCTGATAGAGATAATGATAGGAAGATCATTGAAATGTAAATTTTAAGCTCCTCATCACCCACAAACTAACAGATCATGTGGAGAGGTGGTGGAGGAGTAATGTGTGGAGTAATTAATAATTTTAATGATGATGCTTTGATTCCTTCATGTTCTTACGAACGTTAAGGAGGTAAGTAGTTTAAAAAATAATAATAACCTTGCATGCCATTGAAAAATAAAGGGAGCGTATTCGAGAGGAACAAATGTTGTTGTGCGAAATTATGTTCAAGGAGGATTCTTATGGGGAAGATAGAAGAGTGATTGAAGGGTGTAGGTTTTTGGAAAAAAAAACTATAGCACAAGGTGAAAAACACCACTGACAAGCGGGTTTGCATCAGTGCAACAAATTTTATAGGTTGGAATTATTTCATTTGACTTGAAACACTGGAAAATTAATGTATAAACTGTTTGCTGAAATTGATCTTATTCATTGAATGGAAAAGAATATATATATATATATATATATATATATATATATATATATATAATGTTGTCTTAGTTGGATTTGAATCATGTGAAAGCAAACTGGATGGCTTAATTTGTTGGCACCTTTGAAACTATTCTGTGTTGTGTGAAAATGGAACCAATATTTTTCTAATTTATAAAAGGAAAGAATAATTCAGCTATAGTGAAAAATCTTGTATGTTTTTGGAAAGAGAATGGTAGGAAATGAATACCATATTCAGGCAAGAATTTGTTTATAGGAATGCATACTTTGTTTTTATTGTTATGTTGATATTGTTATGTTAGTGTAATCAAGAGGTTATGGAAATTAGTCTTTGTGTTTCTATGTAATTTATACATTGCTAATAAAAAAAGTGTTAAAATTTTAATTTACCTTAGCAGTGATATCCTCTTAATAAATTAATGCATACATTATATGTAAATACCCTTTGAAATTCTAATATTTAAAGGTATTATTGCTTTAGGAACTCCATTGCTTTTAGTGGATTTGAATTACTCTTGTTGAAGAGGAATGGATAATACATACCATATATTATGGTGAGGGATAAATGGATGTTTTTCCTCTTGGACGCTATTAAACCCTAAACTCATATACATCACATGTGTAGACACCTAAAACACATCATTTTTAGGAGGCTACTCATATGGGCATATTTACAGACCATATGAATGATCTTGGACCTTTCAAAAACAAAGCACTGGTTTCAACCACTCAATTTATGCATATTGGGCCTATTCAACCTTAGCCGTGGATGGCATCCACAACTAAGATGTCAACTACAGTTAACACCTATGACTAGGGTTTTAGCTGTGCTTGAGAGCTACAACTAACCCTATAACTAACTTGGCCTCCCAAGCCGAGTCAAATTGATTGTTACAACTGCATTTGTAACCAATTCGGGTGGTTTTGAGCGAAGAAGCTTTTGGATTATTCCTCCTAACTTCTCCAACCTGATAGTTATTGACCTTAGCTTCTCAAGGAAGCTAGGATGAGGATTTGGATAGGCTATAAGACCCCCCTCCAAATTGTGGAGAGGTCTAGAGGAGAGTCCCAAGTTTAATGCAACAAAGCCTTATCGAATTGGAGAGCCAATTGCACATTGTGAAGAGTAACAACATGCTGCAAAAATCCAAATTGATCATAAACTTTGCAACAATGGAGATCTCAAGAGCTTGAGGAGCAAGCTTGAAATTTTATATACATCCATTGTAAATTTAGACGAATTACACTACCAATCTATTCTAGAACATCGAGGCGACCCTTGACCATCAATTTCTTGGAAGAATGAGGAGTTTTAGGTCGTGGTTGCAAGAGAAAGAGGAGTTTTCCCTTAGTTGTGGTTGTCAACCGTGACTAATAGAGTCAGCCGCTTCACCCACAACTAGGGTTTGAGGCTATTTTCCTTCCATTTTAGTAGTTGGATTTCCATTCTAGTTATGCAAATAGGTTAATATAGCTTAGATTAATCTCCATTTACACATTTGCACGGTTAATTAGCAATATTAGAGGTAACTTTACCTTTTTTTTATCATATTTTCTATATTTCAAGAATCTTCTTAGATTAGCTCTATTTCATGCTTTTCTTACAAATTACATGGTAGAATAGCTAGATTTACTTGTTTTCAATTATGCTTTGTAATAATTCAAATTGTGAGCATATTTACATATCTTTATGTTTTATTTCAAGATTAGCCATACCTCTTGTAATTTCTTGATAAAAGCCTCATCATGAGAGGCCCCATATGTGCTAAATTATGCTTTGTTGTTTCATGAATGCAGGTTACAAGATCTTGTAGGCTTCAAGGTATCATCAATATTAATTTCCTCTTGTAAAATAGAGAAGAAGGAATCCTTATAATCCCTTAAGCAGTTTGATGGAGATATGAAGACTAATTGAAACACATCTTCCCCCATTTTGGGATTATTTGCTTATTGTAACAATTGTATCAACCTTTTGGTATCCCTAAGAGGGATAAATTTGTAACAAAATTCATTTTATTAATAAGAGAGCTTCCCTTTGGTATTTCCTTCTTTTGTCAAATGTATGATTAGATTACATGTTTTCTTTATTTCTATTGCAATATCCATGGATGTGTGGCATTCATAACCTTATACAGTGGTGATCACAATGAAAATCTACAAAATTCACTATCATTTACTAATATTCCTCTATTTTTGTGTTGCAGGTCTTAGTCGCACTTGAAAGTCATGGTGCACAGTGTCAGTTATTCTTAACACCCACAACTAGCATCTCAGTTGTGCTTAACAACCATGACTAGCAAAAATCAAAAGAGAAAGATAGTAGACAACTTGTCTCTTCATCAGATGAGGGATTCCAGGTAATTTTACCTTCTCTGTGATTTCCATGCTTCTATGTTTTTCTTTTCAGTAGGCTAATTAAATCATCTAGCCAAAATTTAGAAGGAAAATCATGATAATTGCCTTATATGCTGGTAGTTGTGGCTGACAACAACAACTAGCACTGTTAGTTGCCTATGACTAAGATTTTAGTTGTTTTTTACCTATGGTACAGAACAACAACTAGCATTTATACTATGTGTTAGGGTTTGCATGCTTGGTGCATGTCTAAAGGTAATTTTTCCATATAATTTTGTATTTATATCTTATGGAAATATCATGTAATTTTGTATCTTCTCTAAAATTAAAACTTCAATTTCCTAGGCATGTAGGAACAATCATGGATGCTCTATGATGCATTTCTTGTTTTATGTAAAATTTAAAATAAACCCCACACACCATGTTACATTTAAACATTAGTGAGTTAGAATTCATACCCAACCACTAATAGAGACCAACAACGGTGGGTTTCATCTCCATCCATTGGCTCAAATCCTACGAACCCTATTTTTGGCCAATACCATATCCAAGAACCGATGTAGCTTGGAAAATTTGCATGTACTTCTCTTTGGAGGGTATAATGTTGACCAAGTGAGACTAGGTGAGGATTGGTAGGACATGTGCTCCCTAATCAGGTATGGGCCTCATCTCCATACTTTGGTGGGTTTACATGATCGGACTTTCATTATCGATTGTCAAGCCATGAGCATATAGGTGAAAACCCTTAAACTATACAAGTATATCATCAACAAAAATACAAGCACAATGAGAGATAGTTTATGATTCAACAAACCAAAAACTCACAAAAAAGTTTAGGGCTCACAAAGAATATTTAAAAGAGATAAACATCCTTTTTACTTTGTTTTACCTAAAATTTACAAAAGAGATAATTCACATTATGGTCAGCACATGGAGATGCCAACATCGACACACAACTGAGAAGGAGACTGAAGTTCCAAGAGACACACAAAATAACATGTTGAAATCTTGACCACAGGATCCTCCTGAATGATGTTTGGTGAGTATAAAAGGTGACAATTTGATGCATGGGGATTCTATTTAGAATATCATAGTCATAGGATGTAACATACACTCCTCGCATGATAGAGTTGAGGATGGACCAAGGTCCCCATCATCCCATGGTAGACAAAAAAGAAATCCACCCAATCAGGGGCAGGAAGAAAGGGATGCATTAGAACGTAGACCCTTAAAAAATTCAAACCCTAGTGGACCTATAAAGTTCATGATCGATCTAGTCATGCTTTGAGCCAATGGCACACTGCCTAATGAGCCCTGGAAGACTAGGCAACTTGAAATACTAGAGCAAGTTTTAAGGCGACTAGGTTGTAAGACCTATACTGATCACTCTTGCTTTGAGAGTTCATGTAGTGAGAGCACGCATAGACATACCATTGGGCCAGGATAATGATCAAAGTGCTCCTGCAACATGCATACCCCATCCACATAGGCAAGCACAGATAATAGACTACAACACAACACGAATATCGTCTACATAGACAAGGGTAAGAGTATTACGGATAAGTCTATTAGGTCTCACACTAATAAATCCCCTCTAATAGAGCTAAAAAATCAGAGGCCTCACACTACCAATCTCATAGATCAATCTCAAAGGTTGGCTTCAGAACAGAGGTAGTGTATCTTCCAAGACCAATTGGAAGATGTGCATGTAGAGCACGAGCACCTCAAGAATAAGGATACTCAATGTCAAAGGTTTTTGAGGTAATGTTTGTATGAGCAGCGCATGCACGAGCAATGCATATTAGATAAAAAGGAGCATGGGTAGAGAGAGGATAGGTTAGTTCAGGCTAATATTCCTCCTCAAAGTTAATATAGGGAGCGCGATCGAAGACGTGTTGCATCATAGCTAAAAATGTGCCCTGAGAAAGTTGAAAATCATACTCATTGTACAACCTATAACACGCAACAATACCACGTGCTAGAATAACCTAGGTGTACCTAGTACATAGAGTTAGAAGGAGATGAGCAAGAGAAGCAGTACCCTGAGATCTCCTTAGTAGATGTGGAGGATGAACCCAATCCTCCACCTTCACCCAAAAAGAATCTACCTCTAGTAGCTTCATAGAGACCTCTTAGGGAAGAGGAGATTCTATCCTCGCAAGCATACAAAGCCTTAGCAAAAAATGTGAGAGCTATTGAGAAACAAGGTACAACTTATCAAAAGCCTACCTTGAATAAAATTCATAATGCACCCTTGTGCTCTTCAGTTCCTAGCCCAGCGTATCTCGATCATTTTGAGATGCCCAAGCTAGATAAATTTCAAGGCAATGAATATGCATAGGAGCACATCACAATATTTATGAACATGTGCTTCCAAATACAAAGTAACGATGCCTTGTTGCTCAAAACCTTCATAATGACCCTTTTAGACCCTACCCTAGAATGGTTCAACCAATTGAAGAGGCACAAAATTACCATATTCTAACAGCTAGAAAATGCCTTTATTGAATTCTTTTTTTTTGGCATCATGAAAAGACCAATTTAACTGACTTGGTAGATCTAAAGCAGTATGATAATGTGCTAGTCATATATTTTGATAACAAATGGAGAAATTTGATGGCTAAGCTCCCATTTTCCATTTCTACTACTAAATTAACTCGAATATTCACCAAGAGTTATGCAAAACACATCTCGCTGTTATTGCAATTGCGATAATATCAAACATTTTAGGAGGCCTTGGCTCAAGCCAAGGTTATAGAGGATATCAAGTTGCAATAAGGTGACTTGAAACTCCAGACTAAAAAGGAGTGGTATAATAAAAATACAAATAACCAACACCCATAGGCCAAACATGTACATGTAAATTAGGTGGTGTTGAATCAAAAAAAGAGGAATAAGGGTCAACAACGTCAGAACTATTAGGCTTAGACTCCCCCTACGTAGTTCAATCAGTACAACAACAAGAAGCAAGGTAAGAATAAAGAGTAGAATCCTCCTCACTAGTTTACACCACTGTTGGAGACAATGACATCAATATTCAAGCAATTGTGCAAGGAAAACACCATAAATTTGTTCGAATTCAAATTAATCGATCCTAATAAACCTAAATTGAAAGGATTTAGGGAAGATAAATTTTTTTTTTTCCACAGGAAAAAAAGGCATGACATTAAAGGATGACATAGTTTCAAATATTTGGTACAAAAAAATATTGATAGGAACACATTGATTATTGATAATCCTCAGGCTTGAGATAATTAAAACATGGGGATATTAAAAAATCCCCTACCAAACCATGATTCTCTAAGGAATAATATCAGACAAGTGAATCAAGTGTGGATTGAACCACCCACACAAGGATTTATCAGTATGGTGAATATTGGCACCAGGAATAGTAGGTATAGTCAACTAGATCCTTCTCCTGCTCTAGTTAGAATTCAAGCTGCACCCCCTCAAATGCTAGCACAAAATAACTTGCCAGGCCCACCAACTAGACCGATGGTGACCATAAGGAATAGGCTTATTCAAAGCCTAAAGATAGCCTCAGAAATGTTATCAATTTATGAGATAATCTAGCAGTATCCTAGGCACAGGGAGGCACTAATGGATATTTTGAGATCCATAGAAGTGCAGTCCCAAGATCTAGAAGCACTCACAAATGTTGTAGGACATGTGCTATAGTTTCAAGAGCCTGTGATTCAATTTTATGATCACAAAATTAAAATAGTATCTATTGCTATAGCAGACCCATTGCTTCATAGTATTGCATGTGTAAACCACACACCCTTCAAGTGGGTGTTGATTGACACAGGATATTCGATCAATATTATTACCATAAAGACCTTGGCACATTTAGAATTACCTAAATCACATATTGTTCCTTTGACTTTCACACTACAAGAATTTAATGATGCATTATGCTCGATGGTGGGTACTATAATTCTTCCTATCCATGTAGGATTGAAGACCATCTCGATGATGTATCATGTACTTGAAGGTGCGATGCAATAAAAAATTCTCTTAGGTAGGCCTTGGATAAGAGATATGCAATGTGTACCCTCAGTATTACATCAATGCATCAAATATGTGCATGAGGGATAAGTGCACGTGGTTCCTTCTGATGAGGAACCATTCAAGTATGTTAACCAAGTAGATTTGCTATGAGATTTTACTCTCCCATCAACACATTTGGATGTAATACCTGCATCACCCATCAGGAATCTAAAGGGAAAATAAAAAGAAGTGTGCATCGATACTTCAACATCAGTCCCACGACCATCTGCACATACAACAACTACTTCTACAAATACCATAACATAGAAGATACTTAATAATGATCAGAATATAAAGGTAGTAGTGGATGAAAAAGAGTCAAAAGAAATCCCCAATGTAGTAAATGTCAAGGTCTCAAATCCCATGGGTGAGGGAAACTCATATAAAGAATTTAAGAAGGTACCTGAGCCTACCTCACCTGCATATTCAGCTAGTTCATTTGCACCATATGTGAAAATTTATTTGGTTAATCTTGGATTAGCAGAATGCCTAGTGTAGAATGCGACTTTCATGCCATTCATCGAAACTACACAGGATATGAGCAGACCTCAAGCCCATCACTTTTTTGTAGGAACGATGGTACCACTAGGGGTGCCACCCAATTAAATCAACTTCATCTATGGAGTCCTAGATCAACTTGCAGATTGTACGCCTATATACGAATATGATGAATAACTTATAGTGAATGTTCATTATCTATCTAACCCAGAGTTTACCCTTTGATATTTTGAGTGTTACCATTTTCATGGTTACAGTATGGGGTTATTTGAACAAGGATGCCAAACTCCATATGAACCATGATATTAGTTGCCAACTGATCGGTTCAGATTGGGCTATGGTATAAGAGGTTAGGATGAGCTTTTAGCCATATAATTATATTACCTGAACCTAACCATGGGGGTGGATGATTTCGATTGGAGCCCATACCATCCTAACCCTTCATATTCTCAAAGAGGTAACTAGTCAGTGAATATGGTTGCCATAGAACCACCTCTAAGCTATCATGACAACATCTTGGTGGAGGCTATTATGGATGGTATACCAAAAATTGATTGGCCTATCAAGAACCACATATATATATATATATATATATATCGATAACACTAGCATTGAAACCCAAAATCTTGGTATAATAGTAGAGCCTGAATCAGAAGACACTTGTGAGGAAGGATATTTAGAATCCATTCCAAAAATTGAGGGACCAGAAGAAATTATAGTAAATATGATGATGACCATTTCTCAAAAGATGAGGAATACGAATATGAGACTGATTTGGATTACTTAGTTTAGACACCTAAAACACGCCATGTTTAGGAGACTACTCATATGAGTACCTCTACAGGCCATATGACTAATATTGAACCTTTTCAGGAGCCAGTAGTGTTCCTAACCACTCACTAGGGGTATTTCTAACTAGTTCAGACACAACCTCTATTGACCAAAGTGGCTTCCATCGATGATCACTATCACCAAGAGCAGCCACAACTAGATGTTATTGTGGATAGCAACTAGCACTAAAATAAATTTAGCCGTAAATGCAGACCCGAATCACGCATGTTAACTAAAATTGAATTGGATTCGAGAGACTTTGAGCATGAATCTCCCAAAATTGCTCCTAACTACCACTCCCATGCAAGTCTGGAATTAGGTCTTTCCCCCTAACAACTAGTTTTATGAAAATTTCGATATTGGCTTCTCCAAGATGCCAATATGTAGAATTTGGGAGGCCTACATATGCATCCTCCCATAAATAAGAAAGGATCACCAATTTTATGTATGGAAGCCTTATTTGAGTGAGAATCAAGTTGACAACACTTGACGAGAGTCGAAGTACTGCCCATTTGTAGATTATCGAGCCTACGACCAACCATTAAGCTTATGAAGTACTGAGAAGCATACATCATAAATTACACTAATTTGATGTGAATCCCCATTATTTTCATCTCCAATCCATCTCTATACTTGAAGGTGACCCTTTAACATCAATTTGGATAACGAATTAAGTTTCACAACCCTTGGTTTTTAAGGCAAGAGATCACAGTTAACGACCACTGTCATCAAAAGTGACCTACATGCACGACTACTTTGAGTGATAATGGCTAGGGTTTGAGTCACTATTTCTTCAATTTTAGCAAATATTTCCTATTATTTCTACTTTTTCAGCTTATATTAGAGTAGATCTATCTTTTCCATTGTATTTGTATGGTGATTTTCTAGTTATTCATGCATCTTTACTTATCTTTGCATATTTCCATGCTTTATTGTAAGTTTTCTAATATTGCATGTGAATATTTGAAAGGAGCCTCATCATGAGAGGCATCATATGCTACTAATAATTCTATATTGTTTATTAAATGCAGATCATAGGTTCTTGAAAAATTCAAATCATCTTTGGCGTAAAATCCCTCCAAGCAAGCAAGAATAAGGCATCTATAAGCCCTTGAGAAAGTTTATGTCGAATCTAAGAAGCCTACGGATTACACCATTCCAACTTAGGGGCTTTTCATATTTGTAATCATTGTATCATTCATTTGGTATCCCTAAGAGGGACCTATTTGTAATCAAATTTCAGTATGAATTAAAAAGAAGAGATATCATGTTTTATAAATTCATTATCTTTTGTGATTTCATGGTTTTATGGTTGATATAATGATGTGAATAGCTCAGGTGTATGATTTTTAGGATCGTACAGATGATGATCATGGTGGGACTCAAACCCATAATCTAAAGCAAAATATTCTTAGAAGTTAAAAGCACCCTTGGTGGAGGAAATACCTAAGGAAGTTCCAACAATAGCAATAGTGGAAATTCCAAGTCCCATAGAGGAGGAATATTTCCAAGAGATAGTATAGGAGGTACCTCAACCTACATTGCCTGCAAAATCATCAATGTCATCTGCACTGCAGGTGATAATTTACCTAGCTAATAAAGGACTAGGTGAATATCTTGTACAGAATGTTACTTTCACTCCAATTATCGAGTCTACATAAGACATGGGGCAATCAAGAGTCCCAAACTTGCCAATAGGGATAGTGGTACCATTGGGTATACCCCCTATCCATACCAATTTCATTTATGTTGGGTTGGATTATGCCCATAATTATTTAGACATTGAAGAGAATGAGGATGAACCATTCACCATGAATTGTCATTACTTGTACAATCTTGAGTTTGCTCTAAGATACTTTAAATGCAACCATTGGCATGGCTATGGTTTGGGTCTATATGAGCAAGGGTGACGAAACCCAATTGAGCCATGATATTAGTTACCTAATGATATATCTAGCCTACGATATTATATTCGAGGCTACGATGACTCATTGGTTGCATCCCTAGATAGATTGACCTTAGGGTTCGGGGAAGATATCGAATGGAATCATTATCAACTGAACATAAGCTACTTGAGTGACAAATGGGTGGCTATGGTCAATATAGGACCACCCAATGAGTATCATCCAAATTTCTCTCTCAAAGCAAACCCATTAGGAATCATCCTATGGTAGGACGAACCAGGCCATGGTTATGAGTGAGAAGGAAATGAGTACATCATAAGTGAGTCTGAGGATGAAACTGGATTGGCCCATCATGGGCCTCCATATCTATGTTACCTCATAGAGTAAATTAATATAGAGAGTAAATACATCATAGATGAGAGTGACTATGAGTCAGAAGATGTGATTGAGATGGCCTACCTTGGGCCTCGATATTTATGTCACCTCATAGAGCCAGTAGACATAAATAATGAGTGCTTCATATACAAAAAAGACTATGGAGTATGAGATTGAATTGGCCTACCTTGGACACTAGAATTTAGGTCATTGCTCAGTTCCAGAAGGCAAGAATGAGGGATTATTCATAGATGATAGTTATTATGAAGATAAAACTAAGAGGGCCTAACTTGGACCTCACTATTTTCATCATCACAATGAACCATTCGACATAGATGGGATGTATCATTGAGTATATCCTTGCCCTCACATCATGGTAAGATCAAAAAATTTAGATGTGATCCATCGTATAGTATTTCCTGATCCTCCTACATTTACAAAGATGCTTCAACCAAATGATCCCATCTGCCTGTCTGTCCATAGATCAGATCTTGAGATCCCCATACTCCTAGAGCCTCATCTTGGGTATGGAAGGTAAAACAACTATATAAATTTGCACCCACATAGTCTTGGAGGTTTCATCCCATCCATCAACATGATCTCCATTGATTTGACCACTCCACTTCACAACCCAACCGATCCCTCTAAACTATTGTGTCTTAACTTAGACACTATTAATTGGGATCATGTTGATTCACCCATAGAGCCTAAATATTTCTTCCCCAATGAAGAGATGCTACAACTATTTCATTTTGCATTAGGTTGCACACATGATGTTTATCACACTAATTTCAACCATGATTCAGTTGAACTTTTAAACCTAGTAGATGACGTCCACTTGATCCCCACTCCTTACTAGCTTGAATATGGGTCGTGCATGTTAATAGAAGAAAATTTTGAAGTGGACATCAACGATTATCCTTATGATCCAAAGAAATTTAAGTTCAGAGAAATCTTATCTCTAGAGGAACAAGCCATCATCATACCTTTGTTGAAAGAGATACCTAATATCTTTGCTTGGACCTACAAAGATATGTTAGGTATAGATCTGAAATTGGTTATCCATAACCTTTCGATAAATCTTGCAAAGAAACTAGTCAAGTAGAAGCTTGGGAATATGCTTCTGATCATCACCTTGATGGTAAAGAATGAACTACAAAATCTATTGGATGTAGTCTTTATTATACCCATAGATTATCTAAAATGGGTATCAAACATGGTACCTGTAGGAAAACCTAATGGAAGGATCCGTATTTGCATGGATTTTAGAGATCTCAATAAGGTAACACCAAAATATTCATTCTTGTTGCCCAACATAGATGCTCTTGTAGATGCAATTGTGTGTCATGATATGCTCTCCCTCATGGATGGTTTTTTATTTACAATCAGATTTGTATTAAACTCAATGACCAACACAAAACAGCATTAACCACTCTATGGGGGATATTTTATTACAAAGTAATGCCATTCGACATTAAAAATACTGGTGTTGCATATCAGTGGACCATGACATTATATTGACTATATGCATTAGATCTTAGAATATTATATTGATGACTTACTGGCCAAGTCATTGTTGCATGAAGAGCACATCGAGATCCTAAGAAAAGTCTTTGAGCACCTGATAGAGCATAACATTAGGTTGAATCCTAAGAAATGCATCTTTGGCGTAACTTCTGGAAAACTCTTGGGATTTATTATTTCTAAACGAGGAATTGAATTCAACCCAAAAAAGGTAAAGGCTATCCTAGAAATGGCCCTTCCCACTAACATCAAAGAGTTGAGAATCCTACAGGGCAAAGTAGTGTCCATAAAGCATTTCATCACACAACTATTAGAAAAATGTCAACCCATGAATCGACTGCTACATAAGCGGGTTCCATTCCATTGGGATGAATAATATCAGTAAGCCTTTGCTGAGATCAAGGAATACCTGGAAACGTCATCAGTATTAGCCCTACCAAGGCTAGATGTGTTATTTATGCTTTATATATCGGCTACCAATTTTGCTTTGGGCACCATGTTGACTCAAAAGAATGTGCAAGACAAAGAACAAGGGATATATTACATCAACTGCACCTTGGTGAGTTATGAGCTAGGGTATGTATACTTAAAAAAGCTATGCTTAGCAGTGGTCTTTGCGACCAAGAAGTTGCACCACTACATGCTAAGCTATACATCATATGTGATATCAAAACAAAATCCTTTGCAGTATATGATGAGCAAGACATATCATAATACACGTACTACAAAGTGGATCATGCTACTGACAAAATTTTATTTGGAATTCATAAGCCATAATTCTATCAAGGGATAAGTCATAGCTGATCAACTAGCAGAGGGGCCCCTTCAGGATAATAAACCTCTCATCATAAAACTTCTTGATGATGCAGTATTTGTATTATTGGAAGCACCTAAATTCGAAGAACCTGATAATAAAACTGACATGACTTTGTTCTTCGATGGTTCAAAGTGTGAGAAAGGGGGTGGTGTAGGGATTGTGTTTGTCACACCGTAAGGTGCTCCAATGCCTTTGTCATTTAAGCTAGACTTCCCTTGCACAAATAACAACGTTGAATATAAGGCCCTAATTTTGGGTCTCCAAACAACAATCACTATGAATATTAAAAGGCTAAATATCTTTGGTGACTCCCTTCTCATCGTTAACCAAGTTAAGGGATTATTTAAATGCAAGTTTCCAGTCCTAAAAGCTTAAAAATATCTTGTTGATACTTATTTAGCCAAACTAGAATGGTATGATATCGAGGCAACCACTCACAATTCCAAAAGGTTTGCAGAAACTATGGCATATTTGGGATTCTTAATCCCTCAGAATCCATCAACTAATTTCACTACCATTCATGTTAATACGCTCTCGTAATCAGCGATGTAGTGTTAGGCTTTTGACACAAAGAATCATTCAACATGATTCACATGGAAACAAATCATGAGTGGTTCTACAAAGCTATAGACTTTCTAAAGAAGGCATCATGGGGGTCTTTGATCTGACAGGGTCCTACGTGCATATTGAATCACATGGAGAAAAATTCATCTTGTCTGTCGAGGTTGTAGCTTATCAGTATTGGCTAAGCCAATTATAATATTTCCTTAAGCTTGGAATCATCCCGTAGGGATTTTTGCAAGCCATAAAATAATAATTAAAAAAAAAGCGACAAAATATGTCTTGCTAGGAGATATATTATATCGTCGAAGCTATGATGGAATCCTCCTTCATTGTCTTGAGCCCCAAGAATTAGCTTGGGTGATTTCACAGGTGCATGATGGTACATGTGGTGGCCATTTCAGTGGCATGACCATCATCAAGCGCATCCTTCGAATGGGTTATTATTGGCCCACCATGGAAAATGATTGTTGTGAGTATGTTAGGAAGTGCGTTAAGTGTCAGCATCATGTGAATCTAATGCACCTACCATCACAGGCCTTACAACCCATTCAAGTGGCTTGGCCATTTTATTAGTGGGGTTTCGATCTAATTGGAAATATCTCTCCCCCATATTTGGGTCAACACATGTTTATCTTAATGGCCACTAAGTACTTCACAAAATGGGTGGAAGCGGTCCCCTTAATGTCAATGACAGGACCATGAATTATGGGGTTCATACTTCACAATATCATCAGTCGCTCTAGGATCCCATTCAAAATAATTTTTGATAATGGTCCTTCATTTAAAAACAAAAATATGTGGGCTTTAACGTCCAAATATAACATTAAATAAATTTTTATGACGTCATATTATCCACAATAAAATGGGCAAGCAGAAGTCTCAAACAAAACAATCATATCCATATTAAAGAAGATGATAAAAAAAATCATAAGGATTGGCATCTGCAATTACCTCTTATATTATAGGCTTAAAAAACTAGCATACGAACGCCCACTGGGCAAACATCGTTTTCACTTGTATATGGCACTGAGGCCATTATGCCCTTGGAGTTAGAAATTCCAACATTGTGCATCATATTGAAAGAGTTTATCGATGATGACACTAGGTGACAAGCTCACCTTGATCAATTGATCCTTATTGATGAAAATAGAATCAATGCTCTTGAGCATCTTCACATTTACCAAGATCATCTAACATGAGCTTATAACAATAAATTCCACCTGAGAGACTTTAAGGTTGGGGATCTCGTGCTCAAAATAGAGCCAATAGAATTCAAACGTATCGCGGCACCTGCGAGACAAATTTATGACCAACTAGATAGGTCCTTATATCATCTTAGAGAATATTGGACCTATGACATATTGCCTAACATCATTATAAGGTGTTGAAGAGCCTAAGCCTCTCAACATTCTTCATTTGAAGGTGTTTTACACATAAAAATCAAAATCCAAAAACAATACATACAAAAAACAATTCAAAAACATTCAAAATAATCAAAAATTCAAAAACATTTGAAAAATATAAAATTCCAAACAAATTAAAAAACATCAAAATCAAAAATCTCCAAAGGCATCATAAGCCCTTTGGTCAAATTCACAAAAGGCCCCAAAGGCATCATAAGCCCTTTGGTCAACTCACAAAAGCTCCAAAGGTACACTAAGCCCTTTGGTCAACTCACAAAAAGCTCCAAAAGTATCATAAGCCCTTTGGTCAACTCATAAAAGGCTCCAAAGGTATTTAAGCCCTTTGGTCACAAACAAAACACAAAAATTCAAAAACATTGCAAAACGCAAAAAAATAAAAGCATTTAAAAATATTAAAATACAAAAACATTTGCATTTGCATTCATGTAATTGCATTGCATTAGGCATAGTGCATCCATTGCATTCGCATTAGAATAGGTTGTGTTTGTGATCATACAAATGACACCACGTTTGTATCTAAATCATGCATCTATTCATCATCATCCATAACCCATGCGAGTAACTGTGTTTTTCAACACAACCTCTTCTTGTTTCTATAAGGAATATACTAGGGTTTTTCGATCATTCAGCCATACCTAGTGATCTTCTCAGATTTTGTAGAAGGACATATTTGCTTTTGTAGATGAGGTCTAGTTTTGATAGCACCTGGCATATATCAAAATCCCATCACTAATAAAAACACTAAAATCCTAGTTGGAATAAGGCAAATATGAGCACTACAAAGTGGTACTAGGTATCCTAAGTGAAAGGTTTTTACTTGCTCATCTTGTGATGCGCATGGTCTAGAGTGTTGATCATTGAAAAAAGGACAAGCTCCCCCTACCCAAGGAATCCCTTGCTTTCATAAAAATGAGAAAAATCCCGAAACAAAGCAAAATCAAAGGCAAAATAAATAGTGATTATCATCACTACACAAATCCCTTGCTCAAAATAAAATAAAATTCAAAATAAACAGTGATTTTCATCACTAAGCATGAGCAAGTATCCCAATAAAACAAAAGAAAATAAGGGGGTGAAGAGCTTGAATCCCTGGAATGGTCACTACTTGAAACCATAGAGTGATCCCCAATACAACAATGGGTTGAATGAATCCCACCTGGCATTGGGGTAGTTCTAAGTAATTTGTAAAAAGAGCTAGCTTTAGGTGTCTTGTATCGCCTAATGGTCTAATCCAACTAAGTCCAACATAGGATCATGATGAGCATTTGGTGATCCCCAATACAACAATGGGCTGAATGAATCCCACCTGGCATTGGGGTAGGCTTATGTTTCATCTAATATATTCATTTGCACACACAGGGATAATGAATATCTTGGTCTTCATAACAAAAACTTTCATCTTTCAGAAGTCTTGTATGGTCATTATACAACTTTTGATTAATCAACTAGGGTGTTTGAGTCTCATGGAAAACCTCAAAAATCCCCTCATAGCAACAAATAATTTCATCAATCAAATCATCAACTTTCTTTAGGAGGTTTTGTTCATTAAAGGGTATTCATGAAATAGGATAGATACCAGATAAATATCAACAATGATATTTAGATGGCCATTGACTATTTTATACATATCTTTTAAATTGCAGAAGCTTATAAAGAAAGCACATACATATCATATCATCTCATCTCACATATGGATGCTTAAATGATTATTTCTTATGATGAGAATTATCACTTACATTCATAATTTTTATACATTCTGTGGTGTCATCCCTTAGTTTGTAAACACATATTAAATTCATTTCTTATGTTTTAAAGTGATTAAAGCATACATGTTCATTTGCATTAGTTCATTCCTCATATAATTAATGCATTACATTATGCATCATACATCATTCATACCACGTAAATTAAATGCATAAACAATTAAAATAAATTAAACATGCATTTAAAAAAAGCAGTGCATCCATATATATAACCATCATCATAATGCATCCATACATGTAGATCATAGCATCATCTAGCTAGTACATATCATCAATACATTGCATCCATATGACATAAGCAAAACATCACATAAGCATTGCATACATTTGCATCACATAAAAATAAAAATAATAAAATGATACACATAATGAACCATAATCAAATTGGAATATCATATATATATGTGTGTGTGTGTGTGTGTGTGTGTCAAATAAGTACATAGAGGTACAAAATTACCCGTAGGCTACAATAGTGTAGGTCCTCAGACCTTACACTCAAAAATGATACAAAGCCATCATGGCTATCAGACTGGGCCTGCACCCCCAGGCTCACCTCCACCCTTGGCTCCATCCCTATGAGTCTATTTGGAGCTAGTCCCTATGGTCCTCTTAGAGCATGCACCTACCCTCTGGTTGGGCCTCACTGATGACTACCCTGACTCACTTTGCCTCATACACTATGAGCCCCCTATTGTAGACCTCTCTCGAGGAGTATCACCTAACCTCCTAATATAGAGCCACAAAGAGGTAATATACCCAACATATACCACTATATGAGCCTCATACTCCTCTAGTAGACCCTATAGGCATCTAGTCTCTACCCCTGGATCCAAACCTACTAGCCCCTGAGCAGCTGGAGTAATGGGTACAACCTATCCTTGTGCAACATCTCTCTCTGCAGTAAGTTTCTCTATCCTGAGCTACACTGAGTCAACCTATGCCTGGAGGGTGGACCTCTCCTCCTCAAAACCCCTCCATCTAGTTTGGCCTACTAAAATTTGGGCCTACGATGTGCTAACCTGAGTCTGGAGTGTAGCAATAGAGGTGTCTCATTGCAAGATCTATAGACGAGCCATCTGAAGCTCAACCTCAATGTGGTGTAGCTAAATCTGGAGGGGGACTCCTAATCCTATGGAGCAACATCCTCCTCCTCCTTGGGAAAGGACCACTTCTTCACTGCTTGCTCCTCTTCATATTAACCCCACTTCTTGATCCGGGTCCACACATGGTGCCCCTTTGGATCCTCTACAACTACCTCATCCTCATAATACCCTAGACTATCACCACCTTGCCATAGCCACATCACCCACCACTAAGTGTATTACTTTGTAGTACCGGCATCCACTATATCTAACATCGATTGTAGGAGGATCTACCTCCTTAGATATTGCTATGACCTAAGGAACTAGGAGATCCCTCTCTACCTAAATCCACCTATAGAGAACTGGAACCAATGGGATGTCTTGCTTGGATCTTGAACTGCCTAGTCACCCAAGAGAAGTGGAAGAACTCCCTCACCCCTACCTTGTGATCGATGACCCATCGATCACACCTCATTTATGCCATATAATGGTCTACCTCCTCCCAAGTAGGGTAATCCACATAGGGCCTCCAAATGATATCTTGTACCTATAGACCAGTCAGGGATGTTGTATAATGTGCATAGTCTCCTGCATGGCATCGACTTCATCGCTCCTCTATCACCTATGACCATCTAGACCCATAGCACTATACATTGTCATCTATCCTAGTGATCTCCTAGGGTAACCCTACTAGGTGGTCTACTCTAATATACTCCCAACCCTAGATCTAGAGGAGCAAGTTGCATGCGATCGAAGCTCGACCCTATTACTGGATCCTATACAACTCATCATAGAGTTGTGCTAACAAGGTGCTACCCCAAGCCATAATGATAGGCTCCTCCTAGTCTAACAGATCTTGTACCATGGCTAAGAGGTTCTAGGGGAACCTCGCTCCTGAAGTATCCATAAGGAGCACATTATAGATAACGTGCATGAGGATAGCTTGGTAGGTCGAGAAGCTATGGGTCCGATACCAATGAGCAATAGGAAATCCTCCATGGTGAATGTCTAGCAATGCTGCCTGTGCCCGAGCATTGAAGACTCTATAAAAAATTATCGATCTATGATTGGTTGGGGATGAAGTGATGGCCTGTCCATCAAAAGGAATCCTGAAGATCCTATAGACATCCTCAAGAGTAATCATCATCTCGCCGATCGGGAGATGAAAGGTGTTGGTCCGACAGTCCCATCTGTGGGCCAACGCTATGAGGTACGCTTGATCTGACATAATAGTCAGAAATCTAACAATGTACATGAGACCCCGTGCACTAAACCAACCCTAGTCTATATCGGTCATGAGTAACAGTAGATTTACCAGCAAATCAAACTCTCGAGCCTATGAAGACAAGGCCTAAAAGTGTAAAATAAATACCTAATTAAATGCACTTAAACTAAAAAATACAATCAAAATTCAAAATATGGTGTAACAATAACCCTAATAAAGCAAGGCTACAAACACAATGATAAAATACACCATGACATGCAAAAAAAATAAAATTTACACTTGAAAAATCTAAAAAAATTAATTAAATTCATCAAAAATAAAAAAAAATCAATTAAATTCATCAAAAATAAAAAAATCAAATAATTTTGCTAAGGTTTCTCAGTAGTTCAAGCCGATAGTGGCCGCGACAATGGTCGCTAATGCTAATAGCGTCTAACTGCCAATGGTCAAAAATTTGACCGTTGGAATTCAAACCAGTCGTTTTCAGTAATAGCAACCCCTATTTGATATTTTTGGGGCCACCCTTAGCAACAACGATCATGAGACGACACACCAACGATGCCCACCCTCACCCAAAAATCCAAAAAAATTGACAAAAACCAAAAAATAAAGAGAACCCACCTAAACTACCCTAATTTTAAACCTATCTACGAGTGTGGTTCGTTACCAATGGGTTTAATGTGGTTCATATACCAATTTCTTAACTTGGTTTATTTTACCAGTTAAATAACAAGTTAGGATTTGGAGAAATACCTGTGAAGTTTTGGCTCCTCCACCTGTGGATGCCTCACCCTCCTCTACCATGGTGTTTGGTAATCACGCAATGTCTCGGGTCACTATTTCTCTCATCTCAGAGCTCAAATTACAAAATGACAGCTGACAAATAATGAAAGTCAAAACCCTAATTTTCTTATTATATTTTTCAGTTTTGTCATGGTCGTTGTCAGTGTCAGTGACCCACACTTTCTAGTTGCTGACGTTGACAGTGACCATGAAATTGCAAATGTAGGCCACTTCTACTGATAGTGGCTAGCAAAAAATAATAAAAACATCAAATTTCTCACCATGAGGAGTCTCAAAATGGATAATTAAGCATATCTATCGATCCAGAATAATAAAAAATTGCACAATAACCATAAAAATCACATAAAGCAAAAATTCAAAACAATATAAATTTCAAAATAACAAAAAAATCAAATAACATTAAAATTTCAAATGCACCTCATACCCAGTTATTTACCCTATACACTTGGTGGTTGCAGTGACTTGCGCTCCATGCAATCCGACAAGATGAGTAAATTACCATAAGGCCATTTGGGACAAATTATTCATCGTTGAAATGCAATGCTTCACTTCAATCCCGAAGAAGGCCATAGAGATCGGACTACCCCATAGGAATGAGGTGTTCATTTCATCTCTTCCATGATATTTTTAGTAGATCATCGAGTAATTCAACACAAGCTAAATTGAATTGATATCATCTTGATCCCCTAAGAAGGCCATTGCGGTCAGACTACTCCATGGGATAGAGATGTACAATTACTATTAATGGTTGAAATCACACTTGAACTAGGACCTACCATAGAATCATCTTAAAATTATCCAAATCAATCATCTTGGTCAAGCAACTCATCACTTTATTCATTGTCCTTCCCTCATCGACTCGTCGCTTGAGGGGGTAGTCATAATATCAACAATCATAATCAAAATCAACAAAGGATCACTTGATCATGTCAAATTGCGTTCATCCTACGAATCATTCCTAACAACTATCATAAGCTTACCCTTTACTGGGGAAAAAAGCAAATATGATAGTTAATCTTGTAGCTCTCCTCCTATCGGACCTATTGTAGCACTGATGCTACCCGATCATCGTTGGACTTGCAAAAGATTTTGCAAATTTAAGCCTTCCATCCCATTGGAAGTAATGATTCTAAGATGCGTGCCTTTATCATGATTGGGGCATCTAATATTGATCAGATCAATGATCATCACACACCCTACAATATAGCCCTAGGTGGTCTATTTTTTCTTAGCACTGTGTTTCCCACAATGCATCACAAAAAGGGGCATCTATAGACACCTAAAATACGTCATGTTTAGGAGACTACTCATATGGGTACCTCTGCAGGCCATATGACTGATCTTGGACCTTTCTAGGAGCTAAAAATGGTCCTAACCACTCACTAGGGGTAGTTATAACCAGTTCAGGCACAATCGCTATTGACCAGAGTGGCTTTCATCAACGATCGCTATCATTGAGAGCGGCCATGACTAGCCACTATTGTGGATAATGGCTAGCACTAAAATAAATTTGGTCATAAATGTGGGCTCGAATCATGCATGTTAACTGAACTTGCATTGGATTCGAGTGGTTTTGGGCATGAATCTCCTAGAATTCCTCCTAACTACCACTCCCATGCAAGTTTGGAACTGGGCCTTCCTCCCCTAATGACCAGTTTCATGTAGATCTAGATCTTGGCTTCTCCAAGAAGCCAAGATCTAGAATTTGGGAGGCCTACATATGCACCCTCCTAGAAACAAGTAAGGATCCCAGATTTTATGTAGTGAAGCCCTATCCGAGTGAGCAGCGAGTTGACAACCCTTGAGGAGAGTCGAAGTGCTACCCATTTTGTAGATTATTGAGCCTGCAACCAACCATTGAGCTTCCAAAGGACTGAGAAACACACATCGTAAATTCACACTAATCTGATGCGAATCCCCATGATTTTCACTACCAATCCATCCTTGGACATGAAGGCAACCCTTGAACATCAATTCGGATGAGGAATTGAGTGTCACAACCCCTAGTTTTTGAGGTAAAATATCACAATTAGTGACTATTGTCATCGACAACGGCTTACAGGCATGGCCACTCTAAGCAACAGTGGCTATGGTTTGAGTCACCATTTCTTCAGTTTTAGTATAGATTTCTTATTACTTCTACTTTGTCAACTTATATTAGAGTAGATCTATCTTTTCCATTGCATTTGTATGGTGATTTCCTAGTTATTCATGCATCTTTGCTTATCTTTGACATTCTCATGCTTTATTGTAAGCTTTATCATATTACATGTGAATCTTCAAAAGAAGCCTCATCATGAGAGGCCTCATATGCTACTAATCATTCTATGTTGTTTCTTGAACGCAGATCATAGGTTCTTGACAAATTCAAAGTATCTTTGGCATCAAATCCCTCCAAGCAAGTGAGAAGAAGGTATCTATAAGCCCTTGAGCAAGTTCATGTTGAATCTAAGAAGCTTGTGGATTACACCATCCCTACTTAGGGGCTTTTCATATTTGTAATCATTGTATCAATCATTTGGTATCCCTAAGAGGGACCTATTTGTAATCAGATTTTAGTATGAATTAATAAGAAGAGATCTCATGTTTTGTTAATTCATTGTATTTCGTGCTTTCATGATTTTATGCTTGATATAATGATGCAAATAGCTCAGGTGTATGCTTTCTAGGATTGTACACTTAGGCCCTCAACATTAATGCCATATGTTATCCCATGTAGATATAGAAGAATTATACTGCATAGTCTTCTCGACACCTCGAATCCTGATCTGATCGATAAAATTGAACGAAATCTATCACATGGTCTTCCCCAAGCCTTCAACTAGAAAGAAAGAGTTTCCACTAGATGATCCAATTGTCCCACTTGTTCCTAGAGAGGATCCAGTTATCCCCATATCTCCTAATCCACATATAGAGTGTGGGGATCAATCTAGAAGTGTAGAGTCCATGTCATGTGAACCTGCAGATTTCATTCATTCCATTAGCATGATCTCCATCGACATGACCACTCCAATCTGTAATCCATTTGACCCTTAGAAATCTTTGTACCTTAATATTGAGGCCATTGATTTGTATTACACCAATTCACCTTTAGATCCAGAAGATTTCTTCCCTAATGAAGAAATGTTACAACCATTCCATTTTGCACTAGGTTGTGCATATGATGTTTATCACATTGAGGGTAATTTCAATTCAGTGGAACCTATAAACCCAACGGATGACATCCATTTTATCCCTACACCTCACTAGCTTAAGGAGGTGTCACACATGTCAATAGAGGAAACCTTCAAAGTGGATATCAGTGAAGATCCCACGAATCTAAGGAAGGTTAAAATTGAAGAGAGCGTATCTCCTAAGGAGCGTGCCACCCTCATTTGTCTATTAAAAGAGAAACCTTATCTCTTTGCTTGGACTTAAAATGATATGTTGGGTATAGATCCAAAATTGGTTACTCATAACCTTTCATTGGACCCCAACAAGAAACCTGTAAAGAAAAAAATCAAGAAGATGCATCCAACCATTGCTTTGATGGTTAAATACGAGTTACAAAAACTATTGAATGTAGAATTCATAATTTCCATCTACTATCCGAAATGGGTATCAAACATGGTACCTATAGGAAAACCTAATGGAAGGATCCATATTTGTACGAATTTTAGAAACCTCAATAAGGCAACACCAAAGGATTCATTCTTGTTGCCTAACATAGATGCTCTGGTAGACGCGACTATAGGTCACAAGATGCTCTCCCTAATGGGTGGTTTTTCTAGTTACAATCAAATTTGTATTAAACCTGAAGACTAGCATAAAACTGTGTTCATAATACCATGGGGAACATTTTGCTATAAAGTTATGCCATTCGGTCTTAAGAATGTTGGTACCACATACCAATAGGAAATGACATATATCTTTCATGACTACATGCATAAGATCCTAGAGGATTTTATCACTAAGTTATTGGTGAAGTCATTGTTGCATTTAGAGCATGTTGAGGTTTGTAAAAAAGTCTTCGATCACCTCATAGAGCACAATGTCATATTGAATCCTAAGAAATGTATATTTGGCATAACATCAAGAAAGCTCTTGGGATTCATCATGTCTAAATGAGGGATCAAATTTGACCCAAAAAAGATAAAGGCCATTCTAGAAATACGTCCTCCAACTAATATCAAGGAATTAAGAAGCCTACAAGGCAAAGTAACATCCACAAAGTGATTTATCACATAATTATCAGATAAATGTTGATCCATGAATCGACTGCTACACAAGGGAGTCTCATTTAATTGGGATGAGTACTATCAACAAGCCTTTTCTAATATCAAGCAATATCTAGAAACACTTCCAATTTTATCTCCACCTTGACCAGAGGTGTCATTCCTATTATATATATGCCACCAATTTTGCATTGGGAACCATATTAGCCCAAAAGAACATGCAAGGCAAAGAACACGTAATATATTATATCAGTCAAACTCTAGTCAGCAACGAGCTATGATACACATATGTGGAAAAACTATTCTTAGTAGTGTTCTTTGCGACGAAGAAATTGTGCAACTACATGTTAAGCCATACAACATAAATAGCATAAAAAAATCCTTTGCAGTACATGATGAGCAAAACGTATCATAATACGTGTACTACGAAGTGGATCATTCTATTTACGACACTCGATCTAGAATTCATAAGTCAAAATTCCATCAAGGGATAAGTCATAGCATATCAACTGGTAGAGGCTCCTCTTCAGAATCATATACCTCTTGTCATAGATCTTCCCAATGATGCAATCTTTGCATTATCAAATTCGTTGGAACCCGATGAACCAGATAATCAAGCATATATATCTTTGTTCTTTTATGGTTCCAAATGTGAGCAAGGGTGTGGTGTGGGAATTATGTTCTTCACACAAAAAGGTGCTCCAATGTTCTTGTTGTTTAAGCTCAATTTTTCCTATACCAATAATAATGCTTAATACAAGGCCCTAATCTTGGGTCTCCAAACAACGGTCACCATGAGGATCAAAAAGCTAAATATCTTTGATGACTCCTTGCTTATTTTAAATAAAGTTAAGGGGATCTATCAGTGTAGATGTCATGTTTTAAAGGCATATAAAGATCTTGTGGATACATATCTAGCCCAACTAGAATGGTATGACATCAAGGCAATCCCTCGAATATCCAATAGATTTGCAAACACCATGGCATATTTGGGATCCTTAATCCCTTAGAATCTATCTATTGAATTCACTACCATTCAAGTGAAAATGCTATCACAATCTACGATGCAGTACGAGGCTTGTGATAATCAAGAATCAGTCTACATGATTCAAATAGAGCCAACTCATGAATGGTTCTACAAAGCCATAGAATTTTTGAAAAAGGTACCTTAGGGATCATTGCTATCGTATGGTCCTAAAGAGAATGGTACTCCTATTCTCCATAAGGTAGTTTCCCAATCCGCTTTTCTACAAATCAAACTACAGTAGGAACATGTCGTTTAGTCAGTGGAAGCTATTGCTTATCAGGATTGGATGTCACAAATACGTGATTTCCTTAAGCTTAATATAATCTCATAGGTATTATTGCGTGATGCAAAATGAGAATTCAAATAAAAATCAACTAAGTATATCTTGCTAGGATACATTTTTTATCATCGAAGCTATGATGGAATTATCCTTCATTGCCTTGAGCCCTAAGAATCAAATTGGCACACAAGCTCATGACAGTATATATGGTGGTCATTTTAGCGGCATGGCCATTGCAAAGTGCATTCTTTGAATGAGTTATTATTGGCCCACTATGGATAAGGATTGCATAGCATATGTTAAGAAATGCATCAAATTTCAGCATCATGCTAATCTTACGTACTTGCCATCGCAGGCCTTACAGCCCATTCAAGCAGTTTGGCCATTTTCTTAGTGGGGATTCAATCTGATTGGTAAGATCTCTCCCCCATCATCAAGCTGACATACATTTATTATAATGCCGAATTATTACTTTACAAAATAGGTGGAATAAATCCCTTTAACAATGACAACTGGAGCGTGTATTATGGATTTCATACTTCACAATATCATATTTTATTTTAGAATACCATCCAAGATCATATTGGATAATGGAACGATATTAAAAAATAAAACTGTAAGGTATTTGAATTCTAAGTATAATATACAACACATTTTTGTGACTCCATACTATCTGTAAGCAAATGGGTAAGTTGAAGCTTCTAACAAGATAGTGGTAGCTATATTGAAAAATATTGTTCAAGAGAACCACAAATATTGGTATATTCAGCTACCCCTTGCATTATGGGCTTACAGGACTAGTATATGGACACCCATGGGGGAAACACCATTTTCATTAGTATATGTTGCTAAGGCCATTATGCCCTTAGATTTGAAATTGCCAACCTTGCACGTCACATTGAAAGAGTTCATCGATGATGACACTGCACGACAGACTCGACTCTACCAATTGACGCTTCTTTATGAACGTCATGTGAATGCCAATGAGCATATTTGCATTTATGAGGAACACCTAAAATTATATTATAACAATAAAGCACATCTGAGAGACTTTAAAGTTGTAGATCTTATACTAAAATAAAACCAACATAACTCAAACATGTCGTTGCACTTGCAAGATAAATTTACAGCTAACTGGTTAGGTCCTTACATCATCTCAGATAAGATAGGACCTAGAACATATTTCCTAACATCGCTTGAAGGTGTTGAAGAGCCAGAGACTCTCAAAATTATTCATATTAAGGCATTCCACACATAAAAATAAAAAAAGTAAAAACATTCAAATAAATCATAAAATTTCAAAAACATTTGAAAATTTGCATAAAATTTCAAAAACATTGCAAAACATCATAGATTTCAAAAATATTTACATAATGCATTTCATTTTGCACATGCATTCATTTAATTGTGTTGCATTATGCATGTCTATCCATTGCACTTGCATTAGGATAGGTTGTGTTTACAATATTACAAATGACACCACGTTTGTATGCCAATCATGCATCTTTCAAAATCATCATTCATCCATCACCCTTGTGAGTAATTGTGTTTCTCAACACAACCCCTCCTATTGCTATAAGGAATATACTAGGATTTTTTCATCAGTCAACCATACCTAGTGATATTCTCATATTTTGTAGAAAGTTATCTTTGCTTTTGGAGATGAGGTCTAGTTTTGATAGCACCTAGCATATGTCAAAATACCATCACTAAATTAACACATTAACAATCCTAATCAGGAAAAGGAAATATGAACACTACAAAGTGGTCCTAGTCATCTTAAGTGAAAGGTTTTACTTGCTCATATTGTGATGCGCATGGTCTAGAGTGTTGATCATTGGCAAAAGGACAAGCTTCCCCTTACCTAAGAAATCCCTTGCTTACATCAAAATGAGCAAAATTTCAAAATCAAAACAAATCCCTTGATCAAAACAAAAGAAATAATAAAATGCAAAATAAACAGTAATTTTCATCACTAAGCATGAGCAATTATCCCAATAAAAGTGAAGAAAATAAGGGGGTGAAGAGCTTGAATCACTGGAATGTTCGCTACTCAAAACCATAGAGTGATCTCCAATACAACAATGGGTTGAATGAACCTTGCCTGGCATTGGGGTAGTTCTAAGCAATTTACAAATGAGCTAGTTAAAGGTGGCATGTATTACCTAGTGGTCTAGTCTAACTGCATTCCAACTTAGGATCATGGTGAACATTTGGTGATCCTCATTACAAAAATCGGCTAAATAAATCCTGTCTGGAAATGAGGTAGTCTTATGTCTCATCTAATATATTCAGTTGCACACATAGGGATAATGAATATCTCGGTCTCCATAACAAACATTTTTATCTTTCAAAAGTCTAGTATGGTCATTATATAACTTTTGTAAAATCAACTAGGGTGTTTGAATCTCATGGAAAACCTCAAAAATACCTTATAACATCAAATCATAAATCAATCAATCATCAATTTTCCTTATGATATTTTTTTTATTAAGGGATGGTCATGAAATAGGATAGATATCGGATGGATATAAACAATGATATTCAAATGGCCACTCACTATTTTTGTACATATCTTATAATTCACAGAAAATCATAAGGGAAAACCATACATCTTAGATCATTGTATCTTACATTTGGATTCTTAAATGATTAATTCTTATGTTAAGAGTTACCATTTTCATTCATGATTTTTATACATTCTATGGTGTCATCCATAATATTTTAAACACATATTGCATTAATTCCTTATGTTTTAAGTGATTAAAGCATACAGGTTCATTTACATTAGATCACCATCATATAAATAATGCATTACATACATTGCATTTACCATACATAACAATAAAATTAGATATATACAATTAAATCAAATTAAACATGCGTTTAACATCCCACATTTGCATCCATATATGCATACATAAGTAGTCCATCTACACATCTAGATAACATCATCTAATCTACATCATCTAGCTAGTACATGTCATCAGTACATTACATCATATAATAATAATCAAATCATATCAAAATTGCATCCATATGCATCTCTTAAACATAAAAACTATAAAATGATACACATAAGGAAGCATAATAAAATGTCATATCATATATATAATGTGTTTCAGAATGTATACCATAATACACCAAAATGTTCATAGGCTACAATAGTGAAGGTCATCTAACCTTACACTCAAAAATGGTATAGTATCATCAAGATATGATCATGAGTAGCTTGCACCACCTGAATCACCTCCACCCTTTCTGCCCTCTTTATGAGGCCGCCTAGAGCTGGTGCATGTGGATCTCTCTAATCTACCAACTAATCTATGGCTAGGCTGCACTTATGACTACCCTAACTTACTCTGCCTACTCCATTGGGAGCCTCCTGTTGTGGAATGCTCTCTAGAGGTACCACCCAATAGCCTAATTTGATCCTATAGAGCTAAAATACACCCAACATCTATTTACATATGCACAGTAGCATCCTCTAGGAGTCCCTACAGGCATTTGATCTCTACATCACCACCTAACCCTGTTGGTCCCTAAGCAGCTAGAAAAAGTGTTGTAGCCTATGAGGAAGAAGGAATCATGCTAGCCACTCTAAGTGCATCTCACTCTGTAGTCTTAAGGTCTAGTTGTTCCAGGTGAAGATCCTACTGACCGATTATCTTCTCAATATTAGTGGTTGTCGAGTCAACCTGCATCCGGAGGGTAGTTCTCTCCTCCTCATAACTCCACCACTAAGTCTACCCTGCTATAAGTTGTACCTATAATGATGCCACTTGAGCCTGCAGGGTTGCTACGAGGTATCTCTTTCCAAGATCTGTGTTCAAGCCATATGTAACTCTGACTGCAAGCTATGAACCTAGGTCTAAATTTATGACACCTCATCGTCATGCTCCTCCTCACCCCCTCATCATCTCAGGATCCCTCCTTTGCTACAACGGCATGGCCCCACTCCCCATCTATTTGCTGGAAAACTTGTCGCCCCCCTAGATCCTCAATAACTACCTTGGTAGCCTCCCAATCCCTAGACCTCCCTAGGGAACCATCGCCCTGCTATAGCCTAGTCATCCTCCATGCATCATAATCTAGAGTAGTGCTAGTGTCTGCCAATCTCGAATCCTAGAATGCATCATCCTTGTCTCCCAAAGGGGTCACCTAGGGACATGCAAGCTGAGTCTCACATTAAGGTGGTGGTAGCTGATGGGCTCCTCGAGAATATCCTGGTGCATCCAAAACTATTAAAGGATGTGAGATAAGTGAAATAACTCTTGCACCCCAAGCTTGTGTTTGATGACACAACGATCATGTTTGGTCTGCCTTGGATAGCGGTCTACCTCATCCCATGTGGGGTAATCTAGGTAAGGGTACCAGATAATATGGCATGCTCGTAGTTCTATGAGTCTCTCCATATAGTACTACAAGTCTTCTGCATGAGACCTATTCCTATATATCTCAGCCTCTTTAGGCTAGAAAGATTTGTAGAATTGATAAGTGTTTGCTATTATGGCAATTTGTCGAGTCAACACTCAAGGAGGCTTTATCCTGATATATTCCCAAGCCCTAATTTATAGTAGTAGGCTACACCCAAATCTTGCTCATCCCCACAATGTTATGTGGTAAAGCTCATCATATAGCTATGCAAGGAGAGCACTCCCCCATGATAGTATCATGGCTACACCATGGTGCTCACTAGTAAATCTTACACTCTATCTAGGAGGTTCCAGGGGAACCTCACTCTTGAAGTATACAACAACACAACATTCACGATGATGTGCATAAGCATGGTTTGCTATCGTGTAAATAACTACATCATGTACCAGTGCTCAATAGGCACCCCACCATGCTCTGTATCTGCTAGCGCCTCATCACTTATGGTACCAAATATCTGTTGGAAAATGGTAGTCTTCGCCCTGGTCGACGAAGAAGTGATGGCTTCTCCATCAATAGGGATGCAAAATATGTGGTACATATCCTCAAGCATGACCATCATATTCCCATTTGGAAGATGAAAGGTGTTAGTCCATGCATACCAATGATAGGCTAAGGTGGTTATGTAGGCCTGGTTAGCCTGGATAGAAGGTAGTCATAATAAATAGCTGAGACCCACAATCCTGAACCAATCTAAATTGACCTAGACCAGCTCAAGCAGGATCTCGCGAGGCAAATTGGACTTTCGTGCCCTCGCAGTCAAAGTCTAAGAGAAGCGATAATATAAATAAGCAAAATTTAAAAAAAAAACAAAAAAATGCACTTCAAAAGTATAAAAAAATTTTAAAAACGTCATAATGTAAAAAACAATAATTCAAAAAATGCATGCAAAATGTCCAAAAAATTCAAACAAGCACTTGAAAAAATAAAAAAAATCAATTAAATAAAGCCAAAAAACAAGAAAATTAAAAAAATTAAAAAGTTGGCTAAAGTTTCTTAGCCACAGTTGTCACTCGTGGCTAGCATTAATGGTCAATTTTCTGACCGTTGGTGTTTTAACTCTGGCAGCTGACAACCGTGGCCTCCAATTGGTCAATTGGGAGTTGCGGCTGCCACCTATGGCTACGAGAATGACCTCATTTAAGGTTAATTCCCATCCAAAGCAACCAATAAAAATTAAAAACCCACCCACTAATCTAACCTAGACCAATCCTAACTAGGGTGAGGTTCATTACCAGTAGGTTTAGTGAAGTTCAATTAAACACATTAATTAATAAGATTCATTTTACATTGGGTAAATTTGCACAAGAGAGATTGTGATGCTACCTTAGAAGCACCGAATTCACCACTATTGGACACCTCTGGTTGGTCTACCATTAGGGTTTTGCTTGATTTTTCAGTAGCATTCTGGATCAGATATGTTCTCTCACCTCTCAGATCGCTCACTATCACAATTACAAGATGGAAATAATGAAAAGAAAAAACCCTAAAATTTATTTTATATTTCTAACTTGGCCCTTATCCATGGGTGTCAGACACGGTCACATATTAGGATTTCATCGACCACGGGTGTCAAACGTGGCTAAGAAAAATTTCAAAACTAGCTGTGACTGACAACCACAGCTAGAAGGCAACAATAAATGCTCTTAAAATTTCACCATGAGGAGCCTTAAAATGCAAAATTAAAAATATTCAATGGTCCAAAAACATAAAAAAATTGCTAGATAACCAAAATATCATATAAATTAAAATTCAAATGTGTCTCGTATTCAGTTTTTTACCTTATACACTTGGCGGTTGCAGTGATTTGCGCTCCATGCAATCCGATAAGATGAGGAAACTACCATAAGGCCATTTAGGATAAATTAATCATCATTTAATTGAAATGTCTTCACTCCAATCCTGAAGAAGGTCATGGTGGCCAAACTACCCCATGGGAATGAGATATTCATTTCCTTTTTTTATGATATTTTCAGCAGATCATCGAACAAAGTGATTCAACACAAGCCTAATTGGAATTGTTACCGTCTCGATTCCATAAGAAGGCCATTATGGACGGACTGCTCCATAGGATAGAGATATATGATTATTCTTAATGATTGAAATTGTTAGAATTTTCCAAGAGTAGAACTACAAAGCATTAAAATATTTAAAGGAACAAAATAGAACTGATTGATTTATTCCATGGATCAACTTTGTATAAATAGCAAAGTTGATCATTGAGAGTCGTTGGATTACAATAACTCCTCAAATCTAATCTAGACTATGCTAAGAGTTCACCTCAATCATGGAGGATTGGAAACTCAAGTATGTCTATCCTAGTAGAACTTAAGAGAATAATTACTTATTCTAACACCCCCCTTAAGTGATATTAGGGGTGTATGATACAAATGAGTCATGACAACAAGGCCTGATGACGTACTCTTTTACAATATGTAGATGGTAAAATAGGAAAAACCATTTGTCAATAAAATCAAGATAGAGGTATGTCTTTGGATGACGAAGATTGTCCTCATGAAAAAAATATTCTAACACCTCCCCTTAAGTGATACTAGGGGTGTATGATACAAATGAGTCTCGAAAATAGGGCCTAATGAGGTACTCATTTACAATATATAGATGGTGAAAAAACCTCTTGGAAAAAAACCATCTGTCAGTAAAATAAAGATAGATGTATGTCTTCGGATGGCAAAGATTGTCCTCGTGAAAAAATAATGAGTCCCGAAAACTTGTCTTGATGAGGTACTCATGAACAATTTATACTTTAGGAGAGATGATAAAAAAACCACATGGGAAAAAGCCATCCTCCAAAGAATACAATAGTAATAGGAAAGGAGAAGTGAAAGACCTATGTTGTTTTAATGTAGTTGTTTTACTCCAAGTTTATCTCTTAACTAAATGTAACGCAGAGAAGGAAATGACTTGGTGAAGATGTCTACTATTTTATTTTCAGTGGGAATATAGTCCAAGTATATTTCCCTTCTTTGAATATGCTACAAAATGAAGTGCATATGAATTTCAATGTGCTCGGTGCGCTTATACTCAAATGGATTGCATGCAATATGAATTATGCTCTAATTGTCACACAAAAGAGTAATAAGTTTATCATGTGAAAAAACAAATTCTCTTAGTATCTTATGAAGCCAAAGAGCTTCTTGACTTACCCTTATTTTGCCTCTATAGGTGTTCCATTCCTTTAGGTAGTTATAACTGAGATGACCAAACCTTTCATGCCAAATTTTATTTTCAAGATATCCATGTGCAACAAAATAGGAGGCCCCTTTTGGATTTTTGAATCCTTTGAAGTGAAATAGGCAAGTTTTGTGATCAATATATACTTTGGCTATGAGAGAGTTTGAGTCTTGAAAGTCTCTTATCTCAACTCCTGTTGGTGAGAAGAGAATCTGATTTCCCCTTTTGCAAGAAGTACTTAAATTGACTCTAGACTAAGAGGTGTAGATTTGTTGCAATCTTTGGAAGGCATAGAGTATATTTTTGTTGACACTATGAAATGAATATGTCATATTTTTTTTGATTTGGAGTAAAGGATGAGATCACCAACTTCGATGGTACATTTTAGAACTTAAGGAGACCTTGATAGAGAATGACTCATGCGATGTCACTCCGATGAGTAGCTCAAGTCAACAACATAGAAAAAAGTATGGTAATTTTTTATGTTCTCTCCTTGAAATGTAGAGTTTAATCAAAAAAAAAAAAAACAAAGGAAAAAAGGAAGGGGTCCAATTTTCCTACAGCTCTAGGAGCTCGTTTGAGGCCATATAGAGACTTCCTTAGCCTATAAACAAGGGAGGAGTCTTGAGTGAAACTAGTAGGTTATTCCATGAATATCTCTTCCTTTAAGTCCCCATGTAAGAAATCACTTTTTACATCCATTTGAATTTTTCTTTAGTGGATGATACTAAGGCTTTTGAGGAAGAGGAAGAGATCTCATGCTTTACAAGTTTGATTTCTTCTCTATTTAGCCTATCACAAAATTACTCTAAGGAGGGCATTTTAAAACTTGCACCAAGAGCATATTTTGTAGATAAAACAATGGTTGCAAAAATTTGAAACACACCATTTAATTTAGAAATAATTAGATAGATGCATTCTTCTTCCATTTTATTCTTACCACTGCCTTTGTATTGAGTGAGGACTTCTTTAAATTTGGTGAGAAAGTCAACAATATTATTGAAGTCTTGAGGAGATAATGATATTAATTCTTCCTCTAGCTGCAGTGACCTTATTTGATCTACTTTTACAAATAGGTTCTTTAGTTTTTGCCAAATTTCATATGGAGTTTTACAATCTGTAATGTGAAACTATAAGCTTTCATTTATATTGATGCTTATAATACCCATTGTTTCATACATCTTCCCTTTATGAACAAAAATTTCATATTCTTTTTCAAATTCAGGTTGCTTCTCTTCTAGCAAGTGTGTGAGCCCTTTTTGAGAAATGAGATTTAATATTTTAGGTTTCCATGTATGATAGTTGTGAGGGGTAAGTGGATCAATTGTATTCATTGTATTTATTTTTCCAAAGAAAATTGAAGTGAACCAATAATTCCCCCTTTTAAATTCAATTATATTATTTAGAGAATGCAATGGATTTTATAAATAAGGAAATAAAAGCCTTTAAGAAATACCAAGATCCTCAAATTACCCACCCTAATGAGAGGGAAACTATAAGTAAATGAGGATTTTTGATAAAGCTAAATAGGCCAATTGTATAATGCCAAACCTATATATCTTTTCTTCTCAATTACTCACCCTTATGTGAGGGAAACTATAAGTAAAGAGGAGAATTGATACTTGGAACATAGGCTTTTAATAATCCAGATCTTAATATCGAATTCGTAATAACCCGCCCTTACGTGAGGGAAACTATAAGTTATTAGAATTCCAATACTAGGAAGATAGGTGATTAATACGTTTTTAATGATCTTGTTAAGGTTATTAAAAATTTTATTAAGTAACAATATTGAAGGATTAAAAATATAACTTAAAAGAAATATCCTATTAATTAAAAAAGGAATATTTTCTTAATAAAAGGATCCTTTGAAGTTGCTCCTCAATATTTAACTTAACTAGTAATTATATCAAAACAAAAGTAATTAGATTTTAATATTAATTCTATTAAAGAACATAGTAATAGGAATAAGATCAAAATACAAATTATAGAGGCAATGACCAAAACAACAACAAACCCCCCGTATGAAGCTTTTAGAATAGGTGCTAAATATTACCTAAAAACCCCCCCAAAAAAATAATTTTTATTAAATTACAATTTTATCCTTTTGATTTCTTATAGTGGCCAAGGAAAGGCACTAAAATAAAAGGATATAATAATTTTTAGAGGGTTACACATTTATACAATGAACATAAGTATTATGCTCACTCGAGAAAAAAATTGAAACCCTAAGATTTTAAACTTAAAGTAAATACGACATTATTTAGTAAGAATTTTAGAAAAGAGATGTCATGAGAGAAGAGGTAGCGAGGTAAGATTTTAAAGTCTTTTACGAACTTCACTGTACCAAGGAATTATTAGCTCAAAACCATAAAAAAATATTAAAATTTATACCTGATTTAATGAGAGACTTTAGAAGAGACGTCAAGGGGCAATGAGGAAGATTTGAAAACCTTTAAAGGCTTCAAACTTGTAGGGGTTTGGATCACACAGAAGATTTTAGGGAAGTGCACCACAATCCTAGTTGTTGCCGAAGATGATAAGGAGGCACACCACAATACCATTTGTTGTTGAAGTCTTCAGATTTGTGTGCACATAGAAGACGTCAGGGATGGTGCTATGTAGGGAGGCTCTCAGAAATACGTTAGTAATTGCACCACTTGTTGTCAAAGATATCAGGGTTTGGCACACATGGAAGACATCAGGGATGGCGCTATGTAGAGAGGCTCCCAGAAAGATGTCAGCGAATGCACCACCAGCTTTGAAAGCGCAACGAAGGTTGCAAAAGACCTTAGTGAAGGCACCACACCATATACTATCAATCCTAATGCTCTATATTGAAGAACCAATATGCAAACATAGGTAAATAAAAGTAGTTTGAGTATTTGTAGAGTAGAATAATATTTTAATTGAATATATATAAAAATAATTGAAACTCCTCTCTTAAGCACCGTGGGACAAAAAATAGGAGAAGCTTCGAGATAACTTGAGATGGAAAATGTAATCTTTCGATCATTGAGATTTAACTAGGAAATGCCCATTGAGAAGATGAAAGTCTCATACGTTGCGCGCCATATAAAATCATTGGCAAAGATGCCACGTCTTATAAACAATTAATGGACTCTGGTGTTTTTTTTTAAATAACCAAATATCACTTAATTTGGATGCAAGAAACATTGCATTTATTTGTTAAAGATTTCATGAAGTTAAAATATTTTCCAACATAAAAAAATCCAACGATTTAATTGATCACCAAATATGATATGCCTTTCAAACTTTATCTCCACTATAGAACGAAATGTAGTGATGGCTAAAAAGGAGCTAAAGTAAGCATGCATTCATGGATTAACATTGCGAGTGGTAGCTATAAGGAGCCAAGCAAGCAAGAGTTCATTAGAAGAGAGTAGAACAAATAGGCATAAGAGAAGAACAATAAAATATGGAAGTCAATTATAAATTTCAAAATCTATATATTTTGCAGTGTAAGAGTAGCAATTATTATTTTTTTGAGAAAATAATTTGAGGAGAATATTTTCATAATGGTAGAATAAATCTAGACAAACTATTTAGATATTACCATAAACAAATTTCTCTAAAAAAAATTGCATATATAAAATGAGCAATCTACAATAGATATAAAAACCTCTTTCCCTTTTTTAAAAAACAAAAGATAAGAGATAATGAACCAGTTCGTGAAACTGCCTTCAAGAGAGAATGCCTAGCAAAATCTATCCTACTCTAGTACCATGTTAGAATTTCCCAAGAGTAGAACTACAAAGCATTACAATATTTGAAGGAACAAAATAGAATTGATTGATTTATTCCATGGATCAACTTTGTATAAATAGCAAAGTTTATCATTGAGAGCCATTGGATTACAACTCATCAAATCTGATCTAGACTATACTGAGAGTTCACCTGACTCATGGAGGAGTGGAAACTCAAGTATGTCTATCCTAGTAGATCTTAAGAGAATAATTACTTATTCTAACATAAATCATGACTGTAATAGGCATTGCCATATAACAAAATGCAACAGTCTTAAATCATCCAAATTATTCATCTTGGTCAAGCGACTCATCACTTTATTAATTATCCTTCCCTCATTGATTCATCGCTTTATTAATTGTCCTTCCCTCATCGACTCATTTCTTGAGGGAGTATTCATAATATCAACAATCATAATCAAAATAAACAAAGGATTACTCTATCATTTCAAATTACGTTCATCTTACGAATCATTGTTAACAACTATCATAAGCTTACCCTTCTGTTGGAGCAAAAGCAAATATGCCAATTTAAAGTTTGAATATTTCCACCTATCGAAATAATTGTAGCATTGACACTACCCGATCGCTATTGGACATGTGAAAGCTTTACAAATTTAAGCCTTTCATCCCATTGGAAGCAAATATTCTAAGATGTGTGTCCTTTTGTAGCATTGGGTATCTAATGTTGATCATATCAATGATCATCATTGAACCTACAACATGGCTTTAGGTGGTATATTTTTGCTCAACATTGTGTTTCCCACAATGCATCCCAAAAGGGGTATCTGTAGAAAGCTAAAACATGTCATATTTAGGATACTAATCATACGGGCATCCTTGCAAACCATATGAATGATCTTGGACCTTTCCAAGACAAAGCAGTGGTTTTAACCACTCAATTTAGGCATCTTAGGCCTATTCAACCTTAGTCGTGGATGACATCCGCAACTAAGATATCAACCATGGTTGACACTCACAGCTAGGGTTTTAGTTATGCTTGAGAGTCCCAGCTAGCCCTGTAAGTTGCTTGGCATCTTGAGTCGAGTCAAATTGGTTGTTACAACTACATTTGCAACCAATTCGAGTAGTTTTGAGCGAAGAATGTTTTGGATTCTTCCTCCCAACTGCTCCAACCTATCATTTCTTGAGCTTGGCTTCTCAAGAAAGCTAGGATGAGGATTTGGATAGGCTATAAGACACCTCCAAATTGGGGAGAGGTCTAGAGGGGAGTTTCAAATTTAATGCAACGAATCCTTGTCAAATTGGAGAGCAAATTGCACCTTGTGAAGAGTAACAAGATGCTTCCAAAATCCAATTTGATCATCAACTTTGCAATAATGGAGATATCAAGAGCTTGAGGAGCAAGCTTGAAATTCAACACACATCCATTGAAAAATTAGATGAATTACACTAACAATATGTTCTAGAACATCGAGGTGACCCTTGACCATCAATTTCTTGGAAGAATTAGGAGTTTCAGGTCCTTATGGCAAGAGAAAGAGGATTTTTCCCTCATCCATGGATATAAGCCACGACTAATAGAGCCAACCATTTCAAGCACCCATGGCTAGGGTTTGAGGTTATTTTTCTTCCATTTTAGCAGTAGGATTTCCATTCTAGTTATGCAAATAGGTTAATATAGTTCAAATTAATCTCCATTTAGACATTTGCATGATTAATTAGCAATATTAGAGGTAACTTTACCTTCGTTTTGTCATTTTTTCTATATTTCAAGAATCTTCTTAGATTAGCTCTATTTCATGAATTTCTTATGAATTACATGGTAGAATAGCTAGATTTACTTATTTTTAGTTATGCTTTGCAATAATTCAGATATATTATGAGTATATTTACATATCTTTATGTTTTCTTTTAAGATTAGCCATACCTCTTGTAATTTCTTGACAAAAGCCTCATCATGAGAGGCCTCATATGTGCTAAATTATGCTTTGTTGTTTCATGAATGTGGGTTACAGGATCTTGTAGGCTTCAAGGTATCATCAATATTAATTTCCTCTTGACAAATAGAGAAGAAGGCATCCTTATAAGCTCTTAAGCATTTTGATGGAGATATGAAGACCAATTGAAACACATCTTCCCCTATTTTGTGATTATTTGCTTATTGTAACAATTGCATCAACCTTTTTGTATCCCTAAGAGGCATAAATTTGTAACAAGATTCATTTGAGTAATAAAGAGAGATTATTTTTGGTATTTTCTTCTTTTGTCAAATGTATGCTTAGATTACATGTTTTCTTTCTTTATGTTGCAATGTCCATGGATGTGTGGTCTTTGTAGCCTTCTACAATAAGATGAGAAGAGAATAAATTTATTCATTAATAAGGACGAATGAGTAAAGCGTATATCATGAAGAGTATTGAGCAAAGATATTTCTCATGGAAAAACTACTTAAAACGATACCATGGTAAGGGAAGAAATAATATCTTCCTCATGAAATCAACAACTTTGGATTTAAACAAAAGAAGAATAGTTACCCATTGCCTTGTTGGGAAAGGATGGTTATGTGACACTTGAACCCATAAAATTGGGAAGAGCAACTTGAGAGCCAAGTTTAAGATAAAAGTAAACCTTGTAAATAAGAACTTGGTAATTGAGTAAAGCTTATCTTGGATTCAGATTATTATGAAATAGTTTGAAAATGTAAATTTTTACCACATTGATGTCTCTAGTAGGATATGTACTCATGGCTAAGTAATTTAAGATAAATGTATGGGATGTAAAAAATAATATCCTAAGGTATGGATTATACTAAGTGAATCCTTTTATTGGATCCTCTCTAGAGTCTTAGTGACGAATGTTGGCTATAATTACAGCTAAATTCTTGGTCTAACACATCTAGATGGATGTGCAAATAATTTTATGTGAAAATATGCACACAAGTCTTAAAATTAAATTGTAATATGACCTTACCCTGGTAAGCATATTGAACTTAATCATCAGGAGAGATGATTGAGATATTGATACACCCAAAGCTACTAAGGTGTAGATATGACACAAAGCAAGACTTGAAGCAACTGTAGACTGACAGAATTGGTCTAGATAAAATACTAGGTCAGATATTATAACGAGGGACGGTATGGGATGCCATATCTAGGTTGCTATTTGGGTAGTATTGTGGTAAGTCCAATGTTCATTTGACTTTGCTAGTCTAGCCACAACGTTGGTATGGGAAAAATATTTGTGAGTCACAATAGGTATGTGAGATGAAGTCCAAGGTTGTTTTATTGGTATGACACTAACTAACTCCGAGTAAGAGAAGAATTTGTATGTCATGGAGGCATATGTACACTAACCCCTTACATATTTAAAGCTTGAAAAAATTGACTAGTTACGTTGAGGGTTCACATATGCTAAGGGATGGGGAAAAAAAGTGTTCCCATTTAGGTGTTAAGGGCCCTAGAGGATAAAACCTATCATAGATTGACATACATGGCTAGAATAAGAGGAGTGATATTGTGGTGAATCGATTCTACAGAATGGCACCTCTACAAGAATTGATCAATCTCGTCCACTTGGGTAGTTGTCTGCAGTAGTATTGAACTCAAAAGTTGTTTGATATTACTATCCTAATTTAAATAATACTATTAATTTATTGGGTGAACAAATGTTCTATGAACCTGAAAGCACTCTTATGATCAAAACTATTGTTTGAAAACAAAAAAATATTACCTTGAGGAAATGCTTGACTTATTTTTGTGGTACAACCAAGTGAGTAGACTTGGGTTGTTACATATAGTATCAGAGCATAAGATATCCTAAGTTGTAGGACTCTGATAAAAAATTTTGTTGGATAAATTTAATTTAGAAAAATGTTTATGGCACATATGTTGTAAGAAGAAGCTTTCGAGAATTCCACGGAAGGTGGACAAGAGGAAACCATTTTAAGATGAAATTTAAAAGGACCACAACTAGGAAATTGAAGAGAAGGTCCTCACCTCCTTTAAATAATCATGGTAAGGAGGAAATAAATAAAGTACATGTAGTGCAATTGTTGCAAATCATTTTTGTACAACTATAAGATAAAATGGTCCAACTGAAAAACTCACACAACCCAACACAAAATGTTAATAGTCCAACAATGGAAAGTAAAAAGGGACTTAACCAAAGAAAGGGAAACTAAAGCAGGATAAAGGGGATGCCTAGTGAACCCTATAGGAATTAGTCCCAGAAAGGTCCCGAGTGAGTGAGGAGTTGGCCAAGGACCTAAGGAAGAACATGATTCTCAAATTTTAATGGTATAAGCAATGACAATATAGTAGGAATTTTGGGAAATTCACTATTTTGCAACAAAGGATTATTGATAGTCTGATCCTAATACCATAAATTTATGAAGTGGGTTATGGAGCATAGTAAATAAAAAACTAAAGTAGGATATCAAAATTGAGCAACATGGCAAAGAATATCCTAAAAGAACTCATCTGAGACCTGTAGATCAGGAAAAAGCTAGGGAATTTGCACCTCATGATAGGAAATAGCATATCAATAGCAATAGTAGAACCCTTGCAATGATTTTTAAGTATGCAAGATGGTACCACTTTGATAGCTAGTGCCACCTCATGGTTTATCTCCATTGAAAAATCCAGATAAAGCCACCCACAAGATATTTGCAATGACAGGTAATTATTATACTAGATGGACAAGTTTCCATTTTCTTTTGTTTAACGGTGAAAATTTATGGTTTAGAAGCACATTTTGATAAATAGTGTATTTACTGATGGTATATTTCTAGAATTTAGTGAGGAATATGTTTTAAAAACTTAGGTTTTTGGCAATTGGTTAGAGGGTAGAGTTACGGTCAGGGTAGACCTACCAAGTTAACCAATGTTTAATTGCTCTTCACATTTTGTTGACCTAAGGAAAGAAAAACTAACTAGATATTACATGTAGAACTCTATATTTTTTCATGTATAGAAACTTAAAACAAATATTAATAAAGTTATTTTTGTGGGTAGAGGAAGATGGAGGACCTTGTAGCCACAATTAAATTATTTCAAGGGTAGTTGGAACAATCCATATCCATGATGAAATTCTTAATGGAAAAGGTGGAATATCAACAAAAAATAATTGAATTTCTTGTTGAATAAGATTTTGGTAGTAAAAATAAAATAAAGACATCCAAGTTAGAGTAGAGAATTAATAGGACCAAGCCTAGAATCAAACCCAAGGAGTTGGTTAAGTATAAGAGCTACAAAACCAATTTAAAACCTGAAGGTATTCAGGAAGTTAAGAAAGAGAAATTTAGGGCACCTCAGATGGGTTGTTATGTCTATGGAGAGGCACATTATGATAATAAATGCCCTCAAATATTTGATCACAAAGAAGCTCCTAGTGAGCGATCTCTAGTAACCTATGCAAAACCTGAGGTTACAATCCAGGTAGAAGAGGCCATGCCATAGTCTTGAGAGGTGTTAAGTTTCTTTCACCATGGGGATGTCAAGGGTTCAAGGCTAAAAATATAAGAAGTTCAAAGAAAATGGTTTCCTATCCTTTTTGAACAGACATGAATAATTTTGGTGATTGTATTGATTTGCAAATATACATACATATGTATGTATGTGTGAACTATTGTGTAGAGTTGTTTGAGAATTTGTCTTGGTTGTGATTAGACTACTACATAGAGTAGTTTTGTATATACTTTGAGGCTACTGAGTTGAGTAGCTATGTTCATGTTTTGGTTTGTGCATAGATATTTGAAAGAATGCAATATGAAACATCATGTGAATGGAATGTTCAAAAAATTTTAAGTTATTGATTGGTTTGTGTAGACACCAAAATCTAGCCACTTGCAAGTCATCTATACCTTTCTGTTAGCCACATGTCAATCATCCATATTTCCCGCCATTATTTGGCCCAAATCCACACTTTTTCGCCATTATTTGGCCCAATTTCATCTTTCCCGCCATTTTTCATCCCCAAATTTATTTAAATTAATATTTATATATATATTTTAATATATATATTTAAATAATAGTTTAAGTGATTTAATCTGAGCCATCCATCCTTCATTTAATCTCATCCGTCCATCCATCTTAATCCGTTTCACAACCAAGATTTATTCTCTACCCTTGGATCCACTTTAATCTTAGCCACACGTTCAAAGTGTCGTTAAAACCCTAAAGTGTGCCCTAAGAGTAGATTATAAATTGAGTCACTTTGATGGCTCAAACCCTATCTTTTCTACTTCTATCCTGGATCTTTTCTATCTTCTGGACTTCTTCTATCTCCTTTTTTGATCCCCTCTATCTCTCTTCTGCTACCTTTTCGTCGCATCCATCGTCGCTTCCGTCGCTGCTTTCACCGCCATCTCTTCTGCAGCATTCTGCAGAATACCCCATTCTTGTCGCAAGTGCCCGCGAGCATTTACCCCTTTACCAAGTGCCCACGGGCGTTTACCAAGTGCCCACGGGCGTTTACCAAGTGCCTACGGGCGTTTACCCACAGCCATAGACTCAGACCGACATCTGAAACCTTTATCTAGAAGCACACGGGCGTTCAGTGAGTGCACCAGGGTGCCTTCTGTAGTCGATCTGACAGCCACATTACTTCCAGGTGTCGCCTGGTCTAGCCGCGTTAAACAGAAAAAGAGGTATAGATTAGTTTTAAAGCAAGTACTCATATTTTATGTATTAATCTGTTATTGAATTCCTGCATTTCATTTTTCTAGGGTTTTAGATTGTTTTCGAGGGCTCACACAGTGGAGCCCTCTTATTAATTTCTAACTCCTTGATAGTGTTAATGTGTGTAGGTTTTTGACAGCAGATCCGGTTTATTGATGGCAGCTGATTAAGCTGGAGTGGTCCAAGCAAGGGATACAACGAAGCCCACTCACTCCGTTGGGATTGAAGATACATTCTTCGGAAGCGCCACCATTTGTGCCAGCTAGGGTTTCGGAGAACCTTAGCATAACTTGTAACTGTGTATCACGAATAAAGGGTTACAGGCCCAGTTGTATTCAAAAGGAGTTTTTAAACTCCATCGATTAATAGAAATCGTTTGTTTTGTGCAACTATTCTGTACTCTGTCATTGTGAAAAAAAAAAATAATAATAATAATTACAGTTTCGCAAAAATCCCTTTTCCGTTGGGGCAGAAAACGGTCAATCTTTCATATTTTTTTCTGGTTTGTACACCAACCCCTTTTTCGTTGGGGCAGAAAACGGTCAATCTTTCATATTTTTTTCTGGTTCGTACACCAATCCCTTTTCCGTTGGGGCAGAAAACGGTCAATCTTTCATATTTTTTTTGGTTTGTACACCAACCCCTTTTCCGTTGGGGCAGAAAACGGTCAATCTTTCATATTTTTTTCTGGTTCGTACACCAATCCCTTTTCCGTTGGGGCAGAAAACGGTCAATCTTTCATATTTTTTTCTGGTTTGTACACCAACCCCTTTTCCGTTGGGGCAGAAAACGGTCAATCTTTCATATTTTTTTCTGGTTCGTACACCAACCCCTTTTCTGTTGGGACATAAACAGATGGTTTGTACACCAACCCCTTTTCTGTTGGGACATAAACAGATGGTTTGTACACCAACCCCTTTTCCGTTGGGGCAGAAAATGGTCAATATTTCATATTTTTTTTTGGTTCGTACACCAATCCCTTTTCCGTTGGGGCAAAAAATGGTCAATCTTTCATATTTTTTTTCTGGTTTGTACACCAACCCCTTTTTTGTTGGGGCAGAAAACGGTCAATATTTCATATTTTTTTCTGGTTCGTACACCAACCCCTTTTCTATTGGGACATAAACAGATGGTTTGTACACCAACCCCTTTTCTGTTGGGACATAAACAAATGGTTTGTACACCAACCCCTTTTCTGTTGGGACATAAACAGATGGTTTGTAAACAAATCCCTTTTCTGTTGGGACATAAACAGATGGTTTGTACACCAACCCCTTTTCTGTTGGGACATAAACAGATGGTTTGTACACCAACCCCTTTTCTGTTGGGACATAAATAGATGGTTTGTACACCAACCCCTTTTCTGTTGGGACATAAACAGATGGTTTGTAAACAAATCCCTTTTTTGTTGGGACATAAACAGATGGTTTGTACACCAACCCCTTTTCTATTGGGACATAAACAGATGGTTTGTACACCAACCCCTTTTCCGTTGGGGCAAAAAACGGTCAATCTTTCATATTTTTTTTTGGTTCGTACACCAATCCCTTTTCCGTTGGGGCAGAAAATGGTCAATCTTTCATATTTTTTTTTGGTTTGTACACCAACCCCTTTTCCGTTGGGGCAGAAAACGGTCAATCTTTCATATTTTTTTCTGGTTCGTACACCAACCCCTTTTCTGTTGGGACATAAACAGATGGTTTGTACACCAACCCCTTTTTTGTTGGGACATAAACAGATGGTTCATACACCAACCCATTTTTTGTTGGGACATAAACAGATGGTTTGTAAACAAATCCCTTTTCTGTTGGGACATAAATAGATGGTTTGTACACCAACCCCTTTTCTGTTGGGACATAAACAAATGGTTTGTAAACAAAGCCCTTTTCTTTTGGGACATAAATAGATGGTTTGTACACCAACCCCTTTTCTGTTGGGACATAAACAGATGGTTCATACACTAACCCCTTTTTACCGTTGGGGCAAAAGCGGTTCATTATATTCCAAATTTCTTCCAATTGGCTTGTGAGAACCATTCTCACTCGCCAATTGAGGGGGTAAGCTAATAAATCTTAAATATTCTTTTATTTTTTTTGGTCTTCAAAGTTGTGCTTTAATATTGAGAGAGAGTTGCGTCTGATCCAGCTTTTCAGGTGTCTTAAGTTTTTTGTGCTGCATTGTGTCTTCACACAAAGCAACTCAAAAAGGGGCATCTGTAGACACCAAAATCTAGCCACTTGCAAGTCATCTATACCTTCCTGTCAGCCACATGTCAATCATCCATCTTTCCCGCCATTATTTGGCCCAAATCCACACTTTCCCGCCATTATTTGGCCCAATTTCACCTTTCCCGCCATTTTTCATCCCCAAATTTATTTAAATTAATATTTATATATATTTTTTAATATTTTAATATATATATTTAAATAATAGTTTAAGTGATTTAATCTGAGCCGTCCATCCTTCATTTAATCTCATCCGTCCATCCATATTAATACGTTTCACAACCAAGATTTATTCTCTACCCTTGGATCCACTTTAATCTTAGCCACACGTTCAAAGTGTCGTTAAAACCCTAAAGTGTGCCCTAAGAGTAGATTATAAATTGAGTCACTTTGATGGCTCAAACCCTATCTTTTCTACTTCTATCCTGGATCTTTTCTATCTTCTGGACTTCTTCTATCTCCTTTTTTGATCCCCTCTATCTCTCTTCTGCTACCTTTTCATCGCATCCATCGCCGCATCCATCGTCGCTTCCGTCGCTGCTTTCGCCGCCATATCTTCTACAACATTCTGTAGAATCCCCCATTCTTGTCGCAAGTGCCCGCGGGCATTTACCCCTTTACCAAGTGCCCACGGGCGTTTACCAAGTGCCCACAGGCGTTTACCAAGTGCCCGCGGGCATTTACCCACAGCCACAGACTCAGACCGGCATCTGAAACCTTAATCCAGAAGCACGCGGGCATTCAGCGAGTGCACCAGGGCGCCTTCTACAGCCGATCTGACAGCCACATTACTTCCAGGTGTCGCCTGGTCTAGCCGCGTTAAATAGAAAAAGAGGTATAGATTAGTTTTAAAGCAAGTACTCATATTTTATGTATTAATCTGTTATTGAATTCTTGCATTTCGTTTTTCTAGGGTTTTAGATTGTTTTCGAGGGCTCACACAGTGGAGCCCTCTTATTAATTTCTAACTCCTTGATAGTGTTAATGTGTGCAGGTTTTTGACAGCAGATCCGATTTATTGATGGCAGCTGATTAAGTTGGAGTGGTCCAAGCAAGGGATACAACGAAGCCCACTCACTCTGTTGGGATTGAAGATACATTCTTCGGAAGCACCACCATTTGTGCCAGCTAGGGTTTCGGATAACCCTAGCATAACTTGTAACCGTGTATCACAAATAAAGGGTTACAGGCCCAGTTGTATTCAAAAGGAGTTTTTAAACTCCATCGATTAATAGAAATCGTTTTTTTTGTGCAACTATTATGTACTCTGTCATTGTGATTTTATTTCTGTTTGGCGTTGTATTTTTAATCTATAGTTTGAGAATGACTGTGAAAAACTTGATGTATGCTTTATGGATGGATTTTCATTAATAGATGGATGATTGGACACTAAGAAAAACATCCTTGTGTATGTTGAGTTACTAAGTAGAGTAGCTTGTTTTATGATTTTATATGTTTTTGTATAATATGAAGCATCATGTGATTGAATTGTGTAAGTGAAGATTGTAAATGAATATGTATACATGATGTATGAGATGTAAATGAATAGTGTTGCTTGAATGTACCATAATTTATTTTTCTTTACCCTACATAAAACATAGGGACTGTGTTTGTTCTAAGTGGGGGAGTATGTAACAACCCTCCCCACACGACCATTAGTTATGGATTAATTAATGGATTAAACTTACCTTTATCCTTTGGAGCATGGTACTACGGATATCCTTTGTATGTGAAGGATCGAGTCCATGCATTGGATGGATAAGTTGCTCAATGGAAAAAATATGAGTAGGGAAGTGATGATTTGGATCAGGGATACATAAAAAGTCCCATGTTTACACTTTATGTAGGATTGCATGAATGATTACCTATTGTGTACTTATGTTGTTTTGATTTTGAGATATGCTTGTTGGTTTTTGAATGGTGAAATATTATAAAATTTAGGTGGAAATGAAGTGCCAAGTGCATGTAGCCTATCTTTAGCAAGTAATTGAAAGTAAATATTGTTTGCATGCTTGTTATTGAAATTGCAAACAAAGGATAATTACATGCATAAATATAGCAAAAGAAACTTGCATGAAATATATATTGGTATAAATATATTTTTGGCATATTGAATGCTAATAATATTAGCATATGCTGATACAGATAATGATAGAAAGATCATTGAAATGTAAATGATAAGCTCCTTGTCACCCACAAATCAGCAGATCATGTGGAGAAGTGGTGGAGGAGTAATATTTGGAGTAATTAATAATGGTAATGATGATGCTTTGATTCCTACATGTTCTTGTGTACGTTAAGGAGGTAAGTAGTTAAAAATAATAATAACCTTGCATGGCATTGAAAAATAAAGGGAGTGTATTCAAGAGGAATAAATGTTGTGTGAAATTCTATTTGGGGAGGATTCTTATGGGGAAGATAGGAGAATGATTGAAGGATGTAAGGTTTTGAAAAGAAAAAACTATAGAACAAGGTGAAAAACACCACTGGCAAGAGGGTTCGCATCAGCATGGAAAAATTCACGAATTGAAATGATTTTATTTGACTTGAAACATTGGAAAATTAATGTATAAACTGTTTACGAAAACTAATCTTATCCATTGATTGGAAAAGAATATATATATATATGTTTGCTTAGTTGGATTTGAATCATGTGAAAGCAAACTGGACGACTAAATTTATTGGTACCTTTGAAACTGTTTCGTTTTGTGTGAAAATGGAACCAATATTTTTTTAATTTATAAAAGGAAAGAATAATTCAGCTATAGTGAAAAATCATGTATGTTTTTGGAAATAGAATGGTAGGAAATGAATACCATATTCAGGAAAGAATTTATTTATGGGAGTGCATACTTTATTTGTATTGTTATGTTGAGATTTTTTGAAAAGCCTTGTTGAATTATGGTAGAGAACGACGATGCCTTGCAAATAGATGATTCGAACATAGGGGCAAGCTTGTCTAGGAAGGAAATATTTGAATTTGGGCTTGCATGTTTAAATGAGTACAAAAATAGCAAATGATATTTTAGCAAAATAAACCTTGTATGCTTAATAATATGCATATCATAAAAATATGAGCCGTATCAGATCCCTATACTGTCACCCAAGTACCTGGGCGATGAACACGAAAATGGGAGAATGATAATTTTTGGGAATGGCTAATAAGATGTCATATCGGTCATATGTCATGAATCCGACATAGTTTACCCAAACTACATTAATTTTGGGTGTGCAATAGTTCCAAAAATATTTTTGTTAACGTGTCAGCTTGAGTCAATGTGAAGTTATTAAACCAGGAAGATGAGTATAGAGTAAATTCTAGTAATTTTACAAAGGATGGAATAAGTTTTGAAAATCCTTGAATTATAGGTCTTGTTATTGTGATGTGGAAAAAGGGTTTTGTATATTGAGTCAAATTCCACTTGCAATAGAACCGAGAGGAACAAATGATATATGTTATACATTTTGGCACATTTCTTTTATGAGAAATATGTAGTGTAAATCAATTTGTTTGCAAGTCATGCATGATACCTTTAGCTGACATATTGGCTTTGAATTTCATTGGCAGATGAAATAATTTTGTAATTATATTGCCCTATCTATAGATAGAATTTAAAAAATATATAGTTATGGACTAAATTCAAATGTGGAATATGTTACATAGTAGATTTCAAAAAATCTAATAAACTCATAAGTGAAGATTAAAGGTTGAGTCCAACTTGGTATAATAGAGTAGTTAAATACTTATACTATAATGTACACCCTATGTCTGCCCTAATTTTTGCAAATTCTTCTTCACAATAATTCATAGATTCATTGATATGATAACATATATTGTTCTACAAGTAGGGGCTGATAACAATTCTAATATGTAAAGAATGATCCTTATCAATATTTGGTTTGATTTCCCTAATTTGGGCTTGCATGTTTAAATGAGTACAAAAATAGCAAATGATATTTTAGCAAAATAAACCTTGTATGCTTAATAATATGCATATCATAAAAATATGAGCCGTATCAGATCCCTATACTGTCACCCAAGTACCTGGGCGATGAACACGAAAATGGGAGAATGATAATTTTTGGGAATGGCTAATCAGATGTCATATCGGTCATATGTCATGAATCCGACATAGTTTACCCAAACTACATTAATTTTGGGCGTGCAATAGTTCCAAAAATATTTTTGTTAACGTGTCAGCTTGAGTCAATGTGAAGTTATTAAACCAGGAAGATGAGTATAGAGTAAATTCTAGTAATTTTACAAAGGATGGAATAATGTTGTAAGGTATGTAATAAGTTTTGAAAATCCTTGAATTATAGGTCTTGTTATTGTGATGTGGAAAAAGGGTTTTGTATATTGAGTCAAATTCCACTTGCAATAGAACCGAGAGGAACAAATGATATATGTTATACATTTTGGCACATTTCTTTTATGAGAAATATGTAGTGTAAATCAAGTTGTTTGCAAGTCATGCATGAGACCTTTAGCCGACATACTGGATTTGAATTTCATTGGTAGATGAAAGAATTTTGTAATTATATTTCCCTATCTATAGATAGAATTTAAAAAATATATAGTTATGGACTAAATTCAAATGTGGAATATGTTACATAGTAGATTTCAAAAAATCTAATAAACTCATAAGTGAAGATTAAAGGTTGAGTCCAACTTGGTATAATAGAGTAGTTAAATACTTATACTATAATGTACACCCTATGTCTGCCCTAATTTTTGCAAATTCTTCTTCACAATAATTCATAGATTCATTGATATGATAACATATATTGTTCTACAAGTAGGGGCTGATAACAATTCTAATATGTAAAGAATGATCCTTATCAATATTTGGTTTGATTTCCAATAACAAAAAAACAACTATATAGCTGATTTGTTATTGGAAATCAAACCAAATATTGATAAGGATCAGCTATATAGTTTTTTTTTTGTTATTGGAAATCAAATTATATATTTTCCAATACTCATACATGCATATAATGATGAACATCAATGAGCAACTTACATGAAAATGAGAATTAGATTTATCTTCAAAACTGTGCTCACATGACAGTCATAAACCATTCACAAAATCCACAAAATTACATAGTTTTTTGGTATTATCATGCAACATTACAAGACTACTGGTGTTGTTGTCATACCAGTCATGACTGAGTGTTGATTAAGGGACCGTCAATGATGCTACGAATCTGGAAATTATTTAATAATGAGCTACAGACTGCTATTAACAGTCACAGACCCAAACAACAACAAATCACTCTTAGACTTCCTCCAACCGGGTTTGAAATAACTTCAATAAATCTACTAATCTGAATATATTTGTATGTTGTTGAAGAATAGCTATCAACTCCTCAGAATGCTTCCAACCCTTCAACACAAGATTGCCGGTTAATGAAAAACTCCTTAAAAAACTCTTTTATTAATATTGTCAGCTCCATCAACCAATAATGTTGACAATGATAAAAAACACTTGCAACTTCACCAAATGATTAGAATTATGACTAATTATAAAGGAAAGAGTTCCCAACAACCAATAGACATGCTAATATGTCATATAAACCCTAAAATTATAGGACTGATATTTAATAGACTATTGTAGCTTATCAAACTACCAATGAAAGTGATTTATTTCTTCAATTCACAAGTACAACTAATATGGAAAGTACGATACCCTCAAAAGCAATGAACCAAACTCAGAATATATGAGAAATTACTCCAAAATTCCTTGCAATCACTTTGAAATCTACAAACACAAGCAAAATATTCTACAAGATATTTTTGATTCAAAACCCCAAAATCAACAAACTAATTAATTATTTATTACCTCTAAATATTCTTCAATTGAATGCACAAATCTCGATATCTGAATGAAATTAGTAGATAATCAACTAGGGGTGATCTCTCACACCCAAAGATGATGATACTGAAGGAGGGTTTCATCCCCAACAACCGATAGAGTCTACAACCAGAGCTCCCGAAATCTCCTCAGAGAAAACCAAATATCAAAATGTCTAGAATATCCAATATGAGAGCAAGCAATCAAATAAATAGACTTCTCATTGAGAAATCTCCTATTGTCGGCTCAATTTGGGATAAAACATAAAGTCACTTTATAATTAAAACTCCTTTTTGCTCCAAAGACCACTTTTAATTAAAAATATTGATTTATGATGTGCAATGCTCCAAAATAAAGCGTCTATGATTTAAAACTTTTAATTCCCTTTTCAACAAGCTATAACACTTAGGCGCCCATTAAATTATTTAATTAAAATGAAAACCTTAGAATAAAATAATTAAATGTAGTTCATAATAACACCCAAATTACATAAACGGTTGGAAAGCATCGGAATCAAAATCTGACTGCACAGGAGTGATACCGATGATGAATAATGATGATCGAAACTGATTGGATGACTTACTATAAAGACACTCTCTCCAAGAATCTTGGATACCAAACCAAAAGCTAGGTACAACCTTGAAAAGTGTCATTGGGGTCCTCTAGACCACCTGAGCTCATTACCATCATCAAAAATCCCCTATGACAGATCTGATGAACTCTAAGAGAGCCAGGGCCAACTACAATGCTAAAGTGACCAAAGATGGGGACATTACATATACTTATTTGAAACTTGGAAGAATGAAACTTTATTTTATTTGGATTAGGACTATGTAGTTTGGAAATCTATCTTGGAATGAGATCTTTCAAAAGTCAAACTATATTAGAATATAAAGGTGAATTCTCTTTTGTGTTTGAGGGAACCATACTAAGAGTAGAATAACTTTATATAAGTTTAATTATGCTCCATATTTTTTATTATATAATATACTATTTACCTAACTGCATATTGCCAACTTTGTAATATATTTGCATCCGATTGTTCTATCGAGTAAAACGAATGACATGGGAAAGGATTTGCTCTTTAGATAATCATATTTTGATCAAATATAGGAAAGGTTTGATAAGCACTCAAACATGTATAAAATGTGGAACCCACATGAGCATTAGCTTAATAAATGGTTTGAAATTTATGTAATACTTGATCTACGCATAAGCATACCCATTTTATGTCGTGTAGTAAAGTGATGCTCTACTTTGTTATGCTTCATAAAAATCGTAAGTGTAGAATGAATTGCTACACCTTATTTTAAAAAGAAGCTTGTGGTTGGGAACCCTAAAAATGATGTTAGTATAATCAAGATATTATTAAAATTAGTCTTTGTGTTTTTATGTAATTTATACATTACTAACAAAAAAGTGTTAAAGATTTAATTTACCTTAGGAGTGATATCCTCTTGCTAAATTAATGCATACATTATATGTAAAGGCCCTTTGAAAGTCAATACCTATTATTGATCATGTGCAGATGAATTACAAATATGATATTTAAAGGTATTATTGCTTTAGGAACTCCATTGCTTTTAGTGGAATTGAATTACTCTTGTTGAAGAGGAATGGATAATACATACCATATATTATGGTGAGGGACAAATGGATGTTTTTTCTCTTGGACATTATTAAACCCTAAACTCATATACATCACAGGATGAGAAGAGAATAAAATTATTCATCAAGAAGGATGAATGAGCAAAACGTATATCATGAAGAGGATTGAGCAAAGATATTCCTCATGGAAAAATTATTTAAAATGATACCATGGTGAGGGAAGAAATAATATCTTCCTCATGAAATCAGCAACTTTGAATTTAAACAAAAGAAGAATAGTTACCCATAGCCTTGTTAGGAAATGATGGTTATGTGACACTTGAACCCATAGAATTGGGAATATCAACTTGAGAGCCAAGTTAAAGATAGAAGTAAACCTTGTAAATAAGGACTTGGTAATTGAGTAAAGCTTAGCTTGGAATTGGATGATTATGAAATAGTTTGATAATGTAATTATTTACCACAATGATGTCTTTAGTAGGATATGTACTTTTGGATAAGGAAAAAAGATAAATGTATGGGATATGAAAAATAATATCCTAAGGTATGGATTATACTAAGTGAATCCTTTTATTGGATCCTCTCTAGAGTCTTAGTGACAAATACTAGCTATAATTGCAGCTAAATTATTGGTCTAACACATCGATATGGATGTGCAAATAACTTTATGTGTGAATATGCACACAAGTCTTAAAATTAAATTGTAACTTGACCTTACCTTGGTAAGCATATTGACCTTAATCATTAGGAAATATGATTAAGATATTGATACACCCAAAGCTGCTAAGGTGAGGATATAGCACAAAGAAAGACTTGGAACAACTATACATTGATAAAATTGGTCTGGATAAAATACTAGGCCAGGTGTTGTAATGAGGTGTGGTATGGGATGTCATATATGGGTTGTTATCCAGGTAGTACTATGGTAAGTCGCATGTTTATTTGACTTTGCTAGTTCAGCCACAATGTTTTGTATGGGATAAACATTTGTGAGTCAAAATGGGTATGTGAGATGAAGTCCAAGGCTAGTGTATTGGCATGACACTAAATGACTTTGAGTAAGAGGATAATCACTTAGTCATTGAGGCATATGTATGTTGAACTATTACATATTTAAAACTTGAACAAATTGACCAGTTAGGTCGAGGGTTCACATATACTAAGGGATGGGGAAAGAAAGCATTCTCCTCTAGGTTTTATGGATCCTGGAATATAACCCCTATCGTAGATCAATCCACATGGCCAGAATAAGAGAAATGATATTGTGGTGAATTGATTCTACAGAATGGCACCTCAATGAAAATTAATCAATCTCATCCACTTGGGTAGTTGTCTGGAACAGTCTTGAACTCAAAAGTGGTTTGGTATGCCTATATTGATTAAAAATAATACTATTGATTTATTGGATGAATAAATATGCCATGAACCTAAAATCACTCTTATGATCAAAACTATTGTTTTAAAACAAAAAAAATTACCTTGAGGAAATGCTTGACTTACTTTTGTGGTACAACTAGGTGAGTAGACTTGGGTTGTTACAATGTGTCATCAGTAAAATAGATAATGAATATCCTAACCAATGTCATGTTTGAAGTGCCTTTTGTTTGATTATAGAAGCATATTGGAGTATGAGTGTCGCTTAAGGGGGATGATTGATAAGGATATCTATATGTCCATTATTTAGCTTAAGGATAAATATTATGATATGTGGTGTTAAGCTTCACATGAGATCATGATCGACTTTTGTATTATATTTATTTTATAGTCCTTTGGGTCTTTATAAATAAATTTATTGTAATATTTTAAACTTTAAAGTCGACCATGTCATGACCCACCTTGGCAAGATCCTTTTTCATGATGAATTAAAACATGATGCATAATTTTATAATGTTTTGTGAAGTAAATTTATGCTTTTGTAAGTCATATTTGGAAAATATGATTTTGGAAAGAAAAGAAAATCAATTAACCATAGCTTAATTAGTATAATTGCATGAATTGATAGGTTTTGGAATGCAATTAGGTTTTTTTTGTCTTCACAAAATGTGTCTATGTCTAATTAGATTAGAGTAATTTTTAATCTTATGATCTCCAGGTGTGGAATATGATGGGAATTCATTGCAGGAGACAGTCAATGCACTCCAAGAGTCAAATTGCAAGATAAGATATCATACACTACACCAATAAAAGAAACCTGCAAATGCTTCCTTTCATTAACTAAATTCCTATTTTTCTTACAATAGAGTCTCCCACTTCTTATACTCCCAAAAATAAAAACCCTAGTCAACTCTACTCCCTTACTATTTTTAGTATCTTTCTATTTTTAGCAACTCACTATTTTTAGTAACCCTAAAAAAATTGGATGGCATCCAAAATGGAATCATGCATCCGTTATTCAATAAAACCTACTACCCCAAGATAACAAACCCGCTCTAGTTCTACACTAATAGATATGATAAGTTTTCAGTTGTGAAAACTAAAAATTACATTAAATAATAATTTTGAGCCTCCTAGAGGCATTTTTGTGTGTAAAAACATATGGGCCACTTTCCTTAGCTTCTCCGTGCCATTCAACACGTTCTAAGAAAATAACGGGGTAAAACATAAACTTAGAGTAAAAGTTATGGCCCTAGTAAGGTGCATTATTCTCCTCTGGTTGAAAATGAACTCAGCTCCTACGAGTTTTGCTGATGAAATACCTCGAGCTTGTCAATGTTAAGCCCTTTTAGTTCCTCCTTGGAAATCCAAGTGTTATCGGCCTAGGACAAACCTTCCCATTGTACCAAGTATTTGCTATAGTTTCCATTGTGTATGGTGATCACTTTCCTGTCAAGGACCTATGCAATGCGTTCCTTCTTCTTCTTAGGGATTTACTTCTCCCAAGCTATGGTGTTTGCCTCTTCAACAACTACAATATCACCATGAAATTCATGCAAATTAGAGACATTGAAAACTAGTGAAATATCGAGGTCAACTAGCAATTCCACCTTATAAGCACTGTCATTCATTTTCTGTAGAATTATACAAGGGCTAATTTTCTTCATTTTTAATTTATTATGTCCCCTTGGAAAATCACTTTTTTCAAAGGTGAACCATCACCATGTCCCCAACCTGGAATACTTGGACGTGTCTGTGTACATCAGTAACCTTTTATACTTAGCATTACTATTCTACAACTTGTCTCGGACCTCTTCCTGCAATTGTTGTATATGTTCAACAAATGTTTCTGCATCATCACTAAAATGCTCATGGATTGGTAATTCAACCAAATCTAGAACACCCTTGGGGTTCTGGCCATAAAATAATTTTAAATGGTGATTTACCTTTTGAGTGATTCATTGAGTTGGTGTATGCAAATTCTGCTTACGACATGGTTAAATCCCATTGTCGTGGTTTCTCACCAACTATGCACCTTAGAAGATTACCCACACTCTGATTCACAACCTCGATTTGTCCGTCAGTTTGTGGATGATAAGCACTACTGAATTGTAGCTTTGTGTCTAGTTTCTTCCATAATATCCTCCAAAAATGACTCAAGAACTTAACATCCTGATCTAAAGTGATGGTCTTTGGAACTCCATACAGTCTCACCACTTCATAAAAAAAAAAGTACTACAATCTTGGTTGCATAATTGGTTTTCTAGCAAGAAATAAAATGAGCCATCTTAGAAAACCTATCTACTACAACAAAAATGAAATCTTTACCTCCTTGAGTACAGGGTAGCCCTAGCACAAAATCCATGCTTAGGTTGGTCCATGATCCTAGGGGAATTGGTAAGGGCGTATACAACCTTGTATTTTGTACATGACATTTAGCCACTTGTCACACTCTACATATGGACACAAATTGAATTACATCTCTCTTAAATCATGGTCAATAGTACTTTTCCTCCATAAGAGCAATTGTTTTATCTACTCCAAAGTGTCCTACCAAACTACCACTATGCAACTCACAAATGATATTCTCTCTCATGGAACCAACATGTATGTACAATTGTTTCCCCTTAAACATATAGCCATCCTGCATAACATACTCAACAAATATTTGACCAGCCTCACCCATAATTGGAGTTTTGTACTATTGTACAATGCTTCCAAAATCTACATCAGATTCATACAAATCCTATATCCCCTCAAAGCCCACCACTACATTCTCCATGGTGGTTACCAATATACTCTCCTGCTTAATGCATAAACAACCTTATTATGCTTACCGAACTTGTGATTCAACACAAATGAGTATTCTTGCAAAAAGGAAACCCACTTGGCATGTCTACTGTTTAATTTCTTCTAAGAATTGACATACCTTAAGGCTTCATGGTCAATGTACAATGCAAACTCCTTGTATAATTAATAATATCGCCAATACCTTAGTGCTTGTACAATTGCATAAAATTCTACATCATAAGTGGAGTAGTTCTTCCTTAACTCGTTCAATTTTTGTTGAAAAATGCTATTGGCCGCCCCTCTTGGATCACCACAGCGCCAATCCCAACATGTGAAACATCACAGTCAACTTCAAATATTTTGCTAAAACTAGGTAATACCAACACGGGTGCTTCTAAAACCTTCTTTTTCAAGAGTTCAACAGGTTAGAACCTAAGACAACGAGGAAGGGTACTAACCAGTGCACCATGCATACACATTGAAATAAAAAGGAGATGAAGATAAATTTAATATTTTTGTATACCTTAAATAGGGAAGAAAAAGGACAACATCGATGTTCAACCTCAAAACCTATCACCCACAAGCCAATCAACCAACTATTGTGCCATAACTACAAGAGAGAGAATAAATTTACTCTTATTTGCACATATGTCATCACCAAATACTTGTTCATTAATAAAAAGACTACTTGCAAGTTTTGAAATATTGTCCTTCATGTTGTAAGCAAACAAACTAACGGTTGCATGATAGATCATAAGAGGGAGCTCACTAATGATTTTCAAATAATAATATTCAAAAAGAGAATCCCAAGGATCAATTTGATGACCTTTGTCAAGTAGAAGGGAGGTCTACCTAATCTCCCACATAGAAAGATAAAGAGCAAGAGTTGATATCCTTATGTCAGGCTAAGGAAGATCACGTGTCACCTGTAATGTTGCCCATGGATGACATCCTAGGCACCAACCACCATAAAATAACAAGTTCTACCATGGATTTGGAAAGGAGATATTGCTTGAGAAATCCACCTACTACACTATTATGCTACTCTCTATAGTGACAGGAAAGTAGGGTGGCAATGGTAGAAATAATGTGACCAATTAAAAAATATTTGAGCATGTGATGTCTATCCTTGGTTTTCACTTTGATACCATGCCAAAATTTGTAATATCTTCTAGAAGCATTTTAAAACTTGCATTTACCATAATCATATCCAAAACGATATACAAGAAAATTAAAGATAACATCAAAAAGATAAAATAAATATACAAAGATAAATATGATAAGAATTAAAAGGTGGATGCCTATGGGTACCCTCATATATCATATTTTATTATCACTTATAATACAAATGAATCCTCATTGAGAGGTATTTATAGTGATACCAAATCCTCAATGAGAGGTTAACCTTAGACCAACATAAACTTAATCTTGAGGTTAACCTTACAATAAAATAATAATAAATTACTCTTTTAAGCAAGGTTATCCATAAAGGTGGATTAACCAATACCACTAAGGGTGAAATATGAAAGGGGCCTATAGACTTACATGAACATGTCCATGGACTTATATAAATTATAAATGTTCGTAGGATTACATAATCACATGCTTGTAGGCTACATTAATGGTGTCCATAAGCACCTCTTCACAATTTTGACCTTCATCTAAACAAGATCAAATTACATATATTTCAACACAATAATGCAATATTTGCTATCTTTGTACTATGTAGCAATAATGCAATCTCTATCCTAGCAGCAAAAATGCAATATTAATCCTACCAACAACAATGTAATTTCAATCATAACACCGAAAATACAATCACCTACAACTTGTAACAACTTATACAAATACTTTGGCTGAACTAGTAAAGTGTAATAATTCACTAAAATGCATAAAATGAAGGTGAACCATTAAAATGAAAAGCTTTGCAAACATGCATAAAATCAAGGAGAACAATTGAAGTGGAAAGCTTTTCTATAATGCATAAAATTAAGGAGAACCGTAAAAGCAAAAAGCTTTATTAAATCAAGAAATGATTGGGGTTGGCTTAGTTAAACTATAGTTTACCCTCAATCCTCATGCAAAAATATAATTGATGGAAAAGCTAGCCAATGATCATAGGTGAGTTGGAATTTAGGTATGTTTGGCCGATATGTTTTCTTCAATGTTTTTTTTGCATGTAGATGCCTAGTAGATGCATTAAAAATTAGTGTTTTTAGGCTATAACATCACCATTTTATTTTTGAAATAATAAATCAGCGTTTTTTTTTTTTTTGCATGTAGATGCCTAGTAGATGCATTAAAAATTTGTGTTTTTAGGCTATAGCTTTTTGAATAGTTAGATCTTGCAATCTAGAATTTAAAATAAATTTTTAATAATTAAAAGTTTGAAGTATTTTAAAAAATATTTTAAATTGGGGTTTTTAAAAAAGAAACCCACTTGAAATAGAAAAAAATGAAAACAATCATATTAAATCTAAAAATAAAACAAAAATGATAACACATAAAAAATGATGTGTTCTATTATAGCATATAATTTTTTTTTTTTTAAATTAACTTTTAATATTAAAAACGTAGTCTACACACAAAACCATAATTTTATTAATACTTTAAGCGTCCGTGCAAGTTCATTCTGAAAATGTATCACGAGGTAAAGGCCCTGTCCCTGAAGCTGTTATTCCTTTGCATGAATTCCATACAGCTTGTGAATGGTTTGAGAGTCGTACTCTGGTGGGTTATTTTCTGGGTCGTATCCCATATGATACCCTTATTCGTTCATGGGTCCAGTAAATTTGTGGCCCATATGGAGTCAAAGTGGAGAATGTACAAAACCTTACAAAAGGGTATTTCCTTTTTCGCTTTTTAGATCCAGCTCAAGCACATAAGGTTCTGTCTAGGGGTCCATGGACTGTCCGTAATTCTCTATTGATTTTGCAACCCTACTCTCAAAATTTCCAATTCAGTGATCAAGCTGCACTGGAAGTCCCGGTGTGGGTTGAATTCCTTGGTCTTCCTGTTCCTCTTTGGGATTTTTTGCAGACTTTAGTTGTCCCCTTAGGTAAGTTTGTTTGCCTTGAGACAGAAAAGTTTTTCTCCGCTCGACCCACTAGAAGGGTTTGTATCAAAGTTGACCTTACTAAGGATTTGCAGGAGTTTATTGATATTAAAATCGGGGACCAATCCATAAGGCAAAGAGTTGCCTATATCAATTTACCCAATACCTATTATCGATGTCAATCTGCAGCTCACAAAATTTGGGAGTGCCCTTTGATGGAATGGAAATATAAGGCAAATCCCTCGCCCTCTCCTACGACTCCTGCTAATGGCTCACGAGGAAACACTAAAGAATGGACTACTGTCTCTAGCAAGAAATCTCGTGGTACTAAGCAACAAGAAGCTTCGATTTTTGCTGCACAACCTACCCCTTCTCCTTCTCAAGACATGCAAGCTTCTGCTGAAGTTGTTCAGAATTATATTGATATGGTCCATCCGGTTGTTGACATGCAACCCCCAGTTCCACCAGTGTCTCAACTTCTTTGGTCGGGCCCTTCTTTGGCCTCAGTGGTGGCAGCTCCAGATAATTCTTTAGTGGAGGAGGGTTGGGCCTTGAAGGTTCGTCGTTCTCATAGCCCTATTAGGAATGATAAACATCGACAACTAAACAATGATGCTTTCCATGTGACCTCCAACTATTTTGGCTCACTTACAGGTTTGGGTGATGCAGAGGATGTCATGGAGATCATGCATCCTAACAAATCCCAATGATTTTTTTATCATGGAATGTTCGAGGACTGACGGACCCGATCAGAAAATATTTGGTCCAAAATGAGATGTCAAATGTTTCTCGAATGCATGGAAGCCTCGATATTTTATGTCTACAAGAAGTTAAGATTTTTGATTTCAATCTGCAGTGTACATGTGATTTTTTGTGGCCATGAAGTACCTCTTTTGCCACAAAGCATTCCCTGAGAAAAGGAGGAGCCGTCACTATCCTTGGGCCTCGATTATAGAAGAATGTTGTGACTTGGGGTGTTGACCCATCCAATCAAGCTGTCTAGATTTTGCTCGAGATCTGTGGAAAACTGCTTGGGTTGGTTAATTTATATGCCTCAAATGTCGCTTCTGACAGATGCGAGTTGTGGAGATGGCTTGCCATGAATCTGCCATTTTCGACTTGGGTGCTCTGTGGAGATTTTAATATGGTGGAGAAATATTCTGATAAGGTCAGTCATGTCTCGATGCGATGGTGTTTAGGTGAAAGAGAAGCTTGGTTTTTTATGAAAAACAAGCTTCGCCTTTATGACCCTAATTCCTGCTTCTCGCCTTCTAACTTCCCGTAGGCTCCTTGGTACACCTGGTCCAATTTTAAAGCTACTTCTTTTAGGGTTTTGGTAAGATTGGACAAAGCCATGATTTCTAAGTGTGACAACTTTTAGTTCTCCCGTATTTTTCCTTCTTCACCGTATGTGTTGACTTTGCCTGGTACTACACTGTCTGATCATTCACCTAATTTATTCTCGATGGCAATGTTAAAATTTCAACCTAGAGTGCATTCTTCACAGTTTTACATAAACGTTTCTTTTTTGCATAACATAGATGCAATATAATGGAAGAAATCTGCAAATCGATATTCTTCTCATTCTTGAATTTCACACCCCTTCTACAAAATAATACAATCCATCATATAGCAACCGAAAACCAAAGAAACCCTAAAAAACATTTTTTTTAAAAAAACTACTAAAAATAGAAATGAGTCGGATTGTACCCAAATTCGGTGCACACATCCCTCTTACAATAATGAACCTTACTTTAAAATATCAAGTCTCAACTTAATGTATAACAAAAGATAATAAAATTCTAACATTAAAAAAAACCAAAAAACTCGGGGATCAAAAGATAATTTTGGGACACTAGATGGAGAATTTAACCTGTAACTAAATTGAAGGTAGAATGATATGAACAACGAGTATACAAGTATATGGTGTACATCTCCAAAATTGTCATACAATTATGTACATCTCCAAAATTGCTATACAATTATGTACATCTTCGAAATTGCCATACAATCATGTAGCTTGTTCTTTGCAACTTTGGTGTATGTCACCTTTACCCATAATGGTGTCTAGCTTTAGGTGATCCATTTCATGAATACAGAGACAACATTCATAGTCTGCTTCAAACTTCATATCATTTGAAACTTTTACTTGCATCATCTATAGTATATGAATACACATAGTGACAACATTAACAAGGACATTGATTTGTTAGTTTAATTTCTAACATCCTGCTTGAGAAAATTTCATAAATACTTTGACACCTAGAATTTTCCTCATTCTGTTGAACTCTTCCTCCTTAAAAGGTTTTGTGAGGATATCCGCCATCTGGTCTTTGGACCTGCAAAACAATAATACAACCTCATTAAATTTTATCAATTCTCTGATGAAGTGGTAGCATATATCAATGTGCTTGGTCTTGCCATGAAACACTGGATCCTTCGATAGTGCTATGGTGGAATTGTTGTCACAATAAATCGTGGTTGCTCCTTCCTAGTGATGATTGAGTTCACCCAAAATTCTTCACATCCATACCACTTGGCATGCGACTGAAGTGGCAGTAACATACTCTGCCTTAGTAGTTGATAATGTAACAATTGGTTGCTTCTTGGATGACCATGATACTTCACCTTATCCAAGGTGGAATGCAAGTTCGAAAGTGATATTTTTTTCATCTATACTGCCAGCCCAAGCACTATTTGTGTAGCCGATAAGTTCAAGCTGGTCTTTTCTAGCATAAAATATTCTATGGTTTCTGGACCCATTGACATAACGTAGTATTCTTTTCCCAGCCTACAATTGAGTGTTCTTTGGTGCTTCCATAAATCTGCTAATCAATATCATTGTAAACATTAAATCCACTCTAGTTGCGGTTAGGTACATCAAACTTCCAATAAATTATTTGTAGAATGTTGGATCAACATTGCTACCACAATAATTTTTTCTTAGCTTCAGGCTTGTTGCAAATGGTGTGATGGCAGGTTTGTTGTCCTTTACCTTAAACCTCTTCATGATATCTTTTGCATAGTTACCCTAAGAAATGAAGATGTCATTCGCAAATTGGTCAATTCCTAGAAAATATTTCATCTGGCCTAAGTCCATCATCTCAAAATCCTTCTTCATAGCAAGTCTAAATTGTTCAAACAACATATTGCTATTTATAGTATATATCAAATCGTCTACATACAAGCAAACAATGATCATCTCACCCTCTGCATTTGTCTTCACGTACAAAGTGTGCTCATATGGGTATTTGATAAACCCATTATCCTAAAAATAAGCATTAATGCAGCTATACCAATCCCTTGGTGCTTGCTTCAACCCATACAAGGCCTTCTTTAGTTTTAGGACCTTGCCTTCTTGCCATTTTAGCTCATATCTGGGTGGATGGTCTATGTAGACCTTATCTTCCAACACTCCATTGAGGAAGGTAAACTTGACATCCATCTGGTAAGCATTCCAACCCTTCTAGACTTCCAATTCTAGGATCATTCTAACTGTGTCAAGTCTCACTACAGGTGAATACACCTCATGATAGTCAATCCCTAACTTTTTTTTGTAGACTTTTACCACCAATCTGACCTTATGCTTGTCAATTTCACCTTGGGCATTAAACATGATTTTATATACCCATTTTACTCCAATGGTTTTCTTACCTCTTTGAAAGATCCATTAATTCCTAGGTCTTATTTTTCTCTATAACCTCTATCTCATCATCCATAGCTTGCATCCATTTCTAATTTTGAATTGCTTCTTCAAATGAAATTGGATCACACTCAAAAAATAAAGCAAAATCAGAATGTTCTTCATCAATTTCATTCCTGGTTACCTCATAAATATCTTGCAAGCTCCTTGTTATCGCTGGTGTCTTCAGGTTGGAGATTATTCTTGCAAGGGGAGGTGACCATGATGATGAGACAGTGCTACTACTGGCCCTAGTAATACTGCTCGAAGCTACAGGTGGATGCACTCTTTCTTCTTCCAAGTCCTCAGACTCAATAATTGTTGGTTATGGCTGACTATTCTTTAATTTCTAGTTCCAGGCTTCATCCTCCAGGAACTTCATGTATCGTATTATAACCAAATTCTTTGTCACAAGGTTATATAGCCTATAAGCCTTCGACTCTTCACTGTAACCAATGAAGATGCATTTCTTCGCCTTGTCGTCTAGCTTCTTTATCTTTTCATCTAGAAAATGTGCATATGCTATGCACCCAAAAAATATTAAATAAACAACACTCACCTTTTGGTTGCTTCAAGACTCTTGAGGAATCTTGTCCTTCACACTCTTTGTGGGACACCTATTTAGCAGATAAAATGCACAACATACAACTACCACCTAGATTTAATGTGGCAATACCTTGGTCTTCAACATACTTCATGCCATATCCATAATGGTTATATTATTCCTCTCCATAACACAATTCTATTGTGGTGTGTATCTGGATGTGAAATTTCTTTGAATTCTATTTTGCTTACATAAATTATGGAATTCATTGGAGATGTACTCACCTCCTCCATATGTCCTTAGAGTCTTCACGTAATAGCTGCTCTATTTTTCAACTAAAGCCTTGAACTCCTTGAATTTATCGAAAGCTTTTGAATTTTTCTTGATGGAATATACCAATGTCCTTCGACTAAAATCATCAATGAAATTCAAGAAATAGTTATCAAAAAATGTGTTGGTTTGCATAGGTCCACAAATATTTGAATGCACTAGCTCTAATGGCTGTGAAGCTCTCCAAGACTTTCCTGTAGGGAACACATCCTTGTGCTACTTATTGACTAGATAACCTTCACAAACTTAATTTAGTTGCTCAATAAGGGGTAAACCCTTCACCATCTATTTATTATGTAGTAAGTTTAGGTCATTGAAACTTAGATGACCGAATCTGAGATGTCACAACCATGTAGCATCTTTCACAACTACACTAAATGATAGTAGCAATTCATTTTGAATCTATAGGGGAAACATCTTGTTATTTGTCATGGCCACATTTGATACATCATGCTCCTTATGGCTGATTATACAGGCTCCATTTTTAAATTGAACAGTGTACCCCTTTTGCACAATCTATACAACACTTAGTAAATTGTGTTTTAGCCCAGGCACATAATACACATCTTAGATTTACTTCCTTTCACCTTGCTTGGTGTGGATAATGATTTTCCCTTTTTCAATGATAGGTACCTTACTATTGTTCCCTATCTTCACTTCAGATTTGATGGATTCATGCAACTATGAGAACATCTCTCTGTTTCTAGACATGTGGTTACTGCACCCACTGTCGAGATATCAAGTATTCTCCTCCTCAGTACTACAAGTTAACAACATATTCCCACAAGAATCTCTACACTTTGTATTTTTAGATTCATTTGTATAGTGGACTTGTTGCTTATTATCCTTAACCATCTTCTTTCTACACTCATGGCTATAATGATTATTTTTTGTAGTAATAACATTGGATCTTCGATTTATCATACCTCTAATTAGATCTAGCATGTTCATTTCTTGCATTGCCTCTTCCTCCCGCTTGATGGAAGTTGCAACTAGTATCTTCTTCATTGGAGTTTGATATTCCTCCTCGCTTATGGCCTCTTCCATGCTTGCATTTACTATTTCATTCTCTTCCTCCATGAGAATTGGAGGCTCCTTGGTGGGATTCTTCTCTGCTACTATCTCGAAATGAGATCTACATCTTGAATGCTTTCTCTAAAGAGGATTGATATGAATGACTCAGCCTCTACTCATGTGTTTGCATAGAACCCATGATCCCATCCACTGAAAGGGTTGTTAAATCCCTTGATTATTCAATCACTATCATGATTGAGTCAAACCTAGTTGGTAGACTCCTTAGTATCTATTTAATTTTTTTTGAGAATTGACATACCTCAATGCTTCATGATTAGTAAACAACACAAACTCCTTTGAGAGTAAGTAGTGCCTCCAATGTTGCAATGCTTTCACAATTGCATAAAATTCCACATCATATGTAGAATAATTATTCCTTGCGTCATTCAAATTCTCACTAAAAATGCTATGGGTCGACCCTATTGACTTAATACACCACTAATTCCAACAAATAAGGCATCACAATTAACCTCAAACACCTTACTGAAATCTGGTAACACTAGAATAGGGGCTTCCGACACCTTCTTATTCAAGATTTCAAAACTCTTTGTTCCTGTCGTAGTCCATACAAACTATTTTTTCTTCATGCACTTAGTTACAGGGGTAGCTATACTACTGAATTTCTTGATGAACTTTTTGTAAAAGGTAGCTAGGCCATTAAAGCTCCTTACTTCTATTATAGTTCATGGAAGAGGCCATTCGAGAATCGCCTTCACTTTCTCGTCATCCATCCTCATGCCATATCTTGAGATTACAAATCCCCAAAACACTAAACTATCCTGAAGAAATCTATATTTCTTCATGTTGACATACAATTTCTCCTTCCTGAGCATGTCTAACACTAATTTCAAGTGTAACAAATGCTCTTCTTCACTTTTACTATAAATCAAAATATCATCAAAATACACAACCACAAACTTACCATTATATTCCCATAGTACTTTGTTCATCAACCACATAAATATACTGGGTGCATTAGACAACCCAAATGGCATCACCATACACTCGTACAACCCATATTTTGTCTTAAAAGCTATCTTCTATTCATCTCCTTCTCGAATTTTTATTTGGTAGTAGCCACTCCATAGATCAATTTTACTTAAGTATTTAGCTCCAGCCAATCCATCCATCATGTCATACACTTTCGGTATAGGATACCGATACTTTATTGTCATCTTGTTTATGGCTCTACTATCCACACACATCTGCTAGTCACCAACTTTCTTTGGGATTAGCAATGCTGGAGTCACACATGGACTCGTATTCTTCCTAACTAATCCCTTCTTTATCAACTCTATCACTTGCCTACTCAACTATGCATTCTATGTCAAGTTCAACCGATAAGCTGCTTGATTTGGGAGCGTTGATCTTGGAATCAAATCCATGTGATGCTAGATATCCCTCTTTGGTGGTAGCCCATCTGGTAACTCCTCTAGCGTGACATATTTATATTCACTTAGCAACTTAACTGCTGCTACAGGTATAACCACTTCCTCTACTTAAACACCTATGATCTATTGTTACCTCATTCCTCTTCTTAACCCATGATATGCGATATGGATAAGGATGCTTTTCACATTTTGGGTACATTTTATCAACCATGATATTTGACACCATATTCTTACAATTACCACCATCAATGACAATATTACATACCTTCCCTCCTGATGTACACCTTTTTTGAAAGATGTTCGTTCACATCCAAGAATAATCAGCATCTATGGTCTACCCCTTCGCTTTGCTCTACACCTTATCTTTCTTAAGAGCAATCAACGTCCTCCTTATCATAAGTGCTTCCCCCATGTCAGCAACAACTTCATCCTCATCCCACTCTTCCATATCAACCAGGTTGAGCCTTCCTTGTCTTCCTTAGCCCCTTTATTGGAAATCACATAGGGGACACTCAAATGCTTTGTGCCCCTCCTCACCACATCCATAACAGGTATATGACCTCCTTGGGTCATTCCCATTTCATCCACCACAATAATCTTTACCTCGTTGGTATCCTCTTCCTCTCAGATTATGCCCATCTTCTTGTTTAGCAGGTATTTAGGATTCTCCCTTGATAAAATTAGATCCACTTCGACCCTGACATAAAGAGGGTGTTAATCGCTTCTTACTTCCTCTATTAACCTTTTTTAGTTTCTCCTCCACCTTGAGGGCCATTTGATACATGTCCTCTACTGTAAGAGTGCGATGCATGCTCATCTCATATTGGACAACAAAACTTCAGCCATTTACATACCTGGTAGAATTTTGGTCCTCTATCTCATTGTGCTCTACTCGAATGGATAGCTTGTAGAATTCATTAGTATAATCCTCAATGCTTTGATCCTTCTATTGAAGATTCTAAAATCTACGAAATAGGAATTGAGAGTAGTCTAAAAGTATAAATTGTTCTTGTAACTTCTTCTTCATCCTTTTCCAAACCCTGATCTTTTCCTTTCCATTCCTTTGTCGTGTAGTCTATAAATGATCCCACCAAATCAATGCATGTCCCTTCAACTTTGTGCATGCAAGCTTAACCTTCTTCTCCTCAACAATGTCACTCCATTCAAAATATTTTTATAGGCTATTGATCCAATCAATCAACTCCTCTAGTTTCAACCCACCAACATACTCAGGAACCTCGATCTTGATCCCATATTGATTCCCCTTAAGCCCCTCTAGAGCTCGTATCAGCCAATTTTCAAAATTGTACCCTTCTTCATCTGGGCCCTCTGGTTCTACTTTTGCATGGACCTCATATCCATATTCCTTAGGTACATTTTCATCATCATATCCTTGCTCTGCATGCACCCTGGGATGTCTCTTTCCCATGTGAGTAATCACACCAGTCAGTCGTGCTATTTCTACATGCAGATCCTCGATCTGCCTATTCATTTGGGAATAAGCACCCGCTACATATCTAGATTATATTCTACGTGGCATCTTCCCTCCGCTAGCAAGATCACACCCACTCTGATATCAAATGGTGTAAACTCAACTATAAGAGACCAACCAAATGGACTCCAATCACATAACACAGATGCAATATAATGGAAGAAATCTGCAAATCGATATTCTTCTCATTCCTGAATTTCACACCACTTCTCCAAAATAATACAATCCATCATATAGCAGCCGAAAACCAAAGAAAACCTAAAAAACATTTAAAAAAAAACTACTAAAAATAGAAATGAGTCGGATTGTGCCCAAATTCGGTGCACACATCCCTCTTACAATAATGAACCTTAATTTAAAATATCAAGTCTCAACTTAATGTATAACAAAAGATAATAAAATTCTAACATTAAAAAAAACCAAAAAACTCAGGATCAAAAGATAATTTTGGGACACTAGATGGAGTATTTAACTTGCAATTTAACCTGTAACTAAATTGAAGGTAGAATGATATGAACAACAAGTATACGAGTATATGGCGTACATCTCCAAAATTGTCATACAATTATGTACATCTCCAAAATTGCCATACAATTATGTACATCTCCAAAATTGCCATACAATCATGTAGCTTGTTCTTTGCAACTTTGGTGTATGTCACCTTTACCCATAATGGTGTCCAACTTTAGGTGATTCGTGTCATGAATAAAGAGACAACATTCACAGTCCACTTAAAACTTCACATCATTTGAAACTTTTACTTGCGTCATCTGTAGTATATGAATACACATAGTGACAACATTAACAAGGACATTGATTTGTTAGTTTAATTTCTAACATCCTGCTTGAGAAAATTTTATAAATACTTTGACACCTAGAATTTTCCTCAGTCTGTTGAACTCTTCCTCCTTCAAAGGTTTTGTGAGGATATCCGCCATCTGGTATTTGGACCTGCAAAACAATAATACAACCTCATTAAATTTTATCAATTCTTTGATGAAGTGGTAGCATATATCAATGTGCTTGGTCTTGCCATGAAACACTGGATCCTTCGACAATGCTATGGTGGAATTGTTGTCACAATAAATCATGGTTGCTCCTTCCTAGTGATGATTGAGTTCACCCAAAATTCTTCACAACCATACTGCTTGGCATGCGACTGAAGTGGCGGTAACATACTCTGCCTTAGTAGTTGATAATGTAACAATTGGTTGCTTCTTGGATGACCATGATACTACACCTGATCCAAGGTGGAATGCAATTTCGAAAGTGATCTTTTTGTCATCTATACTGCCAACCCAAGTGCTATTTGTGTAGCCGATAAGTTCAAGCTGGTCTTTTCTAACATAAAATATTCTATGGTTTTTGGACCCATTGACATAACGTAGTGTTCTTTTCCCAGCCTGCAATTGAGTGTTCTTTGGTGCTTCCATAAATCTTCTAATCAATCTCATTGTAAACATTAAATCCACTCTGGTTGCGGTTAGGTACATCAAACTTCCAACAAATTATTTGTAGAATGTTGGATCAATATTGCTACCACAATCATTTTTGCTTAGCTTCAGCCTTGTTGCAACTGGTGTGATGGCAGGTTTGTTGTCCTTTATCTTAAACCTCTTCATGATATCTTTTGCATAGTTACCCTAAGAAATGAAGATGCCATCTACAAATTGGTCAACTTCAATGCCTAGAAAATATTTCATCTGGCCTAAGTCTATCATCTCAGACTTCTTCTTCGTAGCAAGTCTAAACTGGTCAAACAACATATTGCTATTTCCAGTATATATCAAATCATCTACATACAAGCAAACAATGATCATCTCACCCTCTGCATTTGTCTTCATGTACAAAGTGTGCTCATATGGGTATTTGATAAACCCATTCTCCTAAAAATAAGAATTAATGCGGCTATACCAAGCCCTTGGTGCTTTCTTCAACCCATACAAGGCCTTATTTAGTTTTAGGACCTTGCCTTCTTGCCATTTTAGCTCATAGCTGGGTGGCTGGTCTATGTAGACCTTATCTTCCAACACTCCATTGAGGAAGGTAAACTTGACATCCATCTGGTAAGCATTCCAACCCTTCTAGACTTCTAATTCCAGGATCATTCTAACTGTGTCAAGTCTCACTATAGGTGCATACACCTCATGATAGTTAATCCCTAACTTTTGTTTGTAGACTTTTACCACCAATCTGACCTTATGCTTGTCAATTTCACCTTGGGCATTAAACATGGTTTTATATACCCATTTTACTCCAATGGTTTTCTTACCTGCTGAAAGATCCATTAATTCCTAGGTCTTATTTTTCTCTATAACCTCTATCTCATCATTCATAGCTTGCACCCATTTCTGATTTTGAATTGCTTCTTCAAATGATATTGGATCACACTAAAAAAATAAAGCAAAATTAGAATGTTCTTCATCAATTTCATTCCTGGTTACCTCATAAATATCTTGCAAGCTCCTTGTTATCACTGGTGTCTTCAGGTTGGATATTCTTCTTGCAAGGGGAGGTGACCATGATGATGAGACAGTGCTATTACTGGCACTAGTAATACTGCTCGAAGCTACAGGTGGATGCACTCTTTCTTCTTCCAAGTCCTCAGACTCAATAATTGCTAGTTATGGCTGACTAGTCTTTAATTTCTAGTTCCAGGCTTCATCCTCCAGGAACTTCATGTATCGGATTATAACCAAATTCTTTGTCACAAGGTTATATAGCCTATAAGCCTTCGACTCTTCACTGTAACCAATGAAGATGCATTTCTCCGCCTTGTCGTCTAGCTTCTTTATCTTTTCATCTAGAAAATGTGCATATGCTATGCACACAAAAAATCTTAAATAAGCAACACTCACCTTTTGGTTGCTCCAAGCCTCTTGAGGAACCTTGTCCTTCACACTCTTTGTGGGACACCTATTTAGCAGATAAGCTGCACAACATACAACTACCACCTAGATTTAATGTGGCAATACCTTGGTCTTCAACATACTTCATGCCATATCCATAATTGTTCTATTATTCCTCTCCATAACACAATTCTGTTGTGGTGTGTATCTGGATGTGAAATTTCTTTGAATTCTATTTTGCTTACATAAATTATGGAATTCATTGGAGATGTACTCACCTCCTCCATATGTCCTGAGAGTCTTCACGTAATAGTCACTCTATTTTTCAACTAAAGCCTTGAACTCATTGAATTTATTGAAAGCTTTTGAATTTTTCTTGATGGAATATACCCATGTCCTCCGACTAAAATCATCAATGAAAGTCAAGAAATAGTTATCAAAAAATGTGTTGGTTTGCATAGGTCCACAGATATCTGAATGCACTAGCTCCAATGGCTGTGAAGCTCTCCAAGACATTCCTGTAGGGAACACATCCCTATGCTACTTATTGACTAGATAACCTTCACAAACTTAATTTAGTTGCTCAATAAGGGGTAAACCCTTCACCATCTATTTCTTATGTAGTAAGTTTAGGCCATTGAAACTTAGATGACCGAATCTGAGATGTCACAACCATGTAGCATATTTCACAACTACACTAAAGGATAGTAGCAATTCATTTTGAATCTATAGGATAAATATCTTGTTCTTTTTCATGGACACATTTGCTACATCGTGCTCCTTATGGCTGATTATACAGGCTCCATTTTAAAATTGAACAGTGTACCCCTTTTGCACAATCTATACAACACTTAGTAAATTGTGTTTTAGCCTAGACACATAATACACATCTTAGATTTACTTCCTTTCACCTTGCTTGGTGTGGATAATGATTTTCCATTTTTCAATGATAGGCACCTTATTGTTGTTCCCTATCTTCACTTCAAATTGGATGGATTCATCCAACTGTGAGAACATCTCTCTGTTTCTAGACATGTGGTTATTGCACCCAATGTCGAGATATCAGGTATTCTCCTCCTCAGTACTGCAAGTTAACAACAGATTCCCACAAGCATCCCTACACTTTGTATTTTTAGATTCATTTGTGTAGTGGGCTTGCTACTTATTATCCTTAACCATATTCTTTCTACAATCATAGCTATAATGATTATATTTTTTGTAGTAATAACATTGGATCTTCGATTTATCATATCTCTAATTAGATCTTACATGTTGATTTCTTGCATTTCCTCTTCCTCCCGCTTGATGGAAGTTGCAACTGGTCTCTTCTTCATTGGAGTTTGATATTCCTCCTCGCTTATGGCCTCTTCCATGCTTGCCTTTACTGTTTCGTGCTCTTCCTCCATGATAATTGGAGGCTCCTTGGTGGGATTCTTCTCTGCTACTATCTCAAAATGAGACCTACATATTGAACGCTTTCTCTAAAGAGGATTGATATGAATGACTCAGCCTTTGCTCATGTGTTTGCATAGAACCCATGATCCCATCCACTGAAAGGGTTGTTAAATTCCTCGATTATTCAATCACTATCATGATTGAGTCAAACCTAGTTGGTAGACTCCTTAGTATCTTCTCCATAATCCTCTGGTTCTCAACATATTCTCCATTAAACCTCATCTGGCTGATGATACACATTATCTGGATAAAGAAGTCGCTTGTGGACTCTGATTCACTCATATGGATATTCTCAAACTCCCTTCTCAGCATCTGCAACCGCACCAATTTCACTTTTTTTGTGTCCTAGAAGGAGCTGGAAAGAATTTTCCATGCCTCCTTTGATTTGGTTGTTGCTGTAATTCATGAGAATATTATCTCCTCAATAGCCTACTTTATGTAAAATAATACCTTTTGGTCATTTTTTTATTCTCCTTCAACAAATATAACTTTGCATGGGAGAGAGCACTCACAGCTGTTGCATTTGTTGGTTCTGGATAACCATTATGGACCAAGTCCCATACCTCCTTACACCTAAATATGATCTTCATCTGGATGCTCGAGTAATCTTAATTCTTGTCATTGAAACATGGGATCTACAACTGCAATGAGTTACCTTCGAAAGCCATTGCTTCTTATCTTCCATGAATCTGGTGCTAGCTCTGATACCAATTTGAAAGAACAACACAACAAAAATTACAATATCAGTTGCTCTTTAAATATATAATGTGAAACAACAGTTTCACTAGACGTCGTGTGAAGACAGATTTATGCTAGTCAACAGAAGTTTTATGTGAGTCAACAAGAGTTTTGGGTGAAAATCAAATATGCCTTTGGAAGAAAATAGAGTTACGAGCGACAACAAAGTTTCGAGTGAAAATGGATTTTTGTTAAACAAAATAATTTTTCTAGAGAAATAAATCGCTAGGCAATTTTAGGGAGAAAACGATGAAACAGGGATTTCACTAGACACAATGACGAATGCCCTTTTTGGAGGAGATTTGCATGAAAGAGGAAAATAAACAAAAATCTATCCTTGCTATTCTAAACAAATTCAGAACACACATAGTGCTCACAAATGCATAAGATATATTTCTTATATTTGCTGAAAAATAAAATTGACTGCTATCACAGTTTTACAAGGAAGAACTTATGCACCAACTGCTTCTACTCAGGAAGTTTACATCCATTTGTAACCATTGTTGCAAGTATGAAACTAAACTAGAGTCTATGAATACTACATATTTAGCTCCTTCATCTCATTCGGATTCTCTCCTTTCACCTTCTTCTACCGCCTCTACTCCCACTCTTCTCCTCTTCCACCACTTTCACTTTTCAATACTATTACTCGCTCCTTTTACTCTTAGGATGTCACCAAATTATATAGTCGTGTGAAGAAGGGATAAGGCTTATCCTCAGACATACCTTTAACTCAAAAATAAGGTTTTCTTCTAATCTACAACTATTGGTATTAACTACACATGCTGGAAATGTATGACGATAATATTTTAGCGATAAGATCTGTCAGAGATCTTACAGGTGTGAAATCTAGTTTAATTTTCTAACAAAGATCAATTATTAGAATGGACCATTTATATGAAGCTCACCTAGTACAGATTTCCTGCATAGACAACATTAATTAAAATATCATCTTCAATACTATTTTTCAATATATATTTATCCTATTTTTTGAACATCATCTTTGGTAGTTAACTTGGATTAAATTTGAAATATTTTACCTTAAAATTTAATTCCATAGTATATATTTTTTAAGATTCCATGTAACACAAAAAGTAACCTCTCGATAAATAAAATTTACTTTGCATTGTGAAGTGTCTTATATATGATGCAAATTTATACTTCAATGGATATGGATTTAAAATCTATCTTTCCGAGGCTTTTCGAAATGCAAAATTAAGTTGTGATACTATATTTTATAAATCTTACCCAAAGCCCAAAAATTAAATTTACAATGGGAGTGGGGGCTTCCACTATCCTATTGGACCAACGAATGCTATCCATTATCCAAATATTTTCATACTTGCCTGAATTATGTTGTTTCTAAAATATGTTCATGGTTAGTTAAAATTATAGACATAAGCCACTATGTTGTCAATAAACATCAATATTCATCCCTTCGCATTAAGGAGGCAATAGAGACCTAATTTGGCGTACTCCATAAATAGAGTTGGAAGCATATCAAAGGGTCTAAGGGGAGCCTCCTCATACCGCAAAAGAATGGACATGAAATAAAATAAATTGGTAAGTATTTCAATAACCCTATATGCAATATAAACTAAAATATAATTGAAAAGTACTAATATTTATAAACATTCAAACAACAAATTGGTTTTTGTAGTCTTGTCTTGTTATAGCAAAAATGAAATATTTGTTATCTTCTTATTATGCAACAACATGTTAGAATTTGTAATATTTTTAAAAATCATTTCAAAACATGCATTCATCATGATTATATCAAAACGAAGTAGAAGAAAATTAAAGATAGGATCAAAGAGATGAAAAGAAATATACAAAGAGAGATGACAAGAATTAGAAGGTGGATGCCTATGGACACCCCATGTATCACATTTTATTCACACTTGTAATACAAATAGATCCTCATTGAGGAGTATTTATAGTGATACTAAATCCTCAGTGAAATTTTAACCTTAGACGAATATAAAATTAACATTGAGGTTAACCTTACAATAAAATAATAATAAATTACCCTTTTAAGCAAGGTTATCCATAAATATGGATTAACCAATACCACTAAGGGTGAAATATGAAAGGGGCCCTTAGGCTTACATGAACATGCCCGTAGGCTTACATAAATGATGAATGCCCATAGGCTTACATAATCATATGCTTGTAGGCTATATTAATGGTGCTCATAAGAACCTCTTCACACTTTTGACCTTGGCCTAAACAAGATCAGATTACATATATTTCAACACCCCCATAATTTGAGCTAACAAGAATGAGGAGAGAAGGCATTAGAGGTAACACATCCCCTCATAATGCATGCCCTAATGGGCCTCTACTACTCCTCCTTTGTCCTTATCTTCATCATCAAAAAGCTTGTGTCTAGCCTTCAAGAGTTCTACTTTAACCTTCTTCAACCTTATAATATAATTATTGATGGAGTGTCCTTCCCTTTTACAATTCTCGCACGTTTTTGATTTCTTTAAAACGTTAGACTTACCCTTAGGTACATGAGACATAGATTCCACTAGCTTAAATTTTTTTGGATGAGCTTGTGTATGAAAAAGAAATCCACAGTTCTTTATTGCCACTTCATAATGGATTAGAAGCTCAAAATATCCTTTATAAGATATGAACTGTGGATCTTTGATAGTCATAACATTCACATAAATAACAAAAACAACTATAGCTTACATTATAATCTCAATCCCAACCAGATATTTGTTAGATCATGAGAGCTATGTGTTACCATGGATATGTCAATCTGGCATTCATGTATGTCGAATACATAATGAATGGTACGTTTGACTAAATCCTAGTGCAACATTCGAAGATATCATTCTAGTATTTAGGTAAAGCGACCCTGATCATATACTTGAATGATACATATGACTAATTCATGTCACCTAGCTCAAATGGTTTGACACATGTCACCATGCACTCATTAATCAATCAGTAGAAAAAATTTGAATAGACATTTGTTCTATTATTACTTTGGACCATGTTGCATTGGTCACAAAAGCAAATAAATCATAAGTTGCCCCCACAAGAAACTAGTATGACTTTGAGAAATTTCATACAAAATTAGCAAAATCATTGCATTGCATCCACAATCACCCATTTGCATTCATCATCATCATTTTTCATTTTCTTTCTCTCTTCTTGAACCCCTTTATTTCCCTTATTCTTCTTCCTTTCTTCTTCTCTTCTCTCCTCGGATTCCTTGTCAATGTTGTATGGTGACACTTTGAGTGGCAACATACCTTCGATTAGATTCCATTCCCATATTCTTTCCCTTCTTCTTCTTCTTTTCTTTTTCTCTTCTCTTCTTGGATTCTCGGTCAATATTATATGGTCACACTTTGAGCGGGTACATAGCTTTGGTTGGATTTCCATTCCTCTCTTTTTTCCTCATCTTCTACATTCTCCCATCATATTTTTGTATGAAACTATGTTCCACATAGTATAGTACAAAATGGGTAAAATGTAGACACCCAAAAGTTGCACATGTCTACCTCTACGTACTTGTAGATACATCTGGATACTTGTAGGTTTACATAGACCATCCTAGACCCCTCTAGGCTATTGTAGATCGACATAGGTTATTGTAGACCACTATAGACTATTCTAGATCAGTGTAGGCTATTGTAGACCCAGGTAGGCTATTGTAGACCATTGTAGACTAATCTAGACCAATGTAGACAACTCTAGATTAAAGTAGGCTATCGTAGACCTATGTAGGCCATCTCATCGGCCTATAGGTATGAAACCCTAATAAACTATAAAATCCACATTATAACCACATTTCATCTATCAGGGTACTACCTATCAGCTCCCTAAGGTAACCTAATACCTTTTTAGACTTAATTAAGGCCCCCACAAGGCTATTACTTCCCAAAAGTAAAAATTAAGTTAATTTTATTTCTAATTTGAAAGTCACTTTACTAAGTGTACTTTATGGATTAAAATTTTTAATTAGGATCCTAAACCTAAATTAGTCCTAATTATTCCCTCCCACATGTATGTGCACTAAATTAGTTAGGATATTTTCTAGGAAACCATAACCTAACCTAGGGATCACCTAACCCTAGTAAACCCTAATATCTCCTCACACATGTGTGAGGATGAGATATTTCTTTAGGAAATGTAGGAATGACACCTCATAAACCCTAACCTAATCACTATAGGACTTGACCCTAGGGTTTAGTACTCCTAACCACACCCCCTACACCTTGGTTTATTCTATAAATAGGAGACCAAATCCCTCATTATCTCTCTTTCTCCCCTTTTACTTAGCCTACAGAAACTCTAGAAAAATCTGACTAGAAGTCCAATATAATACATCTGAACCGTACAAAAAACATAGCAACATCTGAGGAGCCCATCCAGATTGGGATCTCCCATAGAAAGCACTTGTAGCTCAATTCACCCCTCAGCCTACGAATCCAGCTTCTAGTTTGCCCCCTAACCTTCGAGTTGTCCTTATAGAAATTTTTTCTCACCAAATTAGTCAGGTATACTCACTTTCATGTTTTTACAGTCATTCATGTAGTTTATTTCAGTTTTCCTTACATATTTAGTGTCGATTTGTCTTCTTCACCATGGGGCCTGACTAAGGCAAGCCCCCAAAAATACTAACTCCCTTTTGCAGGTCTAAAATAGGTGCAAAGAGGAAACATCTGTAGAAAAACTATCGGTGGCACACATTACACATGAAGCCCACCTTCATTGAGGAGCCCAAAAGATAACATTAGATTTGTTTTACATTTGTGAAAGAAAGAATGAGAATTCTCCCTATTTGCAACCTAAAGCATTTATGTCATTAATAAAATCAGCATTTCTAGATAATGTGTGTCATCTTTTGTATGTTTTAGTATCTTTCTTGGTTATGATGAAGAATCCATAGGAAATCAATTGATTGATCCTATAAGTAAGAAAATTTATGTAAGTTGAGATGTGGTATTCGATGAAGCTCCCAAGTTGGATACACTAGATTCTAGAAAAGATACATCTCCTACTATACACCTGGAATTTAAGGAGCCTAATTCAAGGACTCCCCCAAAATAGAAGAAAATTCTAAAATGGTATACTAGTGTAATAAGAGATGTAAAATTGGATGCGCCTCCTAATATCAATTTGGATCATCCATGTACTCAAAGTATGTCTCATCAAGAAAGATAAGATGCTAAATATGGAAAATATGATGAAGAAGAAGATATGAGTTAAAAGGAAGATAGAGGTTTGATGACTTCAATGGTGGAGCATGAACCTACTTTAGTGCAAGAAGCATGTAGTGTGCCTCAATGGAAGGGAGCTATGGATGAAAAATATATGTCTCTTGTGAAAAATAAAACATGGGAGCTAGTTGATCTACCTTTTGGTAATAAACCAATTTGTTGCAAATGGGTATACAAAGTCAAGTATAAGGAGATAGAACTATTGACAAGCATAAATCCTACCTTATTACAAAGGACTATGGTAAGAAGGAAGGTATAAATTATGATGATATATTCGCACCAATTGCAAAAATGACAACCATTAGTGTACTTTGTGCAATGGTAGCTCAGTTTTCATGGAAGCTTCATTAGATGGATGTGAAGAGTACCTTTTTGAATGGTGATCTCAAAGAAGAAGTGTACATGACTCAACCTGAATGATACGTTTTTGAAGAACAAAAATAAAAGGTTTACAAATTGATAAAGTCCTTATATGGGTTGCAACAACCTCCATGATTTTGGTACATTAAGATTGGTAATCAACTCCTACAACATGGTTTTAAGAGAAGTCCATCAGATGTGATTCTCTCTTTCAAGAAAGTTGGTTTTGATATAGTGATACTTGTGCTCTATGTTGATGATTTTATCATCATTGGCAACTCATAAAATATGATAGACAGAGTGAAGAGTGACTTGAAGAAGTCATTTGAAATGATAGATCTGAGACTTCTACATTATTATCTTGAGTTGGAAGTTGTGCAAAAAAGGAACCACATTAGGATCACACAAATAAAGTATGCTAAGGCACTAATTGAAAATATTGAATGACAGGTTATAAGCCCAAAGCAACTCCAATGGAAAGAAGGTTACAACTATTTTGATACAAAAATCTCCTTAGATAGATGGAACTCTGTATTGACAATTGATTGGAAGTCTTATATATCTAACTAATACTAGGCTGAATATCAGCTTTGTTGTAAGCTATCTTTCAAGGTTCATGCATGAACCTAAGGTTAGTCATTAGAAAGTAGTGAAGTGATTTTTACACTATATCCATGGCCTAATAGAATATGACCTGGATTACAAGAAGAATGATAAGTTCTTATTGCAAGGATACACATACTTGGACTATGTTGGATCTATAGATGATAGAAAGTCAATGTCAGGATAAATATGTCATCTTGGATTTAGACCTATCTCTTGCATAACAAGAAGTAACAATTTGTTACACTTTCATTTATAGAGGTAGAATATTACGCAACACAAGGAGCAGTGTGTGAAGCGATATGGTTACATCACATTCTTTCAAGTATGGGTCTTCCAAAGAATATTCCAATAAACTTGACTTGTGATAACCAAGGTGTTTTGAAACTAGTCAAGAATCCAGTTTTCCATGAACAAACAAAACATATTGATACTTAATGTCATATTATTTGAGATGAAGTTCCAAAGCACAATATTCAACTCCAATATAATTCCACCGATCAACAAGTTGTACATATTTTCACTAAGGCACTTGTACATGTCAAATTTGAGTTGTTTCGCAACTCTATATGTACTTCAAATAATGTAATAAGGGGTATGTTAGACTATAGGCTATATTGTATAGTTAAATAGTAGATTATTATGAGTATGCATCTAGTTGATATTCTAGAATCCAATGTGCAAATAATGTTGTTAGCATATCCTAAGTTAGTTTGATTAAATTAAGCTACAGAATATTTGATTTGCATCTTCAACATGTTAGTTACTAGCTAATTTAAGCTAGTTCTTTGTATATATTCATTGCCGATGAATAATATCCTATTCAATTTTATTACACCAACATTTTTTCTAATGAAATGTACAAGTAACAAAGTAAATCGTTGGATAGGTTGAAAAATTGTAATAGTTTGAAGCTTATCTAAAAAATAATGTGATTAATTCATATGAATAATGTATTTTTATCGAGCACAAAGTCTCCTACACTAATAAATTGTATAGCATGTAAATGATAAAGGACTTGTATCTTAGGTAGTTTCATATGTGATTTTTCCAAAGTCAAGAGGTAACTAATGGATAAAATGACCTTGTAGTGTTCATTGCAAGACTATATCATTAATAGCTCTCAAGATGTAACTAAGGTATTAGATATATGTAGAAGTGCATTCCTCGTTGTGATTGACACATTTAATATTCAGGACTTACATTTTTCTATAGGAATCGACAATATGTTTGCATTTTGTGGATGTTTGACCAAAAAAAGGATTTATGTAAGAGTTTACTATTACAAGGACTGCCTACACTTGTGAGAGGGGAGCAACCAATTACTATTTATCTTGTAAAGTTATAGTTTTCTATAATTCAAGTCTTTTGTACACATCGTACATACCTTGGCCTTGATATTGTCTCAAGTTGTTGCATTGTTCTTTTGTCATTAAGTTTCCTGATGAATTTGGATTGACTTATATTACACAGGGGACAATGCGAGAAGAGGGGGGCACAGGGTTCAAAGGGCCCCCTATGTTTTTTAATTAATTTCTTTTTCAATAAACAATAACGATGCAAAAAAACTATGAAAAATAATAATTTTTTTTATCAAAAAAATAATAACAATGAAAAAAACTAATAAAAATGATAATAATTAATTTTTTTTTCAAAAAAAATAACGATGCAAAAAAAAGTATGAAAAACAAAATAAAATTTAATTCTTTTTTTAAATAATAACAATTGAAAAACTATGAAAAATAATCTATTTAATTATTATTATTTTTAATGCTAAAGAGAAAGTTCTTAGCGGCACCTTTTTAGCAATTTGAATCTTGGTTTGTCAACAACAAACTGCAACCATGAAAAGCAAGGAGTTAATGTTTGTAAAAACAAAAAATATGTGTTTTCTTTTGGTTACAAAACACCAATTTCAGTTACAATAAACCTCCCCAAAAAAAAGGGTTTTCTTTGGAAATAAACTTAATGGCATCTTTATCTTCTTTTCGTTCACACTCGAGAGTCTTAGATGGGTTTTGGTTGCTTGCATGTGTGACCACCCTAAACCTCTTGTTTCCCTTAACTCCTACACACAAGACCACAATGAATCCTCAATAGCATTTGTTGAGAAAAAGTGTGCAATAATAAAAATAAAATTTAAAAACACATTAAGAGCACATTAAAACACATACTCACAAATGTATACATAAGTCCTAAGTAATTTGGGAAGCACTTCGGTAGTATTTTTTTTTTATGTTCAATGGAGGAAAATGATGGTTTATTTATAGAATTTATGGGGGAATGGGTGAGGGTGGTGACTTGGCCAATTAAGTAGTGGAGAGGACCAGTTAAGTTAGGTGTAACTTGGAGTTTTTCCTTTGCATTGGTATTATCACAAAAGATGCATCTACAAAAGAAGTTGTGTTTGAATTAGAGTTACCACCAAATGTACACACTTTGGAATCATCACTAGATGTGCATGCATTGGAATTGTTGCCAAGATATGCACGCATTGGACTTATCCAAGGAGAGGTGAGAGTGGAGGTATGATTGGGAGATGTGGCAAGTGAAGTGGATATGGGATGAGAGTGAAGGAAATCTTCACCTATCTAAATAATGCATAATTAGGATGGAAGAGGATGAATTGGAACTAAAGTGGACTGGAGTGATGTGCACATGAAAAGGGAATGCTCTCACAATGTTTATGGGCTATACATATGAGGGTGAGCAGATGGGGGTGAAAATGGTTAGGATAGCCTAGGTGGGCTAATGTATACTAATTATGTTTTAATTAATTAATCAACATCGGATAAATATGCTTATTTTAGTTGTCTACATGCTTGAGCTCTAACGCTACTATCTTCTAAGGATCTATACCATTCCAATAATTTACCTCAAAAAGATTGGGCAAGCAGCTTCACCATTACATTTTCATAAACAATATTGTAAAATATTTCCAAGGATGAAACATCTTAGCAATGCTCATATGTGATTTTCCCACTACAATCATAAATAGACAATATCTTCAATGTAGCCTAGAGAATTTCATGAAGAACAAAGAGTTAAGCGGTCTAACACTATTCCAAGCAGGACAATTTTTTCCAACCATGGCTCTGAATTTTTACTAATGTGCTCGTGGAGCCATTTTATTGGTGCTTAGTGGACTATCTAGGATTTCTAGAATTACTACCATTTGATTATGAGATTCATTGTCAATGGAGTCATTAAATTATTTGGATTCTTGTATTTAACGGAGTTGTTAGGTGAAATACAATCTTCGCATGAGAGGTCAAGACTATTCACCAAAATATTGAGTCCTTCGAGTAATTGAAATAGGATCTATGAAATCTTGTCCCATCAAGCATGCCAAAAACTCTTGGTAGCACGGTGGGTAATTATCCCTGATCTCTAAAAATTATTTTTAAGGGGTACACTAGGGTACTACCGGGTGTGCTAAAAACTCTTGGTATATTCAAAATTTGTTGGGTTTATAATTTGATTATTACATCTTAGCAAAGTTGCCAAATGACTGGGTATGATCTTATTAAAGTAGAATATCACCATTTTTCTACTCAATTAGAAAGGTGATATTTGTGCCCCACTTGGCATGCTAAAACAATTTGGTCTGAAATCTTCCTAGGTGGATGAGTTACACCCTTAAGACCTCGATTAAGATTGGATGACCTAAAAATAGGGATTTTTGAGTCAACCTCCAAATTAGGTCGATTCCTATGATCCTACCTAAACTAACTAAAGTGGAGGGTGCAAACTAAAGTAAGGGATGCATAAAGTTAGAAGGTAAGCTAAAAATGGTGCAGATTTAGCAACATCAAGAGATAAAGTATGAGAGTCTCACACTCTGAATTGAACTAAATTGTTTAATAGACTAACCTACTTTTCTTATTACAAAGCATTTAATCATAATAAACACTAAGCATTATCAAGCATTCTAGGAACTAATGAACAAAAAATCTAGGAAGAAATTCAGAATGCAGAATAACTGTAACAAAATTAACCATTCAATATAGCTTTAATAGAAATGCTCAATGAATTAGTTGGGATACATACATGTTCTACAATAAGTTGAGAAATAGGCCAAACAACAATTCAATCTTTATTCAAAAGGTGTATAACATAATCATACAATTATGCAATTGTAAATGCTAAAGAGTAGACCATTTGAATGGCTTACATTCAAGTATATATAGATTTACAATTATAACTTAGCATGATTGTCTTCAAAACTGACTATAGGTATGTCAAGACATGTGTGAGAAGTGGTTGTCACATTCAAACCAACTATGCTTAACTACTTCAATCAAGTTTTGTTGATGTGTGTAGCACAAATTTCTTTTGTGAAGCTGGCTTACATGTTGCATCATTGGATTCTTACCATATGATGATGATCCATTCCTTTCTATTACGCTTAGCTAGTTGAGTAAGGGTAGGTGTGTGATGAAGAAGGCTTTGACCATTGATGTCCTCTAACAACAATGATATTTGTTGGTTGATTGACACACATGACTGTGATGAATAGGACACGTTTGGATCCTTTATGCAAAAGATAACGACGTGAGGGCATATTGCATACTGTTGAATGGCTTATTTTGGCTGAATGTTGATTCATTTATCATTTCTTCATGCTAGATTTTGTATTTATTCTTGTCAAGTGTTGAAGATATCCTTATCTCTTGATGGCGTCATTGCCTTAAGAGTCCAATAGTCTTATTTTCTCATGTGTATTGTCGAATTTCAGGTCTGATTGTCGGAATTCTATGCCTTAGTCTATTCTTCATCTGGCATTCATTTTGGCTTATCGAACGCTTATGTTGTTGATGATGACATCATTGCCTCTAAAGTCTGATGTCTTTAAAAAATGTGCAAAGCATGGAATCGAATATCAAATTTCAGAGCCAATGCCTTCGAATATTTGGGCCTTCCTTTCAGACTGCACCAGATTTTTAATGTTACCTTGATGATGTTAGCATCATTGTTTGTCCAAAATCTTCCAATATTTGGCTTCAATTTTGCTTTAATGTCAAACGTCGGGCTTTGACGTGCTTCATCAACTTCTTTTTGAAGAACGTCGAATGCTAGACTTTCATTATACATTAGCTAACATTATTGCAGCGATAAACAAAGATATCCTCTGCCTCCGCCAGAATGTACAAGGAACATCTAAAGATAATAATTTTGAAGAACGTCGAATGCTAGACTTGTAACAGAGGGTTAATATATATGCCAACAAAAATTTCGGGACATGAAAAGTTTAATGATTTATGTGATGTAAACACTGAAGAAGATAACAAAGTTGAAACTTCTTGTAAAATTTAATCTGTATTTTTTCAGCAGAACGTTTATAAATTACATCAACAACCATCTTCAAAGGGTTTGAACACAAAACCACTAAAAAAACAATCACCATCTTTAACCACCAAGACAACTACCTGTAGACAAATCAAATCTGTATTTTAAGGATGGAAAAGGCGATATAATGGTGGGTCATCTTCGTTAACTTATAAGCTTAAATACATATATAAATATTTGAATGTCTTATCTCGGTTAATATTTATTTTAATGAGAGACTAAAAGGGCTCAACCGCCCATCCCACCCTTGCTTAAATATTATTTTCTATTTTCAGTGAGTGGCAATTTAACTACATACAAAATCGGGGCATGAATGAAAGTGCTAATAACAAATAATAACATTATTTATCATGTGAACTCAATTATGTACGGATTGTGTAATGTATTTGCATTCGTTGACAAATAGTATGGATCTTCATTCTTTCCTGTCTGACAGGTACTGAACAATTGAGACAATAAATGACTTCTTACCTTTGTGGCCAACTCACCAACTTAGGAATCTGTTAATCGTTATTATCTAAATAATATTCATAACGTTTTGATTGATATTTATTAAACAACTCCAACAAAATCATAAATAATCATATTTTTTTTTAGATCAAAGTAGTCATTGGAGCTACAAACTGTACAATTATCCTCTACCCGGCGTCTAATTCAAAAGCTCTATTTTTGCAGTTGAAAAATATATATATTATTGATAATGACAATATTCAATACGATTATGGATTCTATTATTTTATATATATATAATACATTGATCTATATTATATTAAGGTTTATAATGACAATATTCAATATTGTTATGAATACTTATATATATATATATATATATATATTCCAAAAATACTTTTATTAAAAATTGTAATATATACAATTTATATTTCCTTTAAAAGAGAAAACAAGTTGTAGGAGTTGGATCTTTATATCTAAGAAGAAAAAATTAAATAAGCAATTAAGATCCACTGGACAATATTCACGCAAGACAATCATTTTTCTAAAGGCTTAAACATTCCTAAAATGGACAATGAAGATCATGACCTAAGAAAACAAATCATATTAAAGAAGTAGCTTAAAAAATGATATTTTCCAACTAATAAATAAGCACTCTATCAATTTATTTTCATATGTAATTTAAATTATAACTTAATTGAAAAGTATTGATATTTATAAACTTCCAAAAAACAAATTAGACCTTGTTTTCCTTTGTCTCACTACAACAACAATGCAATATTTATCATCTTTGTATTATGCAACAACATGTTAGACTTTGCAATATTTTCTAGAAACATTCCAAAACATGTATTCATCATGATCATAGTCAAAAAGATATAGAATAAAGTTAAATATTGCATCAAAGAGATGAAAATGAGTTAAATAAGAAATACAATAAGAATCAAAATGTGGATGCATATGGACATTCCAATATATCATATTTTGTTCATTTATAATATAAATAGATCCTTATTGAGGGGTATGTATAGTGATACAAAATCCCAAATGAGAGGTAAACCTCATATCAACATAAACTTAACTTCATAATAAATTACCTTTTTAAGCAAGGCTATCCATAAAGATGGATTAACTAATAGCACTAAGGGTGAAATATGAAAGGGGCCCATAGGTTTACGTGAACATGCTTATAGGATTACATAAATGATGAATGCCCCTTAGGCTTACATAATCATATGCTTGTAGGCTATATTAATAATGCTTATAAGCACCTATTCACACTTTTGACATTGGCCTAAACAATATCATATTACATATATTTCAACACCCTCATAATCTAAGTTGAGAGGGCCAAGAAGAGAAGGCATTAGAGGTAACACCTCCCTCCATAATGGATGCTCTTATGGGTCTCCTCTATTCCTTATTTTTCTTTATCTTCATCATCATAAAGCTTGTGTCTAACTCTCAAGAATTCTATGTTAAGCTTCTTCATCCTTATAATACAATTCTTGATATAGTGCCCCTCCTTTTATAATTCTTGCAAGTGTTTAACTCATTTGAAATATTAGACTTACCCTTAGGCACCTCACCCTTAGATTCCAACGAGTTAAATACTTTTGGATGAATTTGTATATAATAAAGAAATCCATTATTACTCATTGCCACTTCCTAATAGATTAGAAGGTTGAAAATTACTTCAAGAGAGATGGGTTATGGCTCTTTGATTGTCATAGCTTCACATAGATAACAAAGCCAACTATATGAAAATGAGGAGAAATATTGGAAGGAAAAGTTTTGGCATACTCTTCATTACTCTTTACCTTATCTCCTATTATAGATAGATTAAGTTTTATTTATTTAAAGTGAGATATATATTCTTCAATATTAGTAAAATCTAAAATTTTAAGATTTGAGAGTTCTATCTCTATCTTTTCAACTTCACTACCACTTACTTTTCCATAGATATCTTTCAAAGTAGTCCAAATCTCAATAGGATCAAATTTCTCTTTGATGTGGAAAAGTGTATCTAGTTCCACCAACATGAAGAAGAGTCCAAAAGCGTCCTCCCTTCTTGTATGATTTCATGATCAATATGAAATTATTTTGATTCATTATTGAATATGAACCATATATTTTTTATCCTAAGTAATCCTACCATTTAAATTGACCAAGTTCTATAATTTTACCCATTGAGGCAAGTAACATATTCTAATGAATATATTTTACATAAAAACCTAAAATAGATATGTAACAGGTCCATAAACTAATAACACCCCTATTTAGAGCTCAAAAAATTATGCAATCCAGAAAAAGAGCTCAAAATGATTCTATAAGCAAAATGTATGGCCTATGGAAGATTTGGTTATATTAGCACTCAAATAAAAACATAAATTCCAAACCTTATTTTTTTTTGTTGAATCAACAACTACCACTTGCCACCACTAGATTGGGCACTGCATCAATGAATCAAAGTATACCACTTGACTTGATACAATTGATGGATTTATCATTTATATATAATATTTTATTTGAGTGGGTTTTGAGTCAACAGGTTAGAACCTAAGACAACGAGGAAGGGTACTAACCAGTGTACCATGCATACACATTGAAATCAAAAGGAGATGAAGATAAATTTAATCTTTTTGTATACCTTAAATAGGGAATAAAAAGGACAACATCGATGTTCAACCTCAAAACATAACACCCACAAGCCAGTCAACCAACTATTGTGCCATAACTACAAGAGAGAGAATAAATTTACTCTTATTTGCACATATGTCATCACCAAATACTTTCTCATTAATAAAAAGACTACTTGCAAGTTTTGAAATATTGTGCTTCATGTTGTAAGAAAACAAACTAACGGTTTCATGATAGATCATAAGAGGGAGCTCACTAATGCTTTTCAAATAATAATATTCAAAAAGAGAATACCAAGGATCTATTTGATGACCTTTGTCAAGTAGAAGGGAGGTCTACCTAATACCACACATAGACAGATAAAGACTAAGAGTTGATATCCTTATTTCAGACTAAGGGGGATCACATATGTCACCTGTAATATTACCCATGGACGACATCCTAGGCACCAACCACCATAAAATAAAAAGTTCTACCCTGGATTTGGAATGGAGATATTACTTGAGAAATCCACCTACTACACTATTATGCTACTCTCTATAGTGATAGGAAAGTATGGTGGCAATGGTAGACATAATGTGACCAAAAAAAAAATTCTTTGAGCTTGTGATGTCTATGCAAACAAACAATGTTGTCACTAGTGTGCTTCCATATATACTAAGTCACTCTATTATTGGTATTATACAAATATCCTTATAGAGCGTTGTGCATGCAAAGCATACTAAAATTTTGATATTGGCATATGAGGTATTTTGGCATCAAAATTAAATTCAAATTTTTTATGTCCCCATCAAAATAAATTTGAACTAATTATTCTTTTTTATTTTCTAAGAATAGGTTTTTTTGAAGGATCAAGAGATGTATCCTTGGTTTTCACTTTGATATCATGCCAAAATTTGTAATATCTTCTAGAAGCATTTTAAAACTTGCATTTACCATAATCATATCCAAAAAGATATACAAGAAAATTAAAGATAACATCAAAAAGATAAAATAAATATACAAATATAAAGATGATAAGAATTAAAAGGTGGATGCCTATGAGTACCCTCATATATCATATTTTATTATCACTTATAATACAAATGAATCCCGATTGAGAGGTATTTATAGTGATACCAAATCCTCAATGAGAGGTTAACCTTAGACCAACATAAACTTAACCTTGAGGTTAACCTTACAATATAATAATAATAAATTACTCTTTTAAGCAAGGTTATCCATAAAGGTGGATTAACCAATACCACTAAGGGTAAAATATGAAAGGGGCCTATAGACTTACATGAGCATGTCCATGGACTTATATAAATTATAAATGTTTGTAGGATTACATAATCACATGATTGTAGGCTACATTAATGGTGTCCATAAGCACCTCTTCACAATTTTGACCTTGGTCTAAACAAGATCAAATTACATATATTTCAACACAATAATGCAATATTTGCTATCTTTGTACTATGTAGCAATAATGCAATCTCTATCCTAGTAGAAACAATGCATTCTTAATCCTACCAAAAGCAATGTAATTTCAATCATAACACCAAAAATACAATCACCTACAACTTGTAACAACTTATACAAATACTTTGGCTGAACTAGTAAAGTGTAATAATTCACTAAAATGCATAAAATGAAGGTGAACCATTAAAATGAAAAGCTTTGCCAACATGCATAAAATCAAGGAGAACAATTAAAGTGGAAAGCTTTGTTGTAATGCATAAAATCAAGGAGAACCGTAAAAGCAAAAAGATTTATTAAATCAAGGAATGATTGGGGTTGGCTTAGTTAAACTATAGTTTACCCTCAATCCTCATGCAAAAATATAATTGATGGAAAAGCTAGCCAATGATCATAGGTGGGTTGGAATTTAGGTATGTTTGGCCAATATGTTTTCTTCAACATTTTTTTTGCATGTAGATGCCTAGTAGATGCATTAAAAATTAGTGGTTTTAGGCTATAACATCACCATTTTATTTTTGAAATAATAAATCAGCGTTTTTGTTTTGCATGTAGATGCCTAGTAGATGCATTAAAAATTAGTGTTTTTAGGCTATAGCTTTTTGAATAGTTAGATATTGCAATCTAGAATTTAAAATAAATTTTTAATAATTAAAAGTTTGAAGTATTTTAAAAAATATTTTAAATTGGGGTTTTTAAAAAAGAAACCCACTTGAAATAGAAAAAATTGAAAATAATCATATTAAATCTAAAAATAAAACAAAAATGATAACACATAAAAAATGATGTGTTCTATTATAACATATAATTTTTTTTTTTTAAATTAAATTTTAATATTAAAAACTTAGTCTACACACAAAACCATAATTTTCTTAATACTTTAAGTATTTATTAAAAAATATTTACAAAAATGTTTCAAAAATATTTACAAAAATGTTTCAAAAATATTTGTCATACTCTTAGGTTTTAGTAAATTTTAGGAGAAATAAATTGTAATTTGAAATTATCTCTATCATTACACGATGTATCCTCACACTATTTATTTTAATATTCCACTTCATATAAAATCATTCTTCTTATATGAAAAAAAATATAAAAAACAAAAAAGTACAATTACAATCTACACTAAGAATGTTTCAATTAATCTTTTAATGGCTTCATTAAATATTAAGCACATGTCAAGTTAAAAAATGGTTAAATTAACATAAATGAAAACCATTGGGCCATAAACCCCCAATTATTTTATATTTTCCTTTATATTATTACATAAGAGTTATTACCACTAATTCTCTACTATTATTTTATCATGGATTCTATAAGCTTTGGTTGTAAAACAATATTTTACAATTTTTTCCAACAAGCTAGCCTATACTCAAAATATTATTCTTAATATAGGATACTAGCCTAGTATTTTTAATGTCCTTGATCTCATCTTGCTCATGTGCACAACCATTGTACCTTTTCTAATAAATTCAATTGCTTTTTCATCTCTAATATTCACTTAATTCTTCACTAATTCATTAATTTTCACAAATAAATCTATATGACTTGTCATATGATTAGAGCAACTAGAGTCAAGATACCAAACTTCATATTTTGACTTTTTTGCCATGTGTGTAAAAAAAATCATGTTAGATCTAGAATCCTCTAGTTCATCTTTGATAATTTTTTTTTGTTTTTTTGCATGTGAGTTCACTTGAGCCTATGATTACTTTGAAAATGGATAAATATTTTGAAATAATAGCATTGAGTATTTGCTCTACACTCACTCTCAAAGTCACCAATTTTTTCAATAATGACATTAGATATTACTCTTATCTATAATACCATATACATGACCTCTTCCTCCATGGAGGCCCTCTTTCTCATCCTATTACACAATTTGATGACTCTCCCTTTCTCTCATTAGGGCTATCCCAATTGTTGCTTACTCCATCAATTTTAGCTTCCATTACAAAAGCTTCCTCTAAACTTTTTGGAGTTTTATCCTATCTATTTTCATGGGATATCAATGATCCCATGAGTTGATATAGTTGTAATTATGCTAAATCTTTGTTTTCTTCTATTGTAATCACAATTAAATTTCATTCCATTGATAAACATCTAAGTACATGTTCATAAATCACCTATTTTGTGATGCTCTCTCTATTGTTGCATAATTGATTGACTATGTCTTGCACTTGAATGTAAAAATCCCATATCTTCTTGCTATCATTCATTTGAAGATTCTCGAATTACCTCTACCAATTTTACAATCAAATCAACTTAACTTTATATGTGCCTTGATAAGTAGACTACATACATCTCTTAAAGCTTCTTTAACATTTTAAGATATTGTAATACCAGGGAAGTTGTTCACATCTAAATAACTCAAGACTAGAAACATGGGCAAAGCACCCTTTATCTTCCTCTCTTTCATATCTCTTTCATCCTATGCTAAAAACGTATTTCAATCTTGGATACCCTATTTCAGTTATCTCCCATACAACGAAGTGAACCATTATGATTTAAATGTTAATTTTTCAATACTCATTGAAAACATGATTTGATGGAGAAATTTTGAATTCTTTAATTTTTCAATACTCATTAAAATCATGATTAGATGGAAAAATTGACAGTTATGAATTTAACGTTGTTGCTATTGAAAATTAATTATACCTAAACTTGAATGTCATATCATTTATATCAACTAAAAAATACTACAAAATTATTATAACAAATGTTTTAAAGAACACTTGAAAGAACAACTCAATGCCTTAACATATCTTCTTTCTTTGAATCCAAAATTTGTAAAATATAATCTTTTAAATACAATTCCATTAAGTTAATTATAACAATAATGCCTAATACACAATATATTAACATTCCACATACTATTAATAACCCAAAAAATATTTATTTATTAATTTTTACTATACTATTTTCCCTTTCTTAAAAATCAGTTATTCCATAAATACTTTGGACAAACTCAACCATTGTTCCACAATTAAGGGGAGTTCATATCACGGCATCTCAGGGATCGGTGATGCAGACTAGGATGAAAAGACAAGTCTCACGATACTGACTCCCTTCTTATAACTGTTCACCCTTGTGTATAGCTGATATTCGAGCTGACGTAAACACTGCAGTTTCTTCTTATCGGGGTTTCCTAATTGTAAAGGGCATGTAAGTGCATTCGCTATTAACATCTCAATGCTTTGCACAAAGAGGAGGAAAGAACGGATGTCCACATTTACAACTCGTTACTCTCTCTCATTTTTAGGCGTCTCCTAATTACCCATTTGTATATTTCGTTCCACTTTAACATATATCTGGATATGGAACTCCCATTGACTTGATGTTTGGAAACTCTCTGATTGGTACGCCGTCTACCACGAATCTGCAATGTTCAGTTATTCTTAGAACTCTTCAGCAATCAATACTTTAGAAGGATATTGTTATTTTGAATTAAGTTGTTAGAAAAAGTGGGTTTGTTGGTGGTTTGAAACTGTGCTGTACAGTTACCCCCCCAAAAAAAAAGAGTTACTTGACAAAATAATTTTTATCTAATGTTGAAATTATTTGTATCTCATACAAGATGTTTTCACGAGTCCAGAATATATCTTAAGAGTGGAAATCAGTGGTGGGATCAAACCAAAGATATATTGCCCAAAGACTGCTCGCGGTCGCCTTTTCCGCTTGCATACACGTTTGTCTGAACTTGAAGGACGTATGGCTCCCCTGATTTATTGCCCAAAATTTCGAAATCCAGCTCGTCGCGCTTCGAACCCTCCGAAGACAACTGCAATATAATTCAATTAAAATTTAAGGCAGAAGAATATGGTCGTAATATATACATAGTAAGCAGTTACGGTGCCCGCAGAGTATCCAGGAACAAGCTTAATTTGCATGTTAATGTTCCCAAAAAGATACAAGTTCTTCCTAGACAAGTGTTAGACTTAATGTTTAAATTCCTCATCAGAGATTTGGTTAAGCGTGAGTTGCAGTTCCTGCCCACCGTTTAAGAATTTCACGTGAAGTGATCTAGAGCCCAAGACACATAAAAGTCTTTGTCTAAGCCAGTGGGACGACTTTTGATGGGCGCCCCTGCTGCATCTACTAGTAAAGAGAATAACAATAGGATCATCCCGTAGTAGAAGGAGACCATATTGCTAGAGTTGAGAAAGCTATTACTATGCCAAGGCATTGAATACAATGAGAATGTTCCTTGTTTTTAATGAGGAGAATTAATTTATAGTAAGGAAGGGATGGCGACTCATTAAGTGTTAAAAAATAACACAAGCGAAAATGGTTGGGGGGAGGGAAGTCTATCGTGAGAGATAAGGGTGTGAAGGGCTGCCATGAAGCCGTACTTCATTACTCTTCATCTGGAAGCCCATCTGTACACAGCTGGACCTTAACTGAACTGACTGAACGTATATGAGATAAGGTAATTGACCTCCTTTTTCAGTGCTCGATAGTCGCTTCTCTCACTCATTATTGGAGATATATCTATGTGTCTGGAATTTAACCTGTAACTAAATTGAAGGCAGAATGATATGAACAACGAGTATACGAGTATATGGCGTACATCTCCGAAATTGCCATACAATTATGTAGCTTGTTCTTTGCGACTTTGGTGTATGTCACCTTTACCCATAATGGTGTCCAGCTTTAGATGATCCGTGTCATGAATAGAGAGACAACATTCATAGTCCGCTTCGTACTTCACATCATTCGAAACTTTTACTTGCGCCATCTGTAGCATATGAATACACATAGTGACAACATTAACAAGGATATTGATTTGTTAGTTTAATTTCTAACATCCTCTTTTAAAAAATATTTCACAAAGACTTGGACACCTAGCATTTCCTTGAGTCTGTTGAAGTCTTACTCCTTCAAAGGTTTTGTGAGGATATCTGTCATCTGGTCTTTGGACCTGCAAAATAATAATACAATCTCATTAAATTTTTCCAATTCTCTGATGAAGTAGTAGCAGATATCAATGTGCTTGGTCTTGCCATGAAACATTGGATACTTCGATAGTTCTATGGTGGAATTATTATCACAATAAATCGTGGTTGCTCCTTCTTAGTTATGATTGATTTCACCCAAAATTCTTCTCATCCATACTGCTTGGCATGCGGCTGAAGTGGCGGTAACATACTCTGCCTTAGTAGTTGATAATGTAACAATTGGTTGCTTCTTGGATGACCATAATACTACACCTGATCAAGGATGGAATGCAAGTCCGAAAGTGATCTTCCTGTCATCTATACTGCCAGCCCAATCGCTATCTGTGTAGCCGATAAGTTCAAGCTAGTCTTTTCTAGCATAAAAAATTCTATGGTTTTTGGTCCCATTGACATAACGTAGTATTCTTTTCCCAGCCTACAAGCGAGTGTTCTTTGGTGCTTCCATAAATATGCTAATCAAACTCATTGTAAAAATTAAATCCACTCTGGTTGCAGTCAGGTACATCAAACTTCCAACAAGTTGTTTGTAGAATGTTAAATCAACATTGTTGTCGCAATTATTTTTGCTCAACTTCAGGCCTATTGCAACTGGTGTGATGGTAAGTTTGTTTTCCTTCATATTAAACCTCTTCACAACATCTTTTGCATAGTTACCCTGATAAATGAAGACGCCATCCACAAATTGGTAAACTTCAATGCATAGAAAATGTTTCATCTGGCCTAAGTCTATCATCTCAAACTCCTTCTTCATAGCAAGTCTAAACTACTCAAACAACATATTTCTATTGCCAGTATATATCAAATCGTCTACATACAAGCAAACAATGATCATATCACCCTCTGCATTTGTCTTCATATACAATGTGTGTTCATATGGGTATTTGATAAACCCATTCTCCTAAAATTAAGCATTAATGTGGCTATACCAAGCCCTTAGTGCTTACTTCAACCCATACAAGGCCTTATTCAATTTTAGGACCTTGCCTTCTTGCCCTTTCAGCTCACAACTAGGTGGCTGGTCTATGTAGACCTTCTCTTGCAACACTCCGTTGAGGAAGGCAAACTTGACATCCATCTGGTAAGCATTCCAACCCTTCTGGGATTTCAATGCCAGGATCATTCTAACTGTGTCAAGTCTCGATATAGGTATGTACACCTCATGATAGTCAATCCCTAACTTTTGTTTGTAGTATTTTACCACCAATATGACCTTATGCTTGTCAACCTCACCTTGGGAATTAAACTTAGTTTTATATACCCATTTTACTCCAATGGTCTTCTTGCCTGTTGAAAGATCCATTAATTCCTAGGTCTTATTTTTCTCTATAACCTCTATCTCATCATTCATAGCTTGCACCCATTTCTAGTTTTGAATTGCTTCTTCAAATTATATTGGATCACACTAAGAAAATAAAGCAAAATCAGAATGTTCTTCATCAATTTCATTCCTAGTTACCTCATAAATATCTTGCAAGCTCCTTGTTATCATTGGTGTCTTCAGGTTGGAGATTCTTCTTGCAAAGGTAGGTGACCATGATGATGAGATAGTGCTGCTACTGGAACTAGTACTATTGCTTGAAGCTACAGGTGGATGCACTCTTTCTTCTTCCAAGTTCTCAGACTCAATAATTGCTGGTTATGGCTGACAAGTCTTTAATTTCTAGTTCCATGCTTCATCCTCCAGGAACTTCATGTCTCGACTTAGCTTATAAATAGCTTCTTTGTCACAAGGTTATATAGCCTATAAGCCTTCAACTCTTCACTGTAACCAATGAAGATGCATTTCTTTGCCTTGTCGTCTAGCTTATTTATCTTCTCATCTAAAACATGTGCATATGCTATTCACTCAAAAAATATTAAATAAGCGACACTCACCTTTTGGTTTCTCCAAGCCTCTTGAGGAATCTTGTCCTTCACACTCTTTTTGGGACTCCTATTTAACAGATAAACTACACAACATATAGCTTCCATCTAGATTTCATGTGGTAATGCCTTGGTCTTCAACATACTTTGTGCCATCTCCATAATGGTTCTATTCTTCCTCTCTATAACACCATTCTGCTATGGTGTGTATCTAGATGTGAACTTACTTTGAATTCCATTTTGCTTAAATAAATTATGGAATTCATTGGAGATGTACTCACCTCCTCCATATGTCCTGAGAGTCTTCATGTAATAGTTGCTCTATTTTTCAACTAAAGCCTTAAACTCCTTGAATTTATCAAAAGCCTTTGAATTTTTCTTGATGGAATATACCCATGTCCTTCGACTGAAATCATCAATGAAATTCAAGAAATAGTTGTTATCAACAAATGTGGTGGTTTGCATAGGTCCAAAGATATTTGAATGCACTAGCTCCAATGGTTGTGAAGCTATCCAAGACTGTCTTATAGGGAACGCATCCTTGTGCTACTTATTGACTAGATAACCTTCACAAACTTAATTCAATTGCTCAATAAGGGGTAAACCCTTCACCATATATTTATTGTGTAGTAATTTTAGGCCATTTAAACTTAGATGAGCGAATCTGAGATGTCAAAACCATGTAGCATATTTCACAACTACACTAAATGATAGTAGTAATTCATTTTGAATCTATAAGGGAAACATCTTGTTCTTTATCATGGAAACATTTGCTATTACACCATGCTCCTTGTGGCTGATTATATTGGATCCATTTTTAAATTGAACAGTGTACCCCTTCTGCACAATCTATCGAACACTTAGTAAATTATGATTTAGCCCAGGCACATAATACACATCTTGGATTTACTTCCTTTCACCTTGCTTGGTGTGGATAATGATTTTCCCTTTTCCCATGATAGGTACCTTACTGTTGTTCCCCATATTCACTTCGGATTGGATGGATTCATCCAACTGTGAGAACATCTCTCTATTTCCAAACATGTGGTTACTGCATCCACTATTGAGATATCAGGTATTCTCCTCCTTAGTACTACAAGTTAACAAAAAATTCCCACAAGCATATCTACACCTTGTATTTTTAGATTCATTTGTGTAGTGGGCTTGCTGCTTATTATCCTTGACCATCTTCTTTCTACACTCATAGCTATACTGATTATTTTTTTGCAGTAATAACATTGGATCTTCAATTTATCATACTTCTAATTAGATCTTGCATGTTGATTTCTTCCATTGCCTCTTCCTCCAACTTGATGGAAGTTGCAACTGGTCTCTCCTTCATTAGAGTTTGAAATTCCTCCTCGCTTATGGCCTCTTCCATGATTACCTTTGTTGTTTCATCCTCTTCCTCCATGATAATTGGAGGCTTCTTGGTGGGATTCTTATCTGATACTATCTCAAAATGAGACCTACATGTTGAACACTTTCTCTAAAGAGGATTGATATGAATGACTCAGACCCTTATCATGTGTTTGCATAGAACCCATGATCCCATCCACTGAGAGAGTTGTTAAATCCCTTGATTCTTTAATCACTATCATGACTGAGTCAAACCTAGTTGGTAGGCTCCTTAGTATCTTCTCCACAATCCTTTGGTTCTCCACATTTTCTCCATTCTATCTGGGTAAAGAAGTCACTTGTGGACTTTGATTCACGCATATGGATATTCTCGAACTCCTTTCTTAGCATCTGCAACCGCACCAATTTCACTTTTTTGGTGCCCTAGGAGCTGGAAAGAATTTTCCATGCCTCCTTTGATTTTGTTGTTGCTACAATTCATGAGAAGATTATCTCCTTAACAACCTACATTATGGAAAATAATACCTTCTGGTCCTTTTTCTTATTCTACTTCAACAAATCTAACTTTTCCTGGGAGAGAGCACTCACAACTGTTACATTTTTTGGTTCTGGATAACCATTATGGACCAGGTCCCATACCTCCTTACACCCAAATATGATCTTCATATGGATGCTCGAGTAATCTTAATTCTTGTCATTGAAATGTGGGATCTACAACTGCAATGAGTTACCTTTGGAAGCCATTGCTTCTTACTTCCATGAATCTAGTGCTAGCTCTGATACCAATTTGAAAGAAAAACACAACAAAAATTACAATATCAGTTGCTCTTTAAATATATAATGTGAAACAACAGTTTCACTAGACGTCGTATGAAAACAAATTGATGCTAGTCAACAGAAGTTTCGTGCGAGTCAACAAGAGTTTTGGGTAAAAATAAAATATTACTTTGGGCGAAAATAGAGTTACGAGCGGCAACAAAGTTTCAGGTGAAAGTGGATTTTTTCTAAACAAAATAGTTTTGCTAGAGAAATCAATCCCTAGGCAATTTCAAGGAGAAAACGATGAAACAAAAATTTCACTAGACACAATGACGAACACCCTTTTTGGAGGAGATTTGCATGAAAGAGGAAAATAAACATAAATCTATCCTTTCTCTTCTAAAAAAATTTAGAACACACATAATGCTCACAAATGCATAAGATATATTTCATATATTTGCTAAAAAATAAAACTGACTGCTATCGCAATTTTACAAGGAAGAACTTATGCACCGACTGCTTCTACTCAGGAAGCTTACATAAATTTGTAACCATTGTTGCAAGTATGAAACTAAAACTGGAGTCTCTGAATACTACATATTCAGCTCCTTTGTCTCATTCAGATTCTCTCCTTTCAGCTTCTTCTACCGCCTCTACTCCCAGTCTTCTCCTCTTCCACCGCTTTCACTTTTCAATGCTATTACTCACTACTTTTACTCTGAGGATATCATTGAATTATATAGTTCACTAAATAAGGGAGAAGGCTTATCCTCTGACATGACTTTAACTCAAAAATAAGGATTTCTTCTAATCTGCAACTATTGGTATTAACTACACACGTTGGAAATTTATGACGATCAAATTTTGGTGATAAGATTTGTAAGAGATCTTACAGGTGTGAAATATAGTTTAATTTTATAACAAAGATCAGTTATTAGAATGGACCACTTATATGAAGCTCACCAAGTACAGAGTTCTTGCATAGATGACATTATGTAATTTCATGCTTGTAAAATATCATCCTCAATACTGTTTTTCAATATATATTTATCCTATTTGATGAACATCATCTTCAGTGGTTAACTTGGATTAAATTTTAAATATTTTACCTTATAATTTAAGTCAATAGTATAGATTTTTTAAGATTCCATGTAACACAAAAAGTAACCTCTCGATAAATAAAATTTACTTTGCATTGTGGAGTGTCTTATATATGATGCAACTTTATACTTCAATGGATATGGATTTAAAATCTATATTTTCGAGGCTTTTTGAAATGCAAAATGAAGTTGTGATACTATATTTTATAAATCTTACCCAAAACCCAAAAATTAAAATTACAATGGGAACGAGGGCTTCCACTATTCTATTGGACCAACGAATGCTATCCATTATCCAAATTTTTCATACTTGCCCGAATGATGTTGTTTCTAAAATATGTTCATGGTTAGTTAAAATTATAGACATAAGCTACTATGTTGTCGATAAACGTCAATATTCATCCCTTTGCATTAAGGAGGCAATAGAGACCTAATTTGGCGTACTCCATAAATAGAGTTGGAAGCATCTTGAAGGGTCTAAGTGGAACCTCCTTATACCGTAAAAGAATGGACATGAAATAAAATAAATTGGTAAGTATATCAATAACCCTATATGCAATTTAAACTAAAATATAATTGAAAAGTACTAATATTTATAACCATTCAAACAACAAATTGGTTTTTGTTGTCTTGTCTTGTTATAACAAAAATGAAATATTTGTTATCTTCTTATTATGCAAATAATTTGCAATATTTTTAAAGATCATTTCAAAACATGCATTCATCATGATTATATCGAAACGAAGTAGAATTAAATTAAAGATAGGATCAAAGAGATGAAAAGAAATATACAAAGAGAAAGGACAAGAATTAGAAGGTGGATGCCTATGGACATCCCATGTATCACATTTTATTCATACTTATAATACAAATAGATCCTCATTGAGGAGTATTTATAGTGATACTAAATCCTCAGTGAAATTTTAACCTTAGACGGATATAAAATTAACATTGAGGTTAACCTTACAATAAAATGAAAATAAATTATCCTTTTAAGCAAGGTTATCCATAAATTTGGATTAACCAATACCACTAAGAGTGAAATATGAAAGGGGCCTATAGGCTTACATGAACATGCATGTAGGCTTAGATAAATGATGAATGACCCTAGGCTTACATAATCATATGATTGTAGGATATATTAATGGTGCTCATAAGCACCTCTTCACACTTTTGACCTTGGCCTAAACAAGATCAGATGACAAATATTTCAACACCCCCATAATTTGAGCTAACAAGAATGAGGAGAGAAGGTATTAGAGGTAACACCTCCCCCCATAATGCATGCCCTAATGGGTCTCTACTTCTCCTCCTTTGTTCTTATCTTCATAATCAAAAAGCTTGTGTCTAGCCTTCAAGTGTTCTACTTTAACCTTCTTCAACCTTATAATATAATTATTGATGGAGTGTCCTTCCCTTTTAAAATTCTCGCACGTTTTTGAATTCTTTAAAATGTTAGATTTACCCTTAGGTACATGAGCCATAGATTCCACTAACTTAAAGTTTTTTGGATGAGCTTGTGTATGAAAAATAAATCCACAATTCTTTATTACCACTTCATAATGGATTAGAAGCTCTAAACATCCTTTAGAAGAGATGAGTCACCTAGCTCAAATGGTTTGACACATGTCACCAAGCTCAAATGGTTTGACACATGTCACCATGCACTCATAAATCAATTAGTAGCAAAAATTTGAATAGACATTTGTTCTATTCTTACTTTGGACCATATTGCATTGGTCACAAAAGCAAAGAAATCATAAGTTGCCCCCACAAGAAACCAGTATGACATTGAGAAATGTCATACAGAATCAAAAAAATCATTGCATTGCATCCCCAATCACCCATTTACATTCATCATCATCATTTTTATTTTGTTTCTCTTCTTCCACCCCTTTCTTTCCTCTCTTTTGCTTCTTTCTTCTTTCCATTCTTCTTCTTCCTTTCTTCTTCTCTTCTCTCCTTGGATTCCTGGTCAATGTTGTATGGTCATGCTTCTAGCGGCTACATACCTTCGATTAGATTCCATTCCCATATTCTTTCCCTTCTTCTTCTTATTTTTCTTTTTCTCTTCTCTCTGGATTCCCAGTCAATGTTATATGGTCACTCTTTGAGCGGCTACATACCTTTGGTTGGATTTCATTCCTCTATTTTTTCCTCATATTCTACCTTCCCCATCATATTTTTGTATTAAACTATGTTCCACATAGTATAGTACAAAAGAGGCAAAATGTAGACACCCAAAAGTCACACATGTCTACCTCTACATACTTGTAGATCCATTTGGATACTTGTAGGTTTACATAGACCATCCTAGACCCCTCTAGGCTATTGTAGACCAATGTAGGCTATTGTAGACCACTATAGACTATTCTAGATTAGCGTAGGCTATCATGGACCTATGTAGGCTATTGCAGACCACTGTAAACTACTCTAGACCAATGTAGACCACTCTAGATTAAAGTAGGCTATCGTAGACTTATGTACTCCATCTCATCGGCCTATAGGTATGAAACCCTACTAAACTACACAATCCATGTCATAACCACCTTTCATCTATCAGGAGACTACCTATCGGCTCCCTAAGGTAACCTAAGACCTTTTTAGACTTAATTAAGGCCCCCACGGGGCTATTACTTCCCAAAAGTAATAATTAAGTTAATTTCATTTCTAATTTGAAAGTCACTTCACTTAAGTGTACTTTATGGATTAAAAAGGTTAATTAGGATCCTAAACCTAAATTAGTTCTAATTATTCCCTCCCACATGTGTGTGCACTAAATTAGTTAGGATATTTTCTAGGAAACCATAACCTAACCTAGGGATCACCTACCCCTCGTAAACCCAAATATCTCCTCACACATGTGTGAGTATGAGATATTTCTTTAGGGAATGTAGGAATGACACCTCACAAACCCTAACCTAATAACTATAGGACTTGACCCTAGGGTTTAGTACTCCTAACCACACCCCCTACACCTTGGTTTCTTCTATAAATAGGAGACCAAATCCCTCATGATATCTCTCTCTCCCCTTTTAGTTAGCCTATAGAAACTCTACAAAAATCTGACCAAAAGTGTAATCTAATACATATGAATTGTACAAACAACATAGCAACATATGAGGAGCCCATCTGGACCAATATCTCCCATAGAAAGCACTTACAGCTCAATTCACCCCTCGGCCTATGAATCTGGCTTCTAGTTTACCCCCTGACCTATGAGTTGACCCTATAGAAGTTTTTTCTCACCAAATTAGTTAGGTATACTCTCTTTCATGTTTTTATAGTCATTCATGTAGTTTATTTCAGTTTTCCTTACATATTTAGTGTCAATTTGTCTTCTTCACCATGGGGCCTGACTAAGGCAAGCCCCCAAAAATACTAACTCCCTTTTGCAGGTCTAAAATAGGTGCAAAGAGGAAACATCAGTAGCAAAAATACCAGTGGCACACATTACACATGAAGCCCACCTTCATTGAGGAGCCCAAAATATAACATCATATTTGTTGTATATTTGTGAAAGAAAGAATGGGAATTCTCCCTATTTGTAACCTAAAGCATTTCTATCATTAATAAAATCAGCATTTCTAGATAATGTGTGTTATAGCAAGTTGTTGGATCAAATGTCATATTTTGTACATTTTAGTATCTTTCTTGGTTATGATGAAGAATCCAAGGGATATCAATTGATTGATCCTATAAGTAAGAAAATTTATGTAAGTTGAGATCTGGTATTCGATGAAGCTCCCAAGTTGGATACACTAGATTCTAGAAAAGATACATCTCCTACTATACACCTAGAATTTGAGGAGCCTAAGTCAAGGACTCCCCAAAAACAAAAGAAAAATCTAAAATGGTATACTAGCATAATAAGAGATACAAAATTGGATGCACCTCCTAATCTCAATTGGGATCATCCATGTACTCAAAGTATGTCTCATCAAGAAATATAAGATGCTTAAAATGCAAAATATGATGAAGAAAAAGATAGGAGTTAAAAGGAAGATAGAGGTTTGATGACTTCAATGGTGGAGCATGAACCTTCTTTAGTGCAAGAAGCACTTAGTGTTCCTTAATGGAAGGGAGTTATGGATAAAAAATATATCTTGTGAAAAACAAAACATGGGAGCTAGTTGATCTACCTGATGGTAAGAAATCCATTTGTTCCAAATGGGTATACAAAGTCAGGTATAAGAAGATAGAACTATTGACAAGCATAAATCCTACCTTATTGCAAAGGATTATGCTAAGAAAGAAGGTATAAATTATGATGATATATTCGCACCAATTGCAAAAATGACAACCATTAGTGTACTTTGTGCAATGGTAGCTTACTTTGCATGGAAGCTTCATTAGATGGATGTGAAGAGTACCTTTTTGAATGATGATATCAAAGAAAAAGTGTACATGACTCAACCTGAATGATACATTTTTGAAGAACAAGAATAAAAGGTTTACAAATTGATAAAGTCCTTATATGGGTTGCAACAACCTCCATGAGTTTGTTACATTAAGATTTATAATAAACTCCTACAACATGGTTTTAAGAGAAGTCCATCAGATGTCATTCTCTATTTCAAGAAAATGTGTTTTGATATAGTGATACTTGTGCTCTATGTTGATGATTTGATCATCACTGGCAACTCATAAAATATGATAGAAAGAGTGAAGAGTGACTTGAAGAAGTCATTTGAAATGATAGATTTGAGACTTCTACATTATTATCTTGACTTAGAAGTTGTGCAAAAAAGGAACCACATTAGGATCACACAAATGAAGTACGCTAAGGCACTAGTTGAAAATATTGAATGACAGATTATAAGCCCAAAGCAACTCCAATGGAAAGAAGGTTACAACTATTTTGAACAAAAATCTCCTTAGATAGATGGAACTCTCTATCAACAGTTGATTTGAAGTCTTATATATCTAACTAATACAAGGTCGAATATCAGCTTTGTTGTAAGCTATCTTTCAAGGTTCATGCAGGAACCTAAGGTTATTCATTAGAAAGCAGTGAAGTGAGTTTTACACTATATCCATGGCACAATAGAATATGACCTGGATTACAAGAAGAATGATAAGTTCTTCTTGCAAGGATACACAAACTTGGATTATGTTGGATCTATAGATGATAGAAAATCAACGTTAGGATACATATTTCATCTTGGATTTAGACCTATCTCTTGGTATAGCAAGAAGTAACAAGTTGTTGGACTTTCATCTATAGAGGCAGAATATTACGCAACACAAGGAGCAGTAGTGTGAAGCGATATGGTTACATCACATTCTTTCAAGTATGGGTCTTCCAAAGAATATTCCAATACACTTGAATTGTGATAACCAAGGTGTTTTGAAACTAGTCAAGAATCTAGTGTTCCATGAACAAACAAAGCATATTGACACTCAATGTCACTTTATTTGAGATGAAGTTCCAAAGCACAAGATTAAACTCCAATATAATTCCACTAAGCAATAGGTTGTACATATTTTCACTAAGGTACTTGCACATGTCAAATTTGAGTTGTTTCGCAACTCTATATGTACTTCAAATAATGTAACAAGGGGGGATGTTAGACTATAGGCTATAGTGTATAGTTAATTAGTAGATTATTATGAGTATGCATCTAGTTGACATTCTAGAAGCCAATGTGTTAGCATAGCCTAAGTTAGTTTGATTAAATTAAGCTACAAAATATTTGATTTGCATCTTCAGCATGTTAGTTACTAGCTAATTTAAACTAGTTCTTTGTATATATTCATTACCGATGAATAATATCCTATTCGATTTTACTACACCAACATTTTTTTCTAATGAAATGTACAAGTAACAAAGTACATCGTTGGATAGGTTGAAAAATTATAATAGTTTGAAGCTTATCTAAAAAATAATGTGATTAATTCATATGAATAATGTATTTTTATCGAGCACGAAGTCTCCTACACTAATAAATTGTATAGCATGTAAATGATAAAGGACTTGTATCTTAGATAGTCTTCATATATGATTTTTCCAAAGTCAAGAGGTAACTAATGGATAAAATGACCTTGTAGTGTTCATTGCAAGACTATATCATTAATAGCTCTCAAGATGTAACTAAGGCATTATATATATGTAGAGGTGCATTCCTCCTCGTGATTGACACATTTAATATTCACGACTTACATTTTTCTATAGGAATCAACAATATGTTTGCATTGTGTGTATGTTTGACCAAAAACAAGATCTATGTAAGAGTTTACTATTACAAGGATTGCCTACACTTGTGACAGGGGACCAACCAATTACTATTTATCTTGTAATGTTATAGTTTTCTATAATTCAAGTCTTTTGTACACATCGTGCATACCTTGGCTTGATATTGTCTCTAGTTGTTGCATTGTTCTTTTGTCATTGAGTTTCCCGATGAATCTGGATTGACTTATATTGACCATCTTGAGTTGTGTCAAATTTTAGTTTATTGTCTTTGAAGCTTGCTTGTTTTAAAGAGGAGAATTAATTTGTAGTAGGGAAGGGATGGCGAGTTATGAATTGTTAATAAAGAAGACAAGCGAAAATGGTTGGGGAGCGAGAAGTCTGCCGTGAGAGATAAGGGTGTGAAGGGCTGCCATGAAGCCGTACTTCATTACTCTTCATCTGGAAGCTCGTCTGTACACATCTGGACCTTAACTGAGTGAACGTAAAGGACATTACTGGAAAGAAAATTTAAAGTAATTGACCTTTTGCCGTGCCCTATAGTCGCTTCTCTCACTCATTATTCGAGATATATCTCGAATTTAACCTGTTACTAATTTGTCATCTCCGATGTTGCCATACAAATCCATCGAGGGAGTGTAGAACCGCGAAAGTATTAATCCATTGTATTATGTGGGTAAAGATGTTCAATTATTCGAATGGACCACTTATATGAAGCTCACCAAGTACGGAGTTCCCTCAGAGACGACGTTATATAATTTCACTCTCGCAAAATATCATCGTCAATACTATTTTTCATTATATACTTGTCGTATTTGTTGAACATCATCTTCGGTAGTTAAGTTGGATTGAATATTAAAAATTTTACATTATAATTTACTTCAGTGGTACAGATTTTTTAACATTCCATGAAACGCAAATAGCAACCTTTCGACAAATAAAATTCTGTTTGCTTTTTGCAGTGTCTTGACGCAGCTTTATAATTGAATGGAGATGGATTTAAAATCGACATTTCCGAGGCTTTTCGAAATGTTGTGATACCACTATCCATCAAGGGCTTCCACTATCCTATTGTACCAGTGAATGTTATCCATTATCCAAATATTTTCATACTTCCATGTATGATGCTGTTTTTAAAAGATGACGTGGCAGGCAGAGCTCAATATTTATCCCTTCGCATTAAGGAGGCAATAGAAGGCAATACTCCATAATTTGGCGTACTCCATAATTAGAGTTGGCAGCATCTCTAAGGATCTAAGGGGAGCCTAGTCATACCCCAAAAGAATGGACATGAAATGAAATAAATTAATAGTGATGTAATTTCGCTATTTTGCCTGATGGAATGGGTCACTCGAACAACCGGAACGAGTCACGTCACCATTTCATTCTATTGTGTCATTTCGGAAGGATTGTCATCATTGGAAACTATCAGTCAATGATGATTTGGAAATATTCTTACTGCACGTCGGCCATAAAAGTAAACTCAAGTAAGAGACAAACATGTCCTATTGTCATGTTAGGAAATAATTGTCTAGGCATATAATAATGGTAATAGAATAAATTTTAGTTTCTCTTTTAAAGATTTAAGTTTAATTTTAGAATAAATTTTAGGTTTTCTTTTAAAGATATAGGTTTAAACTTAAGAATAAGAGGATAAGGATTTTTATAAAAACTTACATTTTAAATTTAAAATTAAAGGTAAAAAATGATAGCTTCATTGGTAGCTTTTGAGTGTTTATTGGTAAAATGTCTTCATTCAATTTTTTTGAAAGGTCTAGATCCTTTTAACTTTGCTTTTATTCAACTAACTATGAATTTTTAAGTTTGAAAGTAATCACTGATTTGATTTTTGTTAAATGAGGTGAATGAAAATTAGACCACTATTAGGTGAAAGTGATTTTAACTTTTATTTTTAATTTTTAAGTTTTTTTTTTATATTTAATAATAACATATAATTTTTATGTATTATAATTATAAAATAATATTATTATAAATCTTTTTACATGTGAGGAAACCTCAAACCCTTGGTCTTATCCACTATAAACACTTCCAATTGCAATTAATTAATTTATCTTTCTCTTTACTCTTGACAAGCAATTCTCATTACTTTTACTCTTGACAAGAAACAATATAATATAAAAAACCAATCAATTTATTTTAGAATAATAATTTTGTTATAAATATGTATTGTTAATTTATTCATGATACATATTATCTGGCTTTGCATATTTTAAACAATATTATCATAATTTTCAATTACTTTTATTATTTTCGATTACTTTTATTTCCAACAACTTAATGTGTAAGTAAAATGAGCACTTTTAGGAGATGGTCGTTATAGAATAGTGAGTTAAAATACAAGAATGAAATGTGTGAGTTAAATGACCAATTTGAAGAGATGGTCATGAGGTGGTGTATGATTATAGAATGAATTAAAATGTATAACTAAAATAATCAATTCTAGTCTTTAAGTGTTAGGTGGATTGGTAAGTGTTTGTTTGGTTAGGTATTTACCAAGAAGAGACTTGGTTTCAAATCTTACGGGTGCCAATTTTTAAAGGTAGTAGTATTATCTAAATATTATGAGTGCGTGCCAGATCGATGACAACGATACGAAACCTGAGTAACCAATGGTCTCCCTCTCACATTGAGTCAAAAACAATGAGACAAATAGACTTGTTGGGATTAATCCCTATGATTTGAACCCTATACTTGTTAGTTACTAAAAATAGTGTGGTTGTAACCAACTCCCCTATGTACCTAAAAAAAAACAATTTTAGGATTTTAGGAGGTGTTTGAGAGTTAAATTTTTTGATAAGTAAGTTGAATGTAGGTTGTATAAGTTTTGGATAATTGAAAATTTGCATACTTATAGTAAAAGTGTATTTTTATTGGAATTGTATGATATGGTGAAGATGTATATACATAATAAAAATATATGTGGATTGGATGCCTTGTATGGGTGTGCACGTTTAATATGTGTATAAATGAATGATATATTTGATTTGGATTACTAGGGTATGTATATGTAACTTGTTATTTTATGGTTAATGAAAAAAATTCATGCAAGAATTTAGGTGTTTGTTCTATTTGTAACACCTTATATAAATATTTTGGCCAAATCAATAACGTGTAAAGCTTTACTAAAATGCATAAATTTAGGAAGAACAATTGAAGTGGAAAGCTTTACTAGAATTCATAAAATCAAATTACCATACAAATAAATAACTTCATTAAATTAAGGAATGATTGGGGTTGACTAGATTGAATGAAAGTTTACCCTCGATCCACAACATGGAAAAAGATAGTTGATGGTGAAGCTAGGCAATGATCATAGGTGAGTTGGAATTTAGGCATGTTCAATCAAAGCTTTTCCTTGATTTTTCCAAACATGTGATTAGTTTAGAAAAACAACATTTGTGATGTAAGCAACTATCACCATTTTGCTTTTGAAATAATAAATTAGTTTTTTTTCATGTAGATGCCTTGTAGATGCATTAAAAATTAGTATTTTAGGTTATAACCTTTTAAATAGTTATATCTTGCAGTACATATTTTAAAATATTTTTTAATAATTTAAAATTTTGCAGTATTTTGAAAAATATTATTTTTAAATTGGATTTTTTTAGAAAACGTATACCCTAAAAAAAATAAAAAATAAAAAATAAAATCATAACACAAATAATGTTGTATTCTATTATTACATACAAAATAAGTTACAAAAATTCAAATTTTATTGTTAAAAAAATAATCTACACAAAAAATAAATTTTATTAATAATTAAAGTATTTATTAAAAAAATTAGCAAAATGTTTCAAAACAAGTTTGCCATGCTCTTAGGTTATAAAATATTTTAGGAGAAAAAATAGTAACTTTAAATTGTCTCTATCATTACATAATGTATCCGCACATGATAAACTATCTTTAAATGCATTTTAATAATCTACTTCATATAAAATCATGCTTTATATGAAAATCAATAGCCCACAAATCCCAATTCTTTGCTATTTTTCTCTATTTTATTTCATAGGAATTGTTATCACCAAATCTATACTATTATTTTATCATAGATTTTATAAGTTTTGGTTGTAAAAAAATACTTTACAATTTGTTAGACGAGTTAACATATACTCAAACTATTATGCTTAAAACTAGATACTAGCCTAGTATCTTTAATATCTTGTATTTCATCTTGCTTGTGTGTACAAGCACTATACATTTTCTAACAGCTTCAATTGCTTTTTTCATCTCTAGTCTTCATTTCGTTCTTCACTGACTTGTCAATTTTCACAAATAGATCTATACGACTTGTTAGATGATTAAAGGAACAATAATCAAGATACCAAACTTTATATTTTGACTTTTTTGCCATTTGTGTAAAAAGATAATGTGAAATCTAGAATTCTCTCCTTCACCTTTGATGATTTTTTTCTTGTATTTTGCATGTGATTCCACTTGAGCCTACAATTACTTTCAAAGTGGGTAAATATTTTGCAATAATAGCATTTAGTATTTTGTCTATGCTCACTCTCAAAGTTAGCAATTTTTTCAAATATGACATTAGATATTTCTCTTATCTACAATGCCATGTACATGATATATTCCTTTTTATATGCCTTCTTCCTCTTCCTCTTGAAATATTTTATTATTAAAACCCCCCAAATAAATATTTTATTATTAAAATACAATATTTGTCTACTGTCATTTTTATGGAGACTCAAAATAAAATATGAGGTCTGCCATAAAAAAAAAAAGGTAGACAAAACGTTGCAGAAATTGATTAGATAAAATTACTGCCTGTGTGAAACTCAGAGACCTACAAAAAATGTGTCAAAAGGAGATGCCCCCTCAAAAGTGTCGTATGGGCGAAGCTATCACCTACGAGCAAACCTTAGTTCTAAAAATGTAACACTGCAAAAAATGTTATTTTAAAAAATGATGCTTTAAAACATTTTTAGTAAGTGTTTTCTAAAGAAAACATTGTCGAAAGCAATCTAAACAAAATCATAATGCTACATAAATCATTAGATAGTGTTGCTACCTGCGTAAGTTCGAGAGACCTACATATTTCGACTAAAAAGGAGCAAAATTTTCACAATCGCTTTAGATAACATAAAAATGGAAAGCAATCCTCTAAATTCCAACACTAGTGAATGTTTAGTATGGTGTTCCCGACGCCTCCTCTAGTGCCACTTAAGCATTTTTGAAAAACAAGTTAAAATATTACTTCAATAAATTTACTGCCTCGAGAAACCTGTAGAAATAATTAAAGGAGGGACTTCCAAAGGCCCCAAATGAACTCAAAAGAGTAGAACTAAACCTGCAGAATACATAGAAGGTAGAATATATAAATTGAAATAGAGTTTTACTAAATGTTTTTGAAAATAACATTTTGAAAAACAAGAAAAAATAATATTGCTCCTTGAAACCTGAGCAATACCATTCTCTGAAGAGTTGAACTAAACCTGCAGAATATGTTAGAAGACAAAAAATTTAAAATGGAACAGAGTTACCAAACATTTTGATAAAAAAAATATTAATATCTGGGAAACCTACAGAAATCGTTAGGAGAAGACTTCCAAAGGATCCAATGGGCAGAAGGTAGAGCACCCGGACAATCTCCGAAGAGTAGAACTAAAAAATATTTTGCTTTGGGAAAGCTGTAGAAATTTTTAGGAGGGACTTCCAAAGGCCCCAATGGGCGGAAGGCAAAGCGCCCGAATGAACCTGAAAAACTTTTTTAAAAAACATGGAGCACAAATCTCATTCACTTTAGAATATAAAGTTATAAAGCAATATATTATTGAATGAACCGAAAGGAAGAGGTTTTAAATATCGTCTGAGGTGATAGCATCGTTGGAAAAGAGTTCGAGTTGAATAGTATTTTAGACGGGGAATTTTTGGTCGTCTAAGAGTGCGCCAAAAGGGATATGAGACATTGTAACGAGCCAAAGGATATTTCCAATGAGAGCGTGACAACGAGAGCTCCAAGCCCCTCAAATGTCTATATCGTGACTGCCAACGATGAAAGTGGCAGATATATTGAGTTTAATTCAAAATAAAACTAAAAAAAAAATATATTCATAATTTACACTTGGAGTTAATCGGAGATTCCGCTTTGAAGAAAGCCAAAAAAATGATTTAACCAAGTGTTAGTTTTACATGAATATGTTTAGGGAAAAAAAGAATAAAGAAAGAAAATAACAGGCTAATTCCTTTAAAGGAAGGGCTAGAAACCAGCGCCTTCACACAAGGTAAAATAGCTATATTTTCTTAAAAGTTTCCCTCCAACACGAATTCAATATAAAAATGAAAGAATATGCAACATAAAAAAAATATGCGAAAAAAAAACAATGGATAAAAGTACACTAATGCAAACTTTGAAGTTAGATAGCCAAAAAAGATATCCAAAGTAAATGAATCAGATCCTAGAACCTTCAAGAGAGAATACTAGCAAAAGATGAAGAGAAGAGTGGAACTGATTGATTTATCTCTAGGATCAACTCTGTATAAATAATAGAGTTGATCAATGAGAATCGTTGAATTACAACTCATCAGACCTGATGAAGACACCACTAAGAGTTCTCCTGACACATGGAGGAGCGAAAACTCAAGAAGACACCACTGAGAGTTCTCCTGACACATGAAGGAGTGGAAACTCAAATGTCTATCCCAGTGAAACTTAAGATAATATTCACTTATTCTAATAGGTTTGGATCTTAATTTTTCAATACTCATAATAATCATCATTGAATAAAAAAATTGTCAACTCTAAATTTAATGTTACTATTAAAATCTATTAAACTACTTAAACTTAACTCTCATATCATTCATATCAACTGAAAAATATTATAAAATTATTACAAATATTTTTAAAAAACACTTAAAAAATAATTCGCTATCTTAATATATCTTCAAAAAATTTAAAATATAATTCTTTCAAATACAATTCTTTTAAATTAGTGATAACCATTAAATTAAATTAAATTACAAGTCATACCTAATACAAGATATTTTAACATTCAATATGTTACTATAACAAAAACTCTTTTATAGATGATTTTATAATTATTATTTATTTATTTTGTTTTTAAGATTTGTAGACTGTGATAAACTTTTACTATCAACTATAACCTTTGGTAAGGTGTGAGAACTAAGCTTATCAATAGGGTCCATCCCAGATATGATCCCTCGTAACGCTAAAAGCTAAGCTTATTCATAGGGGATTAACACACATAACACTGGTTAAACCTTGAACTTTAAGAAAAACCAAAATCTTAAAAATAATAATAATAATAATAATAATAAAATAAAATAATAAAAAAACAACTATCCCCGAATATTAATTTACTTATTTTTACTGCTATATTTCCATAAATACTTTGCGCGTACATATCACGGCATGCAGGGATCGGTGATGCAGCATAGGACGAAAAGAACAGACTCAACAGATACCGACGTTTACAACTGAACAGATAAAAAAGTCTGAACTCTCTTTCAATTTTAGGCGTCTCCTAAATACCCATTTGTATATTTCGTTCCACTTTAACATATACCAACACTGTTCAATGGTGCGATTTTTTGCATTAGAAAGATGACCAAAGTCTATCCAATGTTTTATTTACATGTTCACTGTACATTCCGGAGGCGGCACTGGATATCTCTGCTTATCACTGCAGTAATCGTATATCATGTAGTTCTTCTTCACCCACTCCAACTTCTTCCTTTGCTCAGGACTTAGTGCCTTCATTTCTCCTGGTGTAACAGATAGAGATGACGAGGATGCCACCTCAACAATGAAATTGCGGTAGGCTGCAACGAAGGGAGCGTGTGACCAATCGATTTTGACCAGACCTCCTTGAGTTGCCCAGCTATCCCCATTACATATGCTCGAATATACTCCCATTGCTTGACTCTCTGGATATGGAACTCCCATTGACTTGATGTTCGGAAACTCTCTGATTGGGACGCCGTCTACCATGAATCTGCAATATTGAGTTATTCTTAGAACTCTTCAGCAATTAATACTTTCGAAGGATATTGTTATTTTGAATTAAGTTAATAGACAAAGGAATTTCTCTTTAATGTTGAAATTATTTGCATCTCACATACAAGATGTATGCGCTGCTCTCGGTCGCCTTCTCCTCTTGCATACACGTTTGTCTGAAGGACGTAAGGCTCCCCTGATTTATTGCCTAAAAATTCGAAATCCAGCTCGTCTCGCGTCGAACCCTCTGAAGACAACTGCAATATAATTCAATTAAAATTAACATGTAGTTATTTGTTACTCTCTGAAAGGCAGAAGAATATGTTTGTAATACATACATAGTAAGCGGTTACGGTGCCGGCAGAGTCTCCTGGAACAAGCTTAATTTGCATGTTAATGTTCCCAAAAAGATACTTGTTCTTCGAGGCGAAACCTGAACCTGGTAAACATCAGTCAAACAAACAGAGTATTGTGAGGAGAACTTGTTTAGTTTTCCTAGACAAGTGTTAGAATATCTGTTTCTGGGATTAACTTAATGCTTAAATTCCTCACCAGAAATTTGGTCAAGCGTGAGTTGTAGTTCCTGCCCACCGTTCAAGAATTTCACGTGATCTGGAGCCCACGACACATAAAACTCTTTGTCTAAGCCAGTGGGACGAGTCATGTTGGGCGCCCCTGCTGCATCTACTAATACAGAGAATAACAATAGGATCATCCCGTAGTAGAAGAAGGCCATATTGCTAGAGTTGAGAAAGGTATTAATATGCCTAGGCATTGAATACAACTAGAAGCTTGCTTGTTATTAAAGAGGAGAAAGAATTTATAGTAGGAAGGTATGGCGACTTATGAACTGTTACAAAAGAAGACAAGCGCAAAAGAAGTCTGCCGTGAGAGATAAGGGTGTGAAGGGCTGCCATGAAGCTGTACTTCATTACTCTTCATCTGGAAGCCCATCTGTACACAGCTGGACCTTAACTGATTGAACGTAATTGACCTCCTTACTGGAAAGAAAATTTAAGGTAATCGACCTTTTGCCGTGCTCGATAGTCGCTTCTCTCACTCATTATTCGAGATATATCTCGAATTTAACCTGTTACTAATTTGACATCTCCCATGTTGCCATACAATAATATAGCTCGTTCTTTGCGATTTTATCCACAGCTTTCGGTAATAAGGTAGTACATTTAGGTTTACAGGTATAAGTTTTTAGTCTTATTTTAGAGATTTTTCACTTTTATTAACGTCGAAGGTTAATCCTCTTACACGAAAAATATACTTGCCTCATCTGCAGTCTACAAACACACATAGTGACAACATTAACAAGGACATTAATTTGTTATTTTAAACACGCTTTTCATTTTTAATTGGTTTATTATAATATAATGGCTAATCCATGGAGGGATTGTAGAACTGCAAAAGTGTATTATTTGTGTAAAGATGTTCAATTAGTCGAATGGACCACTTATGTAATTTCACGCTCACAAAATATCATCGTCAATACTATTATTCATTATATACTTGTCGTATTTGTTGAACCTCGTCTTCCGTAGTTAAGTTGGATTGAATATTAAAACTTTTAATATATAATTTAAGTCAGTCGCACAGATTTTCTAAGATTCCATGAAACCCAAAAAGCAACCTTTCTACAAATAAAATTCTCCTTGCTTTGTGCAGCTTTTCGAAATGCAAAATGAAGTTGTGATACTAAAATTTATAAATCTTCTACTATCGTATTGTCCCAATGAATGTTATCCATTATCCAATCGTATTGTCCCAATGAATGATATCCATTATCCAAAGCTACTTCAAAATTTGGCGTACTCCATAATTTGATAGTGTTGTAATATCCCTATTTTGACTGATGGAACAACTGGGACGAGTCACGTCACCATTTCATTCTAACGGGTCATTTCGGAAGGATTGTCATCGTTGGGAACTATCCGTTGATAATGATATGGGAATATTCTTAACTCACGTCGGCCATAAAAGTAAATCCTAGTAAGAACAAACTTATCCTATGGTCAAGTTGGGAAATATGCTTTACTGAATGAGTGTATGGGGTTTCTGTTTCTTAGTCCTGTTGGAAACATCACTCGAAATCCGATTGTTGTTGAATGACGAGGATGAAATTGATCTTTCCGCAATTTTCTACATTAATAAGAAATCTATCTGCGTACGGGTGAACGGTGATTCTAGCTTCTACGTTTATTTTATTTTTATTTTCGATATTCGATAATAACCTATGATTGTCTATTCAGTTATAAAAAATGTCGTAATAAACCCTTTCCAATCTGGACAAATAACAACGTGTGAGGGAGATCTCAGACCTTTGATCTATCCTATGATAAACACTTTCAGTTGCCACCAATTAATTTATCTGACAGCCAATCAATCTATTCTAAGCACAATATAATTTTGTTAGAAGTGTGTATTGTTAACTTATCCATGATGTATATTAATTTCTTTGAATAAATATTCCACTAAATAGCTTAAGCAAGATGTGCGTTATTTTCAACTACTTAAAATGTACGCGTAAAATGACCGCTTTTAGGAGATGGTTATATGGTGCATATGAATCTAGAATAATAAGTAAATGAACAAATCAGTCTATATGATGGTTATGGTTCCAATAAGTGTTCGACACTTAAACTTGTTTACAAGCAAGTTGAATGTAGATTGTATAAGTTTCTGGCAAATTGAAAAGTTGCCATATCTACAGTAAAGGTGTTTTTCATTGAAATTATATGACAGGGTGAAAATGCATATAAAAATTAAAATCTATGTGGATGTCTTGTATGGGTGTTATGTTTAGTATGCGTACAAATGAATGACATTCTTGACTTAGATTACTAGGGGATGTGCATGTAGCTTACTATTTTGAAGTTGTTCAAAACAATCCATTCAAGAGTTCATTGAATGTATTAATAAAAAAGAACAAGATAAAATAAATATTTTATAGTTAAAAGATATGTTAAGAACATTTTATTAGAACAAAATTTATTTAAGTAACTTGAATACATAAAGGATAAAGGGTAAAGTAGTTTTTTTTTATGTTCATAAGGTTATGGGTCATATGAAATGAGTCTCATGAAAGATGTTGTTTACATTATATATGGTTATCTAATCATATACTAGTTACTAAAATATGGTATACAACCCTAACTCCCACAAGATTTAAACCTTAAATCTCTATTGTCTTGGTTGTTAGGCCTAGATTGTAAAATATGGGTCTGTATTTTATAATTTTATCTATATAATCAATGGGTGGACAAGTCGACTTTGATATTAAATATTTCACATTATAATTTACGTCAGTGGTACAGATTTTCAAAGATTCCATGAAACACACAAAGCAACCTTTCGAAAAATAAAATTCTGTTTGCTTTGTGCAGTGTCTTGACGCAGCTTTATACTTGAATGGAGATAGATTTAAAATCGACCTTACCGAGGCTTTTCAAAATGCAAAATTAAGTTGTGATACTAAATTTTATAATTCTTACCCAAAACTCAGAAGTTGCAATGGGAACGAGGGCTTCCACTATGCATCAATGGCAATCAAACTGCCTGCAGTGCGTAGTATCCTATTGTACCAGTGAATGTTATCCATTATCCAAATATTTTCATACTTCCATGTATGATGCTGTTTTTAAAAGTTGACGTGGCAGACAATTATAAAAATGATAAACATAAGCTACTATGTTGTCGGCAGATCTCAATATTTTTCCCTTTGCATTACGGAGGCAATAGAGATCTAATTTGGCGTACTCCATAAAGAAAGTTGGCAGCATCCCTAAGGAAGCCTCCTCATACCGCAAAATAATGGATATGACATAAAATAAATTGATAGTGATGTAATTTCCCTATTTCGCCTGATGGAATGAGGCGCTGGGACAAGTCACGTCACCTTTTCACTCTAACGTGTCATTTCGGAAGGATTGGCATCGTTGGGAGCTATCAGTCAATGATGATTTGGAAATATTCTTACTGCACGTCGGCCATAAAAGTAAACCCAAGTGAGAAACAAACTTGTCCTATGGTTGAGTTAAAAAATATTGTTCCCAAAAATGTTTAAATTTTCATTTAAGTTTTAACTTTAATATAAGAGAATTGAAATTCTTTATAAAAATTTATAATTTAAATTCAAAATTAAAAAAATAAATAAATAAATGCAATCAAATACTTACTAGTAAAATTGATTCCTTAAAAAATTGAAATCATGTTACTAAAAATCTTTATTAAACTAGTGTAGGGGATCCATTCTTGCTGTAAATAAGGTGGATGCAAATTATCTTAATTACCTTCCAACAATTTTCTACTTTAACGAGAAATTTATCTGTGTACGACCACGATGGGGTGATGGGTGATTTTAGCTTCTAAGTTTATTTATTTTTATATTCAATAATTAATTATGATTATTTATTGGTTTATGTGGTATAATTATAAAATAATAGATGACAAACTTTTAGTCTATCCACTAATAAACACTTCCAATTGCAATCAATTAATTTATAACCAAGTAATTATATATTCTAAGGACAATACTTTTGTTATAATCTTTGATTTTATCTAGAGATAAACACTTTCATTTGCAATCTATTAATTTATTTTTTTGCTTTTGATCAGATCAATAATATAATATTAGACAACCAATCAATTAATTTTAAGGATAATAATTTTGTTATAAATATTTATTGTTAACTTATATATGACGTATATTATCTAGTTTTGGATGTAATATTCTAATAAATAGCTTAAGCAAGATGTTACTAAAAATCTTTATTAAACTAGTGTAGGGGGTCCATTCTTGTTGTAAATAAGGTGGATGCAAATTATCTTAATTACCTTCCAACATTTTTCTACTTTAACGAGAAATTTATCTGCGGACGACCACGATGGGGTGACGGGTGATTTTAGCTTCTAAGTTTATTTTATTTTTATTTATTTTTATATTCAATAATTACCTATAATCATTTATTGGTTTATGTGGTATAATTATAAAATAATAGATAACAAACTTTTAGTCCTTTCCATTAATAAACACTTCCAATTGCAATCAATTAATTTATAACCAAATAATTATCTATTCTAAGGACAATACTTTTGTTATAATCTTTGATTTTATCTAGAGATAAACACTTGTTCTTGATCAGATCAATAATATAGTATGAGACAACGAATCAATTTATTTTAAGGATAATAATGTTGTTATAAATATGTATTGTTAACTTATATATGATGTATATTATCTAGTTTTGGATGTAATATTCTAATAAGTAGCTTAAGCAGGATGTGTTATTATTTTCAACTACTTAAACTGTATGAGTAAAATGAACACTTTTAGGAGATGATCCTCAGGTGGCGTATGACTATATAATAGTGAGTTAAATTACAAGAATAAAATGAACTTCTAGGAGATTGTCGTATGGTGGTGTGTGAATCTAACATAGTGAATTAAAATGTACAAGTAAAATGGTTATATGGTGGTATCTAAATTCAGAATAGTAAGTACATAAAGAAATGAGGTCATATGATTGTGATGGTTTTAGGAGGTGTTTGACTAAAGTTGTTGACAAGTAAGTTGAATGGTATAAGTTTTGGTAAATTCAAAAGATGTCATACTTACAATAGACGTGTATTTTTATTGGAATTGTATGATATGGTGAATATGTATATGATTCAGATGGATTTAGGATTTGTTGGATAGTTAAAGTTGTTGACAAGTAAGTTGAATGGTATAAGTTTTGGCAAATTGAAAATTTGGCATACTTACAATAGAGGTGTATTTTTTTTGGAATTGTATGATATGGTGAAGATGTATGTACATAATAAAAAATTATGTGGATTAGATACCTTGCATGGGTGTGCACGTTCAATATGTTATAAATGAATGGTATTTTTTACTTGGATTACTCGGGGATGTGTATGGAGCTTGTTATTTAAAGTTGTTGAAAGCAATCCATGCAAGAGTTTGGGTTTTTGTTCAAAGAAAATCGTGGAATGAATCAATAGAATATAACAATATAAAAAAAGTATTTTTTTAGTCAAGAGATATGCTAGGTACATCTCATTGGAGTTTTTTTTTACTAACTTGTATATGTAAAGGGTAAAGGGTAAAATATTATTTAGTGCCTATGAAACCATAGGCCATGTGAGATGAGCCTCGTGGAGGATGTTGTTTACCCAATATATGGTTATCCAACCATACTTCAAATATTGAAGAGTGGTGTACAATCCTAGACCTTGTAGGATTAAAACCTTAGACTTAGGTCACTCAGTTTGTAAAAGGTGGGTTTGTATGCTATAAAATAATAATTATATAGTGTTAATGGATGGAAAAATAATATTTCCTATATAATATGGTAAAATGCTTGAGTTTAGAGACTATACATAGTACATTGTTGTACAAGTCAACATTTTATCTAACAAAATGTACAAGTAACAAAGCATATTGTTGGATAGGTTCAGAATATTGCAATAGTTTGAAGCTTATCTAGAAAAAGCAATGTAATTAATCCATATGAATAATGTGTTTTTGTCTATCATGAAGTATCCCTACACTCATAGACTATGTAGCATGTAAATTATGGACTTGTATCTAAGGTAGTCTTCATAAGTGATTTTTCCAATGTCAAGAGTTAACTAGTGGAAAAAATGACCTTGTAGTGTTCATTGCAAGACTATATCATTGGTATCTATCAAGATGTAATTGAGGCATTATATATATGTATAGTTGCATTCCTTGTAATTGATACATTTAATATCTAGGACTTATATTTTTCCATAGAGGTTAACAATATATTTGTATTTTGTGTAGGTTTGATAGAAATAATTTATGTAAGGGTTGAGTGTTACAAGTATTACCTACACTTATGAGAGGGGAGCAACGAATTACTATCCGTATTGCAATGCTTTACTTTTTGGTGTAAACTCAGCTACAAGAGACCAACAAAATGGACTCCAATCACATAACATAGATGCAATATAATGAAAGAAACTTGTAAATCGATATTCTTATCATTCTTGAATTTCACACCCCTTCTCCAAAAGAATACAATCCGTCGTATAGCAACCAAAAACTAAATAAACCCTAAAAAATGCCTTTTTTCCAAAAACTGCTAAAAATAAAAATGAGTCAGATTGCACCCAAATTCGGGGTAAACATCCCTATTACAATAATTAACCTTAATTTAAAATATCAGGTCTCAACTTAATGTATAACAAAAGATAATAAAATTCTAACATTCAAAAAAACCCAAAAAACCTGGGAACATAAATCAAAAGCTAATTTTGGGACACTAGATGGAGGAGTTAGGTCTCGAAGAGAGGGAATGACGTTACTCTTATTTGCAAGAGAGGGAATAAAATTACTCTTATTTGCACATATATCATCACCAAATACTTGCTCATTAATAAAAAGACTACTTGCAAGTTTTGAAATATTGTCCTTCATGTTGTAAGTAAACAAACTAACTGTTGCATGATAGATCATAAGAGGGAGCTCACTAATGCTTTTCAAATAATAATATTCAAAGAGATAATCCTAAGGATCAATTTTATGACCTTTGTCAAGTAGAATGGAGGTCCGCCTAATCCCCCACATAGATAGATAAAGAGCAAGAGTTGATATCCTTATGTCAGGCTAAGGGGGATCACATATGTCAGCTATAATGTTGCCCATGGACGACATCCTAGGCACCAACCACCATAAATAATAAGTTATCTCATGGATTTGGAAAGGAGATATTACTTTATAAATCCACCTACTACACTATTATGCTACTCTCTATAGTGACAGGTAAGTAGGGTGGCAATGGCAGACATAATGTGACCAAAAAAAATGCTTTGAGCATGTGACATCTCTGCAAATGAACAATGTTGTCACTAGTGTGCTTCCATATCTAGTAATTCACTCTATTATTGGTATTATACAAGTATCCCTATAGAGCGTTGTGCATGCAAAGCATACTAACATTTTAATATTGGCATATGAGGTATTTTGACATCAAAATTAAATTCAAATTTTTTATGTCCCCCTCAAAATAAATTTGAACTAATTCTTCTTTTTTATTTTCTAAGAATGAGTTTTTTTAAGGATCAAGAGATGTATCCTTGTTTTTCACTTTGATACCATGCCAAAATTTGTAATATCTTCTAGAAGCATTTTAAAACTTGCATTTACCATAATCATATCCAAAATGATATACAAGAAAATTAAAGATAACATCAAAAAGATAAAATAAATTTACAAAGATAAAGATTATAAGAATTAAAAGGTGGATGCCTATGGGTACTCTCATATATCATATTTTATTATCACTTATAATACTATTATATGAATCCTCATTGAGAGGTATTTATAGTGATACCAAATCCTCAATGAGAGGTTAACCTTAGACCAACATAAACTTAACCTTGAGGTTAACCTTACAATATAATAATAATAAATTACCCTTTTAAGCAAGGTTATCCATAAAGGTGGATTAACCAATACCACTAAGGGTGAAATATGAAAGGAGTCTATAGACTTACATAAGCATGTCCATGGACTTATATAAATTATAAATGTTCATAGGATTACATAATAACATGCTTGTAGGCTACATTAATGGTGTCCATGAGCACCTCTTCACAATTTAAACCTTGGTTTAAACAAGATCAGATTACATATATTTCAACATAATAATGCAATATTTTCTATCTTTGTACTATGTAGCAATAATGCAATCTCTATTCTAGTAGCAACAATGCAGTCTTAATCCTACCAACAACAATGTAATTTCAATCATAACACCAACAATGCAATCACATACAACTTGTAACAACTTATACAAATACTTTGGCTGAACTAGTAAATTGTAAAAATTCACTAAAATGCATAAAATGAAGGTGAACCATTAAAATGAAAAGCTTTTCCAACATGCATAAAATCAAGGAGAACAATTAAAGTGGAAAGCTTTGTTGTAATGCATAAAATCAAGGAGAACCATAAAAGCAAAAAGCTCTATTAAATCAAGGAATGATTGGGGTTGGCTTAGTTAAACTATAGTTTACCCTCAATCCTCATGCAAAAAGATAACCGATGGAAAAGCTAGGCAATGATCATAGGTGAGTTGGAATTTAGGTATGTTTGGCCAACGTGTTTTCTCCATTTTACCAAACATATCCATTGTTTGGTTAAACAACCTTTGTGAGGTAAGCAATCATCACCATTTTATATTTGAAATAATAAATCAATATTTTTTTGCATGTAGATGCCTAGTAGATGCATTAAAAATTAGTGTTTTTAGGCTATAATTTTTTGAATAGTTAGATCTTGCAATCTAGAATTGAAAATAAATTTTTAATAATTAAAAGTTTGAAGTATTTTAAAAAATATTATAAATTGGGGTTTTTAAAAACAAAAACCCACTTGAAATAGAAAAAAAGTGAAAATAATCATATTAAATCTAAAAATAAAACAAAAATATAACACATAAAGAATGATTTTCTATTATAGCATATCGTTTATTTACTTTTAAATACCTTTTAATAATAAAAAAGTAGTCTACACACAAAACCATAATTTTCTTAATACTTTAAGTATTTATTAAAAAAATATTTACAAAAATGTTTCAAAAATATTTGTCACACTCTTAGGTTTTAATAAATTTTAGGAGAAACAAATTGTAACTTGAAATTATCTTTATCATTACATGATGTATCCTCACACTATTTATTTTAATATTCCACTTCATATAAAATCACGCTTCTTATATGAAAAAAATTATAAAAAACAAAAAAATACAATTACAATCTACACTAAGAATGTTTCAATTAATATTTTAATGTCTTCATTAAATATTAAGCAAATGTCAAGTTAAAAAATCGTTAAATTAACATAAATGAAAACCATTGGGCCATAAACCCCCAATTCTTTTATATTTTCCTTCATCTTATTCCATAAGAGTTATTACCACTAATTCTCTACTATTATTTTATCATGGATTCTATAAGCTTTGGTTGTAATGCAATATTTTACAATTTTTTCCAACAAGCTAGCCTATACTCAAAATATTATTCTTAATACAAGATACTAGCCTAGTATTTTTAATGTCCTTTATCTCATCTTGCTCATGTGCACAACCATTGTACCTTTTCTAATAAATTCAATTGTTTTTTCATCTCTAATATTCACTTAATTCTTCACTAATTCATTAATTTTCACAAATAAATCTATATGACTTGTCATATGATTAGAGCAACCAGATTCAAGATACCAAACTTCATATTTTAACTTGTTTGCCATGTGTGTAAAAAAACTCATGTTAGATCTAGAATCCTCTAGTTCATATTTGATAATTGTTTTTTTACATGTGAGTCCACTTCAGCCTATGATTACTTTGAAAGTGGGTAAATATTTTGAAATAATAGCATTGAGTATTTGCTCTACACTCACTCTCAAAGTGACCAATTTTTTTCAATAATGACATTAGATATTTCTCTTATCTATAATACCATATACATGACCTCTTCCTCCATGGAGGCCCTCTTTCTCATCCTATTAAACAATTTGATGACTCTCCCTTTCTCTCATTAAGGCTATCCCAAATTTTGCTTACTCCATCAATTTTAGCTTCCATTACAAAAGCTTCCTCTAAACTTTTTGGAGTTTTATCCTATCTACTTTCATGGGATATCAATGATCCCATGAGTTGATATAGTTGTAATTATGCTAAATCTTTGTTTTCTTCTATTGTAATTACAATTAAATTTCATTCCATTGATAAACATCTAAGTACATGTTCACAAATCACCTATTTTGTGATGCTCTCTCTATTGTTGCATAATTGATTGACTATGTCTTGCACTTGAATCTAAAAATCCCATATCTTCTTGCTATCATTCATTTGAAGATTCTCAAATTACCTCTACCAATTTTGTAATCAAATCAACTTAACTTTATATGTGCCTTGATAAGTAGACTACATACATCTCTTAAAGCTTCTTTAACATTTTAAGATATTGTAATACTAGGGAAGTTGTTCACATCTACATAAATCAAGATTAGAAACATGGGCAAAGCACCCTTTTTCTTCCTCTCTTTCATATCTCTTTCATCCTATGCTAAAAACATATTTCAATCTTGGATACCCTATTTCAGTTATCTCCCATACAACGAAGTGAACCATTATGATTTAAATGTTAATTTTTCAATACTCATTGAAAACATGATTTGATGGAGAAATTATGAGTTCTTTAATTTTTCAATACTCATTAAAATCATGATTAGATAAAGAGATTAGAGGGAAAAATTGTCAGTTATAAATTTAAAGTTGTTGCTATTGAAAATTAATTATACCTAAACTTGAATGTCATATCATTTATATCAGCTAAAAAATACTACAAAATTATTATAACAAACGTTTTAGAAAACACTTGAAAGAACAACTCAATGCCTTAACATATCTTCTTTCTTTGAATCCAAAATTTGAAAAATATAATCTTTTAAATACAATTCTATTAATTTAATTATAACAATAATGCCTAATACACAATATATTAACATTCCACATACTATTAATAACCAGAAAAAATTGTATTTATTAATTTTTACTATCATATTTTTCCTTTATCAAATATCAGTTATTCCATAAATACTTTGGACAAACTCAACCATTGTTCCACAATTAAGGGGAGTTCATATCACGGCATCTCAGGGATCGGTGATGCAGACTAGGATGAAAAGACAAGTCTCACGATACTGACTCCCTTCTTATAACTGTTCACCCTTGTGTATAACTGATATTCGAGCTGACGTAAACACTGCAGTTTCTTCTTATCGGGGTTTCCTAATTGTTTGCATGTTTCACTGAAGATCGAATTAATACTACGATCAATTAGGAAACCGGCACATAGTTTTGAAGGGTCGATAATGTCATACCATATTCTCTGTTTGCATGTGGAGTTTAATCAGGAGTCTTCAACAGAAACTCAGATTTTGAGATGTAAAGGGCATGTAAGTGCATTCGCTATTAACATCTCAATGCTTTGCACAAAGAGGAAAGAACTGATGTCCACATTTACAACTCAGCATATAAAAAACTCGTTACTCTCTCTCATTTTTAGGCGTCTCCTAATTACCCATTTGTATATTTCGTTCCACTTTAACATATATCAATACTGTTCAATGCTAGATCTATTAAGCACATGTCAAGTTAAAAAATGGTTAAATTAACATAAATGAAAACCATTGGGCCATAAACCCCTAATTCTTTTCTATTTTCCTTTATCTTATTCCATAAGAGTTATTACCACTAATTCTCTACTATTATTTTATCATGGATTCTATAAGCTTTGGTTGTAAAGCAATATTTTATAATTTTTTCCAACAAGCTAGCCTATACTCAAAATATTATTCTTAATACAGGATACTAGCCTAGTATTTTTAATGTCCTTTATCTCATCTTGCTCATGTGCACAACCATTGTACCTTTTCTAATAAATTCAATTGTTTTTTCATCTCTAATATTCACTTAATTCTTCACTAGTTCATCAATTTTCACAAATAAATCTATATGACTTGTCATATGATTAGAGCAACTAGATTCAAGATACCAAACTTTATATTTTGACTTTTTTGCCATGTGTGTAAAAAAAATCATGTTAGATCTAGAATCCTCTAGTTCATCTTTGATAAAAAAAAAATTGCATGTGAGTCCACTTGAGCCTATGATTACTTTGAAAGTGGGTAAATCCTTTGAAATAATAGCATTGAGTATTTTCTCTACACTGACTCTCAAAGTCACCAATTTTTTTCAATAATGACATTAGATATTTCTCTTATCTATAATACCATATACATGACCTCTTCCTCCATGGAGGCCCTCTTTCTCATCCTATTAAACAATTTGATGACTCTCCCTTTCTCTCATTAAGTCTATCCCAAATGTTGCTTACTCCATGAATTTTAGCTTCCATTACAAAATCTTCCTCTAAACTTTTTGGAGTTTTATCCTATCTACTTTCATGGGATATCAATGATCTCATGAGTTGATATAGTTGTAATTATGCTAAATCTTTGTTTTTTTCTATTGTAATCACAATTAAATTTCATTCCATTGATAAACATCTAAGTACATGTTCACAAATCACCTATTTTGTGATGCTCTCTCTATTGTTGCATAATTGATTGACTATGTCTTGCACTTGAATGTAAAAATCCCATATCTTCTTGCTATCATTCATTTGAAGATTCTCAAATTACCTCTACCAATTTTGCAATCAAATCAACTTAAATTTATATGTGCCTTGATAAGTAGACTACATACATCTCTTAAAGCTTCTTTAACATTTTAAGATATTGTAATAATGGAGAAGTTATTCACATCTAAATAACTCAATATTAGAAACATGGGCAAAGCACCCTTTATCTTCCTCTCTTTCATATCTCTTTCATCCTATGCTAAAAACGTATTTCAATCTTGGATACCCTATTTCAGTTATCTCCCATACAACAAAGTGAACCATTATGATTTAGATGTTAATTTTCCAATACTCATGGAAAACATGATTTTATGGAGAAATTATGAGTTCTTTAATTTTTCAATACTCATTAAAATCATGATTAGATGAAAAAATTGTCAGTTATGAATTTAATGTTGTTGCTATCAAAAATAAATTATACCTAAACTTGAATGTCATATCATTTATATCAGCTAAAAAATAATACAAAATTATTATAACAAATGTTCTAGAGAACACTTGAAAGAACAACTCAATACCTTAACATATCTTCTTTCTTTGAATCCAAAATTTGTAAAATATAATCTTTTAAATACAATTCCATTATTTTAATTATAACTATTAAATTAAAGAATAAATAATGCCTAATACACAATATATTAACATTCCACATACTATTAATAACCCAAAAAAATATTTATTTATTAATTTTTACCATCATATTTTTTCCTTTCTTAAATATCAGTTATTCCATAAATACTTTGGAAAAACTCAACCATTGTTCCACGATTAAGGGGAGTTCATATCACGGCATCTCAGGGATCGGTGATGCAGACTAGGATGAAAAGACAAGTCTCACGATACTGACTCCCTTCTTATAACTGTTCACCCTTGTGTATAGCTGATATTCGAGCTGACGTAAACACTGCAGTTTCTTCTTATCGGGGTTTCCTAATTGTTTGCATGTTTCACTGAAGATCGAATTAATACTACGATTAATTAGGAAACCGGCACATAGTTTTGAAGGGTCGATAATGTCATACCATATTCTCTGTTTGCATGTGAAGTTTAATCAGAAGTCTTCAACAGAAACTCAGATTTTGAGATGTAAAGGGCATGTAAGTGCATTCGCTGTTAACATCTCAATGCTTTGCACAAAGAGGAAAGAATGGATGTCCACATTTACAACTCAGCATATAAAAAACTCGTTACTCTTTCTCATTTTTAGGCGTCTCCTAATTACCCATTTGTATATTTCGTTCCACTTTAACATATATCAAGACTGTTCAATGGTACGAGTTTTTGTATTAGAAACATGACAAAAGTGTATCCAATGTTTATCACTGGATATCTCTGCTTATCACTGCAGTAATCGTATATCATGTAGTTCTTCTTCATCCACTGCACCTTGTTCTTTTACTCAGGACTTAGTGCCTTCATTTCTCCTGCTGTAAATAAGGATCCCACCTCAACATTGAAATGGTGGTAGGCTGCAACGAAGGGAGCGTGTGACCAATCGATTTTGACAAGACCTCCTCTAGTAGCCCAGCTATCCCCTTTCCATATGCTCGAATATACTCCCATTGCTTGACTCTCTGGATATGGAACTCCCATTGACTTGATGTTTGGAAACTCTCTGATTGGTACGCCGTCTACCATGAATCTGCCATATTCAGTTATTCTTAGAACTCTTCAGAAATCAATACTTTAGAAGGATATTGTTATTTTGAATTAAGTTGTTAGAAAAAGTGGGTTTGTTGGTGGTTTGAAACTGTGCTGTACAGTTACCCAAAAAAAAAAAATTATTTTACAAAATAATTTTTATCTAATGTTGAAATTATTTGTATCTCATACAAGATGTTTTCACGAGTCCAGAGTACATCGTAAGAGTGGAAATCAGTGATGGGATCAAATCAAAGATATATTCCCCAAACACTGCTCGCGGTCGCCTTTTCCGCGTGAGTTGCAGTTCCTGCCCACCGTTCAAGAATTTCACGTGAAGTGATCTAGAGCCCAAGACACATAAAAGTCTTTGTCGAAGCCAGTGGGACGACTTAACAGGACCTTAACTGAACTGACTGAACGTATATGAGATAAGGTAATTGACCTCCTTTTTCAGTGCTCGATAGTCGCTTCTCTCACTCATTATTGGAGATATATCTATGTATCTGGAATTTAACCTGTAACTAAATTGAAGGTAGAATGATATGAACAACGAGTATACAACTATATGGCGTACATCTCCGAAATTGCCATACAATTATGTAGCTTGTTCTTTGCGACTTTGGTGTATGTCACGTTTACCCATAATGGTGTCCAGCTTTAGATGATCCGTGTCATGAATAGAGAGACAACATTCATAGTCCGCTTCGGACTTCACATAATTGCGTCATCTGTAGTATATGAATACACATAGTGACAAAAAGGAGGACATTGTTTTGTTAGTTTAATTTCTAACATCCTCCTTTAAAAAATATTTCACAAAGACTTTGACACAGCATTTCCCTAAGTCTGTTGAGGTCTTCCTCCTTCAAAGGTTTTGTGAGGATATCCGCCATCTGGTCTTTGGACCTGCAAAACAATAATACAACTTCATTAAAATTTACCAATTCTCTGATGAAGTGGTAGCAGATATCAATGTGTTTGGTCTTGCCATGAAACGCTGAATCCTTCGATAGTGCTATGGTGGAATTGTTGTCACAATAAATTGTGGTTGCTCCTTCCTAGTTATGATTGAGCTCACCAAAAATTCTTCACATCCATACTGCTTGGCATGCGGCTGAAGTGGCGGTAACATACTCTACCTTAGTAGTTGATAATGCAACAATTGGTTGCTTCTTGGATGACCATGATACTACACCTGATCCAAGGTGGAATGCAAATCTGGAAGTGCTCTTCCTATCATCTATACTGCCAGCCCAATCGCTATCTGTATAGCCGATAAGTTCAAGTTGGTCTTTTCTAGCATAAAAAATTCTATGGTTTCTGGTCCCATTGACATAACGTAGTATTCTTTTCCCAGTTTGCAAATGAGTGTTCTTTGGTGCTTCCATAAATATGCTAATAAAACTCATTGCAAACATTAAATCCAATCTTGTAGCGATCAGGTACATCAAACTTCCAACAAGTTGTTTGTAGAATGTTGGATCAACATTGTTGTCGCAATCATTTTTGCTCAGCTTTAGGCCTGTTGCAACTGGTGTGATGGTAGGTTTGTTGTCCTTCATCTTAAACCTCTTCACAACATCTTTTGCATAGTTACCCTGAGAAATGAAGATGCCATCCCCAAATTAGTCAACTTCAATGCCTAGAAAATATTTCATCTAGCCTAAGTCTATCATCTCGAACTCCTTCATAGCAAGTCTAAACTATTCAAACAACATATTGCTATTGCTAGTATATATCAAATCGTCTACATACAAGAAAACAATGATCATATCACCCTCTGCATTTGTCTTCATATACAAAGTGTGCTCATATGGGTATTTGATAAACCCATTATCCTAAAAATAAGCATTAATACGACTATACCAAGCCCTTGGTGCTTGCTTCAACCCATACAATGCCTTCTTCAGTTTTAGGATCTTGCCTTCTTGCCCTTTCAACTCATAGCTGGGTGGCTGGTGTATGTAGACCTTCTCTTCCAACACTTCGTTGAGGAAGGCAAAATTGACATCCATCTAGTAAGCATTCCAACCCTTCTGGGCTTCCAATGCCAGGATCATTCTAACTGTGTCAAGTATTGCTACAGGTGCATACACCTCATGATAGTCAATCCCTAACTTTTGTTTGTAGCCTTTTACCACCAATATGACCTTATGCTTGTCAACCTCGCCTTGGACATTAAACTTGGTTTTATATACCCATTTTACTCCAATGGTTTTCTTACCTGCTGAAAGATCCATTAATTCCTAGGTTTTATTTTTCTCTATAACCTCTATCTCATCATTCATAACTTGCACCTATTTCTGATTTTGAATTGCTTCTTCAAATGATATTGGATCACACTCAAAATATAAGGCAAAATCTTAATGTTCTTCATCAATTTCATTCTTGGTTACCTCATAAATATCTTGCAAGCTCCTTGTTATCACTGGTGTCTTCAGGTTGGAGATTCTTCTTGCAAGGGGAGGTGACCATGATGATGAGACAATGCTCCTACTGGAACTAGTACTACTAGTTGAAGCTACAAGTGGATGCACTCTTTCTTCTTCTAAGTCCTCAGACTCAATAATTGCTGGTTATGGCTGACCAGTATTTAATTTCTAGTTCCAGGATTCATCCTCCAGGAACTTCATGTCTTGGCTTATAACTAGCTTCTTTGTCACAAAGTTATATAGCCTATAAGCCTTCAACTCTTCACTGTAACCAATGAATATGCATTTCTCCGCCTTGTCATCTAGCTTCTTTATCTTCTCATTTAAAACATGTGCATATGCTATGCACCCAAAAAATATTCAATAAGCAACACTCACCTTTTGGTTGTTGCAAGCCTCTTGAGGAATCTTATCCTTCACACTCTTTGTGGGACACCTATTTAACAGATAAACTACACAACATATAGCTTCCACCTAGATTTCATGTGGCAATGCCTTGGTCTTCAACATACTTCGTGCCATCTCCATAATGGTTCTATTCTTCCTCTCTATAACACCATTCTATTGTGGTGTGTATCTAGATGTGAACTTCCTTTGAATTCTATTTTCCTTACAGAAATTATGGAATTCATTGGAGATGTACTTACCTCCTCCATATGTCCTGAGAGTCTTCACGTAATAGCCGCTCTATTTTTCAACTAAAGCCTTGAACTCCTTGAATTTATCGAAAGCTTTTGAATTTTTCTTGATGGAATATACCCATGTCCTTTGACTGAAATCATCAATGAAAGTCAAGAAATAGTTGTTATCAACAAATGTGGTGGTTTGCATAGGTCCATAGATATCTAAATGCACTAGCTCGAATGGTTGTGAAGCTATCCAAGACTGTCCTATAGGGAATGCATCCCTGTGCTACTTATTTACTAGATAACCTTCACAAAAATAATTCAATTGCTTAATAAGGGGTAAAACCTTCACCATCTATTTCTTGTCCAGTAAGTTCAGGCCATTGAAACTTAGATGAGTGAATATAAGATGTCACAGCCATGTAGTATCTTTCACAACTACACTAAATGATAGTAGCAATTCATTTTGAATCTATATGGGAAACATCTTGTTCTTTGTCATGGACACATTTGCTATTACACCGTGCTCCTTGTGGCTGATTATACAGGCTCCATTTTTAAATTGACCAGTGTACCCCTTATACACAATCTATCCAACACTTAGTAAATTGTGTTTTAGCCTAGGCACATAATACACATTTTAGATTTACTTCCTTTCTCCTTTCTTGGTGTGGATAATGATTTTCCCTTTTCCAATGATAGGTAGCTTATTTTTATTCCCCATATTCACTTCAAATTGGATGGATTCATCCAACTGTGAGAACATATCTTTGTTTCTATACATGTGGTTATTGCACCCACTGTCAAGATATCAGGTATTCTCCTCCTTAGTACTGCAAGTTAACAACAGATTCCCACAAGCATCTCTACACCTTGTATTTTTAGATTCATTTGTGTAGTGGGCTTGCTGCTTATTATCCTTGACCATCTTCTTTCTACACTCATAGATATAATGATTATTTTTTTTGTAGTAATAACATTGGATCTTCGATTTATCATACCTCTAATTAGATCTTGCATGTTTATTTCTTCCATTGCCTCTTCCTCCTGCTTGATGGAAGTTGCAATTGGTCTCTCCTTCATTGGATTTTGAAATTCCTCCTCGCTTATGGCCTCTTCCACCCTTGCCTTTGGTGTTTCATCCTCTTCCTCCATGAGAATTGGAGGCTCCTTGGTGGGATTCTTCTCTGCTACTATCTTAGAATGAGACCTACATGTTGAACACTTTCTCTAAAGAGGATTGATATGAATGACTCAGCCTCTGATCATGTGTTTGCATAGAACCCATGATCTCATCCATTGAGGGGGTTGTTAAATCCCTCGATTCTTCAATAGCTATCACGATTGAGTCAAACCTAGTTGGTAGGCTCCTTAGTATCTTATCCACAATCCTCTGGTTCTCCACATTTTCTCCATTCAACCTCATCTGGTTTATGATACGTATTATCTAGATAAATAAGTCACTTGTGGACTCTAATTCACTCATATCGATATTCTTGAACTCCCTTCTCAGCATCTACAACCACACCAATTTCACTTTTTCGATGCCCTGGAAGGAGCTGGAAAGAATTTCCCATGCCTCTTTTTATTTGGTTGTTGCTATAATTCACGAGAAGATTATCTCCTCAACAACCTACATTATGTAAAATAATACCTTCTGGTCCTTTTTCTTATTCTCCTTCAACAAATCTAACTTTGCCTGGGAGAGAGCACTCATAGCTGTTACATTTGTTGGTTTTGGATAACCATTCTGGACCAGGTCCCATACCTCCTTACACCCAAATATGATCTTCATATGGATGATCGAGTAATCTTAATTCTTTTTATTGAAACGTGGGATCTGCAACTGCAATGAGTTACCTCTGGAAGCCATTGCTTCTTATCTTCCATGAATCTAGTGCTAGCTCTGATACCAATTTGAAACAACAACACAACAAAAATTACAATATCAGTTGCTCTTTAAATATATAATGCATGAAAACAGATTTATGCTAGTCAACAGAAGTTTCGTGCGAGTCAACAAGAGTTTCGGGTGAAAATAAAATATGACTTTGGGCGAAAATAGAGTTACGAGCGCCAACAAATTTTCAGGTGGAAATGGATTTTCGCTAAACAAACTAGTTTTTCTAGAGAAATCAATCGCTAGGCAATTTCAAGGAGAAAATGATGAAACATGGATTTCACTGGACACAATGACGAACGCCTTTTTTGGAGGATATTTGCATGAAAGAGGAAAATAAACACAAATCTATCCTTGCTCTTCTAAACAAATTCAAAACACACATAGTACTCACAAATGCATAAGATATATTTCATATATTTGCTGAAAAATAAAATTGACTGCTATCACAGTTTTACAAGGAAGAACTTATGCACCGATTGTTTCTACTCAGGAAGCTTACATCCATTTGTAACCATTTTTGTAAGTATGAAACTAAAACTGGAGTCTTTGAATACTACAGATTCAACTCCTTTGTCTCATTCGAATTCTCTCCTTTCAGCTTCTTCTACTGCCTCTGCTCCCACTCTTCTCCTCTTCCATCGCTTTCACTTTTCAATGTTATTACTCACTACTTTTAGTCTTAGGATGTCATCAAATTATATAGTCAGGTGAAGAAGGGATAAGGCTTATCCTCTGACATGCCTTTAACTCAAAAATAAGGCTTTCTTCTAATCTACAACTGTTGGTATTAACTACGCACACTGGAAATTTATGACAATCAAATTTTGGCGATAAGATCTGTCATAGATCTTATAGGTGTGAAATCTAATTTTATTTTCTAACAAAGATCAATTATTAGAATGGACCACTTATATGAAACTCACCAAGTACAAAGTTCTTGCATAAATGACATTATGTAATACCATGCTTGTAAAATATCATCCTCAATACTATTTTTCAATATATATTTATCCTATTTGTTGAAAATTATCTTCAGTAGTTAACTTAGATTAAATTTTATATATTTTACCTTATAATTTATGTCAATAGTATAGATTTTTTTATATTCCATGTAACACAAAAAGTAACCTCTCGACAAATAAAATTTACTTTGCATTATGGAGTGTGTTATATATGATGCAACTTTATACTTCAATGGATATGGATTTAAAATCTATCTTTCTGAGGTTTTTTGAAATGCAAAATGAAATTGTGATACTATATTTTATAAATCTTACCCAAAACCCAAAAATTAAAATTACAATGGGAACGAGGGTTTCCACTATTCTATTGGACCAACGAATGCTATCCATTATCCAAATATTTTCATACTTGCCTGAATGATGCTATTTCTAAAAGATGTTCATGGTTAGTTAAAATTATAGACATAAGCTACTATGTTGTCGATAAATGTCAATATTCATCCCTTCGCATTAAGGAGGCAATAGAGACCTAATTTGGCGTACTCCATAAATAGAGTTGGAAGCATCTCGAAGGGTCTAAGGAGAGTCTCCTCATACCGCAAAATAATGTACATGAAATAAAATAAATTGGTAAGTATTTCAATAAACCTATATGCAATTTAAACTAAAATATAATTGAAAGGTACTAATATTTATAAACATTCAAACAACAAATTGGTTTTTGTTGTCTTGTCTTCTTATAACAAAAATGAAATATTTGTTATCTTATTATTATGCAAATAATTTGCAATATTTTTAAAAATCATTTCAAAACATGCATTCATCATGATTATATCGAAACGAAGTAGAATCAAATTAAATATACGATCAAAGAGATGAAAAGAAATATACAAAGAGAGACGACAAGAATTAGAAGGTGGATGCCTATGGACACCCCATGTATCACATTTTATTCACACTTATAATACAAATAGATCCTCATTGAGGAGTATTTATAGTGATACTAAATCCTCAGTGAAATTTTAACCTTAGACGAATATAAAATTAACATTGAGGTTAACCTTACAATAAAATAAAAATAAATTACCCTTTTAAGCAAGGTTATCCATAAATTTGGATTAACCAATACCACTAAGGGTGAAATATGAAAGGGTCCTATAGGCTTACATGAACATGCATGTAGGCTTACATAAATGATGAATGACCCTAGGCTTTTATAATCATATGATTGTAGGCTATATTAATGGTGCTCATAAGCACCTCTTAACAATTTTGACCTTGGCCTAAACAAGATTAGATTACATATATTTCAACAACCCCATAATTTGAGCTAACAAGAATGAGGAGAGAAGGCATTAGAGGTAACACCTCCCCCCATAATGCATGCCCTAATGGGTCTCTACTCCTCCTCCTTTGTTCTTATCTTCATCATAAAAAAGCTTGTGTCTAGCCTTCAAGAGTTCTACTTTAACCTTCTTCAACCTTATAATATAATTATTGATGGAGTGTCCTTCCCTTTTAAAATTCTCGCACATTTTTGAATTCTTTAAAATGTTAGACTTACCCTTAGGTACATGAGCCATAGATTCCACTAAGGGTGAAATATGAAAGGGGCCTATAGGCTTACATGAACATGCACATAGGCTTACATAAATGATGAATGACCTTAGGCTTACATAATCATATGATTGTAGGCTATATTAATGGTCCTCATAAGCACCTCTTCACACTTTTGACCTTGGCCTAAACAAGATCAGATTACATATATTTCAACACCCCCATAATTTGAGCTAACAAGAATGAGGAGAGAAGGCATTAGAGGTAACACCTCCCCCCATAATGCATTCCCTAATGGGCCTCTACTCCTCCTCATTTCTTCTTATATTCATCATCAAAAATCTTGTGTCTAGCCTTCAAGAGTTCTACTTTAACCTTCTTCAACCTTATAATATAATTATTGATGGAGTGTCCTTCCCTTTTAAAATTCTCGCACGTTTCTGAATTCTGTAAAATGTTAGACTTACCCTTAGGTACATGAGCCATATATTCCACTAACTTAAAGTTTTTTGGATGAGCTTGTGTATGAAAAAGAAATCCATAGTTCTTTATTGCAACTTCATAATGGATTAGAAGATCGAAACATCCTTTAGAAGAGATGAGTCACCTAGCTCAAATGGTTTGACACATGTCACCTAGATAAAATGGTTTGACACATGTCACCATGCACTCATAAATCAATTAGTAGAAAAATTTTGAATAGACATTTGTTCTATTCTTACTTTGGACCATCTTGCATTGGTCACAAAAGCAAAGAAATCATAAGTCGCCCTGATAAGCAACCAGTATGACATTGATAAATATCATACAGAATCAGCAAAATTATTGCATTGCATCCCCAATCACTCATTTGCATTTATCATCATCTTTTTTTATTTTCTTTCTCTCTTCTTCCACCCCTTTCTTTCCTCTCTTCTGCTTCTTTCTTCTTTCCCTTCTTCTTCTTCATTTCTTCTTCTCTTCTGTCCTCACATTCATGGTCAATGTTGTATGGTCATGCTTCGAGTGGCTACATACCTTTGATTAGATTCCATTCCCATCTTCTTTCCCTTCTTCTTCTTTTCTTTTTCTCTTCTCTCTTCGGATTTCTGGTAAATGTTATATGGTCACTCTTTGAGTGGCTACATACCTTCGGTTGGATTCCATTCCTCTTTTTTCCTCATCTTCTACCTTCTCCCATCATAGTTTTATATTAAACTATGTTCCACATAGTATAGTACAAAAGAGGCAAAATGTAGACACCCAAAAGTCACACATGTCTACCTCTACGTACTTGTATATCCATCTGGATACTTGTAGGTTTACATAGACCATCCTAGACCCCTCTAGGCTATTATAGACTGACGTAGGTTATTGTAGACCACTACAGACTATTCTAGATCAACATAGGCTATCGTAGACCTCTGTAGGCTATTGTAGACCACTCTAGACTACTCTAGACCAGTGTAGACCACTCTAGATAAAAGTAGGCTATTGTAGACCTATGTAGGCCATCTCATCACCCTATAGGTACAAAACCCTACTAAACTACACAATCCATATTATAACCACCTTTCATATATCAAGAGACTACCTATTGGCTCCCTAAGGTAACCTAAGACCTTTTTAGACTTAATTAAGGCCCCCACGAGGCTATTACTTCCCAAAAGTAATAATTAAGTTAATTTCATTTCTAATTTGAAAGTCACTTCACTTAAGTGTACTTTATGGATTAAAAAGGTTAATTAGGATCCTAAACCTAAATTAGTCCTAATTATTCCCTCCCACATGTGTGTGCACTAAATTAGTTAGGATATTTTTTAGGAAACCATAACCTAACCTAAGGTTCACCTAACCCTAGTAAACCCTAATATCTCCTCACACATGTGTGAGGATGAGATATTTCTTTAGGGAATGTAGGAATGACATGTCACAAACCCTAACCTAATCACTATAGGACTTGACCCTAGGGTTTACTACTCCTAACCACACCCCCTACACCTTGGTTACTTCTATAATAGGAGACCGAATCCCTCATGATCTCTCTTTCTTCCCTTTTAGTTAGCCTACAGAAACTCTACAAAAATTTGACCAGAAGTGCAATCTAATACATCTAAACTGTACAAATAGCATAGCAACATCTGAGGAGCCCATCTAAACCAAGATCTCCCACAGAAAGCACTTATAGCTCAATTCACCCCTCAACCTACGAATCTGACTTCTAGTTCGCCCCCTGACCTACGAGTTGTCCCTATAGAAGTTTTTTCTCACCAAATTAGTCAGGTATACTCTTTTTCATGTTTTTACAGTCATTCATGTAGTTTATTTTAGTTTTCCTTACATATTTAGTATCAAGTTTTCTTCTTCATCATGGGGCCTAACTAAGGTAAGCCCTTAAAAATACTAACTCCCTTTTGTAGGTCTAAAATAGGTGCAAAGAGGAAACATCAGTAGCAAAACTACCAGTGGCACACATTACACATGAAGCCCACCTTCATTGAGGAGCCCAAAAGATAACATCATATTTGTTGTACATTTGTGAAAGAAAGAATGGGAATTCTCCCTATTTGTAACCTAAAGCATTTCTATCATTAATAAAATTAGGATTTCTAGATAATGTGTGTTATAGAAAGTTGTTGGATCAAATGTCATCTTTTGTATGTTTCAGTATCTTTCTTGGTTATGATGAAGAATCCAAGGGCTATCAATTGATTGATCCTATAAGCAAGAAAAATTATGTAAGTTGAGATGTGGTATTCAATGAAGCTCCCAAGTTGGATACACTAGATTCTAGAAAAGATACATCTCCTGCTATACACCTGGAATTTGAGGACCCTAAGTAAAGGAATCCCCCAAAATAGAAGAAAATTCTAAAATGGTATACTAGCATAATAAGAGATGCAAAATTGGTTGCACCTCCTAATCTTAATTTGGATCATCCATGTACTCAAAGTATGTCTCATCAAGAAATATAAGATGGTAAATATGCAAAATATGATGAAGAAGAAGATAGGAGTTAAAAGGAAGATAAAGGTTTGATGACTTCAATGGTGGAGCATGAACCTGCTTTAGTGCAAGAAGCACTTAGTGTGCATTAATGGAAGGGAGCTATGGATAAAAAATATATCTCTTTTGAAAAACAAAACATGGGAGCTAGTTGATCTACCTGTTGGTAAGAAACCCATTTGTTGCAAATGGGTATACAAAGTCAAGTATAAGGAGATAGAATTATTGACAAGCATAAATCCCACCTTATTGCAAAGGACTATGCTAAGAAGGAAGGTATAAATTATGATGATATATTCGCACCAATTGCAAAAATGACAATCATTAGTGTACTTTGTGCAATGGTAGCTCAGTTTGCATGGAAGATTCATTAGATGGATGTGAAGAGTACCTTTTTGAATGGTGATCTCAAAGAAGAAGTGTACATGACTCAACCTAAATGATACGTTGTTGAAGAACAAGAATAAAAGATTTACAAATTGATAAAGTCCTTATATGGGTTGCAACAACCTCCACGAGTTTGTTACATTAAGATTGATAATCAACTCCTACAACATGGTTTTAAGATAAGTCCATCAGATATCATTCTCTATTTGAAGAAAGTTGGTTTTGATATAGTGATACTTGTGCTCTATGTTGATGATTTGATCATCACTGGAAACTCATAAAATATGATAGAAAGAGTGAAGAGTGACTTGAAGAAGTCATTTGAAATGATAGATCTGAGACTTCTACATTATTATCTTGACTTAGATGTTGTGCAAAAAAGGAACCACATTAGGATCACACAAATGAAGTACGCTAAGGCACTAATTGAAAATATTGAATGACAGATTATAAGCCCAAAGCAACTCCAATGGAAATAAGGTTACAACTATTTAGAACAAAAATATCCTTAGATAGATGGAACTCTCTATTGACAGTTGATTGGAAGTCTTATATATCTAACTAATACCAGGCCGAATATCAGCTTTGTTGTAAGCTATCTTTCAAGGTTCATACAGGATCCTAAGGTTAGTCATTAGAAAGCAATGAAGTGAGTTTTACACTATATCCATGGCACAATAGAATATGACCTTAGATTACAAGAAGAATGATAATTTCTTATTGCAAGGATACACATACTTGGATTATGTTGGATCTATAAATGATAGAAAATCAATGTTAGGATACATATGCCATCGTGGATTTAGACCTATCTCTTGGTATAACAAGAAGTAACAAGTTGTTGCACTTTCATTTATAGAGGTAAAATATTATGCAACACAAGGAGCAGTGTGTGAAGCGATATGGTTACATCACATTCTTTCAAGTATGGGTCTTCCAAAGAATATTCCAATACACTTGAATTGTGATAACCAAGGTGTTTTGAAACTAGTCAAGAATCCAATGTTCAATGAACAAACAAAACATATTGACACTCAATGGCACTTTATTTGATATGACGTTCCAAAGCACAAGATTCAACTCCAATGTAATAAGGGGGGATGTTAGACTATAGGCTATAGTGTATAGTTAATTAGTATATTATTATGAGTATGCATCTAGTTGACATTCTAGAAGCCAATGTGCAAATAATGTTGTTAGCATAGCCTAAGTTAGTTTGATTAAATTAGACTATAGAATATTTGATTTGCATCTTGAGCATGTTAGTTACTAGCTAATTTAAGCTAGTTCTCTATATATATTCATTGCAAATGAATAATATCCTATTCGATTTTACTACACCAACATTTTTTTCTAATGGAATGTAACAAAGTACATCGTTGGATAGGTTGAAAAATTATAATAGTTTGAAGCTTATCTAAAAAATAATGTGATTAATTCATATGAATAATGTATTTTTATCTAGCACGAAATCTCCTACACTAATAAATTGTATAGCATGTAAATGATAAAGGACTTGTATCTTAGATAGTCTTCATATGTGATTTTTCCAAAGTCAAGAGATAACTAATGGATAAAATGACCTTGTAGTGTTCATTGCAAGACTATATCATTAATAGCTCTCAAGATGTAACTAAGGCATTAGATATATGTAGAGGTGCATTGCTCCTCGTGATTGACACATTTAATATTCACGACTATCATTTTTCTATAGGAAACAACAATATGTTTGCATTTTGTGTATGTTTGACCAAAAACAAGATTTATGTAAGAGTTTACTATTACAAGGATTGCCTACACTTGTGAGAGGGGACCAACCAATTACTGTTTATCTTGTAATGTTATAGTTTTCTATAATTCAAGTCTTTTGTACACATCGTACATACCTTGGCTTGATATTGTCTCTAGTTGTTTCATTGTTCTTTTGTCATTGAGTTTCCCCATGAATCTGGATTGACTTATATTGACCATCTTGAGTTGTGTCAACTTTTATTTTATTGTCTTTGAAGCTTGGTTGTTTTTAAAGAGGAGAATTAATTTGTAGTAGGGAAGGGATGGCAAGTTATGAATTGTTAATAAAGAAGACAAGCGAAAATGGTTGGGGAGCGAGAAGTCTGCCGTGAGAGATAAGGGTGTGAAGGGCTGCCATGAAGCCGTACTTCATTACTCTTCATCTGGAAGCTCATCTGCACACATCTGGACCTTAACTGATTGAACGTAAAGGACATTACTGGAAAGAAAATTTAAAGTAATTGACCTTTTGTCGTGCCCTATAGTCGCTTCTCTCACTCATTATTCGAGATATATCTCGAATTTAACCTGTTACTAATTTGACATCTCCGATATTGCCATACAATCATGTAGCTTCTTCTTTGCGACTTTGTTGTATGTCACCTTTATCCAGAATGGTGTCCAGCTTTAGGTGACCCGTGTTATGAATACAGAGACAGCATTCATTGTCCGCTTCGGACCTCACATCATTCGAAAATTTTACTTGCGTCATCTGCAGTCTACGATTACACAGAGTGACAACATTAACAAGGACATTAATTTGTTATTTTAAACACCCTTCTGATTTTCAATTGGTTTATTATATAATATATGACAAATCCATCGAGGGAGTGTAGAACCGCGAAAGTATTAATCCATTGGATTATGTGGGTAAAGATGTTCAATTATTCGAATGGACCACTTATATGAAGCTCACCAAGTACGGAGTTCCCTCAGAGACGACGTTATATAATTTCACTCTCGCAAAATATCATCGTCAATACTATTTTTTATTATATACTTGTCGTATTTGTTGAACATCATCTTCGGTAGTTAAGTTGGATTGAATATTAAATACTTTACATTATAATTTACTTCAGTGGTACAGATTTTTTTAACATTCCATGAAACACAAATAGCAACCTTTCGACAAATAAAATTCTGTTTGCTTTGTGCAGTGTCTTGACGCAGCTTTATAATTGAATGGAGATGGATTTAAAATCGACCTTTCCGAGGCTTTTCGAAATGCAAAATTAAGTTGTGATACTGAATTTTATAAATCTTACCCAAAACCCAGAAATTGCAATGGGGACGAGGGCTTCCACTATCCATCAATGACAGTCAAACTGACTGCACTGGGTATTGCCTGTTCCACTATCCTATTGTACCGGTGAATGTTATCCATTATCCAAATATTTTCATACTTCCATGTATCATGCTGTTTTTAAAAGATGACGTGGCAGGCAGAGCTCAATATTTATCCCTTCGCATTAAGGAGGCAATAGAGATCTAATTTTCGTACTCCATAATCAGAGTTGGCAGCATCCCTAAGGATCTAAGGGGAGCCTAGTCATAACGCAAAAGAATGGACATGAAATGAAATAAATTAATAGTGATGTAATTTCGCTATTTTGCCTGATGGAATGGGTCACTGGAACAACCGGAACGAGTCACGTCACCATTTCATTCTATTGTGTCATTTCGGAAGGATTGACATCGTTGGAAACTATCAGTCAATGATGATTTGCAAATATTCTTACTGCACGTCGGCCATAAAAGTAAACTCAAGTAAGAGACAAACATGTCCTATTGTCAAGTTAGGAAATAATTGTCTGGGCATATAATAATGGTAATAGAATAAATTTTAGTTTCTCTTTTAAAGATTTATGTTTAATTTTAGAATAAATTTTAGGTTTTCGTTTAAAGATATAAGTTTAAAGATTTATGTTTAATTTTAGAATAAATTTCAGGTTTTCATTTAAAGATATAAGTTTAAACTTAAAAATAAGAGGATAAGGATTTTTATAAAAACTTACATTTTAAGGTTAAAAACTGATAGCTTTGTTGGTAGCTTTAAAGTGTTTACTGGTAAAATGCTTTCATTCAATTTTCTTTGAAAGGTCTAGATTTTTAACTTTGTTTTTATTCAACTAACTATAAATTTTTAAGTTTGAAAATATTCACTGATTTTTGTTAAATGAGGTGGATGAAAATTAGACCACACTATTAGGTGAGGGGCAATTTTAACTTTTATTTTTTAATTTTTATTTTTATTTATATTTAATAATAACTTATATTTTTTATGTATTATAATTATAAAATAATATTATTATAAATCTTTTTACATGTGAGGAGACCTCAAACCCTTGGTCCTATCCACTATAAACACTTCCAATTGCAATTAATTAATTTATCTTTCTCTTTACTCCTATCCACTATAAACACTTCTAATTGCAATTAATTAATTTATCTTTCTCTTTACTCTTGACAAGCAAATAGTATGTATGGGACAACCAATCAATATATTCTAAGGAAAATAATTTTGTTATAACATTTGATCATACACTTGCAATCAACTAATTTATCTTCCTTTTTACTCTTAATTAAGAAACAATATAATATAAAAAACCAATCAATTTATTTTAGAATAATAATTTTGTTATAAATATGTATTGTTAATTTATTCATGATACATATTATCTGGCTTTGCATATTTTAAACAATATTATCATAATTTTTATTTACTTTTATTTCCAACTACTTAGTGTGTAAGTAAAATGAGCACTTTTAGGAGATGTTCGTTATAGAATAGTGATTTAAAACACAAGAATGAAATGTGAGTTAAATGACCAATTTGAAGAGATGGTCATGAGGTGGTGTATTATTATAGAATGAATTAAAATGTATAACTAAAATAATCAATTCTAGTCTTTAAGTGTTAGGTGGATTGGTAAGTGTTTTTTTGGTTAGGTATTTACCAAGAAGAGACTTGGGTTCAAATCTTGGGGGTGCCAATTTGCAAAGGTAGTAGTATGATCTAAATCCTATGAGTGTGTGCCAGATCGATAACAACGATACGAATCTTGAGCAACCAGTGATCTCTCTCACATCGGTCAAAAACAACGAGACAAATAGATTTGTTGGGAGTAATCCCTATGATTTGGACCTTGTGCTTGTTAGTTACTAAAAATAGTGTGGTTGTAACCAACTCCCCTGTGTACCTAAAAACAATCAATTTTAGGATATGGTTGTATGGTGGTATATAAATCTAGAATAATAATATAAAGAAATTATACCATATGATTGTGATGGCTATATGAGGTGTTTGACAGTTAAAGTTGTTGATAAGTAAGTTGAATGTAGGTTGTATAAGTTTTGGATAATTGAAAATTTGCATACTTATAGTAAAGGTGTATTTTTATTGGAATTGTATGATATTGTGAAGATGTATATACATAATAAAAAATATACGTGGATTGGATGCCTTGTATGGTGTGCATGTTTAATATGTGTAAATATGAATGATATCTTTGATTTGGATTACTAGGGGATGTATATGTAACTTGTTATTTTATAGTTAACGAAAACAATTTATGCAAGAGTTTAGGTGTTTATTCAATTTGTAACACCTTATATAAATATTTTGACCAAATCAATAACATGTAAAGCTTTACTAAAATGCATAAATTTAGAATTCATAAAATCAAATTACCATACAAACAAATAACTTTATTAAATTAAGAAATGATTGGCGTTGACTAGATTGAATGAAAGTTTACCCTCAATCCACAACATAGAAAAAGATTGTCGATGGTGAAGCTAGGCAATGATCATAGGTGAGTTGGAATCTAGGCATGTTCAATCAAAGCTTTTCCTTGATTTTGCCAAACATGTGATTAGTTTAAACAAACAACATTTGTGGTGTAAGCAACTATCACCATTTTGCTTTTGAAATAATAAATTAGCTTTTTTTCACGTAGATGCCTTGTAGATGCATTAAAAATCAGTATTTTAGGTTATAAACTTTTAAATAGTTAGATCTTGCAGTACATATTTTAAAATATTTTTTAATAATTTAAAATTTTGCAGTATTTTGAAAAATATTATTTTTAAATTGGATTTTTTTAGAAAACATATACCCTCAAAAAAATAAAAAGTATATTAAATAAAAAATAAAAAATAAAATCAAAACACAAATAATGTTGTATTCTATTATTACATACAAAAGAAGTTACAAAAATTTAACTTTTATTGTTAAAAAAATAATCTACACACAAAAATGAATTTTATTAATAATTAAAGTATTTATTAAAAAATTAACAAAATGTTTCAAAACAAGTTTGCTTTGCTCTTAGGTTATAAAATATTTTAGGAGAAAAAATAGTTACTTTAAATTGTCTCTATCATTACATAATGTATCCGCACATGATAAACTATCTTTAGATGCATTTTAATATTCTACTTCATATAAAATCATGCTTTATATGAAAATAAATAGCCCACAAATCCCAATTCTTTGCTATTTTTCTCATTCTTTGCTATTCTTCTCTATTTTATTTCATAGGAATTGTTATCACCAAATCTCTACTATTATTTTATCATAGATTTTATAAGTTTTGGTTGTAAAAAAATACTTTACAATTTGTTAGACAAGTTAACATATACTCAAACTATTATGCTTAAAACTAGATACTAGCCTAGTATTTTTAATATCTTGTATCTCATCTTACTTGTGTGTACAAGCACTATACATTTTCTAACAGCTTGAATTGCTTTTTTCATCTCTAGTCCTCATTTCATTCTTCACTGACTTGTCAATTTTCACAAATAAATCTATACGACTTATTAGATGATTAAAGGAACAAGAATCAAGATACCAAACTTTATATTTTGACTTTTTTGCCATTTGTGTAAAAAGATAATGTGAAATCTAAAATTCTCTCCTTCACCTTTGACGATTTTTTCCTTGTATTTTGCATGTAATTCCACTTGAGCCTACAATTGCTTTCAAAGTGGGTAAATATTTTGCAATAATAGCGGTTACGGTGCCGACAGAGTCTCCTGGAACAAGCTTAATTTGCATGTGAATGTTCCCAAAAAGATACGTGTTCTTCGAGGCAAAACATGAACCTGGTAAACATCAGTCAAACAAACAGAGTATTGTGAGGAGAACTTGTTTAGTTTTCGTAGACAATTGTTAGAATATCTGTTTTTGGGATTAACTTAATGCTTAAATTCCTCACCAGAAATTTGGTCAAGCGTGAGTTGTAGTTCCCGCCCACCGTTCAAGAATTTCACGTGATCTGGAGCCCATGACACATAAAACTCTTTGTCTAAGACAGTGGGACGAGTCATGTTGGGCGCCCCTGCTGCATCTACTAATACAGAGAATAACAATAGGATCATCCCGTAGTAGAAGGTGTTAGAATAATTAAACCAAACATCACGCCCAAAAGCGCTTCGGCGCGAAGTTTTGCCGAAACGCATTCAGAAAATGTTTCGGCGCGAAGGACATTTCGGCAATCGAAATCTGCCGAAGCGGAATGCAAGCACGGGAATCGACGCATTAAATTCCCAAGCGTGCGAGTAGTTGGGATTGTCCGGCAGTGGTCAGAAAGCCATTCTGGCATTTAAAGTTTGTCAGTGGGTTGGTGATTTTATCCCGCCCTTTGTCCTCAGTCCCCGCCTATAAATACTGGGGCATTTTGTCATTTAAAAAGAATGAGGAAAGCGTAGAGAAGAAGGAGGAAGAGTGCAGAGTTGAGAAGAGAGAGAAGCAGAGCAGCAGCAGCCATTAGCCGGAGAGTGGAGCAGCAGTCTCCCATTTAAGTCTTAAGTTTATCCTGCAGACATTTCGTCTTGCAGAAGATTGTAAACGCTTCAGTTGGAAGCACTTGTAAACAGACAATATAGTTAAATATATAAATATCTATTCTGCATATTTGGGTCTCTGTGCACTGTTTTTTATCTGTAGATATTCCAGAGCTAGGGTTTGGCCCGAAGTTGGAAAACGCCCGTTCGATCCAGAAAAGGAGTCGGGTTTGGTTGTTTGTGCCGAAGCACATTGCGGCATTTGGGTTCGTCCAAGTTGTCGCGGGCTGCCGAACTTCGCAGCCCTCCCGTCCGAAGAAGTCACTTCGGAAGACATTCCCCGAAGTAAATTTACTTCGGAAGTATCCTCCCCCGAAACTCCCTCTCGTTGGAAATTCTCCCGAACCTCTCTCCCTCGCCGAAGTTTTTCCCTCGCTGAAAACTTCCCCGAAGTAAAAATTGCCGAAGCATTTCTAGTTCGGCAGTTTATCCCCGAAGTAGATACTTCGGGCGTACTTTCCTCCGAGACTCTTTCCTTTGCCGAAGTAAAATTGCTGAAGCAATTTTTCGTGACCCGAAATAGTTTTCCGGCGCCTTTTTAACTTGCGATTTGGAATTTATTTCGGCTTTATTTCCCTCATAAGGAGGCCATATTGCTAGAGTTGAGAAAGGTATTACTATGCCTAGGCATTGAATACAACTAGAAGCTTGCTTGTTATTAAAGAGGAGAATGAATATATAGTAGGGAACGTATGGCGACTTATGAACTGTTACAAAAGAAGACAAGCGCAAAAGAAGTCTGCCGTTAGAGATAAGTGTGTGAAGGGCTGCCATGAAGCCGTACTTCATTACTCTTCATCTGAAAGCCTATGGAAATGCAAAATGAAGTTGTGATACTAAATTTTATAAATCTTCCACTATCGTATTGTACCAACGAATGATATCCATTATCCAAAACTACTTCATAATTTGGCGTACTCCATAATTTGATAGTGTTGTAATATCCCTATTTTAACTGATGGAAAGGGCCACTTGAACAACTGGGACGAGTCACGTCACCATTTCATTCTAACGGGTCATTTCGGAAGGATTGTCATCGTTGGGAACTATCCGTTGATAATGATATGGGAATATTCTTACCTCACGTCGGCCATAAAAGTAAATCCAAGTAAGGACAAACTTATCCTATGGTCAAGTTGGGAAATATGCTTTACTGAATGAGTGTATGGGGTTTCTGTTTCTTAGTCCTGTTGGAAACATCACTCTAAATCCGATTGTTGTTGAATGACGAGGATGAAAATGATCTTTCCGCAATTTTCTACATTAATAAGAAATCTATGTGCGTACGGATGAACGGTGATTCTAGCTTCTACGTTGATTTTATTTTTATTTTCTATATTCGATAATAACCTATGATTGTCTATTCGTTTGTGGTTCAGTTATAAAAGAATGTCGTTATAAACCCTTTCCAATCTAGACAAATAACATCGTGTGAGGGAGATCTCAGACCTTTGATCTATCCTATGATAAACACTTTCATTTGCAACCAATTAATTTACCTTCTCTATTAACAATAGAGGGAGACAACCAATCAATCTATTCTAAGCACAATATAATTTCTCACATCCATGATGTATATTAATTTCATTGGATAAATATTCCACTAAATAGCTTAAGCAAGATGTGCGTTATTTTCAACTACTTAAAATGTACGAGTAAAATGACCCCTTTTAGGAGATGGTTATATGGTGCATATGAATCTAGAATAATAAGTAAATGAACAAATCAGTCTATATGATGGTTATGGTTCCAATAAGTGTTCGACACTTAAACGTGTTTACAACAAGCAAGTTGAATGTAGATTGTATAAGTTTTTGGCAAATTGAAAAGTTGGCATACTTACACTAAAGGTGTTTTTCATTGAAATTATATAACAGGGTGAAAATAATTAAAATCTATGTGGATTGGATGTTTTGAAAAGTTGGCATACTTACACTAAAGGTGTTTTTCATTGAAATTATATAACAGGGTGAAAATAATTAAAATCTATGTGGATTGGATGTTTTGTAGGGGTGTTATGTTGAGTATGTGTACAAATGAATGACATTTTCGACTTAGATTACTAGGGGATGTGCATGTAGCTTGCTATTTTGAAGTTGTTCAAAGCAATTCATTGAATGTATTAATAAAAGAGAACATGATAAAATAAATATTTATAATTAAGAGATATATTAGGTACATTTTATTAGAATAAAATTTATTTGAGTAACATGGATACTTAAAGGATAAAGGATAAAGTAGTTTTTTATGTTTATGAAGTTATGGGTCATATGAGATGAGTCTCATGAAAAATGTTGTTTATAGTATATATGATTATCTAATCATATGCTAGTTACTAAAGCATGGTATACAACCCTAGCTCCCATAAGATTCAAACCTTAAATCTCTATTCATAGTTCTAGTGTCTTGGTTTTTAGACCAAGATGAATCTGTAATTTATAATTTTATCCATTGGACAAGTCGACTTTCCTATAGAACATGGTAAAATGCTTGCGTTTGGAGACTATATAATACATTGTTGGACAAGCCAACTGTTAGACTATAGGTTATATTATGTAGTTAATTATTACATTATTGTGAGTGTGTAGTTAGCATTCGAGAAACCAATGTGTGAATAATGTTGTAACATAAGCTGAGTTAGTTTGATTAAATTAGGTCGCAGTACTTGATTTGTATCTTTAGCATGTTAGTTACTAGCTAATTTAAGCTAGTTCTGTATATATATTTATTGCAGATGAAAAATATTCTATTCGATTTTACTACATTGGTATGTGAGCAACTGTTTCATGGCTCACAGTGTGGATTACCTCTACGACCTCCTGGCCAACTGATTCGTTACTCTTCATCTGGAAGCAAGCGCATCTGTACACGGCTGGACCTTAACTGATTGAACGTAATTGACCTCCTTACTGGAAAGAAAATTTAAAATAATTGACCTTTTGCCGTGCTCGCTTCTCTCACTCCTTATTCGAGATATATCTCAAATTTAAACTGTTACGAAATTGACATCTCTGATATTGTCAATAAAATCAGGTAGTTGTATGTCACCTTTACCTATAATGGTGTCCAGCTGTATCCGTGTCATGACTACAGAGACAGCATTCATAGTCCGCTTCGGACCTCACAGCATTCGAAACTTTTACTTGCGTCATCTGCAGTCTACGAATACTCAGAGTGACAACATTAACAAGGACATTAATTTGTTATTTTAATTTGTTTATTATAATATTATGGCAAATCCATCGACCGAGTGTAGAACTGCGAAAGTATGAATCCATTGTATTAAGTGGGTAAAGACGTTCAATTATTCGAATGGACCATTTATATGAAGCTCACCAAAGTACGGAGTGGGTAAAGACGTTCAATTATTCGAATGGACCATTTATATGAAGCTCACCAAAGTACGGAGTTCCTTTAGAGAGGACGTTATGTAATTTCACGCTCACAAAATATCATCGTCAATACTATTTTTCACTATATACTTGTCGTATTTGTTGAACATCATCTTCGGTAGTTAAGTTGGATTGAACATTAAATATTTCACATTATAATTTACGTCAGTGGTACAGATTTCCTAAGATTCCATGAAATGTTGGAATTATTAAATCAACCTTCACGCCCGCAAGCGCTTCGGCGCGAAGCATTATTAAAACACCTTCGGAAGATGCTTCGCTGCGAAGCAAAATTAAGACGCCTCCTAAAATCACTTCATCGCGAAGCACTTATAAAACGACTTCGGAAAATGCTTCGCCACGAAGTAAATTCATTTTGCCCTTCAAAGTGGAAATTAGCCGAAGCAAAAATAAAGCGCGGGAATCGACGCATTAATTGTCCATGCGTGTGAGTAGTTGGGGTTGCTCAGCGATTGGACAGGAACCATTCCTTGGCATTTATTTCCTGTCAGTCGGTCGGTGAACTTCTCCCGCCTTTTGTCCTCATCCCTCGCCTATAAATACCGGGCCATTTTGTCATTTTGTAATGAGTTGGAGCAGTCGGAGGATAGCGGAAGGAGCAGAGCAGCAGAGAGGAACAGAGAACGCAGAGCAGCCGCAGAGCTAGGGTTTCGACCAGCAGAGTAGCAGAAGGGTGAAACCAGCAGCCGCTTGCAGCCGGAGTGTGGAGCAGCAGTCTCCAAGTAGTTTGTGTGTTTATCCTGCAGATTTCTATCTTGCAGAAGTTTGTAATCGCTTCAGAAGGAAGCTTTGTAATCCGACATTATATTTAATATATAATATTTTTATTCTGCAAATTCGGGTCTCTGCATATTTGTTCTTGGCCTCGAAGTATTGTTTTGTCCGTAGACATTTCTCAGCTAGGGTTTGCCCCGAAGTGGCAAAACACCCGCTCAATCCAGAAGGGAGACTTGTTTATTTGTTTGTGCCGAAGCACATTGCGGGACTTTGTCTTCCCGAAGTTGGACCCTGGAGCCATTTCGTCGAAGTTGCCGAGTTGCCGTAAACTCCCGTGCTTCGCAGCTTTCCTGTCCGAAGAAGTCACTTCGGCTGGAAAATTCTCGAAGTGATTTCACTTCGAAGCCAAACTTTGCGAAGCAGCAGCTTCGCTAAGAAATTCCCCGAAGTAGTTTTACTTCGGCAGCTTTTCCCCGAAGTACTCACTTCGGGAGTAATTTTCCCGAAGTAGATTTACTTCGACAATATTTCTCCCGAAGTGCATACTTCGGGAGCTTTTTCCCGAAGCTCCCTCCCTCGCGTGAAAACTTTGCGAAGTGTTTTGCGACGTGATTTTTAATGCGATTTAATTCGTGAAACGTTTCCCGTGACACGATCTAATTACGAATTAATTGGGTTTATTTCCTTCAAATTGGTATCAGAGCTTGTGGTGCCATGACGTGGAGATAGAAGCATGGCTTCCAAAAAAAATTCCCTGTAGTTGTAGATCCCGCGATTTAACAGCAAGAACTACGATTATTGGAGCATCCAGATGAAGATTCTCTTCGGGTCTCAGGATTTGTGGGACTTCGTCGAGAATGGTTACCCGGAACCGGCAGATGCAGCAGCACTGGCCGCCCTCTCCCAAGCTGACAAAGATCTTCTGAAGGAGAACCGGAAGAAAGACCAAAAGGCCCTATTCTATATCATGCAAGCGGTTGAGGAGACCATCTTCCCGCGGATCGCATCAACCACCAAGGCCAAGCAGGCCTGGGAAATTCTGGCCAGTTCGTACCAGGGCACCAACAAAGTGAAGTTGGTGAAACTGCAGATGCTCAGGAGAGAGTTCGAGAACCTGTAGATGAGTGAGTCCGAGTCGATGAGCGACTTCTTCACCCGAATGACAGATGTCATCAACCAGATGCGGTTGAATGGTGAGATTGTGCAGAATCAAAGGATCGTGGAGAAAATTCTACGGAGTCTTCCAACAAAGTTTGACTCTGTGGTAATTGCAATAGAGGAGTCAAGAGATCTGACAACCCTCTCTGTGGATGAACTGATGGGTTCTCTACAGACACATGAGCAGAGGCTGAGCCACTCAACTCAGTCCTCTCTGGAGCAAGCGTTTAAGGCGCAAGTCTCAGTCCGAGATAGCAGCAGACAAGACTCCCACCAAGGCGCTTCTAGTTCTCAAGGTGGAAGAGGCAAAAGCAGGCGTGGGAGAAGTAACAAGCAAGGAGGGAGATCAAACCCTCATGTTAGTGAGACCAGCTGCAACTTTCATCAGCAAGGAGGAAGAGGCACTGGCAAAAATCAGCAAGGTGGCTCTCAACAAAAGGACATGTCAAAGGTCCAATGCTACTACTACAAAAAGTTTGGCCATTACATCTCACAGGTGCAGAACGAGGATGGCGAACGAGAATCAGCAAGCAAGCCCATTATACGGAGGAAGCCGGAAATGCGGCAGGAGGAAATATGCTGCTGACTTGCAGTGTTGAGGAGGAGAGCAAGAAAAACATTTGGTATCTTGACAGTGGGTGCAGCAACCACATGACTAGGAACAGAGAGATGTTCTCACAATTGGATGAAACAGTCCAATCCGAAGTCAATATGGGGAACAACAGTAAGGTTCCCGTGATGGGGAAAGGTAAAATCCTCATCCGCACCCGACACGGAGAAAGAAAACAAATTTGTGATGTTTATTATGTGCCTGGGTTGAAACACAACCTGCTAAGCGTTGGACAACTTGTGCAGAAGGGACACACTGTGCAGTTCAAAGACGGTGTCTGTTCCATCAGAGACAAAGTGCATGGACAAATTGCAACAGTGTCCATGATGAAAAACAAAATGTTTCCACTATAGATTCAGAATGAATCATTGATGTCTCTGAGTGCAGTTGTGAAGGATGCTACCTGGATGTGGCATCTCAGATTCGGTCACTTGAGCTTCAATGGCCTAAATTTTCTGCACAAGAAGCAGATGGTGAAGGGTTTACCCCTTATTGAGCAACCGAACCAAGTTTGTGAAGGTTGTCTGGTCGGTAAGCAGCACAGGGATGCATTCCCTATAGGACAGTCTTGGAGAGCATCACGACCCATTGGAGCTGGTGCACTCAGACATTTGCGGTCCCATGCGGACCAGCACATATGTCGACAACAAATACTTCCTGACTTTCATTGATGACTTTAGCCGAAAGACATGGGTTTATCCCATCAAGTTGAAGTCAGAAGCATTTGCGAAGTTTAAGGAGTTCAAGGCTCTGGTTGAGAAACAGAGCGGGTATTACGTGAAGACTCTCAGAACTGATGGAGGAGGAGAATACATCTCCAACGAATTCCACAACTTTTGCAAGCAACATGGAATTCGAAGGCAGTTCACTGCCAGATACACACCGCAGCAGAATGGTGTAGCTGAGAGGAAGAACAGAACTATCATGGAGATGGCACGGAGCATGTTGAAGGCGAAAAGTCTGCCACATGAGTTCTAGGCAAAAGCTGTGTCATGTGCAGTTTATCTGCTGAACAGATGTCCCACCAAGAGTGTGAAGGACAAAATTCCGGAGGAAGCCTGGAGCAATCTGAAGCCAAGTGTGGCTCATTTGCGAGTTTTTGGGTGCATTGCATATGCACATGTTCCAGATGAGAAAAGACAGAAGCTGGATGACAAAGCTAAAAATGCATTTTCACAGGGTACAACGAACAAGCAAAGGCATACAGGTTGTACAATCCAGTGACGAAGAAACTTGTCATCATCTGAGATGTGAAGTTCTTGGAGGATGAAGCCTGGAACTGGAAGTCAAAGACTGGTTAGCCTGAACCAGCAATTGTTGAACTCAGTAAACTTGGAGGAAGATAGTGTGCAGCCACTTGTACCTTCAAGCAAGCAATAATGGTGCCAAGCAGAAGCACACCTCATCATCCCGGTCACCTCCACTTGCAAGCAAAATTCAAAATTTGAGGACACCTGCGAAGACTCGGAGCTTGCAAGACATTTATGAGGTAACCCGTAATCAGATAGATGAAGAATATTCTGACTTTGCTTTATTTACTGAGTGTGATCCAGTGGAGTTTGAAGAAGCAAGTCAGAATCACAAATGGGTGAATGCGATGGATGAGGAGATAGCAACCATTGAGAAGAATGAGACATGGCAGCTGACTGATCTTCCAGCAGGAAAGAAGACCATTGGGGTCAAGTGGGTGTATAAAACAAAGTTTAACGCCCAAGGAGAAGTTGACAGGCATAAGGCCAGATTAGTGGCGAAAGGCTACAAGAAGTCAGGAGTTGACTATCATGAGGTGTACGCACCCGTAGCCCGACTTGACACAGTCAAAATGATCCTGGCACTAGCAGCTCAGAAAGGCTGGAGTGTGTACCAGATGGATGTCAAGTCTGCCTTCCCGAATGGAGTGTTGGAAGAAGAGGTCTACATAGACCAGCCACCCGGATATGAAATACAAGGGCAAGAAGACAAGGTCCTAAAGCTGAAGAAGGCCCTATATGGGTTGAAGCAAGCACCCCGGGCATGGTACAGCCGGATTGACGGCTATTTTTAGGAGAATGGGTTTCAAAAATGCCCATATGAGCACACCCTATATCTGAAGACAAACATAGAGGGTGAGATGATAATCGTCTGCTTGTACGTGGATGATCTGATATATACTGGCAATAGCAGCAACCTATTTGCGCAGTTCAAAACATCCATGAAGACCGAGTTTGAAATGACAGACATGGGGCTAATGAAATTCTTTCTTGGCATTGAAGTTGACCAATCAGCAGATGGCATCTTCATTTCTCAGGGCAAGTATGCAAAGGATGTCCTGAAGCATTTTAAGATGGAGGATAGCAAACCTGCCATCACCCCGGTTGCCACTCGGTTTGAAGTTGAGCAAGACTGACAACAACAGAAGCGTTGATCCAACTCTCTATAAAAGGTTAGTTGGAAGCCCGATGTACTTGACCGCAACCAGACCAGATTTGATGTTTGTCGTGAGTTTAATCAGTCGGTTTATGGAGTCACCCAAAGACACTCACTGGCAAGTAGGCAAGAGAATTATGCGATATGTCAATGGCACGAGGAACCACGGACTTCACTATGCCAGACAAGACCAACTTGAGTTGATTGGCTACACTGATAGTGATTGGGCCGGTAGCATAGATGATCGGAAGAGCACTTCGGGATATGCCTTCCATTTTGGATCCGGAGTTGTCTCTTGGTCCTCGAAGAAGCAGCCAATTGTTGCTTTATCTACAGCAGAAGTAGAGTACGTTGCTGCCACCTCGACCGCTCGCCAAGCGATCCGGTTGAGAAGAGTTCTAAGTGAACTACATCATCCGCCCGAAGCAGCAACAACAATATTTTGTGACAATAACTCTGCCATCGCACTCTCGAAGGACCCAGTCTTCCACGGCCGGACGAAGCACATAGATATCCGGTATCATTTCATCAGAGAGCTGGTGAAATTCGATGAAGTACAGTTGTAGTTTTGCAGGTCCAAGGAGCAGCTGGCTGACATCTTCACAAAACCCTTGAAGGAGGAGGACTTCGCTAGATTGCGAGAAATGTTGGGCGTCAGAGAACTCGTGAAGTTTGGTTTAAAGGAGGGTGTTGGAATTATTAAATCAACCTTCATGCCCGCAAGCGCTTCGGTGCGAAGCATTATTAAAACACCTTCGAAAGATGCTTCACTGCGAAGCACATTTAAGATGCCCCCTAAAATCACTTCACCACGAAGCACTTATAAAACGACTTCGAAAAATGCTTCGTCACGAAGTAAATTCATTTTTCCCTCCAAAGTGGAAATTAGCCGAAGCAAAAATCAAGCGCAAGAATCAACACATTAATTGTCCATGCGTGTGAGTAGTTGAGGTTGCTCGACGATTGGATAGGAACCATACCTTGGCATTTATTTCCTGTCAGTCGGTCGGTGAACTTCTCCCGCCTTTTGTCCTCATCCCTCGCCTATAAATACCGGGCCATTTTGTCATTTTGAAATGAGTTGGAGCAATGGAGGATAGTAGAAGGAGCAGAGCAGCAGAGGAACAGAGAACGCAGAGCAGCCGCAGAGCTAGGGTTTCAACCAGTAGAGTAGCAGAAGGGTGAAACCAGCAACCGCTTGCAGCCAAAGTGTGGAGCAGCAGTCTCCAAGTAGTTTGTGTGTTTATCCTACAGATTTCTATCTTGCAGAAGTTTGTAATCGCTTCAAAAGGAAGCTTTGTAATCCGACATTATATTTAATATATAATATACTTATTTTGCAAATTCGGGTCTCTGCATATTTGTTCTCGGCCTCGAAGTATTGTTTTGTCCACAGACATTTCTCAGCTAGGGTTTGCCCCGAAGTGGCAAAACACCCGTTCGATCCAGAAGGGAGACTTATTTATTTGTTTGTGCCGAAGCACATTGCGGGACTTTGTCTCCCCGAAGTTGGACCCTGGAGCCATTTTGCCGAAGTTGCCGAGTTGCCGTAAACTCTCGTGCTTCGTAGCTTTCCTGTCCGAAGAAGTCACTTTGGCTGGAAAATTCTCGAAGTGATTTCACTTCGAAGCCAAACTTTGCAAAGCAGCAGCTTCGCTAGGAAATTCCCTGAAGTAGTTTTACTTCGGCAGCTTTTCCCAAGTATTTACTTCGGGAGTAATTTTCTCGAAGTAGATTTACTTCGACAATAATTTCTCCGAAGTGTACTTCGGGAGAACTTTCACCGAAGCTCCCTTCCTCGCGTGAAAACCGTCCGAAGTGTTTTGCGACGCGATTTTAAATCGCGATTTAATTATTTTTTTTATTTCCTTCAAATTGGTATCAGAGCTTGTGGTGCCGTGACGTGGAGATAGAAGCATGGCTTCCAAAGAAATTCCTTGTAGTTGCAGATCCCACGATTTAACGGCAAGAACTACGATTACTGGAGCATCCAGATGAAGATTCTCTTCGGGTCTCAGGATTTGTGGGACTTCGTCGAGAATGGTTACCCGAAACCGACAGATGCAGCAGCACTGGCCGCCCTCTCCCAAGCTGACAAAGATCTTCTGAAGGAGAACTGGAAGAAAGACCAAAAGGCCCTGTTCTATATCATGCAAGCGGTTGAGGAGACCATCTTCCCACGGATCGCATCAGCCACCAAGGCCAAGCAAGCCTAGGAAATTCTGGCCAGTTCGTACCAGGGCACCAACAAAGTGAAGTTGGTAAAACTACAGATGCTCAGGAGAGAGTTCGAGAACCTGTAGATGAGTGAGTCAGAGTCGATGAGCGACTTCTTCACTCGAACGACAGATGTCATCAACTAGATGCGGTTGAATGGTGAAATTGTGCAGAATCAAAGGATTATGGAGAAAATTCTACGGAGTCTGCCAGCAAAGTTTGACTCTGTGGTAATTGCAATAGAGGAGTCAAGGGATCTGACAACCCTTTTCGTGGATGAACTGATGGGTTCTCTGCAGACACATGAGCAGAGGCTGAGCCGCTCAACTCAGTCCTCTCTGGAGCAAGCGTTTAAGGTGCAAGTCTCAGTCCGAGACAGCAACAGACAAGACTCCCACCAAGGCGCCTCTAGTTCTCAAGGTGGAAGAGGCAGAAGCAGGCGTGGGAGAAGTAACAAGCAAGGAGGGAGATCAAACCCTCATGTCAATGAGACCAACTGCAACTTTCATCAACAAGGAGGAAGAGGCACTGGCAAAAATCAGCAAGGTGGCTCTCAGAAGAAGGACATGTCAAAGGTCCAATGCTACTACTGCAAAAATTTCGGCCATTACATCTCATAGTGCAGAATGAGGATGGCGAACGAGAATCAGTAGCAAGCCCATTATACGGAGGAAGCTGGAAATGCGACAGGAGGAAATATGTTGCTGACTTGCAGTGTTGAGGAGGAGAGCAAGAAAAACATTTGGTATCTTGACAGTGGGTGCAGCAACCACATGACTGGGAACAGAGAGATGTTCTCACAATTGGATGAAACAGTCCAATCCGAAGTCAAGATGGGGAACAACAACAAGGTTCCCATGATGGGGAAAGGTAAAATCCTCATCCGCACTCGACACAGAGAAAGAAAACAAATTTGTGATGTGTATTATGTGCCTGGGTTGAAACACAACCTGCTAAGTGTTGGACAGCTTGTGCAGAAGGGACACACTGTGCAGTTCAAAGACGGTGTCTGTTCCATCAGAGACAAAGTGCATGGACAAATTGCAACAGTGTCCATGACGAAAAACAAAATGTTTTCGCTGTAGATTCAGAATGAATCATTGATGTCTCTGAGTGCAGTTGTGAAGGATGCTACCTAGTTGTGGCATCTCAGATTCGGTCACTTGAGCTTCAGTGGCCTGAATTTGCTGCACAAGAAGCAAATGGTGAAGGGTTTACCCCTTATTGAGCAACCGAACCAAGTTTGTGAAGGTTTCCTGGTCGGTAAGCAGCACAGGGATGCATTCCCTGTAGGACAGTCTTGGAGAGCATCACGACCATTGGAGCTGGTGCACTCAGACATTTGCGGTCCCATGCAGACCAACACATATGCCGACAACAAATACTTCCTGACTTTCATTGATGACTTTAGCCGAAAGACCTGGGTTTATCCCATCAAGTTGAAGTCAGAAGCATTTGCGAAGTTTAAGGAGTTCAAGGCTCTGGTTGAGAAACAGAGCGGGTATTACGTGAAGACTCTCAGAACTAATGGAGGAGGAGAATACATCTCCAACGAATTCCACAACTTTTGCAAGCAACATGGAATTCGAAGGCAGTTCATCGCGAGATACACACCGCAACGAGAATGGTGTAGCTGAGAGGAAGAATAGAACAATCATGGAGATGGCATGGAGCATGCTGAAGGTGAAAAGTCTGCCACATGAGTTTTAGTCAGAAGTAGTGTCATGTGCAGTTTATCTGCTGAACCGATGTCCCACCAAGAGTGTGAAGGACAAAATTCCGGAGGAAGCCTGGAGCAATCTGAAGCCAAGTGTGGCTCATTTGCGAGTTTTTGGGTGCATTGCATATGCACATGTTCCATATGAGAAAAGACGGAAGCTGGATGACAAATCTAAAAAATGCATCTTCACAGGGTACAACGAACAAGCAAAGGCATACAAGCTATACAATCCGGTGACAAAGAAACTTGTCATCAGCCGAGATGTGAAGTTCTTGGAGGATGAAGCTTGGAACTGGAAGTCAAAGACTAGTCAGCCTGAACCAACAATTGTTGAACCTGTAAACTTGGAGGAAGATAGTGTGCAACCACTTGTACCTTCAAGCAGCAATAGTGGTGCCAGCAGCAGCACATCCTCATCATCCCGGTCACCTCCACTTGCAAGCAGAATTCAAAATTTGAGGACACCTACGAAGACTCGAAGCTTGCAAGACATTTATGAGGTAACCCGTAATCAGATAGATGAAGAATATTCTGACTTTGCTTTATTTACTGAGTGTGATCCAGTGGAGTTTGAAGAAGCAAGTCCGAATCACAAATGGGTGAATGCGATGGATGAGGAGATAGCAACCATTGAGAAGAATGATATATCGCAATTGATAGATCTTCCAGCAAGAAAGAAGACCATTGGGGTCAAGTGGGTGTATAAAACAAAGTTTAATGCCCAAGGAGAAGTTGACAGGCATAAGGCCGGATTAGTGGCGAAAGGCTACAAGCCGAAGTCAGGAGTTGACTATCATGAGGTGTATGCACTCGTAGCCCGACTTGACACAGTCAGAATGATTCTGGCACTGGCAGCTCAGAAAGGTTGGAGTGTGTACCAGATGGATGTCAAGTCTGCCTTCCTGAATGGAGTGTTGGAAGAAGAGGTCTACATAGACCAACCACCCGGATATGAAATACAAGGGCAAGAAGACAAGGTCCTAAAGCTGAAGAAGGCCCTGTATGGGTTGAAGCAAGCACCCCAGGCATGGTACAGCCGGATTGACGGCTATTTTCAGGAGAATGGGTTTCAAAAATGCCCATATGAGCACACCCTATATCTGAAGACAAACGTAGAGGGTGAGATGATAATCGTCTGCTTGTACGTGGACGATCTGATATATACTGGCAATAGCAACAGCCTATTTGCGTAGTTCAGAACAGCCATGAAGACCGAGTTTGAAATGACAGACATGGGGCTGATGAAATTCTTTCTTGGCATTGAAGTTGACCAATCAGCAGATGGCATCTTCATTTCTCGGGGCAAGTATGCAAAGGATGTCCTGAAGCGTTTTAAGATGGAGGACAACAAACCCGCCATCACCCCGGTTGCCACTGGTTTGAAGTTGAGCAAGACTGACAACAACGAAGCGTTGATCCAACTCTCTATAAAAGGTTAGTTGGAAGCCTGATGTACTTGACCGCAACTAGGCCAGATCTGATGTTTGTCGTGAGTTTAATCAACTCGGTTTATGGAGACACCCAAAGACACTCACTGGCAAGCAGGCAAGAGAATTCTGCGATATGTCAATGGCACGAGGAACCACAGACTTCACTATGCCAGACAAGACCGACTTGAGTTGATTGGCTACACCGATAGCGATTGGGCTAGTAGCGTAGATGACCGGAAGAGCACTTCGGGATATGCCTTCCATTTTGGATCCGGAGTTGTCTCTTGGTCCTCGAAGAAGCAGCCAATTGTTGCTTTATCTACAAGCAGAAGCAGAGTACGTTGTCGCCACCTCAGCCGCCCGCCGAGCAAGTCTAGTTGAGAAGAGTTCTAAGTGAACTACATCATCCGCCCGAAGAAGCAACAACAATATTTTGCGACAATAACTCTGCCATCGCGCTCTCGAAGGACCCAGTCTTCCACGATCGGACGAAGCACATTGATATCCGATATCATTTCATCAGAGAGCTGGTGAAATTCGACGAAGTACAGTTGCAGTTTTGCAGGTCCAAGGAGCAGCTAGCTGACATCTTCACAAAACCCTTGAAGGAGGAGGACTTCGCTAGACTGCGAGAAATGTTGGGCGTCAGAGAACTCGTGAAGTTTGGTTTAAAGGAGGGTGTTGGAATTATTAAATCAACCTTCACGCCCACAAGCGCTTCGGCGCGAAGCATTATTAAAACACCTTCGGAAGATGCTTCACTGCGAAGCAAAATTAAGACACCCCCTAAAATCACTTCGCCGCGAAGCACTTATAAAACGACTTCGGAAAATGCTTCGCCACGAAGTAAATTCATTTTGCCCTCCAAAGTGGAAATTAGTCGAAGCAAAAATCAAGCGCGAGAATCGACGCATTAATTGTCCATGCGTGCGAGTAGTTGGGGTCGCTCGGCGATTGGACAGGAACCATTCCTCGGCATTTATTTTCTATCAGTCGGTCGGTGAACTTCTCCCGCATTTTGTCCTCATCCCTCGCCTATAAATACCGGGGTCATTTTGTCATTTTGAAATGAGTTGGAGCAGTCAGAGGATAGCAGAAGGAGCAGAGCAGCAGAGAGGAACAGAGAACGCAGAGCAGCCATAGAGCTAGGGTTTCGACCAGCAGAGTAGCAGAAGGGTGAAACCAGCAACCGCTTGCAGCCGAAGTGTGGAGCAGCAGTCTCCAAGTAGTTTATGTGTTTATCCTGCAGATTTCTATCTTGCAGAGGTTTGTAATCGCTTCAGGAGGAAGCTTTGTAATCCGACATTATATTTAATATATAATATTCTTATTTTGCAAATTCGGGTCTCTGCATATTTGTTCTCGGCCTCGAAGTATTGTTTTGTCCGCAGACATTTCTCAGCTAGGGTTTGCCCCGAAGTGGCAAAACACCCGCTCAATCCAGAAGGGAGACTTGTTTATTTGTTTGTGCCGAAGCACATTGCGGGACTTTGTCTTCCCGAAGTTGGACCCTGGAGCCATTTCGCCGAAGCTGCCGAGTTGCCGTAAACTCCCGTGCTTCGCAGCTTTCCTGTCCGAAGAAGTCACTTCGGCTGGAAAATTTCCGAAGTGATTTCACTTCGGAGCCAAACTTTGCGAAGCAGCAGCTTCGCTGGGAAATTCCCCGAAGTAGTTTTACTTCGACAGCTTTTCCCCCGAAGTATTCACTTCGAGAGTAATTTTCCCGAAGTAGATTTACTTCGGCAATATCTCTCGAAGTGCATACATCGGGAGCTTTTTCCTGAAGCTCCCTCACTCGCGTGAAAACATTGCGAAGTGTTTTGCGACGCGATTTTTAACGCGATTTAATTCGCGAAGCGTTTCCGTGACGCGATCTAATTGCGAATTAATTGGGTTCATTTACTTCATGAAACACACGAAGCAACCTTTCGACAAATAAAATTCTGTTTGCTTTGTGCAGTGTCTTAACGCAGCTTTATACTTGAATGGAGATAGATTTAAAATCGACCTTACCGAGGCTTTTCGAAATGCAAAATTAAGTTGTGATACTAAATTTTATAATTCTTACCCAAAACTCAGAAGTTGCAATGGGAACGAGGGCTTCCACTATGCATCAATGGCAATCAAACTGGCTGCAGTGCGTAGTATCCTATTGTACCAGTGAATGTTATCCATTATCCAAATATTTTCATACTTCCATGTATGATGCTGTTTTTAAAAGTTGACGTGGCAGACAATTATAAAAATGATAGACATAAAGCTACTATGTTGTCGGCAGATCTCAATATTTTTGCCTTCGCATTACGGAGGCAATAGAGATCTAATTTGGCGTACTTGGCAGCATCCCTAAGGGTCTAATGGGAGCCTCCTCATACCCCAAAAGAATGGATATGACATAAAATATTCTCCCGATGGAATGGGGCGGCCGGACAAGTCACGTCACCTTTGCATTCTAACGTGTCATTTCGGAAGGATTGGCATCGTTGGGAGCTATCAGTCAATGATGATTTGGAAATATTCTTACTGCACGTCGGCCATAAAAGTAAACCCAAGTGAGAAACAAACTTGTCCTATGGTTGAGTTAAAAAATATTGTCCCAAAAAAATATAATAATAAATGTTTAAATTTTCATTTAAGTTTAAACTTTAATATGAAATTTGAAATTCTTTATAAAGATTTATATTTTAAACTCAAAATTAAAAATTCAAAAAAATAAATGCAGTAAAATTGATTCCTCAAAAAATTGAAATCATGTTACTAAAAATCTTTATTAAACTAGTGTAGGGGATCCATTCTTGTTGTAAATAAGGTGGATGCAAATTATCTTAATTACCTTCCAACAATTTTCTACTTTAACGAGAAATTTATCTGTGTACGACCACGATGGGGTGACGGGTGATTTTAGCTTCTAAGTTTATTTATTTTTATATTCAATAATCACTTATGATCGTTTATTGGTGTATGTAGTATAATTATAAAATAATAGATGACAAACTTTTAGTCCTATCCACTAATAAACACTTCCAATTGAATTGATTTCATAACCAAGTAATTATCTATTTTAAGGACAATACTTTTGTTATAATCTTTGATTTTATCTAGAGATAAACACTTTTATTTGCAATCTATTAATTTATTTTTTTGCTTTTGATCAGATCAATAATATAGTATTAGACAACCAATCAATTTATTTTAAGGATAATAATTTTGTTATAAATATGTATTGTTAACTTATATATGATGTATATTATCTAGTTTTGGATGTAATATTCTAATAAATAGCTTAAGCAAGATGTGTCATTATTTTCAACTACTTAAACTATATGAGTAAAATGAACACTTTTAGAAGATGATCCTCAGGTGGCGTATAACTATATAATAGTGAGTTAAAGTACAAGAATAAAATGAACTTCTTGGAGATTGTCGTATGGTGGTGTGTGAATCTAAAATAGTGAATTAAAATGTACAAGTAAAATGGTTATATGGTGGTATATAAATTAAGAATAGTAAGTACATAAAGAAATGAGGTCATATGATTGTGATGGTTTTAGGAGGTGTTTGACTAAAGTTGTTGACAAGTAAGTTGAATGGTATAAGTTTTGGTAAATTCAAAAGATGACATACTTACAATAGAGGTGTATTTTCATTGGAATTGTATGATATGGTGAAGATGTATATGATTGTGATGGATTTAGGAGTCGTTTGATAGTTAAAGTTGTTGACAAGTAAGTTGAATGGTAAAATTTTTGGGAATTTGAAAAGTTGGCATACTTACAATAGAGGTGTATTTTTGTTGGAATTGTATGATATGGTGAAGATGTATATACATAATAAAAATTTATGTGGATTAGATACCTTGCATGGGTGTGCATGTTCAATATGTTATAAATGAATGGTATTTTTTGATTGGATTACTAGGGGATGTGTATGTAGCTTGTTATTTTGAAGTTGTTGAAAGAAATCCATGCAAGAATTTGGGTTTTTGTTCAACGAAAATCGTGGAATGAATCAATAGAATATAACAAGATAAAATAAATTTTTTTTAGTCAAGAGATATGCTAGGTACATCTCATTGGAGTTTTTTTTACTAACTTGTATATGTAAAGGGTAAAGGCTAATATATTATTTAGTGCCCATGAGACCATAGGCCATATGAGATGAGCCTCATGGAGGATGTTGTTTACCCAATATTTGGTTATCCAACCATACTTCAAATATTGAAGAGTGGTATACAATCCTAGACCTTGTAATATTAAAACCTTAGAGTTAGGTCACTCAGTTTATAAAAGGTGGGTTTGTATGCTACAATTTTATATATAATAATTATATAGTGTTAATGGATGGACAAATAAAATTTCCCATATAACATGGTAAAATGCTTGAGTTTAGAGACTATACATAGTACATTGTTGGACAAGTCAACATTTTATCTAACAAAATGTATAAGTAACAAAGCATATTGTTGGATAGGTTGAGAATATTGTAATAGTTTGAAGCTTATCTAGAAAAGTAATGTAATTAATCCATATGAATGATGTGTTTTTGTCGATCATGAAGTATCCCTACACTCATAAACTATGTAGCCTATAAATGATGGACTTGTATCTAAGGCAGTATTCATATGTGATTTTTCCAATGTCAAGAGTTAACTAGTGGAAAAAATGACCTTGCAGTGTTCATTGCAAGACTATATTATTGGTATCTATCAAGATGTAATTGAGGCATTAGATATGTGTATAGTTGCATTCCTTGTAATTAACACATTTAATATCTAGGACTTATATTTTTCCATAGAGGTTAACAATATATTTGTATTTTGTGTAGGTTTGATAGAAATAATTTATGTAAGGGTTGATTTTTACAAGGATTACCTACAATTATGAGAGGGGAACAATGAATTACTATCTGTCTTGTAATGCTTTACTTTTTTGTGTAAAATCAACTACAAGAGATCAACAAAATCGACTCCAATCACATAACACATATGCAATATATTGAAAGAAACCTGTAAATCAATATTATTCTCATTCCTAAATTTCACAAACCTTCTCCAAAATAACACAGTCCGTCATATAGCAACCGAAAACCAAAGAAACCCTAAATAAACCCTAAAATATGTTTTTTTTCTAAAAATTGCTCAAAATAGAAATGATTCAGATTGTGCCCAAATTCGGTGCACAAATCCCTCTTACAATAATGAACCTCAATTTAAAATATAAGGTCTCAAATTAATGTATAACAAAAGATAATAAAATTCTAACATTAAAAAAAAAACCCAAATAACCCAGGATCATAAATCAAAAGCTAAGTTTGGGACACTAGATGGAGGAGTTAGGTCCCAAAAGTAAGTTTTTTGGAGGGTCGAGAACATTAAATATGGGCCTGATGCAGAAAAGACATGCGCAACCACCTGTTAAATTTCAAGGCAAATGGGCATACGGTTCACAAGTTATGGCTTCGACAAGGTGCATCATTCTCTTATGGTGAAAAAGAACTCAAATCCTGTGAGTTCAGCTGAATTGAAATCATGTAGCTTTTGGTGATCAATTTTTTTAGCTCTGACTCCAAAACCCAAGTGTTATTCGACTATGGTAATTCTTCCCACTGAACCAGGTATTTGTTGTAGCTCAATGTCTAGTGGTGATCACCTTCTTATCAAGCACCTATGTAACTCTATCTTTTTTCTTCTTAGGCATATATCATGCCCAATTTAATTTCTCTTGTAATTCAGCATCCTCGAAAGTACCAGGATATTGAAATAAATCAAAAACATTAAAAATGGGTGAATTATCAAATTCATCGAGCAACTCCACTTTATAGGCATTATCACTGATCTTCTTCAAAATCCTGCATGACCCAATTTTCTTAAGTTTCAGTTTGTTATACGTCCCCTTTGAAAATATTTTATTTCCTAATATGAACCATGACCATATCACCCTCTTCAAAAAATTTCACCCTTTTGTGTGCATCAGCAAACCCTTTGTAGTGAGCATTACTACACTACAATTTGTCCCTCATTGACTCTTACACTTTCTATATTTGCTTAGCAAATGTTTCTGCATCATCACTAACTTGTTCCCCAATTGTTAACACAACCAAATCTAAGACACCTGTAGGATTTCGACCATAAACAATTTGAAAAGGGGATTTACCTGTTGACCTATTCACTAAGCTGTTATATGCAAATTCGACTTGTGACAAGGCTAAATCCCATTATTTTGGTTTTTCTCCAACTGTGCACCGTAAGAGGTTTCCAAAGATTCTATTCACTACCTTTATTTTCCCATCGATCTATGGGTGGTAAGCACTACCGAACTACAGCCTGGTGTTCAAATTATTCTACAACATCCTCCAAAAGTGACTCAAGAACATAGTATCCCGATAAGAAGTAATAGTCTTTGGAACACATGCAACCGCATAATCTCATAAAAGAATAAGACTGCAATCCTAGTTGCATCATTAGTTTTTTGGAAAGTAATGAAATGTGCCATTTAGAAAATCTATTTACCACAAAAAAAACTAAATCCTTACCCCTTTGTGTCTTGGGCAACCCCAACATGAAATCCATACTTAGATCGATCCATGGTCCTATAGGAACCAACAGTGGCATATACAACCCTGTATTTTATGCATGACCCTTAGCCACTTGACATAATCTACATCTAGAGACAAACCTGATTATGTCTCTCTTCATTTTTAGCCAATAGTACTTTTATTTCCAACTTCTTAATGTGTAAGTAAAATGAGCACTTTTAGGAGATGGTCGTTATAGAATAGAGAGTTAAAATACAAGAATGAAATGTGTGAGTTAAATAACCAATTTGAAGAGATGGTCATGAGGTGGTGTATGATTATAGAATGAATTAAAATGTATAACTAAAATAATCAATTCTAGTATTTAAGTGTTAGGTGGATTGGTAAGTGTTTTTTTGGTTAGGTATTTACCAAGAAGAGACTTGGGTTCAATTCTTGGGGGTGCCAATTTGCAAAGGTAGTAGTATGATCTAAAACATGAATGCGTGCCAGATCGATGACAACGATACGAATCCTGAGTGACCAGTGGTCTCCCTCTCACATCGAGTAAAAAACAACGAGACAAATATACTTGTTGGGAGTAATCCCTATGATTTGAACCCTATGCTTGTTAGTTACTAAAAATAGTGTGGTTGTAACCAACTCCCCTGTGTACCTAAAAAAATCAATTTTAGGATATGGTTGTATGGTGTTATATAAATCTAGAATAATAATATAAAAAAATTAGACCATATGATTGTGATGGCTCTAGGAGGTGTTTGACAGTTAAAGTTGTTGATAAGTAAGTTGAATGCAAGTTGTATAAGTTTTGGATAATTGAAAATTTGCATACTTATAGTAAAGGTGTATTTTTATTAGAATTGTATGATATGGTGAAGATGTATATACATAATAAAAATATATGTGGATTGGATGCCTTATATGGTGTGCATGTTTAATATGTGTAAATATGAATGATATATTTGATTTGGATTATTAGGGGATGTGTATGTAACTTGTTATTTTATGGTTAATGAAAACAATTCATGGAAGAGTTTAGGTATTTATTCAATTTGTAACACCTTATATAAATATTTTTGCCAAATCAATAATGTGTAAAGCTTTACTAAAATGCATAAATTTAGGAAGAACAATTGAAATGGAAAGCTTTACTAGAATTCATAAAATCAAATTACCATACAAACAAATAACTTTATTAAATTAAGGAATGATTGGGGTTGACTAGATTGAATGAAAGTTCACCCTCAATCCACAACATGGAAAAAGATAGTCGATGGTGAAGCTAGGCAATGATCATAGGTGAGTTGGAATTTAGGCATGTTCAATCAAAGCTTTTCCTTGATTTTTCCAAACATGTGATTAGTTTAGACAAACAAAATTTGTGATGTAAGCAACTATCACCATTTTGCTTTTGAAATAATAAATTAGTTTTTTTTCATGTAGATGCCATGTAGATGCATTAAAAATTAGTATTTTAGGTTATAACCTTTTAAATAGTTAGATCTTGCAATACATATTTTAAAATATTTTTTAATAATTTAAAATTTTCTAGTATTTTGAAAAATATTATTTTTAAATTGGATTTTTTTAGAAAACATATACCCTAAAAAAAAAAAAATGTATATTAAATAAAAAATAAAAAATAAAATCATAACACAAGTAATGTTGTATTCTATTATTACATACAAAAGAAGTTACAAAAATTCAACTTTTTTTGTTAAAAAATAATCTACACACAAAAAATGAATTTTATTAGTAATTAAAGTATTTATTAAAAAATTAGCAAAATGTTTCAAAACAAGTTTGCCATTCTCTTAGGTTATAAAATATTTTAGGAGAAAAAATAGTAACTTTAAATTCTCTCTCATTACATAATGTATCCGTACATGATAAACTATCTTTAAATGCATTTTAATATTCTAGTTCATATAAAATCATGCTTTATATGAAAATCAATAGCCCACAAATCCCAATTCTTTGCTATTTTTCTCTATTTTATTTCATACAAATTGTTATCATCAAATCTCTACTATTATTTTATCATAGATTTTATAAGTTTTGGTTGTAAAAAAACACTTTACAATTTGTTAGACAAGTTAACATATACTCAAATTATTATGCTTAAGACTAGATACTAGCCTAGTATTTTTAATATCTTGTATCTCATCTTGCTTGTGTGTACAACCACTATACATTTTCTAATAGCTTCAATTGCTTTTTCATCTCTAGTCTTCACTTCATTCTTCACTGACTTGTCAATTTTCACAAATAGATCTATACGACTTGTTAGATGATTAAAGGAACAAGAATTAAGATACCAAACTTTATATTTTAACTTTTTTGCCATTTGTGTAAAAATATAATGTGAAATATAGAATTCTCTCCTTCACCTTTGATGATTTTTTTCTTGTATTTTGCATGTGATTCCACTTGAGCCTACAATTACTTTCAAAGTGGGTAAATATTTTGCAATAATAGCATTTAGTATTTTCTCTATGCTCACTCTCAAAGTTAGCAATTTTTTCAAATATGACATTAGATATTTCTCTTATCTACAATGCCATGTACATGATATATTCCTTTTTACATGCAAAGTATTACACAAAAGATGAAGAGAATAGTGGAACTAATTGATTTACCTCTAGGATCAACTCTATATAAATAGCAGAGTTGATCAATGAGAACCATTGGATTACAATAACTCATAAGACCTGATGAAGACACCACTAAGAGTTATCCTGACACATGGAGGAGTGGAAACTCAAGAAGACACCACTAAGATTTCTCCTGACACATGGAGGAGTGGAAACTGAACTGTCTATCCTAGTCGAACTTAAGAGAATATTCACTTATTTTAACACCCCTCCTTAAGTGATACTAGGGGAGATTTTTACAAATGAGTCCCAGAAACAAGGCTTGATTAGGTACTCATGTATAATATAAATAGTTGGTATGAAAGAGGTATGAAAGAGGCTTGTCTTTGAATGGCAAATATTGTCCTCTTTAACAAATAAAATATGAGTCCCGGCAACAAGGCCTGATTAGGTACTCATGTACAATATAGATAGTTGGTGGAAAAAATCCCTATGGGAAAAAACCAACTATCACCCCTTTGTTTTGAAATGATGGTAAAAACCCAGTGGGAAAAACCATCAATCAAAATAAAAGAAGTATGAAAGAGGCTTGTCTTCGGATGGTGAAGCTTGTCCTCTTTAACAAATAAAATATGAGTCCCGACAACAAGGCCTGATAAGGTACTCATTTACAACATGTGATCAAAAGAATAAATATCTTTAAAGAAAATTCCCTAAAACCAAAGTGAAGATAGGATGGAGATAGAACCACAAAAAATCGCATGAGTAGTCCAAAAATGACTCCACAACCATGAGTATGTGGTTTCCACCTACATGAGTACAATGGGTTGATAACTAGGTCCAAACCTTGTGGAAAAACAACAAAATTAGGATAATGGTAGAAAATTTCAAGGGGAAACCACCTGCCAGAATAGAAGAATAAGGAAGATGTGCATGGAGGATTGAGAGGAAAGAATATGTCCTCTTCAACCCCCTCTTTAGAACAAATTCCATTAAGAAGCCTGCAATGGACTCATTAGATGTCTCAAAAACATAGAGACTTGTTGCAGAAGAGAATTAATACTCCTAGACTGGTGCTCACGAACCATGAAATCAAAGTGTCTCATAAAAAGAATTCTTACTAGAAAAATCCCTTGGAACCAAAGTGTCTCACAAAAATAATGTGAAGATAGGATGGATAAAGAACCACAAAATTGTAAGGGATGTCCAAATTGACTCCGTAAGCATAAGTAGTGGTATCCACCTGTATGACACAATGGGTTGAATAACAAGGTCCAAAAAATGGACAACCAACAAAACAAAGGCACCAATGCTAGGAGTGTCGGGTTCAACCGAGAGTGCACTCCATGATACAATAATTTTTAAAAAACATCATTGAAAAATGTCTTGAACCTGAAAATGGACACCACCATTGTGTCCATCTCGGAAAAAACTTTTTGACTATAAATACCCCTCCATTAACTTCAAATGAGAAATTGAAGTGAAAATGAGAGATTTGGTTGACCAAAAATATATATATTTTTTTGAGTTTAAAAAATATTTTTTAGTTAATGTTTATAGGAATTGCCAATGTAAAGGTCCTATAAAACAATAAAATAAAAATATATTTGTTATGATATAAATGAAGTTAGTGAATATCTTCTTATACTTTTTAGAGATTTTATAAACAATATATACCTCTAAAAATTAAAGGCTACTAAGAAATCTAGAAGAATACACCCTCCCTAAAAGACAAAACAAAAAAGGAAATAGGTTACAAATGACGTTTTTCTCTTAGCCCTTTGAAAGAGAAAGATATTTAAAATTTTGGGTTCCCATGAGTGAAAGTTATGAGGGGTGAGGGGCTCAATTGAATTCATCTTAACACAAGAGAGAGATTGAAGTTTTAAATTACCAATACTCCCCCCTTAAAACTTCAATTATGGAAAAATTTTAGGTTTATGAAAACTTTTATGAAAAAGTTATTTAAAATTTTATATATGTTTATAACCTTTAAAAATTTTGTTTATATTTATGTTAAAATAGATTTAACAATAACACTCTTAGAGAGTAAAATACATTTATAGATTTAACAATAACACCCTTAGATAATAAGAAAATATGAGAAAATCTCTTTCTTAAAATAGTTAGTTTGAATATATTAATAAACTAAATGATAAGAAAGAGTACAAAATTAATTTCAAAAGTAAAAAGTAACTTTTGTGTAAAATTATTATTTTAACAATAACAATTAGTTTAGAAGATGTTACAAGGAAGATAGCTTTTCTCAAATTTTGATACACAAGATAGGTGAGAAAAGTTTTCCAAAGAAAACTGTTGTTAAGAAAATATCTGCCAGACCTTTATATAAAGTTTTCAAAAAACCTGCCCTTATGTGAGGGAGACTATAATTTTTTAGGAGCTTGATACATGAAACGTAGACAAAATATGTTTGAGTGAAATGGTGTATCAAAGTAATTTGAAAATATATGATTTTATTAAAAATTTATAAATTAAATTACTTTGAAAGAAAAGTAGATATATTGATAAACTATTTAAAAGTTTAACAAAAAATAAAAATATTATCTAATTTCCTTATGTAATAAATTTTAAATAAAAAACAAATATTAGATATCTAAGTTTGAAAGGAAATATCCCTTATTGAGATAAATAAACCAATATTTGTAAATTTAATTTAAAATAAAGAAGATAAACAACTATTAGATATCTAGATTTAATAAACTATTGAAAGAGAATATGCAAAGAAAAGAACACCCCCCCTTTTGACACATAAGAGTGCAAAAATTTGCACTTAAAGAACCCCTAGATAAATATTTTATTATTAAAATACAATATTTGTCTACTGTCGTTTTCGTGGAGACTCAAAATAAAATATGAGATCTGCCAAAAAAAACGTAGAAAAAACGTTGCGAAATTGATTAGATAAAATTGTTGCTTGCATGAAATGGAGAGACCTGCAAAAAATGTGTCAAAAGGAGATGCCCCCTCGAAAGGGTCGTATGGGCAAAGCTATCACCTACGAGCAAACCTTAGTTCTAAAAATGTAATTCTGTAAAAAATGTTATTTTAAAAATGATGCTTTCAAACATTTTCAATAAGTATTTTCTAAAGAAAACGTTGTCGAAAGCAATATAAACAAAATCGTAACGCTACAAAAATCATTAGATAGTGTTGCTACCTGCGTAAATTCGAGATACCTGCATATTTCAACTAAAAAGGAGCAAAATTTTCACAATCACTTTAGACAACATAAAAATGGAAAGCAATCCTCTAAATTCCAACACTGGTAAATGTTTAGTATGGTATGCCCGACGCCTCCTCTAGTGCCACTTAAGCATTTTTGAAAAACGAGTTGAAATATTACTTCAATAAATTTACCGCCTCAAGAAACCTGCAGAAATCATTAAAGGAGGGACTTCCAAAGGCCCCAAATGAACTCAGAAGAGTAGAACTAAACCTGTAGAATACGTAGAAGGTAGAATATGTAAATTAAAATAGAGTTTTACTAAACATTTTTGAAAATAACATTTTCAAAAACAAGAAAAAATAATATTACTCTGGGAAACTTGAGCAATACCATTCTCTGAAGAGTTGAACTAAATCTACAGAATATGTTATAGATAAAAAATTTAAAATAGAACAGAGTTACCAAACGTTTTGATAAAAAAAATATTAATATCTGGGAAACCTATAGAAATCGTTAGGAGAAGACTTCCAAAGGCCCCAATGGGCAAAAGGCATAGCGCCCGGACGATCTTTGAAGAGCAAAACTAAAAAAATATTTTGCTTTGGGAAAGCTGTAGAAATCGTTAGAAGGAGGGACTTCCAAAGGCCCTAATGGGCAGAAGGTAGAGCGCTCAGACGAACTTGCAAAACTTTTTAAAAAACACGGACCACAAATCTCATTCACTTTAGAATATAAAGTTATAAAGCAATATATTGTTGAATGAATTGAAAGGAAGAGGTTTTAAATACCGTTTGAGGTGATAGCATCGTTGGAAAAGATTCTGAGTTGAATAGTGTTTTAGACAGGGAATTTTTGGTCATATAAGAGTGTGCCAAAAAAGATATGAGATGTTGTAACGGGCCAAAGGATATTTCCAATGAGAGCGCCAATGAGAGCGTGGTAACGAGAGCTCCGACCCCATCAAACATCTATATCGTGAGTGCCAACGACGAAAGCAGAAGATATCTTGAGTTTAATTCAGAATAAAACTCAAAAAAAAAAATTCCTAATTTACACTTAGAGTTAATCAGAGATCCCTCTTTGAAGAAAGCCGAAAAAATGATTTAACCAAGTGTTAGTTTTACATGAATATGTTGAGGGAAAAAAATAATAAAGAAAGAAAATTATTAGGCTAATTCTTTTAAAGGAAGGGCGATAAACTAGCGCCTTCACACAAGGTAAAATAGCTATATTTTCTTTAAAGTTTCCCTCCAACACGAATTCAATATAAAAATGAAAGAATATGCAACATAAAAAAATATGCGAAAAAAAATAAAAATGGATAAAAGTACACTAATGCAAACTTTGAAGTTAGATAGCCAAAAAAATATCCAAAGTAAATGAATCAGATCCTAGAAGCTTCAAGAGAGAATACTAGCAAAATCTATCCTACTTTGGTGCCATGTTAGAATTACACAATAATAGATATGCAAAGTATTACACAAAATATGAAGAGAAGAGTGGAACTGATTGATTTACCTCTAGGATCAACTTTGTATAAATAGCAAAGTTGATCAATAAGAATCGTTGGATTACAACAATTCATCAGACTTGATGAAGACACCACTAAGAGTTCTCCTAACACATGGAGGAGTAGAAACTCAAGAAGACACCATTGAGAGTTCTCCTGACACATGGAGGAGTGGAAACTCAAGTGTCTATCCTAGTGAAACTTAAGAGAATATTCACTTATTCTAACAGGTTTGGATCTTAATTTTTCAATACTCATTATAATCTTCATTGAATAAAAAAGTTGTCAACTCTAAATTTAATGTTACTATTAAAAATCTATTAAACTACTTAAACTTAGCTCTCATATCATTCATATCAACTGAAAAATATTATAAAATTATTACAAATATTTTTAACAAACACTTAAAAAACAATTCACTATCTTAATATATCTTCTTTCTTCAAATAAATCCAAAATTTTTAAAATATAATTCTTTCAAATACAATTATTTTAAATTAATGATAACCATTAAATTAAATTAGATTACAAGTCATACCTAATACAAGATATTTTACCATTCAATATGTTACTATAACAAAAACTCTTTTATAGATGATTTTTTAATTATTATTTATTTATTTTGTTTTTAAGATTTGTAGACTGTGATAAACTTTTACTATCAACCATAACCTTTGGTAAGGTGTGAGAATTAAGTTTATCAATAGAGTCCATCCCAAATATGATCCCTCGTAACGTCAAAAGCTAAGCTTATTCATAAGAGATTAACACACACCACTGGTTAAACCTTGAACCTTAAAAAAAAATCTAAAAAAAAAAAAATCCACTACGCTATCCCCGAACATTAATTTACTTATTTTTACTGCTATATTTCCATAAATACTTTGCGCGTACATATCACGACATGCAGGGATTGGTGATGCAACATAGGACGAAAAGAACAGACTCAACAGATACCGATGTTTACAACTGAACAGATAAAAAAATCTTAACTCTCTTTCATTTTTAGGCGTCTCCTAAATACCCATTTGTATATTTCGTTCCACTTTAACATATACCAACACTGTTCAATGGTGCGATTTTTTGCATTAGAAAGATGACCAAAGTCTATCCAAAGTTTTATTTACATGTTCACTGTACATTCCAGAGGCGGCACTGGATATCTTTGCTTATCACTGCAGTAATCGTATATCATGTAGTTCTTCTTCACCCACTCCAAGTTCTTCCTTTGCTCAACGACTTAGTGCCTTCATTTCTCCTGGTGTAACAGATAGAGATGACGAGGATGCCACCTCAACAATGAAATTGCGGTAGGCTGCAACGAAGGGAGCGTGTGACCAATCGATTTTGACCAGACCTCTTTGAGTTGCCCAACTATCCCCATTGTTGGAATTATTAAATCAACCTTCATGCTCGCAAGTGCTTCGACGTGAAGCATTATTAAAACACCTTCGAAAGATGCTTCGCTACGAAGCAAAATTAAGACGCCCCCTAAAATCACTTCATCGCGAAGCACTTATAAAACGACTTCGAAAAATGCTTCACCGTGAAGTAAATTCATTTTGCCCTCCGAAGTGGAAATTAGCCAAAGCAAAAATCAAGCACGAAAATCGACGCATTAATTCGTCAAGCGTGCGGGTTGTTGGGGTTGCTCGACGATTGGACAGGAACCATTCCTCGGCATTTATTTTCTGTCAGTCGATCGATGAACTTCTCTCGCCTTTTGTCTCCATCTTCCACCTATAAATATCGGGGCATTTGTCATTTTGCGTAGAGTCGAAGCAGTCATGAGAATAGCGAAAGGAGTAGAACAACAGAGAGAAACAGAGAGCGCAGAGCAGTCGCAGAGCTAGGGTTTCGACCAACAGAGTAGCAGAAAGGTGAAACCAGTAGCCTCCAACCGTCGGAGAGTGGAGCAGCAGTCTCCCATAAATTTGTGTGTTTATCCTATAGATGTTCTATCTGGCAAAAGTTTGTAATAGCTTCAGAAGGAAGCTTTGTAATCCGACATTATTTTAATATATAAAATATTTTCTCTGCAAATCAAGTCTCTGTGTATTTGTTCTCTGTCTTGAAGTGATGTTAAATTTGCAGACATTCTTCAGCTATGGTTTGCCCCGAAGTGGCAGTTCACTCGTTCGATCCAGAAGAGGATCAAGTTTATTTGTTTGTGCCAAAGCACATTGCGAGACTTTGTCTTCCTGAAGTTGGACCCTGGAGCCATTTCGCCGATGCTGCCAAATTGCCGTGAGCTGCCATGCCTCACAACCTTCCTGCCCGAAGCAGTCACATTGGGTTGAAAATTTCTGAAGTGATTTCACTTCGGAAGAAAACTATGCAAAGCAGTTGCTTCGCCAGGATATTCCCCGAAGCAGTTTTACTTCGGTAGTTTCTCCCTGAAGTACTTACTTTGGGAGTATTTTTCCCTGAAGTAAATTTACTTCGGCAACATTTCCTCCGAAGTGCATACTTCGGGAGCATTTTCCTCGAAGCTCCCTCCCTCGCTAAAAATTCCCGAAGCATTTTTATTGAAACGATTTCACGTAATTCGAAATTTTAATTAATTCCTTCAAATTGGTATAAGAGCTTGTGGTGTCGTGACGCGGAGATAGAAGCATGGATTCTAGAAAAAATTCCCTGTAGTTGCAGATCCCATGATTTAACGACAAAAACAATGATTACTGGAGCATCCAGATGAAGATCCTCTTCGGGTCTCAATATTTGTGGGACTTCATCGAGAATGGGTACCCAGAACTGGAAGATGCAGTAGCACTGGCCGCCCTCTCCCAAGTTGACAGAGATCTTCTGAAGGAGAACCGAAAGAAAGACCAAAAGGCCTTGTTCTATATCATACAAGCGGTTGAGCAGACCATCTTCCCATGGATTGCATTAGACACCAAGGCCAAGCAGGCTTGGGAAATTCTAGCCAGTTCGTACCAGGGCACCAACAAAGTGAAGTTGGTAAAACTGTAGATGCTTAGGAGGGAGTTCGAGAACCTATAGATGAGTGAGTCCGAGTCGATGAGCGACTTCTTCACCTAAACAAATGATGTCATCAACCAGATGCAGTTGAATGGTGAGATTGTGTAGAATCAAAGGATTATGGAGAAAATTCTGCGGAGTCTGCCACCAAAATTTGATTCTGTTGTAATTGCAATAGAGGATTCAAGAGATTTAACAACCCTCTTTGTGTATGAACTGATGGGTTCTCTGCAGACACATGAGCAGAGGCTGAGCCGCTCAACTTAGTCCTCTCTAGAGCAAGCGTTTAAGGTGCAAGTCTCAGTCCGAGACAGAAGCAGACAAGACTCCCACCAAGGCGCTTCTAGTTCTCAAGGTGGAAGAGGTAGAAGCAGGCATGGGAGAAGTAACAAGCAAGGAGGGAGATCAAACCCTCATGTCAGTGAGACCAGTTGCAATTTTCATCAGCAAGGAGGAAGAGGCACTGGCAAAAATTATCAAGGTGGCTCTTAGCAGAAGAAGGACATGTCAAAGGTCCAATGCTACTACTGTAAAAAGTTTGGCCATTTTATCTCATAGTGTAGAAAGAGGATGGCGAACGAGAATCTGCAACAGGCCCATTATATAGATGAAGCTGGAAATGCGACAGGAGGAAATATGCTGCTGACTTGCAGTGTTGAAGAGGAGAGCAAGAAAAACATTTGGTATCTTGACAGTGGGTGCAATAACCACATGACTGGGAATAGAGAGATGTTCTCACAATTGGACGAAACAGTCCAATCTGAAGTCAAGATGGGGAACAACAGCAAGGTTCCCGTGATGGGGAAAAGAAAGATCCTCATCCGCACCCAGCATAGAGAAAGAAAACAAATCTATGATGTGTATTATGTGCCTGGATTGAAACACAATTTGCTGAGTGTTGGAAAGCTTGTATAGAAGGGACACACTGTGCAGTTCAAAGACGGTGTTTGTTCCATCAGAGACAAAGTGCATGGATAAATCGCAACCGTGTACATGACGAAAAACAAAATGTTTTCGCTGCAGATTTAGAATGAATCATTGATGTCTCTGAGTGTAGTTGTGAAAATGCTACTTGGCTGTGGCATCTCATATTAGGTCACTTGAGTTTCAATGACCTGAATTTGCTACACAAGAAGCATATGGTGAAGGGTTTACCCCTTATTGAGCATCGAACCAAGTTTGTGAAGGTTTCCTGGTCGGTAAGCAGCACAGGGATGCATTCCATGTAGGATAGTCTTGGAGATCATCACAGCCATTGGAGCTAGTGCACTCAAATATTTGCGGTCCCATGCAGACCAGCACATATGCCGGCAACAAATACTTCCTGACTTTCATTGATGATTTCAGCCGAAAGACTTGGGTTTATCCCATTAAGCTGAAGTGAGAGGCATTTGCGAAGTTTAAAGAGTTTAAGGCTCTGGTTGAGAAACAAAGCAGGTATTACGTGAAGACTCTCAGGACAGATGGAGGAGGAGAATACATCTCTAATTAATTCCAAAACTTCTGCAAGTAGCATGGAATTCGAAGGCAATTCACTCACAGATACACATCTCAGCAGAATGGTGTAGCTAAGAGGAAGAACAAAACTATCATGGATATGGCATGGAGCATGCTGAAGGCAAAAAGTCTACCACATGAGTTCTGGGCAGAAGCTATGTCATGTGCATTTTATCTGCTGACCGATGTCCCACCAAGAGTGTGAAGGACACAATTTTGGAGGAAGGCCGGAGCAATCTGAAGCCAAGTGTGGCTCATTTATGAGTTTTCGGGTGTATTGCATATGCACATGTTCCAGATGAGAAAAGATGGAAGCTGGATGACAAAGCTGAAAAAGCATCTTAATAGGGTACATCGAACAAGCAAAGGCATACAGGCTGTACAATCCGATGACGAAGAAACTTGTCATCAGCCAAGATGTGAAGTTCTTGGAGGATGAAGCCTGGAACTGGAAGTCAAAGACTAGTCAGCCTGAACCAGCAATTGTTGAACCTGTAAACTTGGAGGAAGATAGTGTGCAGCAACCTATACCTTCAAGCAAAAATAGTGGTTCCAACAGCAGCACAGCCTCATCATCCTAGTCACATCCATTTGCAAGCAGAATTCAAATTTGAGGACACCTACGAACACTTGGAGCTTGCAAGACATTTATGAGCTAACCCGTAATCAATCAGATGAAGAATATTCTGACTTTGCTTTATTTACTAAATGTGATCCAGTGGAGTTTGAAGAGGCAAGTCAGAATTGCACAGGGGTAAACGCGATGGATGAGGAGATAGCAGCCCTTGAAAAGAATGAGACATGGCAGTTGACAGATCTTCCAACAGGAAAGAAGACCATTGGGGTCAAGTGGGTGTATAAAACGAAGTTCAACGCCCAAGGAGAAGTTGACAGGCATAAAGCCAGATTGGTGGCAAAAGGCTACAAGTAGAAGTTAGGAGTTGACTATCATGAGGTGTATGCACTTGTAGCCCGACTTGACACAATCAGAATGATTCTAGCACTAGCAGCTCAAAAGTGTTGGAATGTGTACCATATGGATGTCAAGTTTGCCTTCCTAAACAGAGTATTGGAAGAAGAGGTCTACATAGACCGGCCACCCGGATATGAAATACAAGGGCAAGAAGACAAGGTCCTGAAGCTGAAGAAGGCCTTATATGGGCTGAAGCAGGCACCCCAGGCATGGTACAGTCGAATTGACGGCTACTTTGAGGAGAATGGGTTTGAAAAATGCCCATATGAGAACACCCTATATCTGAAGACAAATGTAGAGGGTGAGATGATAATCGTCTGCTTGTACATGGACGATTTGATATATACTGGAAATAGCAACAACCTATTTGTGTAGTTCAAAACAACCATGAAGACTGAGTTTGAAATGACAGACATGGGACTGACAAAATTCTTTCTTGGCATTGAAGTTGACCAATCAACAGATGGCATCTTCATTTCTCAAGGCAAGTATGCAAAGGATGTCCTGAAGCGTTTTAAGATGGAGGACAACAAACCTGCCATCACCCCCGTAGCCACTGGTTTGAAGTTGAGCAAGACTGACAATAGCAGAAGCGTTGATCCAACTCTCTACAAAAGGTTAGTTGGAAGCCTGATGTACCTGAATACAACCAGGCTAGATTTAATGTTTGTCATAAGTTTAATTAGTCGGTTTATGGAGTCACCCAAGGATACTCACTGGCAAGCAAGCAAGAGAATTTTGTGATATGTAAATGGCACGAGGAACCACGAACTTCATTATGCCATACAAGACAAGCTAGAGTTAATTGGCTACACCAATAACGATTGGGCTGGTAGCGTAGATGACCGAAAGAGCACTTCGGGATATGCCTTCCATTTTGGATCCGGAGTTGTCTCTTGGTCCTCGAAGAAGCAGCCAATTGTTGCTTTATCTATAGCAAAAGTAGAGTACGTTGCTGCCACCTCAATCACCTGCCAAGCAGTCTAGCTGAGAAGAGTTCTAATCCACCAGAAGCAGCAACAACAATATTTTGCGACAATAACTCTACCATCACGCTCTCGAAGGACCTAGTCTTCCACGGTCGGACAAAGCACATTGATATCCGGTATCATTTCATCAGAGAGCTGGTGAAATTTGGAAAAGTACAGTTGCAATTTTGTAGGTACAAGGAGCAGCTGGCTGACATCTTCACAAAATCTTTGAAGGAGGAGGACTTCGCCAAATGGTGAGAAATGTTGGGCATCAGAGAACTCGTGAAGTTTGGTTTAAAGGAAGGTATTGGAATTATTAAATCAACCTTCACGCCCGCAAGCGCTTCGGCGCGAGGAATTATTAAAACACCTTTGGAAGATGCTTCACTACGAAGCAAAATTAAGATGCCCCCTAAAATCACTTCGTCGTGAAGCACTTATAAAATGACTTCGAAAAATGCTTCATCGCGAAGTAAATTCATTTTGCCCTCCGAAGTGGAAATTAGCCGAAGCAAAAATAAAGCACGAAAAATGATTCATTAATTCGTCAAGCGTGCGGGTTGTTGGGGTTGCTCGACGATTGGATAGGAACCATTCCTCGACATTTATTTTTTGTCAGTCGATCGGTGAACTTCTCCAGCCTTTTGTCCCCATATTTCGCTTATAAATACCGAGGCATTTATCATTTTGCGTAGAGTTGAAGCAGTCGGAGGATAGCAGAAGGAGCAAAAAAGCAGAGAGAAACAAAGAGCGTAGAACATTCACAGAGCTAGGGTTTCGACCAGCAGAGTAGCAGAAAGGTGAAACTAGCAGCCTCCAACTATCGAAGATTGGAGCAGCAGTCTCCCATAAATTTGTGTGTTTATATTGCAGATATTCTATCTGGCAGAAGTTTGTAATAGCTTCAGAAGGAAGCTTTGTAATCCGACATTATTTTAATATATAAAATATTTTCTTTGCAAATAAAGTCTTTGTGTATTTGTTCTCTGTCTCGAAGTGATGTTAAATTTGCAAACATTCTTCAGCTAGGGTTTGCCCTGAAGTGGCAGTTCACCCGTTCGATCTAGAAGAGGATCGAGTTTATTTGTTTGTGCCAAAGCCATTGCGGGACTTTGTCTTCCCGAAGTTGGACCCTGGAGCCATTTCGCTGATGCTGCTGAATTGTCGTGAGCTGCCATGCCTCACAACCTTCCTGCCCGAAGCAGTCACATTGGGTTGAAAATTTTTGAAGTGATTTCACTTCGAAAGAAAACTATGCGAAGCAGTTGCTTCGCCAGGATATTCCTCGAAGTAGTTTTACTTCGGCAGTTTCTTCCTGAAGTACTTACTTCGGGAGTATTTTTCCTCGAAGTAAATTTACTTCGGCAACATTTCCCTCAAAGTGCATACTTCGGGAGCATTTTCCCCGAAGCTCCCTCCCTCGCTAAAAATTCCTGAAGCGTTTTTATTGAAATGATTTCACGCGATTTGAAATTTTAATTAATTCCTTCAAATTGGTATCAGAGCTTGTGGTGTCGTGATGCGGAGATAGAAGCATTGATTTCGGAAACAATTCCCTGCAGTTGTAGATCCCACGATTTAACAGCAAAAACAACTATTACTGGAGCATCCAGATGAAGATCCTCTTTGAGTCTCAGTATTTGTGGGACTTCATCGAGAATGGGTACCCAGAACTGGAAGATGCAGTAGCACTGGCCGCCCTCTACCAAGTTGACAGAGATCTTCTGAAGGAGAACTGGAAGAAAGACCAAAAGGCCCTGTTCTATATCATACAAGCAGTTGAGCAGACCATCTTCCCACGGATTGCATCAGACACCAAGGCCAAGCAGGCTCAGGAAATTTTGGCCAGTTTGTACCAGGGCACCAACAAAGTGAAGTTGGTAAAACTACAGATGCTTAGGAGGGAGTTCGAGAACTTGTAGATGAGTGAGTCCGAGTCGATGAGCGAATTCTTCACCTGAACAAATGATGTCATCAACCAGATGCAGTTGAATAGTGAGATTGTGTAGAATCAAAGGATTACGGAGAAAATTTTGGGGAGTCTGCCAACGAAATTTGATTTTGTTGTAATTGCAATAGAGGAGTCAAGAGATTTAACAACCCTCTTTGTGTATGAACTGATGGGTTCTCTACAGACACATGAGCATAGGCTGAGCCGCTCAACTTAGTCCTCTCTAGAGCAAGCGTTTAAGATGCAAGTCTCAGTCTGAGACAATAGCAGACAAGACTCCCACCAAGGCGCTTCTAGTTCTCAAGGTGGAAGAGGGAGAAGCAGGCATGGGAGAAGTAACAAGCAAGGAGGGAGATCAAACCCTCATGTTAGTGAGACCAGCTGCAACTTTCATCAGCAAGGAGGAAGAGGCACTGGCAAAAATTAGCAAGGTGGCTCTCAATAGAAGGACATGTCAAAGGTCTAATGCTACTACTGTAAAAAGTTTGGCCATTTTATCTCACAGTGTAGAAAGAGGATGGCGAACGAGAATCTGCAACAGGCCCATTATACAGATGAAGCTAGAAATGCGACAGGAGGAAATATGCTGCTGACTTGCAGTGTTGAAGAGGAGAGCAAGAAAAACATTTGGTATCTTGACAGTGGGTGCAACAACCACATGACTGGGAATAGAGAGATGTTCTCACAATTGGACAAAACAGTCCAATCTGAAGTTAAGATGGGGAACAACAGCAAGGTTCCCGTGATGGGGAAAGGAAAGATCCTCATCCGCACCCAGCATAGAGAAAGAAAACAAATCTGTGATGTGTATTATGTGCCTAGATTGAAACACAATTTGCTGGGTGTTGGAAAGCTTGTATAGAAGGGACACACTGTGCAATTCAAAGACGGTGTTTGTTCCATTAGAGACAAAGTGCATGGATAAATTGCAATCGTGTCCATGACAAAAAATAAAATGTTTTCGCTACAGATTTAGAATGAATCATTGATGTCTCTGAGTGCAGTTGCGAAGGATGCTACTTGGCTGTGGCATCTCATATTAGGTCACTTGAGTTTCAGTAACATGAATTTGCTACACAAGAAGCATATGGTGAAGGGTTTACCCCTTATTGAGCACCGAACCAAGTTTGTGAAGGTTTCCTGGTCGGTAAGCAGCACAGGGATGCATTCCCTGTAGGACAATCTTGGAGATCATCACAGCCATTGGAGCTGGTGCACTCAGATATTTGGAGTCCCATGCAGACCAACACATATGCCGACAACAAATACTTCATGACTTTCATTGATGATTTTAGTCGAAAGACTTGGGTTTATCCCATTAAGCTAAAGTCAGAGGCATTTGCGAAGTTTAAGGAGTTTAAGGCTCTGGTTGATAAACAGAGCAGGTATTACATGAAGACTCTCAGGACAGAAGGAGGAGGAGAATACATCTCCAATGAATTCCACAACTTCTGCAAGCAGCATGGAATTCGAAGGCAATTCACTCCCAGATACACATCATAGCAAAATGGTGTAGCTGAGAGGAAGAACAAAACTATCATGGATATGGCACGGAGCATGCTGAAGGCGAAAAGTCTACCACATGATTTATGGGCAGAAGCTATGTCATGTGCATTTTATCTGCTGAACCGATGTCCCACCAAGAGTGTGAAGGACACAATTTCGGAGGAAGCCCGAAGCAATCTGAAGCCAAGTGTGGCTCATTTACGAGTTTTCGGGTGCATTGCATATGCACATGTTCCAGATGAGAAAAGACGAAAGCTGGATGACAAATCTAAAAAAGCATCTTCACAGGGTACATCGAACAAGCAAAGGCATACAGGCTGTACAATCCGATGACGAAGAAACTTGTCATCAGCCGAGATGTGAAGTTCTTGGAGGATGAAGCCTGGAACTGGAAGTCAAATACTGGTCAGCCTGAACCAGCAATTGTTAAACCTATAAATTTAGAGGAAGATAGTGTGCAGCAACCTGTACCTTTAAGCAAAAATAGTGGTTCCAGCAGCAACACAGCCTCATCATCCCAGTCACCTCCACTTGCAAGCAAAATTCAAATTTGAGGACACCTGCGAACACTCGGAGCTTGCAAGACATTTATGAGGTAACCCGTAATCAGTCAGATGAAGAATATTCTGACTTTGCTTTATTTACTAAATGTGATCCAATGGAGTTTGAAGAGGCAAGTCAGAATCGCACAGGGGTAAACGCGATGGATGAGGAGATAGCAACCATTGAAAAGAATGAGACATGGCAGCTGACAGATCTTCCAGCAGGAAAGAAGACCATTGGGGTCAAGTGGGTGTATAAAATGAAGTTCAACGCCCAAGGAGAAGTTGACAGGAATAAAGCCAAATTGGTGGTGAAAGGCTACAAGTAGAAGTTAGGAGTTGACTATCATGAGGTGTATGCACTTGTAGCCCGTCTTGACATAGTCAGAATGATTCTGGCACTAGCAGCTCAAAAATGTTGGAGTGTGTACGAGATGGATGTCAAGTTTGCCTTCGTGAACGGAGTATTGGAAGAAGAGGTCTACATAGACCGGCCACCCTGATATGAAATACAAGGGCAAGAAGACAAGGTCCTGAAGCTAAAGAAGGCCTTGTATGGGCTGAAGCAGGCACCCCAGGCATGGTACAGTCGAATTGACGGCTACTTTGAGGAGAATGGGTTTGAAAAATGCCCATATGAGCACACCCTATATCTTAAGAAAAATGTAGAGGATGAGATGATAATCGTCTGCTTGTACGTAGATGATTTGATATATAATGGCAATAGCAACAGCCTATTTGTGCAGTTCAAAACAACCATGAAGACTGAGTTTGAAATGACAGACATGGGACTGATGAAATTCTTTCTTGGCATTGAAGTTGACCAATCAATAGATGGCATCTTCATTTCTCAAGGCAAGTATGCAAAGGATGTCCTGAAGCATTTTAAGATGGAGGACAACAAACCTGCCATCACCCCCGTAGCCACTGGTTTGAAGTTGAGCAAGACTGACAATAGCAGAAGCATTGATCCAACTCTCTAAAAAAGGTTAGTTGGAAGCCTGATGTACCTGACTACAACCAGGCCAGATTTAATGTTTGTCATAAGTTTAATTAGTCGGTTTATGGAGTCACCCAAGGATACTCACTGGCAAGCAAGCAAGAGAATTTTGTGATATGTAAATGGCACGAGGAACCACGAACTTCATTATGCCATACAAGACAAGCTAGAGTTAATTGGCTACACGGATAACGATTGGGCTGGTAGCGTAGATGACCAAAAGAGCACTTCGGGGATATGCCTTCCATTTTGGATCCAGAGTTGTCTCTTAGTCCTCAAAGAAGCAGCCAATTGTTGCTTTATCTACAACAAAAGTAGAGTACGTTGCTGCCACCTCAGCCGCCTGCCAAGCAGTCTGGCTGAGAAGAGTTCTAATCCACTGAAAGTAGCAACAACAATATTTTGCGACAATAACTCTGCCATCGCACTCTCGAAGGACCTAGTCTTCCACGACCGGACAAAGCACATTGATATCCGGTTTCATTATCAGAGAGCTGGTGAAATTCGACGAAGTACAATTACAGTTTTGCAGGTCCAAGGAGCAGTTGGCTGACATTTTCACAAAACCCTTGAAGGAGGAGGACTTCGCCAGACGGTGAGAAATGTTGGGCATCAGAGAACTCGTGAAGTTTGGTTTAAAGGAGGGTGTTGGAATTATTAAATCAACCTTCACACCCGCAAGCGCTTTGGCGCGAAGAATTATTAAAACACCTTCAGAAGATGCTTTGCTACGAAGCAAAATTAAGACGCCCCATAAAATCACTTCGTCGTGAAGCACTTATAAAATGACTTCGAAAAATGCTTCGCCACGAAGTAAATTCATTTTGCCCTCCGAAGTGGAAATTAGCCGAAGCAAAAATCAAGCACGAAAAATGATGCATTAATTCGTCAAGTGTGCGGGTTGTTGGGGTTGCTCGATGATTGGATAGGAACCATTCCTCGACATTTATTTTCTGTCAGTCGATCGGTGAACTTCTCCCGCCTTTTGTCCCCATCTTTCGCCTATAAATACCAGGGCATTTGTCATTTTGCGTAGAGTCGAAGCAGTCGAAGGATAGCGGAAGGAGCAAAAAAGCAAAGAGAAACAGAGAGCGCAGAACAGCCACAGAGATAGGGTTTCGACCAGCAGAGTAGCAGAAAGGTGAAACCAGCAGCCTCCAACTGTCGGAGAGTGGAGCAGCAGTCTCCCATAAATTTGTGTGTTTATCCTGCATATGTTCTATCTGGCAGAAGTTTGTAATAGCTTCAGAAGGAAGCTTTGTAATCCGACATTATTTTAATATATAAAATATTTTCTCTGCAAATCAAGTCTTTGTGTATTTGTTCTCTGTCTCGAAGTGATGTTAAATTTGCAGACATTCTTCAGCTAGGGTTTGCCCCGAAGTGGCAGTTCACCCGTTCGATCCAAAAGAGGATCGAGTTTATTTGTTTGTGCCAAAGCCATTGCAGGACTTTGTCTTCCCGAAGTTGGACCCTGGAGCCATTTCGCCGATGCTGCCGAATTGTCGTGAGTTGTCGTGCCTCGCAGCCTTCCTGCCCGAAGCAGTCACTTCGGGTTGAAAATTTCCGAAACGATTTCACTTCGGAAGAAAACTGTGCGAAGCAGTTGCTTCGCCAGTATATTCCCCGAAGTAGTTTTACTTCGGCAGTTTCTTCCCAAAATACTTACTTCGGGAGTATTTTTCCCCGAAGTAAATTTACTTCGACAACATTTCCCCGAAGTGCATACTTCGGGAGCATTTTCCCCGAAGCTCCCTCCCTCGCTAAAAATTCCCAAAGCGTTTTTATTGACGCGATTTCACGCGATTCGGAATTTTAATTAATTCCTTCACCCATTCCATATGCTCGAATATACTCCCATTGCTTGACTCTCTCGATATGGAACTCCCATTGACTTGATGTTCGGAAACTCTCTGATTGGGACGCCGCCTACCATGAATCTGCAATATTGAGTTATTCTTAGAACTCTTCAGCAATTAATACTTTCGAAGGATATTGTTATTTTGAATTAAGTTAATAGACAAAGGAATTTCTCAACATTATTTGCATCTCACATTCAAGATGTTTTCACGATTCCAGAGTACAGCGTAAGAGTGGAAATCAGTGGTTGGATCAAACGAAAGATATATGCGCTGCTCTCGGTCGCCTTTTCCTCTTGCATACACGTTTGTCTAAAGGCCGTAAGGCTCCCCTGATTTATTGCCTAAAAATTCGAAATCCAGCTCGTCTCGCGTCGAACCCTCTGAAGACAACTGCAATATAATTCAATTAAAATTAACATGTAGTTATTTGTTACTCTCTGAAAGGCAGAAGAACATGTTTGTAATACATACATAGTAAGCGGTTACGGTGCCGGCAGAGTCTCCTGGAACAAGCTTAATTTGCATGTTAATGTTCCCAAAAAGATACTTGTTCTTCGAGGCGAAACCTGAACCTGGTAAACATCAGTCAAACAAACAGAGTATTGTGAGGAGAACTTGTTTAGTTTTCCTAGACAAGTGTTAGAATATCTGTTTCTGGGATTAACTCAATTCTTAAATTCCTCACCAGAAATTTGGTCAAGCGTGAGTTGTAGTTCCTGCCGACCGTTCAAAACTTTCACGTGATCTGGAGCCCAGGACACATAAAACTCTTTGTCTAAGCCAGTGGGACGAGTCATGTTGGGCGCCCCTGCTGCATCTACTAATACAGAGAAAAACAATAGGATCATCCCGTAGTAGAAGGAGGCCATATTGCTAGAGTTGAGAAAGGTATTACTATGCCTACGCATTGAATACAACTAAAAGCTTGCTTGTTATTAAAGAGGAGAATGAATTTATAGTAGGGAAGGTATGGCGACTTATGAACTGTTACAAAAGAAGACAAGCGCAAAAGAAGTCTGCCGTGAGAGATAATGGTGTGAAGGGCTGCCATGAAGCCGTACTTCATTACTCTTCATCTGGAAGCCCATCTGTACACAGCTGGACCTTAACTGATTGAACGTAATTGACCTCCTTACTGGAAAGAAAATTTAAGGTAATCGACCTTTTGCCGTGCTCGATAGTCGCTTCTCTCACTCATTATTGGAGATATATCTCGAATTTAACCTGTTACGAAATTGACATCTTTGATATTGTCAATTTAACTCATTTAACTCATTATTGGAGATATATCTCGAATTTAACTCATTATTGGAGATATATCTCTGTTACTAATTTGACATCTCCCATGTTGCCATACAATAATATAGCTCGTTCTTTGCGATTTTATCCACAGCTTTCGGTAATAAGGTAGTACATTTAGGTTTACAGGTATAAGTTTTTAGTCTTATTTTAGAGATTTTTCACTTTTATTAACGTCGAATTTAGAAGGTTAATCCTCTTACACGAAAATATACTTGCCTCATCTGCAGTCTACAAACACACATTGTGACAACATGAACAAGGACATTAATTTGTTATTTTAAACACGCTTCTGATTATTAATTGGTTTATTATAATATTATGGCTAATCCATCGAGGGATTGTAGAACTGCGAAAGTGTATTATGTGTGTAAAGATGTTCAATTATGTAATTTCACATGGCTAATATTATTCGAATGGACCACTTATGTAATTTCACGCTCACAAAATATCATCGTCAATACTATTATTCATTATATACTTGTCGTATTTGTTGAACATCGTCTTCCGTAGTTAAGCTGGATTGAATATTAAAACTTTTAATATATAATTTAAGTGAGTAACACAGATTTTCTAAGACTCCATGAAACCCAAAAAGCAACCTTTCTACAAATAAAATTCTCTCTTTGCTTTGTGCAGCTTTTCGAAATGCAAAATGAAGTTGTGATACTAAATTTTATAAATCTTCCACTATCGTATTGTACCAATGAATGATATCCATTATCCAAAGCTACTTCATAATTTGGCGTACTCCATAATTTGATAGTGTTGTAATATCCCTATTTTGACTGATGGAAAGGGCCACTTGAACAACTGGACGAGTCACGTCACCATTTCATTCTAACGGGTCATTTTGGAAGGATTGTCATCGTTGGGAACTATCCGTTGATAATGATATGGGAATATTCTTACCTCACGTCGGCCATAAAAGTAAATCCAAGTAAGAACAAACTAATCCTATGGTCAAGTTGGGAAATATGCTTTACTGAATGAGTGTATGGGGTTTCTGTTTCTTAGTCCTGTTGGAAACATCACTCTAAATCCGATTGTTGTTGAATGACGAGGATGAAAATGATCTTTCCGCAATTTTCTACATTAATAAGAAATCTATCTGCGTACGGGTGAACGGTGATTCTAGTTTCTACGTTGATTTTATTTTTATTTTCTATATTCGATAATAACCTATGATTGTCTATTCGTTTATGTGGTTCATTTATAAAAGAATGTCGTTATAAACCCTTTCCAATCTAGACAAATAACATCGTGTGAGGGAGATCTCAGACATTTGATCTATCCTATGATAAACACTTTCATTTGCAACCAATTAATAGAGGGAGACAACCAATCAATCTATTCTAAGCACAATATAATTTTGTTAGATGTATGGTTAACTTATCCATGATGTATATTAATTTCATTGGATAAATATTCCACTTAAGCAAGATGTGCGTTATTTTCAACTACTTAAAATGTACGAGTAAAATGACCGCTTTTAGGAGATGGTTATATGGTGCATATGAATCTAGAATAATAAGTAAATGAACAAATCAGTCTGTATGATGGTTATGGTTCCAATAAGTGTTCGACACTTAAACGTGTTTACAAGCAAGTTGAATTTAGATTGTATAAGTTTTTGGCAAATTGAAAAGTTGGCATACTTACACTAAAGGTGTTTTTCATTGAAATTATATAACAGGGTGAAAATAATTAAAATCTACGTGGATTGGATGTTTTGTATGGGTGTTATGTTTAGTATGTGTACAAATGAATGACATTTTCGAATTAGATTACTAGGGGATGTGCATGTATCTTGATATTTTGAAGTTGTTCAAAGCAATCCATTCAAGAGTTCATTGAATGTATTAATAAAAGAGAACAAAATAAAATAAATATTTTATAATTAATAGATATGTTAGGTACATTTTATTAGAACAAAATTTATTTGAGTATCATGGATATTTAAAGGATAAAGGTAAAATAGTTTTTTATGTGTATGAGGTTATGGACCATATGAGATGAGCCATATGAAGGATGTTGTTTATAGTATATATGGTTATCTAATCATATGTTAGTTACTAAAACATGGTATACAACCCTAGCTCCCACAAGATTCAAACCTTAAATCTCTATTCACAATTCTAATGTCTTGGTTATTAAACTATTAGATTGTAAAAGATGGATCTGTCATTTATAATTTTATCCATTGTACAAGTCGACTTTCCTATATAACATGGTAAAATGCTTGAGTTTGGAGATTATATATAATACATTGTTGGACAAGCCAACAGTTAGATTATAGGTTATAGTATATAGTTAATTATTGCATTATTGTGAGTGTGTAGTTGGCATTCCAGAAGCCAATGTGTGAATAATGTTGTGAACATAAGCTGAGTTAGTTTGATTAAATTAGGTCGCAGTACTTGATTTGTATCTTTTGCATGTTAGTTACTAGCTAATTTAAGCTAATTCTGTATATATATTTATTGCATATGAAAAATATCCTATTCGATTTTACTACATTGGTATCTGAGCAACTGATTCCCGGCTCACAGTGTGGATTACCTCTACGACCTACTGGCCAACTGATTCGTTACTCTTCATCTGGAAGCGCATCTGTACACAGCTGGACCTTAACTGATTGAACGTAATTGACCTCCTTACTGGAATTTTTTTTTAAAATAATTGACCTTTTGCCGTGCTCGATGGTCGCTTCTCTCACTCCTTATTCGAGATATATCTCAAATTTAACCTGTTACGAAATTGACATCTCTGATATTGTCAATAAAATCATGTAGCTTCTTCTTTGCGACTTTGTTGTATGTCACCTTTACCCATAATGGTGTTCACTCTCACAAAATATAATTTCACTCTCACAAAATATCATCGTCAACACTATTTTTCATTATATACTCGTCGTATTTGTTGAACATCATCTTCGGTAGTTAAGTTGGATTGAATATTAAATATTTCACATTATAATTTACGTCAGTGGTACAGATTTTCTAAGATTCCATGAAACACACAAAGCAACCTTTCGACAAATAAAATTCTGTTTGCTTTGTGCAGTGTCTTGACGCAGCTTTATACTTGAATGGTGATAGATTTAAAATCGACCTTACCGAGGCTTTTCGAAATGCAAAATTAAGTTGTGATACTAAATTTTATAATTCTTACCCAAAACTCAGAAGTTGCAATGGGAACGAGGGCTTCCACTATGCATCAATGGCAATCAAACTGCCTGCAGTGCGTAGTATCCTATTGTACCGGTGAATGTTATCCATTATCCAAATATTTTCATACTTCCATGTATGATGCTGTTTTTAAAAGTTGACGTGGCAGACAATTATAAAAATGATAGACATAAAGCTACTATGTTGTCGGCAGAGCTCAATATTTTTGCCTTCGCATTACGGAGGCAATAGAGATCTAATTTGGCGTACTTGGCAGCATCCCTAAGGGTCTAATGGGAGCCTCCTCATACCGCAAAAGAATGGATATGACATAAAATAAATTGATAGTGATGTAATTTCCCTATTTCGCCTGATGGAATGGGGCGCTGGGACAAGTCACGTCACCTTTTCATTCTAACGTGTCATTTCGGAAGGATTGGCATCGTTGGGAGCTATCAGTCAATGATGATTTGGAAATATTCTTACTGCACGTCGACCATAAAAGTAAACCCAAGAGAGAAACAAACTTGTCCTATGGTTGAGTTAAAAAATATTGTCCCAAAAAAAATATAATAATAATAAATGTTTAAATTTTCATTTAAGTTTAAACTTTAATATAAGAAATTTGAAATTCTTTATAAAGATTTATATTTTAAACTCAAAATTAAAAATTCAAAAAAATAAATTTAGTAAAATTGATTCCTTAAAAAATTGAAATCATGTTACTAAAAATCTTTATTAAACTAGTGTAGGGGATCCATTCTTGTTGTAAATAAGGTGGATGCAAATTATCTTAATTACCTTCCAACAATTTTCTACTTTAACGAGAAATTTATCTGTGTACGACCACGATGGGGTGACGGGTGATTTTAGCTTCTAAGTTTATTTATTTTTATATTCAATAATCACTTATGATCATTTATTGGTTTATGTGGTATAATTATAAAATAATAGATGACAAAATTTTAGTCCTATCCACTAATAAACACTTCCAATTGCAATCAATTAATTTATAACCAAGTAATTATCTATTCTAAGGACAATACTTTTGTTATAATCTTTGATTTTATCTAGAGATAAACACTTTCATTTGCAATCTATTAATTTATTTTTTTGCTTTTGATAGATCAATAATATAGTATTAGACAACCAATTAATTTATTTGAAGGATAATAATTTTGTTATAAATATGTATTGTTAACTTATATATGATGTATATTATCTAGTTTTGGATGTAATATTCTAATAAATAGCTTAAGCAAGATGTGTCATTATTTTCAACTACTTAAACTATATAATAGTGAGTTAAACTACAAGAATAAAATGAACTTCTAGGAGATTGTCGTATGGTGGTGTGTGAATATAAAATAGTGAATTAAAATGTACAAGTAAAATGGTTATATGGTGGTATATAAATTCAGAATAGTAAGTACATAAAGAAATAAGGTCATATGATTGTGATGGTTTTAGGAGGTGTTTGACTAAAGTTGTTGACAAGTAAGTTGAATGGTATAAGTTTTGGTAAATTCAAAAGATGACATACTTACAATAGAGGTGTATTTTTATTGGGATTGTATGATATGGTGAAGATGTATATGATTGTGATGGATTTAGGAGTTGTTTGACAGTTAAAGTTGTTGACAAGTAAGTTGAATGGTATAAGTTTTGGGAATTTGAAAAGTTGACAAACTTACAATAGAGGTGTATTTTTTTTGGAATTGTATGATATGGTGAAGATGTATATACATAATAAAAATTTATGTGGATTAGATACCTTGCATGGGTGTGCATGTTCAATATGTTATAAATGAATGGTATTTTTTCCTTGAATTACTAGGGAATGTGTATGTAGCTTGTTATTTTGAAGTTGAAAGCAATCCATGCAAGAGTTTGAGTTTTTGTTCAACGAAAATCGTGGAATGAATCAATAGAATATAACAAGATAAAATAAGTATTTTTTTAGTCAAGAGATATGCTAGGTACGTCTCATTGGAGTTTTTTTTACTAACTTGTATATGTAAAGGGTAAAGGGTAAAATATTATTTAGTATCCATGAGACCATAGGCCATATGAGATGAGCCTCGTGGAGGATGTTGTTTACCCAATATATGGTTATCCAACCATACTTCAAATATTGAAGAGTGGTGTACAATCCTAAACCTTGTAATATTAAAACCTTAGAGTTAGGTCACTCAGTTTGTAAAAGGTGGGTTTGTATGCTACAATTATATATATATAATAATTATATAGTGTTAATGAATGGACAAATAAAATTTCCTATACAACATGGTAAAATGGTTGAGTTTAGAGACTATACATATTACATTGTTGGACAAGTCAACATTTTATCTAACAAAATATTACTAGATAGGTTGGGAACATTTTAATAGTTTAAAGCTTATCTAGAAAATTAATGTTATTAATCCATATGAACGATGTATTTTTCTGGAGCATGAAGTCTCCATACACTCAGACTGTGTAGCATGTAAATGATGAAGGACTTGTACCTTAGGTAGTCTTCTTGTACCTCAGGTAGTCTTCATATGTGATTTTTCCAATGTCAAGAGGTAACTAGTAGAAAAAATAACCTTTTAGTGCTCATTGCAAGACTATATCATCGGTATCTCTCAAGATGTAACTGAGGCATTAGATATATATATGTATACGCTTTTAACATGTCAGAAGTTGCAATGGGAACGAGGGCTTCCACTATCCATCAATGGCAATCAAACTGCCTGCACTGCGTAGTATCCTCTTGTACCAGTGAATGTTATCCATTATGCAAATATTTTCATACTTCCATGTAGGATGCTGTTTTTAAAAGATGACGTGGAAAGCAGAGCTCAATATTTATCCCTTCGCATTAAGGTGGCAATAGAGATCTAATTTGGCGTACTCCATAAACAGAGTTGGCAGCATCCCTAAGGATCTAAGGGGAGCCTCCTCATACCGTAAAAGAATGGACATGAAATAAAATATATTAATAGTGATGTAATTTCCTTAATGGAATTGGGCACTGGAACAACCGGAACGAGTCACGTCTCCATTTCATTCTAATGTGTCATTTCGGAAGGATTGGCATCGTTAGAAACTATCAGTCAATGATGATTTGGAAATATTCTTACTGCACGTCGGCCATAAAAGTAAACTCAAGTAAGAGACAAACATGTACTATTGTCAAGTTAGGAAATAATTGTCTCATAAGCATATAATGGTAACATATAAATATGTTATCCGGAAATAAATAGTTTGTATGGATGTTTAAGTTTTCTTTTATCGATTTAAATTTAAATTTTAATATAAGAGAACAGTAAACTTACAAATTAAATTTAAAATTAAAGGTTTAAAAAGGATAAATTTTTTAAAAGATAAATTTAAGGTTTAAAAAGGATAAATTTTTTAAAAGATAAATTTATAGCTATCAAATATCTAAATGTTATTAATTTTATTTTTATCTAACAAACTTTTTTTTAATATAGGGACCGATATTCTTTATGAATGAGTGTAGGGAACCGATTTTTGAATGACGTAGATAAAATTATCTTTCCACAATTTGCTACTTTAGAGAGAAATCTATGTGCGTACGACCACGATGGGTTTGACAGGTGATTTAGATTCTAAGTTTATTTTATTTTTATATTTAATAATAACCTAAGATCATCTATTGGTTTATGTGGTATAATTATAAAAGAATATATTATAAATCCTTTCGACATGGTGTGAGGGAGATCTCAAACCTTTGATGTTATCCAATGATAAATACTTTCAATTGCAATCAATTAATTTATCTTTCTCTTTACTTTTGACAAGTAGTATAGTATGAGACAACCAATCAATCTATTCTAAGGACAATAATTTTGTTATAATATTTAATCTAACACTTGTAATCAATTAATTTATCTTCCTTTTTACTCTTGACCAACCAATAATATAGTATGGCAACCAATCAATGACAATAAAGTTGTTATAAATATTTATTATTATCTCAATCATGATGTATGTTATTTAATTTTGGATGTAATATTCTAATAAATAATTTAAGCAAGATGTGTCATTATTTTCAACTACTTAAAATGTGTGAGTAAAATGACCAGTTTTAGGAGATGGTCGTTAGGTGGCGTATAGTTATAGAACAGTGAGTTAAAATGCAAAAATAAAATGTATGAGTAAAATGACCACTTTTAGGCGATGGTCATCAGGTGGCATATAATTATAGAATAGTGAGTTAAAATGCAAGAATAAAATGAATTTTAAAAATATTTTTAGAATATGGTTGTATGGTGGTGTGATTTTAAAATAGTGAATTAACATGTATAAATAAAATGACCATTTTTAGGACATAGTTGTATGCTGGTATATAAATTTAGAATAGTAAATATATAAAGAAATGATATCATATGACTGTGATGGCTCTAGGAGGTGTTTGACACTTAAAATCATGGTTATGCATAAGGGGTTGGACTCAAAATATACTTGTAAAAAAATGGGGATTCCTAATTGAAATAAAGGAAATCAAGGTGAATCCTAAGCAAATGAAATCAATCATCTTCACACAAAAATTTGGAGCATTTGAAGCCCTAAAAAGCAAGGTAATATTTGGGGTAAATTTTTGCCTATTAAATCACCTTATAATTTTATAAAAACACCACCATTAGATTTAGGATCAAAATAAACTTTTCAACGAGTACAAATATGTCTATGTTTGGATATATATTATAATGAATTTACCCTAAGAAATATTTGTTCTCGAAAATTTCAAGTGAATGGGTCGACATCGAGGATCCTCATATTCACCAATTTCCAATTTTGGGAATCCTAATATTTGCCCAATTTGCAAATATTCACCACTATACATAACCCTACTTAAAGTGATTGACAAGCAAGTTGAATAAGTTTTGGCAAATTGAAAAATCGACATACCTATAGTAATTGGAATTGTATGACATGGTGAAGATGTATATACATAATAAAAATCTACGTGGATTGGATGCCTTGTATGAGTGTGCATGTTTAATATGTGTATAAATGAATGATATTTTTGACTTGGATTACTAGGGGATGTGTATGTAGCTTATTATTTTAAAGTTGTTGATAGCAATCCATGCAAGAGTTTAGGTGTTTATTCAATTAAAAGGGTTGAATGAATTAATATAAGAGAACAAGATAAAATAAGTATTTTTTAGTCAAGAGATATGCTAGGTACATCTCATTAGAAATAAATATTTGACTAACTTGTATATGTAAAGGGTAAAGGGTAAAATAGTTTTTAGTGTCCATGAGGTCATAGGCCAATGAGATGATCCTCATGAAGGATGTTGTTTACCAAATATATATGGTTATACAACCATACTTCATTTACTAAAGCATGGTATACAAGCCTAGCCCTCATAATATTAAAACCTTAGAGTTCTATTCATAGTTCCAATGTCTCCATTGTTAGGTCACTTAATTTGTAAAAAACGAGTTTGTATTCTACAAATTTATCTATATAATAACTATATAGTGTTAATGTATGGACAAATAGAATTTTCTATATAACATTGTAAAATGCTTGAGTTTGGAGACTATATGCAGTACATTGTTGGATAAGTCAATAATTTATCTAACAAAATGTACAAGTAACAAAGCATATTACTAGATAGGTTGGAAACATTGTAATAGTTTGAAGCTTATCTAGAAAATCAATGTAATTAATCCATATGAATGATATGTTTTTGTCGATCATGAATTCTCCATACACTCATAGACTGTGTAGTATGTAAATTATGAAGGAATTGTACCTTAGGTAGTCTTCATATGTGATTTTTCCAATGTCAAGAGATAACTCGTAGAAAAAATAACCTTGTAGTACTCATTGCAAGACTATATCATCGATATCTCTCAAGATGTAACTGAGGCATTAGATATATGTATAGTTGTATTCCTCACAATTGGCACATTTCATATCCAAGACTTATATTTTTTCGTAGAGATCAACAATATATTTGTATTTTGTGTTGGTTTGATAGAAATATTTTATGTAAGGGTTTAGTGTTACAAGGTTTGCCTATGCTTGTGAGAGGGAAGCAACCAATTAATATTCATCCTGCAATCCTATAATTTTCTATAATTCAAGTCTTTTGTACATATTGTATATACCTTGTGTCTTGATATTGTCTCTAGTTGTTGCATTGTTCTTTTATCATTGAGCTTCTTGATGAATGTAGATTGACCTATGTTAAACCATATTGAGTTGTGACAACTTTTGTTTCATTGTCTTTGAAGAGCAAACTTGGATTGGCATTGACCTATAGTTATACCTAGATCTAATTGAACTTATCTACGAAATATGAAAATATTTAAAATTATGAGGGGGAGGTGTAATTACATTAGCTTTATGCTAGGGTAGCAAAATACAAATCAAGATATCAAAAAATTAAAAAGCAAAGGCACATTTTAAAAGTAGTCTCATAATTGCATAGCCATCTTTCCCTTGGCCTTCCTTGATATGAAATGTTAGTTTTATGCCAATTTATGTGGCACATATGATGACTACAATGATTATTTCAATTATGTATGATTGAGAGCTAGTGAGTCATTGATTGATTTTTGTGTTCAGTATTTAATTATTTTATGTGCAAACATTGAGAATATTTTTTATGGTGGTTTTCTCATTAGCCAATAAAATAACATTACAATAACCATAAGCATTCTTGGTCTTGGGTGTAATATAAATATTTTTGATATGCATTTCATGCATCGATTGAAGTTATTTTTTAAATATGCTTATTAGTTTGATAGTCATCATCAATGTTATGGTCATCTCATCCTTTTGGTCTATCAAGTCTGCACATAATATGTGCCTCATATTTTAGACTTTGTAGATGATAATAATATCTCCACATAAAATGTTTTTTTATCTTGTGGTTAATTATATCCTCAATCAAGACATGATTATCTAATATGTTTTTCTATGTATTCATTAACATAATATAAGTTAACACATTTTAAATTATTTAAAAATTTATAAAACATAAATGCATATAATACTTGCTTCTTCACTTTGTGTTGATATTTGTCTTGACTAGTGCATTTTATTATCATTGGGTAAAATAAGAATACAATAACATGCCTACACATATTGCAATTGTTACAATCTTGATTTGCATGTTCAAGATGTTTCAATAAAATTTGAAATGCAAATTCTTCCTTCCAAAACAAATATGCATTCAATGTGTGAAACATTAAGACAATTGCGTCATGTTCACTCCAATATACATATAGTTTGGACACTAGAAGTATTTGATTTTTGACCATATATGATGATTAAGTGGTCTCAAATTGGTCTATATACTTTATGCAAATAAGTGCTTGTTACATCTAGACATGTACTTCCACAACATTTTTTTCTTTTGGAGTTTGATTTTGACATGTCAATATTGAAATACTCTATGATGATATTGCATTGTTTAAATTTATAATAAATAGTGCCTCCATCAAGATCATCAAGAGTATGTCTATTATTGCTATAAGTCTTTATATATTGAGATTTATGATCTATAATTATGAAATGACCATTTGCATGGTCATATTACATTTTAAGATAGTACTTTATTTTTTATGAATACATCAATGGTATGTATAATGTAGTTTGCAATGCAGTTGTTAGCCTAGAATTTATTATTATGGAATTGATGGTGTGTATATGTTTATTGTAAGCACATTATGTCAGATATTTTAAAGTTATAGTAGTTTAAAATATTTTCTATCTATTAGTGGATGATACATGTGTTGAGTAAGAGGAGTGAGATATATAAGTTTAATTTATTGAGATAAATATTGTTGTGTGGGTCCCTCACCACTTCTCTCCACAAACTTTGTATGTCATGTGTGATCTTTTGCTTTACATTAGTTGTTGTCTTATTTGAGTGGGTTTAACAAGAATAGTGATTATGCACTAGTCTATGAAGGTATAATCCATGTGGATTGAACCTAATATTTTCAAGTATGAAATTCTATGATCTATAAATGGTGCATGCACATGTTAGCTAAATTAGAATTTTCTTATGCACTCTTGCATGACTTGTTTCTATATTTATTAAAATTGGTTTTGCCTCCTAGAATATAAGTGAGTACTCCTAGAACATGTGTTGACTGAACAATGAATCTAGTTTTCTAATGTAGTGGAACCCTATATTGGCATCATGAAAATTAACCCATATGGTATCAACCTTGCTGGTTGTTCTATATGCATTGAATATTACCTCTACACCATTTGTGCATGTCATAGATTCTTACATATATTTCAACAAATATGTTTATTTTCAAAAAAAGTTGGGAAGTGAATGTTGCCCTCTTGTTATTGGAGATGGAGATAATTTAGGAATCCAAAGTTGTCATCGTGTCAAGGTAGATGATGATGAGATTACTATTAATGATAGAGAATATTTTGTTGTGTCATATGTCTTAAATTTATATAAAAAACACATAAACATATAAGTGATTAGTATCAATTGCATGCGATTATTATTAATATAAGCAAGGTTGTCATCTATTCATGAAATTTTACATATTCTATTTAGTTTAGAGATGAAATTTTTTTATTGTACCAAATGTACAACACATTATATTAGTGTTATTTATCCAAAATATGTATGGAATAATCTCCCTGTTCATTATAGGTTCCACAAAAATTAAAAACTTGTGAATAGATTGAGCGAATGATGGGTTGGACAAAAACTTGATATTTTTGTAAAATGGTGTTTCGAGCACTTTTTCAAGTGACTCGTCAAAATATGAATCAACTCCCCCATATACAAAATTGGCAAAGTAGATGAGTTTACTCCCCCATAAATTATTGTGCCCATAAAACCTTGGTCAGATGGGACATTATCAATATGATTAACGTGATTTGGATGAGTTGTACAAGTTGATGCATCGTTGTGTTATTATGTGGTCCCATGTTGTGGTAAAGGATTTTGGGGAGGAGGGACTAAAGGGTTATCAATGATAATGGCCCCTCGATTGATCATATCTTGTATTAATTTTTGGAAGTGTTGATAATCATTAAGATCATGATCCCTTTTGTGATGGAATACACAATAGTGATCTTCCCTATACCCTCTATATGGAGGTTTATGCGGATCATCTAGCCTTATTTCAGGTAAGGAGATGGCCTATGCCATGAGAAGTTTTTGAAAAATAACTAACAAGGGCTTTGAGATAAGAGTGAAGTTACAAGGGGGACGAGGAGGAATGTGTATGGGGTGGGAAGTGGGTTGGTTGTGTAATTGAGCTGAGAGTGGCATAGCTTGGTATGTTGATGAATGAGATTAATATGAAGGTTGTTGTAGCAGGTACTGAGGTTGATGAGGTTGGTATGTTGGTGGTTGAGGCTGATATGAAGGCTATTATGGAGGTTGTTGAGGCTGATATGAAGGGGGGTATGACTGATATGGATGAGGTTGGAAATATGGGTAATATTGGTATAAAATGGTGGAAGGTGCTTAGGAGACTTAGGGCGGTTGGGAAGATTGGTTATAAGAATTGGTTGTGTTTGTTGGCGGTTGGTAGTTGGAGGGTTGATGATATGTAGAGGTGGTTGATATTTATTAGGTGGTGGTTGATATTACATGGAAGTGGATTGATGATTGGGAGGTTGAGGTTGTTGGTATTGGGGAGCCACCTCATAATCATGAGGGGGTTGGGTGGAGGTTGATGGTTGTTGGTAGTGATGGGGGGGTTGATGCAGATTGGCATCATGTTGAGGCTGGTTTTGTGGTACATGGTATTAATGGGGAGATGGTTGAAGGTTTTGCGACTGTGTCGACAACTACTGATATAAATTTTGAGGTGGGGGTGTGTTGATTGTCGATGAACAAGAAGTCCATGACAGGTTATGCGTGAAATAGGAACTTTGTGAGGGTGGTGGTTGATGAGGAGTTGGTCCTTAAGGTGGTTGTTGAGGGATATGAGTATTATATGAGGCATGGGGGTGTTGGTGGATATTATTAATAAGCACTTGCTGCATAGATGGGTAATCAAAATAATGGGTGGATGGAGGTTGAGATTGAGGTGAATTAGAAGAAGAACAACAAGAAGTAACTTGCATTGTTTTTTTTGTGTGTGTTTAATGTATCCTAAACCTAAGAACTATGAATGGGGTGGACAAAGTGGAATCTACAAGGGTGTGTTTATGCCTAATCCTCTTATGATAAATAGTACACAAAAAACTAAAACAAGCTTTGTAAGATGGTGGTTGTAGTTTTGGGTATCCTAAATGGGACCAAAAAGAACCTCTTGAGAGAGATCACACTATCTAAGTCCTGCTACTGGCCTACCTAGGCTTTCACTTCACCCTTGATCAAGCTTGAATAAAAATGATAGCTACACACTCACTAATTATTTAGCCCTATAAGCAAGGACATCTAACCTCAAAAACCACCCTGAGCTAGTCCCAAGGGTAGTCAACTTTCCAGTGATGAATTCCAGGAAACTATGTACTAACTATCGTGTCTAAGGGTTCGACCGATGGTTGCGAATGAAGTCCAACTCAGCAAGAGGTTTTTCTCGCAACAAATACTTGAGGAATATGATTGTGCAATGTGTGTGTAAGGTTTGTTTTTGTTATTTTATGTTTTTATGTTGTGCAAATGCAATGTGATATATGCAAATCCTAAAGATGAAGAAAAATGTAAAATATGATTATCCTAAATGTAATAAATGCAATGATTGACCTTAAGGATGCTTATTTTTTTTTATAAAAAATCTATGTATGATGCAAAATGACTACTTAGAAAGCAGTTAAATGATGTTGTATAACTAATTTCTGAAAAGAGCTCAGAGTCATCTACACAATATAACTTGTGGATCTGAAAGTCGACACATGGGGAAAATTTTATGCTAAAACAAAGTTTTGATTTTGGTATTTCTTTTATTTTTTTTGTTATTTATTTATTTTTATTTAATTTTTTCAAGTATGGGTATTCCAAAGAATATTCCAATAAACTTGATTTGTGATAACCAAGGTGTTTTGAAACTAGTCAAGAATCCAGTGTTCCATGAACAAAAAAAACATATTGACACTCAATGTCACTTTATTTGAGATGAAGTTCCAAAGCACAAGATTCAACTCCAATACAATTCCATTGATCAACAGGTTGTACATATTTTTACTAAGGCACTTGCACATGTCAAATTTGAGTTGTTTCGCAACTCTATATGTACTTCAAATAATGTAATAAGGGGAGATGTTAGACTATAGGCTATAGTATATAGTTAATTAGTAGATTATTATGAGTATGCATCTAGTTGACATTCTAGAAGCCAATGTGCAAATAATGTTGTTAGCATAGCCTAAGTTAGTTTGATTAAATTAAGCTACAGAATATTTGATTTGCATCTTTAGCATGTTAGTTACTAGCTAATTTAAGCTAGTTCTCTGTATATATTCATTGCCGATGAAAAATATCCTATTCGATTTTACTACACCAACATTTTTTCCTAATGAAATGTACAAGTAACAAAGTTCATCGTTGGATAGGCTGAAAAATTATAATAGTTTAAAATTTATCTAAAAAATAATGTGATTAATTCATATGAATAATGTATTTTTATCGAGCACGAAGTCTTCTACACTAATAAATTGTATAGCATGTAAATGACAAAAGACTTGTATCTTAGATACTCTTCATATGTGATTTTTTCAAAGTCAAGAGGTAACTAATGGATAAAATGACCTTGTAGTGTTCATTGCAAGACTATATCATTAATAGCTCTCAAGATGTAACTAAGGCATTAGATATATGTAGAGGTGCATTCCTCCTCGTGATTGACACATTTAATATTCAGGACTTACATTTTTCTATAGGAATCAACAATATGTTTGCATTTTGTGTATGTTTGACCAAAAACAAGATTTACGTAAGAGTTTACTATTACAAGGATTGCCTACACTTGTGAGAGGGGACCAACCAATTACTATTTATCTTGTAATGTTAATAGTTTTCCTTAAATTCAAGTCCTTTGTACACATCGTGCATACCTTGGCTTGATATTGTCTCTAGTTGTTGCATTGTTCTTGGCTTGATATTGTCTCTAGTTGTTGCATTGTTCTTTTGTCATTGAGTTTCCCGATGAATCTGGATTGACTTATATTGACCATCTTCAGTTGTGTCAAATTTTATTTTATTGTCTTTGAAGCTTGCTTCTTTTTAAAAGAGGAGAATTAATTTGTAGTAGGGAAGGGATGGCGAGCTATGAATTGTTAATAAAGAAGACAAGCGAAAATGGTTGGGAAGCGAGAAGTCTGCCGTGAGAGATAAGGGTGTGAAGGGCTGCCATGAAGCCGTACTTCATTACTCTTCATCTGGAAGCTAATCTGTACACATCTGGACCTTAACTGATTGAACGTAAAGGACATTACTGGAAAGAAAATTTAAAGTAATTGACCTTCTCTCACTCATGTAGCTTCTTCTTTGCGACTTTGTTGTATGTCACCTTTATCCAGAATGGTGTCCAGCTTTAGGTGACACGTGTCATGAATACAGAGACAGCATTCATAGTCCGCTTCGGACCTCACATCATTCGAAAATTTTACTTGCGTCATCTGCAGTCTACGATTACACAGAGTGACAACATTAACAAGGACATTAATTTGTTATTTTAAACACCCTTCTGATTTTCAATTGGTTTATTATATAATATATGACAAATCCATCGAGGGAGTGTAGAACCGCGAAAGTATGAATCCATTGTATTATGTGGGTAAAGACGTTCAATTATTCGAATGGACCACTTATATGAAGCTCACCAAGTACGGAGTTCCCTCAGAGACGACGTTATATAATTTCACTCTCGCAAAATATCATCGTCAATACTATTTTTCATTATATACTTGTCGTATTTGTTGAACATCATCTTCGGTAGTTAAGTTGGATTGAATATTAAATATTTTACATTATAATTTACTTCAGTGGTACAGATTTTTTAACATTCCATGAAACACAAATAGCAACCTTTCGACAAATAAAATTCTGCTTGCTTTGTGGAGTGTCTTGACGCAGCTTTATAATTGAATGGAGATGGATTTAAAATCTACCTTTCCGAGGCTTTTCGAAATGCAAAATTAAGTTGTGATACTGAATTTATAAATCTTACCCAAAACCCAGAAATTGCAATGGGGACGAGGGCTTCCACTATCCATCAATGGCAATCAAACTGCCTGCACTGCGTATTGCCTGTTCAACTATCCTATTGTACCGGTGAATGTTATCCATTATCCAAATATTTTCATACTTCCATGTATTATGCTGTTTTTAAAAGATGACGTGGCAGGCAGAGCTCAATATTTATCCCTTCGCATTAAGGAGGCAATAGAGATCTAATTTGGCGTACTCCATAATCAGAGTTGGCAGCATCCCTAAGGATCTAAGGGGAGCCTAGTCATACCGCAAAAGAATGGACATGAAATGAAATAAATTAATAGTGATGTAATTTCGCTATTTTGCCTGATGGAATGGGTCACTGGAACAACCGGAACGAGTCACGTCACCATTTCATTCTATTGTGTCATTTCGGAAGGATTGGCATCGTTGGAAACTATCAGTCAATGATGATTTGGAAATATTCTTACTGCACGTCGGCCATAAAAGTAAACTCAAGTAAGAGACAAACATGTCCTATTGTCAAGTTAGGAAATAATTGTCTAGGCATATAATCATGGTAATAGAATAAATTTTAGTTTCTCTTTTAAAGATTTAAGTTTAATTTTAGAATAAATTTTAGGTTTTCGTTTAAAGATATAAGTTTAAACTTAAGAATAAGAGGAATAAGAGGATAAGGATTTTTATAAAAACTTTTAAAGGTTAAAAATGATAGTTTTGTTGGTAGTTTTTAAGTGTTTATTGGTAAAATGTCTTCATTCAATTTTTTTTGAAAGATCTAGATCTTTTAACTTTGTTTTTATTCAACTAACTATAAATTTTTAAGTTTGAAAATATTCACTAATTTTTGTTAAATAAGGTGGATGAAAATTAGACCACTATTAGGTGAGGGGTGATTTTAACTTTATTTTTTTATTTTTAATTTTAATTTTTTATATTTAATAATAACTTATAATTTTTATGTATTATAATTATAAAATAATATTATTATAAATCTTTTTACATGTGAGGAGACCTCAAACCCTTCGTCCTATCCATTATAAACACTTCCAATTGCAATTAATTAATTTATCTTTCTCTTTACTCTTGGCAAGCAATTCTCGTTACTCTTACTCTTGACAAGCAATATAGTATGGGATTAATTTATCTTTCTCTTTACTCTTGACAAGCAATTATCGTTACTCTTACTCTTGACAAGCAATATAGTATGGGACAATCAATCAGAAAATAATTTTGTTATAACATTTGATCATACACTTGCAATCAATTAATTTATCTCCCTTTTTACTCTTAATTAAGAAACAATATAATATAAAAAATTAATCAATTTATTTTAGAATAATAATTTTGTTATAAATATGTATTGTTAATTTATTCATGATACATATTATTTCGCTTTACATATTTTAAACAATATTATCATATTTTTCAATTATTTTTATTTCCAACTACTTAATGTGTAAGTAAAATGAGCACTTTTAGGAGATGGTCGTTATAGAATAGTGAGTTAAAATATAAGAATGAAATGTGTGAGTTAAATGACCAATTTGAAAAGATGGTCATGAGGTGGTGTATGATTATAGAATGAATTAAAATGTATAACTAAAATAATCAATCTTTAAATGTTAGGTGGATTGGTAAGTGTTTGTTTGGTTAGGTATTTACCAATAAGAAACTTGGGTTCAAATTTCTTATTGGTAAATACCTAACCTAAGTTGTTTCAAACAAGGACATTAATTTGTTATTTTAAACACCCTAAGTTGGATTCAATATTAAATATTTTACATTATAATTTACTTCAGTGGTACAGATTTTTTTACATTCCATGAAACACAAATAACAACCTTTCGACAAATAAAATTCTGTTTGCTTTGTGCAGTGTCTTGACGCAGCTTTATAATTGAATGGAGATGGATTTAAAATCGACCTTTCCGAGGCTTTTCGAAATGCAAAATTAAGTTGTGATACTAAATTTTATAAATCTTACCCAAAACCCAGAAATTGCAATGGGGACGAGGGCTTCCACTATCCATCAATGGCAATCAAACTGCCTGAACTGCGTATTGCCTGTTCAACTATCCTATTGTACCGGTGAATGTTATCCATTATCCAAATATTTTCATACTTCCATGTATCATGCTGTTTTTAAAAGATGACGTGGCAGGCAGAGCTCAATATTTATCCCTTCGCATTAAGGAGGCAATAGAGATATAATTTGGCGTACTCCATAATCAGAGTTGGCAGCATCCCTAAGGATCTGAGGGGAGCCTAGTCATACCGCAAAAGAATGGACATGAAATGAAATAAATTAATAGTGATGTAATTTCGCTATTTTGCCTGATGGAATGGGTCACTGGAACAACCGGAACGAGTCACGTCACCATTTCATTCTATTGTGTCATTTCGGAAGGATTGGCATCGTTGGAAACTATCAGTCAATGATGATTTGGAAATATTCTTACTGCACGTCGGCCATAAAAGTAAACTCAAGTAAGAGACAAACATGTCCTATTGTCAAGTTAGGAAATAATTGTCTAGGCATATAATAATGGTAATAGAATAAATTTTGGTTTTTCTTTTAAAGATTTAAGTTTAATTTTAGAATAAATTTTAGGTTTTCGTTTAAAGATATAAGTTTAAACTTAAGAATAAGAGGATAAGGATTTTTATAAAAACTTGCATTTTAAATTTAAAATTAAAGGTTAAAAATGATAGCTTCGTTGGTAGCTTTTAAGTGTTAATTGGTAAAATGTCTTCATTCAATTTTTTTTGAAAGGTCTAGATCCTTTTAACTTTGTTTTTATTCAACTAACTATAAATTTTTAAGTTTGAAAATATTCACTATTTTTGTTAAATGAGGTGGATGAAAATTAGACCACTATTAGGTGAGGGGTGATTTTAACTTTTATTTTTAATTTTTAATTTTTTTTTATATTTAATAATAACTTATAATTTTTATGTATTATAATTATAAAATAATATTATTATAAATCTTTTTACATGTGAAGAGACCTCAAACCCTTGGTCTTATCCACTATAAACACTTCCAATTGCAATTAATTAATTTATCTTTCTCTTTACTCTTCACAAACAATATAGTATGGGACAACCAATCAATCTATTCTACGGAAAATAATTTTGTTATAACATTTGATCATACACTTGCAATCAATTAATTTATCTTCCTTTTTACTCTTAATTAAGAAACAATATAATATAAAAAACCAATAAATTTATTTTAGAATAATAATTTTGTTATAAATATGTATTGTTAATTTATTCATGATACATATTATCTCTCTTTGCATATTTTAAACAATATTATCATAATTTTCAATTACTTTTATTATTTTCAATTACTTTTATTTCCAACTAGTTAATGTGTAAGTAAAATGTGCACTTTTAGGAGATGGTCATTATAGAATAGTCAGTTAAAATACAAGAATGAAATGTGTGAGTTAAATGACCAATTTGAAGATATGGTCATGAGGTGGTGTATGATTATAGAATGAATTAAAATGTATAACTAAAATAATCAATTCTAGTCTTTAAGTGTGAGGTGGATTGGTAAGTGTTTGTTTGGTTAGGTATTTACCAATAAGAGACTTTGGTTCAAATATTGGGGGTGTCAATTTGCAAAGGTAGTAGTATGATCTAAATCCTATGAGTGTGTTCCAGATCGATGACAACGGTACGAATCCTGAGCGACCATTGGTCTCCCTCTCACATCGAGTCAAAAATAATGAGATAAATAGACTTGTTGGGAGTAATCCCTATGATTTGAACCCTATGCTTGTTAGTTACTAAAAATAGTGTGGTTGTAACCAACTCCCCTGTGTACCTAAAAAAATCAATTTTAGGATATGGTTGTATGGTGGTATATAAATCTAGAATAATAATATAAATAAATTAGACCATATGATTGCGATGGCTCTAGAAGGTGTTTGACAGTTAAATTTGTTGATAAGTAAGTTGAATGTAGGTTGTATATGTTTTGGATAATTAAAAATTTGCATACTTATAGTAAAGATGTATTTTTATTGGAATTGTATGATATGGTGAAGATGTATATACATAATAAACATATATGTGGATTGGATGCCTTGTATGGTGTGCATGTTTAATATGTGTAAATATGAATGATATCTTTGATTTGGATTACTAGGGGATGTGTATGTAACTTGTTATTTTATGGTTAGTGAAAACAATTCATGCAACAGTTTAGGTGTTTATTCAATTTGTAACACCTTATATAAATATTTTGGCCAAATCAATAACGTGTAAAGCTTTACTAAAATGCATAAATTTAGGAAGAACAATTGAAGTGGAAAGCTTTACTAGAATTCATAAAATCAAATTACCATACAAACAAATAACTTTATTAAATTAAGGAATGATTGGGGTTGACTATATTGAATGAAAGTTTACCCTCGATCCACAACATGGAAAAATATAGTCGATGGTGAAGCTAGGCAATGATCATAGGTGAGTTGGAATTTAGGCATGTTCAATCAAAGCTTTTCCTTGATTTTGTCAAACATGTGATTAGTTTAGACAAACAACATTTGTGATGTAAGCAACTATCACCATTTTGCTTTTGAAATAATAAATTAGCTTTTTTCATGTAGATGCCTTGTAGATGCATTAAAAATTAGTATTTTAGGTTATAACCTTTTAAATAGTTAGATCTTGCAGTACATATTTTAAAATAATTTTTAATAATTTAAAATTTTGTAGTATTTTGAAAAATATTATTTTTAAATTGGATTTTTTTAGAAAACATATGCCCTCAAAAAAAATAAAAAGTATATTAAATAAAAAATAAAAAATAAAATCATAACACAAATAATTTTGTATTCTATTATTACATACAAAAGAAGTTACAAAAATTCAACTTTTATTGTTAAAAAAATAATCTACACACAAAAAATGAATTTTATTAATAATTAAAGTATTTATTAAAAAATTAGCAAAATGTTTCAAAACAAGTTTGCCATGCTCTTAGGTTATAAAATATTTTAGGAGAAAAAATAGTAACTTTAAATTGTCTCTATCATTGCATAATGTATCCGTACATGATAAACTATCTTTAAATGCATTTTAATATTCTACTACATATAAAATCATGCTTTATATGAAAATAAATAGCCCACAAATCCCAATTCTTTGCTATTTTTCTCATTCTTTGCTATTTTTCTCTATTTTATTTCATAGGAATTGTTATCACCAAATCTCTACTATTATTTTATCATAAATTTTATAAGTTTTGGTTGTAAAAAAATACTTTACAATTTGTTAGACGAGTTAACATATACTCAAATTAGTATGCTTAAGACTATATACTAGCCTAGTATTTTCAATATCTTGTATCTCATCTTGCTTGTGTGTACAACCACTATACATTTTCTAACAGCTTCAATTGCTTTTTCATCTCTAGTCTTCACTTCATTCTTCACTGACTTGTCAATTTTCACAAATAGATCTATACGACTTGTTAGATGATTAAAGGAACAAGAATCAAGATACCAAACTTCATATTTTGACTTTTTTTCCATTTGTGTAAAAATATAATGTGAAATATAGAATTCTCTCCTTCGCCTTTGACGATTTTTTCCTTGTATTTTGTATGTGATTCCACTTGAGCCTACAATTACTTTCAAAGTGGGTAAATATTTTGCAATAATAGCATTTAGTATTTTCTCTATGATCACTCTCAAAGTTAGCAATTTTTTCAAAGATGACATTAGATATTTCTCTTATCTACAATGCCATGTACATGATATATTGCTTCATAGATGCCTTCTTCCTCGTCCTCTTGAATAATTTGAGGACTCTTCCTTTCTCTCATTAGGGCTTATCCCAATTGTTGCTTCCTCAATAAATTTTAGCTTCCAATACAAAAGCTTCCTCTAAACTTTATAGAGTTTTGATTGGTCTACTTTTATAGGATATCAATGATCCCATGAGTTGATATAGCTATAATTGTGCTACATATTTGCTTTCTTCTATTTCAATCATAATTAAATTTTATTCCATTGGTAAACATCTACATACTTGTTGATAAGTCATATATTGTTTGATTCTCTCTCTATTGTTGCATAATTGATTGACTATATCTTTCATTTTAATGTAACAATCCAATATCGTTTTGCTATCATTCATTTGAATATTCTCAAATTACCTTTACAAATTTTGCAATCAAACCAAGTTAACTTTATATATGCCTTGATAAGTAGAGTACAAACATCTCTTAATACTTCTTTTCCATTTTAAGCTATTGTAATTCTACCAAAGCTGCTTACATCTAGAGCACTCAATATTATAAACATAGGCAAAGAATCATTCATCTTCCTCTCTTTTATATCACTTTTGACCTATGCTAAAAACTCATTTCAATCTTGAGGCTCAACATACCCTATTTCAATTTTCACCCATACAACTTTATAAACTATTATGGTTTTGTTAGAATTACACAATAATAGATATACAAAGTATTACACAAAAGATGAATAGAAGAGTGGAACCGATTGATTTACCTTTAGGATCAACTCTGTATAAATAGCAGAGTTGATCAATGAGAATCGTTGGATTACAATAACTCATAAGACCTAATGAAGACACCACTAAGAGTTATCCTAACACATGGAGGAGTGGAAACTCAAGAAGACACCACTGAGAGTTCTCCTGACACATGGAGGAGTGGAAACTCAACTGTCTATCCTAGTGGAACTTAAGAGAATATTCACTTATTCTAACACCCCTCCTTAAGTGATACTAGGGGAGATTTTTACAAATGAGTCCCGAAAACAAGGCCTGATTAGGTACTCATGTACAATATAGATAGTTGGTGGAAAAAACCCCTGTGGGGAAAAACCAACTATCACCCCTTTATTTTGAAGTGATGGTAAAAAATCCAGTGGGAAAATCCATCAATAAAAAAGCAAAGAGGTATGAAAGAGGCTTGTCTTCGGATGGCAAATATTGTCCTCTTTAACAAATAAAAGATGAGTCTTGGCAACAAGGCCTGATTAGGTACTCATGTACAATATAGATAGTTTGTGGAAAACATCCCTATGGAAAAAAACCAACTATCACCCATTTGTTTTGAAATTATGGTAAAAACCCAGTGGGAAACACCTTCAATCAAAATAAAAGAAGTATGAAAGAGGCTTGTCTTCGGATGGTGAAGCTTGTCCTATTTAACAAATAAAAGATGAGTCCCGACAACAAGGCCTGATAAGGTACTCATTTACAACATGTGATAAAAAGAATAAATATATTTTAAGAAATTTCCCTAAAACCAAAGTGAATATAGGATGGAGATAGAACCACAAAAAATCGCATGGGTAGTCCAAAAATGACTCCACAAGCATGAGTATGTGGTTTCCACCTATATGAGTACAATGGGCTGATAACTAGGTCCAAACCTTGTGGGCAAACAACAAAATTAGGGTAATGGTAAAAAATTTCAAGGGGAAACCACCTGCCAGAATAGAAGAATAAGGAATATGTGCATGGAGGATTGAGAGGAAGGAATATGTCCTCTTCAACCCCCTCTTTAGAAAAAATTTCGTTGAGAAGCCTGCAATGGACCCATTAGATGTCTCAAAAACATAGAGACTTGTTGTAGAAGAGAATTAATACACCCAGACTGGTGCTCACGAACCATGAAATCAAAGTGTATCATAAAAAGAATTTTTACTAGAAAAATCCCTTGGAACCAAAGTATCTCACAAAAATAATGTGAAAATAGGATGGATAAAGAACCACAAAAATTGTAAGGGATGTCCAAATTGACTCTGCAAGCATAAGTAGTGGTATCCACCTGTATGACACAATGGGCTGAATAAAAAGGTCCAAAAAATGGATAACCAACAAAACAAGGGCACCAATTCTATGAGTGTCGGGTTCAACCGAGAGTGCACTCCATGATACAATAATTTTTAAAAAACATCATTGAAAATTGTCTTGAAACTGAAAAATGGACACCACCATTGTGTCCATCTCAGAAAAAACTTCCTGACTATAAATACCCCTCCATTAACTTCAAATGAGAAATTGAAGTGAAAATGAGAGATTTTGTTGACCAAAAAATATATATTTTTTAAAGTTTTAACAATATTTTTTAGTTAATGTTTATAGGAATTGCCAATGTAAAGATCCTATAAAACAATAAAATAAAAATATATTTGTTTTGATATAAATGAAGTTAGTGAATATATTCTTATACTTTTTAGATATTTTATAAACAATATATACCTCTAAAAATTAAAGGCTACTATAAAGAAATCTAGAAGAATACACCCTCCTAAAAGACAAAACAAAAAAGAAATTAGGTTACAAATGATGTTTTTCTCTTAGCCCTTTGAAAGAGAAAGAGATTTAAAATTTTAGGTTCCCATGAGTGAAAGTTATGAGGGGTGAGGGGCTCAATTAAATTCATCTTAACACAAGAGAGAGATTGAAGTTTTAAATTGCCAATACTCCCCCCCTTAAAACTTCAATTATGGAAAAAAATTAGGTTTATCAAAACTTTTATGAAAAAATTATTTAAACTTTTATATATATTTATAACCTTTAAAAAATTTGTTAAGATTTAATTTAAAATAGATTTAACAATAACACCCTTAGAGAGTAAAATACATTTATAGATTTAACAATAACACCCTTAGAGAATAAGAAAATGTGAGAAAAGCTCTTTCTTAAAATAGTTAGTTTGAATATATTAATAAACTAAATGATAAGAAAGAGTAAAAAATTAATTTCAAAGGTAAAAAGTAACTTTTGTGTAAAATTATTATTTTAACAATAACAATTAGTTTAGAAGATGTTATAAGGAATATAGCTTTTCTCAAATTTTGATAAACAATATAGGTGAGAAAAGTTTTCCAAAGAAAACTGTTGTTAAGAAAATATTTGTCAGGCCTTTATACCAAGTTTTCAAAAAACCTGCCCTTATGTGAGGGAGACTATAAATTTTTAGGAGCTTGATACATGAAACGTAGACAAAAGATATTTGAGTGAAATGGTGTATCAAAGTAATTTTAAAAGATATGATTTTATGAAAAATTTATAAATTAAATTACTTTGAAAGAAAAGTAGATATCTTGATAAACTATTTAAAAGTTTAACAAAAAATAAAAAGATTATCTAATTTCCTTATGTAATAAATTTTAAATGAAAAACAAATATTAGATATCTAATTTTTTGAAAGGAAATATCCCTTATTGAGATAAATAAACCAATATTTGTAAATTTAATTTAAAATAAATAAGATAAACAACTATTAGATATCTAGATTTAATAAATTATTGAAAGAGAATATGCAAAGAAAAGAACACCCCCCTTTTGACACATAAGAGTGCAAAAACTTGCACTTAAAGAACCCCCAAATAACTATTTTATTGTTAAAATACAATATATGTCTACTGTCGTTTTCGTGGAGACTCAAAATAAAATATGAGATTTTCCAAAAAAAAAAACGTAGACAAAACGTTGTAGAAATTGATTAGATAAAATTGTTGCCTGCGTGAAACGGAGAGACCTGCAGAAAATGTGTCAAAAGGAGATGCCCCATCGAAAGGGTCGTATTGGCGAAGCTATCACCTGCGAGCAATCCTTAGTCTAAAAATGTAACATTGCAAAAAATGTTATTTTAAAAAATGATGCTTTAAAATATTTTCAATAAGTATTTTCTAAAGAAAACATTGTTGAAATCAATATAAACAAAATCGTAACGCTGCAGAAATCATTAGATAGTGTTCTTACTTGCGTAAATTCGAGAGACCTACATATTTCGACTAAAAAGGAGTAAAATTTTCACAATCGCTTTAGACAACATAAAAATGGAAAGCAATCCTCTAAAGTCCAACACTGGTGAATGTTTAGTATGGTGTTGCTCGACGCCTCCTCTAGTGCCACTTAAGCGTTTTTGAAAAACGAGTTGAAATATTACTTCAATAAATTTACTGCCTTGAGAAACCTACAGAAATCATTAAAGGAGGGACTTCCAAAGGCCCCAAATGAACTCAGAAGAGTAGAATTAAACCTACAAAATGCGTAGAAGGCAAAATATGTAAATTGAAATAGAGTTTTACTAAACATTTTTGAAAAATAAGAAAAAATAATATTGCTCTGGGAAACCTGAGCAATACCGTTCTTTGAAGAGTTGAACTAAACCTGCAAAATACGTTAGAAGATAGAAAATTTAAAATGGAAAAGAGTTACCAAATTTTTTGATAAAAAAATATTAATATCTGGGAAACCTACAGAAATTGTTAGGAGAAGACTTCCAAAGGCCCCAATGGGCGGAAGGCAGAGCGCCCGAACGATCTCTAAAGAGTAGAACTAAAAAAATATTTTTCTTTGGGAAAGTTGTAGAAATCGTTAGAAGGAGGGACTTCCAAAGGCCCCAATGGGCGGAAGGCAAAGCGCCCGAATGAACCTACAAAACTTTTTTAAAAAACACGGAGCACAAATCTCATTCGCTTTAGAATATAAAGTTATAAAGCAATATACTATTGAATGAACCGAAAGGAAGAGGTTTTAAATACCATCTGAGGTGATAGCATCATTGGAAAAGAGTCCGAGTTGAATAGTGTTTTAGACAGGGAATTTTTGGTCGTCTAAGAGTGCGCCAAAAGGGATATGAGACATTGTAACGGGCCAAAGGAGATTGACAATGAGAGCACCAATGAGAGCGCGTCAACGAGAGCTCCGACCCCCTCAAACATCTATATCATGAGTGCCAACGACGAAAATGGCAGATATCTTGAGTTTAATTCAAAATAAAACCCCCAAAAAAATATTCCTAATTTACACTTAGAGTTAATTGGAGATTCCGCTTTGAAGAAAGCCAAAAAAAAATGATTTAACCAAGTGTTAGTTTTACATGAATATGTTGAGGGAAAAAAGGAATAAAGAAAGAAAATTAATAGGCTAATTCCTTTAAAGTAAGGGCGAGAAACTAGTGCCTTCACACAAAGTAAAATAGCTATATTTTCTTAAAAGTTTCCCTCGAACACGAATTCAATATAAAAATGAAAGAATATGCAACATAAAAAAATATGTGGAAAAAATAAAAATGGATAAAAGTACACTAATGCAAACTTTGAAGTTAGATAACCAAACAAAATATCCAAAGTAAATGAATTATATCCTAGAAGCTTCAAGAGAGAATACTAGAAAAATCTATCGTGCTTTGGTACCATGTTAGAATTACACAATAATAGATATGCAAAGTATTACACAAAAGATGAAGAGAAGAGTGGAACTAATTGATTTACCTCTAGGATCAACTCTGTATAAATAGCAGAGTTGATCAATAAGAATTGTTGGATTACAACAACTCATTAGACCTGATGAAAACACCACTAAGAGTTCTTCTGACACATGGAGGAGCGAAAACTCAAAAAGACACCACTGAGAGTTCTCCTTACACATGAAGGAGTGGAAACTCAAGTGCCTATCCTAGTGGAACTTAAGAGAATATTCACTTATTCTAACAAGTTTGGATCTTAATTTTTCAATACTCATAATAATCATCATTGAATAAAAAAGTTGTCAACTCTAAATTTAATGTTACTATTAAAAATATATTAAACTACTTATACTTAGCTCTCATATCATTCCTATCAACTGAAAAATATTATAAAATTATTACAAATATTTTTAACAAACACTTAAAAAACAATTCACTATCTTAATATATCTTCTTTCTTCAAATAAATCCAAAAAAATTTAAAATATAATTCTTTCAAATACAATTCTTTTAAATTAATGATAACCATTAAATTAAATTAAATTACAAGTCATACCTAATACAAGATATTTTAACATTCAATACGTTACTATAACAAAAACTTTTTTATAGATGATTTTTTAATTATTATTTATTTATTTTGTTTTTAAGATTTGTAGACTATGATAAACTTTTACTATCAACCATAACCTTTGGTAAGGTGTGAGAACTAAGTTTATCAATAGGGTCCATCCCAGATATGATCCCTGGTAACACCAAAAGCTAAACTTATTCATAGAAGATTAACACACATACCACTGGTTAAACCTTGAACCTTTAAAAAAAAGCCAAAATCTCAAATAAAAAAAATAAAAAAATCCACTACACTATCCCCGAACATTAATTTACTTATTTTTACTGCTATATTTTCATAAATACTTTGCGCGTACATATCACGGCATGCAGGGATCGGTGATGCAGCATAGGACGAAAAGAACAGACTCAACAGATACCAACGTTTACAACTGAACAGATAAAAAAGTCTTAACTCTCTTTCATTTTTAGGCGTCTCCTAAATACCCATTTGTATATTTCGTTCCACTTTAACATATACCAACACTGTTCAATGGTGCGATTTTTTGCATTAGAAAGATGACCAAAGTCTATCCAATGTTTTATTTACATGTTCACTGTACATTCCGGAGGCGGCACTGGATATCTCTGCTTATCACTGCAGTAATCGTATATCATGTAGTTCTTCTTCACCCACTCCAACTTCTTCCTTTGCTCAGGACTTAGTGCCTTCATTTCTCCTGGTGTAACAGATAGAGATGACGAGGATGCCACCTCAACAATGAAATTGCGGTAGGCTGCAACGAAGGGAGCGTGTGACCAATCGATTTTGACCAGACCTCTTTGAGTTGCCCAGCTATCCCCATTCCATATGCTCGAATATACTCCCATTGCTTGACTCTCTGGATATGGAACTCCCATTGATTTGATGTTCGGAAACTCTCTGATTGGGACGCCGTCTACCATGAATCTGCAATATTGAGTTATTCTTAGAACTCTTCAGCAATTAATACTTTCGAAGGATATTGTTATTTTGAATTAAGTTAATAGACAAAGGAATTTCTCTTTAATGTTGAAATTATTTGCATCTCACATACAAGATGTTTTCACGAGTCCAGAGTACAGCGTAAGAGTGGAAATGAGTGGTGGGATCAAACCAAAGATATATGCGCTGCTCGCGGTCGCCTTTTCCTCTTGCATACACGTTTGTCTGAAGGACGTAAGGCTCCCCTGATTTATTGCCTAAAAATTCGAAATCCAGCTCGTCTCGCGTCGAACCCTCTGAAGACAACTGCAATATAATTCAATTAAAATTAACGTGTAGTTATTTGTTACTCTCTGAAAGGCAGAAGAATATGTTTGTAATACATACATAGTAAGCCGTTACGGTGCCGGCAGAGTCTCCTGGAACAAGCTTAATTTGCATGTTAATGTTCCCAAAAAGATACTTGTTCTTCGAGGCGAAACCTGAACCTGGTAAACATCAGTCAAACAAACAGAGTATTGTGAGGAGAACTTGTTTAGTTTTCCTAGACAAGTGTTAGAATATCTGTTTCTGGGATTAACTCAATGCTTAAATTCCTCACCAGAAATTTGGTCAAGCGTGAGTTGTAGTTCCTGCCCACCGTTCAAGAATTTCACGTGATCTGGAGCCCAGGACACATAAAACTCTTTGTCTAAGCCAGTGGGACGAGTCATGTTGGGCGCCCCTGCTGCATCTACTAATACAGAGAATAACAATAGGATCATCCCGTAGTAGAAGGAGGCCATTTTGCTAGAGTTGAGAAAGGTATTACTATGCCTAGGCATTGAATACAACTAGAAGCTTGCTTGTTATTAAGGAGGAGAATGAATTTAAGGGTGTGAAGGGCTGCCATGAAGCCGTACTTCATTACTCTTCATCTGGAAGCCCATCTGTACACAGCTGGACCTTAACTGATTAAATGTAGTATAACTGATTGAACGTATAGGACATTACTGGAAAGAAAATTTAAGGTAATCGACCTTTTGCCGTGCTCGATAGTCGCTTCTCTCACCCATTATTGGAGATATATCTCGAATTTAACCTGTTAAAAATTTGACATCTCCAAATTATTGGAGATATAGCTCGTTCTTTGCGATTTTACCGACAGCTTTCGGTAATAAGGTAGTACATTTAGGTTTAAAGGTATAAGTTTTTACGATTTCTCATTTTTATTAACATCGAATTTGGAACGTTAACCCTCTTGCACGAAATACTTGCCTCATCTGCAGTCTACGAATACACAGAGTGACAACATTAACAAGGACATTAATTTGTTATTTTAAACACGCTTCTGATTTTTAATTGGTTTATTATAATATTGTGGCTAATCCATCGAGGGATTGTAGAACTGCGAAAGTGTATTATGTGTGTAAAGATGTTCAATTATTCGAATGGACCACTTATGTAATTTCACGCTCACAAAATATCATCGTCAATACTATTATTGATTATATACTTGTATTTGTTGAACATCGTCTTCCGTAGTTAAGTTGGATTGAATATTAAAACTTTTAATATATAATTTAAGTGAGTAACACAGATTTTCTAAGATTCCATGAAACCCAAAAAGCAACCTTTCTACAAATAAAATTATCTTTGCTTTGTGCAGCTTTTCGAAATGCAAAATGAAGTTGTGATACTAAATTTTATAAATCTTCCACTATCGTTTTGTACCAATGAATGATATCCATTATCCAAAGATACTTCATAATTTGGCGTACTCCATAATTTGATAGTGTTGTAATACCCCTATTTTGACTGATGGAAAGGGCCACTTGAACAACTGGGACGAGTCACGTCACCATTTCATTCTAACGGGTCATTTCGGAAAGATTGTCATCGTTGGGAACTATCCTCACGTCGGCCATAAAAGTAAATCCAAGTAAGGACAAACTTATCCTATGGTCAAGTTGGGAAATATGCTTTATTGAATGAGTGTATGGGGTTTCTGTTTCTTAGTCCTGTTGGAAACATCACTCTAAATCCGATTGTTGTTGAATGACGAGGATGAAAATGATCTTTCCGCAATTTTCTACATTAATAAGAAATCTATCTGCGTACGGGTGAACGGTGATTCTAGCTTCTACGTTGATTTTATTTTTATTTTCTATATTCGATAATAACCTATGATTGTCTATTCGTTTATGTGGTTCAGTTATAAAAGTATGTCGTTATAAACCCTTTCCAATCTAGACAAATAACATCGTGTGAGGGAGATCTCAGACCTTTGATCTATCCTATGATAAGCACTTGCATTTGCAACCAATTAATTTACCTTCTCTATTAACAATAGAGGGAGACAACCAATCAACCTATTCTACGCACAATATAATTTTGTTAGAAGTATGTATTGTTAACTTATCCTGATGTATATTAATTCCATTGGATGAATATTCCACTAAATAGCTTAAGCAAGATGTGCGTTATTTTCAACTCCTTAAAATGTACGAGTAAAATGACCACTTTTAGGAGATGGTTATATGGTGCATATGAATCTAGAATAATAAGTAAAAGAACAAATCAGTCTATATAATGGTTTTCAACTACTTAAAATGTACAAGTAAAATGACCACTTTTAGGAGATGGTTATATGGTGCATATGAATCTAGAATAATAAGTAAAAGAACAAATCAGTCTATATAATGGTTATGGTTCCAATAAGTGTTCGACACTTAAACGTGTTTACAAGCAAGTTGAATGTAGATTGGAGATGGTTATATGGTGCATATGAATCTAGAATAGTAAGTAAAAGAACAAATCAGTCTATATAATGGTTATGGTTCCAATAAGTGTTCGACACTTAAACGTGTTTACAAGCAAGTTGAATGTAGATTGTATAAGTTTTTGGGAAATTGAAAAGTTGGCATACTTACACTAAAGGTGTTTTTCGTTGAAATTATATAACAGGGTGAAAATAATTAAAATTTATGTGGATTGGATGTTTTGTATGGGTGTTATGTTGAATGACATTTTCGACTTAGATTACTAGGGGATGTGCATGTAGCTTGGTATTTTGAAGTTGTTCAAAGCAATCCATTGAATGTATTAGTAAAAGAGAATAAGATAAAATAAATATTTTATAATTAAGAGATATGTTAGGTACATTTTATTAGAACAAAATTTATTTGAGTAACATGGATACTTAAAGGATAAAGGGTAAAGTAGTTTTTTATGTCTATGAGGCTATGGACCATATGAAATGAGCTTCATGAAGGACGTTGTATATATGGTTATTTAATCATATGCTAGTTACTAAAGCATGGTATACAACCCTAGCTCCCACAAAATTTAAACCTTAGATCTCTATTCATAGTTTTAGTATCTTGGTTGTTAGACCATTAGATTGTAAAAGATGGGTCTGTAATTTATAATTTTAACTTTTAGACAAGTCGACTTTCCTATATAACATGGTAAAATGCTTGAGTTTGGAGACTATATAATACATTGTTGGACAAGCCAACTGTTAGACTATAGGTTATATAGTTAATTATTGCATTATTGTGAGTGTGTAGTTGGCATTCCAGAAGCCAATGTGTGAATAATGTTGTAACATAGGCTGAGTTAGTTTGATTAAATTAGGTCGCAGTACTTGATTTGTATCTTTAGCATGTTAGTTACTAGCTAATTTAAGCTAGTTCTGTATATATATTTATTGCAAATGAAAAATATTCTATTCGATTTTACTACATTGGTATCTGAGCAACTGATGCATGGCTCACAGTGTGGATTACCTCTACGACCTCCTGGCCAACTGATTCGTTACTCTTCATCTGGAAGCGCATCTGTACACAGCTGTACCTTACGGAGGCAATAGAGATCTAATTTGGCGTACTTGGCAGCCTCCCTGAGGGTCTAATGGGAGCCTCCTCATACCGTAAAAGAATGGATATGACATAAAATAAATTGATAGTGATGTAATTTACCTATTTCGCCTAATGGAATGGGCCACTGGGACAAGTCACGTCACCTTTTCATTCTAACGTGTCATTTCGGAAGGATTGGCATCGTTGGGAGCTATCAGCCAATGATGATTTGGAAATATTCTTACTGCACGTCGGCCTTAAAAGTAAACCCAAGTGAGAAACAAACTTGTCCTATGGTTGAGTTAAAAAATATTGTTCCCAAAAAAATATAATAATAATAAATGTTTAAATTTTTATTTAAGTTTAAACTTTACTATAAGAAATTTGAAATTCTTTATAAAGATTTATATTTTAAACTCAAAATTCAAAATTAAAAAAAATAAATGCAGTAAAATTGATTCCTTAAAAAATTGAAATCATGTTACTAAAAATCTTTATTAAACTAGTGTAGGGGATCCATTCTTGTTGTAAATAAGGTGGATGCAAATTATCTTAATTACCTTCCAACAATTTTCTACTTTAACGAGAAATTTATCTGTGTACGACCACGATGGGGTGACGGGTGATTTTAGCTTCTAAGTTTATTTTATTTTTATATATTTTTATATTCAATAATCACTTATGATCATTTATTGGTGTATGTGATATAATTATAAAATAATAGATGACAAACTTTTAGTCCTATCCACTAATAAACACTTCAATTGCAATCAATTAATTTATAACCAAGCAATTATCTATTCTAAGGACAATAATTTTGTTATAATTTTTGATTTTATCTAGAGATAAACACTTTCCTTTGCAATCAATTTATTTTAAGGATAATAATTTTGTTATAAATATGTATTGTTAACTTGTATATGATATATATTATCTAGTTTTGGATGTAATATTCTAATAAATAGCTTAAGCAAGATGTGTCATTATTTTCAACTACTTAAACTGTATGAGTAAAATGAACACTTTTAGGAGATGATCCTGACGTGGCGTATGACTATATAATAGCGAGTTAAAGTACAAGAATAAAATGAACTTCTAGGAGATTGTTGTATGGTGGTGTGTGAATCTAAAATAGTGAATTAAAATGTACAAGTAAAATGGTTATATGGTGGTATATAAATTCATAATAGTAAGTACATAAAGAAATGAGGTCATATGATTGTGATGGTTTTAGGAGGTGTTTGACTAAAGTTGTTGACAAGTAAGTTGAATGGTATAAGTTTTGGTAAATTCAAAAGATGTCATACTTACAATAGAGGTGTATTTTTATTGGAATTGTATGATATGGTGAAGATGTATATGATTGTGATGGATTTAGGAGTTGTTTGACAGTTAAAGTTGTTGACAAGTAAATTGAATGGAATAAGTTTTGGCAAATTGAAATGTTGGTATACTTACAATAGAGGTGTATTTTTGTTGGAATTGTATGATATCGTAAATATGTATATACATAATAAAAATTTATGTGGATTAGATACCTTGCATGGGTGTGCATGTTCAATATGTTATAAATGAATGGTATTTTTTACTTGGATTACTAGGGGATGTGTATGTAGCTTGTTATTTTGAAGTTGTTGAAAGCAATCCATGCAAGAGTTTGGGTTTTTGTTCAATTAAAATCGTGGAATGAATCAATAGAATATAACAAGATAAAATAAGTATTTTTTAGTCAAGAGATATGCTAGGTACATCTCATTGGAGATTTTTTTTACTAACTTGTATATGTAAAGGGTAAAGGGTAAAATATTATTTAGTGCCCATGAGACCATAGGCCATATGAGATGAGCCTCGTGGAGGATGTTGTTTACCCAATATATGGTTATCCAACCATACTTCAAATATTTAAGAGTGGTGTACAATCCTAGAACTTGTAACATTAAAACCTTAGAGTTAGGTCACTCAGTTTGTAAAAGGTGGGTTTGTATGCTACAATTTTATCTATATAATAATTATATAGTGTTAATGGATGGACAAATAAAATTTCCTATATAACATGGTAAAATGTTTGAGTTTAGAGACTATACATAGTACATTGCTGGACAAGTCAAAATTTTATCTAACAAAATGTACAAGTAACAAAGCATATTGTTGGATAGGTTGAGAATATTGCAATAGTTTGAAGCTTATCTAGAAAATCAATGTAATTAATCCATATGAATGATATATTTTTGTCGATCATGAAGTATCCCTACACTCATAGACTATGTAGCATGTAAATGATGGACTTGTATCTAAGGTAGTCTTCATATGTGATTTTTTCAATGTCAAGAGTTAACTAGTGGAAAAAATGACCTTGTAGTATTTATTGCAAGACTATATCATTGGTATCTATCAAGATGTAATTGAGGCATTAGATATATGTATAGTTGCATTCCTTTTAATTGACACATTTATTATCTAGGACTTATATTTTTACATAGAGGTTAACAATATATTTGTATTTTGTGTAGGTTTGATAGAAATAATTTATGTAAGGGTTGAGTGTTATAAGGATTTCCTACACTTATGAGAGGGGAGCAAGGAATTACTATATGTCTTGCAATGCTTTAATTTTTGGTGTAAACTCAGCTACAAGAGATCAACAAAATGGACTCCAACCACATAACACAGTTGTAATATAATGAAATAAACCTGTAAATCGATATTATTATCATTCCTAAATTTCACACCCCTTATCCAAAAGAATACAATCCATCATATAGCAACCAAAAACCAAAGAAACCCTAAAAAATGTATTTTTTCTAAAAACTGCTAAAAATAGAAATGAGTCGAATTGCGCCCAAATTTGGTGCACACATCCCTCTTACAATAATGAACCTTAATTTAAAACATCAGGTCTCAACTTAATGTATAACAAAAGATAATAAAATTCTAACATTCAAAAAAACCCAAAAAACTTGGGAACATAAATCAAAAGCTAATTTTGGGACACTATATGGAGGAGTTAAGTCCCAAAAGTATGTTTTTTGAAGGTTCAGGCACATCAAATATGGGCCTGATGTAGAACACACACGCGAAACCACCTATTAAATTTCAAGGCAAACGGGCGTACGGTTCACAAGTTATGGCTCTAGCAAGGTGCATCATTCTCCTCTGGTAAAAAAGAACTCAACTCCTGTGAGTTCAAATGAATTGATATCATGTAGCTTCTAGTGATCAATTTTATTTAGCTCTGACTCTGAAATCCAAGTGTTATCCGACTGTGGTAATACTTCCCACTGAATCAGGTATCTATTGTAGCTCAATGTCTAGTGGTGATCACCTTCGTATCAAGTACCTGTGCAACTCTATATTTTTTCTTCTTAGGCATCTATTGTGCCCAATTTATTGTCTCATATAATTCACCATCCTTGATAGTACCATGATACTAAAATAAATCATAAATATTAAAAATGGGTGAAATATAAAATTCATCGAGCAGCTCAACTTTATAGGCATTATCATTGATCTTCTTCAAAATCTTGCATGACCTAATTTTCTTAATTTTCAGTTTTTTATATGTCCCGTTTGGAAATAATTCTTTCCTAAGATGGACCATGACCATATCACCCTCTTCAAACACTTTCACCCTTTTGTGTGCATCATCAGACCCTTTGTAGTGAGCATTACTACACTACAATTTTTCCCTCACTGACTCTTACACTTTCTAGATATGCTCAGAAAATGCTTTTGCATCATCACTAACTTGTTCCCCAATTGGTAACTCAACCAAATCTAAGACACCTCTAGGATTTCGACCCCAAATAATTTGAAAAGGGGATTTACCTGTCGACCTATTCACTGAGATGTTATATGTAAATTCGGTGTGTGATAAGGCTAAATCCCATTATTTTGGTTTTTCTCCAACTATGCATCGTAAGAGGTTTTCCAAGATTCTATTCACTACCTTTATTTTCCCATTGGTCTATGGGTGGTAAGCACTACTGAAATGTAGCCTGGTGTTCAAATTCTTCTACAACATCCTCCAAAAGTGACTCAAGAACTTAGTATCCCGATCAGAAGTAATAGTATTTGGAACACCATGCAACCGCACAATCTCATCAAAGAATAAGACTACAATCCTAGTTGCATCATTATTTTTTTGGAAAGCAATGAAATGTGCCATTTTAGAAAATCTATCTAGCACAACAAAAACTAAAATTCTTACCCCTATATGTCTTGGGCAACCCCAACATGAAATCCATACTCAGATCGATCCATGGTCCTATTGGAACTGAAAATAGCATATACAACCCTGTATTTTATGCATGGCCCTTAGCCATTTGACATAATTTGCATCTAGATACAAACCTGATTATGTCTCTCTTCATTTTTGGCCAATAGTACTTCTCCTCTACAAGAGTTGTAGTTTTGGCTACTCCAAAATGATCGGCCAAACCCCCACTATGTAATTCTCTTAATATTTTCTCTCTCATAGATCCATTGAGAATGCATAATCGATTACCCTTAAATAATTAACCATTTTGTAAAAAATACTCTTCAAATATAGTACAGGACTCACCCTCTACCGCACTTTTGCACTATGCACTATATTCCCATAATCTGCATCAGATTCATACATATATTTAATCCCCTCAAATCCTACCACTTCATTCTCCATAGTGTTCAACAACAAGACTCTCCTACTCAATGCATCAACAACCTTATTTTGTTTTCCTAACTTGTGTTTCAGGATAAATGTATATTGTTGCAAAAATAAAACCCATTTGGCATGCCTACTATTTAACTTTTTCTGAGAATTGACATACCTCAATTCTTCATGATTAGTAAACAACACAAACTCCTTTGAGAGTAAGTAGTGCCTCCAATGTTGCAATGCTTGCACAATTGCAAAAAAATCCACATCATATGTAGAATAATTCTTCCTTGCGTCATTCAACTTCTCACTAAAAAGTGCTATGGGTCGGCCCTCTTGACTTAACACACCACCAATTCCAACAAATAAGGCATCAAAATTAATCTCAAATACCTTATTGAAATCTGGTAACACTAGAACAGGGGCTTCCGACACCTTCTTCAAGATTTCAAAACTCTCTATTGTTGTCGTAGTCCATACAAACTCTTTTTCCTTCATGCACTCAGTTATAGGGATAACTATTCTACTGAAGTTCCTGATGAACTTTTTGTAAAAGGTAGCTAGGCCATGAAAGCTCCTTAATTATGTTATAGTTCGTTGAAGAGGCCATTCCAGAATTGCCTTCATTTTCTTGTCAAACATCCTCATGCCATATCTTGAGATTACAAACCCTAAAAACACTAAACTATCCTGAATAAATCTAAATTTCTTCATGTTGACATACAATTTCTCCTTCCTGAGCATGTCTAACACTAATTTCAAGTGTAACAAATGCTCTTATTCACTTTTCCTATAAATCAAAATATCATCAAAATACACAACCACAAACTTACCATATTTTCCCACAATACTTTGTTCATCAACCACATAAATGTACGAGGTGCATTAGACAACCCAAATGGCATCACCATCCACTCGTACAACCCATATTTTGTCTTAAAAGTTATCTTCCATTCATTTCCTTCTTGAATTTTGATCTGGTAGTAGCCATTCCGTAGATCAATTTTACTTAAGTATTTAGCTCCAGCCAATCCATCCATCATGTCATACACTTTCGATATAGGATATCGATACTTTATTGTGATCTTATTTATGGCTCTACTGTCCACACACATCTTCTAGTCACCAAATTTCTTTGGGGTCAACAATGCTGGAGTCGCACATGGACTCATACTCTTCCTAACTAATCCCTTATTTATCAACTCTATCACTTGCCTACTCAAATATGCATTCTATGTCGAGTTCAACCAATAAGCTACCTTATTTGGGAGCGTTGATCCTGGAATCAAATCCATGTGATTTTGGATATCCCTCTTTGGTGGTAGCCCATCTGGTAACTCCTCTAGTGTGACATATTTATATTCACTTAGCAACTTAGTTGTTTCTGCATGTATAACCACTTCCTCTATTTCTAACTTCCTAGCTGTTAAGGCATAGTATAATCTAGAGTCCTTGATCTCTGCAAGAAACTCCTTCATCATCAAAAACCTCTAACTTGGACCATCCTCCTTCATAGGTACAAGAACTACCTTTACACCATCCTTCTAGAATGTGTAAGTATTCTTTCTCCCATTATAGTTAGTATCCCTATAGTACTGCCAATGTCTTCCCGTTAGAATGTGACATGCATCCATCAGGATCACATCACACCACACTTCATCCTTGTAAGTGCTCCAAATTGAAAATTTAATTAAACACCTCTGATCTAATGTTACCTCATTCCCCTTCTTAACCCATGAGATGCGATATGGATAAGGATGATTTTCACATTTCAGGTGCATTTTATCAACCATGATATTTGACACCATATTCTTACGACTACCACCATTAATGACAATGTTACATACCTTCCCTCCTGATGTACAACTTGTTAGGATCCTCAATCCTAACATTATTAGTTAGTATTAGTTAGTATTATTAATCATTTAATTATTATATTATTAACTTATAAAGTGAACCATCACAACCCTTCATAATGTGAACCATCACGTCTCTTCATACGTGAACCATCATGTCTCTTCACCAACGTAGCTTTAGGGTAGATATATATATTAGGTTGGCCATCCATATCAAATCATCCAAGAAGAAGAATAAGAATATAGATTCTAAATGAGGGGGACCCGTATAGTGGAAAAACGATTACAAGGGAGTCCCCTTTGAGTGGTCTACGATTACATTTACATTAATTTGTTAATAATTTTATAGTAAGACCATGGGGTCTTACCATTTGGTATTAGAGCCATGTGGGACCCAGTCATGTGGGAATTGCTCAAAGATCTTCATCAAATCACTTATGTGCGTGAGTATCAAACTCGGTTTGAGGATATCACCAAACACAACACAATATTATATGAATCAATTCTCATCAATCGATTCATTAGGGGATTAAAAGAGGAAATTAGAATGGAGGTGACAAGGTTCAATCCCTATACCATGATGCAAACCTATGGATTGGAAAAATTAGCTGAAGATAAAATTAATGCACAACAACGATTAGGGAAACCACTTATGGAAAAATTATTGACCACTTACATATCTCCAAAACCTATGCATAATGGAAGGTCACAAAGCACTTACACAACCCCCAAATATAAACAAACTTTACGAATTAAACATCTTAGCTTTGAGGAGATGAAGGAACAACGAGCAACAGGATTTTGTGATAATTGTGATGAACAATTTGGACCCCACCATAAATGTGTTACACTAACATTTTATTTATTGAAGGAAGTTGATCGTTGTCTCTCCATAGAGCAAGTAGATGAGGTAGTTGTATCCGAAGCAACCAGTGCACCTACTCACCGCAATGAAGACAATGAGGTCGATGTGCAAGAATTTATTGATGTACCAAGAAAGGATAAGGTAGACATACCCAAAGTGATCAATGCTGGCCAAACATGCACTCTACAAGACCTACACATACCTTCCTCACCAATAGTGAGTTATTGCCATATGACCAAACCTATTCGAAACCAACACAGAGTGACTACACACTCCTTCTCCGTTGGCTCTACCAAGGAACCAAAAAAGGATATGAAATCATTACCATCATTTATGATGCATCATTTTGAAGTATTTGAGGAACCCCAAGGGTTGCCCTCCCATCATCATCATGATTTTCCTAAAGAAGATTCTACTATTGTTCTTGGCAACCCCCCGCTAATGCTTCATCGTTCTCGATATCCCTGCCTACGAAAGGATGTCATTAAAAGAGTCCAAGAACTTACGCAAATCCTTCTTGGAAAACAAAGGACAAAGCTTCTCTCTTTGAGCTTTGAGGACAAAGCTCTTTTTAAGGAGGGTGGCATGTTAGGATCCTCAATCCTAACATTATTAGTTAGTATTAGTTAGTATTATTAATCATTTAATTATTATATTATTAACTTATAAAGTGAACCATCACAACCCTTCATAACATGAACCATCACGTCTCTTCATACGTGAACCATTATGTCTCTTCACCAACTTAGCTTTAGGGTAGATATATATATTAGGTTGGCCATCCATATCAAATCATCCAAGAAGAAGAATAAGAATATAGATTCTAAAGGAGGGATCCCCCTATAGTGGCAAAGCGATTACAAGGGAGCCCCCTTTGAGTGGCCTGCGATTACATTTACATTAATTTGTTAATAATTTTATAGTAAGACCTTGGGGTCTTACCATACACCTTGTTCAAAAAAATATTCATTCATAGCCAAGAATCATCACCATCTATGGTCTACCCCTTCGCTTTGCTCTGCACCTTATCTTTCTTAAGAGAAATCAACGTCCTCCTTATCATAAGTGCTTCCCCCATGTCAACAACAACTTCATCCTCATCCCACTCTTCCATATAAACCATATTGAGCTTTCCTTGTCATCCTTAGCCCCTTTCTTGGACATCACATTGGGGACACTCAAATGCTTTGTGCCCCTCCTCACCACATCCATAACAGGTATACGACCTCCTTGTATCATTCCCATTTCGTCCACCACAGTAACCTCTACCTCGTTGGTATCCTCTTCCTCTCTGATTCTGCCCATCTTCTTCTTGTTTAGTAGGTATTGAGGATTCTCCCTTGATAAAATTAGATCCACTTTGACCCCGACCTAAAGAGGGTGCTAATCCCTTCCTACCTCCTCTATTAACCCTTTTCAATTTATCCTCCGCCTTGAGGGCCATTTGATACACGTCCTATACTATAAGAGTGCGATGCATGCTCATCTCATAGTGGACAACAAAACTTAGGCCATTTACATACCTGGTAGCATTTTGGTCCTTTGTCTCATTGTGCTCCACTTGAATGGATAGCTTGTAGAATTCATTAGTATAGTCCTCAATGCTTTGATCCTTCTATCGAAGATTCTAAAATCTACGAAATAGGATTTGGGAGTAGTCTACGAGTATAATTTTTTCTTGTAACTTCTTCTTCATCCTTGTCCAAACCCTAATTTTTTCCTTTCCATTCCTCTATCGTGTAGTCTATAAATGATCCCACCAAATCAATGCATGTCCCTTCAACTTTGTGCATGTGAGCTTAACCTTCTTCTCCTCAACAAGGTTACTCCATTCAAAATATTTTTCTAGGCTATTGATCAAATCGATCAACTCCTCTGGTTTCAACCGACCAGCATACTCGGGAACCTTGATATTGATCCCATATCGATTCCCCTTAAGCCCCTCTAGAGCTTGTATCAGTCGATTTTCAAAATCGTACCCTTCTTCCTTTGGGCCCTCTGGTTCTACTTTATCATGGGCCTCAAATCTACATTCCTCAGGTACATTTTCATCATCAGATCCTTGCTCTGCATCCACCCTGGGGATGTCTCTCTCCCATGCGATTAATCACACCAGTCAGTCATGCTATTTCTACATGCAGATCCTCGATCTGCCTATTCATCTGGGTATAAGCACCCGCTGCACCTTTGGATTATCTTCTAGGTGGCATATTCCCTCCGCTAGCGAGATCACACCCGCTTTGATACCAAATGGTGTAAACTCAACTATAAGAGACCAACAAAATGGACTCCAATCACATAACACAGATGCAATATAATGGAAAAAACCTACAAATAGATATTCTTCTCATTCCTAAAATTCACACCCCTTCTCCAAAATAATACAATCCATCATATAGCAACCGAAAACCAAAGAAACCCTAAAAAACATTTTTTTCTAAAAACTACTAAAAATAGAAATAAGTCAGATTGTAACCAAATTCGGTGCACACATCCCTCTTACAATAATGAACCTTACTTTAAAATATCAAGTCTCAATTTAATGTATACCAAAAGATAATAAAATTCTAACATTAAAAAAACCCAAAAACCTAGGAACATAAATCAAAAGCTAATTTTGGGACACTAGATGGAGGATTTAGGTCCCAAAAGTATATTTTTTGGAGGTTTAGGCACATCAAAGATGATTTTGATGTAGAACACACATGCGGAACCACCTGTTAAATTTCAAGGCAAACGAGCATACAATTCACAAGTTATGGATCCAATAAGGTGCATCACTTTTCTATAATTCAAGTCTTTTGTACACATTGTACATACCTTGGGTCTTGATATTGTCTCTAGTTGTTACATTGTTCTTTTGTCATTAAGCTTCTTGAACGTGGATTGACTTATGTTAACCATCTTGAGTTCTATCAACTTTTGAAACATCCTTCAGAAGAGATGAGTTGTGGCACTTTGTGTCAAATTTAACTTCCCTAGAACTTACTTTTCCATAAAGATATTTTAAATTACTCCATACCTAAATAGGATTCATTTTCTCTTTTATGTGAAAAAGAACATTTGGTTCTACTAACATAAAAAATTATCCAAAAGCTTCATTCTTTCTCTTATTGATTTCATGATCACCAAGACCTTCTTGTAGTTCATTATTAAATATGAACCATAGAATTTGCTCCCGATTAATCCTTCCATTTGAACTAACCAAGTGTTATTATTTTTCTCATTGAGACAAGTAACATACCCAAAGAAATTTATTTTACGCAAAAATCCTAAATAGGTCTCTAATAGGTCCATAAATCAATGGCACCACTACATAAATCTAAAAAAATATGCAATCTAAAAATAGGGGATCTAAATACTTTTTCATGCAAAGTTTATGGTATCTAGAATATTTGGTTATATTAGCACTCAAATTTAAAAAATCAAATGCCAAACCTTAGAATTTTTTTTTTTGAATTAACAACTTCCGCTTGTAGCATTGGATTGGGTGATGCATTAGTGAATCATAGTCTACCACTTGACTTGATGCCTAAGACCCTTTATCGACAAATAAGGGCACTAACCAGTGTGCCATGCGTACATGTTGAAATCAAAGAAAAATGAAGATATATTTAATCTTATTGCATACTTTAAAAAGGGGAGAAAAAAGGACAGTATCAATGTTTGACCTTGAAACCCATCATCCATAAGCCAACCAACAAATCATTGTGCCGTAACTTCTATTGGGAAAAAGAGGAAATAGAGTTGCTCTTATTTGCATGTATGACATCATTAAACACTTACCCCTTAATAAAAATATTACTTGTAGGTTTTAAACCACCACACTTGGTGCTTCAAGAAAACATTCTAATTACTACACCATAAAGCATAAGCGATGAAGATAAGGAGCTCACCAATGCTTTTCTAGCAAGCATATTCAAACAAGAAGCTTGATGCTTAGAATTATGAGTCTTGCCAAGTAGAGGGGAGGTACAATTAATACACCACATAGACAAATGGAGAGTAGGAGTCAATATCCCTATGCTAGGTTGAGGAGAAGCATGTATGCCACCCCCAACATTGCTAATGGGTTATGCCCTAGGCACCAACTACTACAAAATAACAAGTCCTTCCTTGGATTTGAAAAGGATACATTGCTTGAGACATCCACTTGCTACACTGTCATGCTACTCTCTATCACGAAATAGAAGTAAGGTAGTAATGGTAGACAAAATGCAACAAAAAAAGAGAAAAAATATGCTTTGAACCTACGATATATGTGCAAATAAACAATGCCATAATTGGTGTGTTGTTATCTTTGGCAAGTCACTTTCTTAACAACATCAAACAAGCAACCTTATGGAGCATTATGAATGTGAAACACACTAGAATTGTAAGATTGGCATGTAATGTATTTTGGCACCAAAATTAAATTTAAATTAATTCTTCTTCTTGATTTTTCAATAATGAGTGTTTTTGAGAATCAAGTGATATATCCCTAGTATTTGCTTTTATACCACGTTAAAATTTTTAGTATTTTTTAGAAAAGTTCCAAAACATACATCTACCATGATCATGTCCAAAAATATGTAGAAGCAAATTAAATATAACATCAAAGAGATGAAAAGAAATATACAAAGAGAGAGAGAGATGACAAGATTAGAAGGTGGATACCTATGAGCACCCCCATAAATCACATTTTATTCACACTTATAATATAAATAGATCCTCTTTAAGGGGTATTTATAGTGATAAAAAATGTTTTTTATCTTGTGGTTAATTATATCCTCAATCAAGACATGATTATCTAATATGTTTTTCTACGTATTCATTAACATAATATAAGTTAACACATTTTAAATTATTTAAAAAATTATAAAACATAGATGCATATAATACTTGCCTCTTCACTTTGTGTTGATCTTTGTCTTGACTAGTGCATTTTATTATCATTGGGTAAAACAAGAATACAATAACATGCCTACACATATTGCAATTGGTACAATCTTGTTTTGCATGTTCAAGATGTTTCAATAAAATTTGAAATGCAAATTATTCCTTCCAAAACAAATATGCATTCAATGTGTGCAATATTAAGACAATTGTGTCATGTTCACTCCAATATAAATATAGTTTGGACACTAGAAGTATTTGATGTTTGACCATTTATGATGATTAAGTGGTCTCAAATTGGTCTATATACTTTATGCAAATAAGTGCAAGTTACATCTAGACATGTACTTCCACAACATTTTTTTCTTTTGGAGTTTGATTTTGACATGTCGATATTGAAATACTCTATGATGATATTGCATTGTTTAAATTTATAATAAATAGTGCATCCATCAAGATCATCAAGAGTATGTCTATTATTGCTACAAGTCTTTATATATTGAGATTTATGATCTATAATTATGAAATGGCCATTTGCATGGTCATATTACATTTGAAGATAGTACTTTACTTTTTCATGAATGTATCAATGGTATGTATAATGTAGTTTGCAATGCAGTTGTTAGCCTAGAATTTATTATCATGGAATTGATGGTGTATATATGTTTATTGTAAGCACATTATGTCAGAGATTTTAAAGTTATAGTAGTTTAAAATATTTTCTATCTATTAGTGGATGATACATGTGTTGATTAAGAGGAGTGAGATATATAAGTTTAATTTATTGAGATAAATATTGTTGTGTGGGTCCCTCACCACTTCTCTCCACAAACTTTGTATGTCATGTGTGATATTTTGCTTTACATTAGTTGTTGTCTTATTTGAGTGGGTTTAACAAGAATAGTGATTATGCACTAGTATATGAAGGCATAATCTATGTGGATTGAACCTAATATTTTCAAGTATGAAATCCTATGATCTATAAATGGTACATGCACATGTTAGCTAAATTAGAATTTTCTTATGCACTCTTGCATGAATTGTTTCTATATTTATTAAAATTGGTTTTGCCTCCTATAATATAAGTGAGTACTCCTAGAACATGTGTTGACTGAACAAAGAATCTAGTTTTCTAATGTAGTGGAACCCTATATTGGCATCATGAAACTTAACCCATATGGTATCAACCTTACTGGTTGTTCTATATGCCTTGAATATTACCTCTACACTATTTGTGCATGTCATAGATTCTTACATATATTTCAACAAATATGTTTATTTTCAAAACAAGTTGGGAAGCGAATGTTGCCCTCTTGTTATTGGAGATGAAGATAATTTAGGAATCCAAAGTTGTCATCGTGTCAAGGTAGATGGTGATGAGATTACTATTAATGATAGAGAATATTTTTTTGTGTCATGTCTTAATTTTATATAAAAGACACATAAACATATAAGTGATTAGTATCAATTACTTGCGATTATTATTAATATAAGCAAGGTTGTCATCTATTCATGAAATTATACATATTCTATTTAGTTTAGAGATGACGTTTTTTTACTGTACCAAATGTACAACACATTATATTAGTGTTATTTATCCAAAATATGTATGGAATAATCTCCTTGTTCATTATAGGTTCCACAAAAATTTAAAACTTGTGAATAGATTGAGTGAATGATGGGTTGGAAAAAAACTTGATATTTTTGCAAAATGGTGTTTCGAGCGCTTTTTCAATCGACTCGTCAAAATATGAGTGAACTTCCCCATACACAAAATTGGTAAAGTGGATGAGTTTACTCCCCCATAAATTATTGTGCCCATAAAACCATGGTCAGATGGGACATTATCGATATGATTAACGTGATTTGGATGAGTTGTACAAGTTGATGGACCATTGTGTTATTGTATGGTCCCATGTTGTGGTAAAGGATTTTGGGGAGGAGGGACTAAAGGGTTATCAATGATAATGGCCCCTCGATTGATCATATATTGTACTAATTTTTGGAAGTGTTGACAATCATTAAGATCATGATCCCTTTTGTGATGGAATACACAATAGTGATCTTCCCTATACCCTCTATATGGAGGTTTATGTGGATCATCTAGCCTTATTTCGGGTAAGGAGATGGCCTATGCCATGAGAATTTTTTGAAAAATAACTGACAAGGGCTTTGAGATAAGAGTGAAGTTACAAGGGGGACGAGGAGGAATGTGTATGGGGTGGGAAGTGGGTTGGTTGTGTAATTGAACTGAGGGTGGCATAGCTTGGTATGTTGATGATTGAGATTAATATGAAGGTTGTTGTAGCAGGTACTGAGGTTGATGAGGTTGGTATGTTGGTGGTTGAGGCTGATATGAAGACTATTGTGGATGTTTTCAAGGTTGATATGAAGGGGGGTATGAATGATATGGATGAGGTTGGAAATATGGGTAATATTTGTATAAGATGGTGGAAGGTGCTTAGGAGACTTAGGGTAGTTGGGAAGATTGGTTATAAGCATTGGTTGGGTTTGTGGGTGGTTGGTAGTTGGAGGGTTGATGATATGTAGAGGTGGTTGATATTGATTGGGTGGTGGTTGATATTGCATGGGAGTGGGTTGATGATTGGGAGGTTGAGGTTGTTGATATTGGGGAGGTGGTTATTGGTATTGGGGATCCACCTTATAATCGTGAGGGGGTTGGGTGGAGGTTGATGGTTGTTGGTAGTGATGGGGGGATTGATACATATTGGTATCATGTTGAGGCTAGTTTTGTGGTACGTGGTATTAATGGGGAGATGGTTGAATGTTTTGCGACTGTATCGACAACTACTGATATAAATTTTGAGGTGGGGGTGTGTTGATTGTCAATGAAGAAGAAGTCCATGACGGGTTATGGGTGAAATAAGAACTTTGTGAGGGTGGTGGTTGATGAGGAGTTGGTCCTTGAGGTGGTTGTTGAGGGATATGAGTGTTATATGAGGCATGGGGGTGTTGGTGGATATGATTGGTAGGCACTTGTTGCATAGAGGGGTAATCAAAATAATGGGTGAGTGGAGGTTGAGATTGAGGTGAATGAGAAGAAGAACAACAAGAAGGAACTTGCATTGTTTTTTTGTGTGTGTTTAATGTATCCTAAACCTAAGAAATATGAATGGGGTGGATGAAGTGGAATCTACAAGGGTGTGTTTATGCCTACTCCTCTTATGATAAATAGTACACAAACGACTAAAATAAGCTTCGTAAGATGGTGGTTGTAGTTTTGGGTATTCTAAAGGGGACCAAAAAGAACCTCTCGAGAGAGGTCACACTATCTAAGTCCTGCTACTGGCCTACCTAGGCTTTCACTTCACCCTTGATCAAGCTTGAATAAAAATTATAGCTACGCACTCACTAACTATTTAGCCCTATGAGCAAGGACATCTAACCTCAAAAACTACCCTGAGCTAGTCCCAAGGGTAGTCAAATTCCCAGTGATGAAGTCCAGGAAATTGTGTACTAACTATCGTGTCGAAGGGCTCGACCGATGGTTGGGGATGAAGTCCAACTCGCCAAGAGGTTTTTCTCGCAAAAAATACTTGAGGAATATGATTGTGCAATGTGTGTGCAAGGTTTATTTTTGTTATTTTATGTTTTTATGTTGTGCAAATGCAATGTGATATATGCAAATCCTAAATATGAAGAAAAATGTAAAATCTGATTATCCTAAATGTAATAAATACAATGATTGACCTTAAGGATGCCTTTTTTTTTGATAAAATATCTATGTATGATGCAAAATGACTACTTAGAATGCAGTTAAATGATGTATAACTAATTTCTGAAAAGAACTCAGAGTCATCTACACAATATAACTTGTGGATCTGAAAGTCGACACCCGGGGAAAAAGTTATGCTAAAACAAAGTTTTGATTTTGGTATTTCTTTTATTTTTTTTTTGTTTTTTATTTAATTTTTTAATTGTGTAAAAAATTAGATTTTTTATTTTTGGTCTTAATTTTTTTTAAATATAAAATGAAGTTGTTTTTTTCTTTTTGCGTAGGGCAACATGCCTACCCTAACCTTTTTTCTAAATTAAATTATTTAATTATTTGTTTATTTTTCTAAGAGTAAGGGTAACGAGGGAGGGGTTGCGCACGCGGCCCACAAGGAGTGCGAGGAAGAAGGGGAGGGGCCCCGCAGGGGGTGTGGTGTGTTGGATCATGTAGTGATCTAGGGGGGTGTGATTGCAGGTGGTATGGCATAGGGCCTTCAAGGGGATGTGGGGTGTCGGATCATGTAGTGGTCCATGGGGGTACAGTTGCAGGTGGTGTGGCATAAGGGCGTGGTTGTGGAGGCTATGCTAGGGGTGGTGGAGGCATGGTTGCAGGGGTCATACTAGGGTTATGCATAAGGGGTCAAACCCAAAATGTTCTGGTTAAAAATGATGAATCCATTTCGAAACCCTGACAAATCTTGGCCAACTTCACATAGGAGGACATGGAGAATTACCTTATTTTTTCAAAAAAAATTATAAAGCATTGATGAATTTGAAATTTTTGGCTGGATCGGGTGGAAAATGAGATCTAGCCATGGGTTGATACAAAAAATGGTTCAACCTCGAACTAGGTGTAGAAAATGGTCCAGTATTGGACCGGGCAGAGAACATGGTATTAGTTGTGGAGCCTGATTCTCTCTCTAATTTGGAGGTATTGTTTTCAGCTACACTTGGATCCACTCCATGAAAGAGGGGTGTAGGGGGGCATCGCCCCCCTACTACGTCATTAAGGGTCTAGGGGGGCAGCGCCCCCAAAGCCAAAAATAGATGTATTTTTTCCTTTGTAAAATAGGGTCTGATAGTCCATTCAAATGCAAAATAGGGTTCAAATATTGATTTGGTGCAGAACAAGGTCCGGTAGTTCGTTAGAAAGCAAAACATGATTCAAAAATTGACCTAGTGTAGAATAGGATCCAAAAATTGACTTAGTGTAGAAAAGGGTTCAAAATTTGGCCTAGTGCAGAATAGGGTCTGAATATCAGCTTGGTGCAAAATAGGGTTCGGATATCGGTCTAGTGCATAGCAGGTTCGGTTTGGAGCAAACCAGGGTCTGATCTAGTGCAAAATAGGGTCCAAAAATCGTCTTGGTGTAGAATAAGGTCCAAAAATAGGCCTGGTGTAGAACAAGGTTCGAAAATAGGCCTTGTGTACAACAGGGTCTAGTCTTGTGCATAACAGGTTTTGGTCTAGTGCAGAACAAGGTTTGGTTTGGTTATGAGTAGATTTTTATTCCAAATCAACTAGTTTCTACACACAACTAAAGTTCGGTGGAATTCTCGATTTTATAATAGTTTGAATTTTTTAAATGAAAAAGTATCACTAGTGTGTTAATTATATATAGTGGTATACATAATTTAGAAATTTTAAAATTTTATAGCAAAAAGGGTCCTCTATTTAGGCAAAGATTGTTGTAAATGTTTTTTAAAAATTTGTAATTGCTATTATCAACGCACGGTGAACCGACACCTAAATTATTTTTGTCCTAAAAAATTTGGGTGAAAGGGCCGACATCCAAGGTCCACCAAATTCACCAATTTTCATTTTCAAAAATTCAAATATTCACCCAATTTGTGAATATGTGTCGTTGTGCATAACCCTAGGCCGCACTGGGAGGTGGCATGACATAGGGGTCATAGGGGTGGTGTGGTTGTGGGGGCCACATTGGATGATGGCGTGTCATAGGGGCCATAGAGGGGAGACAATGGGGGATGTAGTTGTAGAGGCCACACTAGGAGGTGGTTATGCGCTTATGCACGATCGGGGGAGGAGGGGTCGAGGGCTAGGGTTTTAGGAAGGGGTAGGGGAGAGGGGGTTGAAGGGTATAGGGTTTCGGGGAGGGGGAGGCCCATGCAAGAGTGCATGGCTAGGGAGGGGGAGATGAGGGGGGTGGGGGCGTGCATGAAAATATCGCGAGGGGCCAAGGAAGAGGGGCGTTGTGAGGAAGGACCACATGGGGCCAGGAAAGCGGGATTGCGAGGTGGAGGGTGGGGGTAGAGGGGAGCATAGGGGACAAGGTTTTTTTTTTTAATAATAACAATGAAGTAATAAAAACTAATATATATATATATATATATATATATATATATATATATATATATATATATATATATATGTATATATATTTTTTTCAAAAATAAAAATTAAAAGTTAAGAAAAAATAATTTAATTTTATTTTTTTAAATAAAAATTAAAATCTAAGTGAACATACTGAAAAAGAGCATTTTTTTTGTTTAAATAAAAAATAACTTATGAAATAAGAAAAGTTCTTTTTTTAAATAATAATTTTTTAAATGCATTATTATTATTATTTAAATGTTTTAGGTTTTGATTTTTATTTATTTATTAAGGTTTTAATTTTTTTGGGTAGGGAGAGGCTTCGCACATGGTGCCCAATGTGAGGGGAGTTGTGCAAGGGAGGTTGTGCATAGGGAGCACAATGTGACGAGCGGGAAGGGGGTGTGGGGGTGGGCAGAGGGAGGCTATGCACCGAGCGTAACATGGGGAGGGGGTTGGGGGTGTTGCAGGGTGTTGCGTAATGTAGCGAGGGGCGGGGATTGCACATGGGACAATGAGAGAAGAGGGGGGCATAGGGTTCAAAGTGCCCCTATTTTTTTAATAAATTTCTTTTTAAAAAAAAAATAATGATGCAAAAAAACTATGAAAAAGAATATTTTTTTATCAAAAAAATAATAACAATGAAAAAACTAAGAAAAATGATAATAATTATTGGAAAAAGTGTGCAATAATAAAAATAAAATTTAAAAAACACATTAAGAGCACATTAAAGCACATACTCACAAATGTATATATAAGTCCTACGTAATTTGGGAAGCACTTCAATAGTATTTTTTTTTATGTTCAATGGAGGAAAAGGATGGTTTATATATAAGATTTATGGAGGGAATGTGTGAGGGTGGTGACTTGGCCAATTAATTAGTGGAGAGGACCAATTAAGATAGGTGTAACTTGGAGTTTTTCATTTGCATTGGTATTATCACAAAAAATGCATCTACAAAAGAAGTTGTATTTGAATTAGAGTTATCACAAAATGTACACACTTTGGAATCATCAATAGATGTGCATGCATTGGAATTATTGCTAAGATATGCACGCATTGTAATTATCCAAGGAGAGGTGAAAGTGGAGGTATGATTGGGATATGTGGCAAGTGAAGTGGATATGGGATGAGAGTGAAGGAAATATTCACCTATCTAAATAATGTATAATTAGGATGGAAGAGGATGAATTGGAACTAAAGTGGACTGGAGTGATGTGCACATGAAAGGGGAATTTTCTCATGATGTTTATGGGCTAGACATATGAAGGTGAGCGGATAGGGGTGAAAATGGTTAGGATAGCCTAGGTGGGCTAATGTATACTAATTAATTTTTAATTAATTAATTAGTATTGGATAAATATGCTTATTTTAGGTGTCTACATGCTTGAGCCCTAACACTACCTTTTTTTTATTTTTGTGGAAAACATCCCAAAAGGGATGCCACTTTCGGGTAAGACCCAAGGAGGCAAGGGTATCAATTCCACCAAAAACGTCCAGGACTCGGACTGGCCTACCACATTTGACATACTCAAGGAGAAAACAAACACACAAAACCAAATTAAAAATAAGTATATAATAAAATAAAATAAAAAACATGCTCCTTAAGTGTGTCAAAAATAAAAGCACAACCAAACACGCACAATAATATAAAAGAAACCACAACACAAACCACATATAAAAACACAAGAACCACATAACAAAACACAAACAAGAAAAAAACAACAGAACACTACAAAGACATAACCCAAAAAAAACATGAAAAATAAACACAACCAAACCCTAAAAAATTTAAAAAAATAAAATAAAAATAAAAATAAAAATAAAAAACAACCAGCAACAGACAATAAACAAAAATAAAAAACATAGAAAACACTCACACATAAAAACATGAAATAACACAAACAAAGAGAAACCCAAGAACAAGAACGAAAAAAACACAAGAACAATAACAAAAAACATAAAAAAACAAAACAAAACAAAACAACAAAAACACAAGAAAAACAAAAAACAACATAAAGAACACAAAAACAAAACAAAAAAAAAGAACCCACCCACCTTAAAAAACAAAAAAAAAAACAAAAAAGAAAAAAAAAAAATGAACAAAACAATGACCTATCTAGACCAGAAGACTATTAAGACAAGAATCAACAGAGGAAAGAAAATAAATAATAGAATGAGCTAGGGAACTAAAAAAAAGTGAATGAACCAAAGAGAAGCAAAAAAAAAAACAAGAAACTAGGTACCTTCAGAACTGGAGCCATCCAAAGAAATGATAGAAATAAGAGCTTCCCTAATTTGAGAAGCCCACCATATAGGAGGGTGGCAATAACAAGTAAGATCACCTTTTTCTAGAGCCCAATTAGCTAAAGCATCAGCACTCTTGTTTTAATCTCTGACCACATGATTGTAATCAACTTTCAAAAATCCCATCTGGATTAACTTAATCTTCTCAATAATTCTTTTTGTTCTCCAATCCACCTTATGATTCTTAGAAGGAGTCTTCAAGATATTAATCATAAGTTGAGAGTCAGAATCAACTAACACCTTTTCCCAACAAACCTTAGTAGCCTCCTGAAGGCCTCTAAGGATACCATACCCCTCAGCAAGGTTATTGGAAAGAATACCCAAATTCTCAGCAAAAGTTAAAACCAGGGAGTCATCTAAAAGTCTACCAATTCCTCCCACACTGGCTTTTCCAGGGTTCCCTCTAGAGGCTCCATTAGTATTGACTTTTCCAAAATACTTAGGAGGAGGTTGCCAATTTCTAGTCCTATCCATCTTACTAATACTCACATTCCCTTTAAGTTGGTTTCCCTTAGAATATTTAATCTTCAATATTTGCATCACTTGATCCCATCTTTGGTGGGAGTTATGGGGGTGATTAAGGAGTTGATGGACTGATTCAACTAAGTTGGCTATGGTCTTTTGCCAAATATAGTGAATATCCTTCCTATCTTGATTAAAAATTTGGTTGTTCCTTTCATTCCAAATATTCCAAAGAAGAATGGTAGAACCCATCCAAAGTAACTGCCTAATAAAATGATCAACACCCTCTTGATTAGGCCAATCCCTCCAAAGCTATTCAAAAGTAAAAAAATTGGACCACTGTAAGCCAAGTAAAGTGGCCATTCTCCTCCAAAGCTCAGAGGCTAAAGTACACTCAATAAAAATATGGCTGATATTTTCTACATTCTCTTCACACATTTCACATCTAAAAGTGCCATGAAAACCATGCTTCATAAGTTGCTCACCAGTAAGCACCCTACGATGCAATAAAAGCCAATTAAAGAACCTCACCTTAGGCCAACGCTTTTGAGCCCACAATCGAGAAAATATGTCAAAAGAATGGTTGGGATTATTTTGGAATAAGGTCAAATAACCTTGAGCAACTGAATACTCACCCTTAGTAGTGTTGTTATGTAGACACCAAAACAGCACCCATCCGATTAAGTGACTACAAACACCGATCGCATTGACACACAGCTTTCAGGGCAGCCCTCAGAGGTCAAACAGTGGTCCTAACCACTCACACAGCAGTTTAGAAGGTCAAAAAATGAGCAGAGCAAAGATGGTCGTCTTAGACAAGCCTTATCAAAGCAAGACAAAGTCTTCAAAGCAAAGCCCTCGTCAAAAGCCGGGCCGAAGTGTCGCGATATCGCGACACTTCGGGCCCTTTGCCAAAGCCGGGCCGAAGTGTCGCGATATCGCGACACTTCGGGCCCTTCAAAGCCGGGCCGAAGTGTCGCGATATCGCGACACTTCGGGCCCTATAGACAAAGTCGGGCCGAAGTGTCGCGATATCGCGACACTTCGGGCCCTTTGTCCAAGCCGGGCCGAAGTGTCACGATATCGCGACACTTCGGGCCCTATAGCCAAGCCGGGCTGAAGTGTCGCGATATCGCGACACTTCGGGCCCTTTGCCCAAGCCGGGCCGAAGTGTCGCGATATCGCGACACTTCGGGCCCTATGCCAAAGCCGGGCCGAAGTGTCGCGATATCACTTCGGGCCCTTAGCCAAGCCGGGCCGAAGTGTCACGATATCGTGACACTTCGGGCCCTATAGCCAGCCGGGCCGAAGTGTCGCGATATCGCGACACTTCGGGCCCTTTGCCCAAGCCGGGCCGAAGTGTCGCGATATCGCGACACTTCGGGCCCTATAGCCCAAGCCGGGTCGAAGTGTCGCGATATCGCGACACTTCGGGCCCTTGCCCAAGTCGGGCCGAAGTGTCGCGATATCGCGACACTTCGGGCCCTATGCCCAAGCCGGGCCGAAGTGTCGCGATATCGCGACACTTCGGGCCCTATAGCCCAAGCCGGGCCGAAGTGTCACGATATCGCGACACTTCGGGCCCTATAGCCCAAGCCGGGCCGAAGTGTCGCGATATCGCGACACTTCGGGCCCTATAGCCAAAGCCCGGCCGAAGTGTCGCGATATCGCGACACTTCGGTCCCCAAGCCAAGACCCGGCCGAAGTGTCGCGATATCGCGACACTTCGACATCAAAGGCAGAAGCAGTCAAAGTCAACATTCAAAGGCAGACATTCGACCATTCAAGAGGCGCCATTAAAACATCCAAGGCATGGCCGCCACGTGGCACCCCTGCGTGCCCATTTTTTTAAAGAGACCACGTGGGTCTGTAAAAACGGTGGACTTCACCAACTGCAGTAATGAGACGAGCAGTCTCAACAACAAATCCAGTCCGAGGCCATGCCTCATAACTACTGATGTCAGTGCGAGCCATGTCTCATAAATCATCTGACAAGGGTCAAATCTCAGCGACGGACTTAGGGTTTGACATTAATGCTTCAGAGGCGAAATCCTCTATAAAAACTAGCTCAATGCAATGTAAAAAAAGGACCCGAACGAAGCATTTTAAAAATACAACGAAGTGTTGTTGAACTCGATACCCGACTGCATCAGTTTGGATTTCTCCTTCTTCACATCCAGAATCTCTTGCAAAGAGAGGTTGGTGGGTGGTTTTCCAGAAGGTGAATCTGAACTTTCAGACCCGACCTTGGATCACAAGAATCCAATAATTTGTCGACACTCCATAGTCTTAGATTTCGAGCCCATTCCCAGTGGATTGGCGTCGAAACTAAACTTTAACGGGGCGGCCCGCTTGGGCACCCCATGCACATTCTTAGTCGATTTAATATATGCTATCTTTTTCAATATATTCTACATAATTAACAGTATTTAAACGGCTTATGTTTCATGTTGTTTAAATAAACTTTATGTAGAATATGTCATGCAATACGTTATACGTTCGAATGTCTCTTGTAATACATCTCATTGAATATCATCATGCAACATAATGAAATATTAACTTACAGGCAACAACGTTTAGAATCGGCCGACTGTTTTAATGACAGTTTACGTTTTATAATATATGATGTTTTCGAATATGTTAAAATAATAGTTTACGTTTTATGTTGTTTCGAATGCATGTTATTTTTTGTTCTCTGTAAAAGTTACATGTTTACGTAGAGTTATTTCATTCATGCATATAAACAATCCTTCACATGCATTTTTCATTAATTTTTAAAGACAAATGTTCTGTCTTCTTGTCGCAGGTGCTATTAAACAGTTTATTGTTTCTGTAAACGTAGGATAAGCAGCAGTAAGCAAGGGCTCATTAACATCAGCGACGACAATACTTTGGCCCGCCCATTTTGCATGTGGGCATGCGGAAGGAAGAAGACTGTATATTTGTAACAGAGATTCATTTGACGTCATGGCCCCTAAAAAGGAGGAGATATATTTGTAACCGAGGATAAGAAGTTTGAATAAAGAAGGTTGTGCTTTCATACATCTTTCTGTTATTTCCAATTTATTTCTTTTCTCTGTTTTGTGCATAGTGTTTCGTTCATTTCGAAATCTCATGCTTTCAGTGGCGATCACGGTGGGACCGTTCCCAGATTTTTAAATCATAGAAACTAATCAGATTTGTTGTGCTTTGTGCTTAACAGGTACCTTTTTTAAGCTGAAGGTCAGAAACAACAAATCCTAGCAGAGAAGAGGTAACGGTTCTAACTGTCTATTTCATTTTCTGCTGTAATATTGCTATAATATTTTTTTTTTTTACTTTTATTTTTTTTATTAAAGAAAGGTAGAGAAATTTTCCGTAAATTTTTCTTGCTTTAAAAAAAAAAAAAAATTAAAATTTTTACTTGCTGTTTTCCGGTTTGTAGTGTTTGTATGGCATAGGGAAAGTTTCTTTTTGCTGCTCGTTTCTTTTATTAATAAAATGAACTCCACACACTTCACGTGGTAAATTTGAACCAAGGAGCTGGTCGTAAAACCCCAGCCCTTGAGCAAGACCAACGGTGGGTTCATCACCACCTTGGCTTAGCTTTGCATCCATTTCCCCGATTGTCACTGTTGTTAGACGTAAATCCTGACGAAAGCTGACCGAGTGTTGCTGGGGTGATTCCCATGCACGCGAGGATAAGTCTTCTATGGTAGGTGTCATTAACAGGACAATCCCCCTTCCGTACCGCCTATGTTCCACGTACCATCTGCTCTCACGTACCTATAGTTTCCCTCTCGTAAGGGCGGGTATATAGAGAGGTTGGTATATCGGTCCGGCAATGGTATATTGAAGGGGCGACCATTTATGGGAGTCATATGAGCCAACATTATGCATTTAAACGTTCTTCCAAAATTTGCAAAAACATAACAAAACATCAAAATGCACTAAACCAGTTTAGGACACACTATCAAATCCTTAAAAGAGATAATCACGATTTTGTGTATGAGTGTGTTCATTTCTGCTTAGTGTAGACCAAAAGACAAATCACCATAAACGAGATAAAATCTGCTTAGATAGTAGAGAAGCACCACAATGGTGTACACCCGTAGCCAAGCCCAATCAAGGGCGGATGCTGTGGAAGGTGCACAAAGAGAGGGCGCTAGTCGCCTTCGTTTTAGCCCTGAGGACTTGGCCATACCGCCTTGGCGGTCTAGCCTACAAGAGAGTCCATATCAGACCCCATCAAAAAGAAATTATTGGGAGCCTCCTCATTGGGGTATGCCCATCCAACACAGCCCCTTTCGGGAAGACGCTTTACATGTAGATCTCAATGTAGGTAGACAACCGCCTCTTGAGGCTAGATTTGAATGGCCACAGCGTGATGAAGCGCTAGAGAGGCATACTGTCCATTTGGAGAGACAACGTGGATATGGCGTCTCTTCTTTACCTCCCATCAGAACAGAAAGACAACATCCAGAGCGCAAGGCTCTTTACACAGGGCAAGCTAACTCCGCCCGCCCCTTTCACACCCATGAAAGGGAGTACGAGGAAGATCATCGCATTCCTCGGGAACAACATACAGCGCGGGAACCTTGTGTTTCTGCACCTGCCAGATATCATGATCACACATCAAGGCTAGAGCCTCAAGCAAATGTCGCCTACCCCGACAAAGGGAAGCAACCCATTGAAATTTTAGACCATCAAGATCGAGGCAAACACATAGGCAAAACATTCAAGCCTCTTCAACAAAAGAGGGCAGACCCAGTTGACCCGGCAATCGCCAGACATGCCGCTCGCCAAGCTCGAATCACGCAGCTTGAGCAGGGTCATCAGGAGTTAGAGTACTTATACCGCTTGAATAAAGAGCGCATGCAGCGCGAAGCGGATGAGTTGCGCTATAAGCTACCTGAGAGGGTGCCAACCCCTCGCACCCACAGAGAAGAACAATATGAGAGGCACAACCCTTTGGTGCAGGACAGGTCTCCACGACCTCGTCAAGCTTTGCCTCCGAGACCTTATAGACCCGAGAGGGAGGCCACTCCCCGAAACAATGATGGGTACCCTCAACGGGGACTCAATCAAGGTCATAGGTCTCGCCCAGAGACTCCTCAAGAAGTTTATGAGGAGTACGAACCAGAAATAGAATGGGCCAAAACGCCCCATCAAGGCGGGAGGGCTGCCAATCGGCCACCCCCCCATAGGCCTCCAGTCTCCCATGACTCACAACGGGAGCAAACAAAAGAGGAAGAAATAAAATCTTCCGATGCATACAAAGCGCTATTAGAGCGTTTGGAGTCTATGGAGACAAAAGCTTCGGGCATCAAAAGCCCACATTACATCAACTCCGTAGTCACCCAGTGCATCCCTCAGTGCCTACACCTCTTTACCCCGAACACTTCAAGTTGCCTCAATTGGCAGCTTTTAAAGGTGAAGAGGACGCACAAGAACATGTCACAAGGTTCCTAAGTCAATGCTTCGGCATCCAAGATAATGATGCATTGTTGCTTCGAACTTTCATAACCACATTCGCAGGCCCTGCCTCGGATTGGTTCACACAATTACCCAAACACAACATAAACAATCTCGATCAATTAGTAGATGCGTTTCTTGAACGCTTTGCTTTCAACACAAAGAAGAAGGCATCACTGAGTGATCTGGCCAGCCTCAGGCAATATGAGGAAGAAACAATGACAGCATACGGGAATCGATGGAGGGCTTTGCTTTCTAGGCTACCCTACCGTCCCCCTATGTCTGATCTTACACAGATGTTCGCAAGGAGTTGCTTAAAATCAATCTCTGGTCTATTGTTGCTGCAGCAATACGACAGCTTAGAAGAAGCTTTGGCGCAAGCCAGAGTTATAGAAGAGATTAAGATAGGCGAAGGCGCAATCGCCAAGCCTAAAAAGAAAGAGTGGAATAAAACCACTAAGACTGGGAATACGCAATCACAACCCGCTGCGGTTAACCAAGTTGCGATAAATGTTCCCAAGCCTGTGCAAGAAATGCAGCCCCAAAAGGCTAATTACCAGGCAGTGCCTCCTAGTTATGAAAAAGACAATAAGAAACAGGAGCAGAATCAGTAGCGTCGCCCTAGGCGACAATTCACCCCTTACACGGAGTCCAGGGACTCCCTATTTGACCGCTTGTCAGCGGCAAATTTAGTCACCTTGCCAGAAATCCAAACTATAGACCCTAACGCCCCCAAGCCTAAGGGATACAGAGAGGAATTGTATTGTAGATTCCATAGGCGCAGGGGACATGATTTAAATGGATGCTGGAAATTCAAAGGATTAATCCAAGATTTAATCGACAATAAAACATTGGCCGTGGACAACCCCATAGCGCCAAATAACCAACAAATGGGGGTATTCAAGGACCCTTTGCCTGCCCACGAGGCACAGGCAAAACCTCTCCAGATTAACGAGGTGCGAGAGAATCTTCCCATGCAAGGATTTGTGGGAATGATCAGCATAGTGACAAGGAACAAAAAGTACCTAGCAGTCACCCCCGAGGTAGCTACGAGGGAAGTTTCGACAACATCGCAGCCTCAGCAACGCCCCGTGCGAGTTACCTCCGCCTAGACCCGAGGTCACGATACGGACCAAACTCACGCAGAGTTTGCGGACCACATCGGCTAGGCTGTCCATTTACGAGCTTATTCAACAGTCAACACCTCATAGGGAAGCTCTTATGGACATTTTAAAAACCATCGACTTACAACCTCACGAAGCAAATTCTTTCAACAACTTCGTAGGACATGTGAAACGATGTACGGAGCCGGTCATCACCTTCAGAGAGGATGAAGTCAAAGCAATATCGAATGACACGGCAGATCCACCCCTGCACGTCATCGCGCGGGTCAACGGGATCCCATACAAGAGAGTGCTGGTAGATACTGGCTCGTCCAGTAACATCATCACCACTGCAGCGCTAAAACATTTAAAGCTGCCAGCCTCTCATATCACAGCCTCCACGTACACACCGCGAGCTTTCAATGATGCAATATGCTCGACAGTCGGCACGGTTGTTCTACCTATCCGGGTAGGACAAAAGACAATACCAACATTGTGCCATGTGTTGGAAGGCGAGATGGCTTACAATATACTGCTAGGGCGGCCTTGGATCAGGGACATGAAGTGTGTCCCTTCCATCGCTCACCAGTGCTTAAAGTATGCTTTTGAAGGAGAAATACATGTAGTCCCGATGGACTTGGAACCCTTCAAGTATTGCAACGCGGTACAACTAATGCCTCAATCGACCCTCCCTTCAACGCATTTGGATTTCCAGTTAAATCCATCTAAACAGGGTCCAATACCGTAGGCACCACTGGTGACCAAATCACCAAAATCCCAGCCAGGTGAATCCTCATCATCTCGCTCCTTCATTACCAATGCCACCTGTCATGGCTAAACAGAAGGACAAGGGAAAACAGATCATGGAAGAGGCTCAGCCCCTAGAAGAGGGTTTGCCCACAATATCAACGGTATCAACAGAGGAAACACCTAGCACTACGGAAGTTGAGATTCCTAAACCACCAAACATGGAATGGACTCAGGAAGGACTCCCGTTCCCTCCCTCCCAAGCATCAACAATCACTGTTGAAATGGCCAGTACAGGCCTGGGGGAGTACTTAGTGCAGAATGTTGTGGCAACGCCTACAGTAGAATCAGTACAGGATATGGGGAGACCTCGCCTTCCCATAGGAACAGTTGTTCCTCTAGGTCACCCACCCAACCAGACAAATTTTGTGTATGGGGGCCTTGATCATGGTCTTGAACCATGCAAGCAAAAGGAAGCAGACGAAGAACCTTTTGTTGAAAACATCAACTATCTGTCAAACCCAAACTTCGCCCTAAAATATCTCGGCCAATGCAATTGGCATGGATACGGGCTAGGCAGATATGAACAAGGGATGCGGGTCCTTTGCCAACCAAGATATCAGATGCCATATGATAAGTCAGGAGTAGGGTTCCACCACCCCCCGCCCTTAGACATCTTGGTAGAAAATATGCAAGGCCTAGAAATAGGCAACAAGGGGGGATTGGCACCCGATCTCTATGCCAACCCAAATACAGACTTTACATTGGGAGATTACCTCCCATGGTCAACAAACACCCTTGGCAACAGCAGTAATCCCTCTCCTTTGCTAGAGAGAGGTGAAAGTTCGGACATTAATCCTCAAAGAGAACATCAACGATGTCCGGACATCTTTTTGAAGCTATTCCCCTTAGAGGTTCCAGTTGAATCAATACAGTGTCAAGGGAATCCGGTCCCTCCACCACAAGTGGAACAACCGCCATGGGACCAGATTAACTTACTGGAACAAGGAGAACCCTCAATGTCGCAAGTAACAGTTGCTGAAGAGAATGAACATTTTTGGATCTCCGAAAGTGATTCAGAAGATGAGACTGAGATGATCTATCTCAGACATGCACGACGGAATTATCGCCCTTTAACTCATGAAGATCTAATGGGACAGATGGGCATAAGGTTAGGGCATGAATGGTGGGTAGACCCAGCGGGGTGGGCCCTAGTGTTAGATCCATGGCTCCAAATTCACGATGAGCACCGTCCACCCCGAGACCCTATCATGACAACAGTGCCGAGGGAAGACCCTGTCCTCCTATCAGCACATAGGGCCGATCCATTCGTGCCCGTTCCCCTAGAACCAGATCCAGAGTATAGGGAGCATCCAGAAGATTCAAGTTATCATACCCACGGTAATGGAGACCCAATTCATTCCATCTACATGATCTCCATTGATTTGACCGCACCCATCCGCAATCCGGCCGATCCAGCACGGTCATTGCATCTAGACATAGATGCCATCGACTAGGATCGCGTCAATTCACCTTTGTCACCATCAGAGTATCGGCCTTTCGGTGAAATGCATCATTTTACCCCAGGGACAACTCAAGATATTTTTCAGGCTGAAGAGGAACCCGAGGTTCCCAACGCAGATCTAAATTCAGCTAATGATATCCATTTGATCCCGACTCCACATCAGTTGGAGGACGGATCCCACATGTCAGTCGAGGAAACGACTGATGTAGATATCGGCACAGATCCAATGAATCCATAGATTCTCAAGTTGGGGGTAAGTCTTTCCCCCGAAGAGCAAGCCGACTACATTGCCCTTCTCAAAGAGAAGAAGGAGGTTTTTGCATGGTCATACAAGGATATGCCAGGACTAGACCCGCAACTAGTCACGCATAATTTAACGCTTGATCCGACAATCAAGCCTGTAAAGCAAAAACTACGTAAGATGCACCCAACAGTGGCCTTGATGGTCAAAGATGAATTGCAAAAGCTGTTGGATGCACGGTTTGTCATCTGCGTGGATTATCCGCCATGGTTGTCCAACATGGTTCCCGTCAAGAAGCCCGACGGGAGGATTCGCATATGCACCGATTTTTGAGATCTAAACAAAGCGAGTCCTAAGGATGATTTCCCCTTACCGAGCATCGACGCATTGGTAGACGCTACAGTAGGTCACGAAATGCTCTCCCTCATGGATGGTTTCTCAGGATACAATCAGATTCGTATCAATCCTGAAGACCAACTAAAAACGGCGTTCACAACGCCTTGGGGGACATTTTGTTATAAGGTCATGCCTTTTGGCCTTAAAAATGCTGGTGCCACCTACCAACGTGCCATGACATATATCTTCCACGATTACATGCACAAAACTTTGGAAGATTACATGGATGATTTGTTAGCCAAGTCTCTTTTGCGCTCAAATCATATCGATGACTTAAGCAAGATCCTCGATCGCCTCATGGAGCATAAAGTTAGACTAAACCCCAAGAAGTGCGTCTTTGGCGTCACATCTGGAAAACTCTTGGGTTTCATAGTCTCAAAATGAGGAATCGAGGTGGACCCAAAGAAAGTCAAGGCAATCCTTGAAATGGTTCCCCCAACTACAATCAAGCAGCTCAGAAGTCTGCAGGGAAAGGTCGCATCGATTAAATGCTTCATAGCGCAATTATCTGACAAGTGCCGACCCATGAACAAATTATTGCACAAGGGAGTTACATTTCATTGGGATGACGAGTGCCAGTCAGCCTTTGACGAGATCAAACAATACCTGGTTTCGCCGCCAGTATTGGCACCACCTAGACCAGGAGTGTCGTTCTACTTATACATCTCAGCTACTGAGGTGGCACTGGGTGCCATGCTAGCCCAGAAGAATGAACTTCACAAAGAACAGGCTACATACTATCTTAGCCGCACCCTGGTCAGTTATGAACTTAACTATGCATACGTTGAGAAACTCTGCTTGGCAGTGGTGTTTGCTACCAAAAAGCTACGCCACTACATGCTGAGCAACACTACGTATGTTGTGTCTAAGGAGAATCCATTGCGATACATGATGAGTCGTACTTATCATAGTAGTCGCACGGCGAAATGGATCATGTTGTTGACGGAATTTGACATAGAGTTTATTGGACAAAAATCTATCAAAGGACAAGTCATAGCCGATCAACTAGCAGAGGCTCCTCTTGAAGACGATCAGCCTCTGGTCATAGAACTACCCGATGATGGGGTCTTCCATGTCTCGGGAATCGCCGGATTCAGATGAGCCTGAGTCACAAGCCGACATAACCCTATTCTTCGATGGTTCTAAATGTGAGCAAGGTGGTGGCACGGGAATTGTATTCTTCACACCGCAGGGTGCCCCAATGCCCCTGTCATTTAAATTAAACTTCCCATGCACCAACAATAACGCAGAGTATGAAGCCTTGCTCCTAGGTCTTCAGACAACAATCACCATGAACATCAAACGACTGAATATCTTTGGTGATTCGCTGTTAATAGTCAATCAAGTCAAAGGGGTATATCAATGCAAATGCCCAGTCTCTGAAGGCTTATAAAGCCCTCGTGGACAAATTCTTGGCAAAACTTGAGTGGTATGACATCGAGGCCCTCCCTCGATCATCGAATCATTTTGCGGACACAATGGCCTCCTTGGGGTCACTAATTCCGCAGGACCTTTCCGGTGATATGACAACCATTCAAGTCAAAACCTTATCGCAATCCGCGATGGAGCGTGCAAGCTCAGACTTGACGCCGAGGAATCCACATGATCCAGATTGAACCATCCTCGGATAAGTTCTCTCGAATCCAAGATCGTCTAAAATGTGCCAATTGGGGGTCCTTGTTCTCCCCTACTCCCATTAATAGCAACACAACGCTATTCTTACAGGTTCTATCCCATTCAGCGTTTGCTAGGGAGGAACTTCAAGAGGGATTGGCTGTTCATACTGTCGAGGTTTCTGATCAACAGGACTGGTATTTACCCATCAGAGACTACCTCAAGCTAGGTAATCTCCCACTTGGATTGACTCATGCCGCAAAACGAGCACTCAAGCAAAAAGCGGCTAAGTATGTCTTGATAGGAGACATTTTGTATCGTCGCAGCTATGAAGGAATCCTCCTTCGTTGCTTGGACCAACAAGAGTCCACTTGGGCAGTTGCCCAAGCGCACGATGGTACATGTGGTGGCCACTTCAGTGGTATGGCTATCGCAAAGCGCATTCTTCGCATGGGCTATTATTGGCCATCTTTAGAGCGAGATTGTTGCACCTATGTCAAGAAGTGCGTGAAGTGTCAACATCATGCCAATTTGATGCACGTACCTTCTCAGGCCTTGCAGACAGTCCAGTCTGATTGGCCGTTCTCGCAGTGGGGCTTCGATCTAATTGGAAAGATCTCCCCTGCATCGTCAGGCCGTCACACGTTTATCATAACGGCCACAGAGTATTTTACCAAGTGGGTGGAAGCAATTCCGCTTACCTCTACGACAGGACCCCGCATTGTGGAGTTCATTTTGCATAACATCATATGTCATTTTGGTATTCCATCCAAAATAGTCTCGGATAATGGGACGCCTTTCAAGAACAAAGACGTGCGTGCTTTGACCACAAAGTACAAGATTCAACACAGCTTTTCAACACCCTATTATCCGCAGGCGAATGGGCAAGCAGAAGCGTCAAACAAAACGCTAGTTGCCATCCTTAAAAATACCGTCACAGATAGTCATAAGGATTGGCACATTCAAATCCCACTTGCCCTATGGGCCTATCGCACTAGCATTCGGACACCCACTGGGGCCACTCCATTTTTGCTTGTGTATGGCTCCGAGGCAGTCATGCCTCTCGAGTTGGAGATTCCTTCCCTGCGCATATCAATGCAGGAGTTCATCGATGATGATTCTACGTGGCAGGCCCGGTTAGACCAGCTTACGTTGCTTGACGAACGACGCGTTAATGCTCTCGAGCATTTACGTATTTATCAAGAGCGACTTAAGAAAGCTTACAACATGAAAGTTCACCTAAGGGACTTTCGGGTTGGTGATTTGGTTTTGAAGGAAAACCAGCAAAATTCTAGTTTGCCATCCCACCTAAGGGACAAGTTTGCGGCAAATTGGTTAGGTCCATATGTCATTGATAGCAAAATAGGACCCGGGACATACCGGCTAGCTTCTCTTGATGGTATCAAGGAAACAGAACCCTTGAATATCAGTCATTTGCGACCATTTCATATCTAAGAGAGCCAAATCCCAAAATGCTCCAAGGATTCTCGCAATCGCTTGGTCAAATCCCAAAATGCTCCAAGGATTCTTGCAATCGCTTGGTCAATCCCAAAAGGCTCCAAGGATTCTTGCAATCGCTTGGTCAATCCCAAAAATGCTCCAAGGATTCTTGCAATCGCTTGGTCAATCCCAAAAGGCTCCAAGGATTCTTGCAATCGCTTGGTCAATCCCAAAATGCTCCAAGGATTCTTGCAATCGCTTGGTCAATCTCAAAATGCTCCAAGGATTCTCCTGTAATCAAAATGCTCAAGGATTTTACAAGCTTGGTCAATCCCAAAATGCTCCAAGGATTCTTGCAATCGCTTGGTCAATCCCAAAATGCTCCAAGGATTCTTGTAATCGCTTGGTCAATCCCAAAATGCTCCAAGGATTCTTGCAATCGCTTGGTCAATCCCAAAAGGCTCCAAGGATTCTTGCAATCGCTTGGTCAATCCCAAAATGCTCCAAGGATTCTTGCAATCGCTTGGTCAATCTCAAAATGCTCCAAGGATTTTGCAATCTTTTGGTCAATCCAAAATGCTCCAAGGATTTTGAAATCGCTTGGTCAATCCCAAAAGGCTCCAAGGATTCTTGAAATCGCTTGGTCAATCTCAAAATGCTCCAAGGATTCTATAACGCTTGGTCAATCTCAAAATGCTCCAAGGATTCTTGCAATGCTTGGTCAATCCCAAAAGGCTCCAAGGATTCTTGCAATCGCTTGGTCAATCCCAAAATGCTCCAAGGATTCTTGCAATCGCTTGGTCAATCCCAAAATGCTCCAAGGATTCTTGCAATCGCTTGGTCAATCCCAAAATGCTCCAAGGATTCTTAAAATCGCTTGGTCAATCCCAAAAGGCTCCAAGGATTCTTGCAATCGCTTGGTCAATCCCAAAATGCTCCAAGGATTTCCATAATCGCTTGGTCAAAAATCAAGAAAATTCAAAAACAACAAAAATCATCAAAAACAACAAAAATTTGCATCTCATTTCTAGGCATACTCAAATTCATCAATAAGAGAGTTCTTCTCGCACTTCATCTTCATATTCACAAAAATCAATCCATCAAAAATACAAAAATACATAGCTGCATTAAAGCATTGCATCCATACATTGCATATTTGTGGTCGTATAGGTCAAAGGCACCATAGGCTGTAATAGATCTGCTAGTCCATCTTGTTCCACACTATTCCATTTTCCAAAAACAACAAAAACACCATGCATTGCTTTTACCACACTAGAGTCAGTGGTCTTTTAATGTATCAAGGGTTTTCGTGATTCAATCATCATTTTGCTCTTTAGCCATGTAATGTATCAAGTCAGACAGATTTTACGAAGGTAGAGTCATACTTGAAATACACCTTGTTACGTAACATCCCAACACAAATTAAAACACATAAAAATTCCCAAGTTGTGTGAACGAAAGATGAAACCTGCATAGTAATCCAGGTCACCATAAGCGAAACGGTTATCTTGCTCATCCCCCCGTGCGAATGGTTCTAGAATGCTGAGAATTGACAAAAGGACAAGCTCTTTCCTATCCATTCACCTCCAAATACAATGGTTTTCACCACTACCAAATCCCAATCATAGTTGGTTCCCAAAGTTGTAAGGATTTGTACTACACGTCCCTGCCAAGGATGGGTAGTCATCCCCAAAACCTAAAGGGATCAACACCATTCACAAACAAAATTCCAACAAATCATCATCCTAACATTTTCCATTCACCTTTGGTCTCCAAGTTGTAAGGATTCGTACTATCCGTCCCTAACCAGGATGGGTAGTCATCCCCAAGGCCTAACAGATCAATGCCCTTACTCCATAACCCCCATCATCCCCTTGGTCCCCAACGTTGTAAGGATTTGTACTATCCACCCCTAACCAGGATGGGTAGTCATCCCCAAGGCCACAAGGATCAAAGCCATTCACAAACTCAAATTCACAATACTCAAAACACAAAATCAAATAATAGTGGTTATCACCACTATTCAAAATCCTTGCTCAAAAAGAATTAATAGAAAATAAACAGTGATTTTCATCACTATATAGACGAGCAACCCTCTAAATCAATTCAAGCCAAGAAACCTCCTGAACTTGAATCCCTCGGAATTCTCAGCATTCGAAAACCATCTAGGTGATCCTCATTACAGGTTTGGTTGATAGCCTATCTGGCAATGGTGGTATCCTACCCGCATGACGATATATCTGTCACATTCACTTTGCGTATGTACGGACCAATGTTTGCATGTGGATGAGCTAGCTTATGGTATCCTGGATAACACCGCAGATTAATCTAACTAAATACAACAAAGGAGTTAGTGGAGCTAATTAGGTGATCCTCGGTATAGGTTCGGTTGAAAGCCCATCCTGCAACTGGCGGTATCCTGACAAATACCACATAAATGAACTCAATTGCACACACAGGGATGTGAAATAACTTGGTCAAAAACAAGTCCGATTCATACCTTGTTCAAAAGTCTTGTAAGATAAAGTACAGTCATGGCTAGTAAGTTAAAACCGTCTGAGTCTCAGAAAACCTTAGCTACATTTCTAAACCAACTGCGCTACTTTTCATCCTTACAATACCATCAGAAAATACAAAAACAAAAGAAAAACCACATGTATACATACAAAGTCATGCATCACAACAATCGCCTAATAAGCAAAATAATAGAGTTCTAAACAGTCTATGGTGCCATAGCCAAACATCACAAAGTCCATCCATCCATTTCATTTCTGCATATCACATACATTTGCATTCATTACAACATATGCATCCATCAATATAAAGTAGCATGCATCCATCAACATCAATCATTATGCATAAAATCATGACATATACACAAAGAAAGAAAATCAAAACAACAAAAACATCATAAAAATGCAACACAAAAACATAGCAATAAGCATTGCCGGACACAAGTGCTCTTGCACTTAACCTCTTGGCATAAAAAAATCGATGTCGGGGCTCAAATTGTCACTCTCCTACTTCCCCAAGAAGGCTACCATAGCCGGACCGCTCCACGGGAAGATGGGTTCTTGATGATTTCACCCCATTATGGCATCACCAAAAGGGTTAACACCCACCAAAAATAGGTCCAAATGTCGAGAAACTGCACGTGCTTAAATGGTAAAACATCTAAAGGCACCCTAACCTAAGTCATCTTGGGTCAAGCGACTCGTCGCTTTTCTCACGAAGGTCATTCCCTCATCGATTCGTCGCTTGAGGGGGTAGTCACACTTAGTCACCAATCAACAAGCACACACCCAATCAAGGCAATGACATGCATTCAAAGAATCATTGACAAAGACAATCACGCTCCTGCTTGGGGCAGTAAACAAGCAATCATTAAATTGATCAAACACTTGGCATTCCCGAAGCATGAACACAAGGTTTCCCCTGTGGACAAAAGGTTACGCCCTTTGCCTAATCATGACTGATCAATGTCCAAGCTCAAGTCACACCTCACCAAAATAGGTTAACACTTGAAATCAAATTCCTTAGCTCGTCGAAGCAAGGATTCAAGAATGCATGCCCTTTCCATACTTGGGGCATCAAAAGTTGGTTAGGTTACCAAGAAACCCTAATCATTAGTGCTTTGGTTTTCTATTTTTGCTCAGCACTGCGCCACCTGCAGCGCTTCCCAAAAAGGGGCATCTGTAGACACCAAAATAGCACCAATCCGATTAAGTGACTACAAACACTGATCGCATTGACATACACAGCTTTCAGGGCAGCCCTCAGAGGTCAAACAATGGTCCTAGCCACTCACACAACAGTTTAGAAGGTCAAAAAATGAGCAGAGCAAAGTTGGTCATTTTAGACAAGCCTTATCAAAGCAAGACAAAGTCTTCAAAGCAAAGCCCTCATCAAAATCCGGGCCGAAGTGTCGCGATTTGCCCAAGCCGGGCCGAAGTGTCGCGATATCGCGACACTTCGGGCCCTTTGCCAAAGCCGGGCCGAAGTGTCGCGATATCGCGACACTTCGGGCCCTTTGCCCAAGCCGGGCCGAAGTGTCGCGATATCGCGACACTTCGGGCCCTTTGCCAAAGCCGGGCCGAAGTGTCGCGATATCGCGACACTTCGGGCCATTTTCCAAAACCGGGCCGAAGTGTCGCGTGTCGCGATATCGCGACACTTCGGGCCCTTTTCCAAAGCCGGGCCGAAGTGTCGCGATATCGCGACACTTCGGGCCCTTAGCCCAAGCCGGGCCGAAGTGTCGCGATATCGCGACACTTCGGGCCCTATAGCCAAAGCCGGGCCGAAGTGTCGCGATATCGCGACACTTCGGGCCCTTTGTGTAAACCCGAGAGCAGGTAAATTACAGACCAATACAGCAAAAAAATTAAATATTAAAAAATCAAACTTTATTAAAATTTCTCCAACCTTCATACATTGTAAAATATGGGAAATATATAATGTAGGATATGGGGAGAAAGTCGGCGAGGGGTAGTTGGAGGGATAAGGGAAAGGGAGTTGGAGAGATAAGGAAAAGGAAGGAATAATGGAGGGATAAGGAGGAAATGGAGGGATAAGGGGGGAATATAGGAGGAAAAATAGGGAAGGAAAATAGAATAGAAAAAGTTGCCGACAAAGGGTGCCGACAAAAAACTTGCCGACAAACATAGGGATGTTTTCACACTAGGGCTAGAAAAATGTTTTTTTCTAAGCCACTTTGGGTGAACCCCTGTTCACACTTGCAACATTCTCCCCCTTAAAGTTGAGAGGACTGACTACACAGTCTCTCAGCTTTACAAATTGAGCTTTAGTCATCGCCTTGGTGAAGATGTCAGCGACGTTCTCCAAAGTGTGACAGTATTGAAGCTCAACAATGTCATGTTCCACCATATCTTTGATGAAGTGGTACTTCATATCAAAATGTTTCGTTCTGCTATGGTGGACGGGATTATATGCCAAGCTGAATGGCAGCGATGTTGTCGCAATAGATTACGGTCGGACCACTTTGCTGTTCTCCAATCTCTTCTAGTACTTTCCTTAGCCACAAGGCTTGAGTACTTGCATATGTAACCGCTATATACTCAACTTCTGTTGAAGATAGCGCTACTATTGTCTGCTTTTTTGAACTCCAAGTTATTAGTCCTGATCCAAGACTAAAACAGTTTCCTGATGTTGACTTCCTGTCATCAATATTGCTACCCCAATCACTATCATTGAAGCCTACAAGCTTGATAGTGTTACATTTATGGTACTGGATTCCAAAATCCAATGTACCCTTCACATATCTCAAAATTCTTTTAGCTGCACTGCAAATGCAGCTCAGAGGGGTTAGACATAAATCTAGAAACAAGAGATACAACATCTTGAATATCCGAGTGCAGTGTTGGCGAGAAACATCAAACTCCCAACCATGCTTCTGAAAGTGGTCACATCAACTTTTGGTGCTCCATCATCTTTGCTTAATTGGATCCCATGTCCAACTGGAGTTGCAACTGGTTTGCAATGCTCCATAGCAAACTTCTTGATCATGTCCTGAGCATACTTATGTTGACAGATGAAGATCCCTGTATCTGATTGATGAACCTCCATTCCAAGGTAGTAGTGCATTAATCCAAGATCTTTCATCTCAAACTGCGTCATCATGGAGTGTTTGAACTCCCTATTCATTTTTTCATTACTACCCATAAAAATGAGATCATCCACATACAAGCAAACTATGAGGATGTCTTTACCTTGCTTTAGGTAGTAGAGTGTGGGTTCATTTTTGCTCCTGGTGAACCCATATTCTTTGAAGTACCCATCAATGCGTGAGTACCAAGCTCTTGGTGCCTGTTTGAGGCCATAGAGTGCCTTCTTCAATCTGTAAACAAGGTGTTCCTTACCTTGCACTTCAAATCCCTGTGGTTGCTCAACGTACACTTCTTTTTTCAAGTAACCATTGAGAAATGCACTCTTGACATCCATGTGTTGGACTTTCCATCCTTTATGTGCAGCTAAGGCAAGAACAGTTCTGATTGTCTCCTGTCTGGCTACAAGAGCAAAAGTCTCTTCATAATCTATTCCATATTTCTGAGTAAAACCCTTTGCCACTAATCTTGCCTTATGCTTCTCAATGCTTCCATCAGCATTAAACTTGGTCTTGAAGATCCATTTATAGCCAACACATTTCTTTCCTTTAGGAAGCTTCACGAGCTCCCAAGTGTCGTTGTTTTTTATAGAGGTTATCTCCTCTTTCATGGCATCTTGCCAAATCTTACGAGTACATGCCTTCTCATAACTAGAAGGTTCAAGTTGTGCACTAGTTAACAAAGCATAGTTAACTTGATCTCCTCTGGGTTCTTGTTGGGATTCATCATCACCATACAAGTGCATACTTTCTAATCTGTGTAAAACAGAATCCATTTCACTAGCTTGACTCCTAGTATATCTTCTTGAAAATTTTTTATCCAACATCTGAGATGATGGATGATACTGTAAAGTTCTCTTACCTTTGGATGGAACATCAATATCCATTGGTGAGGAACTTATTGATCGCTATGGAGAAGGACTTGGTGAAGCAGTTGAATCAGAAGATGGACTTGGAGGATGTGTGGGCGGAGACTGCTTTCCTTTCTATGGTAGCTGTGGTTGCACCTGCTGAGCAACTACATCAGTGGCTTCAACATCACTGAATATTTGGGGCTTACCCCACTCTCCCCCTTCATCAAAAATCACATCCCTTGAAACTACTATCTTTCGAGTCGTAGGATTGTAGAGTCTATAACCCTTTGTGTTTTCACAATATCCTACAAAAATGCATGCTTGACTCTTTGGATCCAACTTCTTTCTCAGCTCATCAGGAATGTGAGCATATGCCAATGAACCAAATACTCTGAAATACTTCACATTTGGTTTCTTACCATACCAAGCTTGGTAAGGTGTCTTCCCTTTCAAACTTGAAGTAGGACTTCTGTTCAAGATGTGAACACTAGTCCTTGTTGCATCTCCCCAATATGCATTACTCAAATGCTTTGTCTGAAGCATTGATCTTGCCATCTCCACAATGGTGCGATTCTTTCTTTCTGCTACACCATTTTTTTGTGGAGTGTAGGCAGTTGTGAACTGCCTCTTGATGCCATGATGTTTACAAAAATTCAAAAACTGATTAGAGGAGTATTCTCCTCCTCTATCTGATCTAAGACATTTTATTGAATATCCACTCTCACTTTCAAATTTTGCTTTAAAATCAACAAAGCATGCAAATGCTTCATCCTTATGCTTCAAAAAATATATCCAACACATTCTTGTGCAATCATCAATGAAAAGTAGGAAGTAAGAGTGATTACCTAGACTCTTGGTATGCATCGGACCACAGATGTCTGAATGTACCAACTGAAGAGGATAGTTGGCCCTCCATGCTTGTCCATGAGGAAATTTTGATCTGGCATGCTTGCCCAAGGCACACCCTTCATAGACTTCCTTACTGTCTTGAACTTTGGGAAGTCCAGTCACCATTGCTTGTGAAGTTAGCATCTTCAAACTTGCTGAATTCAAGTGACCATATCTCAAGTGCCATAGGACACTTGGATTGGTAATTGCAACATTTGCTAACTTATTTCCTCCTGGCTGGCAAAACTTCAAAGGGAATAATCTATTCTTCGACATTGGCACTTGTGTAATGATTCTATTACTATTGTTCTTGTCAAAAATGGTGCATTTACCCTCATCAAAAATCAACTTATAATTCTTTTCAAGCATTTGACCAACACTTAAGAGATTGTGTTGAAGATGAGGTGTGTAATAGATATCACTTGCTTGATGCCTTCTTTCGTTGGAACCTCCATGGCTCCAATGCCTTCAACTGCCAATGACTTGTCATCTCCCAACCGGATCTTTGGATTTGTATGAGGAGTCTAACTTAGCAAAGAGTTCTTCTTTGCCACTCATGTGATTTGAACACCCAATGTCCAAAATCCATGTATCATTCATATTTTGCTCTGTCTAGCCATAAGAAAGAAAGAGATTTGAGGACTCTTCCTCTTCTCCAAAATTCCCAAACTGACTACTCTGGTTGCTGTTGCTTCCTTGCGAAGTCTTTGACCAACAATCTCGAGCATAATGGCCAGGTTTGCCACAATTGTAGCAAACTTGTTTTGATTTGTCTCCTCCTTTTCCTTTGCCAGATTGTTTCCCTCTATATTGTTGCTGTCCTCCTCTATTCTGATTTCCACCTCTGTTGGATGATCCTCCTCTGTTAGGAGTTCCCCCTCTTTGATTATTCCTTCCTCTGCCTCTTTGTTGACCTCTGCCACGACCTCTACCTCTTCCTTCATGTGTGGCAAAAGCTTTGTCATCTCCTCCATAGCTGGTGGTAGGAGTTTCCTGTAACCTCTCTTCATGTGAGAGAAGTGAACCGATTAATGCATCAAAAGACAATGTGGTTAAGTCTTTTGATTCTTCAATAATTATTGCAACAGAATTCCATTTTGGAAGAAGTGTTCTCAACACTTTCTTCACCATCATCTCTGGCTTAATATCCTCCCCTAGTGTGACCATTTTGTCGACTACTGCTTTCACTCGCACGCAGTAATCATCGACTCTTTCATTCTCTTGCATCTTGAGATTCTCAAAATCTCGTTTCAAAGTTTGCAGTTTTACCTGCTTCACTTGGTCACTACCTCTATAGCTTTCTTTTAGGGCATTCCATGCATCTTGTGCAATTACATAAGATGCAACCCTAGGGAAGATACTTTTATCTAAGGCAACATGAATGTGATATAGGGCAAAAGCATTATTCTTTTGTGCTTCTTTTCTTGTCTTTTTATCAACATTAGAAAATGTTGCCCATTCAACAGCAGTTGGTTCTGTATAACCTTCTTCGACTACATCCCAAAGACCTTTTCCTATCAACAAAGTCTTCATTTTTATAGACCAGTATTCATAGTCACTACCATTAAATTCAGGGATTGGTAGACTAGTGTTTGCAGCCATTTCTAAAAAAAAACTTTTATTGAGGCAAACTGGAAATACAAAGCAGTACAAAAAGATTTAATTATTCAAATCAAATCTCACCTTTTTAGTACATTCAAGTTCTGCTTCAGAACTGCTGCTGATGACAATGATTTCAGGCTCTGTAGGATCTTCTTCTGCTGCTGCTGCTTCTTCTTCTGCTGCTTCTTCTTCGTCTTCTTCTTCTTCTTCTTTTGCTTCCTCTTCCTCTTCTTCTTCTTCCTCTTCCTCTTCTTCTACTTCTGCTGGTTCAGATTCAGGCTCAGGAGAGTGTGGTGTATAGCCCTCACTCAATTCAGCTGTTGGTACACCTGGTGTGTAACTGGCACTAGATCGTACGTCCGAAACAAATTGCTCAGTCTCGGACTCTTCAATCCTCTTTTCGAAGATATTGTCTTCTGAATCTGCCTCGTACCCTGAATCCGGCTTTCTTAGGTGAGCAATCACCTGATTCTCCAGCTGACAAAACACAGTATGAAGCCCTGATCGATGAACCCTTGCATCAAAGGATTCTGGTGTTTCTCATCTCAAAATCGAAAGCAGTGCATTATAGCACCCCTCCGACCGGAACATCTAACATTTCACGGGCAGATTAATTCTCTTTTTTCAAAAAAAATCTCTTCCAACAAGGTTTTAAAATTTTTCTAAAGTTTTTTTTTTAAATTTAATAAATTTTTATATTTTATTTAAATTATCTTTTAAATTTATTATTAAAAAGATAATATTAAATAAATATAAAATTGAAATTTATTAAATAATTTTTAAAACTTTAAAAAACTAAAACCTTATAAAAAAAAATTTAATTTTTTTTTTTTTACCTTGCCGCGACTTGACCCCGCGACCTCCCCGATACGACGGCCGCGATTTACCGCTGCGCCAAGCAGCCGAACTGGAACAACAAAGGGTCTTTGCCCTTTTAAGTTCTTCGGAGGCAGATTTAAAAAAAAAAAAAAAAAAATTCTTTTGCGTGGCGCTGGCGGGGATTTGACCCGCGTCCGCCTCTCTGCTAGCGGACAAGCGTCGCCGTTGGGCTACGTCCCTCGGACGGCTCAAAGGGCGACGGCCAAACAATTAAAGCAAAGGGGTTTTTTTTTTTTTTTTTTTTTTTAAATTCGGTTTTTTATCCCACACGCGGTGGGAATTGGCCGCGTGAGGGTTTATTAACCCAACGACACCAATAGTGACTGCCTTCGGGCAGTCCACGGGTGCCGAATTTTGCCGCCAATTCCTCCAATTGCCAACCGACACGTCAGCACGACACGTGCCAAAATTTTGGACCAATTACGCACTGCCACATCACACGCCTCGTCAGCCAATCGGATGCCGCCACGTCAGCTATCGCCTCGATCCACGTGCCATCTCGTCAGCACCTTGAAATCTACGCTGCTGCCACCTGTCGCCTCGGGATTCGTGCCACTGCCACGTGTCGCCTCGCCTGTGCACGATCCACCTCGGGATCCATGCCTGAACTACCTCGGGGACTACGTCCGAGTCTGCTCGCGATCCGCCTCGAGATCCGAGCTGGCTGACTCCTACCTCGGGAAGCGTGCCCGCCTGATCACGCCTCGGGAACCGTGCCCGAATGACTGCCGATTCTGCCTCGGAAATCGTGTCCGGGTTGACTGGCTCTGATACCAGTGTAAACCCGAGAGCAGGTAAATTACAGACAAATGCAGCGGAAAAATTAAATATTAAAAAATCAAACTTTATTAAAATTTCTCCAACCTTCATACATTGTAAAATATGGGAAATATATAATGTAGGATATGGGGAGAAAGTCGGCGAGGGGTAGTTGGAGGGATAAGGGAAAGGGAGTTGGAGAGATAAGGAAAAGGAAGGAATAACGGAGGGATAAGGAGGAAATGGAGGGATAAGGGGGGAATATAGGAGGAAAAATAGGGAAGGAAAATAGAATAGAAAAAATTGCCGACAAAGGGTGCCGACAAAAAACTTGCCGACAAACATAGGGATGTTTTCACACTAGGGCTAGAAAAATGTTTTTTCTAAGCCACTTTGGGTGAACCCCTGTTCATACTTACAACACTTTGCCCAAGCCGGGCTGAAGTGTCGCGATATTGCAACACTTCGGGCCCTATAGCCAAAGCCGGGCCGAAGTGTCGCGATATCGCGACACTTCGGGCCCTATGCCCAAGCCGGGCCGAAGTGTCGCGATATCGCGACACTTCGGGCCCTATAGCCAAAGCCGGGCCGAAGTGTCGCGATATCGCGACACTTCGGGCCCTTAGCCCAAGCCGGGCCGAAGTGTCGCGATATCGCGACACTTCGCGCCCTATAGCCCAAGCCGGACCGAAGTGTCGCGATATCGTGACACTTCGGGCCCTATAGCCAAAACCCGGCCGAAGTGTCGCGATATCGCGACACTTCGGTCCCCAAGCCAAGACCCGGCCGAAGTGTCGCGATATCGCGACACTTCGGCATCAAGGGCAGAAGCAGTCAAAGTCAACATTCAAAGGCAGACATTCGACCATTCAAGAGGCGCCATTAAAACATCCAAGGCATGGCCACCACGTGGCACCCCTGCGTGCCCATTTTTTTAAAGAGACCACGTGGGTCTGTAAAAATGACAGACTTCACCAACTGCAGTAATGAGACGAGCAGTCTCAACAACAAATCCAGTCCGAGGCCATGCCTCATAACTACTGATGTCAGTGCGAGCCATGTCTCATAAATCATCTGACAAGGGTCAAATCTCAGTGGCGGACTTAGGGTTTGACATTAATGTTCAGAGGCAAAATTCCTCTATAAAAACTAGCTCAATGCAATGTAAAAGAGGACCCGAACGAAGCATTTTAAAAATACAACGAAGTGCTATTGAACTCGATACCCGACCGCATCAGTTTGGATTTCTCCTTCTTCACATCCAGAATCTCTTACAAAGAGAGGTCGGTGGGTGGTTTTCCAGAAGGCGAATCTGAACTTTCAGACCCGACCTTGGATCACAAGAATCCAATAATTTGCCGACACTCCACAGTCTTAGATTTCGAGCCCATTCCCAGTGGATTGGCGTCGAAACTAAACTCCAACGGGGCGGCCCGCTTGGGCACCCCATGCACATTCTTAGTCGATTTAATATATGCTGTCTTTTTCAATATATTCTGCAGAATTAACAGTATTTAAACGGCTTATGTTTCACGTTGTTTAAATAAACTTTACGTAGAATATGTCGTGCAATACGTTATACGTTCGAATGTCTCTTGCAATACGTCTCATTGAATATCATCATGCAACATAATGAAATATTAACTTACAGGCAACAACGTTTAGAATCGGCTGACTGTTTTAATGACAGTTTACGTCTTATAATATATGTTGTTTTCGAATAGGTTAAAATAATAGTTACGTTTTATGCTGTTTCGAATGCATGTTGTTTTCTGTTCTCTGTAAAAGGTGACAGGTTTACGTAGAGTTATTTCATTCACGCACATAAACAATCCTTCACATGCATTTTTCATTACTTCCCAAAGACGAACGTTCTGTCTTCTTGTCGCAGGTGCTATTAAACAGTTTATTGTTTCTGTAAACGCAGGATAAGCAGCAGTAAGCAAGGGCTCATTAACATCAGCGACGGCAACACTTTGGCCCGCCCATTTTGCATGTGGGCATGCGGAAGGAAGAAGACTGTGTATATTTGTAACAGAGATTCATTTGACGTTCCTGGCCCCTAAAAAGGGAGGAGACGTCTTTGTAACCGAGGATAAGAAGTTTGAATAAAGAAGGTTGTGCTTTCATACATCTTTCTGTTATTTCCAATTTATTTCTTTTCTCTGTTTTGTGCATAGTGTTTCGTTCATTTCGGAATCTCATGCTTTCATGTTCCATCCTAAACAATCCTTTTCATGGGACTAAGAGAGGGATATCATATGAAGGATGCCTTGGATATCTTGTCTTTGCCTTTCTAGGATTTGAATAGGCCAGTCCTCAATAGGGATCCAATATCTACCAACCTTTGAATTACCAGTATGGTACAGACAGTAATTAGCCACCTTTATCCAATTATCTCGATGAAGCTCCTCCATCCAAGGCCTCCAATCAGGAAACTAAGTTATCAAAGGCTTGTGACCATCCCAAGAATTTGTCCAAAAAATTGCATGTTGACCATTATGAATGATCCAAAATAATTTTTTCTTTATCAAATCCTCACCAGTCTTAAGAACTGCTAAAATGGGAGAACCTTTGATAGGAATTTGATAGCGAATAAGGTCTTCGGGACTTTTGTTCTCAGCATATTTAGCACGAAGATTATTGGCCCAAAGAGCATTGGGGTTATGAAACATCCTCCAATATAATTTAGAAGCTAAAGCTTTGTTGTTATTAATTGAAGATCGAAATCCTAACCCCCCTTCACTCTTAGGAAGACATAAAGTATCCCATTTCACCAAGGCCCATTTTATTTTCTCCTTAGTACCACTCCAAAGGAAACGATGACTGATTTGATCCAATTCTTGAAGAACAACCTTTGGGATATTCTAGCTTGAAGGACTGATTTTACCAAGGTGATTCTACCCCTAGAAGAAATCCACTTGTTGGTCCACTTTCCAATTTTCTTCTTGACTTTGTCCAACAACCAATTTCAATATTTATTTTTTTGCCTTTGAATATTTATGGGAATACCTAAATAAGTGATTAGAAGAGAGGTCTTCTTATATATTAATTTATCTAAGATCATGGATTCCTGTCTAGCAGAGCAGTGAAAGAAAATAACTCTAGATTTGTCTTCATTGATCAACTGCCCAGTAGACTTAGAAAAATAGCTAATGATTTGCTTAATATTAGAAGCTTCCTTAACTGGAGCTTTACGTAAAAGAGTAGAGTCATCCACAAATTGAAGATGAGATATAGGTCTAGCTCCATTAGCAATGGTAACTCCCTAAAGGGTTTTGTTTTCCCTATTTTTGGTTATAGTCCTACCCAAGCATTCAACAAGAATGATGAATAAATAAGGGGATAGCGGGTCACCTTGCCTAATACCTCTGGAAGGCGGGAAAGAGCGAGAAGGTCTGCCATTGATAAGAACTAAGTAGGAAACTGAAGAGATACATCCCATAATCCAATCCATCAAATCCTTAGAGAAACCAAATTGCCTCAAAACTTTGATAAGGAAGTGCGAATCCACTCTGTCATAAGCTTTGGATAAGTCTAACCGAATGAACATGGAAGGCGAATTTTGCATATCCATGGAATGGATGGCTTCATGAGCAAGAACTATCTCATCTACTATTTGATGTCCTTCCACATAACCCCCTTTCTCTGGGGAAATAATCTTATGCAAAAGAGGCTTCAACCTTTCTGACATGATTTTAATAATGATTTTGAGATGAACATTACATAAAGGTCTAAAAGCTGAGATATGATCAAACCTCTTGAGCTTTTGGAACAAAAGTAATATAATTTTTATTGATAACCTTCAAAATTTCTTTGGATTTCCTGGCTTCTTCCACTACCTTTAATAAATCAACATGAAGGATATCCCATAACTCTTGGTAGAACTCAATGGGAAAACCATCAGGACCTGGGGTTTTCATTAAGGACTTGTATCTTAGATAGTCTTCATATGTGATTTTTTCGATACCTAATGGATAAAATGACCTTGTAGTGTTCATTGCAAGACTATATCATTAATAGCTCTCAAGATGTAACTAAGGCATTAGATATATGTAGAGGTGCATTCCTCCTCGTGATTGAGACATTTAATATTCAGGACTTACATTTTTCTATAGGAATCAACAATATGTTTGCATTTTGTGTATGTTTGACCAAAAACAAGATTTATGTAAGAGTTTACTATTACAAGGATTGCCTACACTTGTGAGAGGGACCAAACAATTACTATTTATCTTGTAATGTTAGAGTTTTCTATAATTCAAGTCTTCTATACACATCGTACATACCTTGGCCTTGATATTGTCTCTAGTTGTTGCATTGTTCTTTTGTCATTAAGTTTCTTGATGAATTTGGATTGACTTATATTGCACAGGGGACAATGCGAGAAAAGGGGGGCACAGGGTTCAAAGGGCCCCCTATGTTTTTTAATTAATTTCTTTTTCAAAAAATAATAACGATGCAAAAAAAACTATGAAAAATAATAATTTTTTTATCAAAAAAATAATAATGAAAAAAAACTAATAAAAATGATAATAATTAATTTGTTTTTCAAAAAAAATAACGATGCAAAGAAAAGTATGAAAAATAAAATAAAATTTAATTTTTTTTTTAAATAATAACAATTGAAAAACTATGAAAAATAATTTATTTAATTATTATTATTTTTAATTCTAAAGAGAAAGTTCTCAATGGTACCTTTTTAGCAATTTGAAGCTTGGTTTGTGGACAACAAACTGCAACCATGAAAAGCAAGGAGTTAATGTTTGTAAAAACAAAAAACATGTGTTTTCTTTTGGTTACAAAACACCAATTTTGGTTACAATAAACCTCCCCAAAAAGAAGGGTTTTCTTTGGAAATAAACTTGATGGCATCTTTTATCTTCTTTCTGTTCACACTCGAGAGTCTCAGATGGGTTTTGGTTGCTTGCATGTGTGACCACCCTAAACCTCTTGTTGCCCTTAACTCCTACACACAAGCCCACGATGAATCTTCAGTAGCATTTGTTGGGAAAAAGTGTGCAATAATAAAAATAAAAATTAAAACACATTAAAACACATACTCACAAATGTATACATAAGTCCTAAGTAATTTGGGAAGCACTTCGGTAGTATTTTTTTTTTATGTTCAATGGAGGAAAATGATGGTTTATTTATAGAATTTATGGGGGAATGTGTGAGGGTGGTGATATGGCCAATTACGTAGTGGAGAGGACCAGTTAAGATAGGTGTAACTTGGAGTTTTTCCTTTGCATTGGTATTATCACAAAAGATACATCTACAAAAGAAGTTGTGTTTGAATTAGAGTTATCACCAAATGTACACACTTTGGAATCATCACTAGATGTGCATGCATTGGAATTGTTGACAAGATATGCACGCATTGGACTTATCCAAGGAGAGGTGAGAGTGGAGGTATGATTGGGAGATGTGGCAAGTGAAGTGGATATGGGATGAGAGTGAAGAAAATCTTCACCTATCTAAATAATGCATAATTAGGATGGAAGAGGATGAATTGGAACTAAAGTGGACTGGAGTGATGTGCACATGAAAAGGGAATGCTCTCACGATGTTTATGGGCTAGACATATGAGGGTGAACGGATGGGGGTGAAAATGGTTAGGATAGCCTAGGTGGGCTAATGCATACTAATTATGTTTTAATTAATTAATTAGTATTGGATAAATATGCTTATTTTAGGTGTCTACATGCTTGAGCCCTAAAGCTACTATCTTCTAAGGATCTATACCATTCCAATAATTTACCTCAAAAAGATTGGGCAAGCAGCTTCACCATTACATTTTGAAAAACAATATTGTAAGATATTTCCAAGGATGAAACATCTTAGCAATGCTCATATGTGATTTTCCCACTGCAATCATAAATAGACAATATCTTCAATGTAGCCTAGAGAATTTCATGAAGAACAAAGAGTTAAGCGGTCTAACACTATTTGAAGCAGGACAATTTTTTCCAACCATGGCTCTGAATTTTTACTAATGTGCTCGTGGAGCCATTTTATTGGTGCTTAGTGGACTATCTAGGCTTTCTAGAATTACTACCATTTGATTATGAGATTCTTTTTCAATGGAGTCATCAAATTCCTTGGATTCTTGTATTTAACGGAGTTGTTAGGTGCAATACAATCTTCGCATGCGAGGTCAAGACTATTCACCAAAATCTGGAGTCCTTCGAGTAATTGAAATAGGATCTATGAAATCTTGTCCCATTGAGCATGCCAAAAACTCTTGGTAGCACGGTGGGTAATTAGCCCTGATCTCTAAAAATTCTTTTTAGGGGGTACACTAGGGTACTACCGGGTGTGCTAAAAACTCTTGGTATATTCAAAAGTTGTTGGGTTTCTAATTTGATTATTACATCTTAGCAAAGTTGCCAAATGATTGGGATATGATCTTATTAAATTAGAATATCACCATTTTTCTACTCAATTAGAAAGGTGATATTTGTGCCCCACTGGGCATGCTAAAACAATTTGGTCTAAAATCTTCCTAGGTGGATGAGTTACACCCTTAAGACCTCGATTAAGATTGGATGACCTAAAAATAGGGATTTTTGAGTCAACCTCCAAATTAGGTCGATTCCTATGATCCTAGCTAAACTAACTAAAGTGGAGGTTGCAAACTAAAGGGATGCATAAAGTTAGAAGCTAGGATAAAAATGGTGCAAATTTAGCAACATCAAGAGATAAAGTATGAGAGTCTCACACTCTGAATTGAACTAAATTGTTTAATAGACTAACTTACTTTTATTATTACAGAGCATTTAATCATAATAAACACTAAGCATTATCAAGCATTCTAGGAACTAATGAACAAAAAATCTAGGGAGAAATTTAGAATGCTGAATAACTGTAACAAAATTAACCATTCAATATAGCTTTAATAGAAATGCTCAATGACTTAGTTGGGATACATACATGTTCTACAATAAGTTGAGAAATAGGCCAAACAACAATTCAATCTTTATTCAAAAGGTGTATAGCATAATCATACAATTATGCAATTGTAAATGCTAAAGAGTAGACCATTTGAATGGCTTACATTCAAGTATATATAGATTTACAATGTTAACTTAGCATGATTGTCTTCAAAACTGACTACAGGTATGTCAGGACATGTGTGAGAAGTGGTTGTCACATTCAAACCAACTATGCTTAACTAATTCAATCAAGTTTTGTTGATGTGTGTAGCACAAAATTCTTTTGTGAATCTAGCTTACATGTTGCATCATTGGATTCTAACCATATGATGATGATCCATTCCTTTCTATTACGCTTAGCTAGTTGAGTAAGGGTAGGTGTGTGATGGAGAAGGCTTTGACCATTGATGTCCTCTAACAACAATGATATTTGTTGGTTGATTGACACACATGATTGTGATGAATAGGACACGTTTGGATCCTTTATGCAAAAGATAATGACGTGAGGGCATATTGCTTACTGTTGAATGGCTTATTTTGGCTGAATGTTGATTCATCTATCATTTCTTCATGCTAGATTTTGTATTTCTTCTTGTCAAGTGTTGAAGATATCATTATCTCTTGATGGCATCATTGCCTTAAGAGTCCAATAGTCTTATTTTCTCATGTGTATTGTTGAATTTCAGGTCTGACTATCATAATTCTATGCCTTAGACTATTCTTCATCTGACATTCATTTTGGCTTATCGAACGCTTATGTTGTTGATGATGACATCATTGCCTCTAAAGTCTGATGTCTTTGAAAAATGTGTAAAGCATGGAATCAAATATCGAATTTCAGACCCAATGCCTTCGAATATTTGGGCCTTCCTTTCAAACTGCACCAGATTTTTAATGTTATCTTGATGATGTTAGCATCATTGTTTGTCCAAAATCTTCCAATATTTGGCTTCAATTTTGCTTTAATGTCAAACGTCGGGCTTTGACATGCTTCATCAACTTATTTTTGAAGAACTTCGAATGCTAGACTTTCATTATACATTAGCTAACATCATCATCGTTAAATGTTCAACCAAATTTCTTAGTCAAATTTCTATGTTTTTTCTTGTTTTTGCTTGCTTTTGCTTGTTGGATTTCATTGCCTTAAGTCTGTTTTAGTCTAATAAGCCTTTGTTTATTGCTCTGCTACTTGCCTCGCTTAATCTTGCATCTAAACCTATATTTTTGCTTCTAGTGTTGCTCTGCAATCTTTTGGACTTCTTTGTACCATTCTTTTATCATTGAATCTACCACAAGAGCTTCATTCGATGTTGATTTGGTTACCTTTTGAGTTGTATGCAAATTACTATATTTTTTCCTTAGCCAAAATAACTACATGGCTTGGACAAGACCACCTTGTGGATGTAGGTGATAACATTTACCTACACTACTTAATTAGAGCACCTATAGTTTTAATAGGATTTTTTGATGCGAATTGGGCTAATGATTTGGACCAATGATGCTCCACCATCGAGTTTTATTTTTATCTTAGTTATGCAAATATGTATTGGTTTTGTAAACACAATGCACCACATCTTAGTTTTTTATAAAAATGAAATGTTATGCTAATGATGTAGTCAATACCTTTGATGGATACACATGATTTTGGTGAAGTTGGTTATTCCTCATTAGTTTCCAATCACCCTTCATTGTGATAACCAAAGTTCCATCAAGCTTGTATGCAATCTAGTGTTTCATCAATGAACTAAGTACATCAAGGTTTAGATGCTCTGTATTTGGTGCCTTCATGCTTGTGGGATGCTTGATTCAATTTATGTGCCATTAGTAAAGTAGACAATGAATATATTAACCAAGATCATGCTTGAAGTATCTTTTGTTTAATTGTAGGAGTGTATTGGAGAATGAGTATCCTTTAAGTGGGATGATTGATAAGGATCTCTTTATATCAATTGTTTAGCTTAAGGAAAAATGTTATGATATGTGGTGTTAAGCTTCACTTGAGCTCATGATCAACTTTTGTATTATGTTTATTGTATTGTCTTTTGGACCTTTATATACCTTACATAAATAAATTTATTGTAATATTTTACTAATAATTTAAAGTCAACCTTTTAACTTTAACCTAAGAATATATAGAGCTATAAGAATGGTTAGTTGTTTCTCTCTTCTATAAAATGGATCATAAATGATGATTTTAATATAATTAAAAATCTTAATAACAAAAGTTAAGAGGATAGCATACCCTTTCAATAACTAGTTGTTTATCACAATTAAGTTTAATCATCAACTTTCAAACTTGATTACAACTAATATAAATCATTAATCTTAAATTTTTGTAAAATAATATAATGATTAAAACTTACTCGCTGTGCAAATAAACTTGTTAAGAAAAAAAACACCACGTGTTCAATTATTAGCTTCTTTACCCTATTGCTAGTAATATATCTAGGACTAACCGTGTCCTACAAGCCGCTTTCACATTAAAAAAAAATGATTTTTTATTTTAGATATAGTAGAGTTGGTTATAGCTATATTATTTGTAGTAATTGATAAGGATGGATCTCGTGAGTGTGGTTTACCGACAAGGACGCCACTTGCATTATCAGTGATGTGATCCGGGTTCAATCCCAATGATGGATGTTTATAAGAAGTATTATTTAAAAACAAAAAATATTGATAAGGGCGGTGTTCAAATTATCAATAGGAGTTGCTTTAAACAACACTATTTCAATTTGTTGTTGACCCTAAACAAAACTATTTCAACTTGTTGTTGTTGATCCGGCGTGAAGAAGAGACCACTAGTAGCTTGGGATTCATACAGTCATTAGTCATTATTAGTTTGGCAATGAGTTAGAGGATTTAGAACATACTATTACCTTTACAAATTGACACCCCAAGGTTTGAACCCAAATCTCTTCTTGATGAGTGTTTGACCAAACAAACAACTACTAATCCACCTAACTCTTGGAACCTTATATGAACTCACATAAAACAAATGTTTTTTTTTTTCTTATTACATAGAAGACTTGGTTATAGCCATTTTTAGTAATGGTTAGAGCAAACAAACAACTAGTAGTCCACCTAACTCTTGGAACCTTTTATATATATATATATATATATATATATATATATATATATATATATATATATATATATATATATATATATATATATATATATATATATATATTTTTTTTTTTTTTTGTTACATATTACATAGAAGAGTTGGTTACAGCCATTATTTTTAGTAAGTGGTTAGGGCAAGGTTCAAACCACATTGACTGCTCCTAATAAACTTTTATGTGTTGTTCTTGTTGTCCAGATGTAAGATAGGGATCACCTATCACTCGAAATTCGTACCGTTACTTTAACGACCACTCAAAAAATTCGAAACAAACTTTGCAAGAGTTTTCACGAAATTGCTACTCCGTGTAACAACTTTTACACACCTGCTGTAAAGTCCAATTTACCATACACTCCTCTTGAAAGGACACAAGTTAAGAAGCAAACTTGTAAAGGGACTTTGGCTCGACCTTATATTTCTTCTAAATATTCGAGAAGAATCCGATTTGTGTATGGGACCTCTTATCTACCGGAGACATCTCCTTAGACCCTATGCTATAAGTTTAGCAGAAAGGGAAGGTTGATTGGGTTTAGTTGGGGTTGAATGGTTGATTGAGTTTAGTTGGGTTGAATGTTTATGCTTTAGGTAATTTCAGTTTGTTTTATAATTTATTATATAAAATATTTAAAATTTAAAAATGATAATATTTAGTAATATATTATTAAATTATTTAATTTTAAATTATAATAAATATTTAAAATTTAAAATTAATAATATTTAATAGTATATTGTTAAATCATTATTTAAATTATTTAAATATAAATTATAAAACAAAAGACCTCATTACACCTGGGAAAAATATAACTCAAATAATATTACTTGTTATAATTAACCTCATTGTAAATAACCATAAAAGTACTTGCCCTTTTAATTCCAGATTTCCATATCTCTGCAGTGTTGGGAAGCCTGACATGGGACCCACTTCTAGGTGACCTCTCCAAGTCGTTCCAGTGGTCCATTGACAACCGTTGTCGATTACGTCACCTACAAAATCGCCGCCCACGTCAACTTGGTTCATGTCCACTTTTCCATCTTTTTGGAGATTAACCATATGCTGGAATGGTATTGTTTTTATTTATTTATTTATATAGCAAATTAATTTGGTCTATTATTAAAAACAAACTCAAAGAATCTTAATGTTTATGGTGTTTTTATTTATTAATTCAATAGTATTTGGCAATGAATCCTATGGCGGAATTTTTTTAAGTTGTTGGGATGGATTGTAAGTGTTGTATTGTGGGTTTACAAGGATGTCACTTGTATTTTCGGTGATGTGATGTGATCGGGATTAATAAAAATAAAATTATATATATTATATTTAAAATTTTGAAATAAGTTCAATAAATAACTATGGTTATGTAATGCTTTTTATATAAACTGTTTATTTTTAATCATATATTTTTATGATAGAATTTAATTTTACATTAATAACTTTTTTTCAATAAAAAAATGTTTTATATAATTTATGGTCTTAAAGATATTTAAAAACTATTTTATTTTTACCTTGAATTATTTATTATTAAAAATAAAGTAAACATTAAATTAAACTATTTATATGTTATATGTTTATGTTAAAAGGATAAAGTAAACTATTTATTGTAAATTTATAAGCATTTAAAATTTTAAAATTAGATTAAGTTATTTAAAATTGTAAGTAATGTTAACACAAAAAACAAAGAAATAAAAAAATCTCTTGCTAATTAAGATAAATTTTTAAAATCCCAGAATCTCTATGCACGTAATATTATATATATATATAAATTATACGAGTGAACGACAGGAAGCAAAAGGATACTGTTAATAATATTGTTTTAACTTGTGTTGGAAGGCAGCTTTTTTAGGGATAATGTGTAACTAGTGCAAACAAGTTCACTCTGAGCTGGATACCATTGGTCACGAAAGGCAAGTGGTGTAAAAAAGTTCACTCTGAGCTGGATACCACTGGGCACGAAAGGCGATGTACTGCAGAGGACAAGCAATGTATGTAGCGAGAAAAGTTGTGATATACATCATGTTCAATTAAAAAAGTTCCTCCCTTCAATTTAGCACGGTCCGACTGAGTATAAGAAATTGGTGAGGGAGCCCCATTCTGAACCATCCCCGCCAACTTTGGCTTTTCTTTCAGTGTTTGTACAATTCGTCTGAGCATATTCAACTCAACTTGACAAATTGATCGATTATGTAGATTAAGAAAAATAAATCATCCAGCTGATGAAAGTATGTTTCGATCTTCTGTTAATATCCAATAATATTAATTAATTACTTTATTTGTAATGTTTAAGGATTATAAAATAAAGGAAGTAATGGTTAGGTATTTAAATGTTTTGTATTCTTATTAAATGTATAAATATGTACACATATTTTTCTTGTAAGTAATATCATCATGATCATAATCAAAATGATCTTTACTCAGTTTTGTTAGCACCATTGAACTTGGGTATTTTGTTTATGTAAATGACTGTTGTTGGTTTGGTGCTCTATTTTTTGTTGCTTTATTTTATAGGTTATGTTTTCAACAATTAGTATTTGTGGTTTAAAGGGGAACCAAAAGTTCAGAGCAACCTCAACAAATAACAAATTGAGGTCTTAGATTTTAGTTCTAGGTGGTTCATACCTTTAATGGGGTGTAAGAGTAATAAAAAAATAAAAAAGGGAAAAAGATGGAAGAGAAATAGAAAGAGCAGTAGCAAAAGTATACCCAAAGGAAAAGTGATAATATTTTTTATTTTTATTTTTAAAAGAATGCTTCCATGTTCATGCTCTATGCTGGTAAAACTAGTTGTGGATTTGTTAATGTGTTCTTTTTGTAGCGAGACTATGTTCAGAATATTTAGTTTGACATATTCATTTTATGTCTTCCTAAAGTGAATGAATTTGTTAGAAATTGCATGTTGGTTTCGTCTCTGATTTAATGAATGAATTTGTTAGAAATAAATTTTAAGGTGTATAAACACCTTTTCCCCACTTGGAATGATGGAGGACACATCATAACTAGAAAAATAAGGTGGATGTTGTAGAATAAATTTTGGTTCAAAAATTAGAAAAACATTGGAACCTTAAGCATTAAAGGAAGATTGTTAAAAAATATTAATTAATTGTTTTATTTGTAATGCTTATCGATTTGAAAAAATTAAAAAAACAGAAGTTAAATGCTCAAGCAAACAACCCTTAATTGTATCTACTCTCTTATACTCTTATTAAATATATAATGTAATATCATAAAAAATGATCCTTCCTTCCATTTTCTTAACAACATTAGGATATCTTTATTTATGTAAATGACTGTTTGACGCTCTATTTTTGGTTGCTTTGTTTTGGAGGTCCTGTTTTCAACAGTTAAGTCGGTCAGTGAAGTTCGGCCGTATACAGTGAAGCGTCTGAAATAGTTCGTCAACACGTACAGCTTTATGACGCCCCTCCACACCTCTGGCTACTGCCTACTGCCGACGCCTGGACCACTTCATTTGTCTTCCTCTCTCAAAACGTTTCAAATCAGTCTGCCTTCTCTCCTATAAATTCATCCCTCTCATCACACATACAAGTCAGTCTCTCTGTAGTATAGCCTGCCTAACCATAGTAATACCTTTCTCAACTCTGAGTGCAATATGGCATTCTTCTACTGCGGGATTATCCTATTGCTATTCTCTGTATCAGCGGATGCAGCAAGGGCAAGGGCAAGGGCAGCCAACACGATTCCTTCCAGTCGCTTAGACAGAGAGTTCCATGTGTCATGGGCTACAGATCACGTCAAATTCTTGAACGGTGGCCAGGAGCTACAACTCACACTTGACCAAACTTCCGGTAAGCAACGGAAAACATCAGCTTATGAAATAAGTGTTGAGTATTTTTCCTAAACTACTTATACTTATATATGTTCTCTGTGTAACTGATGTTTACCAGGGTCGGGTTTCGCGTCGAAGAACAAGTATCTTTTTGGCAACATCAACATGCAAATTAAGCTTGTTCCACGAGACTCTGCAGGCACCGTAACTGCTTACTATGTGTGTATGACAAAATATGTATTCAGAGAAAGAGATAAATTAATCATAACGACTCATTTTTTATTCACCTTTATTGCAGTTGTCATCAGAGGGTTCGAACCACGACGAGCTTGATTTTGAGTTCCTGGGAAACAAATCAGGGGAGCCATATGTTCTTCAGACGAATGTGTACGCGAGTGGAAAAGGCGACCGCGAGCAGCGGATTTATCTTTGGTTCGATCCCACCACTGACTTCCATTCATACGGCGTAATCTGGACTCGTCAAAACATATTGTATGTTAGATTTAAATCCGTTCAACATTTAAATACCCAGAAATCCAAATCCAAATCAAACCTTGTGAAAGTATTGATTTCTTAGAAGTTCTAATATTGAATGAGAAAATTGCAGATTCATGGTGGACGGCGTGCCAATTAGAGAATTCAGTAATAACAAGGCGATGGGCGTTGCGTATCCGGAGAGTCAGGCAATGGGAGTGTATTCAAGCCTATGGAACGGAGACAGCTGGGCTACTCGAGGAGGTCTTGTCAAAATTGATTGGTCGCACGCTCCCTTCGTTGCAGCCTATCGCAATTTCAATGTGGAGGCGAGCTCTGTAACATCAGGGGATATGAAGGTGCTAAGTTCTGAGCAAAGAAAGAAGCTGCAATGGGTGAAAAAAAACTACATGATATATGATTATTGCAGCGATAAACAAAGATATCCTCTGCCTCCGCCAGAATGTACAACGAACATCTAAAAAATAATAATGTTTTATAATACAAAAATATCAAGAGACTGCTAGTTGATGTTAACATATTATATTATATTGTATTAGGATTTTATAGGGGCCTGTTAGACTTGTAAGAGAGGGTTAATATATATGCCAAGAAAAATTTCGGGACATGAAAAGTTTAATGATTTCTGTGATGTAAACACTGACATTAGTTTGAAGAATATGACAACGTTGAAACTTCTTATATACAGCAAAATTTGAGAATCCATGAAAGCGTTTATAAATTACATCAATAATTACTTTCAAGGGGTTGAAACTTCTTATATACAGCAAAATTTGAGAATCCAATCTGTATTTTTTCATGAAAACGTTTATAAATTACATCAATAATTACCTTCAAGGGTTTGAATACAAGACCACTTAAAAAAACAACCACCATCTTTAACCACTAGACAACTAACTATCAACAAGTCAAATCTGTATTTTAGGGATCGAAAAGGCGATATAATGGTGGGTCATCTTCGTTAACTTATAAGCTTAAATACATATTTATATATATATTTGAATGTCTTATCTCGGTAAATATTTATTTTAATGAGAGACTAAAAGGGCTCAACCGCCCACCCCACCCTCGCTTAAATATTATTTTCTATATTCAGTGAGTGGCAATTTAACTACATACAAAATCGGGTCATGAATGAAAGTGCTAATAACAGATAATAACAATATTTATCATGTGAACTCAATTATGTACTGATTGTGTAATGAACATATATTTGCATTCGTTGACAATTAGTATGGATCTTCATTCTTTCCTGTCTGACAGGTACTGAACAATTGAGACAATAAATGACTTCTTACCTTTGTGGCCAACTCACCAACTTAGGAATCTGTTAATCGTTATTATGTAAATAATATTCATAACGTTTTGATTGATATTTATTAAACAACTCCAACAAAATCATAAATAATCATATGTTTTTAGATCAAGTAGACATTGGAGCTACAAACTGTAGAATTATCCTCTACCCGGCGTCCAATTCAAAAGCTCTATATTTTTGCAGTTGAAAAAATATATATATTGATGTTATATTATATTAAGATTTATAATAACAGTATTCAATTCTCTTTTATATATATATATATATAATACATTGATCTATATTATATTAGGGTTTATAATGACAATATTCAATACTGTTATGGATTCTTTTATATATATTCCAAAAATACTTAAATTAAAAATTGTAATATATACAACTTATATTTCCTTTTAAAGAGAAAACAAGTTGTAGGAGTTGGATCTTCATATCTAAGAAGAAAAAATAAAATAAACAATTAAGATTCACTAGAGAATATTCGTCCACGACAATCATTTTTCTAAAGGCTTAAACATTCCTAAAATAGAGAATGAAGACCATGACCTAAGAAAAAAGATTAAATTAAAGGAGTATCTTAAAAAATGATATTTTCCGAATAATTAATAAGCACTCTATTGGTTTATTTTCATATATAATTTAAATTATAACTTAATTGAAAAGTATTGATATTTATAAACTTCGAAAAAAAAAATTCAAATCGGTCCTTGATTTCCTTTGTCTCACTACAATAACAATGCAATATTTATCATCTTTGTATTATGCAACAACATGTCATAATTTGCAATATTTTCTAGAAACATTCCAAAACATGTATTCACCATGATCATAGTAAAAAAGATATAGAATAAAGTTAAATATTGCATCGAAGAGATGAAAATGAGTTAAATAAGAGAGAGACGATAAGAATCAAGAGATGGATGCATATGGACATCCCAATATATCATATTTTATTCATTTATAATATAAATAAATCTTTTTTTTTTTAAAGTGAAAAACCCCTTGCGAGGCCGCCTTGGTTTGAGAGACCACGAACAGGGGGTTCTACACCATCAAAGTCACCCGAGAGTTGCACCCGACCTTGCCCGCACCAACATTATCAATTGGATTTTGGATACCCAATTCAGCTTTTTGGTAGGGTGGAGATTTGAACCTGGGACCTCTCTTGGAGGATTTCCCTCTCCTCTCCAACTCACCTACAACACCTAGGTATAAATAAATCCTTATTGAGGGATATGTATAGTGATACAAAATCCTAAATGAAAGGTAAACCTCATATCAACATAAACTTAACTTCATAATAAAATACCCTTTTAAGCAAGGCTATCCATAAATATGGATTAACTAATAGAACTAAGGGTGAAATATGAAAGGAGCCCATAGGATTACATGAAGATGCTTATAGTATTACATAAATGATGAATGCCCTTAGGCTTACATAATCATATTCTTGTAGGCTATATTAATAATACTTATAATCACCTATTCACACTTTTGGCCTTGGCCTAAACAAGATCATATTACATATATTTCAACACACATCATAATCTAAGCCAAGAGGGCCAAGAAGAGAAGGCATTAGAGGTAAAACCTCCCTCCATAATGGATGCTCTTATGGGTCTCCTTTATTCCTTCTTTATCTTTATCTTCATCATCATAAAGCTTGTGTCTAACTCTCAAAAATTCTATGTTAAGCTTCTTCATCCTTATAATAAAATTCTTGATATAGTGTCCCCACTTTTATAATTCTTGCAAGTGTTTGACTTCTTTGAAATTTTAGACTTACCCTTAGGCATCTAACCCTTAGATTCCAATGAGTTAAATACTTTTGAAAGAATTTGTATATGCTAAAGAACTCCATTATTCCTCATTGCCATTTCATAATAGATTAGAATCTTGAAAAGTACTTCAAGAGAGATGGGTTATGGCTCTTTTATTGTCATAGCTTCACATAGATAACAAAGCCAACTATATGAAAATGAGGAGAAATATTGGAAGGAAAATTTTTGGCATACTCTTCATTACTCTTTACCTTATATCCTATTATAGATAGATTAAGTTTTATATATTTAAAGTGAGATATATTCTTCAATATTAGTAAAATCTAAAATTTTAAGATTTGAGAGTTCTATCTCTATCTTGTCAACTTCACTACCACTTACTTTTCCATAGATATCTTTCAAAGTAGTCCAAATTTCAATAGGATCAAATTTCTCTTTGATGTGGAAAAGTGTATCTAGTTACACCAACATGAAGAAGATTCCAAAAGTTTCCTCCTTTCTTGTATTATTTCATGATCAATATGAAATTATTTTCATTCATTATTGAATATGAACCATATATTTTTTATCCTAAATAATCCTACCATTTAAATTGACCAAGTACTATAATTTTACCCATTGAGGCAAGTAACATATCCTAATGAATATATTTTACATAAAAACCTAAAATAGATATGTAACAGGTCCATGAACTAATAAAACCAATATTTAGAGCTCAAAAAATTATGCCATCTAGAAAAAGAGCCCAAAATTATTCCATAAGCAAAATTTATGGCCTATGGAAGATTTGGTTATATTAGCACTCAAATAAAAACATAAATTCCAAACTTTAATTTTTTTTGTTGAATCAACAACCACCACTTGCCACCACTAGATTGGGTATTGCATTAGTGAATCAAAGTCTGCCAGTTGACTTGATACAATTGATGGATTTATCATTTATATATAATATTTTATTTGAGTGGATTTTGAGTCAACAAGACTAGAACCTAAGACAAGAACCCAAGAAAACAAGGAAGGGTACTAACCAGTGTACCATGCACACACATTGAAGTCAAAAGTAAATTAAGATAAATTTAATCTTGTTGTATACCTTAAATAGAGAAGAAAAAAGACAACATCAATGTTCAACCTCAAAACCTATCACCCACAAGCCAATCAACCGACTATTGTGCCATAACTACTAGAAGACAAGAGAGGGAATAAAGTTACTCTTATTTGCACATATGTCATCACCAAATACTTGCTCATTAATAAAAAGACTACTTGCAAGTTTTGAAATAGTGTCCTTCATGTTATAAGCAAGAAAAAAAAATGTTGCATGATAGATCATAAGAGGGAGATGACTAATGATTTTAAAATAAGAATATTCAAAGAGAGAATCCCAAGGATCAATTTTATGACCTTTTTCAAGTAGAAGGGAGGTCCACCTAATCCCCCACATAGATAGATAAAGATAAAAAGTTGATATCCTTATATCAGGCTAAGGAGGATCACATATGTCACCTGTAATGTTACCCATGGATGACATCCTAGGCACCAACCACCATAAAATAACAAGTTCTACCTGGATTTGGAAAGGAGATATTGCTTGAGAAATCCACCTACTACACTATTATGCTACTCTCTATAGTGACAAGGAAGTAGGGTGGCAATGGAAGACATAATGTGACAAAAAAATAAAATGCTTTGAGCATGTGACGTCTATGAAAAAAAACAATGTTGTCACTAGTGTGCTTCCATATCTAGTAAGTCACTCTATTATTGGTATTATACAAGTATCCCTATAGAGCGTTGTGCATTCAAAACATACTAAAATTTTAATATTGGCATATGAGGTATTTTGGCATCAAAATTAAATTCAAATTTTTTATGTCCCCCTCAAAATAAATTTGAACTAATTCTTCTTTTTTATTTTCTAAGAATTATTTTTTTTAAGGATCAAGAGATGTATCCTTGGTTTTCACTTTGATACCATGCCAAAATTTGTAATATCTTCTAGAAGCATTTTAAAACTTGCATTTACCATAATCATATCCAAAATGATATACAAGAAAATTAAAGATAACATCAAAAAGATAAAATAAATATACAAAGATAAAGATGATAAGAATTAAAAGGTCGATGCCTATGGGTACCCTAATATATCATATTTTATTCACACTTATAATACAAATGAATCCTCATTGAGGGGTATTTATAGTGATACCAAATCCTCAATGAGAGGTTAACCTTAGACCAACATAAACTTAACCTTACAATAAAATAGTAATAAATTACTCTTTTAAGCAAGGTTATCCATAAAGGTGGATTAACCAATACCACTAAGGGTGAAATATGAAAGGGGCCTATAGACTTACATGAGCATGTCCATGTACTTATATAAATTATAAATGTTTGTAGGATTACATAATCACATGCTTGTAGGCTATATTAATGGTGTCCATAAGCACCTCTTCACAATTTTAACCTTGGTCTAAACAAGATCAGATTACAAATATTTCAACACAATAATGCAATATTTGCTATATATGTACTATGTAGCAATAATGCAATATCTATCCTAGTAGCAACAATACAATCTTAATCCTACCAACAACAATGTAATTTCAATCATAACACCAACAATGCAATCACCTACAACTTATACAAATACTTTGGTTGAACTAGTAAAGTGTAAAAAATTACTAAAATGCATAAAATGAAGGTGAACCATTAAAGTGAAAAGCTTTGCCAACATGCATAAAATCTAGGAGAACAATTAAAGTGGAAAACTTTGTTGTAATGCATAAAATCAAGGAGTACCGTAAAAGCAAAAAGCTTTATTAAATCAAGGAATTATTGGGGATGGCTTAGTTAAACTATAGTTTACCCTCAATACTCCTGCAAAAAATATAATCTATGGAAAAGCTATCATTTTATTTTTGAAATAATAAATCAATGTTTTTTTTTTTTTTGCATGTAGATGCCTAGTAGATGCGTTAAAAATTAGTGTTTTTAGGCTATACCTTTTCGAATAGTTAGATCTTACAATCTGGAATTTAAAATAATTTTTTAATAATTAAAAGTTTGGAGTATTTTAAAAAATATTTTAAATTGGGGTTTTTAAAAATAGAAACCCACTTGAAATAGAAAAAATAAAATAATCATAATAAATCTAAAAATAAAATAAAAATGATAGCACATAAAGAATGATGTGTTCTATTATAGATTATAAAAAAATTAAAAAAATTAACTTTTAATATTAAAAATGTAGTCTACACACAAAACCATAATTTTTTAATACTTTAAGTATTTATTAAAAAATATTTACCAAAATGTTTAAAAAATATTTGCCACACTCTTAGGTTTTAGTAGATTTTAGGAGAAATAAATTGTAGCTTGAAATTATCTCTATCATTACATGATGTATCCTCACACAATTTATTTTAATATTCCACTTCATATAAAATCATGCTTCTTATATGAAAAAAATTATAAAAAACAAAAATAATGCAATTACAATCTACACTAAGAATGTTTCAATTAATATTTTAATGGCTTCATTAAATATTAAGTGCATGTCAAGTTAAAAAATGGTAAAATTAACATAAATGAAAACCATTGGGTCATAAACCCCCAATTCTTTTCTATTTTCCTTTATCTTATTCCATAGGAGTTATTACCACTAATTCTCTACTATTATTTTATCATGGATTCTATAAGCTTTGGTTGTAAAGCAATATTTTACAATTTTGTTCCAACAAGCTAGCCTATACTCAAAATATTATGCTTAATACTGGATACTAGCCTAGTATTTTTAATGTCCTTTATCTCATCTTGCTCACGTGCACAACCATTGTACCTTTTCTAATAAATTCAATTGCTTTTTCATCTCTAATATTCACTTTATTCTTCACTAATTCTTCAATTTTCACAAATAAATCTATATGACTTGTCATATGATTAGAGCAACTAGATTGGAGATACCAAACTTCATATTTTGACTTTTTTCCATGTGTATAAAAAAACTCATGTTAGATCTAGAATCCTCTAGTTCATATTTGATAATTATTTTTATTATTTTGCATGTGACTCCACTTGAGCCTATGATTACTTTGAAAGTGGGTAAATATGTTGAAATAATAACATTGAGTATTTGCTCTACACTCACTCTCAAAGTCACCAATTTTTTTCAATAATGATATTAGATATTTCTCTTATCTATAATACCATATACATGACCTCTTCCTCCATGGAGGCCCTCTTTCTCATCCTATTAAACAATATGATGACTCTCCCTTTCTCTCATTAGGGCTATCCCAATTGTTGCTTCCTCCATCAATTTTAGCTTCCATTACAAAATCTTCCTCTAAACTTTTTGGAGTTTTGTCCTATCTACTTTCATGGGATATCAATGATCCCATGAGTTGATATAGTTGTAATTATGCTAAATCTTTGTTTTCTTCTATTGTAATCACAATTAAATTTCATTCCATTGATAAACATCTAAGTACACGTTTACAAATCACCTATTTTGTGATGCTCTCTCTATCGTTGCATAATTGATTGACTATGTCTTGCACTTGAATGTAAAAATGCCATATCTTCTTGCTATCATTTATTTGGAGATTCTCTAATTACCTCTACAAATTTTGCAATCAAACCAAATTAACTTTATATGTGCCTTGATAAGTAGACTGCATACATCTCTTAAAGCTTCTTTAACATTTTAAAATATTGTAATACTAGGAAAGTTGCTCAATCACCCTTTATCTTCCTCTCTTTCATATCTCTTTCATCCTATGCTAAAAATGTATTTCAATTTTGGATATGCTATTTCAGTTGTCTCCCATACAACGAAGTGAACCATTATGATTTAAATGTTAATTTTCCAATACTCATTGAAATCGTGATTTGATGGAGAAATTATGAGTTGTTTAATTTTTCAATACTCATTAAAATCATGATTCGATGAAGAAAATATCAGTTATGAATTTAATGTTGCTATTGAAAATCAATTATACTTAAACTTGAATGTCGTATCATTTATATCAGCTAAAAAATACTACGAAATTATTATAACAAATGTTTTAGAGAACACATGAAAAAACAACTCAATACCTTAACCTATCTTCTTTCTTTAATCTATTTTTTTTTTAAATATAATCTTTTAAATACAATTCCATTAAGTTAATTATAACTATTAAATTAAAGAACAAATTATGCCTAGTACACAATATATTAACATTCTATATACTATTAATAACTCAAAAAAAATTATTTATTTATTTTTACTATTATATTTTTCCCTTTCTTAAATATCACTTATTCCAGAAATACTTTGCACAAACTCAACCATTGTTCCACAATTAAGGAGAGTTCATATCACGGCATCTCAGGGATCGGTGATGCAGAATAGGACGAAAAAACCAGACTCACGATACTGACTCCCTTCTTATAACTGTTCACCCTTGTGTATAGCTGATATTCCAGCTGACGTAAACACTGCAGTTTCTTCTTATCGGGGTTTCCTAATTGCTTGCATGTTTCACTAATTTAACTGAAGATCGAATTAGTACTACGATTAATTAGGAAACCGGCAAATAGTGTTGAAGGGTCCATAATGTCATACCATATTCTCTGTTTGCATGTGAAGTTTAAACGGGAGTCTTCAACAGAAACTCAGATTTTGAGATGTAGGGCATGTAAGTGCATTCGCTATTAACATGTCAATGCTTTGCACAAAGAGGAAAGAACGGATGACCACATTTACAACTCAGCATATAAAAAATTCGTAACTCTCCTAAATACCCATTTGTATATTTCGTTCCACTTTAACATATATCAATACTGTTCAATGGTACGAGCTTTTGAATTAGAAACATGACAAAAGTTCATCCAATGTTTTGTTTACACCAAAGATATATGCGCTGCTCGTGGTCGCCTTTTCCGGTTGCATACACATCTTAAGTGTTAGAATATCTGTTTCTGGGATTATATTAATGTTTAAATTTCTCATCCGAAATTTGGTCAAGCGTGAGTTGCAGTTCCTGCCCACCGTTCAAGAATTTCACGTGAAGTGATCTAGATTCTAGAGCCCAAGACACATAAACGTCTTTGTCTAAGCCAGTGGGACGACTTATGATGGGCGCCCCTGCTGCATCTACTAATAAAGAGAATAACAATAGGATCACCCCGTAGTAGAAGGAGACCATATTGCTAGAGTTGAGAAAGCTATTACTATGCCAAGGCATTGAATACAATGAGAATGTTGCTTGTTTTTAATGAGGAGAATGTTGCTTGTTTTTAATGAGGAGAATTAATTTATAGTAGGGAAGGTATCGCAAGTCCGTCGAGGGAGTGTATAACTGCGAAAGTATTAATCCATTGTATTATGAAAGATCAATTATTCGAATGGACCACTTATATGAAGCTCACCATGTACGGGGTTTCCGCATAGACGGCATTATGTAATTTCATCCTCGCAAAATATCATCCTCCGTACCATTTTTCATTATATATTTATCCTATTTGTTGAACATCATCTTCGGTAGTTAACTTGGATTAAATATTAAATAATTTACCCTATCCTATTTTACCAGGGCTTCCACTATCCTATTTTACCAGAGAATGCTATTCATTATCCAAATATTTTCATACTTGCCCGAATGATGCTGTTTCTAAAAGATGTTCGTAGTCAGTTTAAATGATAGTCATATGCTACTATGTTGTCAGCAGACGTCAATATTCATCCCTTCGCATTAAGGAGGCAATAGAGACCTAATTTGGCGTACTCCATAAATAGAGTTGGCAGCATCTCGAAGGGTCTAAGGGGAGCCTCCCCTTACCGCAAAAGAATGGACATGAAATAAAATAAATTGATAAGTATGTCAATAACCCTATATGCAATTTAATCTAAAAATTTAATTGAAAAGTACTTATATTTATAAACATTCAAACAACAAGTTTAAATTGGTCTGTGTTGTCTCACTTATAACAAAAGTGAAATATTTGTTATCTTCTTACTATACAACAACGCGTTAGAATTTGTTATCTTCTTATATATTTCGACACGCCCATAATTTGAGCTAACAAGGACAAGGAGAGAAGGTATTAGAGGTAAAAACTCCTCCCATAATGGATGCCCTAATGGGCCTCTACTCCTCTTTTGTGCTTATTTTTGAAAGCACAAGATTCCGGGCAAAGGAAACACTAATTGCGATGCAACCAAAATCAAATGCGCTTAAGTCCTAGAAATGTAAAATGCATGAAACGAAAGAGACGCATTAAAATGAGATACAAGCAAATGGAGAAAACACAGCCCTTTCATTAAACTTTCTTGATCTCTGTTACAAATACGCCTCCTCCCTTTTCAGGGGCTAGGAGCGTTAAAAGAATTTGACTACAATTGAGACTTAAGGTTCCTCTTCCCGCGTGCCCACACTTGAAATGGACGGGCCAAGATGATGCCGTCGCTGATGTCGATGAGTCCTTGACCTCTGTTGCTCCTCCTGCGAACAAAGAAACAACGAAGATGTCAGTAGCACCTGCTGCAAATGAAAAGTGTTTGTTCTCTAAAATCGCCAAAAGATGCATGTAAACATTTGTCTGAAACAGTGGGTAAAGTAAGTCCAAATGGCCTGAAAACTTGATAGAAGATAGAAAATATTACCAGGAGGCCACTGCCACTGAGACGGTCGGCCAATCTGCCTTAAACTGGAATTCGTCCCTGGGCAGGACGAATTCTGACTGCAATTCATCCCTGGGTGGGACGAATTCTTCTGTGTTGAAAAAGTCGACCTGCTGCTGCTCCAATGTCGAATCTTGGGACCTGCAAAACACCTGCAGACAGAGGGGTTATGTAATTGGGGCCATTTTGGGATGACCCAGATGGTCGGATTCTCCCAATTTGGCCTCTACCCTCGGGAATTTGATCTTGCCACCTGCAAGTTAGTGAAACAACAAAGCGACACAAAACATACTAGAATCTGATCAAAAGTTATGAACTTGCAGCTATGAGTTAACCAAACATGATAACACAAAATGCAACCTGAAAAAGTAATCTAGAATGCTCTAAAAACTTAGAAAGTGCGGGGGTGCCCAAGTGGGCCTCCCACCGTTGGCACTTGATTCCGACGCCAATCCACTAGGGATGGGCCCAAAACCTCTTAGGATTGGGGGGGTCGGCGAATTGGTTGGTTCAGGTGTCCATGTGTTGGATTTGGGTCAGGTTCAAGCTTCCAAAAGCCACCCAACAACCTCCCTTGCAAAAGAGATTGGTGGATGCAAGAAGGTGAACCAAAAGGGATGCAAGTGGGTCTTCAACTCGGCAGCACTTCGTTGCTTGAAATCTCCTTTAACTTCTCTCCTTTTGGGTGAGAAAAGTCCCACCTTTTTATAGACCCATGGGGTCTCTTTTGAGAGGGAAGCATAGGTGCCATGTGTTGGTCATAGGTGCCATGTGGCAGTCATGTCTTCCCATGAGGGAGGGGAGTCCTCCATGACTTGGGCTTTCATAACTGCCCTTGTGATAGTCCTCTAACAGCCTATCTGTCCACCCACACACGCGTGCGAGGCAGGAGTCATCAACTGACTATCCTAGGCTGCCACTTGGCGCCATTCTTCTTTTTGCCCGTTAAACTTGGAATTCATCCCACCCAGGGACGAATTCAGAATTCATCCCTGGGTGAGACGGATTCCAATTTGAATTCATCCCAGGGTGGGACGAATTTGGAGTAGGTTGTCCGAAGGTGCCAAATTGCCTTCTAACCTTCCAAAATTGCTGTAAAAGTGGTTAGGACCACTGTTTGACCTCTGAGGGCTGCCCTGGGGGCTGTGTTTGTCAAAGCGATCAGTGTTTGCAGTCACATAATCGGATTGGTGCTTGTTTTGGTGTCTATAGATGCCCCTTTTTGGGAAGCGCTGCGGGTGACGCAGTTTTGAGCAAAAATAGATAACCAAAGCACTAATGATTAGGGTTTCTTGGTAACCTAACCAACTTTTGATGCCCCAAGCATGGAAAGGGCATGCATTCTTGAATCCTTGCTTCGACAAGCTAAAGAATTTGATTTCAAGTATTAACCTTGTTTTGGTGAGGTGTGACTTGAACTTAGACATTGATCGAGTCATGAATAGGCGAAGGGCGTTTTATCCTCAGGGGGAACCTTGTGTTCATGATTCACGAAATGCCAAGTGTTTGATTGATTTGATTGTTGCTTGTTTCTTGCCCCAAGCTGGAGCGTGATTGTCTTTGTCAATGATTCTTTGAATGCATGTCATTTTCCTTAATTGGGTGTGTGATTGTTGATTGGTGACTAAGTGTGACTACCCCCTCAAGCGACGAATCGATGAGGGAATGACCTTCGTGAGAGAAGCGACGAGTCGCTTGACCCAAGATGACTTGTGCAGGGGTGCCTTTAGAGGGTTTACCGTTAAGCGTGTGCAATTTTTCCAACATCTGGACCTATTTTTGGTGGGTGTTAACCCTTTTTGTGATGCCATAATGGGGTGAAATCGTCGACAACCCATCTTCCCGTGGAGCGGTCCGACTATGATAGCCTTCTTGGGGAAGTAGTAGAGTGACAATTTGAACCCCGACATCGATTTTCTATGCCAAGAGGTTAAGTGCAAGAGCACTTGTGTCCGGCAATGCTTATTGCTTTGTTTTTATGTTGCATGTTTTGTTGTTTTTGTTGTTTTTTTTTTTTGTGACACCATTTGGGGATTAAATTTTTGAAAATCCGTCTCCCGTGGAGCGGTCCGGCTATGGTAGCCTTCTTAGGGAGTAGGATAGTGATAATTTGTGACCCCGATGTCGATTTTGCCATGCCAAGAGTTTAAGTGCAAGAGCACTTGTTTCTGGCAATGTTTATTGCTTTTTGTGTTGTTTTGATTTTCTTGTTGTTTTTGAGTGGGCTTTGACCCTTTTGTGACGTTGTTTGGGGATGAAATTGTCAAAAATCCGTCTTCTCGTGGAGCGGTCCGGCTATGGTAGCCTTCTTAGGGAGTAGGATAGCGACAATGTAGACCCTGACATCAGTTTTTCTATGCCAAGAGGTTAAGTGCAAGAGCACTTGTGTCTGGCAATGTTTATTGCTTTTTGTTTTTGTGTTGCATTTATTTGTTGTTTTTGTTGTTTTGATTTTCTTTGATCTTGTGCATGATGGTTGATGAATATGGATGTATGCATGTTGATTTATTTTGATGGATGCATATGCTATGATGAATGCAAATGGTTTTGATTTATATGTGATATGGAGATATGAAATGGATGAATGGGGTTTGTGATGTTTGGCTATGGCACCAAGGACTTGTTAGAACTCTGTTATTTTGTTTTTAGGCGATTGTTGTGATGCATGACTTTGTATGTATACATGTGGTTTTTCTTTTTTGTATTTTTTTGATGGTATTGTAAGGATGAAAAGTAGCGCAGTTGGTTTTCTGAGACTCAGACGGTTTTAACTCACTAGCCATGACTGTACTTTATCTTACAAGACTTTTTAACAAGGTATGAATCGGACTTGTTTTTGACCGAGCTATTTCACATCCCTGTGTGTGCAATTGAGTTCATTTATGTGGTATTTGTCGGGATACCGCCAGTGCCAGATGGGCTTTCAACCGAACCTGTACTGAGGATCACCAAATTAGCTCCACTAACTCCTTTGGTGTATTTTGTAGATTAATCTACGATGTTATCCAGGATGCCATAAGCTAGCTCATCCACATGCAAACATTGATCTGTACGCAAGTTAATGTGACAGATATATCGTCATGTGAGAAGTTTACCGCCAGTTACCGATAGGCTATCAACCAAACCGGTGCGAGGCTTGCCTCATGACTCGTTAGAATATTGAGAGTTCCAGGGATTCAAGTTCACTCCCTTATTTTCTTCAATTGTATTGGGATACTTGCTCGTTTGTAGTGATAAGATCACTATTTATTTTGATTTGTTTTTCTTTTGAGCAAGGGATTGGGGATATGGAGTGACGAAAATCACTATTGCTTGTGCCTTTTGATGTGTGCACTGTAGGATGTCAAATTTTGGAGTTTTGACGTTTTGCAATTTTTTGATGTTTTGCAATTATTGAGAACTTTAGGGATTCTTAGGGAATTGGGTAGGGAGGATGCTTGTCCTTTTGCCAACTCTCAGCATTCTTGGGGTCATTCGCACAGGGGGATGAGCAAGATAACCGTTTCGCTTATGGTGACCTGGATTACTTTGCAGGTTTCATCTTTCGTTCACACAACTTGGGAATTGTTTTATGTGTCTTGATATGTGTTGGGATGTTACTTAACAAGGTTTATTTCAAGTATGACTCTACCTTCGTAAAATTTGTCTGACTTGATACATTACATGGCTAAAGAGCAAAATGATGAATGAATCACAGAAACTCTTGATACATTAACAGACCACTGACTCTAGTGTGGTAAAAGCAATGTGTGGTGTTTTTGTTGTCTTTGTAAAATGAAACAGTGTGGAATAAGATGGTCTATTAGAGCAATTACAACCTATGGTGCCTTTGACCTATACAACCACAAATATGCAGCGTATGGATGCAATGCTTAATGCAGCTACATGTCTTTGTATTTTTGATGGATTGGTTTTTATGAATATGAATATGAGGTGCGAGAAGAGCTCTCGATTGATGAATTTTGATTATTCCTAGATATGAGATGCAAATTTTTGTTGTTTTTGATTATTTTTTATTTTATTTTGACCAAGTGATTGTGGACATCCTTGGAGCATTTTGGTGACCAAGTGATTGCGATAATCCTTGGAGCTTTTTGGGTGACCAAGTGATTGCGATAATCCTTGGAGCTTTTTTTTTGGTTTGACCAAGTGATTGCGATAATCCTTGGAGCTTTTTGGGTGACCAAGAATTTGTGATAATCCTTGGAGCTTTTTGGTTGACCAAGAGATTGCGATAATCCTTGGAGATTTTTGGGTGACCAAGTGATTGCGATAATCCTTGGAGCTTTTTGGTGACCAAGTGATTACGATAATCCTTGGAGATTTTTGGGTGACCAAGTGATTGCGATAATCCTTGGAGCTTTTTTTTTTTTTTTTTGGTTTGACCAAGTGATTGCGATAATCCTTGGAGCTTTTTGGTTTGACCAAGTGATTGCGATAATCCTTGGAGCTTTTTGGTTTGACCAAGTGATTGCGATAATCCTTGGAGCTTTTTGGTTGACCAAGAGATTGCGATAATCCTTGGAGCTTTTTGGGTGACCAAGTGATTGCGATAATCCTTGGAGCTTTTTGGGTGACCAAGAGATTGCGATAATCCTTAGAGCTTTTTGGGTGACCAAGAGATTGCGATAATCCTTGGAGCTTTTGGGGTGACCAAGAGATTGCGATAATCCTTGGAGCTTTTGGGGTGACCAAGTGATTGCGATAATCCTTGGAGCTTTTGGGATGACCAAGTGATTGCGATAATCCTTGGAGATTTTTGGGTTTTGACCAAGTGATTGCGATAATCCTTGGAGCTTTTTGGGGTGACCAAGAGATTGCGATAATCCTTGGAGCTTTTGGAGTGACCAAGAGATTGCGATAATCCTTGGAGCTTTTGGGATGACCAAGTGATTGCGATAATCCTTGGAGCTTTTTGGGTTTTGACCAAGTGATTGCGATAATCCTTGGAGCTTTTTGGGGTGACCAAGTGATTGCGATAATCCTTGGAGCCTTTGGGTTGACCAAGTGATTGCGGTAATCCTTGGAGCTTTTGGGGTGACCAAGTGATTACGATAATCCTTGGAGATTTTTGGTTTGGATTATGGTTCTTTAGGGGATAGAGGTACCCCCAGCTTGATGGTCTTTGCACTCCAGATCTGGCTCTAGAGGTATGGGCATGAATGGATCGGCCCTATGCACGAAGATGAGGACGAGGTCCGCCCGCATGACTGATGTTGCTATGATGTCTCTTTGTGGAAGTTGCTCTTTGTGTGCCCAACATGGCGGATGTAATGCTTGGTCCCACCTGTGGTGAGTTAACGCGCCACTCATGCCCTAGTATTATGTTTATCTGTTGACATGCTTCCTCAAATTTTATGGGATGTCGATGTTGTCTTATGTGATTGTTGTGGGCTATCTCTGTTTCATATTCACTTTCAACTAGTGAGTACAACTCATCAGAATCTGGAGATTCCGAGACATGGAGGACTACATCATCAGGTAGCCCTATGGTTAAAGGTTGATCCTCTTTGAAAGGAGCTTCATGTAAGTTGGGCCTTGGGAGCTCCAAAATCTTGGTCTCTACCGACTCTAAGTGCTCTAGCACTTTGCATGTATCGGTGGATTGGAACTCCTCCTCTTTGGTTGGTTCTTGTGGAGGAACTTGGGGCCTATGGAGGGGTGGCTTGATGGCACCCCCCATGCCTTGGTAGGGCTTTTCATCCTGCTCTTCTTCTTGCTCTGATTCCTTAGAGGCTTCTTGATGACTTTCTAAGGGTGGCCCACAAACCTGAGTGGGTTCCTGAGGAAGGCGCCCATCATTGGTTATAGGAGCGGCCTATCGCGCATGTCTAGGAGGCGTCAAGGGTGGTGCTTCAAGAATCAAGAGTGTAGCCTCCTGATCCTGTCTAGAAGGTTTTGGGGGTAGCATTTGATAAGGTCGCGATGACCTGTCTTGCCCCCATGGGTTATGCCCCTCAAAATGTTTTGTCTTATGCGTGTGAGGGGTTGGAGTCTTCTCCGATAGTTTATAGCACAACTCATCCATTTTTCATTGCATGCACTCTCTATCCAAGCGGTGTCGATACTCCATCTCCTGATGACTTTGTTTAAGCTGCGTAATTCGAGCTTGGGCGACATGTCTGGCGACTATCGGGTCAGTTCGGTCTACCCTATTTTATTCAGGAGGTTCGAATGTTTCTCCTATGTGTTTGCCTCGATCTTGATGATCTAAAATTTCAATGGGTCGCTTCCCTCTATCGATGTAGGCGACATGTACTTGAGGCCGCACTGTTTGTTGTCCTCAAGGAATGCAATGATTTTCCTCATACTCCCTTTCATGTTGGCTCTCCTACATAGTGTGTTGGAACAACTCATCCTTCTGGCGTTGAAGGTGCTCTTTGTTAATATAGTATAGTTCCTCTAAATGTAGTCGCTCTAGCTCAAGTTGCGTGAATTGCATTTGGCGTGCGATGTGCTTTTCAGATTCTAAGATGGTTGGTCTTGTCGCCTCATGTCTAGAAGGCCTAGATGCCTCTCTGACATATAGACCTCGGTCATAGTGATCCAATATCTCTATAGGACACATCCCTCTGTTGGGGGTAGCAGGATTCCCTCGGGGCTTTGGCCTTAGTGAGTGGTCTTGATAGATAGCAGGTGTAGAGGCATATTGCTCTCGCACTGTATATTGCTCTTGAGGAAGGTAGGGATCTTCCTCTTGCTCTCTTTCATAAGTGAAAAAGGGACGGACGGAGTTAGTTCGCTCCCTCTGAGGAGCCTTGTGCTCTAGATTTTTCTTTGTAGTCCTGACAACTAGAGGGGGTGAAGGAGGGATAATGTAATCATGTGGTTCCTCCCGTCAAACCCTATGTTGACCTAGCGCTTCATCGCGCGATGACCGCTCATAGCAAGCTTCTAAGGGAGCTCTCCTATGACTGTACCCCTCATGGAAGGGTGTGTGCTGAATTTTATGCTGAATAGGAGTGCTCCTCGAAGAGGTGTCCCTGTAGTCCCTTTCCTTTAAGGTGTGGAGGGGACTGCCTTGTGTGTTAGGTCGCCAAGGTGGTATGACCAAATCCTTGGGATTGTAATGGAGGTGACTCGTTCTTCCTTGGATATTCCCCACAACATCCGCCCGTGATTGGGCTTGGCTATGGGTGATCACCATGACGATGTCTCTCTAAAAACCCTAAAAATTGAAATGAGTCATATGGGGCCCAAAATCGGTGTGCGCATCCCTATTATAGTATATAAGACAAAAATGAAGTTTCAAGTTCTATCTCTGAATACATTAGGAGATATTGACATCCGAACAGCTCAAAAAGTGCAAAAAAATGCGTGCCCAATTTTAAAACCTAATTTCGGGGCACTAGATGATGGAATTTGGCCCCAAAAACTGACTTTTTTGGGCAAATAGGATTCAATGGAATCATATTTGTTTAAAATTATCCCAACTAACTCCCTGTAAAATTTCAAGTCAATCGGAGCTACGGTTGAGAAGTTATGGCCCCGGCAAGATGCACTAAAATTTAGGGAAAAATACAAGATTTCCCATATTTTGTTGGATGGTCCTGCATCACTTATGGGCACATTTGGGGTGCTCTTGGGTTGACCAAAGGGTTCATGGACACCTTTGGGACATTTTGGAGTGACCAAGCGATTACGGGAATCCTTGGAGATTTTGGAGAAAATGACAAAATGCGTAGATTTTTATCTTTTGTTTATGATGATTTTTTTTCTTGTTACACTAAGCAGAAATGAACACACACATGCGCAAACTGTGATTATCTCTTTTAAGGGTTTAAATAGTGTGTCCTAAACTGGTTTAGTGCATTTTGATGTTTTGTTTTGTTTTTGTAGGTTTTGAAGAACGTTTAAATGCATTATGATGGCTCATATAACTCCCAAAACGGTCGCCCCTTCAATATACCAACCGAGCCGATATACCAACCTCTCTATATACCCGCCCTTACGAGAGGGAGACTATAGGTACGTGAGAGCAGAAGGTACGTGGTACGTAGGCGATACGAAAGGGGGATTGTCCTGTTAATGGCACCTACCATAGAAAACTTATCCTCGTGCGCATGGGAATCACCCCAGTGACACTCGATCAGCTTTCATCAGGATTTACGCCTAACAACAGTTGACAATCAGGAAATGGATGCAAAGCTAAGCCAAGGTGGTGATGAATTCGTCCCAGGGTGGGATGAATTTGGAGTAGGTTTTCTGAAGGTGCCAAATTGCCTTCTGACCTTCCAAAATTGCTGTAAAAGTGGTTAGGACCACTGTTTGACCTCTGAGGGCTGCCCTGGGAGTTGTGTTTGTCAAAGCGATCAGTGTTTGCAGTCACATAATCGGATTGGTGCTGTTTTGGTGTCTACAATTTTCATCATCAAAAGACGTTTGTCTAACCTTCAAGAGTTCTACTTTAACCTTTTTCAATATTATAATATAATTATTGATGGAGTGTCCTTTCCTTTTACAATTATCGTAAGTTTTTGACTTCTTTAAAATGTTAGAGTTACCCTTATGTACATGAGACATAGATTCCACTAACTTCAAGTTTTTTGGATGAGCTTGTGTATGAGAAAGAACTCCACAATTCTTTATTTTCGCTTCATAATGAATTAGAAGTTTGAAACATCCTTCAGAAGAGATGGGTTGTGGCTATTTGATAGTCATAACATCCACATAAATAACCAAACCAACTATATGAAAAGGAGGAGAAAATTTGGAAATAATAGATTTAACATATTTTTCATCAGTATCTATCTTACCTCTTGATATAGATAGATAAAATTTTAGAGCTTTGAAGTGAGATATAGTCTTCAACATTACTAAAATCTTAAAAATTTAAGATTGAAGAGTTGCATCTCTATCTTGTTAACTTCATTAGCACTTACTTTTCCATAAAGATATTTCAAATAACTTCATACCTAAATAGGATCAATTTACTCTTTGGTGTGAAAAATAACATGTGGTTCTACTAACATCAAAAGTTATCTGAAAACTTCCTTCTTTCTCTTATTAATTTCATGATCACCAAGACCTTCTTCTAATTAATTTTTGAAGATGAACCATAAATTTTTGCTATTGAGTAATCCCTCCATTTGAACTAACCAAATGCTATGATTTTTCTTATTGAGATAAGGAACATACCTTAAGGAATCTAATTTTACATAAAAAATACTAAATAGGTGTATAATAGGTCCATAAACTGATGGCACTAGTGCATAGATATAAAAAACTATGCAATCTAAATAAAAGGAATCTAAATACTTTTGCATACAAAATTTATGCTCTCTAGAAGATTTGATTATATTAGCACTCAAATTTAATAAGTCAAATGCCAAACCTTAGAATCTTTTTGTCGAATCAAGAACTTCCACTTGTCGGTATTGGCTTAGATGGTGCATTAATGAACCAGAGTCTACCACTTGACTTGATACCTAAGACCCCTTGTTAAAAAATAAGGGCACTAACCAGTGTATCATGTGCACATGTTGAAATCAAAGGGAAATGAATATATCTTTAATCTTGTTGCACACTTTAAAAAGGAGAGAAAAAAGAGTGGACATAGTATCAATGTTTAACATCAAAACCTATTACCTATAAGCCAATCGAATAATCATTGTGCCATATCTTCTATTTGGAAAGAGAGGAAATACAGTTTCTCTTATTTGCATGTATGCCATTACCAAATACTTATCCCTTAATAAAATAATTCCTTGTAGGTTTTAAACCAACATCCTTGGTGCTTCTAGCAAATAAACCAACTACTACACCACAAAGCTTAAGTGATAAAGAGAGGGAGCTCACCAATACTTTTCTAGCAAGCATATTCAAGTAAGAATGATGAGCTTTACCAATTAGAGGGGAGGTAAAATTGATACTCCACATAGATAGATTGAGATTAGGATTTGATATCCCTATGTCACATTGAGGGAGAGCATGTATGACACCCTCATAATTGCTAATGGATGATACCCTAGACACAAAATTTTACAAAATAATAAGTCCTTCCTTAGATTTTAAAAGGAGGTCTTGCTTGAGATATTCACTTGTTACACTATCATGCTACTCTTTATCATGGAAGGGAAGTAATGTAGTAATGGTAGACGAAATGCAACTGAAAAAAAAAAGATGCTTTGAACCTACAATTTATATGCAAATAAAAAATACCATCATTGGTGTGTTGCTATCTTTAGTAATTTACTTTCTTAAAAACATCACAAAAGCAAACGCATAGAGAATTATGCATGTGAACATGCTATAATTGTAAGGTTGGCATACAAGGTATTTTAGCACCAAAATTAAATTCAAATTGGTTATTTTTCTTGATTTGCAAAGAATGAGTGTTTTTTAGAATCAAGTGATATAGCCTTGGTCTTTGCTTTGATACCATGTTGAAATTTGTAGTATTTTCTAGAAAAGTTCTAAAACATGCATTTACCATGATCATGTCCAAAAACATGTAGAATCAAATTAAAGATAACATCAAAGATATGGAAAAAAATATACAAAGAGAAAAAAGCAACAATAATTAGAATATGGATACTTGTAAACACCCCCATATATCATAGTTTATCCACGCTCATAATATAAATAAATCCTCATTGAGGGATATTTATAGTGATACCAAATCCTTAATCCTCAATGAGAGGTTAACCTTAGACCAACATAAACCTAACCTTACAATAAAATAATACTAAATTACCCTCTTATGCAAAGATATCTATAAAGGATAATTAACCAATAGCACTAAGGATGAAATATAAAATAGGCTTACATAAACATGCTCGTCGGCTTACATAAATGATAAATACCCATAGGTTTACATAATCACATGCTTGTATGCTACGTTAATGGTGCTCATAATCATCTCTTCGCACTTTTGACCTTAGTCTAAATGGTATGATATTACATATATTTCAAGACAAAAATACAATATTTGTTATCTCTGTATCATGCAACAACAATGCAATATTTCAACAATGCAATATCTATCCTAGTAGCAACAATGAAATCTTTATCCCATTAATGACAATGCAATTTCAATCATAACACCAACCGTAAAATGACCTCCAACTTGTAAGACATATAAATATTTTGGTCGAACCATTAAAGCAGAAAGCTTTGTTAAAATACATAAAGTAAGGATAACCATTAAAATGAAAGATTTGCTATAATGCATAAAATCAAGGAGAATCATTAAAGTGGAAGGCTTTACTAAAATTTATAAAATCAAGGAGAACTATTAGAACGAAAGGCTTTACTAAATCAAGGAATGATTATGGTTAGTTCGGCTGAACTAAAGTTTACCCTTGATCCTCAACATGTAAAAATATAATTGATGGCAAAGTTGACCAATAATAATAGTTGAGTTGGAGTTTAGGCATGTTCAACCAATGTTTTCTCAATTTGGCCAAATATATGCATTGTTTGGGTGAACAACCTTTGTGAGGTAAGCAACCATCACCATTTTGTTTTTTAAATTAAAAATATTTCTTTTTTTTGCACATGGATGTCCTATAGATGCATTAAAATTAATACTTTTAAGTTATAACTTTTTCAATAATTAGATCTTGTAGTCTAGATTTTAAAATATTTGTTTAATAATTTAAAATTTTAGGTATTTTTTAATTGGTTTTTTTTAAACATAAACCCACTCAAAATAAAAATAAGAATAATTATTTTAAATAATAAAATAAAATAAAAATAAAAATAATTATTTTAAATAATAAAATAAAATAAATTATGACATAAAAATGATGCATTCTATTATATAATATAGAAAAATACCAAAATTTAAATTTAACATTAAATAATGGTCTACACAAAACGATGATTTTTTCAATATTATAAAGTATTATTATAATTATTTATCAAAATATTTCAAAAATGGTAGCCATACTCTTAGGTTATAGTAGATTTTAAGGGGTTCATAACTTGAAATTGTCTCTATCATCATCATAATTTTTTCACACACTATTCACTATTTTTAAAAGTATTTTAATATTTCACTTCATACAAAATCATCTTTTTTATATGAAAAAATATTTTATTAAATATAAAAATATAATAACAATCTACACTAAGAATGCTTCAATTAATATTTTAATGGCTTTATCAAATTTTAAGTGCATGTCATGTTAAAATATGCTTAAATTGATATAAGTGAAAATTAGTGGCCAAAATCCCCATTATTTTTCTATTTTCCTTCATTTTATACCATGAAAACTATTAATGCTAATTCTTTGCTATTATTTTATCATAGATTATCTAATATTTGGTTGTAAAACAACATTTAGTAATTTTTCCCAACAAGTTAGCCTATACTTATAATATTATGCTTAAGACCACATACTAACCTAGTATTTTTTGTCCTTTATCTCATCTTGCTTGTGTGCACAACCAACCACTGTATCTTTTCTATAACTTCAATTGTATTTTCATCTCTAGTCCTCATTTCATTCTTTTGTGACCTATCATATGAATAGAGCAAGTAGAATCAAGATATCAAACTTCATATTTTGATATTTTTTCCATGTGATCTATAATCCTATCCTTCATCTTTAACATTTTTTCCTTTTATTTTGCATGTGACACCACTTAAGCCTACAATCACTTTCAACGGGGGTAAATCTTTTGCAATAATAGCATTTAGTATTGTCTCTACACTAATTCTCAAAGTCACCAATTTTTTTCAGTGATGACATTAGATATTTATCTTATTTTTAATACCATGTACATAACCTCTTCCTCCATGGATACCTCTTTCTTTTCCTCTTGAATAATTTGATGAATCTCCCTTTCTCTCATTAAAGCTATCCTATGTTGCTTCCTTCATCAGTTTTAGCTTCTATTACAAAAGCTTCTTCTAAAATTTTTAGAGTTATTTTCAATCTACTCCTATGGGATATCGATGATCCCATGAGTTGATATAGTTACAATTGTGCTAAATATTTTCTTTATTCTATTGCAATCACAATTAAATTTCATTCCATTGATAAACATCTAAGTACTTAATCACAAATCACTTATTATGTGATGCTATCTCCATTGTTGCATAGTTTATTAAATATGTTTTGCACTTGAATGTAAAAATCTAAAATCTTCTTGCTATCATTCATTTGAAGATTCTCAAATTATCCTTACAAATTTTACAATAAAACCAACTCAAATTTATGTGTGCCTTGATAAGTAGACTACAAACATCTCCCAAGGATTATGTTATTTTAATATATTATAATTATATGGGAGATGCTCACATCTAGAGCACTCAAGATTAGAAACATTGTGTAGACACCAAAACAGCACCAATCCGATTAAGTGACTACAAACACTGATCGCATTGACACACACAACTTTCAGGGTAGCCCTCAGAGGTCAAACAATGGTCCTAGCCACTTACACAGCAGTTTAGAAGGTCGAAAAGTAAACAAAGAAAAGCTAGTCATTTTAACAAGCCTTAAGCAAGAGCAAACTTAAGCAAGAGCAAACTTTAATCAAGAGCAAACTTAAGCAAGAGCAAACTTTAATCAAGAGCAAACTTTAAATACAAGCAAGCCTTAAGCAAAGGGGAACCTTGGTCGAGGGTGTCGCGAAATTGCGACGTCACGAAATCGCGACACCTAAGGCCCAAAGGGGAGCCTTGGCCAAGGGTGTCACAATTTCGCAACGTCACGAAATCGCGACACCTAAGGCCCAAAGGGGAGCTTTGGCCGAGGGTGTCGCGATTTCGTGATGTCATGAAATCGCGACACCTAAGGCCCAAAGGGTGCTTTGGCCGAGGGTGTCATGATTTCGTGACATCGCAAAATTGTGACACCTAAGGCCCGAAAGGGAGATTTGGCCGAGGGTGTCGCGATTTCGCGACGTCGCGATTTCGTGACGTCGCGAAATCGCGACACCTAAGGCCCAAAAGGGAGCTTTGGCCGAGGGTGTCGCGATTTCGTGACGTCGCAAAATCGCGACACCTAAGGCCCAAAGGGGAGCTTTGGCCGAGGGTGTCGCAATTTCACGACGTCGCAAAATCGTGACACCTAAGGCCCAAAAGGGAGCTTTGGCCGAGGGTGTCACAATTTCGTGACGTCGCAAAATTGTGACACCTAAGGCCCAAAAGGGAGCTTTGGCCGAGGGTGTCACGATTTTGCGACGTCGCAAAATTGCGACACCTAAGGCCCAAAGGGGAGCCTCACCCGAAGTGTCGCGATATCGCGACGAACTTCACATTTGCTAGGTGGACATTAAAATACTCGAGCAGACATTCAATCAATCAAAGGCAAATTTAATCAATCAAAGGCAGAAGTCAAGCATTCAAAAGTGCCGTTAAAGCCATCAAAGCAGACATTCAACAAGTGGCAGCCGAGGATAGTCAGTTATTGCCGCCTGCTGTGCATGCGCGTGGACTGTCACAAGGGCAGTCAGGTAAGCCTTAGTCAAGGCGGAGTCTCCTCCCTTTTGAGAAGGCATGGCTGCCACGTGGCATCCCTGCGTGCCCCTTCCAAAGAGACCTCGTGGGTCTATAAAATGGCAGACTTTCTCACCCAGAAAGGAGGTTAACAAGCATTTTCTTAATGCAACGAAGTGCTGCAAAACCACAGACCCGATTGCATTCCTTTCGAATTCATTCTTCTGCACCTGTAACCTCTTTCGCAAGGGAGGTTATTGGTGGCTGTTAGAAGGTGGATCCGAACCGTCAGATCCGACATTGGACACAGTAAACCACCAATTTGCCGACACCACATTATCTTAGATTTTGGGCCCATTCCTAGTGTATTGGCGTCAAAGTCGAGTTTTAACGGGGGCGGCCCGCTTAGGCACCCCACGTACGTTCTTAGTTTTAATTTAATTTATGTTGTTTTCGAATATATCCTGCAGTTAACAGTATTTAAATAGTTTACGTTTTTATGTTCGAATATATCTTGCAATCAACAGTGTTCGAATATATATATCATAAGATAGTCATCGAATATATCATGTCTGTGTATATGTTTGGTTCTCTGTCAGAATAGCAGGCAGCAGCTTTTTGGTGATGCTCGACAGCAGAGACTAGTCATTACGAATATATTTTGCATTACGTTTTAAACTGTTAAATAGTTTAGCGAATATATCTCATATCACACTTTAGACGTTCTACACCTGCATTACGTTTTCAATTGCATGTTATCTTGCATTACGTTCTATTTTCTTGTTACAGGTGCTACTAAACGGTTTGCTATTTCTTTGAATGCAGGAAGAACAGCAAGGAGCAAGGATTCATCGGCATAAGCGGTGACAACACTTGGGCCCACCCGTTTCAAACGTGGGCATGCGAAAAAGAAGATCACTATTCATTTGTTGTAATGGAAACATGCTAACTCTCCCAGCCCTTGAAAAGGGAGGAGACGTATTGTAACCGAGTTGGAACCACATGAATAAAAAGTGCTGTGCTCTCACTTTTGATGTGATTATATTCGTGTTATTTCATGCATCAAGCTAGTTGTTTTCATTGTAATTAGTGTTTTATTTTCCGGAATCTCATGCTTTCACATTGGACAAAGCATCCTTTATTTTTCGTCTCTTTCATATCACGTCTATTCTATGTTGAAGATATATTTCAATGTTAAGATATATTTCAATGTTAAGGTTCAACATACCCTCCTTAAATTGTTTCTTATACAATTTTTTAACATACCCTCCTTAAATTGTTTCTTATACAATTTTTTAAACCATTATAATTTAAATCTTAATTTTTTAATACTGATAATGATCATCATAAAATAAATATATATATATTAATTATGAATTTAATGTTACTATTAAAAAGTTATCATTTAAATTAACTGAAAATTACTACAAAATTATCATAACAGAAGTTCTTAAAAAACACTTACAAGCTCAATGCCTTAATATATCTTCTTTCTTTTTAATCCAAAAATTTTAAATTATAATCTCTCAAATACAATTCCATTAAATTAGTTATGACTATTAAATTAAATAACAAGTGATTTCTGACCCTGGTAAACATCAGTCAAACAAACAGAGTATTGTGAAGAGAACTTGATGAGTTTTCCTAGACAAGTTTTAGAATATCTTTTTCTGGGATTAACTAAAGTTTAAATTCCTCACCAGAAATTTGCTCAAGCGTGAGTTGCAGTTACTGCCCACCGTTAAAGAATTTTGCGTGATGTGGAACCTACGACACATCAAATTCATTTTCTAAGCCAGTGGAACGACTCATGTTTGGCGCCCCTCCTGCATCTACTAATAAAGAGAATAACAATAGGATCATTCCGGAGTAGGAGGCCATATTGCTATAGTTGACAAAGGTATTAGTATGCCGAGGCATTGAATACAACGAGAAGCTTGCTTGTTTTTAAAGAGGAGAATTAAGTTATAGTAGGGAAGGGATGGCGAGGTATGAACTGTTACAAAAGAAGACAAGCGAAAATGGTTGGTGAGCAAGAAGTCTGTCGTAGAGATAAGGGTGTGAAGGGCTGCCATGTAGCCGTCCTTCATTACTCTTCATCTGGAAGCCCATCTGTACACAGCTGGACCTTAACTGATTGAACGTAAAGGACATTACTGGAAAGAAAATTTAAAGTGATTGGCCTTTTGCCGTGCTCGATAGTCGCTTCTCTCACTCATTATTCGAGATATATCTCGAATTTAGCCTGTTACTAAATTGACATCTCCGACGTTGCCATACAATCATGTAGCTTCTTCCTTGCTACTTAGTTGTATGTCACCTTTACCCATAATGGTGTCCAGCTTTAGGTGACCCGCGTCATGAATACAGAGACAGCATTCATAGTCCGCTTCGGACTTGACATAATTCGAAACTTTTACTTCCGTCATCTGCAGTCTACGAATACACAGAGTGACAACATTAACAAGGACATTAATTTGTTATTTTAAACACCCTTCTGATTTTTAATTGGTTTGTTATAATATTATGGCAAATCCATCGAGGGAGTGTAGAACTGCGAAAGTATGAATCCATTGTATTATGTAGGTAAAGATGTTCAATTATTCGAATGGACCACTTATATGAAGCTCACCAAGTACGGAGTTCCTTGAGAGACGACGACGTTATATAATTTCACTCTCACAAAATATCATCGTCAATACTATTTTTCATTATAATACAATTTTTCATTATATACTTTTCGTAAAGTATTTGTTGAACATCATCTTCGGTAGTTAAGTTGGATTGAATATTAAATATTTTACATTATAATTTACGTCAACCTTTCGACAAATAAAATTCTTTTTGCTTTGCTCATTGTATTGACGCAGCTTTACACTTGAATGGTGATGGATTTAAAATCGACCTTTCCGAGGCTTTTCGAAATGCAAAATTAAGTTGTGATACTAAATTTTATAAATCTTACACAAAAACCAGAAATTGCAATGGGCACGGGGCTTCCACTATCCATCAATGGCAATCAAACAATCAAACTGCTTGCGTAGTGCCTCTACCACTATCCTATTGTATCATTGAATGTTATCCATCATCCAAATATTTTCATACTTCAATGTGTTAGAAATAAAACTAGATTTCACACCTGATTGACAGATTTTATCTTTTAAATCTAATTGCCGTATTTTATAGTGTGTGCAATTATTACCGACAATTATAGTTGTTCGACAATTGGATAAAAACCCTAGTTTTGAATTAAATGCATGTCAAAAGGTTGGTAAGTTCCTCTCCTTTATCCGGCTAGTTTTGTAGCACAAGAGTAACAAAGAAGAAGAAAACAAAGTGGAAGAATAGCTGAAAAGTAGAGTAGAGCAGCACAGTAGAAGCGTAAAGATAAGCCAGGAGTTGAAGTTGTAGCTTTCAGAAACTCCTCTGTGGATGTAACCTGCAAACTGGTTCAGTTGTAGATGTATGTCGATGTATTTTCGTCTTTGAGCAATAAATAATATTCTCCTGTCTTTTTCCCTGAGTAATATTTGGTTGGTTATAAAATGACTTAGTAAAGTTAGAATTATTTCATTGATGTTCGTGTTCTAGTCCACTTGTTTTCTTTGGTAAATCTCGCGGTTGAGAGAATGTCCTATCCTACTGAGTGTCCTTTGTAATATCTAGCGACGTAGAATATTAGTGTTTATTTTATGTTGTAGCCCGCTCAGCTAAAGTTTCGGAAGGTGAATGCGATTTGCAAATCGTGGCATAGAACACATTTATTTTGTTTGACCTCCCCCACAACGTATTCCATGTTATATTTCACAGGCTATCTCCCTTGCTCCACCCCTCTCCCGCAAAGAATCAGTGTGTGTGCCCACAATTGGAAATTGTGACACGTAACACTTGCTCCAGTACGCACCTCCCTTCGTGTTGTATCGAGTGACATACAACATTTTCTCTAATCTGTGCCTCCCTCCGTGTTGTATTGAGTGACATACAAAACTTGTTCTAGTCTGCTCATAGCATGCGTAGAAAATTTAATTTAATTAAAATATTTCAAATTGGTATCAGAGCTAGAGCCGACACGTGGAAGATAAGAAGCAATGGCTTTCGAAGGCAATTCATTGCAGTTGCAGATCCCACATTTTAATGGCAAGAACTATGATTACTGGAGCATCCAAATGAAGATCCTATTTGGACCTCAGGAGCTATGGGACTTGGTGTAGAATGGCTATGCAGAACCAACATATGCATTAGTGTTGAGCACTCTCTCCCATGCAGATTCAAATATGTTGAAAGAGAACCATAAGAAGGATCAGAAAGTATTATTCTACACAATGCAAGCAGTTGAGAAAACCATTTTTCCAAGAATTGCAGCATCAACCAAATCGAAGGAGGCATGATAGATTTTATCTAGCTCCTTCTAAAGCACCAACAAAGTGAAGTTGGTAAGGTTGCAGATGTTGAGAAGAGAATTTAAGAATTTGCAAATGAGTGATTTAGAGTCCATGAGCGACTTCTTCACCAGAACAATGGGTATCATCAACCAGATGAGGTTGAATGGCAAAAATATAGAGAACCAGAGGATGGTTGAGAAGATACTAAGGAGCCTCCCAACAAGGTTCGACTCAGTTGTGATAGTGATTGAAGAATCGAGGGATTTAGCAACCCTCTTAGTAGATGAGCTCATGGGTTATCTACAAACACATGAGAAGAGGCTAGGCCAATAATCTTAGTCCTTATTAGAGTAAGTGTTCAAGATGCAGGTCTCATTTCGAGACGATAGCAGAAGAGAAGAATCCTATCAAAGTGCCTCTAGTTCTCAAGGATGAAGAGGACAAAGCAATAGAGGCAAGTGTGGAAGAGGCCATAAGCGAGGAGGAAGCTCAAACTCCAGTGAAGGAGAGAACAACTACAACTTCCATCAAGCAGGAGGAAGAGGCAATGATAGAAATCAACAAAGAGGATCAAAACAAAGGTATGATAAATAAAAAATCCAATGTTATTACTACAAGAAATTTGGTCATTATAGCTATGAGTGTAGAAAGAAATTGACCAAGGATAATAAGCAACAAGCCCACTATACAAATGAAAATGAAAATACAGAGTGTAGAGATGCATGTGGAAATCTGTTGTTAACTTGCACTATTGAGGAGGAGAGCTAGAAGAATACTTGGTATCTCGATAGTGGGTGTACCAACCACATGTATGGGAAAAAGGAAATGTTCTCATAGTTGGATGAAACCATCAAATCCAAGGTGAAGATAGGGAACAACAGTAAGGTACATGTCATGGGTAAAGGAAAAATCATTATCCATACCAGGCAAGGTGAAAGGAAGTAGATCATTGATGTGTATTATGTGCCTGGGTTGAAGAATAATTTTCTAAGTGTTGGACAAATTATGCAGAAGGCGCACACTGTGCAATTTAAGAATGGAGTCAACATCATTAAAGAGAAAGAGAACGGGCTTGTTGCAACTGTGTCCATGACAAAGAACAAAATGTTTCGTCTATAGATTCAAAATAAATTGCAACTTTCATTTAGTGTAGTGGTGAATGATGCTACATGGTTGTGGCATCTCAGATTCGGTCACCCGAGTTTTAGTGGCCTAAAGTTGGTGTACAAGAAACATATGGTGAAGGGTTTACCCCTCATAGAGAAACCCAATCAAGCATGTGAAGGTTGCTTAGTCGACAAGCATCATAGGGATGTTTTCCCTACCGAAAAGTCTTGGAGAGCTTCATAGCCATTGGATCTGGTGCATTAAAATATTTGTGGTCCTATGCAAACCAAGAAATTTGTTGGTAACAAGTACTTCTTGACTTTTATAGATGATTTTAGTCGGAGGACATGGTTATATCCCATCAAGCAAAAGTCATAAGCTTTCAACAAATTCAAGGAGTTCAAGGCTTTGGTTGAAAAACAAAGTGGCTATTATGTGAAGACTCTCAAAACAAATGGAGGAGGTGAATACATCTCCAATTAATTCCATAATTTTTACAAGGCAAATGGAATTCAAAGGTAGTTCACAACCAGATACACACCACAATAGAACAGTGTTGCAAATAGGAAGAACAAAACCATAATGGATATGGCATGAAGTATGTTGAAGTCCAAGGCATTGCCACATGAGTTTTGGACAGGATTTGTAGTTTGTGTAGTTTATCTATTGAACATGTGTCCCACAAAGAGTGTGAAGGATAAAATTCCTCAAGAGGCATTGAGAAACCAGAAGCTGAACGTTGCTCATTTAATATTTTTTGGGTGCATAGCATATGCACATATCCCAGATGAGAAGAGAAAGAAACTAGATGACAAGGTATAGAAATGCATCTCCACTGGTTATAGTGAAGAATCAAAGGCTTACAAGATGTATAACCCTATAAAAAAGAAGCTAATCATAAGCCGAGATGTGAAGTTCATGGAATATGAAGCTTGGAATTGGAAATCCAAGATTGGTCAGCCAAAGCTAGCAATCATTGAGTCTGAGGACTTGGAAGAAAATAGAGTGCATCTGCCTGTAGATTCAAGCAGTAATACTAGTGCCAGCAGCAACACTACCTCATCATCATGATCACCTCCACTTGCAAGCAAGATCTCCAACTTGAAGACACCATCAAAGATAAGAAGCTTACAAGATATATATGAGGTAACCATAACTGAAATCGACGAAGTAGAACATTATGATTTTGCTTTATTTTTTGAGTGTGATCCAATTGCATTTGAAGATGCAATTAAGAATAGAAAATGGGTGAAAGTTATGGATGATGAGATAGAAGCCATAGATAAGAATCAGACTTGGCAGTTAATGGATCTTCCAGCAGGCAAGAAGACCATTGGAGTAAAATGGGTATATAAAACCAATTTTAATGCCCAAGGTGAAGTAGATAGGCACAAGGCCAGACTGGTGGTAAAAGGCTACAAGAAGAAATCATAGGTTGACTATCATGAGGTATATGCACCCTGTAGTGAGACTTGACACAGTCAAAATGATCCTAGCATTTTCAGCCCAAAAGGGTTGGGATGTTTACCATATGGATGTCAAGTCTGTCTTCCTCAACGAAGTGCTGGAAGAAGAGGTCTATATAGACCTACCACCCGACTATGAGTTGGAAGGGCAAGAAGGCAAGGTATTGTATGGGTTGAAGCAAGCACCTAGGGCTTGGTATAGCCGAATTGATGCTTACTTTCAGGAGAATGGGTTCATCAAATGCCCATATGAGCACACTCTCTACATGAAGATAAATGTAGAGGGGGAGATGATCATTGTTTGCTTGTATGTAGACGATATGATATATACTGGCAACAACAATATGTTGTTTGAGTAGATTAGACATGCCATGAAAAAGGGGTTCAAGATGATAGATTTAAGCCCGATGAAATATTTTCTAGGCATTGAAGTTGACAAATCTACGGATGGTATCTTCATCTCTCAAGGCAAGTATGCAATAGATGTCTTGAAGAGGTTCAAAATGGAGGACAACAAACTAGTGATCATGTTGGTTGCCACAGGCCTAAAATTGAGCAAGACAGATTGCAACAACATTATTGATCCAACTTTCTACAAAAGGTTAATTGGAAGTTTGATGTACTTGATAGCAACCAGACCATACCTGATTTTTGTAGTGAGTTTAATTATCAGATTTATGGAGTCCTCGAAGAACACTCACTTGTAGGAAGGCAAGAGAATTATGCATTATGTCAATGGGACCAAAAAACATGGAATCTTTTATGCCAAAAAATACTAGCTTGAACTTGTTGGGTACACATATAACGATTGGGCTGGTAGTATAGATGATAGGAAGAGCACTTTTGGTTATGCATTCCATCTTGGATCGGGTGCAGTTTCATGGTCATCAAAGAAGCAACCAATTGTTGCATTATCTACTACTGAGGTAGAGTATGTTGCTACCACCTCAGCAACATGTCAAACAGTTTGGTTGTGAAGAATTTTGGGTGAGCTCAATCATCACCAAGAAGGGGTAACAACAATATACTGTGACAACAATTCGGTCATAACACTATCAAAGGACCCAGTGTTTCATGGCAGGAGCGAGCACATCGACATTTGCTACCACTTCATCAGAGAGCTGGTAAAATTTAATGAAGTTGTGTTATTGTTTTGCAGGTCCAAAGACTAGGTTGCGGATATCTTCACAAAAACCTTTGAAGGAGGAAGATTTTAACAGGTTAAGGAAAATGCTAGGTGTCAAAGTCTTTGTGAAATCTCGTTTAAAAGAGGATGTTAGAAATTAAACCAGATTTCACACCTGATAGATCTTTGACAGATCTTATCTTCCAAATCCGATCGTCATATTTTATAGTGTGTGCAATTACTATCGAAAGTTGAAGTTGTTCAACGATTGGATGAAAACCCTAGTTTTAAATTAAATGTGTATGAGAAAATTGGTAAGCCTTTTTTATCCGGCTATATAAGTCGATGTCATCCCAAAAACAAAAATGTGAAGTAGCACAAGAGTAATAGAAAAGAACGAAGCAGAAGAGAACAAAGTGGAAAAATAACTGAGAAGCAGAGCAAAACAACGTAATAGAAGCAACGACGTAGCAAAAGCGTAAAGATGACATGTATGATGTTGTTTTTAAAATTTAATTCAAAACATGTATGATGCTGTTTTTAAAAGATGACGTGGGCAGATATCAATATTTATCCCTTCGCATTAAGGAGGCAATATAGATCTAATTTGGCATACTCCATAAACAGAGTTGGCAGCATCCCTAAGGGTCTAAGGGGAGCCTCCTCATACCGCAAAAGGATGGACATGAAAATAAAATAAATTAATAGTGATGTAATTTCCCTATTTTGGGTGATGGAATGGGGCACCAACGAGTCACGTCACCATTTCATTATAATGTGTCATTTCGAAAGGATTGTCATATGGAAACTATCACTCATTGATGATTTGGAAATATTCTTACTCCACGACGTCGGCCATAAAAGTAAACTCAAGTAAGAGACAAACATGTCCTATTGTCAAGTTAGGAAATAATTGTCTCACGGATATAATAATGGTAATAGAATAACCTTTAAGTTTTACGTTTAAAGATTTAAGTTAAATTTTAGATAAAATTTAAAATTTTTGTTTAAAGATTTAAGTTTAAATTTCACAATAAATTTTAGTTTTTTTTTTAAAGATTTTTTAGATTTAAGTTTAAATTTTAGTTAAGTGTTTGGTAGAATGGTTGAGATTTTTTTAACTTTTTTTGTTCAATAAACCATAAATTTATATGTTTGAAAATATTCTTTAGGGGACCAATTTTTGTTGAATGGTGGAAGAAAATTAGACGCTATTGGGTGAGGGGTGATTTAAACGTCTAAGTTTATTTTATTTTTATTTTTCTTATATTTTAATAATAACTTATAATTTTTATTCGGTATAATTATAAAAGAATATTATTATAAATATTTTAATATGGTGTGAGGAGACTTCAAACCCTTGGTCCTATCCACTATAAACACTTTCAATTGCAATCAATTAATTTATCTTTCTCTTTACTTGACAAGCAATTCTCATTACTCTTCAAATCAATATAGTATGGGACAATCAATCTATTTTAAGGACACTAATTTTTTTATAACATTTGTTCATACATTTGCAATCAATTAATTTATCTTTTTTTTTACCAAGAAATGATATAATATAAGATAATCAATCAATTTATTTTAAAAATAATAATTTTGTTATAAATGTGTATGGTTAATGTATTCATGATGCATATTATTTGGCTCTGGATGCAATATTATAATAAACAGTTTAAACAAGATTTCTATTATTTTCAATTACTTTTATTTTCAACTACTTAATGTGTAAGTAAAATGATCACTTTTAGGATATGGCCATCAAGTGGCGTATGATTACAAAATAGTGACTTAAGATATAAAAATGAAATGTATGAGTTAAATGACCAATTTAAAGAGATGGTCATGAGGTGGCATATTATTATAGAGTGAACTAAAATGTATAAGTAAAATAACCAATTTTAATCTTCAAGGGTTAAGTGGATTGGTAAGTTCTTGTTTGGTTAGGTATTTACCAAGAAAATACTTGGGTTCAAATCTTGGGATGCTAATTTTCAAAGGTAGTAGTATGATCTAACTCTTCTGAGTGTATTCCAAACCAACAATGACGGTACAAATCCTGAGCAATCGATGATATCCCTCTTACATCAGGTCAACAACAACGAGACAAATAGGCTTGTTGGGAGTAGTCCCTATGCTTGTCAGTTACTAAAAATAATGTGGCTGTAACTAACTCCCCTATGTACCTAAAAAAAATAACCAGTTTTAAGAGATGGTTGTATTGTGGTATATGAATTTAGAATAGTAATATAAATTAATAAGACCATATGATTGCAATGGTTCTAAGGTATTTTTGACCGTTAAAGTTGTTGACAAGTTGAATGTAGGTTGTATAAGTTTTGGTAAATTGGAAGGCTAGCATACTTATAGTAAAGGTGTATTTTTATTGGAATTATATGATATGGTGAAGATGTATATACATAATAAAAATATATGTGGATTGGATTCCTTGTATGGGTGTGCATGTTTAATATGTGTATAAATGAATGATATTTTTGAATTAGATTACTATGAAATGTGTATGTAGCTTGTTATTTTATAATTAATGAAAGCAATTCATGCAAGAGTTTAAGTGTTTGTTTAATTTGTAATACCTTATATAAATATTTTGACCAAATCATTAGTTTAAAATTTTACTAAAATGCATAAATTCAAGGAGAAAAATAGAAGTGGAAAGCTTTACTAGAATTCATAAAATCAAATTACCATACAAACAAATAGATTTATTAAATTAAAGGAATAATTGGGGTTGAATAGCTTTATTAAATTAAGGAATGATTGGGGTGGACTCGATTGAATGAAAGTTTACCCTCAATCCACAACATGGAAAAAAATAATCGATGGTGAAGCTAGTCAATGATCATAGGTGAGTTGGAATTTAGGCATGTTCCATCAAAGCCTTTCCTTGATTTTTGCAAACATGTGACTTTTTTAGCCAAACAATATTTTTGATGTAAGCAACCATCACCATTTTGACTTTTTTTTCATGTACATGCATTAAAAATTAGTATTTTAGGTTATAACCTTTTAAAAAGTTAAATCTTGCAAACCATATTTTAAAATATTTTTTAACAATTTAAAATCTTGAAGTATTTTGAAAAATATTATTTTTAAATTGGATTTTTAAGAAAACATATACCCTCTTAAAATAGAATAAATAAATAAAAATTATATTAAATAAAACTAAAACAAAAATCATAATACAAAGAATGATGTATTCAATTATTACATACAAAAAAAGTTACAAAAATTCAACTTTTATTATCAAAAAAATAATCTACACACAAAACAATATTTTTTTTAATAATTTAAGTTATTTATTAAAAAAATTATCAAAATTTTTCAAAACAAGTTTGCCATGCTATTAGGTTATAAAATATTTTAGGAGAAAAAAATAGTAACTTTAAATTGCTTCTATCATTACATAATGTATCCGCACATGATTCACTATCTTTAAATGCATTTTAATATTCTATTTCATATAAAATCATGTTTTATATGAAAATCAATGTCCCACAAACCCCCAATTCTTTGCTATTTTTCTCTATTTTATTTCATAGGAGTTGTTACCACCAAATATCTACTTTTATTTTATCATAAACTCTATAAGCTTTGGTTGTAAAACAATACTTTACAAATTTTTCAATGAGTTAACCTATACTCAAATTATTATGCTTAAGACTAGATACTAGCCTAGTATTTTTAATGTATTGTATCTCATGTTGCTTGTGTGTACAACCACTATACATTTTCTAATAGCTTCAATTGTTTTTTCATCTCTAGTATTCACTTCATTCTTCACTAACTCATCAATTTTCACAAATAGATCTATATGACTTGTTAGATGATTAGAGGCACAAGAGTCAAGATACCAAACTTTATATTTTGACTTTTTTGCCATTTGTGTAAAAAAATCATGTGAAATCTAGAATTCTCTCCTTCATCTTTGATAATTTTTTTCTTTTATTTTGCATGTGATTCCACTTGAGCCTACAATTACTTTCAAAGTGGGTAAATATTTTGCAATAATAGCAGTATTTGCTCTATGCTCACTCTCAAAGTTTACAATTTTTCAATGATGACAGTAGATATTTCTCTTATCTACAATACCACGTACATGACATCTTCTTCCATGGAGGTCCTCTTCCTCATCCTCTTGAATAATTTGAGGACTCTTCCTTTCTCTCATTAGGGCTTATCCCAATTGTTGCTTCCTCGATCAATTATTGCTTCCAATACAAAAGCTTCCTCTAAAATGTTTAGAGTTTTGTTTGGTCTAATTTTATAGGATATCAATGATCCCATGAGTTGATATAGCTACAATTGTGCTACATATTTGCTTTCTTCTATTTCAATCACAATTAAATTTTATTCCATTGGTAAACATCTACATACCTGTTGATAAATCACATTTTTTTATGCTCTCTGTTGTTTCATAATTGATTGACTATATCTTGTACTTGAATGTAACAATCCAATATCTTCTTGCTATCATTCATGTGAATATTTTCAAATTACCTTTACAAATTTTGCAATCAAACCAACTTAACTTTATATGTGCCTTGATAAGTAGAGTACAAACATTTCTTAATGCTTCTTTTTCATTTTAAGCTATTGTAATTCTACCAAGTTGCTTGCATCTAGAGCACTCAAGATTATAAACATAGGCAAATCATCCTTTATCTTCCTCTTTTTCATATCACTTTTGACCTATGCTAAAAACGTATTTCAATCTTGGGGCTCAACATACCCTATTTCAATTGTCATCCATACAACTTTATAAATTATTATGGTTTGAATCTTTATTTCCCAATACTCATAATAATCATCATTGAGTAAAAAAGTTGTAAACTCTAAATTTAATGTTTCTATTAAAAATATATTAAACAAAAACTAGAAAATATTATAAAATTATTAAAAAAAATTTAAACAAAAACTTAAAAAACAAGTCAATACCTTAATATATTTATTTCTTCAAATGAACCCAAAAATTTTAAATTACAATTATTTCAAATACAATTCTTTTAAATTAATGATAACCATTAAATTAAATAACAAGTGATACTTAATACACAATTATTTATCATTCAATATGTTATTATAAAAAAAAACTTTTTTATGTATGATTTTTTAATTATTATTTATTTATTTTGTTTTTAAGATTTGTATAGTGTGATAAACCTTCACTACTAACCATGATATTTGGTAAGGCGTGAGAATTAAACTTATAATAGAGGTCCATCCCAACTATGGCCCCTCGTAAAGTCAAGAATTCATAGTGGTTAACATGCATACATGTCACGGACTAAACCCTAAACATCCAAGAAAAAAAAGCCAAAATCCCCAAACCATTAAACTGTCCTAACACTTATTTACTTATTTTTACTACTATATTTCCATATATACTTTGCACAACTAAGGGGAGTTCATATTATTTACTTATTTTTACTACTATATTTCCGTATATACTTTGCACAACTAAGGGGAGTTCATATCACGGCCTGCAAGGATCGGTGATGCAGCATAGGACGAAAAGAACAGATTCACGATACTGACTCCCTTCCTATAACTGTTCACGGGGATAAATAAAGATTATACCCTTATGTACAGCTGATATTCCAGCTGACGTAGGCAGTGCAGTTTCTTCTTATCAGGGTTTCTTAATTGCTTGTATGTTTTATTAATTTAACTAAAGATCCAAGTAATACAATAAGTAATTAGGGAATCGGCAAATAGTTGTGAAGGGCCTATATTGTCATACCATATTCTCTGTTTTCATGTGAAGTTTTTCATATAAACGGTAGTCTTCAACAGAAACTCAGAATTAGAGATGTAGAGCATGTAAGTGCATACGCTATTAACATGTCAATGCTTTGGCAAAAGGTTTGGAAAGAGCGGATGTCGACGTTTACAACTGAACATATCAAAAACTCTCTTTCATTTTTAGGCGTCTCCTACATACCCATTTGTATATTTCGTTCCACTTTAAAACATATACCTACACTGTTCAATGGTGCGAATTTTTGCATTAGAAACATGACAAAAGTCTATCCAATGTTTTATTTACATGTTCACGGTACATTCCGGAGGCGGCACTGGATATCTCTGCTTATCACTGCAGTAATCGTATATCATGTAGTTCTTCTTCACCCACTCCAACTTCTTCCTTTGCTCAGGACTTAATGCCTTCATTTCTCCTGGTGTAACAGATAGAAATGACGAGGATGCCACCTTAACATTGAAATTGCGGTAGGCTGCAACGAAGGGAGCGTGCGACCAATCAATTTTGACAAGACCTCCTCGAGTTGCCCAGCTATCCCCATTCCATATGCTCGAATATACTCCCATTGCTTGACTCTCTGGATATGGAACTCCCATTGACTTGATGTTTGGAAACTGTCTGATTGGGACGCCGTCTGCCATGAATCTGCAAAATTCAGTTATTCTTAGAACTCCTCAGCAATTAATACTTTCGAAGGATATTTTGAATTTTTATTTAATGTTGAAATTATTTGTATCTCACATACAAGATGTTTTCACGAGTCCAGAGTACAGCGTAAGAGTGGAAATCTGTGGTGGGATCAAACCAAAGATATATGCGCTGTTCGCGGTCGCCTTTTCCTCTTGCATACACGTTTGTCTGAAGGACGTAAGGCTCCCCTGATTTATTGCCTAAAAATTCGAAATCCAGCTCGTCTCGCGTCGAACCCTCTGAAGACAACTGCAATATAATTCAATTAATATTAACATGTAGTTATTTGTTACTCTCTGAAAGGCAGAAGAAGAAGAAGTATTAAAGTGGAACGAAATTCCAATATAATATGTTTGTAATACATACATAGTAAGCGGTTACGGTGCCAGCAGAGTCTCCTGGAACAAGCTTAATTTGCATGTTAATGTTCCCAAAGAGATACTTGTTCTTCGAGGCGAAACCTGAACCTGGTAAACATCAGTCAAACAGAGTATTGTGAGGATAGCTTGTTTAATTTTCCTAGACAAGTGTTAGAATATCTGTTTCTGGGATTAACTTAATGCTTAAATTCCTCACCAGAAATTTGGTCAAGCGTGAGTTGTAGTTCCTGCCCACCGTTCAAGAATTTCACGTGATCTGGAGCCCACGACACATAAAACTCTTTGTCTAAGCCAGTGGGACGACTCATGTTGGGCGTCCCTGCTGCATCTACTGATACAGAGAATAACAATAGGATCATCCCGTAGTAGAAGGAGGCCATTTTGCTAGAGTTGAGAAAGGTATTACTATGCCTAGGCATTGAATACAACTAGAAGCTTGCTTGAATTTAAAGAGGAGAATGAATTTATAGTAGGGAAGGTATGGCGACTTATGAACTGTTACAAAAGAAGACAAGCGCAAATGGTTGGGGAGCGAGAAGTCTGCCGTGAGAGATAAGGGTGTGAAGGGCTGCCATGAAGCCGTACTTTGTTACTCTTCATCTGGAAGCCCATCTGTACACAGCTGGACCTTAACTGATTGAACGTAATTGACATTACTGAAAAGAAAATTTAAGGTAATTGACCTTATGCCATGCTTAATAGTCGCTTCTCTCACTCATTATTGGAGATATATCTCGAATTTAACCTGTTACTAATTTCACATCTCCGATGTTACCATACAATAATACAATAATACAGCTCGTTCTTTTGCCATACAATAATACAATAATATATCTCGTTCTTTTGCCATACAATAATACAGCTCGTTCTTTTCGACTTTGTTGTATGTCACCTTTACCCATAATGGTGTCCAGCTTTAGGTGGACCAGTGTTATGAATACAGAGACATCATCCATAGTCCGCTTCGGACCTCACATCATTCGAAAAATATCCTTGCCTTATCTGCAGTCTACTAATACACATAGTGACAACATTAAAAAGGACATTAATTTGTTATTTTAAACACCCTTCTGATTTTAATTTGGTTTATTATAATATTATGTCAAATCCATCGAGGTATTGTAGAACTGCGAAATATTAATCCATTGTATTATTATGTGTGTAAAGATGTTCAATTATTCGAATGGACCACTTATGTAATTTCACGCTCACAAAATATCATCGTCAATCATCGTCTTCCTTAGTTAAGTTGGATTGAATATTAAATATAATTTACGTCAGTAGTACAGATTTTCTAAGATTCCATGGAACCCAAAAAGCAACCTTTCCATAAATAAAATTCTCTTTGCTTTGTGTAGTGTCTTGACACAGCTTTATACTTGAATGGATATGGATTTAATGTCACCTTTCCGAGGCTTTTCGAAATGCAAAATGAGGTTGTAATAATAAATTTTATAAATCTTACCCAAAACCCAGAAATTAAAATTGTAATGGGAACGAGGGATTCCACTATCCATCAATGGCAATCAAAGTAAAATTTTATGTCTGTCCCACTATCCTATTGTACCAATGAATGTTATCCAAAGCTACTATGTTGTCGTATTCATTTTCTCCCGTAGAGCTGAATATTCTTCCCTTCGGAGATATAAATTGGCGTACTCCATAATTTTATAGTGTTGCCATATCCCTATTTTGACTGATGGAAAGGGCCACTTGAACAACTGGGACTATACGTTGATGATGATATTAAGAACAAACTTATCCTATGGTCAAGTTGGGAAATATGCTTTACTGAATGAGTGTATGGGGTTTCTGTTTCTTAGTCCGGTTGGAAACATCACTCTAAATCCGATTGTTGTTGAATGACGAGGATGAAAATGATCTTTCCGCAATTTTCTACATTAATAAGAAATATATCTGCGTACGGGTGAACGGTGATTCTAGCGTCTACGTTTATTTTATTTTTATTTTCTATATTCGATAATAACCTATGATTATCTATTCGTTTATGTGGTTGAGTTATAAAAGAATGTCGTTATAATCCCTTTCCAATCTAGACAAATAACATCGTGTGAGGGAGATCTCAGACCTATGATCTATCCTTTGCAACCAATTAATTTATCTTCTCTTTACTCCAACAAGCAATAGCGGGAGACAACCAATCAATCTATTCTAGGACAATATAATTTTTTTAGAAATATAATTTTGTTAGAAGTATGTATTGTTAACTTATCCATGATGCATATTAATTTCTTTGGATAAATATTCCAGTAAATAGCTTAAGCAAGATGTGTCGTTATTTTCAACTACTTAAAATGTACGAGTAAAATGATCACTTTTAGGAGATGGTTATATGGTGGTATATGAATCTATTAAATAAAGAAATCACTCTATATGATGGTTATGGTTCAAGTGTTGGACACTTAAAATTGTTTACAATCAAGTTGAATGTAGATTGTATAAGTTTTGGCAAATTGAAAAGTTGACATATTTATAGTAAAGGTGTGTTTCATTAAAATTATATGACAAGGTAAAAATGCATATACATAATTAAAATCTATGTGGATTGCATGCTTTGTATGGGTGTTATGTTTAGTATATGTATAAGTGAATGACATTTTTGACTTAGATTATTAGGGGATATGCATGTAGTTTGCTATTTTGAAGTTGTTCAAAGTAATCTATTCAAGAGTTCATTGAATGTATTAATAGAAGAGAACAAGATAAAATAAATATTTTCTAGTCAAGAGATAGGTTAGGTATATCTCATTAGAACAAAATTTATTTGAGTAACTTGGATACATAAAGGGTAAACGGTAAAGTAATTTTTAATTTTCACGAGGCTATAGGTCATATGAGATGAGCCTCATGAAGGATGTTGTTTGCAGAATATATGGTTATATAACCATATGTTAGTTACTGAAGTATGGTAGACAACACTAGCTCCCACAAGATTCAAATATTAGACCTTTATTCATAGTTCTAGTGCCTCCATTGTTAGGTCATTAGGTTGTAAAATATAGGGTTGTATTCTATAATTTTATCTATATAATAACTATATAGTGTCAATGGATGGACAAATAGACTTTCTTATATAACGTGGTAAAATGCTTGAGTTTGGATATTTTACATAGTACATTATTGGACAAGCCAACTGTTAGACTATAGGCTACAGTGTATAGTTAATTATTACATTATTGTGAGTGTGCATCTAGTTGGTGTTCTAGAAGCCAATGTGCAAATAATGTTTTTAGCATAGCCTAAGTTAGTTTGATTAAATTGGATTACAGAATACTTGTTTTGTATCTTTAACATGTTAGTTACTAGATAATTTAATCTAGTTCTCTATATATATTCATTGCAGATGAAAATAATCCTATTCAATTTTACTACATTGGTATCAGAGTAACTGATTCATGGCACATAGTGTGTATTACCTCTAACAACAACTGATAGTGATCTCATATTAGTGAGCTTGCAGCTGAGCATAGAAGGCACACTATTTAGATTGAAAGCATGTTGGATCTACTTTGTTAAGTTATCCAAAATTTCCCTATTTGATGTTGTCCTGTTGTTGCAGTTTAAAAAATATAATAAGAGACAAAGTCTCTATTACCTAGCCATCGTATCCTTGACTATATTGTAGCCTGCCAACCTGTAGCCCTAGACCAGAGCCTGCACCACCACAAGCCTTATCAACCCCCAACACTGTGCATCACAAGGCCATGTAGCATAAGGTCACACAATCGAAGGGTCGTAAATCCAAGTCATAGAAGCTACAAGACTTTAGATCAATCCCAAGTGGCCCAAATTTGGCCATTCGATGACCATTTACAGGTCACCAAATCTTATAGTGCACCCTAGATCAATCTTGAGAAATAAATAATGCGATAAATTTCTTGATGCACATGGAATATAAAAATTTAAGCTTTTTAAGGTTGTAACAACTGCCCAATAGGATGCACTAGAGCACCATCAAATATGACTATGCCAAGTATCCATTGTAAGTTTATTTTACATGCAGAAATCATGCATGCATCGTTTGTGAGGTATTGTGAGAAATTTAGTCCCATATTTATTTTGGGCTAGATATTTTAGATCCTTATATGTGCAATGGTGCATAAGAGATTACAACAATCACTAGGTGGTCAACCTACCCTCACGTGAGCCATTCTGCATGCATTGACCGATTTCACCTATGTTGAATATTGTTGACCATTGCTTATTCATTGATATGTTCTTTGGTTAACCCAATTGTAGTGGACTTTATTAACCCGCTTAAAGGAGCTGGAGAAACCCTAGGTTAAACAAATATTTTTTTTATTAATTTTTTTTTGCATTACTTTGTTTTAATTATTTGAATTAATTAATTAAATAATTTTTTTCTTTAATTAATTAGCTAATTAATCAGTTAGTTTAATTAATTATTTGATTAAATTAATTAATTTAATTAAACTTTGCAAAAAAAATAAAATAAGATGAGGTTACAAACCAAGACAAAAGAGAGCAACAACATCACAAAGGCAACACCTTTTTTTTTGCATAGAAAAAGGAGTAAATCAAACTAATTGAATTGTTTTTTTGCAAAAACTAAGGTGAAACACCTTTGAACTCCAAAACAAAGAGGGCTACGAAATTTCCACAAAACCTTGATATTTTACAAAACCAAAAACAAAGGAGGCATACAAAACATTGTTTAGATTTTTGTAGATCAAACTCAAACAAGGGCAAAGAAAAAGCTATTGAATATCATTTTTTTGCACATAAAAAACTATTGTAAAAATATTTTGTAAAAATTGGTATTGGAAAAGGTGCATTTTTCAGTGGAATTTGACACCTTCAAAAATCATAAATTTATGGGCAAAATGAAATTATGAAATGCATTTAATGTTCTATTTTATGCATTGAAATATATATAGTGGAAGCAAAAGAACCTAAATTTATACCCTATTATTATGCAATTTATTGTGCAAGGCAACATTTGATAAAAATAGTACCTCTGGCCCACACTTAAAACTAATGTTGTTGTGCTTTGAGATACTGTATCTACTACCTAATATAGCTACAATAATTATGTCTGGGCTATTGTTCCCTATAAACCATCAAGGAGAAATAAGGAAAGCCGATATTGATATTCACTCCATTATTACCCTATTCACTACTATCGCTCGGCATAAATCTTGAAATTAAGTTCTTACAAGTATTTAAGGGTCTTGTTGCTATCCATATATCGAAGTCCTTTTAAGTAGGTGTCAAATATAGAGTGAATTCCTTTTAGTACTGCTTATGTGCCACAAATTTATCTATATAAAATACCTTTGAGTTTTCCTTGTGCATGGCCATGTATTTTGAGGGGATGAGCTTATTCCATGTACCGATGGGTATTATAGAAAAAATAGGCATATACAATAGATCAGGTCTATCATAATAGTAGTATAAAGAAAGGGGGGGTATTTGGTGTTATAAAGAACCCTCATAATTAGACTAGTAGTATAAAGAAAGGAGGAGCATTTGGTGTTAGAAGGAACCCTCACAATCAGACTAGCAGTATAAAGAAAGGGGGTTCATTTGGTGTTATAAGGAACCCTCACAATGGCCATTGAAAAAGCATATTTGTCATACTTACAACTACTCAGAGGTCTAAATTATGCTCTATGGAAGACAAATATGAGGGCAATATTACAAGTTGAAAATTTGTGGGACATCATGACTGGAAAATTCACATGCCCAAAAATAGTAGATGATGAGCAAGAAGCATATGATGATGCCAATGCTAGAGCACTGATGATCATAGTTCTTGCCATTGCTAATGAAGTTCAACCACACATCTATGAAAAGGAGAATGCAAAATATGCATGGGATACATTGACAACAATATATGAGGAAAAGAATCAAGCCATGATTCTTAATCTTCAATCCCAACTTCACACTCTCAACATGAAGAATGGAGAAAGTGTAGAGGTGTTTCTTTGTAGAGTTGTTGAACTAAGATCCAATTTGCATGCAATGGGAGAAAAAGTGGAAGGTAAGATCTTAACCTCTATTATTTTGAGAGCTTTACCAGATTCTTTTAGAATGATGGTCACTTCCTTTCAAGTGTCTAATAGACAAGTCTCTTTTGAAGAGTTAGTTAATTTTCTACAATAAGAGGAAACAAATAACAACTAGAGAGATCAAACATACAACACCATATTCTTTTCTAATAAATCTATATCTAAGAAATAAGTCTACTTTAAAAAGGGATCTTCCTCTAAGGGTTCAAACACCACTCCCTCACAAAAGACACCTCAAAAATAGAAGAGGTACTACCACATTTGTGAGATGGATAATCATGACACCAAGAAATATTGGTTCAATTCTTCCAACAAAGGTGATAAAAATAAGCAACCACCATAGAAAAAAGGGCAATACAAACCATAAATAATAAATAGATAACAAAGAGGAAATGTTGCTATTGAAGAATCAAATTCAGATTTTGAGAGAGCACATAAGGTGCTCATGACTCAAATTGATCCCAAACAAAAATATAATGTTTGGTATATTGATTCTGGTTCCAACAAACACATGATTGGTGATAAAGGGTGGTTTGACACATTTGAGACCAAAGAAGGCAAATCAATGACCATTATCAATGATAAGATCTATCGAGTCCAAGAAGAAGGATATGTTTTAGTAACACTTATAGATGGACAATGAAAATTTGAGAAGGTCCTTTATGTACTAGGCTTGATAAAAAACTTATTTTCCATACCTCAAATATTGGATAGAAAAATGGTGGTTGAATTTAAGGTTGTTGATGGACAAAAGCATTGTTTCATTACCAAAAGGGTAAACATATAGCAAAAACTTCCTAGAAATATGGATTGTTTGTTTTAGATGCTCTTTATACCCCTCATGTTGCCATGACTACCAAATCCAAAGAAGCTACTTTCTTATGGCACAAACGGTATAGGCATCTTAGTTTATGTTATTTGCTTCAAATGAGTAAACATGATATGATGTTAGGTCTACCCACCCTCCCATGCACTTTGCCTGTATGCTCATATTTCTTAGTAGGGAAGCAACATCGAGTTCTATTTGAGTTGAGCTCTTCACGAGCCAAAGCACCGTTGGAGTTAATCCATACAAATCTGTGCAAATCCATGCCAAACAGTTATGGTGGAAAGAAATACATTCAGTTGATTGTTTATGATTACTCTCAAAATATGTGTGTTTTCTTTCTACAATTGAAGTCAGATGCCTTCTTGTATTTTTAGCAATTTTAGAATTGTGTTGAGAATGAATTAAGATGTTCCATCAAGACCCTCTACTCATATCTAGGGGGGAATTCACCTCCAATGAGTTTTCAAGGTTTCTCACTAAATATGGGATAAAAAGATAGCTTACTACAGCCTATACTCCTTAGTAAAATGGAGTTGTTGAGAGGAGGAATCGTTCCATCATGGAGATGGTTCACTGTATGCTCTCATGTGCACATCTTGGGTAAGAGTATTAGGTATAAGCTATCACTATAGATGTGTATCTATTGAATCGAGCACCAAAAAAAGCTCTTCAAGGAGTTACAGTAGAAGAATCTTAGAGTGGAAGAAAGCCCTCCATTTCTCATATAAGGATATTTTGATGCAAATCCTTCATGCACATTTCAAAGAAGAATAGGAGAAAATTAGATCAAAAAAATTTGCAATTTTTTTTTATGTAAGTTGAGATGTGGTATTCGATGAAGCTTCCAAGTTGGATACACTAGAATCTAGCAAAGATACATCTCCTACTATACACCTAGAATTTGAGGAGCCTAAGTCAAGGACTCCCCCAAAATAGAAGAAAATTATAAAATGGTATACTAGCACAATAAGAGATGCAAAATTGGATGCATCCCCTAATCTCAATTTAGATTAGCCATGCACTCGAAGTATGTCTCATTAATAAAGAGAAGAAGTTCAAGATGTAAAAGATGATGAAGAAGAAGATAGGAGTGAAGATAAATATAGAGGTTTGATAACTTCAATGGTGGAGCATGAACCCGATTTAGTGAAAGAATCACTTAGTGAGCCTCAATGTAAGGTAGCTATGGCTACAAAACATATGTCTCTTATGAAGAATAAAACATGGGAGCTAGTTGATCGACCTACTGGTAAGAAACCCATTTTCTGCAAATGGGTATACAAAGTCAATTATAAGGTTTTTAGGGTACCTAGAAATAGATATTTGGGGATATATTATTATATTGTATAAGGGTTGGCATGGGCCACACATAACCCAAGGTTGATTGTATTATATTATTATATTATATTATATTATAATATGATATTATATTAGTAGTAGGCTCCCCAAAGTAGAATAAGAATATGGATATATAAAGAAGAGATATTTATCATCGTAATCATCATTAGAGATGAATCTTATGTAATCGTCTTTACCCACAAAGTGGCTTATAGGAATTTGTCCTCCTTAAGTGGCTCTCTCATCTTGGGAGAACTTGTGGAGTTATTCCTTCCTTAAGGATAATTATTGGTGTTTCCCTACCTTAAGGGTATTATCTATCTCTCTCTCATTTTTGGATTGTTATTATGGATAATTATTTTTGGATGAATGATTTGATATTTTTTGCATATGGTGAATGATTTATGTTAATGATAATAAAGTTCTACAATAAGTGGTATTAGAGCAACAATTTTGGCAAAGTGGGGATTTTTGTGTGAAATTGCAAAATTAGGACAAATTGTTTTTGGAAAAATGTCTCATCTTTAAGGAGCCATATCTCTATGAAATTTTATTCAATTAAGTTGATTCTTGGATCATTTTATGCAGAATTTGAAGAGATTTCAAATGGGTGGTCATATGAAGTAATTCGAGTAGTATTGAAGGATATACTTTGATGTTAGTCATCCGAAACAAGGATAGTGACAAACTTTGTAGATTGTTTTGTAAAAACTTCTCATATTTTAGAAGCTATATCTTTGCAAAATTTTATCTGATTTAGGCGATTCTTGGATCAGTTTGTGAAAAATTTAAAGAGATTTAAAATGAGTGGTTATATGAAGGAATACGAGCAGTATTGAGGGAGATATGACATTTTGAAATTAGTCATCTGGAGCAAGGATAATGACTAATTTTGTAGTTTTTTTTTTTGTAAAAATATATCAACTTTCAGAAGCCAAATCTCTACAAAATTTTATTTGATTCAGGTGATTCTTGGATTAGTTTGTGTAGAATTTGAAGAGATTTAAAATGAGTGGTCATATGAAGGAATCCGAGTAGTATTGAGGGCGATATGACCTTCTGAATTCAAATGTCTGGAACAAGGGTAGTGACAAATTGTCAAGTCGTAAGTTTTTTGAAAGACAAAATTTGTCAACACGAGTAAGCAAATCAGTTATACTTTATTTTGTTTGGAATAAAAATTGTAGATCTAATTGTCTATGGGGATTTTTAGCTTTAAATCAGTGGGAAGATATTTATTTAGGGCATGAAATATATTATCAAAAAACCCTAGTTGCATTAGGGCATCAAATATGGCATGGGAAAAAATTAATGGATAAAATGATATTGATGTGAGAGAGTAGTTGAAAATAGTAAAATCTCAATATAATGAAGACACGTTCAACTTTAAATTTTGTAGATTTTTTGCGGGGGAAGCTTTATAATGGGTAGACAACTTTGCTAGGGGTAAATTCTTGTCCACTTGGGATCAAATTGAACCGACATTCGTGAGCACATGGGTATCTATTCAATTACAAAGAAAGTTAGATTGTAAGAAATATCTTAAGGAAAGACTTAAGGAAAGGGATAAAAAGATAGATAACTTGATGGATGTCATCATAGACCTTAAAAATAAACTTCAGGTATTTCAAAATGAGTGGAATGAAATGAAAGGAGATGGGAAGTTTTCAAGAAACATAATGAAGACTATGAAAAATAAATAAAACTACTCAAGGAGAAAGAGGAAAATGTCAGGAAAGATAATGAGAGGAATATAGAAGGCACATCGTTGGATTTACAAAAGCAAGAGAAGAATAAAAAATGTTTGAATTCAGCAAAAAGTACTATTTTGTACGTTCATGGAAGCATTCAAAAGGAACAGGTTATTATTTCCATTGACCCTGATAAAAGATATAATTTTATTAATATTGCTTTGGCTAAGAAGTTGTAAGTTCAAGCAAAACAAATTCAGGACATACAAATAGAGGGTGAGGATGTTCAAATTTTTGAAGATTTGAATATCACCATGGATAAATATGTTTTACATTCATATTACTATGCTATTGAGATGGATGATGAGGATATTGTTCTTGATTATCCTTGGTTAGATTCTTTGGGTACTACTAACATTAATGTGCAAAAGAAGTTTATGAAGTTATGGTACAGGAAAAAGAAGATAACATTGCAAATATTTCTTAGCTTAAGGAGCAAGGATACAAGGAAAATCAAGAAGTGGTTGTAGAGAAATAAATTGAATAAACTGAAACAAAATTCAATAAGGTAGTAGCAGCAATAGATTCTATGGAAGAAGTAGCAATAACTGATTCAGGGGAAATAACAGTAATAGAGTCCAAGGAAGCTTTGATTGAAGAGCACAAAGACACACCAAACAAAGAGAACATGAAATAACAATGTGTAGAAGAATTTAAAACAATGGAGCCAAATGTTGAGAAGTCAAAGAAGGTATAACATCAAGTTAAGTTTGCACCATATCACCATCCACACCATCATGAGTGGCAACAATCTTGGAGGTATGGTTTAAGGCAACAATATAATGGTTTGACATGGAATCAGAAGGGCTCGAACTATGGTAGTGTTTTGCAGAAGCATAGTGATATTGGTTTTCAGAGTGGATCATCAGCATCAAGGAAAATGTGGACCCATCATTCAAGTTATCAAAATACAACAACAAAAGCATGGAGCCAACGAAGTAGATGTGGATACTTAAGTAACAAAATGGCATACCAGCATCAATGTGTTTCACTTGGATGGATGGATGATCGAGATTGGTACCAGTTGCTAACATTGCTTAGCAAATCATATTATCTTGTTTCTTCACATATTTTGAGGATGAAATATTTGTAAGAAGGGTGGCATGTTAGGGTACCTAGGAATAGATATTTGGGGATATATTATTATATTGTATAAGGGTTGGCATGGGCCACACATAACCCAAGGTTGATTGTATTATAACATTATATATATTAAAATAAAATATTATATTAGTAGTAGGCTCCCCAAAATAGAATAAGAATATGGACATATAAAGAAGAGATATTTCTCATTGTAATCATCATTGGAGATGAATCTTATGTAATTGTCTTTTCCCACGAAGTGGCTTATGGGACTTTGTCCTCCTTAAGTGGCTCTCTCATCTTGGGAGAAATTATGGAGTTATTTCTTCCTTAATAATTATTATTGGTGTTTCCCTACCTTAAGGGAATTATCTATCTCTCTCTCATTTATGGATTGTTATTGTGGATAATTATTTGTGGATGAATTATTTGATATTTCTGCATATGGTGAATGATTTATGTTAATGATAATAAAGTTCTGCAACAAAGGTAGATAGAAATATAGACAAGCATAAATCTTGCCTTATTACAAAGGGCTATGCTAAGAAGGAAGACATAGATTATGAAGAGAAATTCACACCAATTGTAAAAATGACAACCATTCATGTACTTTGTGCAATGGTAGCTCAGTTCGAATGGAAGCTTCATCAAATGGATGTGAAGAGTGTCTTTTTGAATTGTTATCTCAAAGAATAAGTGTATATGAATCAACCTAAAGGATATGTTGTTGAAGAAAAATAACAAAAGGTCTACAAATTGATAAAGTTCTTATATGGGTTGAAACAAGCTCCATGAGCTTGGTACATTAAGATTAATAATAACCTCCTACAACATGGTTTCAAGAGAAGTATGTTATATGCCATTATGTATTTCAATAAAGTTGGTTCTGAAATAGTGATACTTGTGCTCTATGTTGATGATTTGATCATCACTGGAATCTCATAAAAGATGATAGAAAAAGTGAAGAGTGACTTCAATAAGTCATTTGAAATGATAGATCTGGGACTTATACATTATTATATTATCTTGGAAGTTATGCAAAAAAGGAACCACGTCAATATCACACAAATGAAGTACGCTAAGGAACTAATTGAAAATATTGAATGACATATTATAAGCCCAAAGAAACTCCAATGTAAAGAAGGTTACAACTATCTTTATATGACAAATCTCCTCAGGTAGATGGAACTCTCTATCGACAATTGATTGAAAGTATTATATATCTGACTAATACCATGCTAGATATCAGCTTTGTTGTAAGCTATCTTTTGAGGTTCATGTAAGAACCTAAGGTTAGTCATTAGAAAGTAGTGAAGTGATTTTTACACTATGTTTGCGGTACAATAGAATATGACCTAGATTACAAGAAGAATGATAAGTTCTTCTTGCAAGGATATACATACTTAGATTATGTTGGATCTATAGATGATAGAAAATCAATGTTAGGATACATATTTTATCTTGGATCTAGATCTGTCTCTTGGCATAACAAGAAGCAACAAGTTGTTGCACTTTCATCTATAGAGGCAGAATATCATGTAACACAAGGAGCAGTGTGTGAAGCAATATGGTTACATCACATTGTTTCAAGTATGGGTCTTCCAAAAAATATTCCAATAAACATGAATTGTGATAACCAAGGTGTTTTGAAACTAGTCAATAATCTAGTGTTCCATGAACGAACAAAGCATATTAATACTCAATATCACTTTATTCGATATGAAGTTCCAAAGCACAATATTCAGATTCAATACATTTCCACTGATGAATAGGTTGTTGATATTTTCACTAAGGCACTTGCACATGTCAAATGTGAGTTCTTTTGCAACTCTATATATACTTTAAATAATGCAATAAAGAGGGGATGTTAGACTATAGGCTATAGTGTATAGTTAATTATTAAATTACTGTGAGTGTGCATTTAGTTGGCGTTCCAAAATCCAATATGCGAATAATGTTGTTAGCATAGCCTAAGTCTGATTAAATTAAGCCGCAGAATATTTGATTTTTATCTTTAGCATGTTAGTTACTAGCTAATTTAAGCTAGTTCTCTATATATATTCATTATAGATGAATAATATCCTATTCGATTTTACTACAACAATATTTTTTTCTAATGAAATGTACAAGTAACAAAGTACATCGTTGGATAGGTTGAAAAAATTGTAATAGTTTGAATCTTATATAGAAAAGTAATGTGATTAATTCATACGAATAATGTATTTTTGTCGAACATGAAGTCTCCCTACACTAATAGGTTGTGTAGCATGTAACTTATGAAGGACATGTATCTTAGATAGTCTTCATAAGTAATTTTTCCAAGGTCAAGAGGTAACTAGTGGATAAAATGACCTTGTAGTGTTCATTACAAGACTATATCATTAATAGCTCTCAAGATGTAACTAAGGCATTAGATATATGTAGAGCCACATTCCTCCTCATGATTGACACATTTAATATCTAGGACTTATATATTTCCATAGGATCCAACACCATGTTTGCATTTTGTGGAGGTTTGACAAAAAAAAAGACTTATGTAAGAGTTTACTATTACAAGGATTGCCTACACTTGTGAGAGGGGAGCAACCAATCACTATTTATCTTGTAATGTTATAGTTTTCTATAATTCAAGTCTTTTGTGTACATTGTACATACCTTGGGTCTTGATATTGTCTCTAGTTCTTGCATTGTTCTTTTGTCATTGAATTTCCCGATGAATATGGATTGACTTATATTGACCATCTTGATTTATGTCAACTTTTATTTCATTATATTTGAAGCTTACTTGTTTTTAAAGAGGAGAATTAATTTGTAGTAGGGAAGGGATGGCGAGTTATGAACTATTACAAAATAAGACAAGAAAAAATGCTTGGGGAGCGAGAATTCTATCGTGAGAGATAAGGGTGTGAAGGGCTACCATGAAATCGTACTTCATTACTCTTCATCTAGAAGCTCATTTATACACAATTGGACCTTAATTGATTGAACATATAGGACATCACTGGAAAGAAAATTTAAAGTAATTGACCTTTTTTCGTGCTTGATAGTCACTTATATCACTCATTATTCGATATATATCTTGAATTCAACCTGTTACTAAATTGACATCTCCAATGTTGCCATACAATCATGTAGCTTCTTCTTTGTGACTTTATTGTATGTCACCTTTACCCAAAATGGTGTCCAAATTTAGGTGATCCATGTCATGAATATAGAGACAATATTCATAGTCCGCTTCGAATCTCACATCATTAAAAAATTTTACTTGTGTCATTTGCAGTCTATGAATACACAAAGTGGCAACATTAACAAGGATATTAATTTATTATTTTAAACAACCTTCTTATTTTCATTTGGTTTATTATATAATATATGACAAATGGCAAATCCATAAAGGGAGTGTAAAACTGTGAAAGTATTAATCCATTGTATTATGTGGGTAAATATGTTTAATTATTCGAATGAACCACTTATATGAAGCTCACCAAGTACAGAGTTCCTGAGTTCCTTAAAAGACGATGTGTTATGTGGAGACTATATGTAGTACATTGTTGGACAAGTCAATATTTTATCTAACAAAATGTACAAGTAACAAAGCATATTTTTAGATAGGTTGGAAACATTGTAATAGTTTGAAGTTTATCTAGAAGAGCAATGTAATTAATCCATATGAATGATGTGTTTTTGTTGAGCGTGAAGTCTCCCTACACTCACATACTGTGTAGCATGTAAATTATGAAGGACTTGTATCTTAGGTAGTCTTCATATGTAATTTTCTCCAATGTCAAGAGGTAACTAGTAGAAAAAATAACCTTGTAGTGTTCATTGCAAGACTATATCATTGGTATCTCTCAAGATGTAACTGAGGCATTAGATAAATGTATAGTTGCATTCCTCACAATTGGCACATTTAATATCCAAGACTTATGTTTTTCCATAGAGATCAACAATATATTTATATTTTGTGTAGGTTTGATAGAAATACTTTATGTAAGAGTTGAGTATTACAAGGATTGCCTATGCTTATGAGAGGAGAGCAACCAATTATTATTCATATTGCAATGCTATAATTTTCTATAATTCAAGTCTTTTGTACACATTGTACATACCTTGGGTCTTGATATTGTCTCTAGTTGTTGCATTTTTCTTTTATAATTGAGCTTCTTGATGAATGTATATTGATTGATGTTAACCATATTTAGTTGTGTCAATTTTTATTTCATTGTCTTTAAAGAGAAAACTTGGATTGGCATTGGCCTATAGTTATACCTAGATATAATTGAACATATCTATGAAAGATAAAAATAATTAAAATTGTGCGAGGGAGGTGTAATTACATTAGATTTATGCTAGGGTAGCAAAATACAAATCAAGATATCAAAAACTAAAAAATAAAAGGCACATTTATAAAAGTAGTCTCATAAATTCATAGTCATATTTCCCTTGGTCTTCCTTGATATGAAGTGTGAGTTGTATGTCAATTTATGTCGCACATATGATGACTACAATAATTATTTTAATTATGTATGATTGAGAGCTAGTGAGTCTGATAGGGATTAGGTGTGTTAGGTGTGGTATTTTCTATGTAATAAACCATTATATTTTAACGATCATGTGTTTTTAATTATGGTTGTTGTAATGGATAAGGTGCACCAAAAATATTGAATGCATCCTTATCCAAAATATGTGATGTAATATGTGATGTATTACCTATTTATAGGTCTGTGTTGTCAATGAATACTCAGTTTTTGGTTTGTCATTATTTTCTTTGTGCTTGCGATTGTTGTTCCACATCATTTGGTATTAGAGCTAGTTGTGAAATCAAGGCTAGTATCCTCTTCCCCTAGGTCGAGATCGATTTAGATAGGGAATGATAATAACTCTGTAGTTGGATCCATGGAGTAGCTATCTCTGTTTTAGGCACCATGTTTTACCAACTCTATAGATTATCTCAAATCTGTACGTGATTTCATCCTACCTAGACCATGCACCTTTGGCAAATCCAAAACCTTCGATCGTCTCCATTTGTTTGTTTTCATACAAGCTAGTGATTTGGAGTGATTCATTTATGATATTGATCCAAATTTTTTAGGCCTCCATCTGATTTACGGTGTTTGTGCCTCTCACCATTTGGCCAGATCTACCATTTTTGGTTCGTTGCTACAATTTTCGAGGATAATTTGGTAATTTTTTGACGGTGATCATCCATTTTTGGCACCACTTTATTGTCTCATGTACCCACATGAATTCCTAGTGTGTGTTTTCAGTGGTTTACCTCCTTCAACAAGTAATTTTAGCTTCTCTACGGTGATCAGTAAGCTCCTCAGTCTCACGTATCTCTCTTGGGAGCTCCGATGCACATTTTGTGACCTTCCTCAATAATTTTTAGCCTCAAAATAGTTATCAGTGAGCAATATTTTACTTTCTAAGGTTTCACCAAAAAAATTAAAAAAAATTTGATGCTCATTTTTTGGTGGTATTTATTTTTGTGATAGCTTTTCGTCTATCATCGGTTCACCCAAACTGCATCCTGCTCAGCTTTTCACCCGTTATTTGACTGTTGCACCTATTGCTATTCACTAGTCATTGGAATCCCTCTTAGTCGTTGCACCCATTAAATGCTTACCATTCAATACCATTCCAACTTGCCACCATTCGAATTTATTGCTATTAAAAATTAAATCCTCGTTGTTGCAATTCAATGTTGGCCCATAATTGATGTAATAGTACCCACATTAATGTTGTTACAAATTTACACCTAGAAATAATTAATTTCAGATAATAGTCATTGGACGCATAACCATTGACATTAACTCCTCCATTACTTGCTCCTTGACCATTAATTATCATTATTGTTGCTATTTGTCGTTGGAGTTGTCAATCATTAATGCCATTCTAAAATAGTCATTGGCCTACCACTAATTAATGCCATAGTTGTTGGATGTTGTTGCCCATCGATAGCCATTGAAAAAAATTTAATGTCGTTGTCATTGAAGGTTGTCTAATTCCCATTATTTAATGTCGTGGATACTTGCCAATTCAATTGACCATTGAAAACTGAATTTTTACCAGTTTCTTATTTCGGGAGTCCCTTGCAATTTTTTATTTTACAGGGCCATTATTTGTCCGAGTATACCCTTGCAAATACTTGTTGGAAAGCTCATTTCGAGCTCTACCCATATGCTAGGGTATTTTTACCATTTATCTCTATTTTGTCTTCCAAATTATGTCCCAAAGCATTCCTTCTTTCTTGGGCCTATATCTTTGCATTTTGACTGCCATTTTATAAAAATTCATCTTTTCTTCTTGGCTCGTACCATAAATATGGCCAACAACATGGCCTTAGCCAAAAAAATTGTTTAAATTGCATAATTTTTTGCCCAATCATCCGCCACATTGGTCCCAGTCCAAGCTCAAGTCACCTATTTGGTAGATAAACTTATAGATCTCACCATCAATTCATCAACCTCTTCTACTTCTCATGCCAAATATGAATTTCACATCTATGAATGTTCTCGATATCCTAATATTTTCAATACTTGGATCCTTGACATGGAGACCTGGTTTAACTATAGTCAAATAGCGGAGGATGACAAGGTTCCATTTTCCAAGTTGAAACTCTCTAGCATGGCTAAATTCCTGGTAATTGAATGCCATATTGTCACATGAGATGACTTAGTGAAAGCTTTAAAGGCCACATTTAATCTGTCCCATTATGATGTTGATTTGCATATTCATTGGCTTCATATTTGACAGGGATAAAATTAGTCAGTTTAGGATTATGTGTATCAGTTCAATAGGTTGCATGTTTTGTTGTGCATTGTTGATCCTATCGATTCCATGATTTTGAAGTTTAAGAGTGGGCTTCTTGCACATTTATTTCAAGAGTTGAAATATACTTAGTGCACCACACTTGATGATGTGTTCAACCATGCTCATCTTGTGGAGGATAAGTTCATTGCACAACATTGAGGTCCTCGCTACTCGTCTGGTGGATCCACAAATGAGTCTCATCAATAGCAACAAGCACCAAGGCAATCTTCTTATTTCTCCCCTTCTTCTAATAATATCGCTTCTCATAACTCCATGCTTCTAAGAAAATATTTCATTCTTCTTCTACCTCTTAGTAATTTTTTCGCTATTGTAAAAGGACAGGACATGACAAATCTACATATCCCAAGTTACAAAATTCTGACAAGAAGAATCTCATTGTAAAATTTGATGAGGGAACATTTGATAACCCCATCAAGGCTACTAGCAAGGCATATATATGAGGATTTGAGGGGAAAATTGAATGATGTCACCTGGATGCATCATCATTCCACAGCCTATGATCGTGATCATTTATTCATAACAAGTGCACATTTGCTATATAATTTTACTGTAGACTGTATCATTGATAATGGGTTACAAAAAAAATTGATTGTGTAGTCTATTGTTGATAGGCTTAAACTGACTACAAAACCTCATCCATTTGCATACACTCTTTGGTGGAAGGATGATAACAACACTTCACAAATCACACACACGTGCTCAATTGCCTTTGATTTTGGCCCTAACTTCAAAGATAGGGTCACTTGTGATGTGACACCCATGGATTGTTATGGGTTATTATTGGGCAAGCCATATCAGTATGAAAAATGTACCACTTATGATGCCTATAACAATACTTACACTTTGTAGCATGAGAAAAAATATTTTCTTGTTTGTAGTGTTCCATCCACTACACATCGGGCTTGCACTACTTTACAAATAGTATGTCCTATTGCTTTGATTTTCATCACACCATAGCAATAGGATGTTCAACCATGAGTCATGTTATCCACTTCACAGCCCCTATATCAGGCTCATGTTCTTGCTACACCTATAGTTCTCGTTGTTGTATGTGTAGTGATTCTTGTTGTACCTCCATTTGTTCCTATTCCAGCAATTATTCTTGTGGTTTTCGCACCTGATCCTATTGTTGCACCAACATATCTTCATGTTTCTCCTGCTCTTGCTCCTTCTCCAGTTATAGTTCCTCCTATTCTTCATTTGGTTCCCACCATTACGCTTCCTGCCTCCTTCACATTGTAGGACTTTCAACATTCGATGGTATATCGGACATTACCATTCATACACACTCATATTGGTAGTCCACATTACATCTACATGGAGCCTCATTTTGGAGCATCTCCATAGCCTTCGGGAGTCACACCATCTTCCTTCCCTTTTGAAAGCATTGGAGGCCAATGCTTCTACGGTGGGGAGGAATGATATGTATTAGGTGTGGTATTTTCTATGTAATAAACCATTATCTTTTAACAATCATGTGTTTTTAATTATGGTTTTTGTAACAAATAAGGTGCACCGAAAACATTGAATGCATCCTTATCCAAAATATGTGATGTATTACCTATTTATAGGCCTGTGTTTTCAATGAATACCTATTTTTTGGTTTATCATTCTTTTCTTTGTGCTTGCGATTGCTATTCCACATCAGAGTCATTAGTTGATAATTGTGTTCAATATAAAGTTATTTTATGTGTAGACATTGAGAATATTTTTTATGGTGGTTCTTTTATTAGCTAATAAAATAAAATTGCAGTAACCATAGAAATTATTGGTCTTGGGTGTAATATCAAAGTTTTTGATATGTTTTTAAATATTCTTATTAGTTTTAGTGACACCATCAATGTTATGGTTATCTCATCCTTCTGATTTTTCAAGTCTGCACATAATATGTGCCTCATATTTTATACTTTGTAGATGATAATAATGTCTCCATAGAAAATATTTTTTTGTCTTGTGGCTAAATAGGTCCTTAATCAAGACATGATTGTCTAGTATGTTTTTCTATGTATTCATTAACATAATATAAGTTAACACATTTCAAATTCTTTAAAAAAGTTATAAAACATAGATGCATATAATACTTGCCTCTTCACTTTGTTTTGATATTCACCTTGACTAGTGTATTTTATAATCATTGGGTAAAACAAGAATACAATAACATGCCTACACATATTGCAATTAGTACAATATTGACTTACATGTTCAATATGTTGTTTCAATAAAATTTGAAATGTAAATTCTTCCTTACAAAACAAATATGTATTATATGTGTGAAACATTAAGACAATTGTGTCATGGTCACTACAATATGCATATAGTTTAGACACTATAAGTCTTTGATGTTTAACCATATATGATAAATAAGTGATCTCAAATTAGTTTCTATACTTTATACAAATAAGTGCAGGTCACATCTAGACATGTACTTCTACAACATTTTATATTTTGGAGTTTGATTTTGACATGTCAATATTGAAATCTTCTATGATGATATTAAATTGTTTAAATTTATAATAGATAGTGCATCCATCAAGATCATCAAGATGTTATCTATTATTACTATAAATCTCTATATAATGAGATTTATGATCTATAATTATGAAATAGCCATTTGCATGGTCATATTACATTGGAATATAGTACCTTATTTTTTGAGTGTATCAATGGCACGTATAATGTAGTTTGCAATGCATTTGTTAGCCTAGAATTTACTATCATGGAATTGATGGTGTATATATGTTTATTATAAGCACATTATATTAGAGCTTTTAAAGTTATAGTAGTTTAAAACATCTTCTTTCTATAAATTATTGATACACTTATTGAGTAAGAGAAGTGAGATATATAAGTTCAATTTATTGAGACAAAGATTATTGTTCAAGTCCCTCATCACTTCTCTCCATAAACTTTGTATGTCATGTGTGATATTTTGATTTACATTAGTTGTTATCTTATGTGAGTGGGTTTAATAAGAATAATGATTATGCACTAGTCTATGGTTCCATAATCCATGTGGATTGAACCTAATACCATCAAGTATGAAACCCTATGATCTATAAATGGTACATGTATATGTATATGTTAGCTAAATTAGAAAATTAGAAATTTCCTATGCACTCTTGCATGAATTGTTTCTATATTTATTAATATTGGTTTTTCCTCTTATAATATATGCACATTCTCCTAGAAGATGTGTTCACTAAACAAAGAAGCTAGTTTTCTAATATAGTGGCACCCTATATTGGTATCACGAAATTTAACCTATATGGTATCAACCTTGCTAGTTGTTCTATATGCCTTGAATATTTCTTGTACACCACTTATAAACTATTGTGCATATCATAGCTTCTTACATATATTTCAACAAGCATGTTTGTTTTCAAAATAAGTTGGAAAATAAATGTTGCCCTCTTGTTATGGGAGATGAAGACAAGTTAGGAATCCAATGTTACCATCGTGTCATGGTAGATGACAATGAGATTATTATTAATGATAGAGAATATTTTGTTGTTGTGTCATATGAATTAATTTTATAGAAAAGATACATAAACATATGAGTGATCAATATCAATTACATGTGATTATTATTAATATAAGCAAGCTTGTCATCTATTTATGAAATTATACATATTCTATTTAGTTCAAAGATGACCTTTTTTTATTGTATCAAATGTACAATACATTATATTTATGTTCTCTATCCAAAATATGTATTGACTAATCTCCTTGCTCATTCCACAAAAGTTAAATATTCATGAATAAATTGAGCTTGATATAAGTCTCTATAGAAGATAAACTCAACATATTCAATTTTTATGGTTTACCTATGCTTTATATCTCTGTTATGATTATATTACTAGTTATGCTAGATTCATCTACACCTAATATGGATTATGCGTGGCTAAAAATAATATGCACTATGATGGAGACCTGATAAAATGATAATATTGCCTTTCAATCTCTTTTTTGGGTGCAAATATGTAGTTTTCTACAAAGTTGACAATTTATAAAATGGTTCCTATTGGAAAAATTAATTTTGACAATTGATACTCATTGGATTGTATCAAACTCTATCAACTCTCTCTTTGATTTACCCCCTTGAGGGAAAAAAATAAATCATTCATTGAAGTTAGAACCTATTTAATACATGCTTTAGGGTTACAAACTAGAAGATCGATACTTCTGATTTAGAAGATTGTTATGTGCAATAAATATTAAAATAATATTCTATATAATAATGTATGATCTCATAATAATGTAATAAAATATCCTAACATCCCTATTATTAGGACTCCCCCTTAATTTAAAGCATTATGGGATCTTAATCTTGGCTTTGGCTCTAGCTTCTAGCTCCTAGATTTGGCTCTAGCTTCTCGCTCCTGGCTTTGACTTTGTCTCTTGGATTTTGGCTTTGGCCTTGGCTTTAGCTATGGATTCTAGATCCATGCTCTAGATATTGGGTCTGGGTCCTGGTTCTAGCTCTTACCATTGGGTCCACCTTTTTGTCTATCTCTAGGTTGTCACCTCTAGGTCTACCACTAGGTCAACCTTTGGGTCTGTCGCTAGTTCTATTATATTTGGATCTACCTTTGTGTTTTCTACCTTTGGATATACCACTAGTTCTATCATTGGATCAACCTCTAGGTTTGACACTAGGTCAGCCTTTGGGTTTATTTCTTGGTTTACCTTAAGTTCTACCTTTGGGTCTATCATTAGATCTACCTCTTGGGTTACCACCTTTTATAGAATTTATTCAACATTACTTTCATGTTAACCCATTGTGACATCTATCTATCTATAATCAATATATATGTTGTTAGTCATTTTTTGTTTTTGCCAACATATGGTTCTAGGAGTTGCATGGGTTTCTAATTTCATGAACTATTTTAGTTTGATCATTATAACCAAGACCTTCATTCTTTGACATTATATTTGGATTTATGGAGTCTCCTATGTCATGTCCATATTTTCCCAATCCTATTGTATTGTAGCCCATTTGATTCATTATTATCTTTGAACTAATTCCTTTTGTGTACATTTTAAAATGCCCAAGTTATTGCTCTTCATCATATATTTTAACACCCATACCATTATCTGTAGACACCAAAACAGCACCAATCTGATTACGTGACTGCAAACACTGATCGCTTTGACAAACACAGCCCCCAGGGCAGCCCTTAGAGGTCAAACAATGGTCTTAACCACTTTCATAGCAATTTTGTGAGGTCAAGAAGCAATTTGGCACACTTAGACACTTTGCCTAGTAATCGTCTCACCCAGGGATGATTGCTAACTTGAAATCGTCTCACCCAGGCACGATTTTTGAAATCGTCCCTGGGTGAGACGATTTCCAAGTTTAATGGGCAAAAAAGGACAAATGAGGCCAAGTGGCAGCCCAGAACAGTCAGTTGATGACTCCTGCCTCGCACGCGTGTGTGAGTGGACAAATAGGCCGTTTGAGGACTGTCACAAGGGCAGTTATGAAAGCCCAAGTCAATGGAGGACTCCCCTCCCTCATGGGAAGACAAGAGCGCCACATGGCGCCTATGACCAACACATGGCATTTGTGCTTCCCTCCCAAAAGAGACCCCATGGGTCTATAAAAGGTGGGACTTTTCTCACCCAAAATATACGAGGTTGAAGGAGTTTTCAAGCAACGAAGTGTTGCCGAGTTGAAGACCCACTTGCATCCCTTTTGGTTCACCTTCTCGCATCCACCAATCTCTTTTGCAATGGAGGTTGTTGGGTGGCTTTTGGAAGCTTGAACCTGACCCAAATCCAACACATGGACACCTGAACCAACCAATTTGCCAACCCCTCAATCCTAAGAGGTTTTGGGCCCATCCCTAGTGGATTGGCGTCGGAATCAAATGCCAACGATGGGAAGCCCACTTGGGCACCCCCGCACTTTCTTAAGTTTTAATTCAGAAGCATTCTAGTTTATTTTCTCATGCTGCATATTGTGTTTTCTATTTGGTGAATTCATAGCTGCAATTTCGTAACCTTTGATCAGATTCTAGTATTTTTTGTGTCGTTTTGTAGTTTCACTAACTTGCAGGAGGCGATATCAAATTCTCGAGGGTAGAGGCCAAATTGGGAGAATCCGACCATCTGGGTCGTCCCAAAATGGCCCCAATTACATAACCCCTCTATCTACAGGTGTTTTGGAGACCTCGAGAGTCGACATTGGAGCGTGTCAGTTTGGCTTCCCCAACACGGAAGAAATCGTCCCACCCAGGGACGATTTACAGTCAGAAATCATCCTACCCAGGGACGATTTCCAGTTGAAAGCATATTGGCCGACTGTCTCGGTGGCAATGGCCCCGTTGGTAACATTTTCCGTCTTCCGGCAAGTTTTCAAGTCTGTTTAGAATCATTCCGTTTACTGTTTTAGATAAATGTTTGCATGCATATTTCGTTAATTTTAAAGAACAAACACCTTTCATTTGTAGCAGGTGCTACTGACATCTCGGTTGTTTCTTTGTTCGTAGGAGAATCAGTGGAGGTTAAGAACTCATCGACATCAGTGACGGCATCATCTTGGCCCGCCCATTGCAATCGTGGGCACGTGGAAAGAGGAACATTGAGTGATTGTAATCGAATTCTTTTAACGCTCCTAGCCCCTGAAAAGGGAGGAGACGTCATTGTAACAGAGATCAAGTGATATTAATGAAAGGGCTGTGTTTTCTCCATTTTCTTGTGTCTCTTCCAATGCGTTTCTTTTCCATTTCATGAACTTTATGTTTCTAGGACTTAAGCGCATTTGATTTTGGTTGCATCGCAATTAGTGTTTCCTTTGCCCAGAATCTCGTGCTTTCATTATCATCAATAATATCCATGTCATTAGTATCACAAGCTAAATCTATCTTAGTGATAATATCATTTTTGTCATAATATATATTTTTCATTTAGGGTTTGAGTTTTCTTGTTTCATAAGAAATATCTACCACCATGGAATCGAGCTTCCATTTCTCCTATATGTCATCTTTCCTTTTATGCTTATAGATGTTAAGTATGATTAATGCCATGTATATTATACTTACGACACATATAGGGATTATAAAACTATGAAAAATATCCCTAGAACCATCAACATCTTTGAGAATTATTTACAAATAAATCCTTAGAGTGACATATTTTTCATCTTCAAAAATATCCTTCTCTTCTAGGAAATAAACACCCTTATTTGGTGTGGCACACTCATGAACTTATAATGGGTTATTGGCATGGTTTCTATTTGCTTTTTCCATGATTGATAGTGGCATTCTCCATTGAAATGCACCTTTTACAATCATTGAATTTTGCAAGAAGGGTGAAGGTGTTAAACTCCACTAAAAATGAACCTTTTTTACAATCCTTAAAATTTTTCAAGGGGGAAGGTGTTACACTTTAATGATATTGCACCTTTAAAAATCACAATGCTTGAGTAACTTTGCAAAATAAAATTTAAAATCTCACCCTTATTAATTGAAAATGAGAAAAAATAATTCCAATCATACACCATTATAAAAAGTTGCTTTTAATTTTTTTAATAAATAAGTTTTTTTTTAATTAAAGCATGTTGACATTTAAAGTGTGTGATGCTTTTTTTAATAAAAAATAATTTGCATGCAGGGAGGGAATTCAAACCTCTTTATTTTACCTATGAATGCCTTTCTTTTTTCCATGCACCACCATGCCAAACCCTAATCAAAAATTGCAACACTTAGTTGAAGTCTTTTGATCATGGTTTTGGATTTGTTAAATTTTTCGAGTGCCTAACTTCGATCGGTTCTTGGCTAAGGGTATTAAAGTTGAAACACTAAAGTAAGAGGGACACCATATCTTCATGAGAGGTGCATATGCTTTTTTTTTGTGAAAAACATCCCAGAAGGGATGCCACTTTCGGGTAAGACCTAAGGAGGGAGGGGTATCCATTCCACCAAAAATGCCCAGGACTCAAACCTGGCCTACCACCTTTGACATACTCAAGGAGAAAAAAAACACACCAAAATAATTAAAAAATAAAATAAATAAATAACAATAAAAATAATAAAATAAAATAAAAAACATGCTCCTTGAGTGTGTCAAAAAGAAAAGCACAACCAAGCACACACACAATAAGATTAAAAAAAAACACAACACGAACCACATAGAAAAAACACAAAAACAACATAACAAAACACAAACAAGACAAAAACAACAAAACACTACAAAGACAACAAGGGCAACTACAAGGGCAATGGTAACTCCATGAGCAATGGTAACTCCCTCAAGGATTTTTTTTCCCTCTTTTTTGTTATAGTCCTATCCAAGCATTTAGAAATAATGCTGAATAAATAAGGGGAAAGCGGTTCACCTTGTCTAATACCTATGGAAGAAGGGAATGACTGAGAAGGCCTGCCATTGATAAGAACTAAGCATAAAACTGAAGAGATACATCCCATAATCCAATCCATACAATCCTTAGAGAAACAAAATTGCCTCAAAAATTTGATAAGGAAGTGTCAATCCACTCTGTCATAAGCTTTGGATAAGTCTAACCGAATGAACATGGAAGGAGATTTTTGCATATCCATGGAATGGATGGCTTCTGAGTAAGAACTATATCATATACTATTTGATGCCCTTTCACAAATTCCCCTTGCTCAGGGTAAATAATCTTATGCAAAAGAGGCTTCAACATTTCAATCATAATTTTAGTAATGATTTTGAGAAGAACATTGCATAAAGTAATAGGTCTAAAAGCTGAGATATGATCAACCTCTTGAGATTTTGGAACAAGAGTAATATAAGTTTTATTGATAACCTTCAAAATTTATTTGGCTTTCCTGGATTCTTCCACCATCTCTAATAAATCAACATGAAGGATATCCTAGAACTCTTGGTAGAACTCAATAGGAAAACCATCACGACCTGGGGTTTTCCATTTTTTAATTTTAAAAAATACCTATTGAAGCTCATTGATAGTAATAGAAGCAATCAAAATAGAGTTCTTAGAAATGATAAGATAAGGGATTGCTTGAAGAATATTTTATTGTGAAGTTGAGTCAAGAGGAGTAGTAACAAAAATATTGGAAAAGTAATCGACAATAATAGAGTTCATGCCATCCTAAGTATAGACAACATCTCCAGAATATGATTTTAGGAAAGCAATAAAGTTGTGAGATCTTCGAGCTAGCAGATATTTGTGGAAGAAATTTTTGTTTCGATCTCCTTCTTTGAGTCATTGAATTCTAGTTATGCTTCCATAAGAGTTCTTCTTTTTTTTCCTATTCCTCTAACTGAGTTGTGATTTTAATTTCATCTACACTTCTATTATCTATGAGGCCATCTAAACAGATTTTATTATTCAAATTTTTAAGTTGAGTAATAACTTCATGTTTTTTTTATGAACATCCCCAAACTCCTTCCAGTTCCAGGTCTTGATTTTAGATTTAATGTATTGCATTCTTTTGGAAAAATAGAACATCTTAGTCCCATTTCTAGGCTTACCTTCCTTCCACCATTTTTTCACATGAGGTCTAAAGGAACTATCTCTGAGCCACATTAATTGAAAATGAAAAGGAGAGAAACTCACATTGGTCTTCAATATTTCCACCATGACTGGCTAGTGATCCAAACCAACACTGTTAAGATTCTTCACTTTAGGAATGTGATAATGGATTAAGAAATTTTTAGAGAGCAAAAACCTATCCAATATCTTCATTATACAAGCTAAGCCTTACCTTCTGTTAGACCAAGTCATAAGGCTATTATCTGGTTGGATGTCCACAAGATGGAGGTTTACAATATATTCACTCATGAGATCAATGCTTTTATTCAAATTTCTATTTCCCCCTATTTTCTCATCCAAAGAGAGAATGGTATTGAAATCTCCTCCAATAAATATCCAAGCTTCAGGAAAATGAGAGATAATATGAGTTATATCCTTCCACTATCTTTTTTTTTCTTCCAAAGCAGTCGAAGCATAAAAAAAAATTGTAGAGCATAATTTGGTTGGAATGTCTACTTTGAATAGCTATATACAATAGACCCCAATTTCCAACCATATGGTGAATAACTACCTCTTTTGGGTCCCAAAGACAAGCAATGCCACCAAAAGTACCCTGGGAACTAAGGGAAACCAATTTTCTAGCTGGCCAAATTTTACTAGCAATTGAGTCCATATCCTTCATTGAAATCTTCATTTCTTGAACGAAAACAAGATGTGGATGATTTATTTGAATCATTCTTCTCATTTCATTTTGTTTTGAAAGATTTCCTTTGAGTCCTCTAATACTCCAAGTGATGATCTTAATTAACACGAGGACTACAAAAATTGGGAAGGGCATTAATATTACCTTCCTCTACAAGCTTTTCACCTTATTTTACCATATGATATTGATTGGTCTTGCGACCTACTTTTTGATTAGAATCCGTCTTCAATTTTTTTCCCTATTTCTTGACTTACTCCAATTGAATCTGAGATGGCTTCTAACCTTGAAGAATGCTCATACACAGCCAAAATTTTACTAGAGGGTTCAACAAAGTCTATATTGGGACTTGTATTATTTGAAGTTTTGACATTTAAAAGATTGTTTTTCTTGTGTAAATTTTCTCCCTTTTTTCTGTTGAAAACCTTTGATTTGTTGGTTTTTCTCTGAGTTCTTCCTTTCATCTTTAAATTGTGTTTCTAAGATTTATGTTTCCATTATTTCCTCTTCCTCACTTAGGAAATCATTTGTGGTAAGGCTTTCAAATATATTAGCAGATGACTTTGATTGATCCTTCATAACTGGTTTTTTTTTAGTGTTCTTCTTCTTAGGTATTTGGAAACCTGCTGAGTTCATATCTTCTTTCTTTTGATCAAGAATTTTATTTGGAAAACCACTCGCCAAATGACCATATTCATGGAAAATTCTACAATGAAAAGGAATGTTCTCATAGTCCACTACTTGCTCCCAAGTGTCTTTCCCAAATTGTAAAGTGATATTTTTAGGTAGAGGTTTGTCAAAATCCATTAAAACAAGAATTTGAGCATAAATAATATGTTCAAAATTTTTAGTACAATCAGCAGTCATCATAAACGTTCCTAAAGAGTTTCCAATTGAAGAAAAAATAGTAGGATTCTAAAATTCAATAGGGAGGCCAAAGAGTCTAACCCACATAGGAGCTATAGAAGGCATCTCTTCTTCGACTTTAAATTTAGTATGTCAAGGCTTCATGAAAAGCCCTACCCTTCCAAAAAACTAAGGACCCCCTTGAAATTTTTTCTCTATATCTTCATTATTAGCAAATAAAATAAGAAAATAACAATTTGGATAGATAGATATTTGTAACTCACCTTTGGTTTTTCAGCTTTTTGTAGCCCAAAATTTGAAAGCAGATAGGCTCGGATGAAAACCCATGAACTAAAAAATTAGTCCTATTTTTTTCCAAATCTTCAATGTCAGTCTAAATGTTACCCATATCAAACTTAACAATAGGAGTTCCATTAGCTACTTTAAGACATCCTGAATTCGTTTTCCTAGGATCAATCTTAGGCATTCTTAGATTTTTATGGGAAGCCCTAAGATTAATATTAGCATTGGGTTGAGGTTGTCCACCATGGAGGGCATCCCTAAAATTTATTTTTGGGGCTAATTCTTCAAAATTCTTACCCTTGATAGGGATTTTCATAGTAGAATTATTTTGTGAGTGCATCTTAGCACTAGATTCACTTGAGATCTGAACCATTTTTTGATCAATTTCTTGAAACTTGTTTCATGATATCTCTAATCCTTGCCCTAGACGTCGTGGAACGGTATGATTTTCATTGTTATTTTATGCAGTAAATTGGAAGCCATTGTCACTCAAGTTCACAACATGATCTATTGAAAGATAGATTTATAAACCATCTTGGATCCCCTACAACAATCCTACTAAAATATTGAGCATAAACCACAAAAATATTTTTTGCTAGGGCTCGAAGGCCCTAAAAACCAACCTTTGGAGCTGCTTGCACTCAACCCAGATGAAACACGTGCACAGTCGCTTGCCAAAAATCTCGTTCACACATAGGGATGCACTAGGATCTGTGTTGCTCCAAATGATCTGAAAATTTGTGGAGACATTCTCGAGAGGTGCATATGGTAAAACCAATCTCTAGCTTCTATTGTGAGTGGATCTTGCAACAAAAAAATTTCATATCAACTCGTGCTTTTGTAAACACTTTTGTCTTACCTTGTATTAACTATTTTTAGAGATATTACATTATTTGATAACATTAAAGTACCTTGCGGTATATTTTTAAATATAATTTTAGGATTGTGTCAAATATTTGTCTAATGTATGTGTCAAAGTGTGGAGAGTATTTATGTGTCATTTAATAAAGTGAGAGTTATGTGTGCAAGGTGTGCAAGTGTGAGTTGTAAGAGTGCAAAGTGTCAAGAGAGTAAGTGAAGAGTCATAGGTGTTAGGTTTCAAGTATGGAAGTGAAAGAGCCATAAATATGTATCAATGTGTAAAGTTAGAGACTATGTATTTATGAGAGTTTTTTCTTAATGTGAGGAATGTGAAAGGATGCATCTCCTAGGTGTTTGAGGAGATCAAGCATCATGAATATATATATATATATATATATATTGGAGATAAATCTCCATGCTATGTAATCTAAGTAAACTGAGTAACTTTCTATGTAATATTTTATGATTTATAAATGTAATTGCAAAGTTTTTTTACTGTGCAATATTTGATTTATTATATAAATGTGATTAATATTTTATCTTGAAGAAATAAACCTATGATATAATATGGAAGAATTATGAACAATAATGTTAGAGCCTTCTTAATTCAAAGATCCATATTGATTGGAAGAAAGTGAGTTGGATTGTAAAACAAATTTGAAAAGATTAAAAGAAAAGGTTTGTTGGAAGATTGTAGAAGATTATAAGAGTGTAGATATTTCTTGTGTAATAATATTAAAGTGTTGAGAATATTACTATGTTGAGAAGAGTGAGGACATTGAGAAAAATTTTGTGTTGAGGACATGAGAAACATGAGAAGACAATTTGAAGGTGCTAGATTCATGTTGTTGTGAAGGTAATAACATTGAACAATGCATTGTAGGACGCATTAAAGAGTTGACAAAGTCTAAAGAGGAGAGTAAAGTGTGATAACAAGCACGTAAAGTGTGATAACAAGCACGTGTGTTGTGCTATGACAATGAGCGGTCATGTTGTAGAGAGGAATAAAAATACCTAAGTTAGATAGGAATAAAGGTCTCTACATCAATTTGTTTCTACACCAAAGAGAAGGGAGTGAGAATTACATTTGAAAAAGGTGACCTTTTCTAGAAAGTGCTCGAGGAGGAGAGAATTTTGGGAATAATACCAAAAATATTTACATGCAAAGTGAAACATCGCCCTACCACATGTGTAGAGAAGAAAAAAAGTGAGCACCAAATCTTTTAGCCACATATTTTGAAATTGAACGCATTATTTCAAGCATGCATAATTTATTTTTGGGGATTATAAAGTTTTAAAGATAATTTAGAGGTATAAGGTATTAACCATTAAAATATTTATTTTTGGAGTTAAAAGGAATGAATTAATCATTGGGAGACATAAAGAAACAAAACATTTTAAATTTGAATTAATTAGAATTTTGGTGAAGTTGAAAATTAATTTATGAAATTGAAATTGAATTGGGAGATATAAGAAGATTAAAGAATTAAATTGTTTATATGAAAATGGAGATGAAATGAATTAATGATGAATGAAACTTGAAGATTGCTTGATTAATATTGAAATAAAGAATTTGTGAAATTTGATAATTTGGGCAATAAAAGGAATTAAAACATTAAATTGAGTATTTAATGAATAATTTGAAAATTGACCATCTTGAGTTGTGTTAACTTTTAAAAGTATGTTGAATCTATTGCTTCCAATATTTCTCCTTTTTATATAGTTGGTTTGGTTACTTATGTAAATGCTATGACCATCAAAGCACCATAACCCATCTCTTCTTAAGGATGTTTCAAAATTTGACACAACTCAAGAAGGTTAACATACATGAACCCATGTTCATCAAGAAGCTCAATGACAAAAGAACATTGTAATAACTAGAGACAATATCAAGACCCAAGGTATGTACAATGTGTACAAAATATTTGAATTATAGAAAATTATAGCATTGTAAGACAAATAGTAATTTTTTGCTCCTCTCTCATAAGTGTAGGCAATACTTGTAACACTCAACCCTTACATAAATTATTTCTATCAAAATTGCACAAAATACAAATATATTTCTAACCTCTATGGAAAAATATAAGTCTTGGATATTTAATATTGCAATTGTAAGGAATGCAACTATACATATATCTAATGCCTCAATTACATCTTGAGAGGTACCAATGATATAGTCTTGCAATGAACACTGCATGGTCATTTTTTCCACTAGTTACCTCTTGACATTGAAAAAATTACATATGAAGATTACTTGAGGTACAATTCCATCATTTACATGCTACATAGTCTATGAGTGTAGGGAGACTTCATGATCGACAAAAACACATCATTCATATGGATTAATTACATTGCTTTTCTAGATAAGCTTTAAACTATTAAAAAAAAATTAGACTATCCAACAATATGCTTTGTTACTTGTACATTTCGTTAGATACAATGTTGACTTGTCCTACAATGTACTATGTATAGTCTCCAAACTCATGCATTTTACTATTTTCTATAGGAAATTTTATTTATTCATCCATTAACACTATATTGCTATTAGATAGATAAAATTATAGAATACAAACCCATCTTTTACAAATTGAGTGACCTAACAATGAAGATATTGGGACTATGAATAGAACTCTAAGGTTTTAATCTTACGAGGGCTAAGATTGTACACCATTCTTAAGTTATTGAAGTATGGTAGGATAATCATATAATGGGTAAATAACATCCTCCCTGGGGCTCATCTCATATGGCCTATGGCCTCATGAACACTAAAAAATATTTTACCCTTTACCCATACATATACAAGTTAGTAAAAAAATTCTAGTGAGATGTACCTAGCATATCTATTGATTAAAAAAATACTTATTTTATCTTGTTCTCTTCTATTGATTCATTCAATGGTTTTAGTTCAACAAACACTCAAACTCTTGCGTGGATTGCTTTCAACAACTTCAAAATAAAAAGCTACATACACATTCCCTAAAAATACAAGTAAAAATACCATTCATTTATAATATATTGAATATGCAAACCCATACAAGACATATAATCCACATAAATTATATATATATATATATATATATATATATATATATATATATATATATATATATATATATATATATATATATATATATATATATATATATATATATATATATATATATATATATCTTCACCATATCATACAATTGCATCAAAAATATACCTCTATTGTAAGTATGCCAACTTATACCATTCAACTTACTTGTCAACAACGTTAACTATCAAACACCTCCTAAAGCCATCACAATCATATAACCCTTTTCTTTATGTACTTACTATTCTAAAATTTTATACCACCATACAACAATCTCCTAAAAATGGTTAATTTACTTGTACATTTTAATTCACTATTTTAGATTCACACACCACCATACGACCATTTCCTAGAAGTTAATTTTATTCTTGCATTTTAACTCAATATTCTATAATCATACGCCACCTGACGACCATCTCCTAAAAGTGTTTATTTTACTCATACATTTTAAGTTGTTGAAAATAATGACACATCTTTCTTATGCTACTTATTAGAATATTGCATCCAAAAAGAGATAATATACATCATAAATAATAAGTTAACAATACATATTTATAACAAAATTATTGCCCTTAAAATAAATTGATTGGATGTCTCATACTATATTGTTGATCAAGAGTAAACATAAGATAAAATAATTAATTGCAAATGAAATTGTCTATCACTATTTAAAATCAAAGGTTATAACAAAAGTATTGTCCTTAGAATTAATTGATTGCAAATGAAAGTGTCTATTACTAGATAAGATCAAAGGTTATAACAAAAGTATTGTCCTTAGAATAGATTGGTTGGTTGTCTCCCTATATAAAGTGGATGAAAGTGTGTATCACTAGATAAGATCAAAGGTTATAACAAAATTATTGTTCTTAGAATAGATTGGTTGATTGTTTCCCTATAAAGTGGATGAAGGTGTCCACTAGATAAGATCAAAGGTTATAAAAAAAGTATTATCTTTATAATAGATTGGTTGGATAAGTGAAAGATAAATTAATTGATTGCAACTGAAAGTCTTTATTAGTAGGTAGACTAAAGGTTTGAGGTCTCCCTCACACCATATAGAAATGATTTATAATAATATTTTTTTATAATTATACCACATAAATTAATAAATGATCATAAGTTGTTATTAAATATAAAAAAATAAAAATAAAATAAACGTAGAAGCTAAAATCACTCGTCACCCCATCGTGGTCGTACGCAGATAGATTTCTCCTAGTAGCAAATTGTTGGAAGATAATTAAGATAATTTTCATCCACGTTATTCAACAAGAATCGGTTTCCGATTTTTTTTTTATAATTTTTAGTTTGTTGATAAAGATTTTTAATTGGTTGAATAAAAATAAAATTAATATGATTTCAATTTTTGAAGAAATTAATTTCATCGTGAATCACTTGGTAGTAGGCTATCATTTTTTACCTTTAATTTTATTATAATTTTTTTATAAAGCATCTGAATTCTCTTACTAAATTTAAATCTCTAAAAAAAATCTAAACACTTAGCATTATATCCCCTTAAACAATTTTTCATAATTTGAATATAGGACACGACAAGTTTGTCTCTTACTTGGGTTTACTTTTATGGCCGACGTGCAGTAAGAATATTCCCAAACCATCATTGACTAATAGTTCCCAACGATGCCAATCCTTCCCAAATGACACGTTTGAATGAAAAGGTGACGTGACTCGTTCCAGTGCCCCATTCCATCAGGCAAAATAGGGAAATTACATCACTATCAATTTATTTTATTTCATGTCCATTCTTTTGCGGTATGAGGAGGCTCCCATTAGACCCTTAGGGATGCTGCCAACTTTGTTTATGGAGTACGCCAAATTAGATCTCTATTGCCTCCTTAATGCGAAGGGATAAATATTGAGCTCTGCCGACAACATAGTAGCTTATGTCTATCATTTTTATAATTGCCTGCCACGTCAACTTTTAAAAACAGCATCATAAACTACTATGCAGTTTATGATAGCAGCTGTTTATGTCAATCTTTCCTTCTCTTTGTGCAAAGCATTGACATGTTAACAGCATATGCACTTAAATGCCCTATATCTCTAAATCTGAGTTTCTGTTGAAGACTATTGTTTAGATGAGCAACTTTACATGCAAACAGAGACTATGTTATGACATTATAGACCCTTCAAAACTATTTGCGGATTCCCTAATTAATTGCAGCATTACTTCGATCCTTAGTTAAATTAAGGAAACATACAAGCAATTAGCAAACCCTGATAAGAAGAAACTGCACTGCCTACCTCAGCTGGAATATCAGCTGTACGTAAGGGCATATTCTTTATTTTATCCCCGGGAACAGTTATAGGGAGTCACTATCATGAGTCTGGTCTTTTCGTCCTATGATATGAACTCCCCTTAGTTGTGGAACAATGGTTGACTTTGTGCCAAGTATTTGTGAAATAGATGATATTTATGAAGGGAAAAATATAGTAGTAAATAATAATAATAATAATTATATAGAAGGGTTTTTATTTTTATTTTTGGGTTATTAGTAGTATATTTGATGTCAATATATTGTGTATTAGGCATCCATTATTATTTAATCTAATAGTCATAATAAATTTAAAGGAATTGTATTTGAAAGATTAAAAATTAAAAATTATGGATTATGAAGAAAAAATATATTAAGACATTGAGTTTGTAAGTGTTTTTTAAAACTTTTGTTATAATTTTGTAGTAGTTTTTAGCTGATATAAATGATATGATATTTAAGTAGTTGAATAAATTTTTAGTCGTAACATCAAATTTATATTTGACAACTTATTCATTTTATGATGATCACTATGAGTATTGGAAAATTAAGATTCAAACCATAATGGTTTAAAAAGTTGTATAAGAGATAATTTAAAGAGGTATGTTGAGCCTTAAGATTGAAATATATTTTCAACATAGGACAAAAGTGATATGAAAGAGATGAAAATGAAGGATGCTTTGTCCAATGTTTCTAATCTTGAGTGCTCTAAATGTAAACATCTTCCATAGAATTACAATAGCTTAAAATAACATATGCTTTGGGAGATGTTTGTAGTCTACTTATCAAGGAACACATAAATTTGAGTTCGTTTGATTGTAAAATTTGTAAAGTTAATTTGAGAATCTTCAAATGAATGATAGCAAGAAGATATTGGATTTTTACATTCAAGTGCAAAACATAGTTAACCAATTATGCAACAATGGAGATAGCATCCAATAATAGGTGATTTGTGATTAGGTACTTAGATGTTTATCAACGGAATGAAATTTAATTGTGATTGCAATAAAATAAAGCAAATATTTAGCACAATTGCAACTATATCAACTCATGGGATCATCAATATCCCATGAAAGTAGATTGGAAAGAACTCCAAAAAGTTTGGAAGAAAATTTTATAATAGAAGCTAATATTGATGAAGGAAGCAACATTTGGGATAGCTTTAATGAGAGAAAGGGAGATTCATCAAATTATTCAATTAGACAAGGAAGAGGCCTCCATGGAGGAAGAGGTCGTGTACATGGCATTACATATAAGAGAAATATCTAATGTCATCATGGAAAAACATTGATGATTTTGTTAGGATTTTACTATTAAAAATAAGCACACTCACACAAAATACTAAAAAATAACTCAAATACATCAAATAACTCAATAACACTATGCAGAAATCAAATGCAAAAATGGAACAATCTCACAATAACATAGAATCGCAGGCCTCTTCGAGGGGGCAACCTCCTTCAATATTTCATTAGCTTGCAAAAATATGAATTCGTACATGGCTTCATATATTTTAAAGAAAAAACTTCATGCAACCCTACCTAAAGGTTCAAGAGTTGGCTTACATGCAAAATGCCACTCGAGCTAGAATCTCCTACCTACCATTGGTTACAATCTTGATAAAAATGGTTACATGAGATGGCACCACTTGGCTAGAAATCCTACTTGCCATATACATTACAAAGTATTACAAAATAATATCATAATGGGATCCCCACGTTGGAAGTGGGTCATTACATAAGTAAATGAGAATTACAAAATGGTGTTAGGATAGGATCCTAACATGTCCTTCCCCTTCGAAAAGATTTATCCTCAAAGCTAAAAAATGATAAAACTAGTGTTGGAGCTTATGGAGAGACTCCTATGTAGCATCTTCTGGCTGGAGCCCATGCCATTGAACAAGAACATCTATGATGGAGAGTGTAGGTTCAATGATCCAACAATTGTTTAGGTTCGAGTAATATGGACCCTTCTTCATCTAATTCTGGTAATGTTGACTGAACCTGTACCTGTGTGCCCATAACTTTTTTGAGAGAGGAAACATGGAAAACAATATGGAGCTTAGAGGTGGACGAAAGAGCCAATTTGTAAGCAGTGGAACCAATCCCTTAGATAACTTGGTAGGGTCCATAGTATTTTACAGTAAGTTTCTAGAACCGACGGAGTTGTAGAGATGATTTTTTGTACGACTGCAAGCGAAGGAAGACCATGTCACCCACATCAAAGATATGCTTAGAACAATGTTGGTCAGCCTGTTGTCGCATTCGATTTTGGGCTATGTCCAAATTATGCTTCAGCTAGCAGAGAACATTGGTATGTTGGTTGAGAGTGGTGTCGACTGCCTGGACCTTAAAGCTTCCTAGGGTGTATGAAGAAGGCGTGAGTGGAGGGCACCCATAAATAGCCTCAAAAGGGGTGAATTTGATTTTTGTATGATAGAAACTATTGTACCACCATTCGGCCAAAGGAAGCCACTTCGCCCATTGAGTAGGATGATCTAATGCAAAGCAACAAAGATAAGTCTCCAAACATTTTTTGACAATCTCAGTTTGACCATCCATTTGCGGATGATAGGATAAAATCATTTTGAGCTAAGTTCCCTACAACTTAAACAATTCTTGCCAAAAATGACTAGTGAAGGTTGGGTCTCAATCGAACACAATGGAGGTGGGCATACCATGAAGGTGAAAAATAAAATCCAAAAATATTTGGGCAACGGTGGAGGTTGTGTAAGGATAGTCGAGGGAACAAAAATGAGCATACTTCGAAAGGCAATCCACACCACAAGAATAACATACTTACCACCAGATTTAGGTAACCCTTCTATAAAATCTATGGAAATATCAGTCCAAATCTAATCTGAAATGGGAAAAGGTTTAAGAGTACCTGAGGAATGTATCGTTTCACCTTTCATCCATTGGTAGGTATCACAAGCTGTTAAAAAATTATGAATGTCCTATTTCATACCTTTCTAGAAGAATGTGCACTTGAGGCATTCATATGTTTTAAGAAATTATGAATGGCATGCAGATGGAGCAGTATGTAGTTCCTTCATGAAAAGCTCATGGAGTGGGGACATGCGAGGAATAACAAGGTATTAGCAATAACGCAGGTCATGGACATCCCAATTGTAGCTCAAGAATGAAGTAGGATCATCACAAAGTGATGCCACCGAAGATTTCAAGTCTACATCCTGAAGTACCTCTTGTCGAAAGGAATATATCCATTGAGAAATAGGTGAGGAAATGACACATAACATACTAAGGGCCTCAAATTGACAAGAGAGAGCATCAGCCACAAGATTCTCTTTACCCTTTTTATAGGTGATATCATAATCATATCCCATGAGTTTAGAAACCCATTTTTGTTGTTCTGGGGTAGCAAATCATTGTTCCAAGAAGTATTTGAGACTCTGATGGTCTGTTTTAAAGGAGAAATGGTGCCCAATGAGATATGGTCGCCAATGAGTTACATCATGTAATATGGCCAACATCTCCTTGGTATATGTAGATTTTTCCAAGTTACGATCAAAGAGTACCTTACTAGTGAAAGCCAACATGGCCCCGATGCCACGATCGGAAGCATCACTTTCAATGACAAAATGCTTGGAAAATTTTGGCATGACTAAAACTGGTGTTATGGTCATAACATGCTTCAATTCGAGGAAGGCTTTGTCGGCGGGCCCCGTCCAAGTAAAATAGTCCTTCTTAAACATGGATGTAAGGGGGGCTACTATTTTACCATAATTACAAAAAAATTTGTGGTAGTAACCTGTAAGCCCTAAGAATCCCCAAAGTCCCTTAAGAGTGTGAGGTTTTGGCCAGTCCTGAACTGCCTGAATCTTCTTGGGGTCGACCATGATGCCATATTTGGAGATAATGTGTCCTAGATACTCCACTTCATTTAGACCAAAGGAACACTTGGACCGCTTAGCAAAAATTTAATGTTGTGCCAACAGTTGTAATGTCTAATCTACATGGATAAGGTGTTCTTCCCACGAGTGGTTATAAACCAAGATATCATCAAAGAAAACAAGGATGAACTTTCGCAGGAGAGGGAAAAATATATTGTTCATCAGGATCTAAAATGTGGAAGGAGCATTTGTCAGACCAAATGGTATTACCAAGAACTCATAGTGACCTTCATGAGTATGAAATGTAGTTTTGGGGATATCCTCATCCTTGAGCCTGATTTGATGGTAGCTAGAATGAAGGTCTAACTTGGATAAGTACATAGCTCCATGTAATTCATCCACTACCAAAATGGAGAATTTATCCTTGATGGTAATTTTTTTGAGCTCACGGTAGTCTATACACAATCACCATGAGCCATCCTTCTTGCGAACTAGTAAAATGAGAGAAAAGTAAGGGCTGGTACTTGATTAAATAACACCAGTTTTGAGCAATTCCTATACCATCTGCTTGATTTCAAACTTGAGGGAATGAGGATACCGATATGATCTGATTTTGGGTGGTGCATGACCTGGTAGTAGTGGAATAGCACGGTCATGTGAGCGACAAGGCAGCAAGGTAGTAGGTTCTAAAAAAATGCCATTGTGCTTGGTTAGAACAAGTTGTAAATCTGCTAGAATTTGATCCACTATGGAAGTTGTTGGTTGAATTGAAAATATTTGTGCAATGACCCCGTGGGATGACTTTTTCAACAATTTCTCCATATGATTAGAATTGAAATTTTGAAAAGGGCCTATTTTGGCACCACAAAGGGTGTGTGTTTGTCCATGTTGTGAAAACTGCATCCATATTTTTGTAAAGTTCCAGTTGATAGTGCCCAAGGTGCTCAACCATTGGGATCCCAACACAATGTTACATCATCCTAATTAGAAGGCAAACAGTATTGTTTGAATTCATAATCCCCCATATTTATTTTAATATTGCGACATTTACCTTTACAAGGTAAAGTGCCTCTATTTGCCACCATGAATTCAAAGGAATTGCATGTGTGTATATATCAATTGACCTTCTTAGCAACTTGAAGATCAATAAATTTGTGTATACTGCCTCAATCAATAAGAATAGTAAGGCGTTAGCCTTTGAAAAACCCACAACTCTCATGGTTTGTGGAGTGGTAACCCCGACAAGAGCATGGATGGAAATTTATGCTTGAGGGTCTTGGGTTTCCTCTTCCTGTTGAGTTGGTGCTTCAGCTGTGTCACTCTCCTCATCACTATGGTCACTGTTATCGGGTTCCTCTGCATCTATTAAGAACAATCTCTTATTTACACATCTATGCCCCTTCACAAATTTTTCATCACAATTATAACATAGCCCTTGGGCGCGATGCGCATCCATCTCAGTTGTAGTCATTTGCTTAGGCACAAGAGGTTTATTATCAGTATTATTTTGGAATCGAGGAGGAAAGTGAGGTCGAGCTTGAGAAAATCGTGTTATCCGTTATTGAGCTGAAATTTTAGATTCGACCAATTGGGCTAAATTGATAGCCTCCATCATGGTTTATGGTTTAAACATCTTGAATTCATCCTGGAGATCATATTTCAACCCACTCATGAAACAACTCATAAAAAATCCCTCATTCAAGCCCCTTGTTTTATTGGCCAATTTCTCGAATTGTGTCTGGTAATCATGAACTATGGTAGTTTGTTTCAGCTTTTTCAATGCTTTTGTAAAGTCTTCATAGTCATTAGGGCCAAATCGGGTGAGTAGTTGGGACTCAAAGTCCTCCTAAGATAGATTAGGGGTAGTGGCTCATAGCCATTGGAAAAAATGTAAGGCTTCAAATTCTAAGTTAAAGGAAGCCATCTAAACCTGATGATATATAGGGACATTATGGAGTCTAAATAATTGATCAACCCGACATAACCACCCATTGACATCCTTTCCACTAAACTTAGAAAAATCTAATTTAGACATTTTGAAGGTCGTATCATGGTCATAGTGAGTGTCTTCAGTTCCCCTTCTTCAGTCTTCTATTTCCTTTCTTCGACCTCGTTCATAGTTTTCAACTTGGTTGTCAGATGTGAGAGTACCTTGCAATTGTGTCTCCACCACTGTAAGTTATTTTTCTAAGCATATTCTAGTGGTATCTTGATCCGTTCGGAGCTCTTGAATATCTTCTCTTATGGTGTGGTTTGTAGTGGTCAATTAGTTAAGGTCTTTTTGCATCTCGAAAAACATTGTGGCAATTTCTAGCTCCTTTTGTCCATGGGTACCACTTGCCATTGTGAGCCCTCTTTTACTCAGTTACTAAAAATAGATGTGGGATTTCAGGAGTTACTATTTTTAGTAAGGGTCCAAAATTTAATTTTGGAAATGGATTGTAACACTGATTTTAGAATAGGGTCCACTTCGGTAGTTTTTTTATCTGAGTGCTCAATGAGGAGATATACTGAATTTCTTGAATTTTTGTGATCTCCTGTTGGTTGTAAGTCGATGTCAAGGTAATTTCTTCCACTTGGACTTAAAATTTCACTAGTGAGTCCTTTAGGGTCTTTGGTGCAGAATAACAAGTAACTTCTATTCCCAAAAATTTGGATCAATTTGATTGACCGTTGAAAAGTTATGGCCTTAGCAAGAAAAATAAAAAATTGCTAGTTTTGGAAAATTGGTGCGAAATTTGACCAGGGGCTACCAAAGACAATTTTGTCTGGAATAGAGTGTAGAATTATTTGCTAAATTTTTTAGTCAATCTGAGCTCTATGTGAAGAGATATCCCTATTTTAATAAAATTTCATTTTTTTTCTGTCGTGTTGCTGGTGTTGTTGGTTTCTAATTTAGAGTTACAATTCAAAAGTTGGGGTCTGGTATCAACTATCTCTGACTTGTAGTTTGCACCTTGACCACCCTATCACTATCCTATTTCTTCCTCTGTCACATGTATTGTGGTTACTGACATGGTTCCTGTCATTGACTATGGGGATTCTCTAACATTGACAGTACTATTTTTGACATTCGAAGCCTGTAATTCTGGACTGTTACAGAGGTTTGTTACTGTTGACCTGACTATCTCTGTTACTGACCCAACTATTTTTGTCACTGTCCTGACTATTTTGTTTCTGACCATGGGCTATTTTAGACACTTGAAAAATCTGTCCTGATTGTTGGTGCATGCAAGTTTGTTTTTGTGATAAGGAATGCCTTCTTTGTATGCTCACTTTTGGGGTTATGAATGTAGGTTAGCAGAACATGGATGGTGTAGATTTGTAGGTGGAAGTTATGTTTTGTAGAATCAGGGTACACTAAATAAGGGAGTATGTAATACCCATAGGCCCTCTGTTATACCGTAGTGATGAACAATAGTGCTCGGACCAATATTTTAGGCCACTACCCAAGGAGGATTCCACACATACCCTTGAGCACACTATATTCCCCTTTGAAATTACGGGAGGGTGATCATCCGGGATGTTGTGTCCTGTGGACTATGGATAATACAAGGCCGAAAAGCTTCCTAATAGATAAAAAAATTTTAAAACCTAGATTTTCTCTTGATACACCCGAAGATGCGTGGGAGCTCAAGTTCGTGTGCGAGTGTTGTTTAAAGTCTGGGTATTGGAACCTGATTGCCCCTCACTTCACTAGACGCTTTATGGGCTATCAAGCTTAGCCAATATCGATAGCTCCTTCATAATATTTTAAAACCCCCAGTACAGGGTTTCTAACCTACACAATTAGTGAAACTGAGACTGTATTTTTTTTGTGTGTTTTCTAGATTTTTGGTCAAAAAAAAGGATTGTATTTTTTAGATTTTTTTTATAAAGAAAAAATAGAAACGAAAAAACACAAAAATTTATACCTAACAGGTAGAATGGCTGGCAAAAATCATCTCAGTTGTAGCAGAACTCGGCCCTATAAAGTGCTCTGATACCACTTGTTAGGATATCACTATTAAAAATAAGTACACACAAAATACTAAAAAATAACTCAAATACATCAAATAACTCAATAACACTATGCAAAAATCAAATGCATAAATGGAACAATCTCACAATAACATAAAATTGTAGGCCTCTTCGAGGGGGCAACCTCCTTCAATATTTCATTAGCTTGCAAAAATATGAATCTGTACATGGATTCATATATTTTAAATAAAAAACTTCATGCAACCCTACCTAAAGGCTCAACAGTTGGCTTACATTCAAAATGCCACTCGAGCTAGAATATCCTACCTACCATCGATTACAATCTTGATAAAAACGGTTACATGAGATGGCACCACTTGGCTAGAAATCCTACTTGCCACATACATTACAAAGTATTACAAAATAATATCATAATGGGATCACCCACGTTGGAAGTGGATCATTACATAAGTAAATGAGAAATACAAAATGGTGTTAGGATAGGATCCTAATAGATTTTGAGAGTAAGTGTAGAGAAAATACTCAATGCTATTATTTCAAAATATTTACCCCCATTGAAAGTGATTGTAGGCTCAAGTGGAGTCACATGCAAAATAAAATGAAAATAATTGTTAAAGATGAAGGAGAGGATTATAGATCACATGGAAAAAAGTCAAAAGATCAATTTTGGTATCTTGATTCTAGTTTCTCTAATTATATGATAGGTCACATAGATTTTTTTTTTTAAATTGATGAATCAATGAAGAATGAAATGAGTACTAGAGATGAAAAAGTAATTGAAGTTATAGAAAAGGTACAATGGTTATGCACACAAGAAATATGAGATAAAGGACATTAAAAATACTAGGGTAGTATGTGATCTTAAGCATAATATTTTGAGTATAGGCTAGTATTTGATCTTAAGCATAATAATGCTTTCTCAAGTTCTACTTACAAGCACACAAATTCTTTCACAATACTCCAACTCATACTCCAAACAAACATGTGTTCTTCTTTGGCAAAAATTCTTCAATCTTCCAGCAAGATTTCTCTCTTCCACATTTGCTTTCTATATTTCATGCCAACAATGATTTCTCTCCTTCACGTTCACTTTCAATATTTCAGAAAATATTCTTCTTTGAATTTTTCCTTCTCTTTAATCTACAATATTTTTTCAAATCAATCTTCTTCAACAATATCTCCACTCCTTTCACCTTCAATATTTTCAATATTTCTAGAAAATCCTTGTATATTCTCTTCTCCTACAATAATTTCTCTTCTCCAACCTTCTTCTTCTCTATAATATTCCTCTAATTATTCCAACAACTCTTCTTCATTCAATGTCTTCAATATTCCTTTAATTCTCTCAGCAATTCTTCTTCACCTTTGTAGATTGGCACATGAACCAAGTAGGCTATGATACCACTATTGGAAATTCACCCAGATTATTTTATAGGTGCAATATCAAGGATCTAATACTAATCACATAAAATCATTCACATAATAAAAATAATATTTCACAATAAAGAATCTCACAATATTATTCGTAAATTATCAAATATATCAAGGATCTTGTTACAATCTATGATCATGTTACAATTCATGGAGCTTTGTCTCTATTATATAACCTTACATGACTCTTCAATATTCTAACTATTGCTCTCCTCAAACATCCGGGAGATACATCCTTTCACATTCCTCACATATGAAAAAACTCTCATGAGTTTTCACTTTACATCTTGCCACATCTCATGTGACTCTTCACTTGCATATTTGACACCTAACATCTATGACACTTGACTTACTTGACACTTTGCACTCTCACAACTCACATATGAAACTTTGTACATGTGTACACTTTATTACATAACACTTGGACACTCATCATGTTAGCTTTTGATGTAGCAAGTATGGAGAGATAACAATCACAAGATGTAGAATAATATGAAAGAAAGTAAATCTACTAAATGGCTGAAATATAAAATATTACAATGTAGCTATGGAGGAAATAAAACTCCAATATAAATCTACTAAACTACGTTGCATCCATCACCAATGGATGGTGTCACACACTATGCTACACTCTATGTATATCACACACTATGTAATTCTCACTCTATGTCTATCTACCTAAGAGGCCATCCTTATATATGCAAAATAGGATACTTGGCCAACACTCTATCTAGTTGTGCAAGGGACAACTTGCACATGTACAACTTGCACAATGACATTTGTGAACTTATTACATTATATGAAGTAACTAGATAACTTCCTCCTAAAGTTAGCTAAGTATGTACCTTGGAGGATACATTTACATAACCCAAATTATGGAATAGACTCTATTTCTAACATCCCCCTATATTACATTATTTGGGTATTGAGGACTTCAGTCTTCAATATGGATCTTCTTCTTCTTCCTGAATTTTGTCTTCTATCTCTACATTCTTTGTGTTCAGGTTTAGTAGGTAATTTGTGTCTTCATAAGATGCAGAGTAAGTTGGAGTTGAGCCTTAAGTGAAATTGCATTATATTCCTCCTCTATCTGCTTATTCAGAGCAGTCTAGATCTGGTTCCACTTTTACTGTATTTTCTTCTTTATATTTGGATTTTCCTTTGATTCTTGTTTCTGTGTTCTCACAGGAGGTTGAGCTGCTACTAGGTTCTTGTGAAGACGATTATCCTTTCATGTCTTTAGTCTGTACATAAACTTTTGAATAACTACTTAAGGCATCATGATAAGATTTTGAGTTAGTAGAACAAGAGGTATTGGTGCTACATGAGGATTGAAAAAACTTTTCTAGATATGATTCATCAAGTTCTAACTTCTTTTTAAGTAATTCTATAAATCCTTTTTTTCTTCATTTTTTCCTTTTAATGTTTATATGTGAGCAGTACCATGTATAATATGCTTGCAAAGTCTAAGGAAAGTAAAAAAACACTTTTTCCACTGTCAATTGCTTCATTGAGATGAGTTTGAAGATATCATTCCATAGTATCAAAATTTTCTTCTAAGGCTTCACTATGGATTGTTATTTAAGCAAGATCTAACTTTCCTTATGATTTCATGAAAATATTCAAGATCCTAAGTTTTATGGCATTGGCCTTTTCCTTTATGAAGCACTTATTAGAAGAAGTAGTCATTCTTATATAGCTCCCTAGTCTTAGGAAATGTGTTTCTTAATTGAAGTATATAAGCTTGATTTGATAAACCCTTTTATTAGTCCTGTAGGCTTCCTTATATCTCCCTAGTTATGAATGCCTAATTCTAGGTTTTTGAAGAATATTATTAAGTTTTGTAGAATTCCTTATGACTCCCTAGTTATATTTTTGGAGTATTCTATAGTAATTTTGTAAGATATAGTTTATTTTTTGTTGATTTTGTATGCATAAAAAATCAACCTTTTAATCTTCTTAATACTCCTATTGAACTAAGCACTTTTCAAACTTGAAGAGGAATATTTAGGTAAAAACAAGCACATTCACAATAATAATTACATAAATTAATAGAAATACAATAAAAGAGATAACAAAAGTGTTCAAAAATACTAAAATAGAATATCAATAACTTTATTAATAAAAAAATTCAAATCGTAAGTCTCTTTGAGGGGGAAATCTCCTTGGAAGTAAAGCTCCATTACAATTTAATAAAATGGACTTAATAAATTTTATTTGTATGCTTGCATTTTTATAGATGCTTGTTTACCCTAACTGTAATGCTCAAGGATTGGTCCACATATAAAGGGAGACCTAAGCTAGTGACTCTTGATTACAAGAAAAGTAATTATTTTATCATTATTAATTAGTGTTCACAATAAATCAATGATTACATAATGATGTGGCCATATGCACTAGGCACCCAAGATACACATACACCATATTAGATAATTACATAATGATGTTAGGATAGGGTCCTAACATAGTCAAGAAAATCCAATAAGTAATTCATGCAAAATATTGATGTAGTATGATAGCTCACACAACCCCCTTATATATGTCATATATGGTGGGGGTAATAAGAAACATCCATAGTGATGAGATATATTAATTGAACTTCTATCTATATCAAAAGATAATTTGGTGATTTTCCAATAGAATTGTTATAATAGAAGAAATTTCCATGATTCATTGATGATTTGGCTCTCATTTATAGCCACAACCAACAAAAGGATAAGGAACCATTGTTATATAACCATTGTTATATAAGGTTAAGGTTGAAAATATCAATTGCATGTTTATATTTATGTTATATTATAGTAATTTCAAAATTATAACTTAGGTTTTTTAGAGTTAATCATATTTAATATTTTTAGTTGCATTTAATTTCATCATATACCATTTTGTAATAGTATTTTAATTATAGTTAATAAATTTATAGTTTATTCTTTTAATGTGCACAAAAGAGAAAATTAAATGACCATATCTATAACAAAATAATTCACTTGAATTTCAATTTTAAAGGTTCCATTCATTGTCCACCCAATTGTCCCACCATAGTTGGTTGGAATATTTTTACTTTTCAATTATCTAGGAATTCATTCCCCAAGGCTAAGGAGTTTGGTTAATTAGGACATGAGTGAGGATGGTTTGTGCTAATATGAGTCTTTTACTTTTATGATTTTCATTGGGTGTTTCATCTTGTTTATATTGTTAGAGTACATCTTAAGTTCTACTAGGATATTTTGTTTGGAGTTATCACCGTTGCATGAGGCTAGTAAACTCCTACTTGTGATTATATCAGATCCATTTGGTTGTTGTAATCCGATGACTCACAGTGATCAGCTTTGCTATTTATGCAAAGTTGATCTTATGGAATAACCAATCAATTCTTGAGCTTTGCTTTTGTCTCTTGTAATACTTTGCATTTCTATTCGCCTTGGGTTTGAATATTATTTCTCAATATTTCTTTCATGGTCTTAGAGCCAAAGTAGATTCTTGCAAGCATTTGAGAGTTTTTTTTTGAACTTTTTTTTAGGATCTAGTTCAAATTTATCCGTTCTTTCTTATGAATAGTCAGATTTTTTTTGCCTGACATGGTCATTTTTTGGTGAAGGAGTCTTAGGAGGAACATAAGGAGGGAGTTATATTCTTTCCAAGTTGACTTTTTTTCCATATTTTCTCTTTGTTGATCCTCGTTGGTTTCTGGCACTTTGCCGCAAATTTGTTTTTAAGTTTTTTTGGTTGTAACAGCCTAGTATGTGACGACAAAGTCAGTATCAGAGCTGCTTTTTATCACTACTAGTGAATAGTTACACTTGGAAACTTTTTCTTTCCTTGCGGTGTAGTGCGACTCAGCTAGTGTGGATCTAGAGTCAGTAAGATTTTTGCTGCAAAAACCCTTGTTGTCACTCAAGTTTTTTCCATAAATACTCGTTATCTATGATTTGTTGTCCCTAAATGCATAATTTTTTCTGTCGTGGAGGAGAGTTTGTGATTAAAAATTGATAAGATTTTTGTTGGCATGATCGTGCATACCCGGTGAAAGGGGTGTTTATGACTGATCTGTTTCAAAAGTCATTTTGGTTAATCATCAACATAGAGAACAAGAATGGTGATTTCCTATTTGTCATGTCAAATATATATTGTAGCATCATATTCATAGCAAGAAAATCTGGTGAAGAGAAGGAAAGAATCCATTTTCTCATACCAAACTCGAGGAGCTTGTTTGATACCATAGAGAGATTTCTTCAGTCTACAAACAAGCGAAGAATTCTGAATAAAACCAGTGGACTATTCCATATATATTTCTTCCTATAGGTCACCATCCAAGAATGCACTCTTCACATCCATCTAAAAAATAGACCATTTTTGTGATGCAACAAGTGCAAGTACAAGCCTAACAGAATCCATCTTGGCAACTAGGGCAAAGGTTTTTGTGTAATAAATACCCTCAATTTACAAAAAACCCTTAGCTACCAAGTGAGATTTGTACATGTCAATGGATCCATCTACTGCATACTTGGTTCGGTAACCCATTTACAACAAAACATTTTTCTTCCCTTAGGAAGAGGGACTAGATCCCAAGTGTTATTCTTTATCAAAGATGAATATTCATTTTCCATGGCATCATCCCACTCTTTTATTCTATTTGCTTACAAAAAGGACTATGGATCACTAGAAACTGACTGACAGATAAGGCCAGTGCCCAAGGAATAAGCAAATCTAGAAGGTGGGATATCTTGTATTTAAGGTGTTGCCTCTTGTACAGTGGTGCGGGCCCATTTTGGCATGGATGGAGGAACATTTATAGGTGTGGCAGGAATTGTAGCATCGAGTGTAGGACTTTCAAGAATAGGTTCTTCATCATATTGAGGCTCAAAAAGGAGAAAGGATCTATGGAATCAATTTAGGGAGAAGAAGATGGTTGAGGATCTGGATATGGGTATTTTTTATCAAATTGAACATTTTTGTGAAATAAAATTTCACGAGTAGTTGGATCAAGGAGCCTATAGGCTTTCATATCCTCACAATAGCCAACAAATATAATTTGCTTCTTCTTTTTATCTAAGGATTTTCTCTTCTTTTTTGGAATGTGGGTCCAAGCAGTACTCCCAAAAACTCAAAAAAATGAGACATCGAGTTTGGAACTAGACCAAGCCTCCTCTAGAGTCAGACGTTCAAGAGCCTTTTAGGGTGTGCGATTTTAAATAAAATTTGCACAGTTAAATTCCTCAACCCAATAATTTGCTGAAAAATCCCTTGAGTGGAGCATACAATTTGCCATATATTTTAAGGATTTGTTTTTTCTTTCTGCCACACCATTTTGTTGAGGATTATGTGGTATAGAATGTTGATGAATAATTCCATGAGTTGAAAGAAAATGTGAAAACTCGTTACTGAAGTACTCTCCCCATTATATGTACGAAGCTTTTTGATTAGACAAGATGGCTAATTTTCAACCAAGGATTTAAATATTTTAAAGTGAGAGAATACGTCAATTTTGTACTTGAGAAAATTTACCCAAGCACGTCTTGAAAAATCATCTATGAATGTCAAAGCATATTTAGCTCCATTGAAAGAGGGATGTGGGAAGGCCATCAAATCACTGTGCACAAGTTCCAAAGGTGAGGAGGGTCTTTGGGATTTATTGTTGGGAAAAGAATTTTGGTTTTGTTTCCCAAGAGCACAACCATGACAAACATCATCAACATAAGATACTTTGGGTAAACCAAGTACCATATTATGAGTATTTAACTCTTTTAAGTATTGGTAGTTGAGATGACCAAATATTTCATGCCAAAGTTTGCTCTCAATATCTGCATGAGCCACAAAATAGGAAGCTTTAGTAGTATCATGGAAACCTCCAAAGTGATACAATCGGGCATTATGATCAATATATCCTTTAGCTATAAGGGAATGTGGCGCCTACAAGCTTCTAATATCCACTCCTATGGGTGTGAATAAAACTATTTTTCCCATCCCATATTGACAAATTTGGTAGACAAAAAGAAGATTGGTAGATATATCTGGAATATAAAGCACATCATTGATGCAACCACCATCTAAGAGTATGTCACATTTTCCTTTGACAGGAATGAAGTATGAATCCCCTACTTCAATGCTGAAAGTAGAACTTGAGGAAAGAGAAGCAAAGGACTTTTTGGAGGAAGTCATATGATGTGTAGCCCCTGAATCTAGAATCCAATATTTTGAGTAAGTCTTGATAGATTTTTCTCTGATATTTAAATCCTTGACATGATGTTTTTTGATATCTATATTATGATCTTTCATTGCTACCTCTAAATCTTGTAACCTTTTCCAACATCAGTTGATTGAATGACCATCTTTTTTGCAATGGGTACATAGGTGTTTTTTCTCTTTTATTGAACTTTTATTGTTTTGATTTGGAAGCTACCAAGGTTGTGGATGAATAAGGGGAGGTATCATATTTGGAGAGCTTCATTTCTTCTCTAGTGAGCCTATCACAAAATTCTTCTAATGTGGGCATTTTGAAATTTGTGCCAAGGGCATCCATTATAGAGAGAAAATTTGTTGCAAATATTTGAAAGGCCCCCCTTAATTTTACCAAAATAAGATAGATGCACTCATCATCTGTTTTAGTTTTCCCACTTCCTTTTAATTGAGTTAGAAGTTCCTTAAATTTTGTGAGGAAATCCATAATTGTGTTGTAATCATCAGGTGATAATGTTGTTAATTCTGCTTCAAGCTGCATAGATATTATTTGGTCCACTTTACCAAATAATTTCTTTAATTTTTTCCAAATTTCAAATGGAGTTTTACATTCAAAAATATGAAACCATAAGCTCTCACTAACATTCATGCTTATTATGCCCATTGTTTCATACAATTTTCCTTTATGAAAAAATTTCTCATACTCTTTATCAAAATCAGGTTGTTTCTCCTATAGCAAGTGAGAGAGACCTTTTCGTGTAATGATATTTAGGATTCTTGGTTTACAAGTATGATAATTATGTGGAGTAAGTGGGTCTATGACATTTTGAGAATTCATATTTTTTTGGTAAAAATAAAAGGAAGGAACTAATGCAGCAAATACGAGCAAGAAACAGCAGCAAGCGAGTGAAAAACAGAATCAGTGAGACCCCCAGTGGACCAGTGCAACAAAGTGGTGCCCTAAAAATGGCACCAATGATCCCCCTCAAAAAAAAATTATATTACTTTTTTTGTACAAGGTAAAATCTCTCTCTATGAATGCATTGAAGAATAGGCGTACAGAAAAATATGAGAGAGAGATTAAATTTTTTTTACAATGTTTGCATAAGACACTAGTGTTGATATTCACCAAAGGTTTTGATAACCAAGTTCACAGCAATGAAAATAAAAAATAAAACTTCTTCGAATTCACGCTCGTCATGTTTTCAGAGCCAATCCATGCAGTCACGCTGAAAATATTTGAGCTTTTGGAAGGTAGCTTCAGTAGATCGCAAAACAAAATTATTAACCTTGACAAAAAAGTGGATATGTATTCTCATTGAAAACGGATCTGTATTCACAAATTGTTGCATGTTACTACAGGCAGAGAGCTCGCTAGACGGGCAGCAAAAAAACTTGTCAAAATATGGAAACAGTCACTTTACTGCTTCTATCTTTGAAAATGCATGCGTTCTTATGGATTGGAGTGCACATGTTGAAATCTTGAGCGCCCCCCCTTGGATTGATCAAAAAAATATTGACGCAAATAAAGCACCGCCAGCATCAGCAAAAATTTGTATTTTCAAAAAAAAAAGGGGCACTTACCAATGGGAATCATGCGCGGATAGATAGAAAATATGTAACAGCAACTGCTTGAACACAACGTACTACAAATTCTTGGAGGGGTCCTTGTCTTGAGCGTCTCATTGAGATTGTGGTAAAAAATCATGCTTTGTTCTCAGATTTTTTTGTAGTTCGTAACTCTAGTGTGTTCACCAACTTTAATAAAAAAGAGTTCAACAAAAATAGGCCCACGTCCTCATCTTTGCATGTGTCAGTCTCAACACGAACTTAGTGTCATTTCTTTGCTTGTTGGACTACAGATCAAGGAATATCAATCATTGGCAAGCAGCAAAGCGGATTCTCCGCTATTTGCAAGGCACGACACATTTTGGTTTATTCTATGACAGAGTTTCTACAAATCTGGTGGGATACACTGATTCATATTGGGCAGGTTCAATTGATGATAGATTTTCCACCTCTAGATATGTTTTTTGTCTTGGTTCTTCTCCTATTTCTTAATCATGCAAAAAAGCAACAGGTCATTACATTATCATCTACAGAGATAGAGTATAGGACAACTATTTTAGCAAGCCAGGAGACTCTTTGGCTTCATCAAATATTGGTAGAGTTTGGTTTCTTTCATGATAAGCCTATAGTACTTTGGTGTGACAACTAGAGTCCAATTCATATTTCTCGCAATCATGTTGAGCATCAGCGTACCCAGCACATTGAGATCCACATGCACTTCATTCCGCAACACATTCAGGATGTAGATCTTAGCTTGGAGTACATTCTGACCTAGGATTAGATTGCAGATATCTTCACCAAACCCTTTGCTGCCACGCGCTACCATAAGCTATGTGAGAGACTTGGGGTAAGGAAGTTGTCCTAAGGGGGTGTTGACGAGGACATATTCCTCTCCATCCTCCTTTTCCTCTTCTTATTCTTCTTCTTCTTCTATCTCTTTTGGAAGATGGTTTTTTCCCATGTGTTTTTTTCATCATCTCTCCAAAAGAAAATCTTCTAGATATTGTACATGAGTACCTTATCAAGTCGTGTTGTCGATTTCATTTCTATGGATATGCCACTTGTTTATTTATCTTGCTATTATTCCACTTACCCCTAGTATCACTTAAGGGGGGTGTTAGAGTATATCTTAAGTTCTACTAGGATATTTTGTTTGGAGTTATCACTCTTACATGAGTCTGGTAAACTCCTAGTTGTGATTGGATCAGATCTATTGGGTTGTTGTAATCCAACGACTCATAGTGATCAGCTTTGCTATTTATGCAAAGTTGATCTTATGGAATAATCAATAAGTCCTTGAGCTTTTCTTTAGTCTCTTGTAATGCTTTGCATTTCTATTCGCCTTGGGTTTGAATATTGTTTCTCAATATTTCTTTCATATATTATCTAGAAGATTGACATGTTCAAATCCTCAACATTGTTGCATGTTTAAGAGTTTTCTCAAGTTCAAGTTTTAATGGAAGGATTTTTGCCACAAGGGAAGCTTTTGAATCCAGTTTTTCTCATGGTATAATATCCCAAAATTGAATAGGGAAGACACTTCAATGAGGATTAACCATGTGTAAGGTTTCTCAATATATTTAATCCTATTAACATTTATCATCACACTTTTTCTCCTTGTAGAATTCATTCTTTATCTTTATTATGTAACATAAGATTTGTAAAAAATATGCTTACCTTGGGTAAGATAGGGGAAATGTTTATTTGAGTTTTCTAAAATAATATTAATCATAGTTCACTTACCTAATCATTTCTACTCAAAATTAGTAAATTAGTAGTTCACTCACCCACTTATTTTTAATTAAAAAATAGTAAAATAACTCATGAATAAAAACAACAAAAGAAGTCCCAGGGGAACAACGCAATGGTTAGTGCTTTGGCTCTTCTTTAGGAGGTCCAAGGTTCAAACTACAACATGGGTGAACGTGTGTGTGTTTGATTGTACATAACAAAAAAAATCATATTAACACCTAGGGATGCAGCGCAATGGTTCGGGCTTTGGTTCTTCTTTGGAAGGTCCAAGGTTCAAACTGCGACGTGGACGAGTGTGTGAGGAGGTGGGTGTGTGGTGGCTTTGTGTTAAATTCCTTGTTGATAAGTATAGCTCTCAACTTTAGGAGAAATCATGGTTGAGAGGAGACTGCCCAACCCAACCTTGTACGTCGACCATAGGGATTTCTCACAATAACCAAATATTAAAAAAAAATTATTAAAATATTGAAATATCTAAAACCAAATTAAAAAAAACAAACTTAAAAAATTAAAAGAATTTATTATATATAATTAAATCACAAAGCTGAGAATAAAGAAGGTAAATGAAAGAATTTCTAGCTGAATAGAGAGAAAACATAATCTTTTTGTTTTTCTTTTATAAACTCATAGAATCTTTTTGTTAACTCTTATATAGATATGCCGTTTATTTTTATATCATTATTTTTATTTATTTATTATAAATTATAAGACTTTAAATTACATCTTAAAAGATATGTCGCTCATCCCTGGAATAACTTATTCCTGTAAAAGAATACTAAAAAGTAAGATGTAGGTGGTACCATTACCGTTGCCGTTGCCGTTCAGAGCGCTTGGTCACGTTTTTTTTTTTTAAGATTGATTTATATTATCAAAGAATAATCAATACATTAATAAGAAAAATGGCAGAGGAAGGTGTTATGTTTTTCATAATAAGTATTATTAATTATATAGTTCTTTGTAATGATCATGGGGTTGTAGCTCATATGGTAGAGCGCTCGCTTCGCATGCGAGAGGCACGGGGTTCGATTCCCCGCAGCTCCATATAAGTCGTGCTCTAATTCGTAAGACATGCAGTTCGGATCATGAAAGGAACCATTTTTTTAATTTAATCGGTACCATTTTATAATACCGTTAAATACTAAATAAAACATCACAATTTAGTTCAAAGCTTTAATAAAATTAAGAAATATTGAATTGACCATTTTATAATACCGTTAAATACTAAATAAAACAGCACAATTTACTTCAAAGCTTTAATCAAATTAAAAAATACTGAATTGAGCAATTTTTTAATTTAATCGGTACCATTTTTATAATACCGTTAAATACTAAATAAAACATCACAATTTACTTCAAAGCTTTAATCAAATTAAAAAATACTGAATTGAGTAATTTTTTAATTTAATCGGTACCATTTTTATAATACCGTTAAATACTAAATAAAACATCACAATTTACTTCAAAGCTTTAATCAAATTAAGAAATATTGAATTGACCATTTTATAATACCGTTAAATACTAAATAAAACATCACAATTTACTTCAAAGCTTTAATCAAATTAAAAAATACTGAATTGAGTAATTTTATTTTTCATTGCATTCTTCTTTAAAGCACTATATTTATTAATAGTAATATATTTATTAATATTTTTAAATTTAATAGGTAACATTTTATAATACCGTTAAATACTGAATAAAACATCACAATTTACTTAAAAAATACTGAATTGAGTAAATTTATTCATAATTTATTTTTCATTGCATTCTTCTTTAAAACACTATATTTATTAATAGGTACTATATTTATTAATATTTTTTAATTTAATAGGTAACATTTTATAATACGGTTAAATACTCAATAAAACATAATCAAATTAAAAAATACTAAATTTATTTTTCATTGCATTTCTTTAAAGCACTATATTTATTCAGCAGTTACATTTACACAGAAGTTGAGAGCTAAAATATCTAAAATTTTAAAATAGTATTAAACATCCAACCATAACATTATAGATAAGGCAATAAAAAATTATGTACAACTTAAGTTGATACCTAAAAGAAATATAAACTTCCTTTTTAATTAAAATTTTTGAATGATGTGATTGTCAAAAACAAAGTGCTCATACTAATATTTTCTTCTTCTATCTTCGTATTACCCATGTATACATGATTGCCTCTAGACATAGATGCATTAATATTAATGGCTTCATAATTTAAATTTTTAAGTTTAATAAAGGAAAAAAATTAAAAAGCCACTTATCTAACACATCCTAAATTTAATTATAGTTCTCATTTTCAGCAATTACATATATGTGGATTATGTTTTAAAGAATAAAAAACATAAAAATTAACTCTAATAATAATGTGATAAGATATAAAGTTGTTGAAATTAATATAAAAAAATATTTTGATATATGTTAGAATAAATGAAGTTATTATTAGGGTTTTAATATAATAACTTATAGTTGATTGATTAAGATGATATGCCACTATAAAATTTAGATGTTATTAAAATATTGATTGAGATGTAAAGAGTTATATATGATTTTCAAAAGGATTTGTTTATAAAAAATGTTATTAAATAAAAATTAATGAGATACTATTCGTGGGTCTATGTGGATTGGTAAGTTGAGGCGCTTACCGAGAGGAGACCTAGGTTCCAATCCCACGGGCTTGCCGATGCACAGACAGTAGCCCAAATCTGATTCCTCTAAGTGGTGTGCCAGATTGATGACGATGGTGCAACCCTTGTGCGTCCGACGGTCCCCATCTCACGCCGGGTTACCATGTACCGAGACGGTGGAAGTCCTGGGAGCCTTCGCAGATAGTTTGAACCCTACCAGCTGTGCTGGTAGTTACTAAAAATCGTGATTGTAACCATTGCTTTTATATATCAAAAAAATTAATGAGATACTATAATTGTATATTTAAATTAATCATATTTTAAATATAAACTATGATTGATTATGGGTTTTGAATTACAAAATATTAAGTTCAATGTAGAAGTAAAGAATGTATCTACTTTCTCCACTTCATAGTGATTATAAGAGATTTTTATTTTCAATGAGCATAGACAACTACGTATGTGCAACATAATTTTGAGTATCATTTGGATATAGTTTTTACTATAGAAATGTTATGTCTACATACTTTAATTTATAAAAAAAATTAAAGTGACCATTATAACCATTGGATAGAACTAACTAGATTTAAACATTAAAACTCTAGAATAAGTTAATTATTATGAAGATTTATACTAAACCTTATGTAATAGTATGCGTTAAGTAATATACTTACGGTTAACATTTATAAATAATAAATATTATTGTATATCCATGACAATGATGTTCATAATTATCTTTTAAAAAATAAAGATCCACAAAAGGACTAAATGTTTTTGCAATGATCTCTTATTTAATTATAAGGGCGCAAGTTTAGTTTTTTTTTTTTTTTTTTTCAATAGTGTTTTTTTAGCATTGATTATAGATACAAGAAAAGACCAATTAGGATCTATATGTAAAAATAAAGATAAATTTTGAGATAAAGGGATCTATTAAAAATAAGAAATAACATAAAATTTGAACCATATTTTAAAAATTGTAGCATATGGCATATGAAATCGGGATATAATAGTTGAAAACCAATCATGATAATTTATACTAAACAAAATATTTTTAATTGATTTGTTTCCTTCCTACTACCTCATATATCTACCTGATAATACCATAAAACAATATTAAATCATATCTAGGAGACTTAAATAATAAAAAAGACACATATAGAAGGTATAGTTAACATAGAAGTAAATGGAAAATTAAGAACAACAATCATGTTATTCATTTATAGATAGAGTATTTTAGACATTAATAATGAGTCTTATGGCTGATGAGGCTAACAAATGAACCATGTCAAAATTCTAGATACTTGAATCCACTTGTGCCACTAGTACTATTGACCTTAATAATTTGTTATTTATTTTCTAATGCCCCCACCATGCACAACCAAAATCTTATAGACACAATATAGGTGAGAATAGTTGTAACAACTTGACCCATAGAATTTCTAAAAATAGATATATATTTTATACAGTAATTAAATGAAGCACATTCCATTTTAATTGTTTTTTTATAAGTAATCTAAAAATATAGTATGTGTCCCAATTGACATTACACATATACCAAATAGATGCATATTTGTGTGACTTAATGGTGCATTAGTATTCATTTCTCACTTATTTTCTATAATATATTAGTAGAAATTATTACTTAACTACCTTTGATGTTCAAGTTAGGATCAAGAGTTATTTGTCTCATCTCCCTTTAATATCTTATATTAGACTAAAACTTATGTTTGACTCCCTTACATGTCTATAACTAGACTAATGAACCTTAACTCTCTTCAATGCCTTTGTTTAAGGTTGCAAAGTATTTTTTAGTTCAATATTTATTATCTTCCTTCTGTCTTTTTCATGACAAAAGAGATAAATATGTTGGAATCTATTTTGTGTCCTTTATAATACTAACTATATTTATAAAAATGTATGAGTAAGACTAATAAGTGCACTTCAATATTCAAGAGTTCAAATTAACATATTTTTTATATGTTTATGGCTAGAGAGATAACTATAATAAATTTTTTTCTATGTCATTCCACCTTTATATCTTATACAATGAGTAAATGTTCTACTCCAACTAATGTTATTGTCAAAATTAGAGTTTAAATATGCATTTATTTAAGAATAGTTTGGGGATATTTTGTAGTTGGATAAGGTCAAGTGCATTATATTACTATGTTTATTTCGATGGAAAATATATACCTTGCATATCATGAAAAGTTTATACTCTTGTCCTTTGTAAGTATTTTTTAACTATGACAAGAATCCTACTATGTAAAATATGCATCATCTTCATGGAATGAATTTTTCACCCTTCGGTTTTCTCTTTGGGGAGGAAATGACGAGCGAAATTCTGAATTTCGATTATGTGGTAGGAGGGAAATAGAAAGGCGAGAGTAAGCTCCAAGGAGAAGGATTGCGAGTGCGTGCCAATTGCACATACAACGAAAGCACCGATCAAGGGATAGAAACCGAAATAGCAGGCAAAAGTGCTCCAGGAGCACCGGATGATGGGAATGGAGCTCATGGGGGAAAGACCCTCCGAACAAAATAGAGGCGAGTGATAGTAAAACCAGGTCGAGAACATTTGCAGAAGCACTCACGGGGAAGCCCAAACCCATGCCCATGGCACCACACACCTTCATCACTCAGGGCTACGATGTTTTCTATCCGATAGAAGTAATGGAAGACTATGCTACCCTAGACTCCTTTTCCCTTGTAGGGAAATTTGTGGGAGGAAGACCCGACATGGATTCGCTCCACCGTTGGGCGGTGATAAAGTGGAAAACCAGGGGATGCCTAGAACTACTAGCTATGTCCAGAGGGTTCTTCATGATACACCTTAACATGTAGGAGGACGTAGATCATATATTAGCAGGGGGTCCATGGTTCTTCGGATGGAGAAGTCTCTTCCTTCGTAAATGGGGAGCAGACTTCGATTCGGAGTCCCAGAACATCAATTGCGCTCCCATATGGGTTCAACTCCCAAATCTACCCTCACACTTCTTCCATGAGGATGTGCTGCAAGGGATAGCCCGAGCGATTGGGGAACTCATGACTATCGATCCAATAACCCATGCCCGATCAAGATTGATGCAGGCCCGCATATGTGTTAATGTCAATTTGGAGACCCAACTCTCGGATCATGTTAACCTAATTTACGGGTCTTTTCATCGAAGCCAACCATTGGAGTACGAAAACAAACTCACATTCTGCACCGAATGCCACTCACAAGGGCATCTTTCCACCCAGTTCTCGACCCTAAAAAGTGCACAGATCAAAGCCCAGATGCCGCTTCGATCGGCCCCAAGAAATACCTAGAAGATGAAAACCAAAGCAGGTCAAAGCCAAAATTTCAAAGGCAAGCAGCAGGCCCTCGCTCCTCCAGTCGATGACATGAATAAGGCAAGTAGTATGTTTACCTTATCCAATAAGTTCAGTTTACTCAATAATTCTGGTCGTAATGCTAAAAACTATGATGAGGAGCCCCTTTGTGAGGAAATCCCTACCTTAGACCAAATGAACCAACCCCTCCCAAAGGCAAATATCCCCAAAAAACCTATCCCCCATCCCCACCCCCGTGCCCTAATTCCTCCACGTATTTTGCCCTTGAGTCTCAGAGCCCCCCTCCAATCCCCCTAGTCTCCAAAACCCCAGCCCAGGTCTTCTCCTCCCAATGGGATTGGGATGCCCCACTCCCCATCTATTTTTCATGATGTCGAAGCTGATAGCGGTGAATCCTCCCAAGAGTCCCCAGAATCTTGGAGCCCTAAACAGACCCGAAGCTTCAAAATATCCCAAATAGATGTGGGAGGTGATAGAAAAAAGGGTAGGCCCTCTAGGGCTGACCTGAGGAGCAGAGATACAATAGAGGACATTGCCAATGGCACCCAACGAACCCTGTTCCAGGAACTGGGAATACCCAATAGGGAAGAAACTAAGAGATCCAAACCCCCTGCGCAGCAAGGCAAAGGGGGCAAAAAACCCTCCAAAAGTTCCAAATGAGAATCCTCTCCTGGAATGCGAGAGGGTTAAATGGGGCAGCCAAACAAATATTGGCTACTGCTATGCGGAAGGAATCAAGTCCCACTATTTTTCTTATTCAAGAAACCAAATTAGATGAGCATTGGTCACCTAAAGTTGCCAAGGTTATCTGGAGAAAATGTGAGTTTGCCTTTACCCCTACTTTTGGTACCTCAGGCAGACTCCTCTATCTTTGGAACCCTACCAAGGTGGAAGGGAGAGTCATTTCAGGTGAAGGATGTCTGTCCAACATCTACTTTCATGATGCTAACACCCAGCATTCTTGGGTTATGACGAATGTGTATGCACCCAATAGCCCACAGGATAGATCGGCCCTATGGAACAACCTCACCCAGATGAGAGAAGCTTTCAACAACATCCCCTGGATTCTAGCTGGGGACTTCAACACCCCATTACATCCCTTAGAGAAGAGAGGTGGGAATGTGATAACCTCCAAATCCATAGGCGACTTCGCTCAGTTTGTAGACACAAATGAACTCATGGATGTCCAGTTGAGAGGGTCTCAGTTCACCTGGACCAATAGAAGAATGGGTGGAGATCTCATCCAAGTGAGACTTGACCATTTTCTCCTATCTCAGGAAGCACTCCCCCTGTTTGGAGATGCCAGCTTGTAGGCACTTCCAAAGATTGGGTCTGATCACAGCCCCTTGATTTTTGAAGTTGCCAACTGATCATAGTTCAAAACCCCTTTTCAATTTGAGTCAATGTGGACCCAGCATCCAGACCTCAAAGATCAGATTGTTGAATGGTGGGGGGAAAGCTTCCCTAGTACTATTACAAGCCATCTAACTTAGAAATTATGGGTGGTTAAAGCAAAGTTGAAGGTCTAGAATAGAGAAACCTTTGAAAATATATTTGAAAATAAACAAAACATCAGGAATAGGCTCCTCCAGATTGAGAATAGGTTTCAGTAGGGTCAGGGGGATGACAGCCTGAGAACTGAGGAGCGGACCTTGTTGTTGGATTACCACAATACCTTGAGGAAGGAAGATATTTTTTGGCACCAAAAATCTAGACAATTATGGCTTAAGGAAGGAGACTCCAACTCCAAGTTTTTTCATATCTCCACTCTCAGGCACAGAGGAGCTAACAGGATTACAGGTCTCTTGAAGCAAGATGGTTCGTTCACTTCAGACATCCACCAGATCTGGGAAGAAGTAGTTTGTCATTTCGAATCCCTCCTTGGTTCCCACTCCTCTTCTTTTGACCAAGCTTCGGATACCCTCCTTGAGAACATCCCCAAAACCATCTTCGATGCCATGAACGATTTGCTCCTTAGCCCTCTAAACCCTAAGGAAATCCACCAAGCCCTTTTCTCCATGCAGCCAGACAAAGCCCCTGGCCCAGATGGTTTTTCCCCAAGATTTTTCCAAACCTACTAGGACATCGTTGGCCCCGATCTATGCCAAGCCATTTCTGAAATGCAGCGCTCTAGATCCATCCCCAGGGATGTTAATTCCACCTTCCTTGCTCTTATTCCCAAAGGGCCCAGTTCCAAGTCCCTGTCTGATTACCGACCCATCAGCCTGTGCAATGTCATCTATAAAATCCTATCCAAAGCCATGGCCAATAGACTCAAAGGCATCCTCCCTTCCATCATTGATCCCTACCAAGGTAGTACTATCAAGGGTAGAAATATTGTTGATGGAGTCATCACCATTCATGAGCTCATCCACTCGACCCACAACTCCAACAAATCTACCTTTTTCCTAAAGTTGGACATGAATAAAGCCTTCGACAGAGTGGACCGGGGCTTTCTGGCCAAAGTCCTCCTAAAGTTTGGTTTCCATGAAACCTGGGTTAAGCTAATCTCGCAATGCATCTCCTCTTCATGGTTTTTAGTTCTTGTCAATGGCTCGATGGTAGGTTATTTCCCCAGCACTAGAGGTCTGAGACAAGGGGACCCCCTCTCTCCCATCCTTTTCATTATCTTGGCTGAGAGCCTGGGTAGGGCTATCAATGTTGCCTGCTCAAGAGGTCTGATCACTGGCATTAAGGCTGCGTCCAATCTCCAGTCGTCGACCCATCAGCAGTTTGTGGATGACACCTTGCTGGCTACTACAACCTCTATTTCTGAAGCTAAGACCATCAAATACATCCTCAATCTATACGAGGAAGCCATTGGGCAACGTATCAACTTCACCAAGAGCAAACTTTACTTCATCAACACCCCATTGAAATGACAAGCCAAGATTGTGAACATCCTGGGATGCACCATTGCTACTCTCCCGACCACCTATCTTGGCCTACCAATGTTTTAGGGGAGACCAGCCAAGTCTATGTGGAACAATATCACCGAGAGATTTCATAAGAAACTGGCAGGATGGAAAGGGGCTCTCCTCTCTCAAGCAGGCAAAGCCACCCTGGTGAAGTCTGTCCTCCAAAGCATCTCGGTATATTTCCTTTCTATTTTCAAAATCCTAGTGGTTGTAAGTGAAGCTCTAGAAAAAATCCAAAAGTGCTTCCTTTGGGTAGGGCCAGACAACCAGAAGAAGTTCCATCTTATGGCGTGGGACAAAGTTTGCACTCCAAAAGACAAAGGCGGGTTGGGACTCCACAGGATCAGCCTGATGAACCAGGCCCTCCTAGCCAAACAGGCTTGGAAGGTGGTCACCAATGCAAACTTGGAATGGGTTTCTATCATTAAGAGGAAGTACCTACAACAACACTCCTTCAGGGATGAAGGGACTCCTAGCACTGGGTCCCATTTTTGGTGGTCCATAACCCAAACCAAACACCTTCTTCAGCAAGGGATTAGGTGGCAGCTTGGATATGGTAAGGACATTGACTTCTGGTATGATCCTTGGGCTAGGGATGAGGCTCTCATCACTGACCCTGTCATTGCAGCAATTAAGCATCTCATCGATAATAGATTTGGGCCTAAAGTGGTAGACTTCATTACCAACAATCATGATAGTCGTAGGTGGAAGCAACTCCATTTCAGAGTCAAAAATGTGGTCTTAGATAGAGCCAAGTCGGCCCTTCAGGCTATTTTCAGGGTAAAATTTATCCCTGAAACTCAGATGGCAGATAAGCTCTTCTAGAAAGGTACCAATGAAGGGCAATTCTCTATGAAATCCGCTTTTCTTTTGTCGAAAAAATCACAAAAAAGAACTATCACCATGAACAACCCTATCTCAGCTAAGACCATCTGGCTCAAGCATCTCATCCCGAAGGTAGCCCATTTCTGCTGGCTCACGGTCCACAACAGGATCCTCACCACTGAAAATATGATCAAAAGGGGTATCATTATCCCCAATAGGTGCTATCTCTATTCTCAGGTGTGGGAGTCCACCCAACATATTTTGCTCGATTGCCCCTTTGCCTTCGATGTGTTTTCCTCCCTGATCAGCAAGTTTTAGGTCAATTGGGTATGGCCCAAGTCCATCCCTGACTTGTTCAATCAATGGCCCACTATCTTTCGGAACCCCAGGCTTAAGTTCCTTTGGACAACCCTGCTGCACCATACAACGTGGTAAATCTAGCTCGAGCGTAACAGTCGCATCTTCAGTGACCGCCTCAGAGACCCAGAAGTTATGGCCAATAGAGCTTTATGCTTTGCAATAAAAAATGCTAGCCTAATTCCATGCCTAGATTCACCTTCATTTGGGATGGAGGTGTCCCTGCTCAAGACTCTAGGGGTTTCCACTGAGTGCTCCAAAGCCCAGATTCCCACCAACACTAGAAGTAATACCAAGTGGAATCCTCCCCCCTAGGATGGCTCAAGGTAAACTTTGATGGATCATCCAAAGGCAATCCTAGGGATGCTGGGGTGGGAGGGGTCATCAGGGACCACGATGGCAATATCATCAAGGCGTTCACTAAAAAATTAGGGGTCCAGACCAACAACTACACTGAAGCTCGGGCCCTGTGGAGAAGCATCGAGGTGAGCAAGGATTTGACCACCCCCATTATTTTTGAAGGAGATTCGCTAAACGTGGTTAACCACATTAAAAACAACAATAGTGGAGGTTGGAACATCCGAAGCATCATCCAATATTATCAAACTTCCCTCAGACAACGCTCTCAAAACACAATCCAACATGTGTTCAGAGAGGCGAACAAGGTGGCAGACCTGTTGGCTAACAAAGCAACCAACCAAGTTAACTTGATCATCTGGGAAGATTTCTTCCCCTAGGATGTCATCGACGTAGCCAATCGTGATGCGGAGCAAATTTCCAAATAGCAGCTTGTGCTACACAAAAGGTGTAAGCCTAACACCAAAGGTTTTATCAACACCAAGGAAGTTTGTGTTTTAAATCCTTTCATCATTTCCCATAGTGTCACAGGTACGGGTAATCATGTGGGCTTCCATGATCATGTCAAAGCTGCCAGTATCTCCCGTTGGCCTTCGCCTTCCTCGTGCCTTCGCCCCTCACCCTCATTTTCCCCATTCCTCATTGTCTGATCGTCATCCCCCCACTTTTCTCCCCCTACCGCTTCGCCCATCGCCTGCCTCATTCGACCACTCTTTCCATTCCACTCTGGCAGTATGTCTCCCAACCCGTGTCACAACACCCCTCCCCTGTCTTCATTTGTTTTTAAGGTTGGCCTCCTCTCTTGCCATTCCCATATCCATTTTAGAATTAAGCCACCGCTTGGTTGCCCCCCATGCCTTAGGCTTCGGCTATATAGTCTCCGGCCAAACCATCCCGTGCATTGTCATCGGTGGGTCCATAACCATTTTGGTAGAGGACACTACAGAAGCTCCATTGTCCTAAAGTTTTTTAGCATGATGGCCATCATCGAACCCTCAAAACTCCAGCTTGATGTTGTGACCGAAGCATTGATCGGTCCTAAGGGGTTCATACCCTTTTTTAAGCTCTTCAATGGCGTCGACGATCAAGTGACCAATGACTTTGTCAGCTCTTGGGATAACAGTGTGGTGCAGGTCCGTGGGCTTCACTTTGAGGTAAGCGTTTATCTTATTGCTAAAATTTTTGGTTTAGCTCCCAAAGGCAGGTCCGTCAGAAGGGACAAGCATAATTTCAAAGATGAAACCGAGCACTTCCCTGATAAAGGGAAGGACCTAGTCTGGGAGAAGGGGGGTGGTCCGGTCTTCCCTTCCACCCTTGTGGGACACTACGGTTGTCCCCATGATCCAGTTCCTAGCTGTTGATAACCCTGATAGCCCCTTGCACGCCTACCACCTTGCTTTTGTTAATCATCTTCGCGACGTTAAACCAATCAATATCCCCAATTTCCTCTTTTGATCCATCATTGTTACCATCAAGAATTTTAGGGATAGAAAGTCGTACAAGCCCCCTCACCATCAAGGTCTATTTTCTATCATCTATAAGCACACCCTTGCTCACCAACCTTTTGGTGAGCCCTCAGTCCACCCCTCGAGCCCTGAACCTTCCTCTATGTCTACCCAAGAAGCCAAGGCAAACCCCTCGATCGAGACCCCTCCATAGTCGGACTCCCCTGGTGACATTCCTCTGGATAATGTCACCCCCACCCAGGTCAATGCCAAGAGGGAGACCACCCTAGCCCCCACTCCCAAGGACCCTATCTCTTTGGAGTAGCACCCCCTACCCTAGCTTGAGAAGTAAATGAAAAGTTATCCGCCCCTCCCAAAAGAGCAGGAAGTCCCACCGTTTGAAGTCTAAAGAGCAAAAATGGTTCACGTCAATCACTCAAAGTCATCATCGATGATGATGAAGAGGCCTCCAACAGCGCAGAGGATATGTTATGATCTTCCACCTTCAAGCACATCAACAAAGTAGTGGACCACCTTAAATCTACTGCCAACATCATCAAGGAGGTGGGCGCAGTCCTGGCCAATGCCACCAGTGAGATCCAGGAACTCCCAATGGTGATTAGGGTCCTCCTCGCCTCAAACCAGAAAGATGTCATTAAGGAGGAGGATAAGGAGGAGTCCCAGTAGCGGCGAGAAGGTGGCAGCAGGCAACAGGCCTGCTTTTGGTTTTGTTGGTCTCTGTTCTGGTTTGTGTTCACCGTTTGTAGGGGTTTAGCCCTGATTGCTATTATTTTTTGGTTTGGCTTGTTTAGTATGTATGTCTGTTGATGGGTCCCAGACTGTCAAATCTCACAGGATGTGCCAATTTTGTTTTTATGGTAGTGTTCATGCCCAATGTAATAGGGACGGGTCCCTTCAACCCGAAAAGTAAATAAATTTTTTTTACCTACCAAAAAAATGTTTTCACCCTTCACAAAGGGGTAAAATCATAAATTCAACTCGTTAGAGAGGAAAATATGCATGCAATTTTAGCTCATGCTCAAATATACATGCAACATTACATAATAATATTTAAGAGTATTAAACACATAACTTGATATATATTTAAGACGTAGGGATGAATATAATGATTTTTTAATTGCATAATATCCATCTATCTTTCTATAAACAACATGTAATTTAAAATCTTTGGATTTGTTTATCCATATAATTATGAATCCACATATTATCCCTAAGTTCATTTACATAAGATACCATATTGGACCTTCTATTTAACTTCAACCTTTAATTCTATGAATTTAATGGATATTGTGGCTCAAAGATCAAAATCTTATATATACTACTTCTTATATCTACTACTTATGTTTATTTACTTCCAACAGTCAAAACTCATTAGGTATACAGCTCATTAGGTGTAAAATTATTCCTTACTACAATGAAGGATTTCATAATAAGTAGGAACAACCAATAGAAACTCAAAAAATATATAGATATAAGCTATTCCAAATGGATTTAAGAACCTTTAATAACCATGACTTTTCCTATAATTTTCCAATGATGTTCAAGCTAGTTACACACTATAGTACTACTTTAGACTCAAAATCATACCAAAAATATCTTATCATAAAGCTATAAGTAACACACATACAAATTTGTCTTCACATATGTATTTAAAAATTGCCAACATTATGCATTTATAATATAATCATATATTCTACGCATAACACACTCAAATTTCATCCATGTAAGAAATATATCTAATATATGCTTTATTCTTAGTTGGACATATAATTTAAACTTGAACACAATAAATCTTACTTTTCACTACTCCAAACAAGGCAAATAATAATATGATACTGATTTTATAATAACCTAATATTTCACCATTCAATTCAAATAGAGAAGACTCAAGAGAGCTTGAGAGGAGATTATAAATCTCATTTTCAAAAATTTTGAAAATACATTTGGTTGAAGTATTTCCAGGGAGTTGCAGAAAACTTGTGAAGACTAGGACTCAACATTGATTCCACTAGATTGACAAATTAACTAGTGAAGATTCATCATATCTAAATTTAAAGTTTTCTTCATTGCAAATTCTAATATTTGTTGCAAGAAAAGGAGATTCAAAGAAATTTGGGAAGCTTCCTACAAAAAGCTAGGAAGAATATCTTCTTTGGAATCAATCTAGTACCTGAAGCAACAAGTTGGAGATTGAATATTTGGAGACCTAAGGAGAAGGTCCCATTGCAAGATTGCAGACCTACAAATTATAGAAGAGAGAAAAATGCCAAAGGAGCCTTATTGTAGATTGAAGAAGAAGAGACTCAATAAAAGAGTCCAGGAGAATATTGGAAGTTGGTGATCTCCATTGAATATTGAAGACTGCAAATTGTATATTGAAGGAGGAGAAAACAACTCAATAAGTTGAAGAGATCCACAAGAGGTCCCATTGAAGAACTTCCAATTTTGGAAGATTGAAGATATAGAAGGACTAGCAAAGATCACATTCCAGAATTGGTAGATTTCAAATATTTGTGAGGAGATCTCATTACAAAACTTCCATAGTTGAATATTGAAGAAAATGTTTCATTGAGAAGACTAGAGAAGATATAGAAATGTAGAAGACCCTAAGAGAAGGTCTTAAGCTACTTTAAAGGAGAAACAAGGAGAAGGCCAAGAAAACGTCATTGAAGGAGACTTGAAAAAGTCCATTGGAGAAGATTTTAGAACTCAAGGAGAAGTTTTTGATAAATAAAAATTTGAACAATTTTCACCATCCGAAAGCAATTCCAAAAGGAGAAGAATTTGGCAAAGAGTTTGCAAAATTTTGGTGGAGAATAGTGAAGACCTCAAGATTTTCAAAATCTTGAGAAGAAGGCCATTAGATAGGCCAAGATTAAAGTCAGAATTCAAAAAGGAGGCTGAAGGAGAAAGGAGTTAGAAGAAGCCATAAAATATAAGAGATTTAAAGATTGCCATTGAAGGCTATTTCGAAGAAAGTATATTGTTGGTTTTACAACATAATAATGAATATTTCTTGAAGGAAAATATCAGGTGTGATTTGGAGGAGTTTCCTAGTAAATTTGTGAGATTCAAGGACAACACTTTAGAGGATAAATTGGCTGCTTTACAATCTACAAATTTCAGATTTGAGGACAAAAAGAAAGCAACAATAAGGGTAGCATTACTAGTTGCTAAGTTTCATATTTCAAGAGAGCATCTTGAAGGATAGGTAAAGCCACCAAACTACATTTTTAGGCAGCAAGTTGGAGTTTTAAAGTTGCAAATTGGTGAGTTAAAGAGTTGTTTTGGACATCCAAGAAGTGTTGCAATTTCATCTAGTACAAGGCAGAATTTAAGTGAATCTAATCACCAATATTTCCATCATCTATATATGTCATTGAGGTAAGCAACTCTGGTGCAAAAATTTCATTACTTCAACATTAGTTACTTGGTTTATTATTAAGTTTCATTAAGCATCATATTAGCATTTAAAAGTTGCAAGGAGAAGGTTGCACATTAAAGTCTTCAAGAGAGTGTAGAATATAGTTTCTTGTAAGGTTAAAACTTGCACATCAAAAATAGGTGTTAAATATATTTCAAGAGAAAGAATATTATCAACTTCCTATGAGCTATTAGAAGAAAAGAAAACATTATTCTTAAAGTGAAAGTTGCATAGATTATAGTGTATATTTAAATTTGATTTTAAAGGAGCAATAATGAGTTATTAATAGTGCATTATACTAGTTATCCTTAAAGGTTTTAAAGTGCATTAAGAATTTATCAAAGGAGAAAGTTTAAGTGCACAAAACTAGGTAAAAGTGAAGTGTCAAAAGACACTATTAAGTGCAAGAAATCTGCAGCATATTATGGTGAGGAGAAGCCACCAAAATTAGTAAGATAACCTCCAAGGAGTGGAGAAGAAAGTTGCCTCGTCAAGGAAGGAAGTAAGCATAAGAAAGTAGATTATAAGATCTCAAAGTCAAGGTGTAACTAAAATCTCAAGCGATAAATTAAATCGATTAGAGGCTTAAGCTACATAGAAAGAAAGTAGATTCATCTAAATATCTCATAAGCTAAGGTTTCAAAGGTATCCAGAGACATTGAGTATAGTGTCAAAGCCACCAGATTCAATGCCTACGTAGTACAAAATAATGAACCTACAACATTCAAGGATTCTAAGTAAGATAGCACTATTTCAAGGAGTGCAAGTAAGAAGAAGAATAACACAAATATTACATAACATAAGTGGCCAAAATTGAACTGCAAAGAAAGAGTTATCATCAAATATTACCCAAGCATATGTAGGAAAGAGATTGGATGAACCGATTTCATTGAATCAAGCTACAAACTATCATAGCAAGAGCCACTATCGCCAAGGAGGAGCCACCATAATAGAGGAAGAGTTGCCATACGTTGAGGAGCAAGAAAGAGTTTGATGCACACTAGAAATATCTTGATATAGCTTGTAAAAGGATTGAAAGTGTACCAAGGTGATAAGATACGTTTAGGATCTTGAGTGCATGCAAAGAAGCACCTCTACTTGTCCTAACATATATAGATATCTTGTGCCACTTGGAATAAATTTGGAAGAGGCATCTATGTACTCTAACGCTTGCAAAATAAATCAGAGTGTTCAAAAGGAGTAACACCCTCATCATTATTTCAATGCTCATGAATCAGCATTTTCAATGCTTAAAACTTTAGCCAATACTTAATAATGATTCGTATACTTGCATCATGTGGAGTAACATATTACAAGGTTAATAATATCCTTGTGCCACCTAAGGAGAAGACACAAGGTCTTGGGTAATGTAAAGTGCCACTTGGCACTTGTTTCGAGAAGGTTAAGCATATTAATAGCCATCACAAGGAAGAGCACGTATATTGGAAGCATATCTCCAATAAGTCTTGAGCGCAAAAGTGGTCAAACCACATTAAAGGATAAAGAGACCATCATAGGGGAGAACCATTCAAAGGAGAGCATTGAATGCTCATTGTCATAAGGTTAAGATAGAGAAATTCCAATGCTTCAAGTTTACACAATGAAATCAAGACCAAAGCCAATCAACACAAAATTTAAAAGGTATATTTACATTGAATTTTACTTTCATTAAAGTATAAAATAAGGTACCCGGTGTTGTAGGTGAGTTGGAGAGGAGAGGGCAATCCTCCAAGGGAGGTCCCAGGTTCAAATCTCCACCCTACCAAAAAGTTGAATTGGGTATCCAAAATCCAATTGATAATGTTGGTGCGAGCAGGGTTGGGTGCGACTCCCGGGTGACTTTCATGATGTAGAACCCCCTGTTCATGGTCTCTCAGACCAAGGCAGATCCGCAAGGGGTTTTTCGCTTATAAAAAAAAAAAGTGTAAAAGAAGGTATAAGGTATTTTATATATCTAAGGTTAAAATTATATTGCATTGGAGAATTTATAACCTTATAATATAAATCAATTAAACCAAAGGAGTGCAAAATCTCAAGAAATATTTCAAGGTGCTTAATATAAGGTTGAAGTTTATTTATTGCTACACTGAAGAACTAAGCAAAAACCAGCCTTAGAGAGTTAGAAGGCAATTGAATTTAAGGGAGAATATTAAAAGATATTACAAATTGCATGATATTCAAACATTAAAATATTTACAAATAATCAAACCAGGAGATATAAGGTTTTCTACCTTAGGAAAATTAAAATATTATTTTGCAAATATTATTACTTTCTAAATTTCTAAATTAGGGAGATATAAGGAATACTACATCAAACTTTAGTTTCTTGGAATTTAGAAAATTAAACCATTGAAAATTGAAGGTTAAAGAAGCAAAACCATTAATTGCTTGAAAGTTGGAAATTGCATTTTACATTAGTCTCTTACACTAATTTATGAGACATTAATCCAAATAAAAGGTCTTGAAGGAAAAGAACCTTATTAAAACTTGAAGGTGCATCATCATTTATGCTTAGCTTTCTACTTACTAAGTATTAGGGATAAATATGGAAAGAAAGTGAAGTTGAATATTAGGGAGACAAAAGGGATTCAAATCAAACTAGGAAAGCTAAGCATTCTATCAAGACTCATAATACATTCAAACACTTGCAAGATAGGAGGCATTTACGAAACTTGTAAATTTGAAAATTTCTTAGCAAGGTTGATCATATACTTGAAACTATGGAGTCATAAGGTAGACTACTATAATACAAAGGTTTAAGATCATAATCCAAAAGTTTGAAATATTGAAAGACATAAGAAATACGACAATTTCTTAAATGGATAAATTAGCAAGAGGGACATATCATCACAAGGCACACTACAAAAGGATTCAAGATCAAGATACATACAATAGACCACATCAAATATGTAAAATTAGTTCTAGCACAAACAATTCTACAAGCCAAATTGAAAATAACATTTGGTATATTGATTCTGGTGCTAGTCATCACATGACAGGAAATCTACAATGGTTTGATTATCTTGAAATCACTAATAATTATAGGTTGAAAATTGCAGATGGAAAAACCTATCTTATACATGGATATGGGTGTGTAACACCTAGTAAATCATTTCCAAATATTTTGTTACATAATGTGATGTATATTCCTGGATTAACATCTAATCTTATTTCAGTAGCCAAGCTAGTGGAAAGCAAAAGGATAGTAGATTTCAGATACATAAATGGAGTCAATATGTATCACATTATACAACAAAATGAGATAGAAGTTATTGGATCAAAACACAAAGATATATATGCTCTAGATTTAATTGACATCTCACAAGATATTTTTGTATTTCAAAATAATACTAATGCATTTTCTGAGGAGCAAATTGCAAAAAAATGAAGAACCCGTATATTATAAAATAAAACAAGGAAATAGAAGATGCAAAAATAAAAAAATGAGAGGACAAAAATACTATGGACTACTTGGCCATATATAAACTAAGTAAGAAGAAGAAGGATCAAATCAATATGAAGAATATTTGAAGGATGAAGATCTATATTAAATACTAAAGTCTTCAATACCCAAATAAAATATAGGTGGGTGTTAGAGTATATTACATTATTTGGTACAGGTCAATGTACCACCTTGGGTATATTTCTAGATTAGGATTTTATCTTAGATTAATGTTTGAGTAGATACTTAAATCAAGTAATAAAATTACAAGTGTTAGAATATGCAAATATGTATATGTGCATTTAGTCCACATGTACATGAGTCATAGGATAGGTAGATGAAGAATGATAGGTAGAGTAAATTCCAAGGAACATATCTTCCTATATATAGGCCTTGAGAGTATGAGAGTGAGGGGTAACTTGAGAGTGAATATAGTAAGAGAAATGATTTCATGTTAGAGAGTAGTGCGTAGGTACAATGTAGTTCTTCATTGAAAATTTTGGAGTGTTCATGTCCTTCATTATGTTGCATTATACTATTTTTGTGATATTTTATTAATGGTATATTACTGATTTATTAGATAATTTTATCATCTAGTTTTCCTACATATTATAGTGTCATTATCATATAGTTAGCATAGCTTACTTATCTTACATCTTGTGGTTGCATTTCCTTTAATATACATCCTCAAAAGCTAACAATAATATTGGAGGAGCAGGCTTATGGAATTGTAAACTTATGAGTTTGGTCTTAGGGGCAACTTAGATGGATATTATTCAAATATCAAGGAAACATTTAGGAAGAGTTGTCACTTAAATATGTAGGAGAAAGGAACCCTACCCAAAGAATCCTCAACATGGAACTTCATGTTAGATAGCTTACAATTGGTCAAGAAACATATTAGATGTTCATTCAATGAAGGGAATGATCATTGTTTTTGGTGTAATGCTTGGTTGAAACCTTACCTTCTTATATTTGATTTAAAATGACAACCATTGGCTTAGGTATGTCTACCTTGTAAATATCCAAAGGTCACATATTAGATCATAAATTTCTTTTAGTAACTTTGTTGAAAGAGAGGAACTCGAACAAAATATAGGTGAGATTCAAAAGATGCTTCAAGAGTTCTATTTGCCTATTTTTACATGAAAGGATGAGTTTGTTTGAAATTTATCATAATATGGAAGATACTCAATCAAGTTGGTATATATATATTTAGAGTAATCAAAATTTCCTACGCCCAAAGATTTTTTTTGGAAGGATGTTTGGTCACTAGAGGCTCTTTCTAAAGCATCAACATTCCTTTGGTTAGAAGTTCAAATTAATATTATTACATGAGAGAGCCTACAAAAAAGAGGATATAATAGATCTTTTGCATGTGACTTATGTGAGAAATATTTAGAAACATCAAACCATTTTCTTCTTCATTGTCCCTTTACTTACACCATTTGAATTTACTTTTTTAATAATATGATAATGTATAAGGTAGCTCCATCAACATTGAAAGAGTTGCTTAAATGTTGGATTAATTATTTTAAAGCTAAAGCATTATGTATTATATGGAGGATTGGTTCTACCATTATTTATTGAAATTTATGTCTCGAAAGGAATAACAATTGTTTTTTAAATAAATCTTAAAATCATGCCCAAGTTTAGAAATATTTTATTACCTCTTTTATAGAATGTTTACAAATATGGTGTTCATCATTAGAAGTCTCAAGTGTAAAAAAATATATGCTAGTCACTTGTTTATAGAATTTGAATACACATGGATTCATCTATGATAATGGCATTAAAATAAAAGATCTACTTTTATCTATGGTAAAATAAAAATATCTAGAAATTGAGTTTATTTTTTGGTTTTTTAGACAGATTATCATAGGTCCCAATATTTAGGATCTTCAGTAGACTCAAATATTAGAGAAGTCAATATTAATGTAAAATATCAATGAATATAACATTCATGAAATAACAATAATATAAATTAACTAGCCAATATCAATAACAATATGCATAAGCAAACTTATAATATAATTGCTCAAAATTTGTATACAAACTTCAATATTCTTTGATAAATCTTCTATTACACAATATTTAATACAATACGTTGGAAACTGGAAAATGGAACAAACATTGATTTCTGGGACCACAAATGGTTAAAGGACTATCCCCTCTCTGCAGACCCCATCCTTTCAACCCTTAGAGCTTGGACAATTGAAGTTTTTGGTACCAAAGTTGCAGATTTTATTACTTTGTCAAACAATAGAAGGGTTTGGAAGCCAATAATGAACAATGATCTACCAGGGGCATCAATAATACTGGAGAATGAATTAAGACAGTCTTTACTCCCTTCTGGCATTCTTGAGGACCAGCTTATCTGGGAAGCTTCAGACAATGGGGAATTTTTTGTCAAGACTGCTTATCTGATGCTTATTGATAATGATGAACCTACTTTCCCTCACTTGGAAGTTTGGCCCAAAAGCATTGTTCCGAATGTTGGGTTTTTTGCATGGCTGGCCATCCAAAATAAGATCCTCACCATGGATAACTTAATAAAAAGAGGTGTGATTTTTGTTAATAGGTGTTATCTTTGTATGTCTGAGTGGGAGTCTATTGATCATTTGTTTCTGTATTGTAATTTTTTTGTCTCAATATTGTTAGGTCTGTTACAAGTGTTTCATATTTATTGGGTCCATCCTCAGTCCATTTTTGACTTATTTGTCCAGTGGCCTTCTCCCTTTTTGAATAGGCGTCTTAGGTATATGTGTAAGATCTGCCTTCATCACTACTTGTGGCAGATATGGTTGGAAAGTAATCGTCGGGCCTTCTTGGATAAGGTTTCTCAGTCATCCTCTGTCCTGTCAAAAAATTTAGTATATGCTAATGAGAATGCATGTTTAGTTCCTACAGACGTCTAGACCTCCAAATCCTTTTGAAGCCTCATTAGGCCAGTCATTAAACTTACCTCTCACTTGATGGCCTCAATCATCCTCAAGTCTGTCCTAGAACCATGATCACATGGACCCCACCCCCCCTAGGGTGGATTAAGTTAAATTTTGATGGGGCATCTATGGGCAACCCGGTGAAGGCTGGGGCTTGTGGCTTACTTAGAGACCACAAGGGTGAGGTGCTTGTAGCTTTTTTCGAACATCTTGGAGCTCAAACTAACAATGTGGCTGAAGCGAGGGCAGTTTGGAGGAGCCTCAAGGTGGCAGAGAATTATCCAGGGAAACTATTGGTGGAAGGTGATTATCTTATTATTATAAATCTTCTAAAGAACACTAAGAGAGCTCCTTGGAGATTTTATGACTACATCCACGAAGCAAGGGCTCTAATTCATGATCGACCTAAGGCCATAATTTTGCATACCTTCCAGGAAGCAAACATGGCAACTGATAGGCTAGAAAATGAAGGCATTGTAGCAGCAAATTTGATCACGTGGACTGAAAATCTTCCTCATGCAGTCTCAATGGTGATAGATAATGAAAAATTTTAGATTGGAAGGCTCAAAGTGGATTTTGTCTTTGTTAGTTCTATTTTCCGTCTTTCTTTCTCGATGGCCATAATATTAGGCTTCCATAGTTTAGTTTGGTCGTATTTTGTTGGAAGAGTAGGTCTTGGCCCTTTTTGTTGTCAGTTTAAAATTTTAGGGCTTGGCCTTTGTCCAGTTGGTCAGTGGACCCTATTTTGTAAAATGGTTTTGGGTCAACCAGTTAAAACCCGGTGTTAATTATAAATATTCTCTTACTTACCAAAAAAAAAAAATACAATACATGGAGCTTTGTCTCCATAATATAACCATACAAATATGACTCTTAAATACTTTAACTATTGCTCTTCTCACATATCTAATATATGCATCCTTTCCTATTCCACACATAAGACAAACCTCTTGTGCCTCTTGGCTTTACATCTTGCTACATACATGTGACTCTTCAATTGTATACTTAACACACACATGCATGACTCTTAACTAACCTATATAACACATTGCACACACTTTCACACTTAACTACATGACACTTGCACACTCTCACTCTACACACTTATACACTTAACTACATGACACTTACACACTCTCACTCTACACACTTGCACATATTATTACATTACACTTGGACACATCCTACACATATACACATACTTTAGGGGAAATATAAATCACACACCCTAAACTATTGACTCACACACTAATCTAATATTTATAATATCTACAATGGTATCATGGGGTTCTTAAGCTATGTATGAATATTCTCCAATATTATTGAAATTAATGTAATGGTGTTTCCAAAGGAAATCTGGGAGAAGTCAATGGAGATGGTATTTTTTAAAATATAGAAGGAAGAATTCTCCTCTCTTACTCAAAATAATATGGAACTTCAACTAAAAATTAAGGCTAAGGCACTTCTTACAGGTATTAAAATTGTAATTTAAAAATGATGGAAATATATTTCAATTAAAAGAGATTCACAAATTATTATTAATGCTATCAACAAAATAGATGTGAGGATTGGATAAAAATAATATTATTGTTGATGTTCATCATATATTATTGGAGGTATTCTCTTTGAAATATGATCATATCTATAGAGAAGAAAATAGAGTAGAATATTAGCCAATCATTGGTGTTCATCTTCATCTTGATGAAATTCAAAATTTAGAAGACAACTAGCCAAGTGAGATTTTATATCTTTTTTTGATAGTTGGATTAAAAAATGGTTTTGAAAGGGCCCCAAAACTTTATTACAAAGCAATTACAAAAACCATCAGGTACATAGACCAAAAAATAAGGTCAAGGCAAGCCACAAGGGTGGTCCCAAACCTGAAAAAGTAAAGGCTAAACAATAGGAAGATGGTCCTGATGGGACAATCCCAGAAACTAAAATTTTAAAAATAAACTCAGATTCCTACCTAAAAATTGAGTTGGAAAATATTTGAATGTAGAGAAAACCCAACGACCACCAAAGTAAAAAAATCAAAATTAAATTTTTAACTTACAATCCTACCGGGGCCATCCCGTTGGACCATCCCGTCAGGCCCATCCTACCCAGAAGGATTTAGGAAACCAAAAACTAGCAAAAGAGCAGTGGAAAAGCCATAAATGAAAAAACCATATAAGGAATCTCAAGAAAAGTAACATGAACAAAGAAATCCCACCAGATATTAACCAATAGGTAGTAGCTACAGCAAAGGAGGATCCCATCCAAGAAGGGACGAAACCATCATAGGATGAACTAGCAAGAGAATCTCATCTAGACACACAGGAAAACTAGACTGGCACAACAAAGAAATCTTGTTTAGAAAGGCATGGGAAACCCGAAGACCCATCCCACAAAAGATAAATAAAAACAAGGCTTGGAAATTGGATCAATATATAACAGAGATCTCGATAGGCCATAATATCTCTCTACGAAGGAGACTAAGAATGCAAGCTGAAGAGGAAATGTCTAGAGACACCAACCACAAATATGACCCATGACTGGAGTAAAATTGAACATAAGGATTGTCAATTGTGACCTAAAAACTATAGTAAATGATGAAGTACGAGGTCCCACCCCAAGACCTTTAAAACTATAGAACCAAACCATAAAAATATGACCATCCACATCAAAAAAGCACACAGTGCCACCAGTCTACAAAGGGAAGAAAACATGGAAGCCAGAGCCATAATTGCACAAAAATCACAAGGTCCCAACCCAAAATCGAAAAGATAGACTATAGAAAGAGGCTCCACCGGAACACCCAAAGGTAGACAAACATTGGATCTGCAGGGATATCCCAAAGACATTGCAAACCTGATCTGGAGTAAGAAGGGATGACCATTTGTAGATGCTGAGCACGGTCCCCCTTGAATCCACAAAAAACACAGATAGATTTTATATCTTAATAGATATGATGTTAATGAGTTAATAGATAGATAGGAAGATGAAACATATTTGATAGAAAAGAAATTGAAAAATATCTTTGAAAAAATGATAAGCTAGACATGGTTTAATTGGCCTAACAACAAATATAGTATTTTGGTATTTTAATGGGATTTATATCCAATATAAGCCACATATCACTTATTTAAAAATATATATTATCAAAATATGAAAAAGGCTACTTGAAAATTAAACTAGTTTTCTATCTAAACTACTTTAGAGACCTATTATTGGAATATAAACTTGATTAATGTAATATAAATTATTCTTAACATAAATGAAGGCTATATAAAATGGCATAAGCTTAATTGATTATATTCTTTTTACTTTCAAGGAGGAGACCATGGTTTGAATCTTGCCAAGAAATACATATAATTGTAAAGTTATTTTGAACCACTATGTGATCAAGGTGTGATATGAGTGGGATAGTTTCAATATCATACAATCAATAAAAAACATAAAAGAAGACTATGGATATAATTTTTAATAAATATTATTGTGCATGTTATTAATATTGCTATTATTAAAAAAAGTTAACAAGGGTTAAATACTTTTTTTATTAGGTGAGAGAAGAAGTTTTAAAGGATTCCCAAACCTAATACATATGGGACTAAGAAAGAGCAAGAGACAATGCATCATTCTTAGATAAAATAATCCTTAAGCAAAAAAAAACATATTTAGATATAAAACCAGTACCAAACTCTCCACAAGAAAAACAAAGTGATGAAAAACTGGCTGCAATACCCGAAGGAAGATCACAAGATACAACAGAGAAGCTCGCTACCCTTTGGGGAGACCCCACATGCTGAAGGAACACATCCACATATACCACCAAAAAATAGTGTAATTCTTTGAGAAGATAAGGCTCGCAGCCAACTGGCACCCATTGTACATGAGGCACCTATAGTGGCACCAAATCCCTGCCAGTAGAAAAACATTGAAAAACAAGATACTCCAAAAAGCATAGGAAATATCCCCCAACGTCCTAAACTCCAATAAATAGCACCCATGCCCAACCAAGATCATCCACAATTAAATTTTGAAGACTCTAAGGAAATTTTATCATCTAAACCATAAGGCCTTGTTACGCTAGCCCAATATTCACCATCAAGTCAGTAGTTTTGTTTCCTTCACAAAAAATATGTTGAATTTGAGCCTCCGATCTCGAGAAAAAAAATATGACTACTTTTGCCATGATATTTTTTATATTCTAGTACGGGGTGTAAGACTTGACTAGTTTAACAATATTTAACGAATCTCCCTCCACTATATATTTATTAAAACCCAAGGATTCTGCCAATAAGAGGCCTTGAAGGAGTGTTGTGGATTTCACAAAATGGAAGGTCTAGATTGAAATATTTATGGAAAATGCACCTAGAAGATCCTCTTTATCATTTCTAAGAACACCACCTGCCACAGCAAGACTTAGGTTCCCCTTAGAATCATTCTCGAAGTTGAGTTTAACCCAACCCATAGGGGGAGGGGACCAAAAACTTGAGTATCTCAAAGAGGGAGGAAGTGGATCATTAGACATAGTTTATTGATGAAAACCAAACTTGAGCTCTACCGAGGCTTCATAAAGGAGACCACCATGCATATCTAGAAAACAAGAGGTCACATTCTCCACATATGCCCCAATCACTCTACTAAAAATAGATTTAGGATCATGCTTTGAGTTCTTGAAGGCTCTTTGATTATGCTCCCACCAAATGCTCCAAAATAAATGGGGGAGCAAGAAGGTCCAAATTTTGATCAAGTAGGGATATTTAAAAGGTGAAGTCCATTGCAAACAGACCTCTAAAATAGAATTTGAGACCCAATGAACTCCCAAGCATGAAAAAACATGGGCTACCACTATAGCGGAGAAGGGACGATGTAAAAACAAGTGGAGACACAATTCTTCAGCAGTATCATAGAGATAACACTTGTTGGGTAAACACATACCCCTCCTGTGAATATTCTCAAGAGTGAGACATCTATTTTGTATGGTCAGCCAATAAAATATATTTACTTTGGGGGTCATATTATTCATCCAAACTTTACAAGGCAGATACCATTGAGAAGAGTTAGAGTCGATGAAGAGGTAGGCTGACTTGACTAAAAATGAGTCCTCACTTTCTCCTTTCCAAATGAGAGAGTCCTCGGTTTCATGAGTTTTCAAAACCTGGAGCTTGAGTAAATTTGATATGGTGACCCAAGCGTTAGCTTCCTCCCTACTACAGTTAGAGGTGGGGATTGATTTCCAAATTCTCTTACCCCCCACGCTTGTATTAAAATCCTCTACTTTAGACCATCCAAGTCTACAAGTAAGAGGTTCTGTCGGTGATAGGTTGGTATCCTAGATTAGTAGGTGCTCAAGGAGACATGAATCCTACCAGGAAGTCAATGGATTTACCATTCCCCATGATTCATCGAGCGCCAAGAGCTAAATACTTAGGAGTGTCTTTTTTTTCCTTTTTATTTTGTGTGTTTGATGTTGGTAAATTTATGAATAATTTTATTTTTAAATCCAATTGTTTGTAAATGAGTGATAAAATAAAAAAAAATTATCATTATGAAGGTATATATCTTGATTTAATAAACTTAAATAATTATTATAAAAACTAAATTTATTTTATTAAGATTCACATTTTATATTATTATTTGTTATTGTATTCTTATACATTTTTTTAGTTTATAGAAAAATAATGTTTTAATTTTTGAATTATGTGTTTATCAAATAAATATTTTACTCAAAGCCTTCTTATCCACTTGAAAAAATAGATGCTTTTACTTATATATGACTCTATTTTCATTCATCAACTCATCAAGGATATCAAGAATACAATATCTACCTCATGGACACAAACTGTATGTAGGTAAAAATATTATCTACAAAATTGATAATTTTATTCTCAATTTCATTAATTTAAAATTAGTATTCAAAATTCCGTATTGATTATTGCAATTTAAGTCTTAAATCTACTATTTATTTTATAGATTTAGTATCTAGATTTCAAATTCAAAATCCAGTATTCAATATTCATATTTAGTATTCATATTCAATATCTAGATTAAATGTTCAGTATTAGTTTTAGTATTTAATGTTTATATTTATTATTCAACATTCAATATTAAAAATATATTATGCAAATTCAATACTTAATTTCAATATCTAGTATTTATTATCTAGTACTAAAATTAAACTTGGTGTTCTAGTTTGTTTAAATTTAAATTACATTTAGTCAAATTATTGTGCATTTTCATGATCATATTTGTTTATGCAATTGTGTTTAATCAAATTTTTGTTTAATTTTATACTAATTCTTATTTAGTTTTTTACCTTTACTCATTTTTATCTAAGGTAAAATTTGAATCTAATTCTATATCGTTAAGTTTATATCCATGTGATATGGAACAAATCCAATTTATAATTTTATTTATTTTCCAAGCTTATATAGGCATCCTAGATGCCAATATTATAAGATAAGCAATATTCTTCAAATCTCCCAAATCACATATGAAGTGCCTTTTTGGGAATATCAAGTGGTATTAGCCCAAAATTATCTAATAGTTAGCTAATTTGAGCTAACTATCTAGCAACTAAAAAATTTAGGCTAACAATGAGCTAACTTAAGCTATTAGCCTAACAACCTAGAAAATAACATAGGTTTCTTGAAAACTAACATGATCTAAGGTTCATGCTTACATTCTACATGAATAATAATTATAACAATATCATAATGCCTATGTATAGATGAATCCTTATCATTCCTCCCAACATCAAAAGCATTGGGCTCAAATGCTTATGTAAGAAAATAGGAAAGAATTTTCTAATATCCAAAGTGCCCCAAAAATGCAATCCTTGAACCGATGAAGAAGATATAGACCCTTTGTAAGGCTCTATTCTATCACAAAGAGCATACAATAATATCTTAATAATTTACTCAATCATAGAGAGCACACAATCACCTGTAAAGATTCTAATCCATAGCACATACAATAACCTCAAATGAATGGCTAAGTGACTACTACTCCTACGAAGGGAGTACCCAAAAGCAAACAATGCTAAAAAGGGCCATGGTAGTAAATGTATTTAATATTTTTCACAAAAAAAATCCTACTTCTCATATCATTCATGCTTAAAAACTAGAAGCATGCACCTTAGACCAACAATCGATTCCCTTTCCTACAAAGCAAGCACCTCAAAACTACAGTCAATTCAGTATGGGAAATATTTACAACAAAGAGAGGAAGAAGCAAAAAATGAAATAAATTCTTGTGATCCAATACATGGCATGAATCCTTATGACTAGGGATAAAACAACCTCTTTTCATGGCACCCACTAAGGTCAATATATTTGAGTTTGAACTCAAGTAACCATAAAAAATATGAGGCAAAGAATTTCATACTAGCATAGACAAGGATGAAGAACATCTCATTAAGGAACCCACCACGATTGAAGCACTCAAATCTAAAGTTGAAGTAGTTGTAGGAAGAAAAGACAAAGATGCTCAATACCAATGCAGAAGATGGAAGAAACTCACAAGGTGCTTGTTGAAGTTTTGGAAGAAGGAATTGCTTGGAGTGATGTAAATCCTTTAAAAAGTCATAATGGTGGAGATGTGACTTCAACACCAACTGAGGGAGTAATCAAAAGCATATAAATACCCAAATGGCATAATAGCAGAATGGGAGTCATAGGTACTACCAATCATGCACTCCATAATACAACTTATAACACTTTTAAAGAAGTGTACAAAATAAATTTTTAAAAATCCAATCTAGAGGATCGAAAAAACAACACAAATCCTCAAATGCTTTAGACAATCCAATGAATTATTGTACAAATGCATAATTATAAATAGACTCAAATGCTTAAAATCTTACAAACAGAATGGTTGATAGTATGGTTTTAGCCAAACTAAAATCTAAAATAGGACTTGATGTACCTTAATACAAAGCCTTTTAAAATCTAATTAATTGGTTATTTAAAATAATTAACTCATTGAAAGGTTTATAATGTAATTAATTTATTACTTGCTAAGGTTTTATACCTTAGTTGACTACATACTTTTAGTCTATAATGGTCAAAATAAAATTAAAGCATCCTACTCCAAACATCAACTAGAAGAATCAATGCACACGTTCAAATTTTGATAAATATGGTTGAAAGTTGATATTGAAAAACTTAGGCTACATTGGGACAAATATCTCAAGAAAAAAGGACATGGAGGCATTGAAGAATGTACTTCATCGTCATACTAAAAATGTCAAATCTGATGCTAAAAATAGGTAATGTCACCAAAATGATAAATGGGATTTACTTGTCAAAAAATATTTTAATATCTCCATGATGAGTTGACATCACTAGGATTTGTCCCTCATAATGTCTGCCAATAGTCTGTTAATGATGATAGGTCAACATGGTGAAGAGCTAGAAAACAACTATCTAAAAATAAATTATTTGTTTTATCTCTCGTCCAAACAAAACTAATTGGCAATGGTTGACTAGAATGCCAATAGGCACCAATGATGCATGGTGTTTTCATCACAAGTGAAAAACACATTTTTTTGGATATTTTTGGTACATTTCCAACCATCAATCCTAGAAACATCAATGACCACCCTGTAGACAGTGGTAAGGACTTCTCAATATAAGGGAATGATAGTTTTAGTGGGAGAAGAATTGGCAATACATACTAATAAATATGTCAATATGACTTGATACTACTTATGTTAATATTTCTTAGATGTCTAATCCCAAACGGCTGAATATATGACAAATTAGTATATGATGGATGACGGATGGGCTATAGACATGATAGTTATTGGTTCCTATTGGCATTTTTGCCACATTTTTTTGTTGTTGTTCATGCAAAATAATGCACAAATTGTAGAGATACTCACTCCTCTGTTTGTCCCTCCAAGCACCTCGAAAGGGATAATTAGTAAAAAACAAAAATCTCTACAAGTTTTGTGCCAAAGCAAAGTAAGTTAAAAATGTCGCGATATCGCGACATGTCGCATTTTCGTGACCTGTTGCGGTTTCGCGACGTCCGATGCAGAAAAAAGCTAAGCACAGAAAAATGTCGCGAAATCGCGACATGTCGCATTTTCGCGACCTATCACGGTTTCGCGCTAGAAAGCAGCAAAGGGAGCAGTAAAGGCAAAGTTGTCGCGACATCGCGACATGTCGCATTTTCGTGGCAGACAGTGGCAAGAAAGCAAAGTGATAGGCGAATGTCACGATTTCGTGCAATACAGTAGCAAAGGGGAGCGCCAAGGATGGACTGTCGCGATATCGCGACCTGTCATGTTTTCACGGTAGGAAAGCGAGGAAGGAGCAAGATGGTATGGAATGTCATGATTTCGTGACACGTCAAATTTTCGCAACGGAGGCGGCAATGAAGGAGAAGATAGAAAATGTCACGATTTCGTGACATGTCACGTTTTCGTGGGAGAAAGCAAAAAAGTACAAGGTGGAGAAAATTGTCATGATTTTGTGACATGTCACATTTTCACAGGGAGAAAGCAGAAAAGTACAAGGTGAGAGAAAATTGTCATGATTTCGTGACATGTCACATTTTCGACTTGTCTGTTTTGAGGAGAAAGCGGAAAGGACAATGCCAAGTATGAAATGTCATGATTTCATGACTTGTCACATTTTCATGACAAGGAGCAGCGAAGGAACAAAATGAAGGTAGATTGTCATGATTTCGTGACATGTCACATTTTCATGGAAGTAAAGAAGACGAAAGCCAAGCAAGAGGAGGATGTCATGATTTCGTGACATGTCACGTTTTCGTGACTAAAGAAGATGAAAGCCAAGTGAGAGGAGGATGTCATGATTTCATGACATGTCACATTTTCATGACTGGTAGCAATAGGAGAAAGCAGCGAGGGAAAAATGTCATGATTTCATGACATGTCGCATTTTCATGATAGAAGCGACAACAAAGGCCCAATAAAGTTCTGTCCGCATTTTTCTTCATATTGCATAGGAGAACGTAAGGAGAAAATGAGGATCGAACGAAGTAATGTTTTAAAAGCTCTCCAATTGGTTTTGAGATCGAGGTCAAAGAGGCTCCAAAATTAAATGTTTCGCTATTTACTTATGTGCGCAAGATGGGAGAACGTGTTAAATCATGCAGTTTTCGAAGCCACCAAAATTAAATATGCCTCCGGTATTAAAAGCTCTTGTTCGTGATCTCCTAACACTTCAAGCATGCCCCGAGAATAGTCATTTAATGAAGAAATCTGGTCCCTTGTTTCCGTTCGATTTTCAAACTTGATCCATAAAAGCAGGGAATGTGATTTCTCCGAGGCAGATTTAGGGGGATTGTTTCTCTTTTCAAGTGCATATTTTGTGGATCTCCTCTTCAAAATCTGTTTTATGTTTTAAATGCTATGATTCGAAAGGGAGAGGGAAGACCTCTATAAATACTAATGTACATCTCAAGAAAAAGGAGGAGGACCTTTTTGCAAAAATTGAAGCAGAAATCCTAAATGCATTTTGCTCTGTTCTTAGAGTCTTTTGAGTTGGTGATCCAAACTGATGTTCATGTGATGCTTTCTGTGTAATTCACTTCTGCTTAGTCAAGTGCTAAAATATAAGTTGAATTCTGCTGTTCTGAATTTGGCTATGTTTTCATTTGAACATTTGAAGTATAATTGAAGGCAAACTTATGGTCAATGTTTGATCCAATTTCTGTATGTGCATTCTAAGAATCAGTTGCTGCTTATCTTCAGGATTTAGTTTGAGGTTATTTGCTATCTGAGGTTGTTCTCCCTATCAACTATCGGCTTCAGCCATATTTCCATCTCTTTCTATTATTTCTAACCCTAAACCTTGAAATCAGTTTAGATTAGTTTGGGAGCCAGCCCTCTCTGGAGATTGGCCCGGGAGACTTCTCTTTCTCTCGGCCTTTCAATGTTGGCCGGGTCTAGGGCACATTTTATATGACTAGGCGGATTCATGACCAATAGTTTTTGGCATGCCCGATGGGACTCACAAGTCCCATATTTTGACACCCGAAGGAATCAAGATTTTGATGAACTGTCTTGACCTCAAAGCGGAGATTGTAAGTTCATCTGGTGACTCTACTGGGGGTGACTGTATAGTACCTAGAAATCTCCAATCGTGAAGCTGGTGAAAATATTTGCTTCATGATCATGAGATCAAGAGCCAAAGAATCGAAAGACCCAGTCGAATTCTTCGAGATCGATGTTCAAAACTGGAGGGAGCGCTCAAGATTGGTAAGTCCTGTGAACCCATCATTTGCTATCTCTTCACAGGCGGTGGGTCAGTTTGTGCCATCTCCGACTCCTCCCAGTACTGCTACGAGCTTGCTAGTACATCCAAATCTAGCAGTGCAAATGGCTGGTCAACAACCTCCTCCACGTCAATTTCCTGCTTGGAACCATTCAGGAGCGTTGGACCTACCTTTTCAAAATCTAGTTCCTACTGTAGCATTAAAGGCTTTGCCTACATACGATGGGACTGGAAAGACCATGTATGAGCATGTGTCAGATGTGGCATCCTTGGCTACAATTCATAATATCATAGACGAAGATGTCATGATAAAATTGCTCGTGCTGTCACTCCACGGTAAGTTATTGTGCTGGTATAGATCCTTGTCTCCCAACTCCATAAATTCATGGGATCAATTAGCAGAGATGCTAATCAAAGGGTTCAATGAGCAAGCGGACCCATTTTCTTTGTTGCATCAATTTACTAATATCAAGAGGCATCCTCAAGAGGAGATAGTGGATTTCAATGTTAGGTTTGCCCGAACTTGGCAGAGAGTTCCCGATGGTCTCCGCCCTACTAATGACCAAGCGACATTTTACTATCTTAGGGCTTTCCACTCAGATATTAGTATGAACATTAGGATGTCCAATGTTCAAACCTTTCCTGCACTATATTCCTAGGCATAGAAGGCTGAGGCCGATCTGATTGCCATTGGGAAATTGCCTCCAAAAATGACTATGCCCATTTTTCTCGAGCTTTCGCAATACCAGCTTACAGGTGCAGCCTCCACATCTTACACTGCTCCATCCATGTACCCTTCATCTTCATGGAATCCTCCCACAACTTTGGTACCTATGATTCCCATTCCATAGTTAACCTCTCCAGTTCCAACTCCTGCATTACCTTCTCCACCAGTTCCATTACCTCTACCGGCACCGCCTGTGTCCTCAAGCCCAGATCCTCAATTGGCTATTTTGCAAGAAATTCAGTCGGCCATGAGAGCCCTCACTAACAAGATGACATCTATGGAGCAGAGAGAGGCGGAAAGGAACTTTCAGCCATGAAGATTTATTCCGACGGTAACTAGAGAGCAAGTTGCTCCTAGCAAGGTTATAGAGAAAGTACCTGAGAGGAACTCAACGATCCTGGTAAGTGAAGAGGCTGGCCCCTCTGAAGTTTCACATGAGCCATCTTACTGGTGTTCTTCATGCAATGACCCACATGATGAGTCCACTTGCATGGTCCACCAAAATTATTTACAAGTTCTTACGGGGAGCCGTATAAACATGATTCGAGAGGTGGATCATAATTCCATGATGTCTCCTGAGGAATACATGGCAGTCTTGACATGCAGCGGCAAGAAACCAATGGTGGTAGATCCAGCTAAGATGGAGCCATTGAAAGTGCCTCCTACACAAGCAACAAAGCAACAAATACCTACAAAGACTCATGATCCTCCAGCCCCGCAACAAGACCCACCTATTTTGTCGAAGGATTTGCTTCCACCACAAGCAAAAGAGAGGTTGCAAGCTAAGGCTTCTACCTCCTAGCCACAAGCAGAAATGAAGGAACAAGCTAGAGAGACGTTGTGGTATCCATCATTGACTAAACGATAGTGAGTGGAGGCCACCCAACAATATAGAAGCAGATTTGAATCTGCTAGTGGAGGGAGAGAGCCGATTTTGATGGAGTACAACATCGTCGAAGAACTCAAAAGGATACCAGCCAAGGTAAGTCTGTATGACACCTTGCACTGCCTGGATAGGTGAATCTCTTACAAGAATCCCTGAAGACCACACAAAGTAAGGGGAAGGCTCCAGCCTAGGTAGTTATGGCTCAAACTCTGACCTCTTCAGTCACCAAAAAAAATAGACCACCACCTTTTTATCTTTCATTGAGAATGGAGGGACATGTGGTGCATAATTGCCTCATTGACTCAGGAGCAGCTACTACTGTCATGCCTAAGGCAGTATGTGATGTCATAGGCATGGAATATACAAGGACTAGCATGGGAGTTTTGCAGCTAGATGGTACCTCAATAAAGATGATGGGCGTAATTAAGGATGTTCCTATCTCCCTGCACGCCATGCCTCAGATTACTGTGATCCAGGAGATCATAGTAGTGGACCTAGAGCCATGTTTTGGTATGTGTCTCTCCCGAGAGTTCATGGCTAAACTCGGGGGTTACCTTTCTTTGGATTTTACTCATTTGGAGGTGATCCATAAAGGTAAAAAGGTGAAAATTTTCAATGAGAAGCCTTCCACATTTCATGTGGAGAGAATAGATGAAATGGACAAGTTAGAAAATTCGGTGCACATGATGTCTGAAGAATTTGGTGAGCTTGACTTAATGGAAGAAGCTTTGGAAGAGCTCCACCCAGAAAATGAATTTTCCATGGCCAATTTCAATGCCATGATGGAAACTGACTTGGGGTGTTACTCCATTTTTAAGCCTGAAAAGGCTAAAGAAAAGAATGATGAAAGTCAAGACCAGCTCTGGAAGCTCTATTTCGATGGAGCACGATGTAGAAATGGCGCTGGAGCTGGGATTGTTCTAGTATTACCTTCTGGGATTCAATGATCCTATTCATATCATTTGACCTGGAGCTGCACAAATAATGCAGCAGAATATGAGGCTTTATGCCTAGGCCTCAAGAAGGCTGAGAAACTTGGAGCACGATAGTTGCAAATCTTTGGTGACTCCGAGCTGATTGTCAATCAGGTGACCAATAAGTGTGTGTCCAAGCACCACTATCTCAAGAACTATCGCAACAAGGTCTGGGACCTGTTCGAATCGTTCTCTGCTCTCAACATGCATTTCATTCCATGAGAACAAAATAGACATGCTGACCTGCTGGCTTCCTTGGGAGCAAATTTTTCACCAATCGAGCAGGTGGTGAGAAGGCCAAAAATAGTGAGAATGGTGTATAGGCCCTCTGTCCCAGACAAGGACACCTTTTGGCAAGTCTTCGATAGCGATGAGCAAATTGTTAACTTTTTGGTTCAAGAAGCTGCCACCATCAAGGGAAGGACCTTGGAGCGTGAAGAAACTGAAGGCCTGATTCAGTTGTGGAATAACCACATTCCTAAAGGCCTCATTACTCTAGAAAGCTTGTTTGATCAGAATGATCGGTCCAAGAAGCATCGGATCGAGGTCGACGAGAAAGAGTACATGGAGCTTCAGTTGGAGGCTGATAAGGTCATCAAAATTGGGACTGATTCTACTCCCACTGAATTGCAAGAGATCAAACAATTGTGTCAAGAGTTTTCTGACATCGTGGCCTGGAGCTACGAGGATCTGAGGGGATATGATAAAGAGATCATTCAACACACTATCGAGCTGGAAGAAGGAGTCAAACCCTTCAGGCAGAAGCAGAGACCGGTGAACCCAAATATTGAAGCCCTCATGAAGGCCGAACTTGCGAAGATGTTGCAGGCCAAGATTATATATCCGATTAAGCACTCGACTTGGGTTGCTAATTTGGTTTTGGTCCATAAGAAAAATGGAGATATACGACTGTGTGTGGATTTTCGAAACTTGAACCGAGCATCCTTGAAGGATCACTACCCATTGCCTCGCATTGATCAGATCCTTCACGTTGTTGCTGGGGCTCAACGCTTTTCATTGCTAGATGGATTCTCTGGATACAATCAAATTTGGGTCAGGGATGAGGATCAAGCACAAAACCGCGTTCACAACCAAGTGGGGTACCTTTGCCTATCAGCGCATGCCCTTCGGATTGTCCAATGCTAGGGCTACATTTCAAAGGGCCATGGACATCGCATTTGGGGAGCTTTTAAATAAGATCATTGTCATCTATCTCGATGATATGACTATCTTTTCGCACAAACGAGAAGAACACTGTTCTCATTTGAGGCAGATATTTGAGAAATGTCGGGAGTTTGGCATTTCCATCAACCCAAAGAAGTCCATTTTCATAGTAAAGGAAGGTAAGCTCTTGGGACATGTCATCTCAGAGAATGGTTTGGCAATTGATCCATCGAGAGCTGAAGCTTTGAAGAAACTATCACTCCCTGCCAATAAGAAAGAGTTGCAATCTTTCTTCGGCAAATCAATTTTGTCAAAAAATTTATTTTTGACTTTGCCCGAGTAGTCAAGCCCATGACTGAGCTATTAAAGAAAGATGCAGAGTTCAAGTGGACAACTCAGAGGAAAGATACATTTTAGGAGATTAAATATAGAATTGCACAAGCCCCTATGTTGATCAATCCGGATTATTCTAAGGACTTCATTCTGTACGCAGTTGGAGAGGATGAAAGCTATGCTGCAGTGCTTACATAGAAAGGAGATGATGGGGATGAAAGACCCATTGCTTTCCTTAGCCAGGTTATCTTACCCCATGAGGAGAGATACAATTTCATTGAGAAGCAGGTCTATGCTATCATGAAGTCTCTCAAAAAGTTTAGGCACTTCGTATCTCAGAGCAAGACGATCGTCTACGTCATCCACCCCGATGTAAGGAACTTCATCATTCAGGGTGAGATGGGCGATAAGCGTGCCGGTTGGGTCACCAAAATTCAAGAGTTCGATGTTGAGATCCATCCAACCAAGTTGGTGCGGGGTAAGGCCTTATGCCAACAATTAGCAAAAACTGTGGCCTCTGAGATAGTTGATCATCAAGTGAACGACCCTGCTGAAGAAAGGAATCTAGTGAACATCTTTGCACAAGGCCAAGATTGGGCAGATGACCTTGTTGAGTATTTTTCAATGGGTAGATGTCCCCCACAATTAAATGCTTCACAACGGAGAAGGTTTCGCCTACAAGCTCTTAGGTATGTATTGTTGCCCGAGGGATTGTTCTTCAAAAACATTGATGGAGTTCTCCTAAGGTGCGTTAAGGAACCCGAGAAAGCTAGATTCCTGGAGGAGTTTCATTCTGGCATGTCGGGAGGACATTACGCTGGTAGGCCTATGGCCTTAAAGATTATTCGGGCTGGTTACTATTGGCCAACTTTGTTCGTGGATACTTTCAAGATTGCTCAAGCTTGCGACAAATGCCAAAGGTATACGGGACGGATCAGAAATGCACCATTGCCCCTACATCCAATTCAAGTAGAAGCACCTTTTCAACAGTGGGGGTGGACTTTATTGGGATCATTGATCCAAACTCTTCAGCCGGACACAAGTACATCTTGATGGCTACTGATTATTTTACAAGATGGTCTGAGGCCATTCCAACCAAGGCTACAAATCAGGATGTGGTAATCACTTTCATTGAAGGACTGATCACGCATTTTGGCATTCCTGATGCCATTATCACAGACAACGAAACTCCATTCATTGGAGCCAAGCTAGGAGAATTTGCAAACAAGTACGGTATTTTTTTGAAGACATCCTCTAATTATTACCCTCAGGGGAATGGCTTGGCGGAATCTACAAACAAGAACTTGCTACGGATTTTAAAGAGATCCTTGGGGGATAATAAGAGATCTTGGCACCTTTTGCTGAATCAGGCCTTATGGGCAGATAGAATTTTGATCAAGAAGTCTATCAAGACTTCACCATACGCCCTGGTATACGGGAAAGAGGCAAGATTGCCTATTCATTTAGAACTTCCTGCCTTGCAACAATTGAAGGAATTCCCGAACGATGAAGAAAATATGGATCCTATGAACATACGATTGGCTCAGTTGTTGCAGTTGGAAGAGCAACGTTCTTTGGCCTATGATGAGTTTGCTAAGCATTCACAGGTGGTTTCAAAATGGTTTCACAAAGGTTCTACTGACCGCACATTCAAAGTGGGTGATTTAGTCTTAAAGTGGAATGAAAAGAAGGCCAAGCCAGGGATGCACAAGAAATTTGACGCTCTGTGGGAGGGTCCATTCCGGATTGCCAGTACAAGTGCAGCAAATTCATTTTATCTTGAGGACTTGGAAGGTAATTCACTTCCTATCTCAGTGAACGACTTTCATTTGAAAGCCTACATTTCATGATGTGAAAACACAAAAAAAAAAACACGAGCCCGTAGGTATGTCTATTTCTCTCTCTTTTTCTTTTCCTTCCTAGCAGGTAGTGGCTTCCATCTACTTCTTTCTTCCACTTCCTTATTTTCATTCCCTTCCTCTCCCACTCCTTCTTCCACTCTACATAATCAAGCCACTACTATTGTTTCTACTCCCCTCTCTGATGTTCCCATTTCTTCACTTCCCCTTTCTTCCAATCCTTTGTCTTTTGAGCACTTCTCCATAGTTCCTACCACTTTCTCCATCCCATCTACTTCCATTTCATTATCTATTTTCATGGAATCCCAAGCTGGTAGCATAGTAGCGCCCTCTTCAGTTGTTGTATCTACCGCTTCTACTCCTCCATCTTCCACCATTCCATCATTCACCATTCCCGTTCCATGGCCTGCACATCTACCGGTCATCACCCCATTCATTCCCATTTTTGCAACCTAGGTGCTTCTCACCACTGCCATGGAGACCCTTTCACAGAACCTGATTACCCAGCTCAACCGAGCTAGGCAAAATGCAGTAGTTAAAGGAATAAGGGAAGTTCTGCTATTCCACAAATTTTTGTTGAAAGTCCTATTTTAAGTGTCGAGCGCCAGCAAGAGCTTGTTGCAGCAGCCCGTAGAAACGTCCAACATCAACCAACACTCACTTCTTCTGCTCCTCCAACTTCTTGACTCTGTTGCCCAATGAATAAAGGCTTGGGGTTCGTGCATACAGTAGAACTGTATACCCCGAGAGCCACCAAGAATGTTGGCATTTTTGCCACATTTTTTTGTTGTTGTTCATGCAAAATAATGCACAAATTGTAGAGATACTCACTCCTCTGTTTGTCCCTCCAAGCACCTCAAAAGGGATAATTAGTAAAAAACAAAAATCTCTACAAGTTTTGTGCCAAAGCAAAGTAAGTTAAAAATGTCGCGATATCGCGACATGTCACATTTTCGTGACCTGTTGCGGTTTCAGTGTCCGATGCAAAAAAACTAAGCATAGAAAATGTCATGATATCGTGACATGTCACATTTTCGTGACTTGTTGCAGCCTAGAAAGTACAAAGGGAGCAATAAAGGCAAAGTTGTCGCGATATCGCGACATGTCACATTTTATGATGATGGTGGGCAAGAAAGCAAAGTGATAGGCGGATGTCACATTTTTGTGCAATACAACAGCAAAGGGGAGCGCCAAGGATGGATTGTCGATATCGTGACCTGTCACGTTTTTGCGGTAGGAAAGCGAGGAAGGAGCAAGATGGTATGAAATGTCATGATTTCGTGACATGTCAAATTTTTGCAATGGAGGCGGCAATGAAGGAGAAGACAGAAAATTGTCATGATTTCGTGACATGTCGTTTTCTGACTTGTCCGTTTGGGAGAAAGCAAAAAGTACAAGGCAGAGAAAATTGTCATGATTTCGTGACATGTCAATTTTGACTTGTCGTTTTCGAGGAGAAAGCAAAAAGTACAAGGCAGGAGAAAATTGTCATGATTTCATGACATGTCACATTTTCATGGGGAGAAAGCAGAAAGGACAACCAAGTACGAAATGTCATGATTTCGTGACTTGTCACATTTTTGTGACAAGGAGCAGCGAAGGAACAAAATGAAGGAAGATGTCATGATTTCGTGACATGTCACATTTTTGTGGAAGTAATGAAGACGAAAGCCAAGCGAGAGGAGAATGTCATGATTTCGTGACATGTCACGTTTTCATGAAGTAAAGAAGATGAAAGCAAAGCGAGAGGATGATGTCATGATTTTGTGACATGTCGCATTTTTGACTAGTAGCAACAAGGAGAAAGCAACGAGGGAAAAATGTCACGATTTCGCGACATGTCGCATTTTCATGACAGAAGCGACAACAAAGGCCCAATAAAGTTCTGTCCGCATTTTTCTTCATATTGCATAGGAGAACGTAAGGAGAAAATGAGGATCGAACGAAGTAATGTTTTAAAAGCTCTCCAATTGGTTTTGAGATCGAGGTCAAAGAGGCTCCAAAATTAAATGTTTCGTTGTTTACCTATGTGCGCAAGATGGGAGAACGTGTTAAATCATGCAGTTTTTGAAGCCACCAAAATTAAATATGCCTCCGGTATTAAAAGCTCTTGTTCGTGATCTCCTAACACTTCAAGCATGCCCCGAGAATAGTCATTTAATGAAGAAATGTGGTCCCTTGTTTTCGTTCGATTTTCAAACTTGATCCATAAAAGCAGGGAATGTGATTTCTCCGAGGCAGATTTAGGGGGATTGTTTCTCTTTTCAAGTGCATATTTTGTGGATCTCCTCTTCAAAATCTGTTTTATGTTTTAAATGCTGCGATTCGAAAGGGAGAGGGAAGACCTCTATAAATACTAATGTACATCTCAAGAAAAGGGGAGGACCTTTTTGCAAAAATTGAAGCAGAAATCCTAAATGCATTTTGCTCTGTTCTTAGAGTCTTTTGAGTTGGTGATCCAAACCGATGTTCATGTGATGCTTTCTATGTAATTCACTTCTGCTTAGTCAAGTGCTAAAATATAAGTTGAATTCTGCTGTTCTGAATTTGGCTATGTTTTCATTTGAACATTTGAAGTATAATTGAAGGCAAACTTATGGTCAATGTTTGATCCAATTTCTGTATGTGCATTCTAAGAATCAGTTGCTGCTTATCTTCGGGATTTAGTTTGAGGTTATTTGCTATCTGAGGTTGTTCTCCCTATCAACTATCGGCTTCAGCCATATTTCCATCTCTTTCTGTTATTTCTAACCCTAAACCTTGAAATCAGTTTAGATTAGTTTGGGAGCCAGCCTCTCTCTGGAGATTGGCCCGAGAGACTTCTCTTTCTCTCGGCCTTTCAATGTTGGTCGGGTCTAGGGCGCATTTTATATGACTAGGCGGATTCGTGACCAACAGTTCCTCAATATGGCATGATGGTATTGGCATGATGGATATCGATACTTCAACAAGGTGGATGTTGGCACTTCATGTTGGCATAGTCCATGTCAGCTCCAGTTGTGACGGATGATTGCATGTTAGCTCTATGCATAATGGTAAGCCTATGTTGTCAATGGGATATTTTTTGGTTGATGTCAATTGGCTTGTGTTGGCTCCCTTGGACGATTAGGAAGTGTCATCCCTACAACTGTTATATTCCATCTGAGTGCTTCTCCCTGCAACATTACAACACAACCTAGATTCTACCACATATAAATAGTCAAAGAGATAAAGTTAACATAGAATGGTATCCTTGTATTTTCATGAATATAATTACATTCCAATCATGTGACTACAATAATATTACATACAACACTATCTCCTTCTAGTGACTTCTCTCCTCTGTAATGGATATGAGTGATTGATGGATTATTTACAAAATGAAATGGGTTTATATATAGTGGGACTCTGGTAATTACCATAACTAAATAGGCCTCAAATTTCCCAAATACTTTTCATTTCATCCTTAAACAACATGATTAACAAATTAGTTAACCTTTTACAAATGGTGGTTGATTACATACGTCTAATTTTATTACATCTGATTACATGTCATTAGTATTCTTAATTATATTACATTTGACCAATTTTACTATGTTGCATGCCCTTCCTACATTATTATATTGTACTCATATGGATGCATAGACATTTCATTAAACACTTTTATTTATTTGTGGAACTATTAGCTACATCTATCCTCCCCTTTACATTGGTCGATGTCCTCAATGACTTTCGATGTTGTTCTGCTAGGGTCTCATCCCCTTGTGGATCTACTGTTTGAATTCCTTCTAATTCTTGTACCCAAAGTTTGAAGGCTTCTTTTTCATCATGGAGCTACTTTGCATAGTTGTAGTACTTGGCCAACTCTATGCCATATATGTTGACCTTATCCTCCATTTCCTGTAACTTTTTCAAAAGCTTATCTTCTTGTTTGACAAATATGTCCTTCACACTCTATTGTGTTAGAGTAGATAAATGTGGTTTTCATTGTTTCAATTTAGTCTTGAGAGCTACTTCATGTTGTTTTTTCTGACCCAACTCTCTAAGCAATGCCTCCTATTGCTACTTAGCCTATTCTAGCTTTTTCAAAAAGGTATCCTCTTTTTTTTTTTTGAGCCATTAGTTTTGCATTCTATTGTAGTAGTAGTGCCTTTGTTGATTGTTGTTGTAGAAAATTATATTACAAAACCATAATAATATGCTCCCTCTCTTGGATATGAGCATGAAAATCTAGGAATTCCATCTATTTTTCTATATTGGTCTCATAACCTCTTGTAACTGGATTACATCATTTTCCAACTTTTGTTCAGTTTCTTGAAATTTATCCTTCATTACCTATAGTTTCCATTCTATATATTGCAATCATTGGGTAAGGTTATTCCTATTTATACTAATTTTTTTAATTCCTTTAGCTAACCAACATATAAAATGTGCTACAATGATGATTTGGTTGTACATTGGAAGTAATTTGGGTACCATTTCCACTTGTGACCTTTGTCCTATTATGTTTCAATAAGGTGGATGAGTACCATGCCTTACCACATACACTTGGGATGGTTCAATATATAGTTTTGGTGTCTCATCAGGCATTTATTCCACTTCCTCCATTGTTTTTATATTTTTACCACAACTAGTTTTGGTAAATGCTAGAAATCGTCACTCGCTAGCTGCCTTTTCCAATCATTTGTACCAACTTATATAGTTCTTCTTATACCATAAACTAGCATTGTTTCCACTACCCAACATAACCTACTTCAAATTCCAACCTCATTTTATCCATCACTTGGGTTAAATTGGTAAAACAAGCAACCGCTTGTTGGTTAATGTGTCACTTATTTCTAGTGGATTTTGAAAGTTAGACACTTCTAGCATTATGTGGTTAGACAAGTCCTTATATTCTATATAAAATTCATATTCCAAATTTATCTCTGATTCCTTCCTTTTCTTTAAATTTCAATTGGGTTATTAGTTGCTTTCCCTTCTGTGATCATCTATTGATCCAAAGGTAAATATGATTGGCTACTTTCGCCCATAGTTCGTAATAATCCCTTTTGAGTTATAATCTATTACAAATTCTTTTTGTGTGTTGTCATCACTTCCTATTGCACATTGATCAATTCTTCCTCCACTAAAATAGGGTTATGTTGTGTTCCCATTGGTTGACCTTCTTTGGTCTTATCAAGTGGTGTTGATTCTTCACTCTTCTTCCTCAATTCTACCTCCTTTGCTATGTTGGGGTCTACAACTCATGCCATTTCCTCCACTTTTGTAGCTTAAAATATATCTTCAAATGAATAAACACACAAATTCTATGTTATTTAGGTCCTTTCATACCAAAATTCTAAGGGTATAGTTGGTTATGCCAAGGTTTCCTAGACTTAAGCTTTTGCCAAAAGTTCTGTAGGTCCCACATGAATGACACTAGTTGTTACTTCTATCTATACTACTTTAAGAGGTTATATGATTGAAAAATATTCCTCTTGTAACCTTAATTAGTGGAACAAATTGCACTTATTGTGATTGTTGCTCAATCTCACATAGCATAGCTTGAAATTTAGTGATCTTCTTTTTTGTCACTCTTTCCATAACTTTTGATGATTGTGATGGTGATGGTGGAAATAAATTCCTCCTCTTCCTTTATAGAGGTATGGGTTTCTTTTTTTGTGGTACAGTGTATTTTGCTAGTGGTTTTACCTCTCGTACTCTTGGTGTAGCTTCCTCCCCTTTGGGTTCCTCAACTGGGCCTTTGTCAAGTGAAGCTTTGTTGTTTCACCTATTGCTTTTTACTTGGAGTATCCTTTTTCACTTGTGGTTTAGCATCTATCCACCTCAAAATTGATGGTTCTAAGACAGGTAACTCCTTCAGAGGATCCAATCCTATAACATGTACACCTTCTCTATATACTACATCCAAAAATAAGCTAATTGTGTGAAATACCATTGAGAAGTTCTTGGTAGTCTGCAATAAAATATTTTGTATTCATATCACTAATTAGTTGCCCAATCATAAGTGACCCACTTCTTAATGCCTTGTAAATATGACATCAACCACACTAGTAACTCCAATGCTCATTGCTCCCTAGATAGCCTGGCCATCAGTACATTCATGATGCACTGAAGTCCCTTATTCAACAATCAAGTTGGTTTGATCCCATGAATTTTGTGTGACAATAGAGTGTCCAACTCATTTTTAGAGTTGTGATGCTCTACATTAATTTTCAACTCTTTTTGGGATCAACTTATTCATTTATCATAGGTTTTCCACCTTTTGACAATTCAAAAGTTCTAATTTTCTTGGTAGAAATTCCTACATGTATCTCCTTGTCTCCTACTTGCACTTTACTGGTATGTTTATTTGGATCATATGTTAGTAACATTTACTATATATACTCCTTATAAAACTCTTTATCAAAATTACAGACCTATAAGATAAAATTGACACCATCCTCCTTGAGATTTTGCTTAAGGGAATCCTCATGTGGTGTTTGTTTCCACCACTATCTCTAGTAATTCCCAATGCCATGGCATCCTTGGTCCTTCTTAGGTTGTTGAACCTCCTTTTATTTTGTATCTGGCATCACTATTTGCAAGCACATTTGCTTTTCCTGAGTCCTTCCTTGCTCAGGATCTTGGACTTATATGCTTGCCTTCCCTCTAGTGCAAGAGTGTTTTTGATGGTGTCAAAGTCATTTCTCAGATATTATCTTCGATGGTTCTTCTTGTCATGGAATCTCATATGCTCTTTCTCCTCCAGAATATTTAATCAATCACCCTGATCTAATCTGAGCAACTTTGAATAATATTCTCCTAATGATGACAATCCTTCTTATCCAAGCCTTATGATGATGGTGGCACTGACATTTCTTCTCCTTATGATAACTAATTGTATGATGACTATTTTTTTATGGTAGCTTATACCTATTTTTAATATATGAAAACACTACAATCCTAATTATAGCTTCCCAATCAACTTTTAAGATGGTAGTCCTCAACCGAATTTTGTGATGACAGTCCTTAATTGACTTGTCTAATGACAGACTAACTTGGTTGATAGAACTTTTTTTGCTAACTTGGCTAGAAAAATCCTTTTTGTTGACTTGGCTTATGAAAACCTTTATACCAATTTATTTTATGGTGCCCCCCCTACCAACGTTTTCTAATGACACCCTTTCTATTGACTTAGATGACAACACTTTTTTTTGCTAACTTATCTAACAAAAGAGAAAATATGATGATGGTTGAGATTCTTTATAGTCATGGATGAGTAGTTTGCTCCTCAATATTTCCTCCTTGCATCTCATCTAAAATTCTCACAAATTATATTCAACTATGAATATTGTAGCAGCAATATCCTATAAATGCATGGTGAATATAGAAATCTCTATCAAGCCTTGTTATTTATTGATTATCTATGGCTTAGGGTGTCTATTTTATCTTTAACTCTTGATGCATAGATTATCATTTCTCATGAATCTCTAGCTCTAGATTCCCTTGTGCAAATACTTCAATATGCTCTGTAATAATGAGCATTCCTTCCCTTGGCCATCCTATTTATAACCTTCCAATAGTTATCATTGATACCCATGCTATTGTTCAACAACTACCACTTCTTACTTCAACTATCATATGTGCGCCACCTTGCCACCTTTGAATGCAATTTTCATCTTCTCTATTTTTTCTTTTCTTCTTATTTTATATATATTTTTACCTTCTTCCCTTGGGTCATCAATATCACATGAAGTGTATGGCAATGCCTATGTGGACTTCCAATGTTTTTTTCGATGCTCCCTCCTATTGATGACTCCAATTTTTATCACTTACTAGGTCCTCATCGCCATACATTTATTCTATCTACTATCTATGGTGATAATTCCCTTGACTTTGAGGCATCTCCAGTTGTTGGTCCTACCTTTATTTATGTTCAATCCTCACGATATGATAATTTATCATGTCCTCTTTCTATTTTCTATGACTTGTATCCATTATCAAGCAACAACAAGTATTCTAATCAACTCTACTATCATAATCATGATGGATCCCTTACCTTTCATCATCAATATGGATTGTCTACTTATTTTCATCCTGATGGATCATCCCCTACCTACTATAAACATGACAAAACTCTTTCCTATCATCATCCTAATAGATTTCATGTTTATTGTCAACCTGATAAAACACTTTTTTTTCTTCGATGTAACAGAAATTTGCCCTGTAACCTACATGATGGCTACCTACCCTATCCTCTTGATTATGATTGCCTTGTCTATCATCATTTTGATGGATCTTTATCATCCTATTTGTAGGTTTTATTTTATCTTTGAATCTATCACCATATATGCAAAATTTGGTTGCTTCTTGGTGTATTAGACTTTGAACTAGAGTCCTTAGAGGTGCTTGATACCTATTATAGAATCCTTGTATTCCCCAAAATTGTTCAAAATATCCTCCTAATTTTAATGAATATCCCTTGCAGGCCATTTTGTTGACTAGTCAACCTATGGATAGTAGGAGGATAATTTCTTCTCCTCAAACCATCAATAAGGAGACCAACTAAACTTCCCTCTTGTTTAGGTATACTTGGATTACCTAGAAGCCCTATCAAACTTCATGGATTATTCAAGTTATCTTTATTCATTGCTTACTCAATTTATTCTTCTCTTATAGGTTTTCCTTCACAATTTTGGGTTCCTAGTGACAATTGCCTTAGGTGTGTCAACCTTCTATCTGCTTACAATAATATACTTTGCCACCTTGCCTCTTCAAAGTGTCTTTGTGGTTTTCATTGTACTAATGCATCCCTATACTGATATGAGAAGGTAGATTTAGTTCTTTAATTATTCCCTTCACTTATTTTATGCATAGGCCACCTAGACATTTCGTGCACTCTTCTTTGCAGTCTCTTCACTTATCTTATTTGTCTTCTCAATTATCATACAACAGATTGATACTCTTGTACCTCTGGTCTCCTATGTGGTCCTCTTATTTATTTTATATTGCCACTCAAATTATTTTACATTCCTTCTTCCTCCTCCTAAGGCATTAATGATTCATGATTTTCAATTACTTGAACCATTTCGAGGAATCAAACCTTGAATTGCTAACTTTGGGATTTTTCCCTTTGTCTTCTTCTCTCTTGATTGAGATTTGGGTATGGAGTGTTAGGTCCCTAGGAATTTTTTTATCACTACTTGAATATTCTATCCATCCTTCATTCCTAGGTTGTTCTAGTACTTCTCTAACATCTCTCCATAATATTGCAGTTGTTTGTTCCCTGCTTACCCAAGATTTTGTGCAATCAACAAGATCTTGTTGAGGTCTATCCTTTGATTTTTAATTGAAGCTCACTTGTTTTTTCTTGTTCTAGTGGCATCATGTTTCATTATCTTCTATAATGTATTATCAGTGTGGAGGTGGTACTAGAAGAATATTCTATATTTTGTTAAATTCTCAACATATTTGAAGAGGAACTACTTGAGTCTAGGGATAATAGGCTACTCTCCAAAGGTGGTTCTTCATTACCATTTGTAATCCCCCTTAACTTGTGGCTTTATCTCTCTAGCTATTGATAAAATTCGTCCAAATTTGCTCTTTTTAATTCTTCTCTTTCATTTAATCATTGCATCATCTCATATAACTCTTGAACCACTTGTTGTACTCTTCCTATAATCGATGTTCCTTGATCATTTATTTTAGAACCCTTGATTCTTCATTTTGAACCTCATTTTCCTCTTCTCCTACTCCAAGCTCCTGTTCCTATAATGTGACATTTCTAAGGGTTCTAAGTCAATATTCTTCATTATTCAAAAACCTTACATAAACTTGTAATCATCTACACTCCCTATCTAGAGGTTCCAACTCCCTTTGCTCGATTATAGATTCCCTTTCTACTCTGAATAGCCACTCCAATTTTATTTTTTCTTCTCCAATGACTCTAATCGATTTCCCATGTTCATAGGATTGCATTCCTAGTTGTGTTTCTTTTGTTATTCTATTAGACGTTTCTCCTAATGATTCTAATTTTATTACATTCAATTATGTATGTGCCTTAAACACCTTCAACTTAGAACCATTTATAGTTTCAGTGCAAACTATACCATCTAACTTTATTAATCGAAAAAACCCGTTGTCTAGTACTTCTTCCATATAGAAGGGTCCAAGCCATAATATCTTCAATTTTCCTAGCTTAATGTCTCGCTTCCCATTATATTTGAGTACTAGATCACCAGTCTTCAAGTCCATTTTTCATAATTATTTGTCATGACAAAATTATATCGTCGTTGGGAAATATCCATTGCCCATTGTACCATCAATCTATTTTCTCCCAATTGTAGGAGTGTTATGAGCCTTTATTCCATGCTCACCTAATAACTCAAGTGATTCTCCATTTCTAATCTCAAACTTGATGCTCATAATTCAACTGGTACAACCACTTCCTATCCATACATTAACTGAAAGTATGTATGATTTGTAGTCAGTTTGAAAGTTATCTTGTATACCCACAAGACCATTGGTAATTTCTCTTCCCAATTGATACCCTCCATATCGCATGTATTGTACATGATAGAAACCATAACTTTATTTATTGACTCTACCTACCCATTCACCCATAGATAGTATGGGCTAGACAATGAATGAAAGATCCTAAATTTTATGGTTAGGTTTTGAATAGTTTCATTGATGAAATGGCGTCCTAAATCACTTGTCAACTGAAGAGGAATTTCAAACTTAGTGATAACATGCTCATACAAGAAACGAGTAGTGTTTCTTGTAGAATTATCCAATAGAGCAATTTCTTCTACCCATTTCATCAAATATTTTGTTACCACTACAATATATTAGAATTTCCTTCTCCATCTTGTTTGCAATGGCCCCATAAATTCCATTCCTCATATTTCAAATAATTCTCTAGATTGAGAAGGATGTAATAGTATAAAGTCCCTTATTAATAGCTTCCACATTCTTTGACACGTATCACATGCCTTCACGTACTTTTTGGCATCGTGATAAATGGTGGGCCACCATAGTTCTACCAACAATTTTCGTTGTTGAATCTAGCCTCATATGGCTTCCAACCAATATCTCATATGCCTCCTTCAATATTTGTTAAACTTCATCTTCCATCACACACCTTCTCAATATGTGGTTCTCCCATCTTATATAGCAATCTTGCAATCAACGTGAATGGTGTTGATTTTGTAATGACCTTCCTTTGTTTTGCTATTGTCATCTCCTTTGGAAACTCCCCTATCAATAGATATTCCTCAATATTTTTATACCATATTGGTATCACACTTATCATAAATAATTGTGTGTCAAGGAATTCATTTTATACTCCTTCTGTAGGTTCCCCCAATTGAATCCTCAATAGCTATTCCACTATTATATTCTTCTTTATTGGTCTTACTACCACTTGAAATATGAACTCCTATAGTGTGATGAGCCATCTACTCACTCATCCATATATTATCGATGCTTTATGATCTACATAAAATAAAATGGGTTGGCTAGTAGGTAATGTCTAAACTTTTTTCCTACATAAACCATCCCTAGTGCTTCTCATTCTATCGTGCTATAATTTTTCTCCTCCATTGACAACAACCAACTTGTAAAATAAATGGGTTGGTCCAATCCAAATTGTTGTTATTGAGCTAAGGTACAACCAAGCACAAAGTTTGCGGCATCTGCATGGACATGGAACTCCTCCCAATTTGGATAAACCAGGATATGTGCTTTCACCAAACGCACCTCCAAACCTTCAAAAGCCTCTTGGTGTTCCTCTACCCACTTTAAAGGAACACTCTATCTGTAAGATCATCTAGTGGATAATCCATTTGTGCATAGTTCCAAATAAACATCTTGTATTAACCCACCATTACCAAGAATTTTTTTATGGGACTTACATCATGCTATTCTTTCCATCAACAATGTTACCCAAATTTTATCTGGATTTGGCTTTAAGTCTTCTTAACATACAATGTGTCCTAGTAGTTTCCCATATGGCACCATAAATAAATACTTACCTAAATTCAACGTGATTCATGCTCTCCTACACAAACTCATGCATTCCTCGAGTGCCTTCAAGTGTTCCACTACTCGGCTATATAGGGACCAATCATCCTGAAAGGTTTTGACATTTCTTGTGGATATTTTATCAAAATATACAAGATGATTCATTGAAAGGTAGTTGACATGTTACATAATCCAAAAGGCATGTGGTTATACATATATATGTCATTTTCCACTATGAAAGTGATTTTCAATTTATCTTCTTCTACAATGTTGAATTGGTTATAACCTCAAAACCCATCCAAAAAAATGTATATATTATGCCTAGCTACTTCTTCCAATATGGAGTCTATGAAAGGGATTGAGAAGAAATATTTCATAGTTATGGCATGAGACTCCAAAAGTCTACACAAATATAGATCTTATTTGCCTCTCTTTTTAGGGTAATCATTGTAGGTTACACCCATTCACTTATTGTAACCTTGAAGATAATGCCTACATCCAACATCTTTTCTATTTTAGAATTCTAGATCTACATACTTTGGATTCATCTAATATGGTTACCTCCTTACTAGTTAAGCACCTTCAATCAAAGGAATCTTATGTACACATATATTTGATGGTGTTCCCTTCAAATACTTATAGGTCCATGCAAATATATCTTTATAGTCTATAAATACTTTAAATTCTACTACTTTGAGTATAGGATCCCAATCATTTCCATACTTGATCATCTTCTCCTCGTCTTCTTAACCAAGGTTAATATGCACCATCCTTGGTCTTCATATCTAATAGATTCAAGCTCTTCAATTTATTTTAGAATATCAATGGGATGAGTTGGTTTATCTTTGATTATCGCATCATCCATAGTATATTCTATAAAATTTCTTGGAAATGTCCACTTTTATTTTTTATGGTCCTTTTCTATTATTGATTTCTTTTTGCTACTCTCATCTTCTTCTAGTTTCTTTTTTTGTTTCTCATGGATTTCATCTTCTACATGGATGCATAAACATTGAGGTCTGAATACCTCATAGTCCTTCATTTTACAATGAAGTAGATCCTTATCACCATCCTTCTAAACTTCTATGCACTCTTGCAACTGTAGCACTCCTTCATTAGGTTGATATCCCATTTTACCATATTATGATGAACTACCTGATTCATATAAGATTGCGATGTCTTGGCTGATAGATTGATTCTTCAAATTGATCATGTACTTGTGTTGGCCTTTTCTAAAATTGAGATGTTCCTTCTTCTAGTTATGGTTTACTTTCACCATTCTTAGCCATCCATGTGCAAGCAATGTATCATACATAGGATTTTGCGTAACAATCACTATGGAATCCAAAGTAAAATTTTGCTCCACTATCTATGCTTTTTGATTCATCAGTACACCTCTCATCTCTATCTCGTACTGATCTACCCCATACAATATAAAATTTGGAGATCTCAATGTGGGTTGTCTGATTTTTTTTCACATCTTCTCTGGCATCATGTTCACACTTGATCCTCCATCTATAATAACTTGAGTCAACTTGTGGTCCAATATCTCCATGTGAACCAAGGTTGGCTTCTTTTCATCTTTGATGATTAATATTGTAGGATTAATGAACTACAACTATTTTAAATTGGCTACATTGTAAAATTCTTCTCTTTTATTTGTCTTTATCATCTCACCAACTATGGTGTATAATTTGGGTACTAAACTTAAAAGATTCAACAATTTAACTTGCATGGTCATACTTAGTACTTGTATCACAAAACATTCCATCAATTCTAGCTTACTTGTTGTGATATTTGACTTCTTCAGAGCATTCCATTTGATTAGCCTTTCTTGCTTCTCCTTATCTAGTTTTTCTTTTACCATTTTGTGTGTTTCTTGCTATTACTCCTTCTTAGCAGGGTTTGAATACTACACAATTTTTTTAGTGTGATATTTTGTAATAGATAGTACTTATTTTTATTTTTCTAGGCTATCACCTGTAATGTCCCCTCTTCTGTGATTAGCAGTGTTTGTGATCCTGATAGCCTATTCAGAATCCCTGTAGGTTGATCAGTGCAGTGTTAAGGGACTCAGGTTTTATGGAGGTCTTGTCCGCAGCAGTTTTGGTGAGCTTCGGTTTGGAGTTGTGGTTGTGCATCATCATTTGAGGAGCTAATATGTTATTTGCCTAAGTATGATGTTATATTTCATTGGTGAGAGAGTTACTTTATAATATTAAGTTATATTATGACTTTATAATAAGTTATATTATGACTTTATAAAGTAAAATTATTAAAAGTAATTATAACATTTTTAAAAACAACGTTATGTTACTAGGCCAAGGGGGTGTCCACTTTTGGAGGCTTAAGAGAATAAAATATTATTTTATTTCTGGAAATCCTAATGAGAGAAAAGAAGGCAAATAAGTAAAGAAAAGTTACTGACCATTGGGCATCGAGGGTGACAGTCACATTTTGAGCTCTTTGGAGACTTTGCATACTTCAGAATTGGAGATTTGCAGGTTAAGGCTTTTGGAGATGAAAACCTCCATTAGTGGCATTGGTTTCGTATGTGAGAGATCATACCTAGCCATTTGAGGGATTTCTACTTCCGAAAATCCATTGTGCTTCAGATTTTTGACATTAGGGTTTGCATATTTTTGGAAGATCATTATTTGGGCAAACGAAGACATGGGTTTTGTTCCTCTACATCAGCCATTCATGATTCTATGATTATTTTATGGATTGGAGGACATTTTGAGGTACTTTTCAAGGGTTTAAGTTGATTGTATTTTTATGGCAGCCATGCATTTTCATTCATAGTTGCAGATTGGAGGACTATCTTTTTGTGGGTATTTGATCATTGGATTGCTCTCATCCCAACAATCATTTCAAGTACAAATTTGGTCCCCTTGGGAGAGGAATTTATTTTATTTTGTAGGTATTAGGGTTGATTGGTATTTTCATGGCAGCCACACATATTTGTTCATAACTTCGAATTTTGGAGGTATAATTTTGTGGGTGTTAGTTCATTGGAAAGCCCTTGCCAAGGCCATCATTTCAAAGATTCATTTGCAATTGTTGAGGCTTGGGATTATTTTTAATAGTGGTCAAACTTCTAGGGAGGCTGTCCATTTCTGCAGTTGTTTGTGTGTGTTTGGAGACCATTTTCAGTCATCACTTTGGTGCTATCTTGTTTGGCATTGAGTGTACACATTAGATATTGAGTTTGGAGGTCCAGTTTGTCAGCCATAAGGAGTTATCAGCATTTTATGAAGTCTGCCGCACTTTATTTCAGACCTTCATAACTTTCACTTGGAGGTGTTGGCAACCAAACTTTACAGTTATCATCCCTAGTGCCTAGCGCCTAGTTTGGAGGCTTCATTGGAGCAAATCGTGGCATCTACAAAATCTGAAGCACAACATTACTGTTGCAGATCAGACCTCTATATTTCATCACTCCAACATCATATTGACTCCATATCTTTGGCAAAGGATAGTGGATATTGTCTACAACATCCAGGGACATCTTGGCAGCCTTTGAGCATTGTTTGGTACTCCTTTGCAAGTCTGAAGATAAATATTCTAGGTCTAGAAATTCTGAATCAGAACTTTGTAATCTTATTTGGAAGCAAATAAATTGTTGAAATTGCAATAATTTGTCATATATTTCATTTGGCAACTAGTTCAGACTCTATTGTGTATGTTATCATTTCTTTTCGGCATTGCAAATCAAACCTATTAGCAACTCAAACAAAAAAAAACAAATCAGACTGAAAACAAACTCAGAAAAAACAAAATCAGTCTTCATTGCATTCCGAAATACATAAGGGGGTGTACATCATAGTGGTATCAGAGCTCAAGTTCTACACTGCCATCCTGTGAGGTTCATCATATGAGTGAAAGGGATTTGAGGGCTTACGAAAGGGGGCTCAGGAAACAATATCAAATTGCTCAGCCTTATCCAGAACAGAGCACATTTTCAGCAGCAGAGAGGGCTAGGCAGCCCCGGATTGAGACCAATAGGGATCCCATGGGTGAAAGGAGTGCAGCTGATCAGAGTACCATGGATATTCTTAATGCATTAGCTAGAGGGCAACAGGAGATGATGTTAGCTATCCAGAGGATGTCCATTTCTATGCAAAACCAAAATAATAATAATAATGCTCACAATGGAGGTACACAAAATGGACCACAATAGGGGAACAATGGGCACGAGGAGTCAGTCAATAACAGGATTGGTGGACATAGTTATAGAGTGGGATCTAGTAGTTCGAGACCGACTATGCCTACATTTCCAGCTAGATTTGTTCCACAGGATGAGCCAAAACATGATGTGATTGAGATGCAACAGCACATTAGACAGGAGTGGGTTGCTCTAGGTGATGAGTACCATGCATTGATGTCATTCAGGGACTATACGGATATGCGTATGAGACAACAGCCTAGGCCAAATCAGAGAGGCCGCCCACCATACACAGGTGAATCGAAACTACAGAGGAGAGTTAGCAAGTTGACAATTCCTTATTATGATGGTTCAGGTAGGATGACAGTGAGGGCTTGGGTACAGAAGGTGGACACTTACTTCCAGCTTAGCCCTATGCCTGAGGATGAGGCCATCAAATTTGCAACTCTTCATCTTGATGGTATAGCACATGATTGGTGGCATCATGGGATGGACACCTTAGGACATAATTTGATCACCACATATGCTGAGTTTATAGATAGGTTGATCGACAGGTTTGACAAGAAGGATCCAGAGTTAGAGTTCAAAGAGTTGGCACAGCTCAAGCAGTGGGGATCAGTGGAGGCATACATAGCAGATTTTTAGAGGTTGTCAGTCATGGTAATCGATATTTCAGAGAGGAGGTTGGTGGTGTTATTTATAGATGGGTTGTCCGAACCTTTGAGAGGGTGGATTAAGGCATTTAACCCAAACACTCTACATGAGGCCATCCGCAAGGCAAGAGACATGGAGCATACTTCGTCCAAAACCAAATTTCAGCACAAGGGAAGTGGTTTCAAGAAAGATAAAGATAAAAAACATTTCAAAAAGGAATCAGATCAGACTTCTAAACCATCAAAAATATTGGATGAAGACACCATAAATGAGTTAAGAAAGAAGAATTTATGCTTCACTTGCAAAAAACCATGGCAACCAGGTCATAAGTGTGAGCATAAGGGCAAATTACAACTTATAGAATATTATTCTACGGATGAATCTATGACTGAAAATTCTGATCAGCAAATTGATTCAGAGGATAGCGAAGAAGAGACACCATCATATGAACAAAAAATGAAGATACTCAAGAGGAAAGGAAGGATGAAAAAAAAAAGCAATTTTAGCCCAATTACAGAGTTTTTAGAGTGCCCAATCCTTGAGAGTACGTGGTGTACTTAATGGACAATGAGTTGTTGCTTTGATAGACACAGGAGCTACTCATAACTTCATAGATGAAGGGTTGGTTGCTCGTCGGGAATTATAAGCACAGAAGGTAGAAGGCTTCCAGGTGATGGTTGTTGATGGATTCACCATCACATGTTCCAGTGTGATACCACAGTTGAGGATTAAGGTAGGGAATCACGAGATTTGTGATGATTTTTATGTGGTTAAGATTGGTGATCTTGATATGGTTTTAGGACTTCAGTGGTTGCGTTCTTTGGGAGAGATATCTCTCAACTTTCAGACTATGGAACTGAAGTTCAAAGCCAATGGACAGAATGTTGTTTTTCATGGGTTATCTAATGGAGGGCCACGCGTGGTATCTTTCAAGAGGTTGGAGAGAATTATGCGGCATAACATGGTTGAGTGGGCAGCAGAATGTTTGATCAGGCCTACTAGTGATTCAGAGGGTAAGCGCCAATACCATCCACAGATTCATGCTTTGCTTGATAAGCGAAGCAAGGTGTTTAGTGACATACCTCCAGGGCAGCCACCTGACCATGGCATAGAGCATGTTATAGAGCTTGAGGAGGGTGCCAAACCCATTATCACTACTCCTTACCACCATCCCAAGCGGTTTAAGGATGAGATTGAGAAGCAGATTAACGAGTTGTTGGAGATGGGTTTCATACGTCCAAGTAAGAGTCCATTTGCATCATCAGTTGTGTTGGTTAAGAAGAAATATGGTACTCTTCACATGTGTATTGATTACAGGGCACTGAATAAGAAGACAATCAAGAACAAGTACCCAATTTCGAGGATTGATGAGTTGATTGATGAGCTACATGGGGCTTGTTATTTCTCCAAGATAGATTTGAGATCTGGCTACCACCAGATCAGGATGAGAGAGCAGGATATAGAGAAGACAACGTTTAGATGCCATTTTGGACACTTTGAGTACATAGTCATGCCATTCGGGTTGACTAATGCCCCTGCTACCTTTCAGTCCTGTATGAACAGGATCTTCAGTGGACAGCTCCGCAAGTTTGTGTTGATTTTCTTTGATGATATATTGATCTACAACAGATCTTGGGAGGAGCATTTGGGACACTTAGACGAGGTACTTGGCATTTTGGAGAGGGAGTCATTATATGCCAAGGAGTCTAAGTGTGAGTTTGGGATGACATAATTGTTATACCTTGGTCACATCATCAGTGCTGATGGAGTTAGGATGGACCTTGAGAAGGTCCAGGCGATTCTTGATTGGCCTCCACCTACTAATTTGACACAGCTTAAGGGCTTCTTCGGGTTGTGTGGATTCTACAGGAGGTTCGTGAGAGGTTTTTCACAGCTGGCTGCCCCACTTACAGATTTAACAAAAAAGGGGGCATTTGTTTGGTCAGATTTAGCACAACAGGCATTTGATACTTTCAAACAGGCGGTGGTTTCTAGTCCAGTACTAGCGGTACCTGATTTCTCCAAACCATTTGTGTTGGAGTGTGATGCTTCAGGTGATGGGATCGGTGTGGTGCTTATGCAGGATAGACATCCCATTGCATTTGAGAGTAGGAAGTTGAGGGGTTGCGAGAAGAGTTACTCTATATATGATAGGGAGATGTTGGCCATTGTTCATGCTTTGGCTAAATTCAGACAGTACTTGGTTGGTGGGAAGTTCATTGTTAAAACTGATCATAATAGCCTCAAGTACTTCCTAAATCAAAAGGATCTTAATGATAGACAACAAAAATGGGTGAGTAAGATCCAAGCATATGATTTTGATATAGAGTATATGAGGGGGAAGAAGAATGTAGTTGCAGATGCCCTATCCAGGAGACCCCACTTGTGTTCACTCATTGAGATATCCGATGATTGGAAGCATCACATCATTGTTGATTATGCTAGAGACACATTTGCTAGCAGCTTGATAGATGGCTCTCACAGTGACGACAGGTATGTTGTGAGGGATGAGCTCATTTTCTATAAGGACAAAATTTGGTTAGTGGTTGATTCCAAAATAAGAAGGCAGATTTTTACATGTTTTCATGACACTCCTATGGCTGGCCACCCTGGTTATTTTAAGACATACAGGCAGATCCGTGAGAGATTCTCATGGAAAGGACTGAAGGATGATGTTTTGCAGTATATTAGGGAGTGTCCCACTTGCCAACAAAACAAAAATGAGCATACTTATCCGGCTGGTCTGCTACAACCTCTACCTATTCCAGCCACTAAGTGGGCGAGTATCTCCATGGATTTTATCACAGGACTGCCCAAGGTGAATGGGAGGGATTGTATTTATGTGGTGGTTGACCATTTGACCAAATATGCACATTTTTTTGCCATTTCAGCAGGGTATACAATTGCACAAGTGGCAGATTTATTCTTTAGAGAGGTGTTCAGACTCCATGGACTGCCCAAGAATATTGTTAGTGATCGGGACAACAAGTTCCTCAGTTTGTTTTGGTAGGAGCTCTTCCGATTATGTGGCACAAAGTTGACACCTAGCATGAGCTATCACCCTCAGACATATGGATATATGGAGGTAGTGAATAAATGGATTGAGGGGTACCTACGCAATTACATTTCAGAGCAGCAGAAGGCGTGGGTTAAATGGCTCTATTTGGGGGAGTATTGCTACAACTCCTCCTATCACATGTCCATCAGGATGTCACCGTTCATGGCACTTTATGGGTATGAGGCACCTAGCATCATGGATTTATTGCTCGAAGATAGTAGAGTGCCTAAGGCTAAGGCCTTACTGTAGGACTATCAGGATATTATGCACTCATTGAGAGACAACATCCAACAAGCTCAAACTCAGTAGAAGAGGTATGCAGATCAACGAAGAGTTGAGCGCACGTTTGAGGTTGGTGACTTAGTATATCTTCGTCTATAGCCTTATAGGCAGTCCTCATTGAAGAAGAGCGGTGTCGAGAAACTTAAGCCTCACTTCTATGGTCCATACAGAGTAATCAGGCATGTGGGTGAGGTTGCTTATGAGGTAGAGCTTCCTGAAGGAAGCAAGGTCCACAATGTATTTCACGTTTCTCGCCTCAAAAAGGCGATTGGACAGAAGGTGGTACCGATTGCAGAGTTACCTCCGTTGGATGAGGAGGGGAGATTGGTTTTGATTCCTGAGGCCATCATTGATTCTAGAGAGCGTACTCTACGGAGGAGGATAGTGAAGGAGTATTTGGTGAGATGGAGGAATCTTCTAGAGGAGGATGCTACGTGGGAGAGCGAGCAGATACTTCAGCATCCTGAACTTCGATTGCTTGAGGACAAGCAATCTTGGGAAGGGAGGACTGTAATGTCCCCTCTTCTATGATTAGCAGTGTTTGTGATCCTGATAGCCTATTCAGAATCCCTGTAGGTTGATCAGTGCAGTGTTAAGGGACTCAGGTTTTATGGAGGTCTTGTCCGCAGCAGTTTTGGTGAGCTTCGGTTTGGAGCTGTGGTTGTGCATCATCATTTGAGGAGCTAATATGTTATTTGCCTAAGTATGATGTTATATTTCATTGGTGAGAGAGTTACTTTATAATATTAAGTTATATTATGACTTTATAATATAAAGTTATATTATGACTTTATAAAGTAAAATTATTAAAAGTAATTATAACATTTTTAAAAACAACGTTATGTTACTAGGCCAAGGGGGTGTCCACTTTTGGAGGCTTAAGAGAATAAAATATTATTTTATTTCTGGAAATCCTAATGAGAGAAAAGAAGGCAAATAAGTAAAGAAAAGTTACAGCCATTGGGCATCGAGGGTGACAGTCACATTTTGAGCTCTTTGGAGACTTTGCATACTTCAAAATTGGAGATTTGCAGGTTAAGGCTTTTGGAGATGAAAACCTCCATTAGTGGCATTGGTTTCGTATGTGAGAGATCATACCTAGCCATTTGAGGGATTTCTACTTTCGAAAATCCATTGTGCTTCAGATTTTTGACATTAGGGTTTGCAGATTTTTGGAAGATCATTATTTGGGCAAACGAAGACATGGGTTTTGTTCCTCTACATCAGCCATTCATGATTCTATGATTATTTTGTGGATTGGAGGACATTTTGAGGTACTTTTCAAGGGTTTAAGTTGACTGTATTTTTATGGCAGCCATGCATTTTCATTCATAGTTGCAGATTGGAGGACTATCTTTTTGTGGGTATTTGATCATTGGATTGCTCTCGTCCCAACAATCATTTCAAGTACAAATTTGGTCCCCTTGGGAGAGGAATTTATTTTATTTTGCAGGTATTAGGGTTGATTGGTATTTTCATGGCAGCCACACATATTTGTTCATAACTTCGGATTTTGGAGGTATAATTTTGTGGGTGTTAGTTCATTGGAAAGCCCTTGCCAAGGCCATCATTTCAAAGATTCATTTGCAATTGTTGAGGCTTGGGATTATTTTTAATAGTGGTCAAACTTCTAGGGAGGCTGTCCATTTCTGCAGTTGTTTGTGTGTGTTTGGAGACCATTTTCAGTCATCACTTTGGTGCTATCTTGTTTGGCATTGAGTGTACACATTAGATATTGAGTTTGGAGGTCCAGTTTGTCAGCCATAAGGAGTTATCAACATTTTATGAAGTCTACCGCACTTTATTTTAGACCTTCATAACTTTCACTTGGAGGTGTTGGCAACCAAACTTTACAGTTATCATCCCTAGTGCCTAGCGCCTAGTTTGGAGGCTTCATTGGAGCAAATCGTGGCATCTACAAAATCTGAAGCACAACATTACTATTGCAGATCAGACCTCTATATTTCATCACTCCAACATCATATTGACTCCATATCTTTGGCAAAGGATAGTGGATATTGTCTACAACATCCAGGGACATCTTGGCAGCCTTTGAGCATTGTTTGGTACTCCTTTGCAAGTCTGAAGATAAATATTCCAGGTCTGGAAATTCTGAATCAGAACTTTGTAATCTTATTTGGAAGCAAATAAATTGTTGAAATTGCAATAATTTGTCATATCTTTCATTTGGAAACTAGTTCAGACTCTATTGTGTATGTTATCATTTCTTTTCGGCATTGCAAATCAAACCTATTAGCAACTCAAACAAAAAAAAACAAATCAGACTGAAAACAAACTCAGAAAAACAAAATCAGTCTTCATTGCATTTCGAAATACATAAGGGGGTGTACATCATAATCACTTACTTTGCAAATGCCAAATAAATTGACATGTTTGTACTTTCTTTATTCAAGCAATTTACTTTCTTGTGGTTACTCGGTCCACACCATCGACATATATGAGTAAAATTATTACCATTTATATTTCCTTTAGCCTGTGGCTTGGGGTAGATTTTCATGAACTGTACCTATTCCTGGAAATTTTGATATTGTATGATAGGTCTTCCATATAAATCATACTATAGTTGACTATTTCCTCCCTACCTTCCACCTTGATGGTTATTCCTATATCTACCACTAGTTGCATCTTGTCCATTTCTTGAGGTATTTGTTTATTCCTCCTTTCGCACCATCATGGTTTAGTGTCTTAATCCCTTCAAATTGAATGGATAATAAAATACTAGATTACCTGCCACATCACATATATTACAGTATGCATTTTTAGGATAATTGATATTCATGTGACCTAATTTTTGATCCCAACACCAAATATCTTTTCATTCCTTTCATACTTATCCTTTGAATTCTTTCATTATTTTATCAAATTTCTTTATAAAGGAATAGATGGCACTTTGCACATTATCTTTTGCATCACTATCAAAATCACAATTCATTGAATACTCCACAATTCTAGCTATCATTTATTTGGCTTTGCTCTAAAAATTATTTTTTTAATACCTTCATCATATGTGGAGGATGGTACCACTTTCATCTTCTTCCTGTACTTAGATAGAAATCCATCTATGAACCAATATTTTACTAGTCCATCTGCATTTTTTCATCCAATTGCTTTAGTCTCCTATTATAATTCTTGGCATCTTCTTTTACCTTTAGTTTCATGGCATAAATATCTATTATTATTTCAGTATCATCATGTAGTGGTCAGAATTCATTTATGAACTCATCTGACATTGTCTCCCATCACCCAAATGCTTGTGTACTCTCTCTCTTCAAGTACCGATCTATCACCATTCCTTGCAAAGTGGTATAAAATAGTTGCAACCATTCAATATGTTGCATTACTCCATTTTCTTTCCAAATTATGGTACAAGTACCAATGTGGTGTGTTGGATCTTTTTTCGCTTTCCTAGTGAAGGATGGAAATTTTTTCTTACCTGCTCTATTGGCAATGTGTGCCATTGAATTTATTTCAACCTCCTCATCATGTGATGACGATGCCTATGGTATTCTATTCCACTCCATATCAACTATAGGTGGTTCAATTTCATGTTCAAGTGCTTCTTGTTCAAATAGTCTTTGTCCAAACTCCCTTGCATCACTACTTCATGACCTCCTTCATGATCAAATGATATGTAGTTCTAGTCTTGCTCCCTAAGAATCCCTACATGGTTTCTCTAGTGCCAAGCTTCGATCTTCCACACACTTTGGCAAAATCCTCTTCGTTCACTCAGGTGTTACCATCCACTCTTCGCTTACAATGTTAGCTTTTGCTACTATAATAATATCTTCCTCAACTATTTGATTTTGTACCTTGTTCTCTGCTATCAATAACAATGTTTTCCACCTTTATATTTTGGCTCTTGGACTCTCATTATCCAAGGTATTACACCCCCTCTCCACTTCTGATTGTGTCACTTTATCTCTACTTTGTGTTCCTTGGTTTTCTAGTATCACACTTCTTCTTATTGGTTACTCCACACTTTGTACTTAGTTCCTTCATTGCCTACCTTGCAACCTTGAATTTGTCATTCATCTCCTTATCTTATCATGTTCACTTCTTCTCTTGACTTAAACTTGATCTAGGCAATAGTTCCAAATATATAAAATGGTGAGGACTTCCCAATATGAGGGAATGACAATTTTAGTAGGAGAGGATTTAGAAATACATACTAAGGAACATGCCAATATGACTTGATACTACTTGTGTTAATACTGCTCAGATGGCTAATCCCTAATGGCCTAGTCTATGATGGATTAGTCTATGATGAAAGACAAATGGACTATGGGTATGATAGATGTTGGGTCCTCAATATGACATGATAGTACGAACATGATGGATATTGGTACTTCATGTCAACATCGTCCATGTTAGCTCTAATTGTGATGGATGATTGCATGTTGGTTCTAGGCATGATGATAAGACTATATCAGTAATAGTATGTCAGTTAGCTTGTGTTGGATCCCCTAGATAGTTAGGCAATGTCATCCCTACAATTTCCACATTCCATGTAAGTGCTTCTCCCTACAACACTACAACATAATATATATTCCACCACATACGCATTCAAAGAGATAAAGTTAGCATAGAATAGTATCCTTGCATTATCATGAAGATAATTACATTCCAATCATGTGACTGCAATAATCTTACATACAACATTATCTCCTTCTAGTCACTGCTCTCCTATGCAATGGATATGAGTGATTGATAGATCATTTATAAAATGAAAGAGGTCTATATGTAGTGGGACTCTGGTAGTTACCATAACCAACTAGGCCTCAACTTCCCCAACTAATTTTCATTTTATCCTTAAACAACATGATTAACAAATCAGTTAACCTTTTAAAAATGATAGTTGATTACACACATCTGATTACATGACATTAATATTCTTAATTACATTACATTTTACCAATTTGACTATGTTTCATACCATTCCTACGTAATTAAAATGTACTCATGTGGATGCTTAGATATTTTTTCAACCACTTTTATTTCTTTTTGGAACTAATGTTTACACATCCCATGGTATTTAGGTAGGCAAAATAGAACTATGTAGATCCAAAATCCTCGTAGTGATAAACCATGCTGGTGAGAAACCATAATAAAATAATAATGTGGTGGCAAAATTTCAATGTGGTAGTAGGAAAATTCTCATGAGGACAACCGATCTCACGATGATAGTCAACTACATAATCTTGAGTGCCTAGAAATTAATATCAAAACTATACAAGTGAGTATTGAAGAGATCAACATTATCCCTATGTCAATGATTACCATGGTGTCAACTCAATGGAACCATCATTTGTGAGTATTGAATTTTCTTTGCTATCTCACATTGATCATGCAATCTGGAAGATTTTATCTTAGTGAGCCATAAAAAATATATGATGGTAACCACAAGAAAGCTCTTTGATTCTACAAAATCATTTGTTGAGTGGGTTGATATGCACACTACCCAAATTCTAGCATTAACTATTGCTATCAACTATTATCTTTTGGAGGTTTGGATGTAATATTCCAAGTAGTGATAATCTTAAAACTATACAGACAACACCAATGAGGGATCCACACAATGATGTTCAGATCGTTAACACCAAGAGGTTTTTGAGATTCCAATATTAAAAAATAAGCAGTATTCTTAAAATCTCCTAAATCACACGTGAGGTGCATTTTTGGGAAGATCAAGAGACATTAGCCCAAAATTATCTAATAGCTAGCTAACTTGAGCTAATTGTCTAACAACTAAATAAATTAGGCTAACAACTTACTAACTTAAGCTATTAGCCTAACAATCTAGAAACTAACATAGGTTTCTAGAAAACTAACATGAGCTAAGGTTCATGCTCATATTTTACATGAATAATTATAATAATATAATAATATATATGACTAGATGAATCCTTGTCACCATGTCCATTTAAATTTGATTCACTTATAACTAATCAAGTTTAAATTTTATTTTGTATGAATTTAAATATAACCTACTTATATGATGGAAGTAGAAGCAAGAGTTGGGAAAGGAGTAGGATCAAGAGATGTTATAACCACAAATCTAGAAGCAATTTCATAGGTGGAGGAAAATGATAAGATATGCCTAGGGACTAAAATCTTATTTGTAGTCACCCTCAAAGGAAAAGGTAAGGTCTCAGGTTAGCCTAAGACTTGGGCTTTAGAATTTTGTCAAAAATATAATAAAACCTTTTTGGAATAGGATGGGGTTCTCTCAATTCTAGTTATTGATACCATTATAAGAGGTAGCATGTTGGATTTTCAAAGTATCCTAATCTACAAATTCATGGGAGTGTGATCAGGTCTCACAAATTTAAAGAGTTGGATTTTCAAAGTAGCCTAATCTACAAATTCATGGGAGTGTGATCAGGTCTAACAAATTTAAAGAGTTGTATTAGAACTAAATAGACTTTAAAATAGGAAGCTTCAATCACTTTGATGTCAAAGTTTTTCTTCTTGGGAACCTTCACCCAAGAGGAATACTATGAATAAATCTATAGGGGAGGGCCCTTATTTCTAGGCAAAGCTAATCTATACATGTGTCATTTATCACTAGGGTTTAATCCTCATAAAAAAATTGTTATAAACATCTTAGTGTGGGTATGGTTGTTCATATTGCTCTTGGAATTTTGAGTAGAGAAAGTCTTTAAAAATATCATAAATGCTTTGAAAGAAATTATCCCAATGGTCCCTACATCTATAAACAAATCCTAGACTATTTTCCTTGCATTTATGAGAAGGTAGACCTATAAAATTCCCTTATTCAAATGATACATTTGATTTCATATATGGGTAAGTATTATTAGGAGGTTGACTACAAAAACATACTCTTTTGATGTTGCCTCTGCCATGCATGTAGACACTTTACAATATTTTTCCTAGTGATGAACCAGCCACTAAAATGGGACCCTTAGGGACCAATGAAGGAGAAGTCATAGTAGGACTAATTCACCACAAAGCCAAACCTATAAAACAAAATGTAACAAGCAACACCTAAATTGAAACAATCATAACAAGAGGTTTTTAAAATAGTAAAAGAATAGGAAATAGCTCCAAATACATAAGAGCCCAAGAAGATTTTGGAAGAAATAAAAAGCAATGCAAAAGATGAAAAAATTGAACAAGAGGAAATCATAAAGAAGGATTAAAAAACTTCTCCAAAAAAATTAAGAAAACAAAACAAAATGGAAAAGAGCTAAAATGCAAGGGAAAGGAGGATTCTCCTTCTTAGAGAGGGGGAAGGAGCACTCACAACCAAAGTGACTAATAGGGATCTGAACAAGGAAGGAGGAAACCCTCAAGAAATAATTTACAAACCATGGAAAGAAAAAGAAGTGGTATATAGAGAACACAAACGTCTTGTTGATGCCTTTATAAGGGTATCCAAACCCGTGGTAAAAAATAAAAATAATTATTATTATCTTGTAATGTGAGGGGTCTAAATACCTTAACTAACTAAAATCCTATATTGGAAATATTTGTATTGATATATTCTTAGTACAAGAGATAAAATTAGATGAAAAAAAGTTAGGAAAAGTAGACAAAAATATCTAAAGTAGAAGCAACTTCTTGGAAATTTCAACATACATGGATTTGAGAGGTTTGCTAACTCTTTGAAACCCAAAGATCTTTGATGGAGAGTTGTCTGATTAAAAATAGTGTTACCTTACAATTCACTTTGAGCATAGACTCATAACTAGGTATTTTAATGCTCTACTAACCTTGAATGAGAAGAAAGGAAAGGGTCCTAGTTACACATAGGCCCTAAGAGGTCTACTAGATTTTTTGAGAGAGATAAGCCTGATAGACTTGCATTTGGAGGGTAGCTACACTTGGAATAAAAAAGGGGAAAAGGGAGAAAAAATTAGCACATGCAAAAAATTACAAAGCATGGGATCAATGATCAAAGGAAAGGTTGGCTTCTTGAATCATTTTTTGTCCTTGATACGAGTGATATAGTTAAGGTTTGTATTTTTGTGTCTTGTAGGAGTTAGGAAGGTACCTAATGTGGGGGATTTTATAACTATTTTGAGGACCCAATCAAAACCTCATATACCATAATAAAAAATATAACCTAATCATGTTTAATAAATTTATGCTTATGTTTAATATTCAATATATAATGTTTAATTTCATTCAAATTCCAGTAACTTATATCACTTCAATTCCAAAAAAAATATTCTTGTTGTATTTAATCATGTCCAAATATTTAATAACTTTCATTCAAATTTAACATTTAATCAACCTTTTTTTCAATTGATTATATGAGATTGAAGAGGACCCCACCAACTTATATCACTTCAATTCCAGAAAAATTATTCTTGTTGTATTTAATCATGTCCAAATATTTAATAACTTTCATTCAAATTTAACATTTAATCAACCTTTTTTTCAATTGATTATATGAGATTGAAGAGGACCCCACCTGTATTACATCATCATCACATAGTGGTATTACAATAAAGCTTGGATGTTATCAATGTATCACTTGGCAAGATTTGAACTTTGGTCTCCTCTTTAAATATTGGAGAATCTAACTGGTTGAGCTAATGCCACTTGATAAAATTTAGTCAAATTGAATCAAGTTCTAATTTAGATTTTTATGTTATTTGGTTTATTTAATTTTTTTATTTAAGCTTAAATTTTATTCATTCAATTTTAAATTGAATTATGCTTTAATTTGTTCATGTTCATTAGTAATGTTGATTAATGTTGCTTAAATTTTACTTATGTTTATTCATGTTTTAGTTGAAGAGGTTTCTATTTCTTTAATATTATTCACTATTATTTATTAAAAAAATTTCATTCATACTAAACTTAATGTATAAGAATGTTTAAATTTAGAATTAAGTTTACTCAAGATTGTTTAATTTTACTAAAGTTTAGCTTGAATATTTGAATATAAGAAAAGGAGTCATGTCACATTATTTTAATTTTTTATCCATTGTATTGTAATTATTCTTTAGTTGTAATATTAATTTATTCTATTTCTTATATATTTAATTAAGCAAATATTTTTTTATTAGTTGAAAGAAGGGGTTTTGAAAGGATCCTCAAACCTTATTATAAAAGGAATAGCTAACACCCTATTAGGGAGAGGGATGTTAGAAAGCTAAATAGAGACCAACATCCAAAACCCACGTAGGGGAAACCAGCATAGCCATCACCAGGGCAGACACTGTTAGAGTTAAAGTGCACTATGCCTCTATTTTGACACTTGTCAGTTTATACTGACACTTGTCAGTTTATAATATAGGCCTTATGCCTATATATGTAACACATTTTTATCAATAATATATCCCATTAGTTTTACTCCTAACATTTGGTATCAGAGCAGGCTTTCCCTGCCCTGTGAAACCCTTGAGGGGGGATTTCCCTCATGAAAATCCTCCCTCCCCCTTCAATTTATTTCTCTTTGGCCATTTTTTAAAACTGAGGGAGTATGCTCTCCATCTTTGATGGATCAGAAACCAGAAGTTTTCATGGCTATCAATTTTTTATGGGATTTTTTTTAGTTTTTTTTTTAGGGTTTGCAGTGTCTTTTATAGTGCTAAATTTTTTAGTTTACCTCTGCATAGCCATGATTGCTCTTAGATCTGTAGAATGCTAAAAAGCTGCCACCACCGGATGCTAGAGACGTCAACGTGGAGAAGATTTGGTCGTTTGTGAAGCTGTGTTTGCATTTCACTCTAAGTTGAAGGAAACATTTTTTAGTTTGCCTCTGCATAGCCATGATTGCTCTTAGATCTGTAGAATGCTAAAAAGCTACCACCACCGGATGTTGGAGACGTCAACGTGGAGAAGATTTGGTCATTTGTGAAGCTGTGTTTGCATTTCACTCTAAGTTGAAGGAAACATTTTTTAGTTTGCCTCTGCATAGCCACGATTGCTCTTAGATCTGCAGAATGCTAAAAAGCTGCCACCATCGGATGCTGGAGACGTCAACGTGGAGAAGATCTAGTCATTTGTGAAGCTGTGTTTGCATTTCACTCTAAGTTGAAGGAAACATTTTTGACTGCCCCTTATTTCGACATTGAGTTGTTGCTGAATTGAAACGACAATACAAATCACTGTGGAAATGTTTCAGAAACAAGAATGTTCGATCTTGGGCATCAGGAAATGCAGGATCCCCTTGTGATGGTGTTGATAGAACAGAGAGGCAGTTAAATAAAGGCATACTTCCGAAACATGAAGCTTTAGAGTTTGATCCTATTCAACAGCATCACCATTTTTTGTCCATGGGTGAATGGAAATATTGCAGCTGCTGGTTTTAGCAGTAGTGGTGCAATGGCTCTCTATGGATGGCAGCTTACTGTAGATGAGATGCCATGATGATGCGCCCGAGTGCCAGCTAAAGCCGAGAATTGCGAGGGTCGATTGCGAGCAACAGTGGCGCCCATGTCTTGTGTAATGATGACTGTGATAGCCATGGGGGAGATCTGCGGCAATACTAAGAATTTTTTGTAAGTTCACCGACGGGATAAAACATCGTGGACGTCTCCAGAAATCAGATGGATAGAAGGTTGCATAATTGGGCAAATGCTGCAAGAAATCTGTATTGGGCAGCGACCGAGCTGTTGATTCGGCATCTTGAATTTTGGCCCCAAACCAGACGATGGCAGACGATTTTTTTATGAGGAGAGTTGCTGGTGCAAAGATGCAGAGGATTTTTGTTGACTGTAATACTTTCGAAAGACGTCTCAGAGACAAATCTCTTTGTGAGTGCTTTGTTGTTGCTGAAAATATAGATGCCCAATGGCCTTGGCCTCGCATTGACGAACTCTATGGAGTCTTTGACCCTGCTGCCACCACTGGGAAAACTCCTCCAAAAAAAAAGGTTGACCTGGATCGGGGAGTCGACGGAGAGGGGTTCACGTCGAGAAATTTCCCGTTGCCCAACTTATGCAAAGCCGGAGTGAAATCGACATCTCCAAAAATTTTGAACATTGCAAGAAGCTTTGAACAATGCATTTTTGTCAGCAATGTGTTGTTTCGTTTCACGGGGGTGCTATTTTGTGAACAAATGCACAAGGATGAAGTTGTATTCGCCTTCGAGATAACATGGGGACCCTGTAAGAGACGCCAGGGGTGCAGCGTCCTTGATGGCGACCACTGTGTGCAGGAATCCGTAGAGATTGTGCGAATAAATTTTTTTTTTATATATTCTTCTTTCTTCTTCAAATCAGGCCACGATATTCTAAGAGTCAGAGTGCTGCAGTACTGGCGGTGGATTGCCATAAATGTGGGGCTGAAGTGGCAGAATCCGTCGTCGTGAAACTATGAGAAGGTATCGTTCAGAGACATCATATCAAACTGACTCACGTTGAATGTGGATCGTGTTGTTGAAGAGCATGCGCGATGGAGGTAAAGTGGACTGACGAAGATTTCTGCACTGTCGAGTTTTTTTTTCTCTTACTGCAGTTTTTATTATTTTCAAAACAGCTGTTGTGCATGAGCTGCATCTGTCGGCCACTTGCGCATGAGAAGATGGTGTTTTATTTATTTTTTTAGTGAAGAAGTACAGTGTTTGGAAGTCACACGTCATAGGGAGTGCAGATGCGAAGTACAGTGTTTGGCCTTGTGTGGTTTGAAATTATTACGTGTTCACTTGTTGAAGGCACGTGTTATGCTTTATTATCTCCATCTCAAGGAGGAGGATTGAGGCATTAATGTTTTTTTTGTATTGCAAGTGGGTGGGTATTTTTTAAAAAGGGACACTAAACTCTTTAGATCATAATGGTTCAAATTGTTTTTAATCAAAACAAAAGGAAATATTTCATAAAGTGGAGGAGCACTTTATTGGCATGTAAGACAAACATGAGAGTGGGTGGTTTATATAGGCCCATGTAATTCCTTTGTGAGGGAAAATTGAGAGACTATTTTTTTCCGCCAGAGAGCGATGCCGCCACAGTGCGAGGTTTTAGTTGTTGTCTTGGAGAGGCATGTTGTTTTTCATTATGATGAAGGCCCCTTTGATAATGGAATATAGGGGTATTTATAGTCGTTGGAAACATTTTTCTACGACGGACACAATGGTGGTGTCATATTATAATTTTGAGGCTGTTTCAATTCAGTTTTTTAGCCTCAAAGTTTTTCTACCTTGGAGTGCACTCTCGGTTGAACCCGACACTCCCAAGGTAATTTCATATGTGATCCTTGTACCTAGTGATCTTTTCTATACACTTGGCAAATGCAGTGGCTGGTTACCCATGCATTTCGATGGGATGACATGGTCACCATAAGGACACTTATTCTAGGGACTACAGACAAAGACACCCTAGACTCTATCCGAGGTTTTTTCGGATCTACTTCTGAAGACTACAGACGAAGACACTTCAGAAGATTCTCTTCTTTTCTTCTTCTCTCCTCCTATTTGGATCTATGGCTCATTTTATTGTATTGAGTGCATTTTCGACAGATCCGACACTCTTATATGGCTCGTTTTTCCTTTGTATTAGGTGCATTTTCGGCAGAGACCGACACCTTCTAGATTGAGTTCACCATGTGGTGAATCTAGTCAGTGACCTACGAGAGGCAACATCCTCTGAGGATGACCTGCAGAGGCAACAGACCCAGAAGTGGCTGACCCTAAGGCACCCATGATGACCCCGAGGCACTTAGATGGTTGACCCAAGTGGCAATGCAGACCCGTGGAAGTGGCTGACCCTGAGGCAACAGACCGAGATGTATACATAGTGAATCTAGCATTTTTCACAGTTGGAGAGCCAAGCGCAAAGAGCACGAGCCTAGACCAAATCAGCAATAAAGGAGGATGTAGAATTTTTTTAGAAGTCAACATTAAGGGGAAATGTTACCTAATGTTGACTTGTTTTTTTCTTTAGTTAGGATAGTGCACTTTAAGGGGGAATGTTAGAGTTAAAGTGCACTATGCCTCTGTTTTGACACTTGTCAGTTTATAATATAGGCCTTCTGCCTATATATGTAACACATTTTTATCAATAATATATCCCATTAGTTTTACTCCTAACAGACACAAAAAAATAGATAGACATAAGAAAGACCAGATGGTCTAAAACCAGCCTCCATAATCCATATAGATCAACCCACGCAGGGGCACCCATGCACAAATAACAAATGAAGGAAAAATTAAAAAACTTAGAAAGACCCATCAAAAAATAGGTCCTTGGCCATTATTATTCGCTAATATTTGGGTTGTCCTTACTAAGGCCCTCCAAAATATGACCTACCTATACCTAGATAAATAAAGATACCTCTAGTATTTGAATCATTGATACTTGGAAAAAAATCCTCTCTCCAAATAGTTAGACCATCATGACTCAACCCCAAATTTGCCAATAAATCAATTGATTTATTACCTTCCCTATACAAATGCTTGGAAACCACATCCTCAAAGACCTAAAGGATTATTTTTTCCTCAAAAATCATATTAGCGATAGAAGGACTAGGAGTTTGAGAACCTTTCACTAGATTGATGATATTAAGGGAATCACCCTCAATGATGACCTTATTCAGCTCAAATCCATTCAATAGAGGAATCCCTTGGAAGAATATAATTGAAATAAAAGTATATTTTACTTATAATATAATGTAACATATGTCACTCATGTTTTAACTATCTATAGCAAATCTAATTGAATATTACATAATAATATTAATAGTTTGGTTAAAAAAATATATGTTAGTAAGTTTTAACATTGTTATGTGTGTATCCACTTGAGTGGGTGAGTTGGTTTATCACTGTGGGAACTTAAAAAAGGGTGTTGGTTGTGGCCGACTCGGGTACAATTCCCACTCCCTCTTGTGGATACACAAAAAATCTATTCCTCGTTGGTTGTGGTCGAGGGTCTAAGGGTTTCTTTGGTGTTGTTTTCACCACTAACCAAATTTTACACTTGTCCCTTTCCTGGTGCTTTCAGTGGCATAAAATATTTAAAATGATTGTGGCATGGTGGTTATAAGGGCATGGTGATTGTGGCATGGTGGTTATAGGGGCAGATAGCGTGAATAACTGTGTGGCAACTTCTAGGGAGGATAGCACAGAATATTGTGGTGGCTTCCGATGTGGACAATGTAGAATACTATGATGGCCATAAAAGCCAAACAACCTGCCTAGATTCGTGGCGGCTACCGATTCCACCATGTAAATTAAAAAAAACACTATTATGTGCATATATTGATTCATGTGAGTAAAAGTATACAATAATTAACACATATATGTATATATTTAGAATAACTATATATTAATATAACTTATCATTTACAAAACTATAATTAATCATATCAAATTTGTAATCTATTTTTTCTAACCCTTACTTCAATTAATGTATTTAAATAATTTTAAACATATAAAAATGATATTGTGAATAACTCTTCATATAAATTTTTAACCCAACATTAAAAATGTTTACCAACATTATAACTTTAAATTATCTCTTAAATCATTAATTCCATATTCCTATGCTATGTCATTTTAGTTATATTAACAATTTACTACGCTAAAAGGTAAATCTTGATGTAAACAAGATAACACTTAAAATTATAATACAAGGAAGCTAACTATAATTATAATTTTCCTTTTCATTTATCAATTCTTTGAATATAAAAATATTAAATCAAAATACTTAAAACTCGATATTTATATCTATATAAATAATAAAGTATATATTTTGGATATATATAGTTATCAGCTGTTGAGATAGGAAAGGATCAAGCTCTACACCTAGAGGATATTGTGTTGGTTCCCCTACATATAGACCATGCTATCATTCTAGGGGATGGGATTGTTAGATTTAGGAAGGCCCCTAGAATGGACCCTATGTGTCCTAACCCTAATCCTCTTTTGTTCGTATTTGCTTCCTATGGTGACTAATAACTAGTCAGCATCTACTAACATTTCTTGTAATACTCCATCTACTACTATTGCTAGCAATGGATGAAATTCTAATGGAAATTAGAGACCAGATAATTAGTTATTTGTAAATTTGAAGATTATTTTATTGATATAACTACTAATGTATCTTATACAACCATAATTTTGTTCTTTTTAAGACGTATCTCCCCTGGTTGTAAGTTTTTAAATGTAATTACAAGAACTCAAAGACTTCCAAGGGTTGTCTTGTAGATTAAATTTTTGGTCTAGGTAAAGGGCATGTAAGTGTGATTTTTAGTAATTCTATTGATGCTCAAGATGACCTACACTTTGGGACCTAGATTATTTTTGGATAGGCCTATTTTTTACAATGTTGATCCCCTAAATTCCATCCTGAAGAGCCCTCGAGATCTAAATACAATCTATGGATAGAATTGTCATATATATATTTTCACTTTTATGGGTTTTTGAGGACTATTTTAGAACAATTAGGGAATGCTCTTTGGTGTGATGAGTCTAGAAAAAAATTATTTGGTATCCACCTTTGCTCTAGTGTTTTATTGAATTTGACATCTTTGAGGCCCTCCATTCTTCTATCGAGTTTTAGCTACAAGGGGTTAAGTTTTGTTCAACCAATGAGATTTTTAATCTCCCTAATGCTTGTTTCTATTATAAAGAAACTAGAAACCTAAAAAATAATTACCCAAAATTGCCATCCAAATTGTAAAAATCTATTGGTACAAACTCCTCAGGCCTCCTAGTTCTATGAACAAACTAGGAAACCCTAGCCTCAATTAGTCTTCTTATGAGGACCGAATAAACATAGCCATGAAATAAATCCTTATTATTTCTAACCCACTTTCCCACCAAATTCCTCTATCGAAATAATCCACCCCTAGTATTATTCCCTTGTAGTCACCCTCTATTCACCTTGAATCAATTATGCCTATGTCTAAGAACCCTATGGAAGACCTAGTATTGGTAGATGTTGAGGGTGACTTTGAATTTAAACCTATATTAGGATCCTAAAAGTTCAATGTTCAAGCTCATTTGTTAAAGCTATCAATTAGTAGTTGGAAGATGGTGGGGAAGGAAAATAGGGTTATTCCCCTTCCAAAAGTTGTCAAAATTCCAAACAAATCTAGGTCCTCTTTATTTAAGAGCAAAGGTAATCATTTGTATAAGGTCTTTCCATAAGCTAACTTGAGGTCTTTAAGCACCTTGCTACTAATCCTACTATGAATATACCAACCACTTAGTTAATTGATTCTATCTTGAAAAAGGGGAAATGGCTATGATAGTTGTTGAATCTAAAGATAATGTGTCCCATGAGAATGTATTTCAAGCCTTGGAAATTTGGGATTTCTCATCCTCCTCCTACTAATCCATGAATCTTATGGTGTTATTTTGGACTATGAGAGGTCTTTCCTTGCCTATAGGGAGATCCAATGTTGTTCATATAATTTGTGATTATGGCCCTCAAGTTTATTTTCTCTAAGAAGTTAAGGTAGTAAAGGACTATCTTATCTTTAGACTACACTCAATATCTAGGGATCATGTATATTTTTGAACAAGACAAGCTCAAGGAAGTGGTGGTGTGACTATTTCAATTACAACCCAAATTATCAAGAATATCCTTAGTTGCATTACTATGTTTAGGTGACTTTAAATATCAATGGAATGATTGTGGGATTTTGCCTTATAGATACCCCTAATGAACCTTACAACATAATTACTCTCTGGAACTAGCTACATGCTACCTTACTATCGGTCCACTAGATTGTTAGAGTATTTTAATATGGTGGAGAATTATAAGAATTTAAGCTAGGCAAAAGGTAGTTCCTTGGATACATATGAGTTTGTATCATGGCTGTTAAATAGAAACTACTTGAATATGTTTAATTTCTTATTATGATTTCCTCCCTTATGGACTCAACTAGATACACTTGGTTCAATCATCTATGTGGAGAGAATCTCAAAATAGTCAAACATGATGATTTTTTTTGTTTGAGCTTTCCACAATCCACTAATTCATCCTATAACTATCCACCATCTTGTTAGATCCTTTCCCTTTGATCATCTCATAATTCTCTTGAATTTTTCACTTGACCTCTATATATCAACTTGGTAATATCCCCTTCAAGATCATTGTTTTACACCCGGACTCTAAGGAATGTAGAAACCTTATAGCCTTTGTGTAGAAACTATAACCTTGTCCTAGTAAAGTGGATTGGATATAGTGGTGGGAAGGAGTTGTAAAAAGGAAAGTTTTTGAGATAGTATGACCAATAGGTTTCCAAGATCAAATGTTATAAGGTTGACCTCCTCACCTTGCAACTTTACCATGCCCACCCTATCCTTGAGAACAACCCTAATAACTTGAAATATCAATCTCCTTGTACTAAGGTTGAAGATAAGCTTCACCAATATGAAGTGGAAAAAGCTCAAGGTATCCAATTTTTATTTATATTAAATTGAATTGAACATGGGGACAAAGGCTCTAAGTTTTAATTTACCTTCAAAAATTTTGAAACCATCACTTCTATCAAGGAGTCTTGAGGGACTCTTAATACCAATCACCATGAAATTGTTGAAGTATTTCAAAATAATTTTAAGCATATTCTTTCTATTGATCCTCTAGATGATCTACTCCCCATCCTAGAGGACTATATTAAGGAGTCTATCCCATAAAATGTTACCAATAAAATCAAGGATAGACTTGACCTTGAACTCATGTTGGAAAATATATGGTAGGCTATTTCATGTATAAAATATGGTAAAACACTCAATCCTAATGGTCCTCGTATGGTGTTCTACAAGATATTGTGACTCCTGATCAGTAAATATATCTATGTTGTCTATTATGAAACCATTTTCTTTGGCTCACTTGGTACTTTCATCAATAAGGGTATGATCAAATATTTTTTGAAAGGAATAGATCATATGGCTATATCTAGATAGAGTCCTATAACCCTACATAATGTTGTATACAATATTATTACTAAGGACCTTACTATGAAGTTGATGCCTATGGCCTCTAAATTATTAGACAAGAATATATGGGCTTCCTCAAAGGAAGTTTTATTCTTAACAACTTTATTTTGGCTTATGAACCTTCCCAATGGGCCAAGGACTCTAAGAAGGATGTTATTATGCTAATATTGATTTTTAAAAGGCCTACGATTGTACTATATGGAGACACATAGTAAATATACTTTCTTGGTTGAGGTTTGGTAATAAATTTTTCTCCCACATCTCACTTCTACTTCAATTTGATTCAACTAGAGTGGTGGTTAATGTTAGCTTATTCTATCATATCCCCCTCTAGCATTTAATTCACTAGGGTTGTCTTATTTCCCCTCCTATACATTATTAGTGTTGATTCCTTGGGATACCTTTTGGACATCACTCATAGGGAAGGCCTACTCAAAGAAATTATTATCCCTATCTAGCAATTTGTAATTAACTTCCACTTTGTTTATGAATCCTTGTTATTTCATCATAACAATCAAGAGGATGTGAAAAATAGTGATAAAGGTGCTCCAAGTATATTTTTGATGCTTTTGGTTCCATAGTTAGTGGTAAAAATACTAAAATAATTCTACTCTTTAAAAACCAATCTTGTGCTTATGCCCCTCTTGATTGAAAATTTATTACTCTTAGATCTTATGGGTACTTTTTGCACCTACCCACGCCTAATTATTATAAATTATATATTAGGTTTATTTTCTTAAATAAAACAGAGATAGCCAAAAGTTTTATCAGCACAATCCCAAAATGCTTTATCAAAAGTGAAGAAAAGTGAAAGAGGAGTGAAAAGGTTAGCCTTCAAGTCCACTGAAGCATCCACACCTACAGCCTAAGGATGTAAGTAGCTACAATCTGATGGCCCAATGATATTCAGCATGATGTTGAAAGTGGACTAAGGTAAAAATTGACAAAGGCACCAGATGCTCAAAATAATTGCACCTGAAAAAAGTACTTAGAAATGCAGGATTTATGCTATTTCCAGAGGACAAACTTCAGCCCAAACTGGTTATCTCTCGAAGATGTCAAAATGCATGCACCTGATCTAGACCCGAGATGGTGCTAATTCTTTGTCTAGTGGTTGAAAGCTGATAAGAGCGAAATAAAGAAAATGGCCAAGTTAGGGCTACGCTAAAAGAATTATACCGAGATTAGAGCTCGATAAAACATTGAGGATCTATCATACTACCAGAGGAATGAAAAAGGCTAAGTCCAAATAATTATAAAATAATTGCACTCGATCAAAACTTTGTGGTGTTCCAAACCTCCGTCTAGGTCCGATAATTAAGAAGCAAGATAGTGTTGAGCAAGATGTAGCAACAGTATTGTCATTGTTGTCAACACAGTCAGATAGATCGATTGATGCAGTGGATAGGATTTAAGAGGTTCTTCAGAGTATGTACAATGATTTTCCAAAATATCGAAGTGGCCCATATGCTAAAAATCAAAATAAAATCACAAGGAAGAAAAATGTCGCGATATCGCGACATGTTGAGCAAGAAAGAAAAACTATCGCGATATCGCGACATGTTGAGAAGAAATAAAAACTATCGTGATTTCGTGACATGTTCAAAAATAAAGCGTAAGCAGGAAAAACTATCGCTATTTCGTGACATGTTCGAAGAGAAATCGCAAGCAAGAAAAACTGTCACGATTTCGTGACATGTTCAAAGGAAAAGCGCAAGCAAGAAAAACTGTCGCGATTTTGCGACATGTTTGAAGAGAAAGCGCAAGTAGGACAAACTGTCACGATTTCGCGACATGTTCGAAGAGAAAGCGCAAGTAGGACAAACTGTCACGATTTCGCGACATGTTGCAAGAGAGATAGTACGAGAAGAAAAAGTGTCACGATTTCGCAACATGTTGGAAGAGAAAAAGGCAAGTAGAAAAAGTGTCGCGATTTCACGACATATTGCAAGAGAGATTGTACGAAAGAAAAAGTGTCACGATTTCGTGACATATTGCAAGAGAGAGAGTCCGAAAAAAAAGTGTTGCGATTTCGCGACATATTGCAAGAGAGATTGTACGGAAGAAAAAGTGTCGCGATTTCGCAACATATTGCAAGAGAGAGAGTCCAAAAGAAAAAGTGTCATGATTTCATGACATATTGCAAGAGAGATTGTACGGAAGAAAAAGTGTCACGATTTCGTGACATATTGCAAGAGAGAGAGTCTGAGAGAAAAAGTGTCGCGATATCGCGACATGTCGCGTTTTCGCGACCTGAAGGCAAGAGAAAGAGCAAAGGATAAAAAGTGTCGCGATATCGTGACATGTCACATTTTTGCGACTAAAGGAGGAGAGAGAAAGTAAGAAGGCAAAAGTGTCATGATATCATGACATGTGTTTTCGCGGGTACAAGCCAACAAAAGAAGCAAGGAGGCGAAAGTGTCATGATATCGTGACATGTGTTTTTGTAGGTACAAGCCAACAAAAGAAGCAAGGAGGCGAAAGTATCACGATATTGCGACATGTGTTTTCGTAGGTACAAGCCAACAAAAGAAGCAAGGAGGTGAAAGTGTCCCGATATCGCGACATGTTGTGTTTTCATGGGCAAAATTCAAGAAGAGGATAAATAGGTAGAAGTGTCACGATTTTACGACAGGTCGCTTTGGCACGAGCTAAGAAGAGAACCCAACTGAAATAAGATATGTGATTGTTAACTAAAGTTATACAGCAGTTATAAGGGCCATTGCAGAAGAAAATCATGTAGCTAAAATAAGAAGAGTTAATCGAAGTCGATCTGACGATTCATGGGTGCGATTACAGAGAAAAATCATGCAACTAAAATAAGAAAAGTGAATCGAAGTCGAACAACGATTCTACAGGCCGCCATTACGAAGTGAAATCATCAAGCGACGATTAAACTGAAAGTCATCAGTCAAAGACCAAAAAAAGAGTCGTAACTATTAATAGGCTGCATGAGAGAATAATGTGTGATAAAGGAGTTACATATAGAAGTTTCTATTAATAAGTTGCATGCAAAAATATGGAAGTTAAAAATAGATTCAGAACTTTGTTATAAAAGGCGGTCTGCGTGGAGAATTACTGGGCTAAAAAAGAGTGAAAGTGCTACAAAAAGAGGGTTGGAAGAGTGTCGTAAGAGAGCATTAAGTAGATCCGTGATAGCCGTAAGAGTGCAGCAAGAGGGCTGTAAGAGGGCCGTAAAAGTGCAGTAAGCAGAGCCTTAAGTGTGTGTGGTGTTTTGGTGAATAGCGAGAGGGGTTGGGTTAGCAATAGACCAATCAGTGTCTTATATAAGCGAAGGCATTTTTATGTCAATCTTATAGTTTCAAAATTGCAGTCCAAGTTGGTGCTTGGAATTAGGGGTTGGTGCTCCTTTCTGTTGGTGCAGATAAATCAGGGGTTGGTGCTCCTTCCAGTGGGTGCTAGTAAATTGATTGTAAAATTGGTATTTTGCAAAGGCTGGATTTGGACGGGAATCCAAGCAGTCATTTTTGAGGAGTAGCCAAATTGGTGAACCTCGTTACATCGTGTGTTGTGGAATGCTCTCTTGTTATACTTGCTTTATCTTATTTTAAATTTTCATTGTTTCGACGTTAAGAGTTGTAGATTTGAATTTAAATAGCTACACTGATTCACCCCCCCCTCTCAGTGTCATTGTGAGACTAACAATTGGTATCAGAGCCAAGTTCCTGAACAAACTTAATCGGCTAAGGTGATCTTGGAAGTGAGACAATGGTAGGTGGTGAAGGATTCTCATCAAACAAAGCACCATTGTTTGACGAAACTAATTACACATTTTGGAGACTCAGGATGCAAACATATCTATGTGCTTTGGGATACGATATTTGGGAGTCAGTAGATAGTGGATACATAATACCCACCACTCCTCCAACCGATGCTACCGGTAAGAAACTGTCTGAGAATAACTCTAAAGCAAAGAATGCTATCATGTGCGGTTTAGTGGACATCAAACTGATAAATATTATGAGTTGTAAAATGGCAAAAGACATGTGGGACAAACTAAGGAGCATTCATGAAGGAGACAGCAAAATCAAGGAGGCCAAGTTACAAACGCATCGAGCTCAGTTCGAAGCATTAAATATGAATGACGATGAGAACATAGAGGCATACATGCTGAGAGTTAATGGAATCATTAATGCGATTAGAGGACTCGACGAGGAAATGAAAGATGTTGTCATCATGAAAAAGGTACTAAGATCTCTTCCCCAAAGATTTGATTCTAAAGTTTCAACAATAGAAGAAGCTAAAGATCTAAATACTTTTAGTATGGATGAGATGCATGGTTATTTGACTACATATGAGATGAGAATAGGAAAAACTAAACCCACAGATAGAGAAGCTACTTTTAAAGCACATAAAAATATAAAAGCAAAACAAGAATCCAAGGAAGAAGAGACATTAGATGAAATGGAAGCAAATTTTTTTCAAAAACTAATAAGGGGAAAAGGAAAATACAGAGGAAAGCTACCATTTAAGTGTTTCAACTATGGAGGCATTGGGCACTTTGCAGCTAAATGTCCACTTAATGAGAAAAACAAAAGTGATGAAGGTTCACACCAAGAAAGAAGTGACTAGAAGAAGAAACCAAATTTTAGAAAAGGCAACTTCAAGAAGAAAAGTTTCATATGCAAGAATGTCAGTCCTTCAGAAGACAGCTCTGACGAGGATTCTAAAGAAGAAACAGGTGAAGCTCTTTTCATGGCATTCGAAGAAGAAAAAATAGAGGAAAAATAGGAATGTGATAAAAAACTTAAGGTTGAGGTTGAAGTAGATCTGGAAGGTGAGTTGGTCGCTGCACTTAAAGAGCTCAGTATAGAAAGGAAAAAGAATAAGAAAAATTCAAGAAAGCTTTAGGATGCCAATGAAATCATAACCAACTTGAAAGTACAGATAGACAAATTTAAGAAAATATCTGAAGATATCAAAGTACAATTAACTGTGAAAATATATGAGTGCAGACAAGCTAGAAGAAGAGATTGTTGGTTTAAGGATGCAGACTAGAAGAGATGAATCAAAAAATGAGTTGTTATCACAAACTTGAAGAAAGTTCTGTGAAGTCGGATAAGATTATAAATAACCAAAGGACTACAGGCATCAAATTTGGTTTAGGCTTTGTCGAAGGAGAATCATCAAATGGATCAAAGGCCATAACTGTAGAACCCATAAAGAATGAAGATAAGATCAAGGTTGATCAAGAAAAATGAATCATGCTAAATAAAGCAATAATGCCAGGCATGAGAGGAGTATTAACAATGATGGATTCACCAATGTCACTCATCAAAGGAGAAGAATATTTATGGCTCCCACTACAAAATGGCAAAGACCATCACCCAGGTTCACTCATTCCTTTTTTGGTTATTGTTTTAAATGCAATGGTTATGGTCATAAGAATTCAGATTGCAAGTATAATGTAGTACAAAGGAACTTTACCAGTAGAAATGTTTTTTCACCGTTGATGGATTATGCAGTAGAATGTTATAACTGTCATAATTTTGGGCACATTGCAAGAAATTGTCGAAGTACATTTGCAGCAAATAAACATCGAGGAAGAAAATTTCAACCAAATGGTTTGAGACAAAATAGAGAATTTCTCAAAAAACATGCATAGGCTACTGACAAAGAAAATCAAAACAAGTGACCAAAACTGTAATCAAACCAGAGTGGAAATAAAAGGAGCGACCCAAGGAAGAAAAGGAATCCTTGATTGTACAAGCAGCATTTAAAGCACAGAACAAATCTGCACCATGGATACTTGATAGTGGATGCTCCGATCATATGACAGGTGACAAACAAAAATTTGAGAAGTTACAGAAATATGAAGGTGGTTCTATAAAATTTGGAAATAATGATGGAGCTAAGATAGTTGGCAAAGGATCAGTTAAGATCGGTGATGGAAAAATCAAGTCGAAAGAAGTCTTGTTTGTGATTGGTCCGAAGCATAACTTGTTAAGCGTAAGTCAGATTTGTGACAGAGGTCATGAAGTAATTTTCAAGAAGTAGGGTTGTGAAGTCAGAACATCAAACTATGGAAATTTGATAGCAACTGTATCAAGGACATCTGGCAACCTATATACTCTCTCAGAGACTTTAGGAGCGTGCTTGATTGTACAAGAAGAAGAAAATTGGTTGTGGCACAAGAGGCTTGGTCACATCAATTTTGACAATCTAGTAAAAATTAGCTCAAAAAGGGCAGTGAGAGATATTCCCACCATTGGCAAACCATTAAATAGAATTTGTGCTTCATGCCAAAAGGAGAAGCAAATTAGAGCCACATTTAGAACAAAAGAGTACTTCACAAGCAAACCTTTAAAACTAATACATACTGATTTATGTGGACCCATGAGAACGCAAAGCATAAATGGTGACAAATACTTTATGTTGTGCATAGATGACTATTCCAGGATGACATGGGTACTATTTTTGAAGCTTAAATCAGATGCCTTTGAGATGTTCAAGATTTTCAAAAAATAAGTTGAGAATCAAACAGGAAAAATGATTAAATGTTTAAGATCAGATAGAGGAGGAGAGTTCATTTTAGAGGAGTTTACAGAGTACTGTGAAAAATATGGTATTAGGAGACAGTTTTCAATAGCAAGGACACCTCAACAGAATGGTATGGTAGAAAGAAAGAACAGGACAGTGCAGGAAATGGCACGGACTATGTTGACTGAGAGCAAAATAGCAGACAAATTTTGGAAAGAGACAATCCATACTACGGTATACATCCAAAATAGGTGCATGTTGAGGACGCATGAAAGAAAAACTCCGTATGATCTGTGGTTCGGTAAAAAGGCAACAGCAAGATACTTTAAAGTTTTTGGCAGCAAGTGTTACATCAAAAGACCTGAAGATAATCTTGGTAAGTTTGAAGATAGAGCTGATGAAGGTATTTTTCTTGGCTATTCGACAAAAAGCAAAGCCTACACATGCTACAACAAGAGTCTAAATAAAATTGTGGAGAGTGTCGATGTTAAAGTTGATGAAGGTAGGGAACGAGAAATAAGCTATGAAGAAAACTACCCAATTTATGAAGAGGTTATTGAAGGAGATGAGGAAAAGGAAACGGAAAAGAAACAGAAAATTGACTCAGATGATTTAAGTAGTGATTCAGAAGAGGAAGAAAACAAGAAATTCAAAATAGGCAGCTGGCAGAAAAATCATCCTAGAGAGAAAATAATTGGAGACCCCATAGTTGGTGTTCATACAAGAAGAATAGTAGTAAGTAACTACTCTCTATTATCCAACATTGAGCCCAAAAATGTTGCTGAAGCAAGCAAATATGAAAGTTGGATGATGGAAATAAATGAATAATTAGATCAGATTGAGAAAAACAAAACCTAGGAGTTAGTACCAAGACCTGCAAATAAAAATATAATCAGTACTAAATGGATTTTTTGAAACAAATTGAATGAAGATGGACAGGTAGTCAGGAATAAAGCAATATCGGTCTGTAAAGGCTATGCACAAGTTGAAGGTATTGAATTTGAGGAAACATTTGCACCAGAGGCTAGACTAGAGGAAATTAGAATGTTTTTGGCTTTAGCAGTTCACAAGAATTTCAAAGTTTATCAAAAGGACGTGAAATCAGCATTTCTGAATGGAAAACTTGAAGAAGAGGTCTATATTGAGCAGCCGAGATGGTTTCCAACTCGGTGATAATCCCAAATTCGTCTCAGTAAGTTGAAGAAAACATTGTATGGCTTGAAACAGGCACCCAGAGCATGGTATGCAAGGCTAGACAACTATCTTACTCAACAAGGGTTCAAAAAGGGTATGGTGGATAGCAATTTGTATGTCAAAATAGAGAATGGCCATCTCATTGTCCTTGTTGTATACGTAGATGATATCATTTTTGGCAGCAGCAATGATAAGTCGTGTAAAGATTTAGCAAATAAGATGCAAAAAGAATTTGAAATGTCAATGATTGGTGAACTTTCGTATTTCCTCGGATCGCAAGTTAATCAAAATGAGAAGGGCATATTTATTTCTCAAGTTAAATATGTGAAAGAGATGCTAAAAAAGTTCACAATGGAGGATTGTAAGCTCTGTTAGCACTCCCATGACGACAAAGTTGCAAGTTGAGCAAGGATGACAAATCTCCAGATGTTGATCAAACCATGTATAGATCTATGATTGGTAGCCTCACTGTATTTGATGCAGCTACTGCACCGGATATCTTGCAAGCGGCTTTGCATGGTAGCACGATTTTAGGCTAGTCCCAAGGAGACTCATGTGACAACGATGAAGAGGATTCTTTGGTATCCGAAGGGTACTGTGGAGTATGGGTTATGGTATCCGAAAGGTAAGGACTTCACCCTTATTGCGTATTCGGATGCGAGATCGGGCAGGATGTGTCGATGATAGAAAGAGTACCAATGGAGGTGCATTCTATCTTGGAGATAGGTTGGTCGCATGGCACAGTAAGAAACAAGAGTCAGTCTCCTTATCCACAACAAAGGTAGAATATATTGCAGCAACTACGTGTTGTACGCAAGTCTTATGGATGAAACAAACCATGAAAGATCTTGGCATTAACTTCAGTGAGCCAATTTTAGTTAAGTGTGATAACACCGATTGCCATTAACATCTCAAAGAATCCGGTTATGCATTCTTGCACAAAACATATTGCTATCCGATATCACTTTCTGAAGGAGAAAGTTGCAAAAGGTGAGGTTAAATTGGATTTTGTCCCAACTATAGAGCAAGTAGCGAATATCTTCACAAAACCGTTGCCCAAGGAAATTTTTGAGTACCTTCGCTGTTGGCAATTTTGGGTTTGAGATCCTAGCTACTTGTCTATGAGTTTTCATTGATGTCAAAAGGAAATGGCATTAATGTTAAGAGGATGTGTTGGCTTCAAATATGGAAGATTCCAAGAGAATCTTTTTAAGAGAATCCGGAGAGATTCCATTGGATAGGGTTTTTATTAAAACCAAGTTAAATGGTTTTTATTAAAACCAATGGACGTTCTCTTTATTATTTATTTAATTATTATTTAAAACCCTTCAAGGTTTTAATTAATTAAGGGAGAAATTATTTTTAATTTATTAAAAATACTTAAAGGTTTTTAAACCTTTTTTATTCTTAATTTATTAAAATTATTTAAGGGTTTTTAAACCCTTTTTTAAAAGACTTTTGATTAATTTCGAAATGGTCTTTATTTTCGTCGACGTTAAGGTGTCTTCGAAGAGACTATTTATTCTCCAACTCCTAAGGTTGGAAGGCTAATTAATTGGAAATTCCCCGTATGCAATTTGCAGTGTTTGTGGTCTGTATTCGCTGCGATCGAAGGAAGACTTAGAAGCATGTGTGGTTGAAAAGTCTTCGAGAGTTTTTTCGAGGGTGAAGTGGAGGGAAGTTCACTTGTGAACTTTGTAGCCCACATGGGCTAGTGGCAGCGAAGGCTGTTGTTGGGCGCTGCATTGGCGGAGGTCGTTATTTCGAGTCTCGCGGGGGTGCTTTGCTAGAGTAACACACGTTTTTATTAAAACGTCTTTATGCTACGAAATTCGGAGTTTCTTGGACAGCGATTTATAAGCTTGAAGGTTCAATTATCTTCTACTCCAATAAGGTATGGGCACATTCTTCTTATGAGTATGATTGGTGTATGTTTTCTGAAATAAGGTTGGAGTGAAAAGGTATTCTACTAGGTATCCTTTGGCTAGGTGTAAATCCTATTTTTTGGTTTGTTGAAGACTACTTATGCATTGTTATCCTTAAGGAGAGTTTTTGGTGAATGCATAATTTCTAGTTTGAGATAGTGGAAGATTTGTGCACTAGGGTTTATATTTGTGAGTCTAGCTACTTGTATTGAGTTGGTGGAAACCTTGGTTGGCTATTTTGAGTTTGATGGTTGAGTTGCTTCCATAGAGGTTGTTTGATCAAGTTATTGCTTTACTTGATTCATGATATTGGGCTTACTCCATTGAGTTGATTTGAGCAAGTTATTCTTTGCATTTGGTGATATTGTGTTGGTGGCTATTTTGTTCAAATATCTTTGGAGGGAAAAGGATTTCTACTTGTTTCCTTTCTTGTGATGATTGGTTGAATGCTTCAAGGTTGATGTTGAGTTGAATGGTGTTGGTTGACTAAACCTTGTTTGATGAGCATTGTTGTTGAAACCCTAATTGATGGTGAAAAGAACATGAGCATCATTGTTATATGATTCTTTGCATAGTTGGCAATTGTTGGGGTTTCATGTTCTTGAAAGAAAACATTCTATCCTATCCATTTCAAATATTGAGTTGAGTTTTCATATTTGAGATTGAGATTGAGCTGAGTTTATTTGAGTTGAGTTTTGAGATTGGGATTTGAGTATAGAACATATTGAGTCTCTAAAAATTCTCTTTATGCTTCTATGAGTTTGACAAATCACATTGGGTCTCTAACAATTCACTTTGTGATTTCATACTAAGAAATTTTTTCTTGGTGAGCTTGCTAAGTTTTTGGACAGGTTCCAGTGGGGACTTGTGAGCAATTTTTGGACAAGTTTCGGTGGGGACTTGTGAGCAGTTTTGGACAGGTTCTGGTGGGGACTTGTGAGCAGTTTTGGACAGGTTCCGATGGGGACTTGTGAGCAATTTTGGACAGGTTCCGGTGGGGACTTGTGAGCAAATTTGGACAGGTCCTAGCAGAGGAATTATGAGCTAAGTTTGATAGTTCTATCAGAGAACTTGAGGATAGAGGTGCATTGGTTCTATGAGAATAACCTGAGGACAGTTGGCAAGTCTTTGAGAAGGCTTGTATGTAGAGAATTGAATTGTTCAAGAGTTGTACAAATCTAACAGACAGAGGAAGACTTGTACTAGACCGACTGATTGTGTTTGGTATAGGTTGCTGAGTCAGTCGTGGACGTGATCATAGAAGGCGAGAGGTCTCTTAGGCTAAGCATGGAGGACAGGAGGTCTTCGGTGGAAAGGAGGTCCACGTGCTGGAAAGAGGTAGAGGCAGTTGATCTTCTGAGGGATCATTTCTAGAGCAGAGGGGAAGGTATCTCTTTTGAGTAGAGGCTCATAAATTCTGATTGGGGGAAGGTATCTCCTTTGAGCAGAGGCTCATAAATTCTAATTGGGGGAAGGTATCTCCTTTGGGCCGAGGCTCATAAACATTGTAATTGGGAAGGATTCCCAAATAACTTTGAGATAACTTTTAGAGAAAAGTTTTGTGGACGTAGCCCAGCCATTCTGGTGAACCATGTTAAAATTGGTGTCACTTTATGGATGATATTGTGCATTGCTTTGATATTTCTTTGGGTATATTGCTTTACTATTTTGAAGTATAAAGGAAAAAGTAAAAAGAGGTCTTATACTGTTCACCCCCCTCTCAGTATAAGCTTGTGTTCTTCAATTGGTATCAGAGTCGGTGCCTTCAAAAATTTTAACAGCTTGAAGGAAAAGCTAGTAAAGAACACAATGGATCATTCAAGTGGCAATGCAGCACCTATTCTTGATGAGTCGATTTTGGTCTTTGGAGTGCAAGGATGAAGGTTCATCTAATGGCACTTGGGAATGAGGTTTGGGAAGTGATTGAAGATTAGTACACTATTCCTGAACATGGTCCTAATACTAAAGAAGAAAGGCTCCTACATCACAAGCAATTCAAAAGCAATGAATGCAATCCCGAAAGGCTTACGTAAAGTAGATCTCACCAAAGTGATTCCCTGCAAGACAACTAGTGAAATATGGAAACAGTTGAAGGTGGTTCATATAGGTGATACAAATGTCGGAAAGGCCAAGTTGAGACACTTCAAAGGTATGTTTGAACAACTCAAGATGAATGATGATGAAAATATTAGTGACTACATGCTTCGTATGGATGAGGTTGTTAACTCCATGAAAGACTTAGGTCTTGAGCTTGCTGAAAATGATGTTTGTGATAAGATTTTAAGATCTCTTCCTAATAGATTTAGTGAAAAGATTTATGCTATTGAGGAAGCTAAAGATTTGGATAAGTTGAAAAAGGATGAGCTCCATAGTATACTTGCAGCATTTGAGTTGAGAACTCAAGTGAAGGTTGATGTCAAGAAAGAGGCGACTTTCAAGGCTACCAAGAATTCCAAGGGTAAACAGCTTCAATATAGTGATGCGTCTTCTAGTGATGAAGAGGCATATTACAGCAAGAAAGGCAAGTTCTCTAGAAAGAAAAAAAGTATGAAAAATATAAGATGTTTCAATTGTGGAAAGTTTGGTCATTATGCTACTCGACTCGTACTGTTCCCAAGAATGAAAGTGATGAAGATAAACGAGATTCTAAGAGCAAGGATTCTAAAAAGCACAAGCATCATAGGAAAAACAAATATGAGCACAGCAATCAAGGAAAGAGGTATTCTCACAAGCACAAGAAGAGTTTCTACCTAGACAAAGCAAGTAAGTGTTCTAGTAGTGATAGTGAAAGTTCTTCAAGTGATAATGAAAATGAGATGTTCATATCAGAAAAAGAGGAAGAACCGAAACATAGATTCAATATCATGAAATGTCTTAGATGTGGAAATTTTGGTCACCTTGAGGATGATTGCACAAATAATGATTTGGTTTCTAGTATGTATGAGGATGCTTGAGAAAACTATAAGGAAGATGCATGTATGGTTTTTGAAAAGGGTAGCACCTCTAGTGATAAGAAATTTGAAAAAGGCTTTGATGATTCAAAAAGCAAACAAATAGATGAAGATATAGAGGAAGGTGAAGTAGATCTTGAAGGTGAACTTATTAGTGCTCTTAGTGCTTTGAAAAAGGAAAGAAAGAAGAATGCTAGACTCAAGGATAAGTTAGATGAATGTTGTATGGAGAGAGATGATCTTATAGAAAGTCTTGACTTCTCTATAGCTAAGACACAAGAACTCAAGGATGAGTTAGAGTCTAAGGTTCTTGAGTATAGTGAGTTAGAACAAAAAATGGCTTCTTTGAAAGAGGAAACTAAAGAGTACAAGGATAAGCTTTACGAGTTTCAATATAGCTCCAAAAAGGTTAATTCACTCATCAAAGGTCAAAGAAAGACAATAGATAAAACAGGCCTTGGTTTTGTTAAGCCACACAAGGAACAAGTTGGAGAGTCTAGTAAGAGACTCCAAAAGGAAGAGAGTTCTGATGAGGAAAGTATTTTAGAAAAGGAGTCCTTGAATGATAGATGCACAGAAATAGAAAATAGAATTCAGAATGAGAAGTTTTCAGAACCTAAGAGGTCAATTAAAGGAAAGTTTCAAGGCAGATGTTTTGTTGGTCACATGGCTTCACATTGCATGGCTCAAGTGAAGGAGGTAAATGATAGTTTCAGAAGTGCTAGTTACTTTCAAGGGTATTGCTACTCTTGTCAATAGTTTGGGCACAAGGCAGTTTATTGCAAGGCAAATAACAGAGAACGAGTTTGGTCAGAATAGGTTTGGTCAGAATAGGTTTGGCCAGAACAGGTTTGGTCAGAACAGGTTTGGTTAGAACTAGTGGATTCAAAGATCAGGTTTACCTCAGAGAAACAACATCATCAAGTGTTTCAAGTGCAACAATGAAGGTCACAAAATCAAATAGTGTAGAGCTGAAATTCCAAAATATAGGAACAGGAACAGTGGCATGATCAGGTCCAAGGATCAAGGCATGGACAAGAACAGGGATGAGAACAAGAACAAGAACAGTGACAGGAACAGGAATATGGACAAAGAGTTCAAGAGAAGGCCCGAAAAGGAAGTTATAGACGCTGATGATGATCAGTGCCTAATGGGAGTTTTACTCCCACCCAAGAATTAATCACCTCATTAGGAGATGGGGGAGGGACTAAGCTAAGAGGCTCATTATTAGTCCCGAGCCCCAAAGGTGACCCTTTGCCATTGATGACAAAGGGGGAGAGATTTGAGTAAGGGGGAGAGCCTCAAGACAGGGAGAGCTATTTATGTTGAGTTTCTATGTTGTTAAGAAGCATGGTTTGCCATCAATGACAAAGGGGGAGATTGTTGGCAATTTTGGGTTTGAGATCCTAGCTTCTTGTCTATGAGTTGTCATTGATGTCAAAAGGAAATGGCATTAATGTTAAGAGGATGTGTTGGCTTCAAAGGTGGAAGATTCCAAGAGAATCTTTTTAAGAGAATCCGAAGAGATTCCATTGGATAGGGTTTTTATTAAAACCAAGTTAAATGATTTTTATTAAAACCAATGGAGGTTCTCTTTATTATTTATTTAATTATTATTTAAAACCCTTCAAGGTTTTAATTAATTAATTATTTAATTAATTAAGGGAGAAATTATTTTTAATTTATTAAAAATACTTAAAGGTTTTTAAACCTTTTTTTATTCTTAATTTATTAAAATTATTTAAGGGGTTTTAAACCCTTTTTTAAAATACTTTTGATTAATTTCGAAATGGTCTTTATTTTCGCCAACGTCAAGGTGTCTTCGAAGAGACTATTTATTCTCCAACTCCTAAGGTTGGAAGGCTAATTAATTGGAAATTCCCCGTATGCAATTTGCAGTGTTTGTGGTCTGTATTCGCTGCGATCGAAGGAAGACTTAGAAGCACGTGCGGTTGAAAAGACTTCAAGAGTTTTTTTGAGGGTGAAGTGGAGGGAAGTTCACTTGTGAACTTCATAGCCCGCATGGGCTAGTGGTAGCGAAGGTTGTTGTTGGGCACTGCATTGGCGGAGGTCGTCGTTTCGAGTCTCGCGGGGGTGCTTTGCTAGAGTAACACATGTTTTTATTAAAACATCTTTATGCCGCGAAATTCGGAGTTTCTTGGACAGCGATTTATAAGCTTGAAGGTTCAATTATCTTCTACTCCAATAAGGTATGGGCACATTCTTCTTATGAGTATGATTGGTGTATGTTTTCTGAAATAAGGTTGGAGTGAAAAGGTATTCTACTAGGTATCCTTTGGCTAGGTGTAAATCCTATTTTTCGGTTTGTTGAAGACTACTTATGCATTGTTATCCTTAAGGAGAGTTTTTGGTGAATGCATAATTTTTTGTTTGAGATAGTGGAAGCTTTGTGCACTAGGGTTTATATTTGTGAGTCTAGCTACTTGTATTGAGTTGGTGGAACCCTTGGTTGGCTATTTTGAGTTTGATGGTTGAGTTGCTTCCATAGAGGTTGTTTGATCAAGTTATTGCTTTACTTGATTCATGATATTGGGCTTACTCCATTGAGTTGATTTGAGCAAGTTATTCTTTGCATTTGGTGATATTGTGTTGGTGGTTGTTTTGTTCAAATATCTTTGGAGGGAAAAGGATTTCTACTTGTTTCCTTTTCTTATGATGATTGGTTGAATGCTTCAAGGTTGATGTTGAGTTGAATGGTGTTGGTTGACTAAACCTTGTTTGATGAGCATTGTTGTTGAAACCCTAATTGATGGTGAAAAGAACATGAGTATCATTGTTATGTGATTCTTTGCATAGTTGGCAATTTTTGGGGTTTCATGTTCTTCAAAGAAAACATTCTATCCTATCCATTTCAGATATTGAGTTGAGTTTTTAGATTTGAGATTGAGATTGAGCTGAGTTTATTTGAGTTGAGTTTTGAGATTGGGATTTGAGTATAGAACATATTGAGTCTCTAACAATTCTCTTTATGCTTCTATGAGTTTGACAAATCACATTGGGTCTCTAAAAATTCACTTTGTGATTTCCTACTAAGAAAGTTTTTCTTGGTGAGCTTGTTGAGTTTTTGGATAGGTTCCAGTGGGGACTTGTGAGCAATTTTTGGACAGGTTTCGGTGGGGACTTGTGAGCAGTTTTGGATAGGTTTCGATGGGGACTTGTGAGCAGTTTTGGACAGGTTCCGGTGGGGACTTGTGAGCAGTTTTTGATAGGTTTTGGTGGGGACTTGTGAGCAGATTTGGACAGGTCCTAGCAGAGGACTTGTGAGCTGAGTTTGATAGTTCTATCAGAGAACTTGAGGACAGAGGTGCATTGGTTCTATGAGAAGAACCTGAGGAAATTTGGCAAGTCTTTGAGAAGGCTTGTATGCAGAGGATTGATTTGTTCAAGAGTTGGACAGATCTGACAGACAGAGGAAGACTTGTACTAGACCGACTGACTGTGTTTGGTATAGGTTGCTAAGCTGCTGTGGATGTGATCATAGAAGGCAGAGGTATCTTAGGCTAAGCATTGAGGATAGGAGGTCTTCGATGGAAAGGAGTTCCACGTGCTGGCAAGAGGTAGAGGCATTTGATCTTCTGAGGGATCATTTCCAAAGTAGAGGGGAAGGTATCTCCTTTGAGCAGAGGCTCATAAATTCCGATTGGGGGAAGGTGTCTCCTTTGAGCAGAGGCTCATAAATTCTGATTGGGGGAAGGTATCTCCTTTGGGCCAAGGCTCATAGACATTGTAATTGGGAAGGATTCCCAAAGAACTTTGAGATAACTTTTAGAGAAAAATTTTGTGGACATAGCCCAGCCATTCTGGGTGAACCACGTTAAAATTTGTGTCACTTTGTGGATGATATTGTACATTGCTTTGATATTGCTTTGGGTATATTGCTTTACTGTTTTGAAGTATAAAGGAAAAAGTAAAAATAGGTCTTATACTGTTCACCCCCTCTCAGTATAAGCTTGTGTTCTTCATTCGCAATAAATTGGGAGTGGTCACGCTTCACAAGAATTGACTAGCTATCGGGACCACATTCTCAGGGGGAGCATTTATATATTTGATTATCTTTTTGCTCATGTTTGTAATTTTTTCTAACTGTAATAATTTGTGCCTGAGAATGTTGTGCATAGACTCAGGGGAGTCTGTAGTAGCCCTTTGGTATTATTGTCAAAGGGGGAGAAGAATTACAGGGAAATTGCACGTGTGTTGCCAATAATTCCAAAGGGGGAGATTGTTGAGCAAGTTGCAGCAACAATATTTTCATTGTTGTCAACACGATCGGACAAATTGGTTGATGCAAGTGGACGGAGTTAAGAGGTTCTTCGAGTATGTACAATGATTTTCCAAAAGATCGAAGTGGCCCATATGCTAAAAATCAAAAGAAAATCACAAGGAAGAAAACTGTCGCGATATCGCGACATGTTGAGCAAGAAAGAAAAACTGTCGCGATATCGCGACATGTTGAGAAGAAAGAAAAACTGTCACGATTTTGTGACATGTTCAAAAATAAAGCGCAAGTAGGAAAAACTATCGCGATTTCACGACATGTTCGAAGAGAAAGCGCAAGCAAGAAAAACTATCGTGATTTTGTGACATGTTCGAATAAAAAGCGCAAGCAAGAAAAACTATTGTATTTTTGCGACATGTTTGAAGAGAAAGTGCAAGCAGGACAAACTGTCGCGATTTTGTGACATGTTGGAAGATAAAAAGGCAAGTAGAAAAAGTGTCGCAATTTCATGACATATTGCAAGAGAGATAGTACGAAAGAAAAAGTGTCACGATTTCGCGACATGTTGGAAGAGAAAAAGGCAAGTAGAAAAAGTGTCGCGATTTCGTGACATATTGCAAGAGAGATTGTATGAAAGAAAAAGTGTCACGATTTCGCGACATATTGCAAGAGAGAGTCCGAAAGAAAAAGTGTCGCGATTTCGTGACATATTGCAAGAGAGATTGTACGGAAGAAAAAGTGTCACGATTTCGCGACATATTGCAAGAGAGAGAGTCTAAAAGAAAAAGTGTCACGATTTCATGACATATTGCAAGAGAGAGTCCGAAAGAAAAAGTGTCACGATTTCACGACATATTGCAAGAGAGATTATATGAAAGAAAAAGTGTCGCGATATCGTGACATGTTGTGTTTTTGCAGGTACAAGCCAACAAAAGAAGCAAGGAGGCGAAAGTGTCGCGATATCATGACATGTGTTTTTGTAGGTACAAGCCAACAAAAGAAGCAAGGAGGCGAAAGTGTCACGATATCGCGACATGTTGTGTTTTCACGGGTACAAGCCAACAAAAGAAGCAAGGAGGTGAAAGTGTCGTGATATCACGACATGTGTTTTCACGAGCAAAATCCGAGAAGAGGACAAAGAGGCAGAAGTGTCACGATTTCATGATAGGTCGCTTTGGCACGAGCTAAGAAGAGAACCCAGCCGAAATAAGATATGTGACAGTTAACTGAAGTTATACAATAGTTACAGGGGTCGTTGTAGAAGAAAATCATGCAACTAAAATAAGAAGAGTTAACTAAAGTCAGTACGACAGTTACAGGTGTAGTTACAGAGAAAAATCATGCAGCTAAAATAAGAAAAGTGAACTAAAGTCAGAACAACAGTTACAGGGCCAGTTACGGAGTTAAATCATCGAGCGGCGGTTAAACTGAAAGTCATCATTCGAAGACCAAACAAAGAGCCGTAACTATTAATAGGTTGCATGAGAGAATACTATGTGATAAAGGAGTTACATATATAATTTTCTATTAATAAGTTGCATGCGAAAATATGGAAGTTAAAAATAGAGTCAGAACTTTGTTATAAAAGGAGGTCTGCATGGAGAATTACTGGGCTGAAAAAGAGTGAAAGTGCTGCAAAAAGAGGGTTGGAAGAGTGCCGTAAGAGAGCGTTAAGTAGAGCCATGAGAGCCGTAAGAGTGCAGTAAGAAACACATCAATATGGCTATAAGAGGGCCGTAAAAGTGCAGTAAGCAGAGCCTTAAGTGTGTGTGGTGTTTTGGTGAATAGCAAGAGAGGTTGGGTTAGCAATAGACCAATCAGGGTCTTGTATAAGCGAAGGCATTTTTATGTCAATCTTATAGTTTCAAAATTGCAGTCCAAGTTGGTGCTTGGAATTAGGGGTTGGTGCTCCTTTCTATTGGTGCAAATAAATCAAGGGTTGGTGCTCCTTCTAGTGGGTGCTGGTAAATTGATTGTAAAATTGGTATTTTGCAAAGGTTGGATTTGGACGGGAATCCAAGCAGTCATTTTTGAGGAGTAGCCAAATTGGTGAACCTCGTTACATCATGTGTTGTGGAATGCTCTCTTGTTATACTTGCTTTATCTGATTTTAAATTTTCATTGTTTCGACATTAAGAGTTGTAGATTTGAATTTAAATAGCTACACTGATTCACCCCCCCCCTCTCAGTGTCATTGTGAGACTAACAGATAGAACCTGATAGATTTCCAAAAGCCTGATACAACTACAAAAACAAAAAAGAGGAAAGATTGATAAATGGAAAAGTCCAAAGAGCACCAAATGATTCATATTCGGCTGAAACCCAGCCAATTACCAAAGTCCCAGTGCATGCAAGTGTAAAGAATAGGCTAGGTGTTGAAGGTGTTGGAAGAATTACACTCGATCAATGCCTGCCAGGTTTCTAAAGATTCGACATAAAAAAAAGTAGAGAGAAGAGGTCTAGCCAAGAGGTGAAGTTATCGAAATATCGATATATGATCGAAAGCCATCATAATAATGAAGAGGTATCCCATAGGTGCACAGAGGATCTCACAATCACTCTCCAATATAAAAAGGAGATCCTTATCCCATGACATTTACTGGGCAATATTCCATGCTAGAGAATATCAATGGCACAAGTCATCATCCAGATGATAGGGCAACTAAGCTAAATATGTTAGTAGGTGTTGACAGACCAGATGCAAGCAATAGGGTGAACATATCTAGAGGTAACACATATCCAAACTATGTCAATCAACCACGCTCTAGTAGTTGGGGTGGCCATGCTTCCAAGTAGTCCAACAAGCTGGTAGATTCTTTGACATAACAATAATCCACATCTAAAGAAATCATGATTTGATAACTGTAGCATTCTAAAAAGTCTATAAATATGAAGATGTAAAATAAAAATTGGTCAGCTCTTAGGCTTTTACAATTCATATGTAATGAGGAGATTTTTTGCATATCAATACAAAGGGGTTGTTGTTTGGCTTCTAGTTTATTTCATTTGTAGAACATGTATGTATGATGACTACTTATTTATAATTTAGGTCTATTGGATGTTCATGGGAATTACTCTAAATTCTAAATTTGTGCTCATGTTCATTTATTGGTTCTAGAATTCATAGTTTGATTAGATACAGAACATTATGACTAACTATTTTGCAGGTGGTACTCAAACTGGTTAGTCTGTTAGGTAATTTCTTGGTTTAGTCATACAATATCTAAATATACATGTCTTTATGTGTCTTAATATACACCATTATAAGTTCTAGCTTTAGCTCCTTTTGCTTCTTTAGCACCCTTTTCCTCCACATTTAAGAATAGTTAAATAGGACTTCAAAGGAACCGACCTCCTCCAGATATTGATCGATGTAGTTTTCATAGCTCCCTAGTCATTCAATGTTGGTCAAGTTTTATGGGTGCACAACCTTTCCATTAGATATATTCTTTGACCAATAGTTTTTGGAACGCTCGGTGGGACCCTAGGATATCGTAGTTGGATAGTATAAGTATTTATGATATCCTCTATTATCATATTTCATTAAAATCACTTGGCGACTCTTATAAAATCTAGAAACCTATATTCTATGACCAGTTGCCTTTAAAACCTAAACAAAGCTTGGTGATACTCTATTTTATCTATAATTTCTATCACCTGGTGACTCCTCTGCATAATGAACCATATGATTGATTGCCTTTGAAGATTAAACAAATCTTGGTGATTCCCTGCATATGGTTGACCTGATGACTCTATTGAATATTGTACTTGATTCTTATGATCAGTTGCCTTATACATTTTTTTAGAAGACCCCAAAATAGTGGAGCAATCTCGAATTAATAAGAATAATGAGTATGCTTGTCTAGCGACTCCATCCTAAGAAAAGAATCCAAATATTTTGAAGCATCAGCTCTATAGCTGCTATAATGGCTCAATGCAAGTGTCCCTATTGGAATTTTGTAGGACCTCTAAATGTTCAAAATATTCATCATATTCCCAAATATTTCCTTGAAGTCTTTGACAACTTTTGATGGGATAGGTAAAACTACATTTGAACATTGCTAGGATGTTGCTTCCCTGGCAATGATTCATAATATCATGCATGAAGATGTAATGCTTAGGCTCCTCATTCTCTCTCTCAAAGGAAGGGTCTTTCTATGGTACAAATCCTTGGAGGATGGAAGTATTTGTACATGGGATAATCCAGCAAAAGAACTCATCAACACATTTGATAATTTTGGGGACCCGCTCTTGATTCTTAATCAGTTCTCGTTCATCAAACATGATCCTCAAGAGAATATTATTGATTTCAACATTTATTTCAAAATAACTTGGAAAAGTATCCCTTATGAATTTCAACCATCCTCTACTCAAGAATACCTATATTATACTTTGGCTCTCTATTTAGATATAAGCCTTATTATCTTGTAATCTAGAGAGAAGAGGTTCCCACAGATTTACAAGGAGGCTATGCGAGCTGAAAATATGTTAATTCAAGTCAAAAATTTGCCTCCCAAGGATGTCCCTTTTTCATGTCAAAATTTTTCAAAACCATCCTTGGTTCCATCCCTTGAATGATATACATCAGGCCTTACCCATACTATGGGGAACACCTTTCCCATAAATTTCTACAAAAACAAACCCTTGATAGAACGGGAAGTGTTGGTAGAGATTCAGATACTAGCGGAAGAAGATGCATGCCAGGAAGACTTTCCTTATTATAAAAATACCAACACCACAGTTTTTCCCCAACAAAAAAAGAATATGAGTGCTAGGGAACTAGTGCCTTCATGGCTCCCCTTGCTACCAAACTCACCCATGAATTAGTAGAGGTTGATGAAAAGCAAGAAGCCATCCTTCCTATCCAATGATCCTAAGCAAAGATATGGAAGATCGATGCTCTTCCATGACCTATTTAGAGGTTCTCATCTTAAGCCAACTAAATTTTAGGATAGCTTCAATTCTGACAAGGGACAATCAACATGGTCAGTCTTGCCCAGGCCACATGGCATATTCCTTGGAGAGCCAGTTATCAATTTTCCAACCTCCTAGTAATCAATACATAATGGTTGGATGATAACTCAAGCCACCACAAGAGTAAACCAAAATGGAGTATGGGCCTCAAATTAGATAAGCTCAAATGGGATACAACATTTACACCTCTCTCCAAACTACTCAAGCATCGAAGATAATTGGATGGGCACCTAACCTGTGCTAATTGATTATGACCTAGATTTACTAATCCCAAGGAAAATTACTGGACCTAGATGGTGTCTCATGAGATCTAAGAATGGTTGCAAATAGTACCAGAATCAACATGAAGAACAGCTCAGGTTCGGCATCATCTGGTTTGTACATTGCAGATTTATAAGATAACTTACAATATTTATTGCCCAGGTGTGACAGGTATGTCAAAATTTTGTGTCAATAATTGGTAAATAAAATAAATTTGTGATGGGGGTATGGTGTGTTATAGCTTGTAAAGAGAGCACTCCAAAAATTAATTGCCAGTTTTCCAAGGCATTAGAAACTATGAACTAAAGAGCATAAGGAGTTTCCCTCGGTCGCATCTTGGAATCATAACACTTTATTCTCTGCCTCCTCATTTTCTTCTTTTTTGTTCGTTCTCTATTCTTCTTTTTTATTTTTTGTTGTTGTGATCTTGTAGCCCAATGGATAATGCCCAAAAATTATAAAAGGTTTTACATGTTATCCTTGGAAATCTAAGATCACATGAAGAAAAATGTTGGACTTGTATAAGCAGGACAATACACCATGCATGTATGAACATGAAATCACTAGCGGAGAAATTGCCTAGAAAGTAGGATCTAGAATCATGCACCAATTGGACCTCCATGTAATTCGACGCATGCAAAATCTATCTAAAGCAAGGCAAAACATTCTATAAATAGACCCCATTATACAACTACAGAAATGTTTAAGAAATATGAATCTCAAAATGCAGTTGGAGCTAAGCGACCCCATAGTGAATGGTGATAAGCGAAGAATGTCCTTGTTGGATTTGTTGGATATTTTGAGTAGATGAGTTGTCATTGATGTCAAGAGTGAGTGGTCATTGATTTCAACCTTTCAACACCAGTCAGTGGCAGTTTTAGTGGGTAGCATCAGTTTCAGGTTCTCCAATAAGTATAAAAGGATAGTTCATTTTCAGTTGATTAAGACTCGGTTCCAGGAAGTCAGATGTGGTCCTAAGTGCAAATAAGAAGGCCCAAGTGAATAATATTATAGTATTTCTTTATAATATTATACAAGGAAGATTAAATTAATTATAAATTAATTAATATATTTTTATTAAATTAATTTATTAATTAATTTACTTAACTTTATGTTATTTAAATTAATTATTAATTAATTTTAATATTAATTAAATAATAATTTATATTAATTTTAAATAACCCTAAGGTGGGTTATTAATTCAAATTTTGAATTCGAATTCAAGCACCGACATGGGAGCAAATTAATCAAAGTATATATAAAGGGGACTCCTCCACCTTACCAAAAAATATTAATGCATTCGATTTTAATCTCCATGCTATTGTGAATTGTGTGAATCATTCAATGAGAAAGAGAAAGGTTGAATTGCTTTTTAAAGGACCAAGTAGCAGGTAAGGATTTATTACCCATCATTCAAGGCACCTTGGTCACCAAGAGGTGGTAGCGCAGTTGGTAACTTCAACAAAAGTAAGACGTTGTGGCAGCATGATGCGGAGGTTTGAATCATGGGTGTGGCCTTTTGTTTTTAAAGGCATCAATGGCGATTGAAGGCACCAAGAGGAAGGAAGCCTTCCTTCCTTCACGTGGGTGCCTATAGCCCACACGATGGGCACCAAAGCGCTAAGGTGCTTGGTGCTTGGGGAGACGATGGTTCGAATCACACCGAAACCCTTTTGGGGAGAAAACAAAGGTATGCATTAGTTGAGCACCAAAATTTTTGGAGGAATTAGTTGAGCTATTAAAAATTAATTTTTGCATAGTTTATTTGGTTTGTAAGGTTTAAGGGGAGTTATAAGGTTGATGCAAAATAAATTTTTGGTGCTATTTTCTTTAGTGTTTGAAAAGGGTAATAAGGTGTTTAGGAAGATTGTTTGAGGTTTTGTGGTGTTGGATATTATTTTAAGTTGGATATTATAAGGTGTATCCAAATAATTATTTTTCATGTAATGATTTGATGAATGTTAATTCCAAGAAGGAGCAATAAGGTGTATTTGAGCTTTGATTATTTTTGTGTCTAAGGAATATTTGAGAAAGTGTTAAGAGTGATATTTTTTCATCTAACCATTGAAATTGGAAAGAAGAAAATTGTGATTGAGACAGGTTTTCTAAGGGCACTTCTACATCAAACAAAAATGTATGGGCACATCTTCCTAGTGAGTGATTATTGAATGTTGTGAATGCAAAGTTGGAGTGAAAATAATTTTTTGGTAAGCATTGTTGAGTGTATTTTGAATTAATGCTTCAAGGTTTTCTGGAATAAAGAGTTGTTGATAAAACCTTGTTTGATAAGCATTGTTTTTGAAGTTATTAGTTGAGTGAACTTGAACTAGGGTTTGCAAATATCATGAGTATCATTGTTATGTGAATTTTTTTTTATAAGCATTGTTGTTGAAGTGAGTGATTGAGTGAAGAACTTGAACTAGGGTTTGCAAAGATCATGAGTATCATTGTTATGTGAGATTGGTTGATAAGCATTGTTGGAAACATTTGAGTGAGTGTTCATATGCTTGGACTAGGGTTTGTAAGCAAGGATTAATTCATTGAGTGATTAGTTGAGTAGAGTTGGTTAAGCCTAGTCAAGTGGATGTGTTGAAGTGATAGTTCAAGTTTTGTAAAATAAATTGTTCTATATTCTGAATTGAGTTGAGAAAGAGATTGAGTGTTGATGAATGTGAAACATGTTGAGTCTCTAACAATTCTCTATATGTTTTTGTGGTAAAAAAAGAAATATTGAAATTGATTGAGCATCGTTGTGAGTGTGAAGCATGTTGAGTCTAACAATTCTCTATATATTTATATGGTAAAAGAAATATTGAAAGTGATTGAGCATTGTTGTGAGTGTGAAGCATATTGAGTCTCTAAAAATTATCTATATGTTTCTATGGTAAAAGAGTGATTGAAAGTGATTGAGCATTGTGGTGAATGTGAAGCATATTGAGTATCTAACAATTCTCTTTATGTTTAAAAGTTCTAGTGAGGACTTATTGAGCATATTTAGACAAGTTCTAGTGAGGACTTATTGAGCAGATTTGGACAAGTTCTAGTGAGGACTTATTGAGCAGATTTGGACAAGTTCTAGTGAGGACTTGTTGAGCATATTTGGACAAGTTCTAGAGAGGACTTGTAGACAGATTAGTGTGAGATTTTATGGAAGCTTACAAGGCAGATTTTAGATAAGTCTTTGAGAAGACTTGAGAGCAGAGTTGATTTGAGATTAAGTCAAGTTTTGTGTTAAGGCTTGAGGATAGATATTGAGGACATATTTGTGCTAGATCGAAGTACTGTGTTTAGTACATATTTGAGGACAGAGTTTGGTGCAGATTTGAGGACAGGTTTGTGCTAGACCATAGATAGAGATTGAGCAGATTTGTGCTAGACCAGAGATAGAGATTGAGCAGATTTGTGCTAGACCGAAGGACTATGTTTAGTGTAGATTTGAGACAGATATTTGAAGGTTATTAAGTATATAGGATGATAGTCTCCAGTGGATACAGATCCATTAGCCAAGGCATTGAGAATAGGTGTCTTTAGTGGATAGAGATCAATTAGCCAGAGCAGTGGGGGTAGTAGTTCTTCTAGAATATCACTAGTCAGAGCTAAGGAGAAAGAGTTCTCCTATGGATAGAGATCCATGAACCTAGTTAGGGGATTTGTGTCTCCTTTGGACAAAGGTCCATAAAAATTGTAATAGTGAAAGGATTCCTAAGAGATTGATTGAGAAAATTTTAGTGAAATATTTTCTTCGTGGAGTATCCCACATTGGGTGAACCACGTAAAATTGGTGTCTCTATTGTGTGTGGTGATTTGTGCATTGCTTTTATTACTATTATTGATATTGCTATCTATACATTACATAATATTGATTTGGAAAGAAAAGTAAAAAGTGGTCTTATATTGTTCACCCCCCTCTCAGTATCAGTTTATGTTCTTCATGATTGCATCAAAAATAAGAACCATATCAAGATGGACAAATATCACTAGCATCATGTCTTCTCTTAGAACTTCATTGAGCTACAATGGGTATGTTTACGAGAATGCAATTTGTGGTGGTGTCCCATGGATTGGGATGTTCATCTTGATTTTGTTATGAGATAGCCCTTGGATTTCCTTTTCTTTTGTGTTTTTATTTTTTTGCATCCTTCTCCTTCCTTTGTTGTCCCTTGTTACCTATTGTCACTAGCTTTTTCGGTTAATGCCTTCCATTTTGTTGCTTCTACTATTTCTCGTTGCATTCCCTTTCCTCTCGTGTCATTTTTTTTTGGTCTTGTTGTTTCCTCTTGTGTTCCTCCTTATTTTCATTTTATTTACAATGTCCTACCATATTATTTCCACCCTATCATCCGTCACCTCCCCTTTTTTTGTAGCCTCGATTGACTGCAATTTTTTCCAACTTTTCTTCTAGTCCCTTCTTCCCTTCCCTTCCCCTCAGAAAGTGTTAAGTTCAAAATTTTGGCCTTCTGGAGTCCTTGTTTCTGCAAAGCAAAAATCCCCTATGAGTCACCAATACCTACCCACGCTTAATTATTGGCAATTATGTATTAGGTTTATTTTCTTAAATAAAACCAGAGATCACCAAAAAATTTGTCGACACAAGCCCAAAAAGCTCTATCGAAAGTGAAGTAAAGTGAAAGGGGAGTGAAAAGGTTAACCTTCAAGTCCACTAAATCATCCACGCCTACTACCTAAGGATGTAAAAAAATACGATCTGAAGGTCCAATTATATTCAACATGATGTTGAAAGTGTACTAAGGCAAAGATTGGTGAAGGCACTGGATGTCTGAAACAACTGCACTCGACAAAAGTAATCAGAAATGTAGGCTTGGTGATATTCCCAAAGGACAAACTTTAGCCCAAACTAGCTATCTCTTAAATATATTGAAAGGCATGCACTTGACTAAGACCTGGGATGACACCAATTCTTCATTCGATGGTTGAAATTTGACAAAAGTGAAATAAAAAAAATGATTAAGTTAGGGGTACGCCAGAATATTTGTACTAAGGTCAAAGCTTGGTAAAATTTTGAGGATTTGTCATGTTGCCGAAGGAATGAAAATGGCTAAGTTCATAGAATGCCAAAATAATTACACCCAATAAGAACTCGGTATTGTCCCAAACCTCCATCTAGGGTCTGGTAATTAAGAAGCAATATGGAACTCGATAGATTCCCAGAAGCCCAATGCAGCTACAAAAACCAGAAAGAGGCAAGATGGAGAAATGGCAAAGTCGAAAGAGCACCAGATGATTCATATCTAGTTGGAACCTGGCCAATGCCCAAAGGCTCGGTACATGCAAGTGTAAACAATAGGATATATGTTGAAGGTGATGGAATAATTGGACCTGAACAGGGCCTTCCAGGTTTTTAAAGAATCGACATGAATGAAAGTAGAGAGAAGAGGTTCAAGCAAGAGGTGATGTTGCTGAAAGGCTAGCATATGATAAAAATCCATCAGAATAATGAAGAGGTATCCCATAGGTGTGCAAAGGATCCGTCAATCACTCTCCAAAAAAAAGGAGTTGCTTATCCAACAATGCTTACTGGATAGGATTCCATGTCAAAGAATCTCAATGGTACAAGTCATCATCCAGACGATAGGGCAGCTGAGCTGAAGATGTTAGTAGGTATTAATGGACCAATTGCAAGTATTAGGGTGAACATAACTAGAGGTAACACGTATCCAAGCCACGTTGATCAACCACGTTTTGGTAGTTGGGGAGGCCATGCTTCCAAGTAGTTCAACAAGCTGGTAGATTCTCTAACATAGTAGTAATCCACCTCTAAAGCAATCATGATTTGATAACTATAGCATTGTAAAAAGTCTATAAATACAAATATGTAAAATAAAAACTAGTCGGCTCTTAGGCTTTTACAATTCATATGTAATGAGGAGATTTTTGCATATCAATACAAAGGGATTGTTGTTTGGCTTCTGGTTTATTTCATTTGCAAAACATGTATGTATAATGACTACTTATTTCTAATTTAGACCTATTGGATGCTCATGGGACTTACTCTAAATTTTAAATTTGTGCTCATCTTCATTTATTAGTTCTAGAATTCGTAGTTTGATTAGATACAAAACATTGTGACTAACTGTTTTGCAGGTGGTAATCAAACTGGCTAGTCTGTTAGGTAATTTCTTGGTTTGATCATGCAATCTCTAAATATGCATATGTCTTGATGTGGCTTAATATACACCATTATAAGTTCTAGCTTTAGCTCTTTTTGCTTCTTTAGCACCCTTTTCCCCCACATCTAGAAATAGTTAGATGAGACTTCAAAGGAACAGGCCTCCTCCAGAGATTTATCGTTGTATTTTTTATATCTCCTCAATCATTCAATGTTGTTCAAGGTCTGTGGGCGCACAACCTTTCCATTAGACAAATTATCTGACCAAGAAATCCATCATTAGATATATGGGAATCCGCTTTTGGATTGATGCTTCTCCCATGGTCATGTGGGATTGGGTTCTTAATAAGGTATAGAGAAAACTTTCAACTTGACCCACTAGATTTATGCCATTGATAGATAAAGTCTAGGTTCTTAACAAGATCTTTATTTCTTTGGATTTTTATTACTCGTCTTGTTGTATTTAAGCTAAAGTTGATTACCATAAGTTCACCTGTATGTTAATACAAATCCTATGGAGCAATAGGGTCGTTTCCTTACCAAGTATCCATTGGAAGCTTTGCATCACTCCTAATGCTCAAGGAAGTCTTAGCATTATTGATCCTATCACTCAAGGTAAATATCTTGTGATAAAGTAGGTAACTAAATCATTAACAAGAGGTGAAACCTAGAAGGTTCTCGTTAGATCTATGATCTCTATAGATACCTATAAACACAAATGGATCCATATTCCTTGCTAGCACAACATTCCCATGTTATAATTTTCTTCCATCAGTGGTTCAATGCCTCTCTATAGAAATTGGACATCTTGGTAAGCCTACAACTTCTTGATTCAATGGAAGGTTAGCTCCTTGTGAGTTAGTCTTTCCATAGCAATTCATAGTATATGGTGAAACCTCGTTATCCAAAGACATGCTAGCCCCTTAGCCCCTTTTCAGGGAATGCAATCCTCTATTCTTAGTATCCAAGGGTTTATTACTACTCTTGGATATTTGGTATGAGTCTTTAGGGAAGTGGTTGTCTTGGAAGCAATATTTCAGTATCTCCTTCCTCTCTACTGTAGAGTGGTGTTTGAGGAGGTTATCAAGTCTATTCCTAGCTTGGTTACTATCAAAATAAAAAAAATTATTTTTTCCTCTTAGTATGATTGGAGAGGATGGAACAACTATTCCTTACAAGCTATCCATTCTAAATTGTTGTACTCTTACCTAATTCCTTTCTTTGACTTCTCTAATGAGAAGTGAGACTTTCATCTCTTTAAATAATAATAAATTTTTCTCATCAACAAACTATGAAAAGTACCACTTGCTACCCTAGATCAATTGTTTTCTTGTAGAGTTAGTGCAAAATCCCTTCTCTTCAACTCCTAGCAAAGCTCAACTTAACCTACCCCTTCTATGTTGCCTGTGGACAAGTGCAGTCTATCAGACACTTATTTTAGTCTTGTCATTCTATCAAAGAAGACTAGGAAGTGTTTAATGATGTTCTCTAACCCTTCTTCACTTATGTTAACTAAAAAACCTACCTCCTTGATCTATTGGTTGATTTTGATTGTTATAATTTGAGTCAAGACTTTTTGAAAGTCATTTCTACCCATTTATTTGAAAAGTTGTAAATTTTCGTTTACTATATGGGCTCTGCCCCTTGGGCTAGGCAGAGCTCCCTCATACATGACATCCTATTTCAAGTGAACAAGGTTCACAATCAAAACCGGGTTCTTGAACACCTCATTAGGAAGATCTATAACAAGCTTGAAATTGTGGAGCTGAACCAAGAATACATAATGAAGATGATGCTACCCTAGGGCTCCATTCCTAGTCACAAGATGCCTACTACGAAGGAGTGGCCTTGTGATGTTCTGTTTGTTAAGGTGGTGGCCCATAATCTAAATCCATCATTATTCTTATCAAATTGTTGTATTGAGTTGTTGGTAATATATTGGCTATTATTTTGTCTAGAAGCCACTCATGATGTTCTTATGTATTTATGTATTAGTGGTAGATGAACTATTACCTTAAGAGATTCAATTAAGTTGTGCCTAAATTAACCCATTGGTATTTAATGTTTTTACTATTTTCTACTCTATGATAAATTGATCACAAAGTGCAAGGTTTAAAACCCTATTATAGTGTTTATTGTTAATATAAACTTTCTTTTCTCATACCCATATATAACTTTTATTATAAATTTGTTTATAATAGTTAAATGTCTTGTATATTATAATATAGAGACAAGCAAAGGTCACGATATAAAGTAACCCTTAATAAAGATCGTAGAAGATGAGACTAGGTCTTTATATTGTTAAGGACGGCTAACAGAGAGACATTCAAGATACTGAAATTCTAATAATTGAAGGATCCATTCAGTAATCTACAGACTTGTGGACTGATGGACTGACAGATGACTTATACAATGTTTCAAAGTGTCTTTTATTCTGCAAGTGCAGAAGATATTCAATGGCTTAAATGATCGGAGGGGTTCGTCTCTTCTACTCTGACATCTGCAAATATTTCACCGCGATATTAACGAGGAGAGATTAATGGATACATATCTGAAGAATCCCCACTCCATATCTCCTTCGAGAACTTCTCTTCTAAATTATCATTTTTTTGCTTAGAGAAAGATGAAAGAAAGTGGTATCTGTTATGCACTCGCCGAGACAATACCATAAACCAAAATGATATGTGTAGCTTATAATACTAGAAAAATAAGAGTAATTTTAACATTTACTGGGTTATAAATTTGGATCATCTTTATAAAGATGATGTTCATTTGATGTTAGATTTATCTAACAGAAGTTACGAAACATAGTCTAAAACTCTACTTACCAAATTCGACCTCTTATTCTGTTGAGATTTAAATTATGAACTTGCATACTTACCTAAGAAATCAAAAGCAGTGCGGCCATTTGTGAAGCTGCCGGTTGGGTAGGGGAAATAGGAGATGCTCGAATAGTGCAGTGGGGAATGAAATTGTTGTTGCCTGCATGTGCTATCGAGTTTCCAAACACGAACATTGTAGGCACATACGGCCCTTCTGAATGAGCTGCAATCACAAAACAGAAAGCAGCTTTCAACAGAACATTCAATAAAATCGTCTTGGTCACTTCCATCCTCTTAACAAGTTTCTCGTCGAGCAGGAAACTTTGTAAAAATTGAGTGCTGCGCTCCACAGAATATTCAACATTGGCGTTGTAATCGTATTGATCACTTCCATCTCTTAACAAGTTTCTCGTCGAACAGGAAACTTCGTAAAAATTGAATGCTCTGGTAACAAATGTTGATTTACAGAGGGAAAAAAATGTTAGAAATATTAAATCCGACTTCACGAGATTCGGCGCGAGACACGACCGAAAAGCATTCGGAAATTGCTTCGGCGCGAAGGTCATTTCGGCAGCCCCCGAAACAGATTTCGCCGCGAAGCAAAATTATCTCGGTCGTTGAAAACACTTCGCCGCGAAGTAAGAACAAGTTGCCCTCCGAAGCGGAAATCAGCCGAAGCGGAATGCAGGCGCGCAAATCGGGACATTAATTGTCCAAGCGTGCGAGTAGCTGGGGTTGTCCGGCAGTTGGTCGAAAAGCCACTTCGGCATTTAATTTCTGTCAGCGGGTTGGTGAGTTTTATCCCGCCTTTTGTCCTCAATCCCCGCCTATAAATACCGGGGCCATTTTGTCACTTAGTGGTGTGTGTGGAGAATAGAGAAAGGAAGAGAAGAGAGAGGAGCAGAGCAGCAGAAAGGCAGAGCAGCCGGAGAGTGGAGCAGCAGTCTCCCGTCCAAGTCTTGTGTTTATCCTGCAAAGTCTTTACTTGCAGAAGATTGTATTCGCTTCAGTAGGAAGCTTTTGTAATCCGGCATTATTCTAATATATAGAAAATATTCATTCTGCTATTTGAGTCGTTGTGTAAGGATTTTATCTGCAGATATTCCAGAGCTAGGGTTTGCCCCGAAGTGGCAAAGTACCAGTTCGATCCAGAAAGGGATCAAGTTCATTTGTTTGTGCCGAAGCACATTGCGGCACTCTGTTTTCACCGAAGTTGCCGCGGGCTGCCGAACTTCGCAGCCTTCCCGTCCGAAAAATCCTTTCGGGACGAAGTTCCCCGAAGTAGATTTATTTCGGAAGGTTTTGTCCCGAAACACATACTTCGGGAATATCTTCCCCGAAGCATTTCTAGTTCGGCAATATTTCTCCCGAAATAAATACTTCGGGAACATTTCCCCCGAACCTCTTCTCACTCGCCGAAGTTCCTCCCTCGCTGAAAATTTGCCCGAGACTCTTCCCGAAGTTCATATTTGCCGAAGCATTTTTCGGGGACCCTCTCGCTCGCCGAAGCAATTCTTGGACGCGATTTTAATTCGCGATTTGGAATTATTTCATTTTTAATTCCTTCAAATTGGTATCAGAGCATTGTTGCCGTGACGCGGAGATAGAAGCATGGATTCCAAAAAGAATTCCCTGCAGTTGCAGATCCCGCGATTTAATGGCAAGAACTACGATTACTGGAGCATCCAGATGAAGATCCTCTTCGGGTCTCAAGATTTGTGGGACTTGGTCGAGAATGGATACCCGGAGTCGGCGGATGCAGCAGACACTAGCCGCCCTCTCCCAAGCCGACAAAGATCTTCTGAAGGAGAATCGGAAGAAAGATCAGAAAGCCCTGTTTTATATCATGCAAGCGGTTGAGGAGACCATCTTCCCGCGAATCGCATCAGCCACCAAGGCAAAGCAGGCCTGGGAAATTCTGGCAAGTTCGTACCAGGGCACCAACAAAGTCAAGTTGGTAAAATTGCAGATGCTCAGGAGGCAGTTCGAGAACCTGCAGATGAGCGAGTCAGAGACCATGAGCGACTTTTTCACCCGAACGACAGATGTCATCAACCAGATGCGGTTGAATGGTGAAATTGTGCAGAATCAAAGGATCGTGGAGAAAATTCTGCGAAGTCTGCCAGCGAAGTTTGACTCTGTGGTAATTGCAATTGAGGAGTCAAGGGATTTGACAATCCTCTCGGTGGACGAACTCATGGGTTCCCTACAGACACATGAGCAGAGGCTGAGCCGCTCAACTCAGTCCTCTTTGGAGCAAGCTTTCAAAGCAAAAGTCTCGGTCCAAGATAGCGACAGACAAGACTCCCACCACAGCGCTTCTATTTCTCAAGGAGGAAGAGGCAAAAACAGGCATGGGAGAAGTAACAAGCAAGGAGGGATATCAAACCCTCATGATAGTGAGCCCAGTTCCAACTTTTATTAGCATGGAGGAAGAGGCACTGGCAAATATCAACAAGGTAGCTCTCAGCAGAAGGACATGTCAAAGGTCCAATGCTACTACTGCAATAAGTTCGGCCATTATGCCTCACAGTGCAGGAAGAAAATGGCGAACGAGAATCAGCAGCAAGCCCATTATACGGAGGAAGCCGGAAATGCGACAGGAGGAAATGTCTTTGCGACTTGCAGTGTTGAGGAGGAGAGCAAGAAGAACATTTGGTATCTTGACAGTGGGTGCAACAACCACATGACTAGGAACAGGGAGATGTTCTCACAGTTGGATGAAACAGTCCAATTTGAAGTCAAGATGGGGAACAACAGCAAAGTTCCCGTGATGGGGAAAGGCAAAATCTCCATCCGCACCCGGCACGGTGAAAGAAAAACAATTTGTGATGTTTATTATGTGCCTGGGTTGAAGCACAATCTGCTGAGTGTTGGACAGCTTGTGCAAAATGGACACACTATTTAGTTCAAAGATGGTGTTTGTTCAATCAGAGACAAAGTGCATGGACAAATCGCAACCGTGTCCATGACGAAAAACAAGATGTTTTCGCTGCAGATTTAGAATGAATCTTTGATGTCTCTGAGTGCAGTTGTGAAGGATGCTACCTGGTTGTGGCATCTCAGATTCGGTCACCTGAGTTTCAGTGGCTTCGAACTTGCTGCACAGAAGCTAGATGGTGAAGGGTTTACCCCTTATTGAGCAACCGAACCAAGTTTGTGAAGGTTGCCTGGTCGGCAAGCAGCACAAGGACGCATTCCCTGTAGGACAGTCTTGGAGAGCATCACGGCCATTGGAGCTGGTGCACTCAGACATTTGTGGTCCCATGCAGACCACCTCATATGCCGGCAACAAATTATTCCTGACTTTCATTGATGACTTCAGTCGGAAGACCTGGATTTATCCCATCAAGTTGAAGTCAGAGGCATTTGGAAAGTTCAAGGAGTTCAAGGCTCTGGTTGAGAAACAGAGCGGGTATTTTGTCAAGACTCTCAGAACTGATGGAGGTGGAGAATACATCTCCAACGAATTCCACAACTTTTGCAAGCAACATGGAATTCACAGGCAGTTCACTGCCAGATACACATCGCAGCAGAATGGTGTAGCTGAGAGGAAGAACAGAACAATCATGGAGATGGCACGGAGCATGTTGAAGGCAAAAAGTTTGCCACATGAGTTCTGGGCAAAAGTTGTAAGTTGTGCAGTTTATCTGCTGAACCGGTGTCCCACCAAGAGTGTGAGGGACAAAATCCCAAAGGAAGCCTGGAGCAATCTAAAGCCAAGTGTGGCTCATTTGCGAGTTTTCGGGTGCATAGCATATGCACATGTTCCAGATGAGAAAAGGCAGAAGCTAGATGACAAAGCTGAAAGATGCATCTTCATAGGATACAGCGAACCAGCAAAGGCGTACAGGCTATACAATCCTGTGACAAAGAAACTTGTCATCAGCCGAGATGTGAAGTTCCTGGAGGATGAAGCCTGGAACTGGAAATCAGAGACTGGTCAGCCTAAACCAGCAGTTGCTGAACCTGTAAACTTGGAGGAAGACAGTGTGCAGCCACCTGTGCCTTCAAGCAGCATCAGTGGTGCCAGTAGTAGCACAACCTCATCATCCCGGTCACCTTCACTTGCAAGCAGAATTCAAAATCTGAGAACACCTGCGAAGACTCGGAGCTTGCAAGATATTTATGAGGTAACCCGTAATCAGATGGATGAAGAATATTCTGACTTTGCCCTATTTACGGAGTGTGATCCAGTGGAGTTTGAAGAAGCAAGTCAGAATCGCAAATGGGTGAATGCGATGGATGAGGAGATAGCAGCCATTGAGAAGAATGAGACATGGCAGCTGACATATCTTCCAGAAGGAAAGAAGACCATTGGGGTCAAGTGGGTGTATAAAACGAAGTTCAACGCCCAAGGAGAAGTTGACAGACATAAAGCCAGATTAGTGGCAAAAGGCTACAAGCGGAAGTTAGGAGTTGACTATCATGAGGTGTACGTACCTGTAGCCCGACTTGACACGATCGGAATGATTCCGGGACTAGCAGCTCGAAAAGGATGGAGCGTGTACCAGATGGATGTCAAGTCTGCCTTCCGAATGGAGTGTTGGAAGAAGAGGTCTACATAGACCAGCCACCCGGTTATGAAGTACAAGGACAAGAGGACAAGGTCTTGAAGCTGAAGAAGGCCCTGTATGGGTTGAAGCAAGCACCCCGGGCATGGTACAACCAGATTGACGGCTATTTTTAGGAGAATGGGTTTCAGAAATGCCCATATGAGCACTCCTTGTACCTAAAAACAAATGAAGCAGGGGAGTTGATAATCGTCTGCCTGTATGTGGACGATCTGATATATACTGGCAATAGCAGCAACCTATTCGCGCGATTCAGAACAACCATGAAGTCCGAGTTTGAAATGACAGACATGGGGTTGATGAAATATTTTCTTGGTATTGAAGTTGACCAATCAGCAGATGGCATCTTCATTTCTCAGGGCAAGTATGCAAAGGATGTCCTGAAGCGGTTTAAGATGGAGGACAGCAAGCCTGCCATCACTCCGACAGCCACTGGCGTCAAGTTGAGCAAGACTGACAACAGTAGAAGTGTTGACCCAACTCTCTATAAAAGTTTAGTTGGAAGCCTGATGTACTTGAATGCAACCAGGGCAGATTTGATGTATGCCGTGAGTTTAATCAGTCGGTTCATGGAGTCGCCCAAAGACACTCATTGGCAAGTAGGCAAGAGAATCCTGCGATATGTCAATGGCACAAGGAACCATGGACTCCACTATGCCAGAAAGGACCAGTTGGAGTTAATTGGCTACACCGACAGCGATTGGGCTGGTAGCGTAGATGACAGGAAGAGCACTTCGGGATATGCCTTCCATTTTGGATCCGGAGTCGTCTCTTGGTCCTCGAAGAAGCAGCCAATTGTGGCTCTATCTACAGTAGAGGCAGAGTATGTTGTTGCCACCTCAGCACCCTGCCAAGCAGTCTGGTCGAGAAGAGTTCTGAGTGAACTACGACATCCGCCGAAGCAGCAACAACAATATTTTGTGACAATAACTCTGCCATCGCGCTCTTGAAGGACCCAGTCTTCCATGGCCGGACAAAGCACATTGATATCCGGTATCATTTCATCAGAGAGCTGGTGAAATTCGGCGAAGTAGAACTGCAGTTCTGCAGGTCGAAGGAGCAGTTGGCTGACATCTTCACAAAGCCCCTGAAGGAGGAGGACTTCGCCAGATTGCGAGATATGTTGGGCGTCAGAGAAATTGTGAAGTTCGATTTAAAGGAGGGTGTTAGAAATATTAAATCCGACTTCACGCCCAAAGGAGATTCGGCGCGAGACATGACCGAAAAACATTCGAAAATTGCTTCGACGCGAAGGTCATTTCGGTAGCCCCCGAAACAGATTTCGCCGCGAAGCAAAATTATCTCGGTCGTTGAAAACACTTCGCCGCGAAGTAAGAACAAGTTGCCCTCCGAAGCGAAAATCAGCCGAAGCGGAATGCAGGTGCGCAAATCGGGACATTAATTGTCCAAGCGTGCGAGTAGCTGGGGTCGTCCGGCAGTTGGTCGAAAAGCCACTTCGGCATTTAATTTCTGTCAGCGGGTTGGTGTGATTATCCCACCTTTTGTCCTCATCCCCCGCCTATAAATACCGGGGCCATTTTTTCACTTAGGGGGGAGTGTGGAGAATAGAGAAAGGAAGAGAAGAGAGGAGCAGAGCAGCAGAAAGGCAAAGCAGCCGGAGAGTGGAGCAGCAGTCTCCCGTCCAAGTCTTGTGTTTATCTTGCAAAGTCTTTACTTGCAGAAGATTGTATTCGCTTCAGTAGGAAGCTTTTGTAATCCGGCATTATTCTAATATATAGAAAATATTCATTCTGCTATTTGAGTCGTTGTGTAAGGATTTTATCTGTAGATATCCTAGAGCTAGGGTTTGCCTCGAAGTGGCAAAGTACCAGTTCGATCCAGAAAGGGATCAAGTTCATTTGTTTGTGCCGAAGCACATTGCGGCACTCTGTTTTCACCGAAGTTGCCGCGGGCTGCCGAACTTCGCAGCCTTCCCGTCCGAAAAATCCTTTCGGGACGAAGTTCCCCGAAGTAGATTTACTTCGGAAGGTTTTGCCCCGAAACACATACTTCGGGAATATCTTCCCCGAAGCATTTCTAGTTCGGCAATATTTCTCCCGAAATAAATACTTCGGGAACATTTCCCCCGAACCTCTTCTCACTCGCCGAAGTTCCTCCCTCGCTGAAAATTTGCCCGAGACTCTTCCCGAAGTTCATATTTGCCGAAGCATTTTTCGGGGACCCTCTCGCTCGCCGAAGTAAAATTGCCGAAGCAATTCTTGGACGCGATTTTAATTCGCGATTTGGAATTATTTCGTTTTTAATTCCTTCAAAAAATTCATAAACCTACCTTAACAAACAGAGAAGGCACAAATTATTGCAGCAAAACACAGAATTTTGATTGACTGTATTACAATACAATATTCTTTAATACATTTCATAGGTTTTGTAGTCATATAACTCCACTTCCTATCATCTAATCTAACCATGGACCATGTAAAGGTACCATGGATCATGTAAAGGTTGGATGATCATCCTAAAGAGAATAGATGGATTAATCAATTAATATTGAATACAATAATATATAGACTAATTAGAAATTTAATTAACTAATATTGAATACAAGAATATATAGATTAGTTAGAAATTGCATTTCTAAACTAATAGTTCATGCTTTTTCTATCTTAAGATTTATTTTTTTAATCTTTTTACACACTTTTTTATTTTTCCATATTTTTACGTCACAATTACTTTTCTATTTTTTAAATTTATTTACTTCTTTAAGATAAACACTTTTATGTCCTTGTTCACATTAAGGATTTTTTTTTTTGAACATTCTCCCTCTCTTAATGTTTCAATATTTAACTTCTTGAACAAAACATTTTCTTCAACTTATACACCTACACTGATGTGCATTCACATTCACATATTTTGAACATCTTTCTAGTGACTTTCTTTTCTTCTTCAATGTGAGTTTGATCCTATGACTCAACCAAAAGTTTTCTTATGGTAACCTTCTCATACTACTAGATTGTATAGACAATCAATAGTTGCAACTGCCAAGTGTAATAGAGGAGATCATTGCTTACGAGGTTCACTCTATTGTTTCCACATCAAACCTTCATCTTTCTTCTCTCGTGTGTGGGACCTTGCTTCTATCACACATAACCTTTATTCAATGGTTCTCATCACTTCCCCTTTCTCCTTTGGGATACTCTTGTTGTTGTTTTTTCTCTTCTATGGATTCTCTTACTACTCTTATGTTTTGAATCAACTCTCATACCATGCTAATGTATGGACCAACTAGGACTTGAATATAGGACCTCCATACATTGAGGTTGTTCCACCAATAAGTTTTTAGCTACTGCTTGAACCAGCCTACAATTCGAATCAGGGATTGCTTCTACTCATTGCTCCAACATCCCCCCGCTACTTTGTGAGTGCTTGGGACTCCTAATTTTAACACCAAACCTAAATCTAAACTGTTAGGATTGGACATGTTGTAATGTTTTTGTATCAATGCTCAAAAAAACATAATTCTCCTTCTTAAATAGAGGGAATAAGATTTAAATTGTTGATGTTGGTAGCCATATTAAACTTCTATTGTTGTTGCTATGAGGGCAATAAGATCTAAACTATTGTTGCTATTCTACTCTTTCAATTATTGACCTCTCAACTTTTGGTCTTTCTCAAATTGTTGTTTCTACTCTTTCTATAATAGCTTTGTTTACTACTAATACTTTTTATTTTGCCTCTATAGCATCTCATTCTTTAGTCTCTCCAACTGCTCTCTATTGTAGCCTTCTCTATTCTCTCCTCATAGAAAAACCTATCTCGAATACCAAATGTAAAAATTGAGTGCTCTAATACCAAATGTTGATTTATAGAGAAAAATAAGAATTTAGAACAAATTTTAATAGAAAGTAGAAGGCATGGATTGCTACAAAAAAACATAAAATTTTATTTTATTGATTGGTTCACTGCATTGCAATACAATAATTTTTAATACATATCTTAGGCTTTGTGGTCATATCACTCGACTCAATATATTCTAATCCAACTATGGACAATGCATAGGTTGGATGATCCACCTAAAGGATGATAGATGAATGAATCAACTAATATTGAATACAAGAATACATAGACTCATTACAAATGGTTTTCCTAAACTAATAATTCATGCTTTTCTATATTTAGATTTAAATTTTTATCATTGCACTCACCTATTTTATTTTTCCATTTTCTATATCATAATTGCTTTTCTATTTTTTTCAACTTATTTTCTTCTTCTTTATGAAAAGCACTTTTTTGCACTTTTTCACATTAAGCATTACAAGCAATAAAAATGTTAATACAAGTGTGAAAAAATGCATAAAAAGCCAAAAAAGATCTAATTTTAATCAAGAAATCAACAATTTACTACATAAAATAAAGACAACATAGTCCTAGATATACATAGCAATTATGCTATATTATATTGTAGATCTGATTTGTGATCATAAAACCAGAGTTTACAATTAACTGAATCCTTCTTGAAACCTACAACTAAATCCTCTTGAATTATTCAATTGAATCCTCATTGAATTCTTCAATGGAATCCTCCTTTGAACAAATGGATGTTCATGGAAGCACCATTGAGAGCCATGATAGAATCTTCAATCGATATATAGATTTTATCTCCAACAAGATTTGTCACAATTCTGGTTAAGGAATATTTAGATCAAATATTTCACTGAAAACTTATTTTTCCTTCAAAGAATCAACAGTAACCCAAACTAGCAATTTCAATATTACAAGCTATAAACTAGCAAACTAGAACCCTTGGCTCTGATACCAATTGTCAGGATCATATGCTTTTCCACATTAAGTATTACTTTTTCTAACAAACTTTCCTATAGAGTTTAATCATAAAACCCTCTCTTCTCTAAGTAATCATCAAATCCCTATAAACAAAAGTACTTTAGACAATACCTTGAGTGCCTCATAATTTATACTCCATGATATATATTTATTGAAAGAAACACAAGTTGAAACAACTGTAAACTTGAAGTTTGGACTTTTTTTTGTACAGCTCAAAGTATAGCGCATACGATTATGTTGGAATTTTTTTGCTTTTAATACAATTACGAAGATGTTATTAAGGTTTTACCTAATCAAAAAATTAGAGAAAAATATTCACATATTTGCTTGTCTTGGGAGGTCACCTTTGATGATATTCACTAGGAGAGGTCACCTTCTATCTTGACCTTTGATCTCCATTGTTTTATTTGCAATCTTGGTTTCAAACACTACCAGTCAAGAATCCTTTAAAAAAATTAATTAGAATTTTGATCTCATATTTTTAAAAATGAGGGAGAAGAACTTAGACTAATTTTGAAATACCCTTATTTCACCATGATTCTACCATCAGTTCTAAAATTTCTATCTTATTTAGACTTTGGTAAAATTTTGGTATGTGCTAGAGTCCATAAATAACCTAAGTCCCACAAATTCATTAATGTGGTATTGTTAATGCATACATATTACACTGACTAAAGAGAGTAGGTATTAAAGTGGAATATGTCACTAAAAACAACAAGTTATATGCAAAGAAGAGCATCAAAATGAACTGCTTAGAAAGCATTATACAACTACACCATGAATTCAACAAGAAATAAAATAAATAAGCAATACATTGTTAACCCACCCACCATCTAAGTTGACTATAAATTTGACAAGAAAATAAGGAAGCTAGATATTTTTGACCCACCTACCAACCAAGTTGATATCAACATAATATCAATAAATTTATAGATCGACAAATACTTGAAAAGGGCATTTTAGAGGAAAAACTATTGATCAAATGGATGATGTACCTAATTCACTTATGGAAGGGTCAAAAATGGTAAGTGGACCGAGGATGACCTATTTTTGGCATTTTGGGATGAAATTTTCATGATGAATATGGAAATTAAATCTAAGTTGATCTAACAAGTGAAGATTTGATGAATATGGAAATTAAATCTAAGTTGATCTAACAAGTGAAGATTTGATGAATATGGATGATAATGCAACTAACTATTCCATATTTTGGGGCCCAAAATTGAAAATCTACTATCCAACCTATATGATTGATTGGTCAAAAAATATTTGGGATCTTATACAAAAAATAGATTAGTACTTTTTTATTTTTGTAAGGTTTTAATATTTTCTTGTATAATTAACTGCCATAGCACATTTGTGAATATCCTTTTGGTAATTTGGAAACACATATTTGACTCTTTTGATTCAATATTGTCTATAGGAGATCATTTCTCTATGTGATTGATTTATGTTGATTTGTGTATATGCCTTTGTTTCTTCACCTTGTGAATGTAAACTAAAATTGATGAGTTATTAATATTCAATTTTGGTTCTTCCTTCCTATCAGTCCTTTCAAGAATAAATATTTTAATGCAATGCTTTTCGTGGATGTGAATGAATTTTGGTCAATTAGGTTTTATATCTCATTTAGAGTATTTATTTTTAGCATATCTCTTCCTCCACCTTTAAATATTATAAAAATAAAGAAATAAATATAGACCAAACTCTCTCTAGAGGATGATTAAGTTCATATTGGATCATGCAAATTTACTACGATTTAGAGTGAAAGGATAATCATTGGGTGAATGAATAGTAAGTAACTTGGCATGCCCAATGGAACATAGATCGAATTTGTGTTTGAGCATCATAGAAAATATTAAACAATGACTTCATAATTACCTAGAATTTTATGTTCACATAGTCTTAAGTTTAGAAGTCTAAACACCTTGAACAAAACCCAAAAAATGGTTAAAGACATGTCAACTTTATCATCAAATAATTTGAAGGTACATACGTCCATGTTGCTATTAAAAATATTAAAACGTCATAGATCCATTTCTTTGTCCTACAAATTCAATATGGCTCATATTGAAAAAGTGTAAATTATATGGCATAAGTATTATCCTTATGACAATAATGAAAGTGCTACTATTTTTAGAAAAATAAAGAAATTGTAGCAGTAGAACATTTTCAAGATCTAAACATGTTGAATGTCATAGTCTAAATGCAACATGAGGATATCATGGTGATATTATTGGCTTTTCCTTCATGAATAAAATTCATCATGTGGGACAACAAGCTAACAAAAAAATCTATTACATGTTATCAAATATTTTTTAAATGCATTCATGAAACAAATTGGAGATTCAATGAATACATAATCTTTGCTACTCTAGGTTAATATTTTTTATACATTCATCCATAGAATATCCATGACTTCAACTTTCATTTGAGAAAAATATGGAATCAAATTCTAACACTCGTCAAGTTTGGAGATGCATAAGCATTTTTATATTGTTTCAAATCCCTCCAATCATAAATAGTGAATATGGTCCATCTATTAGACTAGCCTTTATTTTTTAATGCCTATTAATAAATAGTCTATATAGGAGATATTCTTATGCAAGTGGGTAAGTTGTCACCTAGACCCCCCTTGTAATTTTTAGCAAATATCAATCAAGGGTATGACGATTATACTTCATGATAGTAGTTCCCACCATCTCTATAGTTATATCCAATCATAAATACTCTAAATTATTATCAACAACCAACTCTAGAACTTCCTTCAATGTAATAACAAATGGTACTCCCAACACTATAATTGTATCTAGAGAAATATTGCAAAAGGATGGGAAATGCCAAGAAGTAAGTTATTGAGTTACATTTCATGATAAGAGAGATGAAAATTTGACTAAACATTAATGAAGGTTAGGATTTGATAGAAGATATTATGTAAGGTGACAACAAAAATGAATTCTCTACCTAACACTTGATGAAAATAATATTCCAAGGTTTCTAGATAGACCAATGAATAACATGTCAAATATTGCCTAAGGAATACAACAAATCAATTGGTTAGGAAAAATGTGAACCTACATGAATTCTAGTGTTATACCTTCAATGGCATGCATGGACCTTAGACTTGTGTGTTAGAGAGACAATGAAGTTAGAAAATAGAATTAATCTAACAATAATGAGCTTGTCAGCCTCACATGGAAAATTAACCCTCCACTACAAGGATATTATCCATAAACATTAGGATCCAATATTGTCCTTGCAAACTTTAGACTAAGAGATGAACTTTCAATTTTATCATTGAAAGATAATATATCTTGCTATAAAATGGAATACATAACATGAGCAAGAAAGAGAACTTTTAAAAAATCACAACATGGTTTCTTATAGGTTTATCAATCACATAACTACAATCCAAATCAAATACAAATTATCTTAGAAATCCGTATACCACTTCCCTATAGAATTGATCTTGTTTTAACAAATACTATATCTTCAGGTTCAAACTATGGTATAGCTTTCACTAACATTGGAAAAACTCTTGATGAATAACATAAGCTTATACTGAGAGGGGGGGTGAACAGTATAAGACCACTTTTTCCTTTTATTTCCCAAATAGTATTAATCAATATAATCAATGGCAATATCAATAGCAATAACCAAAGCAATGCACCAATCATGACACACAATAGATACACCACAATTTACATGGTTCACCCAATGCAGGCTACTCCACGGAGAAAATATTTTACTAAAATTTTCTCAATCAATATCTTTGGGAATCCTTCACAATTACAACATTTATGGACCTCTGTCTAAAGGAGATGTTGATCCCCTAATCTCAAGTTCATGGATCTCTTCCATAGGGGAACTCTTTCCCCTTCTGCTCTGGCTAGTGATATTCTAGAAGACTTTGTCTCTCTACTACACTGACTGGTGGATATCTCTCCACTTGAAGACTCCTCACTCATATTTATATTCAATTGTCCTGGTTGTTGGATCTCTATCCACTGAGACTCTATCCTCTATACTCTGTCACCTCTAAAGCTCTATTAATAGGTTCATTCAGAACCTTCTCAGATCTACTCAACAAGCTCACTCAGAACTTGTCCAAATATGCTCAATAGGCTCACTCAAAACCTGTTCAAATCTGCTCAATAGGTCCACTCAGAACCTGCTCAAATCTGCTCAACAAGTTCACTCAAAACCTGCTCAAATTTGCTCAACAAGTTCACTCAGAACCTGCTCAAATATGCTCAATAGGTCCACTCATAACTTACTCAAATTTGCTCAATAGGCTTACTCAGAACCTGCTCAAATCTACTCAATAAGTTCACTCATAACTTTTCCAAATATGCTCAATAAGTCCTCTCTAGGACTTGTCCAAATCTGCTCAATAAGTCCTCTCTAGGACTTGTCCAAATATGCTCAATAAGTCCTCTCTAGGACTTGTCCAAATATGCTCAATAAGTCCTCTCTAGGACTTGTCCAAATCTTCTCAATAAGTCCTCTCTAGGACTTATCCAAATCTGCTCAATAAGTCCTCTCTAGGACTTCCTCAAATCTGCATAGTAAGCTTCCACAAAAGCTCACTCAAAATCAGTCCACAAGCCTTCTCAAAGACTTATCTCAAATCTGATTAACAAGCTCAACTCAATCTCATAGAAGCATAAAGAGAATTGTTAGAGACTCAATATGTTCTATACTCAAATCCCAATATCAACTCAAATCAATCTCAACTCAGCAATCTCATAGAAGAATAAAGAGAATTGTTAGAGACTCAATATGTTCTATACTCAAATCCCAATATCAACTCAAATCAATATTAACTCAGCAATCTCATAGAAGCATAAAGAGAATTTTTAGAGACTCAATATGTTCTATACTCAAATCCCAATCTCAAATCAAATCAATCTCAACTCAGCAATCTTATAGAAGCATAAAGAGAATTGTTAGAGACTCAATATGTTCTAAACTCAAATACAATTTCTTTCTCAACTCAATTCAAATCAGAATATAGAATAGTTTGTTTTATGGAACTTGAACAACCACTTCACACAATCACTTGACTAGGTTCAAACAACTCTACTCAACCAATCACCACAAGGAACAACTCTTTATTACAAACCCTAGTCCAAGCATGTATCAATCAACTTAAAAAGTTCCCAACAATGCTCAACAACAAATCTCACATAACAATGATACTCATGGTCTTTTCTAACTCAAGTTCAAGTTCTTTGCACAACCGATGGCTTCAACAACAATGCTTATAAAACAAGGTTTAATCACAACACTCAAGCCAAAAATCCTTGAAGCATTAACTCAACCGCTTTTGAAAAGGAAACCACAATCAATCCTTTTCACTCCAATGATATTTCAGAAATCAACCACCCAAATAAAATCAATGGAGAATATTGCTCATACCTTTTTGATGCCTTATTTGTTGTCCACAAAATCCGTCTCCCTCAACACACTTTCTTTTTCAACTCTCAACAAGGGTTAGAGTAATAACACAACAAAAATATCCAAGTAACACCTTATTACTCCTACTTTATTTTAACATCCACCAAAGTTCTTTTATGCAAGAAATAAACCCTCAATAGAATGGATCAAACTTACTTTTGGAAACTCCTTGAAAAAACCTAAAATATCTTCTTACACAACCCTTATTTCTCCTCAAAGCTTTTCTTACAAATATTAAAATAAAAATTTAACTTACCTTTTTCTTCTCAGCGGGATTCGATCCCCTGTGGCTGTCCAAGCAACACTCTAACTGTGGCGCCACTAACCACGTGAGCCAACCGCTCACATGAAATGGTGAGCACAGCCACTATGCTTTACTTCCTCCAAACATGCCCCAAAAGACACGTGCGCCAAAAGGTGTACTTCCTTTCCACTTCGTAAAATCCAGCACCGACGGGATTCAAACTTTGGATCTCCTGGTGCTCAATAACTTGACTACCTCCTTCTTGCCACTAGGCCACAAGCACCTATGGTGTATGGGAAGGGTCCTCCCTTCCTTCTATTTCTCCCTTTCTTCGCAGGTTTTGATTGCACTAAAATATATTTTCTCTTTGTTCAAACGAAACTCACACACCTTCGAAATATTGCCAAATGAATTTTTGGCAATGGTATTTATACATATTGCCTTGACTTTTCATATGCTGGCCCTTAGTAAAATTTGATGACGTCGATGGGAATTTCCACTTTGGAAATTTAAAATTTTAATTTTAAAATATTAAAATTCAAAACTTAACCTTCAAAGTTGAATAACTTTGTCACCGAAACTCCTTTTTTGATGAAACGAAAAGCCAACTTGGGTTTTAAGAAAAACCCATTTCAAATCTGTCATCCATGGTTTTAAATAAAACCTTTTATTTTTCCTACCTTGATTTTCACAAAAACCCTTCCTTGCACTTTCACAAAACATAGTGCATGTCATCATAGATCATTTTGACATCAAATAACCTTTTGACATAAATGACAACATTTGATCCCTTAAGATCAATATCAAAATCTATAGTAGCCTTAATTGAAATAAAAATAACCATTGGTACAATGTGATGCACTAAGATATATAGGGAGAAGAGATGAGGAATCAAAAGAATGAGAAAATATAATGAAGAAGTTATGGTTTACATCTCTCACCTAGGAAGATAGGTAATAGGTAACTTGCTAGTATAGAAAACTTATTTTGAGAGATGAAGCACCCACATAAATTGGCATATTCTACATTGCTAACTAGATAGAGATAATCCCTATGAAAGTACTATATTTTTAAGCTATTTACTAGGAAAATTTACAAGAAAAAAATAAAATTCAAAACACAAAGGTAGGTCTAATGTCTAACTTTTATTGGTTTATGGATTTTCAAATAACATGATGGTAGGCCTTGAGTTTCATAAGCCTTAGATACCTTAAGTACCTACTCTTTTGACTTATTCAAATAGGTTAGGGCCATCATTAGACTATTCAAAATGCCTTATAGGTCAATTAGAGTGTCTTAGCATTGGTTAATTTCACTTGAATTCATTTAATTTTAGATTTTCTATCATAATTAGCGAGCATTATTTTATCCACAATAACTTTACTCAATAGGATTGCCATGTCATTTAGAGAACTTGGTAATAGTTTTCTAGATATTTACTTTAGAAACTCTAAATTTTTGGTGCCCTATAAAGTCCATTTCTACTACAATTGATAGTAACTAACCATATATACAAGAGCACTTATGTTGGTTGACACTCTTAACAGATATATTTTAAATATTAAATTACCATAAATATGAGATCTAAAATATTATCTGACATCGATTTTCAAATGAATAAATGACAATTTTTTCTTTCATAGGCTAAATTGGGTAAAACAATCCCAAGAAATATAGTTTTTTCATCCAACTAGTTATCTTATTCCATATGTTATATTAGCCCTTTAAAAATATTCTTTTCTTTTAATATTTATTTCTAGTCATTATGTCCATTAATACTCTTCTTCATTACTTTAATATTCTCCTCAAAAGTAGTCCATACCTCAAAGTTATTGGTTGGATTCTCATCAACTATGAAGATTCTTGAACAATCAAAGGACATCAACCATCAAAGACATCCAAACATCCAAAAGTAAATAATATCATCAAGGTAATAATCTTCATCAAAATGCACTCATATGCATAAATCAAAATCCTCAAAGGTTAGTACAATCTTTCTCTATCCCTTTTAATCTTTCCCTATTTCTCTATTTTATTGCATTTGACATTATATTAGATCAATTTATTTGTACTGATTATGATTAATCTTCTCATTCATAGACCATTGGACATATATTCTACTAGGCTATATCTCTATGGTGCATATATCATCAATATTTTATCCTTCTTCTTAGATCATTCCACTATAAGTACCATATGCTTAAATTTAACCTAACATTTTCACATTCATCTTCTGAGGTTTCACTTAATTTGAACTAATGTTAGTATTTTTTCACCTTTAGGGATTGTATTGTTGTGCAAGGTGCAACCAAAGTATTGTCATTGTTGTCAACACAGTCAGGTTGATCAGTTGATGCAATGGATAGGAGTTGATTGATGAGCAAGGTAATGGATAGGAGTTGATTGATGAGCAAGGTGCAGCCAAAGTTTTGTCATTGTTGTCAACATAGACAGAGGATCGGTTGATGCAATGGACAAGAGTACAGAGCAGTAGATAGATCAGTTGATGCAGTGGATAGGATTTTAGAGATCTGTCAGAGCATGTACAGTAAATTTACAGGAAGACAGAAGTGGCCCAGATTCTCAGAATCAAAGAAAAAGGCAAGTAAGAAAACTATCGCGATATCGCGACATGTTTTCTGTCGTGATTTCACAACATGGCCAAGGAGAGAGAAGGCGCAATCAAAATTGTCACAATTTCGTGAAATGGTCGAGGAGAGAGAAGGCGTAATCAAAATTGTCACGATTTCGTGACATGGTCGAGGAGAGAGAAGGCACAAGCAAAACTGTCATGATTTCGTGACATGTTGGAAGAGAGAGAAAGTTCGGGCAAAAGTGTCACGATTTCGTGACATGTTGGAAGACAGAGATGAAGCTGGCAAAACTATCACGATTTCGCGACATGTTGGCAGAGAAGGAGAGCAAGTTGGAAAGCATCACGATTTCACGACATGTCGCATTTTCGTGACTCGAAAAGTGTAGGAAGGCAGAGAAAGAAAAGTGTCGCGATTTCACGACATTCTGTAAAGAAGGTTGTACGAACAAAAAAGTGTCACGATTTTGCGACATGTTGTAGAAGAAAGAGTCCGCAGTATGAACTGTTGTGATTTTGCGACAAGATCGAATAGAGAGAAAGTGATTCAGGAACTATCGCGATTTCGTGACATGATGCAAAGTTCCAAGTAAGGACTGTCACATTTTTGTGACATGCTGTAGAGGTCAAGTTGAGGACTGTCGTGATTTTGTGACATGCAGCAAAGGGAAGATTCTGAAAGCAGAAGCGTCACGATTTTGTGACAGGCTGCTAAGAAAACGTACAAAAGCCAAAAGTGTTGCGATTTTGTGATAGGCTGCTAAGAAAGCGTACGAAAGCCATAAGTGTCACGATTTCGCGACAAGCAACGGAGAAAGCTTTCGAAAGCTGAAAGTGTCATGATTTCATGATAGGCAAAAGTGAAGAAGCCAGCAGGAGGAAGATGTCACGATTTCACGACACATCGCAGTTTCGTGACTCAAAGGGGAGAGAGTATGTATGACGTCAGTAAGGTCACGATTTCACGACAAAAGCAGAGAAGAAGGTCATGAAGACAGAAGGGTCACGATTTCGCAACAAAAGTGAAGATGACGTCAGTAGAAGTAGAAAGTGTCACGATTTCATGACAAAAGCAGAAAAGAAGTCAACAAAGGCTATAGTGTCGCGATTTCGTGACAACAGGCTAAAGTATATGTACGACAGGAAAAAGTGTCACGATATCACGACAAAGGCCAAAGGAAGGCGTACGATTGCAAAAGGTGTCGCGATATCACGACATGTTGTGGTTTCGCTAAAAAGCTACAGAACCACAGAGGCGGCAGAGGCGGTTGAAGCCGATAGAGTTAAATCTGAGCCGACCAAGATTAGGGTTTGCATTTGCATAATCAACCGACTATAATTAGGGTTTTCATCTTAAAATCTCTAGTATATAAGGAGGGCTATTTGGAGAATTGAAATTGATCGATCGACGAGTGTATGCAAAAAGTGTACGATATGCGGCCGTAAGAGCGCAGATAGCGCAGAAGTGACGAGATGATGGCGAAGTGTGCAAAGTGAGCGAGTCATGTCGAAGTCGAACCAAGTGTGAAGTGAGAGCGAACTGTGAGCAAAAAAGTGCAAAGGAGCAGAAGCGATCGTTTGATTGAGTTAAAGCGAAGTGCGCGAGGCAGTTGTGCAGAAGCAAATTGGTGGTGCAAAGAAATTATGTAGAAGAAGCAGAGTGTACAGAAACAGCAGACAGTTTGCAAAAAGGTTGAAGGTATTTTTCTATATTTTTCTTTGAAGTCCAAGTTGTAGCTTGGCATAAGGGGTTGGTGCTCCTTCCAGTAGGTGCTGGTGAATTAGGGGTTGGTGCTCCTTTCTATTGGTGCAAAAAAATCGAGGGGTTGGTGCTCCTTCCAGTTGGTGCTGGTAAATAAGTTGTAAAGTTGGTGCTTTGCAAGAGGCTGGATTTGGATGGTAGTCCAAGCAGCCGTTCTTTTTGAGGAGTAGCCATATTGGTGAACCTCGTTAAAAATCTATGTTGTGTGATGTTCTCTTGCTGTACTTATTATATCTATTTATAAGTTTTAACTGCTACTATTTTTAGAGCTGTTAATTCATGTTTTGGAATGCTACACTGATTCACCCCCCTCTCAGTGCCATACTAAGTACAACAATCCTCCTAGAATCATATAGGTTGAAGTAAACATATTAGTGAACCTGATGCAAAACCTCTCCTTCAAAGTGGATCTACACCCATTTATAGAATTCATAGTTTAGGTATTTGATATGGGTCCCACCATGGATAATCCTTGAAACATCAATCCATGTATAGACAATTAAGTCCCTGGTGACCAAGTTCTCTTCCATATAAATCCTTATATATATGGGATTTAAATGGCTCAAAGGAGATACAATACCAAAAAAACATCCCAACTAAAATAAAATCAAAGAAAATAGAATTCATGAAGAAGAAAAACTCAAATGATATGGCTTATCAAAATGAACTAAGTTACCATAGTAGACAAGATAGTGAAAATCAACTCCTCCACCTAACATAAAAATGGCTCTATACTAATTGAACAAGACCCACAACTTAGGTAAATGCATATATCACATGTTAAAGCTACCATAACATGGTGCACTATTGAAATTTGATCATACTAGAAGAAAAGTACAAAAAATAAGAAGCATGACGAGAGCAATAGAAGCAAAATTTTAATATAATAACACCTCTCAACCTAAAGCTTAACAATAACAATAAGTATGATTCCTAACACTATAGAAGAGATAATTTGATTAAACCCTATTCTTGCTCATTTATAACTACAAGGTCAAAAGCCCATGTAAAACAATCCAAATGCCTTTGAAGATATGCCTAAAACCAATCCTATACTTAACAATTACTTAAAGAAGAACAAGAGATTTTTTTCTTGAAGTTGCAAGGTATTAAGGTATAAAAAACCACCACATATCAATATGCACAAAGGTAATATAGAAAAATGTTAAAAAATGCAAACAATACAACAATTGAGAAATTATGTGCAATACCAAAAAATCTACAAGATCAAAATATTCTATGGGACCAGCTTAAAAAATATTTGTGTGCATAATTTTGAGTTTTATAAAGCATTTTATGTACATATTATACTATTCTAAAAACCTATTAGTATATTTTGATCAAGATTTTAATACCAATTTTTTGATCCCTCACTTAAAACATATACAAGTAATTTAAAGAAAAAATAATAAAATTATTCTAATTTTTCAAACGTTGATGTAAATTTTTAACAAAGCTAAAATCCCTATTTTCAATAAAAATTATAATGTTTTTGCATCCTATAAAAATAAAAATAAAAAAATAATTAAAATTTCAGTTATTAGTTAATATTTATTATTCAAATTTGTAGGATAATTCTTCTTTTATGACAAGATTTAGAGAAGCATATGGAATATCTTTTACAAGATCCCAATTTTTATAACAATCAAAATTATATAAACAAAATTATCAATAGAGAGTTGTGGGGATCAAAGCCCGTACAAGTACCTTTTTCACTATTCTGGTATATATAAGTTTTCTCTCATAAGGAAATTAGGCCTTAATTTCTTGGTCACAAATTGTAGACACCTAAAATGCGTCATGTCAATGGCGACTACTCATATGGGCACCTTTGCAGACCATATGAATGACCTTGGACCTTTCCAAGACCAAGCAGTGGTTTTAACCACTCAATTTGGGCTCCTTGGCCTATTTAGTGCTAACCACGACTGACACCTACGGTTAGCAAAAGCCTGCATGCTAACCACGGCTGACACCTATGGTTAGCAAAATCCTGCATGCTAACCATGACTGACACCTACGGTTAGCACTGTAACAAACTCGGGCGACCAGAGCCGAGTCAAATCAGTTGCAACAACTGAATTGCAATGGTTTTCAAAGCGGTTTGGGCTGGGAAGCATCCAGAAGCTTCCTCTCAACTGCCAAATCTTGTTCTTGGCTTCTCCATGAAGCTAGAGCAAGGATTTTGGGAGTCTACTTAAGACCCCAATTTTAGAGAGCAAAGATCCTAAAGAATAGCTCAATTGCACATAGCGGAGCCCTGTCGGATTGGAGAGCAATTTCATATCCCCTTGAGGAGTAACGAAGTGTTGTCCAATTGATCAATGACAACTATGCATGCAACAATGGAGATATCAAGAGCTTGAGGAGCAAGCTTGACAATTGACACACCTCCATTGCTAATTCCATTGAATTCAACCGCCAATCTATTCTAAAACATCAAGGCGACCCTTGACCATCAATTCCTTGGAGGATTTGAGAGTTTCTGGCCTTGGTTGCAAGAGAAAGGACACTTTCATCTTAACCATGGCTATGAGCCACGGCTAATAGTGCCAACCTCTTGAAGCACCCACGACTAGGGTTTGATGCTCTCCTTCCTCCATTTTAGCAGTAGTTTTCCATTTTTAGTCATGCAATTAGCTTAATCTAGCATAGATCTACATTTTAGCAGACATTTGACCGGTTAATTTAGGAATTAGAGGTAGATTTGCTTCACCTTTCCTTGCATTTGTTAATCTAGATTAGTTTCATGCAATTCAAGTTTTCTAATGGTTAATTAGGATGTTTCTTAGCTAGATTCATGCTTCTTTACATGCTATATTACAATTTCCTCATTTCTTGCATAGATTGATAGTTTTACATGCTTTCTTGATTTCATGCTATTCTTTATGCAAGATTCCTTTCAAAGCCTCATCAAGAGAGGCCTCCTTTGTTACTAATTGCTTCTTGTTGTTTCTTGATCGTAGGGAACAGGTATTGAAAGAGACAAAGCATACAATTCCTTCCTCAATGCGAAGAAGAGGGTCATCGACACCCTAGAGCAGTTCGTGTCACCCTGAAAGGCACTTGGAAATCACACCTACCCTTGAGAGGGAAACAATTACATCCTATTGTAACAATTGTATCAAGATGATTATCCCTAAGAGGGATGTACTTGTAATTTGAGTTTGGCTTCAAATATAATGAAATAAAGCATGTTTTATTGATCAATTTGTTGTCAATTTCTTGTTCTTGTATGCATTTTGTGTTTTTGTCAATTCTTGCAATAGGATACTTCGGGTGTGAGCCTTTTTGGTGGTTACATAAGGTGATCATGATGGAAACCCCAAAAATTTCATGATCATTGATGTTTTTCTCTATTTTTTGTTGTAGGTGCTAACCACGGGTAACAACCATGGTTCATAGTGCTAACCATGGTTCACACCTACGGTTCAAAGTGCTAACCATGGTTGACACCTACGGTTCACAGTTACAGTTGCACCTTTTAGATACAATCAACAGAGAACAGAAAAATAGCAAAATCAGACATCACCAGCAGACTTGGACCTGAGGTAGGAGCATTTTTCCCTCTCTGTCTTTTTTTGTCTATGTTTTTACAAAAGTAGAATGCAATAGATGGATGCTAATTAGGAAAACTTAAGTAGAAATGGGAAAATCCTAGTTCATTTTTTTTAGTTTTCTACTAGTCATTGCTAGGAATAGCGGATCTCTGATTGTAGTCCGCCCTAGTCTCCAGTGGTCTAGGATATTGATTGTTTAAGAGTTTGCATGTTTGAGGCCTAATCAATGGCCATTTTCATCATAGATAGTTGCACTCTCTGAATATCATCTAGTGTAATTGTGCATTCTCTGAAAAGCAAACGTTCTTTTGAAAAGCATGTAGGAGAATCATGTGAATGTTGTTTTATGCATTTTATTTTCATGCAAAGTAAAAAGAACCCCACACACCATGTTTCATTTAAACATCAGTGGCGTTGGGCTCTCACATCCAACCCATTTGATTGAGACCAACAATGGATGTCATTACCACTTGGTTGGCTCATTTGAAATTGTATTATCGAGACCCACTCATGGCCAAGGCTGACCCAAGAACTATCCTATCCATGCAAAATATCATGCACTCATCTTTGAAGAAGTGTATCACTACAGGTGTGTTGGGTGAGGGTTGGTAGTACCTATGCTACCTCGTTGAGTATGGACTTCACTCCCATATTCGGCTTGTGCGAGTATATAGGTGAAAACCTTTGAACAAATTGAGTATAACATCAACTTTTGAAAAACATGATAAGAGTTTAGAGTATATTCACAACAAATATCAAATGCACTAAACCAGTTTTAGGACACACATTTAATCCTTAAAAGAGATAATCATATTGTCTACTTTGTGTGTTTCTTTATTGTTAGGGTAATTAACATAAGATCCTTGATCTGGGGCCAAACCCTAACCCTAATAATAAATAATAAAATATACTTTTTGATTCTGCATCCAATGGTTCGAGAATCATGTAAATCGGAGCTATAACAAAGATTTTATTTTGGTTTTATGATTACTCTATTTTCGAAGCCGAAAATTGAGAAAAACTGCACTAAAACGGTCATAAAATGGTCTAGACAACTCCAAAACTTGCCAAATTTGTTTTGTTGTCTTAGTTTTACCATTGTGCACCTCTCATAGAAATTTTGGGTCCTAACTCTTCATGGTTCAAAATATCCCAAAAATTCCTAAAAGTGGTCATTTCCCCACGAGCCCCGGTTGGCCAATTATTCCAAAAATACAAAATTTTGACCCAAAAATCATATTTTTGTGTTATAGCTCATTTTGATCAGCTCATCGCACTGATAATTTTGATATATAACACTTATAACCTTTTTTGGAAGCCAAAAAATTTTATATGGTTGGGGGACCTCCCATGGTGAGCAAGACCTCCAATCTAGAGAGGGAATCAGGTTCCATGACCACTGAACATATTCATATTAGTCCAGAGGACATGGCCATCCCTGAATGGCATCCCAGGTCTTATCATAGCATCAATAACATCCATAGGGGGTCTAACCTTCGAGATAGCCCTATTAGGGAGGCACCCACGGGTCCTCTAGGAAGCCTTCTTGACTGGAACACCTTGATAGAATTCTATATAAGGAACAATCCACCAACTGAGGAGCCTAGTAGGTCAATGTCATAGGTTCACATCCCAGCTTTCTCTATACATCAATCAGAAAGTGATCATGAACATACACCATGGCCTAGCTTGGGTGAGCAAACCACCCCATCGGGTCGAGCAAGTCACCCCCTACTCCTCATAGGGAGCCTTCTGTGCAACCTGAATATACAGAGATTACATCTGAGCCTGAGTATGCATCATTTCTCATAGATGAGGAAGAGGACCCAAGTCATCCTCCTATTCCTTGTGAAGAGTACGTGGGGCAACCACGTTGTGGCTCTACATCGTCAAACTATACAGAGCCCACTCATGACTCAAAATATCAGGTCAATGCAACCTTTAAGGAGTGTGGAAAACAAGTGATAGATCCTACTAGGGGGAAAAGACATGATAAACCCATTTGTATCTCAAATACGAGGGTACATAGCCCCCATACAACTGAACAATGGGATCATACACATCAGGCACTGAGGCCACAACTTGACCAACAACATACGGATCAATCCCAGTTGGATCAACAACAATTAAATCAACAATGGGTGGACTCACCATGAGCACACCTACAAAGGTTGTATCAATGAAAGATACGAGAACAACAAAAGATACAACAAGAGCAAGTGCAAAATGCATTGCGTAAAGTGGTGCTTATGCCTAGCACACAAAGGATGCAACAACGCATAAGGCGCCTAGTGCAATCTCAGAATATTTCACCGCGGCCATGCAAAAATCATGTTCAACATCATAGGCCATTATCTGGGTATCATAATGAACCTCATATTCCTCAATAGTACCAAGATCAATATGATGAGGAATCATATGCAGATTCCCAGTGGGAACATCAGGAAGAAGTAGATGCTTACCCTGAATCCAGTTATGATGAGGTACCTAAGGATTATACTTATCGTCCACCTCAGCATCAAAAGTGACCTCCTCGGCCTAACCAAGGGCGACGAGATGAAGATCATATCATTTCTTCAGGGGCATACAAAGTGCTAGTTGATCGGATAAATGCAGTCAAAAAACAAAATCAAAGATTGGTTTATCAAAAACCCATGCTAAAGCAGCTTAGAAATCAGCCTTTGCATCCCTCAATGTCATCACCAATATACCCATCGAATTTCAAGATGCCTCAACTTGAAAAGTTCAACGATGACGAAGATGATGAAGATGCACGAGAGCATATGACAGGCTTCATCCATATGTGCTTTAGTTTTCAAGACAATGACCCCTTGATGTTGAGAACCTTCATGACAACATTAGTTGGGGATGCTTTAGAGTGGTATAATCATTTACCACATCATAGCATATACACCTTTGAGCAATTAGCCGATGCATTCTTGCAACGTTTTGCCTTTAGTGCTAAGGAAATGATAAACTTGACTGACTTGGTTAGCCTTTGTCAACTTGATGATGAGCCAGTCATTGAGTATGGCAATAAGTGGAGGAAGGTGATGTCAAAACTACCTTTCACCCTACCCACAACAGAGCTCATTCGAATGTTTACGAGAAGTTGTTCGAAACATATCTCGCTTCTCTTGCAATTACAATAGTATCAAACATTCGAGGAGGCCTTAGCATAGGCCCAGGTCATTGAAGACATCAAGATACAGGAGGGTGATATTCAACTCCACAAAAAGGAATGGCCAAACAAGAATATCATAGGTGGCAACATGCAACAAAAGGTGACCCCAATCAATCAAGTTGTTTTGAGTATCCCTAGATCCTCAAACCAGGGTGCACCGCCTCCACCAGTGCAACATAATTACCAAGCTCAACCTCCTCTGGTCCAAAATCATATGCAAAAGAATCAGATACAAGGCCAACAACGTCGGCCACAATGACAATATACTGATTTTCCAGAGACATTAGCATCGCTCTTTGATCGATTATATGAGGTGGGAAGGATCAATCTTCCAGAGTTACATCCTTTGAAACCTAATAAGCGTAGATCAAAGGTGCATAGAGAAAATCTATATTGTGTTTACCATCGACAAAGAGGTCATGACATACAGACATGTTATCCCTTTAGAGATGTAGTGCAGGATATGATCGAGAGGCAAGAGCTTCAGATAGGAGTCTTCCAAGACCCCTTGCATGCACACAAAGTAAACATAGCACCTGTCAATCAAGTTGAACAATCTAATCAGGTGCACATTAATATGCCTCCCCAAGAGTTTGTGGGAATGATCAGTGTTGTAATAGAGAAACAGGATTGTCAAAATCGATCTTCGCAATCGGTGGCATCTTCCAATGTTTCACCTTCACTTGTCTCATCTCAGTGGGACATTGGCACTGCATAAAATTGCACATCACAACAGGGGGGTTCAGTTTCTACTACTTCTCCTAGTCAAGTCAATCATGGTGCATCAAGCACATTGCACATTGGGGGTCTTCAAGGTGTCACACCTTCCCCATCATCCACATCATGATCAATGAGGCAAAGTGAGACTTCTAAAGGTATCACACCTTCCTCACTTTCATTGAGTGGCACACACATTAGGGGGTACTTAAGGTAGCGTACTTTCCCCTTTAAAAACATAAAAATAAGGAAAAAATCATAAAATATCAAAATTCAAAAACATTCAAATAAAACATTTAAATTTCAAAAACAATTGAAAAATCATAAATTCAAATATCAAAACATCAAAAAAAATATATGGAAAATATCAAAATCCATACACATGCACAAAATGCTCCAAAGGCATCATAAGCCCTTTGGTCATTCAGAAAAGGCTCCAAGGGTTCCTGAAAACCGCTTGGTCATGTGGCTAAAGGCTCCGAGGGTTTGCCTAATACCACTGTCATCCCAAAAGGCTCCAAGGATTCTAAAAATTTCTTGGTCATCCCAAAACGTCCCAAAGGTGCTCATAATCCCTTTGGTCAAACCCAAAAGGCTCCAAGGGTTTAAAAACTTGGTCATCCTAAAAGCTCCAAGGATTTTTTAAAGGCTCAAAGGCATGTACTCACCGTTTGGTCAGATATGAGGCTCAAAACTCATAAAAATTATAAAATCAATAAAATCCAAAAAAATTGGTAAAGCATAAAACCCAAAAACATTTGCATTTGCATTTTGCATTTTCATTTTGCATTCACATATGCATCCACTGCATTATTGCATTGCATATAGGCATTCGTCATCCATTGCATTCCGTAGTAGGAGGGATTATGTTTGTCAGTCTTACAAACGACACCATGTTTGTGTCTAAATCATGCATCTCTGCATTTATCATAATCCATCATTCATGTGAGTAATTGTGTTTTTCAACACAACCCATTTTGTTGCTATGGAGAATATACTAGGGTTTTTCGGTCATTCAACCATACCTAGAGGTCTTATCAAGAGTTGATAGAAAGCTTGCTTTGCTTTTGTAGTTGAGGTTCAGTTAGTATAGCCCTTAGCATATCAGAATCCTATCACTAATCAACAAATTAAACAATCCTAATAAGGACTAGGGGAAGATGAAAGCCATGAAGTAGGACCGGGTATCCTGAAGTGAAAAGAGTTATTCTTGCTTATCCCTCTGTGTGGATGGTATGGGAAATGTTGGCAATTGGCAAAAGGACAAGTTAGTTCCCTATTCAGAATCCCTTGCTTACGATAAAATGAGCAATATCCCATAGTGATATCCCACATCAATCCTCAATATTGATACCCTAGATCGATATCATAGATCGACTTCCCAGATTGATATCCCATATTGATATCATAAGATCGATATCCTCAATCGATATACCAGAAATAGCTCCCAAAGTAAATCCCCCAAAGGAAAGTTTTTGAAGAAAATTATCAAATGTAAATGTCGAAAAAGATGAAGATCAAAAGGAGAAGAAGAATAAATCAAAGTTCGAGTGGAGATCAAATGAAGATCAAAAATCCAGTTCGAAGAGAGATCAAATGAAGATCCAAAGAAAGTTCAAAGTCAATATGGAATCGACTCCCTTGCTTCACCACATATGAGCAAGTATCCCAAAAATTGAAGGATAGAAAGGAATGAGCCTGAATCCTTGGAATTGTTGGCACTACTGTACCTTACGCATGATGATATGTCTGATACACTTGCATCTTGCTTGTGTGCAGACCAATGTTTGAATGTGGAAGAGCTAGCTTCAGGTGTCCTGCATTGCCTAGTGGCTTAGTCCAACTAAAATCTAAACCTGGGATTGGATAAGACATTTGTGGAGCCCCTATCTTAGCAATGGGCTGAAAGAATCCCGCCTGACATCGGGGAACGCTCGTGTCTTATCTTAATATACTCATGTGCACACACAAGGATAATGAACAGTTAGGGCCTATCCTAGCAAAAGCCTTGTATTTCAGAAGTCTAGTATGGTTAGTATTCAACTTTTGAGCAGTCCACTAGGGTGTTTGAGTCTCATGGAAAACCCTTAAAAATGTTCGCTAATAGCAACAAAATACCAAAAGCTCACAAACCATCAAAAATAAAAGTCATTTCAAATATCAAACTGCAAAGTATCGATCCATGATACATCATTACACTGAGCACAAAGTTTTCAAGATATAGGATAGATACCGGATGGATATCAGAAATGATATTTAGACGACCACTGACTATATCGTGCATATCTATCAAATTGCAAAAGGAATATAGAGTGACATATTATATCATTCACATCATTCCATGTCATATCATTGCATTTCATATATGGGTGATTAATTGTTTAAATTCTTGTAATGAGGATTTTCAATTACATTCATGATTTTTACACATTCTGTGGTGTCATCCATTAGATTGTTAAACACATATCACATTCATTCCTTATGTTTTAAGTGATTAAAGCATACAAGTTCATCTGCATTACTTCATCCATCATGTAATTAATGCATCACATACATGGCATTCACCATATCATAACCATATAAATTAAATGCATACAAAAAATAAAACTAAACATGCATTTAACAATAAGCATTGCATCCATATGCATACAATATAGCCCATCTATACATATAGAACATCTATCATATAGCTAGTGCATGTAATCTGTCCATTGCATACATATAGCATAATCAAATCATTATCTAGGCATTGCATTCATCATTGCATCCATAACATAAAATCAAAACAAAAATATTTGCAAACATCAACTGGGGCATTATCAGTATCGATCCCCAAAAGCTCCAAAGAAGTCTAAATATTTGGTCTCTTTATTCAAGTCATAAATGCACATATTTTCTCACCATAAGGAGTTTCATATTGGACATTAAAGCATATCTACAAGTTCAAAATTTCAAAAATTGCAAAATTAAAAAAAATTAAATAAATCAAAATTCAAAATGATTCAACAGATCATCGAACATAGTGATTCAACACAAGCATAATTGGAATTGCTATCATCTTGATTCTCTAAGAAGGCCATAGTGGTTGGACTGCTCCATGGGATAGATATGTACAATTACTATTCACAGTTGAAATCATGGCTGAGTTAGGCCTTGCCAAGTAATATTAAAAGTGCTCAAGTCTTCAATTGTTCAAGATCATTCATAGTGGTCAAGCGACCTCATCGCTTCATTTAATTGTCATTACTCTCATCGACTCATCGCTTGAGGGGGTAGTCATAATAATCAAATTCATAATCAAAATCAACAATTAAATGCTTAATCATTGTTAAGTGCATTCGTTCAAGAATCATTTTCAAAGACAATCATGCACCCTCCTTGCTTGGGGCAAATAATCAAAATATCAAGATCAAATTCAAGCAAACTGGGCAGCTAGTCTCCTAATTTAGGATTGGACTTAAGCTTATCTCCTAATTGCCATTAAGGCTAGGATTTGACTTAAGCTTGTCTCCTATTGCCATCAAGGCTAGGATTGGACTTAAGCTTGTCTCCTATTGCCATCAAGGCTAGGATTTGACTTAAGCTTGTCTCCTAATTGCCGCTAAGGCTAGGATTTGACTTAAGCTTTCCAGAATCAAGTTCTTCAACTCATCGAAGGTAATGATTCAATGATGCATGCTCTTTTCATGATTGGGGCATCTAATGTTGATCAGACTAATGATCATCATGCAACCTTTGGCATCATTTTAGGAGGTCTATTTTTGCTCATGCGTTGTTCAATCTCACAACGCATCATAAAAGGGGCATCTGTAGACACCTAAAATGCATCATGTCGATGGCGACTACTCATATGGGCACCTTTTTTGAACAAGGTACAACAAGAGTATTGTCATTGTTGTCAACACAGACAGCAATTGATGCAGTTGAAGCAATGGACAAGAATTTTGAAGTCAGTCAGATCAAGTACAGTAAATTTTTAGGAAAACAGAAGTCACCCAGATTCAGAAAATTGTAGAAAAGACCAAGTAAGAAAACTGTCGCGATATCGCGACAAGTTTTCTGTCGCGATATCACGACAGGTTGAGAGGTCCATTAGCAGAAAGAAAAATTGTCGTGATTTCGCGACATAACCGAGGAGAGAGAAAATGCACGCCAAATGGTCGCGATTTCGTGACATGTCCGAGGAGAGAGAAGATGCAAGCAAATTTGTCGTGATTTCACGACATGTGGGCAGAGAAGGAAGCAAGGTGAAAAGATGTCACGATTTCGTGACATGTTGGAGGAAAATGCACTAAGTCAAGGAAGTGTAGCGATTTCGCTACAAGTTTGAAAGTCAAGGTGAAAGAGTGCAGCGATTTCGCTGCATGTTGAAATGAAGGGCAAAGAAGGTGTAGCGATTTCACTACAAGTTTGAAAGTCAAGGTGAAAGAGTGCAATGATTTCGCTGCATGTTGAAATGAAGGGCAAATAAGGTGTAGCGATTTCGCTACAAGTAAAAAAGCACAAACAAGAAGGTGTAGCGATTTTGCTGCATGACAAAATGCATGGAAACAAAGGTGTAGCAATTTCGCTACCATTCAAAGTTGCAAAAATTAAAGATGTAACAAGTCAAAAGCACAAGGCACAAAGTTGTAGCGATTTCGCTACTGCATGAAGCAAAGAGTGTACGGAAGTAGTGAACGTCGCGATTTCGTGACATGTTCCATTTTCGCTGGAGTCTGCAAGGAGAGTTGTACGGAAGAGCAAAGTGTCACGATTTTGCGACATGTTCCATTTTCACTAAAGTTTGCAAGGAGGATTGTACGGAAGCCCAAAGTGTCGTGATTTCGTGACATGTTCCATTTTCGCTGTTGCTGGCAAAGGAGAGTGTACAGAAGCTGGAAGCGTCGCAATTTCGTGACAAGAATGATGATGACGTAAGCAAAAGCCGAAAGCGTCACGATTTCGTGACAAGAATGATGATGACGTCAGCAAAGTCAAAAAGTGTCGCGATATCACGACAGGGTGCAAAGAAAGCTGCTGGAAGCTGAAAGTGTCACGATTTCGTGACAACATACAATATGATGTCAGCAAAAGTTCTAAGTGTCGCGATATCGCGACATGAACAGAGGGAAAGCTTTCAAAGCCAAAATGGTCGCGATTTCACGACAACATACAGGATGACGTCAGCAAAAGTTCTAAGTGTCGCGATATCGCGACATGAACAGAGGGAAAGCTTTCAAAGCCAAAATGGTCACGATTTCGCGACAGCAAGGGCATGAAGTGTACGACTTCAAAAAGTGTCGCGATATCGCGACAGGTAATAGTCTGGCAGGTAAAACCCGCAGGAGCATGCAAGGTGACACGTGTTGGAAAAAGCATACAAAAAATCATGCAGCCTATTACGTAAAAAGTAACTGATGTCAGATCGACAGTTACACGTTGATAGGTGTCGGACATGCATGGGAACAAATGTATATTCTTGATTGAAAAAGCATTCGATGCATCACATATGCAGTTTCGAAAAAGCATTTGAAAAGTCGTATTTGAAGAAATTGAAAAGCCGTATTTGAAGAAATTGAACAGCCAAATATGAAGGATCAGAAAAGCTTTCAAAAATATGTATTTGTAGCATTTAAAACAACCGTATTGCAAGGAATCGAACCATCGTATTGTAGGGTTTCGAACAGTCGAAGTGCATGGAATCAAATAGTCGTATTGCATGGATTCAACAGCCGTATTGTAGGGTTTCAAATAGTCGAAGTTCATGGAATCGAACAGCCGTATTACATGGATTTAACAACCGTATTGCAGGGTTTAGAACAGTCGAAGTGCATGGAATCGAACAGCCGTATTGCATGGATTCGAACAGTCATAGTATGTAATTCGACTGCATGCAGGATTGATAGGTTATAAAATAATAGTCATACAAAGAAGATGTTGCTGCTGTTAGAGAGAGAAATTGTTGTAAAAGGAGGGTTAGAAAAGAGTCAAGAGAAAAATTAGCAGAGCCGTGAGAGTGTGTAGAGTTGGGTTAATTACAGACCGATCAGGGTCGTGCATGAAGTGAAGACATTTTTATGTCATTCTAAATTGATCAGAATTGCAGTCCAAGTTGGTGCTTGGTACTAGGGGTTGGTGCTCCATCTGTTGCAATAGAAAATTATAAGGGTTGGTGCTCCTTCTAGTAAATGCTGGTAAAGAATTTGTAAAATTGGTATTTTGCAAAGACTGGATTTGGATTGAAGTCCAAGCAATCAATTTTGAGGAGTAGCCAAATTGGTGAACCTCATTATATTGTGTGTTGTGGTGTGCTCTCATGTTCAATTTGCTTTTCTGGTTTTAAAGTTCTCTGTGCTTCAGTTTTGAATGCTGTTCTTTTGAATTTTAAAATAACTACACTGATTCACCCCCCCTCTCAGTGTCATTGTGTGAATATCAATTGGTATCAGAGCAAGGTGCCTTGTTCAAGCTTAATCAGCTAAGGAGATCTTGAAAGAAACAATGGCAGGTGATGAAGGATTCTCATCCAACAAAGCTCCCTTATTTGATGGAACAAATTACACTTTCTGGAAACTCAGGATGCAAACATATCTGAGTGCATTGGGATATGATATTTGGGATTCTGTAGATAGTGGATACACAGCACCCACTACCCCTCCAATAGATATTTTTGAGAAGAAAAAATTTGAGAACAACTCCAAAGCTAAGAATGCTATAATGTGTGGGCTTGTTGACAGTGAACTGATAAGAGTCATGAGATGTAAATCAACAAAAGACATGTGGGATAAACTGAAGAGCATCCATGAAGGAGACAGCAAGATCAAGGAAGCAAAACTGCAAACTCATCGGGCATAGTTCGAAGCACTGCAAATGAATGAATATGAGAACATAGAGGCTTATATGCTGAGAGTAAACGGAATCATTAATGCAATCAGAGGACTCGGTAAAGAAATTGATGATGTAGTTGTTGTGAAAAAGGTTCTCATAACACTGCACAAAAAATTTAACTCCAAAGTTTTTGCAATAGAAGAGGCAAAAGATCTGAACAACTTCAGCTTAGATGAGATGCATGATTCTCTCGACAACGATATGAAATGAGAATAGGACAAACCAAGTCTATAGACAGAGAAGCGACTTTTAAAGCACATAAGAATATAAAATCTGAACATGAATCTGAGGATGAAGAGACTCTGGATGAAATAGAAGCTAATTTTGTTCGAAAACTCACAAAAGGAAAAGTAAAATATAGAGGAAAGCTACCTTTCAAATGCTTCAACTGTGGAGGAGTCGGTCATTTTGCGACCAAATGTCCAATGCGGGAGAAAACCAAAAATGGTGAAGGCTCACACCAAGAAAAATGTGACTGGAAGAAGAAACAAAATTTCAGAAAGAACAACTTCAAGAAGAAAAGCTTCATATCCAAGAATGTCAGCACTTCTGAAGAAAGCTCAGATGATGATTCTGAAGAAGAAAAAGGTGAAGCTCTGTTCATGGCACTTGAAGAGGAAAGAACAAAAGAAAATCAGGAAAGTGATGAAAACTTTAAAGATGAAGCTGAAGTTTATCTGGAAGGAGAATTGGTTGCTGCACTTAAAGAGTTGATTGTTGGAAAGGGATCAGTCAAGATCAGTGATGGCAATATAAAATCAAAAGAAGTCTTGTTTGTGATTGGTCTGAAGCATAACTTACTGAGTGTAAGTCAAATCTGTGACAGAGGCCATGATGTAATCTTCAAGAAGGAGGGCTATGAAGTAAGAAAGACAAAAAATGAAAAGATAATAGCCACTGGACTAAGAACTTCTGGAAATCTGTATACACTTTCAGAGACTTCAGAAGGAGCTTGCTTGGTTGGTCAGGAAGAAGAAAACTGGCTGTGGCACAAGAGACTCGGTCACATAAGCTTTGATAATCTGGTAAAAATTAGCTCAAAAGGGGCAGTAAGAGACATACCAACTATTGGTAAACCTTCAAACAGTATTTTTGAGTCATGCCAAAAGGGAAAACAAACCAGAGCCACTTTCAAAGCAAAAGAATATTTCACAAGCAAGCCATTAGAATTAATTCACACTAATTTATGTGGACCCATGAGAACTGAAAGCATAAATGGACACAAATATTTTATGCTATGTATAGATGATTACTCAAGAATGACATGGGTACTATTTTTGAAACTTAAATCAGAAGCCTTTGAGATGTTTAAAACCTTCAAAAATCTTGTTGAGAATCAATCGGGGAAAATAATTAAATGCCTAAGATCAGACAGAGGAGGAGAGTTTATTTCAGAAGAATTTGCAGAATACTGTCAAAAATATGGGATAAGAAGACAGTTTTTAGCAGCTAGAACACCTCAGCAAAATGGTGTTGTAAAAAGAAAAAATAGGATAGTGCAAGAAATGGCAAGGACAATGCTGGCTGAAAACAAAATAGCTGACAGATTTTGGAAAGAGGCAGTACATACTGCAGTTTACATTCAAAACAGGTGCATGCTAAGACCACATGAAAGAAAAACACCTTATGAACTGTGGTTTGGCAGAAAGGCAATAGCAAGACGTTTCAAAGTATTTGGCAGCAAGTGCTACATCAAACGGATCGAAGATAATCTTGATAAATTTGAAAATAGAGTTGATGAAGGTATCTTTCTTGGTTACTCAACAAAAAGCAAAGCCTACACATGTTACAACAAAAGGCTAAAGAAAATTGTTGAGAGTGCTGATGTGAAAGTTGATGAAGGTAGAGAACAAGAAATTACTTATCAAGAAAACTACCCCATCTATGAAGAAGTCATTGAAGGTGATGATGAAAAGGAAACAGATAAAAATCAAAAAATTGATCCAGATGATGTAAAAATTGAATCAGAAGAAGAAAACAGGAAATTTAAAACAGGCAACTGGCAGAAAAATCATTCAAGTGAACCGATTATTGGGGATTCCAAATATGGTATTCATACAAGAAGAGCAGCAGTGCGGAACTATTCTCTGTTATCTAGCATTGAACCTAAAAATGTTGCTGAAGCAAGCACTGATGAAAGTTGGTTGAAGGCAATTAATGAAGAACTAGATCAAATTGAGAAAAACAATACCTGGGAATTAGTACCTAGACCAACAAATAAAAACATAATTGGCACTAAATGGGTTTTTTGAAATAAATTAAATGAAGATGGGCAGGTTGTCAGAAATAAGGCAAGATTGGTCTATAAAGGCTATGCTCAGGTTGAAGGCATTGATTTTTGAGGAAACTTTTGCACCGGTAGCCAGACTAGAGGCAATCGGAATGTTTACGGCATTAGCAGTTCATAAAAACTTCAAAGTATATCAAATGGATGTAAAATCAGCATTCTTGAATGGAAAACTGGAAGAAGAGGTTTACATTGAACAGCCAGATGGCTTCCAACTTGGTGAAAACCCAGATTTTATTTGTAGGTTAAAGAAAGCATTATATGGTTTGAAACAGGCACCCAGAGCATGGTATGCAAGGCTGGATAATTATCTAATTAAACAAGGGTTCAAGAAAGGTTTGGTGGATAGCAACTTATATGTCAAAACAGAGAAGGGCCATCTTATTGTTCTTGTTGTTTATGTAGATGATATAATATTTGGCAGCAGCATGGATGAATACTGCAAAGACATATCAACTAAAATGAAGAAAGAATTTGAGATGTCTATGATTGGTGAACTTTCTTATTTCCTAGGATCGCAGGTCAATCAAAATGAAAAAGGCATTTTTATTTCTCAAGTTAAATATGTAAAAGAAATGCTGAAAAAGTTCACAATGGAAGACAATGAAACCGGTTAGCACTCCCATGACAACAGGCTGCAAGTTGAGCAAGGATGATAAATCCCCAGATGTAGATCAAACTATGTACAGGTCTATGATTGGAAGCCTGCTGTATTTAATAGCCACTAGACTAGATATATTACAAGCAGTATGCATGGTTGCAAGATTTTAGGCCAGTCCCAAAGAAACTCATGTAACAGCTGTAAAGAGGATCTTTAGATATCTCAAGGGCGCTATGGATTATGGGTTGTGGTACCCAAAAGGTAAATATTTCACTTTGTTTGCATATTCTTATGCAGATTGGGTAGGATGTATTGATGACAGAAAGAGCACAAGTGGAGGGGCATTTTATCTTGGAGACAGGCTGGTAGCATGGCACAGCAAGAAACAAGAATCAGTATCTCTATCCACTACAGAGACAGAATACATTGTAGCAACAACATGCTATACTCAGATATTATGGATGAGACAAACGTTGAAAGATCTTGGTATCCATTTCAAAGAGCCAATTTCAATTAAATGTGATAACACTAGTGCTATCAACATATCCAAGAATCCAGTAATGCATTCAAGAACCAAACATATTGCAATCCGATATCATTTCTTGAAGGATAAAGTTGCAGAAGGAGAGGTCAAATTGGACTTTGTTCCAACTACAGAGCAAGTAGCTGATATATTCACAAAACCATTGCCCAAGGATGTTTTTGAGTACCTTCGAAATAAGTTGGGAGTGGTCACAATTCCCAAGAACTGACTATCTTTTGGGATCACATTCTCAAGGGGTGCATTTATGCCTATACTTATAGTTTTGCTTATACTTATGATTTTTGCTAACTATAACAACATTTGTCTGAGAATGGTGTGTAGAGACTCGGGGGAGTCTGCAATAGCCCTTTGGTATTATTGTCAAAGGGGGAGAAGAATTACAGGGAAGTGCACGAGTGTTGCCAACAATTCTAAAGGGGGAGATTGTTGAACAAGGTACAACAAGAGTATTGTCATTGTTGTCAACACGGACAAGCAATTGATGCGATTGAAGCAATGGACAAGAATTCGAAGTCGGTCAGATCAAGTACAGTAAATTTGCAGGAAAACAGAAGTCACCCAGATTCAAAAAATTGCAAAAAAGACCAAGTAAGAAAACTGTCACGATATCGCGACAAGTTTTCTGTTGCGATATCGCGACAAGTTTTCTGTTGCGATATCACGACAGGTTGAGAGGTCTGTTAGCAGAAAGAAAAATTTTCACGATTTCGCGACATAATCGAGGAGAGAGAAAATGCACGCTAAATGGTCACGATTTCACGACATGTCCGAGGAGAGAGAAGATGCAAGCAAATTTGTCGCGATTTCGCGACATGTGGGCAGAGAAGGAAGCAAGGTGAAAAGATGTCGCGATTTCGTGACATGTTGGAGGAAAATGCACTAAGTCAAGGAAGTGTAGCGATTTCGCTACAAGTTTGAAAGTCAAGGCGAAAGAGTGCAGCGATTTCGCTGCATGTTGAAATGAAGGGCAAAGAAGGTGTAGCGATTTCGCTACAAGTTTGAAAGTCAAGGCGAAAGAGTGCAGCGATTTCGTTGCATGTTGAAATGAAGGGCAAAGAAGGTGTAGCGATTTCGCTACAAGTTTGAAAGTCAAGGCGAAAGAGTGCAGCGATTTCACTGCATGTTGAAATGAAGGGCAAAGAAGGTGTAGCGATTTCGCTACAAGTAAAAAAACACAAACAAGAAGGTGTAGCGATTTCGTTGCATGACAAAATGCATGGAAACAAAGGTGTGGCGATTTCGCTACCATTCAAAGTTGCAAAAATTAAAGATGTAACAAGTCAAAAGCACAAGGCACAAAGTTGTAGCGATTTTGCTACTGCATGAAGCAAAGAGTGTACGGAAGCAGTGAACGTCGCAATTTTGCGACATGTTCCATTTTTTCTAGAGTCTGCAAGGAGAGTTGTACGGAAGAGCAAAGTGTCGTGATTTTGCGACATGTTCCATTTTCGTTGAAGTTTGCAAGGAGGATTGTACGGAAGCCCAAAGTGTCGCGATTTCATGACATGTTCCATTTTCGCTGTTGCTGGCAAAGGAGAGTGTACGGAAGCCAGAAGCGTCACGATTTCACGACAAGAAGGATGATGATGTCAGCAAAAGCCAAAAGCGTCGTGATTTCATGACAAGAATGATGATGACATCAGCAAAGTTAGAAAGTGTCGCGATATCGTGACAGGGTGCAAGGAAAGCTGCTAGAAGCCGAAAGTGTCATGATTTCGTGACAACATATAGGATGACGTCAGCAAAAGTTCTAAGTGTCACGATATCGTGACATGAACAGAGGGAGAGCTTTCAAAGCCAAAATGGTCACGATTTCACGACAACATACAGGATGACGTCAACAAAAGTTCTAAGTGTCATGATATCATGACATGAACAGAGGGAAAGCTTTCAAAGCCAAAATGGTCGCGATTTCGCGACAGCAAGGGCATGAAGTGTACGGCTTCAAAAAGTGTCACGATATCACGACAGGTAACAGTCTTGCAGGTAAAACCCACAGGAGCATGCAAGGTGACATGTGTCAAAAAAAGCATACAAAAAATCATGCAGCCTGTTACGTAAAAAGTAACTGATGTCAGATCGACAGTTACACATTGACAGGTGTCGAACATGCATGGGAACAGATGTATATTCTTGATTGAAAAAGCATTCGATGCATCACATATGCAGTTTTGGAAAAGCATTCAAAAATCCGTATTTGAAGAAATTGAAAAGTCGTATTTGAAGAAATTGAACAGCCGAATATGAAGGATCAGAAAAGCTTTCAAAAATATGTATTTGCAGCATTTAAAACAGCCGTATTGCAAGGAATCAAACCACCGTATTGTAGGGTTTCGAACAGTCGAAGTGCATGGAATCAAACAGCCGTATTGCATGGATTCAATAGCCGTATTGCAGGGTTTCGAACAGTCGAAGTGCATGGAATCGAACAGCCGTATTGCATGGATTCAACAACCGTATTGCAGGGTTTAGAACAGTCAAAGTGCATGGAATCGAACAGCCGTATTGCATGGATTCGAACAGTCAGAGTATGTGATTCGACTGCATGCAGGATTGATAGGTTATAAAAGAATAGTCGTACAAAGAAGATGTTGCTGTTGTTAGAGAGAGAAATTGTTGTAAAAGGAGGGTTAGAAAAGAGTCAAGAGAAAAATTAGCAGAGCCGTGAGAGTGTGTAGAGTTGGGTTAATTGTAGACCAGTCAGGGTCGTGCATGAAGTGAAGACATTTTTATGTCATTCTAAATTGATCAAAATTGCAGTCCAAGTTGGTGCTTGGTACTAGGGGTTGGTGCTCCATCTGTTGCAGCAGAAAATTACAGGGGTTGGTGCTCCTTCCAGTAAATGCTGGTAAAGAATTTTTAAAATTGGTATTTTGCAAAGACTGGGATTTGGATTGAAGTCCAAGCAGTCAATTTTGAGGAGTAGCCAAATTGGTGAACCTCATTATATTGTGTGTTGTGGTGTGCTCTCATGTTCAATTTGCTTTTATGGTTTTAAAGTTCTCTATGCTTCAGTTTTGAATGCTATTTTTTTGAATTTTAAAATAACTACACTGATTCACCCCCCCTCTCAGTGTCATTGTGTGAATATCACCTTTGTAGACCATATGAATGACCTTGGACCTTTCCAAGACCAAGTAGTGGTTTTAATCACTCAATTTGGGCTCTTTGGCCTATTCAGTGCTAACCATGACTAACACCTGTGGTTAGCAAAATCCTGCATGGTAACTGTAGCTGACACCTACGGTTAGCACTATAATAAACTCAGGCGACCAGAGCTGAGTCAAATCAGTTGCAATGATCGAATTGTAACGGTTTTCAAAGCGATTTGGGCTGGGAAGCATCCAGAAGCTTACTCTCAACTGCCAAATCTTATTCTTGGCTTCTCCATGAAGCTAGATCAAGGATTTTTGGAGTCTACTTAAGACCCCAATTTTAGAGAGCAAATATCTAGAAGAATAGCTAAATTGCATAGCGAAGCCCTGTCGAATTGGAGAGCATTTCATATCCCCTTGAGGAGTAACGAAGTGTTGCCCAATTGATCAATGACAACTATGCTTGCAACAATGGAGATCTCAAGAGCTTGAGGAGCAAGCTTGATAATTGACACACCTCCATTGCCAATTCCATTGAATTCAACCACCAATCTATTTTAGAACACCGAGGTGACCCTTGAACATCAATTCCTTGGAGGATTTGAGAGTTTTTGGCCCTGGTTTCAAGAGAAAGAATACTTTCACCTTAGCCATGATTGTCAGTCATGGCTAATAGTGCAAACCACTTGAAGCACCCGTGGCTAGGGTTTGATGCTCTCCTTCCTCCATTTTAGCAGTAGTTTTCCATTTTCAGTCATGCAATTAGCTTAATCTAGCATAGATCTACATTTTACCAGATATTTGACTGGTTAGTTTAGGAATTAGAGGTAGATTTGCTTCACCTTTATTTGCAATTGTTAATTTAGATTAGTTTCATGCAATTCAATTTTTCTAATGGTTAATTAGGATGTTTCTTAGCTAGATTCATGCTTCTTTACATGCTATATTACAATTTCCTCATTTCTTGCATAGATTGATAGTTTTACATGCTTTCTTGATTTCATGCTATTATTTATGTAAGATTCCTTTCAAAGCCTCATCAAGAGAGGCCTCCTTTATTCCTAATTTCTTCTTGTTGTTTCTTGATTGCAGGGAATGGGTATTGAAAGAGATAAATCATACAATTCCTTCCTCAATGCGAAGAAAAGGGTCGTCAACACCCTAGATCAGTTCGTGTCACCCTGAAAGGCACTTGGAAATCACACTTACCCTTGAGAGGGAAACAATTACATCCTATTGTAACAATTGTATCAAGATGATTATCCCTAAGAGGGGTGTACTTGTAATTTGAGTTTGGCTTCAAATATAATGAAATAAACTGTGTTTTATTGATCAATTTGTTGTCAATTTCTCGTTCTTGTATGCATTTTGTGTTTTTATCAATTCTTGCAATAGGATACTTCGGGTGTGAGCCTTTTTGGTGGTTACACAAATAAACTAAAAAAATTTTATACATGAAATATATAAGAAAGGTTGTCCCCACTGCAAATTTGTCAAAAAAAATTATTGTTCTCATTTCCCTTCCTCTTGAAATTGAGGTCCGTGAACCACTTGGAAAATTCTATATATCAAAGTATATGCAATCCTCTATTAAAACATTATATGATGAGCTACAAGTGAATCAAACAACATATATATTATCATGGATTAAAATTTCAAGTATAGTAAAATGTTGTTATATTTTTTATTAATACTCTTTAGTTAATATTTTAAAACATTTTAGAATATCTATCATTGATAATTATTTTTTAATAATTTTTGGAACAGAAGATGAGTTTAAAGTCCAAAATATTGTACTGAACATATTATTTATCATCATACAAGTTCATTCCATCCATATATAGATCATGATTGTCCAACCAAATTTGGAAGAAATTCAACATAAGATATGATTTGAAACTTAATTAAACATATGTTTTCCTCTTTATTTATAGGACAAAATTCAATATCAACATAAATATTATTTACAATATTTAAATTATTATGAAAAAAATCAATAATGTTTCTAATTTTATGATCTTTAGTTTTTATGTCAGATTAATTTTTAGTTTTTTTTTAATATTGCTTTAATAATTACAATTTGATTATTAGAGAAGATTTATGAGATACTAGTTTTTATAAAATATAGAGTGGTGGATACCAATACCTATGATATAGATCTCATTGTCCCTATTTTTTATATATAATATTTTTTTCAAGATGAATTTAGGTCTTTAATTTCTTGGTCTCAACTAAGATTACAAATTATTATAGATGTATATTATAAAGACGATAATCCCCAACATAGCCCATTTCTTGGATGATTATAATTTTTTTGTTCCCTTCCCCTTGAATATGATGCCCATGAGCTTCTTAGTGAATTGGCCATATTAATGTAAAGTAAATCCTCTATTGTCACCTTAAATTGTGAACTACAGTGACTCAAAAAGGAGATATTCTCATGGATAGAAATTGTTACTATAGTATTGATATATTTTTAATTAGGATCTTTTAATTTTAATTTTTTAATCAGTTATATGGGATTAGAACAAGTCTAGTTGTATTACATCATGATCATATAGTGGTCTTGAAAGTTGTGCATGTATTGCTTGACAAGATTTGAACCTGGGTCTCCTCCCTAAAAGTCAATGAATTTACTACTTGAGCTCATGTCATCTTATTAGCATTTTTTATTCTTATCAATAAATATTTTTAGTATTATCAATAATTAATTTTTTATACATCCGAGGTGTGAACCAATTGGTTCCCCCAAACCCCGTAAGGGGGGCTGGAGGTCCAAGGTTCAAATCTCAGGCCTCATCGGACTGAACCCTTGTCCCTTTCCTGGTGCTTTCAGTGGCGTAAAAGGTTTAAAATGATGGTAGCATGGTGGTTATAGGGGCACTCTGTGTGAATATCTATGTGGCAACTTCCAGGATGGATAGCGTAGAATACTGTGGTGGCCATAAAATCCAGACAGGATGCCCGGATTCGTGGCGGCTACTGATTCGACCATGTAAAATAAATAAAAAAAATTAATTTTTTATATCTTTTGGAACACTAATTATTAGTGTAAAGTACAAATTATTATGTAGAACATATTTCCAGTCATCATATAAAATCATTCCATCCTAAAGTAAATCATGGCTAGCCAATGAAATTTAAGAGGAATTGTAGTGACAAGTCACTTCCATGGAATTCATAATTTTGGAAGGTTGCAAAACATTGAAATTTCTCAATTAACACCTTCCAAAACCCTATAAATTTTACTAAGTTAAGATCCAATTTTTGATTCAATCCATAAGAGTAGATTTGTCTAGGAGTGATCTATTAATAGAGTGAAACAATTGGTTTATAGAAGAAAGCTCTAGGGGAATGTTGGAAAATTACTAGAAAACTAGAGTTATTTGCTCACCTTCTAGAGTGTATCAATCACAAACCAATGGAATAGAAAAATAAGCATGGATCCTAAGGAATATCTTTAGAAATGCATTTTAGCATGTAGTGGCATCATTATGAATTTTGGAAGCCTTCTAGGTCTTTCATAGGCATGTAACATTTGGATGTGCATCATTTTGTTCTAGACACCCCTAAATTTTTACTTGTACTAGGAGTAATAGTTTCTCACACCAAGAAACTTAGGGGTAAGTTTTTCTTATAAATAGGATCCATGGGCTCCATTGTAAACATCTATTGAACTTGAGGAATTTAGAGCTACACTTTGTTAGATCTATATTGTACTCTTATAATTCATGGAATTGGTGAAAAATTGGTGTCTTTATCTCTCCATTAGTAGCACTGCCATCCTGGATTGCAAAATGTTTGGTGGTTGATGCATTAACCATTTTTCTCATATTTTCATTCATTTCATAATTTTGTCTAAATGGAATGAGAACATTTCTACTATTCAAATTCCTTATGTGTTGATTGACCACACATTTTCCTTGCTATGGTTGTAGTCGTATTTACTTTTAATTCCTTGTATGCTACACTTACAAATTTGCTTCCCATGCATCTTACTTTTTACACTTTATTTTCATGGAATTAGATTATATTATATTAGAATTATAGCAAGGATAGTAGGGATCCAACCTAAATCCATAGTATGAAGAGGTCATAAACCCTTCCATCCAACTATAATTGAAACCAAAATTGTGGGTGCTTAAGACATCAAATATTTTAATGATTCAAAAAAGGTTTTTAGCATGATCAATGGGATGAATCTCCATTATTTTCCCCATAATAAGCACTTAATTCATATTTGGCTAAAATTATGGAACCAAATTTACATCCTACCAAATATGGGATAAAATATTTTTTACCAAGTTACCAATTAGGTACCAATTGAATTCAAATTTGGAATGAAACACTCCATTTGGGATCAATCACCTAATAATAATAACAAGGATTCACTCCTTGAAGCTAGCAATTCATTCTAAATATATAGATTTTTCAAACCTTGGATCTAGGGTGTTTCATTGAGTTCGAGAACTTGATTTTTTAGGCATGGTCCCAAATTGACCTTGAGTTCTAATTTTTTTTGTTATTTATGTTCAATTTTTGTAGGTGCATTGCAAATTGCAACTCCATTACAAATTTTAAAATCATATTTTTTTATAAAACAAGCAAACAAAACATCAAATTAGCAAAATTCCTCAATTATAGCTCTAATTTGGTATTGACATAGGTAGAAATCATAAGCAACAAATTTTGGAAACATTTTACCGAAGTTTAATTCAACTAGCAATTCACTCCATCCAACTAGTGATTCACTCCAAAATAGTAAAATTTATCCAAGTCAAGTTGAAGGAATGATTCACCTAGGTTTTGAGGAGTGATTTGCTAGGAAATACAAGATTCTTTCTAATTCCTTCAAGAAGAGCAATTGGCCTTAGAATAAAATAAATTTAGTCCAAGTAACTTGCTTGGCCTTCTTATCAAAAATTTTAAAGTTTAATTTTTGCAAGTGATTCACCTGAATCTGCTAGTATTTTGCTCTAATTTATTGATTAATTGCTTCATAGAGCTAAAATACAATATCAATAACCAGAGTTAATTACATATCACCAAAATAATGTGAAAGGGAAAAGAAAATAACAAATCACCAAGTAGATTTATCATGACAACAAGATTGAGGATATTACTATGTCTATTCACACTCTCTCAAAAACTCCCAAGGGCCAAATAAGCCAATAAAATCCCTACATCCCAACAAATCGATTTTATTAGCTACTAACTTATTCATCTACTTTCACAAACCAAACTTGGGTAATTATAGGACCTATATTGACTTATACCAATATCCTTTAATGAATAAATTTTGATATGAATAACCTCATGAATTATCCATCCTTTACGTCCTTTCTGGTAAGACCCCAAGGTCTTACTATAAAAATATTAATAAATTAATGTAATTGTAATCGCATGCCACTCAAATGGGGCTCCTTTGTAATCGCTTTGCCGCTATAGGGGGCTCCTTCCTTTAGAATCTATAATTCTTATTATTCTTCTTCTTCTTGTATGTATTTGTGTGAATGGCCAACGTAATATATATATATATATATATATATATATATACTACCCTAAAGCTACATTGGTGAAGAGACGTGATGGTTCACGTTATGAAGAGATGTGATGGTTTGCTTTATGAGTTAATAATATAATAATTAAATGATTAATAATACTAATTAATACTAACTAATAATGTTAGGATTGAGGATCCTAACATTCCACCCTTCCTAAAAAGAGCTTTGTCCTCAAAGCTCAAAGTAAGGAGCTTTATATTTTGTTTTCCAAGAAGGATTTGTGTAAGTTCTTGGACTCTTTTAATGTCATCCTTCCGTAGGCAGGGATATCGAGAAGGATGAAGTGTTAGCGGAGGGCTTCCAAAAATATTAGTAAATGTGTGATGATGAGGGAAGGACAATCCTTGGGGTTCTTCAAATGCCTTAGAATGATGCATAAAAAGAGGTGGTAAAAATTCTACATTCTCCTGTTGTTCCCTAGGAGAGGCAATGGAGGAGTGTGTAATCACCTTTTTACCTTGTTTTTGAATAGGTTTGACCCTATGGTGATAACTCACTATTGGAGAGGAAATTGAGTGTAGTTCTTGTAGAGTGCATGTTTGGCCATAATGAGTCACTTCGGGAATGTCTTGAGATATTTCTTGCTCATTGTCCTTGTTTTCCACATCTTCCTCTTCTTTTTTATCTTTCATGGCTTCCTCATATTCCTTACCTTCCTCATTGTTACCATATTTAGTGCTATCTTCAGGTGTATCCATCACTATGTCTACCTCTATTTCATTTTCTTCTTCTATTGCCTTATCAAGGTCAACATTATGCGTTGGCTTGGCAGTGATGTAAGTGGTTGATGAATTCTCCATAGGTGGTTTCCATAATCGACGTTGTGCATTGAGTTTATCTTCGGCTAATTTGGCCAATCCATAGGTTTGCATCATGGTATAGGGATTGAACCTTGTCACCTCCATTCTAATTTCCTCTTTCAATCCACTAATGATGATAATTGATTCATCCAACCCTGTGTTGTGTTTGGTGATATCCTCAAACCGAGTTTGATACTCATGCACATAAGTGATTTGATGAAGTTCATTTTCTTCTTCTATTGCCTTATCGAGGTCAGCATTATGCATTGGCTTGGGAGCGATGTAAGTGGTTGATGAATTCTCCATAGGTGGTTTCCATAATCGATGTTGTGCATTGATTTTATCTTCGGCTAATTTGGCCAATCCATAGGTTTGCATCATGGTATAGGGATTGAACCTTGTCACCTCCATTATAATTTCCTCTTTTAATCCCCTAATGAAGCCATTGATGAGAATTGATTCATCCAATCTTGTGTTGTGTTTGGTGATATCCTCAAACCGAGTTTGATACTCACACATAGAAGTGATTTTATGAAGATCTTTGAGCAATTCCCACATGATTGGGTCCCACATGGCTCTGATACCAAATGGTAAGACCCCAAGGTCTTACTATAAAAATATTAATAAATTAATGTAATTGTAATCGCATGCCACTCAAAGGGGGCTCCCTTGTAATCGCTTTGCCGCTATAGGGGGCTCCCTCCTTTAGAATCTATGATTCTTATTCTTCTTCTTCTTATTGGATGATTTGTGTGAATGGCCAACGTAATATATATATCTACCCTAAAGCTACGTTGGTGAAGAGACGTGATGGTTCACGTTATGAAGAGATGTGATGGTTCGCTTTATGAGTTAATAATATAATAATTAAATGATTAATAATACCAACTAATACTAACTAATAATGTTAGGATTGAAGATCCTAACACTTTCACAATGTGATAAATGCAAGTCAACCTATAGCATCTAATGCTCAGATCACCCCTCCAACTATTATGGCTTCATTTCAAATTCCACCTAGATCCAACATGTCCAACACAACAAAGCTTTCAACTGGATAATTTATGCTATCAAATATAGGTTCTTTAGGGTAAATTTATATTCTAATCAAGCAAGTTTTTTTCTAAAATTTTGCAAGTGTTGCTGAAAAAATAGGAACACAAAGTATATGGGGAAAACCCTGGGGACAAACACTAGCTCTAATTATCTAGATACAACAAATACAACAATTTTCTTCTTTTACAAACCATTAATACCCTTTGCAATATTTGCAATATTCTTTTCCATTCTCAAATATGTAAGCTTCCCCATATGAACAATGGGCTTATCCAAACCTACCACCTCCTCCTTTCCCATTGTATTACTATGTCACTTATTAGTACCCTTAAATTTATCCATATCCACCTCAACATTATGAGGTATACCCTTACCCAATGCAACATGGTCAACCTCCAAAAATAAACCAACACCTCAATCACCTAAGCCCTAAAACCAACTTCTTGATTGGACCTATCAAGGGTCATTAAATATAGAGGTCTATTCTCCTATTCCACCTACTACTATGAAGGCCTTATCTACCTTTTATGAGAGTGGTAATCATATGGTATTGGATCATCTCACTAAAATATCTACATTCAAGTAAATTAACCACATCCAAGAGGAAGATATCGTGATATACCTATTAATTTATTATTTATGTGATAAAGTTACATTATGGTATAGAGGTTTGCAAGATAATTCAATTATGTGTTGGGCATCAATTATAAATCCTTTCATGCATAGGTTTGGTAGTATGGATAATGGTTATTCTATTTTGTTTCAGTTAAATGCTATGTAAAGGCATCCTTAGGAAAATATTCATTACTACAATACTAAATTCTTGAGGACTTTAAATTTAATTCCACAACATATTATGTCAAATGAATAACAAGTATTATCATATTATATCAAAGGTTTACAATCTAATTTTTCTTTAAAGAATCAACCTATGCAAAATATTTTATCATTAAGGTAGGAAAGTTACCAATGGCCTATGCCTCACATGTCACCCTAAAGCTGCAAACCCTTGGATGTACACCCTTAATCTCAACTATGTTAAAATTCCAACCATCTACCAACTCAACCAATTATTTAAATATCATGACACATCCTAGTCAAAATTCATCATCAACCATTGCATTCCAACCATAATTTCTAGTCTTACCTACTCCATCATCATCAATAGTGATGACAAAACCATCATGAACCAAAATAAGATAGACATGAATGATATGTTGGAAGTGATGAGAAATTTGATAAATTAGAACAACACATAAAAAGAGGTAATGGAAACCGAACAATGGATGGCAACAATAATAGAATTGATAGCCCGTAACCCCTATATTACCAAAGGTCAAGTGCCTTAACAAAATACTAATTAGGGTATAAATTAAGTTTAGAATAACATGGCAAATTCCAATTCATAGAATAACATATTATGGAGATATTCATTCAATAAAGGGCATTATCTTACAGATTGCATAGTAACCACTAGATATTCCTAGAAAACTTAGTATGATCAACAATGTTAGGCTCAATATGCCACTATATTGGGTCAAATGGAATTAATAATGAATCAACCCACTTACCAGTAGCCTCAAATGTAGTAGGAGTCGCACCTTACCAAATCCTAACAATGCAATATTTTTCAAATTTAGTAGAATTGAAGGGGATAAATATTTTGCATTTAAATATTTTTCCATATATGCAAAATAAAATAGGGTTGGAACCAAGGGAAAAATAAAAGCATATAAATAATAGGTCTTGATATAGAGATATAATGAAGCATATAAAGTAACTATGGTTCTTAGAAGGGGAAAGTCACTATTACAGCTGAAATACAAAGAACTAGTAACGAGGCTCTGAAATTGCCTCATAAAATGCAGCCAAGTATAGTCTTTTTGCCTTTTTTGTATGACTAATATATGTGTATACAATCGAATAATTTATAGCTTCTAATAATTTTAATGTTAAATGTAGTAAATAAAGGAGATGTATTTGGTTTTATGTATTTTTAAAGGTCTAATTGCATGATTGATTTCCACTAAATAAATGGTCAGGTCATTGATAACTTGGAGGTTTATATTCTAAAAAAACTAGTTCTAGAGAAATAATACCCTAAAGACCAAGGAAATATTTGTTGAAGTGCTCTAGAAATATTGGTCGTTCTAGAATGTCTATTATTTAGAATACATATGATCCAAAATATATGAGTGTCAAAATAACTATGTGCCAAATCATCTATGCACCAGAATATCTAAGTGCTAGAATACATGTGTGTTGGAGTACCTATGTACCAAAATGTCTATGAACTAGAATACATGTGTGTTAGAATACCTACATGCCATATATGTTCCAAAATATTTATGTGCTAGACAACTAATAAGTGCTCAATGACAAAATTGCTTCATGTGCATAGTGCCAAGATTGTTTAACCATGCATAGGTCCAAAACAGTTTGACCTTGTGTAGCACCAAAATTGTTTGACCATATGTAGCACTAGAACCATTTGACCACTCATAATGCCAAAATATCTTATTACAAACATAACACAAAGCAATATGAGTGTTAGACTTGATGGATAGGAATACATCATAGGTTTCAAATATTGTTACACCAAAATATTAAGGATTACACATTTAAAGAATGTTTTTCTTTTGTTAACTGGATGTACACCTATATGTTTTATCCACTTATATTTACAACTATTTTAAGAATTCAATCACACAATATGGATTTGATGGCTTGGAAAGTGTAGATCTATCAGTTGTCTTGTATACTTTAATGAATAAGTATCTAGTAATAAGCAAAGTAGTTAGATAAACTTTTTATAAATAATGATGTAAATTGAAGAGCAAGGGATTAGGCAAATGTAAATAATGTAACTTGTTATATTTTCTTGAGCCTAAATAAGAAACAAACCTTTTAATCTATGCCTTGTGAACCTATGACTATCTAGGACTAGTTTCTATGATTATTTGTTCTTCCTCATGTTGGACTTCAGAGCAAGGGTCCACTTTGCAAGGACAATGGAAGGAAATATTTTAAGTATAGTCACATATTTTTATTTCATGATTTAATTTATATTTTATCTTTTATTTTAGAAAAGGAGTGGGGTTTACTTTCTATAGGGTGTGAAGTTTATTTTATTGCAAAGTATGAGAATTGTGTGTGGAATTAATTTTATTGCAAGGTGTGAGATTTAATTTTTTTTACTAGGAGTGAGAAAATTATTTTTTTGTGAGTGTTTCAATTTTCTGCAATTATATTTCCACAAAAGACCATATGAAATTCAATAATAAAATACAATTATTGAACCTCTAATGCATATAGTTGTAGGACTCCACCCTGGAATGATAATATTAAAGTACAAGTATTAACGAAACTCATCAACTAGTAACAACTACACAATAAGAAATGAAAGATGAAAATGCTAGGGAATACACTATGGATACATCCTACATAGGTTTTTAGTCCAATAAGGACAAATGCATGGATAAGAGAAAGGAATAAAAAATGAAAAGGGAAACCCAAAGAAAGCAAACAAGTCAAAAAAAGGAAAAAATGAAAAAATGACAAAATTTAGAAAGAGGTAGAGCAACATCTCAAATATTTTTCTCTTACGTGGAGGATGTACAATGAATACTAGGCAATATAGAAAGTGCATAGTATAGAGTGAGAGTATCTCTGTCAAATTTAGGTTTAACATCATAGATGAGATGAATAAGATGCCTACCAAGGTGATCATACTAAAAATATTAGTTCTTCTTAGTCAAAGGGATCTACTCCAAGAATATCTCAAAAAATGAGAACGAAGTTATGCCAATAATGGGCAACTAAATCCCATTCAATCCATACCAACTGAACAATAAAACTTGATAGTTGAACATCCATGTGATATTTAGGTCAACATAGAAGATATCCTGAATGCTCCAAAGCTTAAAAATCTAAATTTATTTCCATTCTATATGACTTTAAAATTTGAGAATTACCTATTAAGAAGTTGTATAGTCAATTTAGGAGTAGATATAACTATGATGTCAAAAGCAAATTACAAATAAACAATATTTTCCTATACCAAGATAGCCAATGACCCAATCCAAATGGATGGCACAAGTAAATATTACAGTATATTTGAAGGATCTTTCCATAACTGTAATAAAATATCTAGATTTGGTGGTAGTATGAGATCTGATTTATCAATCCTATTTTTAAATTAACCTTGAATTTTACATCTTTGTTGTTGTTTGTGTTCAATTTTTGTAGGTGCTTTGTGAATGGCAACTCCCTTAAAAATTTTAGAATCATAAAATTTTTACAAAGAAATAAAATAAGATAGTATCAAATCAGAAAAATATCTCAATTGTGGCTCTAATTTTACATCTATCATAGGCAAAAAGCATTCAAAATAAATTTTGGAAAGTTTTTGCAAAAGTTCAATTCCACGAGCGATTTGCTCCATCCAACTAGCAATTCACTCCAAAGTAGTAAAATTTCTCTAGGTCAATTTCAAGGAGTTATTTGCCTTGGTTATAAGGATATATTCACTTAGGAAGATAAAATTCTTCCTAAATACTTCAAGGATAGCTATTCTCCCTAGAATCAAAAGGATTGACTCTATGCAACTTACTTGACCTTCTACATCTCAAAATTTTAAGGTTCAATTTTTGCAAGCAATTCACCTAAATTTGCTGGTGATTTGTTTCAATTTATTGGTGAATATATTGGAAATTGATTCTGACTAAGAAAGAGAACCAAAATTTCTCCCATGAATTTGAAGAAGCCACAAAGTTTCTACAAGCCTTGAAGAGTCACCATGACTATTGGACTTCCTAGAATGTGAAATGAAGTGTTGTAACATAATTTTCTCTCTTGTAAATGTAAAATAGAGTATTATAGCTATAGAATATTGTGGAGAAATATTTGTAACACTTTTGAGTTCATTTGGAATGAAAAACAACATTCTATTCCATTCATTTATTCTTGTTGTCCTTGTTTTTTGAAAACTGCAGTCAATGTTTAGAGCTCATAACTTATGTTTTATAGCTCTATTTTTTAGTGTTATACACCATTAGAAAAGTCTTATTGAACAGAATCACTCCTAAAATTCATCAATTTTTTACCACTTGTGGTCCCTCAAATTTAGACTGTCATTCCCTACTATAATTTATGCACTCTATTGTAACTATTGTACTTTTTGTTGCACTTTGATGCTCTTTGTTTTTTGGGTCATTTACTTCATTTGGTATTAGATCTTGGTTGGTTTTGGGGTTTGATTTAACTTGGGTTCTTGGTCAATCTAAAAATTTATCAAGTTCTTGGACAAGTTCATTGAAGAAAAGCTTTATTTTTTTCTGCTTGAGTCTCATGGCCAACTTCAACAACTCATTCCCCATTCTAAAATTTAATGGGTAATATTATGATTATTGGAGCATAAATATGAGAACATTATTAATTGTAAAATATATTTGGGAATTAGTGGAGGGTGGTTATGAAGAACCACCTGATTGGAACACATTACAAGAAAATGATATGACAATAAAAAGGAAAACAAGGAAGAAGAATTCATTAGCCCTCAACCATATTTAGTCTGCTCTTGACAAGGGTTTGTTTCCATGTATTGTTACCACTACATCAGCCAAGGAGGCTTGGAAGTCTTCAAGAGGTTTACCAAGGAAGTTACCAAGTGATAATGGTTAAGTTGTAGACCATGAATAAATAGTTTGAGAATCGATAGATGAAAGAGACTGAAAATGTGGGTGATTATTGTGTTAAGAGTGAAGGATGTGGTGAACAAGATGGCCACCCTTGGAGAGACCTTTGAAAAAAATTAGTTGTGAAGAAGGTATTGATATATATTACCCCTAAATGGAGTCATGTTGTATTAATTTTCATAGAGTAAATATTTGTCTACATGTGAATTTGATTGTCTAGTTGGTTCTCTTATGTAACATGAGGAAAGACTAATAGAAAGCGGTGAATAAAATAAGGAGAATGCTTTTAATTTTAAATTGATTTTTTTTTATAATGATGCAGTTGATCCAAGCACATGGAAGAGGAAGAAATCAGAATTACTCAAGAGGTAGAGGAGGAAGAGGAAGAGGACATGGAAGGGTTGATCAAAAAAGAGTTGAATTCTACAACTGTCATAAAATGGGCCACATTGCACAAGATTATAGAGTGAAGACCACAAAATAATATATAAGAGTGCACTATGTATGTGAGGATGAAGCTGCACAAGGTAATTTATTTTTGACTAGTGGTATGGCTAAAAAAACTAGTCATGTTTGGTATTTATATTTTGATTGTTATAACCATGATTAGCTAGAAAGAGTTTTTTGCTGATGTGAATGAGAATTTCAAGACCAAGATCATTCTTGATAACAATAATTCTTTGGATGTGGCTGCAAAAGGCACCATGGAGGTTGGAACTAAAGAAGGTACAAATAAAATTCATGATATCTAATTTACTTCCAATTTGAAGAATAATTTGTTGAGTGTTGGATAGCTTGTAGAAAAACAATAAAGTTGTGTTTGATAATAATAAATCTATCATTTATGATAAGAATAATAGAAATTGTATAGTCACCATTGTTCCTATGTCAAAGAACTAGATGTTTCCTTTTTTGAGGAAAAGAGAGTATGAACATGGCACACATAGCACTTGAACATAAGAATTGGATTTGAAATATCATATTTGGATGCTTAAATTTTAAAAGTCTAGAATTTTTGTCTTCATAAGACATGGTAAATGGACTACCATATGTTGGAGAGCACTTGTTGGAATATTTTCAACATTGCCTTCTTAGTCCTAAGTATTAAGTCCTAGTATTTAGTATTAGTTTAATGTTTTTATTTACATATTTCTAGTTAATTTTATTAGCATACGTTGAGGTTTTGTCTTGGTTGATCAATGTTTGACCATAGTCCAAGATTAGCATGTTGTTAGGATAAGAGCTATCTTTAAGTTAATTTGTTGTAATAAGTTTAAGAGGATTTCTCTCAACCACCGTGTCTATTTTTAGTTCTTTCAAGAACTATAAAACTATGTAATGCATTGTTGATCAATAGAACAATTTCACCATTATTTCTCATTTGGTATTAGAGCAGGTTTTCTCAGATGGATCAAAACCTATGGAGAGTGACGTGAAGAGATCTGAAGCACGCACTTTGTCAGAGAAACTCAAGTGGCCAGCACTTAGATTTGAAAGGAAGAGCTCAAGTAAATAATTAATATCTCAAGTAATATGAGGTATTTTATTATGAAATTTTGAGGGTTGTTATATAATTGTATCAAGAGGATGCAGTCATAATTTCAGGTGATTTGGAGCTAATTTTCTGATTTTATTAGTATTTTGAGTTTTTCAATAAAATAGTTGTATAAGGAGGAAAACAGGGTATTTGCATCTCAAATTTTTACAGAAATATTATTTAGATAAAATAATCATTTCGATGAAATTTCAGGTCATTTGGATCTGTATTTATTGATTTGTGTGAATATTGATTTTTTCTTAAAAAATCCTAGATCCAGAATTGTGATAAAAAGGGAAAAAGTAAATGATCACATATTTTTCACCTTTATAAATTTTCTTCAAAAATATAGAGGGTTTTCAGATTATTGTCTCAGGAATACAGAGTTTAATTTTCAAAAATTTTGGAGTTGTATGGATTGATTTATGTGAATAACATTGAGGTTATCTCCAAAATACTCTAAGATCTAGAAAGTACAAAAGTAAATTGATCACATATTTCTCATTTGTGTGAATTTGGATCTGAAATTTAGCGTATTTTCATATATGTATATCATAAGTATACAGGAAAAATTTTAGTTTTTTTCAATCATTATTGCCTAATTTATGATAAATTGGGTGCTTGAGACTTTGGTAAATAAAAGGAAGCCATGTATGCAGACTCGGCTGTACCAAAATTTGATGGAGATAATTATGCTATTTGGAGCATAATGATGAAGACATTATTGAAGACTCAAGACTTATGGGATATAGTTCAATAAGGCTATGAGGAACCCACTTGGATCAAGCTACAAGGCGAGGATATAAAAGAGAAGAAGGAGCAACAATATGCAAATTTCTTAGCTCTTATGGATTTGAGGAGAGGAATGTTAAAGAGTGTTTTCCCTCTCATAGCTAATTGTAGATCAGCTACAATGGCATGGCAAGTGTTGAAGGATGCTTATGGGTTTGATGAAGACACCCTTAAATCCATGAGTGACAATCATGAAGATTGTTTAAGCAAGGAGGAGACTTGCTTCCTTGAAGCAGTTTCTGAATTAGATCCTTTTGAAGGAGTTTTTGAAGAGTCTTGTAAAGACTCATATGAAGCCATGCTTTGTAATGGAGAATTATTTCTTGCAAAGGAAGGCCTGTATGTATAAAACCAACAAGATGAAGAATTCTTCATGGAGGAAGCATATGTTGCTGAATTTTGTGATGAAAATATAAGAAGAGGTGTGTATTCCTCAAGAGGACGAGGAGGAAGAAGAGGATTTGTTGTTGATAGAAGGCAAAGTGATAAAAAATATCTCATGGAGGAGATAAATGAAGAGTGTATTATGGATAATGCACCTAAAATTCTCATGGGAGAGAATAAATAAGATAATAGGATCAACCAAAATTTTTGGCATGATGATGGAGAAGCAATGTTCATGGAAGACCATTGGCTCACTTATCTTGAAAACCATTCACTTGGAATGGATGAGTGCTCTCTTGAAAGAGCAAATGAAGTTATGTGGGATGATTTCCCAAGTGTAGTACATGAATAAGAGATGAAGGGCATAAGTTTCATGCTCCATAATGAATATTATCTCAAGGCTGAGATAATAAAAGGAAAAGAATATTTTGAGAAAGACTATCTCAAGGAGGAGATAGAAAATAGTGAGATAGTCATTAATGGACTTGAAAAGGCAACAATGTATGATTGCTTGAATGAATGGTGTTTCAACACACCAACATGGATTGAAAAAAGGAGGAGAACTCTTAGTGAAGAGTTGATGGTTGATCTTGAAGCACCATACAATGAAGGAAAACTGCTACAAAATAGCTTTATGGGAAGCACCAAATCTACTCATACTAAAGGTAATATTTTTATGATTAATGATTTGTTTTTTGTGAGCAGGAATGAAAATAAAGGTGATTGTCTCATTGAGACAACTTTGATGAAGAGTCTTCTTGGAGAGAATATAGTGATGGAGAACTTGGGTCACATGGATCAAAATGGTGTGTTCAAAATTCCTTGGGAGAAGTATTCTTGTAAAGTCATTGTTGTGAGAGAATATTTGTGTGAGGAGCAACTTTATGTTGCATATGTAGTTGGTCATTATATGGCCATATTTATTGTGATATTTTGTGTGGAAATATGTGAAAGAGTTGTATGGTATAATCATCTATGTGAGATGATTAAATGTAAATACTCATGTGGAGTATTGTTTAGTGTTGAAGATGTAAAAGAAGATCAAAATTTGAGAGCATGGTTTAAAGACCATAATGATAAATATGTAAGAGAGTGGTTGCTGAAAATCACAAGCAGAGATACTTTTGTTGAAGGGGGATCTAATCAACAAAAGAAGACACTCAAGCATTTGTAGAAAATTCCACATGAATATTGGAAGGAGTGCCACCATAATTTGTAAATTCTAATTTCTTGATTCAAGATTGGAGGAAACATAAGAGAAAAAATTTCTTCCAACTCTGTGATGCTTAAAGAACTCTTGCATGAGTGTCTTTAGCATCAAGGGGGAGAATGTTGGAATATTTTCAACATTGCCTCCTTAGTCCTAAGTATTAATTCCTAGTATTTATTATTAGTTTAATGTTTTGATTTACATATTTCTAGTTAATTTTATTAGCATACGTTGATGTTTTGGCTTGGTTGATCAATGTTTGACCATAGTCCAAGATTAGCATGTTGTTAGGATAAGAGCTATCTTTAAGTTAGTTTGTTGAAATAAGTTTAAGAGGATTTCTATCAACCATCGTGTCTATTTTTAGTTCTTTCAAGAACTATAAAACTATGTAATGCATTGTTGATCAATAGAACAATTTCACCATTGTTTCTCAAGCACAAGGGTGTGTGTGAAGCATGTGTGATTAGAAATCATGCAAGGAAGGATTTTCCAAAAGGAAAATCATGGTGGGACTCATACCCACTCCAACTTGTACATTTTGATATTTGTGGACCTATGCAAACACAAATTCTAGGTAAGTATTCATATTTTCTCACATTTATTGATGATTTTTCAAGAAAGTGTTGGGTGCATTGTTTGAAATATAAGGATGAAGCTATTGTCATGTTCAATAATTTCAAAGCATTGGTTGAGAATGAAAGTGAATATAAAATAAAGTGTTTGAGAATTGACCATGGAGAAGAATTTTGTTCAAATGAGTTCAATAATTTTTGCAAATAATATGGCATCAAGAGGTAACTCACTACCACCTATACACCACAATAAAATGGGGTAGCTAAGAGAAAAAATAGAACCATTGTAGAAATGACAAGAAGCATGTTGAAGGTAAAATATTTGAGCAATTCTTATTGGTTTTATGTAGTTTATACAATAGTGTACATTCTTAATAGATGCTCCACAACAACAGTACACAAGACGACTCCACATGAAGAATGGTATGGCACAAAACCGATTGTAGGTCATTTAAGAGTTTTTGGTTGTTTTGCATATGCACATGTGAATGAAGTGAGAAAGAAGTTGGTGAAGGATAGAAATTTGCACCATAAAATAGAATGAAACACAATGTTGAATCAATAAAAATGAATTTTATATATTTGTATTGATATTTTAATGTGTTACAAAAGAATCCCCTTGAGAGGATTTCACCAATGATACAATAGATACAAGAGGGATGTTATTCCCTCTTTTATCAAAAAGAGTGTCTTCGGGTGCAATGTTGAGATTTTTGTGCCAGCACATTGTTGGGGGAGCGGGTTTTCCTATGACCATTGCGTGAGAGTCTGATTTGGAATCTTTCACTATCCGCGAATATTATAACCTACACATAAAGGAAATAATAATGAATCAATAGCATATGTGAGGTCCACCAGAATATTAGACCCGTATTTGATCTGGAAATACAAATTAAATAGAAAGCAATGACATGCATGAAATGTGAGGGATATAATGCTAAAATACAAATATGAATAAAGATGTGATGTTAAATATAAATGTATATGAAGATATAGATTAGAAATGCAGTAAAAACCCTTCACCTGACTAGTCAACCATGACCATATTGGGTCGAGATAGTTTGTCTACAAACTATCTCAAGCTAAGACGGTCGCTATTGCAATTTTATGTTTCAGTGTAACCAGGTCCTAAGGGCTTCTGAGGTAATATGCAACATTTTTAATGATGGGTTTATGATCATGAAGGTGAGTGAACGGGTGCAGGAGATCAGCAAAGCAGTGTGAGCAATCATGTGAGGAAGAAGAGTCCAGCTTCAAATTCTAATTAGTGATCTAAAAAAATCAATTTTATAGTAAGAAGGCCTGGCAAATTAATTTGGTAGCACTTCATGGCAATTAAAATTCAAATTTCAAGGATCTAAAAGGAGAGGGAGGGTGTCATTTTATAGGCCTCCTAGCAAGAGACAAACGAGGGAAAGATAGCAATCAGGGACAACTTGATTTTTTGCCAACAATTGACTATAGGTAGTAGGTAAACTATTGTCTGTAGGTTGACTGGTGTCAACACAAATTCAGGTATGATGTTCTAGCCTGTGTGTAGGTGCTGATAGGCAATTTAACTACCTATCATTTTTTTTTATTTTGCACGATCATCTTGGATCGAGATGGTTGTGAACATGAGATCATCTCGAATCAATATGGTTACGTCTGTCATGGAGAAAGTTGTTTGTTAGAGAAATCCATTTAATTAGCCCTAAGGCTTCCCAAAGTGGATTGTACGGGTTAGAAAGGAGGATTTTTGAGAGTCTCCTCAAGATAACATATTTTAGGTATCTACAAATACATCTTTTTGGAACACTTTGTACGTAAGCACAATGTAAATCAAAAATAGATGATCTAAAATGGTTGAATCGATGATGAACGATGTTAATCGATGTAAAATGATTTTGTAGAAGGGTAGTGTAGGATGGTCTAAAATAAAATTCAACATGGGATACCCAAATCATGGAAAGTACACACATCGTTGAATCATTGCTTCCAACAAATTGATGGATTTGATTTGATCTCGATAAATCTTTCAGCTGTAGATAGACGTTGTTAGTCTACAGGATTTAGGATTTAGGTATACCAATTATTTGTTTGATTGAGATTTTTGCTTTTACCCTAGAAAGCAAGGTGTATGATAGTTTTTGACAATGATTCTTGTATGAATGCAATTTCCACTTTTGAGTGTTTGATTATTGACTTGATTTGAGATGAAAATTTGCATGTGTCGTCTACCTCCTCAAATAATGAGTCGATGGAGTGAGGTAAAATGATGATAGCAACAAAGTGCTTGACAAAAGGTGGTGTGGCTAGGAAGCTAGTGAGAAACTATTAAATTTTGGGACTGTCTCAACCCGATACAATTCTTTAAAATTATTTTTTAATAAAAATGAGACCGTCTTGGATGGTCACACCTGCCAAAAATTATAAAAGGTAGATTTTTCATAGAAAGGGTCATTTTTACCGCACGAGATGAGGATGAGGAGAGAAATTTTATGCAATGAAGTTCTACCGATAAATGAGGCAATCGATACAATGGACTCAATAGGTGCATCTATGAATGGTGGAGGTGTTGACACTAAAACGTACTATATTTTATTCATGAGAAATAATGTACATAAATAGGCTAAAGATCCTATAATAAGGACAAACAATAAACAATAAAATACTAGTCCACTATCTTAGTGGAGCACTATGACAAAGCATGTAATAAATACTAACATCCCCCTTATTACATGATTTGGAATAAGGTCTAGGCTCGTGCTCTTTGCTCTTGGCTCTTCAACTATGAACAATGATTCTAGATCAGCGGTGTATACGTCTAGGTTTGTTGCCTTAGGGTCAACCTCTTCCTCTAGGTTTGTTGCCTCTATAGAGTAGCCTCTAGGTATGTTACCTTTGTAGATTACTGACTAGGACATCACTTTTGCAAGGTAGATAACTTTGATGAGCTATGCATAAATAGAAAAAATGCTTTTGGTTGCTACCGTGCCTGAGTGATTAGTTCCAAAGATGAGAACTACCAAAGAGGAATCCTACATCCAATTAGATCTCCAATGGTATTGAGTCCCAGCAAAATTCCCAAGTTAAGCATACTTGGGGTGGAGTAGCACTGGGATGGGTGACCTTCTAGAAATTCTTGTGGGTTGCACCCTCTCTTCTTTTTATAATCACCAATGGTCTAACCCTAACCTTAAAAAACTAATTTTGGTAGCCATGGATTTTTCCATCAAATGTCTAGTTTTTTATCCATCAAAAATATGGATAGCATACTCCCTCAGTATTGAAAAAAAATTATATTACTTCACTACAGGAATGGGAGAGGGGAGAATTTTCAAAGAGGCAATTCCCCCCTCAAGGGATTAAATAGGATAGGACAGCATTTGGGCTCTTATACCAAATGTTGACACTAAAATGTAATATCTTTTATTCATGAGAAATGATGTACATAAATATATTCTTAGGAACCTATAATGAGGACCAAATGGAAACAATAAAATACTACTCCACTATCTTAGTGGATCACTATGACAAAGCATGTAATAAAATACTAACAAGAGGGGGTGCGATAAAGGTAAGGGCATAAACCTTAAATTTTTGCTTTATTTAAAATAAAAAATTAAAAATAAAATGAATGGGTGGGATGGGTAAAAACTTGATAGTATTCAGAAACTAAAAATGTGGGGTGGGTGATTGGTAAATCTTAGATTTTGTTTGCTTCTTTGCTTCTCTTTTTTATATGTGTGTGTTTAATTATATTTATGTACAATGGAGACCACCTCACCTTGAGACGATTACATGGGACCATCTCAGCCTGAGAGGATTTTGTTTTTGTGACCGTCTCTTTTCAAGATGGTTTTGCTTGTGATAGTCTCTTGCCAAGATGGTTTTTCTTGTGACTGTCTCTTGTTAAGACGATTTTGGTTTTGTTGTTTTTTTGTGTGTGACCATTTTTCGTCTAGACAATTTTGCTTGTGACCATCTTTGGTCAAGACAATTTTGATTTTCTTTTTATTTTTTTAAATAAATTTTGATTATTTGTGTGGTGGCAGCTTGTGAGATCCTGACATCAATTTACGTGTACGTTCAAGACAACACATGATACCTTGTTAAAGGATGATTGAAGGTGGTTGAAATCCATCAGATTACAGTACATGGTTCAATTAGAGTCAGTGCACATATATCAGGCCTACATGATGGCTCTAATAGACATGTGGGACAGCTAGACCAACACCTTTGACCTACCAATTGGTGAGATCATCATCACCTTAGAGGATATATACCAAATTCTATGAGTCTCGATATAGGAAGAGCATATAGTGACCATGGTGACCAATGAGCTAGAGGTTATGCTACAAAGAGTCTATCAGGATCACTGGTGGTATGTTAATTATGATATGGAGAGCAATGGTGTGAGAGTGAACACCAATTTTGAGATAGGGTTGTTGATTACTAGACAAGTAGTATTGATTTTATTGATATCTAACTTCATTCGATATGAGGTTCCCATGGAACCTATTGGGCCTAGTGATGGACTTGGTAGAGGGGCCAGGATCATGGTTTGGGGCTCCAATTTGTTGGCATAGTCATACAGTGAGCTATACACGATTCATCAATGGGACCGAATGGGCTTAGGATGCAACTTACTTCTTTAGATTTGGGAATGGGAGAACTTTTGGGTGGATACTGGTTGGGTTGCCCTAGGATGAACATAGGGATATGGACCAAGAGGTCCCCTATGCTATGTGATGAGACCATTACTGAGAGGAGGGTAGACGTCACCCATATCAAGGTATTCTTTCTCACAATATTGAGGCATGGGCTAGATTACGATCAGGATACATCATATGGAGACCTTGGAGGGGAGGACCAACATGGGTTGAGGATGTCATACACTTGAGGCAAGTACATCACTACATATGGTTTATCAGGTAGCATGAGAGAGAGCATGAGTACTTTTAGTACTCATGAGTGACCTAAAAATTTAGGATCACATAGGGGGTTCTCGAGGCTACAGTTGTTTATAGGAAGAGGGGCAATGAGACCTAGTTGGTATGGCCATAATCAGCGCGAGGAGCTCAATGAGGCATTTATTGGGACATATATCAAGGATCTAGGGCCCACACTAGAGTATTATGCTTGGTGGATCACTCAATAGTTTCAAGGAGGGGCAGCCATCAAACAAGAGGAGGAGGCCAATGTAGTAGAGGAGCCACTATAGCAATGAGTGCATCACTAAGTGGAGAGGGATGTGGGAGGATCGTAGGGATCTCCAAAGGATGTAGGTGCACCTACAAGGGGTAGTGGTGGTGATTATGGAGAGGAGGAGGACCTATAGGGGTAGATTATAGCTTTGCAATAGTAGGTGCACATTCTAGAGGGTCAACAAACTAAGAGGGACACATCCCATGCCATAGAGAAGAATCGTTGGATAGTCGATAGGCAGTGCTAGTAGGGTTGGGAGGAGAGAGATACCTTATGAGCCCATGTTTAGAGTCTTCAATAAGAGAGGGCTAGGCTTGTGGTAGAGTGATATGCTCTATAGAATCGAGTATCCTCCTTGATAGTTGAGCAGGCTCAGCTATCTACAGGTAGACAGGCCATAAAGGAGGTGACTAGGCTATGGGCAAAGGTTGCATAGCTATAGGCTAGGGCAACCACATATCACACCCACTATCAGATAGAGTGATAGTATGTGACATGACTATAGTATGAGGTGGATAGGTTGGGTAGGGTGCTACCATCACAGCTGTCATTTTCTTAGTTCTAGTAGAGTTGATAGAGCAGGGAATTGGGGGATTTGATAGTGGCATCACATGTTCCATATTTTGTACCATAAAAACTTCTCAGATGTTAGGGGCTAGTTGAGTCATTCAGAATCATAGAGATGAGGCTAAGGGTAGTAGAGAGAGCAGAGGTGCAAGGTCAGTCTAAGGAGAGACCCTCATGTTAGCTTCTTTTTGGATGTGAGGTCTAAGGACCCACAATATTGTAGCTTATGAGCATTTTGTACCACTTGATGTACTTATCATTTTGTATATATATGAGATAATCTTATTATGTTTATTATGGTTTTTATTTTGCATGTATGTGGATGAAATGATTGTAGCAATAGATGAGTATAGATATATATCTACACCTATCCTAATATTGTATGTATGTTAGATGAATGATGTGAGATGATAGAACTATTATGTATGCATAGTAGTAGGTATGTATGTGATGTATTAATGACACATGATAAATTAAATGATGCAAATTATGAATATTTGTTTGTATAATGGAAGCTGTATCGCTCCAAATTTTTTGCACCCTTACCTTCAGGCTATAGGATCCATGCTCGGAAGGGGGATGTGAAAAGGATAGGACAATACCTCGGACTGAGAGGCCCTTTGAAGGTCCCACCTCTCAGGGGAGGAGTATTAAGGTGGTTTTTTTACGGATGGTGGGGTTCACCAGGAAACGTTTAGTGGCGGTCTCCACGCCTAGGTTGGGAATGTGTTTGATGTGTTCAATTTTATCTTTAATCATTCAAATCCTAGGTTTGGCCAAATGAATCTAAACTATTCTATATGAAATGCAGATTTAAATGAAGATAGAAAATAGATTTAAATAGAAAACACAGAGAACAAGCTAAGTGAGAAAAACCATACTTGATTTCGGATGTCTGAGCAGTCAAGATCACCTCTGATATGACAGGATCATCTGCGATCATACAAGATCGTCTGAGATCTGACGAATTCATCAGACGAATTCATCAGAGACCTGCAATCAGAGAAATAGATACAAAACACCAGAAATGCAACTATTCCAATAGAGGGCAATGATGTAGAATGACAACAATAATATTAAATTGATAATTATAAACAAAAATATGAGTGCATTACAATGATTTAATGACAAATTATGATTTTATTATGCATCAAAACTATAAGGGTGAACTCCAAGATGCAAAATAGTAATAAGTCTAACTAATGCAAAGAAAAATAGTAGATAGTGGAGAAAGAATGTAAACTCAGGGCACTGATTGCCCCCAATGTTGACTACAGTCGAAATCATCTGTAGAGTACGAAATCCTCTCGAATTGGGGCGTGATCGTCCAAGATTGTACAGGATCATCTGCGACAATCTGAGCTTGCTTCGGCTGAAAAACAATGAAGTTCCTGTAAATAAACTTGAAAAAATACGAAGGCAAATGGTGATTTAAGATGGTCTGATGCAAATAGAACTCGTGTTACAAGAAAATTCAGCCAGGGGAATGTCAAGGGGAGGGCCTAAGATTAAATAGGCATAGAAAGGATGTTGGGAGGTTGGAGATCATCCTAATCTAGAAGATCTCCAATGGGGGAAGTCTCTAACCGTGCAGACATGCTTTTGCCCAGGTTAGAGATGTCGTTAAAACATAAGCTAATTATGAAAAATCAGTTTTGGGATGAAATCGTATGGATGTTCTGCTCCAGATGAATTCATCCAATCTAAGGCGATATCGTCTGATCGGCGATGATATCATCCAACGGACAAAAAAAATCCTAAAAATGGCACAAAAAATGAGGAAACAGGTAGCAGGCGGTTTTGGAGTGATTTTGGGTTTGAAATTTAAATTTGAATTATTACTAAAGTAATTTTAATTATTTACTAAGGTTTACTGCGCCAATTTTAGGGTGCTACATTTTGCCCCCTCTTTAGCAAATTTTTCGAAGAAAATGCGTTAAAGATGAGTTCTTCTTGATCTACAAGAAAGCAAAAATTATTCCCATTTTTAGGCGACGATTCTAGGTCGAATCGTACGACAGCTTACTATGGTGCCCCCTCCGTGTTTTTACCCAAATCGAATGTTTGAGGTAAAAATGCGGAAAAGCAAAATTTTAAAATGTTTTTAATTGTTTTTGAATAAAATTAAGAAAAATAGGGTAAAACCCTAATTCATTTTTACTGTTCATTTTTTTGGTTTCTAGAGCTCTGCAAACAAGATGGTCGAGACAGCGCACAGATCGACAGAGGTCTGGCGCAGGCTATGAGTAAGGGTCCAAAATTAATGTAGGAGACTTTAATTTTGAATTTCATGCTTTTTAGATTAATTTTGAATGATTTTTGAGCATCACGGCCGTTTTTGGGCTGTCGACGTCATCGAGACGAAATCATCTCAATTTCGCCTAAATCGTCTCGATATCGTCGATTTCGTCCAAGGACGAAATCGATGATATGGGGACAATTTTGTCCAATAAGGGACGATTCCCTCTTGCAAAATTAGAGACGAATTTGCTCAAATTTTGGACGATATCGTCCAATAGTGGACGATATCATAATTTGTATGAAATTGAACTTGTTTTACTTGCATTTTTAATCACCGTTTTATTAATGATTTTTATTGTTTTCTTGTTTATGTTGCAGAGAGGATTACTAAAGATCCAGGAATGGAAATACGATGGGCTGAGGGATGACTTGGCCACTCTATCTTAGGCAGAGCAAGATCAGTTGGCTCAGGTCGGCTTGCAGCATGTGGTAGATATGCCACAGGTTTCTACAGATATGGGGCTATTGACAGCCCTAGCAGAGAGGAGGTATCCGGGTTCTTGTTTTCGGTTACCGATAGGGGAGATGACTCCCACATTGGAGGATGTATGGAGGATTTTGAGGATTCCCATACAAGGATGGCTAATAACTCCTGTGGCCAATTAGAGCCACGCGATGATGCGACTGTGCGAAGATCCGAGCTTCACCCTGGAGAAGTGCGGAGTGAACATCGAGTCGCTACGCCAGATGCCTGGGGCATCTAGACTGACATAGGTTTTGGCTGGGGTGGTAGGTGGTCTACTGCTATGCCATCAGAGTGGATGCAGAGTACCATGGCTAGTAACAGATGTGGTTTGTGACATGAGATACCACGAGTACAGGTTTGCTTGGGGGAGCTTTGTAATATGCCGATTGTATAGGATCCTGCATGGCGTCGTATACAAGGGCAACCGATGTCTGGTCATGACATCACTACTACAGGTTTGGTGCTAGGAGCACATCACGGTGCAGAGGTCGGTAGGGCTCCCACTGACAGGGATTGATGAGGAGAGGCCTCGATTTTTCTACTGGTGGCTCCGAAGAGGGTCACAGCGACGGATAGATCTGCCAATGTCTCGAAGACTACTTGACGACCTTGTCTCTTACCAGATCACCTAGAGGCCTTGGAGAGATCATCCAGGGTAGGACGAGGACGGACAGGAGCTAGCTCACGTTAGGCGAACCTTCTGACTGAGGATGGAGAGGGGAGAGGTGGAGCTCCATCGCTATGATCAAGTTTTGAGGCAATTTGATCTACAACAGGGGATCCCATCTCTCAGAGACTACGAGTTTTCCTAGACCATCCGAGATAACACTACATTCAGCGGGGCTCCAGATATGTAGTGCTTTTAGAGTGAGGACGTGGATGATGCCCCCATTCATCCAGTGGATGGGGATGACACAGGGGTTGCTGATGGCTACGATGCCTAGTACACAAGCATCCGCCCTCCTCGAATGATGAGGGCTTAGGGTCCGATTCATGTAGTTGTGCATCGGATGGGGAGGCAATGCCAGGTGGCCATTGAGGTGGCACAGGGTCATGGTGGGAGAGAGTAGAGGAGGCCACAGGCTCAGTAGAGGTCGTAGCAGCGAGATAGGAGGGAGGAGAGACCCCCTTCTCCACGAAGAGAGAGGCCACCATCGCCCGATAAGGGCAAGGGTGTCAAGGTAGGAGAGAGTAGTGAGATGGCTACTCTCTAGGCAGATACTGTTCATCTCCAGGCTCAGGTGCAGTCCTTGCAGGATGAGGTTGCATGACATCGAGAGGAGGCCACACAGCTCAGAGATGAGGTCGCATGCCTCAGAGCATGGAGCAGAGGGGCGAGCACTCGGGACCTAGCATGGTCTATTGCCCATATCATATTCTATCAAATGCTATACTACCATATGGTGCCAGAGGGGCAGAGGTTACCACTGCCGACCCACATTACGGAGCCTATCGTGATGAGGTCATCGAGGACATCATCACGATCAGAGTCCAAGACTCATAGCACCATACGAACTATGATGGGGCCACCTCGTCCACCTCAGGGCGAGGGAGGAGATGAGGATGAGAGCTCAAGGGGTTCTCAAGGCTAGCTACTACAGACTACACTACACAGATTGATACATAGTGTTTATTATTTTTGATAGAGGATTGAGTATGCCGAGGTACAGATTGTGGCATACCGATCTAGTTTTGAGATGATGTATACATTGTTGATATATATATATAGATGATATATTTTTGATCATATGACTTGTCTTATGTGTTTGTATGATGCTTTAATGTTTTGATGTGATTGATTTGATGATTCATGTAATTATGTCGTTTGGAAATATTATGCTTTGAATGTCATGCTTTGTAAAATTTAAATAAAATAATTTGATGTAAACAATTGGTTGTTTGTGGTGTGATTTGAAAAAATAAAAGGGACTTCTAACAATAATTTCAAAGGACATTATCGCTATTATAGACCATTTCATGGAGTCGTCGCTCACTCGGTCATCAAGCTAATCCCAGTATAGAAATATTGTTAAAAGTAAAAGAGTGCTTAAGAGACTGTCTTAAGACTTTGTTGTGATGATGCAAATGATGATGATGATGGTGATTTGTTTTCAGATTTCCATGAAAATATTATGCATGAAACATATTAGAAAATGATTTTTGCTAGGCATAAATTCCTAAGTGTGATAAAATTTTGAACAATTCCTTAGAATTTATACCATGGTTGCAAGATTGAAGTTTGACATAATGACATGAAATAGAATAAGTGTTTGTTTGTTTGTAAAGCATAATTGTGTAACATAATGATGCAAGTCACATGTTTTTTATGATTTGAAATAAATGGGAAATAAAATTAGTACAGTGGTTTGCGCTAGGCATAGAATATTTAGGTATAGACTTATACCATCATCGCGAAATCCAAAGAAGAAAAAAGATTGTTGGTTTTATTGCAAGATGCATTTTTGATCTTTGATAAACAGAAAAATAATAATATGAAAACTTTTGTTTGAAATTATTTTTGAAATTTTGCTAGAAGATGTATGTAATTGCTTTGATACAAAACAAAAATTCTGAAATAAAAGAATAAAATTATTCCGAAAAGAGTTACAGAAATATCTTAAATTATCTCAAAAACAAATGTAGGTTTATAAGGGATCCTCATGTGCAAATGTGAATTCATTATCGATCTTGATTTATCATAATGATACAAAATCTCTCAAATACAAATGTGTGTGTGATTGTATTGTTCATTTACCAGTTTTGAGCAAGATAATTTGATACAAGTGATTTGAATTAACCAAATAAGTGTTCATTAACCATGATTTAGATACATATAACCGTACCAGACTACTATGTAAGTCGGGTTACCAAGAGCTAGCTAATCCATAAGTAGACATAGGTCTGTACAAAAGAAGGTCGATAATGTAACAGACATATCACCACGCTAGGAGTTACCCAAGGCCAAGCGGGTTGGGCACAAACCACCTGTTATGGGGCTTACCTCATAGTTTTCGAATAATTGAGAATTCCAGGGATTCAAGCTCATCAACCCTTCTTTTCTTGTCAATGGGAGGGAAAGGGATTTTATTGCTTTTGCTTTTGCTTGTTTCGCTTTCTTTTTTCCTTTTTTTTTTTTTGTATCTTTTGCTTTGATATTTGAGATAATGCTGAAATAGTGCTAAGAGAGTAAAAAATGATTCTGAAATAATGCTTTTTTTTCTCATGATTTTGCTTGATTTTTCTTTTTATTTTACTTCCTATTCTAGGGATACTTGCTCAGATTAGCTGTAGAGAGCAAGGGATATTTTGGGTAGGAGTGAGCTTGTCCTTTTGTCAATTCTCAAAGATTCTAGACCATGTGCATGATAGGATAGCAAGGGAAACTTTTTGCTCAAGAAACCACTTCTACTATGTAGCATAGCATGGACATTACAAATATAATCATTTTATTGTGAAATGATATACTTGGTTTAAGTAAATAACAAGATCAATTCTTTGTGCTCAAACTTTATTTAATTGAATTTTGTGGACTTTGATATAAGAGAGATTAGTAATCATGCCAGATAAATCAAGATATTTATTCATGTGAATGTGAAAGTGCGGGATTCCAAATAAATACTAATTTATCCAAAATAATTTGAAAATATAACTGCAATACTTCACAAATTGAGAGGTACAAAAATAAAAGATGGTTTTGAAGATTTTGATGATTTGGATGTTTTTGGTGTTTTTATATTTTTAAGTTTATAAATTGAAAGAAATACAAGATAGTGGTTTTTTGAAATATTTTAAACAAATATATACAATGATGAAATGACCAATTTTTACGCATAGTAACGTTTAAGATGCAAAATTTTCATGGGTTCTTTAAGTTCTTTACCATCTAAGGTAGATAATTTGTATGCTCTCGATTCAAATTTAGCAGTGATAATATATGGTCCAAGCCAGTTGGGCTCAAATTTACCTTTAAGGTCTTTAGTTGCATTAGTATTTTTTTTATTTTCTTTTAAAACAAGGTCGCCGACCTCAAAGGATCGATGACGAACTTTCTTAGCATATGATCTTTTAAGCTTGTTTTGGTAGACACAAAGATGCTCCAAAGTATTGATGCACTTTTCATCTAGGAGTTCCAGCTAACTGAGTCTGCCAGCTCGATATTCATCTCCTACTTCGGTATCTTAAAGTAGTAGAGCCAAAGAAGGAACTTCTAATTCAAAGGGAAAAACAACTTCAATGCCATAAACCAAAACAAAAGGTGAAGTACCTATGGGAGTACGAACACTAGTGTGATATGCCCACAAAGCTGGATATAATTGTATGTGCTAGTCACGGCCAGATTTATTGACCAATATTTTAAGGATTTTAATTAATGTTTTATTGGATGCTTCTGCTTGGCCATTACCCTGAGGATAATAGGGAGTGGATCAATGATGTTGAATCTTATATTTTTGGCATAATTTCTTAACATCTTTATTTTTTAAACAAGTTCCATTGTCTGAGATGAGATTTGCAGGAATTTCAAACCTACAAATTATTTGATTAAAAATAAATTTAGAGACTTGTGTTCCAGTGTAGGAAGCTAAAGGCTAAGCCCCATTTATGATGAATACTCAGTGGCGGTTATGATGAATTTGTGTCCATCAGATGACACAGGATTAATTTTTCCAATAATGTCTAAGCCCCATTTTGAAAAGGGCCAAGGAGATGAAATAGCCTGCAGTTCTTATGTAGGGGCATGGACAAGGTCAGCATGTTTCTGGAACTTGTCGCAATGGCGCACATAATCATGTGCATCAGTTTCCATGGTAGGCCAAAAGTAGCCTATCCTAAGGAGCTTTTTAGCAATGACACTACCACTGAAGTGTCCTCCACAAGATCCATCGTGGGCTTCACTCAAAGCTGATTTGGATTCTTCTAGATTCAAACATCTCAATAGGATACCTTCAAAAGATCTCCTATATAAAGTATTGCCAATTATTACAAATTGACTTGCTTGTCTACATAATAACCGATGCTGGTTTCTATTAGAACTAGCAAGGAAAGTCCCATTGTGAAGAAAATCAAATATATCCGTATACCAAGGTTCAGGAGTAGTTTCATTGATTAGAAACACATCCAAAGGTTCTAAGCATGACTTATTTGAAGCGGGTTCCTAGAGTCGAAGAATAATGATGGTGGCATATTCATCATCTAAATCCAAGGGCATAAGAGATGCAGTTGTGGCTATAGCGTCATCCACATGGTTGCTAGTTCAAGGAATAGCTTCCAAGGTAACTTGATCAAATAGAGATATTAATTGTAAAACATATGCTTTATATGGGCACAATTTATCATCTTTGGTTTGATAAACTTCATTAATTTGGTTTATAACAAGTTGAGAATCACCAAAAACTAGCAGATGTTTAATTTTTAGCGCCAAGGCAGCTCGTAATCCAAGGATTAGAGCTTCATATTCGGTAGTATTATTGGTGCAAGCAAATGTTAATTTAAAGGACAAAGATATGATGTGTTTTTGTGGAGATTAAAATAATACCTGCACTAGCCCCACTCATGCATCGGGCTCCATCAAAGTATAAGGACCATTGTTCCACATGGTCTGCCTCTAATTGAAGGCATTCATCAGAAAACTCAATGATGAGGGGATGGGTAGACTCTAAGGGTGCAACAACTAATTGATTTGCTATGATTTGACCCTTAAAAAAATTTTGTCCTATAAACGTGAGTTCAAACTCGCTTAGAGCAAGAACCCACTTTACTGTGCGACCCGATAAATAAGGTCGACTCATGAGATACCGCAAGGGATCATATTTAGCAATGACATATGTTTTTTGACTGAGCATATAATGGCATAATTTTTGTGTAGAAAATACAACTGCTAGACATAGTTTTTCTAATGCTGTATAGCGGGTTTCATAACTAATTAAAGTTTTGCTAATATAATAATTAGCACGTTCTCTTTTCATCATCAATTTGAGCTAACATGGCTCCTAAAGCAAAATCAGAAGCAGAAATGTACAAGATAAATGGGCGATCAGGTCTAGGCGGTGAAAGCACAGGTGGATTAAGGAGGTATTGTTTGAGAAGTTCAAAAGCTTCCTTACATTCATCGTCCCAATTAAAATAGACATCCTTCTTAAGGAGCTTAAGAAAGGGACTGGTTTTGTCTGCCAGCTTATCGATGAAGTGACGGATGGCTTGAAGCTTACCTTGTAAACTTCGTAACTCAGATATATTGGTAGGTGTGGGCATATCAGTGATAGCCACAATCTTGAGAGGGTCAATTTTGATACCACGTAAAGAAACTAAAACCCCTAATAGTTTACCGGACTTGACTCCGAATATACATTTGGCTAGATTTAATTGAATAAGATATTCTCTTAATCGATTAAATACTTTTCTCAAATCATCTAAATGATCATCTTCATTAATAGAGCGAGCTATAATATCATTTACATAATCATGTAGGATATCATGCATCATATCATGAAAGATACAAGTCATGGCTCGTTGATATGTTGCGCCTGCATTCTTTAAACCAAATGGCATCACTTTCCAACAAAAGGTACCCCAAGGGGTAATAAAGGTTATTTTAGCTTGATCTTCAGGAGCTATCCCGATCTGATTATAACTAGAAAATCCATCCATTAGGGACATCATTCCACTCCCAGCAGTAAAATCAATGATTTGATCCATGTTTGGAAGAGGAAAATCATCTTTAGGGCATGCAACGTTAATATCTCTAAAGTCTGTGCAAACCCTAACTTTGGTAGCTTCTTTCTCGATGACTGGAACTACATTCGAGATCCATTCAGCATAATAAATAGCTTGTATAAAAACAACATTCAGGAGTTTTTCTAACTCCCCTTTGACTAGCAAGGCCACTTTGAGATGCATTTTTCTAAGTTTCTATTTAACAGGTTTAGCATCCGGATGGACTACTAGGTGATGCATGACTACAAAAGGGTCTAAAACTGGCATATCTTCATATGTCCAAGCGAAGACATCTTCATATTCTTTAAGGAATGCAATGTATTGCTCTTGTTTTTCTTGACTTAATTCTGATCCAATATTGATTATATGGGGATTATTCTCAGTTCCAATGTTAACTTTAATGACGTTTTCTACTTCCATGTGTAGATCTCTTTCAAAATTAGGTGGGGCGGGTGAAATGCCCAATTCTTGTAATTCCTTTAAGGTTAACTTGGATAATTCATCTTGAGGAGTCGTGGCCTCAAGTTGGGCTATAGTAGGTATAGAACCATCAAAATAAAATTCGTTGTGTAACATTTCCTCAACAGAGACATCATGGAAAATATCTCCTTCCAACTCATCATCGGATTCAACAATCATTTCAGGATAAGCTATGGATAGCATATTGCATGTAAATGGCTGATTTTTTAGAGGCAAATCATCATGCCCATCCAAATAATCTTGATAACATATGATTTGATCATCATCTTCAAAAGGGAAGGGTTGACCCTTACTAGGAAATAGGCCCACACCACATCGGGCGGGCCATGGTTCTACCTTAAAGGGTTCTTTCATACCATCTTGGAGAGGTCCCAAGCCTTTCCCTTTATATCCCATTTTAAGCATTATAGGTTTAGCTTTAATATACACATTAGTAAAATAACATCGAGCATATCCCTCATGATGAGTTTTGATGTTCCTGGGTATTCTTCCCCAGTCATATCCCTTATAAATGAAGGCACAACTCCCAACTTGGTAAGTACTTCCCATAGGCTGTGGGAGGCCCAAAGTATGAGGAGATCGTGGGAGATTACTTAAGATAATGGAATTTTGCATAGAAGCATTTGTTTTTTCTGATATAAGAATTTTAGATAAATCAGGTAAGAGTTCATCAGAAAGAGCATAAGATGTAGAAGGATCATTCCCTATATCTTCTGATGTGGAAGGTATGATAGATGTAGATAATGTGGAGGTGTTAATAAATGGGTCTATAGATTTTGAAATTAGAGGGATGGAACATGAAGGATTGGTTGTGGATTTAAGATCTTTTTGAGGTTCTAGTGTGGTTTGTTTAGAAGATTGTTGAGGTTTAGATGAAAAATAAGAATTAGGATGTGTGGACAGAGCAGGGCAAAATTGAACTCCAACAGGTTCTACCAAAGCACACATATCAAAGGGTCTAGGATCACCATGGATAGTGACCAACTTATTTTTAAATTCGAATTTAACACATTGGTGTAAAGTTGATGGGACAGCCCGCATTGCATTGATCCAAGGACGACCCAAGAGTATATTGTATGATGCGGGGCAATGTACAATAAACACGATCGTATCTAAGGTTCTCGGACCAACTTGCAATGGGATGGTGATAACTCCACACGTTTCTTGTGTTTTGTCATTGAAAGCTTTTATGATCATGTTAGTTTTCTTCATTTCATCACTTCTAAACCCAAATCTTTGGTAGAATTCAAAAGTGCAAATATTTAGAGATGAACCATTATCAATCAAGACCCTTTTGACTGCTACATCTCCTATTAGGGTAGTAATATATAAGGGTTTATCCTTATGTAAACTATGTTGTGGTATATCTATGTCTCGAAAGTCAATACAATCGACTTCTTGAGTTATTATAGTATTGGCCATGGCTTCAGGTTGAATGTTTTGTGGTACCATCATTTGGCTTAATGTGAGCATCAATTCGTCTCTATGGGTAGGAGAAGATATTAACAAATCCAAAAGGGAAATTTTGGCTGTAGTATTGGATAATTGCTCATTAATATTGTAAGGAGGTTTAGATTGAACATTAGGAGCATGATTCCCTTTATTGGGATTTTTCAAAACAAATGGGGTTGATCCATCATTTTGATTTGGTTCTTGTTGAAAATTTTGAGCTTGTTGTCTGGTAACGACTCCAATGGTACCTACAATGTTATATTGAGGACGCTGAATAGGTCTCGGTTGAGCGTTTATGGCTTGTTCATTAGGGAGGAACTGATTAGAGGAGGGTCGAGTAGTAACTCTTTTAGGAAATGGTTCTTTTGGAACCATAGCATCTATGATAGATTGAATCGGATCTGATTCATTTTCAGAACTATTCGATTTGTTTGAGGTGATGTCTATTTCACTTTCAGTATCCGATTCTACATCACTAGGATCCGGTGTTTGAGTATTATATAGGGGTCTGGACGTAACCATGGAGAAAGTTGTGCCAAATATTTGAGGATCTTGAATAGATAATTGTCCACTAATAGTCCCTACATATCGGGTAGGAGGGGGAACATTATGATGTTCGATTTGATTAGCCACCTCTTTACCATGTTTTGGTAAAGGATGTTGAAATATATCTAATTATTGATTAGCATTTTGATTTTGATTTTGGGGAATGTTCTTTTGAGCATTATTAGGAGCATTTTGTTTAGGTTGGAAGGATTGCACCTCCATTTCATTATTATCAATCAAGTCTTGTATTTTATGTTTTAATATTTTGCAAGAGTTTGTAGAGTGTCCAGGCCCTCTATGGAAATCACAGTGTAAATCGGCTCTATATCCGGGTATGGTTGGATCAGGTTCCTGGATATTAGGTAATTGAATCAAACCTCTTTCGAGTAATTGGGGTAGAATAGTTGATAATGGTTGATTCAATCTAGTAAACTCTCGAGGAGGTTTATCAGGAGGTTTCAATATAAATTTTTCTATTGTCTTCGTTGTATTGATATTAGCAACATTTCTGCTGTCAGTGATTCCGTCACCTACAACTTGTTTGTTTTTATATTGATTTCTGGATGTTTTCTCATCATATTTCTTCCTAAGCTGGCCTCTCCTAATGAGAGCATCTTCTAATCTTCGAGCTAAGTCTATAGCCTGATCGAAGGTAGTCAAGGTAGCAGTTGACAACTCATAAGATATTTGTTCTTGCAAATTATTAATAAATATAAGGTAGCACAAAGTGCAGTTTTCCTGTCAACTGCCTCCATCTAGCTAAGAAATCAGCAAAACATTCATCTTTGTCTTGTTTTAAGTTGGATAAATCTTTAATGGTTACATGCCTCTCAATGTAGGCACTAAATTGATGCACAAAAGATTCAGCTGTTTCTTCAAAATTTATGAAAGAATGAGTGGGCAATTGATAGTACCACTCTAATGCCATTCCTCCTAAACTTTTCGAGAACATTTTTAGTAATAACAAGTCATCATGTGATATATCATGACATGCTATCCTAAACATGCGAAGATGCTCTATGGGATCTTCAGTTCCTTTATATATAGGCAGGACGGGCATGGGAAAGTTCTTAGGGTATGGTTGTGCTACAACTATGGGATCCAAAGGCTGGCTACACATCTCTTGATAATTATACGAGGGACAGTAGGGATCTATCTGGTCCATGCGGGAAGCTAACTGTTTCACCATGGCTTCCAGATTACTAGTTTGCCCACCATATTGGTTCGGTAGGGCATTAATATGGGATTTGTGAGCATATGATGGAGGGACATGAAGATTAGATGTTATATTGCTATTGTGTAAATCGTTGGTAGGAAGGGTGTTATGAAGAAGTTTTGAAGTTGTATTATGTTGTATCCCAGATTGTTGAAAATTGGTGTTTGGCTTGTTTTTAGGTTTTTGTCGATTTGAAGCATATTGATCAATAGTTTGGCAAAATAAAGCAGTGAATGAAGGTCTCTTTTGTGTGGGAATGATTTTAGGCTCAATAACAGGTTCCTTAGGGGGTTGGGTAACCTGTTTTTGTTGCATGTTCTGAATCATAGTGACCATATCTCTATTGGATGGTCCAGCTTTGTCACTTTCTTGATCAACAAAGGACAAGGGATTAGTGTGTATGTTAAACATATCTTCCATGGCTGCTTGAGTGTCACTAATTTGGCCTCTATCAATACGAACTGCCATATTAAGAGCACCAATATTATTATTGAAAAATTTCTAGAAATGATCTAAGTTATCAAAAGTAACAGTTTCGTCTGGAGCCATTCTAGGGGATGAGGATCCTTCCTCTCTAACATTTTCTTGTTGTTCATTTTCTTCAACCAGCTCATCTTCTTGTTGTTCTAGAGTTTCTCCTTCTGGAATTGGATCCTCAGGAAGGGCATTTAATTTTTTTGTTTTCTTTCCTAACCAATCTTCTTCTTCTTCTTCAGCTTTGTTTACCATTCCTAAGTCTAGTCATTGTGCTTAAACTTAGATTTCAGCCAATATATATATATATATATATATATATATATATATATATATATATATATATATATATATATATATATATATATATATATATATGCAACAAGCTTAAGAGGTATATATTTTAATTATATACCTACTATAGTATTTAAAATAAAATGTTTTGATTTTGTTATTTTTTTTGGTTTTTCTTGTTTTTTATAACAATATTATAAAGATAACAAACAACACAAAACACAAGAAATAATAATAATGGAAGCAATGATCTAGTTTTCTATAAACAATTTATAAATATCATTAATGGGCTCAAGTTCTTCAGGAGTCATGAAATGTTCTTCTTCAAATTGAAAATTTTCTTTCAAGAATTCGACAAAAAGTGCTATAGTGATATTATCTGTCTCAGACTCTGGTTGGTAGAAATAAAGTTCATGGCAATACTCTCGATATAACATAGCTCTAGGAACTCTCCTCCACCTTTCCCTATCCGTAAGAATGACCTCTTGGTCTTCTACACGACCTAGGAATTGGTGTATAACAGTTGCGTTCTCGAGGTATTCCTCGAAGGTGAACAATTCTGAAGACACAAGAGCTCTCCTATAAGCTAACCACCTATGGTAAGCTCTCTGAAGTTCATGATACAAAATTACTTGATCAGGATCCAGGATTCTATCTAGGACAAGCCTCTTGATTTGTTTAAGTTTGGTTGATCTAGATGAAATGAGACCTAATCTCCTATTAAGTTCGTCCCACAAAAGTTGGTTTCTATCTGTTTCAGGCACACTAAGCACGGAATTAATTTCTATGGCTACTAATTGGTTTTCAACATTTATAGTAACTGCTAGTCTTTTCTTAGGAGCTACCATCTAAACATGATATGCAACTTAGTATTTTTCTAATGATTTTAAATGAATCTATGTTTTTAGTTTTTGTTTTCAAAAGGTTTTAGTTTCATGTCGGGTTCACCAAAATGTATCACTCCAAATTTTTCGCACCCTTACCTTCAGGCTATAGGATCCGTGCCCGAAAGGGGGATGTGAAAAGGATGGGACAATACCTCGGACTGAGAGGCCCTTTGAAGGTCCCGCCTCTCGGGGAGGAGTATTAAGGTGATTTTTCGACGGATGGTGGGGTTCACCAGGAAACGTTTAGTGGTAGTCTCCACACCTAGGTTGGGAATGTGTTTGATGTATTCAATTTTATCTTTAATCATTCAAATCCTAGGTTTGGCCAAATGAATCTAAACTTTTCTATATGAAATGTAGATTTAAATGAAGATAGAAAATAGATTTAAACAGAACACACAGAGAACAAGCTAAGTGAGAAAAACCATACTTGATTTCGGATGTCTGATGGAGGTTCTGATTTTTGAAGCAGTCAAGATTGCCTCTGATATGACAGGATCGTGTGTGATCAGACAAGATCGTCTAAGATCTGACGAATTCGTCAGAGACCTGCAATCAGATAAATAGATACAAAACACCAGATATGCAACTATTCCAATAGAGGGCAATGATGTAGAATGACAACAATAATATTAAACTGATAATTATAGACAAAAATATGAGTGCATTACAATGATTTAATGACAAATTATGATTTTATTATGCATCAAAACTATATGGGTGAACTCCAAGATGCAAAATAGTAATAAGTCTAACTAATGCAAAGCAAAATAGTAGATAGTGGAGAAAGAATGTAAACTCAGGGCACTGATTGCCCCCAATATTGACTATAGTAGAAATCATCTATAGAGTACGAAATTGTCTCGAATTGGGGCGTGATCATCCAAGATTGTACAGGATCATCTACGATGATCTAAGCTTGCTCTGGCTGAAAAACAATGAAGTTCCTGTAAAAAAACTTGAAAAAATACGAAGGCAAATGGTGATTTAAGATGGTCTGATGCAAATAGAACTCGTGTTACAGGAAAATTCAACCAGGGGAATGTCAATGGGAGGGCCTAAGATTAAATAGGCATAGGAAGGATGTTGGGAGGTTGGAGATCATCCTAAAATGGAAGATCTCCAACGAGGGAAGTCTCTAACTGCGCAGACATGCTTTTGCCTAGGTTAGAAACGCCGTTGAAACAAAAGCTAATTATGAAAAATAAGTTTTGGGACGAAATCGTCTGGACATTCTGCTCCAGATGAATTTGTCCAATCTAAGGCGATATCGTCTGATCGGCGATGATATCGTCCAACGGACAAAACAAATCCTAAAAATGGCATTAAAAACGAGGAAACGGGTAGCAGGCGGTTTTGGAGCGATTTTGGGTTTGAAATTTAAATTTGAATTATTACTAAAGTAATTTTAATTATTTACTAAGGTTTACTACGCCAATTTTAGGGTGCTACAGAACATAACAAAATGAATCTAATATACAATAAAAAATGAATCATAAGTATTGAAGAATGTATGATAGTCACAAATAAAAATTTAAACAATTTTATCCAAGACACATTAAAATTAAATCCACGCGATGATAGATATGGAATGGAGAAACGTAAAGGAAGTGGATGATGAGCAGCAAGAATTCACAAGGGAACAATAAGGCTTTCAGGAGACTCAAACACCCTATTTTACTAGTCAAAATTCGTATACTGACCATGCAAGAATCTAAAAGATAAAAAAATTCTAGGAAGACCAAGATATTCAATATCCCTGTGTGTATATAGTGAAATTCATTATCCCAATTTTGTACGCAGTTGGACTTAACTACTCTGTATGCAAGCCATAAAACCACAAGCTGACATTGGTCTATACAAAATAAGGTCACTACTGTGATAGACATATCACCACACATAAGGCTACTCCACTACCAGTCAAGCGTCTATAGCCCCGATGGAGATCGCCCCATGGTTGTCAAAATTTGAGAATTCTAGGTATTTAAGCTCTTTTTGTTAGGATTTTGCTTGTTTTGTGGAGGAGCAAGGGATTTTTTTTCATTTTGGTATTTTGCTCATTTTATAGAGGAGCAAAGGGATTTTTTTTAGGAGGAGGAAGCTTGTCCTTTTGTCAATTCTCAAATTTTTAGACCATGCACATGATAGGAGGAGCAAGGGAAACTATTTGCTTAAGAGGTAAAACTTACTTTTTAGTGTCATCTTTCCTTGTACAAAATTCTAATTAAGAGTGTGAAGATGTGTTGGGATTTTAAGATAATAAAAGTACAACCAAAGTGAGACTCTATCACCAAATATTAAGATGGCATGTAATGAAGTCGTAAAGAGAAATTGGGAATGGTTGAGTAACCGAAAGATCATATATTAGACACCTTACAGCAACTACTTAGGAGTGAGCAAGATGTGGGTAAACAACCATGGAGAAAGGGGAATTTGGATGGTAATGAAAATGGGATGGGATGTATGCCCAAGATAACAGAGATTACATCAAGATAAGTGACCTTTGTACAAATGTGATGCTATGCGTATTGTTCAATGAAAGACAAGATGAATGTAAGTATAGCGAACAAATTACCTAATGCAATGTGATAAAACATGTGACTAGATGATATGATATGCATGAATAAGCAAATATGATCAAATACAAAGTGTAATACATGGTAATATGCAATGCATCAGTGGTGTGGAATGAAAATATGGTGGATAGCGGAAAGAAACTGTGTTATTTTTTTGTGTTTTTATTATTTTTTGTTTTTGTTTGTTTTTATTTTATGCATAAAATCCCCATAGGTGGAAAATATTAAGGGGTTTATATTCCTCAAAACCCTCAAATGTATCTAATTGATAAGTTCTCGGTCCCAAATTGTGTGTGATGATGAATGGGCCTATCCAATTTGCTACAAATTTGTCAAGCAAATGGCTAGGCAAGTTAGAATTTTGTTGGTTCTCCTTTAACACTAGATCACAGACTTAAAATTCTCTAAGATGTACCTTTGTATTGTAGGCTCGTTTAATGCAATATTGATAAATGACGAAGATGTTCAAGAGCATTAATGCATCATTCATCAAGAAGAGTGAGTTGATCAAGATAAGCCTATCACGTAGTGTCATCATTGATGAATTCTTGTAATGAGATGCACAACAAGAGAATTTAAAGCTCTAATGGCATGATGGCCTCAGTGCCATAGACTAATAAAAATGGGGTTGCCCTATTTTGTGTCTGAATTCTTGTTAAATAAGCCCACAATGCTAGAGGTAATTACAGATACCAATCCTTATGATGATTATTAACTATTTTTGTAAAGATGGCAATAATCATCTTGTTCGAGGCCTCAACCTATCCATTACTCTACAAATAATAAGGAATCGATAAGCTATGTTGGATATCATAACTTGGTACACAAATCTTGAACATCCTTATTTTTAAAAGGTGGTGCATTATCCAAAATGATGTTAGATGGAATACCAAAATGACAAATGATGTTATGAAGTAGGAACTCCGCGATGCATGATCCTATCATAATGGTAAGGGGAATAGCCTCAATGCATTTGATGAATTATTCATTGGCCATGATGATGAATGTGTGGTGGCTTGAATATGGGGTGATATTTTACCAATTAAATCAAAGCCTCATTGCGAGAAAGGCCACAACAAATGAATTGGTTGTAAAGCCTACAAAGGTACGTGAGATAGATTAGTGTGATGCTGACATTGATGCACCTTTTTATGTAAGCATAACAATCCCATTACATTGTAGACCAATAATAAACCATTTAGAGGATGCACTTTGCAATAGCCATACCGCTTAAATGGCCACTAAAAGTACCATCATGAGCTTGAGATATGACCCAAGTAGATTCTTAGGGATCTAAGCAACAAAGAAGGATACCATCATAGCTTCGATGGTAAAGTATGTCTCCTAGAAAAATGTATTGAGTCACTTTTTTCTTAAATATGTGTTTTGTCACATGCGACAATTCATGAGGATTACCAAGTTTCAAGATATCTTGTATTTGAGAGAACCAGTCTTGATATGGTTCAGCTTGGACCAGGTGGACATCTTACGCTCTTGTAGAAATATCTCACAAAAATTTGGATTGATTGAGATTTTTAGCATAGATGGTTGTGACATTATCAAAAGTGTTTTGTATAATTAGGGATCCTAAGAAAGCCATTGTATCTGCAAAATGGTTGAAGAAACAAGGAATAGTCTTAATGTCATACCATTTGAATTTGAAAAGCAATTCATCCATAAGGATATTGTATTTCTTTAAGATTGGGCACTTGCATTGATAAACCCCTTTGACTTGGTTGATGATGATCTTGAAATCACCAAAGATGCTAAGTCACTTGATACCCATGGCAAGATCTATTTGGAGACCCAAAATAAGGGCTTCATACTTTATATTGTTATTGGTACACGATAAATAGAGCTTGAATGAAAGAGGAATAGGAGTCACTTGTGGTGTGAAGAACATTATTCCAGCACCACCCCCTTGTTCACACATAGAACCATCAAATAATAGCATGATATCAGCTTTGTGTTTAGGTTCAGTTAGCTCTTCAACATTAGATAATGCAAAGACTACATCATCTCGAGCAGTTCGATGGTAAGAGGCTTATCATCAGGAAGAAGAGATTCTACTAATTGGTCGATGATGACCTAACCCTTGATATATTTTTGGTCGATGAATTTGAGGTCAAACTCTATCAAAAGCATGATTCACTTCATGGTGCTACTATTATGATATGTGTAACTCATCATATACCGCAAGGGGTTTTCTTTTGAGATAACATAAGTTATTTGGTTGATCATATAATGGAAAAACAAAATAGTGGTAAAGACCACTGCTAAGCAGAGCTTCTCAACATAAACATATTTGACTTCATAACTGACTAAGGCATGACTAATGTAGTATATGGCCTGCTCCTTATTAGCCTTGTTCATTTGAGCCAACATAGACCCTAAAGCAAAGTTAGTGGCTGAGATATACAATAGAAAAGGTGCATCGTATTGAGGAGGAGATAATACTAGTGTAGAAACCAAGTATTGGTTTATATCCTCAAATACCTTTTGACAATCTTGATTCCAATGGAAAGTGACTCCCTTTTGTAGAAGATGATTAAGTGATTGATATTTATCTAATAGTTACGCGATAAAATATTGAATGATCTATATCTTCCCTTGTAATATGTGAAGCTGCTTAAGACTAGTGGGGGGAGGCATGTTTAAGATTACCTTGATCTTGTTTGGGTCAACTTTGTTGCCTCGTTTAGAAATTATGAAGCCTAAAATTTTTCTAGAGGTTATGTTGAAAATGCACTTTTTAGGATTCAACCGAATGTTATGCTCCAAGACGTGATCAAATACCTTTCGTAGAACATTGATATGATCATTGACACAATAAATATTTTTCTAGTATATCGTCAACATAGTCTTTGATAATATTATGCATGTAGTCATGAAAAATGTATATCGTTACCTATTGATAAGTAGCACTAGAATTTTTTATTCCAAAAGGTATGATTTTGTAGCAAAAATTCCCCCATGGTGTGGTAAAAGTTATTTTGGGTTAATCATCAGGATTGAATCAAATTTGATTATAGCCCAAGAAACCATCCATGAGATAAAGCATTTCATGACCTACAATCGCATCTACAAGTGTATCAATGCTAGAGAATGGAAATTCATCCTTAGGAATCACTTTGTTAAGATCTCTAAAATCTGTGCATATGCAAACCCCCCCCCCCGCCATTTGGTTTTCCAATAGGTACCATGTTGGAAACCCATTTAGGATAATATATGGGTTGGATGAAGCCTACATCCAAAAAAAATTGTAGTTTATCTTTGATCATTAAATCTATCATTGTATGGAGCTTTCAAAGCTTCTTCTTGATAGGCTTGATCCCTAGATTGAGCATTAAATTATGGAAGACTAAATTCAGTTCTATACCAGGCATGTCCTTATATGATTAAGCAAAAACTTGTGTATACTCTGTTAGAAGAGTGGCGAATGTAGCACATTTCGTGTCTGAGAGACCTTTTTCCAATTAATAATTTGAGGATGTTTAGTATTAGTGATGATATCAAAATCAATGGTCTCTTCAATTAACATATGAGATCCCTTCTCCAATTGATGGGGAGTGGGGATCAGGTAAATATCATCGGGTGGATTAAAGGAGTTAGATGTGTCATTCAACTCTATATCAACTTGAAGAATAGCTAAAGGTGGTTGTGATGAAAAATTATATGATTGTAGCATGTTCTCAGAGGAAAGAAATTCGAAAGGCGATAGTGAAAGAGCAACATGGTCAAAATTGAGGGCCTCAGGATCGAGGGGTAAATATTGTGAAGGGTTTCTTGGATAGAAAAATGGAATGGCGAGATCAATGGATATCATGTTGATGGATGAGGGATGACCTTCATTCTTGGGTGGAAGGAGATGATTAATGCTATGGGGGTGAAATACGTAGGAGGTGGTTGAAGTGGAATTGGTATGATAGGGTGTAATCAAGGTGGAACGGGGATGATTGGATCATATTATAGAAAAATTTATCACCAAATGGGAAGTTGCCTAGGGGAGAGGTAAAGATAAAATTCATCTACATTCATGATAGGGATAATGGGGGAGGATTCCTCCTCTGAGCTATCTAAAGCAATGGATAGTGCATCCATATTATCTTCAAACTCCTTATCAGATGAGTTAGAAGCATCTATTGATAACATGGCAACTTGAAGATGATCACTAAGCAAATGAGTATGGCTAGGATCAGCATACTCATTATCATCTATATCCTCCTCAAGACCTAGGTTAAGGCACTAAATAGAATCTACAAGAATATCATCAGGCATACATATGGAGTATACTAAGCCTAACTTATATGTTGGTAATTGATAACATAGCTCAAAATGGATTTGAGGACCTTACTCATAGTGAAATAGGTCATTTATGTACCAATGGTAGTGATAAAAGTATCACAAAGCAAAGGATAGGTTTGATAGATAGTCAATGTTCACAAGAAATGGATATTCCTCTTTCGGTATAAGAGGTGTGTTTGTAGAAGCATCGATACCTCCATAGGCAAAATTTGTTTTATTTGGAAAACACCTAAGGGGATGATGGTACCCACGGGTAGCGGTGCATTGCAAGGTCATCCAAAGTCTCTGATTGACTTAATGAGAGGGGTGAAAGTAACATCTTGCACTAAATATTCACCAAGGCTTAGATTAGTCATATGGACTATGACTTATAGAGTAGGGATATATGAATATGAAAGTGTGGACTGTGAGGGGGTATGTATGGTGAAGTTTGGTTCACCAGGAATAGGGGAAGTGTGGGTGGATGTTATGGAGATGGTTGAGATTGAAGGTGTGGGATGCAGAATGGATGATTGAGATGTGGATATAGTAAGTGGAAAGGGTTCTTATGAAGGGGATGGCATTGGTGCTTTTTATGGGTTCCTCATGGGAGGTTCTAACGAATCAGAAGGGATTATCATGGAAGTTGATGATTGTGGCTATCATGGTGGTTGTGATGATGAAGGAATGGAGGTTTTTGGTGGAGGATTTGAGTTTTTGATAGGGTGATTGGATTGAATGTCCAAATGAGTGGATGGTAAGATGGACTCATGTTGATATGAAACCATATGGTAATATTTGAATGGTTGAAAATCTATGGGGATGCAATGAACTTGACCTTCATGCATGTATTTGATGTTTTGGTTCAATATGGAAGGCACACACTTCATATCATGTATCCAGGATCGACCAAGAAATAAATTATATTGCATGGCACCTTCCAATACATGACATAGCATGTGAATGATTTTTAGTCCAACCTAAATAGGGAGAATCACTATCCCAATAGTGGAACATAGGGCATCATTGAAGGTGCACAGGGTGAAGGTGGATGATGCGATGTGTGATGGTGGAAGATTGAGATGTTTGAAGGTGAAAGTGGTGATGATATTAATGGAAGAGCTTGTATCAATAAAGACATAATTATAAGTAATCCCATCCACACTAGCCATGATATGTAGTGGTGGATCAGGTATTTCGATAGGTATTGTCTTTATTTTATGGTCATGAAATGTTATTATAGGATCCTTGCAATTTTGAATGTGTTCCACAAAGTTGGTGGAAGTGTTGGAATCTTGTGGTTACAATTCAATAGTTTCTAGAATCTCCATTAGAACTTCATGATGTGGAGTCAATTGTTGTATTAGCTCATAAATAGAGAGTTTTTTTTTATGCCATTTTGATACTTTGAGTAAGTCTATTTTTTAGCATAAGTACCAAGCAAGGTGGATATGGTGTTATTGGATTTGATTACGGAGGTGCCTATGACATTGAAGGGACATTATATGGATCCACCAGTTGGGTGGGTCATTTTGGATATCTTTGATTCCTTGTCACAATGTTTATCATTCCAAAAAAACCTTGGTTTTGTGTTGTTATGTGTACTTGATTGACCTGCTAGGGTTATTTCATTGTAATGGTAGGTACTATGGTTTATCCATGTTGAGGTAATGGGTCTTGGTTGATGTCAATATTTTTATTGGAAGAGGTAAGAGGGTTATCAATTTGAATTTCCTATTGTTCTATCATGTATTGCACTAAATTTTTGAATGAGTAGTAAGATTGGATATCATGACCCTTATATCTATGATAGATTTAGTAGTGCTCCTCCTTGTAATATTTTGATTTCGATCGATTTTAGATCTAGTGAGAGAATCTTAGGGAGGGAGATTGCTTGTGCCTCACACAACCAATGAAATATTATCACCAAGGGCTCTAGTAATGGCATGTATTAGCGAGGTGGATGGCATGGTTGAGTTGGACATTGATTTTGCAATGGTTTATGAGTTGGTTGTTACTCTTACAATGGCACTGAGAGGGGGGGTGAATCAGTGCAGCTATTTAAAAACTTAAATCTTCATCTCTTAATTCAAAACTAATGAATGCTTAAAACCAGATGCAACAAATGTAACAAGATAGCAACACATAACACAAGATTTAACGAGGTTCACCAGTTTTGGCTACTCCTCAAAAATAGACTGCTTGGACTCCCATCCAAATCCAGCCTTTGCAAAGCACCAACTTTACAAACAGTTTACCAGCACCAACTGGAAGGAGCACCAACCCCTAATTTATCTGCACCAACAGAAAGGAGCACCAACCCCTGATTCCAAGCACCAACTTGGACTTCTATTTTAAATATTGATTGACATAAAAATGCCTTCTATGTTACAAGACCCTCACTGGTCTATCTTTACTCAAATCAATCTCATGGAAGCATACACTCTTTTACAGCTCTTCTTACTGCACACTTATAGCCCTTTCTTATAGCTTACTCTTGCAGCTCTCATAGCTCTATTGCACTCTTTATGCTGCACTCTCTATGTTGCACTCTCTATGCTGCATTCTCTCTGCTGCACTCTATATGCTGCATTCTTTCTACTGCACTCTCTTTGCTACACTCTCTATGCTGCATTTTATCTGTTGCACATTCTCTATTGCATCTTATCTGCTGCACACTCTCTGCTGCATTTCAACCGTGCTTTTTATTTACCTTTTCACAGCTCTTTTTCTCTATTCTGCAACACGCTACTTTCTGTACCCACACAGAGCTCAACGCTCTCTTACAACACACTTTTACAACCTACTTTTCTTAGCACATTTTTTCTCTATTTTTGCGGCACTTTTCACTATCAGTAGCACACTACTCTTTCTCCTCACGCACGGAGCTTAACATTAATTCTTCATACAAACCTGCTTTTATAACCGTGTTCTCTTTCTATTTTTAACTTCTATATTTTTGCATGCAGCTTATTAATAGTAACGACTTCTTTATTCTCCCATGCAATCTTATTAATAGAACGGTTCTTTGAAACGTTTCTCTGTCCGACTCTTGGTCTTCTTCTGACGACTTTCAGTAACCACCGCTGCATGAAATTTCTTTATAATGGCTCTTGTAACTGTAGTAAAGACTTATGTTTACTGTCACTATAACTGCCCCTATAACTGCTGTAATTACTTCAGATCATTGTTCTTCTTTTAGCTGCATGATTTCTATCAGTAACTACACCTTTAACTATTGCACTGACTTCAGTTAACTCTTCTAATATTGGCTGCGTGATTTTCCTGTGCAACTGCATCTGTAACTGTCGTTTACCTCCAGTTAACTTTACTTCGGCTTTTACCCACGAAACTATGACATGTCGCGATATCGCGACATTTCTGCCCCTTTGACTTTTTCTTGGTAGTTGACCGTGAAAACATAACATGTCACGATATCGCGACACTTTCGGCTTCTTGTTTCATAGTTCAACTTGCATCCGCGAAAACATAACATGTCACGAAATCGTGACAGTTTTTAGCTCCTTGTCCACTTCTTCGCTTGCACCCGCGAAAACCAGACATGTCATGAAATCATGACACTTTTCGCTTCCGTACACTCTACTTGGCTTGAACCAGTGAAAACTTGACATGTCACGAAATCATGACACCTTTCACCTCTTGCTACTCTTCTCGGCTTCAACCAATGAAAACTCGACATGTCACGAAATCGTGACACCTTTCGCCTCTTGCTACTCTTCTCGGCTTCAACCAACGAAAACTCGACATGTCACGAAATCGTGACACCTTTCTCTGCATTGAGCCTTTCTTCCTTTCGCTTGCAAAAACGGAACATGTCGCGAAATCGTGACACTTTCGCTGCCTTGTGCCTTTTCTATCTTTGGCCAGCGAAAATGGGACATGTCACGAAATCATGACATCTTTCGCCTCCTTGCACTTCTCTTCGACCCTGTCGTGAAATCGTGACACTTTTCATCCTTAGCGCTTTCTCTTCGAACCTGTCACGAAATCATGACACTTTTCATCCTTAGCGCTTTTCTTCTCGTCGAGTCGCGAAAACCCAACATGTCGCGATATCGCGACACTTTTTCTCCTTGGCGCTTCTTCTTGCAACTTGTCATGAAATCGTGACACTTTTTCTCCTTAGTGCTTCTTCTCCGAACATGTCATGAAATCATGACAGTTTTCCTTACAAGCGCTTCTTCTCCGAACATGTCACGAAATCATGATAGTTTTTCTTACAAGCGCTTCTTCTCCGAACATGTCACGAAATCGTGACAGTTTTCCTTGCAAGCGCTTCTTCTCCGAACATGTCGCGAAATCACGACAGTTTTCCTTGCAAGTGCTTCTTCTCCAAACATGTCACAAAATCGTGACAGTTTTCCTTGCAAGCGCTTCTTCTCCAAACATGTCGCGAAATCATGACAGTTTTTCTACTTGCTTTCTTCTCTGCCAACATGTCACGAAATCGTGACAGCTTTCCTTGTGCTTTCTAAACATGTCGTGAAATCGTGACAGCTTTCCTTGCACTTTCTAAACATGTCACGAAATCGTGACAGTCTTCCTTGCACTTTCTAAACATGTCACGAAATCATGACATCTTTTTCTCTCTCCTCTTTCTCTTCGCTTTGGACTACAAAAATGAAACATGTCACGAAATCGTGATAGTTTTGCCAGCATTATCTCTCTCCTCCGATATGTCTCGAAATCGTGACAGTTTAGCCTGCATTTTCTCTCTCCTCCGATATGTCGTGAAATCATGACAATTTTGACAGCATTTTCTCTCTCCTCCGAGATGTCACGAAATCACGACAGAAAACATGTTGCGATATCGTGACAGTTTTCTTACTTGTCTTTTTCTTTGATTTTCTAAATCTGGGCCACTTCTGTCTTCTTGGAAATTCATTGTACATGTTCTGACTGACCTCTGAACTCCTGTCCACTGCATTAACTACATCAATTGATCTATCTGTCTGTGTTGACAACAATGACAATACTTTTGCTGCACCTTGCTCAACAATGAACTCCCGTCCATCACCTTGTTCATCAATCAACTCCTATCCACTCCTTTCCATTGCATCAACTGATCAACCTGACTGTGTTGACAACAATGACAATACTTTGGGTGCACCTTGCACATCAATCTCCCCCTTTGGAATTTTTGGCAACACACGTAATTGAGTGCAATTACCTATAATTCTTCTCCCCCTTTGACAATAATACCAAAGGGTGGCTGCAAGACTCCCCCTGAGTCCATGCACAACATTCTCAGGCAAAAATTATTACTATTAGCCAAAATCATAAATATGAGCAATAAGATAAACAAATGCATAAATGCTCCCCCTGAGTATTTGATCCCGATAGCTAGTCAATTCTTAGACTATTCTTGGGAATATGTGACCACTTCAGTTCACGCTGTCTTTTGGGCCTCAACCCTCTGTTGCTCTGCAATCTCAAACTTGTCCATTTGAAGAATCCTAACTCAGATCTATCTTCAACTGTGTTGGCTGCTGGATCTCTATCCATTGAGACTCTGTCCTCTGTAATTTTTCATAGGCTCACTAAGAACCTGCTTAACAAGCTCACATAGAACTTGTCCAAATCATCTCACAAGTCCTCACTAGACCCTGTACAAATCAGCTCACAAGTTCATCAAGAAAAACTTGCTTAGCATGAACCCACAAAGAGAATTGTTAGAGACCCAATGTGATTCATCAACCTCATAGAAGCATAAAGAGAATTGTTAGAGACTCAATATGTTCTATACTTAACTCCCAATCTCAATCTCACCTCAATCTCAATCTCAAAAGAATAAGATAGATGTAGTATGCTTTTCTCAAGAACATGAAACACAACCCAACAATTGCCAACCATGCAATAACTCATCTAACAATGATACTCATGTTCTTTCCACAACCAATATCTTTTCTCAACCAATTAGGGCTTTAACAACAATGCGCTTATAGACAAGGTTTAACCAACATTATTCAACTCAAGATTAACCTTGAAGCATTCAACCATTCACTACATGAAAAGGAAACTAGTAGACATCCTTTTCCTTCCAAAGGTATTTGAACAAAACTGCCACCAACATAAATCACCAATGCAAAGAATAACTTGCTCAAATCAATCTTAATGGAGTAAGCCCAAATCATGTATCAAGTAAAGCATTAACTTGATCAAAACAACCTCTATGACAACAACTCAACCATCAATCTCAAAATAGCCAACTAAGGGTTTCACCATCTCAATGCAAGTAGCAAGACTTGCTAACATAAACCCTAGTGCAAAATGCTTCCTCTTTGTTTGAGGAAGAAGAGAATAGTTCTTCAACCTGTTACCAACACCACCCTCAACTTTGCCACCAAGTTAGGGTTAGATTATAAAAGTAACCACAAAAATATTTATTCCATTAAAACACCTTATGACTCCAATCCTTAGAAGTCAACTATCAAAGAATATATAAAGCATACAAACAATATATCCTTTTACACCTTACTCAAACTCATACTTCTGGACCGTTACCTCTAGCGTTGGAACCTCAATCTGCGTGCAGTCATCAACTCTTGGTATTCTGCTTCCTCAGGCAATATCTCTCATTCCTCAAATAATGCAAGACCTTCTTAGGTGCATAGGCATCTTGTCCTCCTAGGCGCTTCACTACCTGGGTGCTATTCTTTCAACGTCTCTACCTTGCATGTGCCACTTGGCACTCTTGACCAATTGGGTGCAGTGCCACTATTTGCTTTGACTCTGGCATCTCTTTGCTGCATGTTCTATCTCAGATAATGCCTATCAGTTGCTGCAACGAAACACAAGTACGTAGCTAGGGCATGCATGCATTCTTTCATTAAACCAAAAATCTGATCTGTTATGATCCGTAATTTAGAACAGTGGCAGAAGAATCATCAACAGTAAAACAATGACAAATATCAAAACTACCAAGGGTGCCAGCTCTCAATTTAATCACAACCCTTCACGGTACTTCCACAGTCCACTACATAAACCGACAAAAACTTTGACAACTGTACAACAATTTCTCGACTGCTGGTCTTTCATCCTCAGATACCCAGACAAATACATAGGAGCATTAAAATGAAACTTTCATATTTCTCCCCCTGAGGATGTGCCACCTGGAGTTACTTAGAGCAATGGCGGAGTAGCCTCCTTCAGTCCAAGGAGACACGATTTCCTTTCTTCTGCCTTTCTCCAGACTTTCTTGAACTTGGGCTTGAGTTTTTCAACTACATCCCTATTTTGCCCCTGTTCGTGAACTTGAACATTTCTCTTGCGGGGTTGTCTCTTGTGCATTCTTGATGGATGATTATTTTCCTTTCTTTGATACACATGATTTCTTCCCTGTCTATGTTGCATTCTTTGTGTCTGATGAAATCTGTTGTCTTGCCTTAGATTAGACACAAAAATGTTTGGACAGAACCTTGCTATGTGCCCATGGCCATTACATTTAAAACATTGCACAGGGTGTTCACTCAAAAATGCAGATGTATTTCTAACAGCATCATTCTTTGATCTATTATTCTGTCCACAATAAAATGCCTTGTGACCGTAATGGTTGCATCTAAAACAATAGCCATCAAAAGCATTATTATTAACAGAGTGAGAGTGATAGAACCTCTTTTTCTGTGGTTGCTTTGTTGTAGATCTCCTTTGATATTTTCTTCCTTTTGAAGATTCAGCTTCAACCTTGAACTTCTTCTTCTCTGCATATTTGGAAGATGAGGGTTGTTCAGCTTCAAACTTTTCTCGCTTTGATCCTTCAGTAGTGTGCTTCTTCTTCTCTGCATTTTTGGAAGATGAAGGTTGTTCAGCTTCATATCCAAGACCAAACTTGGCCGTGGAGCTTCTTTGTTGCTTTATCATTGTATCTAGCAACTCTGTGCTCTTCTCAAATTTGAGATTTACATTGGCCTCTTCTAGTTGTTTCTTCAATGAAACAATCTCTTCTTCTTGTTGGCAACAAACAGTCTCTTTCTCATTGATTTGAGACCTGAGAATATCTTCAATCCTTTTGTATTGTTCTACTTGTAGCTTTAGATCAACAATAACTTTGTTAGATTCCTCTTCACTTGTGCTGCATACATCATCCAGGTGTGTCTTCAAGGCTTCTTCTGATTTCTTGGCCTTTTGAACTTGTAGGAAGAGATCTTCAATCTCATCCCCATATTCTTCTAACTTCTTGGACATTCTTTTGTTCCTTTTCCTTTCTAAACCCAACTCTTTAAGTGCAGCGATCAACTCACCTCTTAGATATACTTCAGCCTCAGCCTCAAGGTTTTCATCACATTCCTGTTCTTCTTCGGTGTTTTCATTGCATACTTCGGAGTTCACTTCTTCTACCTTCTCTAGTTCAGTTTTCTCTTCCACATGAACTAAAACTGCCCGAGATGCCTTTTTGGAGGAGGATCTATTCTTCTTACCCATTGTGTACTAATCCAAGATCAACCCCGATCGATTTAGCTCTAAACCGGGAACTTGGCTCGATACCAATTGTTAGTCTTACAATGGCACTGAGAGAGGGGGGTGAATCAGTGTAGCTATTTAAAAACTTAAATCTTCATCTCTTAATTCAGAACTAATGAATGCTTAAAACCAGATGCAACAAATGTAACAAGATAGCAACACATAACACAAGATTTAACGAGGTTCACCAGTTTTGGCTACTCCTCAAAAATAGACTGCTTGGACTCCCATCCAAATCTAGCCTTTGCAAAGCACCAACTTTACAAACAGTTTACCAGCACCAACTGGAAGGAGCACCAACCCCTAATTTATCTGCACCAACAGAAAGGAGCACCAACCCCTGATTCCAAGCACCAACTTGGACTTCTATTTTAAATCTTGATTGACATAAAAATGCCTTCTGTGTTACAAGACCCTCACTGGTCTATCTTTACTCAAATCAATCTCATGGAAGCATACACTCTTTTACAGCTCTTCTTACTGCACACTTACAGCCCTTTCTTATAGCTTACTCTTGCAGCTCTCACAGCTCTGTTGCACTCTTTATGCTACACTCTCTATGCTGCACTCTCTATGCTGCATTCTCTCTGCTGCACTCTCTATGTTGCATTCTTTCTGCTGCACTCTCTTTGCTGCACTCTCTATGCTGCATTTTATTTGTTGCACATTCTCTGTTGCATCTTATCTGTTGCACACTCTCTGCTGCATTTCAACCGTGCTTTTTATTTACCTTTTCATAGCTCTTTTTCTCTATTCTGCAACACGCTACTTTCTGTACCCGCACAGAGCTCAACGCTCTCTTACAGCACACTTTTACAACCTACTTTTCTCAGCACATTTTCTCTCTATTTTTGCGGCACTTTTCACTATCAGCAGCACACTACTCTTTCTCCTCACGCACGGAGCTTAACATTAATTCTTCTTACAAACCTGCTTTTATAACCGTGTTCTCTTTCTATTTTTAACTTCTATATTTTTGCATGCAGCTTATTAATAGTAACGGCTTCTTTATTCTCCCATGCAATCTTATTAATAGAACGGTTCTTTGAAACGTTTCTCTGTCCGACTCTCGGTCTTCTTCTGATGACATTCAGTAACCACCTCTGCATGAAAATTATTTATAATGGCTCCTATAACTGTAGTAAAGACTTATGTTTACTGTCACTGTAACTGTCCCTCTAACTGCTCGTAATTACTTCAGATCACTATTCTTCTTTTAGCTGCATGATTTCTATCAGTAACTACACCTTTAACTATTGCACTGACTTCAGTTAACTCTTCTAATATTGGCTGCATGATTTTCCTGTGCAACTACATCTGTAACTGTCGTTTACCTCCAGTTAACTTTACTTCGGCTTTTACCCATGAAACTATGACATGTCGCGATATCGCGACATTTCTGCCCCTTTGACTTTTTCTTGGCAGTTGACCGCGAAAACATAACATGTCGCGATATCACGACACTTTCGCCTTCTTGTTTCATAGTTCAGCTTGCATCCATGAAAACACAACATGTCACGAAATCACCACAGTTTTTGGCTCCTTGTCCACTTCTTCACTTGCACCCGCAAAAACCAGACATGTCGTGAAATCATGACACTTTTCGCTTCCGTACACTCTACTTGGCTTGAACCAATGAAAACTTGACATGTCGCGAAATCGTGACATCTTTCGCCTCTTGCTTCTCTTCTCGGCTTCAACCAGCGAAAACTCGACATGTTGTGAAATCGTGACACCTTTCACCTCTTACTACTCTTCTCGGCTTCAAACAGTGAAAACTCGACATGTCGCGAAATCGCGACACCTTTCTCTGCATTGAGCCTTTTTGCCTTTCGCCCGTGAAAATGGAACATGTCACGAAATCACGACACTTTCGCTGCCTTGTGCCTTTTTTGTCTTTGGCCAGCGAAAACGGGACATGTCACGAAATCGTGACATCTTTCTCTTCCTTGCACTTCTCTTCGACCCTGTCACGAAATCGTTACACTTTTCATCCTTAGCGCTTTCTCTTCGAACCTGTCGTGAAATCGTGACACTTTTCATCCTTAGCGCTTTTCTTCCTGTCGAGTCACGAAAACCCGACATGTCACGATATTGCGACACTTTTTCTCCTTGGCGCTTCTTCTTGCAACTTGTCATGAAATCGTGACACTTTTTCTCCTTAGTGCTTCTTCTCCGAACATGTCGTGAAATCGCGACAGTTTTCCTTACAAGCGCTTCTTCTCCAAACATGTCGCGAAATCATGACAATTTTCCTTACAAGCGCTTCTTCTCCGAACATGTCGCGAAATTGCGATAGTTTTCCTTGCAAGCGCTTCTTCTTCAAACATGTTGCGAAATCACGACAGTTTTCCTTGCAAGCGCCTCTTCTCCAAACATGTCACGAAATCGTGACAGTTTTTCTACTTGCTTTCTTCTCTGCCAACATGTCGCAAAATCACGACAGCTTTCCTTGTGCTTTCTAAACATGTCATGAAATTGCGACAACTTTCCTTGCACTTTCTAAACATGTCGCGAAATCGTGATAGTCTTCCTTGCACTTTCTAAACATGTCGTGAAATCACATCTTTTTCTCTCTCCTCTTTCTCTTCGCTTTGGACTGTGAAAATGAAACATGTCACGAAATCGTGAAAATTTTGCCAGCATTTTCTCTCTCCTCCGATATGTCGTGAAATCATGACAGTTTAGCCTGCATTTTCTCTCTCCTTCGATATGTCGCGAAATCACGACAATTTTGACAACATTTTCTCTCTCCTCCGAGATGTTGCGAAATCGTGACAAAAAACATGTCGCGATATCGCGACAGTTTTCTTACTTGTCTTTTTCTTTGATTTTCTGAATCTGGGCCACTTCTGTCTTCTTGGAAATTCACTGTACATGTTCTGACTGACCTCTGAACTCCTGTCCACTGCATCAACTACATCAACTGATCTATCTGTCTGTGTTGACAACAATGACAATACTTTTGCTGCACCTTGCTCAACAATGAACTCCTGTCCATCACCTTGTTCATCAATCAACTCCTATCCACTCCTTTCCATTGCATCAACTGATCAACCTGACTGTGTTGACAACAATGACAATACTTTGGGTGCACCTTGCACATCATTGGTTATGGATGATATTGGGTAGGTAGAGGTTGAGTCTAATAGTTAGGAAGTTGTGGTGGGGTTTGATTCGAGGACCCAAGGGTATTTAAAATGACTTGATTCATAAGAGATACCTTTTGTTAGGTTTGGTTGCCCTTAGCATTCTTATTAGTCCATTCCTTCTTTCGAAGTTTGATATCTCCTTCTTGGATTTTGATATCCTTGATGACTGTTGCTTGGGTTAGGGCTTCTTCAAAAGTTTGATATTGTTGAAGTTGCAATAAGAGTGAGATTTATTTTGAGCAAATTCTAGTGAACATACAAGTGAGCTCCATAATAGATAAGGTGAAGGGTAATTTTGTAATAACTAGATCGTCTTCAAATTGGTAAAGGTTGTACAAGTCAGTCAAGGTAGCATTCTTCTTAATGCTAAAGGAGAAGCGTTCCAAAAATGTATTGGCTAGTTGTTAAAAGGTGTAAATGTTATGACATGGAAAATGATTGTACCACTCCAAAGCACCCCTAGTAAGTGTTATAAGAAATATTTTAATTATTATAGGGTCACTATCTTGAATATGGAAGAAAATATAGTTGCTTACATGCTCTTGTGTGTCTTCTTCACCTTTGAATTTGTCCAATTTGGGCATCTTGAAATGAGATGGATATAGAGGTGATGGAACATATGGGTGAAGGGGTTGATTTTTAAGTTTTCATCAGGTGGATTTTTTATAACCCACACCAGAGGCTTGTTTTTCCAATGAATTGATTTGATCAATCAACAATTTATAGGCTTCTAGTGAGATTATGTTGGTCACTCACCTTTGATTTTGACAAAGTGGAGGTGGTAGATTTTGGTGTTGATGTGGTGGTGTATGTGTGTTATCAGCAAGAATTTCACCATCAGGTATGTTAGTGTTGAGCAAGGTGCAACAAACAGTATTGTCATTGTTGTCAACACAGTCAGACAGATTTATTGATGCAATGGACAAGAGTTTATTGAACAGCAAGGTGCAGCCAAAGTATAATGGATAGGAGTTCAGTGTTGAGCAAGGTGTTGCAGGAGTATTGTCATTGTTGTCAATACAGTCAGTTATATCTAATGATGCAATGGACAAGAAGTTCAGAAGTCATTCAGATGTAGAGGATAGAAGTTCAAAAATTAGTCAGATCATGTACAACAAGTTTTCAGGAAGAAAGAAGTGGCCCAGTTTCAAACATTCAAAGAAAAAGACAAGTAAGAAAACTGTCACGATATCGCAACATGTTTTTTGTTGCGATTTCGTGACAGGTCGGAGGAGAGAGAAGGCACAAAGAAAATTGTTGCAATTTCACGACAAAAATGAGGAGAGAGAAGGTGCAGCTGGAAATGTCGTGATTTCATGACAAAAATGAGGAGAGAGAAGGCATAATCGGAAGTGTCACGATTTCGCGACAAAAATGAGGAGAGAGAAGACGCAAGGCAAACTGTCGTGATTTCACGACATGTTGGAGGCCAAGAAGCTAAGTCGAGAAACTGTAGCGATTTCACTACATGTTGAAATTTCGCTGGCCGAAGCAAGGAGAAAGCGTTAAGTGGAAAAGTTGTAGCGATTTCGCTACATGTTGAATTTTCGCTAGCCGAAGCAGGGAGAAAGTGTTAAGTGAAAAAGATGTAGCGATTTCGCTACGAGTCAAAAGTGCACAACACAAAGGTGTAGCAATTTCGCTACGAGTTGAAAAAGCACAACACAAAGGTGTAGCGATTTCACTACGAGTTGAAAAAGCATAACACGAAGGTGTAGCGATTTTGCTACAAGTCAAAAGTGCAGAACTCAAAGGTGTAGCGATTATGCTACAAGTCGAAAGTGCAAGGCACAAAAGTGTAGCGATTTCGCTACAAGTCAAAATATCACGGGTAGAAGCAAAGTTGGAAGCACAAGGCACAAAGTTGTAATGATTTCGCTACTGCATGAAGCAAGGAATGTACGAAAGCCGAAAGCATCGCGATTTCGTGACAAAGATGAGGATGACGTCAGCAAAAGCTGAAAGTGTCACGATTTTGTGACAGGCTACAAGAAAAGCCTCTGGAGTTGAAAGCGTCGTGATTTCATGACAAAGCTGAGGATGACGTCAGCGAAAGCTGAAAGTGTCACGATTTCATGACAGGATGCAATAAAAGCCACTGAAAGCTGAAAGCGTCGCAATTTCGTGACAAAGCTGAGGATGATGTCAGCGAAAGCTGAAAGTGTCGCGATTTCACGACAGGGTGCAAGAAAAGCTGCTGGAAGCTGGAAGCTGAAAGCGTCACAATTTTGTGACAAGAATGAGAATGACATCAGCAAAAGTTCGAAGTGTCGCGATTTCACGACAAGAACGGTGGCAAAGCTATCAACGGCCAAAAGGGTCACGATTTCACGACAACAAGGACAAGAAGGCGTACGGCCACAAAAAGTATCGTGATATCGCGACATGTTATTATTTCACGACAGTAAGCTACAAGAAGGTGACAAAGGTGGCAAAAGAGTTTGAGGCCGACAAAGTTAAATCTGGGCCGACGGATTTTAGGGTTTTGCAGCAAACAATTTCTAGGGTTTTGCAATCGACATTCTTAGGGTTACAGTCAACGAATTTTAGGGTTTTGCAGCCGACAATTTCTAGGGTTTCTTAGCCGACATTCTTTAGGGTTTGTTCCTAAAATTTCTTCTATAAAATGAGGGCTACTTCAAGTTTGAAAATATGTGGGGTGTGTGAGTATTGTGTGCGATATGCGGCTGTAAAAGCGCAGATAGCGCAGAGCTGGCAAAATGATAGCGAAGTGTGTAATGTGAGCTAGTCATGTCGAGTTGTTCAAAGTTTGATTGTGAATATGCACAGAGATCAAAATGTGAAACAACACAGAGTGTGCGAAGCGTGTGCACAGAGAAAGCAGAGTGTGCAGAGAGCACGAAGGGAAAAGTTGATTGCAAAGTTTGGCTGTAGCAGTGCAACAGACGGTGTGAAGTGATTGCGCAAGAGAGAGCAGAGTGCGTAGAGATTGCAAAGGTGATGTAGACCAGTTAGAGTCTTGCAATAACAAAGGTATATGTCAAACATTTTTATTCAAAATTGAAGTCCAGTTGGTGCTGGAAAATTAGGGGTTGGTGCTCCTTTCTATTGATGCAGATAAACAAGGGGTGGGTGCTCCTTCCAGTTGGTGCTAGTAAACAAATTGTAAAGTTGGTGCTTTGCAAGGGGCTAGATATGGATGGGAGTCCAAGCAGTCATTCTTTTTGAGGAGTAGCCATTTTGGTGAACCGCGTTAAAAATTTGTGTTGTGTGATGTTCTCTTGCGGTACTTATTATATCTGTTTATAAATTTTATCTACTGCAATTTTTAAAGCTGTTACTTCATGTCTTGGAATGCTACACTAATTCACCCCCCCCTCTCAGTGCCATACTAAGTACAACAGTTAGGACATGTATTGATTTTATCTTGATACTTTGGTTGAAATTCCTCATAGGTTTCATATTCCTAGTAATAGGGGTGTAGTTAATGTTGTTCAGGATAATGAGTGGGTGGTGGTTTGTGGTGTTGGGGATGAAGTGGATTTGGGTATGTACAAGGTGGAAGATTTTGATTCAAGCATGGTGGAATATTGTGTTGTTGCATTGGGCGCTCTTGGTGATTTTGGAATTATTGATTTTGATGCACTGGTGTGGGTAGCCATTAGAGAATTATTTTTTGTAACCATTGTTGATGATCAATATTTGGCTTAGCTATCTGATGAAAGTGATTTATCAGGTTAGTCATATGAGGGTGATTCATGTGTGTCTCAGTGATGCGAATGGGTGCAAATTGTACCCAAGATCCTAGAAGGGTTGATAATTTATTTTCTAGGACCACGTGAGGTCACATTAACTTGATGTTGGGGGTGAATGATTTGCTCTTTGTAGGTAGGTGGTGCCGAAGCGCAATGGAGTTGGGCAAACATGGAAGGTTTTTCATGATTTTGGCTAGTGTAAGCATCCAAAAAATCATATTCATGGCCCATCCAGGGGTGCTTAGTTATAGTAACTTGAGCATCCCTATCTTGGTGTGGAGTGTACCTTTGTTCTTGATCCAATGGAGTTGTAGGATGATTTGGAATGCAAATATGTGGTAACGACTTCCTAGGCGCTTTAGTGCAAAAATAAGTATCCTTATAGAGGGCATGTAATGTGGTATGGTTCAGATAGATAATATCATGATTTACATCGAGGCCTATGGGCAGATTCAAAATGGTGATGCCTATCATGTTGGGGTTAATGGGATGATAGATGGTATGTGAGTTATATTGGACATATTGTCCTTCATGTGGATCAAGCTCTTGGTAAGAGGACACATTAGGCCAATCATATTGTTGGTCCTATTGAAAATGATCCATGAATCTTTGTGAGGTATTAGAAGTGTTTGCTCATGATTGAGCCTAACTACATGTCACAAACAAATCAAGCAAAGAAAACTAGCAATATATTATTATTATTAGTGTTGTTTTTTTATGGAATATTTTCTTTTGTTTCTATTTTTATTTTAATTTTTTTGAATTTTTGTTTTTATTTTATGTTTTTGATGTGTTGTTTGAAATCCTATTCCTAAAATGACTAAGGCAAATGGAATGAACACTACAAAAAAGGTAGTTTGTGCATAATCCCGATCGAGGAATATGACACAAACAGTCAAAATAGCTTTCGATGATGATAGATGGGTGATAGGTGTCCTTGTAGGAAAGAAGGGGTCATGCTATCTAAATCCTACTACTTGCCCAACCAGGATTTCGTTTCACCCTCGGGTGGGCTTGGATAAGAATGATATCTATGTTCCACTAATTATTAAGCCTCATGGTTAAAGGGCATCTAAAACCTAACCCACTTCGGGATGTATCTAAGAGTAGGGGGATTCTCAGTGATGAATTCTAAAAAAACACTTGTGGTAGCTACTGTGGAATTTAGGGGGCCAATCCATGGTGGGAGATGAAGGCCCACATCATGTGATTGCTATCAATAGTTGGTGATGAAATCCAACTTGACAATGTTTAAATGCAACATGAGTGTGTGAGTTCCTTTTATTGCAAAAGTGAATCATAGAGCATACAATAATCTTAATGATGCAAAAATGTAAAATTAAATGCAATATTTTATTTATATGATCATCTATTTTCTAACAGGAAGCCATGCGGAGAAAACAAAAATACATACAAAGACTGTCTTACTAAGATGGTTGCAAACAAGAGACTATCTCAACCTAAGATGGTTGTAGACAGGAGACTGTCTCAACCTGAGATGATCATAGTCTGATAGATTTAAAAGAAACTAAAATAAATGCATGTAGCTATATTTTTATTTTTATCTGTTTTTATTTTATTTTATCTTCAAAACATGCAAAATGGGAAGAAAAGTGCAATAATCCTAACCTTGATAGCCTATGCAAAGTTTGGTGTTGAAATGCAGTAGTATAGCAATTTCAAGCTTCTAATTAGGGACCATCTTAGAGTGATATGGTTTTGAAATAGGGACCATCTAGGGTAGAAACGGTTAACCCTAAAACCTGCAATCACAAAAATAAACATAAATTAGTCATTTTTCAAATATGAAAAAACAACAACATAATAAAAAAGAGGGACCCGAAGATCCCATCGTGATCACCATTTGAAGGAAAAAAATTTACACCATAAAATAGAATGAAATATAATTCTAAATTAATAAAAATGAATTTCATATTTTTGTATTTATATTTCAATGTATTACAAAAGAATCCCCTTGATAGGATTTCATAAATGATACAATAGATACAAGAGGGATGTGATTCCTCCTTTTATCAAAAAGAGTGTCTTCGAGTGTAATGTGAAGATTTTTCTGCTAACACATTGTTGGGGGAGGGGGTTTTCCTATGATTGTCGTGTGAGAGTCATATCTAGAACCTTTTGTTAGCTTTTTTTGGTGTATTCCAAGGAAAATACAATCACAAGATATGAAATATTCAAAAGTGTAAGATGTTGAAATATGCTCTTAATGGAAAGTGAATAAAATGATACAATGCAATATGGAGGAAATAAATACTCCATAACTTATACAAAATAGCTACATTATATACCCAGGTGTTGTGGGTGAGTTGGAGAGGAGAGAGCAATCCTCAAAGATAGGTACCAAGTTTGAATCTCCATCCTACCAAAAAATTGAATTGGGTACCCAAAATCCAATTGATAATGTTGGTGCGGGTAGGGTCGGGCATGACTCTCGGGTGACTTTGATGGTGTAGAACCCCCTGGTCGTGGTCTCTCATACCAAGGCAGCCCCACAAGGGGTTTTTTGCTTAAAAAAAATAACTATATTATATCCCATCACCAATCTATATGGTGATCCACACAGTAGACCTACTACTACCTACAACGATATGTAATCACTCACTATGAGGCCCTTTATATAGAAATATGGATTGCTTGGCCAACACTCTACCTAGTTGTATAAGGGGACACCTTTCACATTTACAACTTGCACATAGACACTTGTGCATTTATTATATTCCTTGAAGTAACTAGCTAACTACCCCTTAAAGTAATCTCCTACTCTAGTTATGTACCAAGGGTGGTACATTTACATGACCCAAATGATGTAATATACTCTAGCACCCCCATGTATTACATTATTTGGGTATTGAAGACTTTAGTCTTCAATATGGATCTTCTTCTTTGTTTCCTGTAGCCTGTTCAAACAACTAGTTAGTATCTTCAAACCATTTCGCCCTTGTTGTAAGAGCTTTGACTCCTTGATCATCTGTTGTATCTTCCAGTTCTTCAATTTCTTCAATCTTCTAAGCTAGATGTCTTATTTGATTCCCCTTTCGATATTCTAGTTGTGGATAATATTTTTGATACTGAGATTTTTGTTGTCAGAGATTGTTTTGATATTGCCTTGGTTGGAATACCCTATTTGGTTGGCTTCCATAGTTCATATGATTTCCATGATTCTGATTTCTTGGATTGAATCTGTAGTAGTTGGTGTTATGCCCTTTTCTCCTGCATATCTGACAATATCTGTTATTCCATGGTCTTGAACCTTTTGATGATGAAGCAATGTTTCCCTGTGGATTATATTTTAGGACCAATGCATTGTTAGTCATTTCATCTTTCACTATATTTTCTATCTCATATTCTTGAATAATTTTGATTAGTTCATCAAACTTTGTATCTTTTCTTAGAACCTATAAGGATGTAACTAGATGCTTGTAGCTATCTGGAAGTGCTCTCAAGGTTACTTGAACAAGGAATTTATCTTCAACATTTTCTCCTAAGGTTAGTAATTTCCCTTTGATATCTGCTATCTTCCTTAAGAATAATTTTATGCTTTCACCATTGTTCATTTTCAAGGAATGCAATTGAGTTTGAAGATTTAGGATAGTTGCTTTATTTTTCCCTTCAAATATTTTCTCTAGTATTTTCCAAGCTTCTGTAGATGTCCCTGCTGAGCTAATGTAAGGTTGTATTTCATCTGTGATAGCAAAGGTTATTATCATTAATGCTTTAGACTCACTTTCTTTAAACTTTTGAATTTTTTATTCTCCCTAAGTTGGTTTAGTTCTTACTCCTTTGACAATATCCCAAATATTTTCAAATGTCAGAATAGCTCTCACTTTGTTTTTCCATGAGAAGTAGTTTGGGCCCTTTAGCAATTGGGATTCTATAAGGAGGAATTTATTTGTGGTCATAATGATTCTCTAGGTGGAAAAAATTTCTTGGCTTTTAGGTTTTGTAGAATTCCTTGTCTCCCTAGTTAAGAGATGTGAACTAATTTGATAAAACATTTTTAGAATTAGGTTTTGTAGGCTTCCTTATATCTCCCTAATAATTAGAATATGTTTAGTTCACCTTCTAAGTTGATTTTTTAATGTATTGAGAATAATCAACTTATTAATTTTGCCTTATCTATGGCTTTAATAGTTGGATTTCTTTTTGTCTCCTTAGAATGAGTATGAGATAATTTTTACCAATTATTTCCAACTCTATATGAAGGCAATTGATTTGATTCTCTTTCCAATAGATTAATTTTCTAAATTCCAATTATATGTATTTAATTTGAAGTAGTATGCCTTATATCTCCCTACTTTTGGAATATTAGAAAAATAATATTATTTGCAATTTAATAGTAATTTAACCAATAGTTGACAACCTTATATCTCCTACTTGGTTAATTGCAAATATGAATATTCAATATTCTAAAATAAGCTTGCTTGATAATTACTAATGCTTGTTAGATTTATTCCAATGTAATATATCACCTTATAACAATGCAATAGTCTATATCACCTTATAACTCTGATTTTAATTAAAGCAAGCAAGTTTAATTTACCTTTGTGAGGCTTGATGCTCTACGTATCTCCACGTACTTTAATGGTTGATTGGTATGTATCTGAGCACTGTATGACTGATGCTTTGACCTTGTTGTTCAACCGAATGGCCTGTGTGTTCTTCCTTCTAGCTATGTACTTTCATAGTACCTATTTTGACCTTGTCTTCTCCTTAATGGGTGCTTATCACCGCAAGAATTGAATGTTGGTTTATGACAGTCCTCGCTACCTCCTTTGAATTTGATTTTAGTGTGCTCTTAATCACTTGAACATTGTAAATTTGCTTTGATTTTGCTTCACATCTACACCTTGGAGTTGAACGCTTATGTAGCTATGTGGCACATGCATCTTGAGTAACATCTAACATCTAAGGTATTTCTTATTCCTTCTTTGAATGATGTCCAAGTGATTTTTGTGCTCCAACGTGCATGGGGCTTCTTTCGTAATGCTTATGGCTAAATCTAATGCTTTCTCCAAGTGGCTTATGGGCTCCAATTATAAATAACGATGTTGTAACATTCCTTCCTATCACAATCATTTTGTAACTCCCTTCACTCTAAAGTTCAAGTGTTTTCTAATGAGATGGGTTGAGTGCTTCTTGTTAGTGATGACAAATGGCCGATTGCATGTATTTTCCCTCCAATGCTTCTCTTCTTCTATATATTTTGCTTGCCAACATAAATCTAGTTGTTTCTTATTCCTCAACGCTTCTTCCAGGTGAGTATGAGTTGGCTCTTGATTCGATGGAGGTCTTAGGAGCTTAGAGTTGGTTCTATGGTGGTCTGATTTGAGCGCTTCTATGGTGGACATCTTCTCTAAGCAATAGCTTTGGGTATTGCTTCTTTCTCTCTATCCTTTTGCTTTCAATGTGTTGGTTCGAATGCTCCCTTTGCAATGGTCAATAGATGACAACCAACGTAGATGATTAATGACCTTTTGTAATAATCTATGCTTTATATTGGTTGCTAGGAATGCCTACTTTCATGGCTGTAAGGGTGTCTTTGGACACCATAATGAGAGCTCTTTGTTAGCTCTTCTCTCTTGCTTCAGATTATGCTCCTCTACGATCGCTTGTATGCTATTCCTCACTTGTGGAGGATGTGTCCTTAAGACACTTAAGTTCTATCCTATTTCCTACGTAGGACAAGATGTTATGGTGCAGAATAATGTAAATAGAATTGTAATAGAATACCTTGATTTGCACCTTCTCTTTTGCAAGCTTCTTTTGTTGGTTTTAATGGTGGCTTCTCTATATTATCTTTTGTAGGCAAGGGTTGATTGATGTTGTCTTCTCTACTAGATAACTCTCTCCTTTGCTTGGTTAATATTAGTAATGAACCCAATCTAATAATCACGTAGATAATATGCCCTTGAAGGAGTAATTGTTGCACTAATATTTTACCTATAATGAGCTCTTTAGTGCACCTTGAATCTGAGACTCACCAAGTCTCGATTTTTGGCTTCTATCACTGATTTAATGGTTTCCTTCTTCTTCTCCACTCCTTGAAGGAATTTTTATCTGCTTGGTGGCTTCTATGGGCCACAATACCTTGCAGGTATTGAGTTTTGAATAGTGTCTTTAGACACTTTGATTATTTGCAGATTTTTGTGCCCTTGATCTTGACACAAAATAATTCTTTGAGAGTAACTAGTTTAATGAACAACTAGTATAGTGCAATGAACCAATAATATTTCCAATATTAATGCACTTTAATAATATCACCTTATTACTCCTATTAATAAGCTCTCAAAGTAGTTTCAAATGCACTTAATAATCTCTGCAAATTCCTTAATGTAGTCATTTTCTCAATAATTAGATAATAGGAAGAATGTATCTAACTCCTATTAATGTGCAGGTAATGAACCTTAAAAGAACCTATCTTCTGCACTTTCTTTGAGGACTTAAAATGCAACCTTCTATTTTGCAACTTCCAAATTCTAATAAGGTGCTCAATGAAGTTAAGTAGTAATCTGAATAAGTGTTCAAGTAATGAACCTTTTGCACCTAAGTTGCTTACCTTTAATGATGAATATATTGATGAGTTGATTCACCAAGTCTCTTGTCTGGAATGGTGGTTACCCATAGCTATGAATGCTTCTAGTTTGCTACTCTGAAATTGTAGTAGATGATTTTCAACTTCTCCTTCAGGATCTGTCTTGGAACTCCGAAGTCTTGTAGCTAGTAATGCTATCTTGATTGTTGTCCTTTAGCAGTCAATCTATTCACTAAAATGTTGTCCTTCTAGAACTCTTTCAATATTTTGTTGTGAATCCAAAAAATATCTATCTGTGCCTTCTTTAGCTATGAAGGGCAATCTCCAAATCTTCTTGGATCTAGAAGGTATCTTCTGTATGAGTTCTTCTTCAACCTCTTTGTCGGGTTCTGGCTTCAAATAGGATTTTCTTCTCAAGAATCTAAATGTCTTGAGGTCTTCAATATTCTTCTTTAGGATTTGGCACTCCTTGCCAAATTCTTCTCCTTTTGGGCTTGTTTTTGGATGGCAAAAATTGTCCCAAATATTTCACTATCTTCTGTAGTGAATTTCTCCAATGAGTTCTCCTAGGAACTTCTTTGATGGCTTTTCCAATTTCTAGAATGAGGCTCTCCAAGCCTTCTCCTTGAGACCTCTCCAAGGTCTTCAATCTTACAACTTTTTTGGTCTTCTTGATGAGACCTTTCCTTCAACCTTCAACTACAAAAGTGTTGGCAATGAGATCTCTCTCATGGATCTCTAAAGTCTACTACTTCTAAAATCAGGTATAGGACCTTGCTAGTCCTTCTTCAATCTTCCAAGATTGGAAGTTCTTCAATGAGACTTTCTATGAGTCTCTTCAGCTTCTTCTGGAATAGATCTTCAATCTATTATTTCCAATGGGGTATTTTCTTAGACCTCTTTAACCTCACTAGTTATTCTTGAAACTAGTGGTATGTATTATGTGTTGAGTCCTGGTCTTCACTATCTTGTGGAAAGACTCTAGCTAATCTACAATTTGTAGTCTTCAACAAAGATCACCAATATCCTATCTTCTTGGACTCTTCTCTAGAGTCTCTTCCAGTTCAAGGCTTCTATGGCATTTTTGGAATAAGGCTTCTATGGCCTTTTCTTCTGCAATGAGGCTTTTGTGGCCTTTTCTTATGCAATAAGGCTTTTGTGGCCTTTTCTTCTACAATAAGGCTTCTATGGCATTTTCTTCTACAATAAGGCTTCTATGGCCTTTTCTTTTACAATAAGGTTGTTTTGGCCTTTTCTTCTGCAATGTGTAGGTCTACAACAAGGCTTCCTTCAATTTCCTTTTCCTACAACAAGATATTAGTAAGATGATTCTAAATATTGTCAATGATGAATCTTCACTAGTTGATTTGTCAATCTAGTGGAATGAATGTTGAGTCCTAGTCTTCACGAGTTTTTCTGCAACTCTATGGAAAGACTCTAGCCAAATGCAATCTCAGAAATTATGGAACTGAGATTTGCTTCTCCTCTCAATATTTCCTATGGCTTTCCTATTCCTAATAACCTACTGTGGCTCTTCCTATCCAACAATCCCTTGCAGCGATGTTTGCATGTAGCGACACAATGGCTGATCCGGTTTGCAAAAATGCAGTAAGGTTTAGACCTACAATAGCAATGGTGCTCTCTTATGGCTCTCCCTATTCCTATTGATCTACCATGGCTCTGATACCACTGTTAGCTTTTTATGGTGTATGCCAAGGGAGAATACAATCATAGGATATGAAATATGCAAAAATGTAAGATGCTAAAATATGCTATTAATGGAAAGTGATAAAAATGATACAATGCAATATGGAGGAAATGAACACTCCAGAATTGATACTAAAGAACTACATTGTACCCCATCACCAATCTATATGGTGATCCACACAATAGACCTACTACTACCTACAATGATGTATAATCACTCACTATGAGGCCCTTTATATAGAAATATGGATTGCTTGGCCAACACTCTACCTAGTTGTACAAGGGGACACCTTGCACATTTACAACTTGCATATAGACACTTGTGCATTTATTATATTCCTTGAAGTAACTAGCTAACTACCCCCTAAATTAATCTCCTACTCTAGTTATGTACCAAGGGTGGTACATTTACATGGCCTAATGATGTAATATACTCTAACACCTTTCACTATCCTCGAATCCTGTATCCTACACAGGAAATAACAATGAATAAATAGCATATGCGGGGTCCACCAGAATATTGGATCCATATTTTATCTAGAAATACAAATGAAACAAAAATTGATGACATGCATGAAATATGCGGGATCTAATGCTAAAATGTAAATCTGAATAGAGATGTGATGTTAAGTATAAATTGAAATGGAAATCTAGATTAGAAATTCCATAAAACCCTTCACCTGACTAGTTAACTCTGACTATCTTGGGTCAAGATGGTTTATGTCTTTGAACCATCTCAAATTGAGATGGTCACTGTCATGAGTCTGCATTTTAGTGTAACCAGGTCCTAAGTGTGTTTGGGGTAATGCGTGATATTTTTAATGATGGGTTTGTGAGTATGAAGGTGAGTGAGCAAGTGTAAGAGATCAACATAGTAGCATGAGTGATCATGCGAGGGAGAAAAATGCAACTTTAAATCCTAAGTGGTGATCTAGCAACATCAATTTTGTAGCAAGAAGGCCTGACATATTAATTTGGTAGCACTTTGTGGTGATTAAAATTCAAATTTTGGAGATCTAAAAGTAGAGGGGGTACCATATTATAGATCTCCTAGCAAGAGGTGAGCGAGGAAAAGGTGGCAATCAAGGGCAGCCTGATTTGCTACTAGTAGGTGACTATAGGTGGTAGGTAAACTACTGCTTGTAGGCTAACTAGCATTAGTCCAAAGTCAAGTGTGACGTTCTAGCCTACACGTAGACACTGATAGGCAATTTAAATACCTACCATTTTTTTGTTTTTGATTATGCGCAACCATCTCAGATCGAGATGGTTGTGAACATGAGACCATCTTGGGTCAAGACGGTTACGCCTCTCATTGAGAAAGTTGCTTGTTGTTGGATAAAACCATGTAATTAGCCCTAAGGCTACCCAAAGTGGATTTTACTGGTTAGAAATGAAGCTTTTCTCCTTGAGATAACACATTTTAGGTGTCTATAGTTGGACCCCAAAAATGAGCCATGCATTATTATGGGATATTCTAAAAAAATTATGGTATATAGACTATATAATAAAAAAACTCACAAGTTTGTAGTCGCTAGTGATGTAATTTTTTATGAAGAAGTGTACAATCATCAAAATCAGCAACAAAAATATTTGATATTGAATAATATAATACAGTTAGAGGACAACCTTCAAACGTTCCCTTTACTCCTCCAAGCCTACCTAGCAGCCCATAAACAAGTTCAAAGGAGACTACACCAAGTTCAAGCACAAGCAGCTCATCTACAAGTTCCACCAAGAATACAAATAAAGGAAATAGAATGCTCAAATCACATCCATCCATCCAAATTATGGACAAGAACTTTCAAAATATGTTAACAAGAAGCCAATTGCAAGAGTTGGACCAAGTTGTTTCAAGATTGGAGAATCTCCAAATGTATGGTAATGATGAAGAAGAACCAAAAGGTGAGTTGGTGAATTATGCTCTATTTTCTAAAGCTGATTTGGAACCTTCATGTTATGAAGATGCTTGTACTAATGATATTTGGTTCAAGCAATAAAAGAATAAATTGATTCCATTGAAAAAAATGACACTTGGGAACTTGTGGGATTTCCCAAGGACAAGAAGATTGTTGGATCCAAATGGGTCTACAAAACAAATTTTAACAATTATGGAAGCATATAAAGATACAAAGCAATGTTGGTTACAAAATGATCCACTCAAATATATGGTGTGGATTATGAATAAACATTTTCCCCTGTTACAAGACGAGACAATTCAGATGGCTCTTTCATTGGAAGCCAATAAACAATGGAAAGTTTATCACATGGACATGAAAAGTGTATTCTTGAATGGTTATCTAGATGAGGATTTTATGTTCAACAACCTCAAGGATTTGAAGTGGAAGGAAAGGAAACCCATTTTTACAAATTCAAGAAAGCATTGTATGGACTAAAGCAAGCACCTAGAGCATGGTACTCAGGAATTGATGGATACTTTCAAGATTGTGGTTTCAATATAAGTAAGAATGACCCCACACTCTATTTCAATAATTAATATGATTATAATCTTCTTGCATGTCCATATTAATATGATTTGATCACATGATAAGTACTTCAAAAATTATGAACTATTTAAAGCATGCTATGATGAAGGAATTTGATATGAAATATTTAGGGTTGATGCAATACTTTCTTGGTGTGGAAGTACATCAAGGTGATGGAAAAATTATCATTTACCAATCAAAATATGTAAAAGATATGTTGAATAAATATGGCATGGAAAATTGTAAACAAGCACTTGTGGCACATGGAGAAGTGTTGTGTATATATGATGTAGAAGAGAAAGCTATTAAAAATTTATTTAGAAGCATAATGTTCCTTATTATAACAAGACCTGATATTGCATTTGCAGTTTCACTTGTATCAAGGTACATGAATGGACCTTCACAAAACCACATGATAGTATCCAAGAGAATATTGAGGTATGTCAAAGGAACCTTAAATTTTTGCATACAGTATGATGCTAACAACAAATGGAGCTTGTTGGTTACAGTGACTCAAATTGGAGAAGTTGCTTGGATGATAGAAAATCAACATTTGGAAATTGTTTTTCACTTGGTTCAAGAGTGATAACATGGACCTCAAATAAGTAAAGTATTATTTCTTTATCTTCTACAGAGGTATAATATATTATAGCTACTATAGCAAGTACATGAGGACTTTGATTGAGAAAGGTACTTAAAGAGATTGGTGAAGTTCAAAAAATAGTCGAACGATATTTTTTTGTGACAACACAAGTGCAATCAAGATCGCAAAAAATTCAGTCCATCATAGTAAAACTAAACATATTGATTTAAAGGTTCATTTCATAAGAGACATGTTGGAAAATAAGGTTGTAGATTTGAAATATTGTAGCACCAAACAACATCTTGCAAACCTATTTACCAAAGGTGTCAATAAATAACATTTTTTGAGATTGAGAGATAAACTTGTCTAACCACTTATCATCAAGGGGTATTATGTTGAATATTTATGTTGACTAATAAAGAGAAAACCAAAATTTCTCCCACAATTTTGAATCCAAAAAGTTTATATAGGCCTTGAAGAGTCACCATGACTATTGGACTTTCTAGAATGTGAAATGAAGTTCTGCAATATCATTTTCTCTATTTTAAATGTACAATAGAGTATTATAGATTTAGGATATTATAGGTAAAACTTTGTAACACTTTTGAGTTCACTTGGAATGAAAAATAGCATTCTATTCTATTCCATTTATTTTGTGAAAAGCATGCTTGTTGTCCCTATTTTTTAATAACTATAGTCAAATTTCAAAGCTCATAATTTTTTTTTACATCTCTATTTTTCATGTGTGATACACCTTTGGAAATGTCTCTTGAAAAAAAAATTCACTCCTAAAATTTCATCAATTTTTTACCACTTTTTATCCCTCAAATTTAGACTATTGTGCTCTGCTATAATTTTTGCACTCTGTTGTAACAGTTGCATTTTTTGTTGCACTTTGGTGCTCTTTGTTTTTTAGGTCATTTATTTCATAATCACTCTATAGACTAAATTTTATAAATTTTTAGATATTAACCCTATAAATCTATCAATACAATTATTTATTGGAAAAATAACATCAATCACTAGAATTAATTGCATATAAATAAAATAACATGAAAGGGAAGAGAAAATAACATCAATCATTCATGAGATTAAGATTATGGGTACATGCTTAAAAATAAAATAATTTGGAAAAGAACATCAATCACTAGAATTAATTGCATATCAATAAAATAACATGAAAGGGAAAATAAAAGAACAAATTACCATGTGGGTGCATCAAGATGATGAGATTGAGGATATTCCTATGTCTAATACCCCTCTATGAAAAGAAAAAAATCCTAAAGACCAAATAACATAGTCAAAACCCTACATCACAACAAATTAGTTTTCTCAACTACTAACTTGTTATTCATCTACTTTCACAAACCAAAACTAGGTAAGTATAGGTCATACCTTTACTCATACTAGTCCTCTTTATAAAATAAATTTTGACATGAATAATCCTATGAAAAATCCATCCTTTTTGACCTTCCCCAATTCAATAAATACAATTCAACCTTAAACATATAAATTATTATATAACCCATCCAACATGTATGGCTTCATCTCAAAGTCTACTTGGATCTAGAATATCTGACACAACAAACCTTTCAACTAGATAATCTATGCTACCAAATATAAATTCTTTAGGGTAAAGTTTTATTCTTGATCGAAACTTACAAGTGTTGGTCTATCAAATTGGAGCACAAAGTATACATGAAAACCCCTCAAACTCAACACCTCCTCTTTTCTTAGGGTCTTTGATGGATCAAGCAACAGAATGAAAATTGTTCAATTCAACAAAGCATCCATGTTGTACAAATATACAATGAGATGTATCTTAATGTTCCAATAGACTCTTGGTGCTTTGGAGACCAAGGTGTCTCTTTCTATTATGTTCTTCATATTATGATGAAAATAACAAATAATTATCTAAAATATTCTCTTATTATATTATTTTTTTCTAGGAATTCCCTATAGCCATGTATATTGAATTGGCTCTAACTCTTAGCTCTAAATCTTAGCTCTAGATCTTGGCTCTAGCTCTTGAGTTCTACTCCTAAAATTTGAGCAAAATTTATAATTGATGATCCATATGCATACTATGGTCATGTAGTCATTTTCATTAATATAGAACTACTATATTGAACATTGTGTATTCCCTACATAGTATATCCAAGTGAAGTAGTCCATCTAGCCACACTTTGTGTTACTTGTAAAAACTAAGGTGTTGCATATCGATTATAAAATTCCTAGACAAAATTGAAGTCTAGAATATATGTTGGATACCTTAAGACACACCCAAATAGAGGATGGATAGCCCTACTAAAATGGGTAAGCACTAGGTTGTGGGAAAGTCAAATCACCATTATAAGCATGTACTTATCCTTGAGAACCAAAAAAAAATGACCATAAGGTTAGGTGTGAGTGGTGCCAAATGATGCAAGATTGCACTTAGCCCACCTCTCATCAATCATTGATGTTTATTTTAAACCTTCCATCACTAAAGTCATCAAGCCCATATTTACTTTTTTCCATGTACTATTGCAAGTACGTGGTCGTGTAAAAGTGATTTTAGGTAATGCATATATTTTGGCATATTTTATGGTATAAGTGAGCCATTTTGGAGTTTATATTTGTTGTGATGAAGTAAATTTTATTGGTTCATCAACAACTTTTAAAACTTCTTCATGATCTTCCTCATCTGACTCAATTGTTGGAACCTTTTTATTTAACTCGATAGTCACAACTAGATATGGGGTATCTTTAGACTCCTTAGAATATTCATCTTTTATTTTTTTAAATTCTTTATAAAATACCACATATCTACTTATATGAACTTTCTTTGTGACTTATCTATTAATTGATAAGCTTTTTATGCTTAATCATAGCCAATAAATATGCAAGACATGATTTTTGCATCCAACTTGGTCCTCTTTTGCTTTGGCACATACATGTATGTCTTACTTACAAAGACTCTGAGATGTGCAATTGAAGGATTTCTCCAAAATCAAGCTTCATTAGGTGTAATCCAATGAAGTACCTTTTTGGATGTTGTATTTTGAATATACACCACAATGGAAATATATTCAACCCAATACTACTACTCTATACTGGCTCTTGTGAGAATATTGTAAACCATTTCCATAATGAAATAGTTTCTTCTCTTAGCAACCCCATTATGTTGTTGAGTGTAGGCAATGGTAAGATATTTCTTGATCCCATTTTGTGTGAGAAAACTTGAAAAATTATTGGATTATATTTCCCCTTGATATAAGTAGAGGACTCAAATACAATGTCAATTTCTATTTTAACAAGCTACTTGAAGCATTGGAAATTATTGAAGGCATCTAGCTTGAGTGGCAGGAAATATACCCATATCTTCCATGAGTAATCATTGACAAAAAATCAAAATTACCTATGTCCATTGTAATTGGTTAGTATATATCTACATGGATTGATCCATATGGTATCCAATGGTCCTTTAGATTTATGAGTGTTGAGCTCAAAAGGTACTTGGTGTTTCTTCCCTACTAAACAACCTAAGCATACTGGCAATATGGGTGAAAGTTTGGGTAGACCTATAACCATATGATGCTTACTCATATGGATTAAATTTCTAGAAATCATATGTATATATATATCCTATTCAAAATGGGGATTGCATATATCATGGATGAAGACAATGCAACATTAGTAGATGATATAACATCGAGTGCAAACAAGTCATTCTTATAGGAACTAGTTGCTACAACTTGTCATATTTTGTGATGAAACACCTATTTTTGCCATCAACAACCTAGAATTCAACTGCATGTCTTTCTCTATAATTTTTGATACTTATAGCAAGTTGTTTTCTATTCATGGTACATATAGTATATTTTGAATTGTGCATTTGACATTAATTATATGAGAGGAATATTTTATACTCCTTTAACATGATAGGTCTTATCATCAACAATAGTGAATGGTTTTTCATCTTTATCTTATAAGGTTTCAAACCACTATTTGTTTTCAATCATGTGTTTGCTAGCACCTAAATCAGTATACCAAATTTTATCCTTTATTTTTGTCACTACCTTGGATATTACTACTACTTTCATATCAGAACGCACCTACCAACATGGTCTAGGGGGACCATCAAGATGAATGTGCATGTGCCTTGCATAGAGAGAAACAACAAGAAGTGTCATACATGGGGGACAAATTATAGGAAAACCTTTGATATTTTTAATTGATATCAACTCCTAATTGGATCTAATCCTTGATGCATAGTTGACCTCCACGACCTAAGGCTAGAAAAATAGTTACAATGAAAGTAAAAAATAAGAAATTAAATGCTTTGCAAAAAATAAAAACCTAAGATATGGGATGATGCATCAAATAATTAGGACCCCCAATGTTTGATTGTAACAAGTGGTAATTGCACATTAAAAAATACCACCTATGGCTAGTGAACACAACCAAGCAAATACACTACCAGGAATCAAGACAAGTTAAGAGAAGGATAGAGAAAAATTAGGCATGGATTCCATTAGCATGCTTAAAATGATAATAAGATAATGAGATCTAGAGGTTTCTATGCTCCTTAAAAATGATAAAAGGTTTGAAATACATTTGTTATAGTAGGAAAGAAGGATGAAAGGAATATCCATCTAGGTTGGGTACAAGGTACAAGAAAACAACTCCCAATGCCTTTTACAATAAAATTGGGCCTATTTATAAGTTAAGAGGAAGGTTCCTTTCCTTTGAGTTCTATATAAAAGGACTACATATATCCCTACTTATGTAGCTAAAGATCATATGCAACTTTAAAATAGCAGCTTTGAGGTCTCTGGATCCAAGGCCATAAATATTGAAAGCTTATGGGCCTTTGGATGATCAACCATTAATGGTTTAGCTCTCTGATAGTAGATGGAAGATCTAATGGTCAATGCAACCTTTGAGCTTATTACCTTTATTTGGAGCTCCTTTCATCTGGTTGAATGTGGGAAGTGCCTTCTAACTACACTTTGGGTATGTCCTTCTTTCAACTAAGTCTTTCTTGGAGTGAAGTGAGGCTACATGGAAAAATTTTCTATAATTACCTTGTATGCCAGTTTAGAGTCCTATTCAAAATTATATTTTGGATCTTTTAGTGCAACATGTCCTTATTCTTCCTTCATGTGTATTTTATAATATGTTTTTTTTAGGGTTACAAACTTGACCTCCTCGAGTTATGGAGTTATATCGACAATACTTGTATCATGTCCTATTTCATAGATATGATAGTACCTCCTTTATATTTGAGGTTTTTTTTGTAATGATGATGAATAAGATGAAGGACCATTCTATAGCTTATTTCTAGAAATGAATGCATTGTTTTTCAAATAAAACCTCAACTAATTGGTTGCTTCTTCTTGTTGAAGCATATTCACCAACTCATCAAAGGGCACCTTTCTATTTGATACTTGCAAAGAAGTAATTAACACTAAAAAATAATCTAATAGGGATATAAGTACGATGGATACTAAGATCATATATTCTATATTTCTCCCATGGCATTCAATCCTACTTTTAATTATACAACTCTACAAATAAATTTATCTATGCTTTCTCCATCTTCAACTCTTAATGTGTGAGGTTAAGATCAAAGGTGAAGAATTTTTGACTCATTATTCCCTTTGAAGATAGTATAAAGTGTGTCTCATGTCTCATTGGATGTCTATGCTTCACAAATATGTGGCTAAAGGATATTTTTCATGGAAAGGATGATAATTATTAGTTCTTTAGCATCTCCTTCATCAAATTATTGTTGAGACTCTTCATCCTCTTCAGGTTAAGTGATTTTTTTGATGACAATGTCCTAGAGTTTCTCAACCACTAGGATGGTCCTCATATTGGTATTCCATGGTCTAAAATTTAGGCCTTTGAGTAGTTGTGATTATGTAAGAAAAAATTTTGATGTCTCCATGGTGAGGGTTCCTTATGACTCCCAAATGGTCCCCCTTTCAATATACCACCAATTACCAAACCTTTTTGTATACTCGTCCTTCCTATATACCCGTTGATATGTGGAAGAAATTGATCCTATTTATATACATGGTTTTACATTAGAGATACCTTAATATACATGAAATATAATGATATAAGGTACCAAGGTAGTATATAGAAGGATTCACCCAATCAATGACACCTACTTGAACAAAAATTCTTATACATGGATGTAGCTTCCCTATATGTTTAGAAATTCTCAATTTAAGAATGTGTCTACTAATAGTGACAAATAGGGTAGGAAATTATGGAGTGAAATAATCACAAAAAAATAATATCCTTATATTTCCTCAATGTATTAAAGATTCGATGCCCAAACATCATCAATACAGCTTTATTAAGTTATAGACATAGTAGCTTAACATGACAGATTTACCTGTAAATGCAAGCGAGAGGCGCAATTGGTACCAAATTATAAGAGTGTGCTTAAGCACATAATTACAAAGTATAAAAATCTTGATGTAAACAGCTTGAAAAAAAATTGATGGTGGAAGTCACCATTGAAAATGTACCTTTTACAAAAAAAAAATTACTACCCCCTTTTAATTTTGCAAAATATTCACTATAGGCAATTTTGCTTTTATTTTCCCTCAAATACTATAGGAAATTGCAAATTAAAAAAATATTCTTCCTAGGAAATAAAAACATTTTCCTTGGACCTCTACTTTAAAAATAAAAATCATAATTTATTTAAATTGACCAAAAAAATTTATTTAAGACCTTCTTTATTTCTTTTATTTTACTTTTTAAAATTTGAAATTAAAAAAAAATCAGTAAGAGACTTGAACCTGAGATCTCAAGTTTTAATGCCTTTAGGATTGCTTTGATGTCGAACCAACCATCCATATTTATGTGTACCACTCATCCTCTTTGTTGCACTTTCAATGAGTGTTTTAATGTAAAGTTCCTTTTTAATATGTCTTCATTGTTGGCTGAAAAATGTGAGTATGGACAGCTTGGCAGTCATGTACTCTCGATCATGATGTGGAGTCGGGGAACTTTGACCAGGTGGATATTTCATAATGACTTTTGTTGATTGGATTTTCGCTTTGATCATCATGACCTTCATGATGGTAAACACCATATTTGCATGCCCTAGTGTTGAAGCTCAAATATATGGACACCAATTCTTAGAGCCCTTTAGAGAATTCAAAATAAAAACCTTGTGCACTCACCCTCATCAAGGAGGTGCTTTACATGTTCCAGGGCATAGATTACGACATTATTAAATTTGACTACAACTTTGACAGGTTTGTAGTGAAAATTTTGTGTCATGTGTTGAGGACCACTAGGTTTGGGCAAGCTAAGATGGTTGTAGAAAAAGGTAAAGGACCTTCTTTATTTTTTTATTTTTCTTTTTTAATTTCAATAAATTGAGATCAAAAAGTGGAAACATCTTCTTAGAAAGGGTCTTAGTTTCCTCATTTACAACCAACAATTAATAATATAAACATTTCACTTCTTAACATCCTCCTCTTTACAAAAAGCTAGCCTCATGTTCGAAACCTCAAGGATCTTTGTTTTTTGTTCTACCAACCAATATAAACTTGGTATTGGAAAAAGCATGACAAAAATTTAGAGCAATAAAGGAAGCTTTGGGATTCATAGAGAACAATTTGATTTCTATAGTGCTATGTTATTTGGTACTTAGCTTAGCTAAAGAGGAATAGGCAAAAGTTGTTTTGGACTTTGAATCCTTGAAGAAAATTATGGTAAGGTTGTAGGCCTTGGTGGCTTCTTGAATGGTGTTAAAATTTTCGAGTCAAAATCTAGCCATTTTGGTTGGCTCTCTTATCTTTGTCACATATTGATCCTATGACTTATTTCTCATGCTCTATAGTGAATTTTTGAACCCATGGCAGTCCCTTCCTTTCTAGGAAGACGTCCTAGAATGGACCTCTACTCAAAAACAACTCATAATAGACTTATTGGTCATAGTGTTTAAACTTCCCATTCACAAAAAACCTTGATTTGATAACAATAATGGATCGAGCAATAGAATTAAAATTAATCAATTCATAAAGAATCTATTCTATACATATATACCATGAGATGTATTTTGATGTTCCAAGAGACTCTTGGTGCTTCAGAGACCAATGTGTCTCCTTGTATTCTATTTCTTCATATTATAAAAAAAATGATAGAATAATTATCTAATATCCTTACTATTTTACTTATCTATCCCCTCAAATACCTCTATGTCCACCTCAATATTATGAGGTATACCCCTATCCAATGCAACATTATCAATCTCTACAAAATAATCCAATGCCTCAACCAACTAGGCCCCAAAACCAACTTCTTTATGGACCTACCAATGGCCATTAAATATAGAGGCCTATTATTCTATCCCACCTACTTCTATGAAGGTCTTACCTACCGTTTATGGGAGTAGGAATAAGATAGTATTGGATTATCTCAATGAGTTATCTACATTCAACTCAATTGATTGCATCTAGGAGGAACACATCATGGTATCCTTGTTGATTTATTCTTTGTGTGATAAATTTGTGTTGTGGTATCGAGGTTTACCAAACAATTTAATTATGTGTTATGCATCAATTGTATATCCTTTCACATATAGTTTTAACAATATGGATTATAAGTATTATATTTTGTTTCATTTGAATGCTATGTAAAGACATCCTCATGAAAATATTCATGACTACAATACTATATTCTTTAGGAATTTAAATTCAATTCTATAAAATAATAGACCAAATGAAGAACAATCATAGACCAAATATCAAAGTCTTACAATCTAATTTTCCTTGGATAAGTAGCCTATGCAAAAGATATTTTGATTAGGGTAGGGAAGTTTCCAATGGCCTATGTTTCCCATATGACCCAAAATTTACAAGTCCTTGGATCTATGTCCTCTATATCAACTATTTCAAATGTCCAACCATCTACTAACTCAACCTTTTCTCTATACATCATGACACATCTTGGTCAAATTTCATCATCAACCATTGCATACCAACCATAATTTCCAATATTACCTACTCCATCATCCTCTAACAGTGATAATTAAGCCATCATAAACCAATGTAAGCTAGATATAAAATCTATGTTGGAAGTGATGATCACTTTGATAAATTAGAACAACACTAAAATATGAAATGGAAACTGAACAATGGTGGCAACAATAATAGAATTGATAGCCCAGGAAATCCCCCTATCTTACCAAATATTAAGTACCTTGAAAAATACTAATTTAGAAACAAATAAAGTTTAGAACAACATGGTAAATATGAATTTAGAGAATAACATGTTATGGTGTTTTCCATATAATCTAGGGTATGATCCTATAAATTGCACGGTAACCATTAGATATTCCTAGACAACTCAATATGATCAACAATGTCAACCTCAATAGGTTATTGTATTGGATCAAATGGTACTAACAATGAATCAACCTACCTACTAGCCATATCAAAGATTCTACAATTTGAGGATTATGCCATATGTGCAAATCAATAAGAGGTTGGAACTAGGGGTAAAATAAAAGCATCCAAAAATTAAGTCTTGATATAGAGACAAGATGAAATAAATAAAGGTATTATGGTGCTTAGAAGGGGAAGGCTACTATTACACTTGAAATGCAAAGGACTAATAACAACTATGCAATAGGAAGGGAAAGATAAAAATGTTAGGGATAACACTATAGATACATAATAGGAAAATACATAGGCCAATAAGGACAAACAAATGGATAAGGGAAAGGAATAAAAAATGAAAAAAAATGGAAATCTAAAGAAATCAAATATTCAAATAAGGAATAGAATGATAGAGAAAAGGGACTAAATTAATAAAGAGGTAGAACATCTTAAATATATTTATCTCATGAGTGAAGGATGTGCAATGGTTACTACACAATATAAAAAATTTATAGCACAAAGTAAGAGTAGCTTATCCAAATTTATATTTAACATCATAGATGAGATGAATAATATACTTGACAAGGTGAGCATTCTAGAAGCATTAACCCATCTTGTTCAAAGGAATCTACTCCAAGAAGATCTCAAAGAACAAGGAAAAAGTTATACCAAGAATGTGCAACCAAATTCCATTCAATCTAACCCAATTGGATAATAGGACCTAATATTTGAACATCCATTTAACATTTAGGTCAACATAGTAGATATTTTGAATGCTCCAAATCTGAAAACTTTGAAGCCACTACCATTCTATGACTTTAAAATTTGAGAATTACCTATTAAGAAGTTGCATAGTCAATTTAGGAGTAACTGTAACTGTGATGCCAAATCTAGATTACAAAAAATAGGATTTACCTATATCAAGACAACTAGACACCCAATCTAGATGGATGGAAACTAGGGTAAATGTCATAGGAGTTTTGAATGATCTGATCATAACCATAGAAAAATAGATAAAATTAGTGGTAGTATAAAATGTAATAGTAGACAACCTTACCCTATATTTTGGCATGCAATTTTCTACATGGATGTGTAACCTATAAATGGATGGATATTTAGAAATAAACTATGTCCACATGAAAGTAACATAGGATGGAAAGATGATTGAAATTGAGAATGAGCCTCCATGCAACTACTTATTGCATAAGTTGGATGAATACAGTGTGGTGAATTAGAATGAATAGTCAAATTTTATGGATGATGAAGTGTTATAATATGATCAAATATCTAAAATATACATGATCATTGGTTTGAATTAAGATGATGAGAAATTGGAGTTCAACCTCAAGGAAACTAAACTTGGTAATTATCTCATATCAAAAGAACCATCCAACATCCTAGCTCTAACCAGTCAACGATAACAATGGATAATGCACTTTGATGGTGCTATAACCAATAATGTAGAATGCATAAGCATCCAACTCATCAATACAAAAGGAGTACAAAATAATTATACATGCTTCATTTTTTAAATTATAAAAATAATTTGCCCAAATCTAAAGCATTATGCACTAGTTTGAGAAAGGAAGAAAATATTGAAATAAAAAACCTGAATGTGGTTGGTGACTATGAATGGGTCATAAATCATGTTAATTCCTAATGTGACACCAAGAATGCCTATGAGATCATGAAAATTTCCATAGAGTTAAATTCCAAAGTAGATGAGATGCCATCAATGGTAAGTGAAATTTGGCCCCATTAATAACATTTAGGATAAACCAAAGGAGTGAAAATGGTATTAAGGATAACAATCCCTAATATTTTTAGTCACTAGCAAATATTAACAATGATAAGTAAATCATTAAGTTATTAATTAAAGAAGCTTAGAATGTTGAAGAAAAAATAAATATATAGATGATATTAAAGATCAAGTAATTCAAGTTACATATGAGAGTTGGTCACAACCACACTATTTGGGTCTAAGGGCTTGGTTCAATGATCAAAATGCTTCTTTACTAGCATGGAGACCAGGGTTCCAATCCCTCAGGCCTCGTAGTACTAGTGGGCGTATCACATCAGTGTAATCGGCTACATAAAAGGTTTACCTAATGCAACTGGAGGTTATAGTGGTGACAAGGAGCAAGATTCAAACCCATGAAGAGGCATAGAAAATTGTAATGTGTTACCGATTCCTCGATTATAATAAAAAAAATAAGGTAATTAAACTAGAGATTAATCAATTGCCTAATAATTTAATCACTCTAAGATTTTTTTTCAATCTAAACTAGTGAAAATAAATCTAGAAACAAGATAAAACCCTCTTTTTACCACCTTGTTCAGATCATTAAAAGGAACAATTTATTGCTTAGGAAAAAGTGCACCAAAGAGGACATATATTTGTTTAAGAAAATTTGTGGTAAATATAGAGATATCATTGCTTGGTCCTATGAATATTTGAAGATGTATGACAAGAACATCATAGAGCATACTATCAAACAAGAACTAGGAGTAAATCCTTTCTAGTAGAATTAGTGGCCTATGAATCCCAAAATTGAGTTGGTCATGAAGAAAGGTCTCTTGAAGCTCCTACATACCCAAATAATCTTTCCAATTAATTATTCCACATGGATATCCAATTTGATCCTGGTCTAAAATAATAATGGTGATTTCAAGTCATGCATTTATTTTAGGAACACAAATAGGGCATCATTAGAATATCGCTATCCCCTATCAACTATAGATGAGATTTTAAAAATGTAACAAGGTCATAAATATTGTCACTCTTGGATGGTTTCTTAGAGCATAACCATATTTGAATCAAAGATAATGATCAGTACAAAATAGCTTTCACCACCAAATGGGAAACTTTTATCTACCAAATAATATCATTTGTGTTGTTAAACATAGAAGATAGATTCTGGCGAGTCATGGATATTTCCTTCACACTAGTCAATGAGATCATTCTCATATACCTTGATCATTTGACTACATTTTCAATGGATAGGAAAATAACTATTGAACATCTAGAGTCTATATTTCATAGATGTAGGGAATATGGTATCTTGATCAACCCTAAAATATCCATCTTTATGGTCCAAAAAGGTAAATTGTTAGGTCATATAATATCAAAATATGGTTTAGCCATATATCCTGACAGGATAACCTTAATACAAGATCTTTCCCTACCCACATTAATCAAAGCAATCTAGTCCTTAGTTCAAATCTAGTCCATTGCCAAATTCATAACCAATTTTGTACAAGTAGCCAATTCATCACCAAAATGCTAAAATATGATGCATTTATAGGACTTGAGAAGGCAAAATGTAATTTCAAAATATTAATTTATTCCATCAACAAGATCCTAATCCTAGTAAATCCTAATTTTTTTGAAGACTTTAGGATTTATGTGTTTGGGATAGATGAACGCATTTCTATAGTACTAACCCACAAGAATGATAAGGGTGAGTAGCACCCCATCTTATTCATGAGTTGCATCCTTCACAATTACAAAAATAGATACACCTTCATTGAAAAATAAGTATTTTCTATCATGAAGTATCTAAGAAAATTTAGGTGTTGTTAGTCATAAAGCAAGATCACCATCTTTGTGGTTCACCCTGATGTCTAATCTATTGTACTTTTATAGTGAATTTAGAGAATAGGGTTGGGTGGATCAATATGGTTCAATATTTTGATATAGAAATTAAATCTATCAATATCATAAAGTGTAGAACCTTGTATGAAAATCCTCACAATGTCTAGTCTAAAATATTGAGTTGCTCTAGTAGAATAAGCTTATATTGATGATCAGACATGATGGGATGGGAAGGTCTATAAGTATATTTAAACTAGAAAAGTCTTAGAAGGATTGATACCTAAGCAAATATATTGATTCAAATATAAGGTAATGACTATGCATACTTATATAGTATTCTATTTAGAAAGGATATGATGGTTTCTCATTTATATGCATCAAAGAAAGAAACAAAATCCTTAATAAAAGAATATCATGGTAAGGATGAGAATTATTTTGTGCATATCATGATGACATTAAATTAAACATAAATTTATTTTACATTTCTTATATATGCCATAATATTTGTACATATAAAAATTCATACAATATCTATTGGTATCACCCTTGGTGCTTCACCTTCATTTAACTTATCAAATTCTCTCAACCTCCCATGTGGTGTAACTATTCCGCTTATTAAACTCCTATGAGGTGTAATAATGATAATCATCAAACAGTTTAATACGTATCTAATATCACCCTTATTACATTATTTGGTATAGAAAATTTGAAGGTGTTGATCATGACCAAAAATACATCTTTTATAAAAGTGACTTACCCCCCCTTAATTTTGAGGATGATGAATTTTTTTGCTAGCTCTAAAACTAGCTATAGCTCTAGCTCTGGATTGGACTCTAACTTTGGCTCCACCTCTAGTCCATTGCCTCTAGGTCTACCTCTAGATCATCACTTCTATGTCACCTCTAGGTCATCCTTCGGATCATCACCTTTGGTTCTACCTTTGGGTCATTTCCTATTGGTTACCTCTAGGTCAAACTTTCAATCTACTTATGGGTCTATCTTTGGGTCATCACCTCTAGGTTAGTCTCATTCAAAAACACCACAAATTGGAAATCTTCCACATGATGTTTCACTATAGGATATATCATTGTAGACTTTTTGACCATATCCTAGGTCACATCTGTATGTTGGACATTTTGAGTCCCTAAGCTGAAATGTTGTCATTGATGTCAATAGAGCAATAAATGTCAAAAGGATCTATGAAGGGTTTTTGTGAAAACCAAGGCAGGGAAAAATAAAAGGTTTTATTTAAAACCATGGACAACATATTTGATCTGGGTTTTTCTTAAAACCCACGTTGGGCTTTCGTTTCATCGAAAAAGGTGCCCCGGTGATGGAGTTATTTGAGTTTTAATGTTTGGTTTAAATTTTAATTATTTAAAATTTAAATTCAAATTTAAATGGAAAGTTTCCCATCGACGTCATCATGCAAATACAATTTTAATATTTCCGTCGACGTCTTCAAAGTGTTATTAAACACTATATAAAGGGGTGGCAATTAAACCAAATAATCATCCTTGCTCTCGTGTGTTAATTGCCTTGGAATTCGAAAGAGCTCGTGCGAATTGTTGAAAAGGAAGCAGAGAAGAAAGCGCAGCGATTTGGAAATCTCAAACGTGGTATGAGGCATGGCGCATTGGCGTATCAATTTTGCTAAGACTGTGGGCAGCACAAATATCAAGGATCGAATCCCCTTGACGGCAGCGTGTGGGAAGCGCTTTGGCGCTTTGTCCTTTGCGGCAGGCGGAGGAAGATTAAAGGCCCTTTTGGCCTTTGCTTTTCCAATGAGCGCTTTGGCTCGGTTGGAATCTTAGCCATGGCTAAGACGCTCGCGGTGTGTGGCGGATGGGGGTTCGAATCCCCTTGAGAGGTATTTACGTTTTTGCCTTTAATAATTTTTATTAGCCCTAAAGTTTGGAGTTATAAGGTATTTAATGGGAATTAAATTTTATCATTAGGGCTGTGATTATTATTGCAAAAGCATATTTGATTTATGTTTTATTTTTATGGAAATGGAGAATTGATTTTAGGAGAAATAAGGAGTTGTTGTTAAAGTGATTTTGAGAGATTTATTGTGGGTTATTCTTAATAAGGGTTTTTATTAAAATAGACTTTGGTGGATGTGTTTATGAAGTTGGAGTGAAAAGGGTGTAAATTAAGTTATGCTTTTATTGTGATTATTTAAAAGACCACTAACCCTTATTAATATTGAAAAGGAAAGTTGTGATTAAGTGTGGCAGATTTTGTGGACAACTTATTGGCATCAAAAAGGTATGGGCACATTCTCCTATTGATTGTTTGTGGTGGTTGATTTCTGAAATATCATTGGAGTGAAAAGGATTAATTGAAGTTTCCTTTGTGAAGATGGTTGGTTGAATGCTTCAAGGTTTTCTGATTTGTGAGTTGTATTTAAACCTTGTTTCATTAGCATTGTTGTTGAAGCCCATTGATGATGAAATGAACTTGAACATGATCTAGAAAAGAACATGAGTATCATTGTTATGTGAGACTTGAGATAAAGCATTGTTGGAAACATTTTGAGTTGGTTGATACATGCTTGAACTAGGGTTTGTGAGAAAGGGTTGTTCCTTGATGTGATTGGTTGAGTTGAGTTGGTTAAGCCTAGTCAAGTGGATGTGTGAAATGGTTGTTCAAGTTCCATAAAACAAACTATTCTATATTCTGATTTGAGTTGAGATTGAGATTGAAGAATAGGACATATTGAGTCTCTAACAATTCTCTTTATGCTTCTATTGAGTTGAGATTGGGATTTGAGTATAGAACATATAGAGTCTCTAACAATTCTCTTTATGCTTCTATGAGATTGATTTGAGTTGAGATTGAGATTTAAGAATAGGACATATTGAGTCTCTAACAATTCTCTTTATGCTTCTATTGAGTTGAGATTGGGATTTGAGTATAGAACATATAGAGTCTCTAACAATTCTCTTTATGCTTCTATGAGATTGAATTGAGATATTGATTGTACTTTGAGTTTAGAACATATTGAGTCTCTAACAATTCTCTTTATGATTCTATGAGATTGAACAAGTTCTGTGTGAGCTTGTTAAGCATATTTGAGACAAGTCTTTGAGAAGGCTTGTGGACTATTTTGAGTTAAGCTTTTGTGAAAGCTTGCTTGAGCAGATTTGAGCAAGTCCAAGAGAGGACTTATTGAGCATATTTGAGCAAGTCCAAGAGAGGACTTATTGAGAATATTTGAGCAAGTCCAAGAGAGGACTTATTGAGCAGATTTGAGCAAGTCCAAGAGAGGACTTATTGAGAGAATTTTTGAGCAAGTCCTAGAGAGGATTTGTTGAGAATTTAGAGGGGTTTGAGATTTAGATAGGTTTTGTGTGAACCTGTTGAGCAGATTTAGATAGGTTTTGTGTGAACTTGTTGAGCATATTTGAGCAGGTTTTGAGTGAACCTATTGAGCAGAATTGTACTAGACCGATTGTACTGTGTTTAGTGCAAGAGATTGAGCAGAACTGTGCTAGACCGATTGAACTATGTTTGGTATAGTATTGAGATAGAGCTTTGGAGGTGACAGAGTATAGAGGATAGAGTCTCAGTGGATAGAGATCCAGCAGCCAGGACAATTGAAGACAAGATCTGAGTGAGAAGTCTTCAAGTGGAGAGAGATCCACCAGTCAGTGCAGCATAGAGATAGAGTCTTCTAGAAGATCACTAGCTAGAGCAGAAGGGGAAAGAGTTCTCCTGTGGAAGAGATCCATGAACTTGAGATTAGGGGATCAACATCTCCTTTGGATAGAAGTCCATAAACATTGTAATTTGGGAAGGATTCCCAAGAGATTGATTGAGAAAGTTTTAGTAAAATATTTTCTCTGTGGAGGTAGCCCACATTGGGTGAACCACGTTAAAATGGTGTCTCTTATGTGTGTGATGCTTTGTGTGATGTTTATGGTTTCATTAATGTTGATGCTTCTATTTGGGAAAAAGTTTTATGTTATACTGTTCACCCCCTCTCAGTATAAGCACATGTTCTTCAATTGGTATCAGAGTCGGTCTCTCCACAAAGAGTTTAACAACTTGGAGATGGATCCATCAGTATCACACATGTGCTCAGGGAGTGAAGAAAGTATAGACTTTGAAGAAGTGCTCTCCAAGTGTCTCCAAGATCTTGAAAGGATTCAAGAAGAGAATGCACAACTAAGGGAACAAATTCAAGATTTTGAATCAGCAAGAATTGAGCTTTTGCAAAGGCTAATAGAACTCGAAATGGAAGTGAAAGAAATAAGAGAAATTGAACATCAATTAAGAGATATGTTGGAAGCCAAAGAAGCAGGACTTGAGAGAGTGGCAGCAGAAATTGTTATGTTAAAATGCAGAACTGAAATAAACAAGAGATTAAGTCAGCAAGAGGTAGAAACATCAAGCAAAAATAAGGTACCCCACCATATCTCTAGAAAAGAAGATCACAAAGGAAAGAATACCATATTGAGTCCTCATCAAAATAGGTTACAAAATTTCTTCCATGGACATTGTTTCTCTTGCAATAAATATGGTCATAAAGTTGTGCATTGCATTAATAGAGACTATGATAGTAGTAGTATGGATTCTCTTGTATCATATATGGATGATGATGTTGAGTGCTACAAATGCAATAACTTTGGGCATATAGCTAGAAGATGCAATCTAGAAAATTCTAAGTCTAGTAGAAAGACCACAACTCAAACTACTAGGAAAGAAGAAAAAGGAAAAGGAAAACTAAAATCTTTGCTAGTTCAAATAGCATTGCATGCTCAGGATAAAGAAGAGAAATGGTTTCTGGATAGTGGGTGCTCTAGACACATGACAGGAGAAAAATAAAAATTTATAACTTTGAAAGAAGGAAATAGAGGGTCAGTAAACTTTGGGGACAATGGTTCAACAAAAATCAGTGGAAAAGGAACTCTAAGTATAGGCAATGGGAAAGCAAAAGCTGAAAATGTTCTATATGTGGAAGGCTTGAAACACAATCTCTTGAGCATTAGTCAACTTTGTGATCAAGGTCATATGGTAACCTTTCATCAAGATCGATGTGAAGTAAGAAAGTCTAAAACTGGAAAACTGGTAGCAAGTGCTATAAGAGAAAGAAATCTTTATGTACTCAATGAGATCAAGAGGGAAAAATGTCATTTATCCAAAGAGAATGAGGATCGATCTCAACACATAATATTGGGTCCAAATGAGAATCTTCTAATGGTTTTGGAAGATAAAGAATTGAGTGATCCTATAGAAAGCAAGTCAAAAGAAAGAAATGATATGGACAAAGGCAAACAAATAGAGGACTACTCAATAGAGAATGGTTATGATCTCAAAGGTGAACTTATCTATGCTCTTGACACAGTGAAGAAGGTAAGAAAGCAACACTCTAAGCTTGAAAGTCAGTTTCAAGAATGTGATGAAGAAATATTATTGCTCATAGAGGACTTAGAGAAGTCAAAGGCCAAGGCAAGTAAGTTCAGAGAAAAGTTAGAAGCAAAAATCTTGGAATGTGAGAAGTTAGCACAAGAAGTGGCTACTCTAAAGAAATATTTACAGGACTCCAAGATCAAGATGAAGAGTTTCACAAATAGCTCTAAGAACTTGGATAAGTTCATTCATGGACAACAAAGAACATCATGTTCAACGGGTCTAGGTTTTGGAAAGAAACAAGAAAAGGCAAAGTCTACTTCAAGTCTTGAAGAAGAAGAAACAACATCAGAAGAAGATACTTCAGAAGAGGGATTCTCAGATGTAAGTGAAAGTGAAACTTCTAAGGATGAGTCAGATTGTAGTGAGTCCAACAGGGACAATGGGCAAAGAAGATACAGATGGAACAACAATCATAATAGGAGACCAATGAGGTCTAGGCAAGGAAGATTCAATGGGAGATGCTTCTCATGTCACAGGTTTGGGCACATGGCTTCACAGTGCAGGACACATGAAAGACAGGTATATGGAAGAGAACAACTTTTCCAAGGATATTGTTATTCATGTAATGAGTTTGGTCATAAGGCAATAAATTGCAGGATTCATGATAGAAGAGGATATGGCTTCACCAGGAGAAATCCTAAGACTATTGCACATCCAAGGAATAATAACATTAAGTGTTATAAGTGCAATAATGATGGTCACATAGCAAGATGGTGTAGAGCAAATATTCCAGAAATAGGTATGAACAGGAACAGGAATATGAACATGAACAGGAACAGGAATATGAACATGAACAGGAACAAGAATATGAACAGAAAGAATAGGAACATGAACAGGAACAAGAAGATGAACAGAAACAAGAAGATGAACAGGAAAGAGACTCAGAAAAGAATGAGAACAAGAATAGGTACAAGAATAGGAACATGGATGAAAACAAGAATGAGAACAAGAATAGGTACAAGAATAGGAACATGGATGAGAACAAGAATAGGAATAGGAACATGGATGATGACTCGAAAAGAAACAGTGAGAGAATTCAGCAAAAAGAAAAAGGAAAAGACAAAGGCAGAGAACAGTGCTTTCGGGGAGTAGAAATACTCCCACCCTAGAATTAACCACCTCATGTGGAGGTGGGGGAGGGGCTAAGCTAAGAGGCTTAATTCTTAGCCCCGAGCCCCAAAGGTGACCCTTTGCCATTGATGTCAAAGGGGGAGAGATTTGTGTATTATGGGGAGAGTTTTTGGATATGAGGAGAGATTTGATATCTAAGAGAGCATTGAGCCAGGGGGAGCAAAGCCCCAGGGGGAGCAGAAAAGAAGGTCAGAATTCAGTAAAAGGATTTGGGTTGCCATCAATGACAAAGGGGGAGATTGTTGGACATTTTGAGTCCCTAAGCTGAAATGTTGTCATTGATGTCAATAGAGCAATAAATGTCAAAAGGATCTATGAAGGGTTTTTGTGAAAACCAAGGCAGGGAAAATAAAAGGTTTTATTTAAAACCATGGACAGCAGATTTGATCTGGGTTTTTCTTAAAACCCACGTTGGGCTTTCGTTTCATCGAAAAAGGTGCCCCGGTGATGGAGTTATTTGAGTTTTAATGTTTGGTTTAAATTTTAATTATTTAAAATTTAAATTCAAATTTAAATGGAAAGTTTCCTATCGATGTCATCATGCAAATACAATTTTAATATTTTCCGACGTCTTCAAAGTGTTATTAAACACTATATAAAGGGGTGGCAATTAAACCAAATAATCATCCTTGCTCTCGTGTGTTAATTGCCTTGGAATTCGAAAGAGCTCGTGCGAATTGTTGAAAAGGAAGCAGCGAAGAAAGCGCAGCGATTTGGAAATCTCAAATGTGGTATGAGGCGTGGCGCATTGGCGTATCGATTTTGCTAAGACTATGGGCAGCACAAATATCAGGGATCGAATCCCCTTGACGGCAGCGTGTGGGAAGCGCTTTGGCGCTTTGTCCTTTGCGGTAGGTGGAGGAAGATTAAAGGCCCTTTTGGCCTTTGCTTTTCCAATGAGCGCTTTGGCTCGGTTGGAATCTTAGCCATGGCTAAGATGCTCACGGTGTGTGGCGTACGGGGGTTCGAATCCCCTTGAGAGGTATTTACGTTTTTGCCTTTAATAATTTTTATTAGCCCTAAAGTTTGGAGTTATAAGGTATTTAATGGGAATTAAATTTTATCATTAGGGTTGTGATTATTATTGCAAAAGCATATTTGATTTATGTTTTATTTTGATGGAAATGGAGAATTGATTTTAGGAGAAATAAGGAGTTGTTGTTAAAGTGATTTTGAGAGATTTATTGTGGGTTATTCTTAATAAGGGTTTTTATTAAAATAGACTTTGGTGGATGTGTTTATGAAGTTGGAGTGAAAAGGGTGTAAATTAAGTTATGCTTTTATTGTGATTATTTAAAAGACCACTAACCCTTATTAATATTGAAAAGGAAAGTTGTGATTAAGTGTGGCAGATTTTATGGACAACTTATTGGCATCAAAAAGGTATGGGCACATTCTCCTATTGATTGTTTGTGGTGGTTGATTTCTGAAATATCATTGGAGTGAAAAGGATTAATTGAAGTTTCCTTTGTGAAGATGGTTGGTTGAATGCTTCAAGGTTTTCTGATTTGTGAGTTGTATTTAAACCTTGTTTCATTAGCATTGTTGTTGAAGCCCATTGATGATGAAATGAACTTGAACATGATCTAGAAAAGAACATGAGTATCATTGTTATGTGAGACTTGAGATAAAGCATTGTTGGAAACATTTTGAGTTGGTTGATACATGCTTGAACTAGGGTTTGTGAGAAAGGGTTGTTCCTTGATGTGATTGGTTGAGTTGAGTTGGTTAAGCCTAGTCAAGTGGATGTGTGAAATGGTTGTTCAAGTTCCATAAAACAAACTATTCTATATTCTGATTTGAGTTGAGATTGAGATTGAAGAATAGGACATATTGAGTCTCTAACAATTCTCTTTATGCTTCTATTGAGTTGAGATTGGGATTTGAGTATAGAACATATAGAGTCTCTAACAATTCTCTTTATGCTTCTATGAGATTGATTTGAGTTGAGATTGAGATTTAAGAATAGGACATATTGAGTCTCTAACAATTCTCTTTATGCTTCTATTAAGTTGAGATTGGGATTTGAGTATAGAACATATAGAGTCTCTAACAATTCTCTTTATGCTTCTATGAGATTGAATTGAGATATTGATTGTACTTTGAGTTTAGAACATATTGAGTCTCTAACAATTCTCTTTATGATTCTATGAGATTGAACAAGTTCTGTGTGAGCTTGTTAAGCAAATTTGAGACAAGTCTTTGAGAAGGCTTGTGGACTGTTTTGAGTTAAGCTTTTGTGAAAGCTTGCTTGAAGATTTGAGCAAGTCCAAGAGAGGACTTATTGAGAGATTTGAGTAAGTAGAGAGGACTTATTGAGCAGATTTGAGCAAGTCCTAGAGAGGACTTATTGAGCAGAATTAGAAAGGTTTTGTGTGAACCTATTGAGCAGAATTTAGATAGGTTTTTGGGTGAACCTGTTGAGCAGATTTGAGCAGGTTCTGAGTGAACCTATTGAGCAGAATTGTACTAGACCGATTGTACTATGTTTAGTGCAAGAGATTGAGCAGAACTGTGCTAGACCGACTAAACTATGTTTGGTACAGTATTGAGACAGAGCTTTGGAGGTGACAGAGTATAGAGGACAGAGTCTCAGTGGATAGAGATCCAATAGCCAGGACAATTGAAGACAAGATCTGAGTGAGAAGTCTTCAAGTGGAGAGAGATCCACCAGTCAGTGCAACATAGAGACAGAGTCTTCTAGAAGATCACTAGCCAGAGCAGAAGGGGAAAGAGTTCTCCTGTGGAAGAGATCCACGAACTTGAGATTAGGGGATCAACATCTCCTTTGGACAGAAGTCCATAAACATTGTAATTTGGGAAGGATTCCCAAGAGATTGATTGAGAAAGTTTTAGTAAAATATTTTCTCTGTGGAGGTAGCCCACATTGGGTGAACCACGTTAAAATGGTGTCTCTTATGTGTGTGATGCTTTGTGTGATGTTTATGGTTTCATTAATGTTGATGCTTCTATTTGGGAAAAAGTTTTATGTTATACTGTTCACCCCCCTCTCAGTATAAGCACATGTTCTTCACTATAAATTTTGATATAGAATTCATGCATCTCTTCTCCTTAAATAATCCTATGATTGCATTGCTCTATGGGAAAAATATAGCTATAGTCTTTCTCAACCATCAAACTTCATTATATCCTTTATTATTTCTAAGGACAAAACCTTCTCTTGTAAAATACATTCAATTTTTTTCAATCTATCCCATTCTATTATATTCATCCATCCATAATAAACATGCATTTTGTTGGTCAATTTATCTTTATACTAACAATAATTTTTCGAGTGATTATTACCACCACAAATATGAATGGAACATCCATAATAACTACAACTTATTCTAGGAGATTTCTCTTCTACATAGGTTTCTATTTTCATAAACGTGGTCTCACTACTTCCTTCTTGACCATAAAAAATGCCTTGATTATTTGGCCTTACATTTGATTATATTGGCTTTAAAATACCTTACCCATTCCTACCCAATCTTGTGCTATTATAACCCATTCTTTTCATTAATTTTGAGATAATTCCTTTGGTGTGTTTTTCAAAGCATCTAATTTCTTCATCATTATGGCCTTTGTAATTTCCAACACCAACAATGTTCAAACATCCAAAATCTTCATCATCATTATGATCTTCAACAACATGGCCTTTGTCATAATCAACAATGTTCAAATACCCAAATTTTCAACATCACTATGGTCTTTGGCAATGTGGCCTTTGTCATGACCAACACAATCAACAATTTTGAGCATGAGATCATGATGCTCATATTCAACACAAGTTCCACTATCATCAATAATATTCAAATAACCAATATCACAAGCAAAATTTGTCCTTTGAATAAGATTGCTTTATATCACAACAAGCATTTACCATAATAGGCTTAAGGTCACTTGTGTCACAACAAGCATTTCCCATATTAGGTTTTAGGTCACTTGTGTCATAGCAAACATTTTACATCATGGGAATATCCTTCACCTTTTCATATATTTCTTCTTGCATTTTACACTTCACCTCAATGATGTCATATAGGATTAATGCCAATTACATTTTCTTCATGGCACCAATAGAGATTGTAACATCATATTCAAAATGATCAGCTTCTTTGAGAATTATATGTAAGTAGTACTTAAATGTTAAGAATTCTTCATCTTCATAACCTTCTTGTAGTTATGGCATTACATACATTTTATTTTCAGCTTTCTTCTCTCCACTTTTATTACCTTCATGGAAATAAAGACCATTATCTAGTGGTGTATACTTTCAAACTTTAGCTTGCTTCTTGTCTTGTTTGCTCTTTATCTTTCCCATTTAGTTAGGTAATGTGAACACTTATTTATGTAGTCTTTGGATTTTTTTTCTTCAACACAATGGTGAGGGTTCCTTATGTCTCCCAAATGGTCCCCTTTTCAATATACCACCAGTCCTATATATTGATTCTTTCTATAAAATTGCCCTTCCTATATACTCATTGTTATGTGGAAGAATCTAGTCCTCCCTATATATGTTGTTGTACATGAGAGATACCTTAAGGTATGTGAAAAATAATGATATATGGTACCAAGGTAGTATGGAAAGGGATTCACCCTATCAATGGCACCTACTTAATATGGGTGTAACTTCCTTATATACTTGGATTTTTTCATTTTTAGGATTTATGTCTAATGATAATGATGAATAGGGTAAAAAATAGACTAGAAAGAATCATGAAATATAGTGTCCTTATTTATCCCTAATGATTTATAGGTCGATGCCTAGATATTTTTATGGCAACTATATTAGACTATAGACATAGTATCTTAATGTGAGAGCTTTATCATTAAATGTAAGTTAGAGGTATCATTTCTACAAAACACTATGAGTGTGTTAAAGCATGTGTTTTATTTATATACAATGCTTCTTGACCATAGACCAACCTTTTGAAAGAAATATTTTGACAAATTATAAGTTATTTTAACACTAAAATACAATTACTGCTCATCATACTATCACATAGCTCTCACATTACTTCTTGACTTTTGACTAATTACAACTATGACTCTTTTCTCACTTAGATACAGTAAACTAAGACAATAACTTGACATTTATAACATTACTCTCACAACATGAATATTTAACTCACCTTGACATAATACACTTGGACTATAAAACCATTATTTTAGAAAAGATGCTTTACATCAAATGGATTTGAAAATATTTTGACTCTTGACAATCCTTGCTCATATAACTCCATGATTTTAATATGCCCTCTCTCTATATATTTTAATACTTTTCTTTTCTCTCTCTTTTTTTGCCCCTTTTTTTTATTTTTCCTTTTTCATTTCTACTTCTTCCTCTTTTTTAATTTAATATAAAAAACTTATATTTATCATTGACATTTTGTTGCATTTGTAGAAAATTATCTAAAGAAAATAAAATTGCAAACAAAGCCTTGTGAAGCTGAAGAGGAAGCTAGTGGGACCAATCCTAACCATGATAACAGAGGGACACTTTTTTGGATGTTGGGGTACACAAATGTAGTAGCAACCACCTTGGACAAGAGACTAAGGCATCACAGGTGGCACAATGTGGCTTCTTATGGGAGGTTGATGGACCAGGGCAATCTACTCACTTGCTTGAAATAATTTCAGCTTATAGCAACTTAAAATAGTGTAGGCCTTAACCTTCCTAGTAAATTCTTAGAACAAAAAATAAAAACATGACATAGGCCCTACTAAAAATTTCCATTATTCTAAACTATGTTGGTTTTTGTCTCAACCCATTATTCTACTCTAATACCTACTAAATAAAATAAAATGTTGTCCATATCCACCATGGCAGAGAAATTGATATTACTTACTAAAAAAATCGATAAAACATCAAAGTTGAAGTATTCATGGCAAACCCTAGTCTAAAATACACTTCCAACAAAAAGTATCTCAAAATACTGCCCATTTCTCCATTTCAAAGCTCAAAAATTTTGAAAAAAAGCTGATTGTTGAAATTCACCTACCCATTTGACATAACAAAGGTCTAAGTTTCTACATTTTTTATTGCAATACATTTTATTTTTTTATTTTTTGATATTCCTCAAACATGATTGGCCTTTGTTCTCATTCTGCTTTAGATATATTCATTCTTCATCTCAATGGCAACACCTAAATATCTTAGACATTTCCCTTTGAGTCTAAAACTTCTTTCTTGGGATTCCATGGGAGCAAATGGTAATAGTTTTTTTATTTTAAAGATCTTATGCAAATTTTAATAGCATGCAATATTCAATCTCCTTTACTCAGTGCCTCTAATTTCAAGATGGAATAATACTGAACAATATTGACCTTCACATAATATTTGTAGGTGGCATGGCATTCACAATGCATTTACACAATAGATGGAACATATGTGTAGTCAATATCATACCCACTTTTGGCTGCCTAAAATAAACTTCATTTTATAGGCAACTAGTCTATATCCTAAAACACAAGAACTTTCTAGCACAAACTATCAACCTTTACTCTCAAGAGCTTAATGGCATAAACCTTACTCTGATACCACCGATAGTAATTTAAACATAAATTTGTATTGCATTCCTCACATACACCATCAACTTTGTACATATAAAAATGCATACAATATGTCTTGGTATCTCAATAGACTCTTGTTGCTTTACCTTAATCTAACTAATTAGCTTCTCTCAACCTCTTGTGAGGTGTAACTGTTCAACTTATCAACCTCCTATGAGGTGTAACAATGATAATCATAAAATAATATAATAAGTAACTAACACGACATACAAAATATTAAGGGCTAGTGCCACGACCCTCCCTTGGAAAACTTATTCATATGATAGGCTTATGAATTGATATTTTTTTTTATGATGGATTGTATGGCTATATGAAGATTAGTTGTTGCAAACATTTGTTTTATGTAAGAATATGATGTTGCTAATGGATTTACATGTTTGTAGGAACAATTACTTTCATGGGTGGAAGAAAGGTTCAACCATCGAGAACAATATGCCATGAGAAATAGAAATGATGATGATGATTTATTCATCAGACATCTCAAGGTAACATGGATAAATACCCCCTTCATGTAGTTGCATTCATGATTTGCATATGGGAAACATACCATCGACAAGGAAGTTGTTAATAACAATGGAGTTGATTGGGCAAAAGTTGGTAACCTTGAAGTTACTGTAAAACCTTCTGCATATGTGACCAACTAATGGTTGTATTAGATCCACCTTGTGTGATTTCAATGCTTGTTTTCTTTTGCATTTTGTTTGGGGATGTTTTGTGATGGTTTTTGGAAGCATTGATCTATTATTATTTTTGGTAGATATTATTGCTTTTAATATCAAGAGTGCTTAAAAAGAATTATTTGATGATTGACATTATGGTTTTTACAATAATAATGATGGATTAATATTATTGCTTACTTTCATTTATAATTAAGAATAATTGTTATATTCTCTTGATTAATAATTGTTCTTTTTATAATTGCTTTAAAAAATAGAAGAATTTCTTTTGGAAAGAGCCCATTAAGTAGGAGAACTTAATGAACTTCTATTTTATATCTTGGTCATTAATCCATAATGGCTAATGGTATTAATTATTATATTTTAATTTGGTGCCTAAGATATGACTAGTTTATATCAAATGATTGCTTGCTATTTTTGGATGGCTCCTTGGATTCTATGAAGGCTTAGTGGTTGGTTAAATTGGATCTGGTAAACGCCTGAAGAGATGGATCGTGGGAGAGGATTCATAGGGGTATTTACGTAGAGAGTGGGGGATGTTTTTAGAGGAGAATAAAATCTTGGAAAGATAGGGGAGACAAAATAGAAGGTGGTTGAAGGTGGTGGAACGATGAGAATAAAAAAAGAAGAAACCAAAGCTTGGAAAAATAGCTAATTGAGTTTCAACAGACTTTTGCAAAGAAATTTGCATACACTGAAAGGTAGGCTTCGCTACCTCTCTTATAGTTGGATTGTATCATATTCCTCTATTTTGTTTTAAAATTATAATATACCCTGTGAGCTCGATATGAACTGGGTTTTCCTTATCTTGATAGTTGTTCCTTAGATGAGGCTAATCTCATTCTATCTTCACCTTTGGCATGCTCCAGTTGAGCATGAATCGCTTAGTAAACCATCAAGTATCACTGTGCACTCAGTCACTTATAGTAGTGTAGGGGTTTGGGTTGCTTGGAACATACCCTTTCCTTCTAGTGTGTTTAAAGTTTTAATATTTGCATGGTTAAACCTAAGTTGAAACCGAGGTGCTACCCTCCATGTTGGGTGTTCTATGTTTAAACCCTTTCAATATGGCTTGGTTTCAACATGTGTAGCTTTAGAATGATGTTATTGAAGTATGCTTTAGCTATCTAAGCTTAAGAGTATCTTATGTTAAGTTATAAGTGCGACTTTTTCTTCAATATCTTGATGTTGCTACATAACCCATTAATGGTATCCATTGTTGTGGTTGGTAGTAGTCTCATAGAGTGTACCTTATCTATGTGAGGCTTTCAACGTAATAGGATTTGACTCTATTGTTGTTGGCTATCTAGAGAGGTGCCCATGTTGTTTTATTTTTAATAATGGTAGAGTAAACTAATTATTGATCTTATTTTGGAAGTTGAACTTGCTTGTGATACTAGCTTTAAAAGGATTGCTAGGACTAGAATAAAATTTGAGATTTTGCTTGTTTAAAATTTAGACCCTTTCAGTTGTTTTTTGGCTGGCTTTGGCCATGTTGTTTGTTGTAAAGGAACAGAGTAGAAAATATGAGCTTTAATATGATGGATTTAGTTGTTTAGAAAAAACAACCAAAAATAACTATGATGTATATTTCTTTTGTGTTGACTATGAAAGAAGTCATTGGTTTGTGTGAATATATATAAGCTAGGGAAGTTTATCTTATCATTATAATTAAAGTAATAGGTACAGTGGGAGTTTTCCCCATTCTACGGTTACTTAACAAATGACTATTTGGTTGGCCTGCGGTTATAATATTTATTAAATCAGATTGGTAATGATAAGTTTTATTGTTAGAGAAAATTGATTATTGAATATCTTATTTCTTCAAAGTTGATTAATTAATATTTTTGTTCTTCAAATGTGTTTGATAGAATGAATGGTTTTTTATTACTTGAGTTTTTTAAATATAATGGGAAAGAGATTATTGGGTCTCCTTACTATAAAAGAAATAAAATATTAGAAATATGTTGCTAGATTGATAAATACTTTAGGTGTGGAACCTTTTGTGTTTAAAATAAATTATGGGGTTTCTTTTAAGGATAATATTTTCTTGCTTATGTTAAGAAGAAAATATGTTGTTTGAAAAGAAAGAAGAAACTTGAATGGGTGTTTTAAGTTTCTTTTGGTTGCTGATTGCAATGAACATAAAATGCATTCATGATTTAAGAGATGCCCTGATACCTTTAAAATTTTCCATTCTCGATGGAGATCATGAAATTTAGTAGTTTGGATCTTACAAGGAGTGTTCTCCTATGGTTTGGTGTAAACTATTTTAATTAAAACTTGTATAAGTAGTCCTATGAAAGATGCTAAGGACAAAGGCCAAATGAAGGGCTTGTAAAATGTAATTATTTTATCATGAGTTAGAGTTGTTCATTAATGTAAATCTAATTGTGATACATTGCTTTTAAGTTATTATGAATGAATTACTTTGGAGCAAAATAAAATTTTCATTTGGTATTTATCTTATTTGTGCAATGTGAAAGGATAGATATTTTATTTCAAGTATTATTCTTAGATATTCATAAATGCATCTAAGGAATTAATATGGTTTGTATTGAGTATGTGCATTAATGATTATGAAGGGAAGTATGGTTCTTTTTATAAAGGTATGAGTTGATCTATGTTTCATTCTAGGTTATGGGAATAAGTTTGGAAGGGTGAACATAGTTTTTCCTTATAGATAAACCTAAGAAGATGCAACCTACCTAAAGTAGTTACAACAACGTAACTCCTAAGGAACATGCAATGAATACTCTTTGATAATGGAATTTTGAGGAGATTTCAAGGATGGTGAGTCTTTGAAATGGGAGTTTTGGGATGGTAGAATCTGAAACTCCTATCCATCTATGGAGGATTGAATTTCATTGTCATGATGGATTTAGTGATGGTAACCAATATGGGTAGGTCTAATGGTTCCATGTGAGGCTATCTACACAGAGTAGAGATCACCTTAGATATTTCATTGGGGAGATATAAGTTATAAGCACTAGAAATCTAGTGTTACACCATGAAGGTGTAAAAAACTAGGCATAAGAGCATTACGTTGGAGGAGACATCATAGAAGGACTTATAATGACTCTTGGAATTAAGCATCCCTTGGTATCAAAGGACTAAGATAGGGTTAATCCAATGCTATGGTTAAGTTGACCTGCATTCACAGAGAGTGCATGGGAATGGGGAAACCATACGAAGGCATCCAATATACCGCGGAGGTATACAAGGTAAACCCCAAACTATTCTATGGGATCTTGGCCTCTCCTATACACTTGAGCAACATCTACAGTGTTGTAAAACTTGAAATGTGGTTAAATTCTTATGTAAATTTTTAAATCTTGTCATGATGACATCTTAGAAAACTTAATACTTCCTTTTATAAAAAAAGTTCTTACTCAAGATGGGTAAGTTTTGGGTTGTTACACTTGGTATCAGAGTGCTAGTTCATAGGATCAGAAGCATCACTAGAATGATCCAATCATCTTACCAGTGCCAATGAACTAATTATAGGATAATACTTTTATGGAGATAGTACTACAAAGTATGTACTTAGATTTTAGTTAGAAGTACAATTTGAAGGACTAAATTGCAACCTAACTAAAGTCTTTTGTGTGACCAGGAAGATGGCACCAAGACTGAAAAGAGGAAGAAGAGGATCTTCCATACCACTAAGGGAAACCAGATAGAATAGTACCAAGGCAATACCCTTAGGAGAGAGCTCGAGAAACTCAAACAAGGGGGTGGAAAACCTCACAGTAGTAGTTTCATTTTTGCAGGAGCAGTTGGAGCAACAATGAGCACAGATGAACCAACAAGGACAACTATTGGAAATAATAGTGAATTGAAGTTCACATAATAGATATTTTGAAGCTAGATAAGAACAAGACCTTACTGCATAGGAACAAGTGGCCATAGCTCTAATTGAGGTAGAGTTGGCCCAGGAGATGAAGGTATAGACCTCCATTTTTAATGGAAATAGAGGAGGAGAATCAGTCAAAGCTTGGTTGCGTGAGTTTGAAACGTACTTCTCAATTAAATATCTTTCATCAATGACCTAGATGGTATGGGCTACACTGCATTTACAATAAGTTGGATTAGAGTGGTGGAATACAATTAAAACTGGCCAAAATATTAAGGGTATAAATTTGAAATGGGAAAGCTTTGTCCTAGATTTCTAAAAAATATTCATCATCAAATATTACTATTCAAATATATTTGAGGAATTTATCATGCTCCATCAGGGGATAAAGATTATGGAGGTGTACCATTGAATGTTTGTGAAGTTGCTTAAGTATGTGCCAGCTTATGAGATAGACAAGAAAATAAAGGTGCACAAATTTATCTTAGAATTGGAACCTAAGACCATATTTGAGGTCAATATGCTCCAACCAAAAATGCTACAGAAGGTGCATAATCTCACAAACCAAGTAGAAACTAGCCTTCAACCTAGATTACCCCACTTCAACTATGTTGACATGGTTGAATCAGATCGACAAACAATGTGAAAAATAAAAGTGTTGGTTACATGAAGTGGGTAACATAAAAAAAATATGAAGAGTAAAACCAACCTAAAGTTCAAAATAAGGAACAACAAAAAACAATGAAGTTTAAATAAGAAGTTTCAAAAGAAATATAATGACAATACTACTTCTTAGCCTCAAGGACAACAAAGTCTAGATCTGGCAAACAAGGTAGAAGAACAAAAATAGGAAAGACACCTTGATCTCAAAGGTGGTTTTTTTGACTATGGAGGACCTCACTATGCAAACAGATGCCCACATAGAGTAGGATCAAGTAAGAAACTAGAGGAACCTAACCATAGGATCTATGCAACCACAAGCAACCAAAAATTGGAGGGCAAGCTACACCTTTGCTTCTAAATGGTATGTTATTTGATAGAAGTGTCAAGACATTAATAAATAGTGAAGCAACAGATAGCTTCATCTCTTCTAGTATAGTCAAGTATATGCTATAAAGACCAATATTTTTGGTACAAGCGTGGAAATTCGAGTATGGTTCGAGATAAACCTACTTAGTGGATCAATGTTTTCCTACAACTGAGATCACCCTACCCAATGGTTCTACCTTATCTAACTTATGTGTAGCTTTGCTACATGCCTTCAACATCATCTTGGATATGGATTTGTTAAAGCCTCATAAGGCCATGATTAACTTCCAAGATAGATGGATTGACTATACTGACAAGGATAACAGAAGATTGAGAATCGTTAGTGAACAAGGATCATTTAGACCCCAACTATTGTTAGCAATGCAACTTAAAGAGACCATAAGAAAAAGGGGAATGATTTTCACTGTAAAATTAAATGAAGTTGAGAATGATAAAAAGGAAGAGGTGTTTGGAAAATACCCAATCTTGCAAAAATTTAAGGATGTGTTTCCTGAATATCTTCTTGGACTTCCACCAAAGTGAGATTTCAATTTCACCATAAAACTTATGCCAAGAATAGAACCTATTCATAGAACTCCATATAGGATGAATCCTATTGAAATGAAGGAGTTAAAAGTACAACTTCAAGGGTTTCTAGAAAAGGGGTTGATCAAACCCAGTGTATCACCTTGGGGTGCACCCATCCTTTTTGTCAAAAAGAAATATGGATCACTCAGATTGTGCATTGAATACCAAATGTTAAACAAAGTGACCATAAAAAATAGGTATCCTTTTCCTAGGATCAAAGATTTGTTTGATCAATTGAAGGGTGCAATGATATTTTCTAAGGATGACCTAAAATCAAGCTATCACCAATTGAGAATTCATGAGGAGTACATCCACAAAACTGCTTTCAAGACCCAGTATAGGCACTATGAATTCACAATGTTTCCTTTTGGACTAACCAATGCATCGGTAACTTTCATGAATCTAATGAACTATATATTTAGGAAGCAGTTGGATATATTTTTATTGATCTTTTTGGATGATATATTGATATATTCTAAGACTAAGGAAGACCATGACAGGAACTTGAGGATAGTGCTTGAATTGTTAAGGAAGAACCAACTTTATGGTAATTTGTCAAAATATGTTTTCTATGTTCTAGAGGTACAATATCTAGGGCATATCATCTCTGCAGATGGGATTGCAGTAGACCCCAAGAAGATTGATGCCATCTTGAGTGAACCACAACCTACAAATGTGTCCAAAGTATGCAACTTCATGGGCATTGCAGGTTATTATAGGTGATTTGTGAAGGATTACTCTAATATCACCTATACAATAACTAATATTCAAAGGAATTTAAATGGATAGATAAGTGTGAAGTTGATTTTGAGTTACTTATGCAGAAACTAACTATCGTACCTATATTAAATATTTTGGATCCTCAAAGAAACTATTCAGTTTGTACTGATGCATCACTGAAAGGGTTAGGAGTGTTATTCCAAGATGAATCAGTAGTGGAATATGAATCAAGGAAACTCAAGAAGCATGAGGTGAATTATGCCACACATGATTTAGAGCTAGCAGCAATCATGCACACACTCAAGATGTGGCAGCACTATCTACTAGAAAAACCTTTTGAGCTTCAAAATGATCATTAGAGTTTGAAGTATATTTTTACTTAACCTATGTTGAATGCTAGATAGAGAAGATGGATTGAGTTCTTAGTTGAGTACGACTGTGGTATAGAATATATCAAAGGTAAAGAGAATATGATCATTGATACCTTGAGTAGAAGAAAGCATATCATTGCACTGACCCGTAGTCACATAGACTTGATGGACCAAGTCAGGAAGGCATGAGCATAGGATCTATTTTATAATGGCATATGAGTAAATATGGCAAGAAATATAGAAGAAAATAAGGATTTTGGTATAAAATATGGGCTTTTGTGCTTCAAATATAGAGTTTTCATACCCAAGAATGGTGATTTAAGGGGATTGATAATGTAGGAGGCACATAAATCTCCTTATTCTGCTCATCTTAGAGGGGCTAAGATGAGGAAAAATATGAAATCCTTTCTTCTAGACATGTATGAAGAAGTATATCACCGAATTCATTCCTAGATGCATGGAATACCATAAAGTAAAAGTTGAGCATAGGCATCTGGCAAGATATTTATACCCACATGATATACCTATGCAAAAATGGTAGGTCATATTAATGGGCTTTATTGTGGGATTACCTAATAATAGGTACCAGCATGATACAATTCTTGTGTTGTGGACAAACTGACCAAGGTTACGCACTTTATACCAAGGATCACGAAAGAAGATGCTCTAGTAGTGGTTAACATATTTTCCAAAGAGATATTCAGTGACATAGATTTCCTAAAATGATTATCTCGGATAGAGATTCTATATTTACTTATAAATTCTAGCAAACTCTTCACCATGTGGTTGGCACAAAGGTGAATATAAGTTCTACATACCATCCAAAAATAAATAATCAAATAGAGAGGATAAACTAGATCTTGGAAGATATGCTTCGTATGTATTGCATGGACCAAAAGTCTCGATGGGAAGACTTTTTACATGTAGTGGAATTTGCATATAACAATGGCCATCATGCTTCCTTGGATATGGTCCTGCTTGAAGCCTTGTATGGCAAGAAATGCAAGACACCTCTCTCTTGGTATAATCTGAAGGATCGGGTAGTTGTCATATTAGACGCAATTCAAGAGATGGAAGATCAACTTAGGAGGATCAAGTAGAGGCTTAAGGAAGCCATCGATCATCAAAAAAGTTATGCCAATCTTAAGAGATCACCTCAAGAATTCTTTGTAGGGGACAAAATGTTTTTAAGAGTAAAGCCTTTGAAAAACACCATAAAATATTCTAATTTGAATCCTAAATATGTTGGGCCCTTGGAAATTATCACCTTGCCACCCAGTTTGTCAAATATCCATAATATTGTCCATGTGTCCCTGCTTAGTAAATATATTGTTGATCCTACCATGTATGGAATGTTTCTAACTTGCATGTAGTTGATCCTTCGGTGATTGAGGTGAAACCTGTGAAGATTCTGGAGTTCAATTCCAAAATGATAAGGAACCAAACTCTAGAATAGTGTAAGGTCTAGTGGGATCACTATTCTGAGAGAAAGGACACTTAGGAGAAAGTGGTTGATATGTAGAGACATTTTCTATTTATGTTTGAAAATGAAATGTAACTTTTTGTTTTACATTCAAGATATTGATGAAACATAGAGGACTGTGTTTAGCTGTACTGACCCAAATTTTTTGTGCCCTTACCTTCAGGCTAAAGGATCCATGCCCGGAAGGGGGATGCGAGAAGGATGGAACAATACCTCGGACTGAGAGGCCCTTTGAAGGTCGCGCCTCTCGGGGGAGGGGTATAAGGGTGAATTTTCGACGGATGGTGGGTTCACCAGGAAACTTTGAGTGGCAGTTTCCACGCCTAGGTTGAGAATGGTTTTGATGTGTTCATTTTATACTCGATCATTCATAATCCTAGGTTGGCCAGAATGAATCTAAGCTATTCTATATGAAAATGCTGATTTATATGAATACAAAAAGCATGAATGATTCCTAGATACAAGGAATATGCTAAATGAGAAAGAATGTACCTGATTTTGGATGTCTGATGAAGATTCTGAAGCTTGTAGGAGTCCAGATCATCCTGAATATGACAGGATCATCTGCAATTGTACAGAATCATCCGAGATAATAGGCGATCATCTGAGATCAGACAAGATCATCGTCGATCTGACGAATTCGTCAAAAACCTGCAATCACAGAAATAGACACCAAAAACCAAAAATGCTACTACGAGAATAATGCAAAATGATAGAAATGATAGTATAAATGCCTAACTGATAAATCTGGATAGCAGATTAAAGGAAATGCATTGTTTTAATAACTTATTTTAACTTTATCATGCATTTATGTTAAAATGAGGTGAACTCCGAGGATGCAGAATGAAAATAATCAAGCTAATGCATAATAAAAATAAGGAAGAAAGATGAGAAATGCAAACTCGGGGCTCTGATTGCCCCCAATCTGAACTACAGTCGAGATCACCTCCAATCGTACGAGATCATCACCGATCTACGATAGGATCATCCGAAATCATCTGGAATCGCCTGCGACGATCCGAGCTTCCTCCAGCTGAAGCACAGTGAAAACCTGCAATGAAAACTTAGAACTACGAGTGCAAAGCTTACATGGTAGGGAAAATCAACCAGGGAAAGAGTTAGGAGGAGAGCCAGGCAGGGGATCTAGGGAGTCAAGGGGATAAACTAAGAAAATCCCAGTTTATATAGGATTAGGGGGAGGTTAGGAGGTTGGGGATCATCCCAATCTGGGAGATCTCCAACGGAGGAATCTCCAACTGCACAGACACGCTTTTGCCCAAGTTGGAGAGGCTATTGAAACAGAAGCTAATTATGAAAATTTGGTTTTGGGACGAAATCGTCTGGACGTTCTATTCCAGACGAATTCGTCCGATCTAGGACGATTTCGTCTGATCGGCGACGATATCGTCCAACGGTCAAAACAACTCCTAAAAATGGCACAAAAAATGGGGGGAGCGGTTAACGGGCGGTTTCGGGGTTAAAATTCAAATTTTTATCTTTTACTAAGGGTTTAACTGCGCCAATTTTAGGGTGCTACATTTTGCCCCCTCTTTAGCAAATTTTTCAAAGAAAATGCGTTAAAGACGAGTTCTCCACGCTTTACGAGAAAGCAAAAATTTACTCAATTTTTTAGACGATGATTCTAGGTCGAATCGTACGACTGCTTGCTATGGTGCCCCCTCCGTGTTTTTACCCAAATCGAACGTTTGAGGTAAAAGCACGGAAAAGCAAAATTTTAAAAGAAAAAGTTGTTTTTTAAATAAAAATAAAAAAAATAGGGTAAAACCCTAATTCATTGTTACTGTTCATTTTTGTTGTTTTAGAGCTCTACAGGAAAAATGGTGGAAACAGTGCACAGATCGACAGAGGTCCGACGCGGATTGCGGGTAAGGATCTAAACTTGATGAATTATGTTTTTAATTTGATTTGTGTGATTTTTAATTTAAATTTTGACTATTTTTTGGGGCATCACGGCCGTTTTTAGGCCGTCGACGACGTCGGGATGAAATCGTCCCAATTTCATCGAAATCGTCCCTAGATCACCGATTTCGTCTAGGGGTGAAATCGATGAAATAGGGGCGATCCCGTCCAACAAGGGGCGATCCCCAAGTTGAGAAATCGGAGACGATTTCATCCTACCAAGGACGATTTGACTCAATTTAGTACGATATCGTCCAATAATGGGCGATATCATATTTTTATGAGATGAAATTGATTTTAATTGATTTTAATGATTATGCACTAATGATTTTTGTTGTTTTATTGTTTATCTTGCAGAGGGGATTACTAAAAAGTTGGGAGTGGAAATACGGGGGGCTAAGAGATGATGTAGCCATGCTTGATCAGGCGAAGCGAGACCGACTATCAGAGGTTGGGCTACAACATGTGGCAGAGATGCCACAAATACCTACAGACATGGGGCTACTGACAACCCTAGCAGAGAGGTGGTATCCGGGGTCATCCTACTTCGGCTATCGACAAGGGAGATGGCTCCCACTCTAGAGGATGTATGGAGGATTTTGAGGATCCCCATACATGGACGGTTGATGACTCCTATGGCCAATCAGGGCCATGCCATGATGCGACTGTGCGGAGACCCTAGCTTCGCCCTAGAGAAGGGCGGAGTGAACATCGAGACATTACGGTAGATGCCTGGGGCATCTCGATTGACTCAAGTTTTGGTAGGGGTAGTGGGTGGCTTACTGCTATGCCACCAGAGCGGATGCAGGTTACCATGGCTGCTCTCAGATGTGGTCTATGATATGAGAGACCATGACTACAGATTTTCTTGGGGTAGCTTTGTACTATGCCACTTGTATAGGATCCTATACGGGGTCGTATACAAGGGAGGTCGATGTCTGGTTTTGACATCACTGCTACAGGTTTGGTGTTGGGAGCACATTGTGGTGCGAAGGCCGATAGGGCTTCCACTAACAAGGGTTGACCGAGAGAGACCCCAGGTTTTCTATTGGTGGCTCCAGAGAGGGTCACAGTGGTGGATAGATCTGTCGATGTCCCGGAGGTTGCTAGATGACCTCATCCCTGACCAGATCACCTAGAGGCCATGGAGAGAGCACCCAGGGTGGGGAGAGGATGGGCAGGAGTTGGCTCGCATCAGGCGAGTCTTCTGGCTGAGGATGGAGCGGGGAGAGGTAGAGCTCCACCGCTATGACCGAGTTTTGAGGCAGTTCGGTCTACAGTAGGGGATCCCTTCCCTCAGAGACTACGAGTACTCTCGAACTATCTGGGATAGTACTACACTGAGCGGGGCTCCAGATATGCAATGATTCTAGAGTCAGGATGTAGATGATGCCCCCATTCAGCTAGTGGATGGGGATGACGCTGGGGTCACAGATGGGTATGATGCCTGGTATGTAGGCATCCACCCTCCTCGGATGATGAGGGCATAGGGTCCGATGCATGCTATTGTGCGATGGATGGGGAGGCGGTGCCAGGCTGCTATCGATGCAGTGAGGGGTCATGGAGGGAGGGAGCAATGACGGTCTCCTCAGGAGAGACGTCGAAGAGCGCCACAGGCTTCGAAGAGACCATGGCAGCCAGAGAGGAGGGAGGAGGGACTCCCTTCTCAGTAGAGGGATAGGTCAGCATCACTCGATAAGGGCAAGGGTGTCGAGGTGGGGGAGAGCAGCGAGATGGTGGCTCTCCGGCTGAGGTTGCCCACCTTCGGGCTCAGGTGCAGACACTATAGGATGAGGCTACATGACTCAGGGCTCAGAGCGGAGGGGCGAGCACTCAGGATCTGGCATGGTCTATTGCTCAGACCATGTTCTACCAAGGATTGTACTATCATGTGGTTCTAGAGAACCATAGGATACCATTGCCAGCCCCCATTGCGGAGCCGATCATGATGGGATCATCGAGGACATCCTCATGATCGACGGCGAGGACCCACGACATAGCACGGACCTCTATGGGACCACCTCCTCCATGCCAGGGTAGGGGAGGAGATGAGGTTGAGAGCTCGAGGGCTTCTCGAGACTAGCTGCTGCTGACTATAGACTGTATATTTTTGAGAGGATTGAGTATGCCAGGGTATAGATTGTGGCATACCAATCCAGTTTTGATATGATGTACATATATTTTTGTATATATATATATATATATATATATTATTATATTTTTGTGATATGACTTGTCCATATGTTTTATGATGCTTTAAGTTTTGAATTGTTGATTGATTATTCATGTAATTATGTCGTTGGAAATAGCATAATGCTGTAAAATTTTAATGAAATAATCTGATGTAAACAAATTGGTTGTTTGTGGTGTGATTTAATGAAAAATAAAGGGACTTCTAACAATAATTTCAAAGGACATTGTCGTTGTTATAGACCATTTCATGGAGTCGTCGCTCGCTAGGTCGTCAAGCTAATCCCAGTATAGAAATATTGCTAAAAGTAAAAGAGTGCTTAAGAGACTGTCTTAAGACTTTGTGTTGTGATGATGAAAATGATGATGGTGATAATTTGTTTTCAGATTTTCATGAAAATATTATGCATGAAATATTAGAAATATGATTTTTTCTAGGCATAAAATTCCTAAGTGTGATAGAATTTTGAACAATTGCCTAGGAATTATACCATCGTCGCAAAACTGAATGTTGACATAATGAAATGAAAATAGAAAAAGTGTTCGTTCTTTTTAAAGCACAATTGTGGAACATAATGATTTAAGCCATATGTTTTTATGAATTAAAATGAATGGGAAATAAAACTAGAACAATGGTTTGCGCTAGGCATAGAATTATAGGTATAGACTTATACCATCATCGCGAAATCCAAAAATAATTTTATTGCATAATTGATTTTTGATTTTGAGATAAACAGAAAAAATATATAAACGTGACTTTATTGCTAGATTTTTGAATATGTTGTTGAAAGAAATTTTGGATTTTTGAAAACAATGTATGTAATTGTTTTTATACGAAACAAATGTTCTTTTAAATAAGAAGATGAAATTATTCCAAAAAGAGTTGCAAAAATATTTTAAATTATCTCAAAGACAAAATGTAGATTTATAAGGAACCCTCATGTGCATATGTGAGTTCGTTGCTGATCTTGATTTATCATAATGATACAAAATCTCTCAAATACAAATGTGTGTGCAATTGTATTGTTCATTTACCAATTTTGAGCAAGATAATTTGATACAAGTAATTTGAATTAACCAAATAAGTGTTCGTTGACCATGATTTATATGCATGTAACCGTACCAGACTACTATGTAAGTCGGGTCATCAAGAGCTAGCTGATCCATAAGCAGACATAGGTCTGTACAAAAGAAGGTCGCTAATGTGACAGACATATCACCATGCTAGGAGTTACCCAAGGCCAAGCGGGTTGGGCACAAACCACTTGTTATGGGGCTTACCTCACAGTTTTCGAATAATTGAGAATTCCAGGGATTCAAGCTCATTCACCCTTCTTTTCTTTTCAAGGGGTAGGGAAAGGATTTTATTGCTTTTGCTTTTGCTTTTTCTTTTCGTCTCTCTTTTTTTTTTTTGTATTTTGCTTGGAACTTGAGATAATGCTGAAATATTGCTGCGATGGTACAAAATGATGTTTTTTTCTTTTTTCTCATTTTCTTTGACTTTTCTTTTTCTTCCTATACTAGGGATACTTGCTCGGATTGGCTGTAGAGCAAGGGAATTTTATTCTGGGCAGGGGTGAGCTTGTCCTTTTGTCAATTCTCAAAGATTCTAGACCATGTGCATGATAGGATAGCAGGGGAAACTTTTCACTCAAGAAACCACTTCTACTATGTAGCATCATATTGAATTTGCAATGAAATCATTTTAATGTGAAGAGATATACTTGGTTCAAGTAAATAACAAGATCAATTCTCTATGCTCAAAACTTTATTTAATTCAACTGTGGACTTTGATATAAGAGAGATTAATAATCATACCAAATAAAATCAAGATATTTATTCATGTGAGTGTGAAAGTGCGGGATTCCAAATAAATGCTAATTTATCCAAAATAATTGAAAATATGACTGCAATACTTCAAGAATTGATGGGTGCAAAAATGTTTTTTGAAGATTTTGATGATTTTGATTTTTTTATATTTTGATTTTAATTTATGACTTGAAAGAAGAAAAAATAATATTACTGTTTTTGAAATTTTTATATGGATGACTAAAATGAAACAATATGCAAAACAACAATATATACAATGATGAAATGACCAGATTTATGCATAATAGCGTTTAAGATGCATAATGTTCATAGGTTCTTTAAGATCTTTACCATCTAAGGTAGCTAATCTGTATGCTCCCAATCTGAATTTGGCAGTGATAATATATGGTCCAAGCCAGTTGGGCTCGAATTTACCTTTAAGATCTTTAGTTGCATTAGTATTTTTTTATTTTCTTTTAAGACAAGGTCATCGATCTCAAAGGATCGATGATGAACTTTCTTGAGGTATGCTCGTTTAAGCTTGTTATGATAGGCTCGAAGATGTTCCAAAGCATTGATGCACTTCTCATCTAGGAGTTCCAGCTGACTAAATCTGCCAGCATGATATTCATCTCCTACTTCAGTATCTTGAAGTAGTAGAGCCAAAGAAGGAACTTCTAATTCAAAGGGAAAAACTGCTTCAGTGCCATAAACCAAAACAAAAGGTGAAGTGCCCGTGGGAGTACGAACGCTAGTACGATAAGCCCATAGAGCAGGATATAATTGAATGTGCCAATCATGGCCAGATTTATTGACCAGTATTTTGAGGATTTTAATTAATGTTTTATTAGATGCTTCTACTTGGCCATTACCCTGAGGATAATAGGGAGTGGACCAACGATGTTGAATTTTATATTTTTGACATAATTTCTTGACATCTTTATTTTTGAAACAAGTTCCATTATCTGAGATGAGATTTGCAGGAATTCTGAACCTACAAATAATTTGATTAAAAATAAATTTGGAAACTTGGGTTCCAGTGCAAGAAGCTAAGGGCATAGCTTCAACCCACTTCATGAAATACTCGATGGCGGTTATGATGAATTTGTGTCCATCAGATGACACAGGATTAATTTTTTTGATAATGTCTAAGCCCCATTTTGAAAAAGGCCAAGGAGATGAAATAGCCTGCAGTTCTTGTGCGGGCGCATGGACAAGGTCAGCATGTTTCTGGCACTTGTCGCAATGGCGCACGTAATCATGTGCATCATTCTCCATGGTAGGCCAAAAATATCCTATCCTAAGGAGCTTCTTAGCAATGGCGCTACCACTAAAGTGTCCCCCACAAGATCCATCGTGGGCTTCACTCAAAGCTGATCTAGATTCTTCTAGATTCAAACATCTCAGTAGGATACCTTCAAAAGATCTCCTATATAACGTATTGCCAATTATTACAAAGCGACTTGCTCGTCTACGTAATAACCGACGTTGGTTTCTATTAAAACCTTCAGGGAAGGTCCCATTTTGAAGAAAATTGAATATATCAGTGTACCAAAGTTTAGGAGTAGTTTCATTGATTAGAAACACATCCAAAGGTTCTAAGCATGATTTATTTGAAGCGGGTTCCTGGAGTCGACGAATAATGATGGTAGCATATTCGTCATCTAACTCCAAGGGTAAAAGAGATGCAGCTACAGCCATAGCGTCAGCCGCACGATTGCTAGTTCGAGGAATAGCTTCCAAGGTAACTTGATCAAATAAAGATATTAATTGTAATACATATGCTTTATATGGATGCAATTTATCATCTCTGGTCTGATAAACATCATTAATTTGATTTATAACAAGTTGAGAATCACCAAAAACTAATAGATTTTTAATTTTTAGTGCCAAGGCAGCTCGTAAGCCAAGGATTAGAGCTTCATATTCAGCAGTATTATTAGTACAAGCAAACGTTAATTTAAAGGACAGAGGTATAAGATGTTTCTGTGGAGATATTAAAATAATACCTGCACCAGCCCCACTCATGCATCGGGCTCCGTCAAAGTATAAGGACCATTGCTCTGGATGGTCTGCCTCTAGTTTAAGGCATTCGTCAGGAAACTCAATGACGAGGGGATGGGTGGATTCTAAGGGTGCAACAGCTAATTGATCTGCTATGATTTGACCCTTAACAAGACTTTTGTCCTATAAACATGAGTTCAAACTCGCTTAGCGCAAGAACCCACTTTGTTGTGCGACCAGATAAATAAGGTCGACTCATGAGATACCGCAAAGGATCGGATTTAGCAATAACATAGGTTTTCTGACTGAGCATATAATGGCATAATTTTTGTGTAGAAAATATGACTGCTAGACATAACTTCTCTAATGCGGTGTAGCGGGTTTCATAACTAATTAAGGTTCGGCTGATATAATAATTAGCACGTTCTCTTTTCTCATCATCAAGTTGAGCTAACATAGCTCCTAAGGCAAAATCTGAAGCAGAAATATACAAGATAAATGGGTGATCAGGTCGAGGCGGTGAAAGCACAGGCGGGTTAAGAAGATATTGTTTGAGGAGTTCAAATGCTTCCTGACATTCGTTGTCCCAATGGAAAGAGGCATCCTTCTTAAGAAGCTTAAGAAAGGGTCCGGTTTTATCCGCCAGCTTATCGATGAAGCGACGGATAGCTTGAAGTTTACCTTGTAAACTCCGTAATTCAGATATATTTGTGGGTGCGGGCATATCAGTGATAGCCACAATCTTGAGAGGGTCAATTTTGATGCCACGTAAAGAAACTATAACCCCCAATAATTTACCGGACTTAACTCCGAATATACATTTAGTTGGATTCAATCGGATAAGATATTCCCTTAACCGATTAAATACTTTTCTCAAGTCATCTAAATGGTCATCTTCTTCAGTAGAACGAGCTATAATGTCATCTACATAATCATGTAGTATATCATGCATCATATCATGAAAGATATAAGTCATGGCTCGTTGATATGTGGCACCTGCATTCTTCAAACCGAATGGCATCACTTTCCAACAAAAGGTTCCCCAAGGGGTAATAAAGGTTGTTTTAGCCTGATCTTCAGGAGCTATCCTGATCTGATTATAGCCAAAAAATCCATCCATTAAGGATATCATTCCACTCCCAATAGTAAAATCAATGATCTGATCCATATTGGGAAGAGGGAAATCATCTTTAGGGCATGCAACATTAATATCTCTAAAGTCTGTGCAAACCCTAACCTTAGTAGCTTCTTTCTTAGTTACTGGAACTACGTTCGAGATCCATTCAGCATAATCAATGGCTTGTATAAAAATAACATTTAAGAGTTTTTCTAACTCCCCTTTGACCAGTAAGGCCACTTTAGGATGCATTTTTCTAAGTTTCTGTTTAATAGGTTTAGCATCCGGATGGACTACTAGGTGATGCATAACTACAGAAGGGTCTAATCCTGGCATATCTTCATATGTCCAAGCAAAGACATCTTCATATTCTTTAAGAAATGCGATGTATTTATCCTATTTTTCTTGACTCAATTCTGATCCAATGTTGATTATGTGAGGATTATCCTCAGTTCCAATGTTAACTTTTATGACATTTTCTACTTCCATGTGTAGATTTTTCTCAAAATTAGGTGGGGCGGGTGAAACGCCCAATTCTTGTAACTCTTCCAAGGTTAACTTGGATAATTCATCTTGAGGAGTCATGGCCTCAATCTGGGCTATACTAGGTATAGAGCCATCAAAATAAAATTCATGATGTAATAATTCCTCAATGGAGACATCATGGAAGATATCTCCCTCCAACTCATCGTCGGATTCAGTGATCATCTCAGGGTAGGCTATAGATAGCATATTACATGTAAATGGCTTATTCATTAAATGCAAAGCATCACGTTTATCCAAATAATCTTGGTAACATATGAGATGGTCATCATCCTCAAATGGGAAAGGCTGACCCTTACAAGGAAATAGGCCCACACCACATCGGGCAGGCCACGGTTCTACCTCAAAAGGTTCTTTCATACCATTTTGGAAAGGTCCCAAACCTTTCCCTTTATATCCCAATTTAAGCATTATAGATTTGGCTTTAATATACTCATTAGTAAAATAACATCGAGCATATCCATCATAATGAGTCTTGATGTTTCTGGGTATTCTACCCCAGTCATATCCCTTATAAATAAAAGCACAGCTCCCGACTTGGTAAATACTTCCCATAGGCTGTGGGAGGCCCAAGGTATGAGGAGATGGTGGCAAATTATTTAAAATAAGGGAATCTTGCATAGCAACATTCGTTTTCTCTGATATAAGAATTTTAGATAAATCGGGTAAAAGCTCGTCAGTAAGAGCATAAGAGGTAGAAGGAACATTTCCTACATCTTCTGGTGTGGAAACTATGCCTTTGGTGGATGTAGATGTTGTAGAGATGCCGATGGATGGGCCTATTATAGGTATAAAAGTGATAGGAGTAGAACAAGAGGCATTGGCTGTGGGATTAGGATCTTTCTGAGGTCCTAATGTGGTTTGTTTAGAGGATGGTTGAGTTGTATGTAGAGGTGGAACTGATGGAGAAGAAGTAGATGGCATTGTGGGTGTGTGTTTCACACGTTTAGATGGATAATGAGAATTAGGGTGTGTGGATGACAGAGTAGGGCAAAATTGAACTCCAACAGGTTCTGCCAAAGCACACATATCAAAGGGTCTAGGATCACCATGAATGGTAACCAACTGATTCTTAAATTTGAATTTAACACATTGATGTAAAGTTGAGGGAACGGCTCGCATTGCGTTGATCCAAGGGTGACCCAAGAGTATATTGTACGATGCAGGGCAATGTACAATAAACACGGTCGTATCCAAGGTTCTCGGACCAACCTACAATGGAATGGTAATAACTCCACACGTTTCTTGTGTTTCGTCATTGAAGGCTTTTATGATCATATCAGTTCTTTTCATTTCATCACTTCTAAACCCAAATATTTGGTAGAAGTCAAAAGTGCAGATGTTTAAAGATGAACCATTATCAATCAAGACTCGTTTAACTGCTACATCTCCAATTAAGGCAAGTAATATATAAGGGGTTATCCTTATGTAAACTATGTTGAGGTATATCTCTATCCCGAAAGTCAATACAATCAACTTCACGAGTTATTATAGTATTAGCCATGGCTTCGAGGTTGAATGTCTTGTGGTACCATCATCTGGCTTAATGTGAGCATTAATTCATCTCTATGGGTAGGAGAAGATCTTAAAAGGTCCAAAAGAGAAATTCTAGCTGTAATATTTGATAGTTGCTCATTAATATTATAAGGAGGTTTAGGTTGAACATTAGGTGCCTGATTCCCTTTATTAGGAACTTTCAAAACAAATGGAGTTGATCCATCGTTCTGCATTTGATCTTGTTGAGAGTTTTGAGCTTGTTGTCTAGTAACAGCTCCGATGGTACCCACAATATTATTCTGTGGATGATGAATGGGTCTTGGTCTAGCATTTATGGCTTGCTCATTAGAAAGTAATTGGTGAGACGATGGTCTAGTAGTGACTCTTCTTGGAAATGGTTCTTCTGGAACCATATAACTTGTGATGGGGAGAATAGGATCTGATTCATCTTCAGAGCTATTCGATTGATTTGATGTGATTTCCATATCACTCTCAGTCTCGTATTCTGTATCACTGAGATTAGGTGTCTGGATATTGTATAGAGGCCTAGTTGTAACCATGGATAAGGTTGTGTCAAATATTTCTGGCTCATGAGCAGGTAAATGCCCACTAATAGTTCCTACATATCGGGTAGGAGGGGGAACATTATGATGTTCAATTTGATTAGCCACTTCCTTGCCATGTTTTGGTAAAGGATGTTGAAATATGTCCAATGACTGATTGGCATTCTGATTCTGGTTTTGGGGGATGTTCTTTTGAGCATTATTAGGAGGATTTTTCTTAGGTTGAAAGGCTTGCACCTCCATCTCATTGTTATCAATCAGGTCCTGTATTTTATGTTTTAATCTTTTACAAGAGTTGGTAGTGTGTCCAGGTCCTCTATGGAAGTCACAGTGTAAATCAGCTCTGTATCCGGGTATAGTTGGATCAGGTTCCCGGATAGTTGGTAATTGAATCAAACCTCGTTCTAATAATTGTGGGAGAATAGTTGATAAAGGTTGATTTAACCTAGTAAATTCTCGAGGAGGTTTATCAGGAGGTTTCAGTATAAACTTCTCCGTTGTCTTCGCAACATTAACATTAGCGATATTTCTATTATCAGTGACTCCATCACCCACAACTTGTTTATTTTTATATTGATTTCTGGATGTTTTCTCATCATCTTTCTTTTTAAGTTGTCCTCTCCTAATGAGAGCATCTTCCACTCGTCTGGCTAAGTCTATAGCCTGATCGAAGGTGGTCAGGGTAGCAGTTGATAATTCGTAGGATAGTTGGTCTTGTAAATTATTAATAAAGATGTCCAACATCTCCCTATAAGGCAACACAAAGTGCAATTTTCCTATCAATTGTCTCCACCTAGCTAGGAAATCGGCAAAACATTCATCTTTGTCTTGTTTTAAGTTATACAAATCTTTAATGGTCACATGTCTTTCGATGTAGGCACTAAATTGATGCACAAAAGACTCAGCAGTTTCTTCGAAATTCCTCAAAGAATTAGTGGGTAATTGATAATACCACTCTAATGCCATTCCTCCTAAAATTTTTGGGAACATTTTTAGTAATAACAAGTCATCATGTGATATATCATGACATGCTATCCTAAACATACGAAGATGCTCTATGGGATCTTCGGTTCCTTTATATATGGGCAAGACAGGCATAGGAAAATGTTTAGGATATGGTTGTGCTACAACTATAGGATCTAAAGGCTGACTACACATCTCTCGATAATTGTACGAGGGACGGTAGGGATCTATCTGGTCCATGCGGGAAACTAACTGTTTCACCACGGTTTCGAGATTACTAGTTTGTCCACCATATTGGTTCGGTGGGACATAGGCATGGGATTTATGAGTGTATGACGGTGTGACATAAGGATTAGATGCTATATTGCTATTATGCAAAGCGTTGGCAGGAAGAGTATTATGAAGAGGATTTGTAATAGTATTATGTTGTATCCCAGATTGTTGGTAATTGGTGTTTGGTTTTGTTTTGGGTTTTTGTTGATTTGAGGTATATTGCTCAATAGCTTGGCGAAATAGAGCAGTAAATGATGGTTTCTTTTGTGCGGGAATAGCCCTAGGCTTGCTAACAGGCACTTTAGATGGTTGGGTAACCTGTTGTTGTTGCATGTTCTGGATTATAGCTGCCATATCCAAATTGGATGGCCCAGCTTGATCACTCTCTTGATCAATAAAGGACAAGGGATTAGTGCGTGTGTGAAATACGTCTTCTAGAGTTGCTTGAGTGTCACTAATTCGATCCTTGTCCATATGGACTGCTCTATTAAGAACACCAATATTAGTATTAATGAACTTCCAGAATTGTTCCATGTTTTCAAAAGTAACAACTCCTCCCGGAGACATTTTAGGGGATGAGGATCCTTCCTCTCTAACATTTTCTTCTTGTTCATTTCTTACAACAAGCTCTTCTTCTTGCTGGTCTAGGATTTCTTCTTCCTAAACTTGATCTTCAGGAAGGACATCTGGGTTATTTAATGGTTTTCCTAGCCAATCTTCTTCTTCTTCAGTTTGTTTTCCATTCCTAAGTCTAGGCATTGTGCTTAAACTTAGATTTCAGCAAATATATATACTTATATATATATATATATATATATATATATATATATATATATATATATATATATATATATATATATATATTTTGTGATAGGTTTGAGAGGTATATATTTTAATTATATACCTACTATAAAAAAAGGAAATGTTTTGATTTTTTTGTTTTGTTTTTATTTTATTTTTGTGTTTTATAATATTATTATAAAGATAACAAATAGCATTCTAGTTGCAAAAGGAATAACAACAATAAGAAGAATGACTTAGTTTTCTATAAATAGTTTATGGATATCGTTGATAGGATCAAGTTCATCAGGAGTCATGAAATGCTCCTCCTCAAATTGGAAATGGTTTTTCAAAAATTTGACAAAGTGTGCTATGGTAATATGATCTGTTTCGGATTCTGACCTGTAGAAATAAATTTCATGGCAATACTCTCGATACAACACAGCTCTAGGAACTCTATTCCATATTTTTCTATCCGTAAGAATGACTTCTTGATCCTCTATACGAGATAGAAACTTATGTACTACAACTGCATTCTCAAGGTATTCCTCAAAGGTGTACAATTCTGAAGACACAAGTGCTCTTTTATCGGCTAACCACCTATGGCAAGCTCTCTGAAGTTCATGGTACAAAGTTACCTGATCAGGATCCAGGATTCTATCTAGGACAAACCTCTTAATTTGCCTAAGTTCTGTAGATCTGGATTCAATGATACCCAATCTCCTATCAAGTTCATCCCACAAAGGTTGGACCCTATTTGTTTGAGGTACTCTAAGTACAGAAGTAATCTCTATGGCCGTTAATTGATTTTCAACATTTATGGTGACAACTCGTCTTTTATTATAATCTACCATCTAAATATGATATGCAACTTTTAATTGTTTGTCTAATGATTCTAGATGTTTTTTAATAATTTTTTTTTTTTGGATTGTTTTCAAAAGGTTTTTAGTTTCACGTCGGGTTCACCAAAATGTACTGACCCAAATTTTTTGCGCCCTTACCTTCAGGCTAAAGGATCCATGCCCGGAAGGGGGATGCGAGAAGGATGGAACAATACCTCGGACTGAGAGGCCCTTTGAAGGTCGCGCCTCTCGGGGGAGGGGTATAAGGGTGAATTTTTGATGGATGGTGGGTTCACCAGGAAACTTTGAGTGGCAGTTTCCATGCCTAGGTTGAGAATGGTTTTGATGTGTTCATTTTATACTCGATCATTCATAATCCTAGGTTGGCCAGAATGAATCTAAGCTATTCTATATGAAAATGCTGATTTATATGAATACAGAAAGCATGAATGATTCCTAGATACAAGGAATATGCTAAATGAGAAAGAATGTACCTGATTTCGGATGTCTGATGAAGATTCTGAAGCTTGTAGGAGTCCAGATCATCCTGAATATGATAGGATCATCTGCAATTGTATAGAATCATCCGAGATAATAGGCGATCATCTGAGATCAGACAAGATCATCGTCGATCTGATGAATTCATCAGACGAATTCGTCAGAAACCTGCAATCACAGAAACAGACACCAAAAACCAAAAATGCTACTACGAGAATAATGCAAAATGATAGAAATGATAGTATAAATGCCTAACTGATAAATATGGATAGCATATTAAAGGAAATGCATTGTTTTAATAACTTATTTTAACTTTATCATGCATTTATGTTAAAATGAGGTGAACTCTAGGATGCAAGAATGAAAATAATCAAGCTAATGCATAATAAAAATAAGGAAGAAAGATGAGAAATGCAAACTCAGGGCTCTGATTGCCCCCAATCTGAACTACAGTCGAGATCACCTCCAATCGTACGAGATCATCGCCGATCTACGACAGGATCATCCGAAATCGTCTGGAATCGCCTGCGACGATCCGAGCTTCCTCCAGCTGAAGCACAGTGAAAACCTGCAATGAAAACTTAGAACTACGAGTGCAAAGCTTACATGGTAGGGAAAATCAACCAGGGAAAGAGTTAGGAGGAGAGCCAGGCAGGGGATCCAGGGAGTCAGGGGGATAAACTGAGAAAATCCTAGTTTATATAGGATTAGGGGGAGGTTAGGAGGTTGGGGATCATCCCAATCTGGGAGATCTCCAATGGAGGAATCTCCAACTGCGTAGACACGCTTTTGCCCAAGTTGGAGAGGCTGTTGAAATAGAAGCTAATTATGAAAATTTGGTTTTGGGACGAAATCGTCTGGACGTTCTGTTCCAGATGAATTCGTCCGATCTAGGATGATTTCGTCTGATCGGCGATGATATCGTCCAACGGTCAAAACAACTCCTAAAAATGGCACAAAAAATGGGGGGAGCGGTTAACGGGCGGTTTCGGGGTTAAAATTCAAATTTTTATCTTTTACTAAGGGTTTAACTGCGTCAATTTTAGGGTGCTACATTAGCCTAAGGGGGGTATTTGTCATGACCCTTCCTTGGCAAACTTATTCATATGATAGGCTTATGAATTGATATGTTGTTTTTAATGATGGATTGTATGGCTATATGAAGATTATTTGTTGCAAATATTTATTTTATGTAATAATATGGTGTTGCTAATGGATTTGCATGTTTGCAGGAACAAGTACTCTTATGAGTGGAAGAAAGGATCAGCCATCGAGAACGAGATACCATGAGAAAGAAAAATTATGATGATGATTTATTCATCAGATAACTCAGGGTAACTTGGATAAATACCCATATCATGTAGTTACATTCATGGTTTACTTATGGGAAACATACCATCCATAGGGATGTTGTTAATAACTATAATCAAAATGAGATGACACTGTACAATAAAATAAAGAACAAGCAAATGCACAATAAAATTGATTTTTGTATTGATATTTTGAATGGAGCCTTGATCTTCATTTTACAATGCTTTTCCCCGAATACACAAGGGTATGATTACAATATTGCTTGCTCTCAGATTACAATGGGTGGAAGTAGGGGGAAATACCCCTTTTCACCAAATACAAGTGATGTTGGTGTCTTCGGTCTTCTCTGCTACAACCAAGTGGTGAGTGGGCTTGCGTATCCTGCGATGGACCACTCCAGCTTTAGCAACCACTTTAGATGCCTATTTCCTGCACACAAATAGATCAAACAAGGGTTTCAGTAGCACCTACGGATATGATTGAAAATCAAAATGCGAATCAAACCCTCGAATATATATTTGCAAAAAATACATAAAGATAAATTTGAATCCTTGCTAACCAAAAACCAATCAAAATTGTGATGTTAGTAGCTTCAGTGTATTCTATGTAACCATGGGGTGCACAGTTGTTACTTGGATAACCTATGGACTAGGTGGTTAGGCGGAACCACGGACTATGCGAGTTGAGACTGTGTAACCATGGATTGGTAGGTTGAGGTCGAATGGTAGAATCCTCCAAAAGTGCACTCTAGGGCATCGAATCTTGAATCTTCCTCGGGATGCATGTGAGCTTCTGGCATGATTTTGATAGCGTGATAGTGTATATTCTTGACCTCCTTTTTTGATGGGGTGATGCTTCTTTTATAAGCAATTTTAGGGCTTTGGAGGGAAGGATAGGTGGCAAGCTAGGGTTACCATGTGGTAGGGGGAGTTAGAGTGAGTCACTTAGAGTGCCTCACTTAACTGGGGAGATGTGGCAAGTGGGTGAGTGCAAGTGGAGTGCAATGTGGAGGATGAGTGAGTGCAACTGTGGTGAAGTGGCTAATGAGTGAGTGCAAGTGGGGTGATGTGGCCAATGAGTGAGTGCAACTGGGGTGATGTGCCCAATGAGTGAGTGCAACTAGGGTGATGTGGCTTGATGAGTGAGTGCAAGTGGAGTGAAATGTGGAAGATGTCCCATGTGAAGGGATAAAGTGTGTGAGATGTGGCATGGTGATGGGTAGTGGTGACTAGGACACATGTCCCATGGGGAGACAAGGTATCCTAGGTGGATTTTCTAGATTTAATAAAATCTAGAAAATATAATTATGTGTAGGATTTCATATGCCTAAGTTTGGACTTAGGCATATATATTTTATTATGCAAATTTATGTGGTGGGATGCAAATGGTGCTTTTGTGAATGCCTAGGTTTTGGTGTCTACAGATGCCCCTTTTTGTACCGCATTGTGTGAAAACATGATGCGGTGCAAAAACCAATGACACCTATCTTTATTGGATGGATGGACTCAAATCTTCTCGATGCACAAGAATGAATGATTTTTGAAAATTTTGATTTGTTTGCTTACCCCCTCAATTGGCGAATGGGTAAAGGATGAAACCCATGAGCCAATTGACCAAATGTGGATGATGAAAGGAGGTGGATGATTGAATGATGTGGATGCAAATGTATGACATTTTGATCAACTTGATGCCCCAAGTTTGGGATTGTTCATGTTGTTTCGAATTTACCTTTGGTTTCGATGATGTGCAAAATGTTGCGGTAAAACCATTAACCACGTTTGTGAGTTCTAGGTCCCTACTACTATTAGTTGCTCCTATGCATCAGAACTAGTACATGGGAAATTTGATACTTGAGTGATTTTTGATTATACCAAATGTTGATTTGATTATTTTTCGCTTTTGTACCCAATGAAAAGGGCTTAAGGATAACCTTGTGCAAATTGGATTGAACATAACCAAGCTCAAATATTGAGGGACCTAGCTGATTTAATGCCATAGTGATTTGATTTGGATAAGTGTCCTTATGGTGAGCTACCCATCCAACCGGATTGCATGGATTTCTAGTCGTTGCAACCACTAGGTGTATAGGGTAAGTCACTAAGTATGAGATGCACTTAATGATTTTGTAGTGATGATGATGTTTGTGATATGCATGATTTTATGGTAATGATGGAATTTAGTTTATTTGGGAGGTAGCTGAGTTTTTTTTTGTTCTAACCACACACTCCATGGTTAGATTTACTGGTAATCGCGTGTTATGTAGTTGGCATTGCCAATTGCAAGTTGCATGGTTATGCACACTATAAAACCATTGATCAGTGCATTTGGTATATAACATGTGGCTATAAATAGTTGATCTAGTAGTTATTTTTCATTTGTGCGGTTAACTGATTGTTGAGTTGTGAGAAGTGAGAGTGATGGATGTGGCGGGTGAAGCTAGTGGAGTGGGTGGCAGGGTGGAGGTTGGAGGCTCGACTAGAGCGGAAGGTGAAGTCCGCTATGCGGAGGTAGGTTTCCAAAGCCCTTTGCTTGTGTTATTGTGTGTTGTTTGTTTTGTTTGTTTGTGTTTTATATTTTTGTTTTGTTTGTTTTTTGTTTTTTTTTACACACTAAGTGGGGGTGGTAAAATATTTTTTATGATAATTGCATGGAAAAATGTGTTCCTTTGTTTTTGCTTTATTTAAATGCATAAGAAAAATGTTTTGTTTTTTTTTTACACACACTAAGTGGGGTGGTAATTTTTTTTTGGAATGCATGGAAAAGTGTGTGATTTTTTTTTGTAAATGCATGAAAATGTTGTGTTTTTTTTTAATAAGTGGGGTGGTAATTTTTTTTTTTGAAAATGATGAAAATGTGTAAATGCATGAAAGATATTTTTGTGTGTTTTTGCTTTATTTAAATGCATAAGGAAAACGTTTTGTTTTATTTGTTTGTTTTTTAAAATGCATGAAAATGTGTTTTTTTTTTTTAAATGTTTTTTTTGTTTTTGAAAATGCATGAAATATGTATTTTGTTTTTGAAATTATTTGTTCACTATTTTTTGATTGTGCATTGGCTTGTAGGTTAAGTGTGTCTTTGCTCGACATAGATGGCCTTGTATCCTTTCTCGAGTGTGGAAGGCACTCACAGATAATGACTGGAAGCTCCTAGAGGCAGTGGGGTTGGTTGGTTGTGGGTGGGTGAGGACCATCAGGGTAGATGAGTATTTGTCTACTCTTGTGGAGAGATGAGACCTTGATAGGGGGTCATTTCAGCTTTCGATAGGGGAGCTTACCATTACCTTGGAAGATGTTTACCACATCTTCCATGTTCCTATCGAGGGTTTACCAATTTGAGTGGGCCACAATAAGGAGGATGCCCTGAGGCCGATTTACGGTGATGACTGGGATGTGGATTATAATAAGGGAGGCATCCCTTACATTCAACTTTTCAAGGATGAAAAGCTAGGTGCTCTTCAGACGTTCATCATGTATATTGTAGGCAACATGTTGTTGCCTAATAGCATGGGCTCTAGGTTCTCTTGGAACTAGGTGGAGCTTGTGCTACATTTGATTGTTGAGCCATAAGTATATGCATGGGCTCCTACTCTTCTCTACTAGTTGTATGGGGAGTTATATGAGGTGAAGAGGTGAGAGCAAAAGGGGCTCGAGTGTAGTTTGCTTCTTTAGTTGTGGGTATGGGAGCACCTCAGTGTAGGTCAGCTAGAGGGTCTATTGTATGAGTGGGATCACTCATTACCTTGCGCTCTTCATTGGTGGACTAACGAGGAGACTTCATCGACTCGACCTGTTTGTACAACACAAGATTATCGAGGTATGTTTGGTGCATTGACTAGTAGGGATATTTGTTGGTGATCATGGTGAGGCCTTGCTTGGGATGATGATGCTACTCATCTTTGATGGATGAGGTAAGGTAGGTGGGTGGTTGGGAGTCATGGGCGAGAGATGGAGTTCTTCCAGTTCTCATGGGTGATGAGGTAGTTTGGGTTGGTGCAGGGAGTTCTAGATGCTCTAGTTGTGTATCGATGGTGGGGTGATGAGTTGAGTCTTCTTGTGACTCCTGACTTTTGGATCATGGATGATGTTGCGGATGATGTGGTAGTTGATATCCCAGATACGGATGATGTTGGGACTACTATAGAGTATGACTCTTGGTTTTCTACATATCCACCATGGGCACCTAGTCGGGGATGATGGAGGTAGGGGCTAGTGAGTAGGTTCCTTGATGGTAGAAGCATCATCAGGCAACAATGGTGGGGAGAGAGCTAGGCTTGAGGTGTAGCCTATAGATACTGAGGTTGGGTTTAGCAGAGATGGAGGTGGTGGTAGTGGTAGTGGTGATGGGGGTGATGGAGGTGATGGATGGTAGGATGCTCCTCCACATCGCATTGAGGAGGAGTGGGGGATTCTCTAGGCTCAATGGGATAGCTTGGATGAGACTATGAAGTCTTATGATGCAGATATCATGAGGCTACAAGATGAGGTTGCTTGGATGCAGAGAGAGAATGATGGGTTACAAAGGGAGATTGAGGGCCTATGGAGTAGATCTAATGGGGGTGATGATGCTGCTACTATTACGACTCTCCATGCTGAGGTATCTCAGTGAGTGGCTCATCAGTCTATAGATTTGGCTATCTCCTAAAGGTAGACTGCTTACATTGCTATGCTCAAGGATACTTTAGATCGATATAATATTTTACTACCTATTCCTCCTACTTCATCAGTGTTAGGCTCTAGTAGGCAGAGTGAGTCTAGGCCTAGTGGTTCATGGTCTCGGGTTCTTGGCTCCCATGCTCTATCTGATTCATAGGCATCAGCTCAAGGGCCTTGTAGGGGTCATGGTGGTGCTAGCTAGTAGCACTTTATTACCTCTTTTTGTATTTTTATTTTTTTATTATGAGCCTTAGTGCTCTGATGTATACAACCTTAGGGTATTTTGTACTTATGTAGTTCATACATATATATACATGGCTTTTATTATGTTTATTTGTGTGTTGCACCTTTTGTTTTATTGTATGAATGGATGCATATGAAATGTCTTAGTGATAGATGTGATGAATGATGAATGCATATTTTCTAATGATCATTTGGTATGTTATAGACTTTTGCTTGATCAACTTTATTCTTGTTGCTTAATCAGGGTCATTGATATGTGGTACTGACATGGATTATGAGATGTAATAATGGAAATGATATGGTATGATTTGGGTAAATATGTAGGTTTATTTTACAAAGACTCAAACATCCTAGTGGTCTCAAACAAACTTATCTAGGATCTTACAAATCTTCATGATGCAAAAGTTATCCTAGTGGTTTCAAATTTCTCCAGGACCAACTGTGTGTGCAAATGAATGTTAATTTCTCATTATGAGTAAGGTCAAAATGATCAATTGTAACTTATGCCAATAAGCTAGCTCATCCGTGAGCATCCATAGGTCTGTACAAAATAAGGTCTCTAATGTGATAGACATGGCACCACACGTAAGGATACCCCATTGCTAGGCGAGATTCATTCAACCCATTATTGTAATGAGGATCACCCCATGGTTTTTGAGACACTAAGAGTTCCAGGGATTCAAGCTCCTTTCCCTTCTTTTATTGCATTGGATTTTGGGATTTTGATTTTTGAGTTTGCTCATTTTTGTAATGGAGCAACATGCATTTTTATTGCTTTTTGGATACTTGCTCATTTTGAGGAAGAGCAAGGGGATTTTATTGCTTTGAGATGCTTTTTGGGATACTTGCTCACTTTGAGGAAGAGCAAGGGATTTTTATTGCTTTTTTAATGTTTTTGGGATACTTGCTCGCTTTGAGGAAGAGCAAGGGAATTTTTATTGCTTTTGGGGAACTTTTTGGGATACTTGCTCAATTTGAGGAAGAGTAAGGGATTTGTTTTTTTTTGGGGGAATGAAGGTGGAGCTTGTCCTTTTGTCAACTCTATAGCATTCTAGACCATGCACATAATTGGATGAATAGGGGAAACCTTTCACTTTATGACAATAGCAACTCATGACTTCGTCATCCCTAAGCTTCACAATGTTTTAATGTGTTTTGATGTGCATGGTCCAAGAGGAAACTTGATTGACCAGGAACAACTTATTGCTTCTAAATATTGTTTGATTTTGAATTGAGGTTGTTCAAAACACTAGGAGTGGTTGAGTGATTGAAAATATTTGGAATATGTTTATTGATTGATGTGGTATGTAATGTTTTGTGATACCTTCATTGCAAGATTTTGAAGATTAAAAGGTGCACACAAGATAGTCAGTGGTCGCATAATCATTATTGCTAACAATTATATGGTATCTATCCTACTTTATGTGAACTTCTTAATCATCAAAATATTATAAGGAAAGTTGCAAATTAGTGCTATATGGATTGATGAGTTGTTTGATGTAAGGTGCCCCTGATTAAGGCAACAAGACATAGTAGACTAGCGATCATCCAAATTAAGCAAATGATCCTTTATATGATGAATGGTATGAAAAAATGCCTAAAATGTGTGTATGTAATGTAGGTGGAATGCATGGATGGATGTATGAAATGCAAATGAAATATTTTTGTGTTTTTTATTTTTATTATTATTTTTTTAGCCATGTATATGTACATATCTACAATCTGCATTATGCATAAAATACCTTTAGATGTATTATGTTGAGTGGCTCAGGTTCCAATGTTCCTTCTAAGTTGGCAAGTCTATACGTTCCTGGACCCAACTTCTATTTAACAATGTATGGACCTAACCAATTAGCCATGAATTTATCTCTCAAGTGCGGCAATGCATTGGTATTCTGTTGATTCTCTTTAAGGATGAGATCTCCCACTTGGAATTCATGAGGATGGACTTTTGCATTGTAAGCACACTTGATGCGGTCTTGATATACTCGTAGATGTTCTAAGGTATTGATTCACCTTTCATCAAGGAGTGTAAGTTGGTCAAGATGTGCTTGTCTAGTTGTGTCATCATCCATGAATTCTTGTAATGCAACTCGTAAAGAAGGGATCTCAAGCTCAAGAGGTATGATTGCTTCGATGCCATAGACCAATGAAAAAGGTGTTGCCCTAGTTGGCATTCTGATGCTTGTTCGATAAGCCCATAGTGCCAAGGGGAGTTGAGTATGCCAATCTCTATGATTTTCTTTGACAAGTTTCTTGAGAATGGCTATCACGGTCTTGTTGGTCGCTTCGGCTTGTCCATTTGCTTGTGGGTAATAAGGAGTCAAGAAACTATGTTGGATATTGTATTTGTTGCATAAGGCTTGAACATCCTTGTTTTTAAAAGACTTGCCATTGTCAAAAATGATTTTGGAAGGAATCCCAAAATGATAGATAATATGTTGGAGTATAAACTTCGTTATTCGAGGTCCAATCGTAGTGGTCATTGGAATTGCTTCGACCCATTTGGTGAAGTATTCGATGGTAGTTATGATGAACTTATGTTGTCCCAAAGAGGCAGGTGAAATCTTGCCAATCAAATCTAGGCCCCATTGTGAAAAGGGCCAAAGGCTTTGAATGGGTTGTAATGCTTGTGATGGTACATGAGTCAAGTTGGCATGATGTTGATATTTTTGACATTTCTTGACATATTGACAACAATCACTTTCCATGGTGGGCCAATAATAACCCATGCATAAAATGCACTTTGCAATGGCCATTCCACTAAAGTGGCCACCACAAGTACCATCATGGGCTTCAGTTATAGCTCGTTGTGCTTCTACGGGATCTAGACATCGAAGTAGGACTCCATCATAGCCATGTCTATACAACACGTCCCCCAAGAGAGTGTAACGAGCTACTTTTTGTTTGAACATTATTTTTGTAGTTCACATCAATTCTAATGGGAGGGTCCCAAACTTGAGAAAGTCTCTTATTTCATCAAGGTAAGAATTGTATGGCTCCACGTGGACCAAACAAACACTCTTCTCACCTTCAGATTCTGCTCGTTTGATTGCTGACTTGGACATTATTGTTATGATAAGTGGTTGGACTTCTCCATGTTCATTCTTAGGAATCAAGGATCCCAAAGAAGCCATTGCATCCACAAATCTATTAGTCAAATGAGGCAAGTTGTCAATCTCATACTAGTCAAATTTTGCTAGCAACTTCATTGCTACTTCATGATATTGTTTCAAGATTGGTTCTTTGCATTGGTAAGTTCCTTTCACTTGAAAAATGACAAGCTAGGAATCACCAAAGATGCTTATTCATTTAATGCCCATAGCTATTGCTGATTGAAGCCCCAAGATTAGGGCTTCATACTCTACATTGTTATTTGTGCATGGAAAGTCGAGTTTGAATGATAAAGGAATTGGAATTCCTTTGGGTGTATAAAATACTACTCCAGAACCTTGTCCTTTTTGCACTTTGATCCATCAAAGAAGAGAGTGATGTCAACATCATCCTCAGGAGGGACTAGTTCTTCTTGTTTAGTGATGAAAAATACTGAATCATCTGGAAGCTCTATAAGAAGTGGTTGATCATTTGGAAGTGGAGCTTCTACGAGTTGATCGGCTATCACCTGACCTTTGATGGATTTTTGGCTAATGAACTCGAGATCAAATTTTGTTAAGAGCATTATCCATTTTATGGTTTGGGTGTTGTTGTATGTGTGAGTCATCATGTAACGTAGAGGATTTTCTCTAGCTATGACATAGGTAGTGTTACTTAGCATATAATGTCTGAGTTTCTTAGTGGTAAAAACCACTGCTAAGCACAACTTCTCGATGTAAGCATATCTTGTCTCATAACTTACCAATGTTTGACTAATGTAATAAATTGCTTGCTCTTTATGATTCTCATTCTTTTGCACAAGCATTATCCCTAGTGCAAAATCTATTGCAGAGATGTAAAGGTGAAAAGGGACTCCTAGATGAGGTGACATTAATACTGGTGGTGAAGCTAGATATCTCTTTATGTCATCAAAAGCCTCTTGACATTCGGTTGTCCAGGAAAAAGTCACCCCCTTCTGTAGCAAGTGATTGAAAGGCCTGCATTTGTCTGAGAGTTGTGCAATGAATCATCGAATAGATTGAATCTTTCCTTGCAAACTATGCAACTCTTTCAGATTTTTTGGAGGTGGCATCTCGATGATGGCCTTGACCTTATCAGGGTCCACTTCAATGCCTCGCTTGGAGATAATGAATCCTAGAAGTTTTCTTGATGTGATGCCAAATACGCACTTCTTAGGATTCAACCTTACTTTATGTTCAAGCAATCGATCAAAAACTTTCTCTAGAACCTCAATATGCTCAAGATGCATTTTGGATTTTGCAATTAGATCATCCACATAATCTTCAATGATTTTATGCATATAGTCATGGAAGATGTACGTCATGGCACGTTGATAAGTAGCTCCTGCATTCTTAAGACCAAAAGGCATCACCTTGTAATAGAAAGTCCCCCAAGGTGTGGTAAATATTGTTTTGTGTTGGTCCTCAGGATTAATTTGAATCTGATTGTATCCTGAGAAACCATCCATTAATGAAAGCATTTCATGGCCTACGCAAGAGTCTACAAGTTGATCGATGTTGGGTAGTAAAAAATCATCCTTGGGGTATGCTTTGTTTAAATCTTAAAATTATGTGCATACGCGTACCCCTCCATTCAGCTTGCGAATGGGTACCATGTTAGAGAGCCACTCTGGATAATCAATGGGTACTATGAAACCCACATCTAATAGTTTTTGTAGCTCTTCCTTGATAATTAATGCTACGGTAGGATGAAGTTTCCTTAGTTTTTTCTTGAATGGCTTAGCTTCAGGAGCTAAGGTAAGGTTGTGGACCACCAAATTGGGGTCAAGGCCAGGCATGTCCTTGTATGACCATATGAATATCTCTTTCTTCCTTGTTAAAATATTGATCATACGCTCTTTCTCTTTTGTAAATAAATATTTTGCAATTTTCATGATTTGTGGATTATCCACATCTTGACTAAGGTTCACATCGATGGATTCTTCGATAAGCATATGAGAACCTTCTTCTAATTGATGTGGAGTTGGGATGAGATGGATATCATCCTCCACATGCTCAAATGACTTGGGTGACCCCTCCTCTACTTCGGTTTGAAAATTTAAAGCAAGCGAAGGTGAAGGTTGTTGTGGGATGTAAGCATTTGAAGCTCGTAGCAACTCTTTGAATAGGATAAATTTAGTGATGGATGGTGAGGATGAAATCTTATCCATGGTGATAAGGCTAGCATCGATCAAAATCGGCTTCGCCAAATCGTATGGGTTATGGAGTGGGGTGAACAAGTCAACAAAAATCATGTTAACTTGGTGGAAATGAGGTGGTTATAATTCGAGGAGTGAACTATCTTGCTCACTCTCCCTAGGTTGCAACTGACCTAAGATGGGTGAATGGTGATACTGCGAGAGCAACCAAGGTGGTGGTGGTGGATCTGGCTTAGGGTGCTCATGCTCCTTATTGATGTGAAATATGGTGTGATTTATGGGAAATATTTTGGTGTAACACTCATCTCTCTCGATGGGCTCTATAGGGGCCACATCTTCTTGGGGACCATCAAAGATGTGAATGATCCAGTCTAGGTTTGCTTCCATCTGTTGAAATTCCCCAAAATCCTCATCGAAGATATAATCATCTAAAATATAATCAATCATGGTTATCTACAATATAATCTCTAGAAAAGCCTCATTCAGATATAAAATCGGGGTCCCAATACACTATCATCACAATCATCACTCTCCTCATCCTCTTCTTCGCACTCAAGAGTGAGTCATTGGAAGGTATGCTCAAAAGAAGAGTTTGAGGTAGATGGCCTATATCCTAAGCTAGAGTGATCATGCACTTCTCGATATTCAGGCTCAATAATGTGATGTGGACCCTATTCATGTCATCCAAGGCCGTATCCCTACCAGTTAACCCTATAAAAATATCACAAAGGGAAATTCAAGTTGGATAGATATTCTAAATTGGCACAAAAATCTTGTAAGGGTTCCTCATTAGGAGGAGGTGGATTGGATGAAGAATCCACTCCCCCATATACAAAATTGATCTTATTTGGTTGGGAACCCATTGTGTACACTACACCTATAGCTAAAGGTGGGTCGCATGGGTGATCATAATCTCTGACTGATTGGATAGGTGGTGTAACTGTGACACTCTCAATAATGTACTCACCAATACCTAGATTGGTGAGATGAACTACAACTTGAGTTGGTTGGGATGTGGATGGCTCAGATGATGAGGTGGATGCTTCAATGGTGGTTTGCATCTTAGATGGTGGTGATGGTGCACTTGGTGATGGCTCCTCTTGGATAGGTGACCCTATCTGTGAGATGATGGGTGGTGAGGCTTGAGGTGGACTAGGCTTGATGGGATTGTTAGTGGTTGATGAAGGTGGTTGGGCTAAAAAGGTGAAAGGTGTTTGTGAAGTGGGAGGTGTGGCTAATGAAGTGGATGGTTGGTTAGTTGGGTGATCAGGCATGGTTGAAAAATGAAATGAGGTGGATGAGGGTGGATTTGGTTTGATAGTTTGGGATGCAAAAGTAGGATCCACTATCGGCAAGGCCTTTGGGATGGGTGCTTTGGATGATGTGGTGTTAGTTGGAGTGGTTTGAATGATGAGGGGTTGAATTGAAAGGTGGGTGGATGGAAGCAATGGCTCATAGGGATTTGAGATCAAGTTGCAATACTTAAAAGGCTCAGTGTCTACTTGAATGCAATGAACTTTACCCTCATGTACATATTTTAGACATTGGTGTAATGTCGAGGGCACACACTTCATTTCCCTGATCCAGGGGCATCCAAGAAGTATGTTATATTGCATTACCCCTTCCAAGATGTGGAAGAGTACATGGATAGTCTTCACCCCCATGGTGATAGGTAGAACTACGTTCCCCATAATGGAACATAAAGCATCATTAAAGGCCCTCAAGGTGAAGGTGGATGATGTGATATGGGATGATGGTAGGTTTAGATGCTTGATGGTGGGTGTGGTGATGAGATTTATGGAGGAACTGATATCAATGAGCACTCTCTTAAAGGGTTTTCTATCAATATGAGCCATAATGTGCAATGGAGGATCTGGTAAATCTGATGATATGCTCTTCTCCTCAAAGTCATAAAATGTTATTGAGGGCTCCATGCATTTTTGAACACTCCCCACAAAAGTGTTGAAGGTGTTAGGATATTCTGATTGCACTTTGATGGACTTTAGAATTTCCATCAATGCATCATGATGTGGGGGAGACTGTTGTATTAGCTCGTATATTGATAGTTTAGTTGATGCCATTTTCAAGCTCTACGTCAATCGGCTTCTTAGGGTGATGATTGGGTGAGATGGATGATTTGGATTATGGAAGGGTGGAGGTGGAATGGATGGGCCTAGTTGTATGGGCACACTAGGTTGTGCTGCAGGAGTGGGTGTTTCTTGGGTTTGATTTGCTCTTCTTTACCTGCATGGGTAACTACACTGATAGCCCCTACAAAACCTTGGTATAGTTGTGACACATGATTAACTTGGTTGGGAGGAACTGTAGAAGTTGATGCTCCCATCACTTATTGATTCACCTCATGATGAGGCAAAGGTGTCTGATATATGCCAAGGTTTTGATTGGGTTGGGCTAATGGGTTGTCATTGATTTTGATCTTTCTTACTTCTAATAAATCTTGCACAATACCTTTAAACCCGTGGCAAGTTTCAATGTCATGCCCTTTCTATCGATGAAATATGTAGTATAGATGCTCTTTGTAGCTTTTTTATTTTGGCTTATTTGGATCTTTAGGCTTTATTTTTGGTAATGTGAAAACCTGTGCCTCATACAATTTTTGGAAAATAGATGAATAGGGTTTAGGTAATGGGGTGTAATTGTGTTTGGGCCTGAAATGACGTTGTTGCCTTTCCATAGGTGGAGCTTGGTTCTGTACCTACTATGGGGGTGGAACCACTTGATAATTTTGTTGTTGCGGTTGTTGTTGTTGGTGTTGGGGTTGTACTTGGACTTGGGTAGGTTGGATTTGTTGTAAAGGTTGGCCCAAGACTACTTGATTAACCTGAGTGGCCTTGGATTGGTTGTGGTTATTCCCCTTTTGATTCTTATTTTGCCATTCTTTCTTTCTAGGCTTGATCTCACCCTCTTGAATCTTTATTTCCTCTATCACTCTGGCCTGGGTGAGTGCCTCTTTGAATGTTCTATATTGTTGCAATTGTAGCAACAAAGAGATGGGTTTGGCATAACTTTTTGTGAACATTCTTGTTAACTCTATCATAGGGAGGGAGAATGGCAATTTGATCATGATCACCCTCCAACGGTTGCCAAAATCATAGACTGATTCATCATCATATTATTTCAAGCTAAGAAAATCGGTCAATGTGGTCTTCTTCTTAATATTCAAGGAGAATCACTCTAGGAATTGGTCCATTAGTTGCTCAAAAGTGTAAATACTTTGATGTGGTAAGTGGTTGTACCAATCTTGGGCATCTCCCCCAAATATCTGAGGAAAGTTGTGGAGCATGAGTGCATCATTATTTTTGATCCTGAAACATGCATTAATGAATCTGGTCACATGCTCTCGAGGGTCCTCATCCCCCTTGAATTTATCAAAATTTAGTATTTGAAAGTCTGTCGGATAGGGTGGTGATGGTACCGAAGCATGAATTGGGTGATTGAGTAGCTACCTCAATGTGGGTTTTTGGTATTGCATACTTGGTGTCTACATGGCTAGGCTATCAATATGACTGTAAAAATTGGATCTTAGGATCCTCTAGAGGGTTAAATCCTTTATTGGATTGCTATTACTAGAATTAGGGTGCATTATTGATGGGGGTTTGATGGTGTGGGATGTTAGCATGGAATGAATTATGGAATGGTTGTTGATGATTTTGATTTTGATGATGATGGGGTGATGGGGGTATGTTGGCATGCTGACTTGAAGAGTTAGCATACATTTGGTGATATGGATTAGTAGGTGTGATCGTGGTTGGGAGTAGCAACACCCAAGATGGATTTTGGGTGAAGAAGGTGTGCAGATGTGATGTGGATGGTTGGTTTTGATTGATCCCTATGACTACTATTGCTGATCAGGATTAGTGCTTCGATTAGCATTATCTAGGATCATTTGTTGTAATTTTAAGAAGGCTTATTGCATAGCAATCATAGATGAGGATGGTATGGTCATATAAGTGGTGGATGATTGGGGTGGTTGGGTGGCAACCATGTTAGTGGATGTTGGTGGAGGGTAAGTGGCAAAAGGTATTACCTCTGAATGGGGGATGTGATGATGTATGGGATCTATGGATGTAGTGGATGGAATGGATATAGAGATCTATGAGGCAACAGTAATGCCGATGCTTCATAGAGGGGGTTAGTGTGAATGATATTTTGATTTGGGAATATGAAGGGTTGTTGATGTTATGATGATGGATGATTGTTAGTTGTGGTTGGAGTAATTTGTTCAAAGGGTAGATTGGTGAAGATCTGATTGGTTTGCTATGGGTGGGTGACAATGGTTTCTTGATGTAATGATGGAATGGTATGAGGTGGAATGGTGAGTGGAGGCAATGATGGAAAAGCCAAACCAACTACATTTAGGTATAGCCTAATGGTATCCATGTCTACATATGTGACATGACCTTCCTGATGGCATAGGTGGCTCACTCCTAGGAGTCTCAGGGATGGTAGTGTGAGTAGCCCTCTGCATAATATCTATGTTCGAGATGGGGGCACCACTAGAGGGCCCAACATTCATAGGTTCAAGGACATAGTAGGGGCTACACTAACTTGCCCTACCACCAAAGTGTTAGGGGCCTGACAAGACTGAGATGGATCCATGGGAGAAGATAATTGACTCTAAACTAGGGCTAACCTTCTAGCTTGACCATGGGTTGTTACCATACGCTAAAATGTGGGATGAGGTGTGAAATGCAAATGTAGGTGTGTGGAAGTGTGATGGAAACACAAAGCAAACAACACTCAAAGCAAACAAACACACAAGTTTTTGCTCCTAAGTTTGCGCAAAGTTTGATTTTTGTTTTGTTTCTTTTTTTGAAGGGGTTTTTTATTTTTTTTTTTTTTTTGATAAAAAGGAAAAAGTGATGTGCAAATATTTGCCCTAAAATGAATCTACGGATTTCACCTAGATGCTCTCACACACTAACCCGGTGATGAAGTCCGAGTTGTGAAACCCACCAGGACTTGGAGATGAAACCCAAATCCGATGAGGGAGCCTAGGTCCTACCGGTCCTCACCCATATTGACCGTGGGTAGCGATACACCCTCCAAAGAGGAATGCATGCTATTTTCCATGGCTAAGATGGTTCTTGGAGCCAGCCTTGGCCAAGTAATAGGGTAAATATGTTGGGGGTTGGTGATGAAGTCCAACCTTGTCCAACATTCATGTGAGTGTGTGATGGCTTCATTTATTATTGTGTAATGCAAGCTAGCATGTGATTTCGTTTATTGCCTAAATGCAACAAGCAAGAACATACAACAAAAAATGCCCTACTAACTGAACTAAGATGCAAATGATTCTTTTGATTTTGCTTTTCTTTTTTTATTTTTAAATATGCCTAGCCTAAGACTTAAATGCAAGCAATGTCAAGCAAGGACAAACTCTTATTTAACCTACTAAAATCTTAAAAACAATAGAAAAGGAAAAGAGGGTGTCGGATGTACACACCTATGATCCTTTTGTTACTCCCTCTTATATGTTCAACCATCGAATCCATGGTTCTGCAGTGCTCCAACCACAGACTACATGGTTTTGCAGCTCTGTAATCGCACACTCTATGGTTTCTTAGGTGCAGGTCCGTAAACATCGACTGCATGGTTCTACAACTTTGTAATCGTGTGTTTTGTAGTTTCTCAGGCATAGGTTTGTAAACATCAACTGTGCAATTGAGTATATCCATAATCGTGTGCTCTACGCTTTCTCAAGTTTAGGTTCTGTTAGTCAAAAAGTGACTAACTACAAAAAATGGCTGATGCCCCCTTTTTGCATATTTTTAAAGAAGATCGAAGTGACCCATATGCTAAAGAACAAAGAAAAAGCAATATACACTAAGGAAGAAAAGTGTCGCGATTTCACGACACGTCGAGTTTTCGCGGCAAAAAACAGCAGAGAGGGAAAGCAGAAAAAAAGTCACGATTTTGCGACTTGGCTTATTTTCGCCAGAAGAATAGAAAAACTGCTAAAGAGACTAAAAGTGTCGCGATATCGTGACATGTCCTTTTTTCGGGGCCAAAAGCAACAGGAGGAAGCGAGGAAGCAGAAGTGTCACGATTTTGCGACATGTCACGTTTTCACGGTCAAAACCAAGACAAAGGGCTATGGAGGCAAAAGTGTCGCGATATCGCGACATGTCCCTTTTTCGTGGCCAAAAGCAACAAGAAGAAGCAAGGAGGAAAAAGTGTCGCGATATCGCGACATGTCCCTTTTTCGTGGCCAAAAGCAACAAGAAGAAGCAAGGAGGCAAAAGTGTCATGATATCGCGACATGTCCCTTTTTCATGGCCAAAAGCAACAAGAAGAAGCGAGGAGGCAAAAGTGTCGCGATATCGTGACATGTCCTTTTTTCGTGGCCAAAAGCAACAAGAGGAAGCGAGGAGGCAAAAGTGTCGCGATATCGTGACATGTCAAATTTTCGCGGTGCAAAAAGACGAATCAGGCTGAAGACATAGAAATGTCACGATTTCGTGACATGTCTGGTTTTCGCTAAAGAAATAGAGTGTATTTTTGGAAACTGGGGCATGCACTGACATCAGGTGCTGATTTTTGGAGAACGGTCAGTTGATTTTAACCTGGCAGGTCCGTTGGATGATTGTAGGATAACAGGCTCATCTAAATTTAGCCAGAAGGAAATCTATCTAATCTACGGGAAATCCATTGTATATTCTTAGAAACTGCAGACAATTACTTGTAATTGATTGAGGAAATTAAATGTACATAGTAGAAGATACTCTTTTTAGGGTATAAATAGGAGTGAGTCGACCATGAAAGAAGTTCGGCTCTTGGATGTTTACAGACTTGATGTACATGTACTGGATTACAAGCAATAAGAGATATTCTTCCTCTGGCTTCTGAAAATCTGATGCGAGTGTATGTATCTGGTGTTTTTAACTTTTATTCATTCTAAGTTTTATAATGTATCTATTCTAAAATCTGGACTGTGCACGTATAAACCTTATTTCTAGAGTTGAATGTTAAAGATATTTACATGTATTTTAGATAAACATCTAAAATCGTACTCAGGAATTCATGTTTTCTATAAAGAGATATAAAGAAAACTCTGAAGGTAGTAATCTGCATCATCACTTTTTTGTTGTTGTCTAATATGTACCGTGAGAAAATTTCTAGCTTAGGCTATATTTCCCTTATCTCTTGTTTCCCTTTTCTCTAAAAACTCAAAGGAACCAGCCTTCTCTGGAGATTAGATAGACGATCTCAAGCGAGGTCTGTCTACTCAATGTTGGCAAAGTCTAAGGCGCAACACTATTAATCGAAGGCAGATTTTGTTCCAACATTTTTTGGCACGCCCGGTGGGACAACAAATCCCATAGTATTATATAAGTTTTGGTGTTTTACTTTAGAGCCTTTTGTTTGAAAATCTCAAGAAAAACTACCTGGCGACTCCATTGCAATAAAATTTAGACCATAAAAGAAAGACCTTGTCTAAAATTTTCTGGTTATATAGCCATATGATAACCAGATCCCAAGCTAGAAACTCCGAAGAACCCATCGAGTTCTTTGAGCTACATCTCGAAAGCCTAAAAGCACACCCTGTGCTAGCCGCATGATCAAATCCGCCTGGCACCATTAGTACCTCTTCAACACCCATTGTAGGAGCATCTGCAAGCAATCCTATAGTAGTTGTAACTCCTTTAGCAACCATGGCAGCTGCCCCCACCCCAGCGCATCTTGTGTGGAACCAAACTGGTCCTTTGAACTTAGGAGCACACCACCAAATTCCACAAGCTGCACTAAAAGCATTGCCGACCTTTGACGAAATAGGCAAAACAACAGATGAGCATTGTTTAGATGTATCATCGCTAGCATCTATTTACAATATCACTCAGGAAGATGTAATGGTCAGATTGTTGGTTATATCTTTGAAAGGAAAGATGCTCTATTGGTACAGAGCGCTTCCCGCTGGATCCATTACTTCTTGGGCAGTGCTCGTCGGCCGTCTGGTCGATGAATTTAATATACATGCTGATCCTTTCACATTGCTGAATCAATTCACTATCATCGAGAGGCATCCACAAGAAGAAATCCAAGATTTCAACATCAGATTTACCAGAACTCGGGATAGAGTACCTCAGGGCCTAAAACCCATGGAAGAACAAGCTATATGCTATTATTTAAGGGCTTTTGATTCAGATCTCAGTATGATAATAAGGCAATCCCGTGTAACCACTTTCCCTGAGATATATCTAGAGGCAGCAAAGGGCGAAGCTGATCTGATCGCTACAAAGAGATATCCATCAAAGAGTTTATTGCCAATTGTACCAAAACTTTCCCAAGCATCAATTTCTAAACTCCCTATACTCCCATCAATGCAAGCTCTCCCAGCTATAGCCACACCTCCTACACTCCGTGCATTGCCAGCCCTACCCCTTGCATCAGCTCCCCTGAATGACCAGTACATGACCATAATTGATACAATGAAAACATTGTCAAATGAAATGGCATCCATGAAAAAGAGGGAAGCTAAAAGAAATATTCAAGCAAGAAGATTTCCACAGATACAAAAGGATGGTGCTTCAACAAGTGGTAGAGGGCAAGATAAAAAAAATGTTGTGTATGCGAATGAGATAGGAGATAATGGAGAACCCACTAATTCTGATTACTGGTGTACCACTTGCAATGATCCTCATGGAGAAGATTCATGCATGATTCATCAGCATCATGTGCAAGCGGTTATTAATGAAAGAGTCAAAGAAACCGGCAAGGGACAGGTGAACATAATCAGAGAAGTCCACCACAATTTGGCAATGCCATCCGTGGAACAAGTCTCAGTCCTGACAAGATCGGGAAAAAAAGTCATTACAAGTCGACCCTAAGGAACTTCAACCACTAAGTTTTCCCCTCGCCCCCAGGGCTACTCCGTAGAAAATCCAGTCTAATGAGAAAGGACGTTCTGACCCTCCTCAGACTTCTGCGACTACACCAAGAAAATAATTTCCTCCTAGAAAAGGGAGCGAGTCTCAAGAACAAGCAAAGGAAAGACTCATATTTCCTTCATTGACAAAAATACAAAGAACAGAAGCCACGTAGGTCTATAGAGACAGATATGATGCGTCGACTAGTGGAAGGGAGAAAAGTGTTGAGGTATCCCCAGCTGCAACCCTTTCATTCAACATTGCAGAAGAAATGAAGAGGACTCCTTCCAAGATAAGCATGTATGATGCACTGCAAATTCTTGGTCAGATCGACCTCCTCCAAGAGTCCCTAAATTTAAAGAATGATGCCTCCTTCTCAAATTTCGTACAAGCAAATGTGGTGTCAACCTCTGGGAAAAATAGACCACCCCCATTCTATCTATCTTTGCAAATGGAGGGGTGGATAGTTCACAATTGCATGATTGATTCAGGGGCCGCAACTACGGTGATGCCGAAAGCCGTATGTGACATAATGGGGATGGAATATACTTGAAGTCATCCTGGTGTGTTGCAATTAGATGGTACTCCAATAAAAACTATCGGGGTGATCAAAGATATCCCTATTCAACTCCACAGAATGCCAAAAGCAGTCGTCATACAAGAAGTAGTCGTTGTAGACTTAGAACCATATTTCGGTATGTGTTTATCCAGAGAATTCACGGCCAAAATGGGCGGTTATCTATCTCTATATTATTCTCATTTGGAGGTACCTTTCAAAGGTAAAAGAGTCAAGATCTACAATGAAAAACCATCTACTTTCCACGTAGAAAGACTGGAGGAAACAACCACCGTCAACATGATGTCTGAGGAATTGGAAAATATCGATTTAATGGAAGAAACCCTGGAGGAACTCCAATCTGAGGATCAGTTTTCAATGAAAGACTTCAATGCTATGATAGAGACAGAAATGGGAAGCTATTCCATTGAGAAACCAAAAAAGCTCCCTATTGTTGTCCCTAAAACAGATGATTCGGCCAACCAGTTATGGAAATTGTACTTTGATGGGTCAAGGTGCAAAAATAGAGCAGGAGCTGGAATCGTTCTGATTTCACCTATTGGAAAAGAAAAAGTCTTTTCATATAGGTTGACATGGAGTTGCACCAATAACGTGGCTGAATATGAAGCTTTGTGTTTGGGACTTAGGAAAGCTAAAAAACTGGGTGCAAAACAACTGTTGATCTATGGAGATTCAGAGCTGATTGTTAAACAGGTTACTGGAAAATGCATTTGTAAGCAACATTACCTAAGGGCTTACAAAAACAAAGTGTTGGATCTATTGGAAAATTTTGAAGCACTAAACATAAAATCCATTCCCAGAGAGAAGAACACCCATGCAGACATGTTAGCATCGGTAGGATCCAATTTTTGCCCAGTCAGTAATGTTATTCAAAAGTCTAAAATAGTCAGACTTATATACAGGCCTTCTATGCCCGACAAAGACATTTTTTGGTAGGTATTTGAGAATGATGAGCAGATCCTAGATTTTTTGATTCATGAGATGAATTGCTCTACAGATAGAGTGTTACAAGAAGAGGACGAAGAGAGCCTTATTCAACTGAAAAACAATCATATCCCCAGGGGACTGATCACCCTGGAGAGCCTTTTCGACAATAGCGACAGAGCTGTAGGTCGAAGGATCAAGGTATATGAACGTCGGTATAAAGAAGTAGAACTAGAACCGGGCAAGATGATCAAAGTAGGGACCAATTGTACAGAAGTAGAACTAGAGCAAATAAAACAGTTGTGTAGAGAGTATCCAGATATAATAGCCTGGACTTATGGTGATCTAAAAGTGTACAGGAAGGAAGTCATTCAGCATACCATCGAATTAGAGGAGGGAGCTAAACCTTTTAGGCAGAAGTAGAGGCCTGTGAATCCTAAAATTGAAGCCTTGATGAAATAGGAGTTGTTAAAACTCCTACAGGCTAAGATAGTATACCCAATCAAGCACTCTACCTGGGTGGCAAATTTGGTTCCAGTTCGTAAGAAAAATGGAGAAATAAGACTATGTGTCGATTTCAAAAATTTGAATAGAGCCTCTTTAAAGGATCACTATCCTTTACCCCAGATTGACCCAATCCTTCATACTATGGCAGGAGCAGAAATATTTTCTCTGTTAGATGGCTTCTCTGGTTACAATCAAGTTTGGGTGAGAAATGAAGATCAATATAAGACTGCATTCACCACTAAGTGGGGAACATTTGCATACCAAAGGATGCCCTTTGGATTATCTAACGCAGGAGCAACTTTTCAAAGAGCCATGGATGTAGCTTTTGGGGAGCTTGCAAACAAAATTATTGTCGTCTATTTAGATGACATGACCGTATTTTCTCACAACAAAAAAGACCATGCCACTCATCTGCAGCAAGTTTTTGAGAAATGTAGGGAATTTGGAATATCATTAAATCCCAAAAAGTCTATTTTTTTTGTGGAGGAAGGAATACTCCTTGGGCATGTTATCTCTAAAGTTGGGCTTTCAATTGACCCTGATAGAGTGAAGGCACTTCTTGAGTTGTCACTTCCAGTTAACAAGAAAGGTTTGCAGTCCTTCTTTGGGCAAATAAATTTCGTCAGAAAATTCATTGCAGACTTTGCCCAAACAGTTAAACCAATGACTGAATTATTGAAAAAGGATGCTCCTTTCAAATGGACAGAGCCAAGGAAAGAAGCTTTCCAAAAAATTCTAGAAGCCATCGCTCAAGCTCCTGTGCTAGTTAACCCTGACTATTCCCGAGGTTTCATACTATATGTTGTCGGGGAACAAGATAGTTATGTTGCAGTTCTCACTCAGAAAGGAGTGGATGATGAAGAAAGACCCATAGCCTTCTTGAGTTCCACCATGCACAAACATGAGGAAAGGTACAACTTCATAGAGAAACAAGTATATGCAATTATGAAATCCTTGAATAAGCTAAAACATTTCTTATCCCAGAGTCGGACGATGGTTTATGTTATTCATCCCGATGTAAGGAATTTCATAATTCAAGGAGAACTGGGTGAAAAAAGAGTTGGATGGGTGACTCGCATCCAAGAGTATGATGTAGAAATACGTCCTACTAAAATAGTCAGAGGGAGAGCTTTGTGCCAGGAATTGGCCAAGCAAGCTGCGAGTGGATATGAGGAAAGCCACCCCATCATGGCAAACACTGAGCAACACCAAGACAGAGTAAGTTCAGGTTGGATCGATGACTTTGTGAGGTACTTTCAGACTGGGTCATGCCCTGAAGATATGAGTGCTTCCCAGAGAAGGAGATTCAGAACCCAAGCATTAAAATATACCCTTCGAACAGAAGGGTTGTACAGGATTAATATTGATGGTGTATTATTGAAATGCATTCCCGATAATGAAAAGCAGAAAGTATTAGATGAATTTCATGGGGGTCTCTCAGGAGGGCATTATGCAGGCCGAACCACAACTTTGAAGATCCTTAGAGCTGGGTGTTATTGGCCTTCCATATTCCTAGATGCACACAAAGTGACACAGAGGTGCGAACAGTGTCAGAGGTATGTGGGGAGGAACAGGAATGCTCCTATGCCCTTAAAAGCTATTCAAGTCGAGGAACCGTTCCAGCAGTGGGGGTTGGATTTTGTAGGTATAATAGAGCCAAATTCATCATCAGGCCACAAATACATTCTCACTGCCACGGACTACTTCACCAAGTGGGCAGAAGCGGTACCCACAAGGAAAGCTGATTCAGAAGTGGTGATAGAATTTGTTGAGAGTCTAATCACAAGGTTTGGTATACCAGATTCTTTGATTACAGACAATGGATCTCCTTTCACTAGTGCAAAGATGATCGAATTTGCCAGTCGATATGGAATTTACCTGAAGACTTCCTCTAATTATTACCCACAAGGTAATGGATTAGCTGAGTCTACTAATAAAAATATTTTAAGAATTCTGAAAAGAACATTAGAGGATAATAAGAAGAACTGGCACTCACTCCTGAATCAAGCCCTGTGGGCCGACAGAATTTCGATCAAGAAATCAATCAATACATCACCATATGCTTTGGTCTATGGCAAAGAGGTTGTTTTGCCGATTCACATGGAGATACCCACGTTGAAATTGCTCAACCAAGTTAATGAAGACGAAGGCCATCCAATGGATGCCCGGCTGATGCAACTGCTGCAGCTTGAAGAGTCTAGGGAACAGGCTTACAATCATCATCAAAAGCACATAGTAAAAATAGCTGGGTGGTTCGATAAGAAAACCACTTTCAGGAAATTCAAAACAGGTGATCTGGTGTTAAAATGGAACGTCAAGAAAGCAAAACCAGGACACCATGACAAGTTTGACGCATTCTGGGAGGGGCCATTTGAAATTATTTCAGAAAAGCAATTCAATGCCTTACAGTTAAAAGATCAGGATGGATGGGTTCTACCCCTTACGGTGAATGCATTTCACCTAAAATTATATTTCCAGTGAAAAGAGACAGATCACCATTATATGTACAGTGTATTATAGGTTCTGAAGTTTGTGAATATTTCCTTTTTTCGTGGCCTAATAGGAATCATTTTTGAAGACTATCAGAGTCTGACATTTCGAATAAAATTTGGAGGGAAAAGTCCGCCCTTGTGATTTTGCATTTTCAAATCCGGAGTTGCCACGTGGTCGCCTGAGAGTCGGCAAGAGGGAATGATGAGAAAAGAAGGTTTTGAAATATGTTACGTGTGTTTCTCAAAATATTTCTAAAGATCCACCGCCGAATATTTCTAAGCGACCACGCACCCAGAGTTCAGTGGAAGAAGATAATAAATCTATCAGGGAGCATCTTTCTCGGCATGGGATAATTCCCAGTCCCCAAGTGGGTTTTTAATGAGCCAACGAGCATTTTTGGAAGTTTCCTAAGGAAGGTGGCGAGAACGAAAACCAAAGAAATATGGACGAATCAGATCGACCAACCATCATTTAATGCATTAATTTTGCATGTCCTCCTAAGCTATATAAAATTAAATTCAAGGATTTAGAGAGGCATTTCGCCATTTGCAAACTTGTTGAAAGCTCCTGAAGAAGAAAAAGAAGCGAGGAATTGTCTCTGAGATGCTTGAAAAGCCAAGGATCTCGCCAGCTACTGTTATACCTCCACACTATAGCGTAGTGAGGAAGGAGTTGTGAAGTGATCAGAAGAGGTTCAAAATATGTATACCTGATAATCCATAATGGCTCCAAAGAAGGTGAAAGACCAGGCAGCATCTACCTCATCACCCCCGACTACTTCGGTAGTAAAAGGAAGGGAGGGAGACAACACTATTTTTTTTGACAGAGACTCCCGAATTGCGGATACAATCATAACATGGAAGGACCCGACGGAGATTCGGAGCAATATAAAGAACCGGGTAGCAACTGGGGTTTCTGCGTCTTCTCCTTCGACATTTGCATACCATTCTTTCTTATACTGGTATGTATATATTCCTGTTCATCCCTACCCATAATTGGTAAGAGCAATTGCAAATTTCTATGATGAAAAGGAGAGGAAAGATTAGAGATTTTTCAGGGAGGGTTCTGTTTTCTCTGTCCAAAAATGCTTTTGTTTTCGCTTTTGCTGTGGGTCGTGTCCCTCCCTTAGAACCTAAGAAATTTGACCCCTTAGAATAGGCTACATATTTCGGCTCATCCGAAAAGGTGAGGGGTTACCTAGCTACTCAGCTAAAAGATCTTCCAGAAGGGGTAAATCCACCAGAACCCCCAATTGACATGGCAACTTTTAAAAACCCCAAACTATATTCCATCCTGGCCATGATTGCTGGACTAAAAAATGATGAAAAGGTTCAGAAGTGGTAGGTGGTTGTAGCAGAATGTTTGTCGAACCCCAGAATGTATGATTCGGTGGTTATGAGCAGGAGTGTGAGACCTATTTTCTTTGACTGGCCTGAGTTTTTAAGTGCAGAAATTCATGAGGGTTTGGCGGCATTGAAGGCTGGAACCCAGTTTTCTTTCAGATACACTTCATATTTGGTATGGTTATTCTTTTATTTTATGTCTCAAGAATTAGCTTTCATTTCAAAGAATGATAAGAATGAGAAGGGAGAAATTTTTTCGGTATATGAATGGACTAATGTGTTATACAAATCCGAATCATATTATGATTTCAATAGGGAATTTTTGGGCCCTGCACTAAAAATCATGTATGGGCAAATAACAAGATTGACCCCCAAAGCGGAAAAGGTATTGCAAACCAAGTTTGCAGAGGAGGGGGATTGGTTTATCCTAACACAAGGAGTATGCATCAGATTGTATGGGTTTACAGACAAACCCTTTTTACTTCCTCATTATGTGACTGATAGAGTCTTTGCCTTAGAATATGTTAGGCAAACAGAAAGCATTAATGTCAAATTTGGGACTGGAATTGGGAAAACCAGTACCTGTAATATGCCCTTTAGTTTTGAAGGAATTACTATTGCAAAGAAAGGGCAAAATGAACAAATATCAGAGTATTTGAGGAAATTGGGGCTCATTGAGATTCCGCAAAGATGGAAATATGACCCCATAAACAGATTTTCTGAGAGACAATCTATTTTGAATAAAACACATAAAAAATAATTTCATGTTAAAGTCAGGGATGATATTGAAGAAAATAGGAATAACACAGAAGATAAACCCCTGGAGTGGCACATAGAGAAGATGGAGCCTTTGCCTCCTTGGCATGATTTTTATGAAGTAATTGTTCAGTTTGACCCAGAAAATAAAAAGGCTCATCAATTGACGGAGGGAAAAATCACCAGGATTCAGAAGAGTAGACCAGATTGGGATGTGGCAAAAATTTGGGAATGGTGGGTAATGAGAGTCCAGACAAATTCGATTTCATCAAGATACCCCACCAAAAATGACAATCTGTTTGAAACTCGGTATACTAAAAACCATGACTCCTGGGGAGGAAGTTTTCCTGTTAGAATCCCTCCGAGCATAGGAAGTAGTCGTTCTTCTACCCCTGAAGAATCCCAGCAGCCCGAAGCAAGTAAAGGAAAAGAAATTGCAGAGGCTCAGAATCTTCCCCTTGTTCAGACCAAACCTAGGACATCTAGGAAAAGATCGATAGAAGAGGTTTTTACTAAAGAACAAGGAAAGACTTATAGTTCGAAGGCCACCCAGATGATGTTGAAAATGGGTTATGATGGAAAGGGGTTGGGCAAAGAAGGACAGGGGAGAGTTGAACCTATTCTAGTCCATCAAAGAGAGAAACGTCTAGCACTTGGGGCAGATACTCTGACGTCCAAACATCATTCCTCAAAAGTTGTAAAATTTGTTCCACCTGCGGACTCGGATACAGAATATGATGAACCCGTAGCAGAAAGAATGAGGAAATTGAAAATGATGGCTGATAGAAGAAAATACAAGAATATTATTCAAACTTCTTCTAGTGATCAAGAGCCTCTAGATACAGAAGACAACTCAGAGAAAGGGACTCAGGAAGGTGAACCAGCCCATATAACTGAAGGAAACACTGATGCAGATGCTCAGAAAGTTGAGCATGAAACTTCACAGAAGGAGGTCTCACGCGGCCCACCCATTTCGGCTCAAGAGAGCCAAAAGAGTGAAAATAAAAAACAAATTTTGGTTAAAAAGGAGATCCTGACGGTAGGAGAGCAGCAGGAGAAACAAATTATAAACTTGGACGAAAGTGATGAGGAAAATAAAACTCCTAATAAAGACAAAACACAGAGTGAAGAAATGGTCGTCAGTGAACATGAAGGAGAGGAAGAACACCAACAACCAATCCAACCAGAAACAGGTATGTTTTCTTCACTTTCTTCTTCTCATTCTCCTACTCATTCCCATTGTAATTCTCCTTCCTTTTCTAAAATCAACAAAAATATAATGTCCTTGCCAAAAAATGACCTTGTCCTCCCAGAAATGGCAGCGTCTCCCTAGAATCCGCTAAATTTTGGATCCGCAGTTGCTCCCATTCCTTTTCTCCCTAGCATTGACATCCCAGTGGCTGGAGTTACAACTTCTCAAGGGACTGAGTCACACTCCACCATGGCCAAGATTGAAAATTTGAAGAAGGTGAGCAGGAATGCTTTAGATTGGTGGACTTCACATTCAGCTGAGGATCCTAAAGCATCGGCTACTATAAGAGAAATCATTGCTTTAGATCCGGCCAATATGCAGAGGAAGAAGTTGAAGTTAACTCCCATTACTAAGAAATCAAAGGGAGAAATGACTATGGAAGATTACCAGGCGGAAGAGATAACTGAAGATATATCTCAACTGCCTATGCAAGATGAGTGGGTGAAAGCCCAAGCGCATTTTGGGACCATATACTTGCAGGGAGGACACTATCAAGAAATGTTTTTGAAGGAAAAGGAGAAGAGGAAAGAACTAGAGGTTGTAGTGAGAGAGCAAAAAATAGTAGAAAAGGCTCTCACTCTGGAGGCTAAAAAATGGGAGGGTAAATTCAGTGTCGCTGCCAGCGAAGTAGAAAAGGGTAAAGAAAAGTTGAGTATAGCAGAAGCTCAGATTCAGGCATTAAATACATAGGTACAACAACTACAACAGCAATTGGTAGACCAACAAAATGCTCCTTCCGAATTTTCCAAAGATAAAGTAAAAAACATGAGGAAGGAATTGTTAAAGGATTTGTTACCTTTAGTGTTAAAGGCTAAACCTTTATTATTTTATTTAGCTAAAGTAAAGGAAACTACCGAAGTAGTAAAACAGGAATTTGGAGCTGCTGAAGCATTTTTGTTGAAAAGAGAAGATGCAGCTACTAAAATTCAGATTTTGTCAAAAAAGATGCCAGGAAGCATGGAAGCCAAGCTCAGAAGTGAAGCCTGGTCTCAAGCTAAAATCGCTGCAAAAAACTTCTTTAGAAAATTTAAATTGATAGCACAGGGAAATAAGTTTCTGCAGGAGCTTGAGGATGAAGCGAGGGGGTTGCTCCAAAACCTTGATTTGGCTATCCATAATGGGCTCCCTTACCTCTGGGATGATGGTTCGAAAGTTTTGAAGGAAGAAGTCCTTTCGGCATCAATAAAATCTTTTGTTGAAGATGAAACAGACATAGACGGCTGGCAGGAACCTGTAGAAGAAACACAGGTCATGGAAATGATCCAGAGGCTGACACAGATTAAAGCCTATTTACAAGAGCTAATTTTTAGGCAAAAGATCATTTCTTATGATAAAGTGGAGTAATATGCATCATCACTTTTTTTTTGTTGCCTAATCTGTACCGTGAGAAAAGTTCTAGCTTAGGCTATATTTCCCTTATCTCTTGTTTCCCTTTTCTCTAAAAACTCAAAGGAACCAGCCTTCTCTAGAGATTAGACAGACGATCTCAAGCGAGGTCTGTCTACTCAATGTTGGCAAAGTCTAAGGTGCAACACTATTAACCGAAGGCATATTTTGTTCCAACGGGTTCATAAACATCGACTGCACAGTTTTGCAGCTTTATAACTATGCGCTCTACGATTTCTCAAGTGCAAGTTTCGATCAAAAAGATGTCTAAAATAATCGATTTTAATCTTTGATCTTTACGTGGCTGATCTCCAGAAACCTGTAAACACTAAAAAAATACAAATCAGCAACAAAAAAGAGCAAGGCAATAACAAGTAGAACACTTAGGGGTTCCCACCATGATCACCATTTTGTAAGCAAAATGAGATGACATCATACAATAAAATAGAGAACAAGCAAATGTGCAATAAAATTGATTTTTGTATTGATCTTTGAATGGAGCCTTGATCTCTGTTTACAATGCTTTTCCTCGAAGACGTAAGGGTATGATTACAATATTGCTTGTTCTCAGATTACAATGGTGAAAGCAGGGGGAAATACCCCTTTTCACCAAATATAAGTGATGTTGGTGTCTTCGGTCTTCTTTGCTACAACCAAGTGGTGAGTGGGCTTGCGTATCCTATGATGGACCACTCCAACTTTAGCAACCACTTCATATGCATGTTTCCTACACACAAATAGATCAAACAAAGGTTTTAGTAGCACTTACGGATATGATTAAAAATTGAATGAAAATGAAACCCTTGAATATATATTTGTAGAAAACACAAAAAGATAAATATGGATGCCTTCTAACCAAAAACCAATAAAAACTTACATATCTAATCTTTGATGTCGATAGCTTTAGTGTATTTTTTGTAACCACAAGACGTGCAATTGTAACTGCATAACCATAAATTGGGTGGTTGAGACTGTGTAACTGCAAACTGAGTGGTTAAGACTGCGTAACCGCAAACTGGGCAGTTGAGACTGCGTAACCACGGAATGGGTGGTTGAGGTCCAACGGTAGAATCTTCCAAAAGAGCACTCTAGGGCATAAAATATCGGATCTCCCTCAAGATGCATGTAAGCTTTTAGTGTGATTCCAGCAATGTGATAGTTTATATCCTCGACCTCCTTCTTTTTGATGGGGTGGCGCTTCTTTTATAAGTAATTTTAGGGCTTTGAAGGGAAGGATAGGTGGAAATCCAGGGCTATCATGTGGCAAGGGAAGTTAGAGTGAGTCACTTAGAGTGCTCCACTTAAATGGGAAGTGGCTGATGAGTGAGTGCAACTGTGGTGAAGTGGCTAATGAGTGAGTGCAAGTGGAGTGATGTGTGGAGGATGAGTGAGTGCAACTATGGTGAAGTGGCTAATGAGTGAGTGCAACTGTGGTGAAGTGGCTAATGAGTGAGTGCAAGTGGAGTGGTGTGTGGAGGATGTCCCATGTGAAGGGATAAAGTATGTGAGATTTGGCATAGTGATAGGCAGTGGTGGATAGAATACATGTCTCATGGAGAACAAGGTATCCTAGGTGGATTTTATAGATTTAATAAAATATAGAAAATATAATTATGTGCAGGATTTTATATGCCTAAGTTTGGACTTAGGCATATATTTTATTATGCAAATTAATGTGGTAGGATGCAAATGGTGCTTTTGTGAATGCCTAGGTTTTTGTGTCTACAATAACAATGGAGTCTATTGGGAAGAAGTTGGTAACCTTGAAGTTATTGTAAAACCTTATGCATATGTGGCCAATTGATGGTTGTATTAGATCCACCTTATGTGAGTTAAATGCTTGTTTTTTTTTCGTATTTTGTTTGGGGATGTTTTGTGATGGTTTTCGAAAGCATTGATCTATTATTCTTTTTGGTAGATATTATTGCTTTTAATATCAAGTGCTTAAAAAGAATTATTTGATGATTAATATTATGGTTTTTACAATAACAATGATGAATTAGTATTATTTTCTTACTTTCATTTATAATTAAGAATAATGATTATATTCTCTTGATTAATATTTGTTCTTTTAATAATTTCTTTTAAAAAATAGAAGAATTTATTTTGGAAAGAGCCCATTAAGTAGGATGACTTAATGAACTTCTATTTTAATATCTTGGTCATTTATCCATAGCAATGGTGAGTAGAAATTATGTTTAGAAAACAGTCATTGTAGTATAGTGGTGAGTATTCCCGCCTATCACGCAGGTGACCCGAGTTCAATCCTCGACAACGATGTCAAAATGGTGAGCAGAAATTATGTTTAGAAAACAATCATTTCTTTTACCATAAATTATCAATTCGGTAAGTCCGTAAACTTATGAGTGTCATGCATAGTATATGCCTGCAGTGTGGGGGAATGAATCCTTCTGTACCTATTTAATTTGGTGGGGAATATTCGGGCATTTTAATTTCAGCCAAACCAAATAAAATAAAGTGTAGAAAAATAAATTATAAACTAAAATGTTGGAAATGAAATGCTGAAAATAAAGTGCAGGAAAATAAACACACACAATTGAATTAAATTAAAGCCGGAAATAAAGCAGTAAATCTAATCTACTAAAAATAAATAACATAAATAAAATAAGGGAGGACTACTACAAGGAGTGGGTCCAGGCTCCCACAGATAGTCCGCCCGACTAATTACGTAGAGCTTGCTTTAAGCAAATAAGAGTATTTGCAACTCTTAATAAATTATACAAAAAAATAAAATAGAACAACTTCTGTGTAATTGATCATTTTCTTCATTCATTTGGTCTGCGTCTTTATATAAAGCGCAGGCGGTTCTCATTATAATAACAAATCAATCTATTTTAATCACATAACGTGATTAGTTATAGTCGATTCATACACAGGTATTATTCTGCTATTGAAAGTATATCCGTTCACTGGAAGGATAAATATAATAATCCTTAGGTGTACGTAACAAACAAATCCTAAATTAATGCATCCTAAAAATAATGCTTTAAGAGCTTTACAAGGTCAACCGACCAATCGATTAATAATAAGTGTTTTATTCTATTTTAATAATAATGCATGATTAGAATATTTATCCTTTGTCTTCACGTGCAACAACCTCTGTAGCCCAGTGGTCAATCAATAAAAAAATTGACTTAGTCATATCAAGGTGCCTACTTGTAGAGTAAGGCACCTGCCTGTAGAGTAAGGCACCTACCTGTAGAGTAAGGCACCTACTTGTAGAGTTGACTTGGTCATATCAAGGCACCTACTTATGGATCAAGGCACTTACTTGTAGAGTAAGGCATCTACCTGTAGATTAAGGCACCTACCTATAGAGTAAGGTGCCTGTCTGTAGATTAAGGCACCTGCCTGTAGAGTAAGGTGCCTCCCTGTAGAGTAAGGCACCTGCCTGTAGAGTAAGACGCCTCACTGTAGAGTAAGGCACCTACCTGTAGAGTAAGGAGCATGCCTGTGGAGTAAGGCGCCTACTTGTAGACCAAGGTGCCTACTTGTACATCAAGGCACCTCCAAATGTATGGGATCAAGGCGCCTTCTTGCACAATGCCAGGTCCAAGTGGGATGTAGACTGGAAAATACCATATTAGTAGCAAAACCTGCATTTATACATAGTTTCCACTAAAAACACCAGTCAAGCATAATACTGGATTTTCTATCAATTATATGCATAATTTATATAAAAATACATCTCTAATTCTAATTAAACCAATAACAATGCCCCTTAAAAGTGTATATAAAATGAGCATTTCTAGTGCTCATCAAGCAGCTAACGGTATTAATTATTATATTTTAATTTGGTGCCTAAGATATAACTAGTTTATATCAAATGATTGCTTATTGTTTTTGGATGGCTCCTTAGATTCTATGAAGGCTTAGTGGTTGGTTAAATCATATCTGGTAAATACCTGAAGATATGGATCGTTGGAGAGGATTCGTAGGGGTATTTATGTAGAGAGTGGGAGATGTTTTTGGAGGAGAATAAAATCTTGGAAAGAGAGAGGAGATGAAAGAGAAGGTGGTTGAAGGTGGTGGAACAACGAGAAGGAAAATAAGAAGAAACCAGAGCTTGGTGAGCCAGCTAATTGAGTTTCAATAGAGTTTTACAAAGGAATTGGTGTATAGTGAAAGGTAGGCTTCGCTACCTTGCTTATGCTTGGCTTGTATCATATTCCTCTATTTTATTTTAAAATTGTAATGTACCCTGTGAGCTCGGTATAAGTTAGGTTTTCCTTATCTCGATAGTCATTCCTTAGATAAGGTTAATCTCATTCTTCACCTTTGATATGCTCCAGTTGGGCATGAATCGCCTAGTCAACCGTTAGGTATCGTTGTGCACTCAGTGGCTTGTAGTAGTGCAGGGGTTTGGGTTGCTTGGAACATACCCTTTCCTTCTAGTGTGTTTAAAGTTTTAATATTTGCATGGTTAAACTTGAGTCAAAATTGAGGCACTACCCTCCATGTTGGGTGTTCTATGTTTAAACCCTTTCAGGATGGCTTGGTTTTAGCATGCGTAGCTTTAAAATGATGTTATTGAAGTATGCTTTAGCTATCTAAGCTTAAGAGTATCTTATGTTAAGTTATAAATGTGACTTTTTCTTCAATATCTTTATGTTGCTATATAACCCAATAATGGTATCCATTGTTGTCGCTGGTAGTAGTCTCGTAGAGCATACCTTATCTATCTATGAGGCTTTCAATGTAATGGGCTTTGACTTTGTTGTTGTTGTCTATCTATAGAGGAGCCCATGTTGTTTTGTTTTCAATAATGGTAGAGTAAACTAATTATTAAACTTCTTTTGAAAGTTGAACTTGCTTGCGATACTAGCCTTAAAAGGATTACTAGGACTGGATTAAAATTTAAGATTTTGCTTGTTTGAAATTTAGACCCTTTCAGTTGTTTTTGGTTGGCTTTGGTCATGTTGTTTAATGTAAAGAAACGGAGTAGAAAAGATGATACTTTAAGATGATGAATTTAGTTGGTTATAAAAAACAACCAAAAAAATGTGTGATGTATATTTCTTTTATAGTGACTGTGAAAGAAGTCATTGGTTTGTGTGAATATATATATATATATATAAGCTGGGGAATTTTATCTTATCATTATAATTAAAGTAACATATATAGTGGGAGTTTTCCCCATTCTGCAGTTACTTAACAAATGACTGTTTGGTTGATCTGTGGTTATAATCTATTAAATCAGATTTGGAAATGATAAGTTTTATTGTTATAGAAAATTGATTATTGAATATCTTATTTCTTCAAAGTTGATTAATTAATATTTTTGTTCTTCAAAGGCGATTGATAGAATGGATGATTTTTTATTACTTGAGTTTTTTTATAGAATGGGAAGGATGCGAAGTCCAACATTCTTAAGGAGATTATGGGGTCTATTATAAAATAAATAAAAACATTAGAAATATATTTCTAGATTGATAAATACTTTAGGTGTGGAACCTTTTGTGTTTAAAATAAATTATGGTGTTTCTTTTCAGGATAATATTTTCTTGCTTATGTTAAGAAGAAAATATGTTGTTTGAAAAGAAATAAGAGACTTGAATGGGTGTTAAAAGTTTATTTTGGTTGTTTATTGCAATAAACATAAAATTCATTAGGATTGCACTTTCGTGATTTAAGATATGTCCTAATCCCTTTAAATATTTCCATTCTCAGTGGAGATCGTGAAATTCAGCAGTTTAGATCTTGCAAGGAGTGTTCTCCTATGGTTTGGTGTGAAATATTTTAATTAAAACTTGTATAAGTAGTCATATGAAATATGCTAAGGACAAAGGCCAAATGAAGGGCTTGTAAAATGTAATGATTTTATCATGAATTAGAGTTGTTCATGAATGTAAATCTAATTGTGATACATTGCTTTTAAGTTATGATGAATGAATATTATGTTCAATGATGAATGAATTACTTTGGAGCAAAATGAAATGTTATTGGTCTTTATCTTATTTGTGCAATGTGAAAGGATATATATTTTATTACAATTATTATGCTTAGATATTCATAAATACATCTAAGGAATTAATATGGTTGTATTAAGTACGTGCATTAATGATTATGAAGGCAAGTATGGTTCTTTTTATAAAGGTATGAGTTGATCTATGTTTTTTCTAGGTTATAGGAATAAGTTTGGAAGGGTGAACATAGTTTTTCCTTATAGATAAAGTAGTTATAACAACGTAACTCCTAAGGAATATGCAATGAATACTCTTTGATAATGGAATTTTGAGAAGATTTCAAGGACCTGAGTCTTTGAAATGGGAGTTTTGGGGTGGCAAAATCTAAAACTCCTATCCATCCACAAAGGATTGAATTTCATTGTCATGATGTATTTAGTGATGGTAACCAATATGGGTAGGCCTAATGGTTCCATGTGAGTCTATCTATGTGGAGTAGAGATCACCTTAGATATTTCATTGGGAAGATGGAAATTCTAAGCACTGGAAATCTAGTGCTACACTGCAGAGGTGTAAAAAACTAGGTATAAAGGCATTGCATTGGAGGAGACATCATAGAAGGAATTATGATGACTCTTGGAATTAAGAATCCTTTGTTCTCAAAGGACTAAGATAGAGTTAATCCAATGCTATGGTTAAGTTGACCTGCATTCACAGAGAATGCATAGGAATGGAGAAACCATATGAAGACATCCTATAGACCGTAGAGGTATACAAGGTAAACCCCAAACTATTATACAAAAGCTTGGTCTCTCCTGTCCACTTGATCAATGTCTTGAGCATTCTAAAATTAAAAATGTGGTTAAAGCCTTATGTAAATATTTAAATCCTATCATGATGACAACTTAGAAAACTTAATACTTACTTTTATAATAAAAAAAATTCTTACTCGGGATGGGTAAGTTTTGGGTTGTTACAACTAGGTACTATTGGCCTACCATCTTCTCTAACTATTTCCAATGGGACAAGAACTAAAAATCATGTTGTATATTCATAGGAAGGAGGAAAAAAGTACCAATGCATATTAAATCCATCATCATTATAGAACCTTTTTGTCAAATTTGGACCAGGAGGTAAAACATTAAATTAACTAAATAATTTAATATTAATAAAATTACAGCAGCACTATTACAATGACAATCGACCCTCTAACATTGCAAATTATAACGAATATATATGTAGGCGATAGGGAGGAAGTCAGCGGAGGGGATAGGAGAGGAAATGAAGGGAAGTTGGAGGAATAAGGGGAAAGGGAGTTGGAGGGATAAGGAGGAAGAAGGAATAACGGAGGAAATGGAGGGATAAGGAGAAAGGAATAGAGGGAATATAGGAGGAGGGTAGGGAGAATAGAAAATAGGAAAAAATTAAAAATTGATGCCGACAAATCTTGCCGACAAAACCTAGGAGTGTTTACACTTAGGACTAGAAAAAACTGGATTTTTCTAAGTCCTATTCACATTTGCAACATTCTCCCCCTTAAAGTTGAGAGAACTAACTACACAATCTCTCAGCTTTATAAATTGAGCTTTAGCCGGCGCCTTGGTGAAGATGTCCGCAACATTCTCCAAAGTGGGGCAATAGTGAAGCTCAACAGTTTTAGTTTCCACCATATCTCTGATGAAGTGGTACTTCATATCAAAATGCTTGGATCTACTATGGTGGACAGGATTGTATGCCAAATGAATGGCACTAATGTTGTCACAAAATAACTTTGTTGGACCACTTTGCTGCTCTCCAAGTTCTTCTAATACCTTTCGTAGCCATAGAGCTTGAGTACTAGCATGAGTGACCGCTATATACTCAGCTTCTATTGAAGATAGTGCTACTACTATCTGCTTCTTGGAACTCCAAGTTATTAGTCCCGATCCCAGACTAAAACAGTTCCCTGAGGTAGATTTTTTGTCATCAATGTTACTACCCCAATCACTATCACTGAAGCCTACAAGCTTGATAGTGTTACATTTCTGGTAATGGATTCCAAAATCCCAAGTACCCTTTACATATCTAAGAATTCTCTTAGCTGCCTGCAAATGCAACTCAGAAGGGTTAGACATAAATCGAGAAACAAGAGAAACAACATACTGTATATCAGGTCTGGTGTTGGTGAGAAACATCAAACTCCCAACCATGCTTCTGAAAGTGGTCACGTCAACTTTTGATGCTCCATCATTTTTGCTTAATTGGATCCCATGTCCAACTGGAGTTGCAGCTGGTTTGCAATGCTCCATAGAAAACTTCTTAAGCATGTCTCGAGCATACTTATGTTGACAGATGAAGATCCCCGTATCTCGATTGATGAACCTCCATTCCAAGGAAGTAGTGCATTAAGCCAAGATCCTTCATCTCAAATTGCTCCATCATGGAGTGTTTGAACTTCATATTCAGTTTTTCATTACTACCCATGAATATGAGATCATCCACATACAAGAAAACTATGAGGATGTCATTTCCTTGCTGTAGGTAGTAAAGAGTGGGTTCATTTCTACTTCTGGTGAACCCAAATTCTTTGAAGTACCCATCAATGCGTGAGTACCAAGCTCTTGGTGCCTGCTTGAGACCATAGAGTGCCTTTTTCAATCTGTAAACAAGGTGCTCCTTACCTTGCTCTTCAAATCCCTGTGGTTGCTCAACATACACTTCTTCTGTCAAGTAACCATTTAGAAATGCACTTTTCACATCCATGTGTTGAACTTTCCATCCCTTATTTGCAGCTAAGGCAAGAACTGTTCTAATAGTCTCTTGTCTGGCTACAGGAGCAAAAGTCTCTTCATAATCAATTCCATATTTCTGAGTAAAACCCTTTGCTACTAATCTTGCCTTATGCCTCTCAATGCTTCCATCAGCATTAAACTTGGTCTTGAAGACCCATTTACATCCAACACATTTCTTTCCTTTAGGAAGCTTCACGAGCTCCCAAGTGTCATTGTTTTTTATAGAGGTTATCTCCTCTTTCATGGCATCTTGCCAAATCTTTTGAGTACAAGCCTTCTCATAACTAGAAGGTTCAAGCTGTGCACTAGTTAACAAAGCATAGTTAACTTGATCTCCCCTAGGTTCCTGCTGGGAGTCATCATCACCATACAAGTGCATACTTTCTAATCTGTGTAAAACAGATTCCATTTCACTAGCTTGACTCCTAGTGTATCTTCTTGAAAAAATTTTATCCAACATCTGAGATGATGGATGATACTGTAGAGTTCTCTTACCTTTGGATGGAGAATCAATGTCCATTGGTGAGGAACGTATAGATCGCTGTGGAGAAGGACTTGGTGAAGAAGAAGAATCAGAAGATGAACTTGGATCTGGATCTGGAGGAGACTGCTTTCCTTTCTGTGGTGGTTGTTGCTTTCCTTTCTGTGGTGTCTGTGGTTGCACCTGCTGAGAAATTACATCAGTGGCCTCAACATCACTGAATATTTGGGGCTTACCCCATTCTCCTCCTTCATCAAAAATCACATCCCTTGAAATCACTATCTTTCGAGTCGTAGGATTGTAGAGTCTATAACCTTTTGTGTTTTCACAGTATCCTACAAAAATGCATGCCTGACTCTTTGGATCAAGCTTCTTTCTTAGCTCATCAGGAATGTGAGCATATGCCAATGAACCAATTACTCCGAAATACTTCACATTTGGTTTCTTACCATACCAGGCTTGGTAAGGTGTCTTCCCTTTCAAACTGGAAGTAGGACTTCTGTTCAAGATGTGAACACTAGTCCTTGTTGCATCTCCCCAATATGAATTACTCAAATGCTTTGTCCGAAGCATTGATCTTGCCATCTCCACAATGGTGCGGTTCATCCTTTCTGCTACACCATTTTGTTGTGGAGTGTGGGCAGTTGTGAACCGCCTCTTGATGCCATGATGTTTACAAAAATTCAAAAACCGATTAGAGGAGTATTCTCCTCCTTTATCCGATCTAAGACATTTTATGGAATATCCACTCTCACTTTCAACTTTTGCTTTAAAATCAACAAAGCATGCAAATGCTTCATCCTTATGCTTCAAAAAATATATCCAACACATTCTTGTGCAATCATCAATAAAAAGTAGGAAGTAAGAGTGGTTACCTAGACTCTTGGTCTGCATCGGACCACAGATATCTGAATGCACTAACTGGAGTGGATAGCTGGCCCGCCATGCTTGTCCATGAGGAAATTTCGATCTGGCATGCTTGCCCAAGGCACACCCTTCACAGACTTCCTTACTATCTTGAATTTTGGGAAGTCCAGTTACCATTGCTTGTGAAGTTAGCATTTTCAAACTTGCTGAATTCAAATGACCATATCTCAAGTGCCATAGGACACTTGGATTGGTAATAGCAACATTTACTAACTTATCTCCCCCTGGCTGGCCAAACTTTAAAGGGAATAATCTATTCTTTGACATTGGCACTTGTGTAATGATTCTATTACTATTGTTCTTGTCAAAAATGGTGCATTTACCCTCATCAAAAATCAACTTGTAATTCTTTTCTAGCATTTGACCAACACTTAAAAGATTGTGTTGAAGATGGGGTGTGTAATAGATATCACTTACTTGCTTGACGCCTTCTTTCGTTGGAACCTCCATGGCTCCAATGCCTTCAACTGCCAATGATTTGTCATCTCCCAATCGGATGTTGGATTTGTATGAGGAGTCTAAAGTAGCAAAGAGTTCTTCTTTGCCACTCATGTGATTTGAACACCCAGTGTCCAAAATCCATGTATCATTCATATTTTGCTCTGTCCGGCCATAAGAAAGAAAGAGATTTGTGGACTCTTCCTCTTCTCCAAAATTTCCAAACCGATCGCTCTGGTTGTCTCTGCTTCCTTGCGAAGACTTTGACCAACAATCTCGAGCATAATGGCCGGGTTTGCCACAATTGTAGCAAACTTGTTTTGATTTATCTCCTCCTTTTCCTTTGCCTCGATTGTTTCCCTCTATTTTGCTCGTTGTCCTCCTCTATCTCGATTTCCTCCTCTCGTTGGATGATCCTCCTCTGTTAGGAGTTCCTCCTCTTTGATTATTCCTTCCTCTTGCCTCTTTGTTGTCCTCTTGCCATGGCCTCTACCTCTTCCTTCATGTGAGGCAAAAGCTTTATCATCTCCTCCATAACTGGTGGTAGGAGTTTCCTGTAACCTCTCTTCATGTGAGAGAAGTGAACCAGTAAGAGCATCAAAAGACAACGAGGTTAAGTCTTTGGATTCTTCAATAATTATTGCAATAGAATTCCACTTAGGAAGAAGTGTCCTCAACACTTTCTTCACCATAACCTCTGGCTTAATATCTTCCCCTAGTGTGACCATTTTATCAACTACGACTTTCACTCGCATGCGGTAATCTCCCACTTTTTCATTTTCTTGCATCTTGAGATTTTCAAAATCTCGTTTCAATGTTTGCAGCTTTACCTGCTTTACTTGGTCACTACCTCTATAACTTTCTTTCAGGGCATTCCAGGCATCTTGTGCAATTACATAAGAGGCAATCCTAGGGAAAATACTTTTATCTAGGGCAGCATGTATGTGATAAAGGGCAAAAGAATTATTTTTTTGAGCTTCCTTTTTAGCCTTTTTATCAGCATTAGTGAAAGCTGCCCATTCAGCAGCAGTAGGTTCAGTGTAGCCCTCTTCGACTACATCCCATAAACCTTTTCCTATCAAAAGAGTTTTCATTTTAATTGACCAATACTCATAGTCTCCTCCATTGAATTCAGGAATCGGTAGACTAGTATTGGACGTCATTTCAGAAAACAAACTTTATTTGAAGCAAACAAGCAATATAAAGCAGTACAAAGAGATTAATGATTCAAATCAAATCTCGCCTTTTTAGAACATTCAGGTTCGGCTTTGGAACTATCGTTGATGACTATGACCTCAGGTTCTTCAGGATCCACTTCCTCTGGATCTTCTTCTTCTTCTTCGTCTTCTGCTTCTTCTTCTGCTGCTTCTAGTTCAGGAGAGCGTGGTGTATAGCTCTCACTTGATTCTGCTACCAGTACACCAGGTGTATGACTGGCACTTGCTTGGTCCTCTGGTACAACTTCCACGGTCTCGGACTCTTCAATCCTTTGTCCGAAGATGTTGTCTTCAGAATCTCCCTCGTACCCTGAATCCGGTTTCCTCAGATGAGCAATCACCTGATTTTCCAGCTGACAAAAGACTGTATGGAGACCTGATCGTTGAACCCTTTCATCAAAGGATTCCGGTGTCTCTCTTCTCAAGAGCGAGAGAAGTGCATTATAGCACCCCACTGACCGGATCATCTATCATTTCAAGGGCAAATTATTTCTCCTTTTTCACAAATGCTCATCAAACAAGGTTTTTAAAATTTTTATAAAGTCTTTAAAAAAAATTTAATAAATTTTTTATATTTTTTTAAATTACCTTTTAAATAAATTATTAAAAAAGATAATTTTAAAAAAATATAATTTAAAATTATTAAATAATTTAAAAAACTTAAAAAAATTTTAAAACCTTTAAAATTTAAAAATTTTACCTTGCACGCGGGCGAATTCGAACCCGCGACCTCCCAAACACCGACGGGCGGTCTTAGCCGCTGCACCACGCGGCTCCGCTGGAAACAAAGGGAATGTCCTCCCTTTTACCTTCTTCTCTGGCGGCAAAATTAATTAAAAAAAACTTTGCTTTATAGCCTCCGGCGGGATTCGACCCCGGGTCGTCTCCCCGCTAGCGGACCGCCCTGTCCGCTGCACCACGTCCCTTGGACGTGTCGTAAAAGGCGAGATGGGACTTATTTAAAAACACGACGGCAAAATTTTTAAAAAAAAAAAAATTTTTATCCCACATGCAATGGGCGGAGGACGCAGGTGGGATTTTTATACCCGAAGGCGCACAGGGTTATTCGACTGCCTTCGGGCAGTCAGTTCTCGCTCTTTTGCCACAAACGTAGCCAATAAACAACTGCCACGTGGACCAATGCACATCTGCCAAGTGGCACCCTTTTCGACCAACCAATCGTCGCCACGTCACCTCGCCTGCCACGTCAACTGCCGCCACGTCAGCCGTGCCACGTGTCCTCTGTCAGCTCACCAGCCACGCCACGTCAGCCTCTTTGCCTCGATCCGTGGGCTGCCACGTCAGCTATGTCAGCCGCCACTTGTTGCCTCGATGTCACCTCGATCTACGTGCCGCTGCCACGTGTCGTCACCTCGAGATCCGAGCCACCTCGATCCACATGTCGCTGCCACGTGTCACCTCGATCCACGTGTCGAGCCTGCGCATGATCTGTCTCAGGATCCATGCCCAAAATTGCTCACGATCCACCTCGAGATCTATGCCAAAACCTGTTGGCGATGCCTCGACCTCCGTGCCTGACACCTGCCTCGGGATTCGTGCCCGACTGGCCTCACCTCGGGAACCGTGCCCGACTGGCTCTGATACCAAATGTCAAATTTGGACCAGGAGGTAAAACATTAAATTAACTAAATAATTTAATATTAATAAAATTGCAGCAGCACTATTACAATGACAATCGACCCTCTAACATTGCAAATTATAACGAATATATATGTAGGCGATAGGGAGGAAGTCGACGGAGGGGATAGGAGAGGAAATGAAGGGAAGTTGGAGGAATAAGGGGAAAGGGAGTTGGAGGGATAAGGAGGAAGAAGGAATAACGGAGGAAATGGAGGGATAAGGAGAAAGGAATAGAGGGAATATAGGAGGAGGGTAGGGAGAATAGAAAATAGGAAAAATTAAAAATTGATGCCGACAAATCTTGCCGACAAAACCTAGGAGTGTTTACACTTAGGACTAGAAACAACTTGATTTTTCTAAGTCCTATTCACATTTGCAACACTTTTCAACAATGGGTCCTAAATTTTATCAGTATGATAGGTCCATTATCTAGGTATTAGTTTCCTCCATCTTCCTTCCCTTTCCACTACATCCCATTTTCTAATTTTATTTTCTTGTATTGTCTAAAAAATCATCTTCATATAAAAATAATACATTCATACTATAATTTTTTTGAACAATCTTGCCCACATGTCAATCGATCAAGTAGGAAAATAATTCCCCAATGGGTTGACCTACCTGCCCAACCCATTAAATATAGGTGTGTATAGATCAAGGGGTATGAAAAACTCCAGACCACACCCCCCTCCTTTAGTTTTACTCTCTAGGCTCAAATCATTGTTGATTTAACCTTCAAGTAATCTGCTACCAATTACCTAGAAGCAAGACACTCCCCCTTTCAACCCACTCAAATCAACCAACTAACTTTCCCATGTGCTAAGGCATTCAAAAATATTACCAACCACTCCAAAACAACTACCTAAGTTGAACCACATAGGGCTCCTTAGACTAACTGGTCTAACCCCTAAAAAGAGGGATCTATCACCGAACCATCTATTATTTTAAATAATTTTTTCAAGGCATAATCTAACTAGTGATTTTTTAGTTAATACAAGTGAACCACTCCCTTCTAAATAACAAGCTAGTAGAAGAAGATATTTGCTAAGTCAATTTGGATTAGCAATTTGCTATTCATATCAAGTGAATCACTTAGTCTATCAAGTGAATTGTTTCAATATATAAATTTTTTCTAACTCTTCTTTAAGGAGTGAAATGCTCTAGTTTGTAAGTCACTTGTTAGGTCAAGCAAATTTGTTTGTGATCCAAGACTTGACAAAAATTTTTCCTTTCTCAAAATTTTATCTTTGCCTTAATAACCATCATGGAGACCTCCTTCATGTCTAAAATCTCATTAATATCAAAAGCCAACCACATGTGTTCATCTTCTATAGTTATTACCCCTCACATATTTAGTGTATTATCACCAATTCTAGTATAGACAAAAAAAATGGGGTCCTCCAAGGAGAAAGCCAAGAAAATATTGAAGAGAAAACTACCCCTTCTCCTTGAAGGACCAAGGATTTTTTTGATGAACCCTACCAAAGGGTCAAGGAGGGAAATGTTAAACACACCATTGGCAATGTGAGGAAGTATACCCTTAGGAGGTTTAATCTAGACCTATAGATAAACGCAAGGAGTATCAATAGGATTTGGACCTCAAGTCTCACCAAGAACCTATCCTTATAAGCATATAACCACCTTGAACTAGTATAAGCTTATGCAAAGAGGGATGATTACACATGCAAGAGAAATAGGATACCTCAATGGGTAAAATATTCCTTTTATATAAAAGGAGACATAAGAAATATGCGTAAGAAGACCGATGATCCAAGGATGTAGATCACTTGTAACCTAAAGACCCAAAATGAATTTTATCATAGATATAATTAGAGCTATTAACAATATTTATTAATTCCTCATCTTAAGAACCCATATAAATCAATCAATTTTAGCATCCCATTAGAGTTAAAATTATCTAAATACAATGTTCATATGATTTTGTTAGAGATTGTAATAGTACTAAGGGAGAAATTAGATGTCAAGTTCTATCAAGAGAACATTTCCCTCCTCCATGAAATCAACACTTATCTAGGGTATTTCCAAAGGATTGTTTACACAAGATACATTATTGAGCATATGAGAAACCAATTCAAGGAATTTAAGAAGGAAAGAATGTTTATCTACATATCCTAGTTGATGTAGCTAATTTTATATAAAAAGGGACTAGTTCCCAACCCTCCAATAGAATTAGATGGGACTATATGGGGAACCTCTTTTAGTGGTGTAGTGGACTTGATTCTGCCAAGGAGTCAATAAAATATCATACCACTTCTATGATGAAGTGTACAATATAATCATGGAGAAGATGAGAGGGAAAGATCCAAAATTGTTAGAGGAGGATACGCAGTTCCTCAAATCAAAAGAATGATTGAATTAATAATTATCCTCGGGAAATTCACACTCTTTCATCCATATCTATGGGTTTTCATCCATGCTATTTGAATTTTCAACATTTATACTTGATTGTATTTGAACCTTGAGTGTGTTAGGCAACTTGATTACATGGTGATGGACCTAATGTATTTTAGAGTGTAGAAGAATACCACCTTATATCTATTTAAAATAGAGTAGTGGAGGAGAACCTAAGAAACATGGGGCTAGATAAACTCTAGGATATGTGGTTTTACTACTTGAGGAAGTATTTTAGGAGAAAGCCAAAGGATAAGGTGTTTAACACCTTTATTCATGAGAACAAGTATTGCACAAAGAAGGAGTCTAAATCTAACAAGTAATTGAACCTATCCACACTGGGAAGTGTATAGGTGTATGAAGATAAAGTACAAGGTTGGTATATTATCCCCCTAGAGTGGCACTCCTATATCAAAGAAAATAAGAAGGAAATTTTTGACCCAAACATCATGTTAAATCATCACACATTGGTATCCTTAAAAAAATGGGCTACACAAGAAAAATATTAATGCAAGACAACCATTTGGTGAAACATTTTATTCTATTTTAGATAGGATACATCCAAGGAGCAAAAAGAGAGCAAGAACCACACAAGAAATCCTTTCAAGTCCATTGAGTCCACTTCAATCCTCTATATAAAACTTATCATATCTACTACACCAAACAAGATAGTAATCATTAGCTCCACGGTGTAAGAGGTAATAAGAGAGAGGTAATAGAAAGTAAAAGGTGATACTTATGGATCCATATTTAAAAAATAGTGATATCATAACTATAGTGATAGTACACACCTAAATTTGAGGAGGGGAAATCCCCCAAGGAGGAACTCTTATCAAGTTGGAAATGACCATAACAATGATTGTCACTGCTTTTACTTTCACTTCTCTTTCACTCTCAACTTCTTGTATTCCTACTTCTTTATCTTCTCCCTCCCCTTCTATTCCACTTTTATCACTATCCACTAGTGTGGCCTACATCTCTATTGGAGGCACCATATTTGCAACTATAACTTTCACTCTTGGTACTAATCCTATCAATTAAATTCCATCACCCACCATTCAAGTTTCCACCATATAACTACTAGTATCATATTTATCAACCTCTTCATTGTTAGTCTCCCTATTAGTATAATCATTGACACAACTAGCATCAATTTCGACCTCCTGCTACATTTATACATTCATTCTCATATCCATGCAACTTGATCTATCCATAGTATCATCTCATGCTCGCTACCTCCCATTGCAAGCTAGGCTACTCCTATTGTAGGCAATAATGTTACCTACTCCAACTTCCATGACTAATTTTGCAAAAGCAACTCCAAAGACTAATAAAACTATAGAGCCTAGCTAATCCTGTGTGTGAAATATCTCCTATAAGCTTGAGGATACATATATCTTATAAGCTTGTGTGGAATATCTCCTATAAGCTTGAGGTAAATCTTTATCTATAGACATTTTTATATATCTATATGTAGCTTGTATCATAATAATGCCTCATGGAATTATCCAAAGTCCTCTTGGGAAAATCACTTTCTAAATATTAATCATACATCTATCTCCTCATCTCTTATAAAATTTAAAATCTACTTATCTAAGTCTATCAACACATCCAAAATCAACTAACTCCAATCAAATCATTAATGTATCATCATCATACATCAATCAACCAATACATAATCTAAATATTCATCCATAAATTAAACTTAAACCACATTATTAGTCATTAAGCATTCATATAAAAATCAATGTAACATAAAATCACAATTATATCATTACATAAAAATTAACACATCAATCATGAGTCTATAAATGTCAATGTATATATCTATGGATTTTTAAATGTATGTACATAAAAATACATATTATACAATTCTCATAAGTACATCATGAGTCTACAAACATACAATAGCAACTATAAAATTAATGGCAGCTAGCTTGAAGATCTTATATCTGGCGCTCTTGCTCCTCTTCCTAGTGGTGGCAACATTCTCATTGACTTCTCTGAATGTTGAGTCATAGACCATAATGCATCCATGTCCATGACCTAATTGACAAAGGAAGATGATGGTATATCAAGGTTATTGCATGATAAGTCATCCAATAGTGGATCAATCGCTTGATATTTATTGCCAAATTTGCTTGAACTCAGGCTAGCTCCATTGCATACCTCTACTACATGGAATCCATCTAGTCTAGAAGGGTTGGCACTAGTTAATTATCACAAGCTCCATCTACTATTGTGACCTTCATCATAGTTGCATACCTCTCAATTAGTCCCTCTCTACTGCATTCTCCACTACCTCTACTTTCTCCTGATTGGACCTACGCCAACATAGCCTAAAGGTTGGCCACCTGCTATACCAACACATCCCTCTCTTTCTCAATAATAGACTAAGGCAATCTACTAGGTCCTACCTTGCTTACCATGATCATAAACACTACTAGTGTCATTCCTATTATTGTTGCTACTATTATTATCCTCTTCCTCCTTTGATGATATTCCCATTATCATATTAATAGTGGTGGTGCTACTCATTGTGCCCCCAAGACCACCTCCTTAGTCATATGTTCTCACCTATCCTCAAGCTAGCTATTGTCATGCTAAGGTGGCAAATGGTCTAGTACCATCCCCAATAGCCAACACTAACCTTGAGGTCATTACTACCTAGATCCAATATTAATGGGTCATCTATGTTAGCCTTTGGGTAAGAGTCTAGGTTTGATTCTAGCCCAAATTTCTACTACCATATGGACTACTTGTACCATACCAACCCCATAAAAATACCTTATTGCACATCAAATTGGCAGACCATTTGGTCAAAATGGAAGAGCTTGTGCTCTCACCATGGTCCAACCAACCATCTAGTTCACTTAATCTAAGCCAGCTAAAAGGTATCATTTGCCCATATTTGATGTTTCCTAAATAGGTTCCAGGTGATCTACTTCTAACTCAGGTCATCGATTAAATTTTGGGCTACCCCCAAAAAATCCCTAGGTAGCCTCCATTATCTATCCTCAAAATGGAAATCCTAACAATATGTTGTCAATGCCTCCTAATATTCTACCTGTATCAATAGTCCTAGCACCTACAATACTTCCATATGCTCTAAAGATCATACTTGGAATAGCATACAATAAGATAAACTCTTTCTCCCTCTATAGACCATTGGGTGCAATGACTGGTATAGTCATGCCAAGATAAACTAGCCCTATACAAAATCAATATGCTCCTCAAGCATTTCCACCACCACCTCACCCATCCTTAGTGAATTACTGTACTATTGATATCTTTGATAAGGATCCTATATATTAGTGTGCATAGTAGAGTCATCATACATTCCAAGTGACCCTTGACATAGGTAACCTTGATGTCAATGCCAGACCTTATAACTACAAAATGTGTCTCTTGTTAATATCCTTAGGCTTCTTCATTGATACTATATCATGTGAATAAGTGCACTGTTATCAACACCCTTAGGATATTCTACATGTAATTTAGTATAACAATCACCTATCTATAGGGCAACTAGAAGGTATTTGTCTCCAAAAACCAATGCTCTACCAGGGCAGTCAATAATCCCTTATCAAACTCTACCTTAGGAATTAGAGCTATGTGGTATTAGCTCTACTACCACCAATAAAGTATGGTCTATGTAGTCCAATAGCCCCTAGATCATCTCCAAGGTATGGGACCACCTCTCTCTATATCTAGCATCTATCGTCGCTCCTATAATCATCCATAACCCATCACCCATTAGTCTTGAAACTTGTAAAATCAACCAAAAATTAAGGCAAGCAAAAACATCACACCTTTGGAAAAAGTGCAACCAAGTGGCAAAGCACCATTCGAATGATGAAAGCACTGCTAGATGGTGAAAGTGCCATCAATGCATATAAGCACCATTGACTAGCGCTAGCACTGACACAAAAGTATAGATAACATCAAAAACCATTGTCTTTCTTTTAGGTATCCTTTTCAAGACCAAAATTTAAAAATTTGTAAGTTTTTAAAGTCCTTACTTGCACAAGCGCTCCTCCTCTTGCCATTGGTGGCCTCATCCTGGTTGCTTGGTGTGGTGGTCTCACTTGCTAAGCTATCAAGATTTATGCTAAAATTAAGGGTCTAGAGCTCTCAATTCTCCTTGTCCATGGTAAAAATAATTTGATTTCTAGCCCCAAACCATTTTACCCTAGCCCACCTACACTATTTTTTGTTGTTTGTCCCCAATATTTCATCACTACACCTGTGTGAATCATGGTCAAGTTTCTTTGGTTCAACTTGATTTCTCCTTTGAAACCCAAGGGGGCACACTAGGGCATGACAATATTTATTGCTATCAAAAAGGAAAAATTTAACATCATAAATAATAAAAAATCAAAAGTATTAGTCATCTTGCATCACAAATACTAAGCAACAACAAATTTATGTCTTAAAATTAGGGTAATTACTATCATTTTTATGCATTCATCATCTAATAAATGCATCAAAAATAGGTAAATGTAGACACCCAATCTTGATCATATCATCAAAATCTCTAAACTTACCAACATCTTCATCAACCAATCAATCAAGCATCCAAACCAAGTCATTCATGCAAAACTCAACTTAGGAGCATTTATTGCTCCAAAAGTGATAATCCCAATGACACTTTTGCTCCTTAGCAACACTTTGTAAAACTTTAAATCTTGCATCACTTCCCATCCAAATTGATCAACGATATTATTCTAGGCATTAGTGCTAGGATCATTAGTGCCACCAACTCTATCCCCTCTACTTCTACTAGTTATTAGGCCCCAAAAGAAAAAAGGTAGATAGTTAGTACCTTCCATGCCACCCACAAAAAATGGATCTGATCACATTAGTCTGATTTATAGCCTTAACATAATTTAAAGCCCTAAAATTTTCTTCTTGTATCTTCCATCCATTAATTGCATGTGGGTCATTTTTCAAATCTTACCTTTAACAATCCCATCAACTTCATACAACCACCCTCCAAGGAGCCATGACTTATTATAAAGCCAACACTTGGGGAGCCCAATTCATATCATCTTGTGCAACAGTGAAGCTTTGTCAAATTGAATATGGATCTCTTGCAATAGTGAAGCTCTCAATCATATCAAGCAACAACAAGTTCATCTACTTCATCACAACAAGGGGATATCAACCAAGGCATCTTGAGGTTATAAACTTGCTTGGTTGTGCTCTCTTCCCTCTTGGCTTTATCATATCTTTATTTTTGTTGCTTTGTAATTATATGATCATTGCATAGTAACTAATCTTGCTCATTCAAATAGTGTATCTACGTGGGATTTTATTTTATTCCATAATTGGCTTACATTTTTATTATCATTTTGGATATTATACTATCACCAGCATGACCTCTATATCTCCTAGTTAAGGATCCTCAATCACTTGGAAAATCACAAATCCTTTATCGAAATCCCATTTTCTTGTACTAGCAAACAAAAGTGTTGTCGAAATGCAAAAAATCAATGGTGTTATCACTAACCTAATGGCATTTATTCCATTGAGCACACAATCAACATTTTATCATTCTACTTTTGATTGCTTTATCTTCTAAGTAGGGGTCTGATGTTGGTCAAGGGAGCCATACATTATTTTCCAATTTAGGCAAGCCCCTTTACTATTGACATACATTTTTTTTGTTTATTCTACAGGTTAGCAAAAGCACCCCGAGACTACAATATTACTGAAAATACTTCTACAAACCAACAACACTTCTATCAACACCGCTTTTGCGAGCCAACGTCACTTCTTCCATTGGGGTAAAAAAATTAGTTTTAACTTCCTATCTTTTGTTTTGCTATTTGAAATCAAGAAATTTGTTTGCTATTTGTTCTATATCTATTTTTGTTTTATCCATTAAATGGAAAAATGAAAAGAAAGAACAAGATAGCACTGATAACAATAGGGGACCAACTACAATACTGCATCTCAACAAAATGAAATTGCATGTAATCACATTAGGGCTTGCTTTCTGCATTGTCTTCTTGAACCCTTCCTCTAAGAGGAAATTGTCTTTTCATTTATCATCGAAAATCAAAAGCATTTAGTTTACAAGAACCTATTTGTTATATTGATTGATGCACTTGTATCTAGATAGGACTAGGTTAAGGTTAAGTTTGTCAAAGAAAAATCTTAAGAGAAACATAGGTGTTCTCTAACTTAATCCACTAAACCTTAGATGTAGGCTCATAACTATCCTTATCCTCGAGATGAGAAAGGGAGAGAAGTGATGGATCCTTATGAGGTCTTTTGCGATCTTTTCCCAATGCCACACTATTACATTTGATTAAAATGTTAAGGCTCACACATGGGATTAGAACCTCAGTCTAGATTGTAAAACTCCTTGTTTCCAACACCTAGTCCAAACTCTATGGGCTCCATCATGATCATGTTACTATTATATTGTTTAGTAAGATTTGAATATGTTTAACTCTTATCATTTGATAATATATTTTTTATATATTTAAAAAAATATTAATATTCAAAATGAAAGATCCTACTAATGTCCAAGGTTTAAACCCCACTTAATATGAGGGGATCGGGCCCCTATAAAAACCTGTGTAAACTCATTGAAGAAACATGAAAGATCCTACTAAAAGATGATACTTAACCCATGTCCTAAACCATTCAAATCACTCTAAATTTTAATTTTTTTATTCAAACATTAAACCCTTTATTTATAGTGTGTCTTAGTAACCCCTTTATTTTTTTCAATGAGTTAAAAAATGTCTTAGTAACTCCTCTCTATTTCATACATTGATATAAATAAACATTTTTAACATTTTATATATTTAATAAATTAATTAATTTTAATTTATTTTTAATCTTAAATTAATTATAATAATTTAGTTTAACCCATGTCTTAAACCATTTATCCCTCCAAAATTTAATGTTTTTTATTCAAACCTTAAACCCTTGATTCGTAGTGTGTCTTAGTAACCCCTCTATTTTTTCAATGAATTTAACCACCTTAATTTAATATATTGGTATAATTTAAAATTTTATATATTAAATAAATAAATTATAATCTAAATTTTATTTTAAATTAATTATAATAATTAAGAGTTTATTATGAAAGATTTTATTAGAATATAATATTTTTTTCAATGAATTTACACAAGTTTTTATTTTGGGATCTCAGTTCATAATGAGTAGGGTTTGAACCTTGGACCTCTTAAAAAGAAACTAAAACCCTTACCAGTGCAGTAAGCTTGCAACTCACTAAAAACTAATATTTAACCCATATCTATTAAATCATTTATATCCTTCAAATTTTACCCTTTTTAAATTCAAACCTTAAACCCTTGTTTATATTCCCTTGTAAAATAAAAAAAGTTGGGGAATTGCTAACACAAATCAGCAAGAGAAGGAACAACCCTCTCAAAGATATTAAAGATCATATGATATAATTTGAGTAATTGTACTTCCATATTTGAGGTCCCATAGACCATATTTGGGTCTCGCGGACGTAATTAAAATCTTTCATTTCATTTCTTCACTAATCTCCTGCAGTTGAGTGGGCCTAAAAAGCAAGGTTAAACTCAAAAAAAAAAAAATATAAGGATTCAAAGAGGAAATAGAGTTTTATAACATAATAAGTAAACATACATTTTAATTATTTATTGGTAAATAACATCCTTATAATAAAAATTGTGTCATAATTTATAGACTCCTAAATATTAAAAAGTTCACTTTATTTTTTTCTTTTACCTCAAATGATTACATGCGATTGAAATGGGGGTCCACCTGGATTACATTATAACTAGTTTTGTGATATTATAATACTTTGGAAACTATAACCTCCTAAATACTAAAAAGTTCACTTTACCTTTTCTTTTACCTCGAATGATTACATGGAATTGGGGTTCCACTTGGATTGCATTATAACCACTTTTGTGATATTATAATACTGTGGAAACTATGCATGTATCATTTGAACATATTAAAAATATAGTTTGTTGAGCTAATACCATTGATTTTAAAAAGGATTGACTGCATTTAAAACATAATTTTCTTGGCATGCAAATACCACCTAGGCTTAAAAATATATTAAAAAAAAAAAAAGATGTTAATATAATTTAATATATTACATAACAACGTGGTATTGCAACTTTTTGGTGATTATGTATCTATAGCTTAATAAAATTTGAACCCTCATCTCCTATATAAAAATATATATAAGAAATAAAAACAATTTTATTATATTTAAAAATTTTATATAATATTATATATATTACATTTCATGCATTAAAATAAATTATTTTATACACATCTATATATAAATCTTAAAATATGGTCCTCTAAATTGGTATTTCCCATTTATTTCCTTACAGTTTTAAATTTAAAACTAATATATAATTGTAAAATACTAAGTAATTTACATTACATAATTCTATTTTAAAATCAGACGCCAATGTTGGTAATTTCTCTCTATTCTTCAGGGTAAAGCGGGTTCAACTCTCAAAATATTTTAGAGAAGCTATTGCCTTTACTATAAATAGTAGGCTCATGCAGAATATATGTTAAATTTCGTTCCACATTAATATCTATCTATCTAAAGATTTTCACATTTCTTAAATGCCATATAAAATGATTTAAAGGATTTATTTTTTTTTTTTTTTTCGTGTGTAGAGAATCATGATTTAATTTGCATTTTAGAAGATTTATTTTTTTATTTATTTTTTCTTGTGTAGAGAATCTTTATAGTCAACAGGACTTACTATGTTTTAGGGAATCGAACTGAGACAGTTTATCGATAAAGTACTTACCTGACTTTTTAGAGAATCCAAGTGAGACAATTTATCGGCAAAAGCTCCCTTTTACCAACAAACACTTCCAACAAACACTTGGCAACTACCAAGAGTCCTATGGATATATCCTTACACTATTGTCAACACATATTGAAGAAAATGTGCCCCGTATTGCCATAAATATTAAATTATTATTTTCAAAACCATATGACAATTAAAAATAAATCCCAAGACTCAAGTTTTTCAATTATTTTATCCGTATTTGGAGGATTTTTCACATTTATCGATTTAAGAAAATACAAAAACTTAAAATAAAATTTTTAAATTTTCAACGCAAAAGACGTGTTCTCCGACTATTGTCGACTCACATATTCACGAAAATTTGCCGTGTTCATAATATTTTGCGATACATATTATTAAATTGTTATTTTCAAAACCAAAACCATTTGACAATTAATAATTGCCCAGAGTGGTGTTGTGCAAATCCCAAAACTTATGTTTTTCACGGCATGCGAGGCAAATACGTGGGCATTCCGCGCGGTATTTAATTCCCCGTTACTGTCAGTTCCTAGTTTAAAATTCTGTTCCACTGCGCTTTTTAGTCTGTCACATCGTTCATGAATCGTCTCTATATCCAAAAATTAAGTTCACAGCAGACATATACACATTATATGCAAAAAAAATCACAGTAGAGACATTACACACTGTATATATGAGATGGATTTCAGAGCTCTAAAAGCAGTAGTGGAGGAGGAGGAACAATTTCTGGACGAAAGCAGTCACCTTCCTGTTAACAAAATCAACGGGTCATATGATAATTTGGATGAGTATCTGGACACCCACTTCAGATTGGTGAGGGAGGACCTCCTCACACCTTACAGGCAAGCTGTGAAGGAGCTCAGAAAGAGAAAAGAACTGGATTTCAGAAGCCAGCAGGTTGCAGACATCCAGATATACAACAAGGTGGTCATGATAGGCATGAGGCCACATAACGCAGGTATGGAATATGTTTTGAAGTTTGATAATGTGCAAGGGCATTCCATGTTTGTGGATTGGGTGAATGCAAAACTGTTGATGTTCAATTCTCTGCTTTGCATTTCAAGAGATGGGTATGAGACCTTCTTTTGGGCTGTGGTCTCCACAAGGAGGGCCAGGGAGTTAAGTGAGGAGAGGATGATTGGGGTGAGGGGTGTTGACAGGTTGGAGGCTAACTTTGAGTGGGGTGTGGAGTATACCATGTTTGAGTCCACCAGTGCATATTTTGAGGCATACCACCATGTGCTGAAGGTGTTGCAGAGGAAGGAGATGGAGAACATTAAGTTCTTAAGTCATTTTGTGTTCTTGGAAAGTGAGGTTGGGCCTCCAGGGTATTTAGAGAAAGGGAGAGGAGGAGTTAGGGGTGGGGACGGAGGGAATTTGGCTGGTAGTGGTTGGAATAAGGATCCAATGATTTGTGCTGCAAATGGTGGAAGGGATACTGGTTGGGGAGGGGAAGCAAGGGACAGTGGGAATGCTGCTGATGATCCAATGGATACAGATTTGGGTGGGGAAACAGAGGTTTTGGGTGTTGATGGTTGTGAAGGGGAACTTGAATCTGTGGCAAAGAGGGGTTGTGATGGAGGGGACAAGAATTTGGTTTTGGGAAATAAGGATGCGAGGAATAAGGGGAGAGAATGTGATCAGCATTCTCAAGCAGATGAGAATTTGTCTCTTGGGTTTTATAGTGACATTGATTACAGCCAAAAGGCAGCAATCATGCATGGGTTGTCAAAAAAGTTGGCCATCATTCAGGGCCCTGCAGGGACTGGGAAAACATTTGTGGGTCTCTTTATTACAGAGCAATTGCTTGCCGATCCCAATGTCTGTGGGCCTATAGTTGTGGTGTGCTATACCAATAGGGCGTTGGATCAGTTTCTAGAAGGGATTTATAAGTATGAAGGTAGCCTTGTCCGCCTTGGGACAGGAAGCAAAAGTCAGGTGTTGCAGGACTGCAGCTTAGAGAGATTTCAAAAGAAGCTCAGGATTCAGCTTCCAAGGGATCTTCGCAGTGAAAAGGGTAGGCTGAGATCTATTAAGGAGGAGATGGCTGCTAAATTGAACTTTGGTGTAAGGTGTATGTATGCAGAAAGGGTCACCATGGAAGCACTTGACAGGGTAGCAAATGAAGAGCACATGGACAGTTTGTTCTTCTGTGATTATTGTCGAAGTGATGACACTTATCAGTCATGGCTAGCAGGGAACAATAAGGTACACCCTAATCCGAATTGCCCCGACAAGTCTGCAATTGAAAACTCAATTAAAAGACAATCTTTGGGATTTCAAGAGATTGATGACAAAATTGATCCTATAAGCGTTGGGTTATTACTTGAATACAGTAGGATCAATGATGTTTGGATTTTGGATACCCCCTCTAGGAAGAGTCTAGACCAGCATTGGTTGGATCAAATTAAATTGCATGGGCAGAAAGAATTTTGGAATTTAGCTCCTGCATATGAAGACATATGCAACCAATTGGCCAAGACACAAAGCAAAATCCAACAGTACATTCTACGCAGTGCAAAAATCTTGGGTATGACCACCACTGTTGCAGCAAGGTACTTTGATGTTCTGTATGCCATAAAACCACAGGTTATGATAGTAGAGGAAGCAGCAGAAGTCCTGGAAGGCCAACTGTTAGCTTGTCTAAATCCTCACATTGACCATCTTATTCTCATAGGAGATCATATGCAGCTTCGGCCTCTTGTTGCTGCATCACAACTCGCATTTGATTGCCATTTAGATGTTTCATTGTTTGAAAGGTTGGTGACAAATGGAATAGAGTATAAAACATTAGAAGTGCAGAGGAGAATGAGGCCTGCAATTGCCTATCTTCTTTTAGGTTTTTATCCTACACTTAAAGACCACAGGTGTGTTAAAACTCTAGACAAAGTGAAAGGGGTTCACCACAATGTCTTTTTCCTCGATCATACAAATGTGGAAAGCTGCGTAGATAATTCCAATAGCAAAGTGAATATTGGGGAAGCTGATTTGGTGGTTGAATTTGCCATGTATCTAATCAATAAATGTGGCTATTCTTCAGAAGACATAACTATCCTTAGCATGTACAGGTCACAAGCTGATGAGATAAGTCAACGTCTCATGCAGCATTTTCCTTGGAAAAGGATGGACCATGATGACACCCACAATGGAGAAGCACCAAGGGTAAGAAGTGTTGATGAGTTTCAAGGTGAAGAAAGTAACATTGTTATTCTTTCCTTAGTGAGGAACACAACTCAATCCCAAGAATTTTTACTCTCAGACCAGACTACAGAGTCTATAGGATTCTTGGGGACTCCAAATAGAATTTGTGTTGCTCTGTCTAGAGCTAAATTGGGCCTTTATATGTTTGGGAATGCATCACTTCTTTCAGAGAAAAGTGAGATATGGGATGATATCATAGCTCGTCTAAGTAGGAATGGATGGACTGGAAGCAGAATGAGACTATGTTGTCCAAACCATAGTGATATGGAATTTCGAGTTCGCACATCAAATGAATTCAGTTCTCTGTCTTGTCCTCATAAATGCAATGTTACTCTGAAATGCGGTCACAAATGTTTACGAAATTGCCATGTGGGAGGTCATGCAAATATGTCTTGTCCTAATAAATGTGGGAGACTGCTTGAACGGTGTGGGCATGTCTGCATGAAGATGTGCCATTCAAATACAATTGGTGGTTGCTACCCCTGTAACCAGTGCAATCATTTCTGGCAATAATAGCATGGTATTTGCACTTTGACTTCATCCAGGTACTACTCTGTTTTTTTCTCTTTTTGGTAGGGTTTGGTTTAATTTAACATCACGTGCTTTTTGTTTGTGTTTTTATTCACAACTCTAATGTCAAATTCAATTGTTTAATTTATTTGTGGGACATGATGGGTCCTGCAAACTGACATGGCCCAGTTTCCATGGGATAAGGCCAAAACTTTGCAGGAATAGCCTGGAAAAATTTCTGCCCATTTCAAAACATGTTATCAAGTAATCAGGGTAAAGGGGACGGGAAACCATATGCCTGCTACTTAGATTTTTAAATATGAAGATATGGTTTAGTGTTAGCATTGTCTGTATAAGTTTGAAAGACCGCAACAGCTATGTGAACTTGTTATAAACAGAGGCTATATCTCAAAATAGCTGACGATTTCTAGAGTTTGGTTTTACCATCTTGAACAATATCATAGAGGCTTGCAGTCTAGCCATGTGTTATTTTAGAGAGAATTTTTTATTGGGAGGTACATGTGAATGATATTGATCGAGTCTTAATGGTTTTCTATGTCCTGTTGGAGTTTCCAAAGAATTGTTTGGGTCATTTTTTATGGTGATATCTAGCTCTTTTTCCAGGTTTTTGAATTCAGATACCTCTGTTTCAATTACTTACATTGGTCACTTTTTCTTTGAATGCAGGCAAAGAGTGATATGCACAAGGTTGCAACGTTATGGTTGCCAATGCAGTTGCTGCAACTCAACACTCAGAGTAGTTAAATTACAAGTTACAACTACTCAATTTAGCTTAGGCAAGCCTCATGGCTATCTCCAATGTTTACTGTATTGTCCAATGGTGCTGTCATTGAGGCCCGATGGTGTTGCTAGTGGGCCTTAAAATCTTAGCATGTCATGTACAGCATCAATGTATCAAAACTGCTCTAGACTGTAATCTAATGTAAATAATACGGGTTGCTAGAAGTTGTTCATTAACTTTTCCTCTATCAGTGACTACATGTAATCTGTAAGTGCAGAGTTTTTTTCTTCTCTTCTTCTCCTTAACTAATATGGGTTACTAGAAGTTGTTCATTAACTCAACTGTTCCTCTGTATCAGTGACTACATGTAGTCTGTTAGTGCAGAGTATTTTTCTTCTTCTTAACATTCTAAAGAATGGAACTCTAGTAATCCACTTTATCAGTGATTACAAATAACCTGCAAGTGTAGACAGTATCTCATTTTTTTTTTCTTCTTTACTGTTGCAAAGGGTGAAAATCTAACCGTCCACTTTTTTTGGTGATTAATTCATCTTACCATTGCAAAAGGTGAAATGCATGGATCTTTTTGAAGATTCTTCTTCCCGTTTTATTCCAGGTTCTTTCATAACATGAACCTTTAGTTTACCTTTCCTTACATAGATTATTTTGAATTATTGTCATACTTGTATTCTTGTGAACTGTTTCATGCTTTGGCAAGACAAAGAATGAATTGCATAAATGAGATTTGAAGTACTTCTAATAGACTTTATTCCATCAATATCCATGTCAGTTTGGATTGTTAACAAGTTGCTTTGAATTCAAAATTTGCCCAAAATAGTCATTTTGTTGTGGGAATGATGTATGATTTGGGAGAGAAAGAAATCCAATATATTTGCTTGTACAAGTCAAAATTGCAGAGTGCTATTTCCTTCTTACTCTATGAAAGAATGTGCATGTCTCTCAGTAATTTAAAAATCACAACTAAACCAAGATGTCCTTTTATTCATGTTGAGTACCTTTTACTCATCTTTGAAAAGACGTACACAACTTCAGGCCAGTATATTCTTTGCAGAAATAAAATGTCTTGATACAGCCACAGTCCATCTGTCATTAATGTTATGTATTGTTAGGGCACAGTTTCTTTTGGCACACTGTCTTTGACATCAGCAAAAAGCATTTCTATTCAATGAAATTGACTTTACCATGTACAGTTTTTAGGGATTGTTTGAGAGACATTTTTACAATTTCCTTTTTTGGCTTTCCACTATTATTCTGACGGAAAGGACGATTCCTTTTGCTTTGCAACATCTCAACTAGGAATAAACTCTTAGGCAAGCTTGCCTTTTTTCCATATGGCAGAATAACAGTTGACCTAACTTCCTGTATCAAAGCAGGAATGCTTAGCTTTGCATCTATTAAAAAACTTCTGATTCTTTGTGAAATCCTCTAGTGTTCTGTCTAATCTTTTGTCCTCAAGGAGTTCCTTTTTTTGCATATGTTTTTTTTTTTTTTTGTATTTTTTTTTTTTGAATTTACATGGTGGAATCGGTAGCCGCCACGAATGGTGGAATCGGTAGCCGCCACGAATCTGGGCAGGCTGTCCAGCTTTTATGGCCGCCACAGTATTCTGCGCTGTCTGCCCCAGAAGCCGCCACACAGATCTTCGCGCAGTCCGCCCCTATAACCACCATGCCACAATCATTTTAAACCTTTTACGCCGCTGAAAGCACCAGGAAAGGGACAAGCGTTCAGTCCGGCGAGGCCCGAGATTTGAACCACCTTTTTTTGCATATGTTGCCTAGCTTTAGTTTACTTAATTGAACCTTTTACTTCGTCTGTGCTTTCTCATCAGTTACTATAAATATTTATTTGGTATGCAATTCGACTAGGCCTGTTTTCCTCGAGAGCAAGCAGATTTCAGTTCTGTCAAAAAGGCCATGCCTCCTTGCGAAATTGTCACCCTCTGCTTATTCAATAATTTGTCTCCAGCATTGTGATTTCATGTGTTGGATGTTAGGAGGTGAAATCAATATCCAGATCTCCAATGTTCTTCAGCAGAGAGGTGCATGGTGGTGCAGCTTATGGAGAGGAAACGAATAGTTTTTTGGAGTCTTCTTTTGGGAGAGGAAACGAACAGTTTTTTGGAGTCTTCCTTTGGGAGAGGAAACAAACAGTTTTTTGGAGTCTTCCTTTGGACGAGGAAACGAACAGTTTTTGGAGTTTTCCTTTGGGAGAGGAAACTAACATTTTGTTTTTTCTATAAAAGGGGAATGACCCCTTGCATGTAAAGGTTGATTGAATGTAATTCTGCCGAAATCAATAAAAGATCAAGCTGCCATTACCCCGTGGTTTTTCCTGCACATTGCAGGTTTTCCACGTAAAATTTGTGTTACTGTTTTTCTTGCGTTATTGTTTTTTTCTGCTTGCACATAATTTTGCTATATTTTCTAACATCTAGTATCAAAGCCTAGGGTTTTGTGCCAGTGGGAGTTGTGACAATGACTGGAAGTGTAACCAAGTTTGAGATTGGAAAGTTTGATGGCAGGAACTTTGCCCTATGGAAGATGAAGGTGAAGGATTTGTTGGTTCAAAATGAACAAGCCCTAGCCATGAAAGGGGTCGCGAGTAAACCAAGCAGCATGAAAGATGAGGAGTGGGCAATGCTGGATAGGAAGGCGGTTTCTACAATCCGTCTATGCCTAGAAGACTCCGTTTTGTTTAATGTTGTTGAAGAAAAGACCGCGGAAGCCTTTTGGAAGAAGCTTGAAAAGTTGTATGAGACGAATTTTGCAACAAATAAGGTTTTTATGAAAAAACAGCTTTACAGCCTAAGGATGAAGGAGGGTTCATCTGTGGTAGATCACCTGAATGAGTTTAATACCCTTATCAATAAACTGGTTTCAGTTAATGTGAATATGGAGGATGAGGACAGAGCTATCACCCTACTTTGTTCCCTCCCGAAGACTTGGTATCATTTGGTGATGATCATCAACAATTCATCATCAGGAGCTCTAACTTTTGATGATGTGGTAGCCACTTTGTTGGCAGAAGATTTGAGGCGGAAAACGTCTTTGGAACCCTTAACCAATGAAGCCCTAGCTGTGAGAGGTCGATCTTTCGAGAAGAGTCAACAAAATAGATCACAGTCCAGATCTAAGTCTAAAGGACGCAAGCTGAAAGGGAAGTGTTGACATTGTGGGAAGCTAGGGCACTCAAAGGATTGTTGGCAAGTTAAAAGGAAAAAAATGGTGAAAAGCAATTTCAGCCATCGCTTGAGGCCAAGACAAGAAATTCTGGAGAGACGGCAACATGTGAGGCTTTCTGTATCAGCAACAACAGATCTGTTTTATAAACCTAGGTTTTGGACTCGGGTGCATCTTTCCACATCGCTCCTCACAAAGACTGGTTTGACAAATAGTGGTGGGAAGGTCTACTTGGGTGATGATCACCCTTTAGAAATTGTGGGAAGAGGGGACATAAGGATCAAGTTGGACGATGGTAGAGAAAGAATGTTATGTGATGTACAACATGTGCCGTATTTGCGGAAGAATTTGCTCTCAATCAAGATGATGGATAAGCTAGGGTATTTCGTCACTTTCGGTAACAACTACTGCAAAATTACCAGAGGTGCTATTGTAGTAGCAAAGGGAGAATCTTATGGGACCCTATATCGTTTATGCGGTGATACGGGGACAAACCGTGCAACAACAACAACTTCTGTTCAGGATGCAATAATGCTATGGCATCAACGCCTAGGCCATATGAGTGAAAAAGGTCTGAAATTTCTGCATAACAGAGGTATGCTTTCTGGGATTAAGTCTTGCAATTTAGACTTGTGTGAGCACTGTATTTTTGGTAATCAAAGGAGGGTTCGATTTACTGCAAGCCTTGGTAAGAGTTCTGATTTTCTGCAACTTATACATTCGAATATATTTGGACCAGTCCCCACTCAGTCCTTAAATGGTGCCATCTATTTTCTGACTTCTATAGATGATTATTCTAGGATTGTGGGTTTATTTTCTGAAGAAGTCGGAAACTTTGCAGAAATTTAAAGAGTTCAAAACTAGAGTGAGAAAAGTTTGGGCAAGCTTGTTTTATGTCTTAGGTAAGATAATGGGGGTGAATATTGCTCCAAAGAATTTGATAAATTTTGTACGCAGGAAGGAATTAAGCACCAAAAGACTGTACCATATACTCCTCAACAAAATAGTGTGGCTGAGTGGATGAATCGCACAATCATGGAACGTGCAAGAAGTATGCTCAGCGCATCCATGTTGGATAAAAGATTTTGGGCAGAGGCTGTTAATACAACTGTTTACCTCATTAACAGGTCACCTATAGCTGCGTTGGATGGACAGATTCCAGAGGAGGTTTTGTGTGGTAAGCCATTTGATTACTCTCATTTACGTACCTTTGGTCGTGATGCATTTGCCCATGTGCCTAAAGAAAAAAGGTCCAAACTTGACCCAAAGTCAAGCAAATGTGTTTTTCTCGGCTATGGAGATACAAAGAAGGGGTATAGACTGTGGGATCCTACTACCCACAAGGTAATTATTAGCCGAGATGTTATTTTTGATGAAAAATCCATGCAAAGGAAGGAGGTACAACAAACACCTAATGTTGTACCAGTTGAAGTAGACATGAACGAAGATGAAAATGAAAATCAACATGCTGAAATTTTTGAACAACATGCTAAATTTTTTGACCAGCATGCAGAACAACAAGTAGAGCAGCCAGAACAGTCACAAGACCGAGAGCCACGTTCAACAGATCATTGGTTTAGAAGATCTACACGTCCACAAAAGTGTCCGGAAAGGTATTCTCATGTTTATCAATCCTCTTTTGCTTTGTTAATTGATGATGGTGAGCCTAGTTCATTTCAGGAAGCTAGAGAGTCTGAGAATGCAGAAAAGTGGAGGAAATCCATGGAGGAGGAAATCGAGGCACTTCTCAAGGATAAAATGTGAGAACTTGTGGATCTCCCACCTGGAAGAAAGTTTGTTGGAAACAAGTGGGTTTACAAAGTAAAGAAAAATAGTGATGGGTTGTTGGAACGCTATAAAGCTCGCTTGGTTGCTAAAGGCTATGTGCAAAAGTTAGGTATAGACTTTAATGAAATTTTTTCTCCAGTTGTGAAGATGACTACTGTTAGAGTTTTACTTGCACTTGTAGCAACACAGGATTTAGAACTGGAGCAGCTTGATGTAAAGACTGCTTTCTGCATGGTGATCTTGAGGAGGAGATTTATATGGATCAGCCCGAGGGCTATGAAGAAAGAGGCAAAGAACATTTGGTTTGCAGACTAAAGAAATCTCTCGTATGGGTTGAAACAGTGCCAAGGATGTGGTACAAAAAATTTGACACCTTCATGAAGAGCCAAGGTTTCAGTAGGGAGTGAAGCTGACCATTGTGCATACTATAAGAGGTTTAATGATGGCAGTTTTATAATTTTGTTCTTGTATGTTGATGATATGCTGGGTGCAGGCCCCAAAATGAAGAAAATCATTGATCTTAAGGCTCAATTGGCTAAGACATTTGAAATGAAGGATTTAGGAGCAGCAAACCAAATTTTAGGGATGAAGATACACAAGGACAGAAAAGGAAGAAAGATCTGGTTAAGTCAAAAGTCATATATAGAAAAGATTTTGCAGCGCTTCAATATGCAGAATGCAAAACCAGTTAGTACCCCACTTCTTTCACACTTAAAGTTGTCTTCCATCCAGTGTCCTAGAACGGAAGCAAAGAAGACAAGCATGTCTCGTGTACCGTATTCATCAGTAGTAGGAAGCCTCATGTATGCCATGGTGAGCACCAGACCAAATATTGCCCAAGCAGAGTCAGTTGGTACATGGCAAATCCTGGTAAGGAGCATTGGAATGTGGTGAAGTAGATATTCAAATATTTAAGAGACACTTCAAATGTTGCTATTTACTACGGATCAGATAGTTTGCAAGTTAAAGGTTTTGTGGATTCTGATTATGGTGGAGATAAAGATGGGAGAAAGTCCACTACAGGATATACTTTCACTCTTGCTGGCGGAGCTGTGAGTTGGGCTTCTAAGCTGCAGTCTGTGGTGGCTTTATCAACCACTGAAGCAGAATATATTGCAACGACTCATGCTAGCAAAGAGACATTTTGGCTAGAGTGATGTTGGGTGATTTTCAGGTAATGCAGGGGAAAATCACGTTGCATTGTGATGGCGAAAGTGTTATTCAGCTAGTGAAGAACCTAACATTCCATGATCGCACGAAACACATTGATGTCAAGTACCACTTTATAAGAAATGTGGTGGAAGAAGGTGGGATTTTGTTGCAGAAAATCGACACTGAAGTCCTGCAGATATGCTCACTAAGCCAGTCAAGACAGAGGAGTTTGAGTGGTGCAGAACTTCTCTGGGCTTGCTGAAAATGTGATAAGGGCACCATTGGGCAATTGGCACTTGGATGGAAAAACATAGGCAAAGAATTCCTGTATATTGACTTCAAGTGGGAGAATGTTAGGAGGTGAAGTCAATATCCAGATCTCCAATGTTCTTCAGCAGAGAGGTGCATGGTGGTGCAGCTTATGGAGAGGAAACAAACAATTTTTTGGAGGCTTCGAAACGAACAGTTTTTTGGAGGCTTCCTTTGGAAGAGGAAACGGACAGTTTTTTGGACTTTTCCTTTGGAAGAGGAAACGAACAGTTTTTTGGACTCTTCCTTTGGGAGAGGAAACTAACAGCTTGTTTTTTCTATAAAAGGGGAATGACCCCTTGCATGTAAAGGTTGATTGAATGTAATTCTTCCGAAATCAATTAAAGATCAAGCTGCCACTGCCCCGTGGTTTTTCCTGCACATTGCAGGTTTTCCACGTAAAATCTGTGTTACTGTTTTTCCTGCGTGATTGTGGTTTTCTGCTTGCACATAATTTTGCTATATTTCTAACATTGGAATCATTCTCTCTTCCTCTATCTTTATTTTTTAATGCTCTTGATGACCCCAGATTCCATGGTTAGAATAACATCTAAAATAATATTTAGGAATAAACTTTCACGTGCTGCTTTATTTTTTGGTGCATCACATTTATTTTTTTAATCATCTTTTCTTGTATCCCTCTAAGAGTCTTCTACTTTGGGGGGTCCATACTTGAGTATGATATTCTTTTACTGATGTCATTGCCTGCTGTCACCGAAAACTTTATCCATTCAATAACTTAAAAGGCAATCTAGAAATTAACCTTCACGGGATCATAGTTTATTCCTATTTCGCTTGAGCAAAGTGAAGACTCTACTTCTTAAAGCAATTAATTTTCAGTTTCCAAACTTCCTACATTGGTTTGCATGATAAAAGGTGAAAATTAAAATACTATTTTTTTTAATGAGGATGTTCATTCTACTGTTAAGACTTCTTTCCAGGATATTTCAACATATGGAGAGAGACCCTTGCCCTGCTATGGAATTCTGTGGAGTTTCTCTCTATTTTCTTGTCCCAAGTGTCAGAGGAAACCATGACACATCCCTGCCCCAGTTTGTTTACCTTTGGGTAGTTTGGAACGTTGGTGCGTTTTGGGGCTCCTCTGGCTATTTAAACTATTTGTGCCATTTTGGAATATTCGGTGGGTTTTGAGTATTTCAAAGCCTAAAGAACCCAAATAGCCTGAGGAAGCTAAAGATGCCTGAATGATTGTAGTGCCCTAAGTGATTTCAGACATATGGTGCTCCTTGAATTGTTCGAGTTTTTGGGTTATTAGTATCTGTATGATTCCCTACTCGTTATGTTTGGAAATTCTTAGTATTACAATGCAAGGAAGGGAAACATTGTTATTCTTTTGCTTGGATGTATTTCAATAATATTACCATCCCCAATGGAACACATATGCTAACTTTCCATGAATTTACAAATGTGATGATTCCTCTCCTCAGAATCATGTGTATCTCCATAGTAATGAACTTCAATTTTCAGATCAGCAGCCTTCTCTCTTGACAAAACAAAAGGTGCTGTTCCATGCAAGGTTGCAGCTGACTGCTGGATAGTCATTCATGCTCACCAACAAGATGTCAGTAAACAAAGCTGAACATTGTGCACAGTAATTTTTTTGATCTTGCAAGGATCTCAATCATTGTCTGCAGGAATGAGATGAAGGAGGTCATCAAATTAATTGGAGTTTGGTTACTCAGGATAGTGTCTTTTTTCGCTTACTGCTTTTAAGTTAGATGTCAGTCATGGATGTTTATGGTTTATTTTTTAGTATCACTGAACTTCAAGCGTGCTGACTAGTATGCTATTTTTCAGAAAATACTATGGAGCTTATCTCTGGCTTCAACATTGGAAATATTTTGGCATATATTTGTTGACTTTGGCAGCAATCTTTCATGAGTTAATTTAAAAACTGAAGCAACATGATCAGCAACTGGTATATTTCATTCTGAGATTCAAAACTCACTTGAGTTTGTCAACATGCATTAGGAGTCGATGTAAAAGTACACATCATCTGCACATGATTCCTGAATGGATCCATGTGGAAAACTCACAGAATACATTTGTTTGCTAGGTGTCAAAATGAAGTTGTGAATAGTGCACATGTTAATGTAGTTATTTCAGACAAGGCATAGAAAGAACAGTTACATAAGGAATTGGTAAAGCTTGAGTATAATTTATGAGTTTCTGGGCGTTGTCCTTCCCTCACTTCACTAAGAATTTGTTGCTTGACAAAGATCTTCAGATACAAAAGGTCATTTTCTGTTTCTTTTAAATTTGATGTTGCTTTTTGTAAACATACTTTGTGTGTTCTTTATTTAGATTGTCAATTGCCCCCAAAAAATTTATGGTTCTGGCCTTGAAAAGCTTAATATTTTCTAGAAGTGCAAAATAAAACAAGAGATTAAGGAGCTTTAGCAATAAATAAATTTTCTACAAAACCAACATGAGAACCTGGCTTGAGGCTTGCAAGTAATGATGCCTGAAATAGATGGGTAATCAGTTGGAGCATTTTTGACGAGTTTGAATGTTTCAGGTGTTCCACTTGCTTATTTCAGGATTCACTCGTGACTTGCATTTTAGGTCAGAATGGAGTCTTATGGGGAAGAATTGGAACCATCAAATAAGAGACACAAATTGGTGTCCAATGATTTCTTTTTTTAAATAAATTAATGTCAAAGCTGCTGCGATAGTGAAAGGAAATCAGAAGCAGTGGAAGTAATCATTGCCAAAGGCCAGAAAAAGTTGAGTAAGAAGCCTTTTTGGGTGAGTAGAATTTCAACCATCTTTGCCACTAGACCTGAGAAACAGCTTGTTAAGGAATGTGCATTATGTCCTGCAAGGTTGGTCAATGAAATTAGGAAGATGGAATCTGTGTTCATATAGCATAGTTGGGATGGACAATGATGCTGCATCTACCACAACACAGCTCGGAGAAGGAATTTGAGCCTTGTGATCAAAGGAAGAAAATTAAGTTCACCAGCCTGATCAATTTGAAAATCATAGAAATGATTCTCAAGAAAGAGATTTCAAGGCTGAATGGTTGAGGAGACATTAGCAAATTAACTGATACGGATGCAAAAATCATTGCATTGGAACATTGGCTTCAGAGATATTTGATATATATTTAAAAAAAATAAAAATAAATAACAAGACTTGAAAACTTTCTCTACCATATTCCGATTGAAGCCCTAGTGTTATCTCTAGGTCGTATAGGAATCAAAAACCACAGTTCAAAAGGAGCGGAAGCTGGTATCAAGCTCAAACCATGTCCAACCCCCTGTCCCCCCGATCCCCTCTCTGTTCTAGGGTAGGTGATACTTTTGGGGACAATAAGAATACTTCACAATGCTTATTTAAAAGGACCTGGAAGCTTCTGGAAGAGATGTTTTCCTGGGAAAAATATAATTCTGATTTCGCATCGAGAGATGACCATCCTATATATGAAAAGGATTCCTCTGTTGATATTAAATAAGTCCATAGTATTTTCAACATTGCTGCTCTAGAGAACATTATCAGAAACTGTTCTGGTGTCATTGAGCTTAAAGACTGAGTAGCCAACCTTGCGGTATGAAAGGCAACTTCATGGCTATCAGGTACGAGACTAAACATCTATTCCTTAGATATTCCTTAGAATAACAAATGGGAATCAAATCCACGTTATTATCCATAAATCTTATAACATCCATTCCTTAGATATTTCGTAGAATATCAAATGGAATCAAATCCACATTATTATCCAAAAATCTTATAACCTGTATTACGTTTGGCTGTTTGAAAGATCTTTTTACATATGTTTGAATCAGCAATATAAAAAATAGGATTTCTTGAAGAGAACTTATATTGTTCACCATAGCCCTTATCCTGCTTGTCCTAAATACCTAATTTTTTTGTTAGTCCTTTTTGTATTCTTCAAGTCCCTCCTAAAGAATAACGTTAAATTTGCACATACTTGATGTATTTTCTCATCCAGGCATATGACCTTGTTGAGGCATGACTTTACGCCCCCAAAACCTTTCTTTATTTATTTATTTATTTATTTATTATTATTATTATTATTATTATATATTTTTTTTTTTTGGGTCCTCACAACATTCTACGGGCTATAACTTTATACTCAGAACATCGAAAGCATTGAGAAAGAACAAGAAGCTTTGGACATGAACAAGTAAAGAAGACATTTTAAAAGATCTAAAAAAATTAAAATAAAATAGTTATTAAATATAGTACGCAATGCATCTTAGTCAAATTTTCACATCATTCAAAAGGATAGATCGTTTGTACTTATTTTTACTTTGCAACTCATGTGAGGTGAACCATCACATTTCTATATAAATGACCTTTTAAATTATAGAAGGTGAACCACCACATTTCCATCCAAGTAAGCTTATATTTTTAGTAAGGTGGATTTTCAATCCATCAAACAATAAATAAAAAGAGATGCAGCTCTAATTGTGAAAAACACGAGTAATGGGTACAATGTCATAGTCTTACATGTCTTCTCAAAGATTGTTTACAGTGTACTATATTTTCTAAGTAGTTAAATCATTATGTTATTTTTCTCATGTGTTTTTATGTTTGAATCAATGTACTCAATCATTGTTTGAATTATGCTCTTTTTATTTTCCTTAACTCAAAACCTCGAGTCTATGACCATTGGTATCAAACTCAAGATACCCCTTTATCATTCCAAACAATCTTAGATGGCAAATAGAATGGGTGACTATAATGACCTCAAAACAAGCTACAAGAAACACATAGAAAAGAAAAAATATATTTTTTAAAAAGTACGGTGAGGGATTCATAAACCCCTAACCCATATGTGGTTTGTCTATTGTTTAGGTTTACTAAGATTCCCAACTTTCCTATTGAGTTACATCTCACCAAATACCCTACACAAGTCCGTCTGTGTAGGCATATTATGTGTTGTTGCAAATAAGTCTATCCATCTCATCATTCTTGATGAGTTAAACTTATCACCTTCAGTACAATCGAAGGTATACGCCCATCACCATACCATACACAAGTCCATTTGTGTAGGTATGTTATGCGTATTGTGAGTTAAGCTATCCATCTCGTCTCCACGATGAGAACTATCTTAACTCAGATGTAATCAATTAGTTTTCTTGGTTAGCCTACTCCCTAAGGGGGTCTCAATTCCCTTAGGTCTTCCTATGTTCTCCCTAAGAGGTTTCATTTTCTTAGGTTATTTTCATGTTTAGCAAGAAGACAAGTTTAACTCTAACTACTCAATCAAACAAAGAACAAAACTCACAAAACATACATGAGGTACTTAGAAAGGAAACAACATTTAAAAGAAAGTAAGCATATAGATAGAAAGAGAAACTAAACAACAAAGCATAGATAATTCATAATGTTAAATTAAAGATTCATTTACCATCAATACAGTAATCTATTACATATATTCAAGTATGGCAAAACCTTCATACTTATAAAAGAATATAGTAATACATCATTTACATCTAGGGATATCTCCCTACAATTCTACTCTATTTGAGCATAAGTAAATCATTGCAATAGTAAATCAAACTGATACATAGGTTGTAGTTGCCACCTTCGGTCCTCCTTGTCTTCCCATCGCTCGTTTGAGGATAGTAGGGGATTGGGGCAACTCTCGAATATATGATAGAAATCACTCTAAATGCATCTACCATTTACTTTATCAAATTGCAACTATACAAATTTAATCAAAGTATCTAACCATCTACTGCATAGCTGATATCATAAAAGAATCCCTACTTTTATTTTCACCTCTCATTTTCCCATAGGGAGTCTTTTCAACACGTACAACTAGATCACAGATTTTACTTTAATCAATTCATTTCAACTATTATTCAATCATAATTAAAGTCTCATACCTTTAATCATCAAATAAACTAGTGTTCCTTTATTTCCATAAATCAAGTCCCATTCTGTAATTCATAAAAGAAAACATACTTCCATCTATTTTCATTAATCAAAGTCCCCTAACTCTAATTAATAAAATAAATCATAATTCCCTTTATTTTCACTAATTAAAGTTTCATACCTTTAATTAATAAAAATAAACCATAATTCCCATTATTCAACATAATCAATGTCCCATATCCTTGATTATTCAAATAAAACTAAATTCCCATTATTAAACATAATCAAGGTCCCATACCCTTAATTATTCAAATAACATTTCATTCAATCAATCTAAATAAATCATCCTTTCTTTACTTACATTAATCAAATAACATTTTATTTAATTAACCTAAATAGACATTTCTCTTTATCATAGATTAACTAATGTTCACAACATTAATTAATCTAAAGGTATTTTCTTCTTAACTGACATGCAATTTACGTATGCAAAGTTGTCTGATTCCTTAATCAATAATTAAAAAGCCCTTTAATTATTTAAATACCCAAATTTACTCCTCTAAGCAAGAATGGACCACCACACAATCAACCAAAACCTCACCCAAACTAACCAACGACGACCAAATGATGAAATGGAGAGAGAGTTGACCACGATAGGAAGAGACGAGCGTTCTAGCACACATGACGATGGCTACGGGAACACGAAACACAAATGTCGTAGAAGAAGAGGAAGTAAAATCCGAAGGAAGTATAACATTGGTCTCGAACGTGAGGGGCTTCGAAAAGACTCAAATGGCGACTCTAACGACTAGATCACAACTTAGCACAACACTCGTTGTGCAGTAGGTAAGGAGGAAAAGCTTCGCAACACGACGATGCATCAACAAGGTGACCAAGAAAGGGGGTCTGAATGAAACTTCTAACGACCACTTGGCAGTAAAGCCACACCAAACAAAGGGGACTAGCAACAACTAACAGTATTACCAAGCACAAGTTATAAATGAAACCAACGATCATCTCAAGATTTCAAACATAAAACCAAGCTTGCTATTTCATTAAGCTATAACAAATAGTAGTCAAGATAGTTTACCCAAGCATCAAGATAGACCTCAATTCTCCCACACTATTATTCTTTGGAGATGGTCTTTTTTCTAGGCGTCAAGGTAGATCTCAATTCTCCTCCACCAGACTTGTTTTCGTCCCCCTTTCAAATTGTTTTTCCTCCTTACCAAAAAAAGTCTCCTCTCCCTTTACGTTTTTGTCTTTTCGCTTTTCCCAAACTCTCAATTGCTCGCCATCAATACACCCTTATCCCCCTAGTCGGTCGAGCAAGGTGAGCATTATTAAATTAGTTCTTTCCTTACTTCCAAAACTTCATCAACACCCCATCCGCTAGCCTTAACTCCTTTCTTATCTTACCAGCGGCAGACGGATATCATTGATTTTCCTAGAAGATTTCAGTTCGGTCGAAGGCTTCCACTTGCAATAAAAGCCTTTAACACATTAAAGCCTCGTCGGTAAATTAAAAAGGGCACAAGCGTATAAAGCTCTTCTCCATTTTAAAAGAGATCGTACAATTAAATAATTTGTTTTGGTGTATCATAATTTAAATAAAATTCTACCTTTATCTAAATAAAATTTCCATTACCTAAAACTTCTATTATTATCATTTAAAATAAAACATTTATTATTTTAAAGGAAAGTCTATTATTATTTAAGATAAACCATTCATTATTTTAAAGAAAAGTCTATTATCATTTAAAAATAAAACGTTCATTATTTTAAAGGAAAGTCTATTATCTTTTAAAATAATACGGAAAGTCTATTATCATTTTAAAAAAATATTTATTATTTATAAAAGAAACTCTATTATCTTTTAAAATAATACATTCATTATTTTTAAATGAAAGTCTATTATCATTTAAAATAAAGCTTTCTATTGTTTTTAAAATGAGATTCTTATCTTTTTTAAAATAAAGTATCTATTATTCTTAAATGAAATTCTATTATCATTTAGAATAATAACTTATTATACATATATATTTATACTCAAACACATAAGAAGAGTTCTTTGATCCAATACTAACATCATGCTATATTTTTCTTTAAAAGCAACACAAGGAGTTTCAAAAGGCAACCAACTTATGCACATTTTCTCAAAACCAATGATGCAACAAGTGATGAAGTAAAATACAACCAATAATATGCAACAAACAAAGAGGGAGTCTTTCCATCAACCTAGTCACCCATCTTAGTCGAAGAATTTATGATAGCTACTAGGCTATCAACTAAGGCTCTAGGTGGTTGGCTAATTGATGATTATCCCTAACCGATAATGCATACCTATATGAGGGTATCCATCCATGTTACCCCCGAGTTGCCTTAATCATCACTTCCCCAACATCAAGTACCCCATTTATGGTGGATGATTCTACCTCTTCCACCCATGAGTGTACCTGATTATGCACATTAACAATATGTCAGCAATACCATGTTCTTTCAAAAGATTAAACTAAGCATCACATAGTTTGTTCATTTGCATAAAACTAAGCATCAAAGCATCATAAATCAATACATAGTTTTCATGCCAAAAGCTTTCCAAGGAGGGTCATGACATCCTACCCCCCTGGAGCTAAACACCGTCCCAAGTGTTTCCAATTTTACAAAAATAAAATTATTACATTATATTTTCAAACAAAAAGGAAAAATATTTTTGCATATCCTCCACTTTTCCCCCATTTTTAGTGGTATTTTTTTCAAAAACGATCCCATTGGACCTTACATTGTTCAAGAGTCTGATTTCACATAGACTTAGAACAAAACTCAAGAATCTTCACTAGCATCACTTCAATAGCCTTCGGGTTTTCCATCTACAATTTAGAAACATCCCACACATGTTCAAGGTTAGCAACATATTTCCTAAGCAAGGATATGTGGAAGGTGTCATTGATCTTTGACAAGTTAGGTGGTAAGGCAAGTCGGTAAGCAATCGGGCTGATCTTCTTAATGATCTCAAAGGGTCCCCCATACCGAGGATCCAACTTTGTGGATCTGATAGCACTCTTCTTTGACTTAACCCTTAAGAACACTATATCTCCTATAGAGTACTCCCTTGGAGTCCTTTTTAGACCAACATATTTTTTTTGTCGATCAATGCCTTATTTCAGCTTTTTTTAAATCTTTGATCATATTTGGCCCAATCACAACCCGATCTTCTAGGTTATCCCAAGACAATGGTGTTCTACACTTTCATCCATACAAGGCATCAAAAGGAGCCATTCCTAGAGAGGAGTGATGTCCATTATTGTAGGCAAACTCTACAAGATGTAGGTAGTCTTCCCAATGAGACTTTTGATCCATGCAGTACATGCGAAGCATGTCCTCTAGTACTTGGTTTACCCTTTCTGTTTGACCATCTATCTCAGGGTGGTATGTCGAGCTCATATTCAATTTTGTGCCTATTGCACGATGAAGGGCTTTCCAAAATTTATAAGTGAATATGGAATCCCTATCTGAAATGATTATTTCAGGAAATCCATGCAATCAGAATACCTCTTTGGAAAATCTGTTAGCCACCACCTAAGCATCATCCTTGATGTTCCTTGGTATGAAATGTGCAACCTTAGTCAATCTATCGACTATTACAAGGATTGCATCATGTTGATACCTGGTCTTGGGTAATCCTACTATAAAATCCATAGATATAACCTACCATTTCTGTGTAGGTACATCATGTGGATACAATTGTCCTACAGGATGCCTACATTCAACCTTAACCTTCTGATATTCAAGGCATCGAGCGATAAAATCGGTGATATCCTTCTTCATTCCTATCTAGAAGAAGGTTATTTTCATGTTTTCCCTCATTTTGGCCCCTCCAAGGTGAGTAGAATAAGGAGATCTATGGGCTTCTTGCATTATTAATTTCCTTAAATCACCCATTTTTGGTATGATGATTCTACCTTTGTAGCACAAAAGGTCATCATTCATGCTAAATTCCTTATTACCCTTTGGGTCTCTATTCAACTTAGATTGAATTTCCTTGCAATACTCATCTTGAGATTGCTCTTCCCTCACCTGATCCATTAGATCCATGTGACTTTTGGTTATGGTTGCTATGTGCTTCCTTCTACTTAAGGCATCAACAACCTTATTCTCTTTCCCCTTTATATACTCAATCTCAAAGTCGTATTCAACGAGAAACTCGATCCATATTCTCTGTCTCGCATTGAGTATAGGTTAGGTGAATATATACCTCAGAATTTGATGGTCAGTTTTCAACTCAAAGGGCCTTCCTACCAAGTAGTGGTGCCAGAATTTTAGAGCGTGCACCACTACAACTAGCTCTAAATCATGTGTAGCATAATTAATTTCATGCTTCTTAAGCTTCCTTGAAGTGTATGCTACTACTGACTCATCTTGAGAGAGTACTCCTCCTAACCCTTCTAGTGATGCATCCATGCATACTGAAAAGTTCCCTTGAGGGTCTAGAATTTTCAATATTGGTGTTGTAGTGAGTTTATGTTTTAGCAATGCAAAGGCAACTTCACACTTTTTTGACCACTTAAATTCCTTTCCCTTCTTCTGGAGGTTAGTTATTGCTGCTACAATATTAGAATAATCCTTTATATAACGTCTATAGTAGCTCATCAACCCCATGAAGCTTCGCACTTTTGTCACATTGGTAGGGGGTGGCCAATTCATAATGGCTTAAATTTATTTTAGATCTACAACAATTCTCTCTACTGATATGATATGCCCAAGATACCATACCTTTGAGACATAGAAATCACTTTTTGCAAGATTTCCATAGAGTTGGTTCTCCCTTAGCAACTCTAATACGATCTTGAGATGTTTATCGTGCTCCTCCTTGTCTCGAGAGTATATCAAGATATCATCTAAAAATACGAGGATAAACTGATCTAGATGCCTCTTGAACACACTGTTCATTAGATTCATGAATGTAGTTGGGGTGTTAGTTAGTCCAAAGGGTAGGACTGTAAACTCATAATGCCCATACCTAGTTTTGAATATCATTTTGTGAGTGTCCTCCTCATGTATTCTTAATTGATGATACCTTGATCTCAATATTTGTGAATATTGTGGCATCCCTTAGTTGGTTGAACAAATATTTGATTCTAGGTAGTGGGTATCGGTTCTTGATTGTAGCCTTGTTAAGCATCCTATAATCAATACACAATCTTAAAGAATTGTCTTTCTTTTTCACAAATAAAATCGGTGCACCCTAAGGTGACACACTTGGTTTTATCAATCCCTTTTCTAATAGCCCTTGCAGTTGCACCTTTAATTCCTACATCTCAATAGGATTCATCCTATATGGATATGTATGGATAGGTTCCGCTCTTGGCATAAGTTCAATAGTAAAATCAAATTCCTGCACATAAGGAAGTCTAGGTAAATCCTTAGGAAACACATCCTTAAAGTCCTACAAAATTGGGTGTTTCTCCAACACTTCTCTTTTCTGATCTTCTCCAACTTCATTGAGTTTTACGACATAGACTATCCCTCCCTTCTTGAGGGCTTTCTTCAATTACATAGCTAATAGCATCTGGGGTTTGAATACCCCCTACTCGCTATAAATTCTTAGTCTTTCCTTACCATTTTTTGAATACTCCATCCATATATCTTGGAAGTTGATCAAGGCTTTATGGTCCTGTAACCAATCCATTCCTAGGATCACATCAAAAGCATGAAGTGGAGCTACATACAAACAACCTTCAGTGGTACCACTAGCTAAAGTAATCTCTGCCATTGGAAAACATTGGTTTACTAAGTAGGTTTACCCATAACCATACTCAACCTTCCATCCATGAGCCAAATATCCTGGCCTTTTCGGCATATCCCTTGCTAAACTAGAAGAAATAAAACTATCTATGGCCCCACTATCAATTAAAATATTTACTTCTTTATTAAAAATATTACCTTTTATAAGCATTGGGATGGCTTGCCCCTCCACCTTCTGATTTTTGGTTGCAACATAATCTTGTGTGCAGAGTTCCTTTCCCTTGGCACTAGATGTACTCGACCCTAGTTGATGCGGACACTGACTAGCATAGTGAGGGCCTCTACAATTATAACACCCATCCTTGGGTCCCTACCACTTTTTAGGTTTTTTTTCCCTACCTTACTTGCTAGGGCTAAAATTTACGATTTTTAAGGTGAAGGTTTTGCATTGTTGGGATTGTTTTTGGTTTTCTTTTGCAAGTTCTTCTTGAACCTCCTCTGTTTCCCATTGTTTCTCTTCTCAAATTTTTGAGGCTTCTTGGTCTTCCGATCTTGTTCCTCTTCCCATTTCAAGAATCCCTGACTATTCCTCTTCCTAAGTGCTTGCTGATCTTGCTCAAATAAGGTGGAATAGTTGAATTGTAAGTGAGACTTTGCCTTATTTTCTAGGTCATACGCCTTTTGTGGTGACCTGGGTTCATTCATGTTTACATCATACCTCACTCTTGATTCCAACTTGAGAATGAACTTATGAACCCTCATCTTCTCATCATAAGCAGGTACATACTTTAGTAATCATACTAGATTTTTGTAATATATCTCCACAGTTTTGGTTCCTTGTCGAAGGTTGGCAAACTCCTCAAAATTTAATGCATAAAAGTGTTTTGTGAGGAACCTATTTTTGAAGGTCTCAACAAAATATTTCCATTTAATGTCGATAGGTTTGATATTATTCTTCTCATATTGAGTTTCCCACCAATCTAAAGCAACCTCTTCTAGGTATATTGTGGCCCAAACTATTTGGGTTCCTGGGGAATAGCCCTTCATTGTAAAATAGACTTCTAATTACCTTAACTAGGCTTTGGCTGCATCCCCATCCCCTTCTCCATTGAACTTATTGATGCGAACATTTTTTAGATCCCTAGCCACTTCTTTTTCCAAAAGAGCTCTAGCTTCTAATTGTTCTGTAGTTAGTCCATCGACTTGGCTAATTTTTGAACCTCTAGCTTGCAAATTTTGATTCACAAGGGTTTCCAACATTTGATTCATCTGATCTTGCATGGTAGCAACCATAGCAATGAGGTTTTCTACCTCTTTGTTGGAATTTTTGGGATTCTCATCTCGAATCTCTTCTTCAATATTATTCTGTCGAGTTCACCTAGTTGAAGGTGTAGGCCTCTCTTTTCTAACCTTAGGTGTCATTTATCTTGATGACAACCAATAAGAAAATGTTAGGTTACAGTTCCACCTAGAACTGAACTACTAACTCAAGCCATAATACAGAGTTCTCTTGCTAAAAACATCAATAATCTAATTAGGGTAGTGTTCTAAGGTTATGATGCAACTTCAATGCCAAAGTCCATACTTATCATAAGTAAAGTATCATAACATTCTAATTACCCTTGGGTTTAATCCCCATTAGATTCTAGCAAGCAGGGGATTCTAGGTCTTCTCGACTTTAGCTTAAAACTTAAGCAAGTCTTCATAGAAAGACATCCAAATCCCTAAAACACATTAAGAAGCTCTATACCCTCATACCTAGAGCTCTGATACCAAATGTAATGACCTCAAAACAAGCTACAAGAAACACACAAAAAAGAAAAAATATATTTTTTTAAAACTACGATGAGGGATTCATAAACCCCTAACCCATATGTGGTTTGTCTATTGTTTAGGTTTACTAAGATTCCCAACTTTCCTATTGAGTTACATCTCACCAAATACCCTACACAAGTTCATCTGTGTAGGCATACTATGTGTTGCTGCAAATAAGTCTATCCATCTCATCATTCTTGATGAGCTAAAATTATCACCTTCAGTACAATCGAAGGTATACGCCCATCACCATACCATACACAAGTCCATCTGTGTAGGTATGCTATGCGTATTGTGAGTTAAGCTATCCATATCGTCTCCACGATGAGCTATCTTAACTCATATGTAATCAATTAGTTTTCTTAGTTAACATACTCCCTAACAGGTTTCATTTTCTTAGGTTACTTTCATGTTTAGCAAGAAGATAAGTTTAACTCTATCTACTCAATAAAAAAAGAACAAAACTCATAAAACATACATGAGGTACTTAGAAAGGAAACAACATTTAAAATAAAGTAAGCATTTAGATAGAAAGAGAAGCTAAACAACAAAACATAGATAATTCATAATGGTAAATTAAAGATACATTTCCCATCAATACAGTAATCTATTACATATATTCAAGTATGGTAAAACCTCCATACTTATAAAATAATAAAGTAATACATCATTTTCATCTAGGGATATCTCCCTACAATTCTAGTCTATTTGAGCATAAGTAAATCATTGCAATAGTAAATCAAATCGATACATAGGTTCTAGTTGCCACCTTCGGTCCTCCTTGTATTTCCATCGTTCATTTGAGGATAGTAGGGGATCAGGGCAACTCTTGGATATATGATAGAAATACCTCTAAATGCATCTACCATTTACTTTATCAAATTGCAACTATACAAATTTAATCAAAGTATCTAACCATCTACTGCATAGTTGATATCATAAAAGAATCCCTACTTTTATTTTCACCTCTCATTTTCCCATAGGGAGTCTTTTCAACACGTACAACTAGATCACAGATTTTACTTTAATTAATTCATTTCAACTATTATTCAATCATAATTAAAGTCTCATACCTTTAATCATAAAATAAACTAGTGTTCCTTTATTTCCATAAATCAAGTCCTATTCCTTAATTCATAAAATAAAACATACTTCCATCTATTTTAATTAATCAAAGTCCCCTAACTTTAATTAATAAAATAAATCATAATTCCCTTTACTTTCACTAATTAAAGTCTCATACCTTTAATTAATAAAAATAAACCTCAATTCCCATTATTCAACATAATCAAGGTCCCATACCCTTAATTATTCAAATAAAATTAAAATTCCTATTATTTAACATAATCAAGGTCCCATACCCTTAATTATTCAAATAACATTTCATTCAATCAATCTAAATAAATCATCCTTTCTTTACTTACATTAATCAAATAATATTTTATTTAATTAACCTAAATAGACATTTATCTTTATCACAAATTATCTAACATTCATGACATTAACTAGTCTAAAGTTATTTTCTCCTTAATTGATATGCATTTTACGTATGTAAAGTTGTATGATTCCTTAATCAATAATTAAAAAGCCCTTCAATTATTTTATTACCCAAGCATACCCCTCTAAGCAAGAATGGACCACCACACAATCAACCAAAACCTCACCCAAAGTAACCAACAATATCCAAAGGATGAAATAGAGAGAGAGTTGACCATGAGAGAAAGAGACGAGCGTTCTAGCATGCAAAACAAATTCTACGGGAATACAAAACATAGACATTGCAAAGGAATAGAAGTAATACAAGAAGTGAATCAACCATAGAAAGGCCACCAACTCCGTTCTCATCCAAATCGTGTGAGACATACCCAAAATGAACTTCTATGACCCAAACATCCACACGATCGGAGGGCAACGACAATAGGGGAAACAAAAAGCGAACTAGTTAGGAATGGATCAGTCAAGCAACACAAAGATGCAGATAACGCTTAAGAGATTAGCTAAGGAGGAATCTGAACCAACGAACAAGCATTAACAAGCCAAAGTAGAAGATCACTAGAAGGTGATTAAAACCAACTGGTCGAAAAAGGAAGTAAAATTCAAAGGAAGTATAATGGTGGTCTCAGACATGAGGGGCTCTAAAAAGACTCGGATGACAACTCTAATGACTAGGTCACTATCCATCATAGCACTCATTGCGTAGTGGGTAAGGAGAAAAATATTTGCAACATGACGATGCATCAATAAGGTGACTAATAAAGGGGTCCGAATGACACTTCCAACGACCGCTTAGCAGTAAAACCACACCAAACAAAAGGGATTGGCAACAACTAACAGTATTACTAGACACAAGTTATAAATTAAACCAACGATCATCTCAAGATTTCAAACGTTAAACCAAGCTTGCTATTTCATTAAGCTACAAGGAATGGTATTTTACGAACCAACCTGATGTTTACTGGAGATAGTTTACCCAAGCATTAAGTTAAACCTTGACTATCCCACACTGTTGTTCTCTGGAGATTATCTTTTTTTAGGCATCAAGGTAGATCTCAATTCTCCTCCACCAGAATTGTCGTCCCCCTTATGAATTTTTTTGCTTCCTCCTTCTTACCAAAAATGGTCTCCTCTCCCTTTATGCTTCTACCTTTTTTTATTTTCCCAACCTCTCACCTGCTCACCATAAATACACCCTTATCCCCCCAGTCGGTCGAGCAAGGTGAGCATTATTAAATTAGTTCTTTCTTTACTTCCAAAACTTCATCAATGCCCTATCCTCCAGCTATAACTCCTTTCTTATCTTACCAACGACAGACGGATATCATTGATATTCCTAGAAGTTTTTAGGCCGATCGAAGAATTCCACTTGCAATAAAAGCCTTTAACACATTAAAGTCTCGTTGGTAAATTAAAAAGGGCACGAGCATATAAAGCGCTTCTCCATTTTAAAAGAGATCGTACAATTAAATAATCTCTTTTGGTGTGTCATAATTTAAATAAAATCCTACCGTTATCTAAATAAAGTTTCTATTACCTGAAACTTCTATTATATATAAATATTCTTAATTTTTAAAAGAAAGTCTATTATCATTTAAAATAAAACATTCATTATTTTAAAGGAAAGTCTATTATCATTTAAAATAAAATATTCATTATTTTAAAGGAAAGTCTATTATCATTTAAAATAAAACATTCATTATTTTAAAGGAAAGTCTATTATCATTTAAAATAAAACATTCATTATCTTAAAGGAAAGTCTATTATCTTTTAAAATAATACATTCATTATTTTAAAGGAAAGTCTATTATCATTTAAAATAAAACATTTATTATTTTAAAAGAAATTCTATTATCTATTAAAATAATACATTCATTATTTTTAAATGAAAGTTTATTATCATTTAAAATAAAACTTTCTATTGTTTTTTAAAATGAGATTCTTTCATCTTTTTAAAAATAAAGTATCTATTATTCTTAAATGAAATTCTATTATCATTTAGAATAATAACTTATTATACATACATACATACATATATTACATGCTTACACACATAAGAAGAGTTTTTGATCCAATACTAACATCATGTTATATTTTTCTCTAAAAGCAACACAAGGAGTTTCAAAAGGCAACCAACTTATGCACATTTTCTCAAAACCAGTGATGCAGCAAGTGATGAAGTAAAAAACAACCAATAATATGCAACATACAGAGAGGGAGTCTTTCCATCAACCCTATCATCCATCTCGGTCGAAGATTTTACGATAGCTACTAGGCTATCAACTAAGGCTCTAGGTGGCTGGCTAATTAACGATTATTCCTAACCGATAATGCATGCCTATATGAGGGTATATATCCATGTTACCCCCAAGTTATCGTAATCATCACTTCCCCAATATTAAGTACCCCATTTTTGGTGGACGTTTCTATCTCTTTCACCCACGAGTGTACCTAATTTTGCACATTAACAATTTGTTAGTAGTACCATGTTCTTTAAAAATATTAAACTAGCATCACATAGTTTGTTTATTTGCATAAAACTAAGCATCAAAGCATCATAAATCAATACATAGTTTTCATGCCAAAAGCTTGCCAGGGAGGGTCATGACAATGACACCAAGATAGCCAATCCTTTGAAGGAGATGTTAATGAAGTTCTTGTAAAATAGAGGAACAATATTATGGATCAATGTACTTAAATTCTTCAACAATTCCTCATTGTAGATTTTGCAACCTCCTTCGCCAAGGTTATGCATAGCGGCAACACTTCGCCATTGGGGCAAAAAAAAGAATTTTCAAAAATTCAAATTTGCAAAAATTTTGGGACCCGGACTTCGGCCATCTAGCCGAAATTTTCGAGAAAAAATAAATTTTAGGTGTCGGTTAGTTGTCCTTTGATGAGAGTATCACAAATATTTTAAAAAATTTGTAAGTAATCCCGCCTAAATAAAGTACCCTTTTCGCCCTAAAATTTTAAAATTTCTAAATTATCCCGTCCAACTCGCCAAGTATACCTCTATATATAATTAACACCCTAGGGATATAGATTCATTTTCGGACCTTGTTCTACACTCGACGAATATATCGACCCAGTTCTGTAACTGTTTGACACCAGTTGTATATCCACCCGAAACCACAATTCTACAACCGATCGAAACCATGTTCTACAACTGATCGAAACCCTATTCTACAACTGAAAGTACCAGATGGAACCACACTATAGTCGTACCTATGCTGCAACTGACCATAACCATTTCTGCAGTAGACCACGTGCAATTCTGTCAGATGCAATTTTGCACCTAGTTTAGGCAGGATGCAGTTTTACACCCGATTTAGGCCGAATAAAATTTTGCAACCGGTTCAGGTTGGATGCAATTTTGCACCTGGTTCAAGTCGGATGTAGTTTTACACTCAGTTCAGGCCGGATGTAATTTTGCATCCGGTTCAATCTGGATGCAATTTTGCACCCGGTTCGATCCGGATGCAATTTTGTGCCTGGTTGGGGAGGGTTGGGTCGGGTGAAAAATTGCATCCAGGGGAAGGCCAGGTGAATTTTTATATTCATGGGAGCCGATACAGAAATACATCCTAGGAAGGCTCGAATGTATTTCTGCATCGGCTCCCTTGAATATAGAAATGCACCTGGCCTTCCCCTGGATGCAATTTTGCACCTGGCCCTCCCTCGGATGCATATCTGATGGTAGTTTGGTGTTGTTTAATTTTTTTTCCAATATAAACAAAAATTCACCAATTTTTTCTAATTTTTTGTGAAAAAATAAAGTATTTCACCATGTCTTCCTACATGAAGTTGCCCAGGATTCGCCTGGGTTTTGAAACAAATTCACCATTTTTTACAAGTATGTTTTGGGTTCGACCCCTTATGCATAACCCTGTCCTTCGCACAACATTTTTCTATCGTAGCTCCATTTAGTGATCCTACAACTCTTAAGTTGGTGAATTTTTATATTCATATTTTTTAAGGAAACATTTTTGTTGATTTCGTAAAATATTGGTTGGATCAAGTGTCATCATACTTTTTTTAAAATAAATTCATTAATAGTGAGATGGTCACTTTTGCACTCTTGAAAGCTTCATTAATCGTTTGAAATTGATAGGAAGCATCTTATAACAAGTTCAAAGAGGTGAATGAAGATGAAGTAGGGTTCACATCGGATAATTTTGTTGAGGTCGTAAAGGAAGAATGTTATCCTATGGGAGCCAATGATGATCAATACTTGTGATGGCAACAAATGCATCAAGGTAAAGACCAAATTGTTCAAATGCTTTTCATTTCATGACATGGACACTTCAAGGGCATATAATCCTCAAGTACCATGGTGTATTACAATGATACACTCAAGGGAATAGATCTCTTTGAATTCAAGACCTTGGGAGAGGCATACAAGTTTATTGTCATATTGATATAGAAATAAGAAAGGAGCAAATAACAAAAAATAAAATACCAGGTACCAATGAAAGAAAAGTAAAAACGACAATCTAAAGAATCAAGAAAAAGAGGGTCAACCTTAGAATTAGAACTTGAAGCAAAATAAAGTGTCCCAAGAAAAGAATCCTCAAAAGACCAAGATCAAAAAATGGTGCAATTTTCATAAGAGTGACAAAAATTTAAGGGAGTAGTATCAAGCAATTTAGTCTTTGTTTAGTGAGATGCCACCTTCTACATCCACCACACCATCACCTTCACTTCCACATGTTGAGGATAGAGGGACACAAATTGTGGAAGCTAAACACCAATGGAGCCCCAATAGGAGGGAAGGTTGTTTCAGTCATAGGCATGGGTCAAGGGTAAGCCATTGTATTTCATTATTGATAGTGGGAGTTAAAAGAATTTTTATTTTTATCAGATTGTAAGATATTTCAATATGCCTATCACATGACACCCACGACCATATAACGTTGGATGGCTACAACGGATAAATATTAATGTCACTCAAAATTGTCTTCTCTCTTATGCCATCATACCCTTCAAAGATGAATTTTGTGTGATGTTGTGCCCTTGGGTTTTGTGATGTGATTTTGGGCCAACCATTAATATGGAAGAGACATGGTGTATACATCCTGAAGTGACATTACCTCAAGATACCAAAAGTATTCTCCTACCTCTATTTCTTTAGTCAATGTTAATCGATGCAAGAATATGATAGCCAAAACAAAGAAATTCATTTTGTTGATGATCACGTCCCAAAGAACAAGGAGGATTGTTGCTACCATCACATCAATCGTAGGATCTATATAGCATAAATAAATGGACTAGGTTGTAGCAAAATATGATGACTTTTTCAAGTCACCAACTAAGGTGCCACTTCATTGTGATATAAAGCATTCCAATTTAATTCCTGGATCTCCCTTGCCTAAGACACATGTTCATCGCATATTAGCCCTTAAAAATGATAAAATCATGAGGTAGATCCAAATTTTTATTTAAAAGGGACACATAAAACCAATTGCTTCACCATGTGATAGTCCAATAGTCTTGGCTTCAAATATGTAACGTGGAGACTTTATAATGACTATAGAGCTTTATTTAAAATCACTATGAAAAACTATTGTCTACACCCTAATATAGAAGACTTGCTAGACCAACTCAATGGTGCAAATTTCACCAAAATTGATCTCAAATTTGAATAATATCAAATACCCATCAAGCTCATTGATGTATGGAAAAATGTATTTAAATATGAGGAGAGTTTGTTTTCAATGATTAGTTATGCCTTTTGGCTTGATCTATATACCTACCATATTCATGAAGGTGATTGATAACATCCTACATCCCTACACTAAATCCTTTGTAGTAGTCTATTTCGATGACATCCTCATCTATAGTAAGACATAGGAGAAGCATTTGTAACATGTTAGATAGGTACTACAGACTCTTCAAAGACATAAATTTATATGCTAGTTTGGAGAAGTTTTTATTTGGCATGATGAATATGAAGCATTTGTAACATTATTGACAAAGAAGTTAATGTTAATCTTGAGAAGATTTAAATAATAAAATATTGGCCTACACAAAATACTCTAATAGATCCTTGTAGCTTTTTGGATCTTACGAATTTCTATAGAATATTTATATTGGAGTTCTTAGATATTTCTTGGTCGCTACACTAAGTGACCAAAGGATTAATTGTGTTTGCAATAGCCTTTTGAGATAATGACCTATGCATCAAAGGACTTATTTTAAGTTGCCATACATATAATCGACATCTAATTACCTATAATAGTGAGATATTCAATGAACCAATTTGAAAATATCCCATATATGACAAAGAGATCTATTCCATTGTCTAAGCAAATAAATAATGAAAGCATTACATCTTGGTTAAGGAAACGATAATCATATAGATCATAGACCTTTGGATTTCATTCAAATACAAAGTAAGTTGAGGAATTAAAGACATAATAAATGGGCCATATATATGCAATGGTTTAATATCAATTTGTTAGTAGATTGTTTGAGTTGACTACCAATTATCACACTCGCCACTATTCTTGAATATTTTAGGCATTACACTTGCAATTAGTCCACCTTGGATGAATTTGATTTTGATTTTGCAGATGCAAAATGAACTCTTTGTGTGGGTAAGCATGTTATTAATTTTTATTTTCAAGATAATATCCTCTATCACAAGGGACATATTTGAATGCCATCTGAGTGAATGCTCAAATATGATTTAGGAAGTGCACTTTAACAAAGTAGTATGTCACTTTGGGGTGGAGAAAACATTGTTAATTCTCAAAAATTACTTTAGCCCAAGATGAGGAACAATGTTGAGAGGTACTTCAAGTCATGGACCCCATGTTGTTGCCAAATTGACTAACAAGAAGCAAGGACTATATACACAATTGCTAGTACCTTTCAAGCCTTGGAAATACATTTCCATGGATTTCCTCTCAAGTTTACCCACATATAAGCATAGTAATAATTGTGTTTTTTAGTTGTGGTCATTTTTCAAAAATGACTATCATGATTCTTTGTAAGAAGTCCATTTTGGTCGAAGAGACTCCTCAACTCTATTTTAGTCATGTCTAGTTCAAGTTTGGTTTTCCATAGTCCATTGTATTTAACAAGGATAGCAGGGTTCTAAGCATTTTTGGTTCCACTCTATGAAGCATGATGGACACCAGGATGTGTAATGGCCTTGATATAGCCACTTTGGCTATCTGTATTGGCTTAGGCCTGGGTTAGGATACTCATCCCTTAAGCATTAGGGTTGGGTTTTGTTACTTGACTAGACTATAATTAGATGAGTTATAATATAGTTGGATCATATTCATTGACTAACTCCTATCACCTTTAATGCACATAAGATACTTGACACTCTCTAAGTCGTTAAAACACTTTACCCTCTCTAAGTGGCCATGATTGTTCTAACTTGGAATCTAGATCTATTTTACTCATTTTAGGTGTGTTGATTTAGAATATGATTCTATTGCCATATTTCTAGTTATTTACAATTGTAATTTATTTTTTGGAAGTTGTTGAGTGCAAGTGGTATCAAAGCGATGATTTTGTCTCCCTATGATGATGCAAAAAGGTAGTAGAGGGTCAGTGAGTCTCTTTCAACCATATTTGCATTGTCCAATCAGGTAATTTTTGTCCAATTTTTTGCTCCCAAACTTTTGGTACAATTTTCTTCTATAATATTGTGATTTAGGAAAAGTTATTTTCATTTCTTGAAGCTAAAGAGTATAGGATGTGTTATAACCTTTGTGGGAGACCTATATCATTTTGATCATCTCATTGAGTTGATCAAAACAATATATATATATATATATATATATATATATATATATATATATATATATATATATATGTTCACACTTTTTTGAGTGGTCAACAAAACCCTTGGACTTTGCTATCTATTAAGGGTGTATATTTGATCCTTCAACTTCCTCTAGTTGGGAATGAGTAAATGAGCATTTGCAATGGAGAGACCTATCTAATAACGTTTGTATAATCCAAAAGAAGTGTTAACAAATAAATCAAAGGAAGCATTAGAATACCCTTTATTCCATCGTTAGCTTTAACCCTCTTGCTTTCCACTATTGGTGATATACCCTTCCAACTCCTACAAATGACCACTCCAATGATCCTCCCTCCAATTTTCAATATGAGCTTCAAAATTATCTTTTATATATTCAAAATAGATCAAATTAGCACATCACTATTATCAGTTATGCTCAAAATTTATGCTTTTGATTCTCTTATTTTATATTGAACAAAAATTGAATAAGTTTGTAGAGCAATAGGAAAAGGACCTTTCAAAAATAAAATGAGCACTAAAGAGCAAAATCCAACATGTCTACTTTGAGCAACATAAATATTGACAAAAGGGACTTGAGATTCCTATAGATGATACTCCACTTGAAAATTTCTTGTATTAGGATCCACACCACTTCTAAAGTCTAATCTATAGGCAATATTCAAGGCACTTCCAACATCAAGGTACAAGGCACTACCAACAAACAACCTTTTGACAGGATCCAAGACACTTCCAACAACCACTTTTCAGGTATGATCTTGACTTTTATCATATTATCCAAATGCATCCAACCCTCCAAAGTATCTCTTATAGGTATGAATGAGCTTAATTTAGAGTTTTCTACTAATTCATATTTTGTTGTAGATGGTGTTGCATTTATGCTTGATTGACGTCATGATGTTCTATTTCCTAGAATCAATATTGTAAACAACCCTTGAGGATGGTTTTTCAATATGGATTGCCTTATATGCTTGCATCATGTTCCTGAACATGGAAGAGTCACTCTAGTTGCTTCTAAGCTAGGTACCTATGCCTATCAATGGCTTTTTTTGTAACTAAGACATCGTGCTTGTTATATTTCCTGGACAAAATTTAAGATGTTCACGTTAATGTTCAATGAGGGTCCCTCTACCTCTTATGTGATACAATTCATGCAAAAAAAACAAACTAAAACAATGGATGAGTATTGCATTGAGTTCATGAGCCTTCTCACATATACATATCATTTAGATCCTGCTTGTGGTTTTGGTATTTTGGCACAACCTCAAGGATAAAATATTATGGGAAATAGATATGTGTGATCCATATACCCTCCATGATATTGGTTGTCTGGTCCTCATAGCTTAAAAAAAGCTCTACTTGTCTTTATTCCAATAATGTTATGATTTCAATCCTTTTTAGTCTTACTTCAATAATTATAATGAGGAATGCCCACAAGGGTGCTTCTATTTCAAATATTGATCATGACATAAATAGGATTGAGCATATGATAAGTGACATAACTTTTATGTGGAAGCTAAGGATGAAGGTCATAGAGGAGGAGATTTTCAATTCACCATAGCAAGAGTAACCACTAGAAATTGATGAGCCTAAGCAAGATAAGGATAGTATGGACCTCTCAAAATTCATCATCATGGGACTATAATATCATCAAACTATCAAGCTACAAGGCTTCATAAAAATATTATTCAATGCTTTGATTGGTTAACCCTCACAACTTCATTGATTGTAAGATGACCAAATCCCTAGGGTTATATATAAACAATTTTGACCAAAATAAATTCCATATGTTGAGTGCCAATGGGGGTAAGTCTTAATGTGTGATTCCTACTAATAATATCAACATTCAAATGGATACCTATACCTAGGTGGAAAACCTTTATGCGAAGGATTTGAGTGGTGTTGATGTATTCCTAGGATCTCAATGGTTGTCTCAATCAAGGGATGCTACTTTGATCCTACAATGACTATATGTACAATGGACAAAAAATGACAAAGTCATTTGTCTCTAGGGTTTACAAATCCTATATTACAAGTTCATCAACTTCCATCAAATGGAAAAAATGTTAAAGGGAAGCAAAAAGCTTCTTTGCACAAATATGTTGCATGGAAGTCATGGCCACCAAGAATTCACCTCTTTTGCTTCCTTTTGGAAGTTAGTCTCTTCTTGTCAAATATAGTCTAGTTTTTTAAGACCCCAAATATATCCAAACTAAACAAAAACATGATCACGCTATTCACATTATTCCCAAAATTCAACCACCCAACATTCGTTATCATCACTATCCTCAGTCATAGATGTTAAAATTTATAAAAAATATTCAAGAAATGTTGGAGAAGGGTATTATTTTTCCTAGCACCAATGCCTACGTCTTTACTTATCATGGTCCAATACAAGGGCAATTCTTGGAGAGATCCACCTTCTATAGCAAGAACATATTTATGTCTAGTATTCTAAATATTGCTTTTGTGTGTTTGAACTAGAGTACTTAGATCACATTGTGTCTCACAGAGGTATCAACATGGATTCTAAAAAGATCAAGGCCGTGCAATATTATCTCCAACCTTAATTTCTAAAGAGTCTTTATGTATTTTTAGGTCTTATAGAAAATTACATGAAATTTATCAAGAATTATAGGAATATTGTAGCCCATATTACAAATTTTACCAAGAAGGATGCCTTCATTTGGTTTAAGGAGGCTACAAGAGCTTTCAATGCCTTAGAGGATGATATGTGTATCACACTCATTCTAGCTACTTTAGACTTCATAAAACCTTTTATCAATAAATGTGATGCTTCTAGATTGATGTTGTTTTTATGTAGGATGATCACTCTTGACTTTTGAGACTAAACAATTATCTAGAAAGAATTTGGGTCATTCAATTTATGAGAAAGAGATGTTATCCATCTAGCATGTAGTAGAAAAATGGAAGCCTTACTTGTTGGGTCAACACTTCATTATCAAAACAAATTATAGTAATCTCATGCACTTCTTGGAACAATGTCTATTTTATCCAGAGAAAATAAATGATTGACCAAGTTTTTGAGCTATGAATTTGTAATTGAATATTAGAAAGGAAAGGAGAATGTGGTGTTAAATTCTCTTTCTCTCCAATATGAATATTCTATCACTATTGATGCTATATTTTGCCCCCTACTTCTATGGTTCTTTTGACTTTAATATGAATGGCATTTGGATCTAAAAATCATTTGTTTGATTCACTATGTGGAGATCGGTGCCCTATATCATCCCTCTTTTGCTTGGTATGACAAGATTATTAGGAAAAATACTTGTATTTTACCTCATTTTTATCTTCTCATGTCAAGTAGAGTATGCTTCAAGAATTACATGCTTCATCCTTGACAGGCTACTCCAAATTTCATAAAACCTATGAGAGGGTTAAGTAGTATTTTTCTTGGAAAGAAATAAAAGCATATGCGAAGAAGTTTATGGCTGAATGTGAATTATGCTAGAGGAATAAGGGTGAACCAATTATGTCTCTGTGGACTTCATTTAAGGTCTTCCTAGGTTAAAGGGTAAAATAATTTTTTTTGATGATGTGGGATGAATCCATAATAATGTTTAGATGATTTTCTAGTGCTTAAATAAGAACAAATTAAAAATAAAATTGGCTTATATTCTAGATCGTGAGTTGGAATATATGAGATACAAAAAAAGCTAACAAACACTCTAACTTAAGCTAAGCTATTATAAGCCTCTCAACTAATAGAATCTAGAAGTTATGTAAAAAACTAACTCTAGGAATCTACATGAGAGTAGGAATCTACATGAGAGTAGAGACTCAGGTTTACATAACATGTTTTAAGTTAAGCCTAGGAAGGAAATTAAGCACCTAAGCTAACATCATTTGTAATTAGTGGAAGCATAATTTTCCACTTTGACTACTGGAATTGTGTAAATGCAAGAAATTACATTTTTGTAACCATTTGGGATTTCTAAATCTCCTTTTGTAACCCTTTTGGGACCAACTAAGAACTTTTGTAATTGCTTGAGTAAGAACACAAGTTTTGTAACCTCTTATTATAAAACACTCATTTTGATCCTTAGGCATCCATTTATTTTAGTCCATACGACTTATACCTACTCACAAATGGCATAAAATTTAGTAGAAAAAATGATTGCTTTAGCCTAGATAGTTGGTCTATTAGCCAATAAGGTCCAAGACATCATAGTCCAAAGTGCCCTTGATGTAAAGATCTATAATAATGATCTAAGGGCAAAGACAAAATGTGAAGTAAAAACTTATGATGGGTCTAGGAATCTTGATGTCCTAGGCAGTTGGATTATGGACATGGAGACTTGGTTCTCCTACACAGAGGTTCCTATTGAGGAAAGAGTACCTTTTTAAAACTCAAATTGTCAAGGTTAGCCAAGCTTGTGATTATGGAAATACAAGAGCGTAAAAATCCAATCACCACTTAGGATGGTTTAATCCAATATTTGAAGGATAATTTTGACCCTTCAAATTATGAATAGGAGTTAAATTTCAAATGGTATAGATTAAGACAGACTTATAATATACATGTTCAATATCATATCTTCTAGTTCAATAGATTAAGAATTTTGCTTTGCATAAAGGACCCGATAGAAGCCCTTATCATCAAATTTATAAGTGTTCTACTTGAACCTTTGTATCGAGTTGAAATATACTCCCTTAGATACTTTAGATGTAGCTTTCAATCATGTGTAATTTATAGAGGAAAAGCTTGCTAGCCAATCAATAGGAGATCAATCTACAGGTCCCACCAAGACATAAAATCAACAACAACCGACTAAGACAAAGATACCTTCTTCCTTATCTTCTTCTTCTTCTTTTTATTCTCCTCATTCTCCTTCTTATATCCATAGAAAGAAATTTTGTAATCATTATAAAAGAAGAGGACATGTAGAATTTGATTGTTTTAGGAAGAGGAAGAACCTCATTGTAAAATCTCAAAAGGAGGAACCACAAGATGGTCCCATTGAGATCATAGGAGAAGAAAGAGAGTATGATGAGTTGAAGGGTAAACTGAACAATGTTACCCTCATGAATCAAAATTTGTATGAAGGTGGCTATGACAATTTATTTGTTACAAAAGCCCACCTAAATCAATTTTTTTGTGGATTGTATTATTTACAACGTATCACAAAAGAACTTGATTATGAAATCCATTGTTGATAGGTTGCAACTACTTGTGAGATACATCCTAATTCATACTCACTTGGATGGAAGGATCGTGATTCCACTTCCTACATAATAGAAGCATGCATGGTGTCCTTTGCATTTGACCCATATTTTGTATATTGAGTCACATGCGATGTGACTCAGATATATTGTTATGGTCTAATTATTAGCAAGCCCTATCAATATAATAAGAGGGATTAATATGATGTATATCACAATAAATATACCTTGCATCATACAAATAAGACATTTCTCATTCGTGGCCTTAATAATACCACACTTTTGCTCCATTCTTTTCATTAGCCATCCTACAGATGTGCTACCTGATTTTCAACTTCTACTTGATTTAGACCAAGTGTTCGATATGAAGTCTCATCAAACTTGATAGAGATATTCCACTCCATATCTTGTTGCCCATAATGTTTAACTTCCACACCAAGCTCGTTGGATATCACACCATTAGATGTCCTACACTTTTTCATCCCTTTTGAAAGCATTGGAGTCCAATGCTTCCATGGTGGAAAGGGATGATGAGGACCACACATGATGTACTACTTAGGATATTTTTGTAGGTATATTTATTTTAGTTAGATTTATTTGTGTTTCCTTCTATCTTATGTATTTCATGAAGCTTCTTACAACTCACGCTTGTTCACTTAGATTATTACTAACTCATATTTGTTAGCATATTATTAGCTTAGATTATTGATAGCTCATGTTCATTGGATTATTTCAACGTGAAATGCTTGATGGATGACTAGGTTGTTAGTGAGCTTATCTTGGCTAAAATTAGTTTTGTTGTTTGGTTGTGCTTATTTAAGCACCTTTGTTAATGAAAAAATTTCAACTTCTTTTAGATCCACAACATTTCAGGTGGTGGATCTCCTTTCAGGTAAAAGTGATAAGAACTCATATTAAGTTTATTATCATTGAGTGAACAATTCCTTCCAAAATTTTCTAGTGAAAATAGTATCATGATTATAGATAATAGATTTGGATGGCCAAATAAAAATTGTGAATAAATATCTTGGTACATACTTAAGAAACTTTGCTTTTGACAAGCAGTATCAATGGGTTAAATTAGTTCCCCTAGAAAAATAGTGGTACAATACTTCTCATCATATTTCCACCAAGATATTCTTATTCAAAGCATTGTATGGTCAGAAAATTCTATCCTTGGTAGACTATATTCTAGGTTCCTCCTGGGTGGCTCACATAGATTATTTTCTCCAACAACCTTACACTATCCTCTAGCTCCTCAAAGATAATCTTGTGCGATAAGGGGAAAATATTAAAGGGGTGTCTTGAATGGCTTCCTCATGATGTTCTCCACTTTCTTCTCTTCTCACTTCAAAACTAGGGGACATTGTGAGCTTAAAATCTAGTTTGTTGGATTGATTGAAGAACAAATATGCTTCTCCTAAGAATTTTTTTTTCTAAGCTTAAACTTAACCTATCTCTAATGTATATACAAAATGCAACACATAGTACCTAAAACTAATTTGCTCTTTTGATTTTTATAACTAAGAAAATGATGATTTCTTTTAAGAGGCAAGGGTACAAGAAGATGAAATAAACAAAGCCTAAGATGTAACTATATGACAATTTTGATTTGATGCCAAAGCTTAAAGATTAAGTTGATCCCCTCTATTATTAAAACTAACTAGTTATTTCTTTTTCTTTTATATATTTTATCAATAAATAAAAAATAAAATCTAGTCTACACAGACATCAAATAGAATCTAAACCATAAATGCTTAAATAATAGAGTTATGGGGCAGAAAAACTTGTTTTTGCCACTATAGCAAAAGGGTTTCCTACTTTCAAAAGCATCATTGATGTTATTTTTTGTTAAGTGCACTACCATTTAACCTATAAAATAGACAATAACAGTTATAGTCAATGATAGAGGGGTTTTTCTAAGCTGGTAGAGTCTAGTTGACTCCCTTGAGAACAATCAAGCCCCTGTTTAGATAAATAAATTAAAAAAATGATAGAAAACAATAAATAAAAGATAGGTGAAAAAAGCACCATTGGATCACAATAACATCACCAACATTTTTGTTCAATGATGTAATTTTTCTCTATGTAAAACCAAAAATCAATAGCACCACTAACCTATAATCTAGTAATGTTTTCGCTTCTAAGAGCATAACAACAAGATTGAATGCAAGAAATGATAAGCTTAATATACCTATGATAAAGGGATCTAACTTGGGTATACTAAGGCCCTATCTAATACTATAAAAATATGGATTTAGTTGCTTAAATATTAAGATCAAATGACTAAGTGTAAGACTAGCTATATGTCAATGCAATATGCAAAACTAGTTCCAATTACAACGAAATAGAAGCCTAAAGCTACAAGGATAATGAAGAGCTAATAAGAAAAATAAGGGGAAAGAGAACAATCCAAGGTACAAGGTTTTTTTCACATTATTAGAAGCTTGTTGAAGGCTTTCTATCTTGGTTGTTTATGGCACTTGAATGCTTAAGCTTGAAGGCTTGATGCTTAGTGCTTGATGATTACTTGTAAACTTGATTTCTTGGAGAGAGATTTGAGACTTGATGATTAGATGCTTGTAATAATTATTGGAGAGAGATTGCAAGGAAAAAGAGGTTGAATGCTTGCAAAGGTGGATTTCACAAGGTTGTGGAAATAATTGGGCATAATATTGTCATGCAAAATTCTAAAATACCTATGATTCTAGGGAGACTTTGTCATAATTTTGTTACTCTAAAGCTCTTGATAAAACGGTCACCCCAAGTGTTGGTTTTATAGGTATCCATGGCTCCTTATGGGAAGTATTTCATTAAATATGACATGATAGAGAAGGTAAGAATTTGAAAATAGGATCAAGAGATCATTAATGGAATATCATGAGTGGAAATTCTTAGATTTGGGATCTATTGTAGGGGCTATAGATCAATTTTTTATGGATTTAGTTCATTACTGGTTGGGGTCTTGAAAGGGACAAATTCAAAAAACTTTATTTTGGTGCATGATAGTCAAAAGTGTTAGGAGGGGATAGAACCATCGGCGGTATTGCACTAGCACTTTTACCTCATGATCATTGGAGGTCAAAATAAGCAGGAAAATGTTAAATTTGAAAATTTTTACAAAAGCATCACCAGGTCATGATAAAACCACCAATTCTATTGTTCATACCTTAGAATTATCACTTTTGGAGAAATAAATGCTCCAAATTTAGGCATAAGGAAGGTTAATTCAAATTGGTTGATTAAAAGTCTACTTGATAGGATTAACAAACTTAAAGATAAACATGTGTTCAAAATTGAGTACCTACATATTGTGAGATCCAAAATTATATGAAGCAACATTGTTCAGAACAATAATTTGAGGTGGGTGATATGGTCTTTTTATGGCTCAAACCATATAGAAACTTTCTTTGAATATCAAATCTAGTCAAGTTCTAGCATCCAAACTCTATGGTCCCTATAATGTAAATCACTGAATTTGGTAGGTGGCATATTGGTTGGATATTCCTCCTAACTTCAAAATACACCTTTTTTTTGTATGTTTTTTTAAAAAGGTACTTGGTCAAAATATGTAGTCCCAAACAATGCTTCTAGAATTATATGAAGAAGGATGTATTGATCACAATGAGAAGCAGTTTTGCAGTCACAAGTCCATAATATGTGGTATTACCATGAAAAAATTATCATTAAGTGGTAGGACCTTCTAGAAGAATATGAGACATGGGAACTAAAAAGCATTCTCTAGTCATTTCCAACTTTGAGGACAGGTTTTTAGAGGGACCATGTAACAGCCCCAATATAGCCGTTTTAGCCATATCTATTATTGATTCGAGGTCTAGGATAGGATATTCAACACTTGAGCATTAGTTTTTGGTTCTTTTGGTTAGACCATAAATACATGAGTTGCGATGTAGTTGTTTAGATCTTGAAGATTTAGTGACAAGCACTTTTCTCTTGAAAATATGAATCAATATGCTCAATTATGAAAAATGAGAACGACTCTCTTTAAAAATATAATATGTATTTGAAGGCCATTTTTTTAGAACACACCTTTAATAGATAGTAGCTATCACATAGAATTATTTAAATAATCAACAAAGTTGAAAAATCAACATAAGAATCCATGGAATGAGATCAAAGACAATCATTATAGGGTTGAAATTGATTTCATAGAGATAATTTCTCATCCACATGTTTTACCCCATAGCTTATATTTTGATATTTGGCCAAAATTGATATTGCATGTAGTGGCATTGTTGAACATACTCACAACACATGTAGAGATTATGGACACTCACTTAATTGGAGCATTCAAGGAAAGAAAACCTTAATGATTTATATTTATAATAAATAATATTAATTATGTTTTCCAAATAGATGGAAACTAATTCATATCAATGGATATGATACATATTTGTTTGATTATAATTGTAATCTATATTCATCTAGGCCCTAAATATGCACATATGATAAATGATAATAGGGATGATGGAATTGTTGAATGATCTATACATTCTAACTAGTTATAGATTTAAACATAGACATAAATATAATTTTTTGATAGAACTTTAAGATCTTAGGACACCATGATGGTCTTTTTGTTTTTCTAATACATTTAAATTTAGGATGATGATATCACTAAAATTGATTTCAATAATCAAGGTTTTGATGATAAGACTTCTTTTCACTATGATAATATAAACTCCTTTGGGTTTCAACTAATTTTCCTTCAATTTGAATATATTTACAAGAAAAAGAGAAGCTAAATTTATAATGAAAACTAACTAAACACCTAAAATCAAGATAAAATTTGATTCAATTTATGCTTTGTGGCAAGGATATGGGATACACATACCCCTAATATGATTTCATCTAAAGAGAATTGGATGAGAGCATTCCACAAAATTAAGTTTGAACATTCTTTAAAATATTTTGTGGTATTTAGCTAGAAGATAAGTGTTCAATCATATAGGACACCACACAAAAATTTTGGAGGTATCTAAATATTTTACGACACACAACACTTGAATATTTTTCAAACCAGATGATCCCATTCTTGGATTGTTGCATTGGATGACTTGGTTAAAAAATTCGCATACATTGTCAAAAAGTCTCAAATTTTGCTTGTTGAAATATACTTGAATATTTGTTTGGAGTGGGACCAAACATTTAAATATTATAATGTAGGCAGTATTTCTAACGTGATGCTAAATCAAGCATCATTGCAATGATAAAGTTCTTGAGTCCATGTTTGTGACACATACAAGCATCTTGATGTACGTAATCTACAATGTGGTACCTAGGTTATGTAGGATGCATTATGGAGATGTACAATATTATATTGTATGTATGGTGGGGGATTTAAATTATGAATATGTATACAAGTGGGTAGTTAGCAGTTACACAACTTTTATTCACTCGATTGAATATATGCATCATTGCTTCCATTTATGGGTATTGTTGAGTGTTGGTAACATGTCATTGTATTGTTTACAATCCATTGTTATCAAAGTATAGTTGGAGAATATTTTATGGTATTCTTGTGTTACAATGTTGTTGATATTGCACTCTATGTTCTCTAGAAATATATTTGCTCTGTGTGATGTCGAGTTATGTACATTTACTTGTAATATCAACATTTGATTTGTGTATTTATTTTTCACATATTGTCATCTTTTGTGTATGGAATACCAAACCATTATGTTGCATTTGTCACCATTGTCATATTGAGTATGAATCAAGGACCACAATAATAAATTAAAGTGATAAATAAAGTTGATTAAATAACATTCCATAAAGTGCATGTGGATGTATACAATGAAAAGTGAAAAATACCTGACGTGAAGGTCTAAGAGGATTTGATTGACATGATTATACATGAAAATATGGTGAAGATATGTGAGGATGTGCATGGGGATGCACAACATGCAATGTAATTATGAAAACCATTTCCTTGGATGGAAAGAAGTGTAGAAGGGGAACCTTATGCAAATGCTACTCATTACAAGGGAAGATAAGGTGTATAGACATCAGTGTCCATTTACATAGAATGAAGATGGATGGACAATAAAAATACCATCTATATGGTAGAAGGAATCTTATTATAAAAAATTTAATGTGTGTGGTCCCCTTGAAAGAATGGGGTCTTCAAATGAAAAGGAAATTTCCTAAAATATAAAGAAACAAATAACAAGGATAGTGGAAAATATTATTGTGTTGAAAAAAGATAATAAAATGACATATATTTGATATGTCAAATAAAACATATACTTTTAAGAATAAGATAAACTTGTAATTGAGGCAAAGGCATGCACATAACATAGCAAGTTCATGTAGGCAAAGATGCACATGTATCCAAACAATTTTATGTAGGTAAAAACATGCATAACTAAATATGTTTTTGTAGAAGTGGAAGTTTGCACAAAGTTGATCATGACAAAGATAATTACACAAATGAATGACATTCTAGTGGTGACTCCAATAGCGATATGAGTATCAAGGAGATTATCTAGAGGTGTACAAGACATGATTCCAACACAAATATAACCATAATATAATATATCAGGAATATGGAGTTTTGGTATTCGATCAAAGCTAATATTTTTATGTTAGATTTTGATGTTGTATGCAATGGGAGATAGCAATCACAAGATGTAAAAATAATAATATGAAAGAAAGTAAATCTGTGAGATGACTGAAATATACTATAAATAGAAATTATGGAAATGAATACAATGTAGCTGTGGAGGAAATGAACACTCCATGAATAATGCTACTGGACTACATTGCACCCATCTCCAATATGGGTGACTTTATCTATGCACTACAATGCACTATGATATGATGTATGTGATGCTCTATGATCTATGACAATAAGGCCATTATATAGGAATATAGGTTCCTTGGCCAACACTCTATCTAGTTGTGCAAGGGACAACTTGCACATGTACAACTTGCACATTGAAACTTGTGCATTTATTACATTGCATGAAGAAACTAAGTAACTTCCCCCTAAAGTAATCTAATGTCCTAAGTATGTACCTTGGTAGGTACATTTACATTACCCAAATGATGTAATATGATCTATTTCTAACACCCCTCTATATTACATTATTTGGGTATTGAAGACTTTAGTCTTCAATGTGGATCTTCTTCTATTGAATGATCTTGAACTTTAGATTCTTCATCTTCAATTGCTTCAATTTTCAAGTCATGGCTTTTGATCTTTTCCAGCTCTTTGTCTCTTGATGTCAGACACCTTTGATGAACAATGGTTCTCATGATTTTGCATGTCATGAGTGGATCTGAATAGGTTCTTCTTCTTTCTTTTGTACCTATGTAAGACCTGTTTCTCTGTCCTTCATAAGTGTCAACCTTGAGCTCAATGTTAGTTGATCCATATGAAATAAGTTCCTATAGATAGTAGTTTATTATTTGTAGTAATCTTCTTTCATAGCCTTTATAGTACCTGTATTTGGAATGATAGGAAAAAGATGAGTGATTTATCCCATTACAATATTTGCATGGATGGAAACTCCAACAATTGGATTTTTCATGACCATATTGATTGCAATAGGTGCACAACAGAGATGATCTGACAATTTTGAAGTTTATTTTAGGAATATCATGCTTGTCTATCTCCTTGATAAAACCTTCTAACCATATGTGCACAATTGAAGCTATTCCATATTTCCCCTTTTGTATAAGGTTTTGTTGATCAATTTTTTCCTGTTTTGGATCTCCTTTGGTACAGTAGTCATCAGAATCATTAGATGAATCTTCCTTTTCAAAGTTGTTAATTTTAGAACTTATTTCACATTGTATTGGTTCTTCCTTTTCTTTTCCCTTTTCATCATTGTAATCCATCAGGTTTTTAATCCATATTGGTATTTTCTTTATTCCAATCCTAAGAGTGTTGTTTATCATACCAGTAGTCATTTGTATTACCTGAATCCTTTGGGATAGAGTAGTCTACCTTATGACTCTCTATATTAGGATATATAATTCCTAATTGAAGTATATAAGCTTGATTTTGATAAAACCTTTATTGTTCCTTAGGTTTGTAGGCTTCCTTATGTCTCCCTAGTTATGAGAGTATATACACCTAATGGAATTTTAGGTTTTGTAAAAGCTTATATTTTCCAATGGATTTGCAACTTGATAATTTATGATAAATGCTGATATTACCAAGTTTTGTAGAATTCCTTATGACTCCCTAGGGATATAATATAGTGCTTTTTAAAATATAGTTCAATTTTTGGTTGATTTTGTAAGGTTTTGTAAATATCAAAAATCAACTTTTATCTATCCCTTATTGCTCCTATTGAACTAAGCACTTTTTCAATATGTAGAGGTTTTAATGTTGGATTTATTTTGTCCCTTTTTGATGTGTTTGAGACAAGTATATATATAAGTTTCCAACCTTAGCCTAAAGCTTTTAATAACCTCTTTTTAAATATCCCTTATGGTTTTGATTGAAGTGTATCTAATTTCCAATAAGTCAATTTGATGTAGTAACCCTTATAACTCCCAAATGTTGGAAAATTAGATCACAATAATATTTGCAAATATTTTATAAATAAATTCTAGTAGAAGTCCTTATTGCTCCTATGTTAATATTGCAAATATTTTATTGATATGATATATTATTCCCCTTTAAGATATAGCTTTCAATGTAGTTGAATTTCTCTAAGTTCAACCTTATAACTCCCAAGAAAGAGAAAGCATATTATGGTGGGAATAAAGCTTACCTTATATCATTCAATATTTGACATTGTATTCGTTGTGCATGCATTGCAATATAGATGTTGATTCTTTGGCTCTTCCTTCAATGATTTGCTTGGAACCTTAGTGGGAATAGACATTCCAAATGTGTTATTGTTTACGTCTGCTCTTGACCTTCCTTCTTCAGAGCATTGAAGGCTCTTCCATGCCTTGCTTCCATGCTACCACTTCACCCTGTGTTTGTAGACCTTGGACGTAAATGCTCTCCTTGAATGTGTTGATCATTGATGCTCTTAAATTGGAGGAGAATATTGGTATGAGTACCAAGTGGCAGATCCATTTCTTTGTGAGTGCTTGAGGAGTTGAAGATGCTTGAGAACACTTAGTAATGTATGGACGTTACGTTATTTTAACGAAATGCTTAGCTTTCCTTTGGATAAGTGTTCCTCATATGATAATTGCACCAACCTATAGCTTGTAACTCCCTTTTTGATGATGAGCACTCAAGTGAGGAGCATTAGGGTCTTGTTTCAAGTGAAAAATATCACTTCTTCCTTGTGCATGGGCATCTTCTATAATTCTCCTTCAACGTATCCTTCTTGGAGGTCATTTAAACCCTATAATATTCATAGCTCATTTTTTGATCAATTGCACTTGCTTGTAGGTTGTTTTAGGCTGAGTTGAGGAGCATCGATTTGAAGGCTTGAGCACCAAATTTTTGCTTCAAATATGTGGATACTGGAATGCTCCAATGGTGCTTCTATTTTCCTCTTAACTCACCTGTTATACGTCCTCCTTGTAGATAATGTTGCTCTAGATTATAACATTATTTTTCTCCCTTTAATTCTTCATCTTGTCTCTTGCAGGTTTGACCATCCAATATGAGGGAGTAAGAGTCTTTAAAGTGACTCCTTTGACATGCTTGGAGGGATGTTAATGAATGACCACCTTCGACTGGTTTTTATAGCGAATGTTGAGCCCTTGAGACACCTTCAAATCTGCCTCCTTTTATGTGCTTGGATGAACGTTAGTGAATAAATACCTTCGGCTAGTTTTTCCAATGAATGTTGAGCCCTTGAGACACCTTCAAATATACCTCCTTTTTCTGTATAAACCATATTAGGATAGTGCAATGAAATGTAACATATTACTGTATAAAATAGGTCTTATTGCACCTTATTTTACACCTCTTTTTCAAGGTCTGATTTTCTGGTTTTGTGGCAGAATTTTGAATGCAATATGAGGGGTTTTCGAGGTTGTCTCTTTGATTAGACACCTCCCCCTTTTTTCTTGGATATTTTATAGATGGATCCAAGCTTGTAACCACTTGATAGAAGCTCTCTTTTTCTATATTTTTCTGCACTATTTCTTTTGTAGAAAACTTAATGTGCTTTGAGCTTGAGACTCACCAAGTCTCGTTCGAGGCTTCCTTTACTACTCTTTTGGTGGTTACTTTCTTCTCCAATGCTTGGAGGATTGAGCTGATTTTGTGGCTTCCTTAGGCCACTCAAAGTTGTAGATATCTATGCACTAATAGTGTCTTTAGACACTTTGACAAATTCTGTTTTTGTGCCTTTCTCAAGAACACAAATAACAATATTTTGAGAGCAATAGGATAGTGCAAATAAATCTAATAAATTTTCATTTTTAATGCACTAACAATTTCACCTTATCACTCCAATTAACTCTCAAATATTAATGCACTCAATCAATTTACTGCAACTAATCAAGAATAATATGAAATGAATCTTCAAGACTTATTCTGCAATTTCATTATAAGCAAAGGTAGTAGGAGCTAGTCTTCTTTTGCTTTTCAAAGTAGATGATAGGTAGTTGATAGATAGTTAAAATTCTAAAATCTAATAAACTCCTAAAGTGCAAATGAACCTAAAAGGAACCTTTCTATTTTTGCACTTTTGAAGACTATAATTCAATTCTCCTTTTTGCAACTTTAATTCAAATTAAGGTGCTTAAACAAATTTGATAAGTAATCCAATTAATGAATCTACTTGCACCAATAGTTGCATATATTTTTTTGAAATCTCTTTTATCACTTCTATAGAGGATGTAGATCTTGGTGTCTAGGATCACCAAGTTGCTTCCTTGTGTAAGATGTTGCAACTCTTTGTAGGCTACCTCGAAAAGCTTTATCTTCACCGAAATATGGTATCGAACTTTCTTTCATGAGCCTAGGATTTTGGTGGCTTGTTCTCCTCTTGTAGTCTCCTCATTTTGCTATAGATTTGAAGAGATATTCATTCCTAAAGTGATACCTTCTTACTGTGGGAGGTAATATCCAAATCTCCTGGATTTGATAGGCTTCTTCTATCTAAATCTTCCTTCAAGCTTCTTGTCGAATTCTAACTTCAAATAGGATATTCTCAATATTATAAATGTCTTGAGGTCTTCACTGGATTCTTCTTCTAGGATTTGGCACTCCTTGCCAAATTCTTCTCCTCTTGGGCTTGTTGTCGAATGGCGACAATTATCCCAAGTCCTTCACTATTAGGGGCTTCTCCTTGGTAGTGGATTTCTCCAATGAGTTCTTCTTTGATGATTTCTTTAGTAAGGATCTCTAAGCCTTTTATTGGATGCTCATTGAGACCTCCCCAAGGTCTTTGATCTTGCAGCTTCTTCTAGTCTTCCTTGAGATATTTTATTCAACCTTCTACTCCTAGAAGTTTTGGTGGTGAGATCTTCCTCTGGATCTTCGCTTCTGTTGCTTCTATATTTGAGCATGACTCTCCTAGTCCTTCTTCTTCCAATACTAGAAGTTCTTCAATGAGATCTTATCCTGATCTCTTTACCTGTAGGTGCTAGATTGATTTTGAAGAAGATACTCTTCCTAGATTTCTTGTAGGAAGTTTTCACTCACTAAATTTTAGTACTAAAATATTAATCTCCTTCTAAATCGGATACTCTCTTCTAGAGTCTTCTTTAGGATCAAGGCTACTATGGCCTTATTTTAGTATCAAGGCTCCTATTGCCTTTTTCAATATCAAGGCTTTTATGGCCTTTTTCAAGATCAAGGCTTTTGTGAAATTTTTCTTCAATATCAAGGCTTATTTCTTTTTCCTTTTTGGCTTTTTTAGGATCAAGGCTTTTGCGGCCTTCTTTTCTTTTGGATTTAGGCTTATATGGCCTTTTTCTTCTTGATCAAGGCTTCTATGGCCTTTTCTTATGGATCAAGGTTTCTATGACCTTTTCTTCTTGATCAAGGCTTCTATGGTCTTTTCTTCTAGATCAAGGTTTCTATGGCCTTTTCTTCTAGATCAAGGCTTCTATCACCTTTTTTTCTTATGTGAAGTTCTCAATTTAGTAATGGAGATCTCTTGTCTCCTAACTTCACCACAACTCTTCTCCAGAAGTCTTCTTCCATAGTATTCTTTTCTTGGATAAGAAACTAACCTCTACACTATGAAGATACATCAACCTTTGGGCAATGAAGTTGAAGTCTCCTAGCTTTTTGTTGTAGGAGGAATCCCAATATTTTGAGAATTAGATTTCTACAACAAAATGAAATTTTGGGCAATAGTTAAGAAATTATAGATATCTTGAATTATCCTCACTAGTTGATTTGTCAATCTAGTGGATTGAATGTTGAGTCCTAGTTTTCACAAGTTTTTCCTACAACTCTATGGAAAGACTCTAGCCAAATGTAATCTCAGTATTTCTAAAACTAAGATTTCTTTCAGTCCTCACTTGTGGCTCTCCCTATTTCTACCACCTAGATTCTTATGAGCTTTGATAGTGACTGGTCCAAAGGTATGTCAAGTTGACAAATAAACTCAGGCTTGTTGATAATGGTGGCTTTCCTATGGCTAGATATACCGTAGCTCTGATACCACTTTAGATTTTGATGTTGTATGCAATGGGAGATAGCAATCACAAGATGCAAAAATAATAATATGAAAGAAAGTAAATCTGTGAGATGACTAAAATATACTATAAATAGAAATAATAGAAATAAATACAATGTAGTTGTGGAGAAAATGAACACTCCATGAATAATACTACTGGACTACATTGCACCCATCTCCAATATGGGTGACTTTATCTATGCACTACGATGCACTCTAAGATGTTGTATGTGATGCTCTATGACTATGACAATAAGGCCATTATATAGGAAGATAGGTTCCTTGGCCAACACTCTATCTAGTTGTGCAAGGGATAACTTGCACATGTACAGCTTGCACATTGACACTTGTGCATTTATTACATTGCATGAAGAAACTAAGTAACTTCCCCCTAAAGTAATATAATGTCCTAAGTATGTACCTTGGTAGGTACATTTACATGACCCAAATGATGTAATATGATCTATTTCTAACATTGTATACATGTGAAGGTCATAAAGCATCAACATGTATATTAGAATACATATGATTTTAAAGCAAGTGTCAAAGGAAATATTGTCAATTGATGAGTAAAGTGAACCAAGAAATACACCACCAAGAGCAAACATAAGTACAACATAGCTGACAATAGTTGTAGCAAGAAAGAAAAAGTGTTTAAAATTCTTAAGAAATAGAAAAGAGGATCATGTCCACCATATCAATAATTTTGTGACAATATAGAAATAGTATGGTGTAATATATTAGGTCATATGGATGTAGTTACTTCCACCCACACTTAAAGGTTAGCCATGGATAGGTCCATTCAATTCATGGGATAAACTCAAACAAAATTTTGAAAAGGAATTTAGATTTTTGTGTGATAATATGAAGATCACCAATGAAATCTATATTTCCAAATGAAAAAAGTATGAGGACATCAAATTATAAAATAATTATCTCAAGGAGTTTATGGGAAATATGTAGAAGAAACTAGTCGTCAAACTGTATAAGCAATGGTTCATTGATTGACTTTTTCTAAAGTTTTGAAAGAATATGATGTTGTGCCCCTAATGTAATACGAGGCTTTTAGTTAATTCTTGAACCTAGAGTAAGGGTGAGAGTATATTTAATAACAATAAAGAAGAGACGATAGGTAAATTAATCCAAACACTCAAAAAGGATATGTTGCACATATGTATGAAATAAAATAAGAGAAGAAAGAGAATGGTAAAAGGAAAATCTGGTGTTTGAAATGTCAAATAGAAAAGCACATGAAATCCTATTATGTGAAGCACTCATATTACAATATTTGTGAGGTGAATAAATATTTAGTGTTAGAATGCATGATTAATATAAAGAGCGAGAAGCATGAGGTATTGGATATACAAAAGGAAGTTAAAGAGAATCCTACTACCTCAAGAAGTGTAGTTACGGTAGTCAATGGTAGGTACTAGAACAATCATTAGGGAATAATAAATGATGGTAAAAATCAACTTGTACAACAAACATGAAAGACAACCCCATGCAATATGATACAACCAAGAGACCAATTGTGCAATGTAAAAAATATCAATAATGAAGATATCTTGCATGAAATTGTATAATGCCACCAATGGCAATAAATAAATGATGTATCAATGGTGGGTATCAAGAAATCATAGGAAAGAGAAATGTCTCAAAAAACTAGAGGTAGTCAAAATGGAAATTTATTGGATATAGAAGAGGATTATTTAAGAATAAAACATGTGCTTTCCATGAATCATTAACAATCCAAGAAGGTTAAGTATCTGCAATTTTTTAAGGAGTGGAGAACATGGTAATAAACTCAATACCAAATTTAGTAGGAAAATAAAAAGGAACAAAGCAACAAAAGTAAGCAAATCACCATGAGTCAAATGAAAGAGATATCAACACCATGAAGCTTGGTAATGTAGTTGATAGAGCTAAGCATACATGCTAAGGTGGTGAGGTTATTTTACATGATTCTATATGTACGTATAATGGTAGGTGAATTCATGCATAATACAAGAAGTAGGATCCATATAGAGAAACATTACCAAAAAGAATGGGACCAAGGACCAACTTATTAATCTGACAACATTGAAGATTGACATTGGAAAGTGGTATACATTGTTGCACATGGAATTACTTGGTCATAAATTGATAGGCCTCATACTTGATAGTGGTTCAATTATAAATGTACTCCTATAAATACAAAGGGAATTAGGTAATTCAACCTTATGGATCCTAAAATTTACTATTGGGAGTAGACTAGTATGGCATTAAGATGAAAGAAATGTTGACTAAATAAAAGGATACTATTGTAAATTAGACCTTAATATTGGTCTATGTGGTTATCACCTTATAGAATTTTTTATGGCAAAGTAGACCTTATGCATTATTAGGTTGCAGTGTCATGCATGGTGAAAGTGGACCATAACTGGAAGAAGTACCACGTTATATTTAAAAGGAATTAAAAAAGTACATGATCAACCTAAATAACCAATTAATGAGCAATAATGTTGCATACTTGAATAAGTTAGATGTTTCTAAATTTAACAAAGAAGATATGAATATTAGCACAAAACTAAACAATGAGTGTGTGTTGGAGTTGGAATAATGCATAGAGAATGAAAACCACTCAAAGAGTGGTCTCTTCATTAGCAAATTAAGGATTATAAAGTATTACAGTCAACATATCTTTATCTGAATATGGGTGAAAAACAAGGATTGGATGGAGTGCTTAATATATTGAGTCAATCCTCAAGGTATTTTTATGATATCAAAATTGAAACCAAGTTTGTCAATACTAATTGTTCATATGTAGTCCAATACATGCATCAAGGTAGAATGAGTATAGTGAGAGGGTAAGCAATTAAATGTTCATTTTTTTGGGACAAGAAGCAGATGCATAGAAATAATAAGGTAACTTTATGATGATATTGTAATGCAATCTAAAGTAATGACAAATCTAGAGGAAATAGTCCAAAATAGACTTGGGTAGCTTAGTTTCTTGAACATCCTTGTGATTGTATGATAATGACTAATATTATGGAAGAGAATCAAATGTCATCATAACTTGAGTTTCAATGATAATTCAATTTCAAGCTTAAATGATACTAGATGATTGACTCTAAATGGAATAGTTTAGAAGCAATCATCTATATATGTAATCAAATATATAATAAATGCAACCACTCAAATTATTGTTGTAATTGCTTAGCAAGCTAGCTACTATGTGTGCAAGACTTCTATCAATGAGGCACAACTCAAATACAAAGTATGAATAGTTTTGACCTTGAAATGATACATATGAGGGTTTTCATGTATGGAGATGATGCATTCACAATGAAATGTAATTCAAGGAAATAAAAAGGAGAATGTTGCATAGAAAATGAATACAAAGGGGAACAAGTCCTTGAAAAGGACAATTATGGGTTGGGACATCCATAAGAGGGTGTGTAGAGGGAGAAAACTACCCTACCACATATGATTCTTGACTGGATCCATAAAATAAAGCCAAGATGATCGTGGGGGTATATTGTGCTCTACACTTTGGTGCAAAAGAGGGGGAAGGGTTCACCAGGAACGGTTTTAGGACTTGCTCCAAGTTTGGGGGTTTAAGAATATTTTATGTATTTAGTTTCAAGATAATCACCTAAGTTTGACCTTTATAGACTTAAGCTATAAAAGATAAAGGACAATGCAAAAATACAAAATGCAAGAATACAAGAGCTAACCCTAGAATGATTCTTTGTTTGAATGATTTCTAACCTAGGGTTGCAAAATGAAATCCTTTTAAGCAAGGGTGTGAGATAATATGCACAAGCAATATTAAACTCTAAGTGCACACTATATGTTATTTTTATCTCAAATGCCTAGAAATTGAATTATATTTTCTTTTATATCAGATCTAGGGTTCAAACAAGAATGAAAAACACTCATCAAATAGCCTAAATATTAATTAGGGTACTTATCTTATTCGGTGATTGATCCTAGATTTTATCTCTTATCCAACAATATCCTTTAATTCTTGTTCTTAAAAAATAACTTGGCAAACACTTGAAAAATGTGATTAGCATTAGGGGGCCTACTTAGGTTGTTGTATGGAAATGGTTGGAGGTGCAACAATCAAGCCACCTAGGTTCTTCTAGCTGATATTGAAAAATAGAAGTGAAATGTAAACTTTGGAAGATGAACATGCATAATGAAATGCAATAGAACATAATGATGAAACAGAGCACAGAATGCCCTAGTATGATCTAAATATAATGTACAATGTATACCTAGGTTTTGGGGGTAGCAGGTTACCTCCAAACATGGTCTATGCGAAATCATACCCTGCACAGAGCAATCGTAATTTCGTAAATCGATGAAATCATGCCTCAAAATGATCAGGTGTGATTTCTCAAAAGGGAAGGGAAAAATCCAAAAGGCATGAATTAAAAAATGTGTAATGAAAAACCTAAGTAAATGTAGATGCAAATAAGCAAAAACACCCAATAGATAAAAAAAAGTAGGCAAAAGGGTTAAGATATCTAAGTATTCAATCTCTCCTTGGGGATTCAACACTTTTCCACCAAAGATTAGTGATATACAATCCAATGCAGCAGAAAATAGAGCTTCAATAAATTATATTTTACACTTACAATTTAGCTAGCTTGCAGAAGAAAACAGACCACATGGAGAGCACATCCAAATCACTTGAAGAAATAGCTCGCATAATATCGCTTGGAAAACTTTTAATTGGGAAAGTCACTTCTATCTATAGTTACTTGGGGAAAAGGAAGACTTTAAAGTCTCCTTTTATAGCAGATTTGAAAGTGAAATGGGTGGGAAAAACCAAGACAAGTCGACGTAAAATAATGCCAACTTTGAAAATTAGGTTTCCTTAAGAGAAAAATATAAAATGTGAAATCGTGCCTCATAAGGGCCGATCATGATTTTGCAATAGCTATAAAACCTTAGGAATGTGAAATCACGCCCCTCAAAAGTGGATCATGATTTCACAACAGCAAGATCCCTATGCAGTCTTAATGCACTTTGGAGAAAAAAATGGAGTCAGAACGAGATAAATTATATACCATTGGAAATCTCTTTCCAAGCTTGATCTAACAACATAAGATTTGATGGAAAAGGAGAATATTTTGTAGGGGAAATTTTGGTTCAAATATGACCTTTTTTCCAAGGAGAAAACAAGGGATCTAGGAAAAATTACTTGTCTTAGTGGGTCAATTTTTTGTGTCTACATTTTTTCCCCTCTTTGATGCATTTAATGCTAGGTAAATGCATCAAAGAAATATGTAGATTCCTAAGGACAACAGACACAAAAAATAGGTGGTTGGGTTTGGACAAAGAGGTGGTGCAAAAAGGGGTATTATAATAGATACTCTAGACTTTTGCACACAAGGTGAGGCATTACTTCCATTAATACCTCTATGGATAGGGTACCCCCTCAAGTTTCAAAAGGAATGGAAATTCCTTAGGAAACTCAAAAAATACAAGGAAAGAAAGCAAAACATAGAAACATAAGAAAACCCAACAAGCAAACAACATGGTAAGGATTATTGGGTACAACATATATTTGATACAGCTAGCATGAAATACAGTCTATCTAATATGAAATGCATGGATGAATATAAGAAATGAAAATAAAGAATAAGGGAAGAGGAGAGAAGAATAAGAAGAAGAAGAAGATCTCCAAAGAATGTCAACAATATAGAAAGTGAGAGAAATGGGTTGCAAACCCTGGATAAAAAGGTGTTATGCTTAAAAGGGTGGCCAAATATGGAGTGAAAACCCACTATGGGTGTAGCACTCACTAATATGGAAAAATTATCAAATGGTAGAGCGTAAACTACTATGGATGATTTCTCGCTAAAATTATCAAAGGATGGATCATGATCCGCTATGGGTGGTTGCTCGCTAGTAACTGTTATGGGGTAATTACCCGCGAGGATGTATGTTGTGACCTGCTAAAATGGCCATGGAGCTTATCCTATAATGGGGTGTAGTGCCCGTTGATTCAAGAGGAGTGTGACCCGATAGGGGTGTGCACCTAATGAATATCTACTTAATCCCTTAACTACCAAAATAAATAACAATGGTGAAAAGAGGCAACTGTGAAGCTTTGAAGAAATGAGAGACTTACCCATTAACCAAAATTGCAAAATAAATAGAACAAAGAGATCACATAATCCATTTCACCATCTGCACGCAGAACCCAATATAAATAACCTTTTATATGAGGGAGTTAATGATTTTCATGTACTTGTACAAATGATCATACCCACACAAACATGGTTTGGGTGCAAGCACTATTAATGAAAAGTAATACTCCTCTAATTAAATTTATGAATGATGATAATAATTAGCTCCTTTAGAGGCTCTACAAATTGCTTCATTTGCTTAGTATTATTTATTTATTTATACATTGTATATGAATGAGTCAATGAGTGCTACCCTCGATAGGGGTGTGTAATAATATGTATATACCAAGTGATCTGAGCATAACACCATGTGAGTGTGTGCATGTGCTAAAATAAATGAGAGGAAGAAAAGAGGAGCAAATAACTATGTGTGTGTGGCCCTAGCTTGAAGTTTCAATTATTGAAAATTCAAGAGGGAGGATGTGTGCAATAAAAGAAAATAAGAGAATGTATATCCTCGTATGAACAAAGAAAGTAGAGGAGAAAGAAGAATCATGCAAAAGGACAAGGATATACCAAAAGAGAATTGCATTCCTTGACTTTGGGGATAAATTATGGTCATTTGAAAAGAATTTTTAAATTCAATGAATTAAAGAATAAGGAAGAAGAGAATAAAAGAGAAAAATATGAAAAGAAGAGAAGAAGAGATGAAAAATGTAGGGCCCTAGGTTGGGGCTTTGCTAGGCATCAGATCCTTAGTGAGAGTGTGATGCATGTGAGCTACAATCTAACTAGGTGACATCACTTTCCATTATCACAAATCCTCGAAAGTCTATATGATCAAGTAGTCATGAACAAGCAGTCATGCAATTATGACAAGCAGAAATGCAAGAGAAATAGAATTTTGGGCAACCATGCAAAATATGATAGGTAATTATGTGGTATGAGCAAGCAAACTGAATGCAATATGACCTATGCTAAATGCAAAATGCAATACAAAAATTATGAATCATGCATAATATCTTTTGAGATGCATTATATTCATTAATTATTTAAGTTCTTTACCATCTATAGAACCTAAATGATAGCACCTAAGCCAAAATTGGTCATTATAACAAAGGGACCTAACCAATTGGTCTGAAACTTACCTCAAATATCAGCACGAGCAATAGTGTTCTTATGGTTTTCCTTGAGGACAAGATCCCCAACCTCAAAAGAACGATTGTAAAATTTCTTAGAGAAAGATCACCAAAGTCTATACTGATATGCTCACAAATGCTCAAATGCATGAATATGTTTTTCATCCAATGGATCCAATTGGTGCAAATGGTCCACATGATACTCATCACTGATCGTGGCATCTTACAACAAGTTGCACAACGAGGGAACCTCCAGATAAAAAGGAAACACTACCTTAGACCTATATACCAAGAAATATGGTGAGGCACCTATGGGCTTATGCACGCTAGTGCGATAGGCCCATAAGGGAGGATACAATTGGATATGCTAGTCACAATCGGTCTTACTAACCAACTTCTTCAAGATCCTAATCAAGGACTTATTGGATCTTTTAGCTTGTCCATTACCCTGAGGGTAATAAGAAGTTGACCACTTGTGATGAATCTTATACTTAGCACAAATATTACGAATATCCTTATTCTTAAAAGAAGTATCATTTTTAGAGACAATCATTGAAGAAATCTTGAACCTACAAAGAATCTGGTTGAAGATGAACTTGGAAACCTAAGATTCAATCATTGCAGCCAAGGGTATGGCTTCAACCAATTTAGTGAAATACTCAGTCACTATAATAAACCTATGACCATTAAAAAACACTAGGTTAACCTTCCCTATAATTTCCAATCTCCACATGGAAAATGGCGAAGGGGAAGAGATAACCTGAAGGTCTTGAGAAGGAGCATGAACAAGATGGTCATGGCGTTGACACTTGTTGCAACAACAAACATAGCCGCATGCATATTTCTCTATGGAAGGCCAATAGTACTACATTCGAAGGAGATTTTTGGTAATAGCATTACCACTCAAATGAACTCCACATGAACCTTCATGAGCCTCACTAAGAGCAAGTCAGGCTTTATCAGAGTTAAGACAAAGCAAGAGGATGCCTTCAAAAGAACATCGATATAAAGTATTGTCAATTATGATAAATTGACATGCTCTTTTGCGTAAAATCTTATGTTTATTGCAATATAAACCATCAGGAATTTAAACATAATTAATTAAAATAAATATATCGGTATACCATGGCTCGAATGGGGAATCTTCGATGGTTAAACAATCTAACAGGACAATACAAGAACCAAGTGATTTTGTTGGACATTTTGAGTCCCTAAGCTAAAAGTTGTCATTGATGTCAAAAGGACCTATGTAAGTAAGCACTATGATTTTTCTCCACAAAGAGCTTCATGAGAAGCAAAGGTTTTGATCAAAGGTTCAAGAAGGGATGCATGGCATTTGGTTCCAAAAGGAGCTTCAAGGGAAGCTTAGCAAAAGGTTTTTATGAAAACCAAGGAAGGCAAGGAAAGGTTTTATTTAAAACCATGGATGGCAGATTTGAAATGGGTTTTTCTTAAAACCCAAGTTGGCTTTTCGTTTCATTGAAAAATGTGCCCCGGTGATGGAGAAATTTAATTTTAAAGGTTTAGTTTAAATTTTAATTTATTTAAAATTTAAATTTAAATTTTAAAATTAAATAAAAGAGTTTTCCCGCCATGTCCGTCGACGTCATATATTTTATCATGCAAAGGTTCAAATATTTAAAGGGGTTGATTTTATCAACCAAGTAGGTGACAAGAAATATTATCCGCATTCGATTATCCCCTCCTTCGCAATCGTCGATTTCCCCCTTTCGATTTCGTTTGCGCACTACACGTGGAACAAGGGAGCAAGTTTCAAGGCATAGGTGGAGAGGACGGAAATATAAGTCTCAAAGGCTTAAAGCCTCCATGTGGGAGGCCTAGCCCACATGGTGGGTGGAGAGTGCGCTAAGGTGCACGACGAGGAGGAACGCGGGGTCGAAACCACCCGAAGCCATTTTGCAAGGTATGCCATAATTCGATCGCCAAAATTTTTGGGTGCATGAAATATTTTGAATTTTCTAAGGTTGTGTTAAGCGTCGACTTTCACGGAGAGTATAGTGGATTTAATTTTTGCATATGGCTAAGGTTTGATATTTGATTAATGTGGGATATTGCCTAAGAAGGCTTTGTGATTATTTTTTAAGTGCAAAAGTGTTGAAAGGAAGGATATAAAATATTTGAGTTATTTTATGGTATAAGTGGTTTTTGGAGTGACAAGGTTATGCAATGTTTTGATTTATTTTATTTTATGGTACAAGTGGTTTTAGGAGTGATAAGGAAGTTGTGCATCAATTCTTAAGAAGGTTTTTTAATTAAAAGCCTTGGTGAATATTATTGTGAAGTGGAGTAATGTTGATTATTTTGTGATCTTCTAACCCTTGTGAGGATTGGCAAAAGAATATTGTGATTGTGGCAGATTTCCAAAGAGGCTTCTTCATCTTCATAAAAGGTATGGGCACATTCTCCTATTGATTGATTATGGTGGTTGATTATAAAATACCTTTGGAGTGAAAAGGATTGATTGTGGTTTCCTTTTCAAAAGTGATTGGTTAAATGCTTCAAGGTTTTCTGGTTTGAGAGTTGTGATTAAACCTTGTTTTATAAGCATTGTTGTTGAAGCCAATTGGTTGTGCAAAGAACTTGAACTTGAGTTAGAAAAGAACATGAGTATCATTGTTATGTGAGATTTGTTGTTGAGCATTGTTGGAAATATTTTGAGTTGGTTGATACATGCTTGGACTAGGGTTTGTGAGAAAGGGTTGTTCCTTGAGGTGTTTGGTTGAGTAGAGTTGATTGAGCCTAGTCAAGTGGATGCATGTGGTTGTTCAAGTTCCATGAAACAAACTATTCTATATTCTGGATTTGAGTTGAGATTGAGATTTGAGAATAGAACATATTGAGTCTCTAACAATTCTCTTTATGCTTCTATGAGATTGATTTGAGTTGAGATTGGGATTTGAGTATAGAACATATTGAGTCTCTAACAATTCTCTTTATGCTTCTATGAGATTGAATTGAGATATTGATTGAGCATTGAGTATAGAACATATTGAGTCTCTAACAATTCTCTTTATGATTCTATGAGATTGGACAAGCTCTGTGTGAGCTTGTTAAGCAGATTTGAGACAAGTCTTTGAGAAGGCTTGTGGACTGATTTTGAGTAAGCTTTTGTGGAAGCTTGCTATGCAGATTTGAGCAAGTCCTAGAGAGGACTTATTGAGCAGATTTGGACAAGTTCTGAGTGAGCTTGTTGAGCAGATTTGAACAAGTTCTATGTGGACTTGTTGAGCAGATTTGAGCAGGTTCTGTGTGGACCTTTTGAGCATATTTGAGCAGGTTCTATGTGGACCTATTGAGCAGATTTGAGTAGGTTCTATGTGGACCTGTTGAGCAGATTTGAGTAGGTTCTATGTGGACCTATTGAGCAGAATTGTACTAGACCGAATGTACTATGTTTAGTGCAAGAGATTGAGCAAAGTTGTGCTAGACCGACTGGACTATGTTTAGTATAGTATTGAGACAGAGCTTTGGAGGTGATAGAGTACAGAGGATAGAGTCTCAGTGGATAGAGATCCAACAGCCAGGACAATTGAAGATAGATCTGAGTGAGGAGTCTTCAAGTGGAGAGAGATCCACCAATCAGTGCAAGTAGAGAGACAGAGTCTTCTAGAAGATCACTAGCCAGAGCAGAAGGGGAAAGAGTTCTCCTATGGAAGAGATCCATGAACTTGAGATTAGGGGATCAACATCTCCTTTGGATAGAGGTCCATAAACATTGTAATTGGGAAGGATTCCCAAAAGATATTGATTGAGAAAATTTTAGTAAAATATTTTCTCTGTGGAGTAGCCCACATTGGGTGAACCACGTAAATTGTGGTGTCTCTATTGTGTATGGTGTTTTGTGCATTGCTTTGATTACTGCTATTGATACTACTATCTATACACTGCATAATATTGAATTGAAAGAAAAAGTAAAAAGTGGTCTTATATTGTTCACCCCCCTCTCAGTATAAGCTTGTGTTCTTCAATTGGTATCAGAGCGGGTTCCTTCAGAAGAGTTTGATAGCTTGAAGGAAAAGCGGTCTAAGAACACAATGGATCAAAAGGATCAAAGAGATGGACCCTTCAATAATGCAGTACCAGTATTTGATGGAAGTGACTTCTTATATTGGTGTATGCTAATGAGATTTTACTTGATGGCACTTGGAAATGAAGTTTGGGATGCAGTGGAACTTGGATACGATTCAACAGTCAATCCTCCTACAGATAAGGAAGGTAAGCTTCTAATGCATGCAAACTCAAGAGCCATGAATGCAATTATAAAAGGATTGCGTAGATCATAATCTATGAAGGTTATGGATTGTAAAACAACAAAAGAAATGTGGGAACTTCTGCATGAAATATATGAAGGAGATAAAGGAGTAAAAATGGCTAAGATCAGAAATCTCAAAGGAGAATTTGAGAACTTAAGAATGAAGGATGATGAAAACATTCATGACTATCTCAGTAAGATTGATGAACTTGTACATGAGATGAAAGGTCTAGGAATGAAGGTTGATGAATCTGATGCTTGTGATAAGATCTTGAGAACTCTTCCAAAAAGGTACAGTGAAAAGGTTTCTGCTATAGAAACATCAATTGATAGTGATTCTTTGACAAGGAATTCTTTGCTTGGCATGCTTACTACTTTTGAGATAAGAACAAAAGATCCTATTCCTCTGAAAGAAGTTGCTTTCAAAGTAGAAAAAAATAGAAAGGGTAAGAAGTTAGAATCAAGCAGTGAATATTCCAGTGATGAAGAAGCAAACTATGGCAGAAGAGATAAAGGTTCCAGAAGACCCATAGATCTAAGATCTATCAAATGTTTCAATTGTGGAAAGTATGGACACTATGCAACAGAATGCAAAGAGCCAAAGAGCAACAATGATGAAGAAAAATAGGATCACAGGTACAGGGAATCGAAAGACACAGGTACCAAAATAAGAGCAAGGATGGACAAAGCAGACAAGGAAAGAAGTTCTTCCAAAGACAAAAGAGAAGCTACTATGCGAGATAATGCAAGTAAGTACTCAATTGATAGTGATGCTAGTTTTTCAGACAATGATAGAGATGAAGTCTTATTTATGGTTGAAGAGAAAGATCCAGTTAAGAAAAGGACTCCAGTTATTCTCAAGTGTTTTAGATGTGGTAGATTTGGACATCTTGAAGATGATTGCACAAGGGATGGTTATAGTTTTAGTGATGATGATTTTGAAGATGCACTTGATAGACCAGATGAGAATATTCTAATGGCATTAGAAGAAGAAGTGAGTGATTCTATAGAAGACAAGCCAAAATGAAGTAATGATATGGACAAAGGTAAAAAAATAGAGGATTATTCAGTAGAGAATGGCTATGATCTCAAGGGAGAACTTATCTATGCCCTTGACACAGTAAAGAAGGTTAGAAAGCAACACTCTAAGCTTGAAAATCAGTTTCAAGAATGTGATGAAGAAAGATTATTGCTCATAGAGGATTTAGAAAAGTCAAAGGCTAAGGCAAGCAAGTTCAAGGATAAGTTAGAAGCAAAGATTTTGGAATGTGAGAAGTTAGCACAAGAAGTGGCTACTCTAAAAGAAGATTTAAAGGACTCCAAGATCAAGATGAAGAGTTTCACAAATAGCTCTAAGAACTTGGATAAGTTCATCTGTGGACAACAACGAACATCATGTTCAACAGGTCTTGGCTTTGGAAATGCTCAAAAGAAATAGGAAAAAGAATCTACTTCAAGTCTTGATGAAGAAGAAACTTTAGAAGAAGATACATCAGAAGAAGATAGTTTAAATGGGAATGAGACATCAGATGATGAGTTGGACAACAAAGAGTTCAACCAAGATAGGAACAATGCACAAAGAAGATACATATGGAACAACAATCAGAATAGGAGACCAATGAGGTCAAGACAAGGAGGCTTCAATGGAAGATGCTTTTCATGTCACAGGTTTGGACACATGGCTTCACAGTGCAGGACTCATGAAAGATAGGTATATGGAAAAGAACAACTTTTCCAAGGGTATTGCTACTCATGCAATGGGTTTGGTCACAAGGCAATGAATTGCAGGGTTCATGACAGAAGAGGATATGGCTTCACTAGGAGAAGTCCTAAGACAGTTGCACATCCAAGGAATAATAACATTAAGTGTTATAAGTGCAATAATGATGGTCACATAGCAAGATGGTGTAGAGAAAATATTCTAGAAACAGGCATGAACAGGGACAAAAATATGAACATGAATAGAAATATGAACAAGAACAGGAAGATGAATAGGAATAGAGACTCAAAAAAGAATAAAGACTCAAAAAATAAAGAGAATAGGAACAAGAACATGAACATGGATGAGAACAAGAATAGGAATAGGAACATAAGTGATGACAGGAACAGGGATGATGACTTGGAAAGGAATAGTGAGAGGATTCAAAAGACTCATAGAAGAAGAGAGAAAGATAAAGGCATAGATCTATGCTTTCGGGAGTAGAAATACTCCCACCCTAGAATTAACCACCTCATGTGGAGGTGGGGGAGGGGCTAAGCTAAGAGGCTCATTCTTAGCCCCGAGCCCCAAAGGTGACCCTTTGCCATTGATGTCAAAGGGGGAGAGATTTGTGTATTGGGGAGAGATTTGGTATAAGGAGAGATTTGATATTTGAGAGAGCATTGAGCCAGGGGGAGCAAAGTCCCAGGGGAGCAGAAAAGAAGGTCAGGTTTCAGTAAAATGAATATGGGTTGCCATCAATGACAAAGGGGGAGATTGTTGGACATTTTGAGTCCCTAAGCTAAAAGTTGTCATTGATGTCAAAAGGACCTATGTAAGTAAGCACTATGATTTTTCTCCACAAAGAGCTTCATGAGAAGCAAAGGTTTTGATCAAAGGTTCAAGAAGGGATGCATGGCATTTGGTTCCAAAAGGAGCTTCAAGGGAAGCTTAGCAAAAGGTTTTTATGAAAACCAAGGAAGGCAAGGAAAGGTTTTATTTAAAACCATGGATGGCAGATTTGAAATGGGTTTTTCTTAAAACCCAAGTTGGCTTTTCGTTTCATCGAAAAATGTGCCCCGATGATGGAGAAATTTAATTTTAAAGGTTTAGTTTAAATTTTAATTTATTTAAAAATTTTAAAATTAAATAAAAGAGTTTTCCCGCCATGTCCACCGACGTCATATATTTTATCATGCAAAGGTTCGAATATTTAAAGGGGTTGATTTTATCAACCAAGTAGGTGACAAGAAATATTGTCCGCATTCGATTATCCCCTCCTTCGCAATCGTCGATTCCCCCCTTCCGATTTCGTTTGCGCACTACACGTGGAACAAGGGAGCAAGTTTCAAGGCATAGGTGGAGAGGATGAAAATATAAGTCTCAAAGGCTTAAAGCCTCCACGTGGGAGGCCTAGCCCACATGGTGGGCGGAGAGTGCGCTAAGGCACACGACGAGGAGGAACGCGGGGTCGAAACCACTCGAAGCCATTTTGCAAGGTATGCCATAATTCGATCATCAAAATTTTTGGGTGCATGAAATATTTTAAATTTGCTAAGGTTGTGTTAAGCGTCGATTTTCATGGAGAGTATAGTGGATTTAATTTTTGCATATGGCTAAGGTTTGATATTTGATTAATGTGGGATATTGCCTAAGAAGGCTTTGTGATTATTTTTTTAAGTGCAAAAGTGTTGAAAGGAAGGATATAAAATATTTGAGTTATTTTATGGTATAAGTGGTTTTTGGAGTGACAAGGTTATGCAATGTTTTGATTTATTTTATTTTATGGTACAAGTGGTTTTAGGAGTGATAAGGAAGTTGTGCATTAATTCTTAAGAAGGTTTTCTAATTAAAAGCCTTGGTGAATATTATTGTGAAGTGGAGTAATGTTGATTATTTTGTGATCTTCTAACCCTTGTGAGGATTGGCAAAAGAATATTGTGATTGTGGCAGATTTCCAAAGAGGCTTCTTCATCTTCATAAAAGGTATGGGCACATTCTCCTATTGATTGATTATGGTGGTTGATTATAAAATACCTTTGGAGTGAAAAGGATTGATTGTGGTTTCCTTTTCGAAAGTGATTGGTTAAATGCTTCAAGGTTTTCTGGTTTGAGAGTTGTGATTAAACCTTGTTTTATAAGCATTGTTGTTGAAGCCAATTGGTTGTGCAAAGAACTTGAACTTGAGTTAGAGAAGAACATGAGTATCATTGTTATGTGAGATTTGTTGTTGAGCATTGTTGGAAATATTTTGAGTTGGTTGATACATGCTTGGACTAGGGTTTGTGAGAAAGGGTTGTTCCTTGAGGTGTTTGGTTGAGTAGAGTTGATTGAGCCTAGTCAAGTGGATGCATGTGGTTGTTCAAGTTCCATGAAACAAACTATTCTATATTTGATTTGAGTTGAGATTGAGATTTGAGAATAGAACATATTGAGTCTCTAACAATTCTCTTTATGCTTCTATGAGATTGATTTGAGTTGAGATTGGGATTTGTGTATAGAACATATTGAGTCTCTAACAATTCTCTTTATGCTTCTATGAGATTGAATTGAGATATTGATTGAGCATTGAGTATAGAACATATTGAGTCTCTAACAATTCTCTTTATGATTCTATGAGATTGGACAAGTTCTGTGTGAGCTTGTTAAGCAGATTTGAGACAAGTCTTTGAGAAGGCTTGTGGACTGATTTTGAGTAAGCTTTTGTGGAAGCTTGCTATGCAGATTTGAGCAAGTCCTAGAGAGGACTTATTGAGCAGATTTGGACAAGTTCTGAGTGAGCTTGTTGAGCAGATTTGGACAAGTTCTGAGTGAGCTTGTTGAGCATATTTGGACAAGTTCTGTGGAGCTTGTTGAGTAGATTTGAACAAGTTTTGTGTGGACCTGTTGAGCAGATTTGAGCAGGTTGTGTGGACTTGTTGAGTATATTTGAGTAGGTTCTGTGTGGACCTATTGAGCATATTTGAGTAGGTTCTATGTGGACCTATTGAGCAGATTTGAGTAGGTTCTATGTGGACCTATTGAGCATATTTGAGTAGGTTCTATGTGGACCTATTGAGAAGAATTGTACTAGATCGAATGTACTATGTTTAGTGTAAGAGATTGAGTAGAGTTGTGCTAGACCGACTAGACTATGTTTAGTATAGTATTGAGATAGAGCTTTGGAGGTGATAGAGTATAGAGGATAGAGTCTCAGTGGATAGAGATCTAGCAGCCAGGACAATTGAAGATAGATCTGAGTGAGGAGTCTTCAAGTGGAGAGAGATCCACCAATCAGTGCAACAGAGAGATAAAGTCTTCTAGAAGATCACTAGCCAGAGTAGAAGGGGAAAGAGTTCTCCTGTGGAAGAGATCCATGAACTTGAGATTAGGGGATCAACATCTCCTTTGGATAGAGGTCCATAAACATTGTAATTGGGAAGGATTCCCAAAAGAGATTGATTGAGAAAATTTTAGTAAAATATTTTCTCCATGGAGTAGCCCACATTGGGTGAACCACGTAAATTGTGGTGTCTCTATTGTGTATGGTGTTTTATGCATTGCTTTGATTACTTCTATTGATACTGCTATCTATACACTGCATAATATTGAATTGAAAGAAAAAGTAAAAAGTGGTCTTATACTGTTCACCTCCCCTCTCAGTATAAGCTTGTGTTCTTCAATTGGTATCAGAGCGGGTTCCTTCAAAAGAGTTTGACAGCTTGAAGGAAAAGTGGTCTAAGAACACAATGGATCAAAAGGATCAAAGAGATGGACCCTTCAATAATGCAGTACTAGTATTTGATGGAAGTGACTTCTTATATTGGTGTATGCTAATGAGATTTTACCTGATGGCACTTGGAAATGAAGTTTGGGATGCAGTGGAACTTGGATATGATTCAACATTCAATCCTCCTACAGATAAGGAAGGTAAGCTTCTAATGCATGCAAACTCAAGAGCCATGAATGCAATTATAAAAGGATTGCGTAGATCATAATCTATGAAGGTTATGGATTGTAAAACAACAAAAGAAATGTGGGAACTTCTACATGAAATATATGAAGGAGATAAAGGAGTCAGAATGGCTAAGATCAGAAATCTCAAAGGAGAATTTGAGAACTTAAGAATGAAGGATGATGAAAATATTCATGACTATCTCAGTAATATTGATGAACTTGTACATGAGATGAAAGGTCTAGGAATGAAGGTTGATGAATCTGATGCTTGTGATAAGATCTTGAGAACTCTTCCAAAAAGGTATAGTGAAAAGGTTTCTACTATAGAAACATCAATTGATAGTGATTCTTTGACAAGGAATTCTTTTCTTGGCATGCTTACTACTTTTGAGATAAGAACAAAAGATCCTACTCCTCCGAAAGAAGTTGCTTTCAAAGTAGACAAAAAGAGAAAGGGTAAGAAGATAGAATCAAGCAGTGAATCATCCAAGTGATGAAGAAGCTAATTATGGCAGAAGAGATAGAGGTTCCAGAAGACCCATAGATATAAGATCTATCAAATGTTTCAATTGTGGAAAGTATGGACATTATGCAATAGAGTGCAAAGAGCCAAAGAGCAACAATGATGAAGAAAAATAGGATCACAGGTACAGGGAATCAAAAAGACACAGGTACCAAAAGAAAAGCAAGGATGGACAAAGCAGACAAGGAAAGAAGTTCTTCCAGAGACAAAAGAGAAGCTACTATGCGGAAAATGCAAGTAAGTACTCAATTGATAGTGATGCTAGTTTTTCAGACAATGATAGAGATGAAGTCTTATTTATGGTTGAAGAGAAATATCCAGTTAAGAAAAGGACTCTAATTATTCTCAAGTGTTTTAGATGTGGTAAATTTGGACATCTTGAAGATGATTGCACTAGGGATGGTTATAGTTTCAGTGATGATGATTTTGAAGATGCACTTGATAGACCAGATGAAAATCTTCTAATGGCATTAGAAAAAGAAGTGAGTGATCCTATAGAAGACAAGCCAAAAGGAAGTAATGATATGGACAAAGGTAAAAAAATAGAGGAATATTCAGTAGAGAATGGCTATGATCTCAAGGGAGAACTTATCTATGCCCTTGACATAGTAAAGAAGGTTAGAAAGCAACACTCTAAGCTTGAAAATCAGTTTCAAGAATGTGATGAAGAAATATTATTGCTCATAGAGGATTTAGAAAAGTCAAAGGCTAAGGCAAGCAAGTTCAAGGATAAGTTAGAAGCAAATATTTTGGAATGTGAGAAGTTAGCACAAGAAGTGGCTACTCTAAAAGAAGATTTAAAGGACTCCAAGATCAATATGAAGAGTTTCACAAATAGCTCTAAGAACTTGGATAAGTTCATCTATGGACAATAGCGAACATCATGTTCAATAGGTCTTGGCTTTGGAAATGCTCAAAAGAAATAGGAAAAAGAATCTACTTCAAGTCTTGATGAAGAAGAAACTTCAGAAGAAGATACTTCAAAAGAAGACAGTTTAAGTGGGAATGAGACATCAGAGGATGAGTTGGACAACAAAGAGTTCAACAAAGAGAGGAACAATGCACAAAGAAGATACAGATGGAACAACAATCAGAATAGGAGACCAATGAGGTCAAGACAAGGAGGCTTCAATGGAAGATGCTTTTCATGTCACAAGTTTGGACACATGGCTTCACAGTGCAGGACTCATGAAAGACAGGTATATGGAAAAGAACAACTTTTCCAAGGGTATTGCTACTCATGCAATGGGTTTGGTCACAAGGCAATGAATTGCAGGGTTCATGATAGAAGAGGATATGGCTTCACTAGGAGAAGTCCTAAGACAGATTGCACATCCAAGGAATAATAACATTAAGTGTTATAAGTGCAATAATGATGGTCACATAGCAAGATGGTGTAGAGAAAATATTCTAGAAACAGGCATGAACAGGGACAAAAATATGAACAGGAACAAAAATATGAATAGGAACAGGAAGATGAACAGGAATAGAGACTCAGAAAAGAATAAAGACTCAAAAAATAAAGAGAATAGGAACAAGAACAAGAACATGGATGAGAACAAGAATAGGAACAGGAACATAAGTGATGATAGGAACAGGGATGATGACTTGGAAAGGAACAGTGAGAGGATTCAGAAGACTCACAGAAGAAGAGAGAAAGATAAAGGCACAGATCTATGCTTTCAGGGAGTAGAAATACTCCCACCCCAGAATTAACCACCTCATGTGGAGGTGGGGGGAGGGGCTAAGCTAAGAGGCTCATTCTTAGCCCCGAGCCCCAAAGGTGACCCTTTGCCATTGATGTCAAAGGGGGAGAGATTTGTGTATTGGGGAGAGATTTGGTATAAGGAGAGATTTGATATTTGAGAGAGCATTGAGCCAGGGGGAGCAAAGACCCAGGGGGAGCAAAAAAGAAGGTCAAGTTTCAGTAAAATGAATATGGGTTGCCATCAATGACAAAGGGGGAGATTGTTGGACATTTTGAGTCCCTAAGCTAAAAGTTGTCATTGATGTCAAAAGGACCTATGTAAGTAAGCACTATGATTTTTCTCCACAAAGAGCTTCATGAGAAGCAAAGGTTTTGATCAAAGGTTCAAGAAGGGATGCATGGCATTTGGTTCCAAAAGGAGCTTCAAGGGAAGCTTAGCAAAAGGTTTTTATGAAAACCAAGGAAGGCAAGGAAAGGTTTTATTTAAAACCATGGATGGCAGATTTGAAATGGGTTTTTCTTAAAACCCAAGTTGGCTTTTCGTTTCATCGAAAAATGTGCCCCGATGATGGAGAAATTTAATTTTAAAGGTTTAGTTTAAATTTTAATTTATTTAAAATTTAAATTTAAATTTTAAAATTAAATAAAAGAGTTTTCCCGCCATGTCCGCCGACGTCATATATTTTATCATGCAAAGGTTCGAATATTTAAAGGGGTTGATTTTATCAACCAAGTAGGTGACAAGAAATATTGTCCGCATTCGATTATCCCCTCCTTCGCAATCGTCGATTCCCCCTTCCGATTTCGTTTGCGCACTGCACGTGGAACAAGGGAGCAAGTTTCAAGGCATAGGTGGAGAGGATGAAAATATAAGTCTCAAAGGCTTAAAGCCTCCACGTGGGAGGCCTAGCCCACACGGTGGGCGGAGAGTGCGCTAAGGCGCACGACGAGGAGGAACGCGGGGTCGAAACCACCCGAAGCCATTTTGCAAGGTATGCCATAATTCGATCGCCAAAATTTTTGGGTGCATGAAATATTTCAAATTTTCTAAGGTTGTGTTAAGCGTCGACTTTCACGGAGAGTATAGTGGATTTAATTTTTGCATATGGCTAAGGTTTGATATTTGATTAATGTGGGATATTGCCTAAGAAGGCTTTGTGATTATTTTTTTAAGTGCAAAAGTGTTGAAAGGAAGGATATAAAATATTTGAGTTATTTTATGGTATAAGTGGTTTTTGGAGTGACAAGGTTATGCAATGTTTTGATTTATTTTATTTTATGGTACAAGTGGTTTTAGGAGTGATAAGGAAGTTGTGCATTAATTCTTAAGAAGGTTTTCTAATTAAAAGCCTTGGTGAATATTATTGTGAAGTGGAGTAATGTTGATTATTTTGTGATCTTCTAACCCTTGTGAGGATTGGAAAAAGAATATTGTGATTGTGGCAGATTTCCAAAGAGGCTTCTTCATCTTCATAAAAGGTATGGGCACATTCTCCTATTGATTGATTATGGTGGTTGATTATAAAATACCTTTGGAGTGAAAAGGATTGATTGTGGTTTCCTTTTCGAAAGTGATTGGTTAAATGCTTCAAAGTTTTCTAGTTTGAGAGTTGTGATTAAACCTTGTTTTATAAGCATTGTTGTTGAAGCCAATTGGTTATGCAAAGAACTTGAACTTGAGTTAGAAAAGAACATGAGTATCATTGTTATGTGAGATTTGTTGTTGAAACATTGTTGGAAATATTTTGAGTTGGTTGATACATGCTTGGACTAGGGTTTGTGAGAAAGGGTTGTTCCTTGAGGTGTTTGGTTGAGTAGAGTTGATTGAGCCTAGTCAAGTGGATGCATGTGGTTGTTCAAGTTCCATGAAACAAACTATTCTATATTCTAGATTTGAGTTGAGATTGAGATTTGAGAATAGAACATATTGAGTCTCTAACAATTCTCTTTATGCTTCTATGATATTGGGATTTGAGTATAGAACATATTGAGTCTCTAACAATTCTCTTTTTGCTTTAGAGATTGAATTGAGATATTGATTGAGCATTAAGTATAGAACATATTGAGTCTCTAACAATTCTCTTTATGATTCTATGAGATTGGACAAGTTCTGTGTGAGCTTGTTAAGAATATTTGAGACAAGTCTTTGAGAAGGCTTGTGGACTGATTTTGAGTAAGATTTTGTGGAAGCTTGCTATGCAGATTTGAGCAAGTCCTAGAGAGGACTTATTGAGAATATTTGGACAAGTTCTGAGTGAGCTTGTTGAGCATATTTGGACAAGTTTTGAGTGAGCTTGTTGAGCATATTTGGACAAGTTCTGTGTGGATCTTGTTGAGAAGATTTGGACAAGTTCTAGTGAGCTTGTTGAGTATATTTGAGTAGGTTCTGTGTGGACCTGTTGAGAATATTTGAGCAAGTTCTGTGTGGACCTATTGAGCATATTTGAGCAGGTTCTATGTGGACCTGTTGAGCAGATTTGAGTAGGTTCTGTGTGGACCTATTGAGCAGATTTGAGTAGGTTCTGTGTGGACCTATTGAGCAGAATTGTACTAGACCAAATGTACTATGTTTAGTGCAAGATATTGAGCAGAGTTGTGCTAGACCGACTGGACTGTGTTTAGTACAGTATTGAGATAGAGCTTTGGAGGTGATAGAGTATAGAGGATAGAGTCTCAGTGGATAGAGATCCAGCAGCCAGGACAATTGAAGATAGATCTGAGTGAGGAGTCTTCAAGTGGAGAGAGATCCACCAGTTAGTGCAGTAGAGAGACAGAGTCTTCTAGAAGATCACTAGCCAGAGCAGAAGGGGAAAGAGTTCTCCTGTGGAAGAGATCCATGAACTTGAGATTAGGGGATCAACATCTCCTTTGGACAGAGGTCCATAAACATTGTAATTGGGAAGGATTCCCAAAAGATATTGATTGAGAAAATTTTAGTAAAATATTTTCTCCGTGGAGTAGCCCACATTGGGTGAACCACGTAAATTGTGGTGTCTCTATTGTGTATGGTGTTTTGTGCATTGCTTTGATTACTGCTATTGATACTGCTATCTATACACTACATAATATTGAATTGAAATAAAAAAGTAAAAAGTGGTCTTATACTGTTCACCCCCCTCTCAATATAAGCTTGTGTTCTTAAGATGTGGATTCCCAAACTTATCTAATGATAATAAACGCTTTATCATATTCCAACTCTAAATAGAATAGGGATGCAGTAGTGGCCATGGCATCTGCATGACGGTTTTATAATCTAGGGATAAACTCTATGGTTACTCGATCGAACAAGAACAACAACTTGGTGAAAATCTCCTTATAAGGTTTAATTTTATCATCCTGAGTTTGATAAACATCATTGATTTGATTAACACCAAGTTGAGAGTCACCAAATACTAAGAGGACTCTAACATGCAAATCTAAGGCTTCTCTAATACCAAGGATCAAAGCTTCGTACTCTTCATTATTTGGGCAAGAGAAATGAAGTTTGAAGGACAAGGGGATGAGTTGTTTTTGTGGGGTAACTAGAACAACTCTAGCACTAGTACCATTCATGCATCGGGCTCCATCAAAAAACAAAGTCCAAGACTTTGGTTCTTCAATTTTGATATTGAAGCACTCATCAAGAAATTCAATGACTAAATTATGGGTAGCTTCTAGGGAAGTGGATGCTAACTAATCAGTGATCACCTGACCCTTAATAACCTTCTGACCTATGAAAGTTAGGTTAAACTCACTAAGGTCCAACACCCATTTAGCAGCTTTACCTGAAAGGTGGGGCTTAGATATCAAATAGCATAAAGGGTCAAACTTTGCAACTACAAATATCTTATGATTGAGCATGTAGTGCTTTATATTTTGGGAAGCGAACACTATGGTAAGGCAAAAATTCTCTAGGGTAGTGTACCTGGTTTCATAGCTAACCAAAGTTCTACTGATATAGTAGATAGCTCACTATTTATTTTGATCATCATGATGGGCTAGCATGGCTTACAAAGTGTGAGCAGTGGCTGCTATGTAAAGCATCAAATACCTACCAAGCATAGAGGGAACTAACACAAGCAGGGAAGTGAGATACCACTTGAGATCATCAAAATATTTCTAACACTTAGAATCCCACTAGAAGACCACATCTTTCTTAAGAAGCTTAAGAAATGGTTGACACTTATCAGCTAAAAAATAACCAAAAGCTTACCTTGCATGCTATGCAATTCGATCAGGGTGCGGGGAGGAGGCATGTCAATGATAGTTGCTATCTTAGTGGGGTCCACATCAATGCCTCACCTAGAAACTATGAATATTAACAACTTTTTAGATGTGAGTCCGAACACACACTTAGTAATATGAACCCAAAAATGTCGAAGCCTTTAAAAATTCATCTTAAATCATGTACATGATCCTTTCGTTCTATGGAGCGACCTAAAAGGTCATCCACATAATCCTGGAGAATATCATGCATCATGTCATGGAAAATATAATTCATGACCCACTGATAGGTAGCTCCTACATTTTTCAAGCCAAAAAGCATGACTTTCAAGCAGAAGATACCCCATGGAGTGATAAATATTGTTTTATCCTGATCTTCAGGGGTAATCAAGATCTGATTGTATCCTTAGAAACCATCCATGAGTGAAAGCATCCCACATTTGGTGATGAAATCTATGATTTGATCTATGTTGGGCAAGGGAAAATCATCCTTGGGACATGCTAAGTTAATGTCCTGGAATTCAATACATACTCTGATTTTTCCTTCCTTCTTAGCTATAGGAACGATATTGGATATCCAATTAGAATAGTTGATGACTTTTATAAAATTGACATCAAGGATTTTTTGGAGATTCTCCTTAACTGAAAGGGTGACCTTAGGATGCATCTTCCTAAGTTTTTTTTTAATAGGCTTGGCACTAGTCTTACCTACCAAATTATGCATAACAAGGGAGGGATAAAACCCTAGCATGTTGGCATATGACCAAGCAAAAATATTTTAAAATTATTTTTAAAAATTAGTCAATTGCTCCTACTTATCCATGGACAAGGCTTTATCTAGCTTAAGGATTCTAGGGGCTTCCTCAAAACCTATGTTCACATCTATGGTATACTCAATGGACAACTCATCCTCAAGAGGAGGTGGGGCATAAATCACTCCTAGTTGCTCAAGGTTATATAGAGACATAGAACTAAAGTCCACTTGAGAACTAGAAGATTCAACCTACACTGCACAAGGGATAGACCTATCAAAGCAGATATCATTCTGAGGTAGATCCTCATATGTGGTTTACTGCTCTAGGATTAAGACCAAAAAAGGGGGATATGATGGTCCCTCATCCTCAATACTTCACTCTAAACCTTGATGAGATTCATATAGAAGACGCTCCTTATAAGAAGGATTATCTTGATCCCATGATGATATTTTGGTTATGGGTTCCTCTGTTACATTTAGATTTTCAAATTGCTTAGTTATGTTAGGTGAGGAATGAAACTGAGCTAGATCTTCTAGTGAGCAATATCCAAATGGATGAGGATCGCCCAAAATAATAACAAGTTGATTTTTAAATTCAAATTTTAAACATTGAAGAAAGGTGGAAGGGATGGCCTTCATTGCATGAATCAAAGGTTGTTCGAGAAGCATATTAAAATATGCAAGGTAAGATACCACATAGAAAAATGTATCTAAAATCTTGGTTCCAACCTTAAGGGGAAGTGATATGGTACCGCAAGATTCTTGGGACTCGTTGAAAGTTTTAATGATGTCATCAGATTTAGTTAAATATTCCTCTTTTAATCCAAACTTTTGGAAAATTTGATATGTGCATAAATTAAGGGAAGAATCATTATCAATCATAACTCTCTTGATAAAAGTATCCCAAATAAATGTGGTGATGTAAAGGGAAGAATCTCCTTGCAAATTTGAGGAAGAAATATCATCATTCGAGAATGTGATATGATGTATCCCAAGAGAACTTACAATATTGGCCATAGCACTAGGAGAAATATTTGGGGGAACAAATTATTATTTTAGAACATTTAGCAAGGCTTCTCCATGAGTAGGAGAAGTGTGTAAAGTTCTAAGAGGGAAATATTTGTTAAAAAACTCATCTCCTATTGAGATCAATGGATATGTTGACTCTACACATGTTGCTCTGAAGTAGCTATTACCGTACCAACCATGTTGCCATAAGAAGGTGGTACATTCTTATAAGATACCTAATTATTTGTTTGTTGGCCTTGATTAGGTACATTCTGATTAATCGTAGACCCTTGTTGACCATTTAAATATTGATAAATTTCTACATCAAGATGTCCTACATCAATTAAATATTGAACCATATGCTTCAACTTTTTACAAGAATTTTTCCAATGTCCTACTCTATGATATGCACAATGTCACACTACCTTGTACCAGTTATTTGTAATATCGGGTTACCTTATGGGAGGTAACTCAATCATATTAGCTTCCAAAATTTGTTGTAGAACTACTTCCATGGGTATGCCAAGTCTTGTGAAATTCCTCTATGGAGGTTTTTGAAGTATTATTTTTTGTAGAGTATTAGTAAATCTATTAACAAGTTTACTATTTGTTACACCATCACCTGCCACATGCTTATTCTTATACTATGACTTAGTAGATTTTTCTTCTTTTACTTTGAGTTGTCCTCTTCTGATAAGAGCTTGTTCCACTTTCTTTGCTAACTCAACTGCGTGTTCAAAGGAAGTGATAGTAGTTGTTTCTAGTGTATAGGATAAATATCCAATAAATATTTTAAGCATATCTCGATGAGGTAAAGTATATCTAAAGCATCCAACTAGACTTCTCCAATGAGATAGGAATTCTTAAAAATTCTCTTCTTTACCTTGTTTTAAATTATAAACACCTTTCATGGTTACATCCTTTTCAATGTAGGCACCAAACTGTTGAACAAATAATTCTGCTATTTCTTCAAAATTCCTCAAATAATAATTAGGTAACCGATAGCACAACTTCAATGTTATGCCATGAAGACTTTTATGGAATATTTTTAGTAACAACATGTCATCATATATGAGGTCATGGCATGTTGTTCTAAATCTTCTTAAGTGCTCTATTGGATCTTTTATTCCCTTATATAGGCAAAACCAGCATGGAAAATTTCTTAGGATAAGGCCTAGAAACAACAATGGGGTCCAATGGTTGATTGCACATCTCTTTATAACTGTACGTAAAATCGAAAGGCTGAATCATCTCCACTTTTGAAACTAATTGTTTTACCATATTTTTCAATATTTGTACCTATGTATCATTTCTATGCAATGCCCTCAAATTATCTAAAGGAGGTTGTTGAAGGGATACTTGGCCCAAGTTGGAAGTATTGATACTTTTGTGATATGTGACTCTTGTTGGGGAGGATAATTAGTAATTGGTGGAATAGAAGCAAAATCATTGAGATAAGTGGATTGAGGAGGAAATTGAATAAAATTTTGAGCAACGCTACTAGTTGGAAGATCTTGTGTATTATGGACAGGATTACCATGATTCAAAGATTCACTCAAAGAGTTATTATGGATATCTTGAGGAGATGCTCTAACGTCCTTGAGTAGGGCTTCTTCCTCCATAGCTTCATCCAAGGTATGCTTATGATGCTTGTAAAAGCTCCACATATGCTCAAAATATTTGAAGGTAAGGTTCCCATTGGGTCCCCTAATAGGATCAAGACTATTATCAATCTCTTCATTTTTCTCTTCCTCAAGATTATGATTTTCTCTATCAATCTGATCATTCTCTTGGAAAATCTCATCAAACCTCAAAAGCCTTCGTCCATTCCCAAGTTTGGAAGCCACTAAAAAAGAAAGGAGAGTAGAGTGGAAAGGGAGAAAACCAAAGACCAACAAAAACAAGTAAAAGATTATTTAAGATAGTTATTAAATGTTTTCTAATATAAACAAATAAAATTAGTGATCTTGTTTAGAGTTTTTAAAAAAAAATGTGTTCACGTCGGGTTCACCAAAATGTGTAGAAGGGGAAAATTGCCCTACCGCGTATGATTCTCAACTGTATCCATAAAATAAATTCAAGGTGACCACGGGGTATGTTGTTCTCTACACCTTGATATAAAAGAGGGGGAAGGGTTAACCAATAACGGTTTTATAACTCGTTCCAAGTCTGAGAGTTTAATAATATTTGATGTATTCAGTTTCAAGATAATCACCTATGTTTGTCCTTTCTAGACTTAAGCTATAAAATATAAAGGACAATGCAAAAATACAAAATACAAGAATACAAGAGCTAACCCTAGAATGATTCTTTGTTTGAATGATTTCTAACCTAGGGTTGCAAAATGAAATCCTTTTGAGCAAGGGTGCAAGAGAAGATGCACAAGCAATATTAAACCCTAAGTGCACACTATATGTTTTTTTTCTCTCAAATGCCTAGAAATTAAAATATCTTTTCTTTTATATTAGATCTAGGGTTCAAACAAGAATAACAAAAATTCATCAAACAACCTAAATATTAATCAGGTGACTTATCTTTTTTGATGCTTGATCCTAGCTTTTGTCACTTTTCCAGAAATATCCTTTAATTCTTGTTCCTGCAAAATAACTTGGCAAACACTTGAAAATATGATTAGAATTAGGGGGCCTGCTTAGGTCGTTGTATAGAAATACTTGGAGGCACAACAGTCAAGCCCCCTAGGTACTTTTAGCTAACATTCGAAAACAAAAGAAAAAGTTAACCTTTGGAAGATAAACATGCACAATGAAATGCAACAAAACAGAATATTGAAACAAAGCACAAAATTCCCTAGTATAATCTAAATGCAATGTACAATGCATATCTAGGGTTTGGGGGTAGTAGGTTACCTCCAAACATAGTTTGTGTGAAATCGCACCCCGCACAAAGCGATCGTGATTTTGCAAACCAGAAAAATCATACCTTGAAATGATCAGGCATGATTTCATAAAAGAAAAGAGAAAATGCAAAAGGTGCAAATTAACAAATGCATAATAAAAACCTAATTAAATGTAGATGCAAATAAGTGAAAACATCTAGTAGATAGTGAAAAGTAGGCAGAAGGGTTAAGATATCCAAATAGTCAATCGCTCCTTAGGGCTTCAACACTTGTCCACCAAAGATCCATGACATACAATCCAATGCAGCAAAAAACAAAGCTTCAACAGATTATATTTCACACTTGCGAATTAGCTTGCTTGTAGAATAATAAAACAGACCACATGGAGAGCACATCCAAATCACTTGAAGAAATAGCTCACATAAGGTCACTTGGAAAACTTTTTATTGGGAAATTCACTTCCATATGAAGTTACTTGGGGAAAATGAAGACTTCAAACCCTCATTTTATAGCGTATTTGAAAGCGAAATGGGTGGGAAAAACCAAGACAAGCGGACGTAAAATGATGCCAACTTTAAAAATTAGGGTTTCCTTAAGAGAAAATCCTAAAATGCAAAATCACACCCCATAAGGGCCTATCGTGATTTCACAATAGCTTGAAAACCTTAGGAATGCGAAATCGCGCCCCTCAAAAGTGGACCGTGGTTTCGCAAAAACAAGACCCAAGTGCATTTTTAATGCACTTTGGAGGACCAAATGAAGTCTAAATAGGACACTATATCATTGGAAATCTCTTTCTGAGCTTGATCTAGTGATATAAGATTTTAGGGGAAAGGAAAATATTTAGAAGGGGAAATTTTGGTTCAAATATGATCCTTATTTTCCAAGGAGAAAACAGGGATCTAGGGGAAATTACTCACCTTAGCGGGTCAATTTTCCGTGTCTATAGAGGGTCACCATATGGACATCAATAATATAGACCTAATCCATCTATCACTAGACCTTAATCATTTGGATCAACCAAGAGGTCATTTGGCCTCATGAAGAAGAAGACTTGGAATGGAGGGGAGTCATCTAAATCCAAGGGTAAACCATTGACACTCAAGAACCACTCTTCAAGAAAAATTATAAGTGTTTTAAGGTATCACATTGAAGGGTGTGACCATTTGACCTAGAGGACAAGTTCTATAGCCTAAGAAGCAATTCATTTCTATAAAAGGGAAGTTTTTATCAATGATGAAGCATGTCATCTAACCCATGTAATATGTCATTAAGACCAATTTATTGGGTCATTTAGAGCAAGAAGACTAGCATTAGTATTAGACTAGTTGTAAATAAGATTAAGCAGGATGATACTAACAAAGAGACTTAAATGGAAAAATTAGTAGGTGTCAAATGGATGAGATAGAGAAATGGTTTTTTGGTCAATGGTGGACTAGTCATTTGGATCATCTAGTTGTTTGGATAGGTTGTTATAGTCATCTAAATATTTTGCCATATTGTCTAGCCATCTAGTCAATGACAAATAGGCCATGTAGCATACAAGCTATTAGGTTAATGGTTATTTGGTGTCTAAGAAACGTGTTTTACCACCTAAATAGCTAACATGGTTATCCAATGATGATATTATATAGTTGTTCTTCTAAACACTTGATATGCAATATATGTCACTTGTCAACATGCATGTACATCATTTTTCTAAAATGTTATTTTCCAACTTATTCTTGAGTAAGAAGTCATTATTGAATGAGAAGTCATCATCTAGTGAACGCAATAGTTTATGGTTGTGATCAAGGGTTTTTTTATCTCTTTTATATAGAAAAATCTAACTACCTTCTAAGAAATTTGAGAAACTATCCAAGATAATTTTAAGCTAGGGTTTCTTACACTTGAAAAGGAAGAGGATTTTTCCTTAATTGAACCCATCTCATTCTCATCCAAAATAGATTTTTAAGAGTCAACAATTACATCGTATCATGAATCATCTGGGTCAATTCACATGTTTTCTAGGATGATTCAGATATTGTCTAGGGATTATATAAAATCATTCAAGAATCATACAGGGTCATCTATGGTGAGACTGTTGTTTGGCATACTAACACTTTAAACAAAACCAAAAAAAAAAAATACAATCATTTGTATGAGGTTTTTTAGTTGGAGGAAACATCATTTAAGAAGGGTATGTCATCCAAAATAGGAAAGAAGAGTACAATCATCTATATGATATAATTTATATATAAGAGGCCATTTGGACAAAGGGATTCATCTTCTAGGATATGGTATTGAATGGAAGGACTTGTCATGTTGTTCCACAATGAGAGTTTTCCAAACTAACAACATTACCAATATCAACTGTTGGAAAGAGCAGTGAAGTAAATGTCACATAATGGTTATCATTATGTATGTGCAAATTTCAAGACTACATGCATTGCATATCCTTATGCTTGAAAAAATAGCAAAGGGAAATATATGAGTGTTTCAAGCATTTTGTTATGAAAAAGGAATGACATAGAAATGGTGGTATCACTAGTAGGCTAACGTCATGGTAGTTACAACCATTCATAAACATTATATAAAATCATACAAGTGGAGGGTTTCATTATGTGTAGTCCAAAAATTGGTGAAATAAGATGTTGTCTCGTATACATGTCATAATGAAAAACAAACAAGGACCCAAAGTTATATAGGATAGTTTTATAGACAAGATTGAAAGGCATTTTGACCCAATGATGAGAAACATGAGACTCGTACATGCACTTGTCATAAAATAATTATGGGTAGACTCGTCACCATGAACAATGAGAGAAGCATCATTCATGTCTTGGCATGATATATCATGGTTTTATATAGATACATCAACACCACAAAGTCATTCATTGTCACTATCAACACACCATCTAAAGATTCAGAAGATGTCAAAAGCACACATAATTATCAAATGAATGCATTGAGTACTATAAATGTGGTATTCTTCTACCTAGTTGTAAGCGAGACAACCTACATAAGGGGGACAATAGTAGATATGGTACTTTTCCTTCTTATAAACAAGAATAAAAGGGAAGGTGTTGATGTAATTCCCTATCTCATAAATCATGTACACCTTGTCCATATGCAAGAAGTACCATCTCCACTACAATCTCCAAGCTTCCATTTCTGAAAAGGAGTCAAATAAACCCTACTTTATGGAGATGTTGACAAGGTGTAAACCTTAAGAGACATCATAACAAGTTTGATGTGGGGAATTATATATTACTATTCATTTTTACTGCTCAATATTTTGAGTTTTATAGTATCTAGTCCTCCACATATACCAATTCATAATTAGGAGGTGGTTTAATGCTTGAAGAGTTAGCCATATTTTCAACCCATGTGAGTATAGGGTTGAAGATGCACATGTTGTGTAAAAAGGAGTTATAGTGTGCAATGTGTCTAGCCATACCCTGCTTATATGAAGTAATAATCCTATAAAATGCCCACATGGATCATATAGTATATTGGAGGGAACTTGGAAGGATGGAAGTATGATTTAACATAATACTTGTCTAAATATTTCCACACCATCTTGATGTACATGTTAAAAACTTTCTCCATGAGTGTTAATATCATTATTGATTTTGGGCATAGCATTGATAAAATATGAGTATGCCAAATTGGGGATAGTCCCTCACAATTATAGATGTCACTCCAACCATAATTCACTAAGTGGACATCACACTTATACAACCCATCAATGGTAAAAATGAGAAAGATAAATTAATGAAGTGGTCCAAGAGGAGGAGGAAGGCGTTGGAGGAATTACATTATTTGTACCATTTGTTAGGAAGTGAATTCACTATGCAGTACAGGCAGCCAGGATTATAGTAGGTTAAAGCAGGCCAGACGTCTAGGTTGGTAGACATCTGGGCCTGACATCTGGGCTGTCAGACGTCTGGGCTACCAGACGTCTAGTCTGGTAGACGTCTAGGCTGGTAGATGTCTGGGCTTGACATCTGGGCTTCCAAACATCTATGTCGGTAGACATCTAGGCCTGACGTCTGGGCTACCAGACATCTAGGCTGGTAGACATCTAGGCCTGACGTCTAGGCTACCAGACGTCTAGGCTGGTAGACATTTGGGTCTAACATATGGGCTACCAGATGTTTAGGCTAGTAGACATCTGGGCCTGACATCTAACCAAGTAGATGTCTAGGCCAGATGTAAATCCAAGTATATGTCAAAGCAGTGGACGTCTAGGCAAATGATAGGTTGTGGAAGATGAACCGTTTTGGTTCCATATGAAGACAAACAATTTTATCGAGGTCTCCTTGGGGAGAGGAAACAAACGGTTGGGATCTTCCTTGTCTGCTCTATATAAGGGACTTGATCCCTTGCATATATTAAAAACATTGAAAGACGTGGATGTAAATTTTGCTAAAAAAATAAAAGAGAGGTTACCACTGCCCCATGGTTTTTCTTGCACATTGCAAGTTTCTACGTAAATATTTGTGTTACTTGTGTTATTATTTGTGTTTCTATTTTTGTTATTGTGCTTCATCTTGCAGGTGTAAAATCTAAATTTTTTCCTAATATTTGGTATCAGAGCTAAGGTTTTGTGTAAGTGGGAGCTGTGTTACAATACAAATATTATGAGCAGTCGGCCATAATATTTGTTAAAATTTAAATTCATTTTTTTCATATTTAGATAGTTCCAAGTGTAGGATTTGAGGATCACTTTTTATACTCTCAATTTATCCTTTACGTTCCTCGCACAGGGTGAGACCACCTTAAGTGGCGATCCGTTCACTTATTTCCAATCTCAATTCTACTGCATATTTCTTGTTAATTAATTCTTGTTAATTGATTATTATCGTGTACATTGCTGGATCTGAATTCATTGTTATGGTTATAGAGTAACTCGAAAGATATTTCCTTCCAAGTGGTATCAGTCTCCATATTTGATCTTGTAGAAATCGCATCCACAGGTGTCCTTTGCATCTTCGTTCGGTGTTCCTCCATCTCAAACACAGTTCGTGGTCACAGCACTGCCTATTTTTTTTTCATTGGCCACAACACTACAGGCTTGAGGCGTTCACCGGCAGCCATGATTCCATCGCATAAATTAAAATGCTCATCCGAAATCGTTTCGTCACCCAATCCCTCGACAATCCGGCGAAAACAACTTTGCACTCCCTCCCGATGCCGTCAACCAATCAAAAAATCATGATTTATTTAAAATTACCGGCAACTCTAAGGTTTTTTCTTTAAATTGCAGCGCTGACATCAGCTAAATTAAATTTTGTGCACGTCGGTCTTCTGGTTTATCCCACATTTACAGTGCTTGGAGTATAGTAGGGTTTAAATAACTTACGCCCTCCTTCTACATTGTGACTTCGATCACACGTCAGGAGTGCCTCCGTGCGTAGCCGTCCTCCGTTCATCTGTTTTGATTCTCAGTCCAGCTATCGTCACGTCATGTCCTGTCCACTCCTCGTCGTTCGTCTTGTCCTGTCCACTCCTCGTCGTCCGTCTGATTTCTTCGAGTCCCGGTCCAGCTGTCATCGCGTCCTATCCTGTCCGCTCCTCGTCGTCCGTCTAATTTCTTTGAGTCTCGATCCATCTAATTTCCTAGCGTCTTGGTCCAGCTGTCACATTCTTGTGATTGCTTCGCTATCCTTTTCGTGGTTCGATCTCTGTAGTGTCAGTCCTGCGTTAGCCGACTTCGATCCTCGTTGTTTCTATCGTGTTAGTCCGACTTTGATCCTCACTGTCACGTCAGTCCCTACGTCATCCGACTTCAATCCTCGTTGTCGTGTCAGTCCCTCTGTCATGTCAGTCTGACTTTGATCCTCGCTGTCGCATCAATTCCTACATCAGTCGACTTTGATCCTCGTTGTCGTGTCAGCTGTCGTGTCAGTCCCTGTGTCAGCTGACTTTGATCCTCACTGTCGTGTCCGTCCCTGCGTCAGCCAACTTCGATCCTTGTTGTCTCTGTCGTATCAGTCCGATCAACCTTAGTCCTCGATTGTGTTAGTCTCAGTTCAGTTGGAAAAGTTGCTAGAAACTTGCTCTCCAAATTGCTAAAATTATCCAAATTGAAAAAATTGTTGAAAGTTGCTATCAAAGAGGCCACCCAAAATCAAATCCGTGTCGTAGTTGGAGCGACAGTTGAAGCATAATACAATTTTTTTGTAGAACTCGTAACTCAAGTACTTTTATATAGGATATTTTGGTTAGTGCATGCCCAAACAGTGGACCAAAGGACCTGACGATCGACTAACAAGCTCGGAGACCCCCAATAAAAATGCAAGAAGACCTCATCGAAGCCAAGGTACAAAAAATTATCCTTCTCCTTTCAAAATTGGTAGTTATAATCTAAATCATCCACTGGTCGACCCCATGGCTACTAACCCTCCCCCAACTCACGAAAATGTCACACAAGGAGAATCAAGCAACTCGGCCATTACCATGGATGAAACTCTTCGAAACTTACTAGATGGTATGCGCCAAATTAATGTCAACCTAACTAAACTATTGAGCACACAAAACCGACCTAATCCCAATACTAATTCCCAAAATCACTCCCATGAACAAAGGAATGAAGAACATGACGACCAAGATGAAGATTGGGAGCAGCAAAGAGGCAATCAGGATAATTACGGGAATCGCTTTCATAGACAGAGATATAACCAAGATCAGGATAGGGATATGGGTTATCACCAACCGAGAGGCCCTAATAATTTTCCACGCATTGATATGCCCACTTTTGAGGGTCATGATCCTCGTGGTTGGATAGCCAAAATGGAAGGCATTCTAGACTTGTACCAAATTAGGGATTTTGATAAAGTCCCTTTCGTTGCATCAAAATTAGGCACTGAGGCCTACCAATGGTTCGTATGGCTTAAGCGCGAGAAAGGAGCTACTATTAACTGGAAAAAATTCACTACCTATTTTTTAGAAATATTTGATGAAGGAGCTACATCATCATACACAGTAAGACTATTATCTCTTAAACAAGAAGGGTCGGTTAGTGAGTTCGTCTCGAAATTCACCAGTTTACTACCGTATACATTAGACCTCAGCCCCAACACAGTGGTAGGAGCTTTTTGCAATGGATTGAAAGAAAATATTAGGGTTGAGGTGGACATTCAAAATCCAACCTCGTTGAACGATTGCATAAGAATAGCCAAGCTGGCTGAGAAGAGAATTCAGTTATATGCACGGCGTGAAACTTACAGTCGTCCTTCGTATCGCAACAATTCCTTTCACATAAATGATCAACCATCAAGATACTTTTGCTATAAATGTCGCAATCATCATCCCAGGGAACAAGCATGTGCCCAAAAACAAAACTTTCATATTGAATGCGATCAATATGAAGGAGAAGAGGAAGAAGCTTACCACCAAGATGAATCTATGCAAGAAGAACTACCAAGTACTCTAGAAGAGAAGGAAGAGGATACAATGGCTATCTCCGTGCATGCCCTCATGGGGTTAACAACCCACCATACCATCAAGGTCCCGAGATTTCTCCGTCAGAAAAAGGTGAATGTGCTAATTGATTTCGGTAGTACCCATAATTTTATCGACATCAAAACAACAAAAGCTTTGAACTTATTCATTAACTCTTCCAACAAGGACAAATTCCAGGTTCTAGTAGCCAATGGGGTGAACGCTCAATGTGTTGGGAGAACATCTAAAGTTTCCATTCAAATGGAAACTTATACCTGGTATGGATCTCTTTTCGTAATGAATTTAGGGAACTCTGATGTCATTTTGGGAGTTGAATGGTTGGAAACACTAGACACGGTTAGCTTCAATTTCAAAAAATTATTTGTGGAATGGAAGGAAAACGGACGTGTCATTCGCTTACAAGGCATTACTACTCCTCCATCACAGATGGTGAGCTCGCATAGTATGGAGAAGATGTTAAAAAAGGGTGGATATGGATTCATAGCTCAAATTAATTGTTTGGAAAAACAATCTCGAGCAACTTTGGATATTACTGCTCCAGATTTACGAGGCATCATCGCAAATTACGATGAGGTTTTCCAATAACCTAAAGGATTACCACCTAAACGATATCATGACCATGCCATCCATTTTATTCTAGGGAGTGTTCCACCTAACAGTCGTCCTTATCGCTATCCTCAACCACAAAAGATAGAAATCGAGTAGATTGTTCAGGATTTGCTAGATCATGGAGTCATTCGTCATAGCACTAGCCCTTATTCCTCACCTGTAGTTTTGGCCAGACAAAAAGATAACTCGTGGCATATGTGTCCTGATTTTCGTTCCCTCAATAAACTCACTATCAAGGACAAATTTCCTATCCCTGTCATAGATGACCTACTAGACGAGTTGCATGGTGCAAAATTTTTTACAAAATTAGACCTTTGCTCAGGATTTCACCAGATTCGTGTCAGAGAGGAAGATATCCCCAAAACTGCTTTTCGTACTCATGAAGGTCATTACGAATTTTTGGTCATGTCGTTTGGTCTCACCAATGCACCATCCACATTCCAAAGTCTCATGAACCAAGTGTTTCGTCCACTCCTCCGTAAGTTTGTGTTAGTTTTCTTTGATGACATTCTCATCTATAGCAAAACATGGAAGGATCATTTACATCATGTGGATAAGGCCCTTCACATTTTACACAGAGAAAAGTTATTTGTCAAACGTTCCAAATTTTCATTTGGTGTCCAAGAAGTTGAGTATCTTGGTCATATAGTTTCACACGAGGGCGTCAAAGTTGATCCCAATAATATTAAGGCAATTCAAGAATGGCCTTTACCTAAAACCATCAAGAAACTCCGTGGTTTTTTGGGTCTCACAGGCTCCTATCGCAAGCTTATAAGAAATTATGGTAAGATTGTAGCACCTCTCACAGCACTCACAAAGAAAGATGCTTTTCATTGGTCAAAAGAAGCCACTCAAGCCTTCAATACTCTTAAGGAGGCCATGTGTACAACTCCAGTTTTAGCAACTCCAAATTTTCACAAACCATTTATTATCGAATGTGATGCGTCAGGCACAGGAATTGGAGCTATATTAATGCAGGAAGGTCATCCATTGGCATTCGAAAGTAAACAGATATCAAGAAAAAATTTGGGAAGATCAACATACGAAAAAGAAATGTTGGCAATTCTTCACGTGGTAGAAAAATGGAGACACTACCTAATCAATAAGCGCTTCATCATAAGAACAGATCATAGTAGTCTCAAACATTTTCTTGAGCAAAGGTTTTCCTATCCGGAACAAAATAAGTGGTTAACCAAACTATTGGGTTATGATTTTGTTATCGAATATAAGAAATGGAAGGAAAATGTAGTCTTTGATGCGTTATCCAGGAAATATGAAGATGAAGTAGTCATCAACGCTATTTCGGGTCCTTGCTCCCAATGGGTGAATCAATTACAAGATGAATGGTTATCCAATAGCGAAACTGCTCAGATAATTCAGGAATTATCTATAGGGTCCTCTAAAAACCCTTTATTCTCTTATGAAGATAAAATCCTCCGGAAGAAGAACCGCATTTACATTCCACAAAATTCAGAACTCAAATCAAAGATCCTCGATGAATCACACGCTTCTCCATCAGCGGGACATTCAGGATTTTTGAAGACATATTTAAGGGTCAAACAATCATTTTTTTGGAAAGGATTAAAAGCAGAAGTCAAACAATGGGTAGCAAAATGCGAAATTTGCCAGCGCAATAAAGGAGAAACAGTCAAATCACCAAGGTTGTTACAACCATTACCCATCCCTGAGCGTCAGTGGGAACATATATCCATGGATTTTATTGAAGGTCTTCCTAAATCAGAAGGCAGGATAGTAATCTTTGTAGTAGTAGATCGGTTATCCAAATATGCTCATTTTCAGGCTTTACAACATCCATTTTCTGCAAGCAAAGTGTTGGCAATTTTGGGTTTGAGATCCTAGCTTCTTGTCTATGAGTTGTCATTGATGTCAAAAGGAAATGGCATTAATGTTAAGAGGATGTGTTGGCTTCAAAGGTGGAAGATTCCAAGAGAATATTTTTAAGAGAATCCGGAGAGATTCCATTGGCAAGAGTTTTTCATTAAAACCAAACCGGTTTTTATTAAAACCAAGTTGGATAGGGTTTTTATTAAAACCAAGTTAAATGGTTTTTATTAAAACCAATGGAGGTTTTCTTTATTATTTATTTAATTATTATTTAAAACCCTTCAAGGTTTTAATTAATTATTTATTTAAATAATTAAGGGAGAAATTATTTTTAATTTATTAAAAATACTTAAAGGTTTTTAAACCTTTTTTTATTCTTAATTTATTAAAATTATTTAAGGGTTTTTAAACCCTTTTTGAAAATACTTTTGATTAATTTTGAAATGGTCTTTTTTTCTGCCGACGTCAAGGTGTTTTCGAAGAGACTATTTATTCTCCAACTCCTAAGGTTGGAAGGCTAATGAATTCGAAATTCCTCAAATGCAATTTGCGGTGTTTGTGCTCTGTATTCACTGCGATCGAAAGAAGACTTAGAAGCACGTGCGGTTGAAAAGTCTTCGGGAGTTTTTTTTGAGGGTGAAGTGGAGGGAAGTTCACTTGTGAACTTCGTACCCTGCATGGGCTAGTGGCAGCGAAGGTTGCTGTTGGGCGCCGCATTGGCGGAGGTCACCGTTTCGAGTCTCGCGGGGGTGCTTTGCTAGAGTAACACACGTTTTTATTAAAACGTCTTTATGCCATGAAATTCGGAGTTTCTTGGACAGCGATTTATAAGGTGTGATTAAATTTTATGAGTTTTGGCTTTTGTGATTAGCATTGAATAAAAGCTTAGGAGAAATAAGGGCATATTTCTTTGGATGTATTTTTAAGATTATTCTTTGCTATGCTAAAATTAAAAATGGAGGTATAAGGTGTGAGTCTTGTGATTGTTGATTTATTGGCATGTTATGGTGGTTGTGTTTAAAGAAGTGGAGCTAAAAGGTGTAATAAAGGAAGTTTATATTATTGCTCATTTCTTTTTATTCTAACCCTAACTTGGTTGGAAGTTTGAGAGTTGTGTGTGGTGATAGCTTGAAGGTTCAATTATTTTCTACTCCAATAAGGTATGGGCACATTATTCTTATGAGTATGATTGGTGTATGTTTTCTGAAATAAGGTTGGAGTGAAAAGTTATTCTACTAGGTATCCTTTGGCTAGGTGTAAATCCTATTTTCTGGTTTGTTGAAGACTACTTATGCATTGTTATCCTTAAGGAGAGTTTTTGGTGAATGCATAATTTCTGGTTTGTGATAGTGGAAGCTTTGTGCACTAGGGTTTATATTTGTGAGTCTAGCTACTTGCATTGAGTTGGTGGAACCCTTGGTTGGCTGTTTTGAGTTTGATGGTTGAGTTGCTTCCATAGAGGTTGTTTGATCAAGTTTTTGCTTTACTTGATTCATGATATTGGGCTTACTCCATTGAGTTGATTTGAGCAAGTTATTCTTTGCATTTGGTGATATTGTGTTGGTGGTTGTTTTGTTCAAATATCTTTGGAGGGAAAAGGATTTCTACTTGTTTCATTTTCTTGTGATGATTGGTTGAATGCTTCAAGGTTGATGTTGAGTTGAATGGTGTTGGTTGACTAAACCTTGTTTGATGAGCATTGTTGTTGAAACCCTAATTGATGGTGAAAATAACATGAGTATCATTGTTATGTGATTCTTTTCATAGTTGGAAATTGTTGGGGTTTCATGTTCTTGAAAGAAAACATTCTATCCTATCCATTTCATATATTGAGTTGAGTTTTCAGATTTGAGATTGAGATTGAGCTGAGTTGATTTGAGTTGAGTTTTGAGATTGGGATTTGAGTATAGAACATATTGAGTCTCTAACAATTCTCTTTATGCTTCTATGAGTTTGACAAATCACATTAGGTCTCTAACAATTCACTTTGTGATTTCCTACTAATAAAGTTTTTCTTGGTGAGCTTGCTGAGTTTTTGGACAGGTTTCGGTGGGGACTTGTGAGCAGTTTTTGGATAGGTTTCGATGGGGACTTGTGAGCAGATTTGGACAGGTCCTAGCAGAGAACTTGTAAGCTGAGTTTCATAGTTCTATCAGAGAACTTGAGGACAGAGGTGCATTGGTTCTATGAGAAGAACCTGAGGACAAATTTGGTAAGTATTTGAGAAGGCTTGTATGCAGAGGATTGATTTTTTCAAGAGTTGGACAGATTTGACAGACAGAGGAAGACTTGTACTAGACCGACTGACTGTGTTTGGTACAGGTTGCTGAGCTGCTATGGACGTGATCATAGAAGGCAGAGGTCTCTTAGGCTAAGCATTGAGGACAGGAGGTCTTCGGTGGAAAGGAGTTCCACATGCCGGCAAGAGGTAGAGGCGATTGATCTTCTGAGGGATCATTTCCAGAGCATAGGGGAAGGTATCTCCTTTGAGCAAAGGCTCATAAATTCTGATTGGGGGAAGGTATCTCCTTTGAGAAGAGGCTCATAAATTCTGATTGGGGGAAGGTATCTCCTTTGGGCCGAGACTCATAAACATTGTAATTGGGAAGGATTCCCAAAGAACTTTGATATAACTTTTAGAGAAAAGTTTTGTGGACGTAGCCCAGCCATTCTGGGTGAACCACGTTAAAATTGGTGTCACTTTGTGGATGATATTGTGCATTGCTTTAATATTGCTTTGGGTATATTGCTTTACTGTTTTGAAGTATAAAGGAAAAAGTAAAAAGAGGTCTTATACTGTTCACCCCCCCCTCTCAGTATAAGCTTGTGTTCTTCACAAAGTGGTAAAAGTATTTATGGATTCAATATTCAAACTACATGGTATGCCAAAAAATATTGTAAGTGATAGAGACCCCATCTTCACTAGTAACTTTTGGCGAGAGTTATTTCGACTTAGTGGTACCAAATTGAACATGTCTTCAGCTTACCATCCACAAACAGATGGTCAAACAGAAGTAATTAACAAATGTTTGGGTACATACTTACGATGTTTCGTTCAAGATAAACAATATCAATGGAGCAAATGGCTAGCATTGGCAGAATGGTGGTACAACACTTCCTACCATTACTCAATTAAGATGTCCCCCTTTGAAGCATTATATGGAACCAAGCCTCCAATAGTAGCGGATTACGTACCTGGATCATCCAAAGTAGCCAAAGTGGATGATTGGTTTCAACAAAGGCAGTCTACACTCACCATCCTCAAAGAGAATTTATTCCAAGCACAAAATCGCATGAAACAACAACAAGACTTGCACCGATCCGAGCAAACTTTTAATGTAGGTGACAAGGTTTTCCTAAGGTTGCAACCCTACAAACAATCATCATTAAAGATAAAGACCAGTCAAAATTTGGCTCCACGATTCTATGGTCCTTACAAAATTGTGCACCGCATTGGAGAAGTAGCCTATCAGTTAGAGCTACCCTCATCATACCGAATACACCCGGTATTTCATGTTTTGTGTCTCAAAAAAGTAATTGGTCAGAAAGTGCAGAGTCAATCAGAATTACTAGTACTTGATGAGGAAGGATGCATACATCTCCAACCTAAGGAAATCTTACAACACAAAACACGAAGACTAAGGTCGCGCCAGATTCAAGAATTTCTCATCAAATGGCAAGACCTACCGGAGGAGGATGCCACATGGGAACCCGAAAGTATTTTCCAGACATTTCCAGCTTTGAGGACTAAGCTTTCCGAGGAGGGGAGTCATAGTTACAATACAAATATTATGAGCAGTTGGCCATAATATTTGTTAAAATTTAAATTCATTTTTTTCATATTTAGATAGTTCCAAGTGTAGGATTTGAGGATCACTTTTTATACTCTCAATTTATCCTTTACGTTCCTCGCACAGGGTGAGCCCCTTAAGTGGCAATCCGTTCACTTATTTCCAATCTCAATTCTGTTGCATATTTCTTGTTATTTAATTCTTGTTAATTGATTATTATCGTGTACATTGCTGGATCTGAATTCATTGTTACGGTTATAGAGTAACCCGGAAGATATTTCCTTCCAAGCTGCAACAATGATAAAATGTGTAATCAAGTTCAAAATTGAGAAATTTTATGGCAAGAACTTCACTCTATGGAAGATGAAGGTGGAGGATTTGCTAGTTCAGAATGACCAAGCTCAAGCCTTGGAAGAGGTTGCGAATAAAGTGAGCAGCATGAAATATGAGGAGTGGACAACGCTTGATAGGAAGGTGGTTTCTACAATCTATCTTTTCCTAGTGGACTCTGTCTTGTTCAATGTAGCTGAAGAGAAGACCGTGAAAGCCCTTTGGCAAAATCTTGAAAAGTTGTATGAAACAAAATCAGCAACTAACAAAATTTTACTAAAAAATCAGCTTTATAGCTTGAAGATGAAGGAAACTTCATCCATGGTAGATCATTTGAGTGATTTTAATACTTTGATCAGTAAACTGGTCTCATTTAATGTGAATATGGAGGATGAAGATAGGGCTATCACCCTACTTTTTTCCCTCCTAGATACTTGGGATCATATGGTGATGACCATTAGTAATTCATCATCAAGAACTCTCAAATTTGATGATGTGTCGCTTTATTGGCAAAAGAGTTGAGGCAAAAAATACCTCTAGAACCCTCAACCAATGAAGCCCTATCTATGAAAGGTTGATCGTTCGAGGGGAGTAAAAAAAGGTAGAAAATAATCTAGATCTAAGTCTAAAGGATGTAATCAGAAAGGGAAGTGTTGGCATTATGGGAAGCAAAGACACTCCAAGAAGGATTGTTGGCAATTAAAGAATGGTGAAAAGCAAAATCAGCCATCATCTGAGGTCAGTGTAGCAGATTCAATAGATATGGCAACATGTGAAGCCTTCTATATCAATAATATCAGATCATTTTTATATACCTAGGTTTTGGACTCAGGTGCATCCTTCCACATGTCTTCCCATAGATACTGGTTTGACAAATATCAGTCATATTATGGTGGAAAGGTCTATTTGGATGATGATCATCCTTTAGAAATTATGGGAAGAGGGGATATAAGGATCAGGCTAGACGATGGTAGAGAAAGGATGTTATGTGATGTGCGACATGTGCCCAATTTGAGGAATAATTTACTCTCAATCAAAATGATGGATAAGCTAGGGTATTATGTCACCTTTAGTAACAACTACTGCAATATTACCAGAGGAGATATTGTAGTAGCAAAGAGATAATCTTATGGGACCTTATACCGCTTATACGGTGATACAGTGATAAACCATGCAACAACAGCAACTTTTGTTCAGGACGCAATAATGCTATGGCATCAACACCTGGGCCATATGAGTGAAAAAGGCCTAAAAATTTTACATGACAAAGGTATGCTTTCTGGGATTAAGTCTTGTAATTTAGACTTATGTGAGCACTGTATTTTTGGTAAATAAAAGAGGGTTTGGTTTACTGCAAGTCCTGGTAAGAGTTCTGATTTTCTATAACTTATACATTCGGATATATTTGGACCAGTCCCCACTTAGTCCTTGAATGGCACCATCTATTTTTTGACTTTTATAGATGATTATTCTAGAAGAGTGTAGGTTTATTTTCTGAAGAAGAAGTTGGAGGCTTTGCAAAAATTTAAAGAGTTCAAAGCACGGGTAGAGAAGAGTTTGGGAAAATCTATTTTATGTCTCAGTACAGATAATGGGGGTGAATATTGCTCCAACGAATTTGATAAATTTTGTATGCCAAAAGGTATTAAGCACCAGAAGAATGTACCATACACTCCACAGTAAAATGGTATGGCTGAGCGGATGAATCAAACAATCACAGAACGTGTAAGAAGCATGCTTAGTGCATCCATGTTGGAGAAAACGTTCTGGGCAGAGGTTGTTAATACAGTTGTTTATCTTATTAACAGGTCACCTACAACTGCATTGGATGGTCATATTTCAGAGGAGGTTTGGTGTTGTAATCCAATTGATTACTCTCATTTGCGCACTTTTTGCTATGACACGTTTGCCCATATACCCAAAGAAAAAAGGTTCAAGCTTGACCCAAAGTCAAGCAAATATGTTTTTCTCGGCTATGAATATATAGTGAAGGGTATAGACTGTGGGATCCTACTGCCCACAAGGTAATTATTAGTTGGGATGTAATTGTTGATGAAAAATCCATGCTAAGGAAGGAGGTATAGCAAACTCCTAATGTTGTACCAGTTGAAGTAGAATTGAGTGAAGATGACTATGAAAATCAGCATGCTAAAGTTTTTAATTAGCATGCAGAACTACAAGTAGAACAGGAGGTAGAGCAGCCACAACGGTCACAAGACTAAGAGCCATAATTGATAGATCATTGGGTTAGAAGATCTACACATCCTCAAAAGTGTCTATAAAGGTATTCTCATGTGTATCAGTCCTCTTTTACTTTGTTAATTGATGATGATGAACCTAGTTCATTTTAGGAAGCTAGAGAGTCTAAAAATGCAAAAAACTAGAGGAAATCCATGGAGGAGGAAATCGAGGCACTTCACAATAATAAAAAATGGGAACTTATAGATCTCCCACTTGGAAGAAAGACTGTTGGAAACAAGTGAGTGTACAAAGTGAATAAGAACAATGATGGGCTGTTGGAACATTATAAAGCTCACTTGGTGGCAAAGGGCTATGTGCAGAAGTCAGGTGTTGACTTTAATGAAATTTTCTCTCCATTTATGAAGATGACTACTATTAGAGTTCTACTTGCACTTGTAGTTGCACAGGATTTTTCACTGGAGCAGCTTGATGTAAAGATTGCTTTCTTGCATGGTGATCTCGAGTAAGAGATATATGGATTAGACTAAGGGCTATGAAGAAATAGGCAAAGAGCTTTTGGTTTGTAGACTAAAGAAATCACTATATAGATTTAAACAGGCACCAAGGATGTGGTACAAAAAATTTGACACCTTCATGAAGAGCCAAGGTTTTAGCAAGAGTGAAGCTAACCATTGTGCATACTATAAGAGGTTTGACGATGGTAGTTTTATTATTTTGTTGTTGTATGTTGATTATATGTTGGTTGTAGGCCAGCAGCCGCCATCAGTCGGAGAGGGGAGCAGCAGTCTCCCATCAAATTCGCCACTATAGCAACCGACACTATAGAAGCCTGCATACTGTAGCAGCTGCCACTTTAGCAGTCCGTGCACGGTAGCGGTCACAAAAATTTTGGCCCTAAAAAAAAAAAAAATGGTAGATTTTGGAGGCAACAAGTTGTGACGGATGGAGCAGCAAGGAGGAGGAGCGAGAGGTCTAGGGGCATCAAACCCTAGGTGTGGGACTTCAGAGGGCAGATCAGCAGACACGGCAGGTGGGGGCTCTGGCGAGATAGCGAGCCCCCGAAGCGGAGGATGTGGACAAGGAAGTTCTATTGGAACCGGTCCAAGGGCATTGGGCGGATGCGATTGAAGATTTCTCTGAGGGGGACCAGGACTCTATGCGTCAGGATCAAAGGAAGACCCAAGAAGGAGACAAAGAGAAACCTGGCAACTGGAGACCTTCATATCTTAATGCTCTTTGCGGTAAGCAAAAATTATCCGACTCTTGTTTTAATCTAAAATCTGTCAATGGTAGGTTGCACGTCCCGGATTCCTTAGCTCAGCATGTGGCTATGGAGGGCAGAACATCTCTGGTGGCTAAATTTATGGGGGTGAGGCCAGACATGGAAGTCATAAGGAGATGGGCTAAATTTATGGGGGTGACTAATAGTTATTGATCCTGCAACCTTGAGCAAAACAAGACTCCTGTCTGCTCGCATGTGTGTGTTGGCGGACCTGAGTAAAGAGCTCCCTAAATCCATTATTTTGTCGTCTATGTTTGGCCTTCATACTCAAGTCTTTGAATATGAAAATATGTCTTTTAAGTGTAGTGTTTGTGGTAAGGTATGGCACCAGGGTATCCACTGCATTTCCAAGAACCAGCCCCCACTCCAAAATACTGATCCTCAAACCCAGAATAATATCCCTCCCCCCGCAGATCTCCATTCCTACCCAACCTGGGCCTCAAGGACGTGGAGCTCGAAATTCGAATATCAGAGACCCTGTTCGCCCTATTGTAAGCAAGAGGCAACATTTTAACCCTCCTCCCAAAAATTCCTATGCCCCGAAACCCTCTCACAGGGGAGCTGGTCCCTTTGATGGGAACCCTCAAGCTCAACTCTGCTCCTAAGATGATACAAGCAAGCCTCGGAGCCAAATCACAAAGGAAAGAACCCCATATATCAACACCCGGGGCAAGTAAGTTTGATTGGGTGATACGGGAGGCCTATGGAGGCTCGGTGGAAGTGGTCCCATGTACTGCAGAGGAATTTATGGGAAGAAATTCCAAGGAGATCAACATCCCAATGGAGAACAATTTTGATGCATTAAATCATTTGAAGGGAGATCAGATGGACAGCCAAGAAGTGGAATCTGAGGTAGAGGAGACTCAAGAGAAGGATTTAGAGGAGAAAAATCAGAGGAAGGAGCAGGAAACTAATAATACAGGCAAGGATACTCAGGAGGAAGAGGTGAACCACCAAGATCAGTGTAATCCCAAAGCAGGGAAAAAAGAATCTACTAATCAAGAAGCTAAGAGCACGAAATCATCTTCACTGTCAAAAAGACCAGTTAACCTGGAAAGCCAGATTGTTACCCCAAAGACCAAGATTGACCTACCCAAGATGGTTACTAGAAGCCAAGTGAATCCCAAGGAACTTCAACCTAGAGCGGATGTATGGGGATATGGTTCGGGAGGAAGAGGGAAACCTAGCAATGCCGCCTTAACGCGAAAGAAGCAGAGCGAGGAGTGGTCGATGGAACTCAAGCAAGATTGCTCTTTGGGGCGAAGGCTCGAGGATCCAAAGCCCATAAATGAAGATTCTTTCATGGAATATTCGTGGGAGTAATCCCGCAAAAATAAGAGCTTTGTATGCTCTTAGACAAGAACTCAAACCGGATATGATTTTACCGCAAGAAACTAAAATGGAGGAGAGTAGAGTTATTCCTTTTAAGAATAGGACTTTGCGAGAAGTCAAGTAGTAGGCCAAGAGGCCACTGGAACAGCAGGAGGGTTACTGGTTATGTGGAACAAAAATGTGATTGATGGTAGAGTGATTCTGATGTCTAGTTGGTTTATTTGTCTCTTATGTGTGGATAAAACCACGCAGGAAGAGTGGATCTTAACGAATGTATATGCTCCAGTTAGACAGGGACTGAGAAGGGTTCTTTGGAGTCAACTAGCTGAATTGAGGGAGACGGTCCCCAACTACCCTTGGATTGTGGCAGGGATTTCAATTGATACCTTAATCCCGTAGATAAATTGGGGGGCTCTCAAAGAATAACTGCTGATATCTATGAGTTTAGAGATTTTGTTGAGCAACATGAGTTGATGGATGTGGACCTGCGTAGATTCTCCTATACATGGTCTAACAAAAGATTGAAGGAAAACCAAATTCAGATAAGATTAGATAGGTTTCTTCTTTCTCAAGAATTCCTGGAGAGGTTTGGGGACTCTTCATTAACGGCACTCCCAAGAATCGGGTCCGATCACAACCCAATTCCGTGGGAAACAGGGGAGGACTCTAAGAAAAGATACATCGGACCCTTTCGATTCAAACTTATGTGGTTCCAACGTCGGGATCTCAAGGATCTCGGTTGCCCAATGGTGGGACAAAAAGTATAATGGTTCGAAACCGGCCCAAGTGGCATGTAAACTAAGGAATGTGAAGGCTAACATTAGAGAGTGGAACAAAACTTCCTTTGGCAATATTTTTGTTAAAAAGGCAGAACTAAAAGACAAGATCAATGAACTACAGGAGAAGCCGAAGTCGGAGCAACTACGAGAGGATCCGAGAAACCAGGAGAGGGAGCCGTTAGCCGAATACCACACGATGCTAGGATTTGAAGAAACCTTTTGGAGGCAGAAATCCAGACTGTGTTGGTTAAAGGAGGGTGACAGAAATACAAAGTTCTTCCATGTCTCTACTCTTCGCCACAGGAGTACTAAAAAAATTAAGGAGATCAAGATGGTCTATGGGTCTAACACCAAAGATATGGAAGACATAAGGAGGGAAGCGGTTGAGTACTTTAAATCATTGCTAGAAGATGTAAATCCGACTATTGAAGAAGAAGACTCTCTGTTGGCAGCCATTCCACCCCTCGTAACTGATAATCTTAATGGATTCTTACTTAGTCCTTTCACAAAGGAGGAAATCAAGAAGGTCGTTTTTGACATGGATGGTAACAGCTCCCCAGGACCGGATGGCTTCCCTGCAGCTTTCTTCCAGAAGTTTTGGGATATCCTAGGCAATGATGTAGTGGAAGCTATAATTGAGGCTCAAAAGGACATGGAAATCCTAGAAGGAGTTAATGCTACTTTTTTAGTTCTCATCCCTAAACTAGTGGGAGCAATGGAATTTTCCATTTTTCGCCCTATCACTTATGTAACACTCGATGAAGATTCTCACAAAAACAATCGCCAATAGGCTGAAGGTTATCCTTCCTTTCATCATTGATATGAACCAAGGTGGCTTTGTGAAAGGGCGACAAATATTGGATGGTATCATCACAATTCATGAGGTTATTCATTCAATGGTGACTAGTAAGGTATGTTACTAAAGCTTGATATGAATAAAGCCTACGACCGGGTCTCATGGCGGTTCCTCACCAAGATTTTGGGTAAGTTTGGTTTCTGTCCCCAATGGATTAAGTTTATTTTTAGTTGTATCTCTACTACAAGATTTTCTCGTCATGGTGAATGGGTCACCCTCCGGTTACTTTAAGAGTGAAAGGGGGTTGCGACAAGGAGATCCTTTGTCTCCATACTTGTTTATTATTTTAGCGGAAGCATTGGGTAGGAACATTTCAGCAGTGGTGGTAGATGGTCAATTGGAAGGTTTTAAACCAGCCTCAACAGCAGAGCCAGTGTCTCACCAACAACTTGTGGATGATACAATCATTGTGTCCAAAGCCTCGGTGCCTCAAGCTAGGAAGTTGAAGAGAATTCTAACCAAGTATGAGACGACAGGACAAGACATAAACTATAAGAAGAGTAGCATCTATTTCTTTAACACGCCCGGTGGGAGGGAGGAAATAATAGCTAACCTCTTCGGTTGTGGAAAGGAGCTTCTACCAAGAACTTATCTAGGCATGCCTATGTTCGAAGGAAGAATGAAGGCTACTTTGTGGAACTCGACCATTGACAGGATCTCCAAAAAGTTAGCAGGGTGGAAGGGCAGCCTTCCTCACTCTCGCAGAAAAGCCTTATTAGTTCAAACTACTTTACGAGCATTCCAATTTCATCGCATGTCTCTATTTAGAATGCCTCGCAAAGGTCCGAGCTACATTGGAGCTAATTCAACGCAACTTCTTGTGGTCAGGTTCAGAGGAGAGAAAGAAAATTTCATTGGTAGCATGGAATCAGGTGTGTGCAAGCAAGGATCAGGGGGGCCTGGGGTTAAATAGAATGAAAGAAATGAATCAAGCTCTGATTGGAAAACAGGTATGGAGATTTATCAATAATGATCAATTGGGATGGGTAAAACTTCTTAAGGCAAAATATATCAGAAATAATCAGGACTTCCTGAAAGCTGATAATCTCCCTAGAGGATCCTATTTTTGGAATTTTTTTCTCGAATGTCGGGAGGTAGTCAAGAAAGGCATCAGATGGAGAATTGGTAATGGAAGACAAGTGGACTTTTTGCAAGACCCATGGTTGGAAGAGGCCCCTCTGAAAGATAACTTAGACCTTCAGGTCCTCCAACATAAACTTTCGAAGGAAATGGGAGGAAAAGTAGGGGATTTTATTGTTGTAGCACAGGAAACTTCTTCTTGGAAGAAAATCACGGTTCATAATCTGTCGAGCAAGAGAAGGTGGCCCTAACCAAACTCAATGATGCTTTAAGGGTGTTCTCGATCATTCCCGGGGGAGGAAGAGACAAGGCGATTTGGGGCAAAACTACAAGTGGGATCTATTCAATAAAAATCGCCTATAAGTTAATCCACTCGAGATTCAATGGTCGGACTCCGACTTCGTTATTTGGTTAAATAATTTAACCCCAAAAATAGCTTTCTTCTTTTGGTTGGCGGTTCAAAATAAAATCCCGACAACGGGATAATCCGCAAAGGAGAGGTTTCCAATTCATCAATCGATGTATCTTGTGTGAGAAAGCGATAGAATCCGTAAGTCATATATTTCTAACTTGTGATTTTTCTTGTACAGCTCTTCCAAATGATCCCGTCCAAATTTCATATAGATTGGGTCTATCCAAATAGCATGTCTGACTTCTGCATACAGTGGGCTTCCCCCTTCCGGCAAAGCTTTTGACTTGGCTCGGAAGCTCGACTTACCCCATTTTTTATGGGGGATATGGAATGAGAGAAATAAGAGAGTATTTAAAGGACGTAAGAAAGATCCCAGGTTATGTGGTAATAAAATAATCAGAGCTTTGAAAGAAAACCGGAAAACTTTCTTCTTCAAAAATGAGACCATGTCTCTAAGGGAAAGGAGGATTTTGCGAAACTAGGGAGAGGAACTTCCAGACCTAGACATTACAACCAACCCACGGGATGGTGTCAAGTGGATACCCCCACACAAAAGTGGGTTAAGTTTAATTTTGACTGGGCAGCTAAAGGAAATCCGGGGGCGGCAGGAGCAGGAGGAGTTTTGAGAAATGAGGAAGGAAAAGTGGTCCTTGCCTTTGCAGAGCCTTTGGGAAATCAAACAAATCATTTTGCAAAGCCCGAGCCTCGCATGCGAGCAATGAGAATTTCCAGACTTGAGGGTTATAAGGAAGTTATCTTTGAAGGGGATTCGCTTAATATAATCAAGGCAATTAAGGAGGATAAAGACCCCACTTGGACCATATTGGAGCTTATCCTAGAAGCAAATATTCATAAATCTCATTTGGTTAATGCCCGAATCCAACACACCTTCAGAGAAGGGAACCAAGCGACGGATCTAATGGCAAATATTGCAGCTTCTGTTGGGGAGATGCAAATTTTGAAGGATAACTTCCCTCAAGAACTATTGGTGTTGGTTGCTAGAGAAGAGCTAAGATCAAACCCGTTAGAGCATCAGGGAGATCGGAGGGGCTGATGATGAGTAATCCGACAGCTTGGAATTAGGCGTGAAAAGGCATCCCATTTGTCTGGGGCTCGGGAGGTGACAAGTGTACAAGACAGACAACCTAGTGTTAGTAAGTGCTAGGTGTTTGGTTTTTGTTTTATCCCGAATAGTCAAGCGACAAGTATAGGACTGTGGACTCTAAGTATGGCTTAATGTGAGTCTTAGAAAGATCCATTTTGTATTTTGATTATACGGGCTTGATGCTAGAACCAGCCCATTTTAACTTTGTAAAAGGTTTGTGGACCTTATAACCACCTCTACCTTATACCAAAAAAAATATGTTGGTTGTAGGCCCCAACATGAATAAAATCATTGATCCTAAGGCTCATTTGGCTAGGACATTTGAAATGAAGGATTTAGGAGCAGTATACCAAATTTTAGGGATGAAGATACACAGGTACAGAAAAGGAAGAAATATCTGGTTAAGTCAAAAGTCATATGTGGAAAAGATTTTGCAGTGCTTCAATATGTAGAATGCTAAACCAGTTAGTACCCCACTTCTTCCACACTTAAATTTGTCTTCCAACCAGTTTCCTAGAACGAAAGCAGAGAATACAAGCATGTCTTGTGTACCATATTCATCAGTAGTAGGAAGCCTCATGTATGCCATGGTGAGCACCAGATCGGATATTGCCCGAGTAATGGGAGTAGTCATCCGATACATGGCAAATATTGGTAAGGAGCATTGAAATGTGGTGAAGTGGATATTCATATATTTAAGAGCCACTTTAGATGTTGCCATTTATTTTGTATCAGCAGATTTGTAAGTTACAAGTTTTGTGGATTCTAATTATGGTGGAGATAGATATGGGATAAAATCCACTACAGGATATACCTTCACTCTTGCAGGAGGAGAAGTGAGTTGGGCTTCAAAGTTGTAGTATGTTGTGGCTTTATCAACCACTGAAGCAAAATACATTGTAGCAACTCATGCCAGTAAAGAGGCAATTTGGCTAGAGTGATTGTTAGGTGACTTCAAGGTAATGTAGGAGAAAATTACACTACAATGTGATAGTCATAGTGCTATTCAACTAGTGAAGAATCCAACATTCCATGATCACACGAAACACGTTGATGTCAAGTACCACTTTATTATAAATATGGTGGAAGAAGGTAGGATCTTATTGCAAAAAATTGACACTGGAGTGAATCCTGTAGATATGCTTACAAAGTCGGTCAAGGTAGAGAATTTTGAGTGGTGCAAAACTTATTTGGGCTTGCTGAAAAAGTAACAAGGGCAGCATTGGGGTAATTGGTACTGGATGAAGACCTTTGGCAAAATAATTCCTAAATATTGACTTCAAGTGTGAGAATGTTAGGAAGTGAAGTCACTATGCAGTATAGGCAGCTAGGAAAAGGATTACAGTAGGTTAAATCAGGCCAACGTCTAGGCTGGTAGACGTTTGGGCCTGACATCTGGGCTTCTAGACATCTAGGCTAGTAGACGTCTGGGCTTGACATTTGGGCTGCCAGACGTCTAGGCTGGTAGATGTTTGGGCCTGACGTCTGGGATGCTAGACGTCTAGGTTGGTAGACATCTGGGCCTGACATCTAGGTTGTCAAACGTCTAGATTGGTATACGTCTGGGTCTGACATATGGGCTACCAAACGTCTAGGCTGGTAGACGTCTAGGCCTAAAGTATGGGCTACCAGACATCTAGGTTGGTAGACATATGGGCTTGACATCTAACCAAGTAGATTTCTAGGCTAGACGTCAAACCAAGTAGACATCAAAGAGTGGATGTTTAGGTAGACGATAGGTTCCAAAATACAAACCATTTTGGTTCCATATGAAGACGAACAGTTTTGCGGAGGTCTCCTTGGGGAGAGGAAATGAACGGTTGGGGTCTTCCTTGTCTGCTCTATAAAAGGGACTTGATCCCTTGCATATGTAGATGTTGTTGAAAATGTTGAAATACGTGGATGTAAGTTTTGCTGAAAATAATAAAATAGAAGTTCTCATTATCCCATGGTTTTTCCTGAACATTACAGGTTTCCACGTAAATCTCTGTGTCACTTGTGTTACTGTTTCCGTATTCTATATTTTTGTTACTGTGCTTCCTCTTGCAGATGATAAATATTGAAGTTTTCTTAACACCATTGAGTACCATTGAGTATCATGAAGTACCTTTGAGTACTATTGTAAATATTATACTAGGAAGTATGTGTGTCTAAAGTATGTATCAAAGTGTGAAGAGTGTTTATGTGTCATTTAATTAAGTATGACTTATGTGTGCAAGTGTGAGTACAAGGTGACAAGCATGCAAGTGAAGAGTCATAAGTGTTAGGTTTCAAGGGTGTAAGTGAAGAGTCATATGATGTATCACTATGTGAAGTAAGAGGTTATTTAATCATGATAATCTTTGTCATAATGAGAGGCATGTGAAAGGTTGCATCTTCCATGTGTTTGAAGAGAGCAATAGTCAGGAGTTTTTTTTTGAGTAATACTTCTTATACACATCCACCATGGGGATTGAACCCGGGTTACATCACCGATAATGCAAGTGGCATCCTTGTCGGTAGACCACACTCACGCGGATAATAGTCAAGAGTATTGAAGAGTTTATTATGTAAGGTTATATATTGGAGACAAGGTTCCATACTCCATAATAAAATGTAATTCGAATGATTATGAATGTAATATAGAGTATTTTAGTTGTGCAATACTTGTGTTGAGAATGTGATTTTATGTGAGTGATATTTGATCCTAGAGAAATTTTCATGTGAGATACTCAGACATATTTTCCAACAGTGGTATTAGATCCACCTTGGTTTAAGTGTCATCTTGAGAGATATATTAAAAAGGATAAGATTATTGCAAGAGTGAGAGATAAATTGGAAGATTTAAGATAAGGATTGTTGGAGATAAGATATTGAAAGTTGAATACTAAAGATCGATCGATTGGAGATATTTTTGTTGGAGATATTCGAATATGTTTGAAGTATATTGGAGGAGAATTGATAGAAATTATTAGAGCTTTGGAGGAATATTACAAATAAGAGAGCATTTAAGGAAGACTAGATAAGATAATATTGAAGGAGGATAGGATAAGAGAACATTGTGAAGAAATCAAACTGGAAAACATTGAAAGGAGGATATATGATCTGTTGTAGAGAACATTGACAATTTGAAGGTAAGTAAACATTGGCAATTTGGAATTCATACAAAACTTAAGTTAGCAGACCAATGAGAAGAGTTTATTTGAAGAATGAGAAGTGAGTTGGATGAGCTAAGAGTTGAAGAATGAGAGCAATATTGGATGAGTAGTAATCTGAAGAATGAAGGAAGAGCATCGTATTGGGAGCAATTTGTGAGAATAAAAGTAGATTATGTGCACCACCATTGAAGGTTTTGCAAGTAGAACAAAGCACCTAAAATTAGAACATATGCATGAAAAAGGGTGAAGGTAAAATTTTTGATGCAAACTAGTGTGTAAGTGAAGGAAAAATGATCATTTGTTGACAAGAATACAGTAAGCATTATAGTCAAAGAACGCTATGCATCTCAGAGGATTTGTCCTAGCATTGCAAGCTTTCTAAGGGTTTGTGTTTTATAATTAGGGCATATTTGAATTTTTGGGATTTATAAGTTACTTTATTGATTATTAAAGCATTTGGAGAGATAAGCTAATTAAAAGGAATTAGTGGAGGCATAAGAAAATTGAATAATTGCTTTGAAGATTATTTGATTGATGATTGGATAAATAAGGGACTGATTTAATTAATGAAATAATGGAGTGAGTTAATTAATTGAAGGAAATAATTAATTAAAAGGAAAGTTTTGGAACTGATGAAATTGAGAATAGAATATTGATTGTGAAATTTGAAAAAAAATATTAAAGGGAAATAAATTGAAAAAAAAAAACTAAAAGTTTGATTGAAAGAAGGGCGATTAAAATTGGATGAGATTTGAAATTTAATGAATGATGAGTTAAGATCTTTAAAATAAGAAAACTTAAATTTGAAAATAAGGGAAAGGGATATTTGGATTAATGATTGTTTGAATTTGGGAGATAGAAGTTAAAGGAATTTGAAAATTTGAGTGAAGAAGGAGAAGGAGAAATTTACAGAATTTATTAATGGCAACTGAGAAAGAAATAAAGAAAACAAGTATCCAATATGCTTCATCAAAAAAAAGTGTAGTTAAAGGGAAAACTTCCAAGAATCATTTACAAATTGTTTCAAAAGAAATACAATATGGATCACAAGAACTAATGGATCATATACAATTTAATCAAAGTGAAGCAAAAATAACAATTTTTATGATTATTAAACAATGTATAAATGATTGTTTTGAAGATGCTCATAATGAAGGGAAATCAAATTGCAAGACACCACAAGAAGTTGTAAAATCAAAAAATATTTTTTTTGTTCCTATAAGAGTTCATCCAAAATATAGAAGATCAAATTACACTCAAAGGTGTAAACAATGCAATAAGTATGGACATAAAGCTAAATATTGTTGGGATTGTGTTCATTGTCAAAATTGTGGGAGCCATAATCATTCCCACAAAACTTGTTGGTACAAAGGAAATGGTGTTCATGAATGGAGCACTATAAAAGGTATATTAATGATGGCATTAGATGAAATTCTCAAACAAATCATTGCAAAAGCTACTATGGAAATAATCAAAATCATGACAAATGTAGCTTTGGTACCAGTAGCAACAGACACAAAGGATGAAAACAAGATGAAGATTGAAGACTAAAAGTCTTCACACCAAATAATGTAATAGGGGGGGTGTTGGACGTTTACATTATTTGGTACCATTGAGTACCATTGAGTATCATGAAGTACCTTTGAGTACTATTGTAAATATTAGATTAGGAAGTGTGTGTGTCTAAAGTATTTGTCAAAGTGTGAAGTTTGTTTTTATCATTTAATTAAGTGTGAGTTATGTGTGCAAGGTGTCAAATGTGCAAGTGTGAGTAAATGTGGCAAGTGTGCAAGTGTGAGTAAAGGTATAAAATATGCAAGTGAAGAGTCATAAGTGTTAGGTATCAAGTGTGGAAGTAAAGAGTCATATGATGTGTCAATATGTGAAGTGGGAGGTTATATAATCATGAGAAGCTTTATCATAATGAGAGGCATATGAAGGATGCATCTCCCATGTGTTTGAGGAGAGCAATAGTCAAGAGTATTGAAGAGTTTATTATGTAAAGTTATATATTGGAGACAAGGATCCATGTTATGTAATCAAATATAATTCAAATGATTTATGAATGTAATATAGAGTATTTTTATCATGCAATACTTGTGTTACTTGTGAATGTGATTTTATGTGAGTGATATTTGATCCTAGAGAAATTTACCTATGAGATAATCAGACTTATTTACCAACAAAAGGGAGGGTGAAAAGTAGTTGAGTAGTTTAGAGAAATCCTTACAGTGTCATTGAAGCACTATCAAAAGCATTTCACACACACTTAACCAAGACTAGACCATATAATAGAAAGTAGAGTGCATTGAAGAAGTGGAGTGCATAATGAGTACCACTCACCTAACTACACAAATATTGCACATGAGATAGATATTGCACAACCTTTTAATAATGTGTAGGAAGAAGAGGTATAATAAATAGAGGTTACACAACAGGAATATGTTATGCAAGCATAGTGCTACAATATGGGAGGTGATGACATTATACAACAAATCAGACATGTTGAGGTTGTGATGGCTAATGAGAGGTATGACCTCGAATTAAAGGAGGAAGCGAGGCTTAATAAACAATGATATACAAACATCATAAATATAGTATGAAGTGTAGTGAAAGTTATAGCAAAACAAATCATGGAGAAGGCCACACAAATTGAGGTCATAAATGATGAGACTCATCAGGACAGAACTAGTGCAAATCCATCAAGTTGAATTATTAGCCATTGACTAGGGACAATTTAGAAGAGTTTGAATCACCTCCAAAGGAGTTTTTGGAAGAAGTAATTGCTTTCCATATTTGACCAGCTATGGATTTACACATCAGTGAGATAAATGGTGAATAGACAATACCTTGACTAGAAGGGTTGGAGCTACTTCATTTTGACATCCCAGTTTAGAAAGAACCTACTCAATATATTGTTCCTAGGGAGGAACTAATATAAGAGGAACTGAATTAGCAACCATTATAGTGGGATATATAAGAGAGTGATTGTTGAAACTAAAAAGAAGAGAAGATGGATAGTATCGAGGAAGAGACTCAAATGATCGAGGATGAGTCAAATGAGAACCAACCCCTTACATCAAGATGTTTGAGATGCCAACATTGAGCTACCCAAAAGTGGAAAGTGAGGTATTTGATGAGTACATTATAAATTTCTTTGACCAAATGATAGACATGGTGAGCTATGCATGTGAGGATTTCTCAACCACCTAAATAGGACAGGGGTGCATATTATCAATGTCAATGGTGAGTGAAATCGTTATGGTGTATAAATAGTTTCATAGGGATACTCATCATGCACAATTGGATAAGTTGATTATTATGTAAGCATGGGAGACTAGTGAGGATGCACAAAGTAGATCCCTAGTAAATTTTCTAGAGATACCATTACAAACATGTATCCTATATAGGCACATACTATGTATCTACTTGAGATATGAAAAGATGTAAGGGTTTACCACTCTTGTGTTGAAGAGTTACACCATTGTTGATGATCTTGAGGTGTCATGCATGCATCTCAACTATCTCACTTACCTGATCAAGTGGTTTGTATCTTGCATTCATGCATTGAATAAGTCATCTAAGTAATTACAAGTGTTGGCCAATATGAAGGGATCTCAAGCAAAGAAGCTTGAGTAGGATGACCAACTCTTGGAAAAAAATTCAAATTCAATGCTCCACTTTGAAGGACTAAGATTGAGTCCTTACATAACGAACACTAAGAGCATATTTCAAAGTGCAACTAATATATGATAAAAAGGATCAAAATATTGCAACATTGAAAGCAACACTAAGTAAGCAAGAAACAACATTGCATATGAGAAAGGTAAATATGAAGACAGTAGCAAACATCCACTCTTAAAGATAAAGCAGTTGAAACACTGGACGACAATGGGTCAAATATATTGATTATGGGAATAAAATGAGAGAGATACCGCACATTCAAAAGTTAAGAGATTGAAGCCCCTTCTTGCAATCCAACCATCAATTCTAGAACCTGCTCTAATTCTAATGCTAGTGCCCATTTTTATGGTATACGTGACTTCCCAAGTTCCTAAGTTGTAATTGGAAAGGATGTTGATTGATTATAAAGGACAAATGACAATGATATTAATTACATGGAACCAACTCAAGTGCTAATGTTATAGTAATTCCTTCAACATGTGTCTATGAGAAATATAAGCATTTTAATGAATGGGTTTATAGTTTGATACTTATGTTATGTAGGATGTCACATGGGGATGCCCCACATTATTTCATATGTGAAGTGAGGGATTTGGTTTTTTTTTGTATAAATGAATACGAGCATCTGGTTAGCTACTATGCAAGTATCTTCAAACTCATTCATTGTATATGTACATCCCTTGGTTCTCTTTGTGGTTATCATTTAGTGTGTTTTTTTTAATTGGTTATACAGGATTGAAACAGACCCACTCATATTACATCATCACCACATAAGGGTATTACAATAGCTTGGATATTATCAATGTATTTCTTGGCAAGATTTGAACCTAGGTCTCTTCCTTGAATCTTAAGGAATCTAACCAATTGAGCTCTTACCACTTGATGCTTATCATTGAGTGTTGATAAGATATTGTTGTATAAATTGTTTTATATTATTTTTATTTTTATTTTAGTAGGTTATATGTGGCTTCTATTGGGGGCCACTCCCATAAAAATACCAAAATATTACATTTGTTGTAGCATACATTTTTATCACAATTTTTCATTTCTTTTTCTATTAAATATATTTTTCAAATTCCTTGAAGTGTTATGTTTCCACAATCAGATCCTTGACATCATTTTGATTACAACATAAAATCTCACTTTGCCAGTTGCCTTCTAAAATTTAAATTTCATCGGGATGAATATCAACACCATAATTCGCTAATTTATCTTCTACCTTATTTCCTTCTCTATAAATATGCTCACACTACTAGGAGATTACCTCTAGTAATATATGATGAACATCAACAATAATATTATTTTTATCTAGTCTCCACATCCATTTTTTTTAATAGCATTGATGATAATTTGTGAGTCCCCCTCAATTGAAATATGTTTCCATCCTTTTTCTACTACAATTTTAATCCCCGTAAGAAGTGCCCTAGACTCTGCATAGTTGTTAGTTGAAGTTCCATATGATTCTAAATAAGAGAGGACAATTTTGCCTTTACTATTTCTAAAAACACCACCTCCACCAATTTATTTTGGATTTCCTTTATAAGCACCATCAAAATTAATTTTGATAAACCCAATTTCTGAACATTTCCATTTCACCATAGATCAAAGTAGATACTTTGTTTTAATTCCATTATCGCAGATGACTCTTCCATATATGTTCAGATCCTATAGCCAAGTTATTAGCACCTCTTTTTCTGCAATTGATACTTCCCATGATGAGCACCATATTTGTAGACATTCTATAAGAGAGGCAATAATACAGTTTCAAACTTGAGCATGGTTTTGAGATTTATTTTTAAAAATTAAGTTATTCCTTCCAAGCCATAAATTCAAATAAATAATGGCAGGGCCAATCCTCCAAATATTACATAATGCTTTAGCTTTGAAACAATATATCCAACATTTTACAACTCTTTCAATGTTGATGGAGCTACCCAATATAATTTCATATTTTTTTTAAAATAACCCCAATGGTATGAGCAAAATGACAATGAAGAAGCAAACGGTTTGATGTTTCTAAATACTTCTCACACAAGGCACATCTGAAGGGTCAAAATATCCTCTTCTTTGTACACTCTCTCGTAAGAATCTTACTTTGAACTGCTAATCAAAGAAATGTTGAGGACTTATGGAGAACCTCTAATGACCAAATGTTCTTCCAAGCAAAATCTTGGCAGAAGGAAATTTTGATTGTTCTAAATCCTCATATCCAACTTGACTAAGTATCCACCATCCTTTAATAAATTCCAAACCAACTCATCCTTTCATGTAAAAATCGACAAATAAAACTCTTGAAGCATCTTTTGAAGTTCATCTACAATTTGTTTGAGTTCCTCTCCTTCAACCAGGTTACTAAAATAAATCCATGATCTAGATTTTTTGCTCATAATAATATAATATTTGATATTTGGACCTTTACATGCTAGGCACGCTTGAGCCAATGGTTTCTATTTTGAGTCAGAGATAAGAGGATAAGGCTTCAACCAAGCATCAGACCAAAAACTTGCATAACTCCTCTCATTGAATGACCATCTAATATGTTTCTTTATCAATTGTAAATTCTTTGATATGAAGTTCCATGTTGACGATTCTTTGGATAGAGTTATTTTCCTAAACAATTTAATTGCATCAAGAGAACCTATATATTTTTGAAGTAATATTTTTACCCAATTCTTTCCTTGATCTCTGAATAATCTCCACCCAAGCTTTCCTCCTAATGCCAAATTTATAAGTTTACAATTCCGCAAGCCTGCTCCTCCAATATTTTTTCCTTTGCAAACCCTATCCCACTTACAAAGAGGAAACCTAAATTTTTCCTCACAACCTTTCCATAGAAAGTCTCTTTTAATTTTATCGATTTTTGATGCAATACCTGATGGCAATATTTAAAGTGACATCATATAAATAGGAATGTATTGCAATGTAATATTTATGATTTGTAGCCTTCCTGCCATAATTAATAACGTACCTTTCCCTTCCTTCCAGGAAAGCTTTAATTCTATCCAAAAAAAAGATCCAAAGCTCCTTTTTATTTCCTTTATCAGACAAAGGAATACCCAAGTAGGTTGATGGAAATTTTTCAATTTCAAACCCTAAAATATTCACAACAATTTGTTGTAAATCTAGGGTAGTATTAATGAAAAAATATATATTTTGAATTATTTACCAACTATCCAGTAGCCTTCTCATAGTATGATAATATTAATTTAAACTCCATGGCCTCATTGACCGAGGGATGGCCCAAAAGAAAAGTATCATCAACAAATTGGAGATGAAATTCAAAGGGACCATTTTTTGTAACTTGAATAACTTTGATTTTTTCTTCCATATTTGCCTTTGAAAAGGCTCTCCCTAATGCTTTTTCCAAAATAATGAATAGATAAGGAGAAAGTGGATTACCTTGCCGAAGTCCACAAGATGACTTGAAGTACCCAACAGGAGAACCATTGATTAAAATAGAAAATTTTGCAATGTTATAACAACATTTAATCCACTCACACCAACTATAATCAAAGCCAAACTTTCTGAAAATATCATGTAGAAAATTCTAGGAAACACTATCATATGCTTTGTTTATATCTAATTTCAAAAGCATACCTGATTTTTTCATTGAATGAAGAGAATTTATGGCCTCTTGTGCAATTATTATACCATCAAAAATTTGTTTACCATGAACACAACCACCTTGTTCCTCTGAGATAAGACACCCTAGAATGCCCTTCAACATGTTTGCCATAATTTTTGAAATGATCTTATAAATCATATTACAAAGGCTTAATGGACAAAAATTATCAAAATATTTTGTTGCCTTTCTTGGGAACCAAGGTAATAAGAGTAGCATTGATCTCAATTATTATAGCCTTACTTTTTCAGACCTCTTCAACCACATCTAACATATCACTCTTCAATAAATCCCAAAAAAATTAAAATAAAATTTCAATAAATCCATCGTGGTCAAGTACCTTGTTAGGATGGAATGAGAAAACTGCTTCATGGAGATCCGCCATAGATATCTTCATCATCAAGCTTTCATTTTTTCCTTGAGTGATAATTGATGGAATATTTTGTAGAAGTTTTTCTTGCGCCTCTTTATCTTGGATTCTAACAAAATATTTTTGAAATAATTAATTGTCCTTGTATCTTCTTTTTCCTCAATATTTCTTCCATCTAGAGTTATAATATTTTTTATATGACAAAAAAAAATTGTTTTTCTTGTAGTATGAAAAAACTAGCATTTCTATCTCCTTCCTTGAGCCATTTCTCTCTAGATTTTTTGAACCAATATGACTCCTCCTTTTTCAATGCATTATGATAATCATAAAGTAATTATTTTTTTCACATAAGAATCCTGATCCATTTCATTAATTTCTACTATCTCTTGTAAATTTTTGAGCTTGAATTCAATTTCTTTCTTTTCTTTAAAAATGTTACCAAAATATTGGCATTCCATATCCAAATATTTCAACTTTTAAACAAACATGTACATACATGATCCTTAAAATTTTGATTCATCCCACCATAACATAACCATCTGGAAAAAATCAGGGTCTTGGAGCCACATAGACTAGAAATGAAATAGCTTTGGATGACCATTATTAGGTAACTCACAAGTCAAAAGAATGGGTTTGTGATCTAATCCTGCTCGTAATAAAATATTTTAAGAGATTGTATACTTTGTTTGAAACCATTTATTGGATAACAAGAATCTATCCAATCTTTCTCCTATATGATTTTTTCCAATGCGTATATTATCCCATGTATATTGAAATCTTGAGGGACTAACATCCCAAAGGTCATTTGAGTTGAAAAATGAAGCAAAATATTTCATCGATTTAGACCATCCTGGAATGTCACCCTTCTTTTCCAAAGGAGATACAATAGTATTAAAATCACCCCCAAGAATGCATAGATCACAGTGAATCATCATTGTATTTGACAAATATATGCTAAGGTCCTTCCAACATCTTTCATGAGGAGTAACTATATTTGTAGCATATAAATTTATAGCCCCAACTTTGATGTTTTCCTCTTTCTAGAAAAATAATCCAACAAACCAATTACTTTTTGCTTCTAATAGTTGTCCATATCATTTGCATTTGTCTCATATTATTGCAATACCGCCTGAAGCTTCTGTAGAAGAAACTGCTAAACAATCACATATCTTCCAAATCTTCTTAAAGGCATTCTTACATTCATCACTACTTAATTTTATTTCTTGTATTAAAATAAACCCAAGGCTATAACAACCTATTAATTCCTTAATAACTCTTTTTTTAGGGGTTTTATTCATACCCCTAATATTCCATCATATCATTTTCATTATCAACACTTTTTTTTTAGTGGGCTTACCCCCACTTCTTGTTAACACCTGTGATATTTTTATTTGGCTTCCTAGTTCAATATCCTTTTGAGTTTCTTTTTCTCTTTGTTTTTGCTTTTATGGCATTCCTTTCCTTATGCCATTCCCACCAACACTCTCATCTTCATTAATCTCTTCTATTTTTTCATATTGTTCATAATGAGAATTATTCTTCTACAAATTTATGTTGCCCTAAAGAGTCAAAAGTGTAAGGAATAGATAGCCTCATTAGCATTTTCTTCTTTATGTTGCCTTGAAAACCCTAAACTGAATAGATGATCCTCCATAGTCATTACTTTCTTATGTTGGCCTAGAAACTCTAAATTTCCTTGGAAACCCTAAATTGTTTTGTATTATTAACAAAGTATAGTTGGAGAATATTTTATGGCATTGTTATGTTTGATGTTGTTACATTATATATTCACTAATAATATATTTTCTTTTAAGTGATTTCTAATTATGTACGTAAGGATCAATACTTGTAATGTTAGCATTTGTTTTGATTACTCTAGTATATTATTTCCTTTTGTATATAGAATACCAAATTGTTATGCTACCCATGAAGCTTCATATTTATAGACTATAATTGACATATTGTCACAAAGACAGCAAACAAACAAATTTGAGATCAAAGGCAATATTCACCAATATTGATTATTGTCATAATTTGAGAGAAGCCAAAGCCCCCATTGAGTGATTTGATTGTTGTTTTGGGTATTTACTTATTATTGATATAGTACATAATATGATCCATGGTTTCTATGGTTAGAGAGGAAATGATTCACACCACATAGTTTAGATATTATAGGATTAATAAGGGTATTTATTAGTAAATAATTTTGTCCACTTGACCAATGGCATGGGAAACATAGTTCTCTAGTTGGACAAGAGTTTTTAGTTGGAACTGAAGTTCCAAAAAGATTGGACTAGTTCATCAACAAATAAATTTATGTTGAAACACAAACATTTCAAAGGTTTAGCTTAGATCATTTTTGTGGAATCCCATTAAATTATATATACAAATCTACATTGAATTGTGGACCATGGGACTCAGTCCCTTGTTACCAACTCTACTTTCTTAGAACTATCACATGCAAAAAGCTAGCTATAAAGTTCATCATTTTCTAGAAAATCAATATCTTTCTAGCATTTGAATGAGTTGTTCTAAATGCGATATTTCCTAATTTGTTTAAAACTAAAAAAATTCCCTTTAATGCCTTCAAAAAATATAGATCTCATAGATTTATTTAGGTTAATTATTATTATATTGTTATGTCATTTTATATTGTTAGGTTAATTACTATTATAGAATTATTTAAGTGAAGTTAGTTGTGAATAAAGAGAACCCTTTCATTATTTAAGCTTGATAATTATGCATCAATGATTAATAAAATATTTATATTTTATGCAAAATGGCATGACTTATGTTAAAATATTGTTAAATGATACATGCATAATTGTCAAGTTGTAATACCAATGTGGTCATGATGTAATATAGGTGTGACTCGTGTGTGTGTGTGTGTGTGTGTGTGTGTGTGTGTGTGTGTGTATATATATATAGCTCAATTTGTATTATCTTAGACCATAATTTGACCTTAGGAAGGCATGCCCACTTTTCGATGAAGAATACTCACTAATAAAGATTAAAAAACTAAATGGATAAGATGAAAAGCTCCAATAAATTAAAATTGTTGCAATCAAAAGAATAAAATTCTCAACAATTGAGTTAGAAAACTACAAAACATCACCCACACCACGCAAAAGGTACATTGTTACACTCATGTCATGCCTAAATCTTCTTACATGGATTGCAAAACTAGAAATTGTAAGCCATTAAATATTGCAGATGAGCACTAATCTACATATTTTGACCTCTTCTATGGTATTAATGTAAGTCCTACCAAATCATTGAGACAACCTAAGAGAGTCAACTTTTATAGTTGCAACATTTCAAGAAAACAATTTGACAAAATGACTTGAAAGTAGTGATCCAATGGAATGCCTTCACCCCTTCGAGCCCCCTGATTTGCCATATCCTCCATTTAAGGAGGGGACAAGAACAAGACATCCTCGATGCATTCACAAATTTGGGAATTTCTAGGGGATTAACCACATACCTCTAAACATCTCCAAAAAAAATCATTGAGACAACCTAATAGAGTCAACTTTTATAGTTTCAACATTCCAAGAAAATAATTTGACAAAATGACTTGAAAGTAGTGATCCAATGGAATGCATCCACCCCTTTTGGCCCCCTGATTTGCCATATCCTCCATTTAAGGAGGGGAAAAGAACAATACATCCTCGATGCATCCGTAAATTTAGGAATTTCTAGGGGATTAACCACATACCTCTAAAAATCTCCAAAACAAAGTTATCCCATTAAGATCTAGGCCTCTCCAAGATGAGAGGTGATGAGGGAAGAAGTGGAAAGGAGATTCAAAAGACCCATGACCATGCATCTCTAACATATTTCAACGCTTATGGGTGCTTCCTTCTCATAGAGGATGAACAATTGACAATATTATAGATGATCCTAAGAATGATTAAACGTTTACATTTTAAATCCTTTTAATTTATAGTTTCATATCTATTGCATTTTGACATTTTACTTATGTTGCCCCTCTGCGAGACAATAAAAAATTGTCAATATTATAGATGACCTGAATGATTAAACATTAACATTTCATATCTATTTCATTTTGGCTTTTTGCGTATGTAGCTAGACTTGGACTATGGTTGAAATTCCAAATTCAAAATGTTCCAAAATTTCAAGTATAATAAATCAAGAATTTCTAATATCCTCTGGTTGCCATTTTACTCTTATACTTTTCTATTAAGGCCTTCAAGGTAGTGTGAATAATTTAAATATCAAATTTATTTGTTATTATATACATATATCTAAAAATCCTTATATATATAATTTTGTGTATTTCTTTATCATTTCCCAACCATCTCAAACTTTTTATATACAACTTTGAAACTTAAATTTGTTATTTTATATATTCCATATGTATTTTTTATCAATTCCCAACCATCTCAAATTTTAGGACCAACCTTTATCATCTTGGAGATGCATTTTGTCATACCCACACCATCCCATATTTCCCAACCATCTCAAAATATATATATATATATATATATATAACTAACTTTGAAACTTAAATTTGTTGTTTTATATATTTTCAAATGTATTTTTTTATCAGTTCCCAACCATCTCAAATTTCAGGACCAAACCTCTATCATCTTGGAGATGCATTTGTCATACCCACACCATCCCATTATTGAAAACTTCAAGAAGCATGGCTTGAAAGTAATAAATATTTTCCTCCTTAACTATATGGAGAAGGCATCAACTAATGTTTATCATTTACTCGTTGAATGTTACCGCCATATAAGGGCTATAAAACATGTATAACTGAATGTCTATTACAGCATTTAAACTAGCCAGGCTAGCAATATTGCTATGAAAATATTAAATGTTCCATGTTAAACTTACATGAAAAATAAGAGACTTGCATATTTAAAAAAATAGATTTTTGTAAATTCAATAAAATAACACCTCAAGCACATACAACCTAGATGTATTTGCATCTTGACACTCATCGAAGACCATATATGAATACCTGTGGTTTTCTTTCAAACAGTGGAGTTGCATACTATGTAACAAATCATGGATGTTTCCAATTCCTTCAACTTTATCTCCTTTGGCTATTCCAAGGAAAATTTAAAAGAATTACTAGCCATATACTAGTGCAAACTTGAAACAATGTATAAAATCACCTCTTATGCTCCTCTTTATTTTGTTTCAATTATTCAGTAGTTCTCTTCACCCGATATACAGAAAAAGGGAAAAATCATTTTTAGCCTTAGGTTTTTAGATAAGATAAGACAATTCTATTGATGTCCAAAAATGAGAGAAGTCAGTTAACGGGACTTGCATTAAAAAAATTGTTACAAAGTACTCTAGTTCCCAAGAAAGCATTAAAAAAATTGTTACAAAGTACTCTAGTTCCCAAGAAAGCGTTAATAAACTAAACTGAGACTAGAATGAACTTCACTAAAGTTAAATGTACAATGCAAGTAATGATGAAGAAATAAGAGAACCAGCAGTCAAAGAAAATAAAGAAATAGAGAAGATCTCAAAGAAGATCAAAGCACTAACTATAATCAGTTCTAAGAAGAAAAATAAGTAGAAGCAGAGCCGCCATCATCATCAACTTATCCAAAAAGAGCCAACACATGATCTAAGGATGCTACAGGAGAATGGCCAAGGACCAAGGTGGGCTAGTTGGATAATACTAGGAGGTCATAAGTCCATTTTCCCAAAACTTAAGATGTCATTGTACTATCAACATCAGGCAGAGGTAAATTCAAACAAAGAAAGCAAATAGGAATAATATTATTCATAGACGAGTGATTTATAATAACATTTTGGAGAGAAAGTATAGGGGACGTTTTTCTCAAGACTGCCCAAACTACCGAACTTGTTTCGACCATATTTCACTCATCCGGACTCGGATTGAGCTAAAATTTTGAGGGTAGATGCCTGACAAACCCTAGAAAGTCTCCACCGATCATTTGGAGCAAAACAGATCCTAGCGCATCCCTATGTGTGAACAATATTTTTGGCAAGCGATTGTGCGCGGGTTTCATCTGGGTTAAGTGCAAGCAGCTCTAGAGGTTGGTTTACGGGGCCTTTGGGCCCTAGCAGCCAATATTTGTGTGGTTTCTGCTCAATATTTTAGCAGGAAATGTTGCAGGGGATCCAAGATGGGTTAGAAATCTATCTTTCAAAAGATATTCATGTTGTGAACTTGAGTGAAAACGGATTCCAATTTGTTGCACAAAAGAAAAGTGAAAATCATACCTTTCCACGGCGTCTAGGGCATGGATTAAAGAGATCACGAAACAAGTTTCAAGCAACTGATCAAAAAATGGCAAAGATCTCAAGTGAATATGGTGCTAAGGTGCACCTATAAAATAAATCTATCGTGGAAACCCTTGTCAAGGGTAAGAATTTCGAAGAATCAGCCCCAAAAATGAATTTTAGGAATGCCCTTCGTGGTGGACAACCTCGGCCTAATGCTAATATTAATCTTAGGGCTTCCCGTAAACCTCTAAGAATACATAAGATTGATCCTAGGAAAACGGAGTCAGGATGTCTTAAAGCAGCTGATGGAACTCCTGTTGTTAAGATTGATATGGGCAATATTCAGACTGGCATCGAAGATCTGGAAAAAAGAGGACTAATTTGTCGTTTCGTGGGTTTTCATCCGAGCCTATTTGCTTTCAAAGTCTGGGCTGCAAAAAGCTGGAAAACTAAAGGTGAGTTACAAATCTCTATTTATCCAAATGGTTATTTTCTTGTTTTATTTGCTAATAATGAAGATAGAGAGAAAAATTTTCAAGGGGGTCCCTAGTTCTTTGGAAGGGCAAGGCTTTTCATGAAGCCCTGGCATACTAAATTTAAAGCCGAAGAAGAGATGCCTTCTACAGGTCCCGTGTGGGTTAGACTCTTTGGCCTCCCAATTGAATTCTGGAATCCGATTGTTTTTTCTTCAATTGGAAACTCTTTAGGAACATTTATGATGACTGTTGATTGTACTCAAAATTTTGAACATATTATTTATGCTCGGATTTGTGTTTTAATGGATTTTGACAAACCCCTACCTAAAAATATCACTTTACAAATTGGGGAGGACACTTGGGAGCAAGTAGTGGACTATGAGAACATTCCTTCTCATTGTAGAATTTGCCATGAATATGGTCATTTGGCTAGTGTTTTCCCAAATAAAATTCCAGATCAAAAGAAAGAAAATATAAATTCAGTAGGTTTCCAAATACCTAAGAAGAAGAACACTCATAAAAAACCAGTTATGAAGGATCAATCAAAGTTATATGCTAATATGTTTGAAATTCTTTCCACAAATGAGGTCCCAAGTGAGGAAGAGGAAATAATGGAAACATAAATCTTAGAAACACAATTTAAAGATAAAGGGAAGAACTCAGAGACAAACCAACAAATCAAAGGATTTCAATAGGAAAAAAAGGGAGAAAATATTCACAAGAAAATTAATTTTTTAAATGTTAAAACTTAAAATAATACATGTCCCAATATAGAGTATGTTGAACCTTCTGGTAACATTTTGACTGTGTACAAGCATTCTTCAAGGCTAGAATCCATCTCATATTCAATTGGAGTAAGTCAAGAAATAGGGAAAAATTTGAAGATGGATTCTAATCAAAAGGCAGGTCGCACAACTAATCAATATCATATGGTAAAAGAAGGTGAAAAGCTTGTAGAGGAAGGTAAGATTAATGCCCTTCCCAACTTTTTTGGCCCTGGTATTAATGAAGATCATCACTTGAAATATTAGAGGACTCAAAGGGAGTCTTTCAAAAAAAATGAAATTAGAAGAATGATTCAAATAAATCATCCACGTCTTGTTTTCCTTCAAGAAACGAAGATGTCAATAGAGGATATGGACTCAATTGCTAGTAAAATTTGGCCAGTTGGAAAAGTCGTTTTCCTCGGTTCTCAGGGAACTTATGGTGGCATTGCTTGCCTTTGGGACCCAAAAGAGGTAGTTATTCACCATATGGTTGGCAGTTGGGGTCTTTTGGCTAAAGCTATTCAAAACAGACATTCCAACCAAATTATGCTCTGCATTAATGTTTATGCTCCGACTAATTTGGAGGAAAAAAGAAGACAGTGGAAGAATATTACTTATATTATCTCTCGTTTTCCTGAAGCTTGGATCTTTATTGGAGGAGATTTCAATACCATCCTCTCTCTAGATGAGAAAATGGGGGAAAATATAAATTTGGACAGGATCACTGACCTCATGATCGAATATATTACAAACCTCCATCTTGTGGACATCCAACCAGATAATGGCCTTATGACTTGGTCTAACAGAAGGCAAGGCTTAGCTTGTATAATGGAGAGATTGGATAGGTTCTTGCTCTCTAACAATTTCTTAATCCATGGTCACATTCCTAAAGTGAAGACTCTTAACAATGTTGGTTCGACTCACTAGCCTGTCATGGTGGAAATGTGGAAAACCAATGTGAGTTTCTCTCCTTTTCGATTTTGGTTAATGTGGCTTATAAACCTCAAGTGCAACAATGGTGGAAGGAAGGTAAACCTAGGTATGGGACTAAGATGTTCTGTTTTGCCAAAAGATTGCAATACATTAAATCCAAAATCAAGACTTGGAACTGGAAGGAGTTTGGGGATGTTCATAAAAAAACATGAAGTTATTGCTCAACTTGAAAATTTGAATAAGAAAATTCGTTTAGATGGCCTCATAGAGAGTACAAAAAATTTCTAGAATTCAATGGCTCAAAGAAGGTGATTAAAACACAAATTTCTTCCACAAATCTCTTCTAGCTCGAAGATCTCACAACTTTATTTCTTCCATGAAATCATATTCTGGAGATATTGTCTACACTTGGGATGGCATGAACTCTATTGTTGTTAATTACTTTTCCAATTTTTTTGATTGCTCCCTTCAAGCTATCCCTTCTCTTATCACTTCTAAGGAGAACTCTATTTTGATTGCTCCTGTTACTATCAATGAGCTTCAACAGGTAGTTTTTAAAATGCAAAAAGGGAAAACCCCAGGTCCTGATGTTTTTCCCATTGAGTTCTACCAAGAGTTTTGGGATATCCTTCATGCTGATTTATTAGAGGTGGTGGAAGAAGCCAGGAAAGCCAAAGAAATTTTGAAGGTTATCAATAAAACTTATATTACTCTTGTTCCAAAAGCTCAAGAGGCTGAAAATATCTCAGCTTTTAGACCTATTGCTTTATGTAATGTTCTTCTCAAAATCATTACTAAGATCATGGCAGAAAGGTTGAAGCCTCTTTTGCATAAGATTATTTCCCCTGAACAAGGGGGTTATGTGGAAGGGCGTCAAATAGTTGATGAGATAGTTCTTCCTCAGGAAGTCATACATTCCATGGATATGCAAAAATCTCCTTCCATGTTCATTCGGTTAGACTTATCCAAAGCTTATGATAGAGTGGATTGGCACTTCCTCATCAAAATTTTGAGGCAATTTGGTTTCTCTTGGGATTGGATGGATTGGATTATGGGATGTATCTCTTCAATTTCCTTCTTAGTTCTTATCAATGGCAGGGCTTCTCATTTGTTCCCAGCTTCTAGAGGTATTAGGCAAGGTGACCCCCTGTCCCCTTATTTATTCATCATTATTGTTGAATGCTTACGTAGGGCTATAACCAAAAAGAGAGAAGACAAAACCCTTGAGGGAGTTACCATTGCTCATGGAGCTAGACCTCTCTCATCTTCAATTTATCGATGAGTCTACTCTTTTAGGTAAAGCTATAGTTAAGGAAGCTTCTACTATTAAGCAAATCATTAGTTGTTTTTCTAAGGCTATCGGGCAATTGATCAATGAAAACAAATCTAAAGTCATTTTCTTTCACTGCTCTGCCAGACAAGAATCCATGGTCTTGGATAAATTAAGATATAAGAAGACCTCCCTTCCAATCACTTATTTAGGTATTCCCATCAATATTCGAAGACAGAAAAAAATATATATTGGAATTGGTTGTTGGACAAAGTCAAGAAAATTGGAAAGTGGACCAATAGGTGGCTTTCTTTTGGGGGTAGAATCACCTTGGTAAAATCAGTCCTTCAGGCTATTCCTATTTATGTTTCTACCTTGTTGAATATCCCAAAGGTTGTTCTTCGAGAACTGGATCAAATCAGTCATCGGTTCCTCTGGAGTGGTACTAAGGAGAAAAGAAAATGGGCCTTGGTGAAATGAGACACTTTGTCTTCCTAAGAATGAAGGGGGGTTAGGATTCCAGTCTGCTATTAACAACGATAAAGCTTTAGCTGCTAAATTATATTGGAAGATTTTGCATAACCCCAATGCTCTTTGGGCCAAGAATCTTCGTACTAAATATGTTGAGAACAAAAGTCCTAAAGATCTTGTTCGCTTTCAATTGTCTTTCAAAGGTTCTCCCATTTTAGCAGTTCTTAAGACTGGTGAGGATTTGATAAAGAAATTTTTATTTTGGATCATTCATAATGGTCAATAGGCAAATTTTTGGACAGATTTTTGGGATTGACCATCCCAACTCAATTTCCCGATTGGAGGCCTTGGATGGAGGAGCTTCACCGAGCTAACTGGATGAAGGTGACTAATTATTGTCAATACCATACAAATCCCAGAAAGGCAAAGACAAAATATCCAGTGCATTCTTCATATGAGATCTCTCTCTTGGTCCCATGATAAAGATTGTTTTGGATGGAACAACACTACTAAGGGTGAGTATTCAGTTGCTCAAGGTTATTTGGCCTCATGCCATAATAATCCCAACCAATCATATGACATCTTTTCTTAGTTGTGGGCTCAAAAGCTCTGGCCTAAGGTGAGGTTCTTTACTTCGCTTTTATTGCATCATAGGGTGCTTACTGGGGAGCATCTTCTGAAGCATGGTTTTCATGGCCCTTTTAGATGTGAAAACTCTTAGCCATCTATTTATTGACTGTACTTTAGCCTCTGAGCATTGAAGGAAAATGGCCACTTTACTTAGCTTCCAATGGTCCAATTTTCTTAATTTTGAACAACTTTGGAGGGATTGGCCTAATCAAGAGTGTTGATCATTTTATTAGGTAGTTAGTTTGGATGGGTTCTACCATTCTTATTTGGAATATATGGAATGAAAGGAACAACCGAATTTTTAATCAAGAAAGGAAAGATATTCACTATATCTGGAAAAAGACTATTGTCAACTTAGTTGAATCAGTCGATCAACTCCTTAATCACCCCCAAAACTCCCACCGCATATGGGATCAAGTGATGCAAAGATTGAAGATTAACTCTTTTAAAAGAAACCAACTTAAAGGGAATGTGAGTAATTGCAAGATGGATAGAACAAGAAATTGGCAACCTCCTCCTAAGGATTTTGGAAAAGTCAATACTAATGAAGCCTCTAGAGAAACCCTGGAAAAGCTAGTGCAGGAGAAATTGGTAGACTTTCAAATGGCTCCCTGGTTTTTACTTTTGTTGAGAATTTGGGTATTCTATCCAATAACCTTGCGGAGGGGTATGGTATCCTTAGAGGCCTTCAAGAGGTTACTAAGGTTGGATGGGAAAAGGTACTAGTTGAGTTTGACTCTCAACTCATGATTAATCTTTTGAAAACTCCTAAGAATCATAAGGTTGATTGGAGAATAAAAATAATTATTGAGAAGATTCAGTTAATCCAAATGGGATTTTTGAAAGTTGATTACAATCATGTGGTCAGAGATCAGAACAAGAGTGTTGATGCTTTAGCTAATTGGGCTTTAGACAAAGGTGATCTTACTTGCTATGACCACCCTCCTAAATGGTGGACTTCACAAGTAAGGGAAGCTCTTATTTCTATTATTTCTTTGGATGGCTCCAGTTGTGAAGGTACCTAGTTTCTTCTTGCCTTATTTTTGCTTCTCTTTAGTTCGGTCAGGGTATTTTAGTTCCCTAACTCAAACTAATCTTTCTTTTGTTTCCTTTGTTGATTCTTCCCTTAATAGTCTTTTGGTCTAGAAAGGACATTGTTGTGTTCTATTTTTTTCTTTTTTCTTTTCTATTAACGTGTGTTTTTTTTTTTTGTTGTTTTGTTTTTATGTTTTTTGTGTTGTTTTTTGTTGTTCTTTGTGTTTTTGTTTTTTTGTGTTTTTTGTTGTGGTTCTTGTGTTTTTTATGTTCTTGTGCTTGTGTTCCTATATGTTTGTGTTAATTGGTGTTTTTGTGTTTTGATATGTGAGTGTTTTCTATGTTTTTATTTTTCTCTGTTGTTTGTTGTTGGTTGTTTTTTTAATTTTTTTTAGGTTTTGGTTGTTTTTGTTTTTCATGTTTGTGTTGGTTGTCTTTGTAGCGTTCTATTGTTTATTGTTTTGTTTGTTTTGATATGTTGTTCTCGTGTTTTATCTGTGTAGTTTGTGTTGTGTTTTTTTTATCTTATTGTGGGTGTGTTTGGTTGTGCTTTATCTTTTTGACACACTCAAGGAGCATGTTTTTTTTATTTTTTGTTTTTTTAATATTTTTGTGTGTTTGTGTTTGTGTTTGTGTTTGTGTGTTCTTGTTTTTTGTTGTTTCAGGTTTGCTCCTTGAGTATGTCAAAGGTGGTAGGCCAGGTGCGAGCCCTGGGCGATTTTGGCAGAATAGATACCCCTGCCTCCTTGGGTCTTACCTGAAAGTGGCATCCCTTCAGGTAAGACCACAAAAAAAAAAATATTAATCATAGACACTCTTCCTGCCTGTGATAACCATTAAGGGCAGGCAAGGGGAAGTTTTCTCAAATCGAACGATAAAGAAACAAAAATACACGTTTAGCCTTTCAATGTTTGTATTGAGATAGTCTAAATATATAGAATTGGAAGCTCCCTTTGCCTAAAACTACTGCACTGAACAGAGAACAATGAGGTAAGAAATATATCATGGAATATTTATAACAAACTTCTCCTTGAAGTCACAAATCACAAACCACATGCTAAAGGCTTGCAGAAGCTGAAACAGAATATAGTATTGTACTCTAGAATTTGAAATACAGCAAGATTGAAGATGTTGAACCCTCAACAGTCAGGCAGAGGTGAATCCAAACATTGAAAGCAAATTGGAATGATATTAATTGGAGCCGCACTTTCCACCTGTGATAACCATTAAAGGCAGATAAGGGCATGTTTTCTCCTGCCAGATTCAGAGGAAAAGGAAAACTACAAACTGAACCATACACACAAACCAAAATACAAGTTTAGTCCTTCAATGTTTGTATCGAGATAATCTGAATATATCAAATTAGAAGCTCCCTAGCCTAAAACCGCTGCATCATGAACAGATAAAAATACAAGGAAATAAATAAATCATGGAATAATAGAACTAACAACTTACTCTCTTGGAAGGCAAAAAATGCATGGTAAAGGCTTACCAGAAACTGAAAGATAATATAGTTTTGTACTCTATCAATTCCATTAAAAATGTTCTTACAATTCGTTCTGTATTTTTGTAATTGGAAACAAAAATGAACAGTTTCCACTTTATGAACAGTTTCCACTAAAGTGGGATGTCAAAGTTAATATATTTCCTCTCTGTGACATTTGCTTTACCGTAGCTCTGTTGAATCTGGAAAACTTATTGGATTTTGCTGTTTCCAATCAGTGGCTCAAATTCTAGCAGAAAATGCAATGCTTGTATTCTAGTAATTTGCACCATCTTGAGTCTTCAAACATGTCAAGGTGCTAAGTTCCCCTCAAGCAGTAAGTTCTCCAGGACCCAGCCAAAAGCAACGCCAATTTCTCATTTTATCAGCATTACACACTAAAATGCTACCAATTCAGTTCTTTTCATTTTACATCAATTGATGACAACATAATGCTACCAAATGAAGGCTAACAATTCGGTGCTTTTCATTTATAACATCAATTAATTGCAAATTGAATTCCATTAAAATTATAATGGCTTTGCCTCACTAAGGACATCAGATTATGATATGAAGAACCTGCTATCATATATAGCTCAAACATACAAGAGAAAGGCAGAGTGTTGAATTCAAATTTTGAACGTTAATCATATCCTCTGTTGTTAAACACTCTTACGATGAAGTCGCCAAATCAATAACTCGCTGGAAACATAAAAATGAGGACAATTAGTTGCAATAGCATGAATCATACTAGACTACATAAAATGAGGTCATATTGGCAACTAATTAATCTGTAACAAAAACACTCATATCAAGCACTCCATTATAGATATAGCATAGAAGAGCAATCATTAACCTGGCTCTGTTCAATGCTTGATCTTATAAAGTCAGAAATTTTTGAACTGGCAGCACGACCCCGCTCCAAACAATCTAGGTAATTATCAACTAAAAAGGGCATGCAAAGTAAAAATAACTTTAGAAGCAAACCCAGATTGTCAAATATCACAGCATGATCAAAAATCACTGGAATTATGGAATCTTCTTTTCAAATTTTCGAAACAGAATTCATTAGAATACCCAACATTGCTCCACGTGTAATGGATGAGATGATTCCATGTTCCAGAGGCTCATTGTCGATGGTGGGAGGGCCTTCAGGCACAACAGTTAATGGACGGCAGGGAAAAACCAGACAAACATGTGCCTGAACTTTCTGAGATCAAAGAAAAATTAGAGTCAGGTGATGCAAATAAAAGCAAACAAAAAGCAAATCGCATTCTGTGCCTTATCACATAATGATAAAACTATTAAAAATGTGAAGTGATAAATTTAACCAGTTAATAAACCTTCTCGCCCTAACAGATAAAAGAATGCAACTAAGAGCCAAATGCTCTTAACAAAATAGTAATTATTAATCATTTTGTCTAGAGGGTTTGTTAAGTCTTATCGACGAAAGAAAATAATGCAAAGCAGAATCAAGATAAAAAAATTAAGCAACTTCTGGTCCATTGGTTAAAATGAGTTATAATTTGATTAAACTATCTAATGGCAAGTGTTTACCTGCTCCTCTGCCTTCGTAGGATCAAGAATTACCTCTCCGTTGTCTCTTACACCACAGCAAACTGACACTGATGATAGGGAAACCATTATTAGCAATCATACTGAAATTGAAAAGAAAGTAATCCGAGAATAAACAAACCCTTAAACACAAAACAAACTGAAGAAAGGATCAGGAAAAAACAACAATACCAACAATATTTCTCAAAGGAATTCCAGCATCCACAAGAGCAGCACATGCAGCATTGATGGCACATGCAAGTATCTGAATTCACTAGGTCAAAGTGTAACTAACTAGAAGAACATTAATTTAACAAATAATGTATAGTTCAGCATGTAAATTTCTAACAAAGCCCTTGAATAACCTCTGAAGATATTTACACCATCCAGGCTCGAAACAAACTCCAAAATTCATAAGATTTACACTAAGAAAGTTGAACTCTAGGCATATCAATAGAAAAGAAAATGATGTGCTTGAACCACATGAACAAACCAAAAAGGAAAAAATGTTTCTATATTAGCTGAATTGTAAGCAATAAATCGTTCCTATATTTGGAAAGCCTGAATGAAAATAAGATGAAAAAATAGCTGTACAGAGAAGATACAGCTCCATCATCATTGACAACCTGCACAATACAGAACCAAAATGACTTAACTTGTCAATAACAGAAGCAATCAGCAAACAAAGGATGTATATTAACAAAAATTATTAGTTGAGTCTCGATGATTTGGCAGACACAAAAGATGAACTACAATAAATCTTGAAAAAATCATCACCCACTATGCATTAAGATTTTCTAAATCACAGAGCATAAAATAAGGATGAACAAAATCCGTTCAGTACTGAGAAGTGGCATTTCATTTAAGCAATATACCAGCAGTCTAAACCCAAAACATATTTGGTAGTAAATGCTAATGCACTTATTGAAATGAGTACCTAGTGAAGTACTCCCACTTCCAAAGTTCAATAAAAGCTCAACACATATACCCCCAATCATAGTTGAGAAAATTGGAATCGGATTGGAATCGATATGGAAAAAATCAGGAATCGTGAAAAAATTTGGGAAAAAAAATACCCGAAGAAAATGCAATTTTTTATTGAAAAAAAACTTTTTTCATGCATATCACAATGAATTAACATTATGCAAATCAAATATTAATACTGTAAGTGATACAAGCTTAAACTACACATGAAAGTGGCAAGTGATACAAATAATGAGAAAAAGAAGAATGGGCCCAAGATATTGTGGAGCAACAACAGATGGAACTCAATCATACAAGCAGAACCTGGTTCAAATCCCCACATAGTGATTGACACTTCTGCAATAAGGCCTCCCATGATAACACAGTTTGTTGTAATATCATATAATGTGGTTTATTGAAATACCGAAATGACGCAGTTATGCTGTAATACGAGTGGAGCCTTTTTCAAGCCCAGAGGACCATATGAAAATAAATCAGTGTTCCACGGGGATGCGTCCCCCACCCTGAGGGACGCGTCCCCCGCGTCCCCCAGCACGGGGGGACGGCATTGGGGACGTTTCCCCCCGTCCCCCTTTTGGGGGACGGCTGGGAAACGTCCCCGGGGACGCCTGAGGCCTACGGCCTCCCGTCCCCGGGACGTCCCCTATTTTGGGGCGTCCCCGGGGACGGCCAGCCGTCCCCGGGGACAGTTGGGTCCCTTTGGGGACGCTCAGGCCGTCCCCGGGGACGCCCAGCCGTCCCCCATGGCTGGGCGTCCTCAGCCAAAAGAAAAACTAAAAAAAAAATTAAAAATGAAAATTTAATCTGTTCTTTAGTACATTGTAAGACATTTGTGTTCTTCAATCTGTTCTTTAGTACATTGTTGAAAATGATGACTTTCCACAAATGAAGATTAAAGCAAAAGTTACAGTATTCTAAAATTACAGTATTCTAAAGCAAGTCCTCAGCCAATCTGTTCTATGAAGATTAAAGCAAAAGTTACAGTATTCTAAAATTACAAGTGAGGGATAAAGATTGTTGATATAATAAGCGGAGATCACTGAATAACATAAAGAGTAACAAAGAGAGACCCTACTCATACTAGTGAAAATTACTTAGAAAGAAAGGAAGTTTCTTAATGTCCGCAGATGATCAAAGCAGGTATTTGGACTCAAATACTACATTGTGTAACAACAGTCTGGAGAGAGCTGGAAATAGTGTTCCAAAGAAAAACCAAGAATACAAAATTAATAAGCATAAATTTACAAAATCCCTTTAAACAAGGTTAATCAAAATCTTTTGAGAAGAAAGCTGACAAGGAAAAAAATAGTTAAATTGTAGGATGTTAAAAAGTGAAACAAGCAAGTTTTACAGGACTCTGAACAGCGTGCCTCTTGACTGCATTTTTGAAAACATTTTTAGATCATGGCTTTGCATGTCTTAATTCAGGTTCATAATTCAGAAAATCATGTAAGGTAAAAACATGATGAAGTTGTTGGCTAGTAAAAGTGGCATGATAACTCTTACTGGAATGGCACTTTATTTGGTGGGGAAAAGACCCTGGTCCAAAATGCTTCTATTGCTGATTTATCTAATGTTCAAGAATGAAGATTTTGTAAAACAGATAGCATCCAATTAGATTCATGTTCACTATTTTGCTTTTATGTGTGTTCCTTTGTTGCTATAAAGATTTGCTGCAAAGTGGCCTAAATTGTTTGCTTTGCATACACTTCCATTGAGAAAATACAGATGAGGAATGCTTGGCATCAACTTGTCTTATTCTTACAAAGAGACAAATCCCATTGAGTTTAGGACATTGACTTCAATGAGAAAATTGTAACTTTTGCTTTAGGACATTGACTTCAATGACAAATCCGCTTATTTTAGAACACTGTAATTTTAGAATACTGTAACTTTTGCTTTAATCTTCATAGAATACTGTAACTTTTGCTTTAATCTGTTCTTTATGTTCTTTAGTACATTGTTGAAAATGATGACTTGTAAAAGCTGAATAATGTGGCATTCATTACTTGAGCAATAGCAACTAATTTGGTTAACTATTAGAGATTGGCAGATTGCACTTGATATCCTTGGCTGAACCTTCAAGTTATATTTGTTGAAACAATTAAATGGCTGCACTTAGTAACTAATATCAATATGAATATCCTAATATCATTTTTGTTGTGTGTAGAATTCTGAATGTGTAGATTATTCTAAATTTCTAAAAAAATTCAATTTTCATAGTATTATACCAGCCGTCCCCCAGCCGTCCCCTAAAATCGGCCTGCCACCCCCCGTCCCCTCGTTCCCCCGTCCCCCAGGCTCGTGGAACCTTGAAATAAATAATGCAAATACTACTAAGAATCCTTGATAAGAATAGATCACAAGACCTCAAACTGATTCAAAACCAAAAAATTTCACATGCTTACATAGTGAACACATTCTCCAACACAAAAAGCATTAATAACTTGCAGATGTTAAATTGTCATGCTGTTTAAAACTTGTGTGAAAAGGAGGATTAGCTGAAATACTTTATGGACAAAATGCTCATAAACCAGAATTTACAGTAAAGTTTTGAGAAAGTATGATAAACAGATTTTGCTTTCTACAAGACTTTCTTTAGACCACTGTAATCTATCGGAGTTGGTTATTGGTTTTGAGACACTTAGTTGCTTGACAACTTCTGCTTTTAGGACAATATGTTGTTTTCTCACAAAAGATATAAGAGACACAACTAATAGCAATTGCCAATGATCAACCATGCAGTTTTATCTTTTTCCTGGACATTCAACTAGCATTTGGAATGTTTTCAATTTCAGCATATGATAAGTAAAGGTTGAAAAACAGGTTTGGTTTCAGATAGTGTGATACTGATCATACACAATGCAAAGTGTAAGTCGTAACATGAACACTTGAAACACTTTCAATGTAGCTTGAATTTATAGTTAATACCAAACAACCACAGCTCTCAGACTCATTCAAAGTGAATATCTTGGGCCTGTTCTTTTTCTCCAGTTTGGAACAAGCAAACTAAGGCAAAATGGAAAAACAAGAAATTTATGCCTTTCCCCAACCCATGCTGCTGTGGCAGATTTTTTTGGCAAAAAATTCATGTTTGTTTGCCGATTTTTTCAAAAAATAAGCGATTTTCTCATAATCGCAATCTTTTGGTGATTTTCTCAACTATGCCCCCAATAAAGGAGCTTTAAGCATGCATACACATTTCAAAGCAGCTTGAACGATTAGATCCAGAGGACAAACCCACCCTGAAGAGGCTCGACATTATAAGAAAATGGTTCAAAAGCTTGGACTAGACCAAAACTCAGCGACACAAAATTTTGTCTTGGACTGGGACTTAACAAAAACTCAGCAAAAATCTTGAAAAACCTTGGCAATGAAAATAAATATACAAAATCATAAAACAAAACTAAAGAACATGTTAAATACTCGTAGAAAGCACAAGAAATGTATTTAGAGAAAGGTTAAACTCGATTTTCTATTTTATTTTAGTAAAGAAGAATCTATGCACATCATATGATTATAGAAAATTGTAGTTACCGTATCCAGCAATACTCTTGCTCAGATGTGTGAGATACCGATACAATACTTCTTGGATACCGTATCCAGAAGTATCTAAATGCATCAGTACCGTATCCAAACATATCTGAAGACATGCCCCTGTTTGGTCCATGTCTAATACACCTAAATATGGCCTAGCCTCATCTAGAGCTATATCCAGTATAAAACATGTGTAAAAAAATTTGTGTTGTATATATATATGCTAAAAATTGTGGTACCAAATGAGACAAAAATTTGAACAAAATGAGAATAAGACAAAAAAACAGAACTAGACAGAACTGGATTTGCAAGGGAAAATTAAAAAAGGGAAAACATTCTCACTCAGGTTTAGAGAGAATGTGAAGCACCAAGAGACTCTAGAGACCACCAAACAACATTTTATTGTGTATATATACAAGTATAGGGCATTGTATTGAAGTAGAATGTACAGATTAAAAAATTGATAAATGTTTATTGGAGGGTTTTTGTGCAATTTCCTTTTCTTTTCATTTTCTTCTTTCTATGCTGTGTTAATCTCTATTTTAGAGTACCACCACATCTCACATACTGGTATCAGAGCTTGGAGATTGGAGAAGTGGAGAGCATAGGGATTTGGTCCTCCTTAACCAGAGAATTCAGAATTTAAGATTGTGGAAGAAAACTTTGGAGCTTGGGACATCTTGAAGACAGCCTATCAAGAGTTTGCTCGAGTGAAATTAGTGAAGCTACAGATACTGAAGAGAGAAAATTTTGAGAATGAAGGACAATGAGAAGATGGAAGATTAGTGTGCAAGGGTGCATGACATTGCGCACAAAATGGGTGTCTATGGTAAAGAAGCAGCACAAGGAGATGTCAAAAAGATGCTGATAACATTGACATCAAAGTGCAACAATTGTGCAATGACTATTGAAGAAAGTAAAGATTCGAAGAAGCTGGAGTTTGATGAAGTGGTGGTATAACTTATGTCCCATGAAGGAAGAATTTAAAATGGTGAAAAAGCAAACTTGGAGCAAGCTTTTGCTTCCAAGGCAAGAGGGTCAAACAATAATTTCCTAAACTGGTTGATAGATAAAATATATAAATCATCAAAGGCATGTGGCAATAAGTCAATGAGACAAAGGGTCATGTACACTAAAAAGACGGATTAAAGAGGACCAAAGCCATAACTGTAGCTGTAATGATGGACAAAAAGAGGTTCCTGTTGGTCACGAATCCGCCACGAGGAAAGGATTTGCTGCTATTGCGCCCTGGACCCGCGAACCAACATTGAAAGGCCGGAAGGAAGGGATGCCTTCCGGGCCGATCTCCGGAGAAGGCCGGCTCCTTTCGGGGGTTAGTAAGATGAGAGTGCAGGAAAGAGATAAAGAAACGGAAAGAATTTACAAATGAGAGTGGAGTTGGGTGGGGGGAACTAACAGTACGGGAACACACCAATCACCGCTACTTACTGCATACAAACACAAAGCATGACAAAGAACTGCAAAACCTACGCGTACTTCCGATACACAAGCAGTGTATGCACAGCTTCAATGATCCCCTAGCAAACATTCCCTACAAGGAACTAACAAAGACGGCAATGCATCAATCACCAGATACGTACACTGACAGGGGTAGAAAGTAAACCTAGAGATATCAGAGCCAGGTATATGTGTAAGGTAGAGAATTTAACCGCACAGCTTCAATGGCTCCCTAGCAAACATTCCCTACAAGGAACTAACAGCTAGGGATCGCATCAATCACCGTGATACGGGCCAGCAACGTCACACATAACTGATGGAACTGCTACCACATCTATTATATGAAAATTAAAAGTACAGAAATAATGCTAAAGGCGCCTGATCATCAAATGCTGAAATGAATCAACAAGCCATGACACATAATCGCGTAAAGCATAAGCATAAGAAATAAAAGCGGTAGAACAGAACCAGGCATACAGATTGTATTTATATGCAGAAGCATGGTTACAGTAAGCACAGTAGTTCCCTAACAAACATTCCCCTTCCACACCTTACAATGAAAACGTGGTGGCTATTTATAGCCCAAAGTTCCCCCCGGTTACATTAATGGGCACAACGTCCCAGTCAAACATTAGCTGACAAAAGCAGCCGCGGAACTGCTGATGCTGACCTCTGTCAGGCTGGACTGTACCCTCGGCATGGTCTCCCTGAAGGTTGAACAGCCACGTGGCAGCGCGTTGGGTAGAACTTTAAATTGACAGGAATGCGGGTAGCTGAGGCAGGTGGAAACTCACGTCAGTCTTAAATGAGGCAGCTGGCATAAGTAGTGCGGCCCATGCTTATCCTTTTGCTCGGCATGTCTTGGCTCGGATCCCAAAGTTGGACACTTGTCGGATGATAATGCTTGACACGTGTCTGCCTTGCAAGGCAGTCTATCCAACTTCGCCCGGGATTAGAGCACAATCGGGTAGCACAGGTGAAAAACAACGCAGTCGGGTAGCACTATTTCCCTATCGCGCACCGGTCAAAGGCGCGATCCGACTTCGCTGCGAAGTCGGGTTGCGCACCGGCACTTGCTGGTTCTCACCGCCGTTCGGACTTCGCACGGACACTTAGTCATTTTTCCTACCGACCGCCGGTTACAAGGTGCGCCCCGAAGAGGGGCGAAGTGCGCACTTCGCACCAAAGCGTGCGAGTGCGCACTTCGCACCAAAACTGGGCGAAGTCGGACTTCGCACCAAAACTGGGCGAAGTGCGCACTTCGCACCAAAACTGGGCGAAGTACGCACTTCGCACAAAAAACTGGGTTTCCTGGTCCAGCTTCCCGGGGCCATAACTTTTGATCCGCTGACCCGATCGCCTATTATAATATATCGTTGGAAAGCTTGCGAGGAGATCTGCAATAATAAAATATCCAGGGCTCATTTTGTCCATTTTATCGCCCCCGTTTATGGCCCGAAAAACCCGAACACCTCAGAGATGCCCTGACACTTAGCCATTTTTCAGGGCAACTGCTATCAATTTTGAGAAGAATGAGAATGTAGGGAAGAGAGAGAAAGGGGGAGAAGGAAGAGCAGCTCTCTTACAAAAATTGAAAACATTGCACCCCGTGCAAAATGTGACAACATTTCTGGCGGCTCGCGGGGTGTCGAGCCTGCCTCGGCGCAAAGAATCCATGCCTTCATCCATTGGGCAACAGAGTCACCCTCGCTGCAACTGCTCTTCAGATCCACCTCCGGCAACTGCCTACTCGGAACACTTAAAAAGAAAAAACTGCACAGACTGAAATAAGGAAACAACTAAAACTTTAAATAATAGCCGGATTATTTACACAAAATTTTGCGGCATTACTGGCATGCCGCCACACAAATCCAGCTTCGGTTGCCTATCCGGTGAACCTGCAGTGCCCGGACCAGATCTGATTGTACTTCAGATGATCTTTGAAGTCCGGCTGGCCTCCCAAAGTTTGCCAGGTCACGAACATGGTGCAACGTGGCAAATTGTCATTCATGCCGATACCCGTACAATTGATGAACAATGTGGCAAGGAGATTTTTCAGACGGGAGCCCTCTTCGGGTACCGGTTGCGGTGATGGTTGGAGCCAATACCACCACGGTGGAGACTGTAGGTGAACATTCATTTCTCCGCTTATGAGGTCAAGGCTGCTCACCAAACCTTGATTCCTCCGGGTGTCTTCTATTAGCTTAAAAAAAAGGGCGCCCGCGATCAAGAAATCTGGATCTTCGACTCGACTGGAGTCGCCAGGTGATTTTGCCAGATGAAGGCAAGCCAAAGATTCACCAACTCGGGCTTCCTTAAAATATGGAGACTGATCGTCTCACCTCACGGATTCATCTATGCGAGCTTGGTAATCAGCCGGCCTGACGCGCTCGCCTGGAGCGTTTAGGCAGGTTTACCGGGTTCCTTGCTCGCCACCTTCTTGCTTGCACGAAGGCGTTAGGACCGGTCTTTCGGACTCAGAGAATATGAACGTGCAGAGTCGCCAGGTGCTCTGATTTTGAACAGCAATGAAGCGAGCACCAGTGCTTCAATTCTGTTTGGGGGTGAGAAACCTCCTTGTCTCACCGAGCATTCGGAAAGAAACTGTCAGCCCGAACAAGGACGAGCTTGAGATCTTCCAAATGCGAGACAAAGCGTCCCACCGGGCGTGCCAAAAACTGTTGGTCACGAATCCGCCACGAGGAAAGGATTTGCTGCTATTGCGCCCTGGACCCGCGAACCAACATTGAAAGGCCGGACGGAAGGGACCTTCCGTGCCAATCTCCGGAGAAGGCCGGCTCCTTTTGGGGGTTAATAAGATTAGAGTGCAGGAAAGAGATAAAGAAACGGAAAGAATTTACAAATGAGAGTGGAGTTGGGTGGGGGGAACTAACAGTACGGGAACACACCAATCACCGCTACTTACTGCATACAAACACAAAGCATGACAAAGAACTGCAAAACCTACGCGTACTTCCGATACACAAGCAGTGTATGCACAGCTTCAATGATCCCCTAGCAAACATTCCCTACAAGGAACTAACAACACGGCAATGCATCAATCACCAGATACGTACACTGACAGGGGTAGAAAGTAAACCTAGAGATATCAGAGCCAGGTATATGTGTAAGGTAGAGAATTTAACCGCACAGCTTCAATGGCTCCCTAGCAAACATTCCCTACAAGGAACTAACAACAGGGGATCGCATCAATCACCAGATACGGGCCAGCAACGTCACACATAACTGATGGAACTGCTACCACATCTATTATATGAAAATTAAAAGTACAGAAATAATGCTAAAGGCGCCTGATCATCAAATGCTGAAATGAATCAACAAGCCATGACACAGAATCGCGTAAAGCATAAGCATAAGAAATAAAAGCGGTAGAACAGAACCAGGCATACAGATTGTATTTATATGCAGAAGCATGGTTACAATAGGCACGGTAGTTCCCTAACAAACATTCCCCTTCCACACCTTACAATGAAAACGTGGTGGCTATTTATAGCCCAAAGTTCCCCCGGTTACATTAATGGGCACAACGTCCCACTCAAACATTAGTCGACAAAAGCGGCCACGGAACTCGCCGATGCCGACCTCTCGTCAGGTCGGATCGTACCCTCGGCATGGTCTCCCTGAAGGTTGAACAGCCACGTGGCAACGCGTTGGGTAGAACTTTAAATTGACAGGAATGCGGGTAGCTGAGGCAGGTGGAAACTCACGTCAGTCTTAAATGAGGCAGCTGGCATAAGTAGTGCGGCCCATGCTTGTCCTTTTGCTCGGCATGTCTTGGCTCGGATCCCAAAGTTGGACACTTGTCGGATGATAATGCTTGACACGTGTCTGCCTTGCAAGGCAGTCTATCCAACTTCGCCCGGGATTAGAGCACAATCGGGTAGCACGAGATGAAAAACAACGCAATCGGGTAGCACTATTTCCCTACTACGCACCGGTCAAAGGGCGCAGTCCGACTTCGCTGCGAAGTCGGGTTGCGCACCGGCACTTGCTGGTTCTCACCGCCGTTCGGACTTCGCACGGACACTTAGTCATTTTTCCTGCCAGCCTGCCAGCCTTACAAGGTGCGCCCAGAAAGAGGGGCGAAGTCGGACTTCGCACCAAAACTGGGCGAAGTGCGCACTTCGCACCAAAACTGGGCGAAGTGCGCACTTCGCACCAAAACTGGGTTTCCTGGTCCAGCTTCCCGGGGCCATAACTTTTGATCCGCTGACCCGATCGCCTATTATAATATATCGTTGGAAAGCTTGCGAGGAGATCTGCAATAATAAAATATCCAGGGCTCATTTTGTCCATTTTATCGCCCCTGTTTATGGCCCGAAAAACCCGAACACCTCAGCATGCCCTGACACTTAGCCATTTTTCAGGGCAACTGCTGTCAATTTTGAGAAGAATGAGAATGTAGGGAAGAGAGAGAAAGGGGGAGAAGGAAGAGCAGCTCTCTTACAAAAATTGAAAACATTGCACCCCGTGCAAAATGTGACAACAGTTCCTATCTAAGCTTTTGGCAAAAATGAAGGATATCGAGTCTGCCCTCCAACTCGAACTGACAGACGGTCTCCCCTAAATATGGCCCACAAAAAACTGATCCTTCAAATCCAATCGCTACTTATTAAGCATGTCATCTGCATAGACCCACTAGATAGAACCCCAAGGTAAGCAAGCATAGGCATAAGAGAAAGGCCACAAAGAAACATCCCAAAGGATTAGTTTAGCTAGCAGCATCTCAGAATACTCCATATTGGTTTGTCACAACAGCCAGCTTCACTCAAGACCCAAATAAAAGAACTACTGGCAGGCACATTAACTATGCTTCTGGAAAGATGAATATGCATCACCCGAAGTTTCTTATTAAGCACTGACAACCATTATTGCAACACATGTAACACAGATGGTAGTCCATGTTCAGAAACAGCCCAAATAACTACTGGCAGGCACATTAACTATGCTTCTGGAAAGATGAATATGCATCACCCGAAGTTTCTTATTAAGCACTGACAACCATTATTGCAACACATGTAACACAGATAGTAGTCCATGTTCAGAAACAGCCCAAATAAAAGTTCCTCAATGGAAACTGCTAATTCTAGCCATAAGCTTCACTTCAGGGCATCCAAAATAGTAGACAAACACCATTTCTCAAGGGCTGGCCCATATCTAGAGGCAATGAGCTTGCTAAATGGTAATGGAGAGTTTCTCAAGATCTTAGTTCATTGGACACTGGAGAGAGAGCCTCTCCATTGTTTTCTACTGCCAATAAGATTTGAAGTCTGCTTATAATTTATGCTTTATAATTCAAATGAATTATGTTAGGTACCCAAGATAGAATTTTAATATTATAATATTGTACTTAATATTATAATATTATTATCCCACATGTATGGAGAAGTAGTGGTGGTAGGTAGTTGAGCATTATATAATGCAGGCAAAGACTCATAGAGGGGGAAGAAGAATATTGTATTGTTGAGATCTCATACTGAGATACATTAAGGGTTTGGAGCATTGTACGGTATCGCCCTACCTCAAGAGTTTGGTTTATAATTTAATACATATTGGAGTAAATTGTTTATTTTTGTGTATCATTGTGAAATTGTTATTATGCTTAATATTTATGGATAAATATTGTTATTTCAATAAATGTGAATGATTTTTATGTAATAAGCAAAGGAGGTTCATAACAAATTAGCTCAGTATTTAATATTACAATACTCATACTGTATAATATTTGAACTCTGCCTATAATTTATGCTTTATAGTTTAGATGAATTAGCTCAGTATTTAATATTACAATACTAATACTGTTGGAAATGTGATGGTGAGAAAAAACTAAGCTGTGCATATTAATTGATGCTGAGCAAAAGCTCAATATGAATAAACAAATGTCAATTTAGTCATTCACTTCAAAATCGTAGCCATAGCTGTGCATATTCTCTTTCATGTCAGTTAGGTAGTGGAATTTGTAACTGAAGGGAAGTAAAAACTGTAGCTGTGCATATTCACCAAAAAAAGATTGTAATGATTGTAGCATAAGTGTTTGTAAAAACAAAAAAACAAACAAATCTGTGATGTGTTTGGCTTAGTATTGTTGCTTTAAATTTCTGGCTGTGCTAAATTTCTTTGTGTTATGTAAAAGAGCAGATTTCACAAATACTAACTGAATCTGTCTTGCGTACAATAAAAGGTTGTCATAGGATGCTTCATGCATTCCTACCTATCTGAGATGTCACAGAAGCCATATAATGCATCCCAGGAACCTAGACTGTACAATCTTTTACATTTATTTTCACAGGTGTAATTTTGTTTTCTTTCTGGTAGTATCAATGCTAAATAGATGGTTAACGGAATTTTTATTAGTCAAATAAAAGAGAGAACAAGAAAGAGGATTGATGATATTAACGATTCCCCAGGTTTTATATAATCCATAAACTACCTCGATGAAAATTTAATGGTTTGTAAAATTTTAGATTATATATAAAATTTCACCATTCATACATGTAGAGATACATAAGAAAATCATTTCTCTACCTTAAGTCCTTTGGATAGCCATTTCTCTGTTTAATCCCATTTCCCATTTTGTTTCATATTTTCCATCTGTCACATAATGACGAATGTATTGAAGTGCATATTTGTCAGCTTGCTACATGCAATTTCAAAAGTTACAGGAAAAAAACCACACAAAAGCCCTTGAGTTGTAGAAAAAAATTCTAGCTTCCCCCCATTATGGCAATGTCAAAAAGTTTAAAGGGGCTTGAAATTTCAAAATCATAGCATTTGGGCAATGAAAACAATTTCAGAAAACATACACAACACATTGAACTTGGCCTTTCATCCTTCAGGCACCACGATCTTTTGATATTGCAGACAACTTGCCAAACAAAGCAATGCGTAAATGTATGCAATGATCATGAATGAAAATAAACAGGGATGTGAATCAATACACCCTTGACAAGATTGATCAATACCCACAAAGTCTCCAGAACATGAGCTCTGGACTAAGTTCCAACTCAACAGACAAAGCAAGAAAATTCTTAATTTTTGTTCATGTAGATGATTAGAATTTTACATCCTATTTAGACTGTAAGATCAGCATTATATGGGCTGCTTCAAGATTGACAATCCAAGATGTTCATCACCAAATTAGAGGAATAAACACAAGATTCATTAAAAATATAAGGAACCAATATTATATTATGAAGCACATTCTTCTATGATAATAGGTTACCTGGATTATTATAGAAGTTATAGTATTTGGATGCATTGTGGAGAGAAAAATGTAGTCCACAGTTCTCTTCACAATTAGCTCACATTCCTTTTCTGCCTTAACTGAAAAACAGAAGAAGTCATCTCAAAAAATTGAAAGGGTGCAGTTCTAAATTATGAATAATCACAAAAGGTGGTCTGTTATAAAACAAAATACCAATATACGAAAAATATCACATAAAATCACCATATGAGATTCAAACAACATACAGCATAGGTACCACCGTACCCAAATAGTCAATGACTCCAAAGTAATACTTTTTAGGTAGATAACACCATAAAATAATGCTCAAGAAGAGAATCACTCTGCAAAATATCTTACAGTGACATCCAAAACAACTACAATAGTAACATAATATCTCACATTTCATGATGATGGTACAATGATATGAATGTTGTATACACTATCTAATCTAGTGACATTAGGGGAGAAACCCTTAACTCGCAAATAATACATTTGAACCATTCAATCCAACATGTGCCACATATCACCTACAGTAACCCTGATATATATCATAAAATCATAGAGCTAGATAATTAACAATCTACCTATTTTAGGCTACATAAATCTAACTCCCTTGGAAAAGCATATTTCACCCTTAAAACACAAAAAACCAAATAACATCAATTTTTTATCATTGCAAACAATGCTCACCAAGCTTCATCCAGCCACTAATATGGGATCTTTTATAGGTGATGATTTTGACAGTTCCATGCTTCATAGTTGTTGCTCCGATGACATGGATATTTCTCCTCTGATTTTGTGCATATCCATAGTTGTTGTTCCTTTATGTTGTGTATAACAATAGTTGTTGCTTCTTATATTCCATGTACACCCATAGTTGTTACTTTGATGCTGAATAATCATAGTTATTGCTTCTTTGACGCTCCATGTAATGTCTTCATAACTGTTAACTATCTCTGATGTTGAAACTTGATATTGATGAACAACACTGCATTATGTCTCTTGTTACTCTTCTTTTAATTATTTGACCTCATTTCCACTTGTTTGTTTGGTTCAAAGAATTTGAATTTTTGTTACAAACAATAAAGTTGCCTTCATCCTCTCCTAAAAATTCTTCTTATGCTTTGCTCAATATTCTATCTAATGCTCTTCTTCTTAAGCTTGACCAACCTCCACCTTAATTTCCAAGATGTCAAGATGTCGAAACAACTTTTTGTTAAATTTCATAACACTTTCCAATAAAAAATCTCAAAGCATTCATCACAATATTGCCTAAGAATGGGACATCTTGATCACAAAGGTGGATCATGGAAAAAATGGGTCTCATGACATATCTAGGACAAGGACAACACAAGATGTTGGAACACGTCTCTCCAAGATGTCAGGATGTCGACCTTTTGTTAAATTCATAACATTTTCCATAAAAAAAAAAAAAAAACCTCGAAGCATTCATCATCACAATCTTATGTAAAATAGTTTAAAGGCAAAATAAAGAGAGCATACCACAAAGAGAAAGAGAGGCAAAAGGAGGGTGCCCATAAGCACCCCCCACGATAACACATCTCATAAAACTGATACAATGGATTAGTCATTGGGGGTATTTTTAGTGATAACTTATCCCCAACTATATGCTAACCTCAAGCCGTCATAACCTGACTTGAAGGCTAAATTACAATATAATAAATGTATTAAACACTTTAGATAAGGTTTAACAATATAGGTGATTTACTCAATATCACTAAGGGTGAATACATTAAAACTGCCTATAGGCTTACATAAATAACGCCCATAAGCTTACATAAATTACATCCATAGACTTACATAAATGATGCCCGTAGGCTTTACACATAAGATGACCATAGGATTATATCATGAGTGCTTGTAGACACTTCATCATTGTCGTATTTGGCCATAAGATCAGATCACCGATATTACAACACCTTTTGCAATGTTGGGACACATCTCAAAGACAGCCCTTGAAGCTTGATATGCATCCCTATGGAACATTGAAAATAATGGCTTAGCGATAAAAATGACCCACTTGATTGCTTTATGTAGTAAGGGTTATTACCTCTAGACTGCCTGAACATCAATAATGGTGATTTTCTTCAAAGCTTCTTTTACATCCACAAACCTCAAAAGAACAATACAGTGTGTTGGAAAGTGAGAGTCAACCATCTTCAAGTTGGGGGACGAAGTCAAAATATTTTTAAAGAAGAATTAGTGCATAATTTTTTTAAGATTTTAAAAAAACAAAATATAAACTAGAACTTGAAAGTTAACTTTAGAATTTCTAACTTACAACGACCTGTAAATGGCTTGTGTTAAGCAATGATGTATAGTAACATTTGAATTCTTTTGTCCCATAAATTTGTTTTATCCAGAAGATTTTGCAATTTTTTTGAAACATTAAGATTCAATCCATGAACACCACAATGAGTCAAAAAAGGGGCATATCTTGCCTCCATGATCAACCTGGCTACTTTATAAACTATAATATTGTTTGTGATGACTTAGATAACTTTGACATCACTCTTTGGCCCTCTTGATTCAATTGCCACAATAAGAATTCGCAATAAATCGGGCTTCCTTCACCTCCGCCTTGCAATCAATTGTTTTTTCGAACACTGCCCCCCACGAGCATATACCAATTATATTGATAAATGGCCTATTCCTAACATCCTTCCATTCATCAAAAAAGATGGAGACAACTAAAATCCTACAAGAACGTCGCACTAACTCTTGTGATCTATCAACAATTCCTTTATCTTTTAACAAAAGGGTGGTACAAACATTTTCATAGCCCAGACTTCATATCATTTTCATGCCTCATTAATTCACCTAGCCATCTCTTGCCAGTATAGGCCTCATGCAACAAGAAATGCAATCCCATGTGCATACAAACAACAAGAAATGGACTGATCTATATCCTCTCAACTCTACAAATTAAATGATTTTTCAAAAGATCCTAAATTGGCCCTCTTGTGATCTTTGGATGTGGCCACATACATATACAATGAATGCATATGTGAATCGAAACTTGGAACATTTTTTTTTCTGCTTGAACTAAACCATCAACTTCCTCTTGCTTTCTAATCCATTTTACTATCTTTTCAACAGGCAACCCCCTTCCTAGATAGCTATTAATATCTAAGATTCTAAACCATAGTTCTAAAACTCAACATGTACTCACAAATAATGCCTAAAGAATAATCTGCATCAGATTCATTATAAATTGAGTCTTTGGAGATTACTCGGCATCAAATATTACTCACCAAAATCTCAGCAACAGTCGGTAAAAACTTTGAACCCTCTCTATGCATGTCAAGCTTGAGGCATTTTATTTTTAATGAGCTTTTGATGTGCATTGTACTCTTTTTTACGAAAATATAATAGAAATTAAGTTCTGCATTGTCTTCATTTATTTGCTATACTTTCTACAAGTATTTTACATTTTATGCAAGTTTATATTATATATGTATTTTAGTTTGTAGAGTTTATTCAAGTCTTTCATGAGTTTTTGCCAAGTTTGAATCCAACTCCAAGTCAAAGCCTTGTGCTGCCAAATTTTGGACATGTCCACGCTTTTTAACTATGATCTAGACCATGACAGATTTTGCATCCCGATCCTAATTTGTCCAAAATTCAGGCATAAACCCTAGCATAGAAACCATTATACTCCTTTCAATTCTCACTTGACATCTATGTGTAACTCCCAACACCTTGGATATTCCCAACAGTGGAGGCATATTTACAAAGTGGGGATCTAAAGTAGTGTTTGATCCAACTTGCATTTCCTATCTCAACATTGCATGATGCAAAAGCCATTATGAAATATTGGTAAAAAATACAGGTATATTCTTTTTAACCCTACTTGCTTCTCATCTTTGCCATATGTATAGAAAGCTTCAAATGTAAACATAGGCCAATCAGAGAAAAAAAAAAATTTTAAAAAAAAAAGGTAACTTAAAAAAACCTCAAAACAGCAACACACCACTAAAGTTATAAGCAATTTGAGGTATCTAACTTGATCGCTAGGTTTCTTCAAACCCACACTCAAATTGTCTCCATCACTAACATAGGACAATTTTGTGGAAATTGAACAACAAAGATGGAATTCAAAAGAAAAAAATGGAATTCAGACCCTTTCACACTAGGATAAAGATGAAGCATAGCTTTAGATTTGGCATGGTCTTTTAACAATTGAAAAACAGAATATTTTGCTGCTCTATATACATCCAAGATTGACTTTAATAATAAAGAGATGTGATGTCGTGGATAGCAGGTAGTTTCCAAGAGAGGTTAATTTGGTGTGTCAGTATTTTCAGCTTACAACATACCAAATGTGTTCTCATTTTTTCTTGTAAAAAGCTTTACAAAGCTCAACATACTGATAGATGAGATACTTCATTGAAGTGGTCTTATTTTTATTGCTGCCAGATGACTTAGAGATGGCTGCCTTAGAAACTTTTGACTGAAGAATACAACTTTTTGAATGTTCTTTGTACAAATAAGGCTTTTTGAACAAACCAGCATGTAGCTCAAACTACTGATGTGTTTATCTGAATTTTAAATACCCTATTCACATCTTTCTCCTCCTTTATGCCACAAGAGCGCATGTGGTGTTGCAGCTCCACAGCAACCAACAGGGTATGGGCAGCCCTATAGCAGCCCATGTAGAGACAGGTGACAATAGAAAAGAAGGCTTTTCAAGACATAGCATATTGCCTTCAATTTTTTACTCTTTCCCTTCAATATTTTTCCCCCATTTAACGCTGCGAAAGAATAGACTTTAAATAGTTTTCAGTGCTTAAACTAGTAGAAGATTAAATGTTAGGTGATTTTAAGTTCACGCTTGCTGTTCATAAGTTAAAGTATTACTTCAATTTGTGTATTTTACTAGCAGTTGCCCCTATTGGTGTAATGGTACCCGAATAGGAAACCTCATCTAGCACCCATATCATGACCAAGACAACCAAAAAAAACGTAAAAGCCATCACATGACCTCAAACAAAGCTACACCATGACGGTTTTGCATTTGATATTTAGTGGACTCATCAGGGGACTGCCATCATTAATTATTAAATTCATAGTTGCAGTTTGAAACCATCATTGGTCTAACCACCTTTTCTAACTTTTACCATTCAAAGAATCGTAACCACCAACTCTACAGTCTCTACTACAACTTTATTTTCCACCGATGCCCCATGCAAATTTGAAGCAAATGAATTTTTCCCTGAATTTCAGAGAATATTATCCCTCTGGATGGCAGTCACAGATTTCCTATTGGATCTAAAACACCCCTTCTCATGTCAGTATATGTGTATGCTCACGCACATGCATGTAAAAAGTGAGAAACACGCTTATTTAGTTGCACTTTCAGGGTTTGAAAGACATAGTACACTGCAGTTGTTTGCTAATTTCACTTCATAAAAACTGCACCTTGGACAAATTCCACAATCATAGCTTAGAAGCATAAGCATGTGAGCTATCATTATTTGAAATGCCTTTAGCATCATATAAAATGCATCCTTTTCTGGTTTATAAACCATTCCTTTGTTGCTTTAACCCTGAAAATAACAACAGTTAGGGCCACTTTGGAGTTCATGCAAACAGATGAATTAAGTTTAAAAATGGTCACTTCACTTGTGAATGGCATTCTGTTCACAGATATTGTCAAGAACAAATACCAAAAAAATGGCTAGCTAATATCAAAGATTCTACTGTCCATTTTGTATTTTGTTTCAATTTAAAAGGAAAAAAAAATGCCCAATGAGATATGCAGCAATTCTATGCTGCCAGATAAATTACCTCAGACTTTTTGATGGACAAAAAAATCAGTAATTCCTATGTAGATCTTAAGTTGCATTGTTGTATACTTACATGAAAAGGAAAGGGTATAGCTTTTAATTGGAAAGAATTGAATGATAGAATTCTGTTTTGCATGTCCAGTTATTTGGATCAAATCATTGATGCAGGACTCCACCCAAGATCACCAATATTGAGTTCATGGTCTGTCGAGTCCAGATGAACTGCCACCAGACTCACCAAAGCTTAGGAAGTCTCACAATTGGACTTGGCTGGAACCTTGCCAGAAGTAAAATGAAAATACCCGCTTGTGACAATGTCTTTCTCAGTCGTAGAGGAAAGAAAATTCTAACTATAGTAAACAGTGGATTAAGCAATATTTTGATAAAACTTCACCGTTGTCAACATCAAGCTCTTCAGATTTTAAAAACTTTGTAGGCCATCTATTGATCTTCTAACACAAAAAACTAATTTTTGCTTCCTGTTTAATTAACTAAGTTACTTTTTTTAATTGCATATGTTTACATAAAAATTATTTTGTTTTTACATGGATGCCTTGTAAGTTAAATTCCTTCTGGAATGTAGAACAACCAATTTGTTTTTTATTTCCATTACTTCATGACTTTCCCATTATTTCACAAAGTCCAAGTCTAGCTACTCTACAGTAAACTTATCACAATATGATGAGCAACGACAAATGAAATATGCTTAAATCTACTCCACAAGATCTTTTTCGTTAAGAATTGTATAGGTGCATGGGTGCAAGAGTATGCAGGGTGTGGATACGGAGCAAAGAATGCAGGCCTCCAAAAGTTCACATACTTGGGTACAGGGGTACCAGAGGTGCGAATATGCAAGGCTATGGGGTGTTTGACATGCATGTCAAAAGCAACTGTCTCCCTAAATGCACTTAATGCATCATTAACATGCAGTATTCATACCTAAGCACCCGGTACAGCTACACACACCTGGTGTGAGTCCAAATTCATGGTTATGCACATCCAAATTCATGGTTAGCCTTTGCCCCCAGTTTGGGCTTTTGGTTAAGGACCCATATCCACGAGTACAAGGATTGTGTTCGATTCCACAATATCATGAGAGCATGGTCCAAGGTAATATCCACCTCACTGCAATAAGGCAGACCATAGTCCCAACCATAGTTGCTCAATTTGACCAAACTGAGCCCGAATTCAGTCCAGTTCGGACTTTTTAGGCCAATCAAACCAGGCCCAAGCTTGGTCTAGTTCAGACCACCTTTTAATTAAATTTATGATAAATGTTCACAAATGTTTTTTCCAAAATTGAAACAAAAATAGGGAAACGATGCGTAACCTAAGTTTATAAATGCCTTCCCCCTAATACTAATGTCCTTCAATGTCGCCACTGCCACCATGGATGTTGAGTGAAATCTAAGATGAGTGCCAAGGGCTCAAAGAAGCCAAATACAGTCATGCTGAACTAGTGAACCCATGCCGCCGAATGGTCTACACAGTCACATTATTGCAGTGAGTGAAGACTTGAGAGTGACGACTTGTTTGAACTGCAGGAGGAAGGACCTGGAAATCACACCAACAAACCATGGCTGAAGCTTCACAACACATCAAGCACACCAACCACGTTGAAGGGGTTGTCAGCCAGGTTGAAGGCACAGCCGAGATGCTGACTGAGAGGAGAGCCTACTCAGGCTGAGTTTTAAATTTTAATTGTGGGTTTAACTTTAACTGGGCAGCCAGCTGAATGCACACGCCATCACACCCCTGAGTCTATCAAGAAGGAAAATTTGTGTTTTTCCCCCATTCCCCACCCTAGGGCCTTTCAACTCATTGGTTAGTGGTTCATCATTGAACATTTAATATGCTTATTGTTCAGAAACTCAGGTCTTCGTTTGCCACATTTTTAAACTCAATGAGTCAATTTTCTTATTTTAAATTTCATATTGCAAGTGCTAGGTTCTTAATTTTTGCCCTACTTCTAAAATTTAAAAACAAAGATGCAAAATTAATCCTTAAAAGGAGCAAAAAAAACCCTATACACAACCTTCATTTGATGACATTATTTAGAGTCTTCAAAGATAGCCCGTAAACCACTTGAGATGAAGTACATGTTGCAGAAAAACCAGGTGAACAAGAGGCATTTGAAATGCACCATCCACAATTCAAATGTGACAGGAATTCTAACAAGGTTCTGCAACCACTAACTTGGAGTACCAGATGTCAAACATTGTGAAGTTGCCAAAGAAAGGTCTACAAAGCCTAAATATGTAATCTTTGTCGAAAAAAAATCAAATCCAATATGAATGTCAGCTTAATCGATGAGTTCAGCAGCAAAGAAATCCAAGATTCAGCATACAGTATCACAGTTTGGCGCGGTAAAAAGTGGCTCAGCTTCTACAATGCCACAGGAAACCCAATTTGAAAGAGAAATTGCAAGTGGGGAGAATCAAAAGTCACAGGCTTCATTAAAAATTTTATGGAAGCCACAAAAAAAGCACCATATGGACCGGTTGCCGCCTTGATTTAATTATGCAGAAGATATCCCCTTCAATATTGTTTATGTTAGGAGGTGAAGTCAATATACAGATCTCCGATGTTCTTCAGCAGAGTGGTGCATGGTGGTGCAGCTTATAGCAATTAATATAAGCGGCAATTAAATAAATGCGGTTGTTAATTAATAACAGCGGCAATTAAATAAACGCGGTTGTTAATTAATAACAGCAGCAATTAAATAAACGCGGTTGTTAATTAATAACAGCGGCAATTAAATAAACGCGGTTGTTAATTAATAACAGCGGCAATTAAATAAACGCGGTTGTTAATTAACGCGTTTTGGATGTATCTCGACTTTTCTGGAATCTTCTCTTGTTTTCCTATAAAAAGGAATGACCCCTTGTACTTGTAAATACAGAAGAAAGGGTGCGAATGTAAAATTGTTCCTTGAGATTAATAAAAGATTATAGCTGCCATTGCCCCGTGGTTTTACCTGCACACAGCAAGGTTTCCACGTAAATCTCGTGTATTGTTTTATTGTTGTTTTTAGCTTGCTTGCTTTTAATTTTCTAACATCTGGTATCAGAGCCAGGTTCTCTGAAAACTTGTTGGTCTAGGGTTTTGTGCGAGTGGGAGCTGCAACAATGACAGGAGGTGTAACCAAGTTCGAGATTGAGAAGTTTGATGGCAGGAACTTCGCCCTATGGAAGATGAAGGTGGAGGATTTGTTGGTTCAAAACGACCAAGCCCTAGCCTTGAAAGGGGTTGCGAATAAACCTAGCAGCATGACAGATGAGGAGTGGGTAAAGCTGGACAGGAAGGCGGTTTCTACAATTCGTCTCTGCCTAGCAGACTCTGTCTTGTTCAATGTTGCTGAAGAAAAGACCGCGAAAGCCCTCTGGGAGAGGCTTGAGAAGCTATATGAGACTAAATCAGCAACAAATAAGGTTTTCCTGAAAAAGCAACTTTATAGCCTGAGGATGAAGGAGGGTTCATTTGTGGCAGATCATCTGAATGAGTTTAATACCCTAATCAGTAAACTGGTCTCGGTTAATGTGAAGATGGAGGATGAGGACAGAGCAATCACCCTACTTTGTTCCCTCTCGGACACCTGGGATCATTTGGTGATGACCATCAACAATGCATCATCAGGAGCTCTAAAATTTGATGATGTCGTAGCCGCTTTGTTGGCAGAAGAGTTGAGGCGGAAAACGTCACTGGAACCCTCAACCAATGAAGCCCTAGTTGTGAGAGGTCGATCTATCGAAAGGAGTCAACAAGGTAGATCACAGTCCAGATCTAAGTCAAGAGGACGCAAGCTGAAAGGGAAGTGTTGGCATTGTGGGAAGCCAGGGCACTCGAAGGACTGTTGGCATCTGAAAAAGGAAAAGAATGGTGAAAAGCAGAATCAGCCATCAGTTGAGGCCAGTACAGTAGATTCAGTAGAGACGGCAACATGTGAGGCCTTCTGTATCAGTAACAACAGATCTGTTTTATATACTTGGGTTTTGGACTCGGGTGCATCTTTCCACATGTCTCCACATAGAGACTGGTTTGTCAAATATCAGCCCTATAATGGTGGGATGGTCTACTTGGGTGATGATCATCCTTTAGAAATTGTGGGAAGAGGGGACATAAGGATGATGGTAGAGAAAGGATGTTGTGTGATGTACGACATGTGCCTGATTTACGAAAGAATTTGCTCTCAATCAAGATGATGGATAAGCTTGGGTATTTTACTACTTTTGGTAACAATTATTGCAGAATTACCAGAGGAGCCCTAGTAGTAGCAAAAGGAGAATCTTATGGGACCTTGTATCGTTTGTGCGGTGATACGGTGACAAACCATGCAACAGCAACAACTTCAGGAAATGCTCAGGATGAAGTAATGCTATGGCATCAACGCCTAGGGCATATGAGTGAAAAAGGATTGAAAATTCTGCATGACCGAGGTATGCTTTCTGGGATTAAGTCTTGTAATTTAGACTTGTGTGAGCACTGTATTTTTGGTAAACAAAAGAGGGTTCGGTTTACTGCAAGCTCTGGTAAGAGTTCTGATTTTCTGCAACTTATACATTCTGATATATTTGGACCAGTCCCCACTCAGTCCTTAAAAGGTACTAGGTATTTTCTGACATTTATAGATGATTATTCTAGACGAGTGTGGGTTTATTTTCTGAAAAAGAAGTCGGAAACTTTGGAGAAATTTAAGGAGTTCAAGGCACGAGTAGAGAAAAGTTTGGGCAAGCCTATTTTATGTCTCAGGTCAGATAATGGGGGTGAATATTGCTCCAAGGAGTTTGATGAATTTTGTACGCAGCAAGGAATTAAGCACCAGAAGACTGTGCCATATACTCCACAACAAAATGGTGTGGCTGAGCGGATGAATCGCACAATCGTGGAACGTGCAAGAAGCATGCTCAGCACATCTGGGTTGGATAAAAAGTTCTGGGCGGAGGCTGTTAATACAACTGCTTATCTTATTAACAGGTCTCCCACAGCTGCGTTGGATGGAAAGACTCCGGAGGAAGTTTGGCGTGGTAAGCCAGTTGATTACTCTCATTTACGTAGCTTTGGTTGTGATGCATTTGCCCATGTGCCTAAAGAAAACAGGTCCAAACTTGACCCAAAATCAAAGAAATGTGTTTTTCTCGGCTATGGAGATACAGTGAAGGGGTATAGATTGTGGGATCCTACTGCCCACAAGGTAATTTTTAGCCGGGATGTTTTTAATGAAAAATCCATGCAAAGGAAGCAGGTACAGCAAACACCTAAGGTTGTACCTGTTGAAGTAGATATGAACAAAGATAAAAGTGAAAATAAGGATGTTGAAGCTTCTGATCAGCATGTAGATCAGCAAGTTCAGCAGCCTGAACAGTCACAAGATCAAGAGCCACAACCAACAAAATGTTGGGTTAGAAGATCTACACGTCCACAAAAGCGTCCGGAGAGGTATTCTCCTGATTTTCAGTCCTCTTTTGCTTTGTTAACTGATGATGGTGAGCCTAGCTCATTTCAGGAAGCTAGAGAATCTGAGAATGCAAAAAAGTGGAGGAATGCCATGGACGAGGAAATGGAAGCACTACGGAAGAATGAAACGTGGGAACTTGTGGATCTCCCACCTGGAAGAAAGGTTGTTGGTAACAAGTGGGTGTACAAAGTAAAGAAGAACAGTGATGGATTGTTGGAACGCTATAAAGCTCGCTTGGTGGCAAAAGGTTATGCGCAAAAGTTAGGAATAGACTTTAATGAAATCTTCTCTCCAATTGTGAAGCTGACTACTGTCAGAGTTTTACTTGCACTTGTAGCAGCACAGGATTTAGAGCTGGAGCAGCTTGACGTGAAAACTGCTTTCCTGCATGGTGATCTCGAGGAAGAGATCTATATGGATCAGCCTGAGGGCTATGAAGAAAGAGGCAAAGAGCATTTGGTTTGCAGACTCAAGAAATCTTTGTATGGATTGAAACAAGCGCCAAGGATGTGGTACAGAAAATTTGACACCTTCATGAAGAGCCAAGGTTTCAGTAGGAGTGAAGCTGACCATTGTGCATACTATAAGAGGTTTGATGATGGCAGTTTTATTATCTTGTTGTTGTATGTTGACGATATGCTGGTTGCAGGCCCTAGCATGAAGAAAATCATTGATCTTAAGGCTCAGTTGGCTAGGACATTTGAAATGAAGGATTTAGGAGCAGCAAACCAAATTCTAGGGATGAAGATACACAGGGACAGAACAGGAAGGAAGATCTGGTTATGTCAAAAGTCATATATAGAAAAGATTCTGCAACGCTTCAATATGCAGAATGCAAAACCAGTTAGTACCCCACTTCCTCCACACTTCAAATTGTCTTCCAAACAGTGTCCTAGAACAGAAGCAGAGAAGACAAGCATGTCTTGTGTACCGTACTCATCAGCAGTAGGAAGCCTCATGTTTGCCATGGTGAGCACCAGACCGGATATTGCCCAAGCAGTGGGAGTTGTCAGCCGGTTCATGGCGAATCCTGGTAAGGAGCATTGGACTGCAGTGAAGTGGATATTTAGATATTTAAGAGGCACTTCAGATGCTGCTATTTACTTCGGATCGGCAAATTTGCAAGTTAAAGGTTTTGTGGATTCTGATTATGGTGGAGATAGAGATGGGCGAAAGTCCACTACAGGATATACTTTCACTCTTGCTGGTGGAGTTGTGAGCTGGACTTCTAAGTTGCAGTCGGTGGTGGCTTTATCAACCACTGAAGCAGAATATATTGCAGCGACTCAGGCCAGCAAAGAGGCAATTTGGCTAGAGCGACTGTTGGGTGACTTCAAGATAATGCAGGGGAAGATTACGTTGCATTGTGATAGCCAAAGTGCTATTCAGTTAGTAAAGAACCCAGCATTCCATGATCGCACGAAACACATTGATGTTCAGTACCATTTTATAAGAAATGTGGTGGAAGAAGGTAGGATCCTGTTGGAGAAAATTGATACTGAAGTGAATCCTGCAGATATGCTTACAAAGCCGGTCAAGAGAGAGAAGTTTGATTGGTGCAAAACTTCTCTGGGCTTGCTGAAAACGTGATAAAGGCAGCATTGGGCAATTGGCACTTGGATGGAAAACAGAGGAAAAGAATTCCAGTATATCGACTTCAAGTGGGAGAATGTTAGGAGGTGAAGTCAATATACAGATCTCCGATGTTCTTCAGCAGAGTGGTGCATGGTGGTGCAGCTTATAGCAATTAATATAAGCGGCAATTAAATAAACGCGGTTGTTAATTAATAACAACGGCAATTAAATAAACACGGTTGTTAATTAACGCGTTTTGGATGTATCTCGACTTTTCTGGAATCTTCTCTTGTTTTCCTATAAAAAGGAATGACCCCTTGTACTTGTAAATACAGAAGAAAGGGTGCGAATGTAAAATTGTTCCTTGAGATTAATAAAAGATTATAGCTGCCATTGCCCCGTGGTTTTACCTGCACACAACAGGGTTTCCACGTAAATCTCGTGTATTGTGTTATTGTTGTTTTTAGCTTGCTTGCTTTTAATTTTCTAAAAGTTTACTCACCTCAATTTAAATATTTCATAGAAGGAGCTATCAGCTTTGGGAAAGGATACAATATACGGTCATATGAAACAGTCAGAAGCTTCTTGACAAGAAGGTTAAACATTTCTCATGAATTAAATGAAAAGAAAAAATTTGGAAGAAAGCAAGTTGTTCCATTTTGACTGATGGCTGGTCCAATTGAAGAAGACCCCTCCTAAATATTTTGGTGCAATGCCCTCAGGCAACAATGTTCATAAAGTCTTTTGACACAACTAATGAGGTTGAGACTTCTCAATATATTTTTAAATGCATTGAATTTGCTGTCTTGGAGTTTTGTGAAGAAAATGTGATTCACGTTGTTACAATGCAGCATATTGCAAAGGAGCAGGTTAAAAGTCTCCTTAGCTTTCTTGGATCCCATGCGCAGCACATGTATTGTATCTTTTGCTAGAGGATCTAGAGAAGCTGGAGTGGTTAAAAGATGTTGAGGAAGCAGGAAAACAAATCTCTAAGTTCACACTTACACATCTGCTGCCATTGAGCTTATATAGGTCTTTTGGTAAATATGAGCTTCTCAATCCAACTGAAAAAAAAAAAAATTGCTTCCAATTTCATCAATTTGCAAAGGAAGGTAGAGGAGTGGACAACATTGAGAAAAGGGAAGGTTAGTGAAGAATGGGTTGAGTACAAGATTTCCAAAGAAATTCATTCAAAAGAATTGAGAGCATCATTTCAGGAAATGCATTTTAAGAGGAAGCTGAAAAGATATTGAATGTGTGTGAGCCACTTGTTCAAATTTTGAGAATGGTTCTTGGTCATAAGCCTTGCATGGGCTTTATATATGAGGGTATGAATAGAGCAAAAGAGGAAATTCAGAAGATATTGGAAACTAACCCTGAAGAAGCCGAGCGAATTTAGGTGATTGAGGGCAATCAATGTAGTATGCTCCTCATCCCTTACATGCAGCAGCTTGTTACCTAAAATCCTAAAGTGATAGGGGTAGACCATGATGGAGACAAGGATATCATTTTGCAGCTATAGACAGGATGATGTAGTATGCTCCATCATCCTTTACATGCAGCAGCTTGTTACCTAAGATCCAAAAATGATAGAGGTAGTCCATGACGAAGACAAGGATATCAATTTGCAGCTCTAGACAGGATGGTTCGAAACAAAGAAGATAAGAATACAATTAGGGGGCAGTTTGCTGTTTTCAAGGACCAGCAGAAGATGTTTGGCTACAAAGATGAAAAGATTGATGTGTCTCAGTTGCATCCAGCTACACGGTGGAGACATTATGAGGCCTCTACTCCATAGTTGCAGAAGATTGCTATCCAAGTTTTTGGTCAATATTATAGTGCTTCTGCATGTGAAAAAAATTAGAGCACACATGATTGGATCCATACAAACAAAAACTGAGTTGATGCTAAAACCTTTCAGACCATATCTTTGTGCATGGCAATCTGCGATTGTGTACATGCTCCCTTAGAAATGAAGATGACAGCTCTCACACGGGAGAACCATGCCTTAAAGAAAAGGAAGACATTACTAATGATGATGGTGGTAGGCCTAGTATAGGACATTCTAGTGATCGTTTGGATGTTGAACTTGAAGCAGGCTTTGATTTAGCAGATGTTTAGTTTATAATGATATTACGCTCAATGTAGATTCATAGAAACTTAAACTAGATGCTATTAACAATTTGCAACTTTGGTATACAAGGAGGATTACGACTTGAGGACAAGAGAAACGATCGCAATCAGAAAACACAAAACCGGGTCGCAAAGCCACAAGAGGGCGCGCGATCCTGACGGACGCGCACAAATGCGCTAGACCATGGAGTGCCTCTCACCCCTCAGACACGAACCAGGTTTTCTCAAACCCTATCGAAGTTCCATGTTTTAAGGTTGTTTTTAGACTATTGCTACCTAGTGGGCGGATCTATCACTTCCTCAAGCCTGCGTTTTTGATGCCTTAGGATTTGAGAAGGTATTGGTGTAGGGATGACCATTGTTGCTTCCCTTCTCAAATCCAGAAATGGGGCTTTCTCCCTTTTCTCAGATGCTCTTCCCTTTGACCAAGGCAAAATGGGAAATATGACTCAAGTTCTCAAGGAACATCCTCATAAAGTTGTTAAAACATAGAATGGAACCACCAAAGGTTCGTTTGTGGCCAAACTAGATGCAGTTCCTATAGCTAAGGTTCCACTAGACTTTGTTCAACACCCTGTTCTGGTTCTAACTGCCCAAGCCTTGATATGCAAATTTGTGGGTATCTTTCCTAGTCCCACTAAAATGTATGGGGCTCAAAGATTTTGTCTTTTGAATTCTTGATGACTAGCAAAGGGTACTTCTTGGTGACTTTCTCCTCACCAAAAGAATGAGATTTAGTGTTTCATGGAGGACCTTGGTTTATGGGGTCTAGCCCTTTGTATATGACCCCTTGGACTCCAGGTTTTGATCCTCAGGAAGAGAAACCTAATGAGATTTCAATCTGGGTCAGGCTTCCCTTCCTACCTTTACACCTTTGGAACAAGCCTACTTTGGAGATTGTAGGAAACACTATTGGCAAGTTTGTGGATTGGGCTCCCCCAAGGCAAACAATGTTGTTTGTGCTCGAATTTGTGTTAGGGTCAATTTGAAAAAGGGATTACCAAAAAATATTGGAATAAAAGTTTTGGACTGGATCCACACTCAACCTCTAGATTATGAGCACATTCCCTTTAAATGCATAACTTGCCATCAGTATGGACATTTCTCCCAAGACTGTCCCACTAAAGTAGCAACAAAAGCGGATCAAGGAGACAAAAAATAAGACGCTGAGTTCCAACAAGTTAAAGCTAGAAAGTCTCGTAGGTCTAGAAGTCATAGAAGACCAGTCTAGAAAGATCAGGACCCTCAAAGTTCAAATAAATTTGTTGTTCTTAATATTGAAGAGGAGGCAGACCCTCACTCCAATTCACTTAATGGAAAGACTAGCGAACCCAATAATACAAAATTTGAGGCTACTTTGCAGCTAAATTTAAATAACATCTCAGAACAGCCCAAGGAACAACAGCAACCCATCCTTAATCAGACAGAGCAATCCAATGAAGAAGAAGTTGAAGAGACTCAACTGTTTGAAGCAATAATACCTCGAGAAATGCCTTCCTATCGCTCATCAGCAAGAGGTAGGAAATCAAGTCAAGTTTTAAGAGAAGAGAAGGCCCAAAAAGATATTCAAAATAAAACTCAAGCTACTATAGAGGTATATGCAAAGAAGAAAGGATCTAAAAAATGATAGTCCTCTCATGGAACTGTAGGGGATTGGGTAGTCCCCTGAAGAAAAACTACCTAACTTAATCAGCCTTAGAAATCCTATGGCAGTGTTTATTCAAGAGACTAAAATGTCAAAAAATGGGGTGACTTCAAATTGGCACAAAATTTGGAGGCGTTCAGAGTTTGAAGCAATAAGCTCTTCAGGTGCTTTAGGTGGTATTTTAACTGCTTGGGATCCACAACAACTGACTTGCATTGGAAAACATAGACATAGTAATTGGTTGGCTTTAAATTTTTCCTTATTCAATGGCATATGCATAACTCTAGTTAACTTCTATGGACCTAATAATCCCTACAACAAATGAGAGGCGTGGGAAAACTCACATCTCTAGATCTCTCAAACACAGCCAGCAAATCTTATAATAGGAGGAGATTTGAATGTGACTTTGGCACATTGGGAAAAGACATGGGAAATTAGAAATCATCTGTCACAGAAATATGATTCAGCATTTCATGGCTCAACATAATTTACAGGATATCATCCCTCAAAAAGAAAAATATACCTGGACAAACAGGAGATTAGAGACCCAATTCATAGCAGAAAGATTGGACAGGTTTTTAGTCAATGAAATGAAATTAAATATTATTAATGTTCGCGGTGGGCCAAAATAAGACCCAAGGGACTATAAGAAGGACAATAATGACCACCAGCTAGCAGGCTAAAATGCCCAACAAAGAAAAAAACTAATATAAATACAAGTTGAAACCCGACAAACGGGCCAAAGAGAAAGGGAAAAGAAAAGAAAAGGGAGAGCAGAGGTGGGAGGGTTGCAATCCAACTGAGAGGAGTGCACGCCAAGAAGAAAGAAGAGAGAGAAGGAGGGGGGAGGAAGCAGCCCAAGGGGGGCAAGCTCCGAGAACCCTCCAGAAACTAATCTCTCCTAGCAGTCGAGGTCAAAGTATTGGAGTTGAAGAAGTTCATGATATGTCTTTGCCCATTGTTAGTTCGGAACCCTGACAAACTGTGGTGCGCTGTCTAGTGACCCTGCTTCCGTCCGAACTGGATGATGTGGGGCGTTTCCAATTGAAGTCACCTGGTCCTTCGGAGTTGGTGAAGTATGTTGTGATGAGCCGATGTTGAGGAGGGTGAGATCCATTTGGAGAACTTTTATGTCGTCAAAGCTAAGTTATCTCCCTAAGAAAGAGTGCGAGACAACGCTGGTCCGAGTATCTGAAGAAAGTAGAAACAGATCGAGAGTTGTCCCTGAAAAGGCAATAGAACCTACCTTGGATCTCATAATAAATGGGACAACAAAAAATAAAGTGATGAAGGGTTTCAACTTCACCCAAGGAACAAAACAAGTAAATCCGCTCCTCCGTCGGAAGATGGTGATCTGACTCAATCCGGAGTTGGTGAGAACACACCCTGAGTTTCCCAATAGTGATTCGAAGACTATGCATTGTGTGCTACTGAAGGTATTGTGGAGGAACTATTCTGCCCTCCTAAATCTGTAAGAAGTGCTCATGGTAGAAAGACAGCTTGGGGGAAAGAGGGGCAACAGGAGAGATCCATGTGCATCTGGTGTACTGGAGACTAACATCCTTCCGAATCTCGTGGAGCATCTTCTCCTTACTAAGCCGAGAGGGGGAGAACCCCCAAAGAATAAGGGGGGAGCCTATCTATCCGTATTTGAATGCTGGCCAAGAGAGCAGAAACCTAAAAATACCAACTCCTCCGACCTCCCCGAGAACTCGGAGAGAGTTCCATCGAGGAGCGAAGGGCGAGGTAAGGGTACCGCCTGCAACCCTCAAGGGTATCTCCCAAAGTACGGATCCTATGAAGATAACCGATAATCAGGAAGATAATCTCAAGTTGGAGAGGAGAAGCCCCAAACTCTACCAGAATAATAGAACGGGGGATTGTGCCCTTGCAACAAATGAATTGTCGAAAAAAGAGTGTTTGAACTCGTTCAACCCGTGACCACTCAGTCGGGCCAAGACTAGGACCCCAAACCACTGATCCATAAGTAATAGTTGGCTTGACCAAGGCGTCAAAGATCCTCATCTTCACAGGTATATCCTGAAAATGTGCTTTGAAACAATTCCTCTCTAGCAAAGACAAAGTTGCATACCCCTTACACACTCGGACCTGGGCGGCGGGTTTCATACCAAAAGTGGGACCAGTGAAAAGAACCCCCAAATACACATAAGAGGTGGTAATTTCGACCTATTGACCCTGGAAAAGGAAATGAAGATGGGATAGAGCCTCTTTGGTAGTATTGAATACCATAACCTTGGTCTTAGAAAGATTCACCGTCAACTGTCTCAAGTCACAAAAAGCGGCAAGTGTTCAGATGACGCTGAAGCCCCTCAGGGGATGAGGTCAAAAGAACAAAATCATCAGCAAAGAGGAGAATAGAAATCAACACATAGTGAAGAAGGCAACCATCCTATGGGTGAGCATTCTCCCTAATAAAAGTCTCAAACTCGTCGATAAAGATCCCAAAAAGTGTCGGGGAAAGGGGGCATCCCTATTTCACTACTATGGTGCTAAGAATACTGGTTGAAAGCCCTTGAGGGGAGCGAAACCGACCTTTCACAATCTCATATAACCATGTAACCACTGTCAAAAGATGCCCAAAGATGCCAATTGATCGAAGCCTCTCAAGAAGTAAATGTCGAGGCACCGTGTCGAAAGCTTTACTGAAGTCTCCAAAGCAACAATAAACCTTCAAGGCCCTGGAACGCGCCTCCTCACTAATAGCTCTGAGGACTAGAATGTGATCTGTGGTCTGGTGATATTACCGAAAACCAGCTTAGCCAAGAGCCCGGAAACCCCCCCCCTCCAATCTTTGGGAGAGAAGCACATCCAATGTGTGGCATAGAGCTTGGCAAAGATATGCCCAATCATGATAGTCATGTAGTTATTGGGTTCATGGGGATCATTTGCCTTATGAATGGGGTGAATGATATGCTGAGTCCAGGAATCAGGAAACCCAAAACAGACAAAGAGATTAAAGAGATCAGTGAGGGGCCCAACAAGAGGGTCACTACCATGCTTCAAAAATTTTGCATCTAACCCATCCAAATCTACTGCTTTGCTCGTACAAAGTTCCCAAATAGCCTGCCTGACAAGACCAGTAGAAAAGGGGTGACACGAAGAGGGGGGAGGGAATAGTAATAGGAGGTTGATTTGGGATGGTATAGAGGGAAGAGGCATGAATGGTCCAAGAGGAAAGATCGATCCCATGAGTAATCCGATCACGGGGGAGGATAAGGCACCAAAAGGATTTAGGAGACTGCTGAAGGGAGTGGATAAGATTAAGTCGATGCCAAGAGAGGAAGAGACGCAAAAGAAGCATCATGTAGTCTTTGTGAGAAATGGTATAGAGCTGGGAAGGATTCCGAATGGCATATTTCAACCTTAGGTGGGCAAACTTACATTCCTCATCATACCAGATGTTCATGGGGCAATGACCAAGGGGACGAGGACGAGGGGGAGGACGAATAGTGTGGGGGTACGAGTCCAAAGCAGCCTTCCAAATAGTTTGGACCAAGCAAGCAAAACGATCGGAAACATCGAGAAGAGAAGACACCCTGGGGATAACCTGACGCAACTGGTCCATGTAGGTAAAGGAATAATAATAGTCAAAGTCTATAATGACTCGAGGGAATGAAGGGGAGGGAGGAGGGGGTAGAGTAACAGGAAGGGAAACAATGGATAACGTAAGAGAAAGAACTGAATGATCGGTAAGGGGAGGAGGGTGATCAGAGTCGTTGAATCGGGAAATGAATGGAATGAGGGTGGTCGAGGAAATAGCATAGTCGACGACACTGGCTCCACCACTATGAGGAAAGCAAGTAAACCCACTAGAATCCGGAAAACAAGATATACCGTTGAGAAGAACTAGCCTGTTGGATTCACCCAACTCAATAAGATGCTTACCGTAAGCAGTCACTTGTGTGTCGCTGGAGGTTCAAGCAAAACCAAGGTCCTCAAGATCCAATTCTTGAGTCTGCATCTCATTAGTTGTGAGGTCATGAAGAGAAACCTGCATAGGTCTAGCCCGAGCATTGAAATCCCCCAACAGAAGTATCTCCCTTGAAGTCGAATATCTAGTAGTGTCCTCGTAGAGATCCTGGAAAGGGTCCCCGTCTGTGTGAATAGCAAAATTGGACGTGGTGGGGGGAAAGTAATAGGTGGCAATGTAGATATCCCAAAGAGGTGGGTGACGATGGATTTTAATCCATAAAAACCTAGAGTGGGGGACAGTCAAAACCAAGGATACCGAACCCTCAAGAGCCTATCCTTGTAAAGAGGAGCAACACCTCTTGATCCTCGAACCCACCCAGAGCGTCGAGTGAGTTGTCGACAACTGGAGCACCAAAAGTAACTAGAGATAACTGGAAGGGCCCGCTCAAGACTCTCGTGTGTCTCACAGATAAGAATGATGTCATGTCTGCCAATCAAATCAAGAAGGGACCCTAGGGCAGACACATCATACCATTGCAGTTCCAGCAAGCTATAGCTAGCTTATCTGCCAACCCCCTTCCGTGTCGATGGAGTCATTTGTTAGGCAAGGGTTTGGACCACCCAAGTGGAGGAGAGTCCCTAATCACTGCACGCAAATTACGAATAACTGCCCATTTGTTGGCTTTCCTAGCTGCGGCTACTTGTTCCCTGGCTTTCTTCAATTCTTCAACCTGGAGTCGCGTAAGGTCCTCATCAAGGTAGATCTTGTCTTGAAGAGTAAATAATTTCCGTTTGGCCCTCAATGCCTTCATATGCTCTTCCGCATTTTTGAAGCGTATGATCAATGTGGAGTCGGGAGAGAACCATGCTCTCTCGAAAGTAACGTCTGTTAACTCAAGAGTGTTGTGAATGAAGGCATTTCCAGCTTGAAGCGAATCAGTAGGTTTGGGCATTTCAATGAAAATTTTTGGCTCTATATCCTCTTATTTCTAGTCAAATCATCCAAAGTGTCATCTCTGATCACAAAGCTATCTCCTTGGAGTAGGAACAAAATAACCAGCCAACAATGAAATTCCCTTTAAATACAATCCTGGATGGGCCAAACACGAAGAATTCCGTCACCTATTAGAAAGAAACTAGAAACAGAAAACTCTCTCAACAAGACCACAAGAAATCTGGAGTGAGAAGATCAAGCATCTTAAATCTGAGATCAGAAATTGATTATCCAAAAGGCCAATAAAAAGGCAAAAAGAGGACTTAATGCAGCAACTTGAGAAGTTGGAGGAGGATATTCGAGACACCGCACCTCTTTCTCAGAAAACTAATGGAAGGAAAGAACTGTTGGCTGAACTTTACAAGCTGAAATTAGAAGAGGAGGCTTATTGGAGGCTGAAATCTAGAATGATGTGGTTGCAATAGGGGGACAAGAACACCAAATATTTCCATCTCAAAACCCTTCAAAATTACCACAAAAACTCTGTCAGAGCTATTGAGAAAGATGGGGTCACTTATTATGAGAAAGACAAGATAAAAGAATTGGCCTTTGACCATTTCTCAAATCTGCTTTCTTTTGAATCTGCTGACATTCAAGCCCAAACCACCCTGCTCCAAAATATTTTGAATATTCTTAATCAGGATGACAAAACTTATTTGAGCTCTGCGGTCACCAAGGAAGAGTTGGATTCTGTTATTCGATCACTTCCGAAAAACAAAGCTCCGGATGACAAAACTTATTTGACCTCTGCGGTCATCAAGGAAGAGTTGGATTCTGTTATTCGATCACTTCCGAAAAACAAAGCTCCTGGTCCAGATGGCTTCACTAACAATTTTTATCAGCAATTCCTTTCTCTTGTTGGGTCTGACTTATTGATGATGATTGAGGACGTTAGAAAGAGAGGTATGCTCATCGGGCCTATAAACTCAACCTTTCTTGCTCTTATTCCAAAAGAAAATAATTCTTCTTCCTTTAATAGATTTAGACCTATCTCTCTTTGTAATTGCTCATACAAAAATATGACCAAGATTATAGCTATCCGGATCAAAAAACTTTTAAGCAAGCTGATTTCAGAAGAGCAGGGAGGTTTTATTCCAGGAAAGCAGATCTATGATAACATAATCATGGTCCATGAAGCTTTACACTCCTGCTCCAAAACTAAGTTAAAGAAAATAGTCATCAAACTGGACATGGCGAATGCTTTTGATAGGGTTAATCTCCAATTTTTGGAGAAAGTACTCTTCAAATTTGGATTTCCGGTGCAACTTGTGAGATGGATTGGAGCATGCATCAAAGCCCCTTGGATATCCCCTTTAATCAATGGAGAACCTGCTGGTTTTTTTAAAGCCTCTTGAGGAATTCGTCAAGGCTGCCCCCTTTCTCCCTACCTCTACATCCTTCTTGTGGAAACTCTAGGAAGAACCTTGAGCAATATGCGAAGAGCAGGGAAGGTGCAAGGCATCACAGCTGTTAGAGGAACTAAACCCATCACTCATGCTCAATTTGCAGATGACACTATCCTACTTGGAGAAGCTACCAAATACAATATCAGGAAGTTTAAGAGTTGTTTATCTTGTTTTGAAGCAGCTTCAGGTGCGATTATTAATAACTCCAAAAGTCAGTTTTTCACTATTAACACTACTCCTTCAGAAAAAAAAAGGGTTCTCTCAGATTCTTGGATTCAAAGAAGGAAAAGACCAACATTTCAGATATTTGGGAGTCCCTATGGGTTTCAATCTCAAACCCAAAAACAGCTGGATACCCATTATTGAAAAAATCCAAAAGCGAATTTCTGCATATAGCAATGGATGGCTTAGTCTGGCAGGAAGGAAAGTTCTCATTAAAACAGTTTTGTCTGCAGCCTCTCTGCTCTCCCTTTTCTTTTTTTTGTTTTTTTTTTTGGTTTTTTGCCGCATAATCTTTCGTTTAATTTATCATGCTCCAAAGAGTGTTCTTCAATCTATTGATGGTTTTATCAGAAACTTTTTTTTGGCAAGGAGGGAAACAGGATGGAAAAAAGAAGTTTCATTTAGTCAATTGGGAGCTGGTTACTGCAGGAAAAGACAAAGGTGGTCTTGGAATAACAAAAATAGATATTGTTAGTAAAGCCTTGGCTGCTAAATTGTTATGGAATTTATGTCAGCCACCTGATTCCCCTTGGAAAAAAAATCTAAAAGCCAAATATGCAGATACTGCTTCAGGTTTGACTCTTCTTAGAAATATCAATCTAAAGCCCAGATCCTCTATCATATGGAAACATATAGTGGAGGCAAAAAATTTGATCCTCAATAAGACTTCTTGGCTTCCAGGAGATGGTTCTCAAATAGATATATGGACTGATCCTATTCTTGGTCAGCCTCCTGTGTTAAGTACTTGTGGTCATAATCTTAGAGCTGAGTTTACACGATTGAAAATCTCTAAACTCAATGAAATTCTAATCTGGAGAAATAATAAAGTTGAATGGAGGAATCTTGCTCTTCTTCAACCTTTTTCAGCTGAATGGGAACAATTTAAATCAGCTAACAGCAATCTAAAAGTTTTGAGACAACAGTGCTCAGATCAGCTCATTTGGGGAGAGATTAATAAATCAGGTGTTTATACTGTTCAAAAGGGTACACAACTTCAACTATCTGGAACCCCTAACAAGCAGCTGGCAGCTATTTGGAACCTTAATTTACCTCCCAGAATCCAAGTCTTTGCTTGGTTAGTCTTGCAAAACAAAGTTCTTACAGGGGACAATTTGCAGAAGAGAAACATTTTGGGCCCTCATATTTGTGTCAGATGCATGCAGAACAATGATAACATGAACCACTTATTCTTCGAGTGCAAAACAGTCACCCCTATATGGCTTTTAATCGCCAATAGATTTGGATCTCCTATAACTGGTTTTTTGAATGCAGAAGAGTGCCTAATTAATTGGCAAAGGAAATACAAGTGGGGACTGAGAGGAAAGTCCATTATAAAATGCCTTTGGAAAACCATTCCGTTCTTCATCATTTGGATAGTTTGGAAAGATAGAAACAGAAGAATCTTTGATAACAAAGGAGAGAATAATAGTACCCTTGTAGAAAGAATCACTGCAGGAATAATCAACAATCTGAGAGCTACCTTTAAACTCAGCCAGAATTTCCAAGGTTTAAATGATTCAGAATTACAAATTATACACAATTTTGGCCTCCAAGATCTTATTTCAGAACCCAAAACTGACTCAATTGTCATGTGCCCAAGAATTCACTATCCTGCTTTGTTCTTTGATGGGGCTTCTAAGGCCAATCCTGGAATTGCAGCTGCAGGAGGAGTAATTGTGACAAAGGACAGCACCGTAAAATATTGCATTAATCTTGGAATTACTTCCAACAATGTGGCTGAGGCGCTGGCTTGTGAGATAGGGCTCAAATTAGCAGCTGAGCAGCGACTACAATTCTTGCATATTTATGGTGATTCCTCTCTCATTACTAATGCCCTCTCAGGTGACAAAAGGATCAGCTCTATTCAACTTCAAATCATATTGGACAGAATAAAAGGTCTATCTAGTCATTTTATCCAAGTTCAATACTTCCATGTCAACAGGGATTTTAACAAGTTAGTTGATGCTCTTGCTAATAGAGCTATTAGAGAAGAGCCCTCTAAACTCAGAATCTTCAGAAGAAAATCCAGCAGAACCTCTTCATTATTGGCTAAGGATATTTTGTTCCAATAATCTTCACACACGCCATTTTGGCCTCTTTGGATCTTTGTAGTCAGCTATTACAAGCTGCAATCTAGATATTGTGTACTTCTCCTTTTCTTAATATAATTCTTTTCTTTAACAAAGAAAAAACAGTTTGCAACTTTGAATATTGAACTTGAAACATGTTCTGCATATCTAATGTCACAGATGTTTACTTGTGTGAATTTGAAATAGCTGACGTACGAATCTTTATGTTATTAGACTTTTGTAACTAAAGGAATTTTTTTTTTTAATTACAAATTTTATTTTATCAAATAGTATGACCTCAAAAAGTTAAGTTCCCCGAAATTCAAGGAAGAGAACCCAGATTCGAAACTTGCCAAATGACAGATGGGTAATTGCCAAGCTGCTGTCATGGCACTATGTTTACACTGTAATATAGGTTGGACCCGTTTCAATCCTGTATAATAAATTTTAAATATATATATATATATATAATTTGTATTTTCCCAAACCCAACCTTTCTCAAAATCTAAAACTTCAAACTTCCTCCATCCCTTCAGACCAATTTTCCTGAACATTGTAACTATGGTCCCAGCAGACATATGGCCAAGGTGAAATATAAGCAACATGAGGCGACTTTGCTCTAAATTTAGAAGTGGCCATTTGGGTGTAACCCAGGTCAAGCCGCCTGATACCAACATCTCATCCAAAACTTCGGCAGAAACTTAAATAAATTCCACTGAAAATCATTAGCCAACCTGCAAGTAGACTTATTGTACCGACCTTAAGCCACCAAATCAAACGTAAAATCAATGTATGAGTGGGCCTGACCCTGAGTGGGCCTAGGTTAAATAAGGTAGGGTATTGTATGCCTGTAGGTTAAAGGAAGTACTGTATGTATGCCTAGGTTAAAGGAAGTAGAGTATAGGTCGAGAGCACAACAGGAGTCAGCACCGACTGTTCTGAATGCTTGTGGACTTAAAAATGCTTAACTTAACATTCAACAGAAACAAATAAAAGCCAAAATAAGACACAAACACATATTCACAATTATGCCTATTACCGACCAGCTTGCCCCGTCTTGGGCTTCCAAATTACTTCAAGCGTGGCTCTCTCTGGGTTTTCCTTCTTTCCGAAACCGCCTCCTCCTTTGGGCCCATATACGCCAGCCAGCACAATAGTGTTATCTGTAAACACATTTGCAGTCGTAACCTAGTACATTAAAATTAAACTAGAAGAATTTATTCTAAACTTATGCAAAGCCACAACAAGTAATATTAATAATAACTAAAGGTTCACAAACTCATTCAGCCTAAGCATTAAAAAGCTTCTTATGCCTAATTATCCGAGAACTGACAAATTGACTAATAAAACTCTATCCTTAACATTGAGAAATTGAGACGAATAATACCTTGAGACCAGCGGGCGGAGCCATGGGCCCTCTGAAGAAGACCTCTGGAACAGGATAAAGATCTCAGTTCGTTTGCGGAACGGCCGTCCGGCCTTGAAGTCTGGGTGTCCATTGGAACGGCCATGTCTTCCGGCTTACAAGTAGGGTTTTAGTGAGGGTTTAAGCAGAGAAACTTTTCAAAGCTTCCCTTTGTATAGAGGGACTGACTTATGAAATTTTAATGAGCAACCATCCCTTTTTCATTTTCAAAGAGTTCACCCCATGTGTGTTGGAATATAAGTTTTTTTTTTACTATTTCTTTCACGTTAATACCTATTTATCAATCTATCTATTTAAAAATAAGAGTTTAAATAAGAGGTGATGTGGTCTACAGGAAAGGATGCCACTTGCATTATCCGTGATGTGACGATGTGATATGACGATGATTCAATCCCCACCCCAGATGTGTATAAGAAATATTACTATAAAAAATAAACGATTTTAAGAGCATTGTTTTTTTTATTTTAATATAAGAGGTGATGTGGTCTACCGACAAGGATGCAAATATTGGTGATGTGACGAGGATTCAATCCCCGTAGATGTGTATAGGAAATATTACTCAAAAAAATATACGATTTTAAGAGGTTTGTTTTTTATTTTTATTTTTTGGAATTTGGTGTTGAGGAGTCTCCTCCCAATCATGACCCCTCGTAAAGGGGAGCTATACTCACCAATTTTTTTTTTGTGATTTGGTGTCTCCTCCCAATCATGACCCCTCGTAAAGGGGAGCTATACTCACCAATTTTTTTTTTTTGTGATTTGGTGTCTCCTCCCAATCATGACCCCTCGTAAAGGGGAGCTATACTCACCAATTTTTTTTTTGTGATTTGGTGTCTCCTCCCAATCATGACCCTTTGTAAAGGCGGGTGTTAAACTTATCAATAGGAAATTTAACATAAAGCCATCCACACATCCACCCTTTCACACAGTCGCCCACGCTACGGTTTGAACCTTGGACCTCTCGAAAAAGAACTAAAGTCCAAACCGTTGCATTGCATCCCCAGAGGATTGTTTTTTATTTTATTTTTTATTTTTTATTGGAATTTGGTGTTGAGGAGTCTCCTCCCAATCATGACCCCTCGTAAAGGGGAGTTATACTTACCAATTTTTTTTTTTTTGTGATTTGGTGTCTCCTCCCAATCATGTATCAATAGGATGTTAAAGCCACCCACACACCCACCCCTTCACACAGTCGCCCACGCTACGGTTTGAACCTTGAACCTCTCGAAGAAGAACCGTTGCACTGCATCCCAGAGGATAGTTTTTTTTTTTTTTTTTGGAATTTGGTGTTTAGGAGTCTCCTCCCAATCATGACCCCTCGTAAAGGGGAGCTATACTCACCAATTTTTTTTTTGATTTGGTGTCTCCTCCCAATCATGACCCTTCGTAAACGTGACTGCTAAACTTATCAATATGAAATTTAACATAAAGCCACCCGCACACCCACCCCTTCACACAGTCGTCCATGCTACGGTTTGAACCTTGGACCTCTCGAAGAAGAACCAAAGCCCGGACCGTTGCATTGCATCCCAGGTACGATTGTTTTTCAATTTTTAACATTATATTGGGTTATATAGTTTATTAGGTGCGTTAAGATTTGACCTTTGACATGGGTTGCATAACTAAAACTTCTTTAATCAATTTTTTTTTAAATAATTAACCTTAAAAGTTTTTTTTTTTTTTTAGAAACCTCTGTGACCAACGCACAGTATCCTCCAAACGCACAGTATCCTCCAACCATGACCCCTCGTAAGTCAGAGTTATACTTATCAATAGAAAATTTAACATAAAGCCATCACACACCCACCCCCTCACACACTTGCCCACGCTGCGATTTGAACCTTGGACCTCCAGAAAAAGAGTCAAAGCCCGAAATGTTGCCTTGCACTCCTGGTGCTAGTTGTTGAGATTATTAAAGAAGATAAAAATATGTTAAAACTTTTTGAAAAAAATATGTTAAACTATAGTGGTAAGGGTTTTGGTTTTTTTTGGGAGGTCCAAGGTTCAAGCCCCACTCAATGTGAGGGGACCAAAACCCCTCATAAAAATAATGTGTAAACTCATTGGAAAAAATAAGTTGTAAGCTTATTGCAGTGGTAAGGGTTTTAGCCTCTCTTTAAGAGGTCCAAGGTTCAAACTAACCACACTTAATATGAGGGTTTTAGCCTCTCTTTAAGAGGTCCAAGGTTCAAACTAACCACACTTAATATGAGGGTACCACGAGCCCTCGTAAAAATAACGTACGGACTCATTAGAAAAAATAAGTTGTAAACTTATTGCAGTGGTAAGGGCTTTAGCTTGTTTTATAAACTCATTTAAAAAAAAATGCGGCGCCTCATAAAATCCTATGTAAACTCATTGAAAAAAATGCAAAACAAAAATATGTATTAAAATTATAATCTTTTATTTTTAGATTTTTATAGTTACAACATGTTTTTTTTTTGTCATATTGATATATTATTAGAAGTCACAACACAAAAAAAAAATTATATTTATACAGTTTTTAAATGCACTTTCTAACTTATAAAAGGTTAATCACCATATTCATATGGGTGACCACCTAATTAATGGAAGGTGAATTATGATAATTATATTTATATAATTTTTAAATGCACTTTGTAACCTATAAAATATTAATCACCATATTTTTCATATGGGTGACCTTCTAATTAACTAGTTTAGATATAAAGAATATATATCTAAAAACGTCGAGAGTTATCAATCTCGAGGTTGTTTTCATTGAAATATCTTAAATGTTTTGTTAATGTCGGCTTTTTTAATAAAAAAAAAATTGTTTACGATGTGACATATATGACCTCTTTGTCTTCCACCCTTTGTCTGCCATTGTAGGAATGCCTATCAACGTAATGAAAGGTGAATTATGATACTTGTACGTGGGTGACATACATTGGATTTTCAACACAACAAAATTATTGTAGAGAGGGTTGTACCCTTGATTGTAAAGATATGAGTAATTTATGTTAGAATATGTTATGCATATTACATTATTAGGATAAATAAAAATAGCGCTCATAGGCGCTCTCCAGGTTGGTTGATTAACCACCAATTGGTTAGAACCAATTCATAACCACATTGTAACCTTTATATTTGAAATCAATGAGAATGGAATTTACTTCGCCAAATTCAATATGGCATCAGAGCTACGGACGACAGACAGCCGACAGACCTGAGGACGGACGAAGGACGGCGGACAGCCAACAGACCTGAGGACGGACGAAGGACGGCGGACAGCCGACGGGACCCGAGGACGGACGAAGCAGACAGAACAGACATGGGACCCGAGGACGGACGAAGCAGATAGACCAGACAAACAATAGACAGAACACGCAGACCAAGGCACACAGGCGCGCGTGGCACGCAGACGGCGGTTCGGGGACGAGGGTCAACGGTTGCGGAGGCCAAAAAGGGCGGGATTGGTTGCCCGAAGGCAACCGAAAGCTTAACTGCTTTTCGCCCAATTTAAAACCTCCCACAGTGGCCGCACAGGCCATGTGGGATTAATGTTTTTTTTCCCTTCTCCGCCCGCGACACTGTTGATTAGTTACGAGTTTCCTGCAGTGTTTCATCGGGCCGTCTGGCTCCCGTGGTAAGCGCGGTCAATATTTGGTGGCAGGTTGCAGTTTTGAATCCCTTAAGGGGTTTCTTTTCCACTGTGATGGACGGATTGATTTTTTTTTTACGCCCGCGGTTCTGTGACGCCCGCACGGCGCGGTTGACGCCCGCACGGCGCCATTGACGCCTGTGACGCGCAGTTGACACCCAATGCCGCCGGTTGACGCCCGCCACGTCCTTTTGATGCCCGCAAGGCCTCTTTGACGCCCCAAAATAGCATAATTGACGCCTTGAAGGCTCAAGGGTTATTTTTTCAGGTATTTTTTCCACTTCCTGTCTGTTTTTTTGCAAATTGAAGGGGGGAAGATTTCACATGATTCATTTGCAAAATTGTCAGATAAAGGGGGGAAATCAAACCATTTTGGTAGAATAATTGCCAAATTGGTAATAGGTGCTAAAATTTGTGGGCATTTATGATTGTTTTTTTTGCATTTAAATATTCTGTTTTCTTGCATTCACAATCATAAATTAAACAAAATATAAGACCCCAAATTTATACCCTATTTGTGCAATTTATTGCACAGTAGCGTTCGGTATTTGAGATACCTCTGGTCCACACTTACAGGTAATGTTGTCGTGCTTTGGACTACTGTATTCGCCGCCTAATATAGCTGCAACAACGACGTCTGAGCTTGTTCTCTATAAATCATCGGGGAGAAATAAGGCAAACCAGTTTTTTTTTCCCATTTCATACCCACATCGTGATTGTTGTTAGGCGTAAATCCTGACGAAAGTTTTTTTTTCCAAAGTGTTTAGGGGAAGTTACGCCCCACGCATGCGGAATAAAACTTTCTATGGTAGGTGTCATTAACAACACGATGCCCTTTCAGATCGCCTATGTTCAATATATTGTGCTTCTCATATGTACTTATAGTCTCCCTCACGTAAGGGCGAGTACATATCGAGTAGTATACTGTTCTTATATACCTATAGTTTCCCTCACGTAAGGGCGGGTACATATTGAATGGTTACAGTATAAAGATCTGGCAGGTATATAGAAAGGGAGACCAAATTGGTGATATAAGGAACCTTCATAATGGCCACAATTCATAAGTATCTCTCAGATTCACAATTGTTGAAAGGTCCTAACTTTGTTCCATGGAAGACAAAGATGAAAGCCATACTTCAGTTGGAAGATTTGTGGGATGTAGTGACTGGTACTGCAAAACGTCCTCAGACAACAGGGACAGATCAAGATGCTTGGGATAAGAAAGACAAGAAGAGTCTCGTGTTTATCTTGCTTGCTACTACAGATGAGGTGCAGCCTCATATTTGTGATGCAAAAACTAGTAAGATAGCCTGGGATGCCCTGATCACAGTATATGAGGGAAAGAATCAATCCACTATTCTCCATCTTCAAACTCAACTACATAATCTCAGTATGAATTCTGGAGAAACAATTGACATATTCCTTTGCAGAGTGGCTGACTTGAAAGCAAAATTGAATGCTATGGGAAAACCGATGGATGATGATGTCTTGAACTCTGTCATCTTGAGAGCATTACCAAATTCCTACAAGATGTTGATAACTTCACTCAATGTTTCTGGTAGACAAGTATCATTTGTGGAACTGGTAAACTTGCTTCAGACTGAGGAGGCAACTCAGGTCCATAAAGATGATGTGCCAGATAATGCTCTTTCCACACAACAAAGTGGTAAAAAGCAAGGCCGCTTTAAAAAGGGGGTGCTTCTTCCAAAGGAAAAGGGAAGCAAACTCAGCAAAAAGATACAAAATATTGCAAAATTTGTGACATGAATAACCATGACACCAACAAGTGTTGGTTCAAAAACAAGCAACCCAACGAAAGAGGTCCACAAAAGAAGGGCAAGAACAAGCAGAAATACCATAAGCATAAGCAATCTAAAGGCCATGTTGCTTATGCTGACTCCAACTCATAATCAAATTCTCCCGGATCCGATTCAAATTCTGACTCGAAAGAGCACACAAGGTGCTCATGACTCATACTTCGTCTTCCCAGATAGATGTTGTATGGTATATTGATTTCAGAGCTAGCAAACACATGACTGGGGACAAATCATGGTTTGATACTTTTGTGGAGAAAGAGGGTAAGCCAGTTACTATTGCTGACAATCAAGTATATCAAGTAAAGGGTGAAGGGGATATTTTTGTGTCCCTTCCTGATGGTAATTGTCAAATTGAGAAAGTTCTCTATGTTCCAGGCTTAGCCAATAATCTGCTTTCAGTCACACAAATGTTGGATAGAAACATGGAGGTCGTGTTTCGAGTTGTCAAAGGCAAGAAGAGATGTTTTATCACACACAGTGGTAAACATGTTGCAACCGGATCTTACAAACATGGCTTGTTTATTCTCGATGCCCTTTCAACTCCACATGTTGCCTTGGCCGCAACTACAAAGGAGGCCACCTCTCTCTGGCATCGACGATATGGGCACCTCAGTTCTGGATATTTGCTTGAATTACACAAATATGAGATGGTGAAAGGTCTTCCACCCCTCTCATCTATCTTGCCAGTTTGCTCGGATTGCTTAGCAGGGAAGCAACATCGAGTACCTTTTGAGGCTAGCTCCTCTCGAGCTAAAAACCCTTTAGAGCTGGTACATACCGATCCGTGTGGTCCTATGCCAACCAGCCTATGGTGGGAAAAAGTATTTTCAACTATTCGTTGATGATTACTCACGAAAGATGTGGGTTTTCTTTCTTCAGTTGAAATCATAGGCATTTCTCTACTTTCAACAATTCAAGAAACTTGTTGAGAAGGAGTCGGGATGTTTGATAAAAACCCTCCGCTCAGATCGAGGGGGGGAATACACCTCTGAAGAGTTTTCAGAGTTCCTTAAAAAACATGGGATAAAAAGACAACTGACTACAGCCTATACACCTCAGCAGAATGGAGTTGCAGAAAGAAGAAATCGTTCCATTATGGAAATGGTTCGATGTATGCTAAAGGGAGCACATCTTGAGGATCAATATTGGGCATAGCAAGAAACACAACATTATATCTCCTAAATAGAGCACCCACTAGAGCTCTACAAGGAGAAACACCACAAGGAGCATGGAGTGGTAAGAAACCTTCCATTTCTCATCTAAGGGTGTTTGGATGTAAAGCATTCATGCACATTCCAAAACAGAAAAGGAAAAAGTTGGATGAGAAAACCCTGCAGTGTATCTTTCTTGGCTATGATGAGTACTCAAAAGGTTATCGATTGATTGATCCTAAGACCAAGAAGACACATGTAAGTAGAGATGTTGTATTTGATGAAGCTCTCACATCAAAAGACACATCCACAACTGTATACCTAGATGAAGAAGAGCCTAAGAAGGAGGTTCAACTTCCACAGTCAAAACAGAAAGTTCCAAAATGGTATACTAGCACTTTGAGAGATGCTAAGTTGAAATCCCTTCCAGATCTATCTCTTGATAGGCCATGTACTCGCAGTATGACTCAACAGATGAGAGCAGGGGAATCTACTTCAGAGGTTGACGAACTTTGTCAACACTTTGATGATTTGTCAGTGGGTACAAAAAATGATAGAGTAGAAGATGAGGATGGAGAAAAAATTTATATGTCTACATTGAATACAAATGAACCCACAACGGTTCAATCTGCACTTGATAAACCACAGTGGAAAGAGGCCATGGATGTAGAACATAAGTCTCTCCTTAAAAATAATACTTGGAAGTTAGTCGATCTGCCCACAGGAAAGAAACCCATAGGCCGCAAATGGGTGTTCAAAGTGAAGTATAAGGCAGATGGATCTATTGATAAGCATAAAGCCCGACTTGTTGCAAAGGGATATGCTCAGTAAAGAAGGCATAGATTATGAAGAGACTTTTGCCCCTACCGCAAAAATGACTACCATTCGAGTACTTTGTGCCATGGGAGCTCGGCTTTGGATGGAAATTGCATCAGATGGATGTTAAAAGTGCCTTCTTAAATGGTGACTTACAAGAAGAAGTATACATGACTCAACCAGAAGGATTCGTGGTTGAGGGGCAAGAACAAAAAGTATGCAAGTTGATCAAATCCTTGTATGGGCTAAAACAAGCTCCTCGAGCTTGGTATATCAAGATAGACAGTCACCTTGTGCAGCATGGTTTCATAAGAAGTCCTTCAGATGCAAATCTCTATATTAAGAAAAATGGTTCTGATATAGTGATTCTTGTACTCTATGTAGACGATCTGATCATCACAGGAAGCTCATAAAGAATGATTGACTTAGTGAAAAATGACTTGAAGCAATCATTTGAAATGACAGATCTAGGACTTCTGCACTATTGTCTTGGTTTAGAAGTTACTCAAAGAAAATTTCATATTAGAGTAACACAAAAGAAATATGCCAAGACTTTAGTAGAAAAATATCGGATGACTAACAGTAAGTCAAAAGCAACTCCAATGGAGCAAGGACTTAAGTTATCCCGATATGATGAGTCACCTCGTGTAGATGGTACTCTCTATCGCCAGTTGATTGGGAGTCTCCTATATCCGACTAATACCGCACTCGGATCTCAGCTTTGTTGTGGGATATCTTTCAAGGTTCATGCAAGAGCCTAATATGAATCACTGGAAAGCGAAAAAAATAGTTCTTCATTATGTTCATGGTAGTACAAATTATGGTCCGGAATATAGAAAGAATAATAATTTTTTCTTATTGGGATACACAGACTCGGATTATGCTCGGATCTATTGATGATCGTAAATCCACTTCTGGATATGTTTTTCATCTAGGATCCGGGCCTATCTCATGGCACAGTAAGAAGCAGCATGTGGTTGCTTTATCTTCTACCGAAGCAGAATATCGTGCAGCCAGTGAAGCAGTTTGTGAGATAATGTGGTTAAGTCGCATTCTTACAAACATGGGCCTACCAAAGAATCTTCCTCTTCATTTGTTTTGCGACAATCAAGGTGTTTTGAATCTTGTCAAAAATCCAATTTTTCATGAACGTACCAAACATGTTGATACCAGATGTCATTTTATTCGAGATGAAGTTCCAAAGCACCACATCCAACTTCAATACATTTCTACTGATGAGCAAGTTGCAGATATCTTTACCAAAGCACTTGGGCGTATCAAATATGAAAAATTTCGAGATGCTATTGGGATTTGCCAATAATGTAATACGAGGGGATGTTAGAATATGTTATGCATATTACATTATTAGGATAAATAAAAATAGCGCTCATAGGCGCTCTCCAGGTTGGTTGATTAACCACCAATTGGTTAGAACCAATTCATAACCACATTGTAACCTTTATATTTGAAATCAATGAGAATGGAATTTACTTCGCCAAATTCAATAATTTATGCAATGTTATAGCCTCGCATCTCTTTTTGGAGATTGTTTACATTGTATTTTTTTTTTATGAACACACACCCACCCCTTCATGCAATCTAATTAATGGAAGGTGAATTATAATATTTATATGTGGGTGACATATAGTATGTGTCAAAATTATAATTTTTTTATTTTAGATTTTTATAGTTACAACATGTTTTTTTTGTCATTTTAATATATTATTAGAAGACACAACACAAAAAAAAGTCATATTTATACAGTTTTTAAATGCACTTCCTAACTTATAAAAGGTTAATCACTATGGGTGACCACCTAATTAATGGAAGGTGAATTATGATATTTATATTTATATAATTTTAAAATGCACTTTGTAACTTATAAAAGATTAACCACCATATTTTCATATGGGTGACCTTCTAATTAATGGAAGGTCAATTATGATATTTGTACGTGGGTGACATACATTGGATTTTCAACACAACAAAATTATTGTAGAGAGGGTTGTACCCTTGATTGTAAAGATATGAGTAATTGATGCAATGTTATAGCCTCGCATCTCTTTTTGGAGATTGTTTACATTGTATTTTTTTTTTATGAACACACACCCACCTCTTCACGCAATCTAATTAATGGAAGGTGAATTATAATATTTATATGTGGGTGACATACAGTATGTGTTAAAATTATAATTTTTTATTTTTAGATTTTTATAGTTACAACATGTTTTTTTGTCATTTTAATATATTATTAGAAGACACAACACAAAAAGAAGTCATATTTATACAGTTTTTAAATGCACTTCCTAACTTATAAAAGGTTAATCACCATATTCATATGGGTGACCACCTAATTAATGGAAGGTGAATTATGATAGTTATAATTATATAATTTTTAAATGCACTTTGTAACTTATAAAAGATTAACCACCATATTTTCATATGGGTGACCTTCTAATTAATGGAAGGTGAATTATGATATTTGTACGTGGGTGACATACATTGGATTTCTAACACAACAAAATTATTGTAGAGAGGGATGTACCCTTGATTGTAAAGATATGAGTAGTTGATGCAATGTTATAGCCTCGCATCTCTTTTTGGAGATTGTTTACATTGTATTTTTGTTATGAACATACACCCACTCCTTCGCGCAATCTAATTAATGGAAGGTGAATTATGATATTTATATGTGGGTGACATAATCTAATTAATGGAAGGTGAATTATGATATTTATATGTGGGTGACATACAGTGGATTTCCAACACAACAAAATTATTGTATAGAGAGATGTACCCTTGATTGTAAAGATATGAGTAATTGATGCAATGTTATAGCCTCGCATTTCTTTTTGGAGATTGTTTACATTGTATTTTTTTTATGAACACACACCCACCCCCTCACCCACGCCATGGTTTGAGTTTATATTGTATTTTATTTTGTAAACAATAAAACTATTATGTTATTTTGTGTATGTTCTCGTTTGTGTAGGTCTAAAATTCACACACTCCTTTCTTTCAGGTTGATGGATCTGTGCCTCAAAGGGAAATGTGGGAATGACTACACCTCGAAAGAGAGATACTTGATCGTACCTTCTTATGGTTATTTTTCGACGAATTAGGTGGGGTTCACCAAGAATAATTTTATGGTTGTTTCTATGCTTAGGTTTTGAGATTTGTTTTGATGTGTTCCTTTTATCAAATCTCGCATACACCTAGTTTGGCCAATATGCAACTATATTAACCTATATGCAATTTTGATTTATATGAAGATAGCAAACAGTAGAAAAGTAAATTTAGATGAACTATGCAGTGCTTAAAAGAATTTTAAACTCTAAACTGTATTCGAAAGTTTGATGTAGTTTCTGATTTTTTGTTGCAAATAAAATCGATCAAAATCCAGCAAGATCGGGTGATCCGATTCTGCTAATCGGGTGGTTCGATTATGCAAAAATTTACCCGATTAGGGCAAAAAGTTACAGTTTGATAACTTTGATATAGAAAACAATAGATTTACAGAATAATATGCATCTACTGAACTAAATTGCAGAGAATAATGAATTTGAAAGATCAACAAATGAATTATCGAATATGACTCTATGCTAAATACATAAATACTTATGGAAAAGCAACAAAACGTGAATGTAAAAGCTAAAGTATCAATAGCAATGAACTTAAAATGATCTAACAAACATTACATATGATTTTAAATAGAAGAATAGAGAATAGAGAATGCAAACACTGAGGTCTAGATGCCCCCAAGCAGCTGAACAACACGGATGTGTGATGCAGACAAAATCGAGAAGTTTCGTAAAAATCGGGCGGAATGATATCGCACAAATCTGACCGATGCGCAACCCAAACATGTAAAAACATAGCAAAATAGCAGAAAGAACATATGAAATTATGCGGATGTTCTAGGGGGAATCCGAGGCGAGGAGCCTGGATTAAATAGGAAGAGATCAACTGAGGGGTTGGGCTAAAATTGAAGGGGGGTTACAACCTCCTCTATTCTGGACGAAATCGGTCGAACCGATCCCGCAATCGCCATGCAGTTGCCTAGGTAGAGACAAAGAGGTTACAACTAGATTTTGTCTCTTAGCTAAGGCTAGTATTTTTTAATTTTGGACAAAATCGAGTGACCCGATTTTGTGCAACATTTGCCGATTTTGCACGAGGGCTAAAACAAACTTGTAATGGGCACGAAAATCAAGGCAACAAATTTACGGTAGTTAAATTTGATTTTTCAAATGTTTATTAACTTAGGTTTGATTAACGTGAATCATTTTTAGGGTGCTATAGTTTGTTATACACTATTATGTTTGAATTTCAATCTTTTATTATCTTCCTTAACTTGAAATTCTAAGTTTATAATTAATTGAAATTCTAAAATTAGAATCATTCATATGTAAGTTGTTTTGTTTCAAAATTTAAAATCACCATTTATAGCTGAAGAATATACTTAAAAGATAATGTATTTCAAAACTAAAAATTAATTATGAACTATTAAGTAAGGGGATTACTTTTTTTTTTTTGGTAATTTTGGTGTTTCTATTAAATGGGTTTTGACTAGGTCCCAATCCCAGAAGTACATAGAACCTTAAAATATCTAGAGAAAAAGTTGTTGCACAATCCCATATCAGTGATGGAAGATAAAAAACCAATTAAACAATCCCACGCAGAGGAGGAGATATTCAAAATTCCCATGTAGGGGATAGTAGCACAGGTACTAAGAGCAAACCTGCCCACACAAGGGCAACTGATCACAAGCAAAGGGGACCTAGCCAGACACAAAAAAACTAAGGGAAACTAGCCAATACCCATGTAGGGGTCACCTATGAGGCAAAATTAACAAATATAAATATGGGAAGATGAAGCAATTCTGTTAGAAACAAAACCAATTTAGGCAAACCAAAAGAAACATAAACCTAGCCCTGAAAGCGAGCTCCGAGAGGTTCGGATTTTGAGGATTCCTCCTTGGTGTTTGTTGCATTTTGCTGGAAGTACTATTTCATGGCTGAACTGGCACTCTCGAAGGAAGCGATGAAACTCTTGAGGAACATTCTAGAGATCCTGCTAGAAATTCCAATGTCAGGGATCAAATTCTCGCTGGTGTCCTTAAAGACTTTGATCGGAGAATTCTGGCTCGATTTCGCTTTGACCTTTTTTACTCTAGACAATATTCAAATTTGGGTGGGGGTTTCTTCGACTTTGGTCTTGCGCTTAGCCGTCGTTGGTTTCTTGTCGCTAGTAGGAAGGGGTTTAGAGGGAGTGGCTACAAACGGGGAGCATTTTTTGGAAGTAGGAGTTTGGAATATAAGTGCTTCTTTGCTCTCCAAAGGTTCACTAGAGAGGGAATGGGTAGGACTGTGAGTGGGGGGATGGGGGGGTTGGATTGGAGGGGGTGGCTGATATGGGTGGAGGATTGGAGGTGGCAACATGGAGGAAAAGGACGACAAATAGTCCCTAATGAGTGGGAGTTGAGTGCTTCTTGTGGGCGCCACACACAAAGAGGTGAATGGAACGGTGGAGAAACGCAGGGATGTTCATGGGCTTAAAACCACAAAGGTGGTTTATGAGCGCAAGATGAAAGCTCAACATGGGTTTATAAGGGTAGTCACAAGCCAGGTATTACATCAACGAAATAGAGACGATGGGCCATGGGAAAGGGAGGGATTCTTGCTCCAGATAAACTCCTGACCATTTAAAATCCTGGTAATTTAGGAACCCCTCTAGCTCTAGGTCTCAATTGTGTTTGTTGTGCCGAACCAGGCATCCAGAGAGGGGCAGGCCAGACACCTTGACAATGAGAGCAGGGGTAACTTTGAAACGGATGTGTTGCACAGTGACATGGTCGTTCGACCAAGTTCTAATGAAGTCAGCCGTAATGTCTGCCTTTGCGCCCTTGAATTTTGATAGAAAGGGGATGATCTTACAAGCTTGCAAAAAAGAGGCCAAAGGGGGTCAAGTTGCAGGTTGTTCAGATCAAGATAAGCCATGGAGGTGGGAGCAGAGGGGTGATGGAAGGTAGTGGGGGGACTTGGGCAGTGGTTGGGGTGGCGGGGATGGAGTACGTTGGTCTGCATGGTGCTTGGAATTAAATAGGTAATAGGTAAACCAAAGGTCATGCCGAAATGCAAGGGATGATGGCAAGTGGAAATGCGATGGGGAGGGGAGAGCGATCGGGGATTGGTGCAAGTTCTTGAAGCGATATCCACATGGGTGGATTTGTAAATTCGGAGAGCCTTGGCGACAACTAGGGTAGGCAAAAAATTGTGTGAGAGAGTAGCAGAGCACTTATAGTTGGGACTGCGCAACAAGCTTTGGAAAACAATGTTGTTTGAAACAAGGATCCACTCTTGAGCATCATGATTTAAAGGGACAACAGAGTGGCCAATCACATGATGGTGAAGAGATGCACGAAACGGAGAGATCGCCCAGGGATAATCACAAATTATGACTTGCAAGACCTTGGTTAGCAAAAACATGGATTAAGGTGGAGAAAATTAAAAGCACCTGGCCTGCCAATCCGCAGCCGCTAGGTGGGAGACACTTGGCGGAGTTGAGTTGTGCCAAACCGAAATAGTTGATTGGGTGATGCCCAAGTTGGCAAGTCCTTCAGCAATCCTGTTGGCTTCACGATACACGTGGGTAGCTTCCACCTGTTTTTGCTGACCAATGATGTTTTTGCTTTCTTGGATCAGGGATCTAATATTCCACTAGGGGATTTTGTCGTTGTTGATGTAGTCGATGTTGTTGAGGGAATCCCCTTTAATTTGGAGGTTGATCCTAGAATCCCTGATGAGATACATGCTTTTCCAAAGAACCCACGCCTCAGCTATGTTGTTAGTTTGATGATCCAAATTCTCAGAGAATGCGAGAAAAACTTTGCCTTTATGGTTCCTAAAAACGTCGTCTGCTCTTGCTAAACCTGGATTTCCTTTGGAAGCACCATCGAAGTTGAGCTTCAGCCAGCCCTCCAAGGGAGGATTCCAATGAGCCTTCACTCTTAGATGGGGTATGGGAGGGGAAAGAACGGGCATAATGAGGATGTACAGGGATTGGAGGATCTCAAATTCTATACTACAACAGGGGGAATGAGAGCACGGGAAAAGTTAGGAATTCTCGGTAGCATAGGAGATAGCCTTGGCAGTTGTGGATGCTGGATCACTTAAAGTTGTTGAAAAAATTTTGCGATTTCGCTCAAGCCAAATTTACCATATGAAGTGGTGGAGGCAGACCTTCCATAGAAAGGAGACTCTGGGATTCTTAAACGGGGTAGGCCATTGTGTGAAGAGGTCCAAAAGGGATTTTGGGTGGGCCCGTTGGATCTAAAAAGTAGTCAACAAGTGACTCAGCCCTTCTTTGGTGAAGTCACAATCCACTAAAAGGTGGTGGATAAATTCCCAACTAGATAGGCACATGTGACACATGTTCGGGACAAGGATGCCTCTTTTCATAAGATTGTCGGTAGTGAGAGCTTTGTTTTGAATAGTTGTCTAGGATAAGAACCCTATCTTAGGGATGAGGCACTTGACCCACACTAAGCTAAAGGGAATAGTGGGGATTTGCGAGTTGAGCAAAAGGGAGTAATCTGACTTGACGGAGAAATCCCCACTGTCATTCCCTTTCTAAACAGGGTAGTCTGGGGTGGCTATGGTTGGAATGATAGTAGTTCGATCAAAGCAGGATAAGAGGTTTCCTGCTCTGGTGATTTGGCCACCTTCATTGGTGGGAATAGTTTTCCATTTGCCCTAGTTCTCAATGTAGTCCATGACCTTGCTCCCACACCTCCTTTCAAAAATGGGTCTGAGAATGGAGATTTCAGGAATTTCTGCAAGAGGTTTGTCTTTCAACCATGTGTCATCCTAAAAATTGATCTTAGATCCACTACTTAGCTGCCATCGGGAGCCTTTGATGATGAGGGATTTGGCCTGAATCATCGCCCACCAAAAGGTAGACCCATTAGTACGAACATTGTTCTCCATCAGGGATATGTGTTGGAGATATTTGCTCTGAATGATGAAGACCCATTCTGCTTTGTAGTTGGTGAAGATTTTCCATGCCTGCTTGGCAAGGAGGGCAAGGTTCATGTGAGCCGATCTTCTGAGACCGATGCCTCCTTGGGATTTAGGTTGGCAAAATTTGTCCCAGCTGACAAGGTGAAATATATTCTTTTCCTCTGAGCCTAACCACAAAAAATTCTTTTGGATCTGCTCAATCTTAGAGTGAATGGAAGCAAGGGCCTTGAACATCGACATGAAGTAGACCGGGATACTTTGGAGGATAGCCATGGTGAGGGTTGTTTTGGCTGCCTGAGACAGGAGGGAACCCTTTCATCCTGTGAGTTTGCGTTTGATCCTCTCAATGACATTATCCCATATGGATTTTTTTGGGCTTTTGATGAACAGGGGAAGGCTCAGGTAATAAGTAGGGAGATCAGCTATGCAGCACTGGAGGATACGAGCAATCTTGTGTTGTCTACTGCCAAGGGTGTTGAGAAAAAAACATTTGCTCTTTAGGTAGTTGATTTCTTGCCCAACTGCTAAAGCATAGGTGTCAAGGATAACCTTTATGAATTTAGCTTGAAGAATAGAGGCTAGAGTGGCGATAATAGTATCGTCTACAAACTGCTGGTGGGATAGGGGAGGGGAATTGGATGATGCCTTGAGCCCGGAGACACATCCTGTGGCACAGGCATATTTGAAAGCTCTTTCAAGGGATTCAACAAGAATGATGAAGAGGAAGGGGGATAGGGGATCTCCCTGTCTAATGCCTCTGTAGCTGGGAAAATAACCTATAGCATATTTGTTAACTAATATAGAGAACCAAGGGGAGGTGATGCAACCTTTGATGAGATCGATCCAATATTTGTGAAACTCGAACCTGTATAGGACTTTTAAGAGGAAATCCTTGTCTACCTTGTCAAAGACTTTGTTGATATCCAAATTCAGGAACATGACCACTTTTTTGTTACATAGGATTGAGTGGAGAGTTTCATGAAGAGAGATGATGTTGTCGGTGATGGATCTGCCTTCCACTGAATTGCCTTGATAGGGATCTGTGATCGTGGGAAGAATCTTCTTAAGTCTCATTGCTAAATATTTGGTTAGAATCTTGTAGATGATGTTGCATAAGGTTATTGGCCTAAAGTCCATCATGGATCTACATTGAGGGGTTTTGAGGACCAAGGCAATGAAAGTGGAGTTCATCCCTCTCAGAATGATCTTGGTTCGTTGGAGCTCAATGATGGCGTTGTAGATATCTTCCTCCAGAATATCCCAATAAGTTTGAAAAAATCAAGGGGGAAACCCATCTGGCCCGGGGGCCTTGTCAGCTTGCATTGAAAATAGAGCAAGCTTGATCTCTTTTTTGTTGAGGGGTTGGATCAGGGATGAATTCATCTCAAGGGTGACCAGGGGGGAATATTTTGTAGGAGGGCCTCTTGGGCTTCAAGGTGTTCAGGGGGTGAGGTTCCCATCATGTTGCTGAAGTAGGATGAAGCTTCGTCTCTAATTTTGAATATATCTCGAGAGACTGTGCCATCAAACAGAGTGAGCTCTTTGATAATGTTTGTGCTTCTATTTCGCAAAGTAGAGGCATGAAAGAACTTGGTGTTTGCATCCCCATATTTTAGCCACACGGGTTAGGATTTTTGGTTCTAGTAGGTCTCTTCTTTGGCCAAAACGTTTGGTACTCTGACAAGAGTTGCCTTTCCTCTTCTCAAATCTGGGGAGTCCACTGATCATGTTGTATTTGTTGCTCTAAGGTTTTGATCTTGCTTAGGATCTACTCTTTGTTCTCAAAAATATTACCAAACACTTCCCTGTTCCAAAGTTCAAGGTTTTCCTTTACTGTTTTTAGCTTTTGGGACACTCCGGAGATGGCAGATCCCAGGCAAGGGAGCCCCCACCATTCAAAAATTCTCTGCCTTATATTTGTGTGTTGGATCCACATGTTCTCAAATCTAAAGGGATTTTTGAATGATGGGGCTCTATTGGATTCAAGGAGAAGGGGGGAATGATCAGAGCCGATCCTGGGGAGAGAGGTGAGAGAGGTATTTCCGAATATGGGAATTGGCTATTGGGAAAGGAAGAATCTATCCAGTTTGACCTGTATGTGCTTGGGCCTGCTCTTTTGTTGCTCCAAGTGAATTGGCAGCCTTTAATCTGAATGTCCATTAGTTCATTTTCTGTGACAAATTCCTAGAAATCTAGGATGCTTTTGGAGGGAATATAAATGCCACCTTTCTTATCAGAGGGAAAGAGGGAGGAATTGAAGTCACCTTCTAACATCCAAGGGAGGTTGGAGAAGGCATCCTTCATGAGATACAGGGATCTCTAGAGAGCATCTCTTTCAAGAGGATTGTTGGGGGCGTAGATGTTGGATAACACCCAAGTGAATTAGTTTTCCTTGCAATAAAAAACATATTCAACGTTCTGTTAGAGGAGGATATCACCCTGCCTTCAAATTTTTTTGGATCCCAATCAGATGATCCATCAACAGGGGAGGAAGCCCATTGACAGTTCTTCCACACTGACTGGGCTATGTTGTGGGTTCTAGAGGCATCAACTTTCATTTCTTTCAACATGAGAATGGTAGGCTTGATGTCCTTCCTAATAGTCTGTGCAAATATTTGTTTGCTCATACTGTTGAGACCTCTGATGTTCCAAGAGAGGATCTTCATCTAGAAACTTTGGTGGGTTTCTTACCTCCCTTGCTCGATAAAGGGGGAGGTTTGGGATTTTTTGCTTCATCCTTGGTCTGGTTGAACAGATATGGGAAAAGGGTTGTCTGCACCCCATTTGCAACTTGATTATCAATGTCTTTTTTATTTGCTTAGATGTGGTGGGTATCCCCTTTTATTTTCACTTTCGATGTCAACAGGGCCTCTTTTGCTTCTGGTGATGATGGAACTTTGATCCGTTCTAAGGTGGGTGGGACTTGAAGCATCCTCCATGGATTCAACACAGGATTTGGTTGGGGATGGGGATTCATCCGAGGGGGGAAAAGGGGGAACATCACCTCAAAGGGGAGGGTTTACAACTTGAATCAAGGGTTTCAAGGTGGGAATGAAAGGGGGAGGGGGTGCAATCGAGGGGGAAAGGATGGTCCTGATTTGGACGGGGAGTGGTGGGGATGAGGGAGGGGGATGGGGGGTGGAGAGGGGCAGATTTGAGGAAAAGGACTTCATCATTGGTGATAGATAACGGTCAAAATCTATTAGGAAAAGAAAACATGTAATATACCTGGTATGATACTGTTGAGGGATGGCTGAGGAATAACTCCTGGTGGGTGACTTGCTTCCCTTTGACCTCTTTCTCTTATCTGTTTCCATAGGGGGCTTTGGGTATTTCTTTGTGTATTTCCATTTGGGTGTTCTGATTTCGGGGAGGGGGGAAATTAGTGCTTGGCACTTCTTTTTGGGGTCTGAGGGATGGACATTGGGACTTGAGATGTCCTTGAGATTGGTATTCGATGCAAAATGCCAACTTGTTTTCATACTTGATTTCTTGGCACCTTTGAAAATCCCCATAGCTAAGGTTAATGTGGGTTGGGATTTGGGAAGCCAAGTTAGCGTTGACACAAATTCTGGAATGAGCCATGCGTGATCGAGCCTTCATTGTAGGGTCGATGGCCACAACATACCTGATGTATCCTCCAATCCCGCACAGGATATCCTTGTGACAGAACTGAATGGGAATATTTGAGAGGCGAACCTATATAGGCACGGAATTGATGTCTTGGGTTTGGGGGTTGAAATATTCCCCCTATTTTTTGAGGAATAAACTCTTTCTGCCATAAAATCATGGTCCTCCTGTGAGGATTCATGTATAGTCATTCTGGTTGTTTAATTGGATAAAAAAAAATCCTCTAGATAGGGCCACCAACTAGAGGCTTCCTGTTGTTTGCCATTTGAACCCAACCCATTTTCTTATAGATTCCATGTCGGGTCTACCCCCTACAAATTTTCCAATAAGGGAGAGGGATTCGATAGCCAGTTTCTCTACCATAACTGAAACTGGGATAACAGGGTTTCCCCAAGAGATGACTAGAGGGGGATGGATCTTAGTCCCAGAAGAGTTGGGATTTGAAGTGCCTGTCACCTTCTCGAGGTAAGTTTGTAGATCCGCATCCTTCGAAGGAGAATTGTTGTTTGGGAGGGGGGAAGAAAATTTTCCCACGGTCGATCATTGTTCAGGCTCTCCTTCCTGCTAGGGTCCAGGTCGAGGCCTTTTAGGTCATCCACCTTGGTAGCTGCGTCTGAAGGGGGGATCTCCCCTTGTTCCAAGTTAGAATCCCCAACTAGGGAAATCCTGCCTAATACCACCATAATTGTTGGGGTCGCTGCTGCTGTTGTCACCATCCAAAAATCTGCTCTTCTAGAAACTTGATAAGTAAGGGGATTACTTAGAAGACAAGATTTACAATAATATATTTTCAACTTAAGACTCAAATACAAACTATCAAATGAGGTTAGTGTTTAAAAGACAAAATTTAAAGGTAAAATATTGAAATAGTTTAAATCAAATAATTACTAAGATCTATTAATTAAGTAATCTTTGTAACAGTCTTGGCCCATGGAGTGGATCTAGAGTGATTTCTTTTCTTAAATAATATTCTTGGTGTTGCTCTATCTCAAGGGTATTATTTATCTCGAAAAACATCTCATCTTTTAGGAGTCATATCTTCGTAAAGGGTTATTCGATTCAGTTGATTCTTGGACCAACTTGTGTTGAATTTGAATAGCTTTAAAATGAGTCATTATATGAAGGAATCCAAGCAATATTGAGGGAGATACAACTTTGTCAAGTCAACCATATAGAACAAAGGCAGTGATGATTTTTCAAGTCGCGAAAAACGAAATTGCAAATATTTGTCAGCTAGGGTTTGGATGATGGTAAGAGCAATGAAGGGCCAGGACTTCAGTGAGACAAGACATTTTATTTGGACAAAATTTTTTAGCTAAGTTTTTTTCCTTATTTATCTTAAAAATTTTGCATGCAAATTATTATATATTTTTTATCAAATATTATATTTGTTATAGGACATTCTAATAAATTTCAATAGATTTTGAGTTTTAGATTCCTTTTCGTTGACCGGTTTATAGTTAAATCCTTAGAATCATCTATAGTGTAGAGGTTAGTGAGCGCACCTTTAAGAGATCCTCGTTGCTCCAAGATAGGGCAGTTTTTGGTAAATCTAATGGATTTTGGTCAAGGGCTTTAGCCTAGAGAAAATGGATTGATAGGAGTTGGAAGTCTCCACGAGTGATTTTATCTTTTCTTCCCAAATGTTTCTTTCTAGCCATTTTTTGTTCTAAGGAAGAAAGAGAAAAATTTCCCAAAATGGGGTCCTTGGTTTATGGGAAGATCAGGACTCTTCCTTACTCGCCGGTATGAAGGCTTTTCACCTAAAAATGTAAATCTATCCCTAGTACCAGTCTAGGTTAGGATGTTTGGGTTGCCCATTGGATTTTGGAAAATGAATACCTTTTAAGTTAATAGACAACACTCTAGGAGAATTCCTTGAGATTTCATATACTAAAAAAGATGGATTCTTGGCTGTTTATGCTTGGATATGGATCATGATTGATATAAGTAAAGATTTACCATAATTAATCATTCTTAAGTATAGAGATAAGATGTGGATCCAAAAAAATAGATTATGAAAACAAATTTTAGATGTAGAAGATATCATGAGGTAGGGCATATTGAGAGATCATGCCCTAAGAAGAGCCCAGTTGAATCATATGTAGAAAATTGCAAGAGAAACTTACAAATGGTTATGGATGAAGATGGTTTTCAACTTCTAAAAAACATATCCAAAAAAATGAAAGAAAATAATCAATGGAGACTAGTGAGAAAGGATATTGGAAGAAATACCAACTCTTTTGAGGCTTTAGCCTATGAAGAAAAAGTAGATCAAAACTCAGAGGACACAATACAATATGTTCAACATATTAAAAAGGAACCGTCTATTCAGTGTGATCCTAATTTAAGGAAGAACATTCTCGATAAACCTAAGGAATGTGTCTCATCATATTTTGAAGACTCTCTTAAAGTACCATACACCATTCAAGAGAAAAAAAATTGGTAAAGAAAATACATTTTTAGAAGTTAATACCTCTGCCATTAATAAGGAAATACAAGAAAATGAGCAAGACAAGTCAAAAACTTCTGTAGTATAGCCAAGAGAGGATAAATATGATGAAAAACAAAATTGTGAAAGAGTATTGAGGAATAGAATGATAAGACCTACTATTTATATAGGCAAGGCAAAAAGAGGTAAACCCTCAAATTATCAAGCAAGATCCAAGGAAGCAAGAGCAAGCATAGAGAAAGGAACACAAACTAAGTTGGTTGAACTTCTCTTTACCAAACAACAAAATGATATTGATAATACGTAGGCAAGGCCAATAGTCCCTAATGAGACATGATTATCATCTCATGGAATATAAGGGGTGCTAATGCCCCCTCAAAGCAGAGGTGTATCAGGGACCTTTGTTTAAGTAATAAGCCTAATATTCTTTGTATCGAGGAAATTAAAATGATAAAAGAAGAAGTTTTAAAAACTATGAAAGTAGTATAGGTAAGATGTGAATGGGATGCTATGGATTCTGAAGGAGCAGTTTGGGGAATTCTAACTTGGTGGAATCCTTCTAGAACCTCCTATGTAACCATTCATAAAACTAGGTATTTGATAGCCTCTTAGTCACTTGCTACTTTATAGATATTTGTTTTATCCTTATCAATGTCCATGGACCTACAATGCAGTCAAGTATATTATAATTTTTAAGTATGATTGAAGCCTTTATGAGAAGTAAAGACCAAGAAAGCCAATTCATGATAATGGGAGATTTTACTGCCATAACCAAGTTGGATGAAAAAATTGGAGGAATTAGGAAATTAACCCAAAGTATGAGAAATTTCTCACCTTAAATTTAAAACAATAATCTATGGGAGGTTGTATTTGAAGAAGATAATTATACATGGACCAAAAATAGGAGAGGCCAAAACCTAATAGCAAAAAAATAGACAGATGCATACTCTTAGATCATTGGCTAGATGAAGGAACTTGTGCTAAAATTAATACCTTAAAAAGGATTGGTTTAGATCATTGGCAAATAAGAGTCAAAATGGTGGCAAGTGAATTAAAAAAATATCATATTTAAAATGTGAGCAGATGTGGGAAGAACATCCTCAATTTGTTGATATGATAGCACAAACACATAATTCTTCAGGAATGGTGGGTTGTATGCTCTTCCAAAACAAATTAATTCTATGACATCTATTTAAATAATGAAACAACAACACTTTTGGAAATATTTTTTAGAAGAAAGAAGAACTAAAAGATAAACTTTCAATATTCCAAAAGGTGATCATAATAATTCAAGCTCAAAGGAAAGGGAGTTGCTTAGTGAATACTGTAATATTTTGAGTAAGGAAGAGAAATTTTGGAGATTAAAATCAAGACAAACTTGGTTAAAATATGAAGATAAAAATATAATTTTTTTATAGGATGGCTACAGTACATAGATCAACATCCAGAAATAGTAGAATTAAATCAATAGAAGGGGTTTGGGTTGAATATCAAAGTGAAATTAGAAAAGAGGTAAAGTCTTTTCTATTAGAATATTCAAGGATAATAGACTGAAGTTCTTGATGATAAACTTCTTCAAGATGTACCTTTAGTTATATTGAATGAAGACAATACGAAACTGATGGAGCCTATTACTCTATAAGAAGTTCATTTAGCTCTTTTATATTTTAATAAGGATAAATACCCAGGTCTAGATAGGCTCTTTGTAGCTTTTTACCAACATAATTGGGATATCGTGAAGGATTTTTTATTTATGGCAGTGGAACAGTCTATGGTAAAACAATACCTGCATTATAAAATAAATGCAACATATTTTACCCTAATTCCCAAAAAGAAGGATGTTGAATTATTTGATTATTTTAGACCCATAAGCCTATGTAATATGGCACATACGATTATCTCCAAAGTGATCACGAATAAATTAAGGCCATTGTTAGACAAAATTATTTCAAAAGAGCAAGGAGGATTTGTGAAAGGGAGACAAATTTTGGACGGGATCATAGTAGCTCATGAAGTTATACATTCAAAAATTTCAAGAAAAGAGAAAGCAATGATCTTAAAACTTGATATGAGTAAAGCCTATGATAGGGTTAAATGAGATTTTCTTTTTACAATTTTAGAAAAATTTAGATTTGGGAAGAAATGGGTTAGATGGATTAAAGCTTGTGTCTTTATAGTTTCTTATTCAATGTTGGTCAATGGGTTAGTAACAATAAATTTTAAAGCCAAGAGAGGCCTTAGATAAGGAGATCTTCAATCTCCTTATTTGTTCATTATTATGGTAGAGGTTTTGAGTAGGAACTTAATGAAGGCTTACGAAGATGAGTTTATAAGTGGATTTAAGGTTAGTACTAACATGGACAACATCACCCATCAATATTTTGTAGATGATATGACCCTTTTTGGAAGGGCAAGGATAGATGAGGCTAGAGCTTTGAATAACTTTTTAAATTAATACAAAAGAGCATCAGGGCAAAAAGTTAATAGGACAAAATCCAAAATTTACTTCCTTAACACTCTAGCTAATATCAAAGCAAGAATTTGTAGGTTACTTCAAATGGAGGAGGCAAATTTTCCAGCAACTTATCTAGGGATGCCTTTATTTGAGGGGATAATGAGGAAAGAATTATGGAATCTAGTTATTAGTAAAGTTTAGAATGTAGAAAATTCGGGTAAGTGAACAATATATGAACTTTAAAATTAATGTCTAATTTGATTTATGTGAATAAAAACCAGCAATACACTTCTAATCAAATAAATAAAATAGCAATAAAAAACACAATATTTAACATGGAAAAAACCTATATAGGTAAAAAAACCCACCACCGAAAGATTGCCAAGTTTATATTGATCTCAAATGAATAGAGTACATCAATTACATAAACTTAATCCTTTGATATTTTGATGTCATAACCTTCATCCAACTCTGAACACAAACCTCCAAAGTCTCTAATGGTTGCCTCCTTCAAACTATGCTCCAAAATAATGCACCTGTTCAACCTGCCAAGCTTTCACACTGTCTTGTCAACCTACAACAAATTGTATATTAACTATATGACTCAATAGGGCATCCATACATGATATCAACCTTCAAGAGTGATATCTAAATCTAGAAAAATATGCATCCCCAAAGAATGGTTGGACTACCTCTTCTTGCACTTAAGATTCAAGAACTAAAAATCAAGCGATCAAGAACAAGAAAAACAACTTCCATAACAAGAAGATCAACTAAGCATGCAACCAACTCCTTTTCCCCAATCAATGCCTTGATTTAAGGAGAACTTACACTTTTCTTGATTCCTCCCAAATGGTTTATAACTTTTCAATGGGGATGAGTAATATACATTAATATAACTCAAATTACCCCTTTTACCTTTCTATCTCATGTGTGGGACCCACAACATATGCCTAGAAACCTGACAAGTGTCCAAAGATCCATCTTTCCTCTTGTAACTCATAAATACCATCCAATGGTTGAAATACCAATTAAATATTATTCTCCATGATAATGAATAAGCAAAATAATATTTAATAAGGATTTGTAAGGTGAATAACACACCTAATCCCAACATTCTCCCACTTGATATTTACATTGCAAGAGTAAAAATAATCAAAGAAGATTACTAATCATGGGAAAACATTGCCATAGCTTCTCTGCACCAAATAAACTTATTTGTACTCACTAGATTAGTTAATGAATCAGTTGTATTCACCAAAGTGTCAACTTTGTTAATTTGAATCCTCTTGTTCTCAACCATCTCCCTCACAAAATGATATTGCACATCAATATGCTTAGTCCGAGCATGATACATAGGATTTTTTGCCAAACAAATTGCACTTTGACTATCACAACCAATATTAACCAAATTGCAAACAAAACCAATAACTAGGCACAACCTTTGAAGCCAAACTACCTCTTTATATGCATGTGTAGCAGCCATGTGCTTTGCTTTAGTAGTGGAAAGAGCAACTGTCTGTTACCTCTTACTCATCCAACTAATTGCACATGAAAACAAAGTAAACACATATCCACTGGTGGATCTCCTGCTATCTAAATCACCTGCCCAATATGAATCAACAAATCTCTATATGTCCAACACCTTGCCCACATCATTAGTCCCATGATAACATAAAGAAAAATTAGAAGTTCCATGCAAATATCTAAATACCCTCTTAGCATAAGTCCAATGCTCTCTACCAGGGTTAGACATAAACCTGCTCAACACTCCCACTGCTTGGGCAATATCTGGTCTAGTAAAAACCATAACATACATAAGACTTCCTATGGCACTAGCATAAGGAACATTAGACATATCTTCAAAATCATCATTAGATTTAGGACATTTTTCCAAAGATAATTTGTTGCCTAAAGGAAATGGAACATTCACTGGTTTACTATTCTCCATGCAAAATCTATGCAAAATAGTATTAACATACTTTTTCTGATTTAACCAAAGTTTGTTTTTTTTCCTTGATAAAAAGGGGTTGTACTCGGGTCCCCCACTCTTAAAAAATAGCATCTCTCTTCTTTAGAGTTTGAGAGTTTACAAATAGATACACTTCTCATCTCAATTGAGATGCTATAGTTAGAAACCTACATCATTTTATATAAAATGTTTGAATTATTGATTTTCATTTTCTAGATCTTTTCAAATATCTGTATGAATACAATTACTCCATAATTTAGCATCTTTCTTGAAATTTTCCTATAGAAACCTTCACAATGCCAAAACTTCACCTCTACTATCTATGCCTTGCATCTTAGTAGAGTAATATTTCCAAAACATCGCATTAACATAGTTCGCTTTACCAAATTTGGATTTCTAGTTGTCTTCCCTAAACACAAGTGCAACCGCAAAAATTATAATAAATAGTCTAAATGAACACACATTATTGTTACAAAATAAAATCGATATTACCAATGGAAAACATTAATATAAATATAAATCATTAATTGATTTAGGTAACCAACAATTCTTGTCAGCTTCAACTAAACTTTCTACTTCCTCTAACCATGGAAAGGAGATGTTAACTTCACGATCTTCAACCAAAACCCCTCTATTGGCTAGCTTATCTACAAATTTTCCTTCCCTTAATATATGTGTAAACCTGATTTCTTTAAACTCTTTAGCAAGATCTTGAATTTCCACAATTATCTCTTGTATGTTCCATGGGGCCTTTGCTTTCCTCAAAATTGCATTTATTATTATGAGAGAATCACCTTCCATCTAAACTCTATTCCATTTCATTTGTTTACATATTTTTAACCCTTCTAATGCTACCCAAGCTTCAACTTCATTATTTGTCTTAAATCCACAATTTAAAGCATAATGATACAAAATATCTCCTCTATTATTTCTAATTATTCCTCCTCCTCCTGTTGGTCCTGGGTTTCCTTTAGATACTCCATCAAAATTCAACTTAACCCACTCCACATCTGGTGGTTTCCACTTTATATTCTTTAACTTATTTTTGCTTCTCTTGTACCCAACATCATAATTCCATTTAATGACTTGACTCCATCTATCAAGACTCTCTGCTTCTAAATTAGGGATTGGGTGAGTTGATAGGGTTGGTTTAGACTCCTCTATGGCTAAACATATTTTCTTTTTCATTACCTCTAAATTGCTTTCTTTTCCTTTAAATATTATTCTATTCTTTTCTAGCCATATAGTCCAAAGTATTATATCTTTTGATATATCCCATATTGTTTGTAACGCCTCACTTTTATAAGTGTCTGCCATTACTTTAACCAATCTTCAATTTTGCTATTCATTACCATGCATTTACCAAACATATTAAGAATCCATTGCCATAGATTCCAAACAATTGAGCAATGTCCCAAGAGATGGTCAATACTCTCCTCCTCCTTATTAGAGAAAACACATTTAGAGGGGCCATGAAAACCCCTTTTCATAAGGTTATCCCAGGATAAAATTCTAATATGACCTACTAGCCAAACAAACATTTTGACTTTAGGAATGCTTGGGCTATCCCAAATATCTCTCCAAATTTTAGTGATATTATTATTATGTTGGTGTTGAACATTATATCCACTTTTTGTTGTGTATTCTCTTGAGTTATTCAACTCCCAAATTGGCACCTCTCGAAATAATTACAGTTGTTATCTTTCTACTCGATTGCCTCCTAGCATCAATCTTGTATACTTGTAAAAAAAAATTCTTTGCATTTGTATATTCCTTCTTGATCCTTGTACAAATTGTTTGAAACCCTATCACCGTATTTTTCTTGAAGTAATCTCATCCAAGGTTTCAAAACTGGATCTAAATTGAGTGGTTTTTTATCACACCAAGTATCCATCCAAATAGAATTTGTTTTCCAGTTCCCACCACCCATATTAAAACTTTAATCATAATATCAATAGATTTTTTTTAACCATTCCAAAGAGGAGAACCATTTGGAAGAGAGAATGTAATAAATTAAACTTGGGTCATTGGGATCAACATACTTACTTAGAAGAATTCTTGCCCATTGTATTTGACTCTCTTTGTACAATCTCCAGATAACTTTTCCCCTAAGAGCTAAGTTTGCATCTATAAGAGCTCTTAAACCAAGACCTCCCCTAGTTTTATCATCATACAACTTGCTCCATTTCACCAAAGAAAATTTCCTTTTATCATGTAAACCTGACCATAAAAAGGATCACATAATAAAGATTAAACTTTTTTCAACTGATTTTGGCATAGAATACAAAGACATATAATATGTTGGAATGGCTTGTAAGACTAACTTAATTAACTGCACTCTTCCTGCTAATGATAACCATCTACCTTTCCAAGCTGGAAGTATTTACTAATAACTAGATTCCATAAATCTATCCTCATTCTCCCCTCAAATAAAGGCATCCCTATAAAAGTTGTTGGTAAATTTGCCTCCTCCATTTGAAGCAACCTACAAATTATTGCTTTGATATTAGCAGGAGTGTTAAGAAAGTAAATTTTGGGTTTAGTCCTATTATTTTTTTCCCCTAAAGCTCTTTCATACTCTTTTAAAAAGTTAGTCAAAGCTCTGACCTCATTTATCCTTGCCCTTCCAAAAAGGGTTGTATCATCTACAAATTGTTGATGGGTGATGTGATCGATGTTGTTACTAACCTTAAGTCCACTTATAAACGCATATTTGTAAGCCTTATTTAAGTTCCTACTCAAAAATTCTACCATAATAACGAACAAATAAGGAGATAGAGGATCTCCTTGTCTAAGGCCTCTTTTGGCTTTAAAAGATTCTATCACTAACCCATTGACCAATACTAAATAATAAACTGTAGAGACACAATATTTGATCCATCTAACCCATTTCTTCCCAAAACTAAACTTATCTAAAACTACAAAAAAAATTCCATTTAACCCTATCATAGGCTTTACTCATATCAAGTTTTAAGATCATAGCTTTCTCTTTTCTTGAAGTTGCTGAATGTATAACTTCATGAGCTACTATGATCCAATCCAAAATTTGTCTCCCTTTCACAAAACCTCCTTACTCTTATGAAATGATTTTGTCTAACAATGGCCTTAATCTATTCACCATCACTTTGGAAATAATCTTATAAGCCATATTACATAGGCTTATGGGTCTAAAAGAATTAATCAATTCAACATCCTTCTTTTTTGGAATTAGGGTAAGATAAGTTACATTTATTTTATAAGGAATGTATTGTTTTACCCTAGACTGTTCCACTGCCACCAATAAATAATCCTTCACTATATCCCAATTATGTTGGTAAAAAGTTGCAGAGAGCCCATCTGGACTAGAGGATTTATCCTTATTAAAAGATAAAAGAGCTAAATGAACTTATTCTAGAGTAATAGGCTCCATCAGTTTTATATTGTCTTCATTTGTTATAACTGAAAGAACATCTTGAATAAGTTTATCATTAAGAACTTTGGTCTCCTCTGAACCTAGAATATTATGATAAAATGACTTAGCCTCTTTTCTAAATAAACTATGATCTTCAATTCAAACCCCTTCTATTGATTTAATTCTACCAGTTCTAGAAGAAGATCTTTGTACTATAGCCATCCTATGAAAAAACTTTGTATTTTTATCTCCTTTTAACCAAGTTTGTCTTGATTTTAATCTCTAGAATTTCTCTTCCTTACTCAAAATATTATGATATTCACTAAGCAACTCCCTTTCCTCTAAGCTTGTATTATTTTCATCACCTTTTTAGAATTTTGAAATTTTATCTTTTAGTTCTTCTTTCTTCTCAAAAATATTTCCAAAGGTGTTCTTGTTCCATTATTTTAATCTAGATGTCATATATTTAATTTGGTTTGGAAGAGAATACAACCCACCATTACCTAAAGAATTATATGTTTAAGCTATCATATCAACAAATTGAGGATGGTCTTCCCACATCTGCTCATATTTAAAAAATGATATTTTTTTGAATTCACTCCACTATTTTAACTCTTATTGGCCAGTGGTGTGAACCAATCCTTGTTAAGGTATTAATTTTAAAAAAAGTTCCTTCATCTAGCCAATTATTTGAGAGAATGCATCTATCTAATTTTTCTGCTATTAGGTTATGGCCTCTCCTATTGTTGGTCCAAGTATAGTTATCTTTTTCAAACTCAACTTCCCATAAATTGTTGTTTTGAATAAAAGCTGAGAAATATTTCATATTTTGGGTCAATTTCCTAATTTTCCCAAATTTTTCATTCAGCTTGGTAATGGCATTAAAATCTCCAATAATCATGAAACGAGTTTCTTAGTATTTACTTCTCGTAAAGGCCTCAATCCCACTCAAAACTTATAATATACCTGACTGAGTTATAGGACCATACACATTGATAAGGATGAAGTGAATATCATCAAAGTAGCAAGTGACTAAAGAGGCTATCCAATGCCTAGTTTTATGAATTATTACACAAGAGGTTCTATATGGATTCCAACAAGTTAGAATTCCCCCTGTTGCTCCTTCGTAATCCATAGCATCCCATTCACATCTTGCCCAAACTGCTTTCATAGTTTTTGAAACTTCTTCTTTTGTCATTTTAGTTTCCTAGATATAGAGAATATCAGGTTTATTACTTAAACATAGGTCCCTAATACACCTATTCTTTGAGGGGGCATTATCACCCCTTATATTCCATGAGATGATAATCATGTCTCATTAGGGGATTTTGGTCCTTATTGTGTATTACCAATATCATTTTATTTTTTTGTAAAGAGAAGTTCAACCAACTTAGTTTGTGTTCCTTTCTCTATGTTAGCTCTTAATTCCCTAGATCTTGCTTGATAATTTGAGGGTTTTCCTCTTTTTGCCTTGCCTATATCAAGAGTAGGTCTTATTATTCTATTCCTCAATATTCTTTCACCATTTTGTTTTCCAACATATTTATCCTTTCCTAGCTCTATTATAGAAGCTTTTGACTTATCCTGGTCATTTTCTAGTATTTCCTTATTAATGGCAAATGTATTACCTTCTAAAACTGTATTTTCTTTACCAATTATTTCCTCCTGAATGGTGCATGGTACTTCAAGAGTCTTCAAAATCTTATGAAACACATTCCTTGGGTTCATCAAGAACGTTCTTCCTTAAATTAGGATCATATTGAATAGACGGTTCCTTTCTAATACATTGAAATTGTTGTCCTGTGTCCTCTAAGTTTTGATATACTTTTTCTTCATAGGCTAAAGCCTCAAAAGAAATAGAATTTCTTCTAGTATCCTTTCTTATGGGTCTCCACTGTTCATTTTGTTTTATTTTTCTAGATCTATTTTTTAGAAGTTGAAAACCATCTTTATCCATAACCATTTGTAAATTTCTCTTATGATTTTCTACAAATGATTCTATTGGGCTCTTCTTAGGGCATGATCTCTCAAAATGCCCCACCTCATGACATATTCTACATCTAAAAGATATGTTTTCATAATCTATAGTTTGGGTCCACATATTATCCCCATACTTAACAATAATTGATTCTGGTAAAGCTTTACTTATATCAATCATGCCCAATATTCGAGCATAAATAGCCAAAAACTTATCTTTTGTTGTATCTAAAATCTCAAGGAATTCTCCTCGAGTTTTGCCTATTGAATTGAAGGTATATATTTTCTAAAATTCAATGGGCAATCCAAACATCCTAACCCAGATAGGTACTAGGGATAGATTTACATTTTAAGGTGAAAAGCCTTCATACCAGTGGGTAAGGAAGAGCCATGCTCTTCCCATAAACCAAGGACCCCATTTTAGAATTATTTTTCTTTCTTCCCTAGAACAAATAATGGCTAGGAAGAAACCTTTGGGAAAAAATGATAGAATCACTTCTCGAGACTTCCAACTCTTATCAATCCATTTTCTCAAGGTGAAGCCCCTGGCCAATACTCATTAAATTTACCAAAAACTGCCCTATCTTGGATCAATGAGGATGTCTCTAAGGTGTGCTCACTAACCTCTACCACTAGGGATTATTCTAAGGATTTAACTATAAATCGATCCACAAAAAGGAAACTAAAACTCTAAATCTAATGAAATTTATATGAAAATTCTTTAACAAATATACAATTTCTAAGACAAAAAAAAGGAAAAAAATAACTTATCTAGAAAATTCTCTGTAAAGATAGAATGTCTTGCCTCATTGAAGTCCTATCCCTTCATTACTCTTCCCATCGTTAGAACCCTAGTTGGCAAATAATTGCAATTTCGTTTTTCGTGACTTGAAAAATCATCACTACCCTTGTTCCAAATGGTTGACTTCATAGGGTTGTATCTTCCTTAATATTCCTCAAATTTTTGCATATAACCACTCATTTAAAAGCTATTAAAATTATGCACAAGTTGGTCCAAGAATCAGCTGAATTGGATAACTCTTCGCAAAGATATGGCTCCTAAAAGATGAGATGTTTTTCAAGAAAAATCCTAATCCTTCGCACTTTGCAATTTTGTTTTTGCGATTTGAAAAATCATCACTACCCTTGTTCCGAATGGTTGACTTCACAGGGTTGTATCTCCCTCAATATTGCTCGGAGTTTTGCATATGACCACTCATTTTAAAGCTATTCAAATTCTACACAAGTTGGTCCAAGAATTAGCTAAATCATATAACTCTTCACGAAGATATGGCTCTTAAAAAAGGAAATATTTTTCAAGAAAGAACCCTAATCCTTCACACTTTACAATTTCATTTTTCGTGATTTGAAAAATCATCACTACCCATGTTCCGAATGGTTGACTTCACAGGGTCATTTAACCAAAGTTTTTTGTTATCGTTGTCCCTATTGATTTCAATACCCAAAATGTATTTTGTAGCTCCTAAGTCTTTTATGTCAAGCTTTCCCTGAAAGTTGATTTTTAAGCTCTCTAATAATTCCCTTATTGTTTCCAATGAGTAACATATCATCAACATAAAGGACAATGATTAGAACATGATCATCAACATGTTTAAAATAAACACAATGATCTACTTCACTTCTAACAAAAACAAGTTCCAAAGCAAATGTATCAAACTTTTGATACAACATCCCACGTGACTATTTCAAACCATACAAAGACCTCTTAAGTTTACAAACTAGATTTTCACTTCCCTTAACAATGAACTTTTTAGGTTGCTTCATGTATATATCTTCCTCAAGATCTCCATGCAAGAAAGTAGTTTTAACATCCATTTGTTCTACTTCAAAATAAAAAATAGAAGCAATAGCAAGCATGACTCTAATAGAAGATAACTTAGCAACAGGAGAGAAAATTTCATCAAAATCAATTCCCTCAACTTGGGAATAACCTTTTGCTACCAACCTAGCCTTGTACCTTTCCAATTCTCCATCTACACTGAATTTCTTCTTGAAGAGCCATTTTCAACCAACAACTTTCCTTCCCTCAGGAAAATCACACAAATCCCAAGTGTCACAATTATCCAAGGCCACCATCTCCTCTTTCATGGCCTTTAACCATAACTTGCTCTCTTTAGAAGAAAGAGCTTCCCTCATAGACCTAGGTTCATCATTAGTACAAGTCAAAGCAAAAATACAATGAAAATCTAGTGGGCTATATCTGTAAACTATATTTTGTTGTCTTGTGGACCTTCTCCTAGGTGGATTGGGAGTAAGATATTCACCTTGTCCTTCTTATGAGAACACTTCTAAATATTCTTCTTCTTCTTCTTCTACCTTAGTCTCAACTTGTTCAAGTTCAAGCTCATGTGCATCTTCCTTTTTCTGATCTTCCTTGAGATCAAAGTGCTCCCTCTCAATTTTCTTTTCCTTTGGATATACAGTGCCTTGTAAGACTCCAAGTTCACTGAAAACAACATTCCTAGAATAAATAAATTTGCATGTTAGTGGATTCCAAAGCTTATAACCCTTAACATTTTCACCATAACAAATAAAAATACAATTCTTATCTTTAAAATTTAACTTGGGTCTTTTTTATTTAGGTACATGAACATAAGCCTCACAACTAGATATTCTGCGATGTTTGACAGAAGGCTTTTTCCTTGTCAAAGCTTCATATGGTGTCCTGTCAATAAGAGCGAAAGTGGGAGATCTATTAATCAAATACCTAGCAGTACTTACAACCTCAACCTACTATACTTATTCTAACTTGGCACTACTTAACATACTTCTAACTCTATCCATTAGTGTAATGTTCATTTTTATGCTACCCCATTCTACTGGGGAGTATAAGAGTTAGTTTTCTAATGAAAAATACCTGCATATGTGCAAAATACATCAAACTCTCTGAAGCAATATTTCCATCCATTATCAGTTCTCAATATTTTTATTTTCTTGTTTGTCTAATTCTCAACAAGCGCTTTAAATTCCTTATATTTGCCAAAAAAATTAAACTTGTTCTTAAGAAAATACAACCAAGTATACCTAGATAAATCATCAATGAAAGAAACATAATACACTACTTTTCCAAGAGAAGAAACATCTACTTGGCCAAAGACATCACTATGTATTACTTCTAGTAACTCCTTTGCTCTAGTGCTTCCTGAACCAAAATTAGCTCTATTCTGCTTACCAAACACACAATGTTCACAAAACTCAAAATCCTTTTTGCAACCAAAAACACCAATCACCATATCTTTATCAATCAAGGTTTTCAAACCTTTCTCACCAATGTGGCCTAATCTATAATGCCACAAAATACAAGATTCGGGTTTTTCAGATACATTAGCAGTATTACAATATGTAGAAGCATTAAGCCTAAATAGGGTTCCACATCTAGTGCCCTTATAAATCACCAAATCCCCCCTTATCAGCCTACACCCTCCTTCATCAAAAAATACTTTAATTCTAGTATCATTAAACTTAGAAATTGAAAGCAAGCTACTAGCTAATCCTGGAATATGTAACACACTTGAAAGAGTATTTATATTGCCATCACTAAGAATGATGCTTACCTTCCCTCGACCAATAATTATTTGTTTATTTTTGTCACCAAGGAAAACATAACCCCATAAATATCTTTGTAATTTGAAAATCACTCCTTAGGAGGAGTCATGAAAATAGGCACCTAAATCAATAAGTCATGAGTCATCACTAGCAATTGTAGCATATGAAATAAATGCATCAGCACTAACATCCTCATCCAAAGTTTTATCTGTAGAGGAGTCACAAGATTTATTAGATTTATAATCTTTCTTAATATGATCCCTTTCCCACAATTCCAATATTTCACTTTGCTCTTACCAAGAGATTTAGACCTAGTATGTGACTTTCTATCTCCTTTCTTATTACCCTTATTTTCCTTAGACTTACCTCTAACAAACAAACCATGCTTAGAACTATCATCCATAGTATTCCTTCTTAATTCCTCACTTAACAATGCAGCTACGATTTCATAAAAATTATGACTTGAAGTTGTAGATGCACTAAATAACATGATAAGATTATCCCATGAATTGGGTAATGAATAGAACAACATCATGCACTTATCTTCTTCCTCCATTTTTACATCAATAGAAGCTAGTTGACTCAAAATAATTTTAAATGCATTCAAATGATCAACAATAGAGTCTCCTTCACTCATCTTAAGAGAATACAACTTTCTTTTAAGAAATAATTTATTTACCAGACTCTTTGCTTGATACAATTTACCTATCTTTTCCCATAGAAGATTTGTCATAGTAGCATATGAGATATTCATCAATATTGAATCCAAGAGACATAACTTGATAGTGCTTCAAGTATTCTTATCAATATTTACCCAATCCTCATCGGTCATACTAGTTGGCTTAAGTTTAGACTTCATTGCATCCACTGATATCTCTCTATGAGGAGATCCTCAATCTTCATTTTCCATAATTCAGAGTGTTACATATTGAACTTATCAATATCTGATCTACTTGTCCTCAACAAGGTACTCTTCACCATAGATAAAAAACTAACCAATAAGCTCCCACTGTAATCACAAACACATAAAGGCATCCCTATCCAAGATCAAGCTAAAACTAGCTCTGATACCAAATGTAGAAAATCTGGGTAAGTGATAACAATATATGAACTTTAAAATTAATGTCTAATCTGATTTATGTGAATAAAAACCAGCAAGATACTTCTGATAAAATAAATAAAACAACAATAAATAACACAATATTTAACATGGGAAAAACCTATACAGGTCAAAAAAACCCACCACCAAAAGATTGCCAAGTTTATATTGATCTCAAATGAATAGAGTACATCAATTACATAAAATTAATCCTCTCATATTTTGTTATCATAACCTTCATCCAACTCTGAACACAAACCTCCAAAGTCTTTAATGGCTGCCTCCTTCAAACTATGCTTCAAAACATTGCATCTATTGAACTTGTCAAACTTTCACACTGTCCTGTCAACCTGCAACAAACTGTATATCAACTGTATGACTCAAGGGGGCATCCATACATTCTATCAAACTTCAAGAGTGATCTCTAAATCTGGAAAAACATGCATCCCCAAAGAATAACTGAAATCACTCTTCTTGCATTTAAGATTCAAGAACTGAAAAGCAAGTGATCAAGAACAATAAAAGCAACTTCTATAACAAGAAGATCAACTGAGCATATGACCAACTCCTTTTCCTCAATCAGTGACATAATTAATACCTTGATTTAAGGAAAACTTGCACTTTTCTTGATTCCTCCCAAATGGTTCGCACATTTTCAAGAGGGATGAGTAATATACATTAATATAACTCAAATTACCCCTTTTACCTTTCTATCTCATGTGTGGGGTCCACAACATATGCCTAGAAACCTGACAAGTGTCCAAAGATCCATATTTCCTCTTGTAACTCATAAATACCATCCAATGGTTGAAATACCAATTAAATATTATTCTCCATGATAATGAATAAGAAAAATAACATTTAATAAGGATTTGCAAGGTGAATAACACACCTAATACCAACACAAAATAAACTACCAACTTGAAAAGGTAGATGGTTACGTTAGCGAGAAGAATGTGGTTATTTAAGTCAGTCTTATAGGCCATTGCAACATATTACATGTCATTGTATACTATGTCAAAATCAATTGAAAAAGGTTTAATCTATATTATGCGATCATTTTTTATGGTTAGATTTAATTTCCTTTGGTGAAATGGAGTAAGGTGTGTGATGATAAAACTAAGGGAGGTCTTGGTTTAAGAGTTCTTACAAATGAAAACTTAGCTCTTAGGGGAAAAGTAATTTGGATATTGTACAAAGAGAGTCAAAGACAATGGGCAAGAATTCTTCTAAGTATGTTGAGCCCAATGACCCAAGTTTAATATTTATTGCATTCTCTCTACCAAATGGTTCTGCTCTTTGGAATGGTTTAAAAAATCTATTGACCTAATGATTAATGTTTTAAGATGGGTGGTGGGAATTGGAGAAAAAAATCTATTTGTATGGATACTTGGTGTGATAAAAAACCACTGAATTTAGATCCAATTTTAAAACCTTTGACGAGATTGCTTTAAAATAATACGGTGATAGAGTTTCAAACATTTTGTACAAGGATCAAGAAGGAAGATACAAATGGAAAAAATATTTTTTTACAAGTATACAAGACATTGATGCTAGGAGGCAATTGAGTAGAAATATAACAACTATGATTATTCTAAGGGAAGCCAAGGATAAATTGATTTGGAAGTTGAATAGCTTAGGAGAATACACAACAAGAAGTTGATATAATGTAAAGCACCAACAATATAGTAATATCACTAGAATATTGAGAGATATTTGGGATAGTCTAAGCATTCCTAAAGTCAAAATGTTTGTTTGGTTAGTAGGTTATAGAATAATTTTATCCTAGGATAACCTCATGAAAATAGGTTTTCACGATCCCTGTTAATGTGTTCTTTGTAAAAAGAAGAAGAGTATAGACCATCTCTTGGGACTTTGCTCAATAGTATGGGAACTATGACAATGTATTCAATATATGTTTGGTAAATGCATGGTGATGAATAACAGAATTGAAGATTGGTTAAAGCAATGGCAGAGCAATTATAAAAGTGAGGCTTTATAGACAATATGGGATATATCAAAAGATACAATACTTTGGACTGTATGGCTAGAAAGAAATAGAAGAATATTTAAAGGAAAGAAGCAGTTTAGAGGTAATGAAAAGGAAGATATGTTTAGCCATAGAGGAGTCTAAACCAACTTTATCAACTCACCCAGTCCCAAATCTGGAAGTAGAGAGCCTTGATAGATGGAGTCAAGTCATTAAATGGATTTATGATGTTGGGTACAAAAGAAGCAAAAAGAAGGAAAAAATATAAAGTGGAAACCACCAAATGTGGAGTTCGTTAAATTGAATTTTGATGGAGCATCTAAAGGAATTCCAGGGAGGAGGAATAATTAGAAATAATAGAGGAGAGATTTTATCTCATTACACTTTCAATAGTGGATTTAAAACAAGTAATGAAGTTGAAGCTTGGGTGGCTTTAGAAGAGTTAAAAATATGTAAACAAATGAAATGGAACCGAGTATGGGTGGAAGGTGATTCTCTCATAGTAATAAATGCAATTTTGAGGAAAGCAAAGGCTCCATGGAACATACAAGAGATAATTGTGGAAATTAAAGATCTTGCTAAAGAGTTTGAAGAAATCATGTTTACACATACATTAAGGGAAGGAAACAAATGTGCAAATAGGCTAGCCAATAGAAGGGTTTTGATTGAGGATCGTGAAGTTAAATTCCATTTCCATTGTTAGAAGAAGTAGTAAGTTTAGCTAATGTTGACTGCCCTAATCAAATAATGATTAAGATTTACTTTAATGTTTTTCCATTGGTAATATGTGCTTTATTTTATAACAATAATGTGTTTTCATATAAACTATTTATTATATTTTTTGTGGTTGCACTTCTGTTTTAGGAAGGAAATTAGCAATCATGTTTTGGTAAAGTGGACTATGATAGTGTGATGTTTTGGAAATATTACTCTACTAAGATGCAATGCATAGATAGTAGAGGTAATTTGGTATTATGAAGGTTGCTATAGAAAATATCAAGAAGGATGCTAGATTCTAGAATATATGTATTCATATAAAAAATTGAAAAGATTCATAAAATAAAAATCAAGAATTCAAACATTTTAAGTTAAATTAATGTAGGTTTCTAGCTAGAGCATCTCAATTGAGATGAGAAGTGTATCTATTTGTAAACTCTCAAGCTCTAAAGAAGAGAGTTGTAATTTGACAAGGGTGGGGGACCCCAATACAACCCCTTATTATCCGGCCAAAAAAATAATAAGATCTATTATTTTTAAATACAAAATGAAAAATTATAATGTAAGATATTTTTATCCATATTTATTATAAATTTTGAGTGATCCCATAAACAAGGATAAAAAATTGCCATCTTTAGTATCTTTTAGATGTTAAAATAAAAATATCCTTTTAAGTTTTTATTTTTCACTGTTCTACTTGAAGTGAGTGGAAAGAAATTAAAATTTTGATTTAAAATGTATCATCAGTTTTTACCCATCAAAAACTAATATATATTATATATAGAATGAAATTAACAAATAAACAATCTTATATACAAATATAAAAAAATTGTCAAATGGTAAAATATTGGAAGGTAGGCTTGTGGAATTGGAGACTTATGAGTTTGGCCTTAGAAGCAAAACTTGGGTGGAGATTATCCATAGATCAAGGAAAAAGTTGGGCAAAAATGTTACTTCAAAAATATATAGGTTCTCTAGATGCAATAAAATTATTTAATAAAAAACCATATCCAAAAGATTGCCAACATGGAACATCATATGAAATAGTTTGCAATTGATCAAACAAATTAGATGGTCACTCTATGATGGGAATTATGTAAATTTTTGGTTTGATGTTTAGTTGAATCCTTATCCTCTTATCTTTGATTCAAAATGACAACCATTGGCTTGGGCATGTCTAGCTTGTAAAGGTCCAAAGATCAAATATTATATTAATGTGAGCAACAAATCTAAATCATGGATTCTATTAGTAATATGGTTGAAGGAGAGAAACTCAAACATATTGTAAATGAACTTCAAAGTTTGCTTCAAGAGTTTTATTTGCTTATTTTTACACAAAAGAATGAGTTGGTTATCAAAATATGGTTTATACTTGGTCAAGTTGAGATACAGGGATTTAGAGCAATCAAAATTTCCTACTCCTAAAGGTTTCCCTTGGAAGAATGTTTGGTTACCAAAGGCTCTCCCTAAGGCCTCAATATTCCTTTAGTTAACAATTCAAACTAAGATTCTTATAAGAGAGATACTACAAAGAAGAATATATCATGGACGTTTCAAATATGGCTTATGTAAGAAGGATTTAAAAACGTCAAACTATTTACTTCTTCATCGTCCCTTTACTCACATTGTTTGGGGTTACTTTTTCATAAATATGAAAATATATTTGGTGGCTCCATCAATATTGAAAGAGTTGACAAAATGTTGGATTAATTATTTCAAATCTAAAGCATTATGTATCTTGTGGAGGATAGGTCTTACCATTATTCATTTAAATTTATGGCTTGAAAGGAATAATAGAATTCTTATAAATAAATCCCAAATCATGCCCAGGTTTGGAACCATATTATTGCCTCTCTTGCAAAATGTTTATAGATGGTGCTTGTCATAGGACATCTCAAGTGTAGAAAAAGTGGTGCTAGCCAATTGATTACAAGATTTGAGTATACATGGAAGAGTCATTTGTAACAATGACATTATAACAAAGGATCTCCTTCAATCTATGGTAAAATGGAAATGTTTAGAAATTGGGTTTATCAAAATTTAATTTTGATGGTGCTTCCAAAGGAAATTTGAAGAAAACTAATGGAGGTGGTGTTTTTTGAAATAATGAAGGCAAAATTCCCCTCGCTTACTCAAAATAATATGGAAATTTGACTAACTATGCACAAGATAGGAGGACAAAATAGGAGGAAATTTGAATCAACGGAGCTAAGAGCAGATTTTTTTGAAAAGATGACTTATATTTTAAGAGTCATATCTTTGTACAAAGTTACTATATTTAGATGATTCTTAGGCCATTTTATACAAAAATTGAAGAGCTTTGAAATGAATGGTCATATGAATAAATCCAAAAAATATTACGGGAGATACAACGTGTTAAAGTTAACATGTACTTTACCTTTCTTTCTTCTTGATATTTGTCCTTGACACTTATCATGTTTTTCATATAAACTTATGCTTGTACCCATTTCTTATATAATAAACATCTTGTGAGATTATATGCCAACATTTGTATTCAGAGCTTCCTAGGATCATAGCCTATGAGCTCTTGAGGGAGGATTTTCCTCTTCATTTTTTCCTCCCCATTCCCATAGTGAAGCCCTACAAGACGTAAAAGAGGATACTAAAATATTATTTGGAGAAATTATGGAGGAGTTGGCGATTTCAAAAAACTCTTTGGGAGAAAGCGAAAACCCTCTGAAAATGGCTTATCATGGCCCAGATCTTCGTTGCTTCCTAGTTGTGCATGTGTAGAAAACTACAAAATTTCTATTGTTGCTGAGTCACCACCTACCTGGGTTCCTCATCCATGCACATTTCTCTAGTGCGGGTTCCACGCGTTCTGCCATACCGCATGCCCTAGCCTGTAGAGCTCACCGCCAAGTTGTCCAAAAAGGGTATACATTTTTAATTAAAGTGATATTTTTTAATGTTTTTGGTATACCTACAGAAGCTACTATCTTGGATGCACTCAGGCACAGAACAACGTGTCCCCCATCATGGCTCCCTATCAGTCACAAACAAAGAGTTTGTACGCCAAGACCTTTTTGATGTTTGATATTAATTTTAACATCTCTCCTTAATGTGTTATTTAAAAAAAAAAAGTAAGTCAACATTAGAGATATTCCTTTTTAATGTTGACTTGTATTTCATGATTTGGAATAGTGTCTAGGTTTCTGCTTTTAGCTTTTGGCTCTTCAAATTTGAACAATGATTCTAGATCCGTGGTGTATACGTCTAGGTCTGTTGCCTTAGGGTCAACCTCTCTTGGGTTTGTTGCCTTTGTAGGTCAGCCTTGTCTTAGTACCTCAGGGTTAGCCTCTTCCTCGGGTCTGTTGCCTTTGTAGGTCAATCTTGTCGTAGTGCCTCAGGATCAACCTCTCTTGTGTTTGTTGCCTTTGTAGGTCACTGACTAGGTTCACCATGAATATCATCCCCCCTCATGGTGAATCTTTATCTAGAAGGTGTTGGGTTTTACCGAACTTCAGTCGTTCCGAAAATACACCTTAATACAAAAGAAAATTGAGTCATTTGAGAGTGTCGGTTTTTGTTGAAAATGCACTCTATATTACAAAAAAACTATGGACCAAATTTGGAAGAAAAGAAAAAGAATATTCTAAATTGTCTATGTTTGTAGTCTTCAGAAGTTGATTAGAAGTGACTTCATGGAATAGTCTTCGAATAGAGTGGTAAGTGTCCTTATGGTGACCTTCTCATCCTACCAAAATGCATGGGTAACCAGTTGTTGCATCTGTCATGTGCTATAGAGAAAGTGACTAGGTACTAGGATCACTTACAATTGCCTTTGAGTGTCGGGTTCAACCGAAAATGCACTCCATAGTACAACAATATTTGAAGCCCAAAAAAGCATATGGAAGCCTCAAAATTAAAATTGGACACCACCATTATGTTCATCTCAGAAAAATATTTTTGATGAGTATAAATACCCTATGTTTGGGTTTGAATGGAAAGTACACATTAAGTAGGAATGTTAACGTTAATGTGTTCTTTACCACTTATTTTTTCTTGACACGTGTCCCTGACACTTGTCATGTTTGTCATATAGGCTTATGCCTATATATTGTACTCATTTCTTGTATAATAAACATCTTGTGAGTTTCTATGCAAACACAACCATGTGAAGACAATCATCTCGAACAAGGGCAACATAAGGGCAAAAATTTCCAAAAAAACATCTCATATTTTAGGAGCCATATCTTTGCATAGAGTTGTTTGATTCAGATAATTATTGGGCCATTTTGTGCAAAATTTAATGATCTTTGAAATGATTTACCATATAGAAGAATCCAAAAAATATTGAGGGAGATATGACCATGTGAAGACAATCATCCAAAACAAGAGCAACATTAGGGTAATTTTTTATAAAAATATCTCATCTTTCAGGAGCCATATCTTTGTGAAGGTTTGTCTGATTCAAATGGACCAATTTGTGAGAAATTTTAAGAGCTTTAAAATGAATGGTCATATGAAGGAATAAGCAATATTGAGAGGGATACAAAATTATAGATATTTGTTAGCCAAGGTTTAGAAAAATGGGAGGAACAATGGAGGGCTAGGGCATAAGTGAGGCAAGATATTCTATCTAGGCATAGAATTTTTCAATTAATTTTTATTTATCCTTTCATTATCTTAGAAGTTTTGCATGTAGATTGTTGTAGGTTTCTTTTAAAATAATATAATCACTATAGGATATACGAGTAAATTTTAACATATATCATGTCATAGTTTCCTTTCCATGGATCAATTTACAGCTCAATCCTTAGAGTCATCCCTAGGAGTAGAGGTTAGGGAGGACCTCATAAAGTAGTGATCCTTGTTGCTCAAAGATAAGGTCATCATTGGTAAATATAATGTGTCTTGTCCAAGGGGCTTTGGCTTTGAGAAAATGGATTAATAGGAGTTGTAAGTCTCTAGGAGTGAGCCTATCCTTTCATCCCAAATGTTTCTTCCTTGTCATTTTATGTTTCAAGGAGAAAATATATGGAATCCTAAAAGGGGGTCCTTGGTTTATGGGAAGAGTAGGACTCTTCCTTACCCGCTGGTATGAAGGCTTTGCATATAATAATGTAAATCTATTCCTAATACCAATATAGATCAGGATGTATGGGTTACCCATTAAATTATAGGAAGTGGATACCTTTAAGGCAATAAGAAACACTCTGGGAGAATTCCTTGAGATTTTAGAAACCACAAAAGATAGTCTTAGCTATTTATGCTCAGATATTGGTCATGATTTATATTAGTAAACCTTTATGAGAATCATGGATTATAAAAACATATCTTTGAGATGTAAAAAATATCTTGACGTAGGGCATATTGAGAGATCATGCCCTAAGAAGAGTCTAGTAGAAACATATGTAGAAAACCACAAGAGAAACTTATAAATGGATATGGATGAGGATGGTTTTCAACTTCCAAAAAATAGATCCAAACAAATGAAAGTAAATAAATAGTGGAGACCAATAAGTAAGGATATTGGAAGAAAAACTAATCCTTTTGAGGCTTTAGCCTATGAAGAAAAAACAGATCAAAGCTTAGAAGACATGGTACATCAGGATTAGAATATTAACAAGGAACTATCTATTGAGTAAGATTATGATTTAAGAATAAATATTCCTACTAAACCTAAGGAATGTGCCTCATCAAATTTTGAAGACTCTCTTGAAGTACCAGACACCATTCAAAAGGAAAGTGGTAGAGAAAACACAATGTTAGATGTTTACCTCTATAATTAACAAGGAAATACTAGAAAATGAGCAAGATAAGTCAAAAGCTTTGCTAGCAAAACCAGGAGAGGGTAAATCTAATGAAAAGGAAAGTTGTAAAAGAATATTCAAGAACATAAAAATAAGACTTACTCACAATACTAGAAAGATAAAAAGAGAAAATACTTCAAATTATCAAGTGAGAGCCAGGGAAGCAAGAGCAAAGATAGAGAAAGGAACACAATCTAAGTTGGTTGAAATTTTCTTTACCAAATAATTTTTAGGGAGAGCTAACAACCTCAAATGAGATATGATTACCATATCATACAATATAAGGGGTGTTAATGCCCCCTCAAGGTAGAGGTGTATCAAGGACCTTTGTTTAAGTAGCCTGATATTATTTGTATTCAAGAAACTAAAACGATAAAGGAAGAAGTTTCAAAAACTATAAAAGCAATATGAGAAAGATGTGAATGAGATATTTTGGATTCAAAAGGAGCGGCAGGGGGAATCCTAACATGTTAGAATCTAATTAAAACCTCTTGTGAAACCATTCATATAACCAGGCATTGGATAGCCTCATTAGTCACATGCTACTTTTCATATATTTGTTTCATCTATATCAATATCTATGGACCTACAACTCAGTTAGGAAAATTAAAAGTATGGAGTGGGATTGAAACCTTTATGAGAAGTAAATACCAAGAAACCTGATCCATGTTCAAATGGTATTTTAATGCCACAACCAAGCTGGATGAAAAATTAAGAGAATTATCAGTTGACACTAGCTTAACCGGTTAGATTCCTCAATATTTCAAGGAGGAGATCTAGGTTTGAATCTTGCCAAATGATACATGGATAATATCCAATCTTTGTTGTAATACCACTATGTAGTAATGATTGAATACAGGTGGGGCTCATTTGAATCCCATATAACGCATTGATTTTTTTGGGGGGGGAATTAGGAAAATAACTCAAGTATGAGAGAGTTCTTAGATTTTATTCAAAACAATAACCTATGGGAGGTTAAGTTTAAAGAGGAAAACTATACATGGACCAATAAAAATACATACCAGAACATGATAGCAAAAAAATTAGACATGAATACTCTTAGATCATTAGCTAGATGAAGGCACTTGTGCTCAAATTAATATCTTGACAAGGATTGGTTCAAATCACTGGCCAATAAGAGTTTAAATGGTGGTAAGTGAATTAAAAAAATATTATATTTTAAATATGAGTGGATGTGGGAAGACCATTTTCATTTTTTGATATGATAGCACAAATGTGATTTTCTTCATGACACGATGGGTTGTATACACTTCCAAAACAAATCAAATCATTGACAAATAGATTAAAATAATGAAATAATAACACTTTAAAAAATATTTAAGAGAAGAAAGAAGAAGTAAAAAAGAGACTTTCAAAATTCCAAAATGGTGTGCACAATAATCCCAGCTTAGAGGAAAGGGAGTTGCTTAGTGAATATCATAATATTTTAAGAGAAATTTTGGAGATTAAAATCAAGATAGGCTTGGTTAAAAGAAGATAAAAACATAAAGTTTTTTCACGAGATGACAATAGTACAGATATTAGCATACAAAATTAGTAATATTAAATCAATATAAGGGGTTTGAATAGAAGACAAGAATGAAATAAAAAAGGTAAGGCTTTTTTACCAGAATGTTCTAGGATCAGATGAGTTTGAAGTTCTTAATGTTAAACTATTGCAAGAAGTACCTTCAATTATAATAAATGAAGACAATATCAAATTGATGAAGCCTAATATTCTAGAATGAGTCCATTAAGCTATTTTCTATTTTGATAAGGATAAATCCCTAAGTTTGTATGGACTCTACAACATTCTATCAACATAAATGGGAAATAGTGAAAGATTCTTTATTGGTGGTAGTAGAACAATCTAGGGTAAAATAGTAAATACCTTATAAAATAAATGCAACATATCTTACCTTGATTCCAAAAAATAAGGATGCATAATTGTTTGATTCTTTTAGGCCCATAAGCCTATGTAATATGGAATATAAGATAATATCCAAAGTGATGGCAGTTATTTAAAACCACTATTAGAAAAAAATTATTTCAAAAGAGCAAGAAAATTTTGTGAAAGGGAAATTCTAGACGGGATCATAGTAGCTCATGAAATAATGCAATCAGTAGCTTTTAGAAAAGAGAGAGCAATAATCTTAAAACTTGATATGAATAAAGCCTATGATAGGGTTAAATGCGATTTTATTTTTACAGTATTAGAAAAGTTTGGATTTGGGAAGAAATAGGTCAAATGGATTAAAGCTTATGTCTCTATAGTATCATATTCAATGTTGGTCAATGGGCTAGTAACATAATCATTTAAAACCAAGAGGGGGTCTTAGACAAGGAGATCCTCTATCACCATATTTTTTTATTATTATGGCAAAGGTATTAGGAAGGAACTTGAAGAAGGCATACAAATATGGGCTAATAAGAAGACTTAAGGCTAGTAATAACATCGACAACATTATCCATCAAGAGTTTCTAGATGATGCAACCCTTTTTGGTAGGATAGAGAAAAACAAGACCAAAGATTTTAATAACTTATTAAAGGAATATGAAAGAGTGTCAGGGAAGAAAATTAATAGGACAAAATCCAAATTTTACTTTTTAAACACTCCAACTAGAATCAAAGTAAGGATATGCAAGCTACTTAAAATGGATGAGGTAATTTTGCGAGCAACTTATCTAGGGATACCCTTATTTGGGGGGAGAATGGGATAAAATTATGAAATGCAATTATAAGTAAATCTTAGAATAAAATTTTATCATGGAAAAGTAGATGGTTATCATTAGCAGGAAGAGTACTGCTAATTAAATTAGTCTTACAGGCCATTCCAACATATTATATTTCCTTTTATATTATCCCAAAATCAATAGAAAAAAGTTTAATCTAAATTATAATATCATTTTTGTGGTTAGGATTGCATGATAAAGAAAATTACTTTGGTGAAATGGAACATGGTATGTGATGATAAAATGAGAGGAGGTCTTGATTTAGGAGTTCTTACGGATGCAAAATTAGCTCTAAGGTGAAAAGTAATTTGGAGATTGTACAAAGAGAGTCCAAGACAATGAGCAATAATTCTTCTAAGTACATTGAATCCAATGACCCAAGCTTAATATTTATTGCATTCTCACTACCAGATGGTTCTACACTATGGAATAATTTTTAAAAATCAATTGATCTAGTGATTAAAGGTCTAATATGGGTGGTGGGAGGGCTGAAATTTTGAGGGTAGATGCCTGAAAAACCCTAGAACGTCTCCACCAATTTTCATATCATTTGGAGCAACACAGATCCTAGCGCATCCCTATGTGTGAACGAGATATTTGGCAAGCGGCTATGCGAGGGTTTCATCTGGGTTGAGTGCAAGCAGCTCCAGAGGTTGGTTTTTAGGGCCTTCGGGCCCTAGCGGCCAATATTTTTGTGGTTTATGCTCAATATTTTAGCAAGAAATGTTGCAGGGGATCCAAGATGGGTTAGAAATTTATCTTTCAACAGATCATACTATGAACTTGAGTGACAACGGCTTCCAATTTGCTGCACAAAAGAAAAGTGAAAACCATACCTTTCCACGACATCTAGGGCAAGGATTAAAGAGATCACAAAACAAGTTTCAAGCAGTTGATCAAAAAATGGCTCATATCTCAAGTGAATCTGGTGCTAAGGTGCACCCACAAAATAATTCTACTAGTGAAAACCCCTGTCAAGGGTAAGAATTTCGAAGACTCAGTCCCAAAAATGAATTTTAGGGATGCCCTTCGTGGTGGACAACCTCAACCCAATGCTAATATCAATCTTAGGGCTTCCCATAAACCTCTAAGAATGCCTAAGATTGATCCCAGGAAAACGGAGTCAGGATGTCTTAAAGCAGTTGATGGAACTCCTATTGTTAAGCTTGATATGGGTAACATTAAGATCGGCATTGAAGATTTGGAAAAAAGAGGACTAATTTGTCGGTTCATGGGTTTTCGTCCGAGTCTATCTTGCTTTCAAAGTCTGGGCTGCAAAAAGTTGGAAAACTAAAGGTGAGTTACAAATCTCTATTTATCCAAATGGTTATTTTCTTGTTTTATTTGCTAATAATGAAGATAGAGAGAAAAATTTTCAAGGGGGTCCTTGGTTTTTTGGAAGGGCAGGGCTTTTCATGAAGCCCCGGCATACTAAATTTAAAGTCGAAGAAGAGATGCCTTCTATAGCTCCCGTGTGGGTTAGACTCTTTGGCCTCCCTATTGAATTTTGGAATCCTACTATTTTTTCTTCAATTGGAAACTCTTTAGGAACTTTTATGATGACTCGCTGATTGTACTCAAAATTTTGAACATATTATTTATGCTCGAATTTGTGTTTTAATGGATTTTGACAAACCCCTACCTAAAAAGATCACATTACAATTTGGGGAAGACACTTGGGAGCAAGTAGTGGACTATGAGAACATTCCTTTTCGTTGTAGAATTTGCCATGAATATGGTCATTTGGCCAGTGCTTGCCCAAATAAAATTCCTGATCAAAAGAAAGAAGATATAAACTCAACTAGGTTTCCAAATACCTAAGAAGAAGAACACTAAAAAAAACCAGTTATGAAGGATCAATCAAAGTCATCTGCTAATATGTTTGAAATCCTTTCCACAAATGATGTCCCAAGTGAGGAAGAGGAAATAATGGAAACTGAAATCTTAGAAACACAATTTAAATATGAAGGGAAGAACTCAGAGACAAACCAACAAATCAAAGGTTTTCAACAGAAAAAAAGGGAGAAAATTTACACAAGAAAAACAATCTTTCAAATGTCAAAACTTCAAATAATGCAAGTCCCAATATAGACTCCGTTGAACCATCTAGTAAAATTTTGGCTGTGTACGAGCATTCTTCAAGGTTAGAAGCCATCTCAGATTCAATTGGAATAAGTCAAGAAACAGGGAAAAAAAATTGAAGATGGATTCTAATCAAAAAGCAGGTCGCAAGACCAATCAATATCATATGGTAAAAGAAGGTGAAAAGCTTGTAGAGGAAGGTAAGATTAATGCCCTTCCCAACTTTTTTAGCCCTGGTATTAATGAAGATCATCACTTGGAATATTAGAGGACTCAAAGGGAGTCTTTCAAAACAAAATGAAATTAGAAGAATGATTCAGATAAATCATCCACATCTTGTTTTCCTTCAAGAAACAAAGATGTCAATGGAGGATATGGACTCAATTGCCAATAAAATTTGGCCAGCTGGAAAAGTGGTTTCCCTCAGTTCCCAAGGGACTTCTGGTGGCATTGCTTGTCTTTGGGACCCAAAAGAGGTAGTTATTCACCATATGGTTGGCAGTTGGGGTTTGTTGGCTATAGCTATTCAAAGTAGACATTCCAACCAGATTATGCTCTGCATTATTGTTTATGCTCCGACTTCTTTGGAGGAAAAAAGAAGACAATGGAAGGATATTACTCATATTATCTCTCATTTTCCTAAAGCTTGGATCTTGATCGGAGGAGATTTCAATACCATCCTCTCTTCGGATGAGAAAAGGGGGGAAATAGAAATTTGGACAAAAGCACCGACCTCATGAGCGAATATATTGCAAACCTCCATCTTGTGGATATCCAACCAGATAATGGCCTTATGACTTGGTCTAACAGAAGGCAAGGCTTAGCTTGTATAATGGAGAGATTGGATAGGTTTTTGCTCTCTAAAAATTTCTTAATCCATGGTCACATTCCTAAAGTGAAGACTCTTAATAATGTTGGTTCGGATCATTGGCCAGCCATGGTGGAAATGTGGAAAACCAATGTGAGTTTCTCTCCTTTTCATTTTCAATTAATGTGGCTTAGAGACATTTCCTTCAGACCTCATGTGCAACAATGGTGGAAGGAAGGTAAACCTAGGCATGGGACTAAGATGTTCTGTTTTGCCAAAAGACTGCAATACATTAAATCCAAAATCAAGACTTGGAACTGGAAAGAGTTTGGGGATGTTCATAAAAAAAACATGAAGTTATTGCTCATCTTGAAAATTTGAATAAGAAAATCCGTTTAGATGGCCTCACAGAGAAGAGAAGTGCAGATGAAATTAAACTCACAACTCGGTTAGAGGAATGGGAAAAAAGAGAAGAAATCTTATGGAAGCAAAAATCTAGAATTCAATGGCTCAAAGAAGGAGATCGAAACACAAATTTCTTCCACAAATCTCTTCTAGCTCGAAGATCTCACAACTTTATTTCTTCCTTAAAATCAGATTCTGGAGATGTTGTTTATACTTGGGATGGCATGAACTCTATTGTTGTTGATTACTTTTCCAATATTTTTGCTGCTACTCCTCTTGACTCAGCTTCACAACAAAATGTTCTTCAAGCAATCCCTTCTCTTATCACTTCTGAGGAGAACTCTATTTTGACTCGCTCCTGTTACTATCAATGAGCTTCAACAAGTAGTTTTTAAAATGCAAAAAGGGAAAACCCCAGTGTCCCGATGGTTTTCCCATTGAGTTCTACCAAGAGTTCTGGGATATCCTTCATGTTGATTTATTAGAGGTGGTGGAAGAAGCCAGGAAAGCCAAAGAAATTTTGAAGGTTATCAATAAAACTTATATTACTCTTGTTCCAAAAGCTCAAGAGGTTGATCATATCTCAGCTTTTAGACCTATTGCTTTATGTAATGTTCTTCTCAAAATCATTACTAAAATCATGGCAGAAAGGTTGAAGCCTCTTTTGCATAAGATTATTTCCCCAGAGCAAGGGGGTTATGTGGAAGGACGTCAAATAGTAGATGAGATAGTTCTTGCTCAGGAAGCCATCCATTCCATGGATATGCAAAAATCTCCTTCCATGTTCATTCGGTTAGACTTATCCAAAGCTTATGACAGAGTGGATTGGCACTTCCTTATCAAAGTTTTGAGGCAATTTGGTTTCTCTAAGGATTGGATGGATTGGATTATGGGATGTATCTCTTCAGTTTCCTACTTAGTTCTTATCAATGGCAGGCCTTCTCAGTCATTCCCAGCTTCCAGAGGTATTAGGCAAGGTGACCCGCTATCCCCTTATTTATTCATCATTCTTGTTGAATGCTTGGGTAGGACTATAACCAAAAAGAGGGAAAACAAAACCCTTGAGGGAGTTACCATTGCTCATGGAGCTAGACCTATCTCTCATCTTCAATTTGTGGATGACTCTACTCTTTTAGGTAAAGCTACGCTTAAGGAAGCTTCTAATATTAAGCAAATCATTAGCTATTTTTCTAAGGCTATCAGGCAGTTGATCAATGAAGACAAATCTAAAGTTATTTTCTTTCACCGCTCCGCTAGACAGAATCCATGGTCTTGGATAAATTAAGATATAAGAAGACCTCCCTTCCAATCACTTATTTAGGTATTCCCATAAATATTCAAAGGCAAAAAATAAAGATTGGAATTGGTTGTTGGACAAAGTCAAGAAGAAAATTGGAAAGTGGACCAACAGGTGGCTTTCTTCTGGGGTAGAATCACCTTGGTAAAATCAGTCCTTCAAGCTATTCCTATTTATGTTTCTTCCATTTTGAATATCCCAAAGGTTGTTCTTCGAGAATTGGATCAAATCAGTCATCGTTTCCTTTGGAGTGGTACTAAGGAGAAAAGAAAATGGGCCTTGGTGAAATGGGATACTTTATGTCTTCCTAAGAGTGAAGGGGGGTTAGGATTCCGGTCTTCTATTAATAACAACAAAGCTTTAGCTGCTAAATTATATTGGAGGATGTTGCATAACCCCAATGCTCTTTGGGCCAATAATCTCTGTGCTAAATATGCTGAGAACAAAAGTCCTGAAGACCTTGTTCGCTATCAACTTCCTACCAAAGGTTCTCCCATTTTAGCAGTTCTTAAGACTGGTGAGGATTTGATAAAGAAAAAATTATTTTGGATCATTCATAATGGTCAACAGGCAAATTTTTGGACAGATTCTTGGGATGGTCACAAGCCTTTGATAACTCGGTTTCCCGATTGGAGGCCTTGGATGGAGGAGCTTCACCGAGCTAATTGGATAAAGGTGGCTAATTATTGTCGGTACCATACTGGTAATTCAAAGGTTGGTAGATATTGGATCCCTATTGAGGACTCGGCCTATTCAAATCCCAGAAAGGCAAAGACAAGATATCCAAGGCATCCTTCATATGAGATCCCTCTCTTGGTCCCATGAAAAAGATTGTTTTGGATGGAACAACACTACTAAGGGTGAGTATTCAGTTGCTCAAGGTTATTTGACCTTATGCCATAATAATCCCAACCATTCTTTCGACATATTTTCTCGATTGTGGGCTCAAAAGCTCTGGCCTAAGGTGAGGTTCTTTAATTGGCTTTTATTGCATCGTAGGGTGCTTATCGGTGAGCAACTTATGAAGCATGGTTTTCATGGCCCTTTTAGATGTGAAATGTGTGAAGAGAATGTAGAAACTCTCAACCATATTTTTATTGAGTGTACTTTAGCCTCCGAGCTATGGAGGAGAATGGCCACTTTACTTGGCTTACAATGGTCCAATTTTTTTACTTTTGAACAACTTTGGAGGGATTGGCCTAATCAAGAGGGTGTTGATCATTTTATTAGGCGCTTAGTTTGGATGGGTTCTACCATTCTTCTTTGGAATATTTGGAATGAAAGGAACAACCAAATTTTTAATCAAGATAGGAAGGATATTCACTATATTTGGCAAAAGACCATAGCCAACTTAGTTGAATCAGTCCATCAACTCCTTAATCACCCCCAAAACTCCCACCAAAGATGGGATCAAGTGATGCAAATATTGAAGATTAAATCTTCTAAGGGCAACCAACTTAAAGGGAATGTGAGTATTAGTAAGATGGATAGGACTAGAAATTGGCAACCTCCTCCTAAGGATTTTGGAAAAGTCAATACCGATGGAGCCTCTAGAGGGAACCCTGGAAAAGCCAGTGTGGGAGGAATTGGTAGACTTTCAGATGGCTCCCTGGTTTTTACTTTTGCTGAGAATTTGGGTATTCTTTCCAATAACCTTGCTGAGGGGTATGGTATCCTCAGAGGCCTTCAGGAGGCTACTAAGGTTGGATGGGAAAAGGTGTTAGTTGAGTCTCACTCTCAACTTATGATTAATCTCTTGAAGACTCCTTCTAAGAATCATAAGGTGGATTGGAGAATAAAAAGAATTATTGAGAAGATTCAATTAATCCAGATGGGATTTTTGAAAGTTGATTACAATCATGTGGTCAGAGATCAAAACAAGAGTGTTGATGCTTTAGCTAATTGGGCTTTGGACAAAGGTGATCTTACTTGTTATGGCCACCCTCCTATATGGTGGGCTTCTCAAATTAGGGAAGCTCTTCTTTCTATCATTTCTTTGGATGGCTCCAGTTTTTAAGGTACCTAGTTTCTTCTTGTTTTTTTTTTTTTGCTTCTCTTTGGTTCATTCAGTTTTTTTTAGTTCCCTAGCTCATTCTATTCTTTATTTTGTTTCCTCTGTTGATTCTTGCCTTAATAGTCTTCTAGTCTAGATAGGTCATTGTTATGTTCATTTTTTTTTCTTTTTTCTTTTTGTTTAGTTTTTTAAGGTGGGTGGGTTCTTTTGTTTTGTTTTGTTTTTGTGTTCTTTGTGTTGTTTTTTGTTGTTCTTGTGTTTTTGTTGTTTTGTGTTTTTTTTTTAATGTTTTTTGTTATTGTTCTTGTGTTTTTTTTTGTTCTTGTTCTTGGGTTTCTCTTTGTTTGTGTTAATTCGTGTTTTTATGTGTGAGTGTTTTCTATGTTTTTTGTTTTTGTTTATTGTCTATTGTTGGTTGTTTTTTATTTTTATTTTTATTTTATTTTTTTTAATTTTTTAGGTTTTGGTTGTGTTTATTTTTCATGTTTTTTTTTGGGTTATGTCTTTGTAGTGTTCTGTTGTTTTTGTCTTGTTTGTGTTTTGTTATGTGGTTCTTGTGTTTTTCTATGTGGTTTGTGTTGTGGTTTCTTTTATCTTATTGTGCGTGTTTGGTTGTGCTTTTGTTTTTGACACACTCAAGGAGCATGTTTTTTATTTTATTTTATTATTTTTGTTGTTATTTACTTATTTTTAAATTGGTTTTGTGTGTTTGTTTGCTCCTTGAGTATGTCAAAGGTGGTAGGCCAGGTCCGAGTCCTGGGCATTTTTGGCAGAATGGATACCCCCGCCTCCTTGGGTCTTACCCGAAAGTGGCATCCCTTTTGGGATGTTTTCCACAAATAAAAAAAAATATGGGTGGTGGGAACTGTAGAAAAAAGTTATATTTGGATGGATATTTAGTGTTATAAAAAACCACTCAATATAGATCTAATTTTGAAACCATGAATGCGATTACTTAAAGATAAATATGGTGTTAGTTTTTAAAACTTTATGTACAAGGATTAGGAAGGAAGATAGAAATGGAAAGAAGATTTTTTTTACAAGTGTATCGAACATTGTTGCTAGGTTGCAGTTGAGCAAAAAGATAACAACATTGATTATTTTGAGTCAAGCTGAGGATAAGCTATTTTGGGAGTTGAATAGCTCAAGAGAATACACAACAAGAAGTAGATATAATATTAAGCACCCACAAATTAGAAATAACACAAGAATCTAGAGAGATATTTGGGACAGCCCAAGTATTCCAAAAGTTAAAATGTTTGTATGGCTAGTAGGTCATAGGAAATTTTTATCTTGGGATAACCTACTGAAAAGGAGTTTTCATGACCCTTCACAATGTGTTCTATGTAAAAATTAGGAGGAGAGTATAAACCATATCTTGGGACACTATTCAATAGTCTACGAACTATGGCAATGGATTTTTAATATGTTTGGTAAATGCATGATGATGAATGACACAATTGAAGATTGGTTAAAGCAATCACATAGCACTTTTATAAGTGAGGCATTATAGATAATTTATGATACATTGAAAGATTCAATACTTTGGATTGTATGGTTGGAAAGAAAAATAATTTAGATGTAATGAAAATGAAGATTTGTTTAGCCATAAAGGAAACCAACCCTATCAACTCACCCAATCCCTGATATTGAAGTAGAGAGCCTTGGTAAATGGAGTAAAGTCTTCAAATGGAATTATGATGTTGGGTACAAAATAAATAAAAGGAAAGCAAAGAATATAAAGTGGAAACCATTGAAAGTAGTGTTGGTCAAATTGAATTTTGATGGAGAATCTAAAAGAAATCCAAAACTAGTAGGTCGAGGAGGAATAATTAGAAATAATAAGGCTAAGATTTTATCACAAATAATGAAGTTGAAGATTGGGCAATTTTAGAAAGGTTACAAATATGCAAACAAATGAAATGGAATAAAGTATGGATGGAAGGTGATTTGATAATAGTAATAAATGCAATTCGGAGGAAAGTGTTAGCTACTTAGGGATAGGAAATTGGGGAAATAATATTGTATATAGGTAATATGACACGGGCCATACATAAAATTATAATAATATATAACATAGTGCTATATTATAATATTATGTACTTTGTAACTCATGGAAGGTGAACCATCATATTCTTGCATAAAGAGAGATGTACCCCCAATTGTAAAGAAAGTCATATAAATTAATCTTTGTAAACAATTCAGGCTTATAGAACTCAAAGGTCTTATGGAGTGATTCTTTCCTTAAAGCGTAATACTGGTGTTGCCCTACTTCAAGTGTATTATCTATCTCTATTTTATTGTGTGGATTGTTATTGTAGAATTTATTATGGATGCATGTTGATATTTCTTCATATTGGTGAATTATTTTTTGTTAATGATAAATAGAGGTTCATAACAGTTGGTATTAGAGAAACAATTATGACAAAGTGGGGTTGTTTTGTAGAGCTACGCACGTTTTTATAAAAAAATATCCTATTTTTTTGGGGTCATATTTTTACTTTTTTTTAGCAATTTTTTTTAGAAGATTTTTGTTCAAACATGTAGATTGTTTTGAGTACTACAAAAATGAATGCTCATTTGCTAAATTCTAATAAAAATTGAGAGAGTTATGGTTATTTATGTTGTTTTTTGGTTACACATAAAACATTTCAAAAGAAAAAATTCATATCAATTTTTTTAGCAGTCATTTTTAAAATTATTTTTTTACCATTGCATAGAAATTTTTGAATATTACAAAAAAGATGGTCACTTGTTAAATTTTGATGAGTATTGAGGGAGTTACAATTATTTGAAGTTGGGCTTTTGATGTTGTTTTGGATTTGTGCAAAGGGAAAAAATCATATTTGTTAATCCGGGTAAGCAAATCAATTGTTGTTTGTTTTATTTTGAAGAAAATATGCAAATTTCAATATTTGAAGAAAGAAATAGATGAGATCTCATAAATTTATTTTTTAATAATTTTTCATTATTTAGAACCCTGGATGCTTTGGAAAAACAAATATCAGGTGGAGGTCATGGATTTACTAAAATTGAATGGAAGGGATGATAGTGACACCAGGGAATGGTTGATGAAGTGGAAAAAATTAATGGTAAAAAATAATTGTTGAAATCTAAAAATACTATTTTCAGGTTCGTGGTAGCATTCAAAATTAAAAAGTTATTATTTCTAGAAATCGTAGTAGCAAAATAATTTCATTAGTATTGCTTTGGCATAAAATAAAAAAACATACAAATTGAGGTTGAGAATGTTTTTTTTTTTTTTAAGATTTGAATATCACCATGGATAAATATGTTTTACATTCAATTTTTTATGCTGTTGATATGGGTGATATAGACATTGTTATTGGTTATCCTTGGTTGGATTCTTTAAGTACTACTATAATTAATGTACAAAATAAGTTCATGAAGTTATGGCATTGAAAATTCGATAACACTATAGGATATTTCTCAATACAAGAGGTAGGGATCTAAGGAACAACATTATTATAGGGAAACGAAATGAAGAATAAGCAAAACAACCTAAAATGGATTCTAAGGAGGAGGTGTTATCATAAATCAAATTAAAAAAAGTAAAGGATGAACCAAAAGAAGGAAGTAAGAGAAGAATTTGCATATTTTTTAAGGAGGTTGCCCCCTCAAAGTGGCCCATGATAGTTATAATTATTGTTTCCATGTTTCAATTGATGAATGCTTATGTTATTGGATATACAATATTAGTGTTGTTTTTATCAATACTATGTGCAATCATAGTTAGAATTATCTTTAGCACTAAATTTCTTATCTTAGTATAAATTCGCACTAAGAATTTCAAGGTGAAATAGTTTCATGAGAATAAAAGGTTAATTGCAAAGTGGTATTAGAGCCCTTTCCAAGGCATGGTGAGCTTTTGTTGTGAGAAATTTTTTTAGCTAATCATATGTCCATAGGCTAGAAATGGTATCCTGACCATTTTAAAATAATGAGTTGTCGTTATTGACTAAACTAGATTACCCATAAAGCATTTAGTGAAGTGAGGGGTGATCAAGATTCAATATCTAGACCTTAGACAACACCTATATATGGATTTGAGCTCCCATATACCTTGCATATATTAAGAGGCCCCTTTAGGAACCTAGAGATAAACCTTCATATACAGGAAACCAGTCGGTCGTGTAATATCCATAGTGCACCAAGCACAACACTCAAGAATATCACCCTCCCATACTATCAAAGAGGCGAGTAGTGCACTCAAGGATATGCCTAGAATCCTCTTGGAGTAGTAGCTTGAAATATTGGTTCAAGTATTATCGATCATTATTGTTGTGTAATAAAGGGCTATGGAGAGTACAAAAGCCCTAATCTAGAATACATCCATTACCTACTTACCATATTAGGAACAGAGCTCACGGGATAGAAAAAATGAAAATTTGAGAGTTTTAAAGTAGATACACAACTTAAAAACCCCTATTATACAAAAATTATGGACTGCAAAAAATACCATTTTGGGATATAGCCCATTGTGATCGTCTCATCGAGCAAATAATTTTGGTATATAACAACCATACACTTTTTGTACCCTTACTAAAAATGGTCAGTTTGGGATATAGGCCATTATGATCGTCTCATTGATTTGATCGTTTTGGTATATAGCACCCATATAATTTTTTGGGACCCTTTCTAAAAATAGTAATTGCTAAAAATAATATTTCTTTTTTAGTAAATTTCTCCTGAGACCAAGATCAAGTAATGCAGGCCACAATGCACAAGTTTTTGGAACAAATATCCAAGTTGGATGCCATAATAGAACTCAAGGGTCAAATATCTTCTCTTACCACCATGATAACAAATTGCCAACATAAGAAAGATCAGATAAGTCGGGACCTATAAGTGCTTAGTATTAGAAATCTACATTTTGATGGGTATGCTAAAAAAACCCAAATGGTCAAAGAGAGAAGAATAAAAAAAAGTAGAACAATAGGCTAAGGTTGTAGCATATTGCCATCCACACCACCATGAGAGGCAACAATGGAGACAAGGTACAAAGCAACAAAGGAACTACAATGGACATACATGGAGCCATAGGAGCAAAAACTATGGATATTCAAGTGGCACAAGGGCAGCTTGGCAACATTGCAAACTACCACCAATCAAGATTTCACTTGGATGGAGGGATAATCAAGATTGGTACAAGCCATCATTATTGCTTAAAATATCATACTCTTTAGTTTCTTCTTATGTTTCAAGGACTATCTGGCTTTCATAGTTCATAGTTCTGAAACCTGGGCCACACATAAAATTATAATAATATATAACATAGTGTCATATTATAATATTATGTACTTTGTAACTCATGGAAGTTAAATCACCAAATGAGTGACCTTCTAACTCATGGAAGGTGAACCATCATATTCTTGCATAAAGAGAGATGCACCCCCAATTGTAAAGAAAGTCGTATGAAGCAATATTTATAAACAGTTCAAGCTCATGGAGCTTGGAGATCTTGTGGAGTGATTCCTTAAGGAGTAATATTAGAATTGCCCCGCCTCAAGGGTATTAACTATCTCTATTTTAATGTGTGGATTGTTATTGTGGGATTTATATGGATGCATGTTGATATTTTTGCATATTGGTGAATAATTTATGTTATTGAGAAGTAGAGGTTCATAACAAAAAGCAAAGGCTCTATGGAACATACAAGAGATCAATGTGAAATATAATACCTTGCTATAAAGTTTGAAGAAATAAGGTTTACACATATGTTAAGGGAAGGAAACACATGTGTAGATAAGCTGCCAATATAGGGGTTTTAATAGAGAATTGTGAAGTTAAATTCTCTTTTCCATGGTTATAGGAAGTAGTAAGTTTAGCTAAAGCTAACAAGAAAATGTTGACTATTTAAATCAAATAATGATTAAGATTTACTTTAATGTTTTTCATTGGTAATATTTGCTATATTTTATAACATTAATGTGTTTTCATATAAACTATTTATTACAATTCTTATGGTTGCACTTATGCTTCAAGAAGGAAACTAATAGTCTAAATGTGGTAAAGTAAACTATGATAGTGCAAAGTTTTAGAAATATTACTCTACTAAGATGTAGTGCATAGCTAGTAGAGGTGGAGTTTTGGTATTGTGAAGGCTACCGTAGGAAAATTTCAATAAGAAGGATTTTGACTTTTGAAATATTTGTATTTACAAAGAAATTTGGAGAAGATAAAGATGTAGGTATCTAGCTATAGCAACTCAATTGAGATGAGAATTGAATTTGTTTGTAAATTCTCAATATGTAAAGGAGAGGGTTGTTATTTGTCAAGGGTGGGGGACCCATGTACAATCCTTTTTTCTCCAACAAAAAAAATTATGTAGAGGCTAGGGCATTTCTTATAAGGACTAAAATTTAAATTTTAAAAGGCTGAAAATATATTTCAATTGTGGGGGATTCAAAAATTATCATTGATGTTATTATTAAAAATGGATATGGATAGAAAATAATATAATTATTGATGCTTACCATTTATTGTTAGAGGAAATCTCTTGGAAATTTGAGTAAGAAGGAAATCAAGTAGCAAATAATTTATCTGATTGTGATGTTGATCTTTGTATTGGTGAAATTCAAATTTTAAAAGTCAATTAGCTGAGATTTTATCTCTTAATGTCAAGGAGTTGATTGCAAGAACATAGAATTTTGATCAAGATGAAGAATATATTTGATAGAAAATGAAGTGAAAAATATCTTTGATAAAAGGGCAAGTTGCACATGGTTTAATTGGCCTAACAACAAATGTAATATGTTGTTATTTTGATGAGAGTGCCTCCCAAGAGAAGCCATATATAGTTTATTAAAAAATGGTCAAATTGTATTAGTTTAAATAGTTGAGTTCTTCAGGAGTGAGTGCAACCACGAGCGAGTGCAGTCGAAAGCAAGTGTGAGTGTAGCCGGGAGTGAGTGTAGTTGGAAGCGAGTGCAGCTAGAAGGGAGTGTAGCTAGAAGTGAGTGCGAGTGTGAGTTAGGAGTGAGCTCATCCTGAAGCAAGTGTGAGTGTAAGCTGAGTAAGGAGTAAGTGTGAGCAGGAAGTCGAAAGCAAAGTGTAATATCATTGAAGAAAATCTAGTGCGAGCTGAGAGTAAGGAGGAAGTGTTAGAAAGAAGTCAAAAGCAAAGTGCGGTCTACTTGAAGAAAATATAGTGCGAGGCAGGAGGAAGTGTGAGCCAAGAGGGAGTACAAGGTGAAAGGAAGTGTAAGCTAAGAGGGAGTGCAAGCCAAGATTCAGTCATGGCAAAAGAGCAATGGGTTCATTTGGAGTGCATCAATGCTTCAAACCCTTATAACGAATGCATGGAATATTATTTCCAAAAAGTTATTGAAACAAAGTAATGCTAGGAAAAGGAAGAGATAAGGGCTATTGCGATCCAAGAGGGAGTGCAATCCAAAAGCGAATGCGAGGTAAGAGAGAGTGCAATACGAGAGGGAATGTGAGTCAAGAGGTAGTGTAAGCCAAGATCAAGACCCATTAGCTAGTATGGAAGGAAAGTCATATTTGAAAGCCCTAATGGGAAGTCAAGATGCCCTAGTTGGAAGTATGGAGACCCAAGTTGGAGATAAGTAAAAGAACGAATACATGGCATGTTTGATCTAGGTAGTAGATGTTACATTAGAAGTGAGTATCAAGGATGAGATGATTGAGCATGATATAATGGTTCTTAAAAGTAAAGGGTTAATATGCAAGTTCCATAGATCAAGGCAACGGTTTTGGGAGATTCAAAATTGGATCAAGTGGAAGTGGGAATTAAATTTAAAGTATTCCGTGATTTTTCTTCCTAAAGTTTTTTTTCTCATCATCTTTTCTAGTTTATAAAATAGGGATAAAATAATGGTTGGTGGCCCATGGTTTAGGGGAAGAGATGCACTTTATTTAAGACCATGGAATGCAATTTTTTGAACTTCTAGTATGGGTTAGGTTTTTTGGACTTCCATATCAACTTATAAATAAGGATGTTATGAAGAGTATTGGAAATACCTTGGGGGAATTCATCAAGGACTAAGGAGCGAAAGCATGCTATATTTTCTCAAATATGTGTTGCTATTGATATTTCAAAACCTTTTCCACAATCTATTAAGATAAAATTTGAATAAAGATAATGGGATCAACAAGTAGATTATGAAAAAATCGCATTTCATTGCCACAATTGTTATGATATTGAACATATGGCAAGAGTTTGAAAAGTGAAAACTATGAAGAAAGAGGCAAAAAATTCTAGCCATGAGATAAAATTCAAGACAAAGCAATGAAATCATATAGTAATAGAAGTTAGATCAAATTAAGGATATTCCACTTTGAAAGAAGAGGCAAAGAAAGCCTATCTACAATATCATTTGGCAAGATTAGAAGGAATTAAAGGTACAAAAGAAGATATGGAGAGAAATCCTAAAACAAAGACAACAAAAAAGGTCAAGTTTATTCTAGGTAAATCATCTTCATTTTCCTCAAGTAGTATAGAATCCTCTCCAAGTAATAAGAGTGAAAGGGATGAAGATGTTATCCCTTGCACTTTAAGATTTCAAGAACAACATAATAAAGAAATGAGGATGGAGGAAACCCATAACAATTTAGGTTTTTTAGAGCATAATAAGAAGGTAATTACTACAAAAGGGCATCCTTGCACTTTAGGGTTTCTAGGGCAACATAAAGGAGAAAGTGCTTTTGAGGTTATTCCTTGCACTTCAAATCCTTCAAAACAAAGCGAAGCTAAATATGATAAGTCAAACTATAAGCAATGTGAGAAGATTTAAGAGATTGATGAAGATGAAAGTATTGCTAGGAATGAAAATAAGAGAGGAAGATCTAAGAAGCAAAAAAAAAGAGAAAAACAAACCCATAGGGATATTGATATGGAAGAACAAAAGCATTAGGGTGAGCTTTCTCAAAGGAAAAAGTGGAAGGAAAATTCAAAGGTATTCTAGATACAAATGGTCCCTTTGAATCTCATCTCAAATTTGTTGATGATACTTTTCTTTTTGGGCCATCCCTTAATTAATGAGGCTATTGAGTTTAAAACAATATTATCATGCTATGAAAAAGCTACTAGATAGTTGGTTAATAGTACAAAATCTAAGATTTTTTACATTAACACTACCCTATATTTACAATGAATTATTGTGGATATGTTAGGGTTTAAAATTAAACATCAACCTACTTGGGTATTTCTTTATCTCATAAAAGAAATAAAAAGTAGCTTTGGATATCTTGTTTGGATGGAATAAAATATTCTTTGGTAGGTTGGAAATATAATATTTTAACCATGGAGGGAAGGCTACAACTTATAAAGATTACATTGCAATCCATCCCTATTTATGTAATGTCACCTTCAAGATTACTAGTAAGTATAGAATCATAAATCAATAAAATTCAAAATGACTTTGTTTGGAAAGGTTGTGAGGAAAATATAGGTTTCCTTTTTGTAACTGGGATAGGGTTTACAAAGGAAATAATGTTGGAGGAGCAAGCTTGCAGAATTGTAAACTTGTGATTTTGGCCTTAGGGGCAAAACTTGGGTGAATATTATTTAGAGATCAATAAAAATGTTGGGAAAAAATGTTACTTAAAAAATATATAGGTTCTCTTGACGCAATGAAATTATTTACAAAAAGAACCTGAAGAACACAAGCTTATATTGAGAGGGGGGTGAACAGTATAAGATCACTTTTTACTTTTCATTCCAAATCAATATATGCAATGTATATATAGCAATATCAATAGCAGTAATTAAAGCAATTCACAAAACACCACACACAATAGATACACCACAATTTACGTGGTTCACCCAATGTGGGCTACTCCAGGGAGAAAGTCTTTCACTAAACTTTTCTCCATCAATCTCTTGGGAATCCTTTCCCTATTACAATGTTTATGGACCTCTATCTAAAGGAGACACCAATCCCCTAAATCAAGTTCATGGATCTCTATCCATAGGATAACTTCTTCTCCTCTACTCTGGATGGTCATCCTCTAGAAGACAACTGCCTCCACTACACTGGCTTGTGGATCTCTCTCCACTGAAGACTCTTATCCCCACTCAGAAGACCTGTCTTAACTGACCTGGCTAATGGATCTCTATCCAATGGAGACTACCATCCTTTCTGCTCTATCATCTCCAAAGCTTTGTCTCAAATCTACACTAAACATAGTCCTTCGATCTAGCACAAATCTGCTCAATCTCTATCTCTGGTCTAGTATAAACCTATCCTCAAATTTGCACCAAACTCTGCTCTCAAATCTATACTAAACATAGTCCTTCGGTATAGCACAAATTTATCCTCAATATCTATATCTGGTCTGGTACAAATCTATCCTCAAATATGCACCATAATTTGCACTCAAATCTACACTAAACAGTGTCCTTCGATCTAGCACAAATCTATCGTCAATCTTTGTCTTCAAGCCTTAACTCAAGGCTTGACTCAACTCTCCTGGATCTGCCCCAAACATTAACTCAAAGTTTTGAACAAATCAATCAACTTTGCTCTCAAGTCTTCTCAAATACTTATCTCAAATATGCCTTGCAAGCTTCCACAAAATCTCACACTAATATGTCCACAAGTCCTCTCTAGAACTTGCTCAAATCTGCTCAACAAGTCCACTCAGAACTTGTCCAAATCTGCTCAACAAGTCCACACAGAACTTGTCCAAATCTGCTCAAAAATATCTCATAGAAACATAAATAGAATTGTTAGAGACTCAATATATTCTATACTAATCACAATGCTCAATTACTTTCAATCACTCTTAGAAACATAAGGAGAATTGTTAGATACTCAATATGCTTCAATTTCAGCTCAATGCTCAATCACTTTCATAACTCAATTTAGAATATAGAATAGTTTATTTTATGGAACTTTAACAATCACTTCACACATCCACTTGACTAGGCTCAACCAAATCTACCCAACCAATCACTCAATGAAACACTCCTTTCTCACAAACCCTAGTCTAGGCATGTAAACACCAACTCAAAAATTTTCCAACAATGCTCAACAATAAATCTCACATAACAATGATACTCATGATATTTTCAAACCCTAGTTCAAGTTCTTTGCTCAACAACTCACTTCAACAACAATGTTTATAGCAATGATAATCAAACCCTAGTTCAAGTTCTTTGCTCAACAAATCACTTCAAAAAACAATGCTTATAAAGCAATCTTCACATAGCAATGATACTCAAACCCTAATTCAAGTTCTTCATACACCAATGGTTTCAACAACAATGCTTATCAAACAAGGTTTAACAACAATTCTTTATTTTAGAAAACCTTGAAGCATTCATTCAACACACTCAATAAGGAAACCCTAATCAAGTCCTTTTCACTCCAAACTTATTTTCAGAAAACCAACCAATAAACTTAACTATGGAAGAATGTGCTCATACCTTTTTCTTGATGATAAGGAGTAGACCTCACAAATCTGCCACAACCATAAAACACTTCTTTGCCAAACTCAAGAAGGTTAGAATACAAAATATTATTCCAATATTTCCTCAAAAATATTATTTGCACCAAGATATAATCAATGCCTTATTTCTTCACCCAGGTGTTGTAGTTGAGTTGGAGAGGAGAGGGAAATCCTCCAAGAGAGGTCCCAGGTTCAAATCTCCACCCTACCAAAAATCTAAATTGGGTATCCAAAATCCAATTGATAATGTTGGTGCGGGCAGGGTCGGGTGCGACTCCCGGGTGACTTTGACGGTGTAGAACCCCCTGTTCGTGGTCTCTCAAACCAAGGTGGCCTTGCAAGGGGTGTTTCGCTTAAAAAAAAATGCCTTATTTCTTCCTCTTTCAACAAATCATACATAACAAAATACTTGGAAACACCTTATCAATTCCAATCTTAGAATAGTGACCAACACCCTAATAAATCAACCACTCTTAAAATAATATCCACCACCATAGGATATTGACCACTTTAATAATATTCACCACTATTGAATATCAACCATTCTTAATAATATTCACCACTATAGAATATTGACCAGACTTAATAATATTCACCACTATAGAATATTAATCAAACACTTTTCACTCCATGCATAAAACCTTTGAGCAAACAATATTAAAAATTTAATTTTTTCAAACCTTATAACTCCCTTGCAACCTTAGAACCAATAATAAACATGCAAAATTATTTTTTAACTTGCCCAACCAACCTCCGAAAATTTTGAAGATTAAACACCTTGCATACCTTGTATTCCCCACCAAAAGGGGATTCGGCGTGACTTGACTCCCCGTCTCCTCTTGCCTAAGTGCTTAGGTGCTTGGGCACTCACCACATGGGCTACGAAGGCCCATGTGAAGGAAGGATAGATGTCTTCCTCTTATGCATTCAACACTTCTCCTTTTTCACACGCGAAAAACATGTTTTTGTTTCCCTTGGTCGCAATGCTAAATTCTTTGCTTCGCATGTTTGTATCTTAGGCATGGTAATTTCATTAAAGTGATAGGTGCTCCCTTTTATATGCATAATATAACATTCCTCCTCACGTCGATGCTTTTCAAAATTGAATTTCGAATTTCAAATCTAAAACCCACTTTAGGGTTTTAACCTTAATTTTTTTTTGATAGTTATAAGTGTTTGTATTTATGGCGGGTTTTAACAAGGATCCCAAAACCTGATTACATAAGCAATGGGCCTAGGGCATCAATCCCTTGAAACTGAACACCAAAACAGAAATCCCGCCCAGCGATAACAGTAAGCATGAAACAATCCCTCTTAGCGGGAAACAAACAAATAAGAAAGAAAGTAGTTTTGGAGATCCCGCCCAGCGGGGAGTAGCCAAGAACCACCATCGAGAAGATCCCGCCAAACAGGAAGCACAGAAAAACCGTTACAATAAAATCCCGCCTCACGAGAAGCAGTCAAAACCACCACAAACAGTCCCGCCTAGCGGGAAGCAACAGGGAAATCCCGCCATCCGGGAAACCAGCAGAAAAGAAAGGATCCCGCCTCGCAGGAAAACCAGCGGATTTGGCGGATCCCGCCCTGTGGAGAAACCATCCCGCCCACCGGTAAAACATTCAGTTCAGCGAGAGCCATCCTGCAGGAAGCCGACAGCCAGCACAGAGAGGATCCAACCCATAAAGAAGTGACCAGAGAGTTGCACCACAAACAACCCGCCTCGGGAAAACAAAAGAGGATCCCAGCAGCAGGGACTAAGAATCCCGTCCAAGCACAGAGCCCGCCGAGGGACCAAGAATCCCGTCCAAGCACAGAGCCCGCCGAGGATTCACAAGAAAAAGGGGGAAGCTGGCCAAACCCTAAATCGTCACCTCCACCGCACCGAGAAACGCAGGGGACCAAATCCACGCGAATAACCTGCAAAAAACCCCAGGGGGAAGCCTGAGGGAAAAAGGAAGGGATCCCCAACCAAACAGGGATCCCTGGGAAGCACCAGTCCGAAAAAACAACCAAGGAAACCCTAGCCGGCCGGGAGGGGCGCAGATAGTGGAGAAGGATCTCCCCCAGGAGATCATCTGCAAACAACCACTCCCCGGGAGGGATGACCTGGGTTGAGCCAGGGACTGGGCAGGAACCAGGAGCCATGGGAGGGGGAGCAGGGGAAGGACCAGAGCCCTCCCCTGTCTCCGGTTTTAACCTTAATTTAATTAATTTATAATTAATAAATTAATTAATTAATAATTAATTTAAATAACTTTTCAAGTTAAGTAAATTAACTAAAAAGTAATTTAAAACTAATTTATAATTAACTTTAAGCTTCCTTAGTATAATAAAATTATTATACTTTATTTTCCAATGGTTTTTATGAAAAACCTTTTATTTTCTCCTTTAGTGGTTTTAATGGAAAACCTTTTATTTTCTCCTTCAATGGTTTTAATGGAAAACCTTTTATTTTCTCCTTCAATGGTTTTAATGGAAAACCTTTTATTTTCTCCTCCAATGATTTTAATGGAAAACCTTTTATTTTGCTCCGTCATGGTTTTAATGAAAAACCTTTTTGGTCATGCTTCATAAGACATTATGAAACTTTTTGGAACCAATCAATTGCATTCCTTTTGACATCAATGACAACTTCATGCCTTGACATCAATGACAACTCGATGGACTCAAAATGTCCAACAATCTCCCCCTTTGTCATTGATGGCAACCCAAATTATTTTAACTAAAAACTTGACCTTTCCTTTGTTCTGCTCCCCCTGGGACATTGCTCCCCTGGCTCAATGCTCTCTTAAATACCAAATCTCTCCCTCTTACTCAAATCTAAATCTCTCCCCCTTACTCAAATATCTCCCCCTTTGACATCAATGGCAAAGGGTCACCTTTGGGGCTCGGGGCTAAGAATGAGCCTCTTAGCTTAGCCCCTCCCCCACCTCCTCTTGAGGTGGTTAATTTCGGGGTGGGAGTATTTCTACTCCCAAAAAGCACTATTCTTTACCTTTATCCTCTCTTCTTCTTATCTGATCCTTCTGATTCCTCTAACTATTTCTTTCAATATTCCTGTCCATGTCCATGTTCCTATTCCTGTCCATGTTCTTGTTCTTGTTCCTATCCATGTTCCTATTCCTATTCCTGTTCATGTCCATGTTCCTGATCCTGTTCCTGTTCCAGTTTCTGTTCTAGTTCATACTTATTTCTGGAATATCTTCTCTACACCACTTTGTTGTGTGACCATCATTATTGCACTTATAACACTTAATGTTATTATTCCTTGGAGGTGCAAATGTCTTAGGATTTCTCCTAGTGAAGCCATACCTTCTTCTATCATGAACCCTGCAATTTATTGCCTTGTGACCAAACTGATTACATGAGTAGCAATACCCATGGAAAAGTTGTATGTTCCCATATTCCTATCTTTTCTGTGTCCTGCACTCGTGAAGCCATGTGCCCAAACCCGTGACATGAAAAACATCTTCCATTGAAGTTTCCTTGTCTTGACCTCATTGGTCTCTTGGTCTCTCTTGACCTATTCTGATTGTTGTTCCATCTATATCCTCTTTGTGCATTGTTCCTGTTCTTGTTGAACTCTCTATTGTCCAACTCATTCTCAGATGTCTCATTCTCTCTTACATTGTCTTCTTCTGAAGTATCTTCTTCTCCAAAACTTGAGGTTGACTCTCCTTCCCATTTCTTTTGATCTTGTCCAAATCCAAGACCTGTTTTGCTTGATGTAGGCTTTTGTATCTTGATGAACTTATCCAAGTTCTTTGAGCTATTTTTGAACCCTTTTAGCTTGACTTTGGAGTACTCTATATCTTCTCTTAGTAGAGCTACTTCTTGGGCCAACCTTTCACATTCTAAGACCTTTGCTTCTAACTTATCCTTGAATTTCTTTGTCTTAGCCTTTGATTTTTCTAGATCCTCTATAAGCAATCTTCTCTCTTCATCACATTCTTGAAACTGAATCTCAAGTTTAGAGTTTTGCTTTCTTACCTTCTTTACTGTTTCAAGGGCATAGATAAGTTCTCCCTTGAGATCATATCCATCCTTTTCTGAATATTCCTCTATTTTTTTACCTTTGTCCACATCTTCATTTTCTTTTGACTTGTCTTCTATGGGATCACCTTCTTTATCTTCCAATGCCATTAGAAGATTTTCATCTGGTCCTTCAAGTGTATCTTCATATTCATCATCACTGAAACTATAGCCATCCCTTGTACAATCATCTTCAAGATGTCCAAAGTTACCACATCTAAAACACTTGAGAATTATTGGAGTCCTTTTCTTAACTTGTTCTTTTTCTTCAATCATAAAAAGAACTTCATCTCTATCATTGTCTGAAAAAACTAGCATCACTATCACTTGAGTACTTACTTGCATTATCCGCATAGTAGCTCCTCTTTTGCCTTTGGAAGAACTTATTTCCTTGTCTTCTTTGTTTATCCTTGCTTTGCTTTTGGTGCCTATATCTTTCTGATTCCCTATTCTTGTGATCCTATTTTTCTTCACCATTGTTATTCTTAGCTTCTTGACAATCTGTTGCAAAATGTCCATACTTTCCACAATTGAAACATTTAACAGATCTTGTATCTCTAGATCTTCTTGAATCCTTATTCCTTCTACCATAATTTGCTTCTTCATCACTGGATGACTCATTGCTTGATTCTGACTTCTTACCCTTAGTCTTCTTGATTGCTTTGAATGTTGCTTCCTTCTGGGGAATAGGATATTTTGTTCTTATCTCATGTGTTGTAAGAATACCAAGCAACATATCTCTTGTCAAAGTATCACCATCCATTGACACTTCTATAGCAGAAACCTTTTCACTGAATCTATTTGGAAGAGTTCTCAAAACTTTATCACAAACATCCGATTCATCAATCTTCATTCCAAGTCCTTGCATTGCATTAACAACCTCATCAATTCGAAGTAGATAAGTACTAATGTTTTCCTCATCCTTCATTCTTAACTCCTCAAATTGTCCTTTGATATTTCACATCTTTGCTTTCTTGACACATTTATCTCCTTCATATATATTTTGCAATTTATCCCACATGTCTTTTGTAGTTTGATAGTGCATAACTTTCATAGACTCTGTTCTATGCAAACCTCTTAAAAGTGCATTCATTGCTTTTGAATTGTAATGTTGTAGGAGCTTACCTTCCTTATCTGTAGGAGGATTAATTAAGGGATCATATCCAAATTCAACTAGCTTCCCAAATTTCATTGCCAAGTGCCATCAGGTAGATCTTCATTCTCATACTCCAATACATATAGTCACTTCCATAAAATACTGGTGCTGAGTTATCTGAGGACACATTCTTAGAATCCATTGTGTTCTTGTTATATTTTCCTTCAAGTTGTTAAACTCTTCTGAAGGAACCCACTCTGATACCAATTGAAGAACACAAGCTTATACTAAGAGGGGGGTGAACAGTATAAGACCACTTTTTACTTTTCTTTCCAAATCAATATATGCAATGTATAGATAGCAATATCAATAACAGTAATCAAAGCAATGCACAAAACACCACACACAATAGAGACACCACAATTTACGTGGTTCACCCAATGTGGGCTACTCCATGGAGAAAATATTTCACTAAAATTTTCTCGATCAATCTCTTGGGAATCCTTTCCCTATTACAATGTTTATGGACCTCTGTCCAAAGGAGACACCAATCCCCTGAATCAAGTTCATGGATCTCTATCCATAGGAGAACTCCTTCTCCTCTACTCTGGCTGGTGATCCTCTAGAAGACAACTGCCTCCACTACACTGGCTTGTGGATCTCTCTCCATTGAAGACTCTTGTCCCCACTCAGAAGACCTATCTTCACTGCCCTAGCTAATGGATCTCTATCCACTGGAGACTACCATCCTCTCTACTCTATCACCTCCAAAGCTCTATCTCAAATCTACACTAAACATAGTCCTTCGGTCTAGCACAAATCTGCTCAATCTCTATCTTTTGGTACAAATTCTAATTTTTTTGTTTTTCTATTTTTTGTACAAATCTATCCTCAAATCTGCACCAAACTCTGCTCTCAAATCTGCACTAAACATAGTCCTTCGGTCTAGCACAAATCTATCCTCGATCTCTATCTTCAAGCCTTAACTCAAGGCTTGACTCAACTCTGTTGGATCTGCCCCAAACCTTAACTCAAGGTTTTGAACAAATCAATCAACTCTGCTCTCAAGTCTTCTCAAAGACTTATCTCAAATCTGCCTTGCAAGCTTCCACAAAATCTCACACTAATCTGTCCACAAGTCCTCTCTAGAACTTGCTCAAATCTGCTCAACAAGTCCACTTAGAACTTGTCCAAATCTGCTCAACAAGTCCACATAGAACTTGTCCAAATCTGCTCAAAAAGTCCACATAGAACTTGTCCAATCTCATAGAAACATAAAGAGAATTGTTAGAGACTCAATATATTCTATACTAATCACAATGCTCAATTACTTTCAATCACTCTCTTAGAAACATAAGGAGAATTGTTAGAGACTCAATATGCTTCAATTTCAGCTCAATGCTCAATCACTTTCACAACTCAATTCAGAATATAGAATAGTTTATTTTATGGAACTTGAACAATCACTTCACACATCCACTTGACTAGGCTCAACCAACTCTACCCAACCAATCACTCAATGAAACACTCCTTTCTCACAAACCCTAGTCTAGGCATGTAAACACCAACTCAAAATGTTTCCAACAATGCTCAATAATAAATCTCACATAATAATGATACTCATGATCTTTTCAAACCCTAGTTCAAGTTCTTTGCTCAACAACTCACTTCAACAATAATGTTTATAGCAATGATAATCAAACCCTAGTTCAAGTTCTTTGCTCAACAAATCACTTCAACAACAATGCTTATAAAGCAATCTTCACATAGCAATGATACTCAAACCCTAATTCAAGTTCTTCATACAACCAATGGTTTCAACAACAATGCTTATCAAACAAGGTTTAACAACAATTCTTTATTTCAGAAAACCTTGAAGCATTCACTCAACACACTCAATAAGGAAACCCTAATCAAGTCCTTTTCACTCCAAACTTATTTTTCAGAAAACCAACCAATCAACTTAACTATGGAAGAATGTGCTCATACCTTTTTCTTGATGATAAGGAGTAGACCTCACAAATCTGCCACAACCATAAAACACTTCTTTGCCAAACTCAAGAAGGTTAGAATACAAAAATATTATTCCAATATTTCCTCAAAAATATTCTTTGCACCAAGATATAATCAATGCCTTATTTCTTCCTCTTTCAACAAATCATACATAACAAAATACTTGGAAACACCTTATCAACTCCAATCTTAGAATAGTGACCAACACCCTAATAAATCAACCACTCTTAAAATAATATCCACCACCATAGGATATTAACCACTTTAATAATATTCACCACTATAGAATATCAACCATTCTTAATAATATTCACCACTATAGAATATTGACCAGACTTAATAATATTCACCACTATAGAATATTAACCAAACACTTTTCACTCCATGCATAAAACCTTTGAGCAAACAATATTAAAAATTTAATTTTGCCAAACCTTATAACTCCCTTGCAACCTTAGAACCAATAATAAACATGCAAAATTAATTTTTAACTTGCCCAACCAACCTCCAAAAATTTTGGAGATTAAACACCTTGCGTACCTTGTATTCCCCACCAAAAGGGGATTCGACGTGACTCGATCCACCGTCTCCTCTTGCCTAAGCGCTTAGGTGCTTGGGCACTCACCGCGTGGGCTACGAAGGCCCACGTGAAGGAAGGATAGATGCCTTCCTCTTATGCCTTCAACACTTCTCCTTTTTCACACGCGAAAAACACGTTTTCGTTTCCCTTGGTCGCAGCGCTAAATTCTTTGCTTCACACGTTCGTATCTTAGGCATGGTAATTTCATTAAAGTGGTAGGTGCTCCCTTTTATATGCATAATATAACATTCCTCCTCACGTCGACGCTTTTTGAAATTGAATTTCGAATTTCAAATCTAAAACCCACTTTAGGGTTTTAACCTTAATTTAATTAATTTATAATTAATAAATAAATTAATTAATAATTAATTTAAATAACTTTTCAAGTTAAGTAAATTAACTAATAAATTAATTTATAATTAACTTTAAGCTTCCTTAGTATAATAAAATTATTATACTTTATTTTCCAATGGTTTTTATGAAAAACCTTTTATTTTCTCCTTCAGTGGTTTTAATGGAAAACCTTTTATTTTCTCCTTCAATGGTTTTAATGGAAAACCTTTTATTTTCTCCTTCAATGGTTTTAATGGAAAACCTTTTATTTTCTCCTCCAATGATTTTAATGGAAAACCTTTTATTTTGCTCCGTCAGGGTTTTAATGAAAAACCTTTTTGGTCATGCTTCATAAGACATTATGAAACTTTTTGGAACCAATCAATTGCATTCCTTTTGACATCAATGACAACTTCACGCCTTGACATCAATGACAACTCGATGGACTCAAAATGTCCAACAATCTCCCCCTTTGTCATTGATGGCAACCCAAATTATTTTAACTAAAAACTTGACCTTTCCTTTGTTCTGCTCCCCCTGGGACATTGCTCCCCCGGCTCAATGCTCTCTTAAATACCAAATCTCTCCCTCTTACTCAAATCTAAATCTCTCCCCCTTACTCAAATCTCTCCCCCTTTGACATCAATGGCAAAGGGTCACCTTTGGGGCTCGGGGCTAAGAATGAGCCTCTTAGCTTAGCCCCTCCCCCACCTCCTCTTGAGGTGGTTAATTTTGGGGTGGGAGTATTTCTACTCCTAGAAAGCATTGTTCTTTACTTTTATCCTCTCTTCTTCTTATCTGATCCTTCTGATTCCTCTGACTATTTATTTCAATATTCTTGTCCATGTCCCTGTTCTCGTTCCTCTTCATATTCATGTTCTTGTCCATGTTCTTAGGGAGGATTTCTCCTAGTGAAGCCATACCTTCTTCTGTCATGAACCCTACAATTTATTGCCTTGTGACCAAACTGATTACATGAGTAGCAATACCCATGGAAAAGTTATTTGTTCCCATATTCTTGTCTTTCCTGTGTCCTGCATTGTGAAGCCATGTGCCCAAACCTGTGACATGAAAAACATCTTCCATTGAAGTTTCCTTGTCTTGACCTCATTGGTCTCTTGGTCTCTCTTGACCTATTTTGATTGTTGTTCCATCTATATCCTCTTTGTGCATTGTTCCTGTTCTTGTTGAACTCTCTATTGTCCAACTCATTCTCAGATGTCTCATTCTCTCTTACACTGTCTTCTTCTGAAGTATCTTCTTCTCCAAAACTTGAGGTTGACTCTCCTTCCCATTTCTTTTGATCCTATCCAAATCCAAGACCTATTTTGCTTGATGTAGGCTTTTGTATCTTGATGAACTTATCCAAGTTCTTTGAGCTATTTTTGAACCCTTTTAGCTTGAATTTGGAGTACTCTATATCTTCTCTTAGTAGAGCTACTTCTTGGGCCAACCTTTCACATTCTAAGACCTTTGCTTCTAACTTATCCTTGAATTTCTTTGTCTTAGCCTTTGATTTTTCTAGATCCTCTATAAGCAATCTTCTCTCTTCATCACATTCTTGAAACTGAAACTCAAGTTTAGAGTTTTGCTTTCTTACCTTCTTTACTATTTCAAGGGCATAGATAAGTTCTCCCTTGAGATCATATCCATCCTTTTCTGAATATTCCTCTATTTGTTTACCTTTTTCCACATCTTCATTTTCTTTTGACTTGTCTTCTATAGGATCACCTTCTTTATCTTCCAATGCCATTAGAAGATTTTCATCTGGTCCTTCAAGTGTATCTTCATATTCATCATCACTGAAACTATAACCATCCCTTGTACAATCATCTTCAAGATGTCCAAAGTTACCACATCTAAAACACTTGAGAATTATTGGAGTCCTTTTCTTAACTTGTTCTTTTTCTTCAATCATAAAAAGAACTTCATCTCTATCATTGTCTGAAAAACTAGCATCACTATCACTTGAGTACTTACTTGCATTATCCGCATAGTAGCTCCTCTTTTGCCTTTGGAAGAACTTATTTCCTTGTCTTCTTTGTTTATCCTTGCTTTGCTTTTGGTGCCTATATCTTTCTGATTCCCTATTCCTGTGATCCTATTTTTCTTCACCATTGTTATTCTTAGCTTCTTGACAATCTATTGCAAAATGTCCATACTTTCCATAATTGAAACATTTAATAGATCTTGTATCTCTAGATCTTCTTGAATCCTTATTCCTTCTACCATAATTTGCTTCTTCATCACTGGATGACTCATTGCTTGATTCTGACTTCTTACCCTTAGTCTTCTTGATTGCTTTGAATGTTGCTTCCTTCTGGGGAATAGGATATTTTGTTCTTATCTCATGTGTTATAAGAATACCAAGCAACATATCTCTTGTCAAAGTATCACCATCCATTGACACTTCTATAGCAGAAACCTTTTCACTGAATCTGTTTGGAAGAGTTCTCAAAACTTTATCACAAACATCTGATTCATCAATCTTCATTCCAAGTCCTTGCATTGCATTAACAACCTCATCAATTCAAAGTAGATAAGTACTAATGTTTTCCTCATCCTTCATTCTTAACTCCTCAAATTGTCCTTTGAGATTTTACATCTTTGCTTTCTTGACACATTTATCTCCTTCATATATATTTTGCAATTTATCCCACATGTCTTTTGCAGTTTGACAATGCATAACTTTCATAGACTCTGTTCTATGCAAACCTCTTAAAAGTGCATTCATTGCTTTTGAATTGTAATGTTGTAGGAGCTTACCTTCCTTATCTGTAGGAGGATTAATTAAGGGATCATATCCAAATTCAACTGCTTCCCAAATTTCATTGCCAAGTGCCATCAGGTAGATCTTCATTCTCATACTCCAATACATATAGTCACTTCCATCAAATACTGGTGTTGAGTTATCTGAGGACACATTCTTAGAATCCATTGTGTTCTTGTTAGCTTTTCCTTCAAGCTGTTAAACTCTTCTGAAGGAACCCACTTTGATACCAATTGAAGAACACAAGCTTATATTGAGAGGGGGGTGAATAGTATAAGATCACTTTTTACTTTTCTTTCCAAATCAATATATGCAATGTATAGATAGCAATATCAACAATAGTAATCAAAGCAATGCATAAAACACCACACACAATAGAGACACCACAATTTACGTGGTTCACCCAATGTGGGCTACTCCACGGAGAAAATATTTCACTAAAATTTTCTCGATCAATCTCTTGGGAATCCTTTCCCTATTACAATGTTTATGGACCTCTATCCAAAGGAGACACCAATCCCCTGAATCAAGTTCATGGATCTCTATCCATAGGAGAACTCCTCCTCTGCTCTGGTTGGTGATCCTCTAGAAGACAACTGCCTCCACTACACTAGCTTGTGGATCTCTCTCCACTGAAGACTCTTGTCCCCACTCAGAAGACCTATCTTCACTACCCTGGCTAATGGATCTCTATCCACTGGAGACTACCATCCTCTCTGCTCTGTCACCTCCAAAGCTCTATCTCAAATCTACACTAAACATAGTCCTTCGGTCTAGCACAAATCTGCTCAATATCTATCTTTGGTCTGGTACAAACCTATCCTCAAATCTGCACCAAATTCTACTCTCAAATTTGCACTAAACATAGTCCTTCGTCTAGCACAAATCTATCCTCAATATCTATCTCTGGTCTGGTATAAATTTATCCTCAAATCTGCACCAAATTTGCTCTCAAATATGCACTAAACATAGTCCTTCGGTCTAGCACAAATCTGTCCTCGATCTCTATCTTCAAGCCTTAACTCAAGGCTTGACTCAACTCTATTGGATCTGCCCCAAACCTTAACTCAAGGTTTTGAACAAATCAATCAACTCTGATCTCAAGTCTTCTCAAAGACTTGTCTCAAATCTGCCTTGCAAGCTTCCATAAAATCTCACACTAATCTATCCACAAGTCCTCTCTAGAACTTGCTCAAATCTGCTCAACAAGTCCACTCAAAACTTGTCCAAATCTGCTCAACAAGTCCACATAGAACTTGTCCAAATCTGCTCAACAAGTCCACACAAAACTTGTCCAATCTCATAGAAACATAAAGAGAATTGTTAGAGACTCAATATATTCTATACTAATCACAATGCTCAATTACTTTCAATCACTCTCTTAGAAACATAAGGAGAATTGTTAGAGACTCAATATGCTTCAATTTCAGCTCAATGCTCAATCACTTTCACAACTCAATTCAGAATATAGAATAGTTTGTTTTATGGAACTTGAACAATCACTTCACACATCCACTTGACTAGGCTCAACCAACTCTACCCAACCAATCACTCAATGAAACACTCCTTTCTCACAAACCCTAGTCTAGGCATGTAAACACCAACTCAAAATATTTCCAACAATGCTCAGCAATAAATCTCACATAACAATGATACTCATGATCTTTTCAAACCCTAGTTCAAGTTCTTTTCTCAACAACTCACTTCAACAACAATGTTTATAGCAATGATAATCAAACCCTAGTTCAAGTTCTTTGCTCAACAAATCACTTCAACAACAATGCTTATAAAGCAATCTTCACATAGCAATGATACTCAAACCCTAATTCAAGTTCTTCATACAACCAATGGTTTCAACAACAATGCTTATCAAACAAGGTTTAACAACAATTCTTTATTTCAGAAAACCTTGAAGCATTCACTCAACACACTCAATAAGGAAACCCTAATCAAGTCCTTTTCACTCCAAACTTATTTTTTAGAAAACCAACCAATCAACTTAACTATGGAAGAATGTGCTCATACCTTTTTCTTGATGATAAGGAGTAGACCTCACAAATCTGCCACAACCATAAAACACTTCTTTGCCAAACTCAAGAAGGTTAGAATACAAAATATTATTCCAATATTTCCTCAAAAATATTCTTTGCACCAAGATATAATCAATGCCTTATTTCTTCCTCTTTCAACAAATCATACATAACAAAATACTTGGAAACACCTTATCAACTCCAATCTTAGAATAGTGACCAACACCCTAATAAATCAACCACTCTTAAAATAATATCCACCACCATAGGATATTAACCACTTTAATAATATTCACCACTATAGAATATCAACCATTCTTAATAATATTCACCACTATAGAATACTCCCCCCCCCAAAAAATTCCCCCCCCAAAAAAATTAACCACACCCCTTTCCCCCCCCGCCTAAAACCTTTGAGCAAACAATATTAAAAATTTAATTTTGCCAAACCTTATAACTCCCTTGCAACCTTAGAACCAATAATAAACATGCAAAATTAATTTTTAACTTGCCCAACCAACCTCCAAAAATTTTGGAGATTAAACACCTTGCGTACCTTGTATTCCCCACCAAAAGGGGATTCGACGTGACTCGATCCGCCGTCTCCTCTTGCCTAAGCGCTTAGGTGCTTGGGCACTCGCCGCGTGGGCTATGAAGGCCCACGTGAAGGAAGGATAGATGCCTTCCTCTTATGCCTTCAACACTTCTCCTTTTTCACACGCAAAAAACACGTTTTCGTTTCCCTTGGTCGCAGCGCTAAATTCTTTGCTTCGCACGTTCGTATCTTAGGCATGGTAATTTCATTAAAGTGGTAGGTGCTCCCTTTTATATGCATAATATAACATTCCTCCTCACGTCGACGCTTTTCGAAATTGAATTTCGAATTTCAAATCTAAAACCCACTTTAGGGTTTTAACCTTAATTTAATTAATTTATAATTAATAAATAAATTAATTAATAATTAATTTAAATAACTTTTCAAGTTAAGTAAATTAACTAATAAATTAATTTAAAATTAATTTATAATTAACTTTAAGCTTCCTTAGTATAATAAAATTATTATACTTTATTTTCCAATGGTTTTTATGAAAAACCTTTTATTTTCTCCTTCAATGGTTTTAATGGAAAACCTTTTATTTTCTCCTTCAATGGTTTTAATGGAAAACCTTTTATTTTCTCCTTCAATGGTTTTAATGGAAAACCTTTTATTTTCTCCTCCAATGATTTTAATGGAAAACCTTTTATTTTGCTCCCGTCAGGGTTTTAATGAAAAACCTTTTTGGTCATGCTTCATAAGACATTATGAAACTTTTTGGAACCAATCAATTGCATTCCTTTTGACATCAATGACAACTTCACGCCTTGACATCAATGACAACTCGATGGACTCAAAATGTCCAACAAACCCTACCTAAAGGATCACCAACAAGGAAATCTGTATAATATAGATTGCAATTTCTCAAGAAACTTGCTAGATGGTCAATCAATGAGGGGAATTATGCAAAATATTGGTCTAATGCTTGCTTTGAGTCTTATCCTCTTATCTTAATTCAAAATGACAACCATTGGCTTAGGCATGTCTAGCTTGTAAAGGTCCAAAGGTCAAAGATTATATTAATGTGAGCAATAAATCTAAATTGTGGATTTCTATTAGTAACATGGTTGAAGGAGAGGAGCTCAAATAAATTGCAGACGAGCTTCAGAATATGCTCCAAGAGTTTTATTTGTCTATTTTTATAAGAAATGATGAGTGTTGGTCAAATATCTGCCTAATTACTAAACACTGCGTTTATGCACCCTAGATACGACCAACATTGAAAGGTCGGAGGAAAGAGATGTCCTCCGTGCCAATATCCAGAGAGGGCTGGTTCCCTAACTAAATCCTACACTGGTAAAAGACTAAGGATGCAGGAAAGAAATTGGAAAAATACGAAAAGAAATGGGAAATATGGCCATAGGCCAAAGTACAGGACTGATGTTAGACTAACTAGCAGGAAAAAACTCAAGCACAAAGTAGCATTTGTAAAAGGAAATAGAATAGAACAAGCTCATGATCTGACCATAGCAACTATCAAAATGGTGCTCCAACATTCACCTTCTTATTAGCAATTTTAAATCCAATGACAAAATTTAAACAGAACAACAAACAAGATGAGCAAATGAAAATAGAAGCACACTACACAAAAAGTAACCATACACAAGATCACTTGCAAATTCAGAAATATGATGCCTTGTATTAATGCAGAGAGCTTAGAGAAATCTCTCGCAAAATGTCTAACCTCCTCTTACAATAGAAATTTGTCTAGTATTTATAGAGGTTTTCGCCTCTTTCATTAAATACATAGGAGAATAAAATGTCCCGAGATCAAAGACAAAATCAGCAAAATCCTCCTCGAATTCTTTGAAAATCCATCCCCTGAGAAGACAAATTCCTAAAAATCTGAAATTCGGGCGAGGGTGCGCAGATTGCAAAAAAGACATTAAATTATTTTGAGCGCCTTTGGTACATCGAAAATCATGAAAACTCGTTTCTCTTCGCCTTCCTCTTCGTGATCCACAAAATAGAGTTACTGAGGGCGTCCTTAATTAAATGCATAAAATTAGCATCTTTGACCAAATTTCCATTCACCCATACTCACTTTTGCCTCAACATCTGTTTCACCCCATTGCAAACTGAAAGGCATGCACGCGACATAATGGAAGTATATTCACCCCTAAAAAGGGTGAATGGGACGTTCACCCCTCAGGAAGGGTGAACGCGATCCCAATGCACCAAAATGTTGGTTCACCCATAGGAAGGGTGAACGGGGTGTTCGCCCCTCAAGAAGGGTGAACGCAATATGGTTTGGGCGCACGCGCAATCCAAATGTCATCAAAACATGTTCGCCCCTAAGAAGGGCGAACGACGCGTTCACCCCAATGTTAGGGCGAATGCGACCTTGCGCTCTAGTGCTTTTGCCTTTGTAAGCTTTTAAACATGTTCACCCCTTTCAAGGGTGAATGGGACGTTCGCCCCTCAGGAAGGGCGAACATAAAAATATGGTGATTTAACCAAGTTCTTTTTCATGACTTGTCTTCTTCATTCTTTTAGACATTTCTCCATTAATATTTTTCAGAGATAATTTCAAAAAGAAACCTTTGGAACATGCACCAGAAATGTACAATTATTTAAAACATCACAAAAATATGCAAATATTATACTGCCGCTACATTCAAAAAATTGAACCCAAAGTCTTGAACAAAATTCCCAATGAATACAAAATGACCAACATTTCTTGGTGACTCACGGGGTATCCAGCTCGCATGGATGCAAGCGATCCCAGGCCTTTATCCATTGGGTGCAGAGTCCTTTTTTGAAGCTGATGCAACTGATTTAGCCAAAGCTGTCTTCTTCGTTGTAGATGCCTTTTTTTGTGCTGCTTTCTCTACGTGTTCTTGCTGTTCTACCTCAGCTGCAACCCTGAGTACTTCAGCATGCTCAACCTCCTCTACTACTTTCACCGCTACCACACGATCTACCACCGCTTGCTCCTCTTGCTCCATGATGGTTTCTAAAAGAATCTCATAAGCACGAACAACGTCACGCCAAGCATCAATGCTAAAAAAGCAACGAACGTTGAGGGACTCATAGACGAAGTGAAGATTCTGCACATCTATCAAGTTGAGACGCTTCGAACATTGAGCCAATTCATAAAGGGACAACTCCAAGCATGTATACTTCTCCATTAAGGGCAATACCTGTGCTTCAGCAAGGGGTTCTTCTAAGGCATCGATTTCTCTAGTATATTCAAGGAACGTACGCCAGAGTTCCTGCAACTGTTCCATTGGAAGAGGCTCGCCCCACTCATCTACGAAGGTGGTAAAACCCAATCGATCAATAGTCTCAAAATGAGACATGGAAATGGTATGCTCATGCTCAATTGTATTGAGAATAGCCCGCCCTTCCCTTACTAGGTCCATGCACTAAAAATAGCTCTGTAGTGTTATCCATGCTCGGGACCAAGCGTAATCCATCTCGCTGAGAGGGCGAATATGCAAAGTAGTATTCAACAAAGCTTGTATTTTTACAGCCATCTCCATATAGGGTGAAAGCAGTTCTTCCATAGAATCAATTATTTGTTGCCCAATCTGGATCTGTATCTGTGCTTCCCACAAGTACTATAGTACATTAACAACATGCGCAACCAACTTTATAGAATTCTGAATGGAGCGAAGGCGAGCATCTTTAACGTTGTCACGTGAAAATCCTACAATAGGCATGGCTTTCTCTTCAAGCTACTTCTTGAGTTCTTCTACCTACTACTGAAGATTATGCATTTCAATCCGAGCGGCATCATGCTCCTTCAAGTGTACCTTCACTTGATTGCACAGGTATTCATTTTCAGTGGTTGTTCTCTCTTCTGTCGCCCTGCTCTTAGCCAAGGCATTTTCAAGCTCGAGCACTTTATCTTGCATCTCAAAATATTTCTCCTTATAGTGCTCTCCGTGCAGATACAATGAGCTCATATCCACCTGCATATTACCCATTTTCTCAATGGGATTAATCCACGTCAGATCTTTAGTTATAGTCTCAAAAATGTAATCTTCAGGCTACAATTCACCTTGGGGTTTTTGGACCAACGGAGTGAATGTTGTAACATGAGCTTCCTTGGCAATTGGATCGAAAGCCACCTTCTTGATTGGTCATGCTAGCACAAAGCTTCTTTTCACCGCATACTTTTCAACCATTGGGAAGAACTCAGATGCGCCCGATTTAGTTTTTCAACATCCAGCTGCTTTCGGGCTACCTACATATCTGGAACAGTCTGTAGCTCCAAAAATGGTGTAAAAGGGACAAAAAATTTTGAGCGGCTAGGCCCAACGGACATGGACGACATGGATAGAGGTGGAGGAATGAATGTGGGAATAGTGGAAGAGAGAGAAAGGGTGGATGAAGTGGTAGACACAAGTGCAGTTGTAGTTACGCTAATCCTAGGTGGAGCTTGCATACTAACAATGATGATGGTAGAGGTAGTGATGATCGAAGGAAGGGGACGCGAAAAGAGATTTGACCCGGATGCATATGAACTGAAAGAAATGGAGGGTGAAGAAGCAGGAAAAAAATAAGGAGCAGTAGTGGTTTTAGAAGTAGGAGTGAAAACGGAAGAGGATACCATAGAAAGTGAAACAGATGGAATACCAAAGGATGGAGAAATAGAGGGTGGAAGGGATAAAAATGTAATGGATGGGACCGAAGAAGAAACCACTATGCGCTCCATAAGAGAGAGAGAAGAAGAAGGAAGAGATGACGTACCTTGGGGTGCAAGCACCACTTGTTCAGCTGATGGAGGAGATTGTGTAACCAACTCCTCTTCTCATTTTCCTTCTGGCTCTCCAACATCAAGAGCTACTTCCTCATCCAAAATTTTGACATGCGAATCCTCAGAAAGCTGCTCCTCCTCCTCTTGCTGCGCCATTGGAAATATTTGCATGAATGAAGTAGGGAGCTCGTTATTGGGTGAAGGATTCACCGTCGATACAAAAGTGGTTGTAGAACTCAACATGATAGAAATTGTGGCACCCGAAGACATGGGCACTGTAATAGTAATCATAAGGGCTACGCTAGTTCGAGGTCTTTTGGCCACTTTTGGAAATGGGGGCACCATCGATTGTTTCTGCTGCTTGGGTGCGGGAGCTTCCTCCTACGGGCATTTCACTCATTGAGACCATCTTCAGAAAAACATATTGCTCTTCCTCTTCATCCTCTTCTTTGATCTCATCTTCAACCATTGGGTCCTCCTGCTCAGGTTCGCTTTCACCACTTTCAGACTATTGAAATCTTTGTGGCAGAATGGTGGTGAAAGCAATGGGTTGATATGATTCCATGAATTTATCATAAGCTTCAAAAAATTGAGTATCAAGATTCAACCCATAGGTAGCGTGTGGCTTCCTGCGATGAATGCGCATCACCCACCAGTTCATGATTTTCTCCTCGCTCCATGTCGGGTTAGCTTCTTTAACAGTTTAGAATAGACCAGGAGGAGGAATATGGGTTTTATTCTTTTCAGGATTATACTCCACTTCCTGCTCATAATAATCATGCCATGGAGGAAGGGAGGACATTTTCTCTATGTGCCAGTTCATGTCTGGCCCATCAAAATTGTTACGCCACTTCTGAATATCTGGGCATGGGCAGCTATGAAAGGTCTTTGCCTTGATAATTTCCAAAAATTTGTCGAGAGGGTCATAACGCCATCATTGTGGCAATTCAATTAATCCCAGGTCCTGAAGCACCACCATCAAAAGGTGATTTTTCCCAACCTGGTTCACTTCGATACTCCCAAACTTAAAAGGCATAGTACAGGTTGTCTTCTTCCCTCACCCGACACCGTATATGTCATTGACGTAATCTACCTGATGCACAACTTCCATTGCAAAAATGTGCACAGTAGCAAAATAAGGCAACAAAAATGGTTTACCTGTGTACCCAAAAATTCGAACAACCATGCCTTGAGTGAGCAAAAATATATCACCCCTATTTTTTGAAACAATGACATCTCTCAAATCATGTGGTACCCTATCACAGTTTCCACATAGTAGTTCAATCGTAGGCCCTAGAAACCAGCTATTAAAGTTGTACATAGACTCTCATTTCGTCAACACTTGAGTCCACTTGTAAATAGGTAAAGGCTCATCCTTTTTGCTCGACTGTGTTACTATGATAAAAGAGAAATGATGCTGCATCTGAAAGAAAAAGAACCAAACCAGTAGCGAAGTGTGCCAAAATGACTTAGACTTTCCTTCTTGCAACTTCTGCAACTACGAATTAAGCCTTCAAGAAATAAACTCAGCCCAATCAAAATAAATTGGATTTCCACCCTATCTCATAGCAGTAGGAGAATAAAATTCCACCTTGCAAATGCATTGAGCCATAGCCGCCTACCATTTATGCACTATCTCATCTGAGGGCAACCCAACAATCCAGGCAAGCATAGAATAAATATCTTGGCTCTTAAATTCTAAAAGTGATTTGGGTAAATTTGGTAGTTGCCCTATTTGTGGCTCCTTGACGAGTTGTGTCTCCATAAATTATCTCATAGTAACTATGGAAACATACCTGTCTTCCTACTCATCTATATGAACTTTCTTATTCACTGCATAACTTGGGGCCTTCAATCCACATGCAAAAGCCTCTCGGACCTCATCCGATGTAATTGTAAAGAGGATTTCTTTCTTGGCATTTCACACAGCTTTGGTAAAAGGATCATAAAATTGTGCAATTAGTTGTACCAGTTTAGGGCATGGGTGCACAGGTGAACATAGGTACCATGAAAGCTATGAATTATGGGGCATTATGAGCCAACTATTATATGAAACACCCTGGCTCACCGTAGTCTCAACTTCTTGCCTCAACCGATCGACCCCCTTGTGTGTAATCAAACAATCCCCAATTTCTACCATTTTATCTTCATAGGGGTCCAGGTCGACATAGTCATTCTTTCGAGATTTCTTAGCCCTAGAACTTCTTTCTCTCTTCTTAGCCGACTTTGCCTCTACAACCTCCTATGCCTCACTCGGCTCTTTACTACGTCTGCCCATCCTATCTGACAAAGCGTTGAGTGACTCTGCAATTTTCTGCTTCGAAACCTCTGAAAATTCTTCTAAAAAATTCTTCTGCACTGGAAATGCAAGACACAACAAAACAGGTAAAGTTTTTTTCTTCTTTTAAAATAAAAAATAGGATTGGCCCTTTTACCTCCCAAAATTTATAGGAGCGTTGTCAGCTACTGTAGTGATTCGAAATTAAATGCAGGTGCATCTTCGGAGAGGAATAATCCTTGAAAAACCACTCATGCACTATTTCCAAGGCACATAAACCCTTCCCTTTGATTTTCTACCAGATTCTCCTAGAGACTCGTGCTTCTGTGCTGCGCAATCATACCTAAAAAAGTGTGCCCTGACGTTTGAAGCTTGCTAGGAAAACCAACCTAGTCGTTCGCCTACCAATCATTAATGCTTGCAATCACCTCAAAAAGCTAAACTTGGGCACTTCCCACGTTCTAAAACTATGATTAAATTCTGGCGCTTCTCGCTTCCGATTACTGACATGTAACCCAGAGGCGTATTTATTTCACAACGTGCCCTGAAACTGCTATCTCCTTACTTGGTAAAAAATGCTTGGGTGCTCAACTATTCCTTAGCGATTTTGAAATTTGTGTGAAAGTGTTCTATCTTTTCATGCGGGTGATTGTGTCTTAAAACTTTCATGAGCATGATTTTTCTAAAATTGGATCTCCCTTCAAAAACTTTGAACATGCTTTTTGTCCCTTAAAAAGTGCCACATTTTTTTTTTTTTTGCTTTTCTTTGCTTTTCTCTTCTTCGCCTGGTGACATCATAAAAGTATGTTCGCCCCTTAACCTAACCCATTGAAAGGGTGAATGCGAAGTTCAATTAATTCATACTTACTCCCTTTTCTGGCGAACGAAGAAATTTAAATCATTCTCGGGGTGAAAAACTTCTCTTTTTTTTTTTTTTGAATGTCTATATATATCTCCTTATATACAAAAATCATCAGAGACAAAGAGAATATTTACATATGTACAAAGTGTAACCTTTAGCACATTAAAATTACGTAACATAGGCCTTCAAATGAAGGTCGTTCACCGGAATGGGGAGCTCGTAACCGTCCATGTCGCAGAGATGATAAGCATTGGCAGATTTTACTATAGAGACCCAAAAAGGTCCTTCCCATATGGCATCGAACTTATGGTGCTTTCCAGGCTTAGATTTCTTCTCATTCCATTTTAGCACTAGTTCACCCACCTAAAAACTTTGATCACTTGTCTTCTTCTTAAACCATTTCTTCATCTCTGTAGAATGTTTGGAAAAATCTAGGTAAGCCTGCTCCCTTTCTTCCTGTAATTGCAGCAACTACGCCAACCTTACTTCCATAGGATCATATTCTTCGTCTTCATCTCGAAACATTTACAAATTTTGGAGCACTGGTAGTTCAATGTGGGTAGGGAGGACAACTTCTTTTCCATAAACCAAAGCATACGGAGAGGTCTTTATAGACTTCTTTATTGAAATGCGGTCGGCCCAAAGTGCTTGGTTCAATAACAAATGCCAACCCCTCTTGTTATCACCCATCATCCTTTTTAGAATCCATAACAAATTTTTGTTAGTAGACTCAACCAATCCATTCCCCTATGGGTAGTAATTGGAAGATATCTTCAAGTAAATACCATATCTGCTAGCGAACTCTATAATTTTAGCTCCAATAAAGGGAGTACCATTATCAGTTACCAAAGAATCTGGTATACCAAAATGAGTGATAAGGCTCTCTAGAAAAGAGATCACCGTCGCCTGATCCACCTTCTTAGTGGGTATGGCTTCCACCCACCTAGTGAAGTAGTCCATTGTCGTTAAGATATACTTGTGCTCCATAGAAGAGTGTGGATCAATAACACCGATAAAATCAAGGCCCCATTGCTGAAAGGGCACTTCCACCTGAATTGGATGTAGCGGTAATGCTCCTTTTCTGATTTGACCCACATATCTTTGACAATTGTCACATTGTTGGCTTATCTTGTGTGAATCAGTGAACAACGTAGGCCAATAATAACCTACTCGAATAATCTTCAAAGCCATGGGTCTGCCTACGTAATGCCCTCCTGATAGCCCATAATGGAACTCCTCCAAAATTTTTCCTTTTTGAAAGCCTTTACACACCTGAGTAATACACCATCTATATTTTTATAATATAATCCATTAGGCAACAACACATACCTGAGCACTTGCAATCTGAATCATCGATACTGTGAGGGATCAAGATGGTTCAGACATCTTCTAGAAGTAAAGTAATCAACCAATTCCTCTATCCAATATTTATCACCTATTGTGTGATTTACACACATTAAATCTTCATGACTTGCTTCAGTCATTTCAGCAACAACACTTTTGGCTAGCTCTTGACATAGAGCACGTCCATGAACTAGTTTTATCGATCGGATCTCCACATCATACTCCTAGATTTTTGTGACCCAACCGACCCTCTTTTCTCCTAATTCTCCTTGGACTATAAAGTTTTGAACATCAGGGTGGATGACATAGACCACAATCTTACTTTGAGAAACAAAGTGGTAAAATTTCTTTAATGCTTTCATTACTACGTAAACTTGCTTCTCTATAAAATTGTACTTCTCCTGGTGTGGCACTATAACCTGGCTTAGAAAAGCAATAGGCTTCTCCTCACCATCATCTTGTTTCTGTGTTAGTACAATAACATAACTCTCCTGCTCACCTACTGCATAGAGGATGAAGTCTTTGGAGTAATCGAGATTAATCAAAATTGGAGCTTGAGTAATTCTCTCTTTGATTTCTTGAAATGCTCACTTCCTGGCTTCTGTCCACTTAAACTCAACATCCTTCTTCAAAATCTCAGTCATGGGCTTGACGACTTGGGCGAAGTCAACAATAAACTTGCGAATAAAGTTTATTTGTCCAAAGAAGGACTGCAAGTTTTTCTTATTGATAGGTAACGACAGTTTCATGAGGGCTTCGGCTCATGCAGGATCTATGGCCAATCCTTCTTGTGAGATCACATGGCCCAACAAATTCCCTTCCTTAACTATGAAAATCGACTTCTTTGGGTTTATGGAAATCCCAAATTCTCGGCACTTCTCAAATATTTGCCTCAGATGAGTAACATGATCTGTTCTGCAATGTGAAAACACCATCATATCATCAAGATATATTACAATAATTTTATTTAACAACTCACCAAAAGCGACGTCCATGGCTCTCTGAAAAGTAGCACCAACATTCGAAAGCCCAAAAGGCATCCATTGGTAAGTGAATGTACCCCACTTAGTAGTAAATATCATCTTATATTGATCCTCATATTTTACCCAAATTTTATTGTACCCGAAGAAGCCATCTAGCAATGAGAATCTCTGGGCGCCAGCCACAACATGAAGAATCTGGTCTATCTGAGGCAAAGGATAATGGTCCTTGAGTGATGCCTGGTTTAAATTTTTGAAATCAACACACAGACGTATGTCTCCATTCTTCTTCCTTACAGGAACCAGGTTCGCTACCCAAGTAGAATGCTTAATAGGATAAATGATCTTCGCCTCAAGCATCTTCAACAATTCCACCTTCATGAGGATCTCAATCTTAGGATTGATAGGACGTTGTTTCTACGAAAAGGCTTAACCCCTTCTTGTAACTCAATTGTGTGTTGAATCACATTCTTATCATATCCTTTCAAGTCCTGATAACTCCATGCTACAATATCTGGATATTCGTAGCACATATTTCTAATGCCTTCAATCTCATCCACTTCACAATCAGTCCCAATATTAATGATCTTTCCTGGTTCCAACTGCAATTCTCTGTATTCCTTGGCATCTACCTTAATCCTATGCTTATCAGCCCTATCATTCTGATCAAACAAGCTCTCTAATGAAATCAATCCCCTAGGAATATGATTATTTCTCAACTGAATCATTGCTTCCTTTTCTTCCTCCACGAGGATTTTATTATCCTCATTAGCAGCTTCTTTGAGCAAAAAATTCACTATTTGCTCATCATTATCAAACACTTGCCAATAGAGATTCTTATTTGGAATGGAGGGCCTATAAATTACTCTCACTATCTTTGGCTTCCGAACCACTTGCTTAGCAGGAGAAAAATTAGCGCCAAGGGAAGCTAAAATATCAGCATGTCTATTTTTCTCTCGAGGAATCGCCTGAATATTCAGAGCTTTAAATGCTTCTAACAGATCCCATACTCTATTGTGGTAAGCCTTCAAATAATGTTGCTTGCTCATGCATCTATTTGTAACTTGATTGACAATAAGCTCGGAGTCACCAAAAATCTGCAACTGTTCAATTCCCAACTTCTCCGCTTTCTTCAAGCCAAGGCATAGCGCTTCGTATTCAGCTGCGTTATTTGTGCAGCTCCAAGTCAATCTGTAGGAGTAAGTTTTTTGTATTCCTTTAGGAGAAACCAATACAATGCCTGCTCCTGCACCATTCTTACATCGAGCGCCATCAAAGAACAACTTCCATAGCTGGTGTGAAACAGGTTCTGGAGACTCAAGGACCTTCTTTTCGAACTGTTCTATCTTCTGGATTGAATAACAACCAATATCTATCCCAATCATAGCATTGAAATCCATCAACCGAAACTCTTCCTCTAGGTGAAGCTCATCAAGTGCTTCTTCAACCAGATCAACTTCCTCCAATTCCTCGGTCATCATGTTTACTGTGCCTGGAGCTTGTTCTACCTCCTCTATCTTTTCAATATGAAAAGGTGAAGGCTTTTCATTATGAATGTGAATTCATCTTCCCTTGAATGGTATCTCCAAATGTGAGTAATCTAGGGAAAGATAACCTCCAAGCTTGGTTGTAAATTCCCTTGAAAGGCACATGCTAAAATAGGGCTCCAAATCAACAACCACCACCTCCTGGATGATAGTAATTTGAGGCATACTATGGAGCACAATCAGAATATCCTTGATTACCCCAATAGTCTTGACTGGAGTTCCATCCAACTGCAACACTCCTGGACTACTCCTTGTATACTCCATCCCCATTACTTCACATACTGCCTTTGGCATGATAGTAGTAGCAACACCGGAGTCAATCATGCAATTATGCATGATCCACCCTTCCATTCTCAAGGATAAATAAAATGGGGGAGGCCTATTTTTTCCTATCATTAAAGTGGGGAGCGCTTGGGCCAAGACTGTCTGCGAACAATATTTCTTTTGGTCCTTAGTAGTCTTCAAGGATTCTTGTAACAAATCAATCTGTCCAGGTAACTGCAATGCATCATATAAGCTAATCCTTGCTGGAATTTTCTTCATTTCTTCCACAATACTATAGCTATGAGCAATCGAGTCTTTTTCCTCTAGGGGCCACTCATACTTATCTCGATACTGTTGCATAGCTTCTACTCTTTGCCTTTTAGTTAACGAAGGATACTTGAGTCTCTCCTTAGCTTGCTCTTTTGTTTTGCTAGAAACTGGAGCGGTCATCGTAGGTTGCAAAGTTGAGGGCTTAGCTTGCGCTTTATCTTGAGCTTGCCTAGGAAACAAATATTTTGCCTTAACAACATCAGGTCCCTTAGTTCTAGCATCAGGAGTCTTCACCGGGGATAACCGCTTTTCTTCCTGCACTTTTGGTTCTGTAGGCACTTTCAAAGGTTGCAATTCCATGGGATCAATAGTCACCGGCTTCTTCCTAGACCTAGTGAGGACTGAAACTTGCTCCAGGGATGACATCATACAATTATGCTCCACTTCTCGAATCATATTAACTTGCCCACCCGAGGAACTTTTTGCCAATGTCTGAACATAGTTCAAATGCACCATACATGTATCTTCACCGTGAGGATCATTGCATGTGGAACACCAATATGCTCTTTCAGACATATTAACTTCATCATTTACTTGCACCGTGGTGTTTTTCTCAGGTCCCCTACTGGTAGACGCTTGGTCTCGGGTGATTGGCGGAGTCTAAAATCTTCTTGATCGAAACTCAGCTTCAACTTGTTTTTTCCTCACCATTGTAAGCTCATTAGATATCGTCCTCAAAGCCGCATTATTGGATTTCACTTCTTGTAACAAAGCGGTGAGGGGATCCGAATTAGGCGATGGGATCGGTGCTGGCAATGGCAAAGGCGCTTGCAATGTGGGTAATGGTAAAGGGGTTGGAGGTGCTGGCAATGTTGGAAAAGAAATAGATGAAGGTTGTGGAGGTACTGATGGAGCAGGAAGTCATGGGAAACTCATAGCGGATGACTATGGGATAGGGATAGGGGCTACTTGCGGGGGGCCAAATTCCATGAAGGGACTGGATACATGGATGACATAGGCTATGAGAATGCATTAGAGTAAAGATATTGTGGGAGATCAGGGAGAATAGGTATTGTTGCCTTTGGAGGAAGTCTGCCTACAACAATTAGGTCAGATTCGGCCTTTTGAGCTTGTGTGTACAGATCTAGAAAGGTGGTCACATTGGCCTAGCGCACCGCCATACCGATATCAGTACTGAGCGCCCAAAGATAATAAAATGTTGCTTGCTCGAGCGTCGATCGTAAACCATCTGGAACCCTCTACCAGCTCTGCATAAATCGGACATTAAAATCTACAAGCTCTTCTTGTGGATGTCTTTGAATTGTGGTGAACTGATGCAACAAAGAATATGGATCAACTTGCTCATGGAAATTTTTAATCAACAATTCTGCCAACTGATCCCATGAAGTAATGGTACCAGGCTGCAAGGATCGATACCAATATAGTAACTTTCCCCTTAATGACAAAACTAGAAGTTTTATCATTACATCCTCATCAGTTATATCATGGATAGTCGCAAGAGAGGCCACATCTTGGATATGCTCATATGCAGTTTTCCTAGTACCATCATAGGTTGGCAAAGCCTTTAGAGCAGCTTGAGGTACTGGGTTCTGTGCCTACAAATTCAAGGCTCCAGAGCTGTTCCATGTGGGGAACTACCTTGGGAGCTGTTGTTGGTGTGGTGGGGGATTCTGGGCCATATGAATGGGAATATGGGGAGTAGGCTGCGGAGAACTAGTAGTTGTACTAGATAGAAGCTAAGGAAAATTTTTGGTAGTACTCACTGGACTTACGAGAGTAGAAAACACACCAGCTAATCGAGAAGATGAAATAGATGGTATGGATGGGATATGAGGGAGCGAAGACGTTCATCGAAAAGTGGCTATTTGAGGATGCTCTCCTAACCTTTGGATATCAAGTTCATAAAACTCAATTTGATTATCAGGATTCTTGGCTTTCGATCTTGTATTCATGAGAGACAACTTTCACCGTCCTCACACCTACGAAGTTCTGGATAGAATTTGAGTCACCAGATGTTCTAATCTCAGTAGAAAGGTGAACATCGAACCTAACACTACTGGAAGTGGAACCTTACTGTCCCATCGGGCGTGCCAAAAACTGTTGGTCAAATATCTGCCTAATTACTAAACATTGCGTTTATGCGCCCTAGATACGACCAACATTGAAAGGCCGAAGGAAAGAGATGTCCTCCGTGCCAATCTCCAGAGAGGGCTGGTTCCCTAACTAAATCCTACACTGGTAAAAGACTAAGGATGCAGGAAAGAAATTGGAAAAATGCGAAAAGAAATGGGAAATATGGCCACAGGCCAAAGTACAGGACTGATGTTAGACTAACTAGCAAGAAAAAACTCAAGCACAAAGTAGCATTTGTAAAAGGAAATAGAATAGAACAAGCTCATGATCTGACCATAGCAACTATCAAAATGGTGCTCCAACATTCACCTTCTTATTAGCAATTTTAAATCCAATGACAGAATTTAAACAGAACAACAAACAAGATGAGCAAATGAAAATAGAAGCACACTACATAGAAAGTAACCATACACAAGATCACTTGCAAATTCAGAAATCTGATGCCTTGTATTAATGCAGAGAGCTTAGAGAAATCTCTCGCAAAATGTCTAACCTCCTCTTACAATAGAAATTTGTCTAGTATTTATAGAGGTTTTCACCTCTTTCATTAAATACATAGGAGAATAAAATATCCCGAGATCAAAGACAAAATCAACAAAATCCTCCTCGAATTCTTTGAAAATCCATCCCCCTGAGAAGACAAATTCCTGAAAATCTGAAATTCGGGCGAGGGTGCGCAGATTGCAAAAAAGACATTAAATTCTTTTGAGCGCCTTTGGTACATCGAAAATCATGAAAACTCGTTTCTCTTCGCCTTCCTCTTCGTGATCCACAAAATAGAGTTACTGAGGGCGTCCTTAATTAAATGCATAAAATTAGCATCTTTGACCAAATTTCCATTCGCCCATACTCACTTTCGCCTCAACATCTGTTTCACCCCATTGCGAACTGAAAGGCGCGCACGCGACATAATGGAAGTATATTCACCCCTAAAAAGGGTGAATGGGACGTTCGCCCCTCAGGAAGGGCGAACACGATCCCAATGCACCAAAATGTTGGTTCACCCATAGGAAGGGCGAACGGGGTGTTCGCCCCTCAAGAAGGGCGAACGCAATATGGTTCGGGCGCACGCGCAATCCAAATGTCATCAAAATGCGTTCGCCCCTAAGAAGGGCGAACGACGCGTTCACCCCAATGTTAGGGCGAACACGACCTTGCACTCTAGTGCTTTTGCCTTTGTAAGCTTTTAAACATGTTCACCCCTTTCAAGGGCGAATGGGACGTTCACCCCTCAGGAAGGGCGAACATAAAAATATGGCGATTTAACCAAGTTCTTTTTCATGACTTGTCTTCTTCATTCTTTTAGACATTTCTCCATTAATATTTTTCAGAGATAATTTCAAAAAGAAACCTTTGGAACATGCACCAGAAATGTACAATTATTTAAAACATCACAAAAATATGCAAATATTATACTGCCGCTACATTCAAAAAATTGAACCCAAAGTCTTGAACAAAATTTCCAATGAATACAAAATGACCAACAATGAGTTCTTTAGGAATCTATCATAAGATGATGGATACTTGGTGAAATTGAGATATGATAATTTAGAGCAATCAAATTTTTCTACTCACAGATATTTCCCTTGAAAGAATGTTTGGTCACTAGAGGCTCTCCCCAAGGCCTCAACACTCCTTTGGTTAGGAATTCAAACTAAGATTCTTACAAGAGAGAGTTTACAAATAAGAGGATGCCATGGACCTTTCAAATGTGCCTTATGTGAGAAGGATTTGGAAACATCAAACCGTTTACTTATTCATCATCCCTTTGCTCACACAATTTGGGGATACTTTTTCAAAAACATAAGAAAATATTGGGTAGCTCCTATCAATTTTGAAAGAATTGATGAAATGATGGATTAATTATTTAAAAGCTAAAGCATTATGTTTTTTGTGGATAATTGATCCTACCATTATTTATTGGAATTTATGGCTTGAAAAGAATAATAGACTTTTTAAAAAATAAATCTTAAAGTCATGCCCAATTTTGGAACTCTATTATTGCATCTCTTCTGGAATGTTGACACATATGTGCTCATCATAACAAATCTTAAGTGTAGAAAAGAGGTGCTAGACACTTTGTTATGGTATTTGAATATACATGGAAGAGTCATCTATGGCAATGGCGTTAAAACATTGGATCTATTTTATGGTAAAATAAAAATGTCTAGAAATTGGGTTTATCTAAATTAATTTTGATGGTGCTTCCAAATGAAATCTAGAGGGAAGCGAGTGGAGGTGGTATTTTTTAAATTACAAAGGTAAAATTATCCTCACTTACTTAGAATCATATGGAACTACAACTAACAACTATGTAGAGGCCAAGGCACTTCTTATAGGGATTAAAATTATAATTGAAAAAGGATAATTTTTTTTTGCTCGAGAAAAAGGTGTTGTACTTGTAGACATAAAAAAATGACCCACCCAAATGAGTTATTTTTTCTCAGTTTCTTTTGGGAGGCTCTTAGACTTTCTAGGAACAATTTTGGTCCATTTTTCTTGTGTTTTGCCTTACTCTTCTTAACCTTGACCAAATCCCTGCTTGGTAAATTACGGGGCACAAATTCGACAAATTTAGGGTTTTTCTCTAAAAACCTAAATTTTAAGCTGACCCTTTTAGGGGTGTTGGCTTAATCAAGGTTAACTTTCATTTTCTTGCCTCTTAGCCCTCCAAAACCTCTATAAATAAGGGTTTTGATCCCCTTTTCTATCGCAAGTTAATCCTAGTTCCTCCTGCAATCAAGCTATCAAAAGTTCATGCAAAATAAGAATTCGTTTGATCTCTTATGCAATCTTCTAGTGCTCTTGGTGCTTTGGTGTTCTATTGTTGATGTGTTCCTTGTGGTCCGCAAGTGGAGAAAGCCTTGACAATAACTTGTCTTATTGAAGGAGGAGAGGTCTTCCACCTTTGCCCTTGCTTCTTCCACAAGATCACGAGGTTGTTCATTTGTATTCATTAGCGTTTAATTTCTTCATTTTGTGTTTTATCGCATTTTGGTCTTTATTTTGATGTTTTAAACCCTCTTTTGTGAATTCACACCTCGTCTGCTATAGGGCACGAATTTGATGAAAACTCTACTTTTGCTCATCAGACATTTTGAATCCACTTCTTCTCTGTTACTAAATTTACATTCGATAATTTACAGGGTATGGATTCGGTCTAGTTGGATTTTAGGATGTTTTTTTACCCCCAAATCTTAGGGTTTTGATTTACGTACCCTCTACATACTATTTCATCTTTGTTTGCATTTTGTTCTAACTATTATCATTCAATTTCTTTACATTTCATATTGCATTAGCTTGACCCAGGTGTTGTAGGTGAGTTGGAGAGGAGAGGGCAATCCTCCAAGGGAGGTCCCAGGTTCAAATATCCACCCTACCAAAAAGGTGAATTGGGTATCTAAAATCCAATTGATAATGTTGGTGCGGGCATGGTCGGGTGTGACTCTCGGGTGACTTTGACGGTGTAGAACCCCCTGTTCGTGGTCTCTCAGACCAAGGCGGCCCCGCGAGGGGTTTTTCGCTTAAAAAAAAATATTGCATTAGCTTGGGGGAAATCACTTGTTCCCAAACCCTAGATTTCAAAGTTGCATTCTTGTTCAAGAATTGTGCCCATTCTATTTGCATTTCATTTACTATTCTATGCTATCATATTTCATTGTGTTTGTTCCAAAGGTCAAAGCTCATTTTATTTCAAATGATCAACTAAAAGGACCTAGGGGCTTGATTGTTGTACTTACAAGCTTAGTCTTATAGTGGCCTAAGCAAGCCCCCAAACATTGACCATATTTTCTAAGGTTTTTGTGAAGCTATTTTGTATATTTGAAGTTGTGGGATATTTTGGACACAAGATAAAGCTTGGATCAAACACCAGATCGGATAAGTGCCCTAAGTAAAGCTTTTAGGTTGTGTGTTGTTTGCTTTTGATTCATGTTCATAACCTAGGTTACAAATAAAAGGGAAAGACATTTGATTGCTTTCTAGGCATTAAAAAGGAAAAGGGCATATATATTTGCATCTAGGGTTTAGTCTTGTTTGTAAATTCCCTTAGTCTCTTGCTCAAAGAAAAATATTTCATTTCTTGCAACCTAGGGTTAGATATCGTTGAATCAATGAATAATATTATGGTTAGTCATTGTCTTCTTGCATCTTGTGTGCTTTGCATTGTTTTTTCATTTCAATAGTTTAGCATAGAAAAACCAAACATAGGTGTTTTCTTAAATCACACATTAAACATTTCCATCCTAGACTTAGAGAAAGTCCTAAAACCATTCCTGGTGAACCCGTTCCTTTGTTTCGAGTGTAGAGATATAACACATCCCCGCAGTCACCTCGTCTCCCATCAGATCCAATCGAGAATCATATGCGGTAGGGTAGTTCTCCCTCTCTATAGTACTCAGGTCACCCACCATTGACAAATCATAAGTCTCTCCTTTAGAGATTGAGAGTTTACAAATATATTCAATTCTCATCTCAATTGAGATGTTATAGCTAGATACCTACATATTTTTTCATAAAAAGTTTGAATTCTTGATATTCATTTTCTAGGTCTTCTTTAATTTTTTTGTAAATATAAATATTTAGCATCCTTCATATTTTCCAATATTTTTCATCCATCCATCCAAGTGAAATCTTGATTAGCGATGGTATTTGATGATGCCAAGTTTCCATTGTGCCACTTGAATATCCATAACTACTTTTTTGGCTCCATGGTTCTACTTCTCTACTCTATTATTTTGAATAGTTGGTTTTGTTGTTCCTTAATGTTGTTGCACCCCTTATGCTTTTTTTGCTAAACACTGCCATATTTTATGTCTTTTTGACTCCATGTAGATCCATAATATCGATGCCTTAAGCAATATATCTAAGATTTTTGCCACTCAGGATGGTGTGGGTGGTGATATGCTGCAACATTAACCTGACATTATGTTTCCTTTGCTTTTTCAGAAATTTGTTTCTTTATTTTATATTTTTCTTCATAATATCTTCTCTTGTGCCCTTCTTTTGGTGCATCTATATGTATTTTTGATAGAATTTCCTTGGAATTTGTTGTTGCTTCTTCATATTTTCCTTTTGAATACAACCATGAACTTACACATTGTCATCTATATTTTTTTCCTTCTATTATATCCTATTTATTCATCTCTTTTAGTTCCCCCTAAATCCTTTTTATTTCTTCCTCATATACTTTCATGGTGATCTTCAAACTAACTATCTTTTTATAAAGGTCCTACTCACTCAAGAATGTATGCTCCATTTAAATGGGTTTGTCAAATATTTCCCTTGACCTTTGAATTAAGGTCATCTTCCCGTTGTCCTTGCAGATATGTCTAATCTAAACTAAATGTATGAAAATAAAGTGTAGAAAGAGAAATTGCATAAAAGTAAAGTGTGAAAAATTAAATTATGAAGATTATAGTGCAAGAAATGAAAGAAAATGCAACTATTACACCATAGCGAGGAAAGCATGTGATTTAATCGATATATGAGAAATTGAATAGCATCAATGTCCACCCTTTTGTTTTATTCTAAAATTTGGTAAGTGAATGACAACATGGGCTAGAAGGACCATGCCACAACCCTTGTGGACGTAGCAAACTACGAGGGTGGTGCCACTGATGAGATGCATAAGGACTTGTCAATTTTTTACAATCTCATGAGTATAAAGCATAAGGTAGGTTTTGTTGTGGCCATTGCACAACTTGCCCCAAATTTGAGGACCCACCTTAAATTTTGTTGTTTTGGAAAATTTTGGTTGTCTTTGAGTATTTGATTGATAGGTCCCTACCAGTGGGGTTGCAATATAGGTTCCAAGGTTTGGTTGTTGGTTAATGTCTCCTTTTAGTTTCTTTTAGAGTGTCTAGTGTTTTGGTTAGGTTTATAATGTTTTAGTTAAATTTAGTGTTTTGAATTAAATTAGTTCAAATAGTTGAAATTAATTAGATCAAATTTAAATAAAAAAGGAGAAACAAATAAAAATAAATAACTAAATAAAAAGAAAATAATAATAATAATAATCAAGTGGGTAATGTTTGGTTTTATTACGTGTGTATTAATAAAAAAAAGCAAAAAATAAAATAAAAATAAATAAAAAAACAAAAAAATTTAAACAAAACAAAATAAAAGATAAAATAGGTGTGGTCATGTTATATGGTATTTTGGGTTGCTCATATTTATGTAATATAACTTTATGTTTTTATTGTCTTTATTTATTTAACTATTATATCATGCGATTCTCACTATTAATTATTTTCGTTCATGCAGCCAGGTGAGCAAAAGGTTTTGGTGCAATTTTCAAGATAAGCCCTAACCAGGTTGGCCACAACGGTCAATACGAGACACGAAATTTGAGGAGCACCATCAAATAACGTGATGCGACTTTCGAAACATTTCCAGGTGGCATGGTCGGACAAGCTAGATGCGGGATCCATTGGGTGAGCAACTCATCACGTATGATTGAGTATGTTTATATTAATAAGTAGGTCATGGTGTCATTGTCGAATGCTTGTGGGATTAAACCCCCAATAATAGTATTGCACCATGTTCGATCGTAGTTATTGACGAAAGGTTCAACATGTTGTGGTGACAATAAAGGTTATTTAGTGAAGAGTAGTATGGAAAAGGTAGATGGTCATCTTCCTTCGCACCTTTTGATTGTGTTCTAGCCTCCGATGGTCCTGATATACATCGTCAGTTCTTGTTGTGTGGAGTCCTACGTACGCATTCCCTCAGCAATCTTGCTTCTGAACATATTGAACTTAAGCAAACATCTTACTGGAGGAATTAGGTTTAAAAAAGCAGATTACTGATTTGATCTTCAAGTTGCATGCATTGAGTACCAAACAATGTAACAAAAGAACAAAAGTGTAGTTTTTTTTACTACTGCCCAACGATGTGAAGCTTCAATTCAAACACTTTATTCTCTGTCTACAAAGTTACACCCTCCTTAATCCAATGCGATTCGTTGATCATTTATCAAGTGATACAAATTTTCGCTTGTTGTTCATCGATGACATTTGTGGAGTGAACATACTTGTAAATCTATATTGTCATATACCAGACATTTGTAGAGAAGTAAAAATTAGCTATTTAACAGGTTCCTTGATTTCTCAACGGTGGGGCATATTAATCAATCAAGTGAATGATTTTGTGGTAAGCGATGGGATACCGAAATATTGGAGCTTATAGCAGTAACATGGTTTACCGAAAATGGAGTTAGTGGGTCCTATTTTGTCGAATATTTAAGGGGTAAAACAAGATTGTTGTATACAGTGAAGGCCTACGCAGAGTTTTGAACCCGCAACCTCATTACTATTGCCATTATTGTCGCTATTTTATGAGTAAAGGGACAACCACGTCGCTTCTTTCTCTTTTTTCCAATAAAATTATATCCACATTTCTGAGTGAATTACACTTGTGAGGAAGTTGAAGTGGAATATGATCGTCGTTTGCTAACAATAAAATCAAGAGATTATGACATGAAAGTAAAGGCAAATTGTTAAGAATGTTGAAGACGTTGAAATGAGATAGGACGGTCTTTTTTTGATAAAGTCCAAGGGCAAACACATAGTCTTCAGCAATTGACACCCCGAAAAGGTTACTGTGCAGTAACCAGAAAGGGAAGGAGTCGTTTCGAAGGTCCATTTTGTTAACGAGGAAAGCATTACGAGGACAAGTGAATAGATTGCAGTGGAGGGAGTTGTACAGAGAATCATAATTACAAGGGTTTGATATCAATACCATATTGTTATTTAGTTTCAAACTGCGTGTAGTAGTGTTAAAGTTTCAGGAAGAATAAATCACTCGTGAAAGTTGTAATACTTTCATAAGGCTGCGAGGTGATCATGTTGTCAAAGGATATTTACTTTGGATGGCTAGTGTATTCAGATGGTTATCACCACAATGTCACGAACGTTCTATGACAACAGTCACAAAAGTATTACCGTTTAATGAATGGAGTATATAACTTTCATAAAAATGTGGAATCGAGGGGTCCATGAGACCTGACACAAAACATGAGTGTAATGCTCATGATAAAAGCATTATCAAAATCCTGTTTGTTTTAAAAGAAGCAGAAGAGGAAAATTAAGAGAAACATTATGAAATGAAGCCAAAGGAGGGACAGGAAAGTCGAAAGATAAGCATTTGCGTGGAAGAGAGAAGGTTTCAATCCAAAAAAGGAAAAACAAACGAAGAGTTTTTGGGAAAATTTTAAAAGGACATGCAAGTGCAAGAAACAAGGCTGATTTTTTTTTTTAATAGGGAGGTGTGAAGAGGGATTGGAAGTCTTCAAGCTATTGCAAACACTGATTTTTCCACCTTGTATGCAGCCAAAGAAGGTTTTGAATACAATTTTAATTGCACATATTTCTCATACATGTATTGAGTTCATTTTTATGATGTTTATGCATGGATATGGTAGCATTATTTAATGTTTTTAATGCATGCTTTTTCCTCAGACTCACCAAATTTAGATTGTGTGGATGTAGGTATAACCTGGTTTTGTTTTAATATTCATAATCTTCCATTTTCTACAAAATAGGAGAAATTAATTTATAGTAGCTCTCTTTGATCGCTTTTTAGCACTTTGTTTCATATTATTTCAGATTTTTCATTTTTTTCTCTAACCCTAGCTTTTATCTTTATTTATTTTCATTTTATTTATTTTTAAGTTCCATCAAGCACTCAAAGCCCTAAAAATATTATATCGTTTTGCACAAAAAAATTAATAATGGGGGTTTTGAAGTAATTAGAGCATCAAAATAATTTTGTTGTTAAGGCTAACATATCAAATTATTTGGACACATTTTTTTAAGGTTCCAAAATAGATTCTTGCACTTCATAGGTTTTATTATTTTAAAATTTGTTTAACAAAGCAAGATAAAAATTTGTTAACAAAGCAAGATAAAATCTGTTTCACAAAGCAAGATAAAATGAATTAAATCACCGTTCTAGATTCAAATTTCAAAATTAGATTTAGTCATTTTATTTCATGCTCAAACAAAGCTTAACAAAACAAGATAAAAACTTGTTAACAAAGCAAGATAAAATTCATCCACAAAGCAAGATAAAATGAATTAAATCACCGTTATGGATTCACATTTCAAAGTTAGATTTTAGTCTTTTCTTTTATGCTCAAAGCAAAGCTTAACAAAGGAAGATAAAATTGGTTAAAATTTGCTTAACAAAAGAAGATAAAATCTACTTAAAATACTTTGAGATAAAATGAATTAAATCACCGTTCTAGGATGGTCATAGAGGACCAATAATGTCACATTTTCTGTTTTTTTTTTCAAATTTCATGAACAATAGAGAGCATAAAAAATCAAATTAATACCAAACCACATGCCCCTTGTTAACAGTTAATTGCATCTCTAAGGTATTTCAGTACATTTTGCATATTTTCACAAGCATTCAAACACACATTAAACAAATAAGAACCTTGGAGAAATGATTAATTTCTTTGCAAGAGAGGGTTTTCTAACTAAACCCTGATTGTGAGCATCGTTTTGCAACTGGGAAAAATTATCACTCAACAGGTTTCATAGAGTGTAGCTCTAGATTGTCATGGCCAAAATATTATCACAATGAGGGCCCTAGGCCCTTATTTATAGCAAAAGTTTACCCCTAAGTTACTTGGGGTGTAAAATAATTACTCCTAGTAAAAGTAAATATTTGGGGGCAATTTTAGCAAAATGTTACAAATCTCTAATCATGCCTGAACAAGCTTATAAAACTCCAAAATTGTTTAGTGTGCCACAAAAGGCTAAAAAAGTCACTTTTTGGAAGATTTTCCTCATGATCCACATTGATTTTCAATTTTGTGTCTGTCTATAAAGAGATTTGCTTGATTTTTTAAAGTGATTCACTCATATTTAGCAAGTTATTTAACCACCTTTATTGAGAGAATCACTCCCTCAAGCTAATCAACAACTTTAAATGAGTGAATCACTCCTCCAAGCCAATTTGGAAGGTGAATTGGTACTTATCAAAATGGAGTCAAATTTTGAGATTTTGGGGTATTTTCTACCATTTTACCTCATATTATTGATTCTTTCTTCTAAAATTGATAAAATTTACAAAGGTAGTGGTAAGGTACTATATTTATAAAAAATTCATGGGATTCCAACTCGATTGGCATAAGATCCCAGGTCCTACCTTTATCCTTGGGTGTAAAGTCTACAAAATTGGGATTCACATTCTAAAATTGGCAAAACCATTGTTTTTCCCTTTAGCCAATATTTGGTGGCAATAGTCCCAATAACTTTTGCCATTCATTGTTATCAAAAAATTATACTATCTTGAGGTCCTTTACTTACCCCATTAGATCTTCAAATAGATTAATTATTCTCCCTTGACAGCTAGCTCCTTCAACTTGTCATCGATTGGCTTCAACTTCTCATATGTTTTAGCTACATTCCTTTGGTCAATGTGGTACTTTTATTATTCAATTATAGAACTAATGACATCATCATCCAGGATATGCATCTTGTCATTAAAAATAGCAGGCATTCCAAAAATAACAAATCCCTAAATCTCTTTTTCCACTTCTTGTACTTGGGTTTTAAAGGACACTAGGTTATCTTTGCATGTCTATAGGTTCCTATGGAAGTCTAGGACCTTCCTTATCTTCTTGACCAATTAATTACGGTCAATCCCTTGTTGTTGTGCCTATGTTATGGTCATTTATGCAAGGAGTTTGAGGACTTTTTAGTGTTCACACCTCATAAAAAGTTCCCTTTTTGCATGCTTGATGGTCTTCTCAACCTATTACAAGCTCTCCTCCATAAAGGATGTCAATCAAAAGTATTTATAAGCATTCTTCATCTCCTCCTTGATCCGATCCCCAACGGTCTTGACCATATAAATCTTCTATGTTGACTTGGGGTCTACTTCCATTTCTTGGAGCCTCGAGGCTTTGAACTTATTGATTTGTTGGTATTTTGTTCTAGGACTTCTAGTAGTCTAATTTGTTCCTATGTCATTTATTGTATGAGTTGTTTAGAATCGATAAGTTAGGCTTTGAGGTACTTTGTTCCTATGTCATTTATTGTATGAGTTGTTTAGAATCGTACTATAGTTTTTATCCAAATATGCCCATTGCAGTAATTTAAAGATGTTATCAAGGAAAATGTGGGATATAGTACGAGCGATGTAAGGGTGAGCCACAAGAAAAAAATGGGCATATTTGGATAAACGATCCACTACTACAAAAATGGATGTTTTTCCGCCTGATTTTGGTAGTCCTTCAATAAAATCCATAGAAATATCCGCCCATGTTTTGGTTGGAATAGGAAGAGGTTGAAGTAATCTCGGAGTAGCAATTGTATCCCCTTTGTGTCTTTGGCAAGTCTCACATTCTTTTACAAATTTTTTGATGTAATTTTTCATACCCACCCAATAAAAATATCTAATTACTCTTTTATATATCTTTAAGAACCCCGAGTGTCCTGAAGAGGGCAAGGTATGTAATTTGTGGAGAAGTTTTTCACGATAAGAGGAATTAGGGGAGAGAACCATCCGTCCTTTGTACCTTAATATACTATATGTCCAAGTGTATGGCGGTTTGCTATTAGGATTATGTTGGAGTTGTTGAATGATTGCATGGGTAGTAGGATCATTAATCCATTCTTCATGCACCTCATCTAACCATTTAGGAATAAGGGAGGAAAGAGCATGTAATTGAGGCATGTCTTCAAACTTCCTAGAAAGTGCATTGGTTGTCATGTTGTCTTTGCCCTTTTTGTATGTAATTTTGTAATCATAGCCAAGTAGTTTAGTAACCCACTTTTGTTGTTTCGAGGTATTAGTATGTTGTTCCAAGAAGTGTTTTAGACTATGATGATCAGTGCGTATAATGAAATGTTGTCCAATAAGGTAAGGCCTCCAATGTTGAATAGCGTGAACAATAGCCAACATTTATTTTTCATAGGTAGAACGGGCTAGATTCTTTTTAGAAAATGCCTTTCTTATAAAAGCTAGAGGCCTTTCATATTGCATGAGTATGGCTCCTATTCCTACCCCCGAGGCATCACTTTCAATGATGAATGGTTTAGAAAAGTTGGGCATAGCTAGGACAGGAGTGGTACACATTGCATTTTTTAATGTAATAAAAGCTTCATCCGCTTGAGATGACCACTTGAAGGTGTTTTTCTTAAGTAATGTTGTTAAAGGAGCTACGATTTTACCATAATTTTTGACAAACTTGCGATAATATCCTGTTAGCCCAAGAAAACCCCTTAAACTTTTTAAGGTTTTTGGAATCGGCCAACTCTTTACATCCTCAATTTTGCATGGATCTACCTTAACTCCTTCCTTAGAGACAATGTGTCCTAAGTATTTGATTTCTTGTTTTCCAAAAGAACACTTTGATCTTTTTGCATATAGTTGATTTTCCTTCAAGATTATCAATGCTTGGCTAATATGTTTCAAATGATCTTCCTATGTTTTGTTGTAAATAAAAATATCATCAAATAAAACTAAGATAAATTTACGAAGGAAAGAGTGGAATACCTTATTCATTAGACTTTGAAAAGTGGAAGGAGTGTTGGTAAGGCCAAATGGCATCACCAAGAATTCATAGTGCCCTTCATGAGTGCGAAAGGTTGTCTTTGGAATATCCTTCTCATTAACTCTAATCTGGTGGTAGCCCGATCGTAAATCTAATTTGGAAAAATAGGCAGCCCCATGTAGTTCATCTAGTAGTTCGTCTATGACCGGAATAGGAAATTTATCCTTGATGGTCATTTTGTTAAGTGCTCTAAAATTGACACATAAGCGCCATGACCCATCCTTCTTCCTTACTAATATAATTTGAGAGGAGTAAGGGCTTCTGCTAGGTCTAATGATCCTTGCCTTAAGAAGCTCTTATACTAATTTCTCTATCTTGATCTTTTGAATATATGGATAACGATAGGGCCTAATATTAGGGGGTTGATGCCCTGGAAGTAGTGGAATAGTGTGATTGTGACTTCATTGTGGAGGTAGTCCTTTTGGTTCATTGAATACCTCTTTATGATGTTCTAAAATATTTTGTAGCTCTGGCACCTCTTGTTCTTCGTGAGTGGGTTGGATTGAGAACAATTGGGCGACCATTCCTTTGCTTCCTTTACGGATAATTTTCTCCATTCTATGAGAACTTATGATTTGTGAGGGTCCAAATTTTAATCCTTTGATAGTATAAGTTTGGTTCTTCTCTGTGAACTTCATCCACAATTCGTCAAATTCCCATTGAACTATGCCCAATGTTCATAGCCATTGTACTCCTAGTACAATGTCACAACCTCCTAGAGGTAGTACATATATATCTCCTTTCATGTTATAATCCCCTATAGTTAGTTTTATATTTCGGCATTTACCCTTACATGCAATTTTTCCTCCGTTTATAATGATCACTTCAAAATTATTACAAGGATATATAAAACAATTAGCTTGTTTAGCCACCTTGGGATCGATAAAATTGTGCGTGCTACCCAAATATAGGAGCACAATAAGGTTTTATTTCTTAAAATACCCTTTAACCCTCATCGTTTGTGGAGAAAAAAATCCTGCAAGGGCATTGAAGGAAACCTTAGGTGTATTTTCCTCATCGCTTTCAGGTGTGTTGGATAATACCTCCACTTCTATCTCAGTTTCTTCTTCGGTTGTATTTCCACAATCCGTAGCATCCAGAATATACAACTTTCATGAGGCGCATTTATGATTTTGGTCAAATTTCTCATCGCAGTGGTAGCAAAGACCCTTAGCTTGTCGTTCCTTCATTTCCTCGAAACTAAGATGTTTAATTGGTAGAGTTGGGTTAATTTTGGGGGTTGTGTAGGAGTTTTTTACCCTTCCATTTTGCATAGTTTTGGGGTTAGTATAAGTGTTTTATGATTTCCCCATGGGTGGTTTTCCCAATCGACGTTGTGCCTTGATTTTGTCCTCAGCTAGTTTCACCAACCCTATGGTCTGCATCATGGTTGTGGGATTATACATTTGTACTTCTATGCAGATTTCTTCCTTTAATCCACTGATGAAACAATATTGAAAGAAAGAAGCGTCTATCCCGGATGTTCGATTTGCCAATATTTCAAATTTAGCTTGATATTCACTTACTGAAGTGGTTTGGCACAATTTGGTGAGAGCTCCTATGAAATTTTGAAAAGTGCTAGGTCCAATCCGTACTAATAGATTTTGTGTAAAGGTGAACCAAGTAGGAGTGTCAGTTTTTTTTGAACCATTGGTACCATTGGATGACGTCATTCTTTAAGTGGAAGGATGCAATATGTACTTTTTGTATTTCAGGAATTTGATTCAACGAGAAATATTGCTCTACTCGATAAATCCAGTTTGTAGGATCATCGCCTTCAAATTTTGGAAAATCTAACTTGGTAGTCCTGGGTAGGATGGATGTTTGTGGCCCTCCCAATAGTGCTTGGGGTGGTGATCCTCCGTTAGTTTGATTTGTTTGCATTAATGTCATATTCTGACTGACAGAGTCTAGTTTTAAGTCTAATGCGAGTATTCTTTCCTGAAGTTCTTGTGTCTTAGCTGCGTTCTCCTCTTTGCCTTGGAAAATTTCTTGGAGAAGTTTATCCATAGTGATATCTTGTGACCTTCTTCCTTATACCATGTGAAGTTTTGTGGTAATTCTATATTTTTCTTGTCTTGGTTATAAATTTGCAAAATTTTTGGTGAAGAGTGCCAAGCCTTTTTCAAAACTTTGTGGTTCAAATCCTTCTTTGGAGTGAAAAGGTGCAACTTTTTTTTTTTCAAAAGTTGTTTGACAACTTTTTCAAAAGTTGTAAAAAGTTGTTTTATCTTCACAAAGTTGACAAAAGTAAAACAAAAAGTTGAAAACAGTTTTTGAAAACAACTTTTATTTTTGGTGTTTTAGTAGCAACTTTTGGTTTTGTTCTTTATAATTTTTTTTTTGGACAATTGCCCTTTTAACGAGATCTTTTAATATCCTTGAAACTGCACAACAAACAACACAACAACACCGTCAACGAAACCAAAGCTGCACAACACAGTCGCAACACATGAGTCAAGGTAGAGCGGGGACTGGTGGAGCACCACTAGAGAGGAGCGGAGGACAACGAAGGGCAGAGCGGAGGTCAACAGAGGCACGAGCAGGGTCAACGAACAATGGTAGTGCGATAGGTGGTGGTAGCTCAAGGGTGGGAAGGAGAATGACATAAGGGTGGCAGTTAGATGGTTCGCATGCGCATGTGGCTACTCGATGCTAGTCACACCCATGTAAAGGAGTTTACGCCCCTTTAAAGCCTTAAAAAACCCACTATCTGCTAGATGTGGGATATATATCACAAATTTAAAAAAAATTCCTGCATGCTCTCTCATCGTTGAAAATTTTGGTCGTCGGATTCTCTTTTTCGACGATCGAAAAATATTTTTAACTTTATATTAAAATTAAAATTTTATAATTCTTTCATCGAAATTTCGAGTGCTACCGAAAAATGTCAGACTATTGTATTTTCGTTGCTATCTAATCGATCTGTCATCATTTTAAATGTTGTGAAATGTTTATAGCATCCCTTGGAGTTTTCAGGAGGTATATTACCTAGTTTGAACTTGTATTTTTCGCCTTGTTCTCTGAGTTTAAAACTGGTATTTTATGGCCTCCAATTTGAAATTTTAACGAGCTCCTATTTTTTTGCCTCAGAGATGTCCTGCACCAGTTATATACCTCTTATACGCTTGATTTTCTACAGAAGAAGAAAACAAATTCATGTTGTAACACACACTGTCCAATCCTTCTTGTCGCAGGCGCACGCAGTAGTACCAAAGTGAAGAGAAACAATGATCTGTCACTCCAGAACTCCTGAACCAGTATGCAGTTTGCAGTAAAAAGGCTTGGTAGAGTACCAAAAACCCCAAACCAATCCCAAAAATGTTGCTCTGATACCGATGTAGCGATTCTACCAAGAACGAGATAAATGGAATGCAAATTCAAAATAAGGATCGTGTATGAAAACTGAATCATTGTTTATTTGAATGGATAACCAAACAATTGAATTATATTGAATGTTCTTGGATGCCTTTAAAAAAATCACCGGAATGCCTACATATATCTTTCTAAGAGTTGTGATTGTGAAGGGGTATGTCCCTTAATAATGATAACATAATAAGATTAACAATAATGCATGTTTATGAGGGTCCTAACACTTATAGATTTGGTCAATGCGTTCATTTCATACCTCATTCTCTACCATATGAGAATCTTCTTGTCTATGGAACCCACCTTCTAAATGGCCCCAACCTATGATGGTTTGGCTTAATATTTAAGTCAAATTAATCCTTTATCGTTGAGGTAAAAGGAATGCCACTCTTGGGTTATCATACTAGCTCTAAACTTCATTTATGTAATCTCTCTTACTCCCTATAGTGATAAGGGACATCTCTCCATCTAGGTTGGCCTGCTACTAGATGTTATACCTTTTCTCATGTGCAAATAAGGTATCCAAATTATTGTCATGGAGGGTTTGCTCAAAATTTTATTTTTAGGTTAAAGGACCATTTATCTCTAATTTGTTCAACACCATCTCCCTCAATCTTGCCTCTACCATCATGTTATACCCATTCATTTTAGGAGTTATAATCATGATTTGTTGTTTGAGTGGATAGAAGGTGATTTTCTTTTACCCTTTGAAATACTTCAAATCCAAATAGTCAAGTTGCTTGACTTCTTATAGATTGAAAATATAGTTTGGGACTCTTACGAGAAACTCAAAGGGCATATCTCAAAATCCATAGAGGCAAATGAAGGATATGGTGATCCTCAAATAGAAGTCTCCCTGAGGCCAATTTACCTATTTTAACAGTAGTCATATCTCATTAGTCAATTTTTGTTTCATTAATTAACCCCCAAATCTCTTTGTCTATTTCTTGTACTTGTGTTTTCAAGGACGCCAAGTTATATTTGCATGTATGTAGGTCCTTATGAAAGTCTAGGATCCTTTTTACCTTCTTGATTAATTGTTTGTGATATATCCCTTGTTGTTGTGCGTATGTTATGGTCATTTATGCAAGGAGTTTGAGGACTTTTTGATGTTAACCCCTCATAGAAATTTGCCTTTTTGCTTGCTTAATGGTCTTCTCAAATTTTTATAGGCTCTTCTCCATAAAGTATGTTAGTCAAAAGTATTTATAGGCAGTCTTCATATCCTACTTGATTTGGTCCCAAAGGGTCTTAACCATTTGAATCTCCTATGTCGACTTGGGGTCTACCTCCATTTCTTGGGGCCTCAATACTTTGAACTCATTGATTTGTTGATCTTTCTGTTCTAAGCCTTCCAGTAGTCTGCTTTGTTCCTATGTCATTTCTTGCATGAGTTTTTTAGACTCAACAAGTTGGGATTTGAGATCTTCAACTTATTTATTCAATTGATCCTTTTAAGCAACCTCTTTCTTCAAATCTTTGTTATCTTTCCAAAGTTGGTACTTTTTTACCTTTAGCTAACTCAATTCCACCTCCAATCTCTTATTCCTAATTTATGTCACTTCATCCTTGACTACTAGGCAACCATATTTCATTATCATGCCAAATAGGAGGTTGTTAGTCAACTAAACCATATGATATGGGTACATATTATCTAGGTATAGCTAGGATACTCTAAAAGTCAAGTTAGTAGGAGATGATGCAACCTTGGTGAGGTTGGTATTTGAAGCCTTGAAGAAGTGTCCTTTGTCTTCCTCGATAATTATGAATGGAAGAGCATTGAGGCCTTGGAGGTCTCCATACCGAGTCACTTGTATTCTTTCTCCATCTCTTTTACTCAACAAAATGACACTAACATCAGTATCTACAGTCTTGTAAGCATAGCTTGGTCTAGTCCCTTAAGACATACTTTTCAAAGAGGAAGCTCCTATAGACTTAGCTCCTTAGGCAAGAAAGGTTGATGTCACCACTTGTAGGAGAAGTTGGCATGCATGGTATGGAGGGTAAGTGAAGGTGGATGACATGAAAAGAGGTGAAAACTGAGTGGTGATGATGGGAAATGAAATGGAAGTAGAAGGAGTTGATGATTAGCCAATCCAATAAGGGTAGTTGAAAGGGGTGACATGGTTTATGGGACCAATAGTTGTAATGTGAGGACTTGGGTGGGTGGAGATGAAAATGAGGTGATTGGAGCAGTTCCTACTATGACCATGATTTTTGGATATGGAGTGCCTCCTAGAGAGCGATGAGACAAGATGCCTCATAGAGAAACATACGTTGCATTGGTGGATGATGGGAAAAGTGTAATAAAAAATAGAAAATATGAGTTAGAATAGGAGGAGAAGAAGAAAATTCAAAGAGAGAAATGAGAGTGAAGATAGAATAAGAAGAAGAAATGGGAAAGGAGGAAGTTGAAGCCACAAATGGTGAATATTATGGGGGAGTACATGTTGTCATAGCCAATGAATTGGTTGTTCACAATCCATGAGGGGAGACTTCTTGAGAGATTTTTATCTCCTCAAATTGGGTTTCTATCCTTTCTATTGTTGTTTTGTTTCTATAGCCACCTCACCAAACATTGGCCCATATCTCTCAAACCCCTTCTTCCCCTTGATCATTGTCTATCTAATTATCATGTTGATCATTGCTAGAGTCGATGGTGCAACAAAGATAGTGATAACCAATGTTACCTATTTTCTAGGCTTATCCTTATGTGGGGTTGAAGTACATGTTGTTGCCTCCATGATGAATTTAACCCTTTTTACATATTTGAGGTATCTTATCCTAGATGATAGAAAACTCAAAATTGGACAAACCATCTCTTATAGATTTGGCCATTGTATTCATTTCGTACCTCATTACCTACCACATGATAATATTATTATCTATATACCCCACCTTTTGAATGCTCCCAAACTCTAATGGGTAGGATTAATATTTAGGTCAAAGTCATACTTTACCTTTTAGTAAAAGGTATGGCACTCTTGGGCTATTGTACTAGCTCTAAACTTCATCTTCGTAACTTCTATTACTCCCTAGAGTGGCAATGCCTATCTCTTCATCTAGGTTGGCTTGTTGTTAGATGTTATACCTTTTCTCATTTTCAAAGAAGGTATATAGTTTCTTGTTGTTGAGGGTTTGCTTAGAAATTCTCTTTTAGGTTATAGGACCTCAATCTCTAAGTTGTTTAAGACCATCTCCCTCAATATTGCTTCTACCATCATGTTATACCCATGCATTTTAGGAGTGATACCCATGAATTGTTGTTTGAGTGAAGAAAAGGTGGTTTTATTCTACCCTTTGAAATACTTCAAATCTACATAGTCAAGTTGCCTGACGTTTTCTAGATTGAAAATGTAGTTTGTTACTCTTACAAGCAACTCAAAAGGTATGGGTCAAAACCCATAGAGGCAAATAAAGGATTTTGTCCTCCACATATATAAGTCTCCTTGATGCCATTTTCCCTCTGTCAATTTTTTTTGTGTCTCATTAGTCATCTTTGCCTTTCCCTTGAATTTCTCCATGATGACCTCATACACCTCATTATAGAAGTGGTAGGAATTATTTCATACTACTTGGAAAGGTTACCTCTATACTCCATAATACTTAGAGGTTGTCCATATGTTTTTACCTAGTCTACTTAGAGGGTGGTAAACTAGATTTTATTATGGTATAGGATTAACCAGATCAAGTAGGAAGTATAGTTGAAATTCCTCTCTTCCTTGAATTCCTTTTATTTTATATCCATCTAGTTGGATATGTACTTGGCATAGTTAATCATTTGGTAGTGCACCAAGTAGGTTTGGATAGCTTGTGGTATAGCGATATGTTCCTCATAAATTTTCTTATCACTCCTCTCCCTAAGGACTATGGCTATCCTTAACATCACCATTTGCATATCATGCGTGAATCAATCTAACTCTAGTGGCATATTAAATTTGCATGGTAGATTAGGCTTCTTTAGGTGAGGATTTAGGAAGCTTCACTAATAGGTATTGATTTACTTATAATAGAATTATTTTGGATTTTGGATCTATAGGAGATCTACATAGCTAGGTCATCAATGAATTTTAATATATTCCTTATCACTCCCTGTTGGATATAGAATGCATCCTCTGTGTATTGGGTTTGTCAATAATTCTTAGTGGTAGGGTCATATCGTTTCACTACTATTTGTTCCAATTCTAGGTAGTTCCACACTTGTGGCACTAAGTTCATTGCCAAGATGAACATCCAAATCCAACTCATATTCCTTGAATAAGTCTGGAGGTCCATGATATACCTCCTTAGGGCTTATTTCTCACTTGCCCTATGGAATGTATGTAATCACCCTCCTCCATAATTTGATATGGGTCTTCAAAATATTCCTCTGGTATCTTGGGGTGGGGAGCCTTGACTATTTCTTTCCCTTTTTTTCTTCTATGCATGTTTTCCTAATGGCCTAGACTCTGCTATGGTGACTACAACTATTGAAAGTGGAATGATGAGGGGTGGGAAACAATTGTGGAAGGTGGTGATGCGACCTAAGCTTCAGGTAGTGAGGGGCTATCAAAATCATATGAGGTGTCCATGGTAAAGAATGACAAGAAAATGGGTAAAAACATAAAATTCTAGTAAACTTTAGTTTTTATAGGGCAAAGCAATTTTATCACAAACTTGGAGTGATTTGCTATCAAATTCAAGTGATTTGCTCATCAGATGAAACATAGACAACAAGGAAGAATGATTTATTTGATAAAAAAATAAGAGACTCAAAAATAGGAGCAACTATTTGTTCAAAATATGGTGAATAATTTTCTTGGTAGGTTTGAGTGATTTGCTAGTTATTGCAAGTGATTTGCTTACATTTGGGGACAATAATTTTTTTGCCTTCTAGGTTTCTCCTTGAGCAAATCACCTAGATACCAATGGGGAGATCCTATGGGACTGTGACCTAGTTTGTCTTTGATGGTTAATTGATTTGGGGGCATGATTTACTTAGGGTGGGAGCATAACACTTTGGTTTGAATGAAAGCATACCATAAATGAGGCTTTCTTAGGGGTTCTTGTGGATTTTATAGGCCTTGAGAACTACATGAGGCATGAGTTACTTGGGTGGGACGATCAACACATTTAAGGGCCAATTTGTCTAGCCTTGCAGTTAGTGTAGGGTCAACTAGCTTCCCTCTTTTTTTTATAAATATTAACGATGCATCCTTGATAAACCTGATAAGATGCTAATTTGGGGGAAGAGATGGAATCTAGATGGAAAATCTAGGAAATTCAAAAGAAAGGAAAAATAGAAAAACAAGAATAGTAGAAGGGGAATGTACTTACCAATTTAATAGCCAACATTATGTACATATATATTCTTTTGTCCATAACTGTTATTTATATACTGTTCTAAGGTGTTGCTCGTTCATTGAGATGGGCAACAATACTCCTTCCATGGAAGTAATATTATAGGTAGTTGGACCTCTAATTTTGATGATCTATTAAGGTCTACTCCATAATGAGTAAAATTTTTTATGAGCACTTGGTTTTGCATGTTCTTTGTCCTGTTTGAGTACAATATCTCCTTCCTTATACTCTACTTCTGTAGATCCTTTATCAAACCATTTCTTAGTGATTTATCAAAGTCGAGTGATCTTCCTAAAAGCATGTTATCTCTCTTCCTTTAGGGCTAATAGTGTATTCAATATTTGATTGTATGGGTTCAATGTCAGTGTCCTCTAACTCGAGCTACTTTGATATTTTGAGGGAAGGGAGCTTGAGATTATTTGGCAATATAGCCTCCTTGCAATATACTACCTTATAGGAGGAGAATCTAGTAGATGCTTTTGGCATCACTCTATTTGTCTATAACGTCTTATGTAGCTTTATATGTCGGTCCGTTTGTGACTCTAAAATGGTCCTTTTTAAGATCTTGTAATATTTTTATTAGTTGATCTAGCCAATGCATTACCCTAAGGATAATAGTCGGATGACATTTTGTGAGAATCCATATTTGAGGGAAAATATCATCACTTTAACTCTCTTGAAATAGGTATTATTATTTGTGACAATGGTTGCAGGGGATCCAAACCTAGTGATAATATCTTCAAGTAGTTTCACCATAGTCTCTTTATTAGCCGTTTTGACTGAGACAGCTTCAACTCACTTGGTGAAATAGTCTATGGCAATGAGGATCCATCCATGATCCGCACTTGACAATGGGTTGATCTTACCTATGAAATCAAGATCCCATTGTTGGATTGGTTCGATTACAATGACAATATTTAAAGCCATTAGGGCTCTTTTCTTCATCCCCTAAAATATATAACATAATTCACAATCCTTGACCCATTGGTAGCAATCGATGAAAATTGAAGGCTAGTAGTATTCAAATTTTTTGATCTTGTGGGTCATTGTGGGTGTAGAGAAATGCCCTCCTTAGTCATGATACTTCTTGATTAGGGATCCCTTGCTATCTTCCTCTATGCAACTAAGTATAACATCATCGCATCTCTTTCTAAACAAGACATTGTCTAACCATTGATAGTGCATTACTTTTTATCTAAACTTGACTCTCTCCTTGGTTGACAATACTTTAGGAACTTGTATTATAGCCATGTAGTTGTACATATTACCCATCCATCTGGTTCCTTCTTTGCTATACATTTCTCCAACTAGAGAAACCTACTTACCAATTGCCAACATTTTACATAAAGTCCTTCCTCTAATCATATCAACTTAATGGGTTTGATCTCAATATCAAATTCCTATATCTTATTGATCTACCTATATCTTATCTCTTCTAGCTTGTCATGTAATATAGCAGATCAAAAATCAGGGTCTACTACAAAAATAGTGGTTTTGCTTTGCAGTAGGTAATATCTAAACTTTTTTAGGACCTCCATGATGGTGAATACTTGTTTCTCAATTAGGGTATACCTCTCCTCATAATTGTGAGGGAATTGACCTTGGTCATTCTTTAGAGTTAGGACAACTATAATACTCTCATATGTACCACATATGTACATCCTAATTTCTTTGGAGAAATATGGCTAAGTTAGGATGGGATATTTTATGCCTTGGAAGGATTTCTTCCCCTCTTTGACCTAATATAGAGAGGTGTATTTCTTTACCATCTTAGTTATAGGTCTAACCATTTAGGTAAAATGGGTAATGAATTTGGCTACACATTGAATCTAACCTAGGAAGGGTTTGGTCACTTTGAATGATACGAGAAATGGTAAATTTTGAATAACTTTTATTCAATTGGGGTCTATGGATAGACCTTTTGAAACTGCATGATCTAACAATTTGCCCTCTTGGACCATGAAAATAGACTTCTTAGAGTTAAAAGAAATAACAAATTATCTACATCTCTAGAATACCGACTCTAGATGTTTAATATATTTATTCTTAATTTTGGAGAACACTATCAAATCATTAAGATATATAAGGAGAGTTTCACGTACAATCCCTATGAAAGCTTATCCATAGCTTTTTGGAAAGTTACCCTAGCATTCAACTAGCCAAATATTTTTTTTTGTACATAAAGGTTCCCCATTTAGTGGTGAAGTGTTTTATGTCGGTCTTCATCCTTGATCCAAATTTGATTATTCGTAGAAGCCATCTATGAGTGACAACATTTGTGACCTTGATACCTTTTGTAATATTTGATTAATGACAAGCAATGGATAGTGATCTTTCAAGAATATCATGTTCAGGTTCTTTGACACATAACCTTGTCTTTATTTTTCTTTCATACTAGGACTAGGTTAGAAATCCATGTAGAATGTTTGATTGGAAATATAATCTAGGCTTGTAAGAGCTTTAGCAATTTTTTTTCTCACTGCTTTTATCTTTGGATTCATTGGTCTCTATTTTTATTTGAAAGACTTGGAATTAGACTCTAATTTGATGGTGTGCTCTATGATATTGCAATTGTAGACCTTAATATTTTCATATAACTAGGCAATAGTATCTCATACTTACCACACATCTCTTTGAATAAATACTTTTCTTGAGTATAATCTTTTTCAAGTAGTAGACTTTCTCCTTCAGCTACCTCAACCAAGTGATATGAAAAATATTTCACTTTAAGACTATTTTTCCTTGAACTATCATATGGATTAAACAAATAAAGAATTTGGGTAAATAAAACTCAACATACAACATCCATGCAATGAATTGCGAAAAAAAAAACTATATTTAAGCAATTATTAAGAATTACAATTAGACTGGTTATAAATATCTACAAAAAAAAAACAAGAATTGCTTATGGTAGTTATTGTAAACCACACAACTTGTAATGAGCCTTATCTTTAAGAGTAGGCATAGTCCCCTAAAATAGGAAAATAGATTAGATGCTCATAATTGAATTAATATATGCTTTTATTATTAGTAATAAAAATATATATGAAAGAATTTTGTCCATTGTTTTGGCTATTAGATCTAACTGAGATACTATTATGACTAAGATTGAGACTAGACTAACTTAACTCTCATTTATGTGCAACAATTTAAAGGACCATGGAATAACTTCTCTAAATTGTATAAAAATACTTAAAGGAATAGTCAAAATTGTGGTGACTATAGACAAAAATTACAATAGAAAAATATATTTGGTCTTTCTATAGATAGAGACTCTCAATAGTCAATCTTGCTAGTTCAAACTACTAGATAGAAAAATTGTGAGGAGAATAGAAAATACATGGTAGTTGGAATCTAGCGTGGCAAAAATGATTTGGTTATTATTCTTAGCCAACTACTTGTTTACGTCAACAACACTAAAAATCTATATGCAAGTGTATTTTCATTGCATTAGACTTTCCCTCAAATCATATGTCGATCTCGTAGGTATTGGTCAAAAAATATTTATATTATTCCTAAAAAATTGGCGTGTGAAGGGTCTTATAGTTGGTTGGTCAACACACAATTCCAATAGGGTTAGTGCTAGCTATGTTTCCATAATTAAGCCAAGTCACATTTTTTAAGCTCAATAGGAATGACCCAAAAACCAATCTATGAATATCTTATTTACTTCCAATAGCAAGCCCTTAACTTGTAGCACAAAAGGAATGCAAACTCACTCTTGACTGAGATAGGTTAGTATCCAACATGTATCACGATTTACAAATTAACTCAGATAAAACATTCAATTTCCAATAAAAACTACTAAACTATATGATCTTCCTCACAACTAGAAAACATTTTCATTTAAAATCTAGATTTAATATCATTATCCATATGAAAGTACAAGGTTTATAAGCAAAAAGGATGCATTAAATGAATCAATGTGGAGACTCGTTAATGAGTTGTCTACTTTAAAGTCAATTTACTAGATTTAGGAGGAAAGATGTTATGATAAGGTTGCTCACATTAGTAAGATCTAAAGTCACATTTTGGTGTAAGAGCTTATGAGATGGATTGGTGGCCTACTAGGCCACAATTGTAGAACCTTTCAAGGCCACAATTGTAGAATCTTTCAAGAGACATTTTGGTAGTCTCAAATTCTTATTTGGTGTTATTCTATTTGAATGGTAGTATAAGATATTCAAATAAATACAAAGGTTTGCCTATAGGATTAGAACTTTGTATCATGGTGTGAAACTCTTTGGTGTTATTCTATTTGAATGGTAGTATAAGATATTAAAACAAATACAAATGTTTGCCTATAGGATTAGAACTTTGTATCATGGTGTGAAACTCTTTAATCCTCGTTACTTTCCTAAACAAAATGACCATTTTATTTTAAATTTTAAATTTAAAAAAGCTATAGCATTGATCCCTAACCACCCAACCAAGTTATAAGGTGTACTCTTTGAAATACTAAGAGACAGAAAACAATATAACCAAGATTTTAATCAAATGACATGAGGTCAATTGGCTAAATACCTTGACGAGAAAACTTAAGTTTAAATATTGTGAAGTGATATGTGCATAATTGCCAAAATATTGTTAAACCATTATGCGGTCATGATGTAATACATGTAAGACTCATTTCAATAAATATATATATATATATAACACCATAATTTAAAAAAAGTAACACCATAATTTAAAAAAAGTGATGCCATTGAAAGAAAGTTTAGATTGTTTTTTCACTCTTATTTAAAGATACTAATAAGGAACAAAATAATAACGATCATGGCACGTTATGAATCTCTATCTTTGTTTATTGTGTTTATTAGTTTTTGGTTATATGGGATGGAAATAGGCCTTTGACCACGTAGTGGTATAACAACAACTTGACAATTGTGTATGTATCACTTAAAAAGATTTGAACCTAGGTCTTCTCCTTGAAAACTAAAAAAATTTATTGGTTAATTTCATATCATTTCATTAAATGTTCATGAGATTTGGAACATGGTCTATAGTGTGAAACTCTAATTCCTCGTTGTTATACCCAAAATTCATAGACTTGTTTATTATATATATTTTTAAAGAAAATAAAAATTAATAATTTAGTTCTATTAAAAAATACCTTTTATTTGTCCCAAGGGACAACACAACTGTTTGGGGTTTGGCTCTTCTTTGAAGGTCCAAGGTTCATATTGTAGCGTGTGCGGGGCTATGTGTTAATCCCCTATTCATAAGCGTACCTTTCGACCGCTTACAAGGAATCATGATTGGAAGGGGATTTCTCAACCCTATGCTTTAGTCTTAAGGGTTTATCGCACTACCTTTAAAAAAAACTTTTTATTTTATTATATAACTTTTTTTTTTTTTTTTTAAAAGGATAGCCACCAAAAAGCACTCGGTCGCTACCAACAGACCTATCTCTTTTAGGCACAATGTTGGTTTTTAGACAACCTATCTCAAAATTGCCTTTTAAAGTTTAAAATAATCTAAGGTTGTCTTTACAGTTTTAAAAAAAACTTTTTTACCCATCACAAAATGGTCTTAAAGCTCGTCAAGTTATATTAGCTCAACCAATTAAGTTCCTCCTACCAAAATTCAACTATTATCAAATGATACATAAATAATATCCAAACTTGCTATAAAATAACGTAAAAATAAGATCTAAAACTAAACTCACCCATCACAAAATGACCTTCAAGCTCATCAAGTTATATTAGCTCAACCAATTAAATTCCTCCTACCAAAATTCAACTATTGTCCAATAATACATAAATAATATCCAAACTTACTATAGTACGAATAAAATCCAAAACTAAACTCATACCAACGTGGTTGGTTCTCTTATACTGCTAGTATGAGCCAATTTTCCACTCTATTTGCCGTTTTTCTCCGCGAGTACAGGCATACGCACCTATATAGGTGTATGGCAGCGCAACTCAGTTGTCATATCGACTGAAGTTTATTATTTTGGCGAGAATGTTTTTACACAATTGCATTCAATCACATGGTCGTTGAAAATTTTAATACTTTTAAATTTAAGATTTAAATAAATAAATTAAGTTATTAAATTTGATTTTATTATATATATATTTTTTATTGGAATCAATAATTATATTCAATAAAAATAAAAGTGGTTGCAATAAAAAGAAGTTAAAAAGATCACAGCTTTGGGTGCAAGGTTGCTGCCATCCAAACAATTGTGCCCATCCATACAATCAAAACCATAACCAACCCTTAAAAGGACGAATACACAACATAAATAAGCATAGAAAAATAAACTAGATTAACAAAAAAACTTTAAACTATAGAACTTAGCTCTAGGCACTAAGTAGACTTATTGCTCTATCATTCTGTCTTTCCAATGTTGCAAAGGTGCTGAAATTCTTGAATTGAAAGCCTGAAACATTTTTTTGGGTAGATTGACTCCATCTTCTTTCTTTTGTGGAGGATTACGAGAACGTTGAAACACACAAAAGAGGAAGGAACTTTAGATTTTACTTTCTCCGTAGGAACCGCCAATTCCATCGATGAAGGCTCTGCATCCAATGACGTATTTTCACCACCGCTAAAATACTCCAACACATTGTAGTTGTTGGATGAATCAGGAACATAACTGCCTAACTGAACACTTGTCAATTGCTTTTTTGGAGCGACATCTTCTTTTACAGATCCCCTTCTCGGGCTATAGGAGCACATTGTGTTAGCCGAGGGGAAATGTACTAGAGAACTAGCTGGTTGGGCAGACTGTGAAGCAACCTCTATTGCATCCTTTGGGGTATGAATCTGTTGAGACTGAGAAGTGGAGCGACATCTTCTTCTACATATCCCCTTCTCAAGCTATGGGAGCGCCTTACATTAGCCAAGGGGAAATTACTAGAGGACTGGCTGGTTGGGCAGACTGTGAAGCAACCTCTATTGCATCCTTTGGGGTATGAATTTGTTGAGACTGAGGAGCCTCATTGTTGGCAATTTTAGCTGGGGGACCAACTTTTTCCTTTTCATACCTTTTTACCGGCTGTGAGACATGTACCAACTTCGACTATGTACCTTTAGAAGTAGCCAAATGTGGATTTTTACGCCCTCCCATAGTCGTCCAACCATCCTCTTGAGGTTGAGGAGTGGGTGCCCTCATGTGGTGGGACTTTGCTTGTCCTTGTTATGTGGCATCACGGGACAATCTTTGCACTTATGTGTTGAGATTGACACTAGCACCGAAAACATGTGTTGGGAAAATTAATGTAGATGACCCGCTGAGATAGCACAATGTCACCAACTTGCATGTCAATGGACTTCTTGAGATCTTGAGAAATATCAATTTCGACGTAGACACGTTTTTGAGGCGTGCATGGAAAAATTTGTCTGCCTCCACCAAAATGACATGCCCTAAAGGGACTGCTATGCGATTTAGAAAGGGCCAGAAAGATAGAGGGAGTCCTGGGTATTCCACCCTTTAGTACTTTAGTAGATCTTTCCTCAAAAACAATAAAATCACGGGTCCAAGGAAAAAAAACAAGAAGAAAACCTACTCATTTACCAGGGGCATGTTCATAAATTATCTTAACATGGGTTGTTTATGCAAAACGAAACAAAAAAAACCCTTTGTAAAGTTTTGAACCATTGTTAGCTTGATTCCATGAAGAGTCCAAGCTACATTAACCCAGGTCCTAAAGAAGACTCATTAGGGATACAACCAACGAAATACCCGACAAGGTGAGTAATATTCTAAAGTGTGACATGCAATGGAAGAATTACATCAACAAAACCAAGGTTGTGGACCATTCTCAACACAAACTTGCACAATTGATTGAAAGGAGCCATTATCGCAATGCATTATATATTTATTTTGGAATATTATGAAATTAAATTTTTAAATTTTTATATATTTATGTAAATAGCTAAAAAAAAATATTGTTACGCTGAATTGAAAAGATTATCAAACGCTCCATTTAGTCCTCTATCAAGATCTCGTCACGTTCCATGCTCTATCAAGATTTGTAGTAGATATTTGTTCTTAATTCAGATAATGACTTGTCGATTTTTTTTATATATAAAAAAAAATTGAGGACAATAACCAGCCCGGAGGGAACTGCTTGTTCACTAAATACAGACAGATAATAAATTTATAAGTTATTAAGAGAAATTTTATTTTCCACCGCACCCCCATGTTAAAAACCACCACACCCCATGTTAAAAGTTTCCGTGCACCGTTGAAGATTAATTTCCTCTTTACAGATTTAGAAAATAAACAAAAGGGACAGCTTCTGGACACTGCACCACTCATTATTTGCTGCATCCAGAAGCAGAATTGCCTCATAATCAGTTGGGCTCAGATTAGGGCCTTTTAACTGTCTCTGCCGATTGAACTTGCAATGCTAATTCCAACTGGCGGTCGAATTCCTGTGAAAGAAATGAGTTCTCCCATTTTCAGTTGGAGAACCCATTTATGCAGCTGCTCAAGATATGGCTGTGCATCGACGAGGCAGACAGCATATAAGATTCCAACATGTAGAAATAAAATGTTGATGTTTAGAGAAATTGGATTCAAAATAAAAGGCCACAATCCCAACATTACGGGCACCTGCAACAATTGGCTGCTACAATTCCACAGGTTTTGGAAACAGAACATGCTTGTCAAATCGACTCACGTGGTTTCTTCACTTCCTACTTCGACACAACATTCCAGGTGAACCGTTTTTATTTTTTATTTTTGGGATTGCACATTTAGCATACAAGATGATAGGATTATTTATTTAATTATCTATTTAAACATGGGCGAACCTTTAATAGATAGTTGCGGAAAAGGAAAGGTGGAAAGTAGTTTTTAAGTTAAGGATTATATGTTGTTTATTTAGTATATGTTTATTTAATCTTGTTATTTACAAGAATTTTTATTTATGATTTTTTTTTAAAATTATATTAAAAAAAAGATATTTACAAGTTGGAAGGAGATTTTTTAGCATTAGTCAACAAGTGTACCTGTTTCCTGTTGACAATTTTGTCACATTGCCTAGAGGGGTAGTAAAATCAAAAAAATTTGTAAAGTGTTTCTTTTTATTTCATGAATTTGTTCCCTTGTTTTTTTTTAGAAGACATTTTTGAGTATTGCAGCAATTTTGGCTTTCATTGCCATCCCCCTTGTACATAGAATGGAGATACAAGTGCTTCGCTGCTGAGCAAGCTAAGCTTAAGAGCTTCGCAGGAAAAGGAAGATGGCTTCGCTGAAGGAAGGAAGTAGAGAATGAAAAGAGCTTCGCGGCCGAAGCAGCCCAAACAGATGCTTCGGGCGAAAGTTTTGCGAAGCGGGATTCGAAGTAGTCCAAACATGGAAAACAGCTTCGCCAAGAGGAGGAAAGCATGGAAAACAAGGCATGAGAAGAGCTTCGCACCCGAAGCAGCCCAAACCGATGCTTCGGGCGAAAGTTTTGCAAAGCAGGATTCAAAAAGTTCAAGCACTGAAAAATGCTTCGCTAAAAAATCAGCGAAGCATCCACTTCGGGCCTCCCTACTGGCGAACCATTTTTACTTCGCCCAAAGTCATTGTGAAGCATCTGCTTCGGATAGCTTTCGTGCGAGGCGCTTTCACCCGAAGCAGTAGCGGTCCGTAAAGAGCAGAACATTTTTCCAAGGCAGAATTGCACTTCGGCCAAAAACCTCCCGAACCGCAGTTTTGAAGAAGGTTCGCGGCGAAGCGTTTTGACAAGCCCATCAGCGAAGCATCCACTTCGGGCAGAGAACCTCGCGAAGCAAATTTTGACATGCCTTCCCGGCGAAGCAGCGAGAGATGGAGAGCCCCGTCTTGAGGAGAGAAATCTACTTCGGCATTTTGCATCCCCGAAGTGGTTTTGCGAAGCTCCTTCGTGCAAAGTGCATAACCAAGGGAGACGATATGCTTCGGCCTACATCCATTGCGAAGCAGGATTGCGAACTAGAAATCGGCGAAGCGCTTCAAGGGCACGCACTCCAAGCCGGGTATTTTTCCGAGGCAATCAAGTGCCTCATAAATGAATTTTTACGTGCCCGGTGAACTCGCTGCTCATTTTTAGCAATCTGAAAAGAGGTATCGGTCTCAGGAGGAGAGCCCGGCGGACATGGCGGCCACTCGAGCTCCGCACCCAGAAGCCTAGGACGAGTCAGGCGGCTCATAAATGTGAGTTTCCCTGGCTGACCCGGTCGCAGCTGCTAGTTTTAGAAAAGGATTTGAGAGCTCAGTCACGGGAGCTGCGGGAGCCGACTTCTTAGATTTTTGAGGATGTACTCCTCATTTTGTGCATTGATGGCTTAGAGGGTCGGGTCCTCTATAAAAACCCAAGCATTGTAATGAAAAAGGGGGGGAACTTTCTGCTAGAAAGTTGCTGTAACTTGAATCCCTGCAATTAATACTAAAGAGCTTCGGGCTTAATTTCTCTCTTGTATGCTTGCCTTCCATGATTATTTACATTATTTCCTTCTCCATTGGCATCTCTGTAATTCTGCATTACGGATTTAGGTGTGTGATTGGGGATAGAACCCTGGAATTTTCCCGAAGGATACATAGGGGAGAAAACGCTGTAATAGTTTTCTTGTATGCTGCTTGTGGATAGTGTTTATGTTATATTCACTCATTTCCTAGTCGTCGTAATTCTGAATTCTGGATTTCGACGTAAGGGGTGGGTAATCCTGGAACTCGTCTAGAGGATACATAGGAGGACTAGTATTGCGTTCACTTCGTTTCATTCTCGGTATTTATTGCTGCTTTTTCGGGCTATTAGCCAGTAATCGTGCTGCTGGTTCTTTCCCACTTTAATTCACTTACACCGTTTATTTCTTTCCTGCACCCTTACTATTTTTATCTCTTTCCTGCACTCTTGTCTCAAAAACACTTGGTGTTTTTGAGACAAGAGTGCAGGAAAGAGATAAAAATAGTAAGGGTGCAGGAAAGAAATAAACGGTGTAAGTGAATTAAAGTGGGAAAGAACCAAGACGACGATACTAGCTAATAGCCCGAAAAGCGGCAATAAATACTCGAGAATGAAGCGAAGTGAACGCAATACTAGTCCTCCTATGTATCCTCCGGACGAGTTCCAGGATTACCCACCCCCTTACGTCGAAATCCGAATTCAGAATTATGACGACTAGGAAATGAGTGAATATAACAGAAACACTATCCACAGGCAGCATACAAGAGAACTATTACAGCGTTTTTCTCCCCTATGTATCCTTCGGGAAAATTCCAGGGTTCTATCCCCAATCACACACCTAAATCCAGAATGCAGAATTACAGCATGCCAATGGAGAAGGAAATAACAGAAATAATCACAGAAGGCAGCATACAAGAGAGAAATTAAGCCCAAAGCTGTTTAGTATTAATTACAGGGATTCAAGTGAAGAATTTTTATTTATGATTTTTTTTAAAATTATATTAAAAAAAAAGATATTTACAAGTTGGAAGGAGATTCTTTAGAATTAGTCAACAAGTGCACCTGTTTCCTTCCTTCACTTTTCAACAAACTTCCATAGCTCTAAAATCCAAGATCCTAAAAACTAACCACTATTGGTTACAACACTAAAAAGAGATCTGCATTGGAGCCAAATCTCCTAAATCATGTCTTCAATGGCTGTTCAATTTAGCCAAACATTGGATTTGCCCCCAACTTGTCTTATCCTCTCATCTTCAATAGCCATGCCACTATGCCATTGACCTCTACCTCCTTGGTACCCGTTAGCCAGAAAGTTTGCCACTTTATTCAGAGCTCTACACACATAAATCGAATCATATCATCCAATTCTCTCCACAACTCCTTAATTTGGGTGACAAGAATCCTCAACCTCCACGTCTCCAAAGCAAAGTTCCTCATGCAATCCATAGCTTCTACCAAGATTTGAGAATCTGATTCTATGATTATCCTCCTATAACTTTGTCTTACCGCCCCGATAGAAGCAAATTTGATAGCTAAGGCTTCTGTTTCATTGTTTGTAGCCCTGCACAGGTCCTCCTATTCCCAATAGAGTATTGTCCCAACATGATTCCACAAACCACTTCAATTCCAGCCTTACCTTTATTGCCTTTTGCAACTCCATCAGTGTTAATTTTAATCCAACTTTTCAAGGGTGTTTGCCAACTAGCTTTGCCCTGTTCCTCCTGCACTTCAATTTCCTTCTCCATCGTCCCTATATCAACTTGAGTTTCCTCTTTAGTATGTATTGCCATAGTTTATGTGACTTTGCTCCAAATGACCTGCCAAACGCCATTCAAGGATGAAAAGGTTTCTCTAAAAATTCTGCCATTTCTCTCCAACCACACTTGCCACCAAATAAATTTTAATCCAAACTTTCACCCGATATGAAAAGCTTCAGATTTAAATCTGCTCCTCTTCCATCTTTCCCAAATATTATTCTGGTTCAAATCATCATTGGCTTGGATTTTATAAGCTAAAAACAATATTTCCCAAATCTAACGCGTGAATGGACACTCAAACATCAAGTGGTTAGATGTTTCCTCACTTTTGTAGCATAAAACACATTGGGATGGGCTAACGGTTCCCTTGCATCTCAGATCATCAAAAGTAAGAATTCCATTGTGCATGAACTGCCAGGCAAAGAAGTTTTCTTTCGGCCAACCCTTGGACTGCCAAATCTTTCTGCAATCCTCAACCGGATATTCATGAGGAGGAGGTTTTGGAAGGATCTTTTCATATCCATCCTTCACTATGTAGACTCCGAGGCTCCCATAGCCCCAAGGTAATTCATCCTCCTCATCTCTACCTGTGAGAAATCTTTCTGCGAAGATTTTAGTCATGATGGGTGTCAATTCCGGAGGGATTGGAATTGACCACTCATCCAACTTCTTAAACTGCTTAAACCTATAATCCCCCAGCTAAATGGTGTTGAAGTAACTTTCAATCTTGATCCAACCCTTGCTTTCCATGGCTGTTTTTACTGGTTGCAATTATGGGAATTCAGCACTAATAGGTGGGTATTGATCCCATGAATCTGTTTAAAATCGTGCCTTCTCTCCTTTTTCGATTTTCCAAAATAATCCATCTTTCACTACTTGAGATCCTAACTTTAGAGCTTGCCACTCTTGCGACCTATTACCATTCAAAGGGAAATGACTCACCTTATTTGGGTTCACCTGTCCCAAATATTTACTAGTTAAAACTCTATTGAATAAAGAAGTTGGTTGGGAGATCCACCTCTAGTAAAACTTTCCAGCCAAAGATTTATTATTTAGCTCTGATCTCCTCAGTCCCAAACCTTCCTTTGCCTTAGGCTGACTTACTTTCTCTCAACCTACCAACGCACATTTCCTCTCTCCTTTTCCTCCTCCCCATAAAAATTTTCTGGCTATCTTGCTCAACTCTTTCCATATGGTATGTGGGGCAACAAGGATAGAAAATTTATAAATTGGCATGGCCTGAATGACTGATTGCAAAAAAGTTAATCTACCCCCAAAGGTTAACCATTTGTGAGACCAATGGTTAATTCTTTCTTTGATACGATCCAAAAGATTCCTCCAGATAGCTATCTTCAGTTTTTTAAAATGCAAAGGGACCCCCAAATAGACCATTGGGAGAGAAGTCCTTGTGAATCCCAAGATCTCTAAAATTCTGTCTTGAAGCCTTCGATCAAGATTGAAGAAGAACACTTTGAATTTCTTATCATTGATGACTTGGTTTGTGGCCCTAAGGTAAAACATTAAGAGTATATTTGATCATTCTTGCTTCCTTGAGGTTGGTCACTCCCACTAATCTTGTGTCATCCACAAACTGTGGGTGAGTCAAAAACTCCTCACCCACCTTGATACCTGTTAGCAAACCCTGTTGTCTTGTCCTCAAGATGAGTATACCCAAGCCTTCAACCAATATGAGAAAAAGATAAGGGGAACAAGGATCTCCTTGATGAAGGCCTCAAGTGGCTCCAAACGGTTATGAGGGAAGACCTTTGATTAACACTGAATATGTTGGAGTAGAGACGCAACTTATGACCCATTCTATCCAATCTTGAGAGAAGCCGAAGGCTGCCATCATCCTTGACAAGAAGCTCCACTCCACCCTTTCATAAGCCTTTGACACATTCAATTTTATGAACATTCCTCTATGGCCAGATTTTTGCATTGAGTGGATTGCCTCCTGAGCTAGAACCACACCATCCAAGTTTTGCCTACCCTCTATAAAACCCCATTGCTTCGAGGAGATAATGCTGTTTGAGAGAGGTTTTCGCCGCTTAGCCATTACCTTCGTGATTATTTTGTATATGACATTGCATAAAGAAATAGGTGTGTAATTTGAAATATGCACCCCCTCCTCTTTCAAAATTAAAGCAATGAATGTATGATTTAATGCTTTAAGCATTCTTTTACTGCCTCTGGACTCCTCTATAACAGCTATTACATCTTCTCCAAGCTGTCTCAAAAGGTCTGAAAAAACTCGATTGGGAAGCCATCTAGACCTGGCGTTTTTTCCGTACTCATTCCAAAGATTACCTTCATCAATTCGTCTCTATCAATGGGTTTAAGCAGGGCCTGATTTTGTTTTTCAGAGATGATAGAGGGTATGACAGCAAGAACCTCTTTCTGAGCCTCTTCGTCTTGCAACATACCTTAAACAATTTAGCAAAATAATCCATTGAATGGAAATGCCCACCTGGGATCGTATCAAAGGAGAGCCCGTTCTCATCCTAAAGAGCTTCCATCTTGTTCGTCTATCTCCTAGCACAAGCAGCCTACTGGAAAAATTTGGTGTTTTTGTCACCTTCCAATGACCAAGTGGTTCTTGCTCTCTGTTTCTAGTAGATCTCCTCTTCGTTGTCAATGTCCTCAACCACTTTACGTAGTCCATCATCCTCTTCTTTGAGCTGCTCTGTAATTGTTTCTTCTCTAAAGAGTTTTTGCACCTCATCCCATCTAACCACCAATGGAGCTCTTTGGGCCTGGAAGTCCGACTTGTTAGCTCTCCTCCATTGTTTTAGTTGATCCTTGACATAATGAAGCTACTTGTGGAAATTAAACATTGTTGTCCCATATCTCAGTCGTTCCTCTTCCCACCACTATGGGATTTTCTTCAGAAGTTCCTCCTTTTGTAACCAAAAGTTTTCAAATCTGAATGGTTTATGGTGTTGCCCTGTCTTGATCCTCCTCTCCAACAGAATGGGGAAGTGATCCTAGACTAGACCCTCCAAAATCTGAAATTTCAGATTTCATTTCACAAATGTCTCCTTTGAAACCAAAAAACGGTCTAACTTCACCTTTCCGCTATGTGGCTCCCTCCTCTTATTAGTCCAAGTATAGTTGGTTCCAGGACATTTAATATCCACTAAGTGTAATGCATGGATTTGGGCAATCATAAGCTGATCCCCTAGGTCCAAAATTGGAGTTCCCCCTTCCCGAACTCTAGATCATAATTTAGCATTAAAATCCCCAACAACAATCTAGTCTAACTTCTCTCTCGAGACTCTCATATTATGCACCACTTTCCATTGACGAATTTGACCATCTAGGTTTTGAGCCCCATAGAAATTTGTGATTAAAACCTGCTCAATTGTCACATTGTTCCTAAAATGCGATGTGAGGACACCCCTCCAAGCTATATGTTCTATTGTCGTCCATTCAAGAGAGTTCCGAAAGGTAACTATCCCCCCTGAGGCCCCTTGGGCAGCCATTTCCATATGACCAACACCCCTCCAAACTCTATTTACTATTTTATACATGAGATCCAATGACATTTATGTCTCCTGGATAAGCAAAAAAATTTGTTTTACTTTTCTCTAAGAGTCTTCGAACAACAGATTGATGGGTTCTGCTATTTAAACCTCTAATATTCCATGATTGTATAATCATTGGTTATCTTGAGACCAGTAAGAGTCTATTGGCCTCACTGATCCCCCAGTGACCAGTTTGTCTCCTTGAGATGCTATCAATTCCTTATTTGATTTTCTATCCGCTCCTTGAGAGCTGATATTCTTTGATCTTTTCTCCACCTAGCTTATCCCTAGAGTTGGCTTTTCTCTGTTCTTTTTTACCACACCCATGATGACATCCTTTATTGACGATTGCTCTTGGTTATGCACTATCAATGCCCTTGCAATCTCTGATTGTGGTAACTCATTGCACTCTACAACCTGCTCTAGGATAGGAGAAGCCGAAAGAGGGGCTTGAACATGGCTATTATTGTTTTCATTATTCCCATCCACTTCTTCCATGAGTTGTTCTTCTTCCTGCTCCACCAATGTCTTGAAGATCTCATACCTATTTGAGGGCTTGGGCTGGGTTTGCTCTTTACCATATTTTTTCTTTTGCCTTCTCCTTCGTTTGGGCTGTTCAAAATCATCTTGTTGTACTTCTCCTCCCTAAGAAACGTTGGATGCTTCTTTATTGACCGTAGACTTACCCTCCTTAGGAAGATTTGACATTCCCATAGGAGCCCCCATTTTTGTAATAATATTGTTTGGGCAAGACTAGGCCAAATGCCCATATTTGTGGCAAACTCTACACTTGAAGAACAACACCTCATAATCCAGTTGCTGTATCCAAGATAGTCCTGCAAGTTCGAGTTCCACCTCTGCCGACAAAGGCTGGCTGAGATCCATTTCAACGCGTAATCTAGCATAAACAACTGTGTTTCCTTCCATTGTGTCTCTAGAGACACCCAAATATCTTCCAAGGAAATTACTGATGATTTCCAATACCTGCTCACTCTAGAATTCCATTGGGAGTGCATACAAACGGACCCAAACCGGGTTAGCAGTGGGTTCAATTTCGGGAATAAAATCCTACTCTCTATGGCTAAACAAATAATCCTGTTGGGCTATGATTCCTCTTTTCTGATTCAAATGCCCTATTTCTGTTGGCAAGTGAGGAAGAACTAACAATAAAATGTCCATTACTAATAAACCACAAAGAATACTCACAAAGAGGTTCCCAATTTTGCGAACCCACGAATGCAAAAAATTTAGGGTAGGGCGAATACCCATGAATTTACAAATCAGGTCATGATCGGTTCTATATAAGACCGTTTCTTCTACTATACTCTACTCAATGAGGATTTTTGGCCTTGATTCCGATTGTGGCAAGCATCCATTGACTCTTTGAGATGTTGATCTTTTTCCAACAACCGCAAAGAGCATTTTTAGTGCAGTTTTTTGTGCTTCTTCAGTCTCTGTTAGAGATTTTTTCTTCAACCAATCTGTAAATGAACTTTGTCTCTCTAAGAGAGGATCCGGAGGCGTCCCCATTGGGCCCTCCTGGGGCAGTATTCTCGTCTTTGATTCCGTAGCAATTAGAAAGTGCTTTGTCTACTTGGCCGATGCCCTAGTTTTCCCTTCCAACATGGAGGATGTTGTTACTCAAGAATTATAACTTGCTTCCTGGGAGAATCCTCCTGAAGTGATGTTATTCCTCAATAAGTATTTATCCACCAACCATATGTTTTACTTAATTGGATACCTGTCATCGAAGCATGGTGTACAATGCTACTCCCTGGGATAATTTTACGATGGTAATTCAACAAACTAATTTGTGGTATTATACTTCCCAGTGAATCTCTTATAACAAATCATATTACCATAGTATTTGAACAAACTAAATCGTGGTATTATATTGTCTGATAGATCTCTCATAATCTACATTTTTAACCTCTTGAATTAATGATATTTGTTGCAGTTTATTTTCATTTATATAGCAGGAAAATTTAGAAGATATGCACATAGATTGACTCATTAGGGCTTGGTTCCATGATGCCCCCTATTTTGTGAAGTAGGCGATCTCATGAAAATAAATTTGATTGTGCAACTGCATGTTTTAGAATATTTGCAGGAAATGCAAAGTGGCTGCTGTTTTGGAATTCAATTTTATGCTGCTGTTGAAAAGGGGGGACTGGAAGTAAGCGGCACCTGCTTAGAAATTATTGTCCTATGTTGAAAGAAATAGCTGGTCGAGTTTTCATAGAGTTTTCCTTTAATCTCTGAAACTAAATAAAGAATGAAAACTTTAAATCTACTTCCTAATTTTTAGCGCTAGAGGAAAAAATATATGGAACCAGACTTCTACAAAAGGCTTCCTGAATTGTCTAAGTGGCATCTGCAAAGAATTTTGTACGGAGTGGCTCCATGGAACCATGCTCTACTCTACGCTCTTAGATTATCCTTCTGATGCTTTACCATATTTAGGGGCTTAACCTGACATAATTAATGCCTTACCTGGTTTTGAGGCCCTTGGAAAAATATAAATATGTCATGCTTGTGTTTATATATGCACCAAAAAAATATGGAGTAATTCAGGAATTTGCTGCACCCAATAATAAAAGTACAGGGATATCATGCGCTTGGCCAGAGACGACAAATGTACATAAAAGTCAATAATAAAATATAGGAATTTGCTGCACCCAAGTACAGGAACTTGAAATACATGGAATAATATCTTGATAATTAGAGAGATGGTTTGATTCTGTAACATTTCTGTGTAAATGTAGAAATTCATGTGTTTTATATTGTTTCATTTTGGAGTTGATAGTACTTGATAAAGCAGAGAATCATATAAGATATAAGTGGGCAGTAGTGCATCTTGATAATATCTAGTGCTTCATACCACAGGAAGCATGCGCATTATAATGCTCACAATGAAGCATACTGTACAACTGTACATATCAATGAAGAAGCATACTGTACAACTGTACATATCAATGAAGACCAAAGTATCCCTTTGTACATGATATCCCTTATAAATAGATGACATAATGGGAAAATCCATAATTGGTTTGTAATGATCAATATAAGGTTAAACTGTAAGTATCAAACCCTAGATACCATGATGTGAATCTTATTGAGACCATAAGTCAGCCATTATATTGGCACCGAGTTAGTTTTATAACTTAACCCTAACATCTCTCAAGCTTGAACTGGGGGAACAAGAAGGAAACGCAGCATTGCATGACATCCGTTGTAATGATTACCTTCTTAATGGGAAAAGATGGCAATCTCTTAGAATGATGATGAGGATGGCAATAAAGAGAACAACTCAAGCATGCTGCAGTACAATGTTAAAAATGAACAAAGGTACTTTGATCATGCTTTAGTACTTGATTCTTTTCACTGTTTCTGGCATTATCATCTTGGCCTGAGGCAGTCTCCTTATGTTATGAAGTTTAGCATTTGCAGCATAGCAATTTTTATTCTATAATATACAAGGAAATAACATACAAAATAATGTAATGACCTAATTCTGAAAATAATGCTAAACCCTAGCAATCTTGCAATATTTTTTAAAGCAATATAATATTTATTTAGATAGAATTCAGATCTATAATTTTTAAATCACAAAATTACTCTAGATTTGCCAAGCAACTCCAACAATACGATTTTGCATTAAATCTGAAATGCATAGACAATTACATGAACAGTTCTCAAAGAGATCACATGAAACAACTCACAAAACATGAAATCTGATTGCTAATGCTGGATAGAATACCCCAGATGGGACGTGGGGGTCTTGAAGCACCACAATGATGGATTTAACATCAGAAATCTGCTGATATGCTGCCAGCAATGGGACGTTGGGGTCTAAGACTGTCAATCTGCTGATTCTGACCTCTAACTCCTGAAAATCTGCCCTCAGAATAAGGACGTCAGCCCCTGAGGACTGTCAATGGCTCCCCAAACCTGATGCCAACCCTATTTCTCCCTCAAATCACTGAAACAACCTCACACAAGTGCAACGTCCACCCTGAATTGCTGCAATCTGATCCTAGGAGTGGGACGTGGGTCTTGAAGTGCTGCCAATACTGCCAATGATGCTCAAAACAGGGACGTCTGCCTCCCTAGGGCAAAATATGCTCTCAATGCTGCCAAATTGCTGATGAGACTCAGGGGTTTCGTCCTTTGCCTCTGATCCAAGAGGGTTTTCGTCCTCAGGGATTAGCTCCTGTAGGTTTTCGTCTACGAGAGTGTTGTAGATGACTTCTCAGCCACATACAAGAGAAAATACTCAAATTCAATATTCATAGATGTGCAAATGAAAACCCTTCTTCTCTTTTTATAGGCAAATATTCTATTTCTTCGTTGAGAAGCACTTTTTATTTTCTCTTAATAATATAATAAAATAATATTATATTTTCCTAATGTGGCATTCACCCTTATTTCCCCTTTTATTATTTTTTATATTTTTTTATATTTTTATTTATCTAGAGCCACATAAAAATACTATCACACCACACCACACTTTGTACCATGCTAACAATAAAAATGGGGACATTACAATACATCCCCCCCTGAGATTGCTTGTCCTCAAGCAATCGAACACAAACTTCATTCAGATTAAACCAATCCATAACCATGATCAAGAATGATTCCAGGATCCCAAACTAACCTTAAGAAAATTTTACCATACTGCCATAGTATTGGCCCAAGAGTGAGTGCTACTTTCACTAAGAATCTATCATGCCAGGGCCCTCTTCTTTGAAACAACGCAGGGGGGGGGGAGGGAGCCCGGGGGGGGGCCCCGGCCGCGGGCGCCCACCGGCGGGGGGGGGGAACAACAAAAAAACACCCACCCCCCCCCCCCCCCCCCCCCCCCCCCCCCGGGGGGGGGGGGGGCCCCGCCACCACGGGCAAAAAACCCCCCCCCGGCCGTTGGGAAAAAGGAGCCAAAAAGCCCCTTGAGCCCCCCCCCAGCCACAAAGAACAGCCCTCTTTGTTTCTGGGGGGGTCTGAAAGAGTGATGTCACCGATGGAAAAATGACTGAACAGTGAGTGTAATAGGTCTGATTTTTCCCAAACAATAGCGAGTGATGACTGTCCAAATTGTTTAACATCATTTATACTCAATCCTTCATCAATCCCTACAGCTGACTTATAGTACAATTGAAGCAAATCATTAGTAACAGTGAATGGATCAATGAAAAGTAAGTTGAGATAGGAGTCAACAAACTCTGGTAACAGGTGGGCAGCAAGCTCATCAACAAATTGTAGTGCATGCTTAGCTATACAAATAGTCTCTTGGGAACCAACAACAACCCAAGCAATGTCCTCATCTTCCATGTAAGGAACAACAGTCCGTTCACCATCAAATGCAGTCATTAAGTCAGTGATAGCGATCCCAGAATCATGAGGTATTGCAACCCATACAACATCAGCCGACCCTCCATCAAATGCAGCCTTCATATTGTCTACAGCTGCCACTGTTTTACCTTCATTATGAGCGCCAAAAGTTGAAGAGTATGACGTGCATAGCTGTCCAAACAAAGATTTACCATCAGCCAATAAATCAGTACCTAAAACTTTAGAAACAGTCCCATCTTCGTTCATATTGGTGTGTTTAGGAACAGCAGTAGCTATATTTTCATGTGCAGCCCTTAAATAACACCCTGTAGCTTCCAATTTGTCATCCACATACAAAATATCATTCTTCAATTGTTGGCTCCTGGTCATACTGTGGAAACAGTCCATAATTTTTGTGTCATATTGTGCATACTGTGGTGTCATCAGCCATTTACCTTTTACTTCATACTGCTGCTCTTTACCTGTTATGATGCCCTCCATCATTCTGATTGAAACATTGGGCCCATCTTTGATCCCCTTAAGAACAATCTCACGCCCCTCATGCAAAAATCTTAATTCCAACTTCTTGTAATTACTTATCACATCTCCAAGATCAAAGAACCATTGTGCTCCAAGCACTACTTGAGAAAGACCTCCCATTGGATAAACATAAAAATCATGAATAACTTTGTAATCACCCATTGTTACTTCTAATTGCTCTACCACCCTATTACATGATGTGAGTCCCGTTCCTGTAGCAACATTAAATGCTGGGAATGTTCCTGTTTTGAGTTGTTTTTTAGCTACAAAATCCTCATCAACAAAATTATGTGTAGCCCCTCCATCTATCAAAATTAGCACATCCTCACCTAAGACTTTTCCTGGGACTTTTATAGTAAGGAATTGGGGTACACAATGAAGAGTTGCCAAAGTGACAAGTTGAGTTGAATCATGAGATGACTCACCTTTTGGTTGTCCTTTATGTTCACCTTTTGGTTGTCCCTTGTGTTCTTGCTCCTTTATTTCCATTTCAGCTGAAGAATATGATTCATTATCTGAGTCACTATCTGATTTCACCTCAATGTAGTGAATCTCTCCCTTTCCCAAGCATCTATGATTAGGCTCCCAAGGTTTCTTACAATTGAAGCAAAGTTTTTTCCTTCTTAATTCATTTCTAGTAGCTTCATCCATACCTTTTGTGAATGGTGTTGGAGCTGGAGGTTTTTGTGGCTGAAGTGTGGCTCTCTCTTCAGGTGATTTCATCTTGCTCCATGGTTTGGATGTCTCTTCATGCCTTGACCTCTTTGGTGATAATCTAGATTTTGAAGATGTGTAAGGCTCAAGAGTGTGCTCAAGCAAAATGGCCCTTTTTATGGCCTCATGAAGTGATGGAGGAGAGAAGGATTTGACCAAACCCCTTAAGGGTTCCTTTAAACCATCCAAGAAGAGATAAATCACCCTCTTGGGTGAGATGTCCTGCACTATCACTGAAATTCGCTCAAACTCCTCTATGTATGTGGAGAGTGAATCTGTTTGTTTTAAGGCTGTCAACTCCCTGAAATACTCCTCATCATCCTTCTTCTCAAATCTGTCCAGGAGTCTCTGACTAAACTCATCAAATGTTGTAATCTCATCATGCCCTTGAGTAATCAAGCCATTATGCCACCAATCATAAGCTTTTCCTTCTAAATTCAGCGTGGCCAACTGTAATGCATCATTTTCAGCTATGGGGTCAAGTGTAAAGAAGGTTTGGAGTTTTTGTAACCATGCCCTGGCTGATAATCCATCACTCCCATTGAATGTGGGAACCTGCATTTTCTGCTGTAATTTCTTTTTGGGCCTTGTTGGCTTTGTACCTCCAACCTTTTTGCCTTTCATCTGAATGTACTCAAAAAATTTCACTGCACTGCGGAAAGCCTCAGATTTCAGCTGATACTCAGCGAATAATTCCTCCAAATCATCATCCTCCTCAACATTGGGTTCTTCTGCTGGTTCCAAAAACATGGGTCGAGAAGGTTTCTTTAGTGGAGTGCGAGTAGATCTCACACTACCCTGTTCAGGTGCAACGCCTCTATGTGAAGATTCTGCTTGTCTAACTGGAGATGGTTGGCGTTGATTCACTAGCTGCCGTAACAAATTGACTATTTCCCCAAATTGCTCAGCTGGATCTGGTGGTCTGTCCATTTCTTGAATTTCTTCTGCTTCTTCCTCAAGTGCAATATCCTCTAGGGTTTCCTCCCCAGCTGGAATATTTTGATTCTGCTGGTTTCTTCTGCCTCTAAGATGATACTGATAGTGTATTGGAGGTCTTTGGTTCATAGAAACCCCAGAAAATTTTTCTGACTTGCCAGGATGGTAGATCTGCTGGAAATATTCAATACCCAGAAGCTGGAAACCCTAGATCTGAATTTCTCACCACAAACCCTAACTCAATCCTCCACAGGATGGCAAAATCCTGGCTCTGATACCACTGTAATGACCTAATTCTGAAAATAATGCTAAACCCTAGCAATCTTGCAATATTTTTTTAAAGCAATATAATATTTATTTAAATAGAATTCAGATCTATAATTTTTAAATCACAAAATTACTCAAGATTTGCCAAGCAACTCCAACAATACGATTTTGCATTAAATCTGAAATGCATAGACAATTACATGAACAGTTCTCAAAGAGATCACATGAAACAACTCACAAAACATGAAATCTGATTGCTAATGCTGGATAGAATACCCCAGATGGGACGTGGGGGTCTTGAAGCACCACAATGATGGATTTAACATCAGAAATCTGCTGATATGCTGCCAGCAATGGGACGTTGGGGTCTAAGACTGTCAATCTGCTGATTCTGACCTCTAACTCCTGAAAATCTGCCCTCAGAATAAGGACGTCAGCCTCTGAGGACTGTCAATGGCTCCCCAAACCTGATGCCAACCCTATTTCTCCCTCAAATCACTGAAACAACCTCACACAAGTGCAACGTCCACCCTGAATTGCTGCAATCTGATCCTAGGAGTGGGACGTGGGTCTTGAAGTGCTGCCAATACTGCCAATGATGCTCAAAACAGGGACGTCCGCCTCCCTAGGGCAAAATATGCTCTCAATGCTGCCAAATTGCTGATGAGACTCAGGGGTTTCGTCCTTTGCCTCTGATCCAAGAGGGTTTTCGTCCTCGGGGATTAGCTCCTGTAGGTTTTCGTCTACGAGAGTGTTGTAGATGACTTCTCAGCCACATACAAGAGAAAATACTCAAATTCAATATTCATAGATGTGCAAATGAAAACCCTTCTCTTTTTATAGGCAAATATTCTATTTCTTCGTTGAGAAGCACTTTTTATTTTCTCTTAATAATATAATAAAATAATATTATATTTTCCTAATGTGGCATTCACCCTTATTTCCCCTTTTATTATTTTTTATATATTTTTTTATTTTTATTTATCTAGAGCCACATAAAAATACTATCACACCACACCACACTTTGTACCATGCTAACAATAAAAATGGAGACATTACAAATAACATAGAATAGAATTCACAGAACATTTATGCCTTATCTCATGCAACACACATTGACAATCCAATCTTGTATGCGCACAGGAACATTCCTACAAATGCTCAAACAAGTATGAACATCAAAATATCATTACCATACACAACATCCATCCATTGAGACCTTTAAAACATGAATACATACAAAAGGGGTCATAGAGGGGACGTTTGGTAATCTCCCAAGTACCAACTTGTTGATACTCACCAAAAAATAAAAAACATCCCCTAACTATATTTAGCCCACATAATTACAAAGAGTTGTGCATCCACAAGTAACAACCTACATATGATAAACCTTTTACACATGAAAATGCTCACATGTGTGACCACATATGAGATGACTCAATGCTGCAATGGCACCCGAGCTGGTGCCATGTCAGATTTGCTGCCTACATTTTCCCTCCCTGTAAACTGTTCGACATGCTGGCCAACTGCATCATTGGCACTTGCTGTGGGGCAGTTTGAACATTAAGGTGGTGCCCCCTGCATGGAGTAACTGGCAAGAATGGCTTGTAGACACTGAATCTCCTGGCAGGCTGCCCTGTATTTTTTGCTTCATCTTCTTACCAAAATCAGTGCGATTCATCTACTTTCTGTCTGATATATCCAACTCCTATTGCTGTGTCATCACCTGCTATGACTTGGCCTGCAACCGATCTCAAGAGAAGTGATCCGCTGGTCCTCCTCTTGCAACTAAGACTCTAGGGAGTTAATCTGTTGGTCCCTCTCTATTTATTGCTTCCGATGAAGGCGACAAATGGACTCTATCTCTATCCGTGTTAGAGTTGCCTGTGCTTTGACTCTTTTCCGCAAGAATCCAATTCCTTCTCGATATGCTGAGATCACAATCTCTTGGAGTCAGCTAGTCCTTCCAACTACTTGGAAACATCGTGCAATGACCTGGTATTAGTTGATGACCAATGGTTGAGTTGCTAAAAGGGCAACTCAAGGTCTTCTGCAATTGCGAACCTCTTCCCATTGGTGGAGTCAAATACTTTGTTGCCTGAGCATTAGTCAAGTATATGGCCGGGGAGTGTTTGTATAGAACCGGTGTGCCAAGTGTAACTTCTAGCCTTCAACACAGTTTGAATCTGTCTCTTACATGTGCAAAAATTGCTCAGACTGTCTAGGTGGCTGTGCTTAATGTCATTGCATGACCACTTGTACAACTTGGTAATATTGCTCGCCAAACACATCACCCATATGCACCACTCAAGAGGACTCGCCACAAAATCATCATACATGCCTAGAATTAGCTGTCAATTAGTTGACAAACCCGACTACATGTGCATCTATCATCCCTCTAGACACTATGGGTTGCTTAGTGTAGGCAACTCTATAGTCCGTATGTAAGAAGAACATTCAGCCTTTGATTCTGTCTTTGTATCTACTTCTAGTTTCCACGTTTGCTCGTCTGGTTGTTCTCCTTCAAGAGCAATAACCTTCCCCTTCTACGTGTTACGTTGTAGTGGCTGTAGCTTAGCCTTCAACTATGACGCTGCCTTTGCAGTTGTGTCTCCTAATTGCTTGTCATGTATGTGTTCCTCAAAAGCAAGGGATGTCGAGGATGAATATACACCTAGTAGAAAATTTTATATAGTGCACCTTGGAGGTGATTCCAACTTTGAGTCCTCATTCTAGTCGTTGACTGCTATGAGTTGATCATTATCAAGTTAATTGGTTGCATGCTACTCCCTTTGTGATGATCCTTCTCCTTTTATATCATTGTTACAACTTCTCTCACTTCACGATTGTGTGTGTAGTCTCCACTGCATATTAATCTACTTTCCGCATAGTCTCCACTAAATGTATCTCCATTTTCGTAACATCTCCTATTGCTTGTGCATTCTCCCATGCCACATCCTTCGTTGCTACTTTGTAGGTGTTGAGAACTCATGTCTCTCCTCTTTAGGACATGAAGCTAGAATGAATATTATAAAGTGTTTTTGCCATTGTAAAGGTTGCTTTAGACTATTCGATCCCTTCTCACTATTACTCTTCTTCTTCCTCCTCAGGTGTGAATTCTTCCTTTGAAGATTATGTAAATTTTCCAGCCCTAGATAACTGCTGTCCTATGTTATTTTAAAATAAATCAGATTTGAGAATAATATTATTCAAACATGCAACAGTCACACAGATGGCTGGAAAAATAAACAGCGTGAACAGCAGAAGGTAAATATATTTCTGAACCTGAAATATTACAAATAAGAGGCTACAGCTACAGCAGAACACTTCTGCTCTCTTGCTGCTTTTCTAGCCAGCAAGCACTGTTCTTCTCCTCCTAAGCTTGTAGTTTTCCTTCAACAATCTGTTCTCCTCCCATTCTTTTCTGTCTGTCTGTGTATCTAAAACACTCTTGATCTTCTCCTTTTATCCTTGAAAAAGGTAACTTTAATCTCTCTAACCCTAAGATTAGATCTCATCTCATCTTGAGATGTAAGGTTAAAAATAGAAAATCACTTAAGTGAATATCAAAATAGAATCACTTAAGTGAAGTACAAAATAGAATCACTTAAGTGAAGTACAAAATAGAAAATCACTTAAGTGAATTTCAAAATAGAATCACTTAAGTGAATTACAAAATAGAATCACTTAAGTGAACTTAAAAATAGAAAATCACTTAAGTGAAATTCAAAATAGAATTAGAAATGTCTCGAACCACTTCTAGCACATTCATACTGAAGCCTGTGCAAGAAGTTCCTGTCCGAGCTACATTTCTCAACAGATTACACACATGGCTTATTTGTCTTGCAACATGAGCAACTTATCCTAACTATACTTCACCTTGTATGCTGTTGTGGATGTTGTGACATTGGTGCGAGATGTTCTGTTGATGATGTTGAGTGGCTGGCCCCATTCTGGTATGCTCACACTTTGTCTTTGCATTGCACCTAACATCAAGCGATGGCGAGGAAACCATAGAGAAGCTCTTCATGCTGCATTGTAGGAAATTATGTATCCACTCTGCTAGATACGATCCCTAATCATACTTGACATTGCCCATTATACCTTGGATGTATGGGACGAGCCATGTTGGCATCTATAAAGCCCTCGATTTGCTCGATAGTTGTGACATGACTAGGCATATTGTGCACTTGAGCTCCTATTCTGAAACAAAAGCATCTTCACAACTGGACTCCCATGAGACAATAACCTTGCCAAACCATTGGTCATTATGTTGTCCATGCATAATACTGCATAATAAATCTTACAATCTTAGTTGTCCTAGTTGTTTGCAAGGCCTATGAGGAGGTCTTGAGACTCCAAAAGCTTGCGTGATGTCTTGAGGATAAGATGTCACCCTCGACTTTTGCTTCCCAATCTGGAATTTGCTTCTTTTCACTTGAGATTTGTAAGTCTCAAGTACCATTTGAATGCATTATGATCAAAAGGTGGTACTTGCAAAATACAATGCATTGAGGTGTCCCTAAAAGCTTGCATTAGCATATTGTTGTTAGCATTCTCTTGGTAACACTTTTTGCATTGGTCCTCTAATGGCAAAGTCCACTTAATCTTGTGAATGCTGAACTCTGGCTTGTCATTACCCCACTTCATTTTCCCCTTTTCTTTGGCAGATGGTGATGTCTCCTTGTGTTGCCTCATTTGCTACTATGTGCATAATGTTTTGCAAATCAACTCGGAATGGATTCTCTAACTATCTAGGTGTGCCTTTAACCATTTTTGTTTCTACAATTACTTGGATTGTTGGGATGATGATGGTGATACCATGCGTCGATGGTGGGATGACAAAATTTGCTAGCCTTGGTGTTGCCCTGGTGCATGGTGCCCTTGTGGCATACTATGGCAGGTTGCTACGTGCACCTTTGATCTTTGTGGTGGTACTCTTTGCAGTATTGGACCTCTATCACACTTTGTCATGATTATTCTTGACTGCATCATAGCCTCTTGAAGGATGAACTACACAAATGTATGGGCCAGATCCACTTAAGGGTTTGATACCTACAAAACCCTAACAATAGTTGTAATCCCTGCAGTAATTGATTTAGCGTTGAGGCATGTGTTCTCACAATGCCTCATGCGGTGGAATCCTTTCCCCATTCCTTATATACAACAAGTTCCTAAAATAATTTTTGTGCCTACCTTTGTCAATCCCTCATTCTCATGGGCCAATGATGGGTATAATTCACCGCACAAGTGCACTGCAAGGGACTAATTTGATAGATTGCATTTTTCTCATCTCTTTGTTCTTTCAAGCCTTGATGGTGAATTGACAAATAACCTTTGAAGGCACACCCGATGACACAAACAACACAAGGATTGAAGCTAAGTTCTTGAAGATCAGTGGACATTTTCCAGAAGATGAGGGAGATTCTGAAGGATTTGCCTCAACTGCAAAGGCTCACTAGAGCATCCATTATGGGGGGGAAGATATTATTGTCACTAATGTCTTCTCTCCTTGGCCCCTTAGCTCAGATTATGGGGGGGTGTTGAAATTGTAATCTGATTCATGGCCAAGGCCGACATTGTGCAATGTTTTGGATAGGCCTAAGAGCATTTTATTGTACAATGTATTAATTATTTGTAATATTTTATTATGTAAGCCCTATGGGCTGCGGTTAACCTTGTTATGGTTAAACCCTCTTTATAACTTGTAATTAACCTAAAGTCCTCTTGTTATGTCGACTTAGGTTAAACTTTATTATGTAATTGGGGTTTTGGTATTGCTATAAATACCCTCCTCCCACTCATTTGATTATTGGAGTGGTATTTAATCTATAGATAATAGTGACTAATTATGGTGCTTACAGGCACCCCCAATATTTGTATCTCTTTTTCTTTGTTTTGTCTCTTTACACTTTTTGTACTAGATTTGAATGGATGGACTACTTCTATTCATTTTTGGAAAATATTGTGATTTCCAAAATTTATAATACTGCTTTGGGGAGCTGACTCCTAAACCATTATCCCACTCATTATTTTAATATAATATTATAATATAATCAACCTTGGGTTATGTGTGGCCCATGCCCACTATGTATAATACCTATATATAAAGAATATCATATCCCTGTTAGAGTATATTACATCATTTGGGTCATGTAAATGTACCACCCTTGGTACATAACTAGAGTAGTAGATTACTTTAGGAGGTAGTTAGCTAGTTACTTCAAGTAATATAATAAATGCACAAGTGTCTATGTGCAAGTTGTAAATGTGCAAGGTGTCCCCTTGTACAGCTAGGTAGAGTGTTGGCCAAGCAATCCATCTTTCTATTTAAAGGGCCTTATAGTGAGTGATAAGATATCGCTGTAGGTAGTAGTAGGTATACTGGGTAGATCAACATATAGATTGGTGATGGATACAATGTAGTTCTTTCATATCAGTTCTGGAGTGTTCACTTCCTCCATTCTGCATTGTATCATTTTCGTCACTTTCCATTAATAACATATTTCAGCATCTTACATTTATGCATATTTTGCATCTTGTGATTGCATTCTCCCTTGGTATACACCATTAAAAGCTAACAGCGGTATCAAAGCCATGGTAGATCAATAGGAATAGGGAGAGCCACAGTAGGTCACTAGGAATAGGAAAGTCACAGGAAATATTGAGAGGAGAAGCAAATCTCAGTTCCAAAATTTCTGAGATTACATTTGGCTAGAGTCTTTCCACAGAGTTGTAGAAAAACTCGTGAAGACTAGGACTCAACATTCATTCCACTAGATTGACAAATCAACTAGTGAAGATTCGTCATTGACAAGATTTAGAATCAACTTACTAATACTTTCCTGCAGGAAAATGAAACTGAGGGAAGCCCTGTTGCAGACCAGCACATTGCAGACGAAAAAGCCACGGAAGCCTTGATCCAGAATAAAAGGCCACAAAGCCTTGATCCAGAAGAAAAGGCCATAGAAGCCTTGAACCTGAAGAAGACTCCAAAGAAGAGTCCGTGAAAGATAGGATATTGGTGATCTCATTTGCTGATTGAAGACATCCTCTAGAAGAAGCTGAAGAGACCCATCAAAGGTCTCATTGAAGAACTTTCATCCCTGGAAGAGATAGAGGACTATCATAAAAACCTGTTCCAGAGATCCGTGAAGAAGATCTCATTGCCAACACTTTCGTAGTTGAAGGTTGAAGGAAAGGTCTCATCAAGAAGACCAGAGAAGCTGCAAGACTAAAGACCTTGGAGAGGTCTCAAGGAGAAACAAGGAGAAGGCTTGGAGAGCCTCATTGCAGAAATTGGAGAAGCCATCAAAGAAGTTCCTAGGAGAACTCATTGGAGAAATTCACTACAAAAGATAGTGGAAGAACTTGGGACAATTGTCACCATTCGACAAGCCCGAAGGAGAAAGATTTGGCAAACAATTTGTCAAACTTCAGAGAGAAGATTCGTGATGACCTCAAGACCTTTAGACTCTTGAGAAGAAAGTCTTGTTTGAAGTCAGAACTCAGATATAAGAAATTTACCAAATCCAAGAAGATTTGGAGATTGCCCTTCATAGCTAAAGAAGGCACATTTCAAAGATAGGGATTTGCTGGATTCACAGCAAAATACTGAAAGGGTTCTTGAAGGACAACATTTCAGTGAATAGATTGACTGCTAAAGGGCAGCAATCAAGATAGCATTACTAGCTACAAGACTTCGGAGTTCCAGGCCAGATCCTGAAGGAGAAGTTGAAATCATCTACTACAATTTCAGAGCAGCAAACTAGAAGCATTCACAGCTGCGAGCAACCACCATTCTAGACAAGAAATTTGGTGAATCAAATCATCAAGATATTCATCATCAAAGGTAAGCAATTTAGGTGCAAAAGGTTCATTACTTGAATACTTAATTTGGATTACTACTTAACTTCATTAAGCACCTTATTAGAATTCGGAAGTTCCAAAATAGAAGGTTGCATTTTAAGTCCTCAAAGAAAGTGTAGAAGATAGTTTCTGTTAAGATTCATTGCCTACACATTAATAGGAGTTAGATACATTCTTCCTATTTCAAGAGGCTGCTAAGGTTGGATGGGAAAAGGTGTTGGTTGAATCTGATTCACAACTCATGATTAATCTTTTGAAGACTCCTAGGAATCATAAGGTTGATTGGAGAATAAAAATAATTGTTGAGAAGATTCAATTAATCCACATGGGCTTTTTGAAAGTGGATTACAATCATGTGGTCAGAGAACAGAATAGGAGTGTTGATGCTTTAGCTAATTGGGCATTGGACAAAGGTGATCTTACTTGCTACGACCACCCTCCCAAATGGTGGGCTTCACAAATAAGGGAAGCTCTGCTTTTTATCCTTTTTTTGGATGGCTCCAGTACTAGAGGTACCTAGTTCATTTTTGCTTTGTTTTTGCTTCTCTTTGGTTCGGTTAGGGTATTTTAGTTCCCTAGCTTAGACATATCTTTCTTATGTTTCCTCTGTTGAATCTTGCCTTAAAAGTATTTTGGCCTAGAAAGGTTGTAGTTGTGTTTTGTTTTCCATTTTTTTTAGTTTTTCGAGGGGTGTGTGTTTTTTTGTATTGTTTTGTTTTTGTTGTTTTTTTGTGTTTTTATTGTTTTTTATGTTTTTTTTTTTTTTTTTTGTGTTTTTGTTGTTTTTCATGTTTTTGTTTTTTTTAAGTGTTTGTGTGTTGTTTTGTTGTTTTTTTGGTTGTGTTTTTTGTTTTGTTGTTATTTTTTATTTTATTTTATTTTTATTTTTTTGTTTTTTTTTGAGTTTTTTGTTGTTTTTATGCTTTTATGTTGTTTTTGTTTGTTTTGTGGTTTTTATTTTTGTTTGTTTGTTTATATTTGTTTTTTGATGTTGTTGTGTTTTTTGTGTTTGTTTGTTATTGTTTTTGTTGTTTTAGGCATGCTCGTTGAGTGTGTCAAAGGGGGCAGGCCAGGTGCGAGCCCTAGGCATTTTTGGCAGAATAGATACCTCTGCCTCCTTAGGACTTACCTAAAAGTGACATCCCATTTGGGGTGTTTTCCACAAACAAAAAAAAAGATACATTCTTCCTATTATCTAATTATTGAGAAGAGGACTACATTATGGAATTTGCAGTGATCATTAGTGCATTTGAAACTACTTTGAAAGCTTATTAACAGGAGCAATAAGGTGAGATTATTAAAGTGCATTAAGTTAGAAATATTATTCGTTCATTGCACTATACTAGTTGTTCATTAAACTAGTTACTCTCAAAGGGTTGTTTTGTGTATTGATTGTTAAGATCAAGGACACAAAAATCTGCAAATATCAAAGTGTCTAAAGACACTATTCAGAACTCAATACTTGCAAGATATTGTGGCCTAGAGAAGCCACCAAACAAGATCATATTCCTCCAAGGAGTGGAGAAGAAAGCCACCATTAAGATCCTTGAAAAGAAGCCAAAAATCGAGACTTGGTGAGTCTCAGATTCAAGGTGCACTAAGAGCTCATTACAGGTAAAAGATTAGTGCAGAAATTACTCCTTCAAGGGCATATTATCTACATGATTATTAGCTTGGGTTCATTACTAGATTAACCAAGCGAATGAGAGAGTTGTCTAGAAGAGAAGACAACATCAATCAACCCTTGCCTACAAGAAACAGTACAGAGAAGTCGCCATTAAAACCAGCAAAAAATTCTTGCAAAACAGATTGTGCAAAATCAAGGTATTGTATTACAAATCTATTTACATTATTTTGCACCATAACATCTTGTCCTACATAGGAAAGAGGACAAAATTTGAGTGTCTTAAGGACACATCCTCCACAAGTGAGGAACATCATACAAGCGGCCGTAGAGGAGCACTATTCGAAGCAAGAGAGAAGAGCTAACAAAGAGCTCTCATTACGGTGTCTAAAAACACCCTTATAGCCACAAAGCAGGCAATCTCAGCAATCAACCTGAAGCACAAGATATCACAAAAGGGTCATTGTCCATCTACGTTGGCCATCATCTATTGTACATTGCAAAGGGAGCATTCGAACCAGCATATTGAAAGCAAAAGCATAGAGCAAAAGAAGCAATACCCAAGCTCTTGCTTGGAGAAGACGTCCGTCGAGAAGCAACGTTCAAACCAGCCCTTGGACCACCATAGAACCATCTCTAAGCTCCTAATACCTCCATCGAATCAAGAGCCAACCTACACTTGCCTAGAAGAAGCGTCAAAGAACAAGAAACAATTGGATTTATGTTGGCAAGGGGAGTATATAGAAGAAGAGAAAGCGTTGGAGGGAAAATACATGCAATCTGCCACTTGTCACCACTGACAAGAAACGCTCATCTCATAAGCAAGCACTCGAACATTAGAAGGTTACGAAGCATATTTGAAAGGATGGAGCGGTATAGTAGTTTTACCTACGATCGGAGCTCATAAGCCACTTGGAGAAAGTATTAATTCTAGCCATGAGCGTTACTCAAGAAGGCGTTGAAACCAACCTCAAGCGTTATGTAAAGAAGCCCCATACACGTTGAAGCTCAAAAGCCACTTGGATATTCTCAAAGAAGAATTAAAAACCGTCTCAGACGTTACTCAAGGTGTACGTGCCACGTAGCTATATAAGCATTCAACTCCGAGGTAAAGAAGTGAAGCGAAATTGGAGCGAAATTACAACGTTCAATTGAGTAAGAGCACACTGAAGTCGGAGTCAAAGGAGGCAGCGAGGACTGTCATAAACCAACATTAAATTCGCATGGTGATAAGCGCCCATTAAGGAGGATACCAAGCCAAAATAGGCATTGTGGAAGCACAGAGTTCGAAGAAAGAGCACGTAGGCCCTTTGTTGGACAGCAAGGTCAAAGCAACATTAATACAGCGTTGGAGATACGTACCAACCAACCATCAAAGTACGTGGAGCTACTCAAGGATACGTAGAGCATCAAGCCTTACTAAGGTTGCAGAAATTCAAGAACCTAGTTATCATAAAAGCAAGTAGAGAAATAGAAGATTCAAAATTAAAAGAATGAGAGAACCACAACAATATGCTCTACTTAGCCATCTGCAATCTGAAGAAGAAACATAACCAGATGAAGATACTCATAAAGATTCAGACAAAGGAAATAGGATAGAAGAGGATGATGTCCTTGATCAAGCCAAAGACTATTCAAGAGAAGAAGATCTATACCCAAATAATGTAATATAGGGGGGTGTTAGAGTATATTACATAATTTGGGTCATGTAAATGTACCACCCTTGGTACATAACTAGAGTAGTAGATTACTTTAGGGGGTAGTTAGCTAATTACTTTAAGTAATATAATAAATGCACAAGTGTCTATGTGCAAGTTGTAAATGTGCAAGGTGTCCCCTTGTACAACTAGGTAGAGTGTTGGCCAAGCAATCCATCTTTCTATATAAAGGACCTCATAGTGAGTGATAAGATATCGTTATAGGTAGTAGTAGGTATACTGGGTAGATCACCATATAGATGTAAATTTTCCAGCCTAGATAATTGCTGTCCTATGTTATTTTAAAAAAAAATCAGATATGAGAATAATTTATTCAAACATGCAACAATCACATAGATGGCTGGAAAACTAAACAACGTGAACAACAGAAGTTAAATATATTTCTGAACCTGAAATATTATAAATAAATGAGGCTACAACTATAGTAGAACACTTTTGCTCTCTTGTTGCTTTTCTAGCCAGCAATTTCACTGTTCTTCTCCTCCTAAGCTTGTAGTTTTCCTTCAGCAATCTGTTCTCCTTCTCTTCTTTTCTATGTGTCTAAAACCCTAATCTTCTCCTCCTAAGCTTGTAGTTTTCCTTCAGCAATCTGTTCTCCTTCTCTTGATCTTCTCCTTTTATCCTTGAAAAGGTAACCCTAATCTCTCTAACCTTAAGATTAGATCTCATCTCATCTTGAGATGTAAGGTTAAAAATAGAAAATCACTTAAGTGAATTTCAAAATAGAATCACTTAAGTGAATTACAAAATAGAATCACTTAAGTGAACTTAAAAATAGAAAATCACTTAAGTGAATTTCAAAATAGAATCACTTAAAGTGAATTACAAAATAGAATCACTTAAGTGAACTTAAAAATAGAAAATCACTTAAGTGAATTTCAAAATAGAATTAGAAATGACTTGAACCACTTCTAGCACATTCATACTGAAGCCTGTGCAAGAAGTTCCTGTCCAAGCTACATTTCTCAACAATAGATTGGTGATGGATACAATGTAGTCCTTTCATATCAATTATGGAATGTTCACTTCCTCCATTCTGCATTGTATCATTTTCGTCACTTTCCATTAATAGCATATTTCAGCATCTTACATTTCTGCATATTCTGCATCCTGTGATTGCATTCTCCCTTGGCATACACCATCAAAAGCTAACAATCCCCATATACACCACAAGAGCAATCGTTTTGAATTTCAGAGTAGAGTAGCAAAAGCATGGAGCCAATGGAACAGTCAATTGGTACAATGTTAGGTTGGCATCATCGAAGACCACCGCCAATCAAGATTTCCTTTGGATGGATGTACGATTAAGATTGGTACCAGTTGTCAACATTGCTTAGAAGATCATATTATTTAGTTTCTTCTAATGTTTCGAGGACAAAACATTCGTAAGACGGGTTGAATTCTATGGTACCAAGGGATAGGTATATGGGGATATGATATTACATTGTATATGGGTATCATGGATAGTGGGTGTAGGCCACACATAACACAATGTTGATTATATCATAATAATGAGTGGGATAAGGGTTTAGGAGTCGGTTTTCCAAAGTAGCATTAGAAGATGGGTATATAAAGAAAGGATATTGTCATAATCATCCTTTGTATCGAGTATTCTCTTGTAAAAATTTTTGCTTGCGGATATGATATTATATTGTAAATGGGTATTATGGATAGTGGGCATGGGCTACACATAACCCAAGGTTGATTATATTATAATAATGAGTAGAGTAAGGTCTTAGGAGTTGGTTTCCCAAAGTAGCATTAGAAGATAGGTATATAAAGGAAGAATATTGTCATAATCATCCTTTGTATCGAGTATTCTCTTGTAATCGTCTTTGCCCGTGGAGTGGCCTCTCATCTCCGGAGATCTTGTGGAGTCATTCCTTCCCTAGCCCTAGGTACCGTAGCAATGGTTTTGCATGGGCAATGCAGATTCATCCATTTTTGTGGAAAAAAGAAGATACAATTCTAATTGATCAAACATATAGTGAATCCAAAATTTGTTATGGATTTAGTTTGTTTTTTTAAAGGGTTGGTAAAATGTTTGCCTAATATGATCCAAAAATAAAGCCTACGAGGTGCTCAATATACTTTCTATTGTTGTTTAGGGGCATCAGGTCATAACTGATGCCAACCTTAGGTTATAAATGCTACTCATTCATATTTGGAGGGCACAGTTGCACTTGTTCACCAAATAACGTTTTTACCAGACTTTTGATTATCTTTTACCAAGGTCCATCTCTCTGTCAGAGGAAGCATATTTTTAGTTAGATCTTTATTTTATTAGTGATTTATGGTCCTTACGAACTATTTTTAACTGGGTTTGAGATTCCAATCTGGTCTTTATGAATGTCATCTATAGTGGAAATGATTAGATTCTGCATATCTTGTCTCTTGAAGGAATACAGACAGAAGTATATTACATATCAAGTTACCTATAGTATACCATTTTAACTGATGATAATCAAAGAATGAGTTTGTTTGAGTATGTTCTCAATGGACTGACGTAATTGAGATGTGTTGTAGCAACTGCCATGCTGCTATGCACCTAATTCATTTTAGTAATTTTGTAGATTTTTCTTTGTGCAAAAGAAACATTGGCTATTTTGATTTACTTCTTAAACCATCAATACTGACTTGGGTGGTTTATGATATTTCACTTATATAGGAGATACATTACTGGAGGTGTTGCTTTACTACTCCTATTCCTGAATTTTGTTTCAGAAGCAAGTGGTAACAATTTGACTAGTCTCTCACAGACACTTTATGATTGTGAGGATGTTTCTAATTACTATTCTTCGTTAGAAGGTTTGGAAGGGGCACAACTTATGGAAAAGCTGCACACTGTTATATCTCTGCATCATTCAATACCTTATAATCAGGTGTTTATCAGCATATTCCAACAAAAGACAGCTTGTCCTTTGACCAGTAATTGTGTTGTGGTCCCATTTGTTTGAAAATATAAGGACAAGAAATAGTGTGTAGCTTAGAGAAACATACCTACATGCATGGGAAACTACATACAATGTGGAAACCAATATATTAGCAATTTTGATTTACTGTTTTATCAGGCTTGCATTTTTTTTCAATTTTTTTTCTTTTGCAGGTTTGGGATGCTCTTGGAGTGCTTGACGCAGCTGATATTGAGCATCCAAGGGACTCCCCAGATGTGTAAGTTCCACATTTATTGGCTTTAGAAAATCAGAACAAAAAATATACTGTATTTGCACTCTAGCCGTTTATGGAGTCAGGGTGGGAAAGACCTTCCCCTTTACTAACTTCTCTTATTACTGATTGTGAATCAGAATTGAAATATACAGCCATAAATCTGTCCCAAAGATTTTAGCAGGAAAGCTGGAGGGATGGAACAGTAAGTTGTCAAATTTTCAACAGAATACACATTTCATGTCTCTGAAGTCACTGTTTCTTATGTGTAGGAGAGGACTGCCTTTTTTATGCTATGTTCTGTGTTTTTAAGCACATCTGAGAATACAATAGCATGTTTGTACACACCTTCTTCTTTGAAGCGTTGTCTCCTCTGCATCATGTTAGGGACTCAAAATTAGGGATCAGATGATCTTGGATGCTTTCTGCAAACAAACTACTGCTCAAGTAAAGTTAATATTAAATATCAAATCAGCTCACCCCCTGTGAGCTACTTTTGATCTTAGCATTTTAATTTATCAACTTCTAAGCACATCTTGAAGGTGCATTATGCAACTAAGGTGCTCTAATAAACTTGTAGCGATCATTGATTGTGTGTAAAAGAAGCATATTATAAAATCTTGTTTAAGAAAATAAAAATAAAATTAATAATGTCATGCACTTCAATTTCTAGAATTTTCTAGACAACAATGTGTTAAAGAGAAATTTGGTAAACCACATCCTCTGTGTGATTTATGGTCCATTCTCTACACCTGTCAATGAACCTACACTGGCACTATGACCTTTATTTTATGCCTTTCCCTTTTTTAAAAGGGTAAGGTGTAGTGGATGATGGTGGTAAGATGCTACTTATATTACTAAAATGCACAAAATATTTACAGTATACACTATAGTTACATGCAAGATCTCTTCCTATATAGGTAAGGAAAAATAGAAGATGTCCCTAAACTTCAATGGGTATGGTATAAGTTACGTCTTGTATCCAACTAAGCTAAGATTTGATGAGCAAGGCTAAATGTTGCTTAAAAGGTCTTACAAGACCATGATTGACATGAGAGGTATCTGTACAATTGGGATATCGATCACGGGGACAACTCCAAAGTCCATACCTAAGTGTGTACTTGTCTTAGAGATGCTGAAATCCACAGATCTTGTTGTCTCTAGGCCAACCAAGTATGGATTTGAGAGCTGATGACAGATTTACAACCTTTTCGTAGGCCAACCTTATGGTGGATTTAATATTGCATCCTATAGGATGACCTAAGGGCAGGCAATGAAGGCAAAACTGTCTTTCTGTTACAAATAAGTGTCCTACCAGTACATATGTGCAAGTGATGCAAAATAAAAACTTACATTAAATAATAAATTTATAAGTAAAATTTAAATTTAAACAAAATTAAGAACAAGTTTCTTGATTTTCCTTTTTGAATTCCTACAAAACAAACTTGGTTATGCTTTTTGTGTTTTTGCTTGTATTTTCAGCTTTCATTTGTTTCTTTGCTTGACTAAGTCCTCTAAAAAAAAGAAGTCAAATAAAAGAAACAAGTTCTTGGAAGATTGTAATGACTTTGAGCATTGAACTACAATGGGAACCTAGATAATAGAAAACATGCAGTACCAAAATCGTCACTGCAATGTTGAAGACAAGGTTGAAAGGCCATGAATTAGGTGCTTAATAATATTCTTGTCTCAACATTGATTATAATATGAAGATAGACCTATATGCATGAAATCAAGTGATGCAAATTTGTACAACCACAACGTACTTTTAAAGTAAGAAGAGTCAATGACCAAATAATGCAAACCTGAATTTAAATTGACAGTGAGTCTAATAGCACTAGATCTTTGTTTTCAAATGCAAACTGTGCAAAAGCAACATGCCAGATGTATTTAAAGCAATTGAAGCTCTATTTGCATATCAGAAAAATCAGGCAGTAAATGGAAAACAGAAAGTTGGCTTTGATGAAAGCTATGAAACAAAGAACTATATACAGTGCAAAAAAGGAAGATTTTAAATTGATGTAATGATATGTTTGATAAATAATTAATCAGAATTCAGTAGATAGATATAATTTCATGTCACGACAAATTTCTATATTCAGCAACAAACAGATTAAGCTTGCAACAAATCTTGAAACAATGTTAGATATATATTAAATTCAGAAATTACTTCATATCAATCTTAATGTATGCTCATTAATTATCCAATCTGAGCTTTTAACAGCAACCACACATGAAGGGGCATGTCTTGGCAGTGCATGAAGCAGTTGATGGAAGGAGTGAAGCTAGAGAAAACAAGTTCAGGAATGGCAAACTGGGGGAAAGAAGAACTCGGGAAAGAAGGATTGCACTTGAAGTTCAGAATGAAGGACGAACTAATGTTGGGATAGACGGACCTAGTAACATGGCTCAAATCGGACACACATAGTTGGAGATGTGACATGAAAGGGAGCAACTGTAGTAGGAGAGTGAAAGGCTATAGCATCAGATTGAGATCCTGACTATGCAATGGCAAAAAAGTATACTGGAACTACATGAGATAATTAGATGACAAGTCTAAAGGCAAAGCAGTTGTTTTGGAATCTGAATGCAGTGATGGAAACGACGTAGCCATATCAAGGGAGTAACTTATAGAATTTTTAGTACAAAATAATTTTGAAAAATTTAGAAGTATTATAGTTTAGTCTGGCAAGGTGAAGGGAGAGATCGACGACGCTAGTGTGATTATTGGAAGATGAAGACATAAAAGACAAAGAAAATTGTGCATAATTTCCATTATCATAGTAAAAGTCATTTTAATAATAAAATGGATTTTTTTAATAATAAAAAGGAAAAAGAAAGAGAGGAAATTCCCTTATAAAAGACAAAAAAAATATAAAAAGCAAAAGAAGAAGATTAGTTAGTTGAACTCATTTGAAGAAGAATGGGAAAATTGGGAAGGAGATGAATGCAACCTGAGCAACTGCTTGTATGGCATAGCCTAGAGGAATAGGCGAATATTTGTTGATGTTGAGGGAATCATGGATTAAGGAACAAAGGTAGAGAGAAATTTTAAGTGACCATTCCTCCTCATGGTTAGGAAGGCATTAATTCAAGGGAGACTGGGACCATGCTTGAACTGTGCATCTAGGGCATGTTCGAATTTTTGGAGAACAGATGAATTGTGCCAAAGTATGTGGTTTCTATCTCCTCCTGTTCCACTACTGGTATAGGTGTTGGCATTTGTGTCTTCTCTATCTCTTCCCTTGCTGTATTGCCACCCCCTAGATTGCCATCAATTGGCGATGTCCTATCCCTTGCAAAGAATGCTATAGATACAACTGGCTGAACAATGAAAGCAAAGAAGATGGTGTTGGGGAGCGAACAACGCCCAAAATAGAGTTATGGTTGCGAGGGTGCATGGGGATTGAATGTGGGGGTGCTAAGGTTTTAGCACTTGAATTAAACCTTTGTCGGGGGATTATGGACAATAGTGATAGAGGATGAATTCAATCAAGAATTCGGGTAGTTAAGGAAGACAATGAATATTGTCAACATAAACAAGATTGTTACCCTCGAAATAGCATAGAACTCTAGTTGCAAGAGGCTGAGAGAAGTTACTATTGGTGAAGCCCTTGCTGTAAGTGGACTATTCAAATCTGCCGATAGTTAGCTGCCCAAATTCCCTATGAATGTTGAGGATTTTTTTGTGAGCATGGAGGTCTTGGTTGAAGTTGCAGAGAGAATCTAATACTTTGTCCGCATCATAAAGTAGTTGACATTGGAAGACGATTGGATGAAATCATCAGTAATATTTTGAATGTCTTTGTCAACAAATCTTATACCGTTTCCATCAAGCTCTACCACCATTCCCAACAACATTTGCACCAACAGATCTAAGCGTGGCACCTTGGAGATTATTGTCATTGTCCGTTGAATGCTTGTTATCATCAAAGAGCTAGTACAATGGGATCGAACTATTTCGCTAATGTCCTCCCTCTGAATTGTAGTGTCATTGGCATAACATTCATCAATCAGGCACTTGCCATCATCGACAAAGTTCCAGTCAAGGCATTTTTCAAGTAGTTGTTCGAGTCCTTGTTGTTGTTGGCAAATTTGTTTTCATTTCCGCCAGTGAGTTTACCCTAGTTGTTTATAGTTAATATTTGTTGGTAGGATTGGTCTAGTCTGCAACTTGGTCATCGTTGTCGGCTGTTACCCAATCATTGTCGGCATGCATTTAACCATTACCATTGGCACAACCAGAGTCAATGCTTCTTTGGGTTGGTAGTGGGTTGTTTTCTTCCATAAACACATCCCATGTCATTGTCAAGCCATAAATTGTCATCACTAGCAGTCTAGTTTTTGTTGTTACCAAGTTTGCCTCTATTGCAGTCATCAACCATTCAATCCTTATTGTTGGTCAAACTCCCCTCAACAACACCATTGACACACCAATAGTCCCTATCACTCATATCATCGTAGACAAAGTGGTCATTGTTATTACAGTTGTCTAAGTTCAATTTGTCATCGACATTCCCTTGATCACCAATTGAGTCCCACTCTGGGTTTGTGCCTAGATTGTTCATGTTCAATATGTCATGTGAGTTGAGGTTCCAGTTGTGCAATTGACAAGGATGTGAAACAATCTTGAAGAGAGGGTAGATGTAGGCCACTGTAGTGAGCAATTGTTAATCGTTTTGTTTGTGACAAGTGTTGTTAGTGTGTTGATCAAATAGTTAGTCGAGTTTTGATTAATTGTGTTACATGTCGTTTTGTACGCTTCACGAAATCGTGAATGTAATAAGACAATGTTTAAGATGTTGTGTCTTGTGTGATTAGTTTGCAGTTTGGTAGGTAGTTCGGTATGAGGGTGAAGATTGGAGTTGCAACCATCTATCCCCCTTCTCAATTTGTTCCCTATACCTCTAGTATTTGGTTTTGGAAAGGTTGTTGACTAAGCTTAGGGAAGGAATAAATGTAATTGTCGTTGTGTGTTGTTATTCTTCTACATAATCATGAATAAAACAATTAATTCATAATATTATATGTCCTTGTAATGTACTTAGTTTTCATGTAATATACTTAATTCCTTGATTCGTTTTTTTAGTTATGGTGCGCTGTTAAGATTTCCCTATGACTGGACCGTCGTGGTTAACTGTTATATTTATAATCAGCCTTCCTATATTTACAAGGGCAATTGTCTGATTCAGTGTTCTCCATGTAACATGTGAGTCAGGCCTGAAACTATAGGAGGCCATGTAAATTACAGCAGATGTTAAAAAAAACATCCACATTGTTATCATACTTTGTTATGTCTATTCACAAGTATGATTACTCTAATATAATTTATTGTACATAGTTTCTTTTGGTGCATCTGTTGTGAATATTTTGTTTCTGTTCCAATAACCTTATGAAGCAGATGGCTACAGCCTTCACATCTGCACAGGCAGTAACAAATTGTGAGAATTTATACTCACATAAAATATTGAGAATTTGCTTTTCACTCTGATTGCATCTGCATGCAAGTAACAACTGTCCCTAACTCAAAAAATATTTAATGAAGAACTTATCAATGGCAAAAATGTTAGATTCAATAGTTACTTGCAATGAAACTCAGGTAAGGTTACATCCAGTCGAAATTTCAAGATTCAAAGGTTCCTTGCCTATGCTTCTTTCAAACTTTCTTCTCCAATGCCACAAATTCCCCAGGATTCCTTATAAGTAACATGATCACTGTTAAACCATATCAAGAGCAGAAACATCTCATAGATCTTTAAATGATATCAGATTTAATGTTAGGGTGGACTATCAAATGAGACATTTTTGCCTTGTATAAGATCAAGAGATTGGATCATTCACACAAATAACAAAGCAAGAATGGAACATGCAGTTGCCAAAGATATTTGTAATGGAATCAAAAGAGTAATTTGTATTTGATATGGAAAGTTATGAACAATATAATTGCATAGCACCACTCTTACCATCTTCTACTCTCTGAGAAGAGGACAACTTATATAGCCACAAAGGCAGACTAGCCAATCATATAGTTCCATCATATAACTGACTTAAAAAATATATAATTTCATATCACCACTCTTACCATCTTATAATCTCTGAGAAGAGGACAACTTATATAGACACAAAGGCAGACTAGCCAACCATATAGTTCCATCATATAACTGACTTAGAAATTATTTATACTTTCAGATTAGAAAGAGGTCTAATCAATATTAACAAGAAGCATTTGTCAATGCACAAGGTACAGCGTTAACTAGAAATTTATAAACGTGTTGAACACCAAATGTTAAAGGGATAGTTGGGCTCCAACAGTCATTAGCTACTGCTAATAAATCCTATGTAACAATTGGTCTTTTGTTATATTATCATATATCGATGTTGTGAATTACACATCTCAACTTCATAAGACACGTGAATGCTGACTATGACAAGCTCAATATAAATTATGCATCTCAAATTCATAAGACAATTAAATGCTGATAATCGTAAGCTTGATTTTTCAGGGGAGCATTTGTGGCCTCGATCCTATGGGCTGATGACTGAATCTGAATTGACTGATCTGCACAATTTGCGCCCAGCAGATGTGAATGGTAAATAAACATGTGATTAACTTTCTTTACTTTGAGATAAAACTCTGATTGTCAACTGCAGAGATTAGATGTGCTTCAAATAAATTTAATGAGCCAACAATTTTTTTTGGGATTCCTAATAACAATTCAAGCTCAATTTTGATTTTTGTTTGCAGTAAATTCATCAAGAGGCAATAAGTATTATGGTGAGTGTGTACCAAGTCATATGAATTGTTTGAGCCCTGCAAATCCTGAAGCAGCTTCTGACACTGCATCTGATAAAGAGAGTTGGACACCCCCTGCAAAGGTTTCAACTCTAGCATTTTTATCTCTCTATATACCTGCATACAGCTTACTACCAACATTGCTTTACAGGTTGACTTATATGCATTATATATTGAATACTTATGAGTTTTCATCCAAACACATATCTGCCAACTTCACAATTTTGGTATGTCAGGGATTTTTGAAATGTGCCAATACAAATTCTTTAGAAATAGCATTACTGAATTTTCTAATATATTGGAGCTATTCTGGATTTTTGTGGAGATAAATTTCAATAAGAGAGTCTGAACCCCTTTATCTAGTAGGAATAACCTCAAATTGAGAGATTGAGAATGACCAATCCATATTTATTTCAACAGTTGCATGTTGAGCATAATTTCTAAATTTAGTTATTCACAAGTCAATGTCTTTAGGTTATCTTAATTCTCATTTGTAGGCAGACAAATTGATATGTCTTCATTTAGTGAATAAGTATTATCAATTTGTATTAATTTGTAGTTGTACGCAAAGTGTTTGACAAAACGTGCATACCTATATTCTATAATGTTATACAGTGACAATGTAATATTGTACATGATAATGTAATCTTAAGTATTCGTATGTCAGCAAAGTCATAGAGTGACTTATATACAAGTGAAATGTAATTTAGGGAAATGATGAGGTGTTAGGTAGTTGGAGGGTGCAACTAATTTCTAGTTGTATAAATAAGTCCCTTCCCTCATTCATTCAAGAGAGAAGGTTGGTGTGTATGAGCGTATGGTGGCGGCCGACGTGTATGGTATGATGTAGTCAGGTTGAGGATGTAGTCATTTAATTGTAGAGTTGGCCAATGTGTGTGCCGACTGTAATGTGAGGGCTGCAACATGTGGGTGTTGCTGTTGGCTGTACATGACTATGGGATTGAAGAGTATTCTGCATAGGGTTTGCAGATTGTATATGTAATGCTGTTACTATACAGCCATTGTTAATACAAATCTGCTCATATTTGCTTATCATCTGCTATTGTTATCGTTGTTTCCTCAATGTATTGTTATTGTTAATGGCTGCAAATTTGTAGACTTATTTAAGTAGAAATGGAATTGTGTTTGAGTATGTTAAATTTCATTTCTACATTCTAGCGCCATTGCTTGTACAAAGTTGGGTCCAACCTGGTGACATGGAGTTGTGAGAAGCACATCACTTGGGAAGATGCGCAACGACAACAATGGAATGCAACCAAAGAAGTAGGTGAAGATGCAGTACATTTTTTTTGTTGATGCAGACAAAGGGCCGTCTAACGGGATGTGCATGGTAGGCGGGTAGAGAGGTAGGACAGATTGCCGTCCAAATGCAGACGAAGAATCTGTAGTCAGAGAAAGTGTAGTTTGCAGTCTAAAGGAAGCACTGTTTGTAGTCAGAGGGAGTGCAGTCTGCCGTCCAAAGGAAGTGTCGTCTGCATCTCAAAGGCAACGCCATCTGCAGTCAAAGGAATCGCAGTCTGCAGCTCGAAGGCAGCATCGTTTGTAGTTAGAGGAAGTGCAGTATGTAGTATGAAGGAAGTGCCATCTAAAGTCATAGGAAGTGCAGTTCACAGTTAGAGGAAGCGCAGTTCGCAGTTAGAGGAAGCACAGTCTGTCATTCAAAGGAAGATTGGCATTTGGAACCGTGGTTCGAAGGAAGATTGCCATTTGGAACTGCGGTTCGAAGGAAGACTACCGTCTAGAGTCGCAATCACAAGGAAGAATGCCATCTGGAGCCATAGTTGGAGAAGGAATGATGTCTAGAGCTGCGGTTAGGAGAAAGACTATCTTATCAAAAGGTGTCATCCTAGGACCCGCCATTCAAGGAGATTGTCGCCCAAATGAGGGGACAAATGGTAGAAGCCTGATACAACAAGAGTTGATATAAGGTGTTCGTGAGGAGTTGTATGCCGACAAAGAATGTTTGGCATTGAAGATATTGCAAGTTGTGGTGCACGATGGTGAGCGAGACGGGAGTCCGACATTGGTGCAAATGGTAGATGATATGTCGAATTGTTTGCAAGATGGGAGTCTGGCACTAGGGAAACTACAAATTAGTGTGCTTGATGGTGAGCGGGACGAGAGTTTGACATTTGAGCAATTGCAGGTTGGAACGTTGCCTAGTGAGAAGAACAGGAGTACAGTGGAAGAGCAATCGCAGAGTGATGCCAAAGACAAGGCAACCTATCAAACCGAAGGCCAATTTGGGCATGTCATATGTCCCTTATTTCATGGTGAAGCAACAAAAGACCCAGTTACACATTGGAGAATCTACTGCATGATGTGGAGCGTGACTGGGCAGAATAATGAAGCAGATTGGAGGTGGTTATTCCCTGCCACATTTCATGGAGTCGCAATGGATTGGTTCCTAGAGGACATGTACCAGACATGGGAAGAGTTGCATGATGCATTTGTGCAAGAATTTTGGTTGTTTGACAATGATGATGCAATCATTGCTGAAATTATAGAATGAAACAAGGTGAGAACGAGTTTGTTCGTTCCTACAACTGGAAGTTGAGTGGGTTGTTTAACCATTTGAAGGAAGACCCATCAGACACATTGAAGAGGAGATGGTTCATAGATAGACTTCTTCCTACGTTTCAGAAGATCAGGATGATTCCTTTGAGATCATACCAAGAGACATTCTGAGGATGAAAGTGATTTTGATATTGGGAATGACTCTGACATTGAGATTGATGATTTTGGGCAGGAGAGCAGTTCACCGTGAAAGTGTTGGGGTCGAGTTTTAAAGGAATCAACTCCCAAGAGACAAACACTAGCTCTGAGAATGTAGGATCATTGCTATAGGTATATGTAGCACAAAGGGAGATTGTATGAAGGAGGGCTGCCACTGGTGAAATAGTCTGTGAAAAATGTTAGAGACTTGTAGATAAAGAATTTAGTCTGATACTGAGGGCAAAACCATTGTGCAATGTTGGCGATGCCATTTGTGGCGGAATTTTGCTTGTGACTATCAAAGCGTTGTGAGTCAAGATAAACCGGTGATGCATACAGAGTTGGGAGCGCCGAAGAAGAGTTACAACCCTTGCTATGAAGCAAAGGAGGTGAAGTTGATTGTAATTGAGGTGAACTTGATTATCTTGTTTGGAATTGAGGAGGTGAACTTGATTTCAATTGAAGAGACCGAATTTCCCTAAGAAGTTGTAGTTGCGTAGGAAGAAGTTGTAGGGTGCTGTCAGTAAGATGGTCTGTTGGCAGAGTGCAGTCAGCAGAGTCACCAGACGGAAGACTGCAGTCAGCAGGGAGGCCATATGGTAGGGTACCATCAGGAAGAAGGCCAGATGACAAGGCACCATTAGGAGAATGGTCAGACGGATGAGGCTAGGACAGCTAAAGATCGCAGTCATACGATGGAGGAGCAAGTGCCTGTTTGGGGAGCTGCTGTCATAGATGCCATCTGAGGAAATGCTACCGTCTAAGGTGCCATCTGAGGAAATGCTATCATATAAGGTGCCTTCAGAAATGCCGCCGTATGAGTTGTGGTCAAAAGAGTTGTTGTCTAAGGCAGTGCCCTCTAAAGCAGTGCTGTCAGAAATGCCACTGTCTATGTTGCCGTTTGAGAAGTTGTTGTCTGAGCTGTCGTTTGAGTAGTTGTCATCAGAGGAATTATTGTCTGAGCTGCCGTTAGAGGAATTGCTGTCTAAGTTGCCGTAAGAGGTGTTGTTGTTTGAGCTGTTGTTAGAGGAATTGCTGTTTGAGCTGCTCGTAGATTTGTATGAGGCAGTGTTGTCTAAAGCAGTTCCATAAAAAATGTTGCAATCTGGGCTGTCGTTTGAGATAGTGTCGTTTAAAGTAGTGCTATCAGAAATTTCGTCGTCCGAGCTGCCGTCAGAGGATATACCGTTTGAGAAAGTGTGTTCTAAGGAGTTGTCATTAGAGGAGCTATTGTTAGAGGCACCATACAAGGAGAAAGATGTCTATTAGAGGTCGACAAGTAGTCAGTTGGATCAAGAGAGGAGTAAATCGGAGCTGAGGGGAAGTTGTTTTAGTGGGTCGAGCCAAGGTTATGAAAGTGCAGACAAGGAGAAAATTTTAGTTTAGGTAGTGATGGTCTCAGTGGTTTCACCGTTGAGGTTTCGAGGTGCTGCCCCTCGACCCCACAAGGGGCGCTGTCCCTCGACCCCACAAGGGGTGCTGTTCCTTGACCTTGCAAGGGGGCTCCCACCCCCGTTGTCGTCTGAGCTGTCGTTTGAGTAGTTGTCATCAAAGGAATTATTGTCTAAGCTGCCGTTAGAGGAATTGCTGTCTGAGTTGCCGTAAGAGGTGTTGTTGTTTGAGCTGCTGTCAAAGGAATTGTTGTTTGAGATGCTCTTAGATTGGTATGAGGCAGTGTTGTCTAAAGAAGTTCCATAAAAAATGCTGCAATCTGGGCTGTCGTCTGAGATAGTGTCATTTGAAGTAGTGCTATCAGAAATGTCGTCGTCCGAGCTGCCGTCAGAGGATATACTTTTTGAGAAAGTGTGTTCTAAGGAGTTGTCATTAGAGGAGCTATTGTTAGAGGCACCATACAAGGAGAAATATGTCTATTAGAGGTCGACAAGTAGTCAGTTGGATCAAGAGAGGAGTAAATCGGAGCTAAGGGGAAGTTGTTTTAGTGGGTCGAGCCAAGGTTATGAAAGTGCAGACAAGGAGAAAATTTTAGTTTAGGTAGTGATGGTCTCAGTGGTTTCACCGTTGAGGTTTCGAGGTGCTACCCCTCGACCCCACAAGGGGCACTGCCCCTTGACCTTGCAAGGGGGATCCCACCCCCTTGAACCTCGACATAGGTGGTGATGGGCATTGCCCATCATGTTCATTATGTTGATCTTGTTGATCATGTTGGTCATATTTGTTATGTTGATAAAGCTGACAATATGGTTGATTGCAAAAAGTGCAGTAAAGAATAAGAGAATAATGATCAGATTGATTGAGTTGATGTTATGACTGATTGCAACAAATGGAGTGCGCAATCGAAGAACAAGGTGTTGTGAGTAGCAGTTTGAAGTGATGTCAGTTGCATAAGATGTATGGAATAGAATAAAACGAGAGCGCGAAAAGAGATTTTGTTACATTGTTCAATGCTTCTATCCCTAGTGTTCAGCTCATGTGTTGTCAAGGATGCCGACCAGTTTAGAGGAGGGGATAGATGTAGGTAGACAAATTGATGTCTGCATTTAGTGAATAAGTATTATCAATTTGTGTTATTTTGTAGTTGTATGCAAAGTGTTTGACAAAATGTGCATACATATATTTAATAATGTTATAAAGTGGCAATGTAATATTGTACATGATAATGTAATGTTAAGTATTAGTATGTCGGCAAAGTCATAAAGTGACTTATGTGCAAGTGAAATGTAATTTAGGGAAATGATGAGGTATCAGGTAGTTGGAGGGTGCAACTAATTTCTAGTTGTATAAATAAGTCCCTCCCCTCATTCATTCAAGAGAGAAGGTTGGTGCGTATGAGCGTATGGTGGTGGCCGATGTGTATGCTATGATGCAGTCAGGTTGAGGACGTAGTCATTTAATTGTAGAGTTGGCCGATGTGTGTGTGCTGGCTGTAATGTGAGTGCCGCAATGTGTGGGTGTTGTTGGTTGTACATGACTATGGGCCTGAAGAGTATTTTGCATAGGGTTTGTAGACTGTATATGTAATGCTGTTACTGTACAACCATTGTTAATACGAATCTACGCATATTTACTTATCATTTGCTATTGTTATTGTTGTTTCCTGTATGTATTGTTATTGTTAATGGCTGCAGATTTGTAGATTTATTTAAGTAGAAATGGAATTGTGTTTGAGTATGATAAATTTCATTTCTTCATCATTTCTACTACCTACTTAGTGAACATCATGAGTAGTTATGAGATCCAAGTGGCACTTGCTTGCACAACTAATGACCTACCATACTGCTTTTGTTAGAAAATGTATCTAGTAGGCAACAGATAACACTCAAGGATGTGTTGATCATGTATCTGGTCGGTAGCCAACTGAAGGACTTTGCAAGAGGTTTTAAAACAATTGAAATGAATTCTTTATTAATATACAATAATAGCTAATAAGGGTTAATAGGATTGTGTTCAATGCATATCAAGTGGAAGAGTAGTCAACTTATAGGAAACAACAAACTCGAAAAGATTTTAAAGTTGGAAAATTTTCTATTACAAAAAATATCAATTATGAGAACCCCATAGGAAGAGAAGCAACAAAGCTAACCCAAATTATTATAAGCCATTTCTAACATCCAAGCTTAAAAAGTAATTAACGAAATGATTTGAAGCTGTGTTTTGGTATGTTTGTCTGAGTTTATGTTAGATAGACGTGTTATTGTAGAATAATTACTAGGCGATTTGTAGGTTGGGCCTCCTGTAGGTCAAAAGAATTTATGGCCATCTGCTAACACAAAGGGGCATAGTGCCAAACATCCTTTTGATCATTGTAGTGTAGAAAGGCTGATGAGGAACCATGCATGTCTTTTGACAAGTAGTGGCATTTGGTGGCTTGAGAAACACATCTACCTTGATGTATTGGCATTTCATACCTAGAGAAAAACAACACAAGGAAACAAAATATTATTGTGTGGCTACTCAATCTTCCAAATACTTGGGTATGGGGTAAGCCCATTGCCCAAAGTTTTGGATTAACTTTGAAAAGTGGGAAATTATATTTTTTTGCATTGTCGACATTATCCTTCAATCTAAATGAAACAACAGAAAGTATAATCATGAGAGCAATGGCATAAACAAGTAATTTCTAATTTCATATTCATTAGAGTTACTAACATAAACTTCTACAAGATGCATAGCATGAAATATAACATTGTCAATACAACTATCATGCAAAGGGCCCATAATGACATCTTCCCCTATCTTATAAACTCAACAACAGAGTACATAGAACAATTCAGTTGTACATAAACCTCCATTAGGATTTACTACAACAGTATCAAGACAGTTTGGGAATACAATAATTCTACTACATTCCTTTGATCAAAATCCCTCTTAAACAAATATGATGTGTGAGCTTTCCGCCATCTTGAACAATAGTGCATCCTCAAGTACTTGCAAATCTCCAAAACAAGAAGCAGCAAATTTCAACTGACATTATGGCCCATTCGTGGTAGACCCTCTTTCACTACCCACTGCTTTACTTCGTCCTATCTAGGTAGGTAAGACAACTCCTTAGGATGGAGGCAAGGGAACATCTATGCAAGCAAATCATCATGCATTTGACAATCCAGCAAACAATTTAATTCATTTGATCAATATGTTGCCCAGAACAAGGTCAACCATTGAAGAAACCAGAATGAACAACCACACATACCTAAACCTTTCCCCAAGTAAACAATAGCCATCTAGTACAAGGACCCAAACTGCCAGCCAGTATCACAATTAGCAGTTCATAAAACTTGATTAAGCATTAACACAATGCAGTGACCATCTACCATCATTAACAACGATGCAACACATGAATCCATGCTCATGTCACAATGTGCTGCCAATTCATCCCTTATCCATATCATGGCCCATCATTTGTAACAATATCCTTATTACATCTAGCACTGTTGGTTACGAATCTGCCATGAGGAAAGGATTTTTGGTTAATGCGCCCAGATTCGCCCACCAGCATGAAAGGCCGGAAGGAAGAGATGCCTTCCGAGCCAATCTCCGGAGAAGGCCGGCTCCTTTTGGGGGGGCTTGATTTAAGCTAAAGGGAACAGGAAAGAAATAAAGGAACGGAAAGAGACAAATGTACAGAAAGAGATACAAATATGTCCAAAGGTTGGTGGGGGGGAACTAACAGTATGGGAACACACCAATCACCGCTACTTACTGCATACAAACACAGAGCATGACAAGGAACTGCAAAACCTAGGCGTACTTCCGATACACCAGCAGCGTATGCACAGCTTCAATAGCTCCCTAGCAAACATTCCCTACAAGGAACTAACAGCAGGGGATCGTATCAATCACCAGATACGTACACTGACAGGGGTAGAAAGTAAACCTAGAGATGTCAGAGCCAGGTATATGTGTTAGGTAGAGAGTTTAACCGCACAGCTTCAATGGCTCCCTAGCAAACATTCCCTACAAGGAACTAACAGCAGGGGATCGCATCAATCACCAGATACGGGCCAGCAACGTCACACACAACTGATGGAACTGCTACCAAATTTATAATGAATGCTTTAAATAATGAAGTACAGAAGGTGCTTTAAGCAAGCAATGCTAGAGGAACCTGATCGCCAAATGCCAAAGTGAATTAACGAGCAGCGACACAGGTGGGCCTAAGGCATATAATGAAAGACAGCATAAAAGAATAAAGATAGTAGAACAGAACCAGGCATACAGATTGTATTCATAAGCAGAAGCACGGTTACAGTAAGCACAGTAGTTCCCTAACAAACATTCCCCTTCCACACTTTACAATGAATTTCAGATGGGCTTTTATAGCCCGAGTCCCACCCGTTACATTAATGGGCACAGAGTCCCAGTCAAACATGAGCTGACCGAAGCGGCGAAAGAGCTGCAAATGCTGACCTTTTGTCGGACTGGGCTGTACCCGCAGCATGGTCTTCCTGGAATCTGGACAGCTACGTGGCGGAGTGCTGGGTAATTCTTCAAGTCGGCAGGCTTGCTAGTAGCTGGAGCAGGTGAAACCTCAGATCAGCTTTGAATGTGGCTATTAACGCAAGCGGTGCAGGCAGCCCATGCTTATCCCTTTTGGTCGGCAGTCTTGGTTCAAATCCCGAAGCTGGACACTTGTCTGATGATGGGTTATGCCGTGTGACACATGCCTGCCTTAGAGGGCAGTCTATCCATCTTTGCTTGGGATCGGGGCTCCTTGGGATGCGTGCAAAAATCAGTGCAGTCGGGGAAGGCCTTCAAGCCTTGGTCAAATTCCGGGTTTGTTCCCCTACTGTACACCTGTCAAGGGCGCATTCCCGCTCCGTTGAGAAGTCGAACTGCGCACAGGCGAACACTGGTGTCTGCCGCCATATGGACCTGCTCCGGCATTTTACCTTTTTTCTGCATTGACCTGTCAGTCTGCCAGTGCAAGGTGCGCCCAGGAGGTGGGGCGAAGTACGAACTTCGCACCAAAACTGGGCGAAGTGCGCACTTCGCACCAAAACTGGGCGAAGTGCGAACTTCGCACCCAGACTTAGCCAATTTCAGATAGACCTGCTGGAAAGCTGGAAAATCAACTGGGGAACTCCATGGAAAAAAGGGGGAGAGAAAGAGAATGGGAAAGAAAAGGAAAGGGAGAGAAGCGAGAAAAACGGAAGGAGGAAAAGAAGAGCAGCACTGTTACAAAACAACATTGAAGACATTGCACCCCGTGCAAAAATGTGACAACATTTCTGGCGGCTCGCGGGGTGTCGAGCTCGCCTCGGCGCAAAGAATCCATGCCTTCATCCTTTGGGTGCAGAGGAACTTGCCTCCCCTGCCTTTTTCTGCTCTAACTGTTCTCCTTGCGGCAACTGTTCTTCAGATTCATCTTTGTCAGTCGCCTCATCAGTATCTCCTTCTGAAAGGTCTCCATTTCCTGCTTCTGCCTCGCACATGCGAGTGTACGCCTCTTGGGCTGAGCGCCAGGCTTCCGCTTCGAATGGCTTGCGGTCAGCTATGTCTTCTAATGCTCCGTGAAAAGCAGCGACCGCGTGCAGGTCGATGGTGAGGTATCTTTTCTCTAACTCCTGAAAATAGGAGCGGATCCTGGAATATCTGGACACCATCTGAGTGACCTGACTGTCTTGAATTGGCTCTGTCCAGCTATCAATTTCAGCTGTATCTGCTTCAAAGGACTGCCAATTCTTCTTTACCCGATCTAGGGTAAGGAGCTCGCCATTCTCAACAAAACCTGGACACCCAAGTTCTGAAAGAGCGTGAAAGGGGGCCAGACAGATATCTTTTTCATGCCCGAATGCATCAAGCATTCGTCTGGCCACTCTCACCTCTTCAACTTTTCTAAAATATTTGTGCAAGGTCACCCTTGCACCTGCCCATTCTGCAGCGAATGAGGACACGGGGGAAAAAAGGACGCCGTCGCGCTCGCGCTCCTGAAGGTTTATCGCCAGGTCCAGCCATTGCTTTGCCTGGCGCTCGGCCTCCTCTACCACAGGCTTTCCCTGGGCAGAAACTTCTTGAATCCTGGATGCGAAGTCCAGGACTGCCATCGCCTTAAAGGTATGGGGCTTGCATTCCCTCAGCAAACCAGCCCTCATTTCCTTAACTTTTGTCTTTGAAAAGACAGCCGCTTGAGATGTTTTTTCTGCAAGCTGCGACTGTGCCTGCTTCAAAGACTCCTGGAGCTGAGAAATCTGCTCCGAGGCTGCTTTCTTTTCGGTTGCGGCCTGTTGCTGAGAAGCGGCTAGCTGGGCTTTGAATTCATCTGTTTCTCGCCGCGCCGCTTCCAGCTGCTCAGTGGACCTAGATAGGTCCTCTTCAAGTTGCCTTACTTTGTCCTGCAACGCAAAAAGTTCTTCCTGCTCCTCCAGACTCTTGACAAAGAGATTGTCAGCTTTGCGCATGATCGTCTGAATCTCATACTGTTTATCAATGTCGTCAAAGCTTTTCTCCTTTGTCTGGAGCACGTAGTCCGCCTTAGTCATTTCTCGGAGAGGCTTCTTCACTATTGGGATTATTTTCTCCGTTGTAATCACTCTCCTTCCGAAATCATACTTTGCGCGTTTTGCCGGGGCGGCTATCTCTTCATGTCTCCTCCGCTTCAGGTCTTGGCGGAAAGAGACAGAATACTCTACGGCTCTCGTTGCCAGGGGCAAGTCATCTGAGTTCTGGAGGTCGTCCATAAAATCTGGTTCCCCCAGCCTAGGGATCTGCTGAGACGTCTCTCCTGCGGGGATGGGATCAGGAGGAACCGGACAGACCTTGGAAGAATCGGTCGCTTGTGGGGGCGACCGGGAAACGGAAATGGGAGAGGCTGACACTGTGAGGGTTTGAAGCGGCTGAGGCGGAGGATGTGATGGTGAATGGACAGCCTCAGCACTAACCTCGGGCGAAGGGTTTGGAGTTGTGCTCAGAGAAAGAGAGACGTTAGGGTTCTGAGCAAACTGGTCGAAAGAATGGGGACCGCTAGAAGGACGCGGAGACGGGGAGGAGGATGTGGTCATGGCTCGCCCAGATTGAGCGGGGGACTGAGTGGAAGTAGAACTGGGTGAGACTAGAGAGACAGGGACAGCAAACGTACCTGCGGGCTCCGCCTGAGCCGATGCCGGGTGAATGTCTTCTCTTATTGTCTCGGCGGCTGGCTTGGGACTGCCCAAAGGAATCGCCTCTGCGGCGGCAGGACGCGGCTGCGGCTCTGCGACTGGCTGCTGCACTATCAGGCTAGGTCGCCTGATTTTCTCAACTCTCCTCCGCTTCTTTTCTTCTGGAACAACTGTCGGATCAGGGGAAGGAGACGAAGCAGGTGCAGCAGGCGCTGATGCTCCCACGGTAAACTTGTACCGGGGTTTGACTTGCAGAAGGTCTGCCGCAACCGGTCTGCGTTCTGGCGGTGCTGGTGCTTTTCTTGCCTGAGGAAGTGCCTCGGGCGCTGCCTCGGCTAACTTTTTCGCCTTTTCAGGCGCCGCCTTAGGAGCCACGAACTGCATTGGATCGGCCTGGGTACTTGCTGGGCCGGCGCTGGCAGTTGCCGAAGTGTACAACTGTTTGGGAGGAGACCCACTTTTATAATCCTCAAAGGGGCCTCGGGGAACGTAACCTTGATATGCGAACGGCCGCCAGCTGTCATGATGCTGGTCATAGAGAACCGAGAAGTCGTCATCTACGGCCAGGTTTCTCCTTGTGGATTTATCGTGCTGCGTGCGGCATCTCATTTTCCAGCATTCAATAATCTTTTCTTTAGACCAGTTAAGGCCTGCAATCTTGGACAGAAATTTTTTGAACCCTGGAGATGAGAAGTGATGGTCCCGGTTTCTCTTGGGGTCATATGTCACCTCCTCGCAGTAGAAATCCTGCCAAGGGGGAGAAGCTTCCATTAATTCAATCTCCCAGTCAAGGTCCACATGGACCACGTCGCATCTATCTTCGGTTATGTCCCGGGGGCACAGATGTGCAAACTTTCCCCTTATCCCATGAGGGTCATACTTCCAGCGCTGCGGCAGCAAAACCAGGCCAATCCGGGACAGCGCTTGCTCTAGGTAGACATGTTGTCCTACCTCGATAATCTCAACATTGGCCCAGGAAAGAGGATATTGAAAAATCTGTCCTCTTTTCTTCCCTAGGCCAAACTCTTCTTCCACATAGTCCATCTGTCGGGCAACTTCCATCCCGAACAGATGCTCTGAGCACCAATAGGGCAGCAAATAGGGTTTGCCCTTGAATCCGTAGATTCTGATCACAATCCCCTGCGTCAGTCTGAAAACGTCCCCGAGCTTCTGATTTATCAAAGCACTCGTCATTTCTCTCGGGGGACGGGGGATTTCACTTTCGGTGAAGACTGACATGACGAATCCCAGAAAGTTGAAGTTGAACTTGTAGTAGGACCCTTTCCGGTATAAGTCATCCGTCCAGTTATAGACGGGCTGGGGTTCTCCCTTCTCGTTAACCTTCTTCAGGTTCAGGATCGGCATTTGGGGGTGCAGATGGTACAAACAAAGCCAGACCAGAACGGAACTGAAACGAAAATTGGTTGACTGGCGCTTCTGGATCTTCAGCAGACTGGAATGAATGGCGTAAGCCAGCCAGTCTGCCCAGTCGAAAGAGATGGGGCGTTTTCCGCTCCGCTGCGCCGCTGGTTCGTAAGATTCTCCACACAGGAGGCATTCTGCCAGCGCCAGCTGGTACGGGTGCACCAGCTCATCGGAGTCGCAGCCGAGGATCCATGCCAAGATGGTATATAGATACTTGCTCTGAAATTTTACCAAAGGCATGGGGCCAGTCGGCCATTGTCCGGCTGGAAGCGGGGCGCTCAGCTCTGAATTGAGGAAATCCCTCATTCGCTTGGTGTGCGTGAAACGTCCCGCTTGTTCGCCCAAATTGATTTTTCTGAGGATGGTGCCGGAGTCGTACTCCAGCCCTGGGGCGAAAGCTGGCTGCACAGTCTCCCTGCGCAGTGCGAACAAGGGTTTGCCGCTGGAACTGCAGATTTGCCGGGAAGCTGGTTTATAGTGTCTGACAATTAAGTCTATCAGCTCCGGGCATTGGTGGACAGGAGGGCACATGAATCTGAAGAGGTTTGATTTGTACGCCGCTCCAAAATGATGGGAGGGCGAAACCTTGTCAGCCCAGCTCTCCACATTCGCTCTCAGCTGAGTTAGGCTCATGGAAAACGAGCCGTCCACATATCCTGCCAGGTAATTCACCGGAGGTGGTGGGGATTGCCCACGCTGTACCTTCTTCGTCCGGGCCTTTGACTTTTTCTCTGGCGGAGGATCGCCTTTGAAAACTCCTGGCCGCGGCAAATCGCCTGGTTCGCTGCTTCCGCTGGACTGCGCTGACACAGGCATTTTTCCCTTGTCCATCTCTCCGAGTCAGCAATAATGACAGGTTCAGGCTGTCTGCAACAAATTTCGCTATCAGAAGAATAATTAGCACTGTCCGAGGAATAATCTCTGCAATCTGGAATGTTGGCATGATTCTGACCCCCTTTTCTAGATAAAAACAGCGCCATTAATGCAACGCAGGAGGGGTAGGTCGGCTGAGTTAAAACCCTTGGTGGCCGCGCAGGAGAACGTTTAGGAAAAGACGCGCCCGGCAGCCGTGCCTTGCTTTTTTAGTTGCGTTTCGCTTGAAAAACGCGCAATCATTAACTCAGCGTTGGGGACTGCACCATGGCTGACGTTGCTGCCACCACTTGGGCACGCTGATCAAGACAAAACCTTCGGTGCGGAAACCCACATTAAAACAAGTGCAAACGCGCCTTGGGCCCAGCTTGGGGTTTTTGAATTTTTTTATTATTCTTTAAACCGCGTCCCAATACTGGCCCGGAAAACTAGGCGCAGCCGGACTTCGCCCGAAGTTGGGCACGGCCCGACCTCGCCGGCGAAGTCGGACTTCGCCCGAATTTCGGGCGAAGTACGAACTTCGCACCAAAACTGGGCGAAGTACGAACTTCGCGCGAAGCGCGTGCTTGAACTGTTCTACCTCTGTTTTTAGCTGCGCCCAAGGTTTGGGCGCGATCTGGGTCTTTGCCGCCTTTGATCTTTAGATGGACTTCGCACGGGCGCTGGCCGCTTTGTTCGGACTTCGGCCGAAACTTGATGCGAAGTGCGAACTTCGCGCGAAGTTCGCACTTCGCCCAAGCGTTGAGCGCAGCGCGCACTTCGCACGGGCGCTGGCCGAAGTCGGACTTCGGTGCGAAGTTCGTACTTCGCACAAACTTTGCGCGTAGTGCGTACTTCGCACGAAGGGTTGCGCAGTGCGGACTTTAGTCTGCTTCAGCTTTTCTCGGACAAACTTCGCAATTCGGCTGGGCCGAAGTCAGGCTTCGCTGCGAAGTCGGACTTCGGTCAACACTTAGTCGATTTTTGCTCTTTTTTCTCCTTTCTTTTTCTGCATAGCCGAACTTCGCCCCTCCTGCGGGGCAACGACAGACTTCGTTGCGAAGTCTGTCTTTCTCTCCCATGCCGCATTTAAGCTCAAAGAAGGAAAAATAAACTGAATGCTAAAACTGGAAACTATACATGCGGGGAAAAATAAAAACACAAGGCAAAATTTTTACAGGGAAGGGCCACTCGGGCGCCTTCAACAGCGATAAAGCTTCAAGTGGAACCCGTTGACGGGGATGGGGAGGAGCTGACCCTCCATATCCGAAAGTATGTAGGCATTGAACTGATTCACCCGGGCAATCTGATAAGGGCCCTCCCAGAGAGCATCAAATTTTCCATGATTACCCGGTTTTGCCTTGTATGAGTCCCACTTCAGCACCAGGTCCCCGACTTCGAAAACTCGGGCAGTGGTGCCTTTGGCAAACCAGCCTTTAGTGGCTGCAATGTGATCGGCGAAGGCCTGGTATGCACTTTCTCTGTCTTCTTCCAACTGCAGGAGTTGGCACAACCTGTCGTCTACCGGGTCTCCGCTGCTCCTGTCTTCGTCAATCATCCACAGGGCGGGGATTTCAATGTGTGATGGCATAACAGCTTGCTTGCCATAGACGAGCGCATAGGGGGACGTCTTGAGGGATTTCTTGAACGCAACTCTGTCCGCCCATAGCGCCCGGTTCAGGAGCAAGTGCCAAGTCCGCTTATTTTTTTCAATGGTCCTCCGGAGAATTTTCAGGAGGTTCTTGTTAGTAGACTCGGCAAGGCCATTCCCTTGCGGGTAGTAATTAGAAGACATCTTGTGATAGATGCCAAGGCCGCTGGTGTACTCCGTGAGTACAGCGCCTACAAATCCCGGACCGTTGTCTGTCACAATCGACTCTGGAACCCCGAAGCGGGTAATCAGGCTCTCAATGAACCTGATGACCGTTTCTTGGTCGGCGTTCTTGGTCGGGATCGCCTCCGTCCACCGTGTGAAATAGTCAGTAGCTGTGAGAATAAACTTGTGGCCGGCGGAGGAGTTAGGAGAAATCACCCCAATGAAGTCCAGACCCCATTGCTGGAACGGAGCTTCGGCTTGAATCGATTGAAGGGGCAGGGGTGCTTTTCTGTTTCGGCCAGCATACCTCTGGCATTGATCACACTTGGCACAGACCGCATACGCGTCTGCGAACAGAGTGGGCCAATAGTATCCAGCCCTTATTATTTTTAAGGCCGTTGGCCTTGAAGAATGGTGACCCCCAGGCATCCCGGAATGAAAATCTCCGAGGATCCTAGGCTGGTCAGATTTTATGACGCACCGCAACAGGATGCCGTCAATGTTTTTGAAGTAAAGCCCCTCGGGGCGAAGAGTGTACCTTAATGCACCTAACCGAAATCTCCTTCGTTGTGAGGCGTTCAGGTGATCGGGACATCTTCCGGTGCAGAAGTATCTCACCAGTTCATCTGTCCAATCACTCCCCTCCGATAAGGAGTTGGCTAGGTAGACGCGTGTCGCTGTGTCCTCCCACTTACAGGCGGAGATGCCGGCTACAGCGCTTCGGGCCAATTCCTGACACAAGGCTCGGCCTCTGATAAGCTTGGTGGGCCGTACTTCGATGTCAAACTCCTGGATCTTGGCAATCCATCCCGCTCTCTTGTGACCCGGTTCCCCTTGCAAGATGAAACTGCGAACATCGGGGTGAATCACAAAGACAGTGGTCTTACTTTGGGAGACAAAGTGCCTGAGCTTTCGAAGGGACTTCATGACCGCATGGACCTGCCGCTCTATAAAATTGTACTTCTCTTCGTGTGGCAGAATCACTTGGCTTAGGAACGCAATGGGGCGCTCCTCACCGTCGTCTCCCTTCTGAGTCAGGACTGCAGCGTAACTTTCGGGTTCTCCCACTGCATACAGGATGAAGTCCTTGGAGTAGTCCGGGTTTGTCAACACCGGAGCTTGCGCAATTCGAGCCTTGATTTCCTCGAAAGCTTGCTCTCTCTCATCAGTCCATTCGTAAGGTGTATCTTTCTTCAACAGTTCGGCCATAGGCTTGATCACCTGTGCGAAGTCCGGAATGAACTTCCGCACGAAGTTAATCTGACCGAAGAAGGACTGCAGACCTTTTTTATCAGTGGGGGCTGGCAAGCGAACGAGGGCTTCTGCTCTGTCAGGGTCAATGGCGAGGCCTTCCTCGGAGATGACATGTCCCAGCAGCTTTCCTTCCTTTACCGCGAAGACAGACTTCTTCGGGTTTATAGAGATGCCGAATTCTCGACAACTTTCAAATATCTGCCGCAGGTGCGAAACATGATCTTCTCGTCGGTGAGAGAAAACAGTCATGTCATCAAGATAGATGACAATAATCTTGTTGAGCAGCTCTCGGAAGGCCAGGTCCATGGCCCTTTGGAACGTGGCACCAGCATTGGATAAGCCAAACGGCATGCGCTGATAGGCGAACGTCCCCCACTTCGTGGTAAACGCCGTCTTATGCTGGTCTTCGTCTTTAACCCAAATCTGGTTGTAGCCGGAAAATCCATCTAAAAGTGAAAATCTCTGGGCTCCAGCAACGATATGCAAAATTTGGTCGATTTGGGGAAGCGGATAGTGGTCCCGGAGGGAAGCCTGATTTAGGTTTCTGAAGTCGACACAGAGACGTATGTCGCCATTCTTTTTCCTCACGGGCACCAGATTCGCGACCCAGGATGAATGTTTGATGGGGTAGATGATCTTGGCCTCCAGCATCTTCAAGAGCTCGGTCTTCATCATGGCCTCAACCTTTGGATTTACGGCCCTTTGCTTTTGTCGGAACGGCTTGGCGCCATCCTCTAGCTCGATGGTATGCTGGATGACAGATCTGTCATACCCCCTCAAATCTTCGTAGCACCAGGCCACGATGTCGGGGAACTCCTGGCACAGTGATCTAATCTGCACCAGCTCCTCCGACGTGCAGTCTGTTCCGACCTTGATGGTTTTACCAGGTTCGAGCTCCAGGTCAGCATACTGCCTCGGGTCTACTTTGATCCTGTGGGATATTGCTCTGTCATTCCGATCAAAGAGACTTTCTAATGTAATCAGTCCTTTTGGGACGTGATTATTCCGTAACTGTATCAACCCCTCATATTGCTCGTCATCAGGGTCTCTACCTTCGATTACACACACTTCGTTAACCAGGAATGTGACGATCTCCTCGTCACAGCTGAATACCTGCCAGAAGGTATCCCTATCAGGCACAGAAGGCCTGTAAATGGTGCGGACCGGCTTCAGTTTCTGGACGACGTCTTCAGCCGGAACGTACCTGGCTCCAACAGACGCCAGAATATCCGCGTGCTTGTTTCTCTCACGCGATATTGCCTTAACGTTCAATGAGTCAAACGATTCCATCAGGTCCCAGACCCGATTGCGGTACGCTCTAAGATAGTGATGCTTAGACGCGCATTTATTCGTAACTTGATGACACACTAACTCTGAATCTCCGAAAATTTGGAGATGCTTGATTCCGAGCCTTTCCGCCTTTCGCAGACCCAAGCACAGGGCTTCGTATTCCGCCGAATTGTTAGTACAGCTCCAGGCCAGCCTGTAGGCATAGTCCCTCTGGACTCCGGTTGGAGAAACCAGGAGGACCCTTGCACCGGCGCCATTCTTGCAACGGGCGCCGTCAAAGAAAAGCTTCCACAGCTCTTCGGGTGCAGGTCCTACCTCCTTCGCAACGGACACGTCAAGCTCCTCGGGCTGCTTAATGGAATAACAGCCCTGCTCTGTCCCGATTACGGCATTAAAATCCCGCAACGAGAACTCGTCTTCTAGCTGTAGCACTTCGAGAGCTTGCTCGGTCAGTTCTACTGTCACCAGTTCTTCTTCTGACAACTGGACCATGCAGTCCATCTCTCCGCCGGGTATCTTGTCTACTAGAAAAGGGGAAGGCTTCTCATTGAAAATTTTCAGTCTCCTTCCTTTGAAGGGCACTTCCATGTGCGAGTAGTCTAGAGACAGGTACCCGCCCAACTTCGCAGTGAACTCCCGAGAGAGACACATGCCGAAGTAAGGCTCCAGGTCAACAATCACGACCTCTTGGATGACCACAATGTCGAGAGCTTTGTGCAGCCGGATAGGGATGTCCTTTATGACACCAACTGTCTTGACAGGGGTGCCGTCTAATTGCAGCACACCTTGGCTGCTCCGTGTGTATTCCATCCCGATCTCATCGCAGACGGCCTTCGGCATCACAGTCGAGGAAGCACCAGAATCCACCATGCAGTTGTGAACTATGTGCCCTTGCATCCGCAAAGACAGATAAAAGGGTGGCGGTCTGTTCTTCCCAGTGGTGGAGACTGTCAAAGGTTGAACCAGGACAGCAGGCTGCATCTGCTTGCCGTTCTTCATGTTTTTTAGTGATTCTTGCAGCAGATCTACCTGGCCTGGAAGCAGAAGGGCATCGTACATGCTGATTCTGGCAGGAGTCTTCTTTAACTCGTCTACAATGCTGTAGCCCGAGGTACTAGCTCCTTCTGCTGGTTTAGCCGGTTCATACTTGGTCCGGTACTGTTGGGTGGCCTCAACTCGCTGTCTCTTGGTCAGAGACGGGTACTTCAGCTTCTCCTGGGCTTGTTCTTTGGTTTCGGCTGGGGGCTGAAGTACAGGGAGCTTAGCGGGAGTTGGGGCCTTTGCTGGAGGCTTAGCTGGAACAGCAGCGGTCTTTGCTGGAGAAGGTTTAGCGGGAGCTTTATCTTTGGATGCCTTCTCCTGGGCTGTGTAAGGCCACAGCCGCTTGTACGGTGGCAGCCCATTGGGCTGCGGTCTTTCTCTTCTCGTGTATACCTGCAAAGGTTTAGCCGTGTCCGCAGCTTTCTTTTCTTCCTTGGCGGGCGTCACTGGGTTCTCTTCTGGCAGGGCAAAATTGGCCTCACCGTCCAAGATCATGTACAGCTCATCATCTTCTATAGTGCTGCCGGCCAAGGTCTGGATGTAGTGCTGGTGCAAAGTGCAATCTTCCTCCGAATGCGGGTCATTGCACGTAGTGCACCAGTTGACCTGGTCAGGAGGACCAGGTGGGTCATCTATAGCAGCATTTCTCGGAGGCGGACGCCTCTGCGGTTGGTTTTCTGGGGCTTTATCTTTTGTCAATGCCGGCGGCGCATACGGCCTTCTAGGAGCAAAGTCCATTTGGGCCTGCTTCTTTTTCATAGCTGTCATGTCATTGGACATGGCATGATATCCGGAGGCCAAAGCCCGCACTTCTTGTAGAATCGTGTTCTGGATGCTGCTGTCGGGAGGCGGCAACTGTGCCGGTGGAGGCAAAGCGGCCAATGGAGGAGGGTTAGAATAAGACGCATACTGCGGGGGAGCAGGAAGCGCTGGAAAATGCGGAGCGGGAGGAGGCGGATGAGGGTAATGCAACTGAGGCGGGCCGTATTGAGTTACGACCGGCGCCGGATTCCACTGCGGCTGGGGCTGCTGCCCTGAAGTAGACGGCACACCACCAGAAGCAGAAGGATACTGCGATCTTGGAAAGTCGGGATGAATCGGCTCCTGCACTCTGGACGGAAGCCTGCCGATGGAGATAATGTCAGCTTCAGCTTGCTGGGCAGCTTCGTACAGTGCAGGGAACTCGTCAATTCGGGCGATCTTCAGCAGCAGGCATATGTCTGAGTTGAAGGACCTCAGATAGTAGTGAGCAGCCATGCCGGCTGAAGGCCGAAGTTCGCGAGGTACCCGTTTCCAGGATCTCGCAAACCTAATGTTAAAATCAGACACCTCCTCTTGAGGATGCCTCTGGATTGCTTGGAACTGATGCAGTAGAGAGGTAGGATCAGCAGACTCGTTGCATCCTTTTACGAGCCTCCTGGCAAGCTGGGGCCACCCAGTGATGGATCCCTCTGGCAGCGATCTCCACCAGTAGAGAAGCTTTCCCCTCAGGGAAAGGGCCAGCAGACGGGTCTTCACACTTTCATCGGTGATGGTATGCAGTGCGGCCAGGGCAAGGATGTCCTGGATGTGCTCGTACGCCGTCTTACCGTAGCCGTCGTATGTGGGAATAGACTTTAAAGCAGCAGGGGGCACAGCTTGCTGACCGATCAGGGCCAAAGGCCCTGTAGAGTCCACCGCCGGGAAGAGATCATCGTCATTCGGCTGTTGATCAGCCATTTCTTCTTCTTCTCCGCCGTCGGTTGTGTACTCGGTATCGGTACTTTCCGAGGATACAGGATTTTCCTCTTCCTCGGCCTCTTCTACTTCGTACTCGGCTCTTCCGACCTCAGCTTCGGCTTCGTCGAAATGAGCTCGCGGATCAGCCAGCCTGGGTATCTCGCCTCGAGCGTGGATGTCTAGTTCGTAGAACTCAGGCGGGCTTCTCGGATTTCTTGTTCGCCACCTTCTCGTGTGCATGAAGGTGACCGGACCGGTCTTCTAGACTCAGAGGATTTGTTCGTGCAGAGTCGCCAGGTGTTCAGATTTGGAACAGCAATGAAGCGAACACCGGTGCTTCGATTCTGTCGGGGGTGAGAAACTTCCTTGTCTCACCAAGAGCTCAGGAACTGTCAGCGCCAGGTGGAGACTGATCAGAAAATCTCTCGTCAGATGTGGGACCCGTGTTCCGCCGAGCGTGGCAGAGAAACTGTTGCGCTAGGTGGAAACTGGATGGGTACTCTTTCTTTAAATCGTGGGACAAGCGTCCCACCGGGCGTGCCAGAGAAACTGTTGGTTACGAATCTGCCATGAGGAAAGGATTTTTGGTTAATGCGCCCAGATTCGCCCACCAGCATGAAAGGCCGGAAGGAAGAGATGCCTTCCGAGCCAATCTCCGGAGAAGGCCGGCTCCTTTTGGGGGGCTTGATTTAAGCTAAAGGGAACAGGAAAGAAATAAAGGAACGGAAAGAGACAAATGTACAGAAAGAGATACAAATATGTCCAAAGGTTGGTGGGGGGAACTAACAGTACGGGAACACACCAATCACCGCTACTTACTGCATACAAACACAGAGCATGACAAGGAACTGCAAAACCTAGGCGTACTTCCGATACACCAGCAGCGTATGCACAGCTTCAATAGCTCCCTAGCAAACATTCCCTACAAGGAACTAACAGCAGGGGATCGTATCAATCACCAGATACGTACACTGACAGGGGTAGAAAGTAAACCTAGAGATGTCAGAGCCAGGTATATGTGTTAGGTAGAGAGTTTAACCGCACAGCTTCAATGGCTCCCTAGCAAACATTCCCTACAAGGAACTAACAGCAGGGGATCGCATCAATCACCAGATACGGGCCAGCAACGTCACACATAACTGATGGAACTGCTACCAAATTTATAATGAATGCTTTAAATAATGAAGTACAGAAGGTGCTTTAAGCAAGCAATGCTAGAGGAACCTGATCGCCAAATGCCAAAGTGAATTAACGAGCAGCGACACAGGTGGGCCTAAGGCATATAATGAAAGACAGCATAAAAGAATAAAGATAGTAGAACAGAACCAGGCATACAGATTGTATTCATAAGCAGAAGCACGGTTACAGTAAGCACAGTAGTTCCCTAACAAACATTCCCCTTCCACACTTTACAATGAATTTCAGATGGGCTTTTATAGCCCGAGTCCCACCCGTTACATTAATGGGCACAGAGTCCCAGTCAAACATGAGCTGACAGAAGCGGCGAAAGAGCTGCAAATGCTGACCTTTTGTCGGACTGGGCTGTACCCGCAGCATGGTCTTCCTGGAATCTGGACAGCTACGTGGCGGAGTGCTGGGTAATTCTTCAAGTCGGCAGGCTTGCTAGTAGCTGGAGCAGGTGAAACCTCAGATCAGCTTTGAATGTGGCTATTAACGCAGGCGGTGCAGGCAGCCCATGCTTATCCCTTTTGGTCGGCAGTCTTGGTTCAAATCCCGAAGCTGGACACTTGTCTGATGATGGGTTATGCTGTGTGACACATGCCTGCCTTAGAGGGCAGTCTATCCATCTTTGCTTGGGATCGGGGCTCCTTGGGATGCGTGCAAAAATCAGTGCAGTCGGGGAAGGCCTTCAAGCCTTGGTCAAATTCCGGGTTTGTTCCCCTACTGTACACCTGTCAAGGGCGCATTCCCGCTCCGTTGAGAAGTCGAACTGCGCACAGGCGAACACTGGTGTCTGCCGCCATATGGACCTGCTCCGGCATTTACCTTTTTCTGCGTCTGACCAGTCTGCCCCAGTGCAAGGTGCGCCCAGGAGGTGGGGCGAAGTACGAACTTCGCACCAAAACTGGGCGAAGTGCGAACTTCGCACCAAAACTGGGCGAAGTGCGCACTTCGCACCAAAACTGGGCGAAGTGCGAACTTCGCACCAAAACTGGGCGAAGTGCGAACTTCGCACCCAGACTTAGCCAATTTCAGATAGACCTGCTGGAAAGCTGGAAAATCAACTGGGGAACTCCATGGAAAAAAGGGGGGAGAGAAAGAGAATGGGAAAGAAAAGGAAAGGGAGAGAAGCGAGAAAAACGGAAGGAGGAAAAGAAGAGCAGCACTGTTACAAAACAACATTGAAGACATTGCACCCCGTGCAAAAATGTGACAACAGCACCATAGTATCTGCTATCATAAAGTAGGTTGTGTTTCAATAGGAGTGGCAGGTTCCAATCCAAGAACCAGTCTTTTAGAGATAGAAGACAATAAGCCAGTCATGGAGGTAGCCAAGCTTAAGAATCAATCCAGTTTACTTATCAGGCAATGATAAGTAGTTCCCAAGAGTAGAAAAGATGCAACCAAGGCCTCTTATAATCTGGTCCCCATCTCATATGATAGTCTTGGAAGTATGTCTCAAAATGCATATGATGTAGCAAACAAAGCTATTGCAATAATCCTATATGTATGAAATAAGTATGCCACACAGAGTATCCTAACAAGTGGGCAAAACAGAGTAACAAAGTAGAATACTCAAGCAAAGTTGTTAGTCCCGACCATAGTAGAGAAAATTGGAATTGGCTTGGAATTGGACTGGAAAAAGAATTAGGAAAAATTGGGGAAAAATTGGCCAAAAAAAAAAAAACAAAGAAAACGCAAATTTTCATTAAAAAAAGTTGTTTTCATGCATATCACAATGAATTAACATTATGCAAATCAAATATTAATGATGTAAGACTATAAGCTTAAACTACACATGAAAGTGGCAAGTGATACAAGCTTAAAGCCTTAAACTACACATGAAAGTGACAAAACACATCTTAAATAAAGAAATTTTAATGCGTCCAAAATTCAAATATTCTTGTATTGCTTATAACATAAAAAAGGTACAAATTACAAAATGTGTTATGAATCATGACAAATACAATGTCTCAAGATCTTTGAATGCCTTTGCCCTTTGCCCTAGCAGAAGCTCTAGTCTCTCTTTGTCGTTGTGCTCGTGCTTCTTCTTGTGCCTTGGTTGCTAACACTCGTCTCCCCAAGTGTCGGGGGTCAAGGGGCAGCGCCCCTTATGGGGTCGAGGGGCAGCGTCCTCACAGGGTTCGAGGCAGCGCCCCGAAACCTCAATGGCAAAACCATTAATACCTTCACTATCTGAACTGAATTTTTCTCCTTGTTTGCATTTTGGTGTAGAAAGGATGCTGCAAATACTAATATGGGACTTCAACAACTCATAGGCTGAATAAAACACCAACAAATTAACTTAAATGATGATTGCGATTGGTTTTAACTTTTTACTATCTCTTAAGACCCATGTGGTCTAATGATCCTGCCAAAATTCCGATTCAAATTTGCATCGAAATCCTTTGGGCGGTTGTTGGTGGCTGCCGTATTCCTTCAAACTGCAAAAAAATCTCTCTTAGGATGCCCGAGTGTGTTTTGTTTGGTGTGGTAGCAGGTAGGCAAACACCTTTCTCCAGTTTGCAACAGGTAAAAATGAAGCAAATTGAAAAAAAAAAACTTTATAGAGTTTTCTCTACCCATGCGGCTGTGGCCGATTTTTCGTTGCAGGAACAAAAAACCGCGCAGTTCCGTTTTTGATGTGATTCAACTAGGATTTCTGGCAGACTAAAAAAAAATCAGGAAATTGACGATTTTTTGGCGATTTTCATAACTATGGTCCTGACAATATACCATTGAAAGGGACCTCAACAAGCATGTGGTAAACAGTGTATCAAGTATGTATTTAGGTATGCCAAGCAAGTATGCTAACAGAATACCATATTAAGAACCCAAGCATGCCAAACACAGAGTGCCCTGTGAAGCTAGTCTACCAATACAGAATATGACAAAACAAAGTATCCCACGGAATACTGAAATCTGTATATGGAGTATACAGTACTAAACAACCATGTATCATTGAGGAGTGGCACAAAAGATGAACTAAACAGAGTACTATTAGAGCATCAACAGCATGTAATAGTCCATATCTTATGATGAGAATATGCTAAATATCCTTTCAAACACCCATGATGCACAAGTGCCTATTCTATGACTAGTGCCTATTCTGAATCGTAACAGTAAGAGGGAACAATATGCAACTAAGCCATGCCATTTAGTCTTCTCTATATTGTCATTCATGTTCAGATCCTATCATGCGTTTTCACTCTAACATCTCACAACACCATATCCAAGACAATAGGGTATCAAATATGTGGTCAAGCCCTACATCTGTTGAGCAAGGTGCAGCAACAGTATTGTCATTGTTGTCAACACAGTCAGATAGATCTGTTGATGTGATGGACAGAAAATTCAAAAGCTATTCAGATGCAGAAGACAGGAGTTCAAAGGTTATTCAGAGTATGTACAGGTGATTTTCCAAGAAGACCGAAGTGCCCCATTTGCAAAAGATCAAAGAAAAAGACAAGTAAGAAAAGTGTCGCGATATCGCGACATATACAGCAGACAAGAAAAACTGTCTCGATTTCGCGACATGTTGGAAGAGAGAGAAGAAGCAGGAAAAACTGTTGCGATTTCGCGACATGTTGGAAGAGAGAGAAGAAGCAGGAAAAACTGTCACGATTTCGCGACATGTTGGAAGAGAGAGAAGAAGCAGGAAAAACTGTCGCGATTTCGTGACATGTTGGAAGAGAAAGAAGAAGCAGGAAAAACTGTCGCGATTTCGCGACATGTTGGAAGAGAAAGAGGCAAGTGGAAAAACTGTCGCGATTTCACAACATGTTGGAAGAGAAAGAGAAAGCAGGAAAAACTGTCGCGATTTCGCGACATGTTGGAAGAGAAAGAGAAAGCAGGAAAAACTGTCGCGATTTCGCGACATGTTGGAAGAGAAAAAGGCAAGTGGAAAAACTGTCGCGATTTCGCGACATGTTGGAAGAGAAAGAGAAAGCAGGAAAAACTGTTGCGATTTCGCGACAAGTTGGAAGAGAAAAAGGCAAGTGGAAAAACTGTCGCGATTTCGCGACATGTTGGAAGAGAAAGAGAAAGCAGGAAAAACTGTCGCGATTTCGCGACATGTTGGAAGAGAAAAAGGCAAGTGGAAAAACTGTCGCGATTTCGCGACATGTTGGAAGAGAAAGAGAAAGCAGGAAGAAGTGTCGCGATTTCGCGACAAGTTCGAAGAAAGAGAACAAGTAAGAAAAGTGTCGCAATTTCGCGACATGTCGCATTTTCGCGACTAAAACAGGAGAGAGAAAGCAAGTTTGAAAAGTGTCACGATTTCGCGACATGTCGCATTTTCGCGACAAAAGAAAGAGAGGAAGCGTACGAAAGCAGAAGCGTCGCGATTTCGCGACAAAGGCAGAAAGCAAGACTTCGGAAGCAGAAGTGTCGCGATTTCGCGACAAAAGCAAAGAAGTGAAGTACGGAAGCAGAAGTGTCGCGATTTCGCGACAAAAGCAGAGAAGTGAAGTACCGAAGGCAGAAGTGTCGCGATTTCGCGACAAAAGCAAAGAAGTGAAGTACGGAAGCAGAAGTGTCGCGATTTCGCGACAAAAGCAGAGAAGAAGACTTCGAAGGCAGAAGTGTCGCGATTTCGCGACAAAAGCAGAAAGCAAGACTTCGGAAGCAGAAGTGTCGCGATTTCGCGACATGTTGCATTTTCGCGACTCGAAAAGGACAGGAAGGCAGAGAAGCAAAAGTGTCGTGATATCGCGACATGTCGCAGTTTCGCGACTCAAGAAGGGCAGGCAGGCAGATAACAAAAGTGTCGCGATATCGCGCAATGTTGCATTTTCGCGACAAAGGAATAGAGAAAGCGTACGGAGGCGAAAGTGTTGTGATATCGCGACATGTTGTATTTTCGCGGGCCAAAGCTAAGAGAAAGAGCAAGGAGAAAAAGTGTCGCGATATCGCGACATGTTGCATTTTCGCGGTCCAAAGCAAGGAGAAAGAGAGAAAGAAAAAGTGTCGCGATATCGCGACATGTATTTTCGCGGTTGAGTTGAAGCCGACGAAGACCGATGACAGTCGACTAAAATTAGGGTTTACAGTTGTTGTGAAAGCCGACTAAGATTAGGGTTTACATCCGACTAAGATTAGGGTTTTCATCACAAAAATTCTGTTATAAAAGGAGGGCTGTTTGGAGTTTTGTGAAGAATGTTGAAAGTGTGAGAAACGGTCGCTGTGCGCAGAGAGCAAGTCGTGTCGAATCATGCTAAGTGCGAATTTCGCTAAGAAAGTAGAGTGCGCAAAAGGGAGAAGACGATCGTGAAGTTCGAGTGCAGCGAAGCAGAGTGTGCGAAGTGATTGCGCAGAGAAAGCAAAGTGCGCAGAGAAAGCAAAGGTGAAGAAGACCAGTCAGGGTCTAGCAAAAGCAAAGGTATCTTACTATCAATCCTCTAGTTTCAGAACTCAAGTCCAAGTTGGTGCTTGGCATCAGGGGTTGGTGCTTCTTCCAGTTGGTGCTGGTAAATCAGGGGTTGGTGCTCCTTTCTGTTGGTGCAGATAAATCAGGGGTTGGTGCTCCTTCCAGGTGGGTCTTGGTAAATTGTTTGTAAAGTTGTTGCTTTGCAAAGGCTGGATTTGGATGGTAGTCCAAGCAGTCATTTTTGAGGAGTAGCCACATTGGTGAACCTCGTTAAATCTTGTGTTGTGTGATGTTCTCTTGTGATACTTGCTTTATCTGGTTTTAAGGTTTCATTATTTCTGTTTTAAGAGCTGTGAATTTAAGTTTAAAGAGCTACACTGATTCACCCCCCCTTCTCAGTGTCATTGTAAGACTAACAACATCTACAGTCATGAGGAGTGACAGCATACAAGAAATAAATTCTAAAGATTGTTTATTGTTTTGGAGCACCATACTCAAGCAAAACAGAGCATCATATATGTGGACAAGCTCTAAATCCATAGTTACGAGGAATAAGGCATACAAGAAATGATATACAACAATGCTTATCTGAAGAGGGACAACATGACCTGGCTATGCTCTCCTTCCTTCAAGGAAACTACCTCTGTCTTGATGACAGATTCTTCTCAATGTTGACATAGTTAACACCATCACCTTGTCCTTAATCAAAATAGAAGAGGGATTTTATAGGTTTAGGATCGACATTGCAAGGGTTTCTTTAAAATTCTCCCCAATCCATGTGGCTTCTTCTGTCTGCTAGTTCTGAGATCGAGTTTTAGTTCATTCTTGATGTGGTGAGGCTTCCATGAGTAGTTTTGTTATAGAACCTTGGATGCCCTGGTGTGGGAGTTTTGGTGCCATTCCAAATAAAATATTCTTTGAGCACCAAACACACAATCCCTTTTTGAGGGTTGTTTGAGTGCCACCTTCATATTCATGAGATATTGTATACACTAAAGCAAGGAAGGGTGATATTATCACCATGGTAGCTTACGCTAATACACTAACGTGTGAGAGGACTATATTGTTATCTTGGTGAACCATGTTAATACATTAAAGAAAAAATAATATCATCTTAATCACTATGCTATCAATGTAATTCTTGAATTGTTAAACAAACGAATAATGCTAATGTTAATGTCAAACATCAAGGTAGAATCAAACAATGCAAATGCTAAGACAAATTTGCTCCACGATTTTGTGTAAACCCCCTTTTTTGGGCAAACAAACAAGAACATTTGTTAGTGATTGAGCATTCATGCAATAGTAGTCAAGTTTACCTAGAGTCCCTTTACCATCATTTACGACCCCTTACTGGTTGGGGTTAGTATACATAAACTTAAGACAAGTAACAGAGCAGATTAATTTATCAGATTTGTGAGCTGATTGGGGTTGTTGCATCCATCACTTGCACCTTTGCACCTTGCACCTTCGCATCAAAACAAAAGAAAATGCTTAGGTATTTTACAATGAGATAAAAATGTGGTTCAATGATTAAGGTCTCATAATGTCAAGGATTTCCAATTATCACATTTTCCCCCACTTATTTAAGCATCGTCTCAATGCTTGAACAAATTTGGATATAGGTTCATGTGTGCATTTCTTGCTGAGTCAACAGGTGATCTTTGTAATTCATTGCACCAAATAGGCCATCTAGGGGTGGAGGGTCGATTTCTTCCCCTCAACCCACTAGAAGGGGGGTCAACCTGACTTCTTCCTAGGTTAGGTTGTCTTAGGCCTCCTTGACGACTTAGTTGCCTCTTTGAGGTACTTGGGTCGACTTGTTGTTGCTCTTGTTGTCTACTCGATTCCCCTCTTTCCCAAGTACTAGGAGTTATTTCAACAAATTCTATATTGAAGAAACACCCTTCATGATTTTGAGTCCTTGGTGACAATTGCCTTAAGGACCTTATTCTGTGGTGTGCTCATCGCAAATGCCTCTTTCACACAATACCAATACAAAGATTTGACCAACACAAGCATTTCATAAGAACTTTGCTTTTGTAGTTCAAATATGTCACTAATATATTGCACTAAATTAAAAACACACATAGGATATGATATAGTCTAATCCAATGGATTAGATAGCAAAGTAAATAATATACAAGTGTCATACATATCAAGAGAAGAGAGATGATACATAATAGATTATGCTTAATGATTAAATGATACAATAATAAGGTCCAACACCACATATAAGTACCCTTTTAATGATTACTTACAGTAGAGTAAATCAAACTGACACAAGGCAACATGACCACCCACTAATCAAAACAATAGATTCCAAGTCAGCTGCAATTCTAGTGTTTATTTAGATAGTAGCATGGTCTTACATAGTGGATCGCGAGGAAAAATTATCAAGGAAGGAGGAAAAGGAGAAATAAAATATTGATAAATGCATTTACCATTGGGGAAGAAGGATATATTTGCATTTTTCATGATAAAAGAGAGATAGATCAGAAGTCACAGCTTTAAGCAGCATTGACTTTTATGGAAGCTGCTTGATTGAATTTTTGGTTTGAGTAAAGTATATCGACTAATCGGTTCTTTCAAGAGGTGTTATAATCATTGGCCTTGCATCTTATCATTAACTATAGGTACAGACGGAATGGTATGCAATGAGTAGCAAAAGTTACAACTGTTGTGGCCACATATTATGAAAACATTTCATGAAAGATACATAATTTGGTGGTGTTTGTACATATTTATTCTCTTGTTTTATTCCTACATCGTTTTGACAAAATTGTCTCCATTTGAGTGCAAGCCTACTAGTCTTAAGTCATCTGGCAAACTCAAGTCCATAAAGAGATTAAGGGACAGCTTAACAGGCAAACATATGCATAACACATATCGCACACAAACTCCTAGTTCATACTTCATAACAATTTATCTATATTTGATGGTATTCTCTCTCATTCATTTTTACCCATATTTTCATGTAGATCTTAGCTTTGTAGTATATCGTTGTGGGATGGCTTATTTGGTACAAAGTATTTCTCCTAAATCATGGAATTATTCTATATTTTGGAAGCTTTTATATTAAATAATACATTGGTGTATAGTTCACCTAATGTTTTTTTAAAGTAAAAATGGCTTATTTGATAGGATAGCTCCAACATAACCCTCCTTTTCCATATCAACTATGGAGTACTGGGTTTGGACTTGTGTTACTCTCAAGAAAGTGAAACCCCTTTGCCATTAAACCATATAATTATAACTATGGTTCTTTATAATTATCAAGGTTCCTAGGTCATAAATTCATAATGTATGTTTTGGTGTAACAGTATGTGACAATGTAATGCTAATGACCCTACTTTACCCCATGTCAAGTGATTTGTCTCTTCACAAGCACATTGTCCTTAGGGTCATCTTCCTTCAAATGCATCCCTTTGTGTGTATGTATTCCCACAAGGGTAGTCCCTTCAGATCATTTAATCATCTAACTATTTTCTTATTCACAGATATATACTGATGAATATACTTCTTGTACTTCTCCACACCATCACATGTTGTATGAAAGCCCAAATCTTGACATCTTGTTCATTAAACTTCCCAGTAGAGGATGTATCTGTGATGTTTACCTGTTACTTACTTATAAACGAAGTTGGTTGTTCATTCCCCAGTCTAAACAGAGCTGCTTAGCTTAGATGAAGAAATTCAACTTGTTTTGGAAGCTGAAGAAATTGTGGAAACTTGAACCAAGTCTCTAGTCTCTCATGCAATTATGTAGTTTGAATGGGAATAGTTCCCAGTGGGGGAAGCTTTGTCAAGCTCTATCACTGCTCACTCCTGTTTGCCTTGCTTATTATGCTGTCAGGACAAATCATCTCTGAAGGGGAGAACTTGTAATAACCCTGTTTATCCCTTGTATCCCTTCATGCACACCTTCTTACAGTGTCATGTTCCTCCACACACCTCTCTCTGCACCTATGTGTGCCCATAATGGATATTCCATATAGATCATCTGATCATCCAGCTATTTTCTTATTCAAAGATGTGTACATATTGATATACTTTCTGCACCTCTCTGTACTATCACATATATTGTACGCTCGATATATTAATTAACATGCAATTGCTTGCTTTCATTTTCAAACATTCAAATTTATATAATTATATTATTTAGTATGCATGGATGCTTATCCTATTCTCTTATGTTTTTAGAACATGCCCTTTTCAAAAGCGCAGGGCCCTTGAATATTATTGTTAGAGGGCCCCTTAGGTCCTATATATATCCTATTACAAAGAAACCAAAATAGAGAAATATTTTCAAATTTCTGAACAAACTCAATCTCGTTGTTCTTTAAAAGTCAATGTGGATGGTTTAATTTTTGTATCATTTTGATTTTGCAAAAATTAGAAATTAGATATGTATAGCAAGTTCCTTAATAACTTTCTATCATTTATTCCTTCGAATGTGGTATTAAATGCATTGAAATAAGATATTATATTCACTGTAAGTAAGGAAATAGAAACTATCAAAGCATTCAACTTCAACAAATAGAAAATTGGAAATCAAGATCACATCATTTCACTGGACACATCCTATAAATCCTTGATTCCATTTATCGATAGTATATTCTACAGAATATTTACAATCCTGAAAATAAAAGCAAGAGAATAATGTAAGTTAAGTTGAGATGATTCTATTAATGTCCACGAATGACCAAAGTAGGTCAATGTGACTTGATGTAAAAAAGCTGTTACAAAGCACTGTAGTTACCCAGACAGTATTAATAAAATAAACTAGAAACAAGGGAAAACTTCACTAAAGTTAAACTAACGTACAGCATCTAATCACATCCTTGAGGGGTAGATCAAGAACTAAGAGAAGAGAAGAGAAGAGAAGAACGATAGAATGGTGCTGTCAGAATTTGAGAACATTAGAGGACTTGAGATACAACAACTTAACTATTCATCTCTCACTATGCTGTGCAAAGGAAAAATACAGCTATTCGTGGACAAGAAATTTCTTAGAAATCATCTTGGCTGGCTATGACAGTCTTCAAGACTCCAAAAACTTCATATGCTTGTGATCTAAACATGCAGAGAAGGAGAAACTCTTCCTAAAAGTACTTCATTGCAAGAAATCAATTGTCCAAACCTTATTCAATAACTATAGACTTTGTACCAAAAAACCTCTTTTTAATTTTTCAATAATTCCAACACTGCCTTTTAAACTTAAGCTTATAAGTTATTAATTCATTTTCACTATGAAACGAAGTTTTTTATTATTGCTGTTTGGTCATGCTAGTTTACCTGATAATTGCAATATCATTTTGTTTTCAGTCTCTTAGAAAATCATTTTTCAATATCAGATTATTTAACATTTATAGTTTTTATACCCAAGATTTAAGCTAAGCAGAACATCAAATAAAAAACAATAATGGCATATTTTTTTTGAGAGTGTGCATTTAGTATTGCATGATAAAATGCTTTTTTTGTTTTTTTAAATTGTCAATACGTTTTATTGCATGGTTTTTTTTGGGGAATACATTTATTGATTAACTGTCTTTAAGTTTTCATGTAATTAAGATGTGATTGCAGGTCAGAGGTGATATTGCAAGGGCTATTATGTACATGGCAATATGTTACGGGTTTGATCAATCTCCACAAAGCCTTAATCTCCAACTCTCAGATTCACCAAGTATGGGTATGTTCTTGTAGATGTATAATTTGTTAAGAGTCAAATATGTTAAAATGCTTATGTAGGCAATTCAAATTAGATTTGAGAATAAGTATGTCAAAGATTATAGGAGTCATGTTAGAGTTATCTGCTTAATTGATACCATACGTTGATGGCCATTAGACATATCGTATATACCATTTTCATTAAAACGAAATTGGTAAGTATATAAGAAGTCCCAACAATGCGTATACACAATGCCAATACATAAAAGTACAACAAAATAAGGCATGTAGGGTAAATGATAGAAAATATATAATAAATTGATAAGTTAATGATTTTTAAGCTTTGAAATATTCATTTAGTAGTGTCATAGTTGTAAGAAATTAAATTTACATAATTCTGTTCTCATGACAAATGGTTAATTAAGTGTTTGTATAATATACAGTCGTACATATTAGTTGAAATTGAACATGGATGATGCAAGTACATGCCTATGTCAAATGAGTCACAACATTGGAAGTGAAAGAGGTAACAGTGGAAAATCAACTATCTTAATTTTTTATTTTATTTTTAATTTGGTTATATGGGATGGAAACAAGCCCCATGCAATTCACATCAATGATTGAGTTACCACAGTATTACAACATATTGGCAATTATGTATATTTTGCTTGTCAAGATTAGAACCCTGGTCTCCGCCTTGAATGTCAACGTATTTAACCAGTTGAGCTCCTGTCATTTGATAAATTGACAGTCTTCATTGGTCAGTGTCTAATACAATTAAGTAGATTATTGAAAAAATTAATAACAGATGCTTATCCTGTGTCTTTGGGCAATGGATGGATGGTAAGAGTAGTTATGATGCTAGTGAAAATTAAAATGCTAAATTACAAGAACAAAGCATAAGTATTGGGGAATAGAAACAAAGAGTTGGAAGAACAAATCATTAATGCTCTAACATTCTATCAGTAACATCCAATTATACAAAATGAAGAATATATAGCAGAATTATTCAGTATACCTCATATGCAGGTTATATAGGCAGGGACCTGACAAATTTGACAAAGCACATTTCTGGTTTTTAAATCTCACATTGTAATGAACTGTGTGCCTGAGTCTGAAGCAATAGAATGTAAAGCTTTCATTGCCCTACTTTTGTTATACTTAAAAGCAAGTCCAATTAATTAAATAGTTCCCTCGTCTTATGTTGAATCATTCCTTGTTCTAGTTTCTGTGGAAATCCAAAAATGTAGAGAGAGAAATGAACAGAATCAACACACCATCTAGATGCAGAATAGGAAAAGAGAAATGAACCATGAAAAATGAAAAAAGAACACAAAAGATTTGATATGGTGACATTGAACACCCAAATACTTCACTAACAATGAAATGATCTCCAACTGATGTACAAATCGATGTGTGAATAGGAGTATAAATATTACCAAGATACAATGTCTAAACCAATCACTCTATAATACATGGATCATCCCTCAAGGTGGAGAGATATTTGTGGTACAAATAATAATATAACATATGTACAAAGTCAGCTGTGGCCAAAAAGTGAAAGATTTAAGACTTTTCAGCATATTTCCTTAAGCTGAATGAGTGCCCTAGAAAGAGGACATTAATCAACATCCCCTATTAATGGGGGCTCCCCCATGCCACTATGTGCCTCCAATTAGATGAAAGTATACATGGGCATGACCTTTGTGAAGATATTCGTGAGCTGATCTGTTGAAGCCACAACATAATGCATTCAAATCTCAATATTAATATTAGTTCATTGATGTTCTATTGGATTATGAACTAGGTTAATAGTATGTGATTATTACAATATAGAGTATTGGGTTCCGAACTAGACATATATTCCGAACTAGACAGTGCACCAACAGTTTGTCAGGGTTCCGAACTAGCAATGGGCAGAGACATATCATGGACTTCTTCAGCTCCGGTACTTCGGCCTCGACTGTTAGGAGAGATTAGTTTATGGGGGTTCTCAGAGCTTGCTCCTCCTGGGCTGCTCCCTTCCCCCTCCTCTCTCTCCGTTCTTCTTGGTGTGCACTCCTCTCTATTGGACTACAGCCCTCCCCCCCTCTGCTCTCCCTTTTCTTTTCTTTTCCCTTTATCTTTGGCCCGTTTGTCGGGTTTCATCTTGTATTTATCTTAGTTCTTTTCTTTGAAGGGCTTTTTAGCCTACGAACTGGCAGTCATTATTTTCCTTCTTATAGTCCCTTGGGTCTTATTTTGGCCCAACGTGGACATTACTAATATTTCATTTCATTTCATTTCATTGGGGCCTTTTTGAGGAAGATCCAATTGCTTAAGAAACATCCACATCCACTAATGATATTTCCTAGCTAGGACTGTACTACAATACTCTGCTTCCATGGAAGATAGAGATATAGTGTGTTGTTTCTCTGGAGCTCCATGAAATACCCTAAGGTAGACTGCCAGTCATCTGGATCGCCAGCTCATTCTGCATCCAAGTACCTCTCCAAACAAACTGTAGAACTTGTTGCATAATGAATGCCCATGTGAACAATGCCTCTAATGTAACGCAAAATCTGCTTGCATCTATCTAGAACAAAGATTGACTGCAAAAACAATGTCTGGCTAGGTGTCAATAAGGTAAAGTAGACTACCCAACAAAGACCATTAGACAAGCATTTGGCAAAGGAGAGGGCAATTAGCCTCAAGTTTCACGTTTGAAGCAAACAAGGTATGAGTTGGCTTAGAATCAGCCATCAGAAATTGTTGCAGAAGATCCAATGCATATTGTTATTGAGAGAGAGAAATATCTAAATATGACTTATTAACCTGATTGCCCAAAAATAGCCAAGTAGACCAAATCTATCATCACAAATTACTCTCAAAACTATAGCTTTGTATCCTAAATCATCAAAGGAAAACTCCTAGTTATGATCAGGTCATCAACATAACACAACAATAAGAATTTGTCTGTCATCATGCCTACCATAACCTCATGCTTTACATCATGGAGAGAGAAGCCACAACTAAGAAAGGTGGTTTGGATCTTCTCATATGAAGTATGAGGTGCTTGATTAATCCCATACAAGGACTTCTTGATTCTACAAACCAAGGGTGTAGGTCCATTTTGAACAAATCCTAACATATGCCACTTAAAATTTTACTCTTGAAGGTCCCTATGAAGAAAGGCACTCTTGACATCAATTTGGCGAACCTCACATCATAATCAAGCACTAGTAGAGAAAATCATCCTAATGGAATCCATACAGACAACTAGGGAAAAGGTCTCATTCTGATCAATACCCTCCCTTTGAGAAAATTCCTTACCAACAAGGCAAGCCTTATGCTCCTGAGAAAAATCCTTAATAAGGGCCCTTCCAAGTTGACGAGGTGATGGAAAATGAGTCCAGCTGTTTGAAGTGATTGGACAACATACCATGTTTGAAATTCATAAATGGCATGAAGTTAAAATTCTGTTGGAACAAATGCATGTTAACCTTATTGACTATGAGCCAGATAGTTCAATTTCAGACAAAATGCTTAATGTGTTAAGTCGGTCCTCGAGATCTTCTGAAGGGATCACCATCCGAGAGGTAGGAAAGTTTAGTCACTTCAAGAAAGCAAAGTGAATTGCAGCCAGTGCCAGGAACAATTGTTGTGGTTGTTTAATCAAGGACCTTTGATAGAAGATGTGGACTGTCATTGCATCTTGGATAAATCCTAAATTTGTGGGTGTAGATTATGTTTAAGATACGAAGATATGAAAGAATTGTTGGAAACAATAAATAGTGGTTTGTTATGAAGATGATAAAAAAAAATTGAAGGCACAACTAACCATTTTCAAGAACCAAGAGAGAATGTTTGGTCACAAGGAGGACAAAATAGACATGATGAAGTTGGAACCTATAAGCAATGGCATACTAATGGGGCTTCTACAATAGAGTCGCCAAAGCTTGCCATGAGAATTCAAAGCTAGGTTTCTAGTGCTTCTGCAAGTGAAAGAAATTGGAACATGAATGATTTGATTCATACTAACAAAAAGACTAGACTAGGGGCTAAATATCTTTTAGATGCTGGTTTTGTTTTCATCAATTTGTGCTTCCTTTAGTACTCACTTGCAAAAGGTGACAGTACTGGTCTTGGACAGCCATTCTATGAAAGAGAGCAATAAAACATTTGTAGAAATGAAATTTAACATGCTTACACACAATTCCATTTCTACTTAAATAATTCTACAGATTTGCAGTCATTGTAGTACAACAATAATAATGCACAGAACCTGCAACAACAATAATAACAGCAGCAATAATAGCAATAGAAGCAGCAGCAATGGTAGATAACAGTAAATACAGGCAGTTTTATATTAACAATGGCATTTACAGTACAACATTACAGTTTCAGCATTACAATCTGCAGCCTGCAAACCCTATGCAGAATATTCTTCATGGCTGCATACAAGACTGGACTGCATCATGCCCTACGCACATATGCATCAACTCTCACACGTACCAATGCTGTTCCATTAATCCACCAACCTGCATGACTGCCTTCAATGCCCTGGCTGAATGAATGAACCCCTGAACCACTTCAATGAATGAACCACTTGAATGAATGAGGGGAGGGCTTATTTATACACCCAAAAAGTAGTTACCCTCCAACTACCTCATAACTTCCCCAAATTACATTTCATATGCATTTGATCTTGCATTTACATGACATTTCCCACTAGAGGACAAACTAGTTTATAACATGACTTTATTCTTACATACAATATTAAATTGCACTTTATAACATAATTAAATATATGTACGCACATTTCGTCAAACACTTTGCGTACAATTACAAAATAACACAAAATACCCAAAACTGTTTCACCAAATACAAACATATCAATTTGCCTGTCTACATCTATCCCCTCCTCTAAACTGGTCGGCGTCCTCGACGACACAAGCTAAACACTGGGAATAGAAGTACTGAACAATGTAACAGAATCTCTTGTCACGCTCCTTCCATTTCCTCCTGTTCCATACATCTGTTGCAACAACCTGCACTTCAAACTGCTGCTCACACCATCTTGTTTTCCGATTGTGCACTCCACTGGCTGCAAGCAGTTGTAACATCAACATGACCAGTATTCTCTGAATAGGCACTTCACTTTTTGCAATAAGCCATATTAGCAGCATGAGCAACATCATCAACATCATGAACATGACGGGCAACGCCCGTCGCCACCTATGTTGGGGGTCAAGGGGCAGCGTCCCTTGCGGGGTCGAGGGGCAGAGCCCTCACGGGGTTCGGGGCGGAGCCCTAAAACCTCAACGGTGAAACTATGAAAACCATCACTGTCGAAGTCAAATTTTTCTCCTCATCAACCATTTGGAAGCTTTCACTCAACCTATTGAAACTGCTTCCCCTCAGCTCTAATTCACTACTTTCGTGATCCAACTGACTTCTTATCAACCTCTGATAGACATCTCCCTTGTCGGATTGTACTTCTGACGACAACTCCTCTGACTGCACTGCCTCAGACGACAACATCTCTAACGACAATGTCCATGACAACAATCCTTGACGGCTTAGTCTCTGACGGATTAGGCTAGACGGATTGAGAAGCCTGACGGGTACAATGTCTAGACGTCTAGGACAACAGGTTAGACGTCTAGACAGTAGACGTCTAGGACAATAGGGTAGACGTCTAGGACAACAGGGTAGACGTCTAGGACAAACAAGTAGACGTCTAGGACAACAGGGTAGACGTCTAGACAGTAGACGTCTAGGACAAACAAGTAGACGTCTAGGACAACAGGGTAGACATCTAGACAGTAGACGTCTAGGACAAACAAGTAGACGTCTAGACAGTAGACGTCTAAGGCGAACAGTGCAGACGGGTAGACGTCTCAATAGGTCTAGACGGATAGACGTCTTAGACGGGTAGCTTGTTAGACGTCTAACTTCCTCAAACGGGTAACTGCTAGACGTGTACGCCTCAGACGGGTAGCTTGCTAGACGTCTAACTTCCTCAGACGTGTAACTTGCCAGATGGGTAGGTTCTAGACGGTCACATCTCAGAGGTGTAGCCTCTAGACAGGTAGCCTTTAGACGTGTAGGTTCCAGACGGCTCCTTTTCGGACGACTTTGCCTCAAACGGGTTCTCCTCAGATGGGTCCTCCTTAGATGGCTTCGCCTCAGACGTCTTCACCTTAGACGGCTCTTGCTCCGCCATCTGACTGCATTCTCTAGCCGTCCTAGCCTCATCCATCTGACCAATCTCCTGACAAAGCCCTGTCGTTTGGCTTCCTTCCTGACTGCACTCTATCGTCTGGTCTTCTTGTTGAAAGTCTCCGTCATCAATTGAAATCAGATTCACATGCTCAATTTGAATCAAGCTCATCAAGTTAACCATCTCAAGCAGGTTCACTTCCTCCAATGCAATTGGCTTCACCACCTCTGCTTCCTGGCAAGGGCTATAACTCTCCTCTGACTTTTCAAACTCTTGATGAATCACTGGTTCATCTTGCTTTGCAGTACTTTGACAATCACGTGCAAAATGCCCCCACAATTGGCATTGCCAACATTACACAATAGGTCTTCCCTCACTATCATACTGAAGTCTCCGTCTGCGAGTTCTCTGACGGTTGTTATAGACTGGTTCATTAGTGGTATCTCTTCGTTGTACCATCTCCCTTGGTGTTGCATATACCGATAGTGATGATCTTGCACTTTCTGAGTCATACTCGTCCTCAGAGTCATCAGTCGTCTCTTGGGAGTCGCTTCCTTCCTTGACTTCTCGACCCCAATATTGTAGCGATGAACTATTCTCCTCCCCAAAATCATCACTCTCAATGTCTGAATCAGTCTCAATATCAGAATCACTTTCATCCTCAAAATCACTCTCATTGGTATGATGCCAATACTTCGATATTTTTGCATCACTTTCCCAAATCAAGGCGTATTTCAAAGCCTCTTGGTATGACGTCGGAGGGAAACTTGTCATCTTCTCCCGGTATGTAGGAAGAAGTCCATCTATGAACCATCTTCTCTTCAATGCGTCTGATTGGTCGTTTTCAAAATGGTCAAATAGCCCACTCATCTTCCTGTTATAGGAACGAACAGACTCATTCTCACCCTGTTTTAGGCTATAGATTTCAGTAATGACTGCATCATCATTGTCAAACAACTGAAATTCTTGCACAAAGGCATCACGCAACTCTTCCCATGTCTTGTACTTGTCCGTAGGGAATTTCATGTACCAATCCATTGCGAATCCACGAAACGTTGCAGGAAACCACCTCCTCCAATCTGCTTCATTATTTTGTCCAATCGTTGTCCACATCATGCGACAGATTCTCCAATGCCTTACTGGGTCTTCTCTTGATTCGCCATGAAATAGTGGACACTTACACGGTATGCCCAAATTGGCCTTCGGTTTCACAGGTTGACTTAACCTCGACAGTGGTTCTTGGCATATTGCTCCCTTATGCGAAGCTTGACGTGCATCACCTTGCAATTGCTCTTCCGTTGTACTCTCGTTCGTACCATGAAACATTCCAACCTGCAGTTGCTCCGATGTCGGACTCCCGTCCCGCTCCCCATCGAGCACACTAACCTGCAGTTTCCCTAGTGCCGGACTCCCATCTCGTGCACTGTTGGACATGTCATTTTTCTTTTGCACCGATGTCGGACTCGTGTCCCGCTCACCATCGTGCATCACAACGTGCAATTGCTTCAACACCAAACAGTCTGCATCGGCATGCAACTTCGCATTGATTGCTCCTCTTTTGGTTCTATCGTTTTCCAGACGACTGACTGGTCTACCTATTCTGCTGTCATTTTGATCGCTAATTGTGCTTCTGTCGTCATCTTGACGTCTAATTGCGCTTTTGCCATCAGTCTTGTCGATATCCAGACTGGTGTTGCAGACGTCTAGACTAGTTCTGCAGATGTCTAGACTCTAAACTGCAGACGTCTAGACTGGTGCTGCAGGCGTCTGCGAATCCTCGATCTGCAAAATCTTCACTTGCATTTTTGCATCCCGTTGGCGTGCACGTCCCTTTAGACAACCCTTCATCTGCATCAACAAACAAATCTGGTGCGTCTTCACCTACGTCTTTGGTTGCACTCCATTGTTCTCGTTGCGCATCTCCCCAAGGGTTTTGCTTCTCAGAACTCCATGTCACCAAATTGGACCCAACTTCGTACAAGCAACGGCGCCAGAATGTAGAAATGAAATTTAACATGCTTACACACAATTCCATTTCTACTTAAATAATTCTACAGATCTGCAGTCATTGTAGTACAACAATAATAATGCATAGAACCTGCAACAACAATAATAACAACAACAATAACAGCAATAGAAGCAGCAATGGCAATAGCAGCAGCAATGGTAGATAACAGTAAATACAAGCAGTTTTATATTAACAATGGCATATACAATACAGCATTACAGTTTCAGCATTACAATCTGCAGCCTGCAAACCCTATGCAGAATATTCTCCATGGCTGCATACAAGACTGGACTGCATCATGCCCTACGCACATATGCATCAACTCTCACACGTACCAATGTTGTTCCATTAATCCACCAACCTGCATGACTCTCCTCAATGCCCTGGCTGAATGAATGAACCCCTGAACCACTTCAATGAATGAACCACTTGAATGAATGAGGGGAGGGCTTATTTATACACCCAAAAAGTAGTTACCCTCCAACTACCTCATAACTTCCCCAAATTACATTTCATATGCATTTGATCTTGCATTTACATGACATTTCCCACTAGAGGACAAACTAGTTTATGAACATGACTTTTTTATTATTACGTACAATATTAAATTGCACTTTATAACATAATTAAATATATGTACGCACATTTTGTCAAACACTTTGCGTACAATTACAAAATAACACAAAATACCCAAAACTAGTTCACCAAATACAGATATATCAATTTGCTGTCTACAACATTCATAATGCTGATGAGACTAGTATAGGTTTCACTGAAGATAGTAGTGCTAGTTTGATTTTGAATCAGAATTTGATGTTGAATCCTGTTTTGATGCTGCAGATTTTTAAACCTTAAAAGTCCTATATCAATTTTTAACTTTAACTCTATACCAATATTTCTCTCTCTATATATAGCTGTTTTTGTTTTACAAGCCAAAAAAAACTATATATATATATATCTAAAAAAAATGAAAAAAAAAAAAAAAATTTCAGGATAAAAAGAAAAAACCTGCAGGAAAAAAAAAAAAGAATTATTTGAAGTCTAACAGTCGGAATGGAATACAGACAGACAACCATAGTTGTTTTAACTGTTGAAAACACTTGAACTTCCCTAATGACAATGTAACCACCGACTAAGAATAACAGAAGAGGATTTTTCACTCAGAACAAATCTAAGAAGAGGAGACAGAAGGAGGAAGCGTAGTTAACTGAAGACAACAGCAGAAGAGATCATTTAGGAGAGTTCTAAGTAGATGAATCACTTTTAGCAGTGATTGTACTTCATTTTGACTGAAATAAGAGGTTGAACACCATTTTCATGCTAGATTTTTTACTTCGATAAGGGGTTTTCTCCAGGATAAATCTTGTGTCGTGTGTATTCTAGTACTTTTATTTAACAATTCCTAGTTAACATATAGAATTTGTATTTAAAAATCACAAACAACATAGTTGACGGGAGATTACAGATCATATTGGTATCAAAGCGGTTACAATCCTTGTGGTTTTAAAGATTCCTAGAACATCTTTGTGTATTTGAGTATATGCCACTAACTCGTTCTCAGAAGAAAAAAAGAGGAGGAGAGTTAGAAGAATACCAACCTAAAATTAGTACCAGTAAGTGGAAGAAGGAACTCAAAGCATTTACAATGGCTGATAGGACAAATGATGCAGAAACTAGATTTGCCCAGTTGGTGTTAGAGAATATTACATTATTTGGTAGAATTGTAAATGTACCTTTGGTACAATTGTAAATATGTAAATATTAGAATAGGGTTTGAGTCTATAGTTTAGGAGTGTGATTTATATTTCCCCTTTATGTATGTGTCTATGTGTAGGATGTGCACAAGTGTAATGTAACAATGTGTGCAAATGTGTAGAGTAAGTGTGCAAGTAGGAGTGTACAAGTGTCATAGAGTAAAGTGTGCAAGTAGGAGTGTACAAGTATCATAGAGTAAAGTGTGCAAGTAGATAGAATATCAAGAGTCATGTATACAAGTGGCAAAATGAGAAGCCAAAGGACATGTGAGATTTGTCTTATATATGGAATAGGAAAGGTTGCAACTCCCGGATATGTGAGGAGTGCAATAGTCAAGTATTGAAAAGTCACCTTTCTAAGGTTATATAATGGAGACAAAGCTCACGTATTGTATTGAATGATCATCAAAGAATATATGTATTTCAAGCATCAAAATAAAGAAGCCAATATTATTGTAAGTTTTCTTCATATTATTTCATGAATGATTTTAGCCATTTATTTCATAATATTGTTGTTATTTTCATGAATGTTATGTTAACTGACATTTGCCATTTATATTGATTGTTCAAATGTTGAATGTTATATTTGATCCTAAATATTGGGACCTATGATAATATGGCTGAAAATCCATCAGTGGTATCAAAGCTACCACACTCTATCCATTTATTGGAAGAGATATATTTGAAGGCTAGCATTGGAGAAGGAATCCAGTGTGAATTTTAAAAGGAAGATTGGGTTGATATTTGCACAGAAGACATTCAGCTATATCTTTCTTCAGAAGAAAGATAGAATAGAGTGGTTAAAACCACCAGAGAAGAAGCAACAAAAAGAAAGATAGAATAGAGTGGTCAAAGCCACTAGAGAAGAAGCAACAAGAATTAAAAAAAGATATTGCAGTAGCAAGGATTGAAAGAGAAGAAACTATTGTAAATTGGGGCAGATATATGTGCTGAAAAGCGGAGTGAAGAATCGTATGAATGTGAAGACCAACAAACATTCGAGAAGAATTGGATATAGAGCAATGTCGTTTGTGAGCCGAGAACATCATAGTGAAGTTTGTGAGCTGAAGTCTGGAGAACATCACAGTGAAGTCTGAAGAGTTGAAGCTTGGAGGACATCACAATGGAGCCTGAGAGCCAAAACAGAACATATTCATATATTGAAAGACCAGATAGCTTGAAGACGTAGCAGAGTTTGACGTTGCCTAAACAAGCTTGACGTCATCTGAGGAATTGCCTGAGGTCGTACAAGCCAAATTAATATCACCTGAGGAGCTACCTAAGGTCGTCCAAGCATCTGAAGAAGTTTGGCATTGCTTGAGGAAGATTCGATATTGCTTGAGGTAAAGGAATTGCCATCGAACGATGCAGGAGATAGAGCAAAGTCGCCTGAATAACGCCCTCAAATCTTGCATGTAAAATGTCTGCCTATGACGTTGATTTGCCTTGACACGTGCCCTGACAAGCATCTGACTCATTGATAAAGTGTCAGATATTCCAAGTGTGAAGACCAAGCACGCGCAGACTAAGATAAGGGGTACAACTTGAATTTTTGGGCAGTAATAATATTTTGGGCAAGAATTAAAGTGCTATATTATTTTGTGGAGTAATAAGGTTAAAAGGAACCTTAATTTAGCGCTTTTATTTATCAAAGCTTTTTAAAAAGGTTAATTTTTGGAGTTTAGTATTTAAGCTTTGATTATTAAAAAGAAATTTGGTCAATGAAAGAATTAATTGGAGTGGTAAGGATAATTTAAAAATTGAATTTAACTTCCATCTTGATTTTTGAAAAATTGAAAAGAGAAAAAATTATTTGTTTAATTAGGGAGTCAAAAGGAATTCTCCTCCAAATATTTTTTCTTGAAAAAATTGAAATTTTGCAATTGAATTGAAGAATTAATTTGATTGCAAATTGAAATTTTAAGAATTTTTAAAGTTGAATTTGATAAATTAAAAGTCTGGAGAGATAAGGAATTCTACTCCAAAAGATTTTTGAAGAAATTGAATTTTTTATTATTGCAATTGAATTTAAAAACTTGTTTGAAGAATTTATTTGAATTTGCAAATTGAAATTTGAAAAATTTAAAAGAGAATTTAAACTTTGGAGAGATAAGATTTCCTACTCCAAAGAGATTAATTTTTTTTTATTATTGATTATTGAATTTTACAAATTTGAAGAAATTGATAGCATAATTGCTTAATTGAAATTGAAGTTTTTTTTGATTGCTCACATTTTTGAAATATGGGAGCCATAAGGTCTTCTACTCCAAAAAAGTTAAAGGATTTGAAAAATTTGGTTATTGATTGATTAAAATTTAAATTTTGGACTTGTAAGGACTTCAACATCAAAATAATTTTCTTGGATAGAAGACAAAGAATGAATGGTCAAGAAAAAGAGAAATAATTAATAGGACATATTCAATTTATTCAAAATGAAGCTGAAAATATTAATTTTATGATTCTTAAGCAATGCATGAATGAATGTATTGAAGATGGCTATAATGAGGAAAGAAAAGGTTATCAAATAGAATTGCAAAACCAAGAAATCAGTTTTATGTTCCTATCAAAATTTATCCAAAAACAAATTACACTCAAAAGTGTAAATAGAGTAATAAGCCTGGACATAAGACTAAAGATTGTTGGAGACATGTTCATTGTCTAAATTATGGGAGTCATAATCATACCCACAAAACATGTTGGTATAAAGGGAATGGTGTTCATGAATGGAACACTATGAAAGAAATTTTACTAATGGCATTGGATGAGGTGCTTAAACAGGTTATTACAAAAGCAAATCTTGAAATAATCAGGATTGTGGAAAATACAGTACCAGCAATGATAAAACAGATAAAGTTAGAAAACAAGACTTCAAAAATAGAAAAGAATTATGAGAAACAACAAAACATGATCAAGACCAAGACAAAAAAGAGAAGAGTAAAGAAATAGAAGAACAAGATCAAAAAAAGAAAAAGCAAGGTTCCACGAGCTTGGGGGATGGGGGGACGCGTTTCGGAGACGGCGGGGGATGGCAGGCCGATTTTAGAGGACGGTTGGGGGACGGTTGGTATAATACTATAAATTTTTTTAGAAATTTAGAATAATATACAAATTCTACACACAACAAAAATGAAAAATACTAAAAACTTAAAAAGTATGCATGTTCTTAAAACATGTTACAATCTGAAATGAACTCAACTATTAACCTATTACTAAGTGCAGCCATCTCAACAAATGTAACTTGAAGGTTCAGCCAAGGATATCAAGTGCAATCTCTAACAATTAACCAAAATAGTTGCTATTGCTCAAGTAATGAATGCCACACTGTTCAGCTTTTAACATTCAAACAATATCAATCATCATTTTTAAAGCAACCAATGTTCAAGCAAAGACCATTTTTTAATTTTTTTTCAGTCACAAATGTTCAAACAAATACAGTTCTCAATTTTTACTTTTTGGCCATCAATGTTCAAGCAATATAGTCATTGGTTTTCACTTTTCTTTGTTCAGGCAAGATAGTTATCTATTTTTTCAGCCATCAATGGTCAATCAAGACAGTCATCAGTTTACGACCCTCAATATAAATTATAAAAGCAAGACAGCTTTACTGTTCAGTCTCTAGCAATTATGCATTGTTGTCCAATCACTAAAGTGATATTTAAACATTGACAACCACCATTGTTCAGTTCCCACCATGTAAGCAATGACAGTTACTCCTAAATGTTCAAATATGACAGCCTTTTTTTTTAAATTTAAGTTTATATCATTTTTTTTTTTGATTTTTCTTGGCCGTCCCCAGGGACATCCCTAAATGTCTCCTAAAAAGGGACGTCTTGGGGACGTTTGCCCTACCGTCCCCTAAAACGGGGATGGGGGAAACGTCCCCCATGCCGTCCCTAGTCCCCGGGGACGTAGGGGACGAGGGGACGCATCCCCATGGAACCCTAGGAAAAAGAAAGATAGCCAAAGAAAATGTAGGAAACAGGAAGGTGGATAAGCACCAGAATCCTGAGTAGTGCCAAAGCCAGAGCAGAAGGACAAAAGCAAGAATCAGAGATTGAAGACTAAAGTCTTCAGTAACCAAATAATGTAATACAGGGGGGTGCTAGAGAATATTACAATATTTGGTAGAATTGTAAATGTACCTTTAGTACAATTGTAATTATGTAAATATTAGAATAGGGTTTGAGTTTATAGTTAATGAGTGTGATTTGTATTTCCTCTTTATGCATGTGTTTGTGTAGGATGTGCACAAGTGTTAGGTAATAATGTGTGCAAATGTGTAGAGTAAGTGTGCAAGTGTAATTTAGTAAAGTGTGCAAGTAGGAGTGTACAAGTGTCATAGAGTAAAGTGTGCAAATAGATAGAATGTCATGAGTCATGTCTACAAGTGGCAAGATGAGAAGCCAAAGGACATGTGAGATTTGTCTTATGTATGGATTATGAAAGGTTGCAACTCCCGGATATGTGAGGGATGCAATAGTCAAGTATTGAAGAGTCACTTTTTAAGGTTATATAATGGAGACAAAGCTCCATTTATTGTATCGAATGATCACCAAAGAATATATGTATTTCAAGCATCAAAATAAAGAAGCTTGTATACAATTTGAGCAATATTATTGTAAGTTTTCTTCATGTTATTTCATGAATGATTTTGGCCATTTATTTCATATTATTGTTGTTATTTTCATGAATGTTATGTTCATTGACATTGGCCATTTATATTGATTGCTCAAATGTTGAATGTTATATTTGATCCTAAATATTGGGACCTGTGATAATCTAGCTAAAAAGCCATCAGTTGGAAGACAATGTAGCAAGTATGGTGACCGACAATCGAGCCTTGCATGCGTTTGTTAGTAGATTGTTGTCCATGATGGCAAAGAAGTTTGGTTTCGAGAAAGAGTTGGAGAAAGAGGAAGAATCAAACCAAGACGAGTCTCAAAAGAATAGGGGTTCATTTGAGTTAGGAGAGAGTTCAAGCAAAGCACCATTTAAGGTGGAAGCCAAGATTGAAATCCCTTCATTTGAAGGAGATGTTAATGTTGATAAGTTGAATCATTGGCTAAAACAACTTGAGGTCTACTTCAATGTCCAAGGAGTAGTCACCGATGAGCAAAAGATTTCTTTTGCAAGGTTGAAAATGGGTGGACATGCTCTTGTATGGTGGGAGAGCCATGCTGAATCGTTGAGATTGGGTAAAGAAACTCCCATCAAAAAGTGGAAATATTTCACAAGACTACTTAGAGACAATTCTATCCTCTAGAGAGGAATTGCTTCAAAGCACATTTTCAGGATATACTTGTGAAGATGAGGATCTTTGACGCTTTGGTCAAGCCAACTATTACTTATGGGTCAGTGGTTTGGGGCCCTAGTCTTGGCCCGACTGAGTGGTCACGAGTTGAACGAGTGCAGACACTCTTTCTTCGACGATTCATTCGTTGCAAGGGAACAGTCCCTCGTTCTATTATTCTGGAAGAGTTTGGGGCTTCTCCTCTCCAGCTTGAGATTATCTTCTTGATTATCGGTTATCTTCACAGGATCCATACTTTCGAAGATACCCATGAGGGTTGCAGGCGGTACCCTTACCTCGCCCTTTGCTCCTTGATGGAACTCTCTCCGAGTTCTCGAGGAGGCCGGAGGAGCTGGTATTTTCAGGTTTCTACTCTCCTGGCCAACATTCAGATACAGATAGACAGGTTGCCCCCTTATTCTTTGGGGGTTCTCCCCCCCTCTCGGCTTACTAAGGAGAAGATGCTCCACGAGATTCGGAAGGATGTTAGTCTCCAGTACACCAGATGCACATGGATCTCTCCTGTTGCCCCTCTTTCCCCCAAGTTGTCTTTCTACCATGAGCACTTCTTACAGATACATGAGGGCAGAATAGTTCCTCCACAATACCTTCAACAACACACAATGCATAGTCTTCGGATCACTATTAGGCAACTCAGGGTGTGTTCTCACCAACTTCGGATTGAATCAGATCACCATCTTCCGATGGAGGAGCGGATTTGCTTGTTTTGCTCCTTGGGTGAAGTTGAGACCTTGCATCACTTCATTTTTTGTTGTCCCATTTATTATGAGATCCGGAGTAGGTTCTATTGCTTTTTCAGGGACAACTCTCGATGTGTTTCTACCTTCTTCAGATACCCGGACGAGCGTTGTCTCGCACTCTTTCTTAGGGAGATAACTTAGCTTTGACGACATAAAAATTCTCCAAATGGATCTCACCCCCCTCAACATCGGCTCATCACAACATACTTCACCAACTTCGACGGACCAGGTGAATTCGACCAGAAACGCCCCACACCATCCAGTTTGAACAGAAGCAGGGTCACTAGACAGCGCACCAACAGTTTGTCAGGGTTCCTAACTAGCAATGGGGAAAGACATATCATGGACTTCTTCAACTCCGATACTTCGGCCTCGACTGTTAGGAGAGATTAGTTTTTGGGGGATTCTCGGAGCTTTCCCCTACTGGTCTGCTGCCTCCCCCCTCCTCTCTCTTCGTTCTTCTTGGCATGCACTTCTCTCTGTTGGACTGCAGCCCTAACCCCCTCTGCTCTCCCTTTTCTTTTCTTTTCCCTTTCTCTTTGGCCCGTTTGTCGGGTTTGATCTTGTATTTTTCTTGGTTCTTTTCTTTGTTGGGCTTTTTAGCCTGCTAGCTAGCAGATCATTATTGTACTTCTTATAGTCCCTTGGGTCTTATTTTGGCCCACCACGGACATTAATAATATTTCATTTCATTTCATTTCTTGGACATGAAGCCAAGCAACTCATAAGATGGCAGTTTTATAGACAAGGTAAAGGCTAGAGTGTGCAAGAATACACCATGGAGTTCTGAAAACAAGCAATAGTCTTGGGAATTTCACTTAAGGACCCGCAGGTGCTAATGAAATACATTGGAGGATTACATAGCCATATCAAGAGGCAAGTACTTCTTTTCACTCCTACGAGCATTGACCAAGTTAGTGTCCAGGCTCAATATATTGAGGAAGACGAGAGGAAAGGAAAGGAGAGCAATACTACCAAGACAAATCAGCAAGGTACGTCCTAGGAGAAAGGGAATGGCAAAGGCAAGAAGGTTGCAACCTTTCCTAAAAAAGGAAAATATTCTAAGAATCACTGTGATCATTGTGATATTGACGGTCATACAAAAGAAAAATGCTGGAAACTACATCCAAATCTACATCCTAGGAATAGGAAGAAAGAAAAGTCCAAGAAGAATGTCGTAGCTTCTATGGAAGGTAAGGAAGTTGAAGGAAGTTCTGATGTTGATGAGAAGCTTGCCTGTACTACAGTACAAAAGACTGCAAATGCAGCCAGTACAAGTACAGCTTTTGAAGAAGAAAGAACAAAACTTTTTCAAGTCAAGATTCAAGTCAAGAAGACCAAAGTAGATGCACTTTTTGATTTAGGTTTGCAAGCAAATCTGATTGCTGAAGATCTAGTAAAGAAACTTGAATTGGAAACATATGGACATCCTCATCCATATCCATTGGGTTGGGTGCATAAGGATGCAGAAATGAAGGTTACTAAGCAGTGCAAAGTCAAGTTTGCAATTAACACAGACTACATTGACGAGGTGGAATTAGATGTGATACCTCTAGACATATGTGGAGTTGTATTTGGCAGTCCATATATGTATGACAAGAAGGCCATCTTCTTTAGAGAGGAGAATAAGTATAGGCTGATCAAGGGAGGAGAATCCTACATCATCCATGCTCACATGGGGAAGAAGAAGATCTCCATGGTAACTGCCAACCAAGTAAAGAGGCTCATAAATGCAAGTAAGAAGTTTGTACTTTTACTTTTGAAGCCTCATAGTGAAGAAGCAGTAGAAATAGAACCTGCATTTGAAGGGTGTATAGTATGGCAGAAGTCAGAACTGAATAGACTCATCCAAGCCTTTCAAGAAGTGTTTCAAGAACCAAAAGGTTTACCACCAAAGAGAGGAGTTGAACATGAGATTCAATTGCAACCTGATGCACCAATGCCAAACATAGGATTGTATAGGCAATCACTAATGGAGAGTACTGAAGTCAAGAAACAAATTCATACTTTGTTGGAGTAGGGAGTCATCAGGCCAAGCACATCCCCAAGTGGTTCACCAATTGTTATGGATCCAAAGAAAGATGATATTTGGAGAATGTGCATAGATTACAGGGCACTCAACAAGATAACTATCAAGAATAGATATCCATTGCCCAAGATTGATGATTTGATGGATCAACTATAGGATGCAAAATACTTCACAAAGTTGGACTTGAGAAGTGGTTATCATCAAGTAAGAATGAAGGAAGAAGACATATGGAAGACAACCTTCAAAACCAAGCAAGGCCTTTATGAATGGTTAGTACTCCCATTTGGTTTGTGTAATGCACCTGCCACATTCATGAGATTAATGAATGATGTACTTTGCCCTTATCTAGACTCATTTGTCATAGTCTACTTGGATGATATACTTGTATTTAGCCAAACTTGGGAAGATCATCTGAAACAATTATAGCAAGTTCTATAGACCTTGAAGGAGAATAGTTTGTTGTTAAAAATACAAAAATGTGAATTTGCAAAAACATCCTTGTCTTATTTGGGACATGTGGTTGGAGAAGGACAACTGAGAATTGATCCAGCCAAGGTAGAAGCAATTCTTAAGTGGCCAAAACCATCAACAGTGACTGAAACCCAAAGTTTCATAGGTGCTATACAATATCTGAGAAAGTTTATAGCCAACTCCATTACACTTTATCATTGCAAAAAGCAAAGTTTTTCCTTGGGGAAAAGCACGAGTAGCATTTTGTACTTTGAAGCAAAAGATCAATAGCGCTCCAGTGTTAGCTTTGCCAAACTTGCACAACAATTCGAAATTGAAACAAATGTGAGTGAGTATGCTATGGGTGCAGTTTTGATGCAATTGCAACAATGAAAGAGACTCAAAAGTGAAAGCAACAACTATACATATTGTACACTCATCTTATGTTAATATAAGAGTACCAAGGAAGCTTCTAAAGAGCGGAGCTTCTAAACAAAGAAGCGTGCATGCCAGCTTCTTGGAGAAGAAAGAAAAAGGAATATTATAAAGGATTTAACATTATTAAAAGCTTCCGCTTGAAGGACCTTGCCTTGAATTCTAGGCCACTCAACTTTGATTTTTTTCTTCTCCTAGATGACGGTGTGTATGGTTCGTACAATCATACAACATTGTGCAACACTTGGACGATGTTGTGCAGGGTTTGGATGATCCTTCCGTCGCCCTTCTGTCTTCCTCATTTTGCTAGATGCAAGTTGTTTGCTGCCAAAACACTTTCTCTTTCATGCGCTTGCTTCCAGCCACAACGTTTTTCTGTTGCACACTCCTAGCCTGCACAAAAAAATTGAATTTTCTGGATATTGGGCAAGGGTTTTAAGCAAAACTTGTGCTATTGCTTTTCCAACATGCCCTAGCTTTACTTCATTGGTGCAACTTCCTCCTATGCGGCTGATTTTTCTTTCTCCTTGTTCTTTGAATTCCACATGGTGGGATGTCCTTGATTTTCGCTCCTAGGTGCTCTAGTGCATGCCCTAAGTCGTGCCCTAGTTGCTGCAAATGCGGATGGATGGTGAACTCTCCTTGTGCTCTTTCCCCTTGTTGCTCTTCCTCGGCTTTACATGTGCAAGTGGGAAAATTAGAGCTCCTCATGCCTTTTTATAAGTTGAGCGAGGTAGGGGGTCACTCGGCTTGCATGCGACAACTCCCCTTCCACTTTCTTAACCGCCACTTCAACTCTCACAACTAAACTTCATGCAACTGCTCATTCAGCATGCCAATTTCGTCTTTTTTGTGTTCGGACCCTACTCTTCCTTGCACATGGCAAGCCCCCTAGGAAGGCGTGTGCACCCCTTCTAGTTTGCATTAAAATTTCACTCCGAACAACCTAGGCAGCTAGACAACCTATTTGGCCATCCAGATGTCCTGTTCCATTGGCTCAAATAGCTCAGGAGGCTAGATGCACTGGTTGGCTGTCTAGATGACCTTGGTTCCTCTTGACCTAGATGACCTAGGGGGCAGACAACTTGCCTAGTCGTCCTTACAATCCTTGTTGTTCTTGTTATTTATTAGACATCCCCTTGCTCCTCTGATTGCATGCCTCTGTCCCAAACCTTAGATCACTCATTTGTTTATTTTTCAAATGGTTGGACATTGACTTCATGTCAAACTTGCATTGCAACTAGTTCTTGATTGATTGACGACCCTCCTCCTGATGGCTTAGGGTGTTCACTTGATAGTCTGAGGATAGTCTGAGACTCATGCAACCTCCCTAGATGGCCTAGGGAGAGTCCAAACGGCCCTCTTCTTGGACTAGGGAGAGTCCAAACGACCCTCTTCTTGGACCTAACGACCCAAGGGCCATTTGGGGACTTGTTGTCCTTGTTAGACAGCCACGGGGTGGCCTAGATGACCCACTTTTCTGGTTGGACGACTTGTGGGCCGTCTATGGTAAATTGCTTTCCCCTAGATAATCGGAATAAGGCCAGATGACCTCTCCTCCTCGTTGGGTTGTCTTAGATGGTCTCCGGGACCTGATAGCCCAAGTAGCCTTCGTTGAAAGCATACTTTGGATATTCAAATGGACCTTATGGAACACTTATATTGCCCAAGGAATCATTCAAATTTACCAGATGGTTGCAACCATTACTTGTCCTAGCCTCATCCATTTAGGACTTAGTCAATTTTTGGTCTTCTCTTCTCTATCTTCGGCCTAGACTTCAACAAGTTTGGTTGCTCTGTTTTGCCTTCGTCTATTCATCCACCACATTGATATAGCTTCCTCGTCCTTCGAAGTGATTTCAACTTCTCTTTGATGCTTTTATTACAAAGCATCATTTGGCAACAAATTGACATTACTTGACTATTGTGCAACTATTGGCATCTTTCTCAGTGTTCCCTGCTTGGCTCTTCTTTCGAAATACAAGCTTGGGATGGCATTGCTCCAATCTTCCTTAGTGTGCAAACTTATCAGGGATACATTGCTACGTGCTTATTCCCCCGAGTTGCCATCATCTGCTCGTCCATTCATTCTGGTGCATTGGTGCTGTGAACAGGTTCATGCGACACTTCATGCATGTCTCTCCATTTGACCTTTGCCAATTTCCTTCTTGGCATAGTTTCATTTTCCAAACTGGTGCTTCTGACAAATCTTGTCTAGTATGTTCAACTTTTGCCACATGGTTGTCAGTGTTTCCCAACACTTGCTCGTTTACCATGCTCCTCCAGGGGTGTCGTATGGAATTTTTGCTTCTCCCAAAAATGTCCCGTCGATTGCTTGCACATCTTGTTGTAGCTGCATCAATCCTTGTGCATGTTGTCTCTACAATGTGCCCATCCGAACATTTAGTGGTTGGCTCACTTCGCGCAATTGTTGCATTTAAGCATACATTCTTTGTTGTGCGCATCCAATGGCTGCCAATAGACTCATTCCTTTAAATTCACTTCCATCACTTTGAGGCTTCTTTGGTAGTTCTTCTCGTCCAACATGCATTGCCACCATCTATTGCATGTTCTTGTCAAGTGACCTTTATTCGTCGAGCAACCTCTACTCTTCCTCGGTGTCAAACAATCTGATATGCACACACAACCTCCTATGTTCAATGGGTGTAGCCACCAACTCTTCCTACTCCATTGTCATCTGTATGTCATCTTTTTGGGTACTTGTGGCTTCCTGCTCATACAACCATGCCAATTGCTCTGCAAGTTTGCTTTCTTCATAGTCACTTGTGTTTTCCACACCATCATCTTGCATACGAATAGATTCTCGATTTCGCGTATTGAGATTCCTTGAAATGATCCCAAATACTAACTTGGCACATCCATCAACTTGCCCATACTTGACTCTTCATTGCTTGGTTTGTGATTGACAAGGTTCACTTGTGCCTTGACCTTGTACAATTTCATCTTGAAACCATTAACTGTCTCAAGATAGTGCGTCCTATCTAGTCTCTTCAATCTCACTTGGTTGTTATACAACATTTCATCCACTTGGAAGGGTCCAAGCTAGAGGGTCTTCAACTTCCTTGGCTTGATTTCATATTTGTCATTTTACTTCAATAGGTAAGTCACTTGCCTTCAACTTCAACTTCAACTTCCTCAGGTGCTTGTCGTACCAAAGTTTACGTCGACATTGGGAAACCTCCATGGCCTGTTGTGTCATCAGTCTCTTCTCTTCCAACTTGATGAGTGTTGTTAGCCTCTCCTCTAGGCTCTCCTGGTCGCCAAGATGGTTCTACACTGCCACTCTCAAACTTGGCACCAGAAACTCAATAGGCACAACTACCTCTTGGCCATACAAATGGAATGGAATGTGATTTGTTGTTGGCTTGAATGTCATTCTATATGCCCACAGGATAACCGACAATTTCTCCTCCCAGTAAACATCCTCAATTTTGCATATCTTGTACATTATGGAAACCAAAATCTTGTTAGTTTCCTTTGCTTGCCCATTTGCCCTAGGGTAATACAGAATTGATGAGTGCAATAATTGGATTATATTATTAGCTTCTCAATAATCTCATTGAATTGTCCTTAGTGATTGCCCATAAACTGAAGAGGCACTCCAAGTCTTGTAATGATTTGCTCATACATAAATCGTGTAGTTCTCTTTGCAGAGTTATCTAGCAATGCCCTTGCATTGACTCACTTTGTCAGGTATTCAATTGCCACCATAATGTCCCTACACATTCGGTTGGTCTTCAATGGTTTGACAAAACTAAAACCCCATCGTTTGAACAAGTCTTGCGATTGAGATGGATGTAATGGCATGAAGTTCCTTTGCAACGACTTGTTGGCATGTATCGCACGTGGGCACAAACTCCTTTCCATCACGATAGAGTGTGGGCCATCACAACCTTGCCAAAAGCACCTTCCTTGCGGTTGCATCTAGACCCATGTGGCCTCCTGTAAATCCCTCATGAGCCTCCTTTAATGTTGCATTCACCTCCTCGTCCACTCCACACTCCCGCAGAATCCAATCTGGTCTAATCTTGTACAAAAATCCAACAATCATTTGGAATGGTGTTGACTTGATTATTATCATTTTCTTTTTTGTTGCCAACAACTCCTTTGATAGTTTGCCTGTTGACAAGTATTCTCCTACGTACTTGTACCATGATGGTAACAAAGTGATTGAAAATAAGTGTGCGTCCAAAAATTCATTCGACACCCCTTTGTCCACAGCTTCTCCTAAGCGAATCCTTGATAATTCCGCTATCATATGTTTCCTCGGTCTAACTACCACCTAAAACATGAAATCCTACGTTGTAACGAGGCACTTGCTGACTCATTCATGTATGGTCAAATTATTGATCAAGTACAACACCTGATGATCAACATAGAAAGCAAAAGGGTTTGTGAGCAAATAATGGTAGAACTTTTGCACCGTGTACACCATCCCTAGTGCTTGTCGCTTCGTCGTGTTGTAATTTTTCTTTGCCCTAGACAACAACTGACTTGAGAAGTATATGGGTTGATGCAACCCATAATACCTCTCTTCCACAAGTCTGCATCCAATTGCAAAATTGGACGCATCAACATGAATGTGAAATTCTTTCTCACAATCTGGAAACACCAGAATGGGTGCTCAAATCAACTTTGCCTTCAACTCCTTGAAGGCCTTCTGGTCCTCCATCCACCTAAAAGGAACAACTATGCGCGTCAATGTGTCTAACGGGTGCAACGTTTATTGCAAAGTTCTTTATGAAACTTCGATAATACCCAACATGTCCCAAAAATGACTTCAAAGAGCTTACATTGTATGGTTCCTCCATGCTCATCATGACTCAAATCTTGTCGAGGTCGGTCTTGAATCCCTCCTTGCACACCACATGACCCAAAAACTTCCCATATGGCACTGGTAGCTTGCACATCTTTGGGTTCAATGACAACTGAGCACTTATGCATAGCGACAATCACTCCTCTAATGCCTTCAGATGCTCGGCCTTCCCGCATAGCAACCAATCATCAAGGAACACTTTGAATTTACCCATAGACATTTGATCAAAAATGTACAAAATGGTCATTTGAAATGTGATAAGAGCATTGTCTAAACCAAAGGGCATTCGATTATATGCATAGATGTCATTCTCGACAACGAACATGGTCTTTAGGCAGTCCTCAACAATACCACTTTGATTGTAGTCCAAAATTCCATCCAAAAATGAATAGATTTCATTCCTTGCTACCTCCAAAATCGAATCAGTAAACTAGATTGAAAAGGGATCCTTTATTGTTAGTGCATTCAAACTCCAAGAGTCCACATAGATGCGGATATGATTGCTCTCCTTCAAAATGATGACAATGGGCTATACCCATTCTTTACCTTGAATATTATTCCTACATCCAACCTCTTTTCAATTTTCTTGTTGATAAAGGCCACATACTTCAGGTACATCTTGTACAACCTCCTCCTTACAGGTTGTGCGCATAGAATCAATAGAATTCGATGCACACACAACTCTAATAGAATCCCTTGCAAATCCTTGTATGTCCATGTGAAGACGACCTTGTACTAAATGGAAATTTTAAAATTTGTTGCCTTTAAAATTGGGTCCCACTCAACCCCACAATGGATCATTTTATCTTCACCTTCACCAAGGTTCACTTGCACTATATTTGGTCCTTCGTACTTTATGGTGTCACGTTCTTCTACCGCTTTCACCACATCAAAGGAATGTGCCAGCTTTTAGTCAATCTGTGCATTGCCAACATTGTACTCCGCAAAATTTGTTGGGAAAGATTTCTCTTCCTCAACTTTCATGGACAGTTTTCGAACTTTGCTTTCACTGACTTCGTAGACACTACAAAGTCCATCATCCTTAATTTCTTCTTTTGCACTGATGCACATGCAACTTGGTTGGAAAACTTCACAGTATTTCATGTTCAAATGGAGTAGGTTGTTGTCCAAGTGCCCTTCATCTTTTGTGCACTCTTCCAACTCCAACATACCTTCATTCGGTCCTCATTCGGTCATCTGATCTTCATCTGACAAAATTGCTAGATTTGTCAAACGTTGCCAACTCCTTGCTAATGAATTGGTTCTACAAATTAATCACATGTACTAGTGTTAGGATCCCATCCTAACATTATTTTGTAATTCTCATTTGCTTATGTAATGACCCACTTCCAACGTAGGGGATTCCATATATAATGTTATTTTGTAATACTTTGTAATGTATGTGGCAAGTAAGGCACCTAGCCAAGTGGGGCCATTTCATGTAACCGTTATCAAGATTGTAACCGATGTTTGGTAGAATATTCTAGCTCGAGTGGCATTTTGCATGTAAGCCAACTCTTGAGCCTTAGGGTAGGGTTGCATGAAGTTTCTCTTTAAAAGGTATGGAGCCATGTACGAATGTATCTTTTTGCAAGTTAATGAAATATTGAGGGAGGTTGTCCCCTTGAAGAGGCCTACGATTCTAAGTCATTTGTGAGATTGTTTCAATTCTGCAATTACTTTCTGCATAGTGTTATAATGTTATTTGATGTATTTCAGTTATTTTACAGTATTTTGTGTGAGTGATCTTTATTTTAATAGTAGGTTCCTAATAGTTGGTCCTTCTTGAATGTCAAGTGGTCCTTCTCCCAGTTGTGATTTACCTCTATTGTGCTTAACCACTCACATAGCAACAATGCATTGTTGCTTTTTGCATAGCAATGACTACAAAATCCAAGATGAACATTTGTTCGTCAATTTTCACTTTTTGCGCATCCAAGACTCCCTTCATCTTGATGCCATACTGATCCATGCTATACAGTTAGAAATTGGGAAACCACAAAAATGGTGCCCCAAGTATTTCCATGTCTTCTCAGGCAACATGGTCACACTCAAACCCTCGTCCACAAGCACTCGCGTCAACTCGTGATTGAGCAACTCTATATGGGTTAGTGTTGGTTTCTTCCCGACATGAATCATCAACATTGTCGGGTCAATGTATTGATCTTTCGCAGTATTCCTCACTTCTAGTTAGCGATGTGTTTCTGTTGTCTTTCTTGTTTGTATCGCTTCTCCAACTGTCGCATAAAGCTTTGATACCATACAAAATAAATTGGACATTTTCGTTGCAACATTTGTGTCTAGTACTTGTGCCGCCAATTGTTTGGTTGACATCTCTTCTTCTTCAATGACTATGGGTTCTTTCATTTTCTTCTCGTTGTTGGTCTTTCACATTTCTTCCTTCAACTACACATGTGCCTCTTGCCATTTCTACTTCTCTTTGGCAGGCTTTTGGTAGTACTTCCTCTTCTTTACTTTTTCCCGAATCATTGCCAGCATGTGTTTGTCCTTATCCATTTGAGGCTCTTCGATGTCAATAAAATTGACATTTTTCGAGTTACTGGTACTCACCTTCTTCGAAAAGCTATTCTCGTTGTGGTTGCTAGGTCCGCACTATATGCACATCATCATTGTGTTGTTCCCTCTTCCTCTTGTTGGTGCATTCATGCAAATCCATGCGAAGTGTCCCTAGTCTTGTCATCTTTAACATTAGATGATTGGCCTTCCATTAGAGTTGTATTGTAGCCTTCCTTCATCGTTGCTTCCATCAGACTAGTTTGCCAATTGCAATTGTCTTCTAACCTGGTTGTTATTCCAGTATTTGCCACTAGTTCTCTTTCTCCTACACCGTCATCATTTAGTGCTTCACACTTACCACATTTTCATGTCGTGCAATTTCACAAATGCTACAATATGCTTTCTTTGGATAATTCAAATTTGTATGTCCTTTGGACTTGTAGTCTAAACACCAAATGCCCTTTTTCTTCACCGCCTTCGCGTCATTGATCATCTGCTCTAGGTCCTTCCACATAACCTGGATTGTTGCACTTAAATCATCCTGGTCACTATCATTCATCGTCCCAATCATGACTCATGCTCCTGTCGCCAATCACTATTGTCTTCATTTCATTCTCCAAGTTCAATGCGCGGTCAAATGCTTCCTGGTATGTAGTTGGCAGGACCACTTTCATCTTCTTATAGTTGGAAACAACCTGTCCAGGATCCAATGCTTTTGCAACCCATCAACAAGTTTCACTTCTATTTTTCCAGTAGGCTCCTTTAGACGACGGTTGTGTGATTTGATATTTTCATATTTCTTTTGCTTTGTCGAATAAAGTTTTCCAATTATCTGTGTCATCATGAAGCAATCCGAATTGCTTGTTGAGTTCTTGTTTCAACTCAACCCAATCCATGAAGGGGTTTTCTCGTTTTAAGTACCAATCACTTGCCACGCCATGCAATGTTGCTAGGAAGATTCGTAGCCATGCATCCTCATCAATTATTCCGTTCGCCTTCCATATCATTTCACAAACACTGATATGGCATTCAAGATCCTTCTTGTCGGTTGTAAAATTTGGGCACTTTTGCTTACCCGTTGTTGTAGCCATGGTTACTCTTGGTGGTAGTTATTCATTGGTTTTTTCTCCACTCAAAAAACCTTCTGTTGACAAATGGTCATCCTCAAACAATTGTTAACCGCTTCGTGCAGTTATGCTCCACAATATCCTTCATTACTACACAAGTGTCGACTCTTGTCTTTCGAGCACACTCTCCCACAACTGCCTTTGTGATTGATTCCTGTCCTCATCACCTCTAGGCACTCTCCCTTGCACTCGTGTGGGAGTTACAAGTTGCTTCGCCTTGTCTTGTGCATGCTCCACGTTGGCGCTTCCTCATTGGCCCATTCCTCATTTGCACGTTGCATCTCCACTTGTGCGTCGTATTTTATTGTTAGAAACAAAGTTTGCCACCGTGCGTCCGAAAATTCATTAGACACTCCTCTGTCCATAGCTTCTCCTAAGCAAATCCTTGATAGTTCCGCTATCGTGTGTTTCCTCCTTGGTCGAATTACCACCTGAAACATGAACTCCTACGTTGTAACGAGGCACTTGCTAACTCATTCATGTATGGTCAACTTATTGATCAAGTACAACACCTGATGATCAATATAGAAAGCAAAAGGGTTTGTGAGAAAATAATGGTTGAACTTTTGTATCGTGTACACCATCCCTAGTGCTTGTCGCTTCGTCGTGTTGTAATTTTTCTTTGCCCTAGAAAACAACTGACTTGAGAAGTATATGGGCTGATGCAGCCCATACTACCTCTCTTGCACAAGTCTGCATCCAATTGCAAAACTGGACGCATCAACATGGATGTGAAATTCTTTCTCACAATATGGAAACACCAGAATGGGTGCTCAAATCAACTTTGCCTTCAACTCCTTGAAGGCCTTTTGGTCCTCCTTCCACCTAAAAGGAACAACTTTGCACATCAATGTGTCTAACGGGTGCAACGTTTATTGCAAAGTTCTTTATGAAACGTTGATAATACCCGACATGTCCCAAAAATGACTTCAAAGAGCTTACATTATATGGTTCCTCCATGCTAGTCATGACTCAAATATTGTCGACGTTGGTCTTCAATCCCTCCTTGCACACCACATGACCCAACAACTGCTCATATGGCACTGGCAGCTTGCACATCTTTGGGTTCAAGGACAACTGAGCACTTATGCATAGTGACAGTCACTACTCTAATGCCTTCAGATGCTCGACCTTCCCGCATAGCAACCAATCATCAAGGAACACTTTGAATTTACCCATAGACATTTGATAAAAAATGTACAAAATGGTCATTTGAAATGTGATAAGAGCATTGTATAAACCAAAGGGCATTCAATTATATGCATAGATGTCATTCACAACAACGAACATGGTCTTTAGGCAGTCCTCAACAATACCACTTTGATTGTAGTCCAAAAATCCATCCAAAAATGAATAGATTTCATTCCCTGCCACCTCCAAAATCGAATCAGTAAACTAGATTGAAAAGAAGAGGAAGAGCCTAGATTTTATTCTTTGGATAATTCAAATTTGTATGTTCCTTGGAATTGTAGTCTAAACACCAAATGTCCTTTTTCTTCTCCACCTTTGCGTCATTGATCATCTGCTTTAGGTCCTTCTGCATCACCTGGATTGTTGCACTTAGATCATCCTGATCACTATCACTCATCGTCCCGATCATGACTCATGCTCCTATCGCCTATCACTATTGTCTTCATTTCATTCTCCAAGTTCAATGCACGGTCAAATGCTTCCTAGTATGTAGTTGGCAGGACCACTTTCATATTATTATAGCTGTAAACAACCTGTTTAGGAACCAATGCTTTTGCAACCCGTCAACACGTTTCGCTTCTATTTTTCCAGTAGGCTCCTTCAGACAACGGTTGTGTGACTTGATATTTTCATCTTTCTTTTGCTTTGTCGAATAAAGTTTTCCAATTATCTATGTGTCATCATGAAGCAATCCGACTTGCTTGTTGAGTTCTTGTTTCAACTCAACCCAATCCATGAAGGGGTTTTCTCGCTTTAAGTACCAATCACTTGCCACACCATGCAATATTGCTAGGAATATTTGTAGCCATGCATCCTCATCAGTTATTCCATTCGCCTTCCATATTATTTCACACACACTAATATGGCATTCAGGATCCTTCTCGTCTGTTGTGAAATTTAGGCACTTTTGCTTACTCGTTGTTGCAGCCATGGTTACTCTTGGTGGTAGTTATTCATTGGTTTCTTCTCCACTCAACGAACCTTCTGTTGACAAATGGTCATCCTCAAACAATTATTGATCGCTTCGTGCACTTATGCTCCACAATCTCTTTCATTGCTACACAAGTGTCGACTCTTGTCTTTCGAGCGCACTCTCCCACAATTGCCTTTGTGATTGATCCCCATCCTCAGAACGTCTAGGCACTCTCCCTTGCACTCGTGTTGGAGTTACAAGTTGCTTCGCCTTGTCTTGTGCATGCTCCACGTTAGTGCTTCCTCATTGGCCCATCCCTTATTTGCACGTTGCATTTCCACTTGTGCGTCATCCTTTATTGTTAGAAACAAAATTTGCCACCTTTCCTATCAAGGATTCCACACACATTCCACTTTTGGTGTGCGTACCACCTTGCCAACAAGTTTCGTCAGTACTTCGATAGTTTGTGTGTCGCCAACTTTATCATCATGCAATTCCTCATTGTCGCATAACTCATCGTCATGTTATTCTCTGTTGTTGTCATTCAATTCTCTGTCGTCGTGCAACTTGTCGTTGCCGATATGCAACTCTCCATAGCCGGCAGGCAACTCTTCGTTGTCGCCAGGTAACTCTCCACCATCGTCACACATCTCACCCCCATTGTCAAGTAACCTTCTAATGTCATCAGGAAACTCCTCTGTGCATGTTACATGTCTAGAAATTCTTTGCACTTGCTGTTGCACAATCCTTTGGCTTCTTGTTGGATCTTCGCCTGCCCTTGCGCTTCCATGTCTCCCATGTCCTCGCGTCAGGTTATTTTGTCATTCACTTTCTTCTGTCTTCAATGTCTATTTGATTATTAGTTCAAATTTCAAACAACGCCTCTAAATGTAGCACAAAAGTGGTATTGCGTAATCGAAGGAACAACGAATAATAATGATAGGAAAAATCAGCAATGCACATCATTTCAAAATGAATGGAAAGAAATATTTTGATCTGGAAATAAAATAAACAACAAAAAATATCTTGAAATATGCTCAAATGGCCATGCACATTAATCTACAATAGCATTGCAATAGTTCACAGGCACATGCAATTATGTGCACAACACAACCATAAGCTTTGGACACAACGATGGCTGAATCGATGTTCTTTGATTATCTTCAGGTCTACACATACATGAATAACTTCGAATGCACAAGCATGTTTATCATTTGAATTTGTGAGGGGGTCTATTTATATAATTTTCGAAGAAGGGGGAGTAGTTGCAACCCCAACTTCCTCATACTGAACCTTTAACTAACCACCTCGACACATCATCTCTTAAAATACATGTACATTCAATTACCCGAACATTGAATTACATGTACATCCTAATTAGACATGCTATGTTTCATCAAACACTGCGCACGTGTTACAAAATAACTCAAGATTACAAAACTATATATCCAATCAAATCGTTTTTGCATACTTGACTCCATACGCACTCTATTAATCTCGAGGTAGCACCACGTAAGAATTGACTCTTAAAATGACTCTTGAACTTGCTTCTTGGATTTACTAGCATAAGCAAGGCTATGTCGGGTACACTTAGTAGCTGCTAATTTATTTGTCCACTGAATATTTAGAAGCTTTCCCTACATTGACATCTACCTATTTCCCTTTTTTGTTGTATTTTGTTTACCATACTTGGGAGTCATCGTTGGATTTACCGACATGAGGAGCAGGGCTATGCCAGACACACTTAGTAGCTGCTAATTTATTTGTCCACTGAATATTTAGAAGCTTTCCCTACGTTGACACTTGCCTATTTCCCTTTTTTGCTATATTTTTTTTACCATGCTTGAGAGTCATTGCTTGTTTTGACTTTCCACCTATGGTCTTATCATTCCTAGAGGGTATAATTCATAAATGTAAAGTTAGATTAGTAGCTTATTATTTGAAAGGAAAATATTCAGAGGAGTAACAACCAAAACAATAAGGGAAGTTGAGTTGCAAAATATTTTGCATAAAGCAAAAACCCTTAAACAAGAGTCAAATCTTCAAAAAGCTTTTGAGTGAATATTTTGAGTGATTTTGGTCCATTTATGGGACATTTGCTAGGAAATGATTCAGAAAGATCTCAAAAACCTTGCAAGATGTTTCCTTTTGCAAAAAAACAATGTAATGCATCTTTTTGGGTAGTTTTCATTCCTCACTTAGGTCAAGGGAAACTGGTCTTTGTACTACTTGTGGTAACTTAGTTTCTCATTGTCTTGGTTCTACAAACACTTACTCATATTATAACGACCCAAATTCTAACTAATTCGAGAGAGAAACCTTTTTTTTTTAAAGGGTTCACTAGTAAGGTTCACACCAAAGATATTACCACACTCTTATTCGACATAATTAAGGCATAACCACATTTGAGCCTATGTCGCAGCCAACGACACCCAAGTAGACAGGAAAGGCTGGGGTTAAATTTTCTAAACCTCCGCTGTTAGAAAAGACGCCATCAGTGGTTTCTCCACATTTATTATACTCTTTGCAAGTAAAGGCAACTTAACCACAATGTAGGGGTTATCCCTTTTAGTCCATCAAAAGGGGATGTCATTTCCCTTACCATACATAAGTCAGTCTATGTAGGTGATTGGCGTAATGCCTTATAGTCTAGTTATCTCATCTCTATGATAAGATAACTAGTACTTTGTGCTTAATGACCACACCTCCATGATGGGCTCATTAAGGGTATTATCACTCCACGTGATAATACTCATGGCCACCTGATCCTTCCCGATCAAGGCACCATCACTGCCTAAGTTGCAATTGGTGTCCTATCCTCCGCAAAAGAAAATTTGGTTCAAGCTCCACACTTAAGAACCATACTCAAAAGCTCCACACTTTTGAGAGCACATCCGAGCTACACCACTCAAGATTAACATATTGCAACTGCTTTGACAGTTGCCTCCCCGCAACTATCCAAATCTTGGGATCTATCTAAGCCAGGGTACTATTATGGTTACTTAAAAACAACCCTCCCATAATACCCTTCATAACCCAAGGAAAAAGCATCTAAAAACCTTAAACTCTCTCTTTTAACATAAGTGGATCATGCTTACTTCACTTATCTAAGGAAAGCTTAGACCATCCCTAACACATATAGCAAAAGCATTATTCAACTTACTAGAACAACAATTATTTTGTAAGCATGAATATCTAATTATAACTTATTCACTTCTATTTCCATTTCTTTTTTCCGTTCATAAAAAAACATCATATTTTATTATAAGAATAACTAAAACTTAAACTTTCAAATGAATTGAAAACAATAATAGCATATCATTAAGCATCAATGATCAAATCCTTTCATAATATTGAGACTTATCTAACAAGCCTTTATTAACATTATATTTCAATACACATATCATCAATCCAATGACTAGTCTCAATAGGTTTATCCATCATTACATCTTTCCTTTGAGTTTTTAATACATTAAAACTTCTGTAAAAGAATAATATAACTCTTTCTTTCTTTGTCTTCGCTTATTGGTCCTCCTTGAGCTCCATCAAGAGGTGGTTGGAGTAAGGGATCAGGATAACTCCTTAATATGATAATGCATTCCTAAATGCTTAATTCATATTCCATGCATCCAATTAAAGCATAAAGAAAATAAACAAGCCATTTACTTTCTACATACTTAATCCATTACATCAAGTATTCATATAGAAATGATCCTTTACATTTCTATTTTATTTTAAAACAATCACATGAAGAAACCCCATAAATTTCTTCATCCAAAATAGACTGTGCACTAGTTTGTGTTTCCATGTTTTAAAATAAACAAAGCATATAAGAAAACCCCCTTGTTTCTTCCCTATAGATGGACTCCATGCCCACTTTAAAGAATATGTGAAATACCCCATAATATTTCACTATAAATGGACTCCACGTCCAATGACTTATTATTTAATTTAATAAATAAATACAAAAGTTCCATAATTTCCTTATTTTTTTTTGATTGGTTGAAAGGGTGTTGAAAGGTCCCTGAACCTTGTACAAGTATTTTACATGTTTTCCAAACCGACCGAAGAGGCCCATGAGCTAAAGATCAAAGAAAAAGCAAAACACCACAAGAAGAAAGGTGTCGCAATATCGCGACATGTTGCATTTTCGCGGTCCAAAGCATAGGGAAAAAGCAAGGAGGAAAAGGTGTCGCGATATCGCGACATGTTGCACCGTCGTGGCCAAAGGAGGAAAAGGTGTCGCGATATCGCGACAAGATGCAACATCGCGGCCGAAGGAGAGAAAGTGTCGCGATATCGCAACATGTTGCAACATCGCTGCCAGAAGAGAAGAAGTGTCGCGATATCGCGACAAGTTGCGTCGTCGCGGCCAGAGGAGGAAAGGTGTCGCGATATCGCGACATGTTGCATTGTCGAGGCCAAAGAAGAAAAGATGTCGCGATATCGCGACATGTTGCATTGTCGCGGCCAAAGGAGAAAAAGTGTTGCGATATCGCGACATGTTGCACCGTCGCGGCCACAAGAGAAAAAGTGTCGCGATATCGCGACATGTTGCATTATCGCGGCCAAAGGAGGAAAAGTGTCGCGATATCGCGACATGTTGCAATGTCGCGGCTAGAAGAGAAAAAGTGTCGCGATATCGCGACATGTTGTATCATCGCGGCCTAAGGAGAAAAAATGTCGCGATGTCGCGACATGTTGCATCGTCGCGGCCAGAGGAAAAAAAGTGTCGCGATATCGCGACATGTTGCAGCATCATGGCCAAAGGAGAAAAAGTGTCGCGAAATCGTGACATGTTGCATCGTCTCGGCAAAAAGATAAAAAATGTCGCGATATCGCGACATGTTGCATTGTCGCGGCCAAAGAAAAAAGTGTCACGATATCGCGACATGTTGCATCATCGCGGCCAAAGAGAAAAGGTGTCGCGATATCGCGACATGTTGCAACGTCGCGGCCAAAAGAGAAAAAGTGTCGCGATATCGCGACATGTTGCATTGCCGCAACCAAAGAGAAAAAGTGTCGCGATATCGTGACATGTTGCATCATCGCGGCCAAAGAGAAAAAGTGTCGCGATATCGCGACATGTTGCATCATCGCGGCCAAAGAGAAAAGGTGTCGCGATATCGCGACATGTTGCAACGTTGTGGCCAAAAGAGAAAAAGTGTCGCGATATCGTGACATGTTGCATTGCCGCGGCCAAAGGAGGAAAAAGTGTCGCGATATCACGACAAGTTGCATCATCGCGGCCAAAGAGAAAAAGTGTCGCGATATCGCGACATGTTGCATCATCACGGCCGAAAGAGAAAAAGTGTCGCAATATCGTGACATGATGTAACACCGTGACCAAAGGAGAAAAAAGTGTCGCGATATCGCGACATGTTGCAACGTCACGGCCAAAGGAGAAAGAAATGTCGCGATATCGCGACATGTTGCATTTTCGCGGCCAAAAGTGAAAAGTGTCGCGATAACGCGACATGTTGCATTTTCGCTGCCGAAGGAGAAGAAGGAAAAAGTGTCGCGATATCGCGACAAGTTTCATCAGCATACCAAACCAATCCCCTGGCAACATCTCACATTGTGCAAACATTGAAACTTGTAGGATCGTTCCTTAGGCCAATGGGGAAGGAGTCTCTCCACACTTGAATGTCAGATTCGCCGACTCCCTTGTTAGCAAGCCAATCCGCAACTTTGTTTCCTTCCGGTATTGATGCTTAATGACTAATTCTAGGTAATTGCCAATTAGGGCCTTGCATTCTTGGAAAATCGAAGCAAGGGGCTAGGGAGGCTTAGCGGTACCATTGAGCCAGTTGATACAGTGCAATGAGTCTCCTTCGATGATAAGTTTATTGATGGTCAACCCTTCCATGAGGATCAAACTTTGGAACAGAGCCCGTGCCTCTGCCATATTGTTGGATTGAATTCCCAGGTTCTGGGCAAAGGCCAAAATTATTTCTCCTCTGTGGTTTCTTTCCTTATTACCGTTGGACTCCATGTCCAATTAAACATTCAATGCTTTCTTTTCCTCAAAGTAAAACATTACACTTCATAAGGGAACCCCATAATTCCCTTTACACTAATTCCCCTTATCCTAATAAGCTCAGGGACTCAATTAACTTAACTTTCAAATCTATATTTTTCTTTTATTTAATTCAATAAAAATATCAAATAACCCATATAGAAATGACCCTTTCATTTCTACTTAATTTTAGAACAATCATATGAAGAAACCCCATAAATTTCTTCTTCCAATTAGGACTCCGCGTCCCATTTGATTTTTCCTTTTTTTCTAAAATCGAACAATATATTTCCATAAAACAAACAATATATTTCTACAATATATATTTCTATAAAACCAATAATATATTTTCACAAAACAAGCAATGTATTTCTACAAAACAAACAATATATTTCCATAAAATAGGCAATGTATTTCCACAATATATTTCTACAAAACAAACAACATATTTCGACAATATATTTCTACAAAACAAACAATATATTTTCACAAAACAAGCAATATCTCTGTTCCATGATTAAATATATATGCAAGCCTACATGCATCATACAAATGTAATCATTCAATAACAATTGCAAGATCTTAATATAATGTATATGCAAGCCTAACATGCATCATACAAATATAGACATTCCATAACAATGCAAGATCTTAATTCCATATGTATATGCAAGCCTAGTGAATGATCCGGTGGATTGTCCCATACCAATCCATAGTTAGATTCTTAGACCTCTTTGCTAGGACATACCCAAGTTTCACTACATTGGGTTACCCAAGCCTCGCCACTTAGGGTGAATCATTCACAGTACCTAGTTATTGCTTCACCACAACTCAACTAAAATTATGATGGCATAATGCATATTAGTCATATGGAGAGAAGCCCATACTTCTCTTACTCATTTATGGATCTATTGCTACACAAGCCACATCCAAATAAAATCATGCAAGAACAATGCAAGATCGAGAGAATCCCATACTTCTCTCACTTATTTATGGATCTATTGCTACACAAGCCACATCCATAAATAATTAATTGATAAATAAACACATTATTTAATCAAGGTCTACTATTTTGAATCAATAGCTTTTAATCCTAAAACTATTGATAAAATAATCAAGCATAACATTACTTAATAAAAATATTCTATTTTAATCAATAGCTTTTAACCCTAAAACTATTGATAAAATAATCAAACGTAACATTACTTAATAAAAATATTCATTTTAATCAATAGTTTTTAACCTTAAAACTATTGATAAAGTAATCAAACGTAATATTACGTAGTGAAAATATTCTATTTTAATCAATAGCTTTTAACCTTTTGATAAAATAATCAAACCTACAAGTACTTAATGAAAATCTTTCATTTTAATCAATAGCTTCCCTTAATCATGCAAAAGGTTCCTCGAAACTAGGTTGGAATATTCAAAATGTTATTAAGGAAAGTCAAGCCATTCTCAGGCAGCTTCCCTTAAGTACAGTTCAACATGTCTTCCGTGAAGCCAACGTAGCTGTTGACACTTTCGCTAATCTGGCAGCAAACCAATCTGATTGCATTATTTGGGAAGACTGCTTTTCGGAGGATTTAATCAACAATGTTCAAAAAGAAAATGCGCAGGTTTCTTAATAATCACAGAAATGCCAGCAAAGGTGTTTTTTTCAAATGCCATAAGGTGTTTTGTCAACACCGGTGTCTTTCCTTTCAAGTGTTTTTTCAACACTATTGTCAGTTCCAATAAAGGTGTTATTTTTAATGCTATAAGGTGTTTCGTAAACACCCTATTTCTTTTGTCTTTGGTGTTTTGTCAACACCATTCCTTGTCCGTTTCAGGATCCCACATGTTTCCTTTCAAATTGTGGGTTTTTTCAAAATTGTGGTTTTCATCACAAGGCTATTGTTTTCACCTTTGTGCAAAACCTTCTCCATCCAACGAGTTTGTTAATTCGTGGAATGATGGAATGGTTCATGTTAGAGGGCTTCAAATTGAGTTCGTGGATGCAGCTGAAAATATTACTAGCTGTGCTGCTGAAGCCTTTCGCTCCAGAATCATCAACCATGTCTCGGGGGCGGTTGACCAACTCCTGGCAGCAACCAATATGATCAAGGAAGCTGGGATCATCTTCTCTCTTAACTTCAAGGAATTGCAAGATCTTTCGACGTCGCTCAACGCTCTTCTCGCTCATCTACAAAATAATGCTACTGAAGATGCTGAGAAAGCCCAGTAGTCCTGGGTTCTGGGTTAGTGTGATTTTTGAGTTTAGTTTTTGTTACTGAACCTTCCTTGTTTTGTCGGGTATATCCCTGGTTTCTTTCTGTTGTCGAAAAAGGTTATTGGAATCTTCTGTTTTGTTTTTTGCGTTCCCATGGAACTAGCACAACTCTTCCCTATGTCTGTGGGGGTTGTTCTATTTTTGTTTCTTCGGCGCTAGATAATAGCCTTATGTAAATAGGGATTGGGACCTTTCAACATAGCGATATTAATAAATTTTATTACCTACTAAAAAAAAAAAAAGCTTTTAACTCTAAAATTATTGATAAAATAATCAAATGTAACATTACGCAATGGAAACTTTTTATTTTAATCAATAGTTTTTTTTTTATTAACCTCGTGGAATCGGTAGCCATCACGGTAATTCACGCAGTCCGTTTCTATAACCACTATAACCACTAAGCTGCATTCATGTTGAACCTTTTACGCTGCTAGGAACACATTGGACTATGGACAAACAACCAATCCAACAAGGCCCAAAATTTTAACCTTGGACGTTAGTCCCCCCTAATACCAGGTTTTGCCGAACCAATTAGTCTACACCTCGGACCTTTAATCAATAGTTTTTTTAACCCTAAAACTATTGATAAATAATCATACGTAACACGCAATGAAAATATTTCATTTTAATCAATAGCTTTTAACTCCAAAACTATTGATAAAATAATCAACATAACATTACATAATAAAAAAAAATCTATTTTAATCAATAACTTTTAATCAACGTAACATTACATTTGATCAAATGTAACATTTAGATAATTAAAATGTTCTATTTTAATATTAACATTACATTTGATCAAATGTAACATTTAGATAATTAAAATGTTCTATTTAAATCATAAAGCTAAAACTATTGATAAAATAATGAAAAGTAACATTTAGATAATGAAAATCTTCTATTTTAATCAATAGCTTTTAACCTTAAAACTATTGATAAAATAATCAAATATTTTAATCAATAGCTTTTAACCCTAAAACAATTGATAAAATAATCATATGTAACATTTAGAATCTAGATAATTAAAATCTTCTATTTTAATCATAATGCTAAAACTATTGATAAAATATTCAAACGTAACATTTAAATAATGAAAATATTCTATTTTAATCAATAGTTTTTAACCCTAAAACTATTAATAAAATAATCAGACGTTAGATAATGAAAATATTTATTTTAATCAATAGTTTTCAACCTCTATTGATAAAATAATCAAAAGTAATATTTACAGGGTACACTCATAATCACACAACAACAAGGTAATTCATTTAAAGAGTAGAGTAAACACAAAGGGATTATTCTACATTTCCATGAGAGTGAAGACAAAGACTCACTTTTTAAACTATATATATCAAAATGAGATTATCTCTTTCAAAGATCTAGTGAAAATATTTTGTTCGTTTGAAACTTCAAGCCTTCTTTTCTTCCAATATGTAGTTCTCTTCCTTGTTCTCTTTTCCTTCATTTTTCCTCCTTTCAATCTCTTTTTTAGTTTTGTTTTAAAAGAGAGGAAGAAGATGAAACCCTAGACCATTTTTGCATAGTCTTCTTACTTGTTACGTTTTTCAAATAACATAAAGCCCTAATCTATTTATTAAATCCACTTCCTTTTGCAAAGTAGGAGGGTTAGTAAAACCCAAATTAAATTTCGAAATAAACTAATTTATATTTCTTTTAATTCAAAAGAAGGCTTTTAATAATACCATGATGATGAAAAACCTTTTTTTTTTTTTTTTGCTAATAATAAGGTGCGTGTATATATATATATATATATATATAAACCTTTAACAATCAAATTTTTAATGTTATCTAGCAACATCAAAGCAACTAATCAGGTTTGTTGCTTCTTAATGTATAAACATGTGAATTGCATTGTCATTTCCATTATTAAACTTAAACATCAAGTTAAACTAATTAATTATCCTTTAATTAATTAATTTAGTGCCAAATGTTAATATAAATTATTAACATTGACACTAACCATTAGAGGATTAATAAAGCCTCTATATTTATTAATCCTTCTCCTTATTGAATCCCTTGCCAGATTCATAAACATAAGCAAAACATATATTTTCAAATGCTTATAAACCAATATACCATCAATGGAACATTTATCTAACCAAGCACCTGAAGACATACAAGGAAGATAATCATTGAACAAATACAAACAACCAAAGCAAGCATTTGTCAACCATAAATACAAAAGATTTTATGATAAATTCTAGGTTATCAACTTCTGTGTTTTAAATGACTCCATTGCTCTTTATGGCAACTTCCTTTGCTATGGTTTAGTTTCAAATATGCAAATATAACATGCAATTATAATTATATGCGGGTATTAGGTTTTACCCAAGAGCCGTAGTCATTTTCTGACCATCATTTTCCTTTTGAGTATCTCGTTCTCGGTGGTCAACTTTCTCATCCACAGTACCTGTACCTGGTCGTGCAAACACACATAATATCAGCAATACCATATTCTCTTTTTTTACAAACTAAACAACAAATGCATACAACCATCCTCAAAAGCAAGTCATTAAATTATTATTTATCAATGCATAGTCCACCACATAAAAAGTCCTGCCAAGGTGGTCGCGACACATATGTTGGGTCGCGACACATATATTGGAGATGAGTATCTGTGCCTATGACAGTTATCATTAGTGATTTATTTGAAAATTCTCAAATCAGCTTATCCCTTTTAAATCAATGTTGATTTGGGTTCAAAACTTGTGTGAGCTCTGATGCTCAGAAAACAGGTGAAAATGAAAACCTTGCACTCACTTGTGTTCCACTTAAAGCATTTATGTGCAATCCCCATGTGTTGCTTGAACATAAACTACTTCATGTTCTTTGTAGCAGTTCCCAAGCAAACTGTCTATTAAGTTGCTGGCATTGAAAGACATCATCATTATGTAATTATTCATAGCATGGAGAATGAACATTATGGGAAGCTCACTGCAATACTTTGTTAACAAGACAAATACAAGGCATTCATAGTAGTGATGAAATGTAACCACTGTAATCAAATGCAACATAGGGCTTGAAATGTGCCACAAGTTATAGACAAACATAAATAGAAATAAACAGTATGATACATTCTTAAACCTTTGAAATAGTCTCCAACCATCAATGAGATAAACATACCTGTGAACTGTTCTTTTGAAACTTATTTAATGGCATCTTTAAAAAAGAAAAGGGAAATGGAGTGGCAACGCTGAAAGTAAAAAGTTTGAAGAGACAAACAACAGACTGAAACATAACTTCTGAGTTCTTTTCATTATCCAACATCATTCTTGAGTTCAAGTAAATGTTAACTCAAAAGAACAAATGCAGAAATACCGAAAGCAGAACCTTTATTAATAAAAATTTGCTGTTAACATGATTGTGCTTATTCATTGTGGTTATCAACACATTATTGGCCTAACTTGGATTCTTCCTGATTGATAGAGCAATCAAACAAAAGGCTATAGTTCAAACTAAAATTGCCTGATTATGCCATTTTGCACGTGGCTTAGAATGGATTCGGTAAATTTTAGCCTACCATACAAAATATTAACCAGCTATGTGAATTTTGAAAATTATTGTTTGAAAAATCTATCATATATGCTTGCTAACGTTGTGATTAAGATGACACATTTCATTCACAGTTCATAAATATAAAATTGCATTGAGATAAAAGGACATTACGTAATGCGAGGCTATTTAACACCTACGCATGGATTGTCACTTTAGTCCAAATATGTAAGTTAATGTTATTTCCATCTAACTTTCAAGGTTGTTCAAAGTTGCGTGCTTCAGAGAGTTAAGCAGAATCATTTCTTATATGAATCTGATTTTATTTTAGCATGTTGTTTACCATCCTAGAAAAGAATGAAATATGTATGGTTATTGCTCCACCCTCTTAAATTGAGTTTTTAATCTTTTGCTTCTTGTAGAAAATGCACGAATGGGACTTCTCTCTGTCCTAATGCGGTGGCATGAAATCGATCCGCCATCAAGGTCTGAGCGGTTGCGGAATGACACTATATGCAAAGCTTATCAGAACAATCGAAATCCCTTTGTGGATCATCCAGAATATGCAACCCTAATATGGGCTCATTCTGGGCAAGAAGCATCTGTGTCATTCTCTTCTAAAATCAATGGCAGTGCATTCTTACGAGCGAAAACCAGGAGTGCCTGGATAAATGAGTTGCACTATGAAAACAAGGGAAAGGACAAGAATGAGGTTATTAGTTTTGCATTTTTTAAATTATTAATGTTTACCTGACTTTAAAAAAAAACAAAATTGTTCTTGTGATAATTTGGCAGTTCTTACTTAGAATATGTACATAGTTATATTCATGGCATGTATATATAAATGTATTTCACTATCAAAATATTAGGTTTTGTTTCTTTCAAAGCCAAGTAATGTGTTATATGTTGTCACAGAAAGAAAGGCACATGCATTAGGTAAAGCGACTTGTATGTTTCACAAGCATTGTGCATATCAGACCACCATGTGCTTTCTGGGTTTTTATGCATGGGAGAGACACGTGTTTTGCTCTCAACCTACAGGGAAATCATACCCTATGCACCTTCATTTCAGACCTTGGACCTCCCATTTAGAGTACCTATTCATGTGATACAAGTTTTGCATACCTGGGCACCGATTTCATTCTTCTCATATGTTCCCTTAAATTTCACTTTATATGTTGCCTCCAAGACTATATAAGAAATAACCATATTAAAAGACAAATAACTTTTATTTCACTAACGTAGTACACATAGTTATTTGTATTTCTTATTCAACATTCTTGAGATTTTTGGTCATTAGTACCAGTAGCATAATTGGCTTTTGGAAAAAGAGGAACTGGAGATACGAGATTGGAATAAAGAAATTATCATTTATGTGTGAGTGTACATGCAAATCTTGGAAAAGGTGGAACAAATAGCAATGCAGATCTGCTTATTTTATAATGAATATATATATTTTTATTTTTTTGTTAATGTTGTTTTTGCAGTTTCTCGAAGTAGTTGTGGGATCTTCCGTGGATCCTTCAAAGCTGAAACTTTTACTATACAATGGAGCAAATGGAAAATGTTACGGTTCTCTCTCATTATCCAATAGTGCAACTTCCTCAGTGGCTGATCCTGGGCTTGGGTATTCAATCTATACAATATATCTGCCTGCAGATTCACTCCAGAATGGCCCTGCCGATGGGATTGCTTTGGTCGAAGAAGGAAAGAAAAGTGTGCATGTAATCCAGTTTCTCTCTTATGAAGGTGTTGTTGAAGCAGTAGAAGGGCCTGCACAAGGATTGATGTCACAAGATATTGTAGTGAGTGAAAGCAAAGCCTCATCTGCATATGATTCACTTGGATTGACGGGTTCAAGTTTTGAAAACTTCCACTGGACTAATTTTGTTAATGGAGCTTCTCCTGGTAAATTGAACAAGGGACAAAATCTAGTTCTACATTGACATATTCATGTATTTTATGATAAGCATTGTTAAATGCTATGGAATACATTACCCTGAATATGAGGAAACTGTTTAACAAATCAATATTCAGCTAAGGGAAGCTACTTTTTCGCTTTATTTTTGTATTTGGTTATTGTCCAAAAAATATTTTGCCCCAAAGAGTCCATTGACATTATTTGCATCCCTTGGTTGTCATCTCGCTTTATTTTTGTATTTGGTTATTGTCTAAATAATATTTTGCCCCAAAGAGTCCATTGACATTATTTGCATCCCTTGGTTCTCATCTTGGAATTATTTTAATTGTTACTAGTGAAAGGTGAATATGAAACATGCTTTAGGATTATTTTATATTCTACTATCTATAGTTGAGAATATCGAAATTGGATCAGAATCGGGCTGGAGAAAAAATCGGCAAAAAAAAATAAACTGAAGAAAGCGCAATTTTTTTATTGAATAAAGTTTTTTTCATGCATATCACAGTGAATTAACATTATGCAAATCAAATATTAATGATGTAAGACTGTAAGCTTAAATGACACATGAAAGTGGCAAGTGATACATCATACAAGGCTCAAGCTTAAAGTACACATGAAAGTGACAAAACACATCTTGTATTGCTTATAATGTAAAAAGGTACAAATTACAAATTGTGTCAAAATGCCTCAATAGGCCCACTATCTAGTGCCTTGCAATTCCTTTGCCCTTTGCCCTAACAAAAGCCCTAGTCTCTCTTTGTTGACATGCCTTTGCTGCTTCTTGTGCTTGTGCCTCTTCTTGGTCCTTGGCTACTATCTCCTCCATTGGGTCATCAAAGTTTTGTAATTCATCCGAGGAGAAGAGAGGCTCTTCCTGCTGCTCCTATCTGTGATCCATTTAGATGATGGATGAATGTCACTTAGGTCAATGGACTTGGTACTTGTTTTTGCAAAACTTTTTTGGTGGAGGCAAAGGTTGTAATGCACAAACACAAGATCATTTGACCATCTTGTGTAAGCCTGTTGCGTTTCTTGGAGTGTATGTGGTCAAACATACTTCAATTGTGCTCACAACCTGAAACACTGCATAGTTGAGATAAGATTCTGATGGCCATGCATTGCAAATTGGGCATAAAATCACCAAAGTCCTCCCACCATAAATCTAGAAACAACCTAAAAAAATAAATTCACATGTAAAATAGTAAATTGAGATTATTTTTTAAAACAAAATCAAAAGACAATAAATAATAATTCGATGAGGGTTACTTGGCCTCAATTTTGACCTCATACTCTTGCATTGCTCCAATGGGAATTGGAGGCCTCGACATTGCTTATAATATTGTATCTCTTCACGTACCTTATCGCGCAATTGTCTATCAGGGAACATGTGGTCAATGCAATCTTGAAGGTCAATCTTCACCTCATAATCAACATGAAATGTAAGAGAATAAAAAATTTTGGGGTACAAGTAGTAACCTGTTACATGAAGAGGGCTATGGATTGAAATGTCCACCATTTATCAATGATTGTTCAAATAGGATCGTATTTGGTGCAGGCATATCCATAAAATGTGGCAATTGCCTCTTTTGCCATGTCTGTAGCCTCATATACATATCCCATTGGATGTTGTTCTCCACTAACAAGACGAAGAACCTTCACCAAAGGTTATGACACTTGAAAAAAAAAGGAAAAATAATTTAAATGAAAATATTTTACAACAATTTTTTTTATTAAATTTAATTAAAAAACTTAGTCTTGTACCTTGATGGCCTCATCCATGGCTTTCCAAAAGGCTATCTCAAACAAATAGGTACATATATTCTGCCCCTTAGGTGAAAATCGAAATCGATATCTTATAGTTTCTTTGGTATTCCAGTCATTGCTCACAAACATTTGCTTCAATGACCCTCTTGCATTACAGATGTTCTCCAATGTCACAAAGTTTGTGGCAAAGTGTGTAGTTTCAGGCCGCACTTGTTAGAATTTCACAATAATAGATATGCAAAGCATTACACAAGAGATGAAGAGAAGAGTAGAACTGATTGATTTATTCCAAGGATCAACTCTGTATAAATAGTAGAGTTGATCATTGAGAGTCGTTGGATTACAACAACTCATCAAACCTGATGAAGACACCACTGAGAGTTCTCTTGACACATGGAGGAGTGGAAACTCAAGTGTCTATCCTAGTGGAACTTAAGAGAATATTCACTTATTCTAACACCCCCCTTAAGTGATACTAGGGGAGATTTTTACAAATGAGTCCCGACAACAAGGCCTGATTAGGTACTCATGTACAATATAGATAGTTGGTGGAAAAAACCCCTATGGGAAAAAACCAACTATCACCTCTTCGTTTTGAAGTGATGGTAAAAACCCAGTGGGAAAATCCATCAATCAAAACAAAGAAGTATGAAAGAGGCTTGTCTTCGGATGGCGAAGATTGTCCTCTTATACAAAAGAATGATGAGTCCCGACAACAAGGCCTGATGAGGTACTCATTTACAATATAATGAGAGGTGGAAGACCTCTATGTCAATGTAGTTGTAATACTCCAAGTTTTTCTCGCAACTGAAGGTAACGCGGAGAAGGAAATGACTTGGTGAAGATGTCTGCAATTTGATTCTCAGTCAAAATATAGTCCAAGTGTATATCCCCATTCTGAATATGTTGCCTGATGAAGTGCATGTGTATCTCAATGTGTTTGGTGCACTGATGCTCAACTGGATTGTGTGCAATATGAATTGTGCTCTGATTGTCACACCAAAGAGTTATAGGCTCTTTATGGAAGAAACCAAATTCTTTTAGAATTTGACGAAGCCAAAGAGCTTCCTGACTGGCTGAAACTGCTGCTCTGTATTCTGCCTCTGTAGAAGATAATGCTACTGCTTGTTGTTTCTTGCATAACTAGGCTATTGGTGAAGAACCAAGGCAAAAAACATAGCCAGAGGTTGAACATTTTGTCATCTACTGATCCCACCCAATCTGAATCTGTATAGCCAATGATATCCATGGATTCTCCCTTATAGATGAGCCCAAAGTGCGTAGTGCCCTACAAATAATGAAGAATTCTTTTAGCTGCTTGCCAATGACTAAAATGAGGGTTATGAGAGAATCTGGATATGAGCCCAATAACATATGAGATATCTGGGCGAGTATGAGTAAGGTATAACAGACTTCCTACAAGTTGACGGTATAGAGTTGCATCACATAGAGGGGATGAGCAGGAAGTATTGAGATGAATGCTAGATTGAAAGGGGTAGGAGAAGGTTTGCAATCTATCATTTTAAACTTTTGAAGGAGATCTAGGGTGTACTTTTGTTGACACAAGGTAATTCCTGCATTTGTTTGACCTATTTGAATCCCAAGGAAGTAATGAGCTAGACCTAGATCAGCCATTTCAAATTTTTTAGAGAGGGAGTCTTTTATAGTCTGAATGTGAGTGAAGTTACTACTAGTGAGAAGAATATCATCAACATAAAGAACAAGAATGGTGATATTGCCTTTATTTCTCCAAATGTAAACTGTGTTATCAGACTCACAATGAGAAAATCCTGCTGAAATAAGGAAGGAGTCCATCTTTTCATACCAAGCTCTAGGGGCTTGTTTGAGGCCATAGAGAGATTTTTTAAGCCTACAAACAAGAGAGGAGTCTTGAGTGAAACCAACGGGTTGTTCCATGAATATTTCTTCCTTTAAATATCCATGTAGGAAAGCACTTTTTACATCCATTTGATAGACTGGCCACTTATGAGAAGCAGCCAGAGCAAGAACCAATCTAACAGAATCCATTTTAGCAATTGGAGCAAAGGTTTCTGCATAATCAATACCTTCTATTTGAGAAAAACCTTTGGCTACAAGATGAGCCTTGTGTTTATCTATTTCTCCATTAGGCCCATATTTGGTTTTGAAGATCCATTTACAACGAACTAATTTCCTTCCTTTAGGTAAGGGAACTAAATCCCAAGTCTTGTTTTTGATTAAGGAAGAATATTCGTTTTCCATGGCATCATCCCATTCCTTAATACTTGAGGCTTCTTTGAAGGATTGAGGATCAGAGGAAATAGATTGACATACAAGACCAGTGCCTATGGGGTTGGATGATCTAGTTGAAGGAAGATTTTGGATGTAAGGAGTAGCTTCTTTAACAATGGTGCGGGCCCATTTTGGCATAGAGGAAGGAGTTGAAGGAGTTGAAAGACATTGAGAAGGAGTTACAGGTTCCTCATATTGATTATCAATGACCAAGTTAACTTCAAGAGTTGGCTCTTCATAATCTTGAGGTTCTACTATAGGAGAAGGCTCAATGGAGGAAGAGGGCTTTTGAGGATCTTTTTGAGGGAATGTTTCATCAAATTGGACATTCCTATGAAAGAAAACTTCATGAGTTGAGGGATCAAGAAGCCTGTATGCTTTCAATTCTTCACAATAACCGACAAAGATGAGCTTTTTGATTTTCTTATCAAGAGCCTTCCTTTTCTTCTTTGGGATGTGAGCCCAAGCAGTACACCCAAAAATATTGAAGTAGGAAACATCTAGTTTTAAGCCAGACCAAGCTTCTTCAGGAGTTAAATGATCAAGAGCTTTATGAGGTGTGCAATTTTAAATATAATTTGCACAGTTAATAGCTTCTGCCCAAAAAACTTTTGGAAGATCTATTGAATGGAGCATACAATTAGCCATCTCTTTTAATGTCCGGTTTTTCCTTTCTGCAATACCATTTTTTTGAGGATTATGGGAGACATAATGTTTATGAATGATGCCATGATTGGATAAAAATATGGAAAACTCATTACTACAGTATTTCCCCCATTATCTATGCGAATCTTCTTGATTTTGCAGGATGCCTGAATTTCAACCGAGGCTTTAAAAATCTTAAAGTGGGATAGAACATCACTCTTATATTTCAGGAAGTAGACCCAGGACCTTCTAGAAAAATCATCAATAAAGGTTAGAGCATACTTTTCTCCTTTGAAATATGGTTCAGGAAAGATCATTAAGTCACTATGGATTAAATCTAGAGGGGATGAGGTTTTTGGAGAACTACTTGGGTGGAAAGGATCTTGATGTTGCTTTCCAAGAGCACATCCAGGACAAAATCCATCACTAGAAGAGACTTGGGGTAATCCTGTAACCATATCATGGGTGCTCAAATCCTTTAGGTAGTTGTAACTAAGATGACCAAACCTTTCATGCCATATTTGACTTTCAAGATCACCATGAGCCACAAAATAGGAGGCTTCTTATGGATTTTGAAAACCTTTGAAGTGAAAAAGATGAGAGTTATGATCAATATTCCCTTTGGCTATAAGATAATGGGGATCTTGAAAATCTCTTATCTCAACTCCTATTGGAGAGAAGAGAAAAATTTTCCCATTTCTAGAAGTACAAATCTGATAGACGGATAGGAGATTGGTGGCAATGTCTGGAACATAGAGAACATTGTTTATGGAGCCACCATCAATGGTTATATCCCCTTTTCCTTTGATAGGGATGAAGGAAGAGTCACCCACTTCTATGCTACAAGTAGAGCTAGAGGAGATAGAAGAGAAAGACTTATCTGAAGCAGTCATGTGATGAGTAGCTCCAGAATCTAGGACCCAGTAATTAGAGGAAGAATTGGAGGTTTTTCCTTGAACATTAAGGGCTTTTCCTATTTGTTTTTTATTTTCTATATTTTGATCCTTCATAGCTGCCTCTAGTTGTTGTAATATTTTCCAGCATTTGTTAGCAGAGTGACCATTCTTTTTACAGTGAGTACAAGTTATGGGAGTCTTTTCCTTCTTTTTGAATTTTTCTTTAGAAGAGGTGGAGGCTACTAAGGCTTTTGAAGAAGAGGAAGAAGAAGAGATTTCATATCTAGCAAGTTTGGTTTCTTCCCTAGTTAATCTATCACAAAATTCTTCTAAAGAGGGCATTTTAAAGGTTGCACCAAGAGCATCTTTGGTAGATATGAAGGTGGTAGCAAAAATTTGAAAAACACCATTTAGATTAGAAAGGATTAGATAAATGCATTCTTCTTCAGTCTTAGTCTTCCCACTACCTTTGTATTGAGTGAGGACTTCTTTGAACTTAGTGAGGAAGTCAACAATACTACTAAAATCTTCAGGGGACAAAGAAGTTAGTTCGGCTTCTAGTTGCATTGATCTCATTTGATCTACTTTTCCAAACAAGGTCTTTAGTTTCTCCCAACTTTCATGAGGAGTTTTACAATCTGTAATATGAAACCACAAACTTTCATGAACATTAGAGCTAATAATACCCATAGTTTCATATATTTTTTCTTTATGAACAAATATTTCATATTCTTTATCAAATTCTAGTTGCTTTTCTTCTAATAAATGAGTAAGACCTTTTTGGGAGATAAGATTTAAAATTTTAGGTTTCCAAGTATGAAAGTTATGAGGGGTGAGAGGTTCAATTGAATTCATCATTTTAACACGAGAAAATTTGAAGTTTTAATTTACCAATATCCCCCTCTTAGAACTTCAATTATTTGATTAATGCAATTTTTATAAGGAAACAATATGAAGCTTTTCAATATTAGAAAACTCAATATACCAGCCCTAACGAGAGGGAAACTATAAGTATAATGAGGTCTTGATATTGTTTGCTTTAGTTTGCCAAACCCTATTTATTCTTCACAATACCCACCTTTACTTGAGGGAAACTATAAGTAGAGAGAAGAATTATAAAGGCTTTTGGTTTGAAATGCAGGGAATCAACCAATTTAATTGGGGTGTCTCAATACTTGCTCTTATGAGAGGGAAACTATTAGTAGAGAGATACCCAAAGAAACTGATGATAGAAAAATACCTGCCAGGCCTTTATACCAAGTGCCTCCAAAAACTCGCCCTTACGTGAGGGAGACTATAAGTTTTTAGTGGTAATGATACGTGGAACGTAGGCAAAAGATATTTTGGGGAAACAAATTTTTAGGTAGATATTTTAGAAATTTTAAGAAGGAAATTTTTCTATATAATGTAAACCATACAAAATTTTACATATAGGATTTAAAACACCTTTTTTTAGAAAAAAAATGTTTTTTTGTTTTTTAAAAAGGTATTTATGAAATGTGAATATTATATCTATGAAATAAACAAGGTTATTTTGAACAATTATAAATTTATTTTGAATAGCATAGATGAAAAAAAAAAGTGCAATATATTTGAAAGATGGGCCTTTAAAAATTTGAATTTAATATTAAATGTTTTGAATATCTATCTAAGAAATATTACAATGATATTTAAAGAAGTATAACTTTATAGCATAGATTAAGATAGACAAAAGAAGGAAAGCAAACTTCTAAAGATAGGCCTCTAAAAAAAATAAATGCAATTATAAAGTTTTGATGAATTTGAGTTACTCCTCTATGAAATATTAAAGTTATATTTAAATAATTATAACCTTATTAATTTACTTGAAATAAAGTAAAAGCATAGACGAAGATAGACAAAAGAATGCAAACCCTCCTTAAAGTGATGGACCATAAGTGTGCAAAAGTTGCTCGCACACCCCCCCAAAATTTTTTTTATTATAAAAGGTTACAATTTTGTCTCACGAAAGGGAGAGCCTTTTGAGAATAGATTAAAGGCTCGAAGACAAATGAGCTTTCTCGTAATGAAAGAAAGCAAATATAACCTAAAGAAAAGAATATGAGAGGATTTTAAAGAAATTATACAATATGCGACTAAAAAAATGAGGGTCATAAACACAGAGATGCCTCTTTAGAAGCCTGCAAAACAATTATATAAAATCAAAATATCAAAAATGAAATACGATGAAGGTGCTGCGCTTTGAAGACCGTAAGGAGAGGTGCTTGTCGACGATCAGATGCGTTGTGGAGTGGTGAGGCTCTCGACCTCTCTATGCGCTCTCGTTGAAACTTTTGAGTTTCAGGGGCAGGGAAAATGCTATTTCCCAAGATTAGAAAAACGAGGTAACTTGCAGAAGAATAGGAATCCCTATATAAGAAAGGAGGAACCAATGTAAAACCTATCCTAAGGGCTATCACCAAACTTGATTGACTTGCAAAAGGGTGATCATTCAAAAAATAAGGATGATCCTGCAAAAGGATTAACTTGCAAACACGATTGTTAAGATAATATTTGACCTAAAATTAGTTATATAAAAAAATATGTATAACAAAAGCAAGCTTTGTATTGAAAAGAACTTGAATAGCAGGATTGCTTTGGAATGAACGTCTCCGAGCTTCGCCACTCAGACTCAGGGCTCAAGCTCTATCAAGCAACAGAGCTAGAAGGGCGATAATAGAGAGTTTGAAGACTTTTATCAGGTGGAACTGCATCTACCAACAAATGAGGAAGGCGCCAACTAGCAGGAGTCTGTGTTAACGAACGTCTCTGTTCTAGACACAGGTTTGAAGAAACTAGAAGGCGATTGATTGAGATGAAGGCTGCAGACTTGAAAAAACCACAGAGACCTGCAACCAGAGACACAATATGCAGAAACTTCTCCAAAAAATAATATAGTAAAGGGCAATCAACTTTCGAGAATCTTGAACTTTTGAGAAAGTAGATGTATAAGCAACAATATATAAATATGGAAAAGGCGATTTACTCCCGGAGCACCATAGATTATAACAGGGGGAAAATCACTATGATTCATGATATCTTTGAACCGTTACAATTAGTGGATATTGTTTCTAAAGGCGAAGGTCAAGGAGTGCAAAACAAATCATGATTTTAAGGAAATCACGATTTTAATAAGAAACTCATGTCTATTAATTATAGACTATGAGTCTTATTTTAGGAACGATATCCATGTAATTATTGACGAAGGTAATTCGTAATACCATACAAATGAAGAGATTTTTAGAAATTTCCTAGCGAAGTAAACGTTTAGAGTAATACTCCATGTTAGTGACGACAAATGTTGTCTACTGCAAATAGCGTAGAGTAAAAGGATTAAACATAGACAATTGGGGAAAAAGCCTTTGAAGGAAAAGTAGCTATATATTTAAAGCCTCCGTTTAGAGTATGCAGGGATGGCTTTTTGGGCCATATGAACTACGTGTATTAGAAGGAGAGATAGAAAATATATGCTTAAGCAGAGGTTTTCTAAAAAAATCACAAGTGAAGCAAAATTTTTGGATGAAAAAAAAATATATCTATGGTAAAAGAATACAGATAAACTGAAATACCATAAACAAATGTTTTCCAAAAAATTGCAACTATTAACATAAAAAAATCTCTTTCCTTTTTAAAAAACAAGAAAAGGAGATTAAGAACCAGCTCAAAAAAACTTTCTTCTAGAGAGAATGCTAGCAGATTCTATCTTGCTCTGGTACCATGTTAGAATTTCACAATAATAGATATACAAAGCATTACACAAGAGATAAAGAGAAGAGAGAACTGATTGATTTATTCCAAGGATCAAATCTGTATAAATAGCAAAGTTGATCATTGAGAACCGTTGGGTTACAACAACTCATCAAATCTGATGAAGACACCACTGAGAGTTCTCTTGACACATGGAGGAGTGGAAACTCAAGTGTCTATCCTAGTGGAACTTAGGAGAATATTCACTTATTCTAACATGTTAGAATTTCACAATAATAGATATGTGAAGCATTACACAAGAGATGAAGAGAAGAGAGAACTGATTGATTTATTCCAAGGATCAACTTTGTATAAATAGCAGAGTTGATCATTGAGAGCCGTTGGATTACAACAACTCATAAAACCTGATGAAGACACCATCGAGAGTTCTCCTGACACATGGAGGAGCAAAAAATCAAGTGTCTATCCTAGTGGAACATAAGAGAATATTCACTTATTATAACATGTTAGAATTTCACAATAATAGATATGCAAAGCATTACACAAGAGATGAAGAGAAGAGAGAATTGATTGATTTATTCCAAGGATCAACTTTGTATAAATAGTAGAGTTGATCATTAAGAGCCGTTGGATTACAACAACTCATCAAACCCGATGAAGACACCACTGAGAGTTCTCCTGACACATGGAGGAGTGGAAACTCAAGTGTCTATCCTAGTGGAACTTAAGAGAATATTCACTTATTCTAACACCCCCCCTTAAGTGATACTAGGGGAGATTTTTACAAATGAGTCCCAAAAACAAGGCCTGATTAGGTACTCATGTACAATATAGATAGTTGGTGGAAAAAACCCCTATGGGGAAAAAACAACTATCACCTCTTTGTTTTGAAGTTATGGTAAAAACCCAGTGGGAAAAGCCATCAATCAAAACAAAGAAGTATGAAAGAGGCTTATCTTCAGATGGCGAAGATTGTCCTCTTATACAAAAGAACGATGAGTCCCGACAACAAGGCCTGATGAGGTACTCATTTACAATATAATGAAATGTGGAAGACCTCTGTGTCAATACAGCTGTAATACTCCAAGTTTTTCTCGCAACTGAAGGTAACGCGGAGAAGGAAATGATGTGGTGAAGATGTCAACAATTTTATTCTCAATCGAAATATAGTCCAAGTGTATATCCCCATTCTGAATATGTTGCCTGATGAAGTGCATGTGTATCTCAATGTGTTTGGTGCGTTGATGCTCAACTGGATTACATGCAATATGAATTGTGCTCTGATTGTCACACCAAAGAGTTATAGGCTCTTTATGGAAGAAACCAAATTCTTTTAGAATTTGACAAAGCAAAAGAGCTTCCTGATTGGTTGAAACTGCTGCTCTGTATTCTGACTCTGTAGAAGATAATGCTACTACTTGTTGTTTCTTGCATAACCAGACTACTGGTGAAGAACCAAGGTAAAAAACATAGCCAGAGGTTGAACATCTATCATCTACTGATCCTACCCAAGATGAATCTGTATAGCCAATGATATCCATGGATTATCCCCTATAGATGAGCCCAAAGTGCGTAGTGCCCTGCAAATAATGAAGAATTCTTTTAGCTGCTTGCCAATGACTGAAATGAGGGTTATGAGAGAGTCTGGATATGATCCCAACATCATATGAGATATCTGGGCGAGTATGAGTAAGGTATAACAGTCTTCCTACAAGCTGACAGTATAGAGTTGCATCACATAGAGGGGATGAGCAGGAAGTACTGAGATGAATGCCAGATTGAAAATGAGTAGGATAAGGTTTATAATATATCATTTTAAAATTTTGAAGAAGATCTAGGGTGTACTTTTGTTGACACAAGGTAATTCTTGCATTTGTTTGACCTATTTGAATTCCAATGCAGTAATGAGCTAGACCTAGATCAGTTATTTCAATTTTTTTATAGAGGGAGTCTTTTATAGTCTGAATGTGAGTGAAGTTACTACTAGTGAGAAGAAGATCATCAACATAAAGAACAAGAATGGTGATATTGCCTTTATTTCTCCAAATGTAAACTGTGTTATCAAACTTACAATTAGAAAATCCTGCTGAAAGAAGGAAGGAGTCCATATTTTCATACCAAGCTCTAGGCGCTTGTTTGAGGCCATTGAGAGATTTTTTAAGCCTACAAACAAGATAGGAGTCTTGAGTGGAACGAGCGGGTTGTTCCATGAATATTTCTTCCTTTAAATCTCCATCTAGAAAAACACTTTTTACATCCATTTGATAGACTAGTCACTTATAGGAAGCAACCATAGCAATAACCAATCTAACAGAATCTATTTTAGCAACTGGAGCAAAGGTTTCTACATAATCAATACCTTCTATTTGAGAAAATCCTTTGGATACAAGACAAGCCTTGTGTTTATCTATTTCTCCATTAGGCCCATATTTGGTTTTGAACATCCATTTACAACGAACTAATTTCCTTCATTTAGGTAAGGGAACTAAATCCCAAGTCTTGTTTTTGATTAAGGAAGAATATTCATTTTCCATGGCATCATCCCATTCCTTAATACCCGAGGCTTCTTTGAAGGATTGAGGATCAAAGGAAATATATTGACATACAAGACCAGTGCCTATGGGGTTGGATGATCTAGTTGAAGGAAGATTTTAGATGTAAGAAGCAGCTTCTCTAACAATGGTGCGGGCCCATTTTGGCATAGAGGAAGGAGTGGAAGGAGTTGAAAGACATTGAGAAGGAGTTACAGGTTCTTCATCTTTATTATCAATGACCAAGTTAACTTTAAGAGTTGGCTCTTCATAATATTGATGTTCTACTATAGGAGAAGGCTCAATGGAGGAAGAGGGCTTTTGAGGATCTTTTTGAGGGAATGTTTCATCAAATTGAACATTCCTATGAAAGAAAACTTCATGAGTTGAGGGATCAAGAAGCCTGTATGCTTTCAATTCTTCACAATAATTGATTAAAATAAGATTTTTGCTTTTCTTATCAAAAGCCTTACTTTTCTTCTTTGGTATGTAAGCCCAAGCAGTACACCCAAAAATATTGAAGTAGGAAACATCTAGTTTTAAGCCAGACCAAGGTTCTTCAGAAGTTAAATGGTCAAGAGCTTTATGAGGTGTGCGATTTTGAATATAATTTGCACGGTTAATAGCTTCTGCCCAATTGTTTTTGGAAGATCTCTTGAATGGAGCATACAATTAGCCATATATTTTAATGTCCAATTTTTTCTTTCTGCAATACCATTTTTTTGAGGATTATGGGAGACAAAATGTTGATGAATGATGCCATGACTGGATAAAAATATGGAAAACTCATTACTACAGTATTCCCCCCATTATTTGTGCGAATATTCTTGATTTTGCAAGATGCCTGATTTTCAACCAAGGCTTTAAAAATATTAAAGTGGGATAGAACATCACTCTTATATTTCAAGAAGTAGACCTAGGACCTTCTAGAAAAATCATCAATAAATTTTAGATCATACTTTGATCCTTTGAAATATGGTTCATGAAAGATCATTAAGTCACTATGGATTAAATCTAGAGGGGATGAGGTTTTTGGAGAACTATGCATGGTACAACTGATACCTTTCTATATTAGGCCCTATGATGAAAATAATTTAGTGTACTATGTAAGGGATTTACATCCCAATGATGGTAAGGAATGCAAATCATGTCACATTTCCTATAGTGTTTAAAGAAATTATCATACCAAAGAGGGTCTTATCCTAGGGTTCCCATGGCCTATATCATGTATTACCAAACCCAATACTTGCCACAATCTCAAATGGTGCTAATTTCAGGTTTGGCATACCGTTGTACATAAACATACCAACAACCACAAGTTACCCTTCCACCTCAAATCACACCATTTTCAGTTAATACCCCAATACCTCCATAATTAATCGTACCTTATACTATCACCTATCCTAGTCAATATCCATCTAGGTCAATACTTTACCCAAATCAGATCCTAACATTGTCTACACCCACATATCATCCTTAATATACATTACAAACTAGGGATGGTCATAGTCAAATATATGGCCAATAAAATAGCAATAAAGCTGATGTAGGAGCATCCGGTGGCAACAGCGCAATCTTGCATCCACATAAAAAAAAAAAAAATTGTCGCGATTTCGTGACATGTCGCGAAATCATGACCGTCGCGAAATCGCGACAAGGAGGCACCGGGAGAAGACGCCATTGGGAATGTCACGAAATCGCGACTGTCGCGAAATCGCGACATGGAGGAGGCAGCGGGAGAAGACACATTGGGAAGGTCGCGAAATCGTGACATGTCGCGAAATCGCGACATGGAGGAGGCAGCGGGAGAAGACGCATTGGGAAGGTCACGATTTCGCGACATGTCACAAAATTACGACTATCACAAAATCACGACATGGAGGAGGCAGCGGGAGAAGACGCATTGGGAAGGTCACGATTTCGTGACATGTTGCGAAATCGCGACATGGAGGAGGCAGCGGAAGAAGACGCATTGGGAAGGTCGCGATTTCGTGACATGTCACGAAATCATGACTATCATGAAATCGCGACAAGTAGCCGCCTGAAGAAGACACCAGCAAGAATGTCGTGATTTGGTGACATCGCGACCAGCTGCAGGAGGGAGAGGAGGCCAAAGAATTTGTCATGATTTCGCGACCGGAGCAGAAAAGCTGAGGCATCCAAAGGCAAATGTCACGATATCGCGACTTGGAAATAAGAAAGGCAGCGATGGAGGAAAATGTCACGATATCGCGACATGTCGCGATATCGCGACCCGAAGGCGAGGAAGGCAGCGATGGAGGAAAATGTCATGATATCGCGACTTGAAGGCGAGGAAGACAGCGAGCAAGGAAAATGTCGCGATATCGCGACATGTCGTATTTTTGCACCGAAAGACAAGCCGAAGATGAAGAGTCGAAAAGGGAGACGTGTCGAATATCTGGATGACGAAGCGACACGGGGAGGCAAAACGAAAGGTTCTGGAAGAGGAAATGAAGGGCCACCAGCTAGAAATGGAGCGTCACCCGAGAACCTTTAAAAAGGAGAGCAAAGGCATGCACAAGGGATGGAAAATTGCTGAAATGATAATATTTTCTCGTTGTATTTCCAGATTTGAGAAATTCTGTAAAGGCGCAATTCCTCTGTGACTATAATATTCTGCTGTGACTATAATATTGTGTTGTGACTGTAATATTCTGTTGTAACAGTAATTATCTGCTGCATGTGAATAAAATAAAACTATTTTTTTTTCTCTGTAATTTTGGCTCTCGATCAAGTGGTATCAGAGCGGGAAGTTCTTGAGTGTGCAAGTAGATCGTCGAAAGTGAGGCAGTTTGCACTAGGATCTGTGGAAGGACTTGTGAGAGGAGTACAACAGAATGCCTCCAAAAAGAAATCATGGTCATGGGAGAAATGTGGCACGGGATGAAGATTTCGGAGCATTGCGAGAGGCAAGTGCAAGCCCTGCAGGAAGAGTTGCAAAAAAGGTCAAACCAAAGGGAGAAGACCAGAGTGACGATGAAGCACTGGGAAGCGAGGGTCCATCGGATGATGAAGAAGCATTGGATCCTTCCGAAGCTAGATTGTTGAAAGCTCTAGCTCGAGCCGGGAAGAGACCGAAGTTTGATGTCTCTACATATTCTAGGAATCTCAACCCAGAAGAGTTGATTGATTGGATCAACGATATGGAGGAATACTTTGAGTATGAGGAGATTGCAGATCCTAATAGGATCAAATTTGCAAAAACAAAATTGAAAGGCCATGCTAGTTTATGGTGGAAAGGAGTACAACTCGAAAGAAATAAAAATGGAAAGGAGAAAATAACCAGATGGGACCGAATGGTGGAGAAACTAAAGAGATAATTTATTCCTGTAGATTACGAGTTGGACCTGTTGAGGAGGATGTAGAGTCTGAGGCAGTCAGGCAAGTCTGTCCAAGAATACACAGAAGAATTCTACAAGATCTCCATCAAACTGGCCATTCAGGGGTTAATAAGGAGAAAGTAGCCGAGATACATCAACGGGTTGAGAATGAACATCCAGGAAGAACTCAGCTTGATCAGAATAGCCACCATAGAAGATGCATACCGGTTGGCCCTTAAGGTAGAAGAGAAACTAAATAGAATATTCGAAGGCAACCAGAGAGGAAGGGACCGTGGTGGAAGAACCGGTGGAGGAAATTACCGAGACCAGAAGAAGATTAGGGAAACAAGCAAACCCCAGGAACAGAAAAAGGAGAATACCTACCGCCCGCGTGATCAGAACAATGACTACCAGAGAGGAAGAGGTAGACTTGGACGTGGGTATGGAAGAGGGGTATTCCATGGAACCTGTTTCTAGTGTGGAGAAGAGGGACACCGGTCATACGAGTGTCCTCAACACCAAGAAAGGACGGACAAGAGACCTGAGGGTCATGCCAGAGCTGCTGTGGCAGATGAAGGTGCAGAGTCAGAACACTCTGAAGAGGCAGAAGGAGGAGAAGTGTTGATGATGAGAAGAACATTGTTGAATGAGGAAAAAGAACTAGAACGAGAGGAAGAGCCTGTTTTGCATGAGGTGCAAATGTGCAGGGAAGGTCTACAATGTTATCATTGATAATGGTAGCACAGACAACTTAGTTTCGGAAGAGATGGTTACTAAGTTGAAATTGGGGAAGAGGAAGCACCCGCATCCATATCGGATTGCGTGGTTGCAGAAAGACCACAGAGCACTTGTCAATGAACAGTGCTTGGTCAAATTTCACATTGGGGATTATCAAGATGAGGTCCTATGTGATGTATTGTCGATGGATGCTTGCCATTTGTTGTTGGGAAGACCATGGCAATTTGACAGACGTGCAGTGCATGATGGGCATGCAAATACGTACTCTCTAACGAAGGATGGAGTACGTCACAAATTGAAGCCACTGAAGGAAGTGGATGAGAAAGTGTGCAGTAGTGCCAGAATCTGCCTAGTGGATGGAAGAAAGTTTTTGGATGGTCTAAAGAGGGATTCAATGTGTTATGCATTAATCCCTACTGTTAAGAAAGAACAGTATATAGATGTTCCAGCAGAGGCCGAACACCTGTTAGAATAATTTCCAGACATCATATCAGATAATGTGCCTGAGGGTTTACCACCGATGAGGAAGATCAGTCACCATATTGATTTGGTACCTGGATCTAGTTTACCCAACAAGGCAGCCCATAGAATGACTCCGATGGAAAGTGAGGAGCTGAGGAGGCAAGTCCATGAGTTGTTGAAAAAGGGACTGATTCGAGAAATCTTGAGTCCATGTGCGGTACCTACGAGTACTAGCACCAAATAAGGATGGGGAGTGGAGGATGTGTAGAGACTCCCGAGCTATAAACAAGATCACCATAAAATATAGATTTCCATTACCAAGGATGGATGATATTATGGATTGTTTGAGTGGAGCCCAAGTACTTCACCAAGATTGACTCGAAGAGTGGCTACCATCGATTCGGATCGAGAGAAGGAGATGAGTGGAAAACTGCTTTCAAAACCGAGAGAAGGTTTGTATGAGTGGTTGGTCATGCCATTTGGGCTAACCAATGCACCAAGCACATTCATGCGGTTGATGAATGAAGTTTTGAAGGATTTTTTAGGCAAGTCTATTATTGTCTATTTGGATGACATTCTGATATTCAGCAGAACCTTGGAAGAGCACCTGATGCATATCAGGAGGGTTTTTGAGAAGTTGAGGGAAGAACAATTGTTGATCAACTTGAAGAAGTGCAATTTTGTGAAGAAGGAGTTGGTATACACGGGATTTGTCATCTCCGTTGAAGGTCTGAAAATGGACCCAGAAAAGGTGAGGGCTATCATTGAATGGCCTACTCCAAGAAGCACTTTTGAAGTGAGATCATTTCATGGTCTAGCCAGTTTTTATAGGAAATTCATCAGAAATTTCAGCAGTATTTGTGCACCCCTTACGAAAACAATGAGAGGGGATAGGAAAGACTTTAAGTGGACCCTAGGAGTAGACAAGAGCTTTGATATGTTGAAGAAGAAGGTCACTGAGCAACCTATTTTAGCACTTCCAAATTTTAACAAGGTATTTCAGGTGGATTTGTGATGCCAGTGGCAATGCCATAGGAGGCATGTCTCTGAGTCAAGAAGGCAAGCCTATTGCTTACTTTAGTGAGAAACTCAATGAGGCCAGGAAGAAGTATTCGAGTGTATGACCAAGAATTCTATGCGATAGTTCAGTCCCTAAAGAAGTGGAGACATTATTTGCTGCCAAAAGAGTTTGTGTTATATATTGATCATCAGGCCTTACAGTATATAAACAGCCAGGGAAAACTGAACCGGAGGCACTTGAAGTGGGTTGAGTTTTTGTAGATTTATTCCTTTGTGTTGAAGCATAGGAGTGGAAAGTCCAACAGAGTTGTAGATGCATTGAGTAGAAGGCAGAGTTTGCTGACAGAAATGAAGGTGGAAGTGTTGGGGTTTGATGAATTGAAAGGTTTGTACCTTGAAGATCTCGATTTTGCGAAGCCTCGGAAGGCTTGCTTGGCACCGGTTACCTTGGACAGAACCAAGTGGTTGGATTTTCTGATCCAAGATGGAATGTTGTTCAGAGGAAACCAGTTATGCATTCCAAGAAGTTCCATGAGGGAAAACCTAGTCAAAGAAAAACACAGTGGAGGATTGGTCGGGCACTTTGGTCGAGATAAGACCATTGCCCTTGTGAGTGAGAATTATTATTGGCTGCAACTGCAGCAAGATGTGCAAAAATTTGTGCAGAGTTGTAGAGTATGTCAGATGGCAAAAGGTGTGAGACAGAACACTGGATTATACCAGCCGTTACACGTACCGGAGAGACCATGGGAATATATCAGCATGGATTTCGTTCTTGGTCTACCAAGGACACGGGAGGGAAATGATTCCATATTTGTGGTAGTTGACAAGTTTTCAAAGATGGCATATTTTATTCTTTGTCAGAAAACTAATTATGCAGTGCATATTGTAGGTTTGTTTTTCAAAGAAGTGGTATGGCTACATGGTCTACCGAAGAGTATCATTTTCGACAGAGATACCAAGTTTGTTGGGTATTTTCGGAGAACCCTGTGGAAGAAACTAAAGACAGATTTGAAATTCAGTTCAGCATACCACCCACAGACAGATGGGCAAACAGAGGTGGTAAACAAAAGTTTGGGTAACCTATTGAGGTGCTTGATAGGAGATAAGCCCAAAGGATGGGATCTGATTTTGCCGCAGGCGGAGTTTGCATATAACAATTCTATCAACAGGAGTACCAACAAATCTCCATTTCAGATAATATATGGAAGCAGTCCAAGAAATTTTTTTGAGTTAAGGAAGCTGAATACAAGGGAAAAGTGCAGTGCCAAGGCTGAGGATTTTGTAGAGCATCTGAAGAACTTGCATGAAGAAGTGAAGAGGCATATTGCTAAAATGAATACGCAATATAAGACGAAAGCAGACCAGAAGCGGTGGTTTAAGGAATTCGAAGTAGGAGATGAAGTGATGGTCCATCTGAGAAAAGAAAGATTTCCTGCTAAAACCTATAACAAACTAAATATGAAGAAGTTTGGACCGTGCAGAATCCTAGCAAAATGGGATTCAGGCAATGCGTATGAGGTAGAATTTCCAAGTGGGTTAAACATATCACCCATGTTTAATATTTTAGATTTGGTGAAATACCATGAAGGGGATAGTAGTGAGGCACCAAGTGCGAGTTGTGGAGTATTCCAAGCATCTACTCCAACCACGAGATGAGATAGAGGAAATACTGGACACAAGAGAAGGCAAAAGTACCAGAAACAGATAGTATTTTGAATATTTGGTCAAGTGGAAGGGCAGACCGGTAGAAGATGCAACTTGGTTGTCTAAAATGGAGGTTGACCGCTTGGGTCTCCCTCTAACAGTTTAGAAGTGAGGATCACTTCTCAATCTACCCTGGATGTCTGATGCAGGAGCATCCGGTGGCAGCAGCGCAATCTTGCATCCACATAAAAAAAAAAAAAATTTGTCGCGATTTCACGACAAGGAGGCACCGGGAGAAGACGCCTGGAATGTCGCGATTTCGTGACATGTCACGAAATCGTGACTATCGCAAAATTGTGACAGGAGGAGGCAGCGGGAGAAGACACATTGGGAAGGTCACGATTTCGTGACATTTCACGAAATCGTGACTATCGCGAAATCGCGACATGGAGGAGGCAGCGGGAGAAGACGCATTGGGAAGGTCACGATTTCGTGACATGTCACGAAATCGCGACTGTCACGAAATCATGACATGGAGGAGGCAGTGGGAGAAGACGCATTGGGAAGGTCACGATTTCGTGACATGTCATGAAATCGCGACTGTCGCGAAATCGTGACATGGAGGAGGCAGCGGGAGAAGACGCATTGGGAAGGTCGCGATTTCGTGACATGTCACGAAATCATGACTGTCGTGAAATCACGACAAGGAGGAGGCAGCGGAAGAAGACGCATTGGGAAGGTCACGATTTCGTGACATGTCACAAAATCGTGACTGTCGCGAAATCACGACAAGTAGCCGCCTGAAGAAGACACCAGCAAGAATGTCGCGATTTCGCGACATGTCGCGAAATCGCGACCAGCTGCAGGAGGGAGAGGAGGCCAAAGAATTTGTCGTGATTTCATGACATGTCATGAAATCGTGACCGGAGCAGAAAAGCTGAGGCGTCCGAAGGCAAATGTCGTGATATCGCGACTTGGAAATAAGAAAGGCAGCGATGGAGGAAAATGTCGCGATATCGCGACCCGAAGGCGAGGAAGGCAGCGATGGAGGAAAATGTCACGATATCGCGACCCGAAGGCGAGGAAGACAGCGAGCAAGGAAAATGTCGTGATATCGTGACATGTCATATTTTTGCGTCGAAAGACGAGCCGAAGACGAAGAGTCAAAAAGGGAGACGTGTCGAATATCTGGACAACGAAGCGACACGGGAGGCAAAACGAAAGGTTCTGGAAGAGGAAACGAAGGGCCACCAGCTGGAAATGGAGCGTCACCCGAGAACCTTTAAAAAGGAGAGCAAAGGCATGCACAAGGGATGGAAAATTGCTGAAACGATAATATTTTCTCGTTGTATTTCCAGATTTGAGAAATTCTATAAAGGCGCAATTCCTCTGCGACTATAATATTCTCTGTGACTGTAATATTGTGCTGCGACTGTAATATTGTGCTATGACTGTAATATTCTATTGTAACAGTAATTATCTGCTGCATGTGAATAAAATAAAACTATTTTTTTTTTCTCTGTAATTTTGGCTCTCGATCAAAATCAAAGGTATATGGAAGGATGGCAATAGAGAAGAACCTCATATTTGACCAAATATTACATCCCCAAATAAGTAGGCAACCCATAAATCAGGTACAAGTATGGTGTTTCACTTTTAATGTCAAGCATAACTTAATCAAATATATCATCACTATACACCACACCTAAAATGTGATCTATAATCATCAATTCCAAGCCCAGTAGGTGATAATGGTTGGTCAAACAATTGTTAGTCAAGCGAGTAGAATGTATCAATTGATGATAAATCAACAAATACCAAACTAGTAAATGGTAAACTAACAATGATCAAATTAACAAGTGATAGGTCATCAAGTCACCAGTTCATCTTCCATATTGGTGGTTCCAAACATGAATAATATTGTGTTAGTAAACCCTAGAATTCCAAAAGAAGAGTTTTATCCTTTTAGGAAGCAAACCTTGTTAATCAACCAATAATGTGAAATAGTCACATGTAGAAAGAGAAAGTCTAATGAGGGACTCCACAATATAGGTCCACTTTCCCTGACTTCATAAACTAATATGGGAGACAAAACAAACACAAAAATTGATGTGTTAAGGGACCAACATTTAGTTCAAGTTTCAATTAAGCATTCATCCCTTCAATGCAATAGGTACCACCAAAGGAAAATCTAGCACAAATGATAATGTGAGGTTAGCTAAGTATAGTGCCTAAAGGTAAATAACCCAATGGATCATCAAGTGGGATTAGGCCAATAAAGGGAAAGAAAAGGTAAATGGATAAAATAATGAGAATAAAAGAAGTAATATAGTTGAGAAGGGTATGAAATGTCCCTCATTGACAAGTGTGGTTTGGTATAGAAAGGAAATATAGGAGGGTCAACAAAAGATAACAACACTACGTCTAGATTCAATATTGTCAATGAATTGAAGAAAATTCCTATCAAATTTAACATGCTAAAAGCTCTATCGTTATCAAAGAAGAGAGATCTGTTGCAAGAAGAATTGAAATATTAATAAAGAACCTATATTAGGGATAAATCCATATAGATAAATATAGGCAACAACTCAAACTATCATTGAGGAGCAAAATCTTATAGCAGATGATCCAACACAATGAAATTGTAATGTTATTTATGACCAAGATTAACATTGCATGATGTAATATTATATGGGCTTAGAGGTAATTATTACAATTATATATAAGTTATTATAATATTTTATTATCTAAGCCCTAAGTTATGGTAAAAATCACCTTATAACTTGTAATTAACCTTAAGACTTATTGTTATGTCAACTTAGGTTAAACTCGTTTATGTAATTAGGGTTTTGATATTGGTATAAATACCCCCACCACTCCATCCATTGTATCGGACTGTTGTGATTCTTATCTATGGATAATAAAGTGATTATTTATGGTGCCTATAGGGACCTACTACATGTTTCTCTCTCTTATCCTTTTTATGCTTTCTATATAATATTTGAGTGGATGAATTGCTTCTATTTGTTTCTATACATAAGTGTAAATTCTAACATGGTATTAGAGCATGTATGGATCTTCATTGCTTGGTCCTACAAATTTTTTTTTTTAAAGCCTTTGATCTTTCTTCTAACTTCTAGGATGAATTACTTATCAGAATTTCATAAGCACCATCAATAAAAGAGGTAGAGAGAAAATCTATTTTTTCTTTCTCTAATTAATTTGATTTTTTTTTAGAATTTATGCATACTATAGGTCACTCTAAGGCTATTTTGGAGTAATTCCAAAAGCCATAACTTTTACATACAAAATAATTTTGATCCCATTATTTTTTCAAATCACACAATTTTTTTAGATCTTTGCATTGGTGACATTAGTTCAACAAGTTGTTATAGTGCTAGGGGATGAATTGTGTGGTTTAGTTCTAAAAAAATATTACCTATTTTAAAAGGGTAAATTTACCTTATTGTATGCAATTAGAATTTTTGGTCCACATTTATGGGAAATATAAATGAATTTGTGATAATAGAAACAATTTTGAGTCTTTTTGGGGCATACAAGAAAATGATTTAGGATATGTTTTAGTCAATCTCGCTTCCTCCTTCAGGTTATTGATTCAACTTATTCATGAATATCTAATCTTATATGAACTCTTCTTTCTTCTATTATTTGTCCAAGAATTCTTGAAATTTTGTAATGGTTATTTCCATAGCCCAGTCCATGCAAATCCTATTTTGGTGATGGAAATCAAGTGATCTATAGGTAAGTTCAAATTTCCAAACAAGGTGATGTATGTTGTAAAAGGAAAAGTTATGATTCCAAGTCTTACCTTATGTTACTATAAATACAAGCAATTTTTCTTTAGAGTGAGTACTCTTGAGTCTTAGCAGAAGTGTCCTATGGATACATGCAGAGTATCTAATAGTGGTAGTAATGACCATGGTCTAGCCTAAGGATATTCTTGTACATATGCATTTTTACATCAACATATTTCCAAATGGTGAGGGGGATCCAGATGTGTCTTTATCAAAAGAAAATACCCATGATAGCATCCATTATGAGGAAGAATACTAATGTCTTCTCTCCTTGGCCCCTTAGTTTAGACTATAAGGGGGTGTTAAAAGTGTAATATGACTTATGGGCAAGGCCAACATGGTATGGTGTAATCTTGTAAAATCCTATAGGTAATCATTGAACAATTGTATTTAATTTATTGTAATATTTAATCATGTAAATCCCTATGGGCCATGGTTAACCCACTTTATAACTTTCAATTAACTTTAATCCCACTTTTTATGTTGTATTCGATTAAACTTGTTTATGTAATTAGGGTTTTGGTATTAGTATAAATAGCCCCCACCACTTCATCCATTGTATCAAAGTGTTGGGATTATAATCTATAGACAATATAGTGATTATTTGTGGTTTCTATGGGTGCCCATTATAGATTTCTATTTCATCATGTTTGAATTTTCTATATAATATTTGAGTAGATGAATTGCTTTTATTTATTTTTATAAATAGACATAAATTCCAACAATACCTATAAATGTCAAGGATACTTTCAATGATTTACAATGTAAGACCAAGAAATCATTACCAATTTACATTACCTTGAAAATCAAAGGGTATATGTTACATAGTAGACTCAAGAGTGGTAGTAATTATTATGCCTAAGGTTGTATGTGAGGATATGGGCCTAGAATATACTACCATCACGAGTTCATCCATTCAAATGGATGGTACAAGGATCAATGACACATGCAACATTAATAGAACTAATTATGATAGTGCCTTGACATCCTCAGCTAGTTGTGGTGTAGGAAGTTGTAGTTATGGACTTACCCTCTTATTTGAGCATAAGTTGTTTATATAATGGACTATAAATTTGTTAGGGAATGAATATCTATTTCAACTACACCCACACAAAAGTGCTAAGGGATGGTCAAATCATAAATATTGAGAATGAACCCATTGCAACTATTTGCTACACAAGCTAGATGATAACAACATAGTAAATTAAAGCAGACTATCAATATTTGTTGATGAGCAACCGGAGGAAGGAAAATTCATATAAAAAATGAATATGATCATTTAGATGATTAGAGGAGATGAGAAAAGTTGGAAAGAAGTTTTTGAGTATATTAAATTATTTGGTACATGCTAATGTACCCCCATGGTACCTTCATGGCAGATACGTAAATATTAATTTCGAGTTGAGTCATAGTTTATAGTGTGAGTATTATTTCCCATTTCTATGTAAGTGTGTATGTGCAAGAATTTCACAAATGTCATGTGAGTAAGTGTGCAAGTGTAATGAGAGTCTATGTGCACAAGTGTATTATATGTAAAAGTGCAATTATGTGATGTAAAGATGTGCACAAGTGTCTTAGGTTAGAGTGTACAAAGTGAAATTCAAGATTCGCGTTCATAAAGTATGCAAGTGTCATATAGATAAGCCAAGAGTCATGAAATTTGGTATATGGAAAGGAATAGTCAAGTATCCAAAGAGTCATTCTACTATGGCTATATAGTACTCCATAGAGAAGCATTAAGCATCAAGTGTAGCATCAAGCATCAAGAGTCTAGTATCATATTTGTAAGAGAAAGAGGAGTAATAAATATTTCATACATTTTGAGCAATTAATATTGTAAGTTGTTCTACATGCTTGGTACATGTATGATTGAAGCTATCAAAATTCATATTGATGTTTTTTTAGAGAATGTTATTTGATATTTTATTAGCCTTAATATACATATTGTTTTTCTCATATCATTATCTTGACCTTACTGTATTTTGGTTATATTATATTTGATCCTATTATATTTAACCTATGATATTTTTGGTAGTATTAAGGCTTAAAAATACATCAGTGATATCATATCTACTAACATATTATTTCTAGGTTGATCAAATTTATTTAGCTACATACAAAAATTGAATTTGTCCAGTTCGATGAAATTTATTTAGAGTATATCCACTTTAAATACAACATGATTCATATTCTATTATAAGGTCAAAGTGAGTAGAAAGGCTAGAGTCTTTCCACAACTAAGAATAACCAGTGAAGACCAGGACTTGGCTATAGAGTCTTTCCACGGTTGAATAACAACACGTGAAGACCATGACTCATCTATTTTGTAATTTTAATCAACTTTAAGATAGTTGATCATTTAGGGGCATAGCCAGCCATTGACATTGATTATAAATATAGAAGGATTTCATGGATATAGATATTCCTTGACACTATTTTCTATCAACTCAAAAGAAAGATGAGGAATTTGGGATAATGAAGTCATCTTGAATTTGATTGAGGCATCAGGAAAAATTAATATCTCCTTGAAATTATAGGTTTGAGTTTTTAGGTGCAACCTAAGACATTATTAAGATAAAATTGTAGCATATATTGATCGTTAGAAGTGTGAGAAGATTCCTACAATAGATAGAGAATAATTGCATCTTCTAAGTACAAGAGAAAGAAGAACAAGAGAAGGATATATCAAGAAAGATATATCATTTTGAATGTAATATTTCATCAAGCAGAGATTAATTAAAGTGTCAAGATATTGAAGTTTCAGGTCACATATAAATTGACCTTGACAAAAGGTTTTAGGTCTTGAAGAGAGACCTTTAAATTGAAGACCCAGGTCATATAGACCTTGAAAAATGTAAAAGATCAATAGAAGACCGAGGTTACCTATTTTGAGGAGCTATTTGAAATAGAGGCGGTCTATAAGAAGAATCAAGTCTTGAATAGAGGCCTTGATATAAAAGAAAGTTTCAGGTTATTGACTTTGACATAGAGGCTTGATAAGAGCAGCCATCTAAAGGAAGAAATCTAGTTCTAAGGTAGAGATAAAAAGAAGGAAGGTATATAAAATCTTGAGAAAGAAATAGAGAAAAAAGTAGAGATTGACCTTCTTGAAGACAAAGGTCTAAAGCTCTCATATTGATCTTAAAAAAACATATCTATTGAGAAAAATGAAAGGATCAGAGAAGATATTGTAGGCCTAATTTTAAGGCCAAAAATTTTAAAAGAGGAATTAAGGATTGATAAAGGATTGTTGGCCAAGGTTTGATTTAGATAAAGCCATAGGTCAAGCTTGATTCTAGAAGAAACTTTTATTGAAGAATCATTAAAAGATTGAGATATAGAATCTCAAGAGCAAATCCTTACAAGGTAGAATGTAAAGAATAGAGCTATTTACCTCAAAGGTAGTGTTGAAAAAAATATAAGTGCAAGGCAGTGTAGGAAGAAGTGTAAGTGCAAGGAAATATAGGAAGAAATATAGAAACACAAGCAAGATTAGCTACAGTGAACATCAAGCAATGCAACCTAAGAAGCACCCTTGTAGGATTAGCAGAGTAATATCAAGAGTCACCCTAAGGAGCAACACATCACTTCAAACTTGTTCTCAGATGACCCGTACTCAAAGAATACCAAGCACTCAAACAAAAATTAGTTGGAATACCAAAGGTTAGAGCTGAGAAGAAGGGATAGTGAAGAAAAAATGCCATTCAAATTTATGAGAAATTTAAGGTTGGTATATTCAATTTCCATCATATTTGCCTACTATAGAGTAACGCATGAGAAGTAATGTTCTTGTAGTGAAATGTTTGTAAGGCACCTGGAAGTAAATTCCTTAAAAAATACTTGAAATTAAAATCCGTACACACCACCTAGAGGAGAATATATTACATACCACTTATAAGTGAACTCCTTACAAGCCATTGGAAAATGGAACATTCACAAGTCATTTGAAAGTGTAATGTTCAACTTTGCACGCATGGAAATGTAATGTTTAACTTTGCATGCATGGAAATGGAACACCCAAAAATAAAATATCTCAATTTCACATAGCAAGCTTGATAAGAACGGTTTGCACGAGTATTCTCTAACACAACAGTCATAGCATTTATAGCATTGGAAAGTGGAAAGGCACGCAAGAGTTTTTCGAAGGTAAATTTTGAGTTATCAAAGTTTTTTCAAAAGTTCAAAAATTAGAAGCAATAAGAATAGAAATTAATTAGAGTTAAATATTTTTGTTAAGGTTGAATAAGAAGTGATAAGTAGTAATAGGTTTATTATTAAATAATTAGATTTGATATTTGGAGTGATAAGTAGGAGTAAAGTATTTTTAATTATCTTTGAAATCTTTATGAAATTTTTGGAGTAATTTAAGTTTGGTTAAGTTATTAAAGTTGTCGAGAGAGTTAGTAGAATAGAATTTGGAGTAATAAGGTTTATATTTGATTGATAGATTAAAGGTTATAGAATATTTACTTTTTGAAGTATTTGATTTAGAATGGAGTGATAAGGAATCAAATTAGTTTATTTGGTTTTTCAAGTTTTTTGAAATATATTTGGTTTTCTATTTTTGAAAAAATTTTAAAAATATATTTTTCTAATATTGCAAATTTAGTTATCTGGAAAATAAAAGAATTTCTACACCAAAACTTAGGAAAAACAAAATTTGCAAAAATCATTCTTACTTTCTAGAACTAGGGAGACATAAGTATTACTACTCCATAGGATTTAAATTAGAAACTTTGAATTATTTTCTAAATCGAGGAGTTATAAGGATGTCTACGTCAAAGGAATCAAAAACTACAAATTTAATGGATGACAATATGAAGTCCATGATACGAAAATAAAAAGCAGATGTCATAAAATTTGGAATTAAAAATTTGATTGAAAAATCTAGAGGAAAAATAGATTTAGTTTCAAAACTAATCTATAGTAAATCCATAGAAGAAAACTTTGAAACATTTGAATACTATTTACATGCCAGGATTATTGAAGCAATTGATGATGGAAAAGACAATATTACGATACATTTGGATATTGGTAGCATAATGTACATGGCATTGCTTACACTTAAGTTTCATAAAGAAGAAAATATGAAACAAAAAGAGTTGATTGAATCTCTTAAGAAGAAATTGAAAATAGATGAATCATTTTTGGAAAAGATATTCCATTCTTCTTGTAGTATTGATATTCCAAGTTCATCTAACTTAGGAACCTATTATGATGCTTTAAATGAGTGCTCAGAAGTCTCTATACAGGAAAAGCAATAATATTATAATTCTAAGGACAAAGGCAAAGGAAATATTCTTGCAAGAATCAAATGACAATAAGGGAGTTCAAGAAGCTACAAAGACTGAAGAACATGAGGCTGAATTCAAAGATAAATTCAAGCAATAAGAAGAACATAAAGAATACCAAGACAAAGATCGCATGCATTGTAAGGTCACTTGAAGAATGAATATCAAGATGATTGAATATTAAAGTCTTCAATAATAAAATAATGTAATATAGGTGGGTTTTGGAGTATATTATATTTTTTGGTACATGCTAATGCACCCCCATGGTACCTTCATGGTAAATATGTAAATATTAGATTAGGTTTGGTCATATGCCCCCATGGAGTTGGAAGAGATTATAAGAATTTGTAATGAAGCTAGCAGATAAAGAGGGCAAAGCAAAGTAGAATACCTATTGGGATCATGCGATGAAGGTTTTGAGCACACTAAACTGCATTATTGTCAGCATTTTATTTATCAGTTATGTAAAGCATTGAGCATTGCATCCGCTACGTTAAATAGAAGGATAGCGGGAGGAATATTATTTCAGCTTCTCCATCAATAGGTTTAGCCCAGTTTTTTTGTTTTACTAATATAGGGCTATCTTGCATTTGTATGATCTTCTCTTATTTTTTTCTTGTATATCTTTCGACCTCTGTGTAAAGGGTCGAGGTCCTTCAACCCCATTTTTTTATCAATACCAAAAAAATTAGAGTGTGAGTACTATTTCCCCATGTTATGTAAGTGTGTATGTGCAAGAAATGCATAAGTGTCATGTGAATAAGTGTGCAAGTGTAATGAGAGTCTATGTGCACGAGTGTCTTATATGTAAGAGTGAAAATATATAATATAAATACATGCACAAGTTTCTTAGATTAGAGTGTGCAAAGCGAAGGTCAATGATCATATCTAGGTGTGTATACAACATAGAGTCATGCGTTCATCAAGTATGAAAGTGTCATATAGAGAAACCAAGAGTCATGAGACTTGGTATATGGAAAGGAATAGTCAAGTATCCAAAGAGTAATTCTACTATGGCTATATAGTACTCCATATAGAAGCATTAAGCATCAAGCATCAAGATTATAATATCATATTTGTAAGAGAAAGAGGAGTAAAAAATATTGCATACAATTTGAGAAATTAATATTGTAAGTTTTTCTACTTGCTTTGTACATGTATGATTCAAGTTATCTACATTCATATTGTTTTTTATTAGTGAATGCTATTTGATATATTATTAGCCTTGATATACATATTAATTTTCTCATATTATTATGCTCATATCATTATCTTGACCTTATTGTATTGTGGCTATATTATATTTGATCATGTGATATTTAACCTATGATATTTGTGGTATTAAGGCTTAAAAATCCATAAAAAAGTGTTTTAAAAATTTGAGATAGACAACTATTTGGTGTTCAAGGAGCTAAAAGAATTACCTCCATTGACTAAAGAGCATATACAAGTAACAATAAACAAGCAACATTGGGTTATGAAATTTGATGAGAAAAAATCTAGAATAATGTAAGTGTTGGTGTACAATTACTTTATCCACAAGGAAAATATTTTGACTTCGCTTATAGGTTGCTTTTCAATTGTATCAATAATATAGCCAAATATGAGCCATTATCTATGGGTCTATGAAAGTACAAAATTTTGATGCGAAACACTTGAAGATCATGGGTGACTCCAAACTACTAATGAAATAGATCAACTGTGAATGTGCAACAAAAAGGCTTGCAAGCATAAAGCGTGGGACTTTTAGAAATTTTTACCATGTATAAAGTCTTGGAAGTACCTAAGGAGCAAAATGTTAGAGCTGACAAATTACCCTCCTTACCAATAAAATTTGACCCTCTAACCAACATATGGAGAAAACCCAAAGAATTTAAAGTAATATTTAGGTTGTTAGTGTCAGAAAAATCTAACTGCTAGCAATTCTATAACAATGATGAACAAAGCATTGAGTTATTTATTTGAAAATCTCATGTTAGAGAAAATAATAAAAAATATATATGACATCAAGGTGGGTCATTCAACTAAATATCAATCAACTTCCAAGGGGTTTGATCACAATATAAAACTTACTTAACCCAAATGACAATGCAAAGAAGACTGGTCTAAAAGTAAATCCTTCTGACTATCAACTTGTAGAAATTGTAGGAGGAAAATACTAATTTCTAGGCAAATATTGCACAAATGAAGAAAATATTTTGTTTAAATAATTATGCACAAAATATAATGATTTCCTTGAGCTACAAAGATTTGGAAGTTTACAATAAGAATATAATTGAAGATGCAATTGATCTAGAACCAGGGTCTAAACCATTTAGGAAAAAATAAAGAACAATTAATCCCAAGATAGAAGTAACAATGAACAAAGAGTTATTGAAATTACTACATGAATAGATAATATTCCCTATCAAACAATAAACTTGGGTAGCCAATATCATGTCAATAAGGAAGAATAATGGCACCATTTGGTTTTCTATAAATTTTAAACTTAAACATAGCTTCACTAAAGGACCATTATCCCCTACCTCCAATGAAACAAATACTATACAAGGTTATGAGATCACAAATATTGTATGTATTAGATGGGTTACAATCAAATTTGGGCTAGAGATAAAGATCAATTAAAAATTCTTCTACAACAAAGTGGGAGGTGTTTGCATAACAAAGAATTTTGTTTGGATTGTCTAACATAGGGGCTACATTCCAAAGATTCATGGATATTATTTTAGGGATGATAGATGAGATTATTCTAATACAATTAGACAATATGACTATTTTATTGAAATATAGGAGCAAACACTTGAACATTTGGAGATTGTTTTTTAAAGATGCAAAGAATTTAGGATCTCATTATACTCAAAGAAATCTATTATCCTTGCCCAAGAGGGAACATTGCTAGGTCATATTGTATTAAAGGATAGACTATCCATTAACCATAACATGATCAAAGTTATACATGAGCTTCCTCTACCATATTTAGTGAAAGGGATCCAATATTTTATGAGTCAAATATTATTTGTCTCAATTCATCAGTAACTTTGTTATAATTTCCATGTCTATAATAAAGATGCTAAAGAAATATGCAAACCTTTTTTAGACAGAGGAGAGCAAATAGGTATTTCAAAATATAAAGGATGAAATCACCAAAGCACTTATACTCATGAATATTGACTTCACAAAGGACTTTAAACTATACGTGTTTTAGATAAACGTGAGCATCTCAATCGTCCTCACATAGAAATATGAGGAATGGGATAAGAATCCAATATATTTCATGAGCTATACCCTACACAACTACAAAGAAAGGTATAACTTCATATAGAAATAGGTGCTCACCACAGGGAAAGCTTTAGGGAAGTTCAACTGGTACCTTTCACAAAGCAAGACCACAATATTTATAGTCCAGCCAATGCTATATCCACTTTATTTTAGGAGGAACTATGAGAGAAGAGGGTTGGTTATATGAATAAGATACATGAATTTAGCTTCAAGATCAAACCAAGCTAATAAGGGGTAGGATACTATGTAAAAATCTAACATAGTCATGTGTTGAGGAAGACATAGCCTTCACAGATGAAGGTGAACAATCATGGACATATACAAATGAGAAACCACAATCCAAATTGATGAAGGGTGCCTAGGAATATCTCCTAACTGGAATTATTCTATGTAGAATAGGTTAAGCTGAAAGGAGGAGTTTTAAAATATAGACAACAAGTGATATCTTGTTCCAAAAATGTCATGATGGCATCTTATTAAGACATGTGGTAGGGAAGATAATATCATGATCACAATGGAAATTACTCATCTTATAATGCTACTAATAATATTTTGAGAGCTAATACTATTGGCCCACAATAGTATCTGATGCATTCCTATGGGTAAAAAAATGTAAGGCATGTTGCATGTTCATAGGGAAGAGAGAGAATGCACCCTTACCTCTACAACCCATAATCATCTTATGAACTATTCTAGCAATGAGGGCTATATTTCATAGGCAAAATCAATCCTCTTTCCAATTCCAAACATGGGTGGATTTTGGCTAAACAACTATTTTCCCAAATGGGTAGAAGTAGTTCTAGTGAAATATGCCAACCAAGAAATGATTATACAACTACATGAAGACGTCATTATCCCATATGAGTTTCCTTCAATAATTATCACTAATAATGTATCAATTTTCATTGGTCGAAAGTTGACATAGTTCACTCTTGAATATGGGTTTGCACTAAGACTTCTTCAATCTATTATCTAGAAGGAAACAATCTCGTAAAGTCTTCTAATAAGAACTTGGTCAAGATCTTGAAAAGGACTATAGAAATAGTCCAAAGAAACTTAAACATCCAACCAAAGAAGAATTTGTGGGAAATAAGGTGATCCTAAATGCCTCTATAAAGCACTCACTTTATAAAGTGGTGTTTGGAAAGAAAGTTGTATTACCAATTAACCTTGAACTATCATCTCTACAATTGCCACAACTTGAATTGGATGACATGAACATGACCCCCATACAAGCTATGCTAAATGAGCTATTGTTCCTTGAGAAAGACATAAAAAGCATTCAAAAAATTTGTAGACCATCAAGACATTATAAAAAGTTAGTTTTATAAAATGGCCATACACGTTGACTTCAAGGAAAGCAACTTAGTTCTAAAGAAGGATAAAGACTAGGCTAAGCCAAGTCAACACACAATATTTGATTTCTTATTATTCAACCCTTACCAAATTACCCAGATAAAGTTGCTAACACTTATAGACTGGTAATATTAGAAGGTTGATTATTGATCATCTTGTAAATAGACAATATTTAAGATGCCAATAAGATGACCAAAAACTATGCCAAAAATGTATATATGTATATACTAAAAAAAGGTGTGTACAAATACACCTCACTCAATAGTTTTAACAACCAACCTGAGAGAGAGAATTTTTTTTTGACTTCAGGTAAAGTCCATAGTCAAGGTTCACTAAGATGATTTTCATTAGGATTAAAGTCGACATGGCATTTCCACATTTCAATATTATAACGCTACAAATGCTTCTTGAGTGGACAAGAGAGGCCAATCTCTTATAAATTTGGGATTTTTTCTTGTATACCTCTGCGACATTAAGGAAAATTCAAATGGTCACCCCAAATTCCTTACATTCTTCATAAATGAAATATATCTTGACCATAGCATTGGGATTGACCCCTCTCAATCTTTAGAGAAGAAGGATGCCATATCCCTTACCAATCATATGTTAGTCTCTTATGGTATTCCTAGGTGTTATGCCTTAAATATTAGTCAAATGCACCTTTGTGATGGATCTACTAATTCTTCTATGCTTAACTACCCCTATCCTTGTGATGGGTTTACTTGAGACAAATATCACTTCGTGTGATAATTTTCCATGGAAACCTGAACCTACCTGCTCAAGGTGCCATCACTTAATCCCTTGCATGTAGGTATACCTCCATGGATGGAAGTAAGACTCAAGATACACTTCTTAGAATCTTATCCAAAGGCTTCCCATATTTGGATCACACTCGAGTTCACCACTCAAATGTGCTCAATGCAAAAGAAACCTGGGTGTTGCCTCCTCGTAACTCCCTTTGATTTTGGGTTCATCCTATAGAGATTCTAAACAAGGCTACTCATGTGTCCTTTTTTATATACTAACACAATTATTCTCCACCAGGGAGATGTAATCATTTACATCCCTAATCTATCTCTTTCAAGATATAAAAGTAGCAACATAAACATTATTCCATTCTCTGTACAATTAAAGATATTTTTTCAAAAGTACAATAATAATATAATTTGATTTACATCTCTTATCATTGATTACGAATACATCTCACTCATCATCAATATGAAATGTTTGGTAGAAATCATGATGAAGTCCTTTCTTCATCCATAAAATTGTCCACTGGATTCCTTGAGCTCCATTGATAGACAACGGTAGGAAGGGATCAAGACAACTCCTCAAAATGAGATGCACTACTATATGTTATTTTATATTCAATGCATATAATTATCATTTTGAAATAACAAATGTAGTTCTCCATTATTCAGCTAATACATCCATAAAACCATACAAACAAATATCTTAAACCCTTCTTTTGCAGTTTAACCGAACACAAAAAGAAATCCCATAAATTTCTTTCTTTAAAAAGGACTCCGCGCCCATTTTAAATTTTCCATATGCTTTCTTTCAAACAAACTATATATAAGGAAACACCATAATCCCCTTATAATAGAAGGCCTCCATGCCCATTAAAATTCCACATGTCCATAGAACAAATACATATAAAACAAACAATTTCCTCTTTTCAAAAGTATACACAATTTTTTTTTTTTTTTTAAAGATAAAGCATATATATGAGAACATCCTTCTATAATAATAAAACATGGATTCTCGTATATAGTTTATCAAAGCACAAGTGGTCTCCTCCATATCAATATAAACTAAGGCCCTTTTTAGTTTATATTAAAAGGAAACATAAAACCATATACTAGTTTTCACAAATAGTAAAATAGTAAGTACATTTCATAACATCGCATAATCAAAGTACTTTTTCTTACAAATTAGGTCTAATATAAAAGTTTAAATCATATTTATTTAAAGAATACAAATATCACTAACTTCTTTCTTCTAGTGAAACCCAATTATATTTAAAAATATCAATTTTATGTTCTTTAATTTACAATTAATAGCAAACGTTCCTACACTTCAAATACAGTCACAAAATAAAATACCAAAGAAGTGAAGCATTCAAGCTATTCAGTTTTATAAAGTAGAACAAATAAGTGAAATATTTGGTCAAGCTTAAACTTCCTTAAGACCAATCCAAATTTCATTCCAAACAGCTCAATGTAGTCCAAAAGGGAAACTCGACACTTTATGATTTGATTACCAACATGCAGCCTGTAAACACATTATCCTATTAAACTAGGAAGAGACCTCAACAATATACCATGCAGGTTTTGAACATGCATACCTTTAACTAGCAAACAAAAATAATGTTTACTAACCTGGTTAAAAATAAGGTTCAGCACCTTGGCTTTGCTACAGAGAAAAATTGGTTTATAATATAGGAACATCATACAGTGTAATAATGGTTTAAAAATAATGTTTACTAACCTGGTTAAAACTTCAATTTAAGAGCGCCCACACAGGTTTAAAACAATAGAACGTTTTCCCTATCTTTACTTTAAGAGAAAAGTCATGGATACGTGTACAAACGTCTCACAAGCAAAAAGAAGGCTTGGTTACTCCAAGGCATGCAGCCCACAAATCACATAAATGCAAACTGGATTTTTATTAAGGAAAAGGCCCTAAGTTTTAAAACACCAACACCTGGGTGATCTATGATACATAGGAACCAGAATTCAAACAATTGCAATGCCATCCTTATTAATGAAAATGGTCACTGTTTGAGCAACGAATGAGAAAATATAAATACCTTTATCTTGGTAAAATTAGGGTGCTTACACAAATCACAAGCACTTTTCCAAAGTCCTTGGTTTGCTATTCTTCGCTTCCACCCGACGTATCTCCTTCTCCATTTTTTCCTCTACATCTCTCCCCTTCATTCTCTTTTTAGCCTCCAAGAACAAGAAAGGCTATGCGAACTGACTAATTAAAAATCATTTTCCTTTTCCCTTATTTTCTACCAAAAAATATTATGGTGTGTAAATAAATGTATCCATCTCCATTTTTTATCGTGCATTCTTATGCATTTTATTAACATAAGAAGTGCTTGTTCTATCTTCTCAAATCCAATGAAAACAATATAACTATAAGGAATTTTTGCAAAAACTTAATAGTTTCTTCACCCTTTTCTTAGCACACATATCTCTTTAAATTCCTGGTTCCTATCAAGTATAAGGATTAATGAAACCAGCTTTTCACTTATTTAGTCAATATCCAATATTAATTCCAACATTAATATTTAACATGATCTAATATAATTTTCTACCAATTAAATTCAAAACGATATTTATCTCAACCAAGCATGCATCATTCTTATAAAGATAAACATGGCTCAAGCATTGGCAAACATAAATAAATAATACATCACCATTACCTGTTGTCCATAACCTTAAGCAAGAGAGTTTACAATAACTTCTAGGTTATCAACTTTTGCTATGGTTGGCTTAATGGATGATAGTTACCTCCAAACATACAAATATGAATGCAACTCTATGCGGGTAATATTTTACCATGGGTAAATCCTACCTTGGATCTATTGTCACTTGTATTGTACATCATTTCCCTTTTTTTGGTATCTCATTCTTGGTGGTCAACTTCCTCTCCCACCCACGAGAGTACTTGGTCCTGCAAGCACGCATAACATTAGCAGTACCATATTCTCACAAAAATATAACCAAAGCAATAATTTCAAATTAACCATACATATTGCAATAAATACTAAGCATTGAAATATCCAATCAATACATAGTCCATCTCATAAATGAGTCATGCCAAGGTGGGTCATGACAATAGCAGTGCCCTTCATTCTTTCAACAATGAATCTCACCCAAAAAAAGCATGCTCCACCCACAATATAAGGTAAAAACGTCTCTCACTCTATGAATAATATACCCCACCTAAGATAAGTGTACCCTTTAATCACACACAAATCCACATGGCCATTCAAATTTCCCATATCTTCCATTCTATTTCCACAATTTTTTCTTTTTCAATCTTTTCTAGACTTAATTTGAAAAAACAGTTTGTTGAATGCATTTGTAATTTCAAAGTCTCTAGGAAAAAGATGTTGTAAGAGGACAAAGAAAAAATGAGATACCAAAAAAGGGTCTTTACTAATTTTGTGTGGTATGGGACATTAATGAAGGAAAAATATTTTAAATTTCACTTAAGGGGTTTGTTTTATTTGTTCTTTATTTGTTCTAAAAAGGAGATAAAAGTGAAAAAATAAAAGAAGAGGGGCACTTAGTATAAAATAGCAAAAAGGAAAATGAAATTCATTTTGTATTCACAATTTCATAAAAGCACTGTTGAGCTCCAAAATCCTCGTTGTGGTACAAGAGAGGAACCCATTTAAGCATATACAAAAATGGAGGTTTCCTACAATTTTTTAAGATATATTAAGAAAAATGAGATGTGTACAAGTGCACCCTGCCTAGTAGCAGTGCCCTCCATTATTTGAGTGATGTGTCTTGCTCGAAGAAGGGCCCTTAGTATAAAATAGCAAAAAGAAAAATAAAATTCATTTTGTATTCACAATTTCATAAAAGCACTATTGAGCTCCAAAATCCTCATTGTGGAACATGAGAGAAACCCATTTAAGCATATACAAAAATGGAGGTATCCTACAATTTTTTTTAAATATACTAAGAAAAAATAAAAATGAGATGTGTACAAGTGCACCCTTCCTAGTAGCAGCGCCCTCCATTCTTTGAGTGATGTGTCTTGGTCGAAGAAGGGACGCCCTACACAATGTGCCCATGATATAGGCAACAGTGTGCCTCACTTTTGAAGTAGTGTGCCTCACCCAAGATAGGTACGCCCAGCCTACCTTGGGAACTATAAGAAAAAAATTCCCTATCCAACCACACAAAAATCCATAGGACCATTTAAATTTCTCATATCTTTCTTCTATTCTATCTCCACAATTTTTATTCTTTTGTATTTTTAGTTTTAATTATTAAATTGGTTACATTGGAGTGTTGGTCACAACCACACTATTTTAGTAACTGACAAGCTCAGGATTCAAATCACAGGGGTTGCTTCCACCAAATCTATTCTGCCATGTTATTGTTGTCTTTGTGTGAAGGGTACCACCAGTTGCTTGGGATTCATACCATCATATTTCACCTCGTTATTGTTGGTGGACGTGAAGGATACTATCGGTTGCTTGGGATTCGTACCATCATATTCCACATAGTTATTGTTGACTCGATGTGAAGGGGACTATCGGTTGTTTGGGATCATATCGTCATCATCGATCTGACGCGTACTTAGAGGATTTAGATGGGAATACTACCTTTGCAAACAGACTACCCCTGAGATTTGAACTTGACCGTCTTCTTAGTAAATGCCTAACCAGACAAGCACTTACCAATCCACTAACCTTCATTAGATGCATTTGTCATTACAACATATTTAGAAAAAACATCGTGAAACTACATAAAAAATTGAGACACCCAAAAAAAAAGGTGACGAGTGGATGGGAAATTAAAGGGAGAATATTTTACATTTGATTTAAGGGTTTATTTATTCATTTTATAAAATATAAAATTATATAGATAGATATTAAGTGAAACGAAATTCCAATGGAATATGGCCTTAGACTTGCATCATCATAGAAGTAAAAAAAAAAATGAAAATCTTCTTTAAGGTTTTGGTTTCTTTTTTTATTTAAGATTTAAATTTGTGTAATTATGTGTAGTTTGAGCTTTTATTTTTATATACATCAAAATATTTATACTTTTATACCCAAGGGTTAGGTGGATTGGTAAGACTTTGGGCACTTATAAATACATCAAATTCTTATATGCATCAAAATATGTATACTTTTGTCCCCAAGGGCTAGGTGGATTGGTAAGACTTTGGACACTTACCAAGAGGAGACCTAAGTTCTGTTGGCATTTTTGTCACACTAAAATAAATTTTAAAAATTTTGTATAAGTATTCAGTAAGTTTGATTTCGGGTATTTTTTGGGCAAAAAATTCATTTTGAATTTTGCCTTAGCGAAGGCCCATTTTGGGCCCACGCCCTAGCAAAAGTCCCTTTTTGCTCATGCCTTAGCGAGTTTCACAAAATCACATTTTGGGTGATAGTTCAGTTTCAGCAATAGAATTAATTTCAAAGATTCCCTGATTTATTTTGCTCATTTTATGGTGAAATCACCTATTTCACCCATTTTTTGGTGAAATCACATATTTCGCCCATTTTCTAGCAAAATCATCTTTTCAAGTGAAATTCTCATTTCGACAGCGATATTCCATTTCATCTCATGCCTGGCACATTTTTGGGTGAACTTTGTTTTGGCCTTGGTGTATTTTTTAAGCATTCATTCTAGGAAAAATTCATTCCCAACATAAAAATTAATTTCGCGCGAAGGTCGAGGGAAACTCCCTTTTCACATTTTTTCGTGACGAAACCATTTCGTGAATGCTAGGTGAAATGTGTCTTTTCGCACGCTACCTGAGAGAAAGTACCATTTCGGGTGCTATCTTGATGAAAACCTTTTATGTGTGATGCTTGGTGAAAGAGATCTTTTTGCACTATAGTTAAGCAAAAGCTCTTTTATGCGCCATCTGGTGAAAGCCTATTTTGTGTCCTAACTTGGCAATATTTCATTTCGAGGCCATGCCTTGGTGAAAGCCCTTTTTGAGCTTCGTCTTTGCAAAATCAATTTGCATCATTTTCTCCAGGTGAAAATCATGGTCAAAGGCGCTTTGGGTAAAGATAATACTGGAGGGGATTTCAAGGCTAGCGAATTCAATTTTTGGGGTAAAAAATGTTAAAGTTTTTGGAATTGCTGCTAATAAAGATTAGGTTCGATAGATAACCATAATATTACCCAAATAAATATCATCCACTCTTGACTCTAGTATGATCCTACTGTTTTCAAGGCAATACCATGGAAATGAATTTTTCTGATGATTTTGGCTAGGTCCTGATATACCATCTCTCGAAATTGCTTGTTGCTTCCCAAGTACCACCAAATTGGTTTGTTGTTGCTGTTGAGGATAAAATTGTGACAAATCAATCTATCATTTTCCATCATTTTTAGTTAATGAGCATTTAGTTTTGGATGCAAAATCCTCTATAAATACTAGAGAACTTGATGTAAAAGGGGGGAACATTCTGCTAAAAAACTCTTGGAGTTAAAATTTTTGTCTCAATTAAAAGACTTTTGACTTTGGTTCTTGGATCAGTTGTGTATGTGAATGTTTTATGCCTATCATTTATTTTATATTCATGCCTTTGTTAGATAGATTGAATTCTACATTTGAATTTAATTTTCGATGAAGAAGTGAATATTGAAATATTAATTGGAAGTCATATTTACGATCTGTTATTGGTTCCTATGTTGTTCTTTCTGTTAAATGCTTGTTATAACTTGAATTGGTTATTTAGCTATTAGTTTATCCCCACTCTATTTTTTGGCTTACGGTCATATTTTCTATCTCTTTCTATTAATATCTCTCCCCAAACTTTATACCAATCTTTATATTAGTAAGGGAACCAGCACTATATAGAGATTGGCCCGAAGGACATATCTTTCCTTCAGCCTTTCAATATTGATCGGGTCTATGGTACATATTTTTATACTTAGGTAGATTCATGACCAAAAACTTTTGGCATGTCCGGTGGGACCCGAAAGTTCCACCTTAAGCAATATTAAGTTTTGATGTTCATATTTTACTATTTTATTAGAACATCTGGTGATTCAATTTTACCCAAAAGCCTCCGAAAATGAGGTTGATGAAAGTTTTACTTCATGATCACGAGATCAAAGGCCAAAAATTTAGAAAGTTCTATTGAGTTCTTTGAGCTTGACACCCAAGTTCTAGGAGAGCATCTTAGATTAGTCACTCTGACTATCCCATCAACCGTAATGTCTTCATAGGTAGTTGGTGTATTTTTTGTTCCTTCAAGTCCCTCTAGCACTGCCACTAGATTTCATACTCGAGCAAATTATCTGGTATAAATGGCTCAAAATCCACCATGATAGTTTCCAGTATGGAATAATTTTTGAATATTTGAATATGCAAGCTCAAAAAACATTCCCACCAGTAGCGTTGAAGGCTTTGCCTACTTACGATGGTATGCGAAAAATAGCTTATGAGCATGTTTAATATGTGGCTTCTTTGGCAACTATTCATAGCATCATAGACAAAATGTCATGGTCATATTGCTCATGCTCTCTCTCAGGGAGAAGTTGCTTTATTGGTACCGGTCCTTACCACCTACCACTATTACCACATGGGACCAATTGGCTAAGTTAATGATAAAAGGCTTAAATGAGTAAGCAAATCCTTTTTTTCTATTACATCAATTCACTAATATTTAGAGGTATCATTAGAAGGAAATAGTTGACTTCAATGTTAGGTTTGCTTGAACTTGATAGATATTCTCTAACGGTATCCGTTTGACTCCCTAACAAGCTGCATTCTATTATCTCTAAGCCTTCAATTCTGACATTAGCATGGACATCTATCATTCCAACATTGATACATTTCCAGCATTGTACTCCCAAGTGCAAAAGGCTGAAGCTAATTTAATTGCTATTGGTAAGCTCCTATCGAATATGACAATGTTTATCTTCTCTAATCTCCCACAACATTTATATTCCAATGCATCTTCTTAGTATTTACCAATATCCCCATGTATCCAATCCCTTCATGGAATCCTAATTCATATCAAACCCTAATAGTTTATATCTCGCAATTGTCTGCTCCTTTCATTCCATAGTTGCCCACTCCAGTTCTATTCCCAATATTACCATCTCTATCAGTATCACTACCATTACCAGCTCCTCTAGCACCCTCAAATCCTGATCCTCAAGTGAATTTGTTGCAAGAGATATAATCAATGAACTCAACAATGAGAGTGATGACAAATGAGATCACAACCATTAAAAAAGGTAAGTTGAGAGAGATTTCTAACCTGGGAGATTTCAACCTCTACCAATAACTGGAGAGCAAGGGGCTTTCACCAACAAGATTTCTAAAAGGAATCCAAACGTGTTGACAAATGAAGAAGTTGGCCCATCAGATAAAATGTATTGGTGTTCTACCTACAATGATCCGCATGGTGAAGAAACTTGTATGGTTCATCTGAACTATATGTAGAAATTGGTAGATAGCTCTTCTAGTGGTTAGATCAACATGATTAGATAAGTCGATCATAATTTTATGGTCCCTTTCATAGAATGAGTTTCAGTTCTCACGAGAGCTAGAAAAATACGGTTACAGTAGACCCAACTAATATGGAGCCACTGAAGATACCTGTTGAGTCGAAGGTGCAAAATAAAAAGAGATAAACACAAGCGAAGGCACCTGGCTTAGCGTCTAAGTCATAAGAACCTATTCTTTTAAAATATATCTTGCTCGTACAAGCAAAAGAAATAATATCTCAAGCAAAGACATCAACTTCACAAATGTAAGTTGAGATGAAGGAACAAGTAAAATAATGCCTTAAATACCCATATTAAACAAAACTTCATAGGGTGGAAGCCACATAATAATATCATAGTAAGTATGAGGTTTCTAATGAAGGAAGGGAGTCTAGTTCATCCACGTACAACATTGTTGAAGAATTGAAGAAAATTCCTACCAAGGTTAGTCTCTATGATGCATTGCAATTGCCTGGATAGGTTGATTTATTGCAAGAATATTTGAAGTTTGTTAAAGATAAAAATAAAAATCCCACTCAGATTGTGTTAGCTTAGATGCTTACAACTTCAACTACTAGAAATAATAGACCACCACCATTTTATTTTTCTCTCAGGATGGAGGGTTGGATTGTGCATAACTACATGATTGACTCTGGTGTTGCGATAACTATCATGCCGAAGGCGGTTTGTGAAGTTATGGTCATGGAATATACAAGAAGTAGCCTAGGCATATTGCAGTTGGATGATACTCCTATAAAAATAGTAGGTGTTATCAAACATATCCCCATTGTCCTGCATAAGATGCCTTAGATCACTATGATCCAAGAGGTGGTTGTAGTTGATCTAGAGCCATATTTCAGTATGTGCCTCTCAAGAGAGTTTACTACCAAATTGGGAGGTTATCTCTCCTTGGATTACTCTCACCTAGAAGTTCCTTTCAAAGGAAAAGAAATCCGAATCTACAATGAGAAGCCTTCCACATTTCATGTAGAGAGGATCGAAGAAGAAGAAAAATCCATAGATTTTGTTAATATGATGACTGAAGAACTAGGAGAATTGAATTTAATGGAAGAAGCTCTGGATGAGCTTTGTACAAAATATGAATTTTTAATGAATTATTTTAACATAATGATTGAAACTGATGTTAGGAATGGAGCCTAATTATGAGGAGGCTAAACAGAGAAAGTTTCTGGATTTACTGCAGTACGGGCAGGGAAAGTTTCCAGATTTACAGTCTGTTAGTCTACCGAGAGAAAGTTTCGGATTTACAACGGGACAGACCGGGGAAAGTTTTTTTTTGTTTTTATCCCAAAATTAGATCTTGGGAACTCAATGTTAATCTTGGAATGTATTAAGAAAAGCAGGTTTGTTTTTTCTATTTTTTTCTTATATATAGTTGTGAGGAAAAACGAGAGATGACTATGACAATGAAAATTACTATGTTGATTCCTTGGAAAAATAGAGAGGAAATTACAGGAGATGTTGGTTGTAGGTTGTAACCCTCTATTGCTTGGATTGAGAAAGGAAGGACTGGAAAATTCTCGGTGGATGTAACCCACATTGGGTGAACCACGTTAAAATCGTTGTCTCTTCTTCTGTGTGTGTTTGTCTTATTTTTCTTTAATTCTGCTGTTAAAGTTTGAAACACTATAATTGCTTTTCTATATTTTATATAGTGATTTACTCTAACAAGTGGTATCAGAGCGGTTGTTTTGTTGGGTGCACTTGACAGAAGGAGAATTTCTGGATCAAGTGGGAGCAATGGCGGAAGAAGGGAGGTTTAGAGTTCAAAAATTCAATGGCCAGAATTTTCAATTCTGGAAGATGCAAATGGAGGATTACTTGTACCAGAAGGATCTTTACTTACCTCTTGAGGGGGAAACAGAGAGACCTTCATCTATGTCTGATGAGGAGTGGAGTCTCCTTGATAGAAAGGCATTGGGTGCTTGTGAGGTTGTGCTTGGGAGCCACCGTAGCCTTCAACATCTCCGATGAAAAGACTACCAAGGGAGTCATGGATAAGTTGGCCAAGATGTATGAGAAACCATGAGCATCAAATAAGGTATTCTTAATGAAAAGGTTATTTAACATGAAAATGAGTGAAGGAGGATCCGTGCATGATCATTTAAATGAATTTAATACTGTCACTAATCAATTGCATTCAGTAGGATTGGATTTTGATGATGAGCTTAGGGCCTTATTAATCTTATGCTCTCTTCTGGAAAGTTGGAACAGTTTGGTAATGGCGGTAAGTAACTCCGCTTCGAGTTCAAATAAATTAGAATTTGATGATGTGGTTGGTGTGATACTCAGTGAGGACATGAGAAGAAAAACCACGGGAGAATCATCTAGCACCGCCTTAACTCGTTGAGAATAGAGGAATAGGAAGAGAAAGATGCAAGAGTTCACATCGTGGCAAATCCAAAGGCAGATCCAAATCACATGGAAAAGGAAAGCTACAGTGTTGGCACTTTGTGGCAAAAAGGGTCATCTCAAGAAGGACTTTTGGCAAAGAAAGGGTGATGGAAATGAAGGTAATGATAATAATGGTAACACTTCAGAAGCCAATATTATTGGACAAATTCTACAAGATGCTTTAATCTTATCTCTTGATAGAAATAGTGATTATTGGGTAATTGATAGTGGTGCTTCATTCCATGCTACCTCACATAAGGAATACTTCATAGATTATGTTTATGGAGATTATGGACGAGGTTCTATTGGGAAATGACCAACCATGTAAAATCGTGGGTATTGGAAAGATTTTGATTAAATCCCCAAATGGATGTCAATGGGCTCTTAAAGAGGTGAGACACATACCAGATTTAAAGAGAAATCTTATATCGGCAAGTAAGCTTGATGGTGAAGGATACACGGTTGCATTCGGAGAAAATGCTTGGAAAGTTACTAAAGGTTCATTGATAGTAGCTAGAGGTAAATTGGTGGGTACTCTTTATTTACTTACTGATTTTCTCACTGCTCCATGAATTTAGTTTCTACACGTGAGAGTGCATCTTTGTGGCACCAAAGACTTGGCCATATGAGTGGAAAAGGTATGGAAATTTTACATTCAAGAAAGTTATTGCCTAAGTTAAAAGAGATTGATTTGGAATTCTGTGAGGATTGTGTTTATGGTAAAGCAAAGAGAGTTAGATTTCTCAAGGATGGCAAGGAAAGGAAGAAAGAGAAATTGGAGCTTGTGCACTCAGATGTTTGGGGCCCAGCTCAGGTAACTTCTCTTGGAGGTTCCTCTTACTATGTACTTTTTATTGATGATGCAACAAGGAAAACATGGATATATTGCATTAAGAATAAAAGTGATGTTTTTAATACCTTTAAGAATTGGAAAGCATTAGTTGAAAATGAAGGCTGGAAAAAGGTTAAAGTGTCTAAAGTCGGATAATGGTGGAGAATATTGCGGTAGAGAATTTGATGTGTTTTGTTCTAAAAATGGAATTAGAAGAATCAAGGTAGTTCCAAGAACACCTCAAGAAAATGGGGTTGGAGAAAGAATGAATAGAACCATCATGGAGCGTGCTAGGAGCATGAGAATACATGCGGAGCTTACCATTATTTTTATGGGCTCATGTTGTTGATATTTGCGGTATATCTGATTAATAGAGGACCGTCTAGTGCCTTGGATGGAGGAATTTCGGAAGAGCTTTGGACGGGTAAACCGGTAAATTATTCTTTCCTTAAGGTATTTGGATGTGAGGCTTTTATGCATATAGACAAAGAGAACAGAAATAAGTTAGATGCTAAGGCCCAAAAGTGCTATTTTATTGGTTACGGTATTGATGGCTTGGGTTACAGATTATGGGATTGTGATAACCGAAAAGTCATTAGAAGTAGGGATGTCATATTTAATGAAAAAAACTTGTATAAAGATCGGTTGCAGGGAAAGAAACGAAAAGAGGAAATTGCTGAATACATAGACCTTGATGGACACATAGAAAAGGTAACTCCAAAAGTGGTAGAAGATCAAAATGTACAGCGGCAACAACAAGCACCTCAATCTCGAGAAAGTGTTGTTAGACGATCTACCGGGATAAGTAAAATTCCTCAACGTTTCTCCGATTATGTTTTGTATGCTGATCTTTGGTGAGCGAGAATGTTTTCGGGAAGCATTACGAGATGGATACCGAGGAATAAGTGGGAGCTTGCAATGAATGAAGAAATGGACTCTTTATTCCACAACCAAACTTGGGATTTGGTTGAGCTACCCAAAGGTAAAAGAGCGTTGACCAATAAATGGGTGTACGAGATTAAAGAGGAGAATGAAGGGCATAAGAGATACAAAGCAAGACTAGTGGTCAAGGGATTCGCTCAGAAAAAAGGTATTGATTTTGATGAGATTTTTTCTCCAGTTGTAAAAATGACCTCTATTAGAGCTATTTTGAGTCTTGTAGCTATAGAAAATTTGTTTATGGAGCAATTGGATGTGAAGACAACATTTCTTCATGGTGATTTGGAGGAGGAAATTTATATGCACCAACCGAGAAGGCTTTCGGGTGAAAGGTAAAGAGGATTGGGTATGTAAACCGAAAAAGAGCTTGTATGGGTTAAAACAAGCTCCTAGACGAGTGGTATTTAAAATTTGATAAGTTCATGGCTAATCAAAGGTTTGAAAGATGTCAAAGTGATCACTGTGTATATTTTAAGCAAGCTGGAAATGGTAACTATGTTATTTTGCTATTGTATGTGGATGACATGTTAGTTGCAGGAACAAATATGCAAGATATAAACATGCTCAAGAAGAAGTTGGCTAAATCCTTTGCCATGAAGGATTTGGGAGAAGCCAAACAAATCCTTGGTATGAGGATAACAAGAGACAAGGAGAGTCACACTCTGAAATTATCACAAGCAAAATACATTGAAAAAGTGCTTAAGAGATTCAACATGAACAATGCAAAGTCTGTTGCTACTCCATTGGCAAAGCATTTCAAACTCACCAAAGATTTGTGTCCCAAGACACAAAAGGAACAAGAGCATATGGCTAAGGTTCCCTATGCATCGGCGGTTGGAAGCTTGATGTATGCAATGGTTTGTACAAGACCAGACATTGCCCACGCAGTGGGAGTAGTGAGTAGATTTATGAGTAATCCGGGAAAAGGACATTGGCAAGCGGTAAAATGGATACTCAGGTACTTGAGAGGAACTTCAAATTATTCTTTGAATTTTGGAGGCTCTAATATATGCTTGAAAGGTTTTGTAGATTCTGATATGGCGAGGTGATCTTGATGGTGGAAGGAGCACTCCCGGCTACATCTTTACTATAGGAGGAGGAGCGGTTAGTTGGATTTCTAAACTCCAACACGTAGTTGCCCTTTCAACCACTGAAGCTGAATATGTTGCTGCTACGGAAGCAAGCAAAGAGATGGTTTGGTTGCAAAGACTAATGGAAGAGCTGGGGAAGAAGCAAGAGGATAATAGGTTGTGGAGTGATAGCCGAGTGCTATACACCTTGCGAAGAATTCGGCATTCCATTCAAAAACTAAACACATCAAACTCAGGTATCATTTCATTAGATCAGTAGTGGAAGATGGATCTTTGAAATTAGGGAAGGTTCACACATCACAAAATCCTGTTGACATGCTTACAAAAGTGGTGTCAAGAGAAAAGTTGAGCTTTTGCTCAACTTCAGTTGGCCTTAAGGAATAAGAGGCCATGATGAGAATTTTCAGTCCTTGGTTGCGGTATGGTGCAATGGAATTAGTCTCCAAGTGGGAGATTGTTAGGAATGGAGCCTAATTATGAGGAGGCTAAACAGAGAAAGTTTTTGGATTTATTGCAGGACGGGCAGGGAAAGTTTCCAGATTTACGATCTGTTAGTCTACCGAGAGGAAGTTTTCGGATTTACAACGGGACGACCGGGGAAAGTTTTTTTTGTTTTTATCCCAAAATTAGATCTTGGGAACTCAATGTTAATCTTGGAATGTATTAAGAAAAGCGAGTTTGTTTTTTCTTTTTTTTCTTATATATAGTTGTGAGGAAAAACGAGAGATGACTATGACAATGAAAATTACTATGTTGATTCCTTGGAAAAATAGAGAGGAAATTACAGGAGATGTTGGTTGTAGGTTGTAACCCTCTATTGCTTGGATTGAGAAAGGAAGGACTGAAAATTCTCGGTGGATGTAACCCACATTGGGTGAACCACGTTAAAATCGTTGTCTCTTCTTTTGTGTGTGTTTGTCTTATTTTTCTTTAATTCTGCTGTTAAAGTTTGAAACACTATAATTGCTTTTCTATATTTTATATAGTGATTTACTCTAACAAGCTGAGATTGGTTGTTACACCATTACTAAGCCTAAAAAGGTTGAAGTAAAGGTATCTGATGATCAGGATCCTATTCCAGATCAGTTGTGGAAGCTCTACTTTGATGGTGCAAGATGTAAAAATGGTGCAGGAGCTAGAATTATTCTCATTTCCCCTTTTGAAATACAGAATACATATTCGTATTGGTTGACCTGGAGTTGTACAAACAATGTTGCTAAATATGAAGCATTGTGCTTAGGCTTGAAGAAAGCAGAGAAGCTTGGGATCGAACAACTATGGATTTTTGGAGATTCTGAGCTGATTGTGAATCAAGTAACCAATAAGTGTGTCTCCAAGAAGCACTATCTGAAGGTATATCACAACAAGGTTTGGGATCTGTTTGAGTCCTTCACAACATTAAATGTTCAAGCAATTTTGCAAGAACAAAATAAACACGTAGATATTTTGGTCCTTGGTGCCAACTTTTCTCCAGTTGAGCACATGGTGAAGAAACCAAAGACTGTGAGGCTGGTTTACAGGCCTTCAATTCTTGATAAGAATATTTATTGGAAAGTGTTTGAAAGTGATGAGCAAATCATGAACTTCCTAATAAAATAAGCTAGTAGTGTGGAAGGAAGAACACTCGATGAAGAAGAACCTGAGGGACTAATCTAGTTAAGAAATAATCATATCCCAAAAGGATTGATTTTACTCAAAAGTCTCTTTGATTAGAATGATAGAGCTGAAAAACATAAGATCAAAGTAGATGAGAAGGAGTACACCGAGCTATAGTTGGAACCTAAAAAGTCAATCAAGGTTGGAACTGATTGCACTCCAGAAGAACTTGAGAAAATCAAGGATATATGCCATGAATTTCTAGACATTGTTGCTTGGAGTTACCATGATTTAAAAGGTTACAACAAGAATGTGATCCAACATACTATTGAACTGCAAGGAGTGAAACCCTTCAGGAAAAAACAAAGACCAGTCAATCCCAAAATTGAATTTTTGATGAAAGTTGAACTGTTGAAAATATTGGAAGCTAAAATTATTTACCCAATCAAGCATTCTACCTGGGTAGCTAATTTGGTCCCTGTGTGGAAAAAGAATGGAGATATTCACCTGTGTGTTGATTTTCAAAATTTAAATCAGGCTTCTCTGAAGGATCATTATCCTTTGCCATAGATTGATCAAATTCTTCACATAGTTGCAGGAGCTCAAATATTTTCTCTATTAGATGGATTCTTTGGCTACAATCAGATATGGGTCAAGGATGAAGACCAATACAAAATGACATTCACCACAAAATGGGGTACATTTTCTTATCAGTGAATGCCTTTTGGTCTCTCGAATGTTGGAGCAACCTTTCAGAGAGCGATGGATGTGGATTTCGGTGAGTTATTAAACCGAGTCATCATTATTTATTTGGATGATATGACTATCTTCTCTCATAATAAGGAGGAGCACAACTTGCATTTAAGACAAGTGTTTGAAAAATATCGAGAGTTTGGGATATCCATTAACCCAAAGAAGTCTATCTTCATGGTGAAGGAGGGAAAGCTCTTGGGCCATGTAATCTCAAAAAAATGTTTAGCTATTGATCCAGCTAGAGCTAAGGCTCTTTTGAAGCTTCCACTGCCAACCAACAAGAAGGGTTTGCAGTTGTTTTTGGTCAGATTAACTTCGTTCGAAATTTTATTGTAGATTTTTCCCAAGTTGTGAAACCAATGACTGAACTCTTGAAGAAATATGCCGAGTTCAAATGGATTGAGCAAAGGAAGCAAGCATTCAGAGGAAATTCAAGGAAAGAATTGCTCAAGCCCACTATCTCTTCCGACTATTCGAAGGATTTTATCCTTTATGTTGTTGGTGAACAAGAGAGTTACACAGTTGTGCTCACATAGAAGGGAGAAAATGGTGATGAGCGACCAATCGCATTTTTAAGCCAAGTCATCCAACCACACAAGGAAAAGTACAATTTCATAGAGAAGCAAGTGTATGCAGTAATGAAGTCCCTAAAGAAGTTTTGGCATTTTATTTTGTAAAGTAAAACAATTGTTTATGTTGTTCATTTGGATGTCCAAAGTTTCATTATCCAGGGTGAGCTTGGAGATAAGAGAGCTGGTTGGGTTTCTAAAATCCAAGAATATGATATCAAAATTTGGCCAACCAAGCTAGTTCGTGGTCGAGCACTATGTCAAGAGCTTGCGAAGAGTGCTACCCCTAAATCAATGGTTTACCAGTATGAAGATTCAATAAGTGAAAGTAATCTTGCTAATCATTCCTTAGTTGACCATGATTGGATAGAGGACCTTGTCGAATACTTCGATTTAGGAAGGTGTCCTTCACATCTCAATGCTTCACAAAGAAGAAGATTTAGATTACAGGCCCTCAGGTATGTTATGTTACCAAGTGGATTGTTCCATAAGAACATTGATGGAGTGCTTCTCAGGTGTGTCAGAGAATCAGAAAAGCAGAAAATCCTGGAAGAGTTTCATTCTGGATTGTCAGGAGGCCACTATGCAGGAAGACCCATGGCATTAAAAATTATCAAAGCAGGTTATTTTTGGCCCACCCTTTTTTAGATGCATTTAAGGTCAGTCAAAGTTGTGACAAATGCCAAAGGTATGTCGGTAGGAGCAGAAATGCACCTTTGCCTCTTCACCCGATCCAAGTAGAAGCACCATTTCAACAATGGGGTTTAGATTTTATTGGGGTCATTGATCCTAATTCATCTATCGAACATAAATACATTCTGACTGCAACTGATTATTTCACCCGATGGGCCGAAGCAGTCCCAACTAAGAAGGCAGACCAGGAGGTAGTCATCACTTTCCTTGAAGGATTGATCACTCGCTTTGGCATACCATATGCGATTATAATAGACAATGGAACTCCATTCATCGATGCCAAAATTAGTGAGTTTGTGGGTAAGTATGGTATTTATTTGAAAACTTCATCAAATTACTATCCGTAGGGAAATGGTTTGGCTGAATCTACGAACAAGAATCTGCTTAGGATTTTGAAGAGGACTCTTGGTGACAACAAGTGAAGTTGGCATTTGCTCCTAAACCAAGCTTTATGGGCTGATCGCATCTCAATTAAAAGGTCTATCAAGGCATCCCCCTATTCCTTGGTGTATGGTAAGGAAGCAGTCTTGCCCATTCACATTGAGTTGTCGGCTCTTCAATATTTGCAATTGCTTGATGATGAAGATGATGAATTTGATCCCATGAGCGCAAGGTTGGCTCAGCTATTACGGTTGGAAGAAGAAAGGGAGAAAGCATATAATGCTTTCATGGAGCATGCTCAGATGACAAAAAATTAGTTTAGCAAGAAGACTTCAGAGAAGGCATTTAAGGTTGGCGATCTTGTGTTAAAATGGAATGAGAACAAGGCGAAGCCAGAAAAACATCACAAGTTTGAGGTAATTTGGGAAGGCCCATTTCAGATTTCTAGTGTGAATCAATTTAATTCATATTATTTGCAGGATATGGACGATCGTGTGTTGCCAATTCTAGTGAATGGTCTTCATTTGAAGGCCTACTACTAGTAAAAAATTTGGGATCAAGAGTGTAAATATGTACATAGTTTTCTAATGTCATTTTTGTTTGAAAATGGCCAAGTATTTTTGGATAAAAAAATAAAAAAAGGATGAAAATGAAAAGCAAAATTCCTTTTCATTGGGCAAAGGTATTTTCGTTGAAAATCCTCCTCGTTTCCTTTTTTGGGCGCCCAAGTTGGATATTTCACCCTAGAAGTGCTTTTTTGGTAGCAAAGACATCAAAAGGTATGCATACTTTGAATTTTTTTTTGCTTTTTAGGTGAATGGAGTTAAAATCGCACCTATTTTTAAAGCTTGGCACTCAAGTTGGCAAAAACACTTGACAAAAAGATAAAAAATAAGAGAAAAAGTGATTTCACCCAAAACAAGCCTTTCTCTCATGCATATCTTCTATTTTCAGAGTGAAATTCAAGTTGGATGCAAGACACTTCCACTCACATGCTTTTCGAGTGGACGAATTGGTGAAAGCTATCTTCGGGGTTTAAGTGGGTGAAATGGCTTTTCACCTTGCTTTTTTGGTGAACTTCCTAGAACACATGGCTTTTCACTAACAAAATTAGTGAAATGTATTTTTGGCACTCCACTTCAATGAAATAGGTGCCTATCATGCAGTTCAAGGTAAAAAAGTAGTGAATCATATTTTCCCAAATTGATCGTTAATGACAAGTTGCACCTCCCAAAAAGAAAAAAATAATAAAGAAAGTGAAACAACCAATCACGGTGCTTGAAAAAGATATGGGTGAAATCGTTGAATCATGGGAAAGCGTGACATGCCCCCGAATTTAGCAGGTGCACCATAGGCATTAAATTTGGTAGGTATGGTTGGAAAATTATAAAAGGGTGAACACTTCAGTTGAAGAATCAAAAAATTGCAAAGCTCCTATTTGTAAAGTTGTTGCGAATTGCTTTTGCTCCAAGGTTTAAAATTATTTGTTGTCTGCTCAAAGAAAGCTGAAGATGGGAAAGAAGACCACAGAAGCCAAGAAAGAGAAGGTTTCGAAGAAGGTTGACCCAGAGAAGAGGCAATAAAAATCTAAAGAGGAGGATGAAGAAGTAGAATTGGCACCTTACTACGATCGCCTAGCACAAATCGGTGATTGTATAATCATGAACAAAGGCATGGAGAAATTGTGGTAAGATGTCAAATTTGCTCTTTAGAAGGTATCCATTGAAATTTTATGCACCATGACATTTTACTCCCATATTTTCTGGTATCTTTGTACGTCGGTGCATTCATGTCCCGAGATGGTATGGGCGATTGCTCAGTTTTATGATCCTTCTATGAGAGTTGTTCGAAACGCCAATGGAGATAGGTTGTTCAATATTTCAGCCAACTCGATCAGAGAAGCTTTCACTTGTGGTGCAAGACCTCCTTTCGACATCATTTTTAAGAGGCTCAATCTTGCAAAGTAGGAGGAGAGATACCAGTCTACAGTACCTATGCGGTAGTTCATGGAAAATCAATTGCTGAAGACACCACGATTTGGGGAATTGCCAGATTTGTCGATGCTACTGAGAGATTTTAAGAGCCTAGACTTATATTCGATGTTGGCATGGATTGTTGGACTACCCTCAGATTCCATAGTGCATAAGTGGCAAGCATCACTTGTGTAGTGTATTTCATAGGTTGAGTTTTATGCCCTAACTACCATGAAAGCAACCACAAATCCAATTTTCTTTGATTGGGTAGATTTCGTAGCTCGAAGAATGCACACTCAGCTACAGAAGGTGCAGAGTGGAGAAGACATCACCTTCAGGCATTGTTCTTTTCTGGTATGGTACTTCTTTTATTATATGCATCCCCATTTTGCCTTTGTAGTAGTAAAGAAAATAGATGAAGTAGGTAGAACATTGTCGGTTTATTCATGGACCTAGAATTTGTCGAAGGAGTCCTATTATAATTTTAATCGAATGTTTTTGGGACTCACCCTTGAGCTCATTTACGGTGTGTGTGATAGAGTGCCAAAAGTAATGAAGGAGGAGATTGTTAAAGAGGAGAAAGGTGATGTATTTTTGCTGATGCAAGGAGTTGTCGTTAGAATTTTTGGCTTCATTGGTAAACCTTTTCTGTTGCCATATTTTACCATGGAATATATTTTTGCATTGGAAGTAGCCCGATAGAATGACTTTACCAATGACACATATGGGTCAGGTAGGGGAAAGTGAGCTATGTGCGCCATGCCTTTTCAGTTTGGCGATGTTAAAGTGACTCAATACGGGCAGAATGAGTTGATTGTCCGAAACATTGTATGACCATGGGTTAATTGAGCTTCCCCAGTGATGGTGATATGACCCTTTGGGTATTTTCAAGAAGTTTATCAAGGCCAAGAATTTTCATTGCTATCCCAAGAGAAGACATCTTGTAGTAGAGGAACAATCCCAAGGGGTGCGACCTTGAGTGGCATGTTGAAAATATGATGTCGCTCCCTCCTTGGCATGATTTCTATGAAATGGAGGTCGAGTATGATCCCGCAAATCATCCAGAGTAGGTTCCTCCTAATGATTTGTTTAATAAAATGAAAGTAAAATTGCTCGAATGGTCTGATGAGAAGATCACCAACTGGTGGGTCATGAGGGTTCATCGAGGGAAGCCCGGGTCAGCTTACCCATTGGTTATGGATGAAGCATTTTCACAAGTTTATGATGAGCATTGTGATAAGTACCAACCCATCTCTTTCATTGACCTGGTGCCTCGAAGTATCCAAAGTCTTGACAAGGAAGAAGACGTGGTAAGAGAGAAGGCATTGGTCGAAGAGAGGATAGTTATCGAAGAGGAAGAGGAACAACCATCGCCCGAGGAATAACTTTCACTCAGAAAGAGGAGCGTGGGTATAAGGTTACCTTTCCCTAATATGGTAAAGAAGCCTAGAAGTGGTGCAATTTTTGCTCTTAGCACAAAGCCACTTTCTTCACTTGCAGAGATACCCTCTTTGACTCAACAAGAATAGCCAAGCCAGATGGTGACGTTGGTAGATCTAGAAGCAGAGGAAGAGAAATATCCAAAGGTAAGTAGCCTTATCATGACTCAAATGGTGTCAGACACATGCAACACATTTTATTTCTTCTCTCAATGACAAGCACTTGGTGACCACTGACTTCCCCGCCTGTAGTTTCTACTTCCACTTCACCTCCATTTTCCGTACCCATCTCTTCGGCTCCCCTCTCCATTTCATAGTCGTAGGTCACCAATGCTCCCCCTACTTCTTCCATTCCCTCCATTTCTCTCTCTTTCAGTTCATTCACATCTACCTCGAATCCATTTTCCCTTCCATTATCCTCCATTCCATCTTCCATCCCTATCAATCCCATTTTCTCTATAAGTACACAAGCCCCTCCTAGGGTAAGTGTAACTGTAGCACCTTCCACTTCCACTCCCTCTATTGAGCCAAACCCTTAGTAGGCCCTCTTCCTATTTTCCCCGATTTTTGTAGTATAGGAGCCATTGGCTTTAGAAGTGGAACTTCTACTAGAGCACCTCGTAGCAGAGAAGATCATCCAAGCATGATAAAGTTCCTCATGATGGTTGAAGAGTTGCAAGTGAAAGGACATGCAAGCCCCAACTAAGATAGTGAAGAAGGTGACTTTTGATCCGGAGGCTATGGAGGCACACACTGTGAAGATGGTCCCTCAGGTCCAGAAACCCCAAGGAGAGATGATGCCAAATGATTATTCATATCAGGTCATCATCGAGGACCTCACAAAAATTGATATGGTTGAGAAAATGGGTAATATATAAGTGGAAATGAGTTTGATCTACTTGCATGGTGAGCATTTCAAGGATCATTTCTTCCAAGTTGAAGTGAATATAGTAGAATTAGAAGATGCTTTGGCTGAATAAAAGGCCCAACTGGACACTACGTAGTCTGAATCTTAGTGATGGTAGTAGAAAGTGATGAGCCTAGAGGGTAAAATTGAAGGATATAAGCAGGTGATCGAACAACATCAAGCAACATGGTAGGAAGCGCAACAATAGATCTAGGCCTTGAAGGACCAAATCTAGATTCTACAAGATCAGTTGCAGACAAGGCGATGCAATCGATAGCTCTCACGAAGGAAAAAGTTAAGGAGGCTTGTAGTCATCTGCTTATCGATTGTTTGACAATGGCAACAAAAGCAATGTTGGTTCTCATGTTCCTTCAGGAGGTGTAGCAGGTCATTTTGTATGACTTGCATGTAGTGGAGTATTCAGAAGAGAACCTCGAACTAAAACTGGAGATGGCGATGAAGATCCAGGCAATGGCTAAAATGGATCTCAATTTTAGCCCAATGAGCGACATGGCCCGAGCTTGGGCAAATGCCAAGATAACACTACGCACTTATTTTTCTAGGTTGGATCTAGTTAAAGAAGCTCGAAAGCTGCTAGATACATTTGAGCAAGAGAGGCGCATTTTGTTGGTCTATTTTGAGACTGTAGCGAGCAATGGTTTCCCTAGTTTCACTGATGATCAGGGGAATATTCTGGTAAAGAAAGACCTAGATGTGGTATGGGCTATTTTCGTAGATGACACTTCAGAGATTGATGATTGGGAAGAGCCCATCACCGAAGAGCATGTGCTGCCATTGATGAGGAAGCTTACTCGCATCGAGTCTGGTTTGTTGGAGCTCAGCTAGAGGGTCAACTATATCGACCTGGAGTAGGTTCAAACTTTTTGGTACATTGTTGATATGCTCCAGACTCGTGAGGTGATTAGTATTGATGCTTGGGCCGAAGCCATCATGGTATATGAAACTACAACTTCGCATCTCAAAGGGTAGGAAGAGACTGGTGCAAGCAATAGGTAATCAGATGCAACTGATGGTGGTAATTCTGAGCCCAATGGATAAAGGCCCTGGGATCGATTGCATTCAAGCGAGCTGAATACCCCATGAGCCACCAAAAGTGTTGGCATTTTTGCCACACTAAAATAAATTTTAAAATTTTTGTCTAAGTGTTTAGTAAGTTTCATTTCGAGCATTTTTGGGCAAAAAATTCATTTCGGGCTTTGCCTTGGTGAAGACCCATTTTGGGCCCATGCCCTAGTGAAAGCCCCTTTTTTCCCATGCCTTGGCGAGTTTCATGAAATCACATTTTGAGTGACAGTTCAGTTTTGGTAGCAAAATTAATTTCAAAGCTTCCTCGGTTGATTTTACCTATTTTTTGGTGAAATCACCTATTTCACCCATTTTTTGGTGAAATCATCTTTTCAAGTAAAATTCTCATTTTGGTAGTGACATTCCATTTTGTCCCATGCCTTGGCACATTTTTGGGTGAACTCTCATTTTGGGTGAACTTCATTTTGGCCTTGGTGTATTTTTGAAGCATTCATTCTAGGCAAAATTTGTTCTCGGTAGAAAAATTAATTTCATGTGAAGGCCGAGCGAAACTCCCTTTTCATGTTTCATCATGGTGAAACCATTTCGTGAAGGTTGGGTGAAAAGCACCTTTTCACCCGCTACCTAGGTGAAAGTGCCATTTCGGACATTGTCTTGATGAAAATATTTTTCGTGTGCTTCTTGGAGAAAGCACTATTTTCATGCTATAACTGAGAAAAAGCTCTTTTACGTGCTGCCTGGTAAAAGCTCATTTTGTGCCCTAACTTGGAAACATTTCATTTCAAGGCCACGCCTTGGAAAAAGCCCTTTTCAGGCTTCGCCTTTGCAAAATCAATCTGCGTCATTTTCTCCAGGTGAAAATCATGGTTGAAGGTGCTCTAAGTAAAGATCAATCTGGAGGGTATTTCAAGGCCAACGAATTCAATTTTTGGGGCAAAAAAGGTTAAAGTTTTTAGAATTATTGCTAATAAATATTAGGTTCGATAGATAACCATAAGATTGCCCAAATTAAATGCCATCCACTCTTGACTCTGGTGTGATCCTGCTATTTTCAAGGCACCGCCATGGAGATGAATTTTGTTGATGATTTCGGCTAGGTCCCGATATACCATCTCCCAAAATTGCTCGTTGCTTCCCAAGGTACCACTAGATTGGTTCATTGCTGCTGTCGAGGAGAAAATTGTGATCGATCAATCTGTCATTTCCCATCATTTTATTTAATGAGCATTTAATTTTGGAGGTGAAATCCTCTATAAATACTAGAGAACTTGATGTAAAAAGGGGGAACATTCTACTAAAAAACTCTTGGAGTTTAAATTTTTACCTCAATTGAAAGACTTTTGACTCTGGTTCCTGGATCAGTTGTGTATGTGATTGCTTTCTGCCTGTCATTTCTGTTATATTCATGCCTTTGTTAGATAGATTGAATTCTGCATTTGAATTTAATTTTCGATGAAGAAGTGAATGTTGAAATGTTAATTGGAAGTCATATTTATGATCTGTGATTGGTTCCTATGTTGTTCTTTCTATTAAATGTTGGTTAGAACTTGACTTGGTTATTTAGCTGTTAGTTCATCCCCACTCTATTTTTTTGGCTTACAACCATATTTTCCATCTCTTTCTATTAATTTCTCTCCCTAAACTTTATACCGATTTTTAGATTAGTAAGGGAACCAACCCTCTCTAGAGATTGGCCCGAAGGACATCTCTTTCCTTCGGCCTTTCAATGTTGGTCGGGTCTAGGGTGCATATTTTTATACTTAGGCAGATTCGTGACCAACAGGTTCAAACCTTGGGAGCAACCCAATAAGAGCAAAGGTAGTAGTCTAACTTGAGTCCGCTGAGTGCACGTCAGCTTAACAACAATGACCTCAACTAGCGGGGTCTCCCTCACTTTGGACCACATTTATCGATGAGAGGTAAGAATTATAGACGGAGAATGTATGATCCTCATACTCAGTTAAAAATGATCTTTGTACTTTTCATTTTCACAAATATACTATCTTATTTTATCTCTATATATCCTCCACTTTCCCCAAGTTTCTCTCGTTCCCAAGAGCCCCAAGCAACTAGAAAAACTTCCCAAAATTGCAAATCCATTTAGCTAAAATTTTGAAGTTTCGAACCAAAGTGCACCCTACTCTACTCTAGTGTGTCTTGCTCTCTTGTCCTTGTGCTCTGACCTTTGCTAGTGCACTATGTTTCTTAGTAAATTTTCCACGTATGAGTCACAATCTCATTATGCTAAAATTTTTCCTTAGCTAGTGTGCTCTATTTCTCAATAGATGTTCCACGTCTGAGTCGTAATCTCATTTTTCTAAAATTTTCCCTCAAGATCAGAGTTGAGTGCATCCTTCTTGACCCTAGTCTGCTCGAATCTTCTGCCAATGCACCCCACCTTGCACAAGTGACACCTCGCTCCATTGTTCACATGTATAAATCCTTCCAATTGTTTGGTGTATGTGCATGCCTTTTTTTATTTTTTTTCTTGAAGTGTTGGGTATACCCCACTCTTTTCCTATTCATGCTCCTCTTTATCCAAGTTTACTACTGCACCCTGCTCTATACTAGTGTGCCTCTTTTGAGCTATGCCATTTCATTTTTTATCCAAGTGTCGAGTGTGCCCACTTGAGTCCCGATGTGCCCCGCTCAACTATAGTGCACCCTACTACATTCTAGTGTACCTTACCCAAATTCTAACTATCTGGTGCATCCCACCTATGTGGTAGTGCACCCTCCCCAAGCTAATGTATGCCCTCTTCATAGTTTGAGTCCTATCTATAAGTTTCAGAATGTTTCCATTTAGATAACAAACACAGAGTAGGGTAGTCTTCATTTTTCATAGGGAATCTCATACCATAAGTAGTGGTACTTTCATTTAAGATACCTGGTAACCAATGGAGGCCATAGCAACGTCAAACACACCACTTGAGGCAGAAATAGTAGATATTGATGAAAGTGAGGAAGAGGGGTAAGATGAATCAGCACAAACAAGTCGAGCAAAACCCTAGGCGAGTAAGAAGAGAAAGAGAACCCCTACAGGGAAAATGCAAAAATTTACCTAGAGCTTTAATAAGATAAGATTTCAAGAGGTTCAAGTTGGGACCAAGGACCAATTCTTGATCAATCACCAAGATGTGCACTTCTGGCCATGGCATGTTCTTAGTGCCTCAGATTTGGGAGTGTACATATATTATAGAACTATACGCCAAATGGTATAATAACAAGACTAGAACTATCATAATTACGTTATATGAGGAGGAACCTCCATTTTAGCAAGCACAATAAATACAATGATGGGTGCCAAAGTCGAAAAATAACAACGGATCTTGTTTCATTCCTAGGATAACATGCCATATTACCAAATATATGAGAAAGAAAGATGTGTTGAATTCTTGACAAAAAACCTTATTAAATTGAACCGCACCTAGGATTTTCAAGTCATACTCAAGAGTAGTCAATTTAATCCTAGTGCCATACTAATTTTATCAGGGATATCCATAATGCTAGGACAATATGATGACAAGGTATGTGAGGAGCATATTGCACTACTACATGCAATTCAAAAGTATCTCAAATTATTCTATTTGTTGGATTGCACAACATTCATTGAGCATCAAATAAATTCTCAACTCAAGAGTTTCCACAGATCCAACTTGTTTTGTTATCCCTTAAACCTTATATGGCTGATCATCCACCAAAAGGAGTGGTTCTCAAGGTTGCAGTTGGACAAATTTGATGAAGAGGGAAAACCAATACCGGTGTGTGACTATACTAAGGTACCTCTTGAGGAGGAAGGAAGATACAATCATGAGTTTTATGCAAACGTATACAAAACCATTGTCAAAAATATAGGAGAGGTCCCTAGGTTTTCCAGATGGTTTGGGGCACTAATCAGGCCAAAAAAGAAAGACCCAAAAGGTAATTTATACCTAGCAAAGAGCGGGTCATTTATCAGATTATACAGATACTTTTATGGACCATTTGAATTGCCTACATATGTACCTGAATACTTTTCAGCTTCAAATTTCATTTGTACTACATAGATCATCATTTATTTAAAGGGTAAAAGAGGACTTCTTTATACAAAATAAAAGATAATAATACTTGAAGAGCACTATGAAGTACAAAAATTGCAATCCAAAATTGGCAAAGAGACTTAGACAACTTGGTTTGGGATAAATGTCAAACTGTTGATCCTATAACCTAGATGAAGTATTTGTTGTAGTTTTGCTAGAAAACGAGGATAAGATCAAGTACGCATATGAAAGAAGACATGATCTAAAGGCTAAATGACAAATGAACGAAGAGCTTGCTGAAGTAAGGATAAACTATCCAAAGGTGTATGAGTATGAGCTTGAAAAAAAGGTATTGTGAGCTACCTCCACGATTTTCATTTTATGAAAATATCCAAATAGATTTCAACCTGGACACACCTATCAATTCCATAATCATAAATATCCTTAGAAGTAGACACAAATGGAACCTAGATAATATTCTTGCACCGAGGTGTATGAGATATGAACTAGATGCAATTGGAACTGCATTGCCCAAGGACATAAGTGATTATGAATTCTCAAGGATCTGGGATCAATGTCATCCTAATGAATAATTTTTGAAAGAGGGTAGCACATCTAAGAAGATAAAAGATGAAACTATTCACTCAAATATAAAGGTAATGTTTTTGACACTCCAACATAGGGAAGTGAGCAAGGCTCAACACCACGAGTAATAAATCAACACCATAAGTAATCAATAGGAAGGGAAAGGAGCCTATACACAAATAACCATAGGCAACATAGGATATACAAATAAAGGAGGGGAAGTAAGCAAGGCTCAACACCATGATTAATCAATAGGAAGGGAAAGAAGCCTATACACAAAGAACCATAGGCAACATAGGATATACAAAGCAAGGAGAAAAAAGGCGAAATACCTCAAAAGCCTTAGAATCAATACTTTGAAATCAACAAAGAGACAATTTTTGAAAATGGGAGTGATATGGGCCTATAACAAGAAAAAATGATCCATAATGATGTAATAACCCACACCCCCCCTCGTTGTGTAATATTTTGTAAAAATCATATGGAAAACCAATATGATAACATAATAAAATATAGAAGCAAGCAATAAACCCAGATACTTAAAACTTCATTAAATCAATATTCATGAATTCCCATAGTCAAATAATGAATCTACAACAACACACATGGATTTTTTAGTCTATTACCAAGAGAAGCACAAGATCAACTACCCAATTTTCTGATTACAAAGATTAAGAACAAAAAATGGACAAGCTGAAGTTGATGCCACAAACAACAACCCAAAATGAAGGAAAAATCAGTAATAATAGTCTCCAAATAGCAAATATGGTGTCCAACACTTAGGTATGATCTGCAAACCCAAAACCCTCTCTCAAACCCTAGCATAGCTCCATGAGGGTGATTTGATATTAAATTTTGTTGTTTATTTCTTGCACCTCCAAACTCTCCAAAGAGGTCGCCCCACCTTGCTAAAGCTTGAGTTAAAAAATAAAAAACCAAATACCAATTGATACAAGAGTTGTGACCCTTAATATGGTACGACCATACAAAAAAATGATGAATAATAAACCCCAAAAATTATCACACCAGCAATCTAATGAAATCTAAAACCCTATGCTGAAGCAATGAAAATCACTAATGAAGTACAAGTCTCAGCCTCTGAAAGAAATTGACTGATGATTGCTCAGGGAATGGTCTTTCACATCTGAAAGCAATGTTCCTTTCAAGGGTTTTCATCCTCACAAAGCCATGAAAACTTTGTCGCCAAGCTGCAAGTTCTCGCCAGAGAGAAAATATGAAATAACTTGATCCCCCCAAAATGAATTCACTTTCCCTTTTATCTCCAAGTCAAACGCACAGTTTGTTTTTAATATTTAAATTTTACTTTAACTTAGGAACTGGGCAACTCCAACATTTAATGAAATGCCTAGGTAAAATATTTAATTTAACTTAAAAAATCGTTAGATATGAAATATTAGTCCTCCAAATTAAATAACTAGCCAAATTACTATAAATATTAATTACTAAAAACATAAAGTGATGATCTCACTCCAATTGATATCCGAAAGCCCACTTACTAAAAAATAGCCAGTTAATAAAAATAGAAAGTGTTAACCACAACTTCGAAATGCTCCCAGAAAAAAGCAAGATAAATTTGATGACGCACTGAGCTCAAAGAACCAGATCCAATAGGGTTCCCAATCATCTCACTAGCCTATAGGAACCCAATAGTAGGCTAATCCACAAATTACTATTGACTGCTTAGAGAGGGGACATTACACATGATGCAAAGATAGCTATAGATAGTTTCATCAAGGAAGAAGTAACTAAAGCAAAATAATTTTTTTTGGAGGCTCTAAACAATCTTGTCTTCATCACTCAAAATCCTAACACTTACACTTCACCCACATTTTCTTCTGTTGTCACTACTTTCTTTGCCCCCTCTTCTTCTAGTCCTGCTTCTTTTGTCCCCCTTAATTCTTCTATTGTGTCCAACCCACCTCTATTAAACACAACCATCCAAGCAGAAAAATTGAATATACCTACCACTTCTTTACTTGCACCAAGACCTATTGCATAGTCTTTATCACCCATGCCATCCATATCACCCTAAACTACATTTGCATCCACTAAGCCATTAATATAAACCGGTCTTAGGGAAAACTGAATCATCACAATGATTACCCAACCATTTACTGAACCTTCTTTGGCCACTTCACATTGCTACACAATCCATATTGCCTTTCATCTCATCCAAAAAACCATCTTCCTCCAAATGCCTTCTCTCAATAACCCACCAGATTGATGTCGACCCATATTCCCATTTCCATTGTCCAAGACTAGAATACGAGTACCCACTAGTTTTTGGATTTTAACCTAGCCTCGACCATAAATATATTGAATATAATTGGGTGTCCATCCTTGATGGTAAAATTTTCACAGACAAATAGAGCCAAATATAATAAAAGGCTAGAGAATTACAATACCTGCAAGTGAATGTCAAAAACAAGGACAAGCAGATAGCCCAATTGCGAAGTAACCTAGCAATAACACAAATAGAAAGAAGAATTTAGAATGTAAATATAAAAAATAAAGACATGGTAAAGAGGAACAAGAGGAAAGAATCAAGAAGCATGAACAAGAAAAATAAGACTTGAAGATATGACTTGATGAGGAAATGTTGTAATCACAATGACACTGAGAGGGGGGGTGAATCTGTGTGTTCTTTAAAATTTCTAAAACATATGATTTTAAAACCAGTAGCAGTTTAAAGCAGATAAAAGAGATACTAAATGCATCAATAAAGCATCACACATAACACAACATTTTAACGAGGTTCACCAATGTGGCTACTCCTCAAAAAGACTGGCGCTTGGACTACCATCCAAATCCAACCTCAATGCAAAGCTACAACTTTACATAATCCTTTACCAGCACCAACTGGAAGGAGCACCAACCCCTTAACTTTATTTGCTTCAATAGAATGGAGCACCAAATCCTATTTTACCAGCACCTTCTGGAAAGAGGCACCAACCCCTTAATTTGCCAGCACCAACTGGAAAAATTGTTTACCAGCACCAACTGGAAAGAGGCACCAACCCCTTAATTTGCCAGCACCAACTGGACTTCAATATTGAATAAAAAATGTTTGACATATACCTTTGTTATTGCAAGACTCTAACTGGTCTACATCACCTTTGGAATCTCTGTGCACTCTGCTCTCTCTTGCACAATCACTTCACACAGTCTGCTGCACTGCTACAGCCAGACTTTGCAATCAACTTTGCCCTTCAAGCTTCTCTGCACACTTTGCTTTCTCTGCGCACACGCTTCGCACACTCTGTGTCGTTTCACATTCTACTCTCTGCTCAACACGAACTTCACTTTCACAAACACTATGCTCGCATTCCCACTTTATCTTAACACCCCATTTTTTCAAACTCGAAGTACCCTTGCTTTTATAGAAGAAGTTTTAGGAACAAACCCTAAAAAAACGTCGGTTGAGAAACCCTAGAATTTGTCAGCTGCCAAACACTAAAATCCGTCGGCCCAGATTTAACTTTGTCGGCCTCAAACACTTCTTCCACCTTCGTCACTTTCCTGTAGCTTATTGCCACGAAATAGTAACATGTCAGCCCTTTTAATTTAAATTTTAAATAAAATAAAATTTAAACTAAATATTTAAAATTAAATATCTTCATCACCGGGGCATCTTTTTCAACGAAACAAAGAGCCAACTTGGGTTTTAAGAAAAACCCATTTCAAATATGTTATCAATGGTTTTAAATAAAACTTTTTATTTTGACTGCCTTGGTTTTCACAAAAAACCTTTAAAATTTAAACTAAATATTTAAAATTAAATATCTTTATCACCGGGGCATATTTTTCAATGAAACGAAGAGCCAACTTGGGTTTTAAGAAAAACCCATTTCAAATATGTTATCCATGGTTTTAAATAAAACTTTTTATTCTGACTGCCTTGGTTTTCACAAAAAACCTTTTCGCTTCTTGACATCTTAGGTTCTGAAGACTTCTTCTCATTCTGAATTATGTTTTCTATTTCTGTGCATCTATCATTTAAGGACTCATGATCCGACTAACTTTTGAACTTTATCCTCTCGCATCCGAGTGACTTCTGAACTGCCTGTCCATTGCATCATTAGATCTAACTGACTATATTGACAACAATGACAATCCTCCTGCAACACCTTGCTCAACACTAAACTCCTATCCATTGTACTTTGGATGCACCTTGTTGTTCAATAAACTCTTGTCCATTGCATCAATAAATCCGTCTGATTGTGTTGACAACAATGACAATACTATTTGCTGCACTTTGCTCAACAATCTCCCCCTTTGGAATTGTTGGCAACACATGTGCAATTTTCCTGTAAATCTTCTCCCCCTTTGACAATAATACCAAAGGGCTGCTGCAGACTCCCCCTGAGTCTATGCACAACATTCTTAGACACAAATTATTACAATTAGCAAATATTCCAAGCATGAACAAGAAGAAAAACAAATACACAAATGCTCCCCCTGAGTCCAAGACCACTTCATTTCACCGATTGACAACATCATGATAAGCATAATAGGCATCAATAAAATCAACAATGTGAATAGCAAGCAATAACCAATGAATGACACCATCACCATCAACTTCACCAATATAACATGTGTAAGAACATGACTCGAACCACTATCTTCTCGTGCAACTACCCTCTCGTTACCTTGCAAACTCAAACTTGTCCACTGTTAGTGAAGGCATACAATAATCTTATATAGCCAACTTTTTGTTCTGCAATGCCAGCAACATCTGCATACAACTTCACCATGCATCTTGGATATATTCTCAACAAGCTTGAACCCAATGACAACTGTTTGTCTCTCTCTGCAGTGAGAATCCAGCAGGCTACCTCAATCCACTTTCAACTCTGTGCAAGTACCAAACACTGTACCACAGCAAAACCAACATCTTTTCTCAACCAATTAGGGCTTTAGCAACAATGCTTATAGACAAGGTTTAACCAACATCATTCAACTCAAGATTAACCTTGAAGCATTCAACCAATCACTGGAGTTGCTTAGTGCAGCAGAAGAGCAGTCTCCTTTAGTTCAAGGAGACACGATTTCCTCTCTTCTTTCTTTCTCCAGACTTTCTTGACCTTGGGCTTGGATTTTTCACCTGCGTCCCTATTTTGCATCATTGTGTGAACTCGAATATCTCTCTGGTGTGGTTGTCTCTTATGCATCCATGATGAATGATTATTTTCCTTTCTTCTATGAACCTGATTTATTCCCTGTTTGTGTTGTGTTCTTTGCGTCTTATGAAATCTACTGTTTTGCCTTAGATTTGATACATAAGTGCTTGGACAAAACCTTGCTATGTGCCCATGACCATTGCATTGAAAACATTGTACAAAGTGTTCACTCAGATATGCAGATGTATTTTGACTAGCATAACTCTTTGATTTATTATTTAATCCACAATAAGTTGCCTTGTGACCATACTGGTTATATCTGAAACAATAGCCATTAAAAGTGTTAGCATGAAAAAAGTGAGAGTGGTAGAACCTCTTTTGTTGTGGCTACTTTGCTGTAAATCTCCTTTGATATTTTCTTTCTTTTGAAGATACAGCTTTAATCTTTTCTTGCTCCAACCCTTCAATAGTGAAATTTTTCTTCTCTGTAGAGTTGGATGATGAAGGTTGTTCAGCTTCAGACTTTTTATGCTTTGATCCTTCAACGGTGAGCTCCTTTTTCTCTACATATTTGGACGATGGGGGTTTTTCAGCTTCATACCCAAGACCATGCTTATCCGTGGAGCTTCTCTGATAATTTATCATTTTATCTAGCAATTTTGTGCTCTTCTCGAATTTAAGATTTGTATTGGCCTCTTCCAGTTGTTTCTTCAAAGAGATAATCTTTTCTTCTTGTTTGCAGCAAATAGTCTCTTTCTCATTGATCTGAGACCTAAGATTTTATTCAATCCTTTTGAACTCTTCTATTTGCAGCTTCAGATTGCTAACTATTTTGTTGGAATCTTCTTCATGTTTGCTACATACATTAACTTTCTTATTCATCTCTTATGTCTGTATTCTTAGACCGTCTATCTCTTCTTCTAGCTTACTGCAATACTCTGATTTCATGGTTAACTGCATTTTGAGATTTTTAGAAATTTTCTTGTAATCTTCTACTTGAATTTTCAAGTTGGTGATTATATCTTCTGCATCCTCAACCTTTTTACTCAAGTCTGAAATCAGTTTTCGTTCCCAATTTGCTTCTGCATCACTTCCTTCTTCATCACACTCTTGTTCTGAATCTGTTTCTTTATCAATTTTGAACGGATCATCTTCATCTTCACTGCTACTAAACCCATGGACTCGACGTCCATTATGCCCGAGTTGACCACAAACAAAACATTCTCTACCTTGTGAGCAATCAGCTACAAAGTGACCGATCTTCCCACATATGGTGCAAAACTTTATTATCTGGATTGTTCTCCACCTGTTTGATTCATCTCTTGAATCTATTTTCATTCCCAAAGCAGGAACATTGAGATCATCTTCATTTTCTTTTGTGCCCTTGTGAGTTTCTTCTTCTTGTGTCTTATGGTTTTGCTTTTGCCTTTCCTTGCCATTTGTGTTCTTGTAAGATCTTCCTTCAAGCGATTAAACTTTTCGAAGGAACTTGGCTCTGATACCAATTGTTGTAATCACAATGACACTGAGAGGGGGGGTGAATCAGTGTGTTCTTTAAAATTTCTAAAACATATGATTTTAAAACCAACAGCAGTTTAAAGTAGATAAAAGAGATACTAAATGCATCAAGAAAGCATCACACATAACACAACATTTTAACGAGGTTCACCAATGTGGCTACTCCTCAAAAAGAATGCTTGGACTACCATCCAAATCCAACCAATGCAAAGCTACAACTTTACATAATCCTTTACCAGCACCAACTGGAAGGAGCACCAACCCCTTAACTTTATCTACTTCAACAGAATGGAGCACCAACTCCTATTTTACCAGCACCTACTAGAAAGAGGCACCAACCCCTTAATTTTCCAAGCACCAATCGGACAAATTGTTTACCAAGACCAACCGGAAAGAGGCACCAACCCCTTAATTTTCCAAGCATCAACCTGGACTTCAATATTGAATAAAAAATGTTTGACATATACCTTTGTTATTGCAAGACTCTAACTGGTCTACATCACCTTTGGAATCTCTGTGCACTCTACTCTCTCTTGCACAATCACTTCACACAGTCTGCTGCACTGCTACAGCCAGACTTTGCAATCAACTTTGCCCTTCACGCTTCTCTGCACACTCTGCTTTCTCTACGCACATGCTTCGCACACTCTGTGTCGTTTCACATTCTGCTCTCTGCTCAACACGAACTTCACTTTCACAAACACTATGCTCGCATTCCCACTTTATCTTAACACCCCATTTTTCAAACTCGAAGTACCCTTGCTTTTATAGAAGAAGTTTTAGGAACAAACCCTAAAAGAACGTCGGTTGAGAAACCCTAGAATTTGTCAGCTGCCAAACCCTAAAATCCGTCGGCCCAGGTTTAACTTTGTCGGCCTCAAACACTTCTTCCACCTTCGTCACTTTCCCGTAGCTTATTGCCGTGAAATAGTAACATGTCGGCCCTTTTAATTTAATATTTAATTTAAATTTTAAATAAAATAAAATTTAAACTAAATATTTAAAATTAAATATCTTCATCACCGGGGCATCTTTTTCAACGAAACGAAGAGCCAACTTGGGTTTTAAGAAAAACCCATTTCAAATCTGTTATCCATGGTTTTAAATAAATTTTTTTATTTTGACTGCCTTGGTTTTCACAAAAAACCTTTAAAATTTAAACTAAATATTTAAAATTAAATATCTTTATCACCGGGGCATCTTTTTCAACGAAACGAAGAGCCAACTTGGGTTTTAAGAAAAACCCATTTCAAATCTGTTATCCATGGTTTTAAATAAAACTTTTTATTTTGACTGCCTTGGTTTTCACAAAAAACCTTTTCGCTTCTTGACATCTCTGGTTCGAAGACTTCTTCTCTCATTCCGAATTATGTTTTCGGTTTCGTGCATCTATCATTTAAGGACTCATGATTTGACTAACTTCTAAACTTTATCCTCTCGCATCCGAGTGACTTCCGAACTCGCTCGTCCATTGCATCATTAGATCTAACCGACTAGTATTGACAACAATGACAATCCTCCTGCAACACCTTGCTCAACACCGAACTCCTATCCATTGTACTTTGGCTGCACCTTGCTGTTCAATAAAATCTTGTCCATTGCATCAATAAATCTGTCTGACTGTGTTGACAACAATGACAATACTATTTGCTGCACTTTGCTCAACAGGAAAGAGGTTATTCGAGGAAGACGATTGAATAAGAATTCAAGGGAATAATAAAAAACAAAAGAGGATCAAATGAGACAAAAATATGAAGATAAGGAGCATGAGTTTTGAAAACAAATGAAACATCTAGAGGCAATTGAGCAAGAAATGGGGTGCCAATAGGATGAATAAATCACATGACTCAAGCGGGCATAGGTAGACATGAAAAGTAAGGTAAGAGAGTTGGAATCCTAGACATTCACAACTAATCTGAGGAAATTCTCTTGGATTAGATATCTATCAAGATAAAACACGTAGAGGGATACTTCAACTACCTCCAACAATGTAAAAACATATATCAACAAAACCACCTTTAAGGTTAAGCAAGATAAAATCCAATTGGAGGTAAAAGTTGAACATAATATGTTGTTGCGGCAAGTGTACAAGATGACTGGCAATCAACTAAAGTGACTTGGAATAGTAGATAGAGCAAGCCTCATCCATTTAACACACATCAACCAAAAATAAGTTAGAAAGGTGTGAAGAATCACTTGTTGAACTAGAAGATGTAATGAAGGAAATGCTCGACAATTGGTAGAAAAAAGGTTATCAAATCTCAAAATTCTCATGTCAGATCAGTTGATTAAAGCTATTGAAGAAAGGAAGGGGAGATATCCAATAAAATAAACTATTAGAGATCATAAAAAAAACTCATAGAATTTCTTAACAACACCAAGAAAATTGCAGATAAGATGGAAGACCTCCCAAGGGATTCATCCGACGATTTGGTAATGGGCATCAATACATTGGATAATTTGTATCCCTTTAGATACTGACTGGGAGATCCTACAAAACCTAACTCCACAAAAATGGCACAACCATAAGCAGGATCCTACCTCATTTTTTTAAAATTCCACTTTGTCTAGCTTCATTTTGTAAGATTCCTTGTCCAATGGATAAGACATGATTTGGGATCTTCAATCAATAAGGTTTGGCATCCTCACAAGCCACCATAATTGTAGTAGCCTACTACTACCATTGTGCTTTGGATAGGAATCCATTACGAAAATAGAGGCAAAAAGAAAAATAAATTTTGGAAGGAGTTAGAGTTAAGCGACTAAGGCCTTAATGCAGCCCACTCAAAAGGAAGTGTGCCTACATCTAAAGTTACATAAGTGTTCCCAATACAAATATGAGGATACACCTTGCTTTGACAAAGATGTATCCAATACTAAGGAAACTTAAGTGTACCTCTTTCTAAGGCATCAATGTGCCCCACTAAAGGCACAATGTACTTGACTTCATCACAAGTGTGCCTGGATCCATCATAAGAGTGCCTAGCTCTAAGGGTAGCATTCATGCACTATCTCTAAGGAAATAGTGAACCCACTCCTAGGCTTGTGCACCCCACTCTTAGGCAAACATGCATGGCTTCCAAATTTATGCCTTCACAAAAATGCACCCTATTCACAAGCTTGTGTGCTCCCTTAAAAAGCATGTCCATACTACTCCTAGATAAATGCACCTGGATCTTGAGGTTGTGCCCTCATAACAATGTGTCTCATTCACCAAAAGTGTGCCTTGCTCTGTCACAAAAGAATGATGAAATTTTAGTTTTCTAGTGTTAATCACTGTGTGACTTGGGATTAACTTTTACTATAGTTAAAAGTAGGCTAGACTAGACTTCATCTATATATAAGAGCTTCACACTCGTTATAAGGGTCCTTTGGCATTTTTAAGAAATCTAGAGCTACTCTTTGCAAGTGACTACTACTTTATAAATTGTACTCAAATTCTCAACTAATAAGAAAGGAATCTTAGCATTTGTGGATCAATTGTATTACATGACCTCTTTATTCATGAATGTTTGGTGTTAGTGGCTCCACTCTTTTATCTTACAATTAGTCTTCATTCTCTTTTGAGGTTAGATATAAACTATTTTAGTTAAATGATGGTATACGTCTCAATAAGTTTGTGTAATGAGGAAGTGCTATGATATCCTTAGTGAGGATAAAATATTTTTTTTGCATCTATACCCATATTCCACAAGTACTCATACCCTACACTCTATAATCGTGGATACTTGTCCCTCTATCCCCTTCTATGGGGATGCGTTCTCCTCATTCCTTTGTGATGGAATTTCAATTTTAGTTCCTCTTGTTTATATATTTACCACAAATGGGTTGAAGCCTTAAATTTTTTGCTAAAATTTTTTGACCATGCATAATTCATATGAGAAATGAACTATGTGCTTCTAAGATTTGTCATTACTGTTTATGTTTTATATAGTCACTATTTTTGTTGTCCCCTTTTTCTTAGAAATTGGGGGAACTTTCACACACCCCATTTTCATGTCCCTAGATTACCTCATCCCCTTAAAAAGGGACTTGGTGGAACATAGATTTATATTTATTGTGAGTTAATCTTGTTACACACAACCTTATCAACCCATGATGACCCTATGTATCAAAACATACACATTTAAACATATGAAACTTTGTATAAATGCAACCTATATGATAAGGCACCCCATGGGAATCACCTGCAACATAAAAACACTTACAAATCTAAACACAAGAAGACATTTAAAAATAATAGCATAAGTATTTATGAACTGCTAATAACAATTGTTAATAGTTCAACTAAGAGGGTTTTTTATTGATAGTTTTTGTAAATGTCGAGTCAACTCAAATAGAATCACCAATTTTTGGTAATATTTCTAAAAAAATCGACTGCAGCCCCATGCGTTGAGGTTGTAGCTAAAATAGCTATAAAATGTTTTTTTTTGTTCTCTTATTTTGTCTAGGGAAAAAAGAGTTTACCTATCTACTACCACACCAACCCAAACACACTAGGGCATCCTAATAGTAAGTGCAATGAGGTTTTTTATTGATAGTTTTTGCAAATGCCAAGTCAACTCAAATTGAATCACCAATTTTTGGTAATCTTTTGAAAAAAATCGACTGCAGCCCCATGCGTTGAGGTTGTAGCTAAAATAACTATAAAATGTTTTTTTTTGTTCTCTCTTATTTTTTCTAGGTAAAAAATAGTCTACCTATCTACTACCACACCGACCCAAACACACTAGGGCATCCTAATAGCAAGTGCAATGCGGTTTTTTATTGATAGTTTTTGCAAATGTCGAGTCAACTCAAATCGAATCACCAATTTTTTATAATATTTCGAAAAAAATTGACTGTAGCCCCATGCGTTGAGGTTGTAGCTAAAATAGCTATAATTTTTTTTTTTTTCGTTCTCTCTTATTTTGTCTAGGGAAAAAAGAGTCTGCCTATCTACTACCATTCCGACCCAAACACACTAGGGCATCCTAATAGCAAGTGCAATGTGGTTTGAAGGAATCCAACAACCAACAACAATCGCCCAAAGGATTCATCCAAGGTAATAATTTTTTTTGAAAACTATTTTTTTCTTCCTTGTTGAAACTAGGTTTAAATTAAGGTTATTTGCAATTTTTTTTGTCAATGTTTGAAGTTTAAACCCTAAGCCTTAGTCTAGGGTTTTGGGTTTAGAATTTTTTTCCTCCTTTTAATTAAATATTGCTGACTGATAACTATGTATGCAAGCCCACTTTTTAGCTATCAATATTTCAAGTTCAAACCCTAAACCCAAAATCCTAGACTAGGGTTTTGGGTTTAAGGTTTTTTCTTTTTTTTCTCCTTTTAAGTAAATATTGTTGTCTGATAACTATGTATGCACCATTTTTCAGCTATCAATATATCAAGTTTAAACCCTAAACCCTAATCTAGGGTTTTGGTTTTAGGGTTTTTTTTCTCCTTTTATGTAAATATTGCTACTTTATAACTATGTATGCAAGCCCTTTTTTCAACTGTCAATATACCAAGTTTAAATCCTAAACTCTAGTCTAGGGTTTTGGATTTAGGATTTTTTTAATCCTCCTTTTAAGTAAATATTGTTGCCTGATAACTATGTATGTAAGCCCATTTTTCAATTGTCAATATTTCAAGTTTAAACCCTAAACCCTAGTATAGGGTTTTAGGTTTAGTTTTTTTTCCTCCTTATAAGTAAATATTGATGCTTGATAACTATGTATGCATGCCCATTTCTCAATGTTGCCGTAGTAATTATGTATGCAAGCCCATATTTCAACTATCAATGTTTCAATTTTAAACCCTAGTTTAGGTTGTTTTTTTAGTAATCATTTGTAACTTTGTTGTTACTTGTTTCTATGTGCAAGCATTAAAAAATGGCCCCAAGAGATCCAACATGGGCGTATGGAACGCCAAGGGAAAAGAAAGGGGAAGCTATATGCAATTTTTGTGGTAATCATTTTAGTGGAGGCATTTTCCACCTCAAATTCCATTTGGTAAAGAGACCTGGAAATAATGTCAAGTCATGCCCTGATGTGTTGGATGAAATAAAAAATAAAGTAGAGGTTATGATCTCTGACTTAGAAAAATAAAGATCACAAACAAAGACAAACTGAGGTCATGTCATCCTCCTTTAATTCCCCGTACCAATAACATCTTTAGCTGGTTTCAACAAGAGATTTCAACTCCATCGTGCGCACAAGCAGCTAGTGGGACGAGAGAATCCTATTTTGTAGAGTGTTATGTGCCAGGGGCACAACTCACGCTTGAGGGTATGGCCACGTGGAACCAAGAGAATCACTATGCAGTGAATACAACCATTGCCACCTTTTGGTATTATTCTAACATTCCATTCCATGTGGCAAGGTCTCCATACTGACAGCACATGATAGATGTTATCACAAGTTGAAACGAAGGATTTAAGGTGCCAAATTATGATGACCTTAGGAGCCCTCTGTGGACAACATTCAGGTTGTACTTAAATTTATACACATTCATGATTAAATTATGTTTTTAAAAAGCAAACTTCAAAAAAATCAAAGGGGATTAAATTTATACACATGCATGATTTTTTTTTTTATACTTCAATTTGTGCTTGAAGACCAATGTAGGGTGTGGAGGACAGAAGGGAAGATCCTTGATTACTTTTTTGGTTGCTTCTATAGAAGGAACTGCATTCCTCAAATCATTAGATGCATTGGCACAAGTTAAGAGTGTTGAAATGCTTGCAGGGTTTTTGGGGGAGGTTGTGTTGGAGGTCGGGGAGGAGAATGTTGTCCAAATCATCACGAACAATGCAACAACATATAAGGCAATTGGTAAGATTTTGGAGGAGATATTCCCCACTGTTTTTTGGACCCCATGTGCAACCCATTGTCTTGATTTGCTCCTTAAGGACATTGGGAAATTACCTTGGGTGGTAGAGGTTGTACAGAAGGCTAAGGCTATCACAAAATTCATCTACAACCATGCAATACTTAGCCTCATGAGGCAATTTACAGGTGGAATGGAGCTATCACTTTAATATTTCTTAGATAGATATTCAAAAAATTTAATACTAAATTCAAAATTTTTAAGGCCCATATTAAAAATATATTTCTATTTCTTTTTCATCATTGCTATTCAAAATAAAGTTATAATTGTTCAAAATAACCTTGTTTATTACATAGATATAATATTCACATTTCATAAATACCTTTTTTAAAAAAACTTTTTTCGAAAAAAGGTGTTTTAAATCCTATATGTAATTTTTTTTATGGTTTACATTATATAGAAAATATTTAATTTTAAAAATTTCTAAAATATCTACCTAATTTTTTTTTTTCCCATAAATATCTTTTGCCTACGTTCCATGTATCATTACCACTAAAAACTTATAGTCTCCCTCACGTAAGGGTGAGTTTTTGGAGGCACTTGGTATAAAGGCTTGGCAGGTATTTTTCTATCATCCGTTTCTTTGGGTATCTCTCTACTAATAGTTTCCCTCTCGTAAGGGCGAGTATTGAGACACCCCAATTAAACTGGTTGATTCCCTACATTTCAAACCAAAAGCCTTAATAATTCTTCTCTCTACTTATAGTTTCCCTCAAGTAAGGGTGGGTATTGTGAAGAATAAAGAGGATTTGGCAAACTAAAGCAAACAATATCAAGACCTCATTATACTTATAGTTTCCCTCTCATTAGGGCGGGTATATTGAGTTTTCTCATATTGAAAAGCTTCATATTTTTTCCTTATAAAAATTGCATTAATCAAATAATTGAAGTTCTAAGGGGGGATATTGGTAAATTAAAACTTCAAATTTTCTTTTGTGTTAAAATGATGAATTCAATTGAACCTCTCACCCCTCATAACTTTCATACTTGGAAACCTAAAATTTTAAATCTTATCTCCCAAAAAGGTCTTACTCATTTATTAGAAGAAAAGCAACCAGAATTTGATAAAGAATATGAAATCTTTGTTCATAAAGAAAAAAAGCACGAAACTATGGGTATTATTAGCTCTAATGTTCATGAAAGTTTGTGGTTTCATATTATAGATTTCAAAACTCCTCATGAAAGTTGGGAGAAACTAAAGACCTTTTTTGGGAAAGTAGATCAATTGAGATCAATGCAACTAGAAGCCGAAATAACTTCTTTGTCCCCTGAAGATTTTAGTAGTATTGTTGACTTCCTCACTAAGTTCAAAGAAGTCCTCACTCAATACAAAGGTAGTGGGAAGACTAAGATTGAAGAAGAATGCATTTATCTAATCCTTTCTAAGCTAAATGGTGTTTTTAAAAATTTTTCTACCACCTTCATATCTACCAAAGATGCTCTAGGTGTAACCTTTAAAATGCCCTCTTTAGAAGAATTTTGTGATAGATTAACTAGGGAAGAAACCAAAATTGCTAGATATGAAATATCTTCATATTCCTCTTCTTAAAAAGCCTTAGTAGCCTCCACCTCTTCTAAAGAAAAATTAAAAAAGAAGGAAAATACTCCCATAACTTGTACTCACTATAAAAAGAATTGTCACTCCGCTAACAAATATTGAAAAATATTACAACAACTAGAGGCAGCTATAAAGGATCAAAATATATAAATTAAAAAACAAATAGGAAAAGCCCTTAATGTTCAAGTAAAAACCTCCAATTCTTCCTCTAATTACTGGGTCCTAGATTCTGGACCTACTCATCACATGACTGCTTCAGATAAGTCTTTCTCTTCTATCTCCTCTAGCTCTACTTGTAGTATAGAATTGGGTGACTCTTCCTTCATCCCTGTCAAATGGAAAGGGGATATAACCATTGATGGTGGATCCATAAAAAATGTTCTCTATGTTCCAGACATTGCCACCAATATCCTATCTGTTTATCATATTTGTACTTCTGGAAATGGGAAAATTGTTCTCTTCTCTCCAATAGGAGTTGAGATAAGAGATTTTCAATATCCCAATTCTCTTATAGCCAAAGGGAATATTGATCATAACTCTCATATTTTTCACTTCAAAGGTTTTCAAAATCCATAAGGAGCCTCCTGTTTTGTGGCTTATGGTGATCTTGAAAGTAAAATATGGTATGAAAGGTTTGGTTATCTTAGTTACAACTACCTAAAGGATTTGAGCGCCCATGATATGGTTACAGGATTACCCTAAGTCTCTTCTAGTGATGGAGTTTGTCCTGGATGTGCTCTTGGAAAGAATCGTCAATATCCTTTCCACCCAAGGAACCATATGTTAAAATTATGTATGTTCTTACTTGGATTCCTTGTTATGTTCAATTGGAAAATACCAAATACACATTTAGCAAGAAATAAAAACATCTCATGAATGGTTCTACAACTGAAGCCTAGTTTTTTACTAATCAATTTGTTAAGATACTATACAAAGGGGCAACCTTGTCTTTGAGTGAAATCACCAATAGTTTGACCATCACATATTCTTAAATTTGATGTGTTGATTTTAATATGGAAAATTCATTCAAAGGTTTGATTGCAACTTGACTATAATTGCTTCAGAATATAGGTAAGAACTTGAGAGGTTGTTGACATCAATATTTTTCATATTATTCTTATGTGCAGTAGTTTAAGAAGCATGTAGAATATATAGTGGTATGTATTGGTAGCCTTTTCAATATGCTTATAGTGAATTAGCTTCATAAAGAAGGTTGCAACACATACTAAATAACATAATATTTTTATAGTAAAAGTGTCATTGTCATGGTAAATTGTCTATCATAAGAAGATATGTTGTAAATAATAAAATCTCTAGAAATCCAAGATTATCAAAAGTACTTTTGGAAGTATTATGTAATTATAGGAAAAGTCCAAAAGGGAAATCAAAAGTACTTTTGGAAGTATTATATAATTATAGAAAAAGTCCAAAAGAAAAATCTCTAGAAGCATGTGATATTTGGATTATCTCATATAATTGTAGAGTATCATATGAAAAGTCCAAGAAATATATCTAAAATATCTTGACATTATGAAAAGAGTCCAAAAATGAGATCTCTAGAAAGTGTTGTCATGTGTCCATCTAGAGTTCTCCATACATGTAATATATAGCTCCCATGAGTCTATAAATAGAGAAAAAAACCTTCATGGTAGCTGAGCCAAGTCAATTTGAGTTGAGAAAGTGTGAGTTCAAGGAAGTAATAGAAATTATAGTGTGTGAGTAAGATCTAGTAAGCCAAACTAACTAGAAAAGAGTGTTATTATCCAAGGTGTGGCCAAGATTGTCAGAGTAAGGGTGTGGAGCATAGTATTTCGGCAAGTCCATAGGAGGTGGAGGCTCAAAAAGAGGGATACATTCAATCACAAAGCAATAAGTGAGCCTTTCATATAATTTTATATTTTGTATTCCTAATAAAGTTCTTTTTTCTTTCAATGTGACATATATTATGTTGTCACCAATCATGAGTTTTCATGTGATCCTAACATACTATTATGGATAAGAGTTGTATGGTAGAACACCACCAAATAGAGGTCGTGCATCAAGTGCAATGACCATAGTAAGAAGAGGGATCGGGAAGGTGTTGTGTGTGTGTCGTAGTTCAACAAACTACAATTCAAATATGTGAGTTTATTGGTAAGTTGAGGTAAACCTAAAAGTTCCAATCTAGGATATTGTTGTTGGGTCTAACATACATTTACATCTAAAAAAGCTAATGCCTTTGACCATATGGCATAGGTTATCCATAAGGTATCACTTGTCTATAAGGTCTATCCAAATGGTATTTGATAAATTGGCTTCCCTACATACATTTGTAAAAAATTTTGTTGTTTGGTTTTTATTAGATTAAATATTGCAAACATATTAGGATTTTGTGGAAATTTCTAGGGTTTCCCCATTTGCATTTGAATAGGTTATCACATTTGAGGACCTTGGGGGTTTTCCCATTTGTATTTGTAGTTTTTGGATAACATTATAATTTTGTATAATTTTGAGGTTATCAAATTGAAATTTGTTAATAATATTAAAATCTAGAGCCCTTAAGGGTTTTAGACTATTTTTTGAGGTTTCTCTAATGATATTTATTAATTTTGTACAAAAATAGTACTAGGGTTTGACATCACTTGTTGAGGTTGTCCTATCTATGGTTGTTGGTGTTGTAATTGAGGCTTTTTAGGTTTTGTACTACTTGTATATGTTGTTGCTACAACTAGGGGTTTTGTAAAGTTTATTGTTGATTTTGCCCAAGATTTTAAGTTTAAGCCATAGTTTAGGAGCTAAGGGTAGGTTGTAATGATTGCATGATTTGTTGTTATTGTTGTTGGCCACTCATTGTAGGTATACATAAAGAAATACTGAGAAAATTTAGGTATTAATTGAACTATCAATAGGCTAGATGATGTGTTTTGTGATCCACTAGATTGTCCTCTCTAAGAAAAAAAGGTTACATATTTTGCACTATATGTGAGGTATCTAGTGGTGCACTTATTGTAGGAGATTAATTTCTAAAAAAGTAGTAGCTAGACATGTGTTGTGGTTTTCTTTGGTGCTTTCAATCTAAGGGTATATTAATGGAATTTTTGACACATTTATCCAAATGGTTGTAGTAATGTTTTTCCTTGTAAAGCCCTATCTTCAATAAAGGAGCAATTTAATAGGATGAAATTATTTCTTGGTTAACTATAACATTGACCTCATATTCATAAATGAAAATATTTTTTTGTAAACCAAAGAACGAAAAGAGAGGATTTTTGGGATGGGATGCACATTTTCATAGTGAGGTACACTACTGATGGAGCATGGCATACTAAAGTGAAACAAGACATATTGTTATAGGATTTGAATGAGCATTAGTATTGTATTCATTTGATGCAAATATATATTACATGCGTAGATGGTTTGATAACCACTTAGTAACCAACCGTACCATAACCACCTAACCACCTTAATAAGCATGTTAACAATAACACATAATAAAATGGAGTTAATATCCCAAATTAGGGAATATGACTCTAACACCCCCTTATTACATTATTTGGGATAACAAATATGACTCCCCCTTAATGTGTAGGAGAGTATAATGAAATATGCTCTTATGCTAGCTCTTAATTTAAGTGTACCTCTAGATTAGTACATCTAGGTTACCTCTAGATATGCATGTAGGCCTACCTCTAGATAATTGCCTCTGGATCTGCATATAGGTCTAACTCTGGATCATTGTCGTTAGGTCTACCTTTAGGTCTATAAATAGATTATTACCTTTGGGACTACCTCTTGGTCTATCACTAGATATGCCACTGGGTCTACCATATGTTTTATATTTTCTATAGAAGCCAAATAACATTTCTTTCATTTCGGTAGATACTAACACCTTTTACAATGCACCTTTTATTTTACGCTACTTTGCAAAAAATGTTCTTTTAGAATACACGAGGTTTGAACCCCTGACCTCCCACAGTCTCCTTTGTGCTGGTCCAAATATCCAGTCAGGCTAACACTCTTGATAGTAGTAGAAGGCTGCCACTTTCTATTTATCCCCTTATCCTTGGGGATGCAACAAAAAATAAAATAAAATTCTTCTTTTGATGCTGCGCAGGATTTGAACCCTTGACCTCGTGCACTACATCCTAGCACTGGACTGCCAACCAGTCGAGCTACTACACCCAATGAGAACAAAGGCTCAAAACATTTGTGTTATATCATACTGTACCAAGAAGTTAAAAAAAATTGGGATGATTATCCCACATGCACCATACAGTGCATTTGGAGGGATTTAAAACCAACTCACCTTGTATAGGTTATTGATTACCTTTAGGCAATCAGGGAGACTATGCCACATAAGACAACCAACCACTACTTACAACATCACCCATGAGCCATGTCAACCACTCGAATTGTCACATAAGATGCCACATCAATAGTTGCCACATCACCACCTTGCTAGGTCATCAATTACCACATGTGCCTCAAGATCCGTGCATAGTCCACATCAGCTAGGTACCATGTGTCCACCTTGGGGTTCATGCTCCATCTCATCAATAATCTATCTTGAACCATGTTCCTACAAAGTTTACGTCCAGTTTAGAATGGTCAGGGGTCCTACTACAGGATTTATGCACTGAATCAACTGTAAGTCTACCTACTCCTAGATTCGCCCAGACTGCTACCTCGAAAAACATGTTGACCTTGAAAATCATGCTTGCCTTGAAAAACATGCTTGAACTACAAACTGTTACATGCATTTCTCTGATACCATATAGGATTTGAATGAGCATTATTATTGTATTCATTTGATGCAAATATATAATACATGCATATAAGGGTTGATAACCACTTAGTAACCAACCGTACCATAACCACCTAACCACCTTAATATGCGTGTTAACAATAGCGCATAATAAAATGGAGTTAATATCCCAAATTAGGGAATATTACTCTAGCAATTATTTCATTAGGAAGAAATTTGAAGTTCAATTTTGACAAGTGCAACATACCTCTAGTATATGAGATATACTATTTGGTAGGCAAGGTGCACTATTGTGGGGTGGAGCAAGGCACACTCTATTTTTATACTAGATAATGAGTTGCACTCGAAAATGAATTTCACTACCATGAAGTTGTAACCTTAATTATTTTCTAAAAACATAGATTTCAAGAGGCAAAGTAGATCTATCGAGCAATTATTTTGATTTTGATCATGAATTCTTAGAATTAGGAAATTTTGAGTTAGATAAAAAAATGGAGTTGCCATTACATAAATATTATAAATCTAAGAAGATGTTAAAGAAAGAAATATCACATTTCTCAAAGTCTAATCCAAAACAGTAGGATCCAAAGCCAAACAGATAAATCTGATTATTTAAATTTTGGGTTATTCTTGTTTTGATGTTAATTATTAATAGATCTAATTTTTTTAAAGAGAATTTGTGCGGATCTGAGAAAATAAATGCAAGTGGTGTAAGTTTTATTTTATGAAAAAAATGTACTTATGGGCCTCATTGGTCATGCCAAGATATGTTAAATGAAAAAATTATCTGATAAGATTTGTTCCTATGATCACTGTTCAATAAATGGATGAGAAGGAATTACTCTTCTCAACCTTTATATTTGGGCTAATTCTTCACTATTATAACTAAAATAGAGCAAATCTAAAATATGCAAAATGCATTTAATCCACTTTTGGAGGAAAATAGATGTAGAAAAATAAGCTAATTTATAAAATAAACATGATAAAAACTATAGTGAGATGAGCATGGTATAATGATAATCTCAAGCAAAGGTGGAACAAATTTTAGTCAAATAAAAAATGAAGAATAATTATTATCAATCAGAGTGAAGACTAGTAAAAATATGAAAGAGAAAATCTAGTAACACCAAACATTTATGAATAAAGAGGTCATGCAATATAGTATATCCATAAAATCCAATCTTCCTTTCTAATTAGTTAAAGATTTACATACAACTAACGAAGTAGTAGGTGATTGCAAATAGTATCTCTAAGTTTATTGAAAATGCCAAAGGACCCTTACAATAACTATGGCACTCTTATTTATAGATGAAGTCTAGCATACTCTACTCCTAACTGTCATCCAAGTCAATACTAAGTTAAATAGTGAATAGAACTAGAAAATAAAAAAATAATTATCATTCTTTTAAAGTAGAGTATGGAACACTTATAGTGTATGAGGTGCACTTTTGACCAAAAGGTTGTATTGTTACAAATTCATAACCTCAAGAGCTAGGCACATTTGCTTGGGAGTGGGGTGGACAAGCCTATAAGAAAGGTACATGACTATGAAGTTGTAGCTCTAGGAGCTAAGTATGTTTGCCTGGGAGTGGGGAAAACAAACTAGGAGAAAGGTGCACTATCATCTTAGAGCTAGGCATATGAATGTTACCCTTGGAGCTAGGTGCACTTGTGATGGAGCTAAGCACATTATGAATTTAGTGGGGCATATTGTTTCCTTAGAGCTAGGCCCACTTGAGGTTCCTTTGTATTAGGTGAAAATTTATCGTAGGGATGTACACGATTCAAAGTAGTGTACATTACTACTTTGGGCTAGCTACACTAATGCAACTGTGGATTTGACATAATTCCTTTCAAGAAAAACACACTGGTAATAGATGAAAGTCACTAATACCTTAGTTACTCAACTTTAAATTCTTCCAACCACTATTTTACTTTGTGGATTTTTTGATATGATGGATTCCACTTTCAAAGCATAATTGTAGTAACGGTCTACTATCATGTTAAAATCAAATATGAAAGGGTTCATTATATAGGATTTCATGAAACAATTTGTCAAGAAAATTGGTTTAATCAAAATAAGATTGATAACAATAGAGTATTTTTCCAATTAGTAAAGTAGGTGACAACCTACCTGTTGGATATTTTTCTTGTATCCTTGAAGGTGTGTCACACTACAAGAAAAACCTGCTTCCAAGTAGTATTACAGGCTCTGGTGGACCTACCTCTTTAACCTAGGAATAGAGTTTTATAATTCTAGACAGACTAGGTATGGTTAGGATACCCTTGAGGTGATACTAAATGTATATCATTAAGTTCATGCTCATCCAGATAAAAATATATGAAAATTATATTTTCTTGATCAAGATTGCTTATAATAGTTCAATTATACCTTATGTGTATGACTAGTGCCTTAATCCTTTGGGCTATTGTAGCAATATTTTATAACAATTCAATGTAATAGAAAGAAAGAGGAAAGAAATAATTGATTCAATTAAGTTCATTCGAATATCGTAATAAACATAATTGATTATCAATGAAAGAAGCATCCATTCACACATTCAAATAATGTAATATGTAAAGGAGACACACACAAGACTGAACACAAAGATATGACAAAGAAGAAACCCATAATTGTATTAATATTAGCTATTATTACACTAAGAGCTCTCTTGAAATGCCATTGAGCTCTTTTAATTATTAATACAATAAAAATCCTTTTTCAAATGATGTAATATGGCTCTTTCACTCTTTCATTCCAATATGGTAACAGTTGAGTCTCTAGACCTCTGGCTCAATATCTGGAAATGATTGTAGTTTCTTGAGCACTTATCTATCAGGACCTACACAGTAATGGAAATAATAAGAGATGGAAAATAAGGAAAGACATGAAGGAAGATACAACAATAAATAACAGGGCACTCAAGTATACCTCTTCGCAAAAATATGCTATGCAAAATCTTGATACTCATCTTGGCTGTAGTAGCTCCTTTTATAGCCTTGAATGTCTCAGATATGTTATAACCATTTAAATCTAAACCTTACACTTGTCATATTATCCTACCTATGGTTGGCTAAATATACGAAAAATATCTTGAGCTGTTCTATTTTAAAAAAACTATCCTGTCTACTGTAGAGTCTTTAGATTTCTCAAAAAGATGATTTACAACTGTATGGCACTTTATTATTGATTGGTACCCTGGTCAACAACTTCTTTTCTTGGATCAAATATCTCTTTTTTTTTACTCTTTTTATACTTCTGTAGTGGACGCTTATTTTTCTCTATCCCCTTTGCATAATTCCACCCCCACTAATATGGTTATCTGCTCCCAAGCCTCATTACAAAAAGATGTCATAGTAGTGACTGCATACTTAACAACTTATTGATATAAATTTCAAATGCAAATTCATTATATTTTGCAAACCCAATTATACTTCCACTATTTTTGCCAAGTCATTAAGTTGCTGAGATAATTTCATTTCATATTTTTTTTCATACTCAAATTATTCCACTCTTTTTGTAATTAGCTCATCTACATTTTTTGTAGCCAACATTTCTTCAGTTTGTATGGAGGCTTGTTTTCATTGATCATCTATTTTAGTAGTCTAATGTTCCATATCTTGGAGGAAATTCTCCCAATAAGGCTTCTCTTGAAGCTATGTATTCATCCTGAGAAAATACTACTGGCAGTCATAAATTTTGACCTCCAAGGTGATTAATTTTTTGTCACATAGGAGACTATATTTTACTTTGCACTTTATGTAAACTAGTTTCAGGGCTGCTGCTCTTTGATCTCAATTTTGTACCAGTACCCTTATATTTTTGGTCAAATTCATGACATCTAAGTATTATGGACAGTGATTTTCCCTTTTATTTTAGTTCTATGATCAACCCTTGTTTATAGTTCTTGATAAAATTAGTGATGTCAGCTTGTCTTTCAATCTGTACTGGTTGCACTTGTCCTTGAATTTTATCAACTTTTGCTTGCAGTTTATTTTTTGTGCTTGTAATTGATTAATTTTAATCTTAAATTATTTATTCTCTTTCAAGATTAAATATCCTGCATGCTTTTGAATATGTTCTCTAGTCACGTATAATTTTACTGGTGTCCCAAACACACCTACATACCCTATTCTAGGATCATCTTCGATTGCAATTGGGAGATTTTGCTTGGGGATGGTAATATTAGCTATATCTTGGGTATCCTTTACTACACGGGTGATTCTCCTTGGATCCTTTCCTTCTTCCATGTCCTGTAGTTGTATTTCATCAAAATAATCAATTGAAATCTCTTCTTTTGTCCTAACCAAGTTGACAGTTTTTATAGCAAGGTCAGTTTCGATCATTACCTTTTTGTGTTCTGCTAATTTAGAAGGTTGCATCATGCTGATTTGGTGTTCCCTGAGAAGTGATGTAAGTCCTCCAACATTTTCCATTCTCTTTTATGAGAAAGATGATATCTTCTTCTCTTTGTTATCAATTACCAAGGCCTTTGGTATAAATTGTGGTCTTTGCATTGCTATATGGAGTTGTTATTTTACAGGCAATTGTATCTTAGTGGTTATTTGAATGATGGGTTGCCTTGGCTATGAGGCAGTAGTCACAATATGTTTGCCTTTGTCCTTTGAACCTGGTTTTGGCTGTATCACTACAAGAGTGAGGGAAATAAAAGATTTTTTTTCAATAGCATCAATAGTATGTTTGGAATCTATTAGAGCTGGTTGGGTTACTGTTGTTGCTACTTTCATCAACATTAGTGTGTCTATGACAACTTCTACTTGCTGGGCATTCAAATTTATTACTTATAGTATAGGGTTCAAATTATTTTGGTGGCTCGGTTGGGATGATAGGAGCATAAGCTTCCACATAATTCCTCCTTATTGATGCTAGGTCTAAAGAATAATCCCCAGGATGCTCTATTTGGGTATGAGCCCTATCTAAAATATTTAACAATTTCCAGAAGTCACTTATGGACTTATTTTCTCTCATGGATCATTGCAAGCTATCTTCAAATCGATTCAGCCTATGCTTGACTCTAGCAGACTTCAAGTACTCTGGTGTAATTTTTTTATAGTGATCGTGAGGGTCATATGACCTCCAACTGAGCTCTAGGAACCCATATTCATCCATCTTCCACATTGCTTTGAACAAGCTTGGGTACCCTTGATATATATACGTTTCCATTTGCAAGGGAGTAGAAACCATGGGATTCTCTTTGATTTCTTACCTACCCTCATAATTGGCTTCTTCTGCTACGTGCTTAGAAATATCCATGGCAACTAGAGATAAAGGACAATATTATGGGAGCATCATAGGTGGGATTTTGGCCCCATATATCGTGATGTAGGTAACATTTTTTGTAAGGAAATAATTCCTTGTTTTATTTTCATGTAGAAAGTTCACAATCCCTTTAGGCATTCTACTAGGGGCAAATTTGTAGAAGTATTCATGGACTAGAGGAAAAACATTTCCAAATAAATGAGCATAGTTGGACTGTCCCTTGTGAATCCATGGTAGTTTGTCTTGCACATCAGGTGCATCTTTGATCTTACTCCTCTCTAGGTAGCTAATAAATCCATGTATTAATAGGGAGTAATGGGTAAAAAAAGGTATTTCCTTCCTTATTTATTTAACAACCTATTGTAAGGCTTCTAATTCTAAGTCCATTCTCTCAATTATAATATCCTTTCATTGATACATGCATGTCTAAAAAATACTATCAATTTAAATTATCAAGTATATTATTTCTTTTGAAATTTTAACCAGGCTAGGGATGCTGAGGGCTATACCAATCATATCGACGTAATCCATTTCTCGTGGTTGTAAATACATTTTATCTAGAGGTAATTTATAAGAGAATTGAGCATCATACCTGAATAATTTGGTATAGTCATCCATAAAATACCTAGTTAGCTTGGGACTTCAATACTGTCCATTCCAAAGTTAGGTTGGCCTTATCCAAATTGAAGATTCTCTTGAATACATCGATGGTGAGCTGCACTAAAGGATTGCCATTGTGTTTCTTGAATTGCTTCCTTGTTGGATTGTATGCTATTACCAACCAATATATCAAATCTAGAGAGAAGTATACTTTGGGGTAGGTCAACCTACCTATATTGCTCATCCAACTATTGCAGTGAGGTTTGCCCTTACTCTTGTACCATTGAGCTATTTTAAACAAACCCATTAGGAGGGAGGTATATTTTTGTGGGTATTCCTCCACATTTTCAAAATAATTTTTGGTTGTGTATCTACTTTCCACCTCTATGCTATAGTATGGTTGTCATTGGATCCAGATCTCTATATATACTTCATCATTTGTTTGGTATATTCATGGCCAGAGACTGACTGGTAAGGGTTATTCTCAATTAGCCTTCTGATTTGTACAATTGTACCTTCAAGGTGGGGATATTAAGTGCTTGAGGATACCATTTTGTTCTTCTGCCACCAAATTTTAGTGCTTCACTATGAGACCTCTACTTTTGGTTCTATTCTTATCTTTAGTTCAACTTGAATCCTTCTCGACTCCTTTGTATCAACATATACAATGATTTGGTAAGTTTTTTTGCATGATTTGTGTTTATGGTTTTCAACTACTGTATGCATTTTATACCATCCTGCATGCACCACCTTCATATCCTTAATGGTCTTAACTACTGTAATTGGTTGTCTAGTGGTGATTGATCCATCAACTTTGGAATGTGCACCATTGTGCCTATTTGTACTTTCAAAGATATTCTCATAGAAACAAAAGGAAGTTAGTGCAAATAATTTCAAATATAAGCTCTCTAATATTTGGGACTTATAACGTGGTTACTTGAGTGATATCATTCTCGTATTTGGAAAATATCTACTACCATGGATTTGATTTAGGGATTCTTACTGATCGCCAATATCTGACAAAATTTTCAACTCTATCATTGTCAAGTCCATTGGGATCACCTCAGGAAGGATATAAAGGTTACTTTTGGTATTTTAGTACTTATCAGCAGTAAGTCTGAACTATCAGATCTCTCAAAGTACCTCTGTTTCGTCGATTTGATCTTGAATAAGATATAACATTTCCCTTGACTAAGCTTAACTTTTGGTCATTGAATACCTCTCTGAGTCGTTAGATATCTTGATAAATCATTAGAGCTATCAAATCTCTCAAAGTTTCTCAAGGCTTACTTTAAGAGGGCATATAGAAAAGTCAAATACCCACAAACTTTGGTTATATTCCTACTATCGATTTCTCCCCCTAGTCATTATATCCCTCGGTGGATCCCCCGAGCCATCAAATCTATTGGATTTTCTTGAGGTTTATTCAGAAGAGGATGCATGGACATAGTAGGAGAAATGACATAGGTTTTAATTTGAATTCTATAAAACCCTAAGATGTACCATTTGAAAATGTTATATCTCTAAAGGGAAGTGAAATATATTACCCTAACCTTTAAGGAATATTATCATTTATGTGCCATGGGGTTAGGTTCATATAAAATTCACAACTTTAGGCTAGAAAAAGGGGGATACAATCTTTAGACGGATGGATTTTACAAATGTTAATGATCAGGGAATTAGCTAGGGCTTTGGAATACCTCAATATTTTTACGGTTCTATAATGAATATGAAGTGCTAAGGTCAGAGTATTAATTTTCTCGACTATCCTTCAAGCACTTTAATTCCTTCAAATTTTATTCCATGTATTTGATCTATTTGGCTTAATCTATGAGCCATCCATTTTGGAGTAGGAAAATTCAAAATATTATTTAGCTTCTTTGCTAACCATCTGACTTTCAGCCACATATTTGAGCCATTAGATATAGGGGTCTCCAAACCGTTTATCTTGAATGAAGTTACCTCAAATTTACCTAAAGGAGTGCTTTGATAAGCCAAAAGACCTTGTAGACCTTTTGTTATTTTCTTGCTATCAATGCTCATTCTTATTTGTTAGATCCCTTAGTGGATCTACCTAGCTGTTAGATCTTTCAAACTTGCTCAATGTTTATTTCAAGGGGTCATATAGAGAAGTAAAAAACTTGTAGACTTTGGTTATATTTTAGTTTTTGATCCTTATTTTGAGTTGTTGGATCCATCGAAGAACCTCTGTTTCATTGATTTAGGTATGAACAAGATAAAACACCTCTCTGAACTGTGCTTAACTTTTGGCTTTTGGCTCTTCCTTCGAGCTGTCAAATTTACTCAATGGAGACTACAAACTATTAGATCTACGTAAGTTGCTCGAAATTTAGTTGAATGGGGGTGTAGACTAGTCAAAGGTTTTTAAATTTTGAATATTTGGCATACCCTCCGAATCATTGGATCTGTTGGAATACCTCCGAGTCGTCGATTCTTTTCAAATAAGACAAGAGACCTGCAAGAAAATTAGTGCAAAGAAACAATACAACATACGATTAATGCATTATTTTGGTTGTGGTGACCTTGGGAGAAATATTTTGACTCATGCTTAGGACCTTCGAGGTGCAACCTTAGGAAAATTAATTAATGAAATCTCAAGGTATAGGGGGACAATTTAATTTTATAAACCTTAGGGGTATATCATTAGATTTTTTGAATTAGCCTAAATTTTTAGCTTACGAAGGTGAATGATGACTGGTGGGTTTGACTTATTTGTGGAAAACATCCCAAAAAGGGATGCCACTTTCGGGTAAGACCCAAGGAGGCAGGGGTATCCATTCCGCCAAAAACGCCCAGGACTCGGACCTGGCCTACCACCTTTGACATACTCAAGGAGCAAACAAACACACAAAACCAAATTAAAAAAAGAAAATAACAACAAAAATAATAAAATAAAATAAAAAACAAACTCCTTGAGTGTGTCAAAACCAAAAGCACAACCAAACACGCACAATAAGATAAAAGAAACCACAACACAAACCACATAGAAAAACACAAGAACCACATAACAAAACACAAACAAGACAAAAACAACAGAACACTACAAAGACATAACCCAAAAAAACATGAAAAATAAACACAACCAAAACCTAAAAAATAAAATAAATAAAATAAAAATAAAAACAACCAACAATAGACAATAAACAAAAACAAAAAACATAGAAAACACTCACACATAAAAAAATGAAATAACACAAACAAAGAGAAACCCAAGAACAAGAACGAAAAAAACACAAGAACAATAACAATAAACATAAAAAAAAAAAAAAAAAAAAAACAACAAAAACACAAGAACAACAAAAAACAACACAAAGAACACAAAAACAAAACAAAACAAAAGAACCCACCCACCTTAAAAAACTAAACAAAAAAACAAAGAAGACAAAAGAAAAAAAATGAACAAAACAATGACCTATCTAGACCGAGAAGACTATTAATGCAAGAATCAACGGAGGAAACAAAATAAAGAATAGAATGAGCTAGGGAACTAAAAAAACTGAATGAACCAAAGAGAAACAAAAAAAAAACAAGAAGAAACCTGGAGCCATCCAAAGAAATGATAGAAAGAAGAGCTTCCCTAATTTGAGAAGCCCACCATATAGGAGGGTGGCCATAACAAGTAAGATCACCTTTGTCCAAAGCCCAATTAGCTAAAGCATCAGCACTCTTGTTTTGATCTCTGACCACATGATTGTAATCAACTTTCAAAAATCCCATCTGGATTAACTGAATCTTCTCAATAATTATTTTTATTCTCCAATCCACCTTATGATTCTTAGGAGTCTTCAAGAGATTAATCATAAGTTGAGAGTCAGACTCAACTAACACCTTTTCCCATCCAACCTTGGTAGCCTCCTGAAGGCCTCTAAGGATACCATACCCCTCAGCAAGGTTATTGGAAAGAATACCCAAATTCTCAGCAAAAGTAAAAACCAGGGAGCCATCTGAAAGTCTACCAATTCCTCCCACACTGGCTTTTCCAGGGTTCCCTCTAGAGGCTCCATCGGTATTGACTTTTCCAAAATCCTTAGGAGGAGGTTGCCAATTTCTAGTCCTATCCATCTTACTAATACTCACATTCCCTTTAAGTTGGTTGCCCTTAGAAGGTTTAATATTCAATATTTGCATCACTTGATCCCATATTTGGTGGGAGTTTTGGGGGTGATTAAGGAGATGATGGACTGATTCAACTAAGTTGGCTATGGTCTTTTTCCAAATATAGTGAATATCCTTCCTATCTTGATTAAAAATTTGGTTGTTCCTTTCATTCCAAATATTCCAAAGAAGAATGGTAGAACCCATCCAAACTAACTGCCTAATAAAATGATCAACACCCTCTTGATTAGGCCAATCCCTCCAAAGTCTGTTCAAAAGTGAAAAAATTGGACCACTTTAAGCCAAGTAAAGTTGCCATTCTCCTCCATAGCTCGGAGGCTAAAGTACACTCAATAAAAATATGGTTGATATTTTCTACATTCTCTTCACACATTTCACATCTAAAAGGGCCATGAAAACCACGCTTCATAAGTTGCTCACCAGTAAGCACCCTACGATGCAATAAAAGCCAATTAAAGAACCTCACCTTAGGCCAGAGCTTTTGAGCCCACAATTGAGAAAATATGTCGGAAGAATGGTTGGGATTATTATGGCATAAGGTCAAATAACCTTGAGCAACTGAATACTCACCCTTAGTAGTGTCGTTCCATCCAAAACAATCTTTTTCATGGGACCAAGAGAGGGATCTCATATGAAGGATGCCTTGGATATCTTGTCTTTGCCTTTATGGGATTTGAATAGGCCAGTCCTCAATAGGGATCCAATATCTACCAACCTTTGAATTACCAGTATGGTACCGACAGTAATTAGCCACCTTTATCCAATTAGCTCGGTGAAGCTCCTCCATCCAAGGCCTCCAATCGGGAAGCCGAGTTATCAAAGGCTTGTGACCATCCCAAGAATCTGTCCAAAAATTTGCATGTTGACCATTATGAATGATCCAAAATAATTTTTTCTTTATCAAATCCTCACCGAGTCTTAAGAAGCTGCTAAAATGGGAGAACCTTTGGTAGGAAGTTGATAGCGAACAAGGTCTTCAGGACTTTTGTTCTCAGCATATTTAGCATGGAGATTATTGGCCCAAAGAGCATTGGGGTTATGCAACATCCTCCAATATAATTTAGCAGCTAAAGCTTTGTTGTTATTAATTGAAGACCGAAATCCTAACCCCCCTTCACTCTTAGGAAGACATAAAGTATCCCATTTCACCAAGGCCCATTTTCTTTTCTCCTTAGTACCACTCCAAAGGAAACGATGACTGATTTGATCCAATTCTCGAAGAACAACCTTTGGGATATTCAAAATGGAAGAAACATAAATAGGAATAGCTTGAAGGACTGATTTTACCAAGGTGATTCTACCCCCAGAAGAAAGCCACTTGTTGGTCCACTTTCCAATTTTCTTCTTGAATTTGTCCAACAACCAATTCCAATATTTATTTTTCTGCCTTTGAATATTTATGGGAATACCTAAATAAGTGATTGGAAGAGAGGTCTTCTTATATCTTAATTTATCCAAGACCATGGCTTCTGTCTAGCGGAGCGGTGAAAGAAAATAACTTTAGATTTGTCTTCATTGATCAAGCGCCTGATAGCCTTAGAAAAATAGCTAATGATTTGCTTAAAATTAGAAGCTTCCTTAAGCTGTAGCTTTACCTAAAAGGGTAGAGTCATCCACAAATTGAAGATGAGAGATAGGTCTAGCTCCATGAGCAATGGTAACTCCCTCAAGGGTTTTGTTTTCCCTCTTTTTGGTTATAGTCCTACCCAAGCATTCAGCAAGAATGATGAATAAATAAGGGGATAGTGGGTCACCTTGCCTGATACCTCTGGAAGGCTGGGAAAGAGCGAGAAGGCCTGCCATTGATAAGAACTAAGTAGGAAGCTGAAGAGATACATCCCATAATCCAATCCATCCAATCCTTAGAGAAACCAAATTGCCTCAAAACTTTGATAAGGAAGTGCCAATCCACTCTGTCATAAGCTTTGGATAAGTCTAACCGGATGAACATAGAAGGAGAATTTTGCATATCCATGGAATGGATGGCTTCTTGAGCAAGAACTATCTCATCTACTATTTGAAGTCCTTCCACATATCCCCCTTGCTCTGGGGAAATAATATTATGTAAAAGAGGCTTCAACATTTCTGCCATGATTTTAGTAATAATTTTGAGAAGAACATTACATAAAGCAATAGGTCTAAAAGCTAAGATATGATCAACCTCTTGAGCTTTTGGAACAAGAGTAATATAAGTTTTATTGATAACCTTCAAAATTTCTTTGGATTTCCTGGCTTCTTCCACCACCTCTAATAAATCAACATGAAGGATATCCCAGAACTCTTGGTAGAACTCAATAGGAAAACCATCAGGACACGGGGTTTTCCCTTTTTGCATTTTAAAAACTACTTGTTGAAGCTCATTGATAGTAACAGGAGCAGTCAAAATAGAGTTCTCCTCAGAAGTGATAAGAGAAGGGATTGCTTGAAGAAAATTTTGTTGAGAAGTTGAGTCAAGAGGAGTAGCAGCAAAAATATTGGAAAAGTAATCAAAGTTGATACACGTGGCTATCCATGTGTCAAATTTGGCCTTGCCTGGCCGTCCGTTGGTTCTCTTTCGGCTGAGCCTTCACCTGGCCGCGATATCGCGACAGGTCACGAAATTGCGACATGTCATGATATCGCGACCAAAAGCGCCTTCCTAATGTCGCTGCACTTTGGGGTCGCGAAATCGTGACATGTCACGATTTTGTGACCCCCGCTGCCCTTCCCTTGTCGAAGTCCCTTGGGGTCGTGATTTCGTGACCCCCTCCCCCTTTGTCTTTTCTTTGCTCCCCACTTTGCCTTATTTGCTCTGCCACGTGGCAGCTTCCCACTGGTCATGATATTATGACACGTCGCAATATCGCGACACGTCGCGATATCACGACCCGTCGCGATATCGCGATGGGACTTCTCCTCTCGCCTTTGCTTCGAATATTGTCACGATATCGCGACGTCACGAAATGAAGACGTCACGATATCGCAACGAAACTAGCCCAAGTCTTGCCAACGCCTTTTGAGGTCGCGATTTCGTGACCCCTCCCCATGCTTTGCGAAACTTCCCCCCTTTGCTCTACAAAACTTCTCCTTGGAAAAAACTGAAAATAAATCAAATGCAAAGTACTTAGAAACTTTTAGGAAAATTTTTGGTAGATGCAAGATTGCTTTACTGTCATCGGATGCTCCTGCATCATAAGGCCATTATCTGGTTGGATATCCACAAGATGGAGGTTTGCAATATATTCGCTCATGAGGTCAGTACTTTTGTCCAAATTTTTATTTCCCCCCTTTTCTCATATAGAGAGAGGATGGTATTGAAATCTCCTCCGATAAAGATCCAAGCTTTAGGAAAATGAGAGATAATATGAGTAATATCCTTCCACTGTCTTATTTTTTCCTCCAAAGAAGTCGAGGCATAAACAGTAATGCAGAGCATAATCTGGTTGGAATGTCTAATTTGAATAGCTATAGCCAACAAACCCCAACTGCCAACCATATGGTGAATAACTACCTCTTTTGGGTCCCAAAGACAAGCAATGCCACCCAAAGTCCCTAGGGAACTGAGGGAAACCACTTTTCCAGCTGGCCAAATTTTATTGGCAATTAATTCCATATCCTCCATTGACATTTTTGTTTCTTGAAGGAAAACAAGATGTGGATGATTTATTTGAATCATTCTTCTAATTTCATTTTGTTTTGAAAGACTCCCTTTGAGTCCTCTAATATTCCAAGTGATGATCTTCATTAATACCAGGGCTAAAAATGTTGGGAAGGGCATTAATATTACCTTCCTCTACAAGCTTTTCACCTTCTTTTACCATATGATATTGATTGGTCTTGCGACCTACTTTTTGATTAGAATCCATCTTCAATTTTTTTTTCCCTGTTTCTTGAATTATTCCAATTGAATATGAGATGGCTTCTAACCTTGAAGAATGCTCATACACAGCCAAAATTTTACTAGATGGTTCAATGGAGTCTATATTGGGACCTGCATTATTTGAAGTTTTGACATTTGAAATATTGTTTTTCTTGTGTAAAATTTCTCCTTTTTTTTTTGTTGAAAACCTTTGATTTGTTGGTTTGTCTCCGAGTTCTTCCCTTCATATTTAAAGCTGTGTTTCTAAGATTTCGGTTTCCATTATTTCCTCTTCCTCACTTGGGACATCATTTATGGAAAGGATTTCAAACATATTAGCAAATGACTTTGATTGATCCTTCATAACTGGTTTTTTTTAGTGTTCTTCTTCTTAGGTATTTGGAAACCTGCTGAGTTTATATCTTCTTCCTTTTGATCAAGAATTTTATTTGGGCAAGCACTAGCCAAATGACCATATTCATGGCAAATTCTACAACGAAAAGGAATGTTCTCATAGTCCACTACTTGCTCCCAAGTGTCTTCCCCAAATTGTAATGTGATATTTTTAGGTAGGGGTTTGTCAAAATTCATTAAAACACAAATTTGAGCATAAATAATATGTTCAAAATTTTGAGTACAATCAATAGTCATCATAAAAGTTCCTAAAGAGTTTCCAATTGAAGAAAAAATAGTAGGATTCCAAAATTCAATAGGGAGGCCAAAGAGTCTAACCCACACGGGAGCTATAGAAGGCATCTCTTCTTTGGCTTTAAATTTAGTATGCCAGGGCTTCATGAAAAGCCCCGCCCTTCCAAAAAACCAAGGACCCCCTTGAAAAGTTTTATCTCTATCTTCATTATTAGCAAATAAAACAAGAAAATAACCATTTGGATAAATAGAGATTTGTAACTCACCTTTAGTTTTCCAGCTTTTTGCACCCCAGACTTTGAAAGTAGATAGACTCGGACGAAAACCCATGAACCGACAAATTAGTCCTCTTTTTTCCAAATCTTCAATGCCGATCTGAATGTTACCCATATCAAGCTTAACAATAGGAGTTCCATCAGCTGCTTTAAGACATCCTGACTCCATTTTCCTGGGATCAATCTTAGGCATTCTTAGAGGTTTATGAGAAGCCCTAGTATTGATATTAGCATTGGGTTTAGGCTGTCCACCATGAAGGGCATCCCTAAAATTCATTTTTGGGACCGAGTCTTCAAAATTCTTACCCTTGATAGGGGTTTTCACAGTAGAATTATTTTGTGGGTGCACCTTAGCACCAGATTCACTTAAGATATGAGCCATTTTTTGATCAACTGCTTGAAACTTATTTTTGTGGTCTCTTTAATCCTTGCCCTAGATGCTGTGGAAAGGTATGGTTTTCACTTTTCTTTTGTGCAGCAAATCGGAAGCCGTTGTCACTCAAGTTCACAGTATGATCTATTGAAAGATAAATTTCTAACCCATATTGTATCCCCTGCAATATTTCTTGCTAAAATATTGAGCATAAACCACAAAAATATTGGCCGCTAGGGCCCGAAGGCCCTAAAAACCAACCTCTAGAGCTGCTTGCACTCAACCCAGATGAAACCCTCACATAGCCACTTGCCAAATATATCGTTCACACATAGGGATGCGCTAGGATCTGTGTTGCTCCAAATGATATGAAAATTGGTGGAGATGTTCTAGGGTTTTTCAGGCATCTACCCTCAAAATTTTAGCTCAATCTGAGTTTGGATGGGTGAGATATGGCCGAAACTAGTTCGGCAGTTTGGGCAGTCCTACGAAAAACGTCTCTACCATTCAGCTCTGAAATTTTTCCTCTCTCTTTTCATGCTTCGCTTAGGACTTTAGAATAATTAAAGAAAATTTATTCTCTTGGAATAAGGAGTATAACCTTTATCCTCATGCCAAAGGGGATTTTTTGCAATTTAACAATTATCTAGATGATGGCCTCAAGGATAAGGGATTTAGACACTCAAAGGCTGAAGCTCAAGATTTTATGACTGAAAATTTTAAAAATTTTTGAAAAAAAAAAAAAAAAAAAAACATGGTCGAACTTTGACTTGAGTAAAAATAACCTAGACCTAGGATTTTGTATGACCTTTCAAAAATTGAAACTAGGGGTACTTTTCAATTTGGATTTTGAGGATCCAACATAGGCTCTAACTGAGACAAGTGATGAAAACCTAAAATACTTGAGAATATTAGAATATTTGGTTACCAAAACTCAAACCAAGAACCATTCGTCAAAATGAAAACAATAGGAACCAACTTTGCAGAAGAAAAATAAAAACAATAAAAGGGGCTGACATTGTTTTCTTATCAACGAAATCAAAGGACCTAGTTTAAAAATAGATAGAATTTGGTTCATGAAATATATATTATTTAGTAATATCTTAAGATAGAGTTGAGGCATACTAGATTGGAGAATACTGCTTCATCATACCTTAGCTTGTGTGTGTTTGTGTATTCATTCTTATTACTTGATCAATAAAAATTTTATCATCTTGGTAGGAGTTATGCCTTTTAATTATTTCACTCAAAATGGTATTTACCTTTGTATTGATAAACTGTCGGTCAAGTGTTTATAGCTCCGATGGAGATGACCTTGATTCCCTCTAGACCTACTCTATTGCTAGGCAAGCATTTATAGCCCTAGTAGAGGTTATCCTGATAGCCCAACACTTACATATTTTGCATTATAAATATTTTTCTTCTTGATTAATAAGAATTATGATGAATTACAAATATTTGAGTGTGCATTATGGGTTAGGGATCTGTAAGGCTAAAGAAAAGAGTGTAAGTGTTTTTGGCCTAAACATCCTACCAATAGTGACTCCATCTTAGTGATCCTGAAATAACCTTAAACATTGTGATAGATGTGAAGCTTTAGCATAATGTTGTAGTAATACAACCTCATCTATTTATCTATAAAACTATGGGATAATTGCTAAACCATATGACCTATAAGTCCTCAGCATCATATGTCCTTAATCTAAATTATTATTTTTCAAATGATTAAGAACCAACCAAGACAAAAGAGACGAAAAACATTAACAACAAATTTTCAATGTAAGACAAGAATCCTATAGTGAATGGAGAAAATGAATATAGCCACTAACTATCAAAAGAAGTCACAAAGAAAAAAATTACCTCACTGGACTATTTCAGGGGTGTTGATTCTCTTCTTTCTTTTCTTTTATTTTTTTACAATTTATTTATTTATTTTTTTAAAAGAGAAAGATAAATATAGCTCATTTCCTTTTGATCCCATAGTAGGGGTTGTCTAGTTTCAGATTTTGACCATTTATTAAATTTTCATTTGCTCTCATTATAGGGTCTGCAATCTATAAGTGTTTTGTCAAACAATCTAAACTATATGATATGGACCTAGCCACTTAGATTCAAGCTTACCTTTCTCTCCATGTTTTTCATTTTTGGGATTCGAGAAGATGACTATATATCCTTCAAAAAATGGCATACCTTTAGCTTTATTGTTGAAAAGTTGCACTGTCGTTTGAGTCTGCTCTATCATTTTTTTTAGGGCTTCTCTTATTTCCTCCTACAATAGTGTAATTTGATCTAACCTCCTCTATAATCATGATATTAAAGTAGCAGGGACAAGGCTATTATTTCTATCTAAGGCGATAAAAGAGCTTTTTATCCCAATACCATATCATATGGAGTTTTTATTGTATTTCTTTTTACAGACAGTCTATCTGCCAATAGAGCAAACTTTAACTCACTATCCCAACCCTTTTTACTTTTGCCTAGTGACCTTCTAATCCTTGTTATCAGATTTTTATTTGATGATTTAGCTAGGTCATTGCCATGGGGATAATAATTTATAGCATGTGAAAGTTGTATACTGTATTTAGAACATAATTCTCTCATTTCAAAATAAATAAAGTACTTTTCATTGTCCATGACCAATTTATTTAGGACTCCAAATCTTGTTAGAATGTTTTCTTCCAAGAATTTTATGACTACCTCAGTTGAATTTTTGAAAGGAGTTGCTTCTACCCACTTTGTAAGGTAATATGTTGCTGTAATAATCCATTTATGTCCACATAAGGAGTTGGGATTTATTTCAACGATGAGGTAAATTCCTCACTGAGTGAAGGTGCTTCTACAATTACTAGCTTAAGGGGTATTGCTGCTAGATGTTTCTTTCCTGCAAAAACTTGGCAATTATGATAACCTCTTATATACTGGTGAAAATATTTGAACAAGAAAGGCCAGTAATAACTTGCTCTCATGATTTTATTTGTAGTGGATTTTGGTATAAAGTGACCTCCACAGAACCCATCATGGTATTATTTTATCACATTCAAGACCTCTTTTTCAAAGAGGCAGAGCAATAGTACTCTATCTAGATGCTTCCAATAAAGTTTACCTTATTGGACATAATATTTCTGTGCTTGTTGTTTCACTGATATCATTTTATTTGCAAACATGCCTCTTGAGAATGACAAGGTTTGAAGATACATCAAAATGTCATTATACCATTTGCATTCAACATTATCAATCCTTTTGATTTTATGCATTTCATCAACTATGATAGTGTTATTCATGTCTTCCCCTTATTTATTAGCCAAATATTTTGCTAAACCCTATCCTCTAATGATCTAAACTACTTTGAATTACACATCATATTATAGTAACTTGATCATCCACCTAGTAGGACTGCCTATAGGTTTTAACTGGTTGAAGATATCCTTTACAATTATGAAAGGAATGCAACATATAATTTTGTTTGACCCAAAAATGCCCTTGAAATATTCCAGTACTTTTATCACAACATAAGCTTGTTTCTCTATCATGGTATATATTTGTTGGGCTCCTTTTAGTCCTATAATCATAAATTCTATGGGTCTTTCATTCTTTTCATCATCATTTGGGAAAGAACTACAATAATAGTATATTATTAAGCAAATGAGTATATGTTAAAATATTTTAAGTAGTCAGGACAATTTAACAATGGGGCGATGGCAATGACATCTTTAATTTTTTGAAAAGCTTTGATGTTATCTTCTATCCACTTTATGTTAGCATACTTATTTATCATATCATTCATTGGCTTGGCTATCTCAGAAAAATTTGGCACAAACTTCTTACAAAGTTAATTTTTCCAAAGAAGGATCTGACTCCTTTGAGGTTCTTTGGGGAGGGATTTTTGCAATAGCTTCCACCCTTTGAGGATAAACACTTATCCCATTTTATGATTCTATATGGCCCAATAATTTTCTTTGTGTTGCTCTGAATATACATGTTTTTGGATTCAAATATATCCCATACTCTTTGCATCTAGCAAATATTGTGGCTAAGTGCTCAAGATGGTCTTCTGTATTTTTTGAAAATATTGATGTCATATAAGTAGACAACAAATTTGAACATTAAAACTTTAAAGGTAAATTCCATGGCTCTCTAAAATGTTGCACCTACAATCATTAAACCAAATGTCATTCTTAGGTATTCAAAGGTTCCCAAAGAAGTCTTATGTTTATCTTCTAGATTGACCTGTATCTGATTATATCCTGAAAATCCATCCAATAATGATATTTTGGCTGAACTAACTACTGATGTGAAAACCATAATTTTAAAGAGGCTACCATGCCAAATTTTTATTGATGTGGAAATGAATCACTAAACCAAAAACCCACCACTCATACTCAAGAAATTCTTTCATAACATCACAAGAAATTCATTCATAACATCACAAGTTTGGTTTACAATGTAAAAATACTAGCTTTCCATTACCAACCCCAAAACCATTATGTAGTTTTATTTTATTTTTAAAATCTATAATAACAAATTTATTTTTACTTTTAAACCTATTATACATTATTTTTTAAAGTTAATTTTTTTTATATTTTATTATAGTATTATTTGCTCATTAAATATTAACATCAAAATAAGATAAAAATTGACTCAATTATGCAAAATAATAATAACAAAATTAATAATTGCATATAACTGGAATATATGAATGCTTTTTATTTTTAATTAAATGTTTATATTGGTTACATGCTATTGAAGTAGGCCTACTTGTATTATATTATCACACATTGTGGTATTATAACAACTTGACTCTGCATGTATCACTTGACAAGAATTGAAATTGGATCTCTTCTTTAAAATTTAAGAAATTTAATTATTTGAGTTAATGCTATTTGGTTTTTAGTATATTAAATGTTAAAATTTACCTATCTTATTTGAGCCTTGGTTCATAGTGTAAAATTCTTCATTATAACCAACTACCCTAAATCCCATTGATAGTTATATACAAATATTATTACAGCCAATTAGTTATTCTTTTAATTAATTAAAATTAACTAATTGTATTTTTAATATATAATAATTTTTAATTTAATATTTTTTTTTATAATTTTCAAGTGACATTAGCTCAATCGGTTATATTGCTTAATATTAAAGAAGAGACCAAGGTTCAAATCTTGCCAAATGATATATGGATAATATCCAATATTTTTTGTAATACCACTACGTGGTGATGATGTAATACGAGTGGGGCCCATTTCAATCCCATATAACCAATTGAAAAAATAAAGATTTGATAATTACAATAAAATTTTTATAGATAATATGATAATATAATTGTTACAAAAGCAAAATATAAAAATAAATAACTTTACACGATGATAATAAAAAATAAGGGAAAATGTATTTCTATATATGCAACAATTTGTTTGAAAAAATAATTTGAAAAACTTATATTAGAACAAATATTATTTACAAGTTGGGATGAGACTCCTCCCAACCTTAGCCAATAAGAGCATCCATTTCCTCTTTTAAAATTTCCAATAAACTTTCATAACTCTAAAGCCCAACATCCTAAGATTTAACTACTTTTGGTTAAAACTCTATAAGAAGATATACATTGGAGCCAAATATCCTAACATTGGAGTCAAATATCCTAAAACCTATATTTGCTATGGTTGTCCAAAATATCCAAACATTGTATTTTCTCACCAATATGCCCAATCCTCTCATCCTTAGTAGCCATGCCACTGCCATTGAACCCCTACATCCTTCTTGGTACCCGTCTTAGCCAGGAAGTTTGCCACTATATTTATAGCTCTACCCACATAAATTAGGATCACATCATCCAATTTCCTCTACAAATTCTTAATTTGGGTGATAAGAATCCTCAATCTCTATGTCTCCAAAGCAAAGTTCCTCATGCAATCCAAAGCTCCTACCAAGATTTGAGAATTTTATTATATGATTATCCTCCTATAACCTTGTATTACCACCTAGATAGAAGCATATTTGATAGCTAAGGCTTCTACTTCATTGTTCATGGCCCTACCCAGTGATGCAGGAGCATCCGACGGCTACAGATCAATCTTGCATCCACCAAATTTTCTCAAGAGTTACCAAAATTTTCCTTCTAAAGTGTCTAGCAGGAACAAGGCGGAAGTTGGAAGAACAAGGCAAAAGTTGGAGGAATAAGGCAGAAGTTGAGGGGGGTCGCAAAATCGTGACATGTCACGAAATCGCGACTCCAAAAGCTGTAGCAAGGTGGAGGCTGGTTTTGTCGCGATATCGCGATGATTTCGAAGGCAAAGGTTCGAGGGGGGTTTCCGTCGCGATATCACAACGTCGCGATATTGCGACGTCGTAATGTCACGACAACTTTATCGGCAAAGGTATGGGGAGAGTTTTCATCGTGATATCACGACGTGTTTGAAAGTTAAGACGGAGGCAAATGCAAGTGCGGAGTTGAAGGCCTTTTGTTGCAATATCGCGACGTCCAAAGGGCAAAGGCAGAGCAAAGGCAGAAAGAACAGATGGCAAGGCGGGGTTTTTCGAAGGCAGAAAGAACCTAAGGTAAGGTGGAGTTTTTGTCGCGATATCGTGACGTCGCGACATCATGACTTTTTTGGAGGCTTCGACGTGGAGGGGAGTTTTCGTCACGATATCGTGACGTCGCGATATCGCGATGTCACAACGTGTTTGCGACTTGGCACAAAGGGGAGTTTTCGTCGCGATATCGCGACGTCGCGATGTCGCGACGTTTTTGTGCCAAATGGTACAGAGGGCATTTTGGTCACGATTTCGCTACGTTATTGGCTGACGAAGGCAAGGCTCCAGTTTGGTTGCGATGTCACGACATGTCGTGATTTTGCAACCGGTTGAAGATGAATGAAAAGTGGACATGTGGACAGGCCACGTGCGCGGGAAAAGAGACAGTTGTTGCAGACAAACATTCTGACAAAGCGACGGTTGCAGGTGAAGGACCAATGAATTGCATGCTTTCATGGCGGATCAGGGAGTTGGTCAATGATAGATGGAAAATTGAAGACTCGGCGGGAAAGCCGATTTTGCAGGTTTGGTTTAAAATATTCGCGCAGGTGGGTCATTAATGGCCGAGAGGGGTCGAAGCCTCGATAAAAACTCGAGCTTTATAATAGATCGGGTTGGTGGACCAATTTTTTGGGGAAAGTGTTTCAGAGGGACGGGACCTCTATAAAAACCTAGATGAATGTAATAGTGGGGGTGGTGGATCGGGAAATAGATGGAGTAGTGCAGATCGGAGAAAATCAGACCGAGATCTGGTCTTTGTAAGCCTGCGGGCTATTATTGTATGCATTTTTTTTTAGCTAATAGAACGAAATTTTCCAAATTGTACAGAAGTGAGAAAATTTAGAAGTGCGTGGAGAGGTTTGTGTGTGGTTATCTCGGTCCCCCGTCAGTGGTATCAGAGCGAAAATTTCCTGAGTGTGTGATCAATCGCTGGACGTGAGGCAGTCGCACTAGGATCTGTGGGAAGGCTCGTGAGAAAGTGAGAAGATGCCTTCAAGAAGAAACCCCGTTGGTGGGAGAGGCATGGCAATAGCAGATTTTTGAGCTTTGCAGCGGCAAGTTCAGGCCCTGCAAGAAGAACTACGCAGAGGACACGAACCAAGAAGAGATGCAGACAGTGAAGATGAAGTAGATGAAGAGGAAAACTAGTTTGAAGAAGAAGAAGAAGAGGCTGTAGATCCGACACAAGCCAGGCTGTACAGGGCCATATCCCAGATTGGGAAAAGGCCGAAGATGGAAGTTTCCATGTATTCTAAAAACTTGAATCCAGAGGAATTGATCGACTAGATCAATGATCTGGAAGAATACTTCGAATACGAAGAAGTTGAAGATCTCGAGAGGGTTAGATTTGCCAAAAAAAAATTAAAAGGTCATGCCAACATATGGTGGAAGGGAGTACAGCTAGAACGGAATAGAAGAGGAAAAGAATGGATAACAAGATGGGAACGGATGGTAGAAAAATTAAAAAGACAGTTTATTCTGGCAGATTATGAGTTGGATCTGCTAAGAAAAATGCAGAGTTTGAGACAGATGAATAAAACTTTCCAAGAATACATGGAGGAATTTTATAAAATTTCCATCAGAACCGGCCATTTAGAAGCAAGCAAGGAAAATGTGGCCCGTTATATTAATGGGTTGAGACCTAGTGTCCAGGAAGAGTTGAGCTTAGTTCGGGTGAGCACCATTGAAGATGCTTACCAGTTTGCTCTAAAAGTTGAAGAAAAATTGAACAGAAGGTTTGAGAGCAAGCAAAGAGGAAAAGGACATGGAGGAAAGGCTGGTGGAAGAAAAGATGAAGGAAAAGAGGAGAAGAAAGAGGAGGTTAGCAGCAACCGGGATCAGAAGGAGGATGAAGAACCCAAATCGCAAGTTCAGAACAATGGCTACCCAAGAGGAAGAGGTAGATCTGGATGTGGGTATGGAAGAGGAGTGTTTCGGGGAACATGTTTCCACTATGGAGAAGAGGGGCATCGGGCATATGAGTGTCCCCAGCACCCCAAGAGAGTGAACAAGAAACAAGTGGGTCTTGCCAGAGCTGTTGTGGCAGTGGAAGATGCTGACTCAGAACATTCTGAAGAAGCTGAGAAAGGAGAAGCAATGATCGTGAGGAGGACCATGTTGATTGATGAAGACAAACCAGAGCAGAGGAGAAGCCTGTTTTGCACACGGTGCAAAAGTGTAGGCAAAGTCTGTAATGTTATTATAGACAATGGGAGTACAAATAACTTAGTCTCCGAGGAGATGGTTGCTAAGTTACAGTTGGAAAGGAGGAGACACCCGCATCCATACCAGATTGCGTGGTTGCGGAAGGACCACAGAGCATGGGTCCGTGAACAGTGTTTAGTCACGTTCCAGATTGGGAGATACTAGGATGAAGTCCTGTGTGATGTTTTCCCCATGGATGCTTGCCATTTGCTGTTAGGGAGGCCATGGCAGTTTGATCGGAGTGCGGTGCATGATGGTCGTGCAAATACGTACTCCTTGATGAAAGATGGAGTGCGCCAAAAATTAAAGCCATTACAGACAGTGGATGAGAAGGTGTGCAGCAGTGCCAAAATTTGTCTGGTAGAAGGCAAAAATTTTTTTTGCCAAGAGATGGGAATTGAGCAGGTTGCAAAGGCAGATGAGTGTTTGGAGGTGTTACAAAATATGCGGACCGAATAGCACAGAAGTGAAGGTCACTTCTCCATTTACCCGGGTGTCTGATGCAGGAGCATCCGGTGGCTACAGATCAATCTTGCATCCACCAAATTTTCTCAAGAGTTACCAAAATTTTCCTTCTAAAGTGTCTAGCAGGAACAAGGCAGAAGTTGGAAGAATAAGGCAGAAGTTGGAGGAATAAGGCAGAAGTTGAGGGGGGTCGCAAAATCATGACTCCAAAAGCTGCAACAATGCGGAGGCTGGTTTTGTCACGATATCGCGATGATTTCGAAGGCAAAGGTTCGAGGGGGGTTTCCGTCACGATATCGCGGCATCACGATATCGCGACGTCGCGATGTCGCGACGGCTTTGTCGACAAAGGTACGGGGAGAGTTTTCGTCGTGATATCGCAACGTCGCAATATCGTGACGTGTTTGAAAGTTAAGACAGAGGCAAAAGCAAGTGCGGAGTTGAAGGCCTTTTGTCGCGATATTGCGACGTCCAAAGGGCAAAGGCAGAGCAAAGGTAGAAAGAACAGATGGCAAGGCAGGGTTTTTTGAAGGCAGAAAGAACCTAAGGTAAGGTGGAGTTTTCGTCACGATATCGCGACATCGCAACATTTTTGGAGGCTTTGGCACGGAGGGGAGTTTTCGTCATGATATCGCGACATCGCGATATCACAACGTCGTGATGTCACGGCGTGTTTGCGACTTGGCACAAAGGGGAGTTTTCATCGCGATATCGCGACGTCGTGATGTTTTTGCAGCAAATGGTATGGAGGGCATTTTGGTCACGATTTCGCTATGTTATTGGCCAACGAAGGCAAGGCGCCAGTTTGGTTGTGATATCGCGACATGTCACGATTTTGCGGCCAGTTGAAGACGAATGAAAAGTGGACACGTGGACAGGCCGCACGCACGAGAAAAGAGACAGCTGTTGCAGACAAACATTCTGACAAAGCGACGGTTGCAGGTGAAGGACCAATGAACTGCATGCTTTCATGGCGGATCAGGGAGTTGGTCAATGACAGATGGAAAATTGAAGACTCGGTGGGAAAGCCGATTTTGCAGGTTTGGTTTAAAATATTCGCGCAGGTGGGTCATTAATGGCCAAGAGGGGTCGAAGCCTCGATAAAAAAACTTGAGCTTTATAATAGATTGGGTTGGTGGACCGATTTTTTAGGGAAAGTGTTTCAGAGGGACGAGACCTCTATAAAAACCCAGATGAATGTAATAGTGGGGGTGGTGGATCGGGAAATAGACGGAGTAGTGCAGATCGAAGAAAATCAGATCAGGATCTGGTCTTTGTAAGCTTGCGGGCTATTATTGTATGCATTTTTTTTAGCTAATAGAACAAAATTTTCCAGATTGCACAGAAGTGAGAAAATTTAGAAGTGGGTGGAGAGGTTTGCGTGTGGTTATCTCGGTCCCCCGTCACCTAGGCCTTATAGCTCCCAATAGAACATTGTCCCAACATGATTCTTGTAGACTACAATTCTAGCTCTACCTAGATTACCTTTTAAAACTCCATTAGTATTATTTTTAATCTAGCCTTCTAGGGCTACTTTCCAACTAAATTTTTCTTTCCCTTCCTACACTTCATTTTTTTCTCCTTTGTCCCTATATCACCTGAGTTTCTTCTTTAGCATATACTACCACTATTTTAATGAATTTGCTCCAAATGACCTGTTAGATGCCATCTAAGGATGAAAAGGTTTCTCTATTTTTTTTTCCCATTTCTCTCTAGCCATAATTACCACCAAATAAATTTTAATCTAATATTCCATCTGATATGAAGAGCCTTAGATTTAAATTTTCTTCTCTTCCTTATTTCCCAAATATTAATCAAGTTCAAATCATAATTGGTTCAGATTTTATAAGCTAAAAACCATCTCTTCCAAATCTGATGCATGAAAAAAAATAAAAAATTAGGTGGTTAGATGTTTTCTCACTTTTATAACATAAAACACACTAGGATACTCCCTACATATCAATTATCAAAAGTAAGAATTTTGCTATGCATAAATTTATAGGCAAATAAGTTTACTTTCAGCCAGCCCTTGGACAACTAAATATTTCTCCAATCCTCAACCTGATATGCATGAAAAAGAGTTCTAGAAGGACATTTTCATATTCATCCTTCACCGTGTAGACACCAAGTCTCCCATAGCCCCAAGATAATTCGTCCTTCTCATCCCTATCTTAGATATTTTTTCTACCAAGATTTTAGTCATGATGGGTCCATAGGGATTGGAATTGGCCACTCATACAACTTATTAAGTTGCTTAAGTAGATAATCCCCTAGTTTGTTGGTGTTGAAATATAGAGGGAACCCAAAATATTCCTCCAAATAACTATCTTCAGATTTTTAAAATGTAGAGGGACCCCCAAATAGACCATTGGGAGAGAAGTCCTTGTGAATCCTAAGATCTCTAGAATTCTATCCTAAATTCTTCATTCAAGATTGAAGAATACCACTTTGGATTTCTTATCATTGATGACTTGGTTTGTGGCCCTAAGATAACCATTAATATTATCTCTATCATTTTGGTTTCTCTAAGATTGACCACATCCATAAATCTAGGGTCATCCAAAAATTGTAGGTAAATCAAGACCTCCTCACCCACCTTGATACTTGTGAGCAAACCCTGTTGTCTCCTCATCAAGTTAAGTCTACCCAAGCCTTCAAATAATACGAAAGAAAAATAATGGTAACAAGGATATCCCTAAAAAAGGCCTCTACTAGTTCCAAATGGTTATGAGGAAATACCTTTGATTAACACTAAGTATATTGAAGTGGAGATGCAAGTCACGACCCACTCTATCATATCCAAAAAGAAACCAAAGGCTACCATCATCATTGAAAAGAAGCTCCACTCCACCCTATCATAAGCCTTTGTCATATTCAATTTTATGATCATTCCTCTATTGCCAAATTTTTGCATTAAGTGGATTGCCTCCTAAGCTAGAACCACCCCATCCAATATCTACCTGCCCTCTACAGAACCACCATTGTTATAAGGAGATAATGCTATATAGGATAGGTTCTAGTCACTTAGACATTACCATTATGATTATTTTGTATATGACATTGCATAAGGTAATAGATCTATAATCTAAAATATGCACCCTCTCCTCCCCTTTAGAAATCAAAGCAATGAATGTATAATTTAATGTTTTAAGCATTATTTTAATATCCTTGGACTCCTATATAACAATAATTACCTCCTCTAAGATGTCCCAAAATGTCTAAAAAACTCTATTTGGAAGTCATCTAGACCTGACATTTTTCCATTACTCATTCCAAAGACTACCCCCTTTATCTCCTCTGTATCAATGGATTTAAGCAAGGATTTATTTTGTTCTTTAGATATGATAGAGGAAATAGTAGCAAGAACTTATTCTTCAACCTCTTCCTCCTACACTAGACCCTCCTTTAACAATTTAACAAAATAATCCATTGAATGGGAATGCATACTTGGGATTGTATCAAAAGAGATTCCATATTATTCATCTGTCTCCCAACACAAGTGCCCTGATGGAAAATTTAGTGTTTTTTCCCCTTCCATTAATCAAATATTTATTATTCTCTGTTTTAATAGATCTCCTCTTGATTTTCAATGTCCTTTATTACTTTATGCAACTCATCATCCTCTTCTTTGATCTACTCTATCATTGTTTCCTCCTTGAAGAATTTTTACACTTGATATCATCTAGCTACCAATGGAGCTCCTTGGACTTGGATGTATGACTTGTTAGATTGCCTCCATAATTTTAGCTGATCATTGACATAATGAAGCTCCTTATGAAATCTAAAAATTGTTGTTCCATATTTTGGACATCCCTCTATCCACCACTATGAAATTTTATTTTGAAGTTCCTATTGTAACAATTTTTTAAAAATTTGAATGGATTTCAATGTTGCCTTGTATTGATTCCCCCTTCAATAGAATGGGAAAGTGATCCAAGATCAGACCCTCTAAAATCTAAAATTTTAAATATCAATTCATAATGCTTCCTTTGAAACTAGAAAGTAATTTAACTTCACATTCTTGCTATGTGGCTCCCTCCTCTTATTAGTCCAAGTATAGTTAATTCTAGGATATTTAATATCCACTAAGTGTAATGCATGGACTTAGGCAATCATAAATTGATTTCCTAAGTCTAAAATTGGAGTTCTCTCTTCTTGATTTGTGGATGATAATTTAGAATTAAAATCTCCAGCAACAATCCAGTCTAACTCCTCCCTTGAGATTCTCATATTATGCACTTATTCCCATTGATGAATCTGACCATCTAGGTTTTGAGCCCCATAGAAATTTATAATTAAAACTTGCGTAGTTATCATATTATTTCTAGAATGGGATGTGAGGACACCCCTTTAAGCTATATGTTCTATTGTTGTCCATTCAAGAGAGATTCAAAAAGTAACTATTCTCTTGATACCCCTTGGGTAGCCACTTCCATATGACCGAAACACCTCCAAAGTCTATTTACTAATTTATACATGAGATCCAATGATATTTTGATCTCTTGAATAAGCAACAAATCTATTTTATTTTTATCTAAGTCTTCAAATAACAGGCTAATGGGTTTTGCTATTTAAACCCCTAATATTTCATTATTGTGTAATCATTGGTTACCTTGAGACTAGTAAGAGTCTATTGTCCTCACTAATCCCCTAGTAACCAGTTTGTCTCCTTGAGATAGTATCAATTTCTTATTTGATTTTCTTCCCACTCCTTGAGAGTTGATAGGATATTTTGTCCACCTGGATGATCCCCAAAATTAGTTTTTCTTTATTATTTTTTACCACACCCATTATGACATCCTTTACTACCGACTGCTCCTAGTTATGCACTATTAATGCCCCTATCATATCTGATTGTGGTAACTCACTACACTCTATTACTTGCTCTAGGATAGGAGGATCCAAAAGAGGGGCTTGAGCATGACTATTTATATATTATTATTCTTATCCACTCCTTTCATGAGTTGTTTTTCTTCTTGCTCCACCAATTTATTGAAGATATCATACCTATTTTAGGGCTTGGGTTATGTTTGCTTCTTACCATATTTTTTGATATCTCCTTCTATTGGAATGTTGAAAACCATCTCCCTTTGCTTCTTCTACCTGAGAAATATTAATATCTCCTTTAGTGATGGTAGACTTACTCTCCTTAGGAGGATTCAAAATTATTATAGGAGCCCCAATTTTTATGATCATATTGTTTCAACTTGATTGGACCAAACTCCCATATTTGTGACAAACTCCACACCTAAAGGGAAACACCTCATAATCCAGTTGTTGAATCCAACATATTCTAGTAAGTTTGAGTTCCACCTTTTTCAAAAGAGCTTGGTTGAGATCTAATTCAACACATAATATAGCATAAATGATTATGTTTACTTCGATTGTGTCTTTAGAGACATGCAAATATATTCTAAGAAATTTATTTATTATTTCCAATACCTGCTCACTCGATAACTCTATTAGGAGTGCATACAATCAGATCCAAATTGGGACAATAATGGATTCAATTTAGGGATCAAATCCTACTCTCTAGGGCTAAACAAATTATCTTTCCAAGTCATGATTCTACTTTTCTAATTTTAATGCCCTATTTTTGTTGGTTAGTGAGGAAAAACTATCAATAAAATATCCATTACTAATAAACCATAAAGGATACTCATCAAGAGGCTTCTAGCTTTTTGAATACCCATGAATTTGTAGATCAGATCATGAGTGACTCTATATAAGACTATTTCTTCTACTATACTCTTCTCAATGAAAATATTTTGTCTTGATTCATACTATGGTAGACATCCATTGACTCTTTGAGGTGTTGATCTCTTCTTAACAACCATAAAGAGCATTTTTAGCATAGTTTTTTTTTTTATGCTTCTTTAGTATTTATTTGAGATTTCTCCTTTAATAAATCTGCAAAATAACTCTATCTATATAAGAGATAATTTAGAGGCACCCCAATTAGTCTCTCCAAAGGTAGCATTCTCATTTTTGAAGCAAAAAAAAAAACCCTTTTTTAGAGAATGTGTAACCCTTCCCATTGTTTAAGCTATTCTAGAGATCAACTACTTTAAAACGTATATGCAACAAAGTATTAGGTTTTTATTTATCTCATTCATAAGAGAATAAAAGAGTTTGTGATGTGAGGCTAGGGTTTTGAATATGAATATGGTCCTCAATCCTCGCAGACCAGTGCACAATATTCGTACTGTAGAAGGGAATGCATGAGATAATAGCTCCTCTCAATTGACTATGCATGTTTGTGCTAAGAATGGTCCACAAGGTAACTCTCATTATCTTGATGTAATTCTTCCATTACCTGAATTTGATTATGCATGTCACTGTTTAGAATCATTCACCCTTGTTGGGTATTTTGTTGGATGCATCCCTAATGAGTCTTCCCTTAGGGCCTAGGTTAACACATCTTGGAATCCTCATGGAGTCAAGATAGTGATGGTTCAAAACCTTTCAAAGGTTTTTTTTGTTTGATTTGCAAAAACAACCCACTCTAAGGCAATTTATGAACATGGCCATTGGTGCATGAGAAGCTCTTTCCTTGTTTTTTCTCCTTGGACCCGTGACTTTTCTATTTCTAAGAAAATATTTACCAAATTTCCTGTGTGGGTGGAATTCCTAGGACTCCCTCTACATTTGTGGCCCTTTCTCAATCACATAGAAGTCCCTCTAGGGCATGTCATTTTTGTGGAGGTGAAAAAATTTTTCAATGTACTCTCTCTAAAATGTGCTTGCATCGGGATTGATATTTCTCAATATCTCAAGGAGACTATTGACATACAAATTGGTGAAATTATGTTATCTCAACATTTCCTCTATATTAATTTACCCAAAACAAGTTTTCGATGCCAATCCTTAGCACATAATATCAAAGATTATCCCTTGATGCTGCATAACAAGGACAAGCAGAGCCCCACCACACCAAGTGTGTCCACTCCTCAATATTATAAGGATGGTTAGAAGACTATGGGACGGTGGAAAAATGCACATTTGGCTACTTTTAAAGGTACACAATACAAGTTGGCACATGTCTCAAAATCGATAGAAAAAGGTATGAAAAGGAAAATGTTGGTCTCCTAGCTAAAATTACCAACAATGAGGCTCCTCAATCTCAATTGATTCATACCCCAAGGACTGCAATAGTGGTTGTTTCACAGTCTACCCACCTAGCTAGTCCTTCAGTACATTCCCCCTCGACTAGCGCAAGGTGCTCTTGTAGCCCGAGAAGGGGATATGCTAAAGAATATGTCACTCTAGAGAAGCGACTTCATATGACTAGTGTTCAGTGGGGTAGTTATGTTCCTAATTCATCCAATAACTATAGTGTGTTGGAGTATCTTAGTAGTAATGACGATATACCACTGGATGCAGAGCCATCAACGATGGAATTGGTAGTTACTACAGAGGAAGCAAAATCTAAAGATCCCCCCTTTTTGTGTGGTTTCGATGTTCTTGTAGTCCTTGACATGGGAAAGAAGATGAAAACAATCTACCTGAAAAATGGTTTCACCAATGTGACGTAATAGTTTCATAAGCTTTGAGGCATTGGCTTTGAAAAAACATAGGATGACGGAGTAATAACTCTATTTGGTTCCTAGAGTTAAAATTTTATAGTTTAGGATTTTTTAATCTAGTTTATTTTTCCATGCTTAGTTATGTTGTTTATTCAACCTTTTAGGGGCTGGTTCTGGTTTTGATCGTATGGGTGGCCTTGCGTCCCGAGCTGTGATCTTTCCAACTCCTTCTTTATAACCTCTTATATATTTTTTTGAATATAATTGTTGGTTCAAATAAAAAGTATAATTATATGTAAACAATTATTTTTTTAAATTATTTTAGTTGAAGATGATAATCAAAATATTATATTAAAATAAATTATTTTAATGAAAATATGTGTCTTAGTTTTAATTGACTTTGATGGAGTTTTGTTTATAGTTTGAGGTCAAGCACCCATCCCTTACATATTCTTAACCTAAGACACTTGAACCTTCTCCCTTAATAGCTAAGGTTGCCAATTATTATTAATATTCCAATTTTTAATTACTTGTAACATTATAGAAATCTTATATTTAACTCATATTTTATTATTAAATAATATTAATAATTAAATATAAAACATAATAATAGTCATCTCACACAAAATAAACTAAGACAATAAAATTTATAATATTAATAAAATAAATTATAATATTAATGTTTATATTTAATTTGTAACTTTGTGCAAGGGAGTGGTATTTTATAAAATATTTATAGTAATGCCATTTAATTATGTTTAGATATTATTAATAAATAAATTGTTATAAAAAAATAAAATTTATTATTTAAAAATTATATTAATTATTAATTATTTTTATTTTTTTAAGTACTACCTCCACTCATTAATTAAATTTTATTTTATTTTCATTTTAATTAAATTTAAAATTTAAAAGAAATTTTAATTTTAGAAGTCTTAAATAAAAAACATTGCAAAATCTCGACTGAATAACAAGCTAATATATAATTATATGAAAATCTATCTATTGCACACTTGTGCCCTAATTGGCTGCGTGACAGGCAACATAATTGTAGATTCACTGCGGACATTTTGGTCTTAAACAATCGTTCAAATTCAAGTCAGGATAAGATGAGTGCATGTTTTCTTTAACCCAAATACGCTTCTAGAAACATACGCTATGAGTTTTTACCAAGACTTTCAGCCCACTGATCTTGTTCTCCCCTCTTGTCCTCCACCCAGCACGATAATCTCCAACAACAAAGTCGAACAGAAGATAAATACAGTTATTTCGGAGTAGTAATATTTGGGGGATGGATTTTTCAAACGATAACGCATAGTGTCGGAGATAAAAAGGAAGCACAGTGCAGCGAAGGAAATAATAAACGGTAACATAAGCGATGTAGTCATGCTAAAATAAAGACCCTTATACTCTCCAGATTCTTTTTTTTGTGTGGTTTTGATGTTCTTTACGTGAGGGGGTATTACAACAAGAATGACTGCAAACATGAATGCGATGCCAGCACAGATTACTGAGACTCCCAAACTCAATGCAGATAGGTAATGCAGTCGTTTGCGAATTTGCAGTCGCGACCCATATAGGGAAATGCAAGTTTGCAGTCGTTGACGAAGTAACCAGACAAGAATCACTGTGAGAGAAGTAGACAAGGCTGCAATATCACAGAACAAAAACCCCTTAAAGTAGGGGTCTAACGCTAGCTTGGCTGCTCCATGCTGTATAGCCGTTTTGTCGTCTTCAATTCCGCCAGGCACCTGAAAAATGGCTGCAAATGTTATGGTGGCAATTAGAGATGCTACCAATGTGTCTACTTCCTAATTGCATTGAACTACTCGCTCCAACTTTTTCTAAAATCTCTTTAATCCTAACAGAACGGCAGTTGTTAGGATATGCATCAGTTCTTGCAAAATGAAGAGCAATATCTAATGAAGTAAGGCCTTCCCAGTTCATGGCATTCGGGTTGACCCTTGGCCATCTCAATAGCTCTTTTACAATCTGTTTCATAGCGCATAAAAAATTGCAACATGATCTTTAGTAGAAAAAAAAAAAAAAAACATTGATTAAAATTTAAATAGAGAGCGATGTCTAACCTGTGGTTGCACTTTCTCCATGGCTGCAATATGAAAAGCTGTGTTGCCATCTACGTCATGGTCATAGCTCACCATTTTTCTCCCTTCTTCTGACTTTTGTTTGGCAAGTAGTTTCTGCACCACCTCAAGTTGATTGTGCTCGATCGCAACATGTAGAGCAGTTTTATAGTCTTTGCTACGAATGTAGACACACTCTGGCATTAACGAGAGAAACTCGTCGATTATGTGGCAGTAGCCTAACATTGTACCTACATGAATTGCGCACATTCCATTCCTATCCATCATCACAAAATGGCTGTTGGTCAGGAAAGACCGATGATTAGTCGTCAAGATTTGACGTACTCTGTGAGGCCGTCGTAAAAGGACGGCTGCGTGAATTGGAGAGCCAAAGATGTGTTCATCAAGACTCAACATCCTTCTCTCATGAGTTGCAGCAGCAGTGACAGAGGCAACACTGACAGAGTCAATCTTCAGGATCACTCGACACTTCAAGACGGTCCATCGTCAACCTCTAATTATTTTCAGCCTTTCGTTATCTTTGGCAACAAAGGCAGCATATTCGCTGTCACAAATAAAACATTATGGTACAAACTACCCTGGTTTTTCGTTTACGGCGGCAGACATGTGATCACCTTTTCAAAGAGCTTATAGTCACCAAAGTTTCCAAACTAAACATTAGGGAAAGATTGATGGAACCAAAAAAAAACACTTGACTGCCCCAAAAGATAAGTTAATTACACAATCATGAAATGACGTCTGATGTGCCGACTTCAAGTTGGAAATTGTCTGTTTGTAATTATACATTTGCCTAATAGAAGCCCATGCATTTTTATGTAGCAGCTTGAATTTCTTGAAATTTGAATATAAATTCTAGAATCCAAATAATGCATGATAAGTGACATATACATAACTTATGTTCTCAATTCAAATTGAGAGCAGTTCAAAGCAGAATTAAATCTATTAAAAACTGCATTTAGTTTACAAAGAAAATAATAGTCTAATTCTAATAAATAATCTAAGAGCCAAGCCAAGAAACAGTGCTCTAGACATTCAATAACATATGACTGAAAATGAAGGCAAAGCAATCACGAAATTGCTAAGCCGAAGATTGGAAACCAACGGAGACAATGCAATGTGTTGCGATTGTTAAGCCCAAGATCTGTTAGAGAAGATGAAAGAATTAGAATGTCAACGGAGACAATGCCGTGTGTGATTGCTAAGCAAGCCCAAGATGTGTCACAAGAATATGAAACAATAGAACTGTTAAACGGACACAATGCCATGTATTGTGATTGCTAAGCCCAAGATGTGTCACAGATGATGTAACAGTAGAAATGTCAACGGAGATAATGCCATGTATTGTGATTGCTAAGCCCAAGATATCTCACAATGGTGAAAACATAAAAATGCCAACGGAGATAACGCCGTGTGTTGTGATTGCTAAGCCCTGTAACAATAAAAATTTGAGTTTTATTAAAAAATTAAAGTTCAGTCTATGAAAAAGAATGTATTTATTTAAAAAATTTAAATTCAATCTATGAAAAAGAATGTATTTATTTATGTCAATAAAGTTTTGAAGAAAACCAAAGGAAACAATGCCATAAGGAACACTATTTTATCGTGTGAATCCCAACTCCCAAAATTTCAGCCGTGCATAAAAAATCTTCTTTCACCATTCATTATCCCAGTTTTTATTCTTTCACTTACATTTTCTTCGTGACTATTAGTTATGAGTTGTAATTGTTTTGACAATTTAAATCATATCTATATCTTTTATTTTTTAATTTTATTTTTTATTTGGTTATTGTGAGAAACCTTTATATTTAACAATAGAGAATTTAACACAAAGTTATCATACACCCACTCTCATACACTGGCCCACCCTTGAACCTTGAACCTTATTATTTAACCCTCTTATAAAAATGTATCTCACATAACAAATAAGCAGCTTAAAAGACCCAAAAACACATGTTATGGTTTCATCATTATAATATGGTATACATTATTATAATTTTGTATTATTTTATATAATACATTGTTTAAAAATACAATAAAATTTATTTAATATTTATATAAAAAAATCTTACATCCAATTACTAATTCATGCATATGAAATAATAAACACACAACCATATACACATCCACCCCTGACATACTGACCCCACTACCTTTTGAAGGACCTTCCGAAGAACCAAAGTCCCTCGGGACATTTATATTATTTATATTAATTTTTAAATAAAAAATAAAAATAAAATTGAACCATTTTTAATTATTTTGATAATATTTTAATAATAATTTGTTATTATTATTTTTAATATATTTTTGTTATTTTTTATTAATTTAAATTAGTATTTTATATATTTTTTAGATAAATAAATAACTTGTTTACTATGGTGATAGGTTTTTTCTTATATTCATAATAGGTTTTAAAAATATTCATTTTAAATGATAAAAATATATAGACTTAGAATAGGATTATTATCTCTTATAGAGAGAATTATTCTTTTTTTTTTTTCTGAAGTTTAAACTCACAAAATTTAGATTTGGTTATCTCAACTCAATTAATGTAATTACACGACACTTGAAATTTTGAATGATAAATTTAATTGTTTCTTATGTTTTAATTTTTTTTTAAGATTATAGTTAGACTTTAGTTTTGAAGATAAATTCCAAAGAGGAATAAACATTAGATTATCTTCTTTTATTAATTTCCTAGGATTATTATGATTATTCTATTCTTATCACTAATGTAAAATATGAGCTTGGAAAACACCTCATGCATATTCTCTAGAAGTTAAGTTATTTATTTCTTTTTTGGAAGCTCTTCTCAAGTTAGCTTTTAGTTTTAGATTATTATATTGCACTCTAAAATTGTTCTTCTATTAAGACTCTATAAATAAATTTTTATTGTAATTTTGGCATCTTAGATGTCTACATATATTCATCATATGAATACAACAATAGCTTTTTGATTCCACATCAGTGGTATTATAACAATTGTGAATATTGCATGTGGAGGGGGTTTCCTTACAAAAATTCCCCTCATTCATTTTCTTCCTCCTTTCCATTACCATTCTTATAATTTGTGTCTAGTTTTACATTGATGAGAACTAGACTTGGAAACTCCTCCTTCCTTCAAAGTAATTTCAGTTAGTTATGCACGAGCATCTTGATGATTTGTCATTATGGAATGAATCATCGTAGAGATGAAAGGCCAATTATCGACCATTATGTAATTGCTTTCAAAAATTATAAATTATGTATTTTGTATAAGGAAGGAGGCTAGCTCATGTTAGTAAAAAAAGCTTTTAAATAATTGTGCCTTGTATCCAACATAAAATAAATAAATACTAACAAGTTTTGCCAACTAAAATCGAGTCTCCTTTGTTGAATGATTAATAAATCATTTTTAAATACCACCTGCATTGTTGTTAAATGTGTGTGTAGATTGCAAGGGGAAAAAATGAGCATAGGATCCATTCCAAATTTTAACCAAGGAAGTAGTTAATTTCTCTGATGTGGGAGAGAATCAGTTGATAAATCCATAGAAGAAATCCTAAAAAGAAAATAAATACAATATTTTTTGAATTGTCATACAAAATTAGACATCATACAATGGACCAAGAAATGAAATGTGGAAAGGTCATTGTACGATAAATTTATCATCATATAAATAGTTGCTGGAAAATGGAAAAGTAATTAATGTGCACTTATCCCTACATGATTAATAGGTTGTACAATCAAATGTTATACATTTGAAAAAATATACATTATGAGGAATTAAAATTTTACAATGTATGATAGAAGAGGTCATACAAAGAGATGATAGTCATTCAGAGATTATAATTGAATGAAAGGGAGAATTGATAATTGTACAAAGGGTCTAGTTTATTTTTCCATTGGAATAATTAGTCATACAAGGGGTGAATTATTGTATGATCAAAAGGGCATCATCATACGAATTCTAGGGGCAAATTATTGTACGATCAAAAGGGCATCATCATATAAATTCTATGAAACTATCATATGGTTGAGGGTATCATACAAGGAGGCATCATAGGTTGGATCGTATAGTTGTACATTTGAGGTATTTGTAGGTTGATAGTTTTTTCTACTACATCATTTGGTATCAGAGCCAAAATATCTCTAAGGAGTGAGGAGTGATACATGCCTAAGGAGAAATGTTACAAAAATTATGAGGAAGATCATGAGGCCCTCGAGTTGTAGATATAACTAAGATGATGAGAGTAATCATCGCTTAGTTAGGTGCACTTGAAACTACCCAAAATATGGCCATTCAAGTTGAATATGTAAGAAATAATGGAGAGGAGGAAATGCAAGTTTGTAATGAAGAATAAGAAGGAGATCTAGAAGAAATATTGATCCAAACAATTTCTAATATGGGCTAAAATCCAAATATAGAAACTTCATCATACAATGGAAGCTTGAGTCCAAAGGAGCTCATAGACTAGATCATAGATATGGAGAAGTATTTTTAGTTTGAATTAGTTGGAAGACCTCAAGAGGGTGAAATTGCCTATACAAATCTAAATGAGCATGTGTCCCTGTGGTGGGATCATGTCCAAATAGAGAGGAAAAAAATAGGGAAGGATAAAATTTAAACTTGGGATAAGTTTGTGATAAAATTGAAGTCTAAAACTTTTTTTATTTATTATCAAGTAGGGTTGTTTAGAAGACTCCAAAACCTCAAATAAAAGGATATGGAAATGAAGGAGTATACCAAAGAGTTCTACAAATTGACCATAAGAATAGGTCATGTCAGAGATGATGAGGAAAAAGTTGTGAGATATATAAATGGATTAAGGTTTTCCATACAAGATGAAATTGATTTACTTCAAATCATACCCATTGAAGAGGCATTTTAGTATGCGCTTAAGGTAGAGAATTTTTTTTTATGTAGGCAAACAAATAATACGATAGGAAGAGGATGATCCTCTCAAGTAAGAGAACAATTAGAAAGTGGTAGAGGACAACATGGGCAAAATTTGCAAGAAGGAGAATTCAATACTTCTCAAAGTGATTCTAATCAAAGTACCTTAGAAAAGGTTGAATCGTCAAGAGGGAAATGTGGATCTAGAAGAGGTAGAGGACATGGTTTTACTGAAAAGTATTATATATGTGGAGAAGCTAGACATCGAGCATTTGAGTGTCCTCAAGAACAATAGATCAAAAAGCATGGAAGGAAAGCTCTTAAGCAAGTTGTATAAGAATATGAAGATAGTATTACTTCATTGAAGCACATAGAAGAACCAAAATAAGGAGAATTACTTATGATAGGTAGGGGTTTTTTACAACCAATAAAAGAGGTACATGAATCTAAGCAAAGAATGAACCTATTCTAGATAATTTACAAATCGAGGTGCAAATGTTGTAAGTTGATTATGGATAGTGGAAGCACAGATAACTTGGTGTCGACAAAGATAGTAGAGAAACTTGGATTGAAGAGAATGGAACAACCAAATTCATATAGAGTCTCATGGTTGCAAAAGGAACATCAAATCTTAGTAACCAAATAATGTATGGTAGATATCCAAATTGGCTCTTACAAGGATGATATACTATGTAACATTATGCATATGGATACTTGTCATATCTTGTTGGGTAGACCATCACAAATTTATAGGAAGGTAGTGCTTGATGGTAGTGCTAGACATTGAGCATTTGAGTGTCCTCAAGCACAACGGACCAAAAAGCATGGAATGAAAGCTCATAAGCAAGTTGTATAAGAAGATAAATATAGTATTACTTCATTGAATCACATAGAAGAACCAAAATAAGGAGAATTTCTTATGATAGGTAGGGTGTTGTTACAACCAATAAAAGAGGTACATGAATCTAAGAAAATAAGGAACCTATTCTAGATAATTTGCAAATCGGGGTGCAAATGTTGTAAGGTGATTATGGATAGTGGAAGCACAAATAACTTGGTATCAACAAAGATGGTAGAGAAACTTGGGTTGAAGAGAATGGAACACCCAAATTCATATAGAGTCTCATGGTTGCAAAAGGAACATCAAATCTTGGTAATCGAACAATGTATGGTAGATCTCCAAATTGGCTCTTATAAGGATGAGATACTATGTAACATTATGCCTATGGATGCTTGTCATATATTTTTGGATAGACCATCACAAATTTATAGGAAGGTAGTGCTTGATGGTAGGGATAAAACCTACACAAATGATAAGGATGGTAAGAGGTACACATTAAGTCCATTAAAGGACAAAGAAAAAGAAGTGGACCACTATCCTATAGGTGTGTCAGGGTACAAAGAGTCAATACTTGTAGGGAAAGAAGAAGAAGGAAGCATGAATTGCTTTCATCACTAAATACATAAAAGACAGGATAGTGGAAAGTTGGATGAAATTCCACATGAGGTAAAGGATTTATTGGAAATATACGTAGAGATTCTTTCAAAATATGGGGTTGCCACCAATAATGAGTATGGGACATCATATATATTTTAGTCCCAAATCAAGCTTACATGGTAAGTAAACTTATAAGATGATACCAATGGAGAATGAGGAGGAAAAGGTAAAAGCAATCATGAAAATAAGCATGGGAAAAATGTCATTGTTCTAGGTCACCGATCATAGTGATGATGAAGGCAAGAGTGTAGTGATTCCTATTTAAGATATAGAGAAAGAGGAAGATAAAAAAATTGGTAAAGAGATAGTACAGGAAGATGAACCTCATAAAGTCATTATTGGTCATGTTGTAAGAATTTATAATGGAAATGGTACTTCAAAGTGTGGTGAAGGACATTGTGATGATGGCCAAGGTTAGAGTAGAGATGAAGTGTTTGGGTGCTTTGGATCAATGATAATGGGATAAGATGAAATGAATGTTGAGTGTATTATATAAGAAGTGGTTTAATCCTCAGAGGAAGGCCAAGACATTATATCAATGTTTACCTTGTCTAGGCAACCAAGCTAGAGTGGTAATAGCTTAGAATAACATTTCATGAGTTGGATCTCATGAAATATTTTTGTTACCTAACGAGTATGATGCAAGAGCATCCTAATGAAATTTGAATCATCATGGATATGGAAGACTAACTACTCATTTATTATGTAATTGTTTTCAAAAAATATAAATTACGTGTTTTGTCTTAGGAAGGAGGTTGGCTCCATAGAGGAGAGAAGATAAAAGTCTTTCAAATAATTTTACCTTGTATTCAATAGAGAAGAAATATATAATAACAAGTATTGCCAATTAAATCTGAGTCTTCCTTGTTGAATGATTAATAAATCATTTTCATAGACCACCCACATTGTTGTTAAATGTGTGTGCAGATTTTAGGCAAACAACAATGAGCATAGAAGAAAAACTAAAGGAAATCAAATCATTGAGGATTAGAGTGAACAAAATTTGCAAGAATAGAATATTGTCTTTGTTATATAGAAATATTGAGGGCATTGTTGACACAAAGGATTGTCACTAGAGTTCTAAAGGAGAAAAAGGTTGTAGGCATAGAAGAGTGCCATTCTACTTTGCTAAAATTTGATATATTGTGATTTGTTGGAAAGGAACGTTGTTTAGGTCAATTTATGGTACAATTCAAGGTCTAGAGCCATTCCAAATTTTAACCAAGGAATTAATTTTTCTGAGGTGGGAGAGAACCGATTAATATCTCTATGGAAGAAACCTTAAAAAAATAATGTTTTGAATTATCATACTAAATTAGACATTGTACAATGAACCAAGAAATGAAAGGAGGAAAGGCCATTGTACGATAAATTTACCATCATATAAATAAATGATAGAAAAGTAATTAATGTGCATTTACCCAACCATTCAATTGATGGGTCGTACAATTCAAATGTTGTACATTTGAACAAAGATATATTTGTTGTTTGAGGAATTGATAAAGAATATCATACAAAGAGATGATAATTATTTAGATATTATAATTAAATAAAAGGGAGAAGACACAATTGTACAAAGGACCTAATTTGTTTTTCCATTGTAAGAATTAGTTTTACAAGAAAATAATCATACAAGGAGTGAATTATTATACCATCAAAAGGGAATCATCGTACGAATGCAATAAAATTAGTATACAATTTAGGACATAATAAAAGGAGGCATCAAAGTTTGTATCATACAATTGTATGTCTAAGGAAATTATAGGCTAAGTTACAAGTTGACATCTACTACATTAGTTAGAGATTAGGGTTGACTTTTTGATCTCTTAGTTTAGGTTTTAAGCTCTATAATTATGCTAGGTTGTTAGTTTAATGTTTGTACTACAAGCCATACCACCATAAAAACAACTCAATATCTATGTTCTTCCATCACTAATTCTCTCCTACAACCTCATGGTGTTGCATAAAATATTGAATGACTCAAGTCATTTTAATAACCCATGTGGTTTTATTGACATTGGATTCTCACTTTACAACATGGTCAACATTATCTCTAAAGTACTCTCACTGTGAGCTTATTGTGGACATTTTGGATGTATTTATTCTTGTTATCTTGGAAGTCAAGGGTTTCTTCAAATATGATGGACATGAACCTTAGCCACTAAATTTTTTGGCATGTGAACCTAGCTAGCTATAGAGATCAAGCTCACTTAGCTTTGCCTTATCCTCTCCTATGACCATATTTATTTTTAGCATTAGATTATTTGGTATTTCTCTTGTCAAAATCTATGCTACCACCATCCTAAATTGCATGCTTGTTTCAACAATGTCCATTAGAACGATAATTATTTTCTAAGGCATGCACTCTTCATATCACCCAAATCATGTTGTTGTCATGGAGAGTCCCATTTGCATTTAATACTATCATCAAGATCTTTTCAGTATCTTTAGATGATTGAGGCTAAGCTTTGTGATATCATAGAAGCCAAACATAGTAAGGACACTATGTAGAAAATTATTGATTGTAAATTTACCCACAATAAATACCTCTTTATCTTTATGTTTGTGGCTTTGCTCTATGTTGATCCTCTATTCTCAAAATTATTGTTGTTAGCTTTAAGACACAAGTGTATGTTGCAATATTCTATGGTCAATAATGCTCGATGGTGAATTGTATTGTAGTTCCAATAGAAGAGCACCATAGCCTTGGGCACTGTTAGACTACTAGCCCCATCCTTCTAGCTATCCCTATGAATAGATTTGTGATTATTATCACCTAACACATGGATTGGCAATGAATTTGATATAATACATAGGTCATAAAGGTTGCTAAGATCCCATTCTAATATTATTAATAATTTTCTAGTCATGTGGTACTTTGGGCACCTAGGATTATGGGGCCATATGATGTAATAATTACATATTATAAACACATTTTATTTAAATATGTAACCATTATTATTTAGGAGTTACTAGCTTAGGACCCAACTTGTATGTTGATGGAAACCCATGAGAATTAGGGTTACGATATCCAAATTATTTAAAGAACCAAGGGGGCAAGAGAAGAGACATCTCATATTTTGTTATATTGAAGCTATGCTTCTAAGGAGGTTGCCCCCTTGAAGAGGCTTGCAATTCTATAATGTGTTCTTGATTTCTACAATATAATCTATTGCATTTCTATTTTGTATTACAATATTGTTAATTTCAAGTTTATTTTCTATTATTATTGCAATATCATGTGGATGTGCTTTTATTTTACTAAAACATTCCTAACAAGTGGTATCCAAACGCTTTCTAGGATTGTGTCCTACTATAGTGCAAATAGTTCGTATCCTACCATTATAACATGTTAGGTATAATTTTTATTTGTTTTTATTTTCTTGCTTATTACCCTACAAAGAAAAATAAAGCCATTTTTTCTATTTTATTTTAATAGGTTAGAAACCCTGTGTTAAGGGTTTTAAAATATCATAGAAGCATTTTTATTGGCTAACCTAGGTTACCCATAAAGTTTCTAGTGAAGTGAGGGGTGATTGGACTCCAATACTCACACCTCAGAAAACACACATATATGGATTTGAGCTCCCATGTACCTTCAAGAATATAGGGAGACCCCCTAGGTTTAGGAGATACCTTTAGCAATAGGAAGGTATAGTGCTAGGACAATATCACATGTCATGCTTGGATTAGATCCATGTTTAAAATTACCATAGGTGGTTGTATGTATCATAAAAATAGCCAGAGAGAGGTGTGTTCTCCTCTTCCTCTCACATGAGTTAAATTTGATCAACTCCTTATATGTGATATGGCACCATTTATAAATTGAGCTACCATAGTTGTGTATAAAATTCCTCCATAGTGTCAAAAATTTATGTTAATGGATGCTTTCATCTTGTGTGTATTGCTCATATTTAATGGTCATGGTGTCTAGTAATACAACCATGGCTTCCACATTAGATGCATCAACATGTTAATATCTACATGTTTAGTCTATCAAATACATTTCTAGCTTATTATCTTAGCCATTTTTTGGACTCATCTTGGGACGTAGAAAATTAGATTATATTGTCTCATTCAATTTCTAATTTTTGAAGCATCTACTAATAATGGGTTCAAGTTTGAAGTTTCTGAAGAACAAGAAGAAAGGTTTCCCAACCAACAAGAGGAAATAAAATGGAGTAATTATGATCCACTTAGGACTTGCAAGATAATGAGATCCCTTGTTCATCAAAGATACTTGAATAAATTCAAGAACAAAAATCATATCAACCACTTTGAAATACAGAGAAGCAGTAGAATGAAGAAGACAAGAAAATACTACATGAGCTCTAAGAACAAACTGAAGACTAAATCAGTAGAAGGACATGAACTAGAACAAATTGAAAAACATCTAAAATATGAATATCCATATTGAATATTAAAGTCTTCAATATCCAAATAATGTAATATAGGGGGTGTTGGAATATATTACATTATTTGGTACATGCTAATGTACCACCATGGTTACATGTTTAGATTAGGAGTTTATATTAGATTAGGATTTAAATATTTACTTTATGCAATGGAATAAATGTACAAGTATTATTAGAATGTGCAATTATGTAAATGTGCATGCTGTCCACTTTCCTAATTTACATAATTGCACATTCTAGTAATACTTGTGCATTTATTCCATTTCATAAAGTAAATACTTAAGTCTTAATCTAAGATAAACTCATAATATAAATATGTACCCATGATGGTACATTAGCATGTACCAAATAATGTAATATATTCCAACACCCCCGTGTATTACATTATTTTGGTATTGAAGACTTTAGTCTTCAATATGGATCTTCATCTTTTAGATGTTCTTCAAATTTATCTCATTCCTGTCCTTCTACTGATTTAGTCTTCATTTTATTCTTGGAGCTCATGTAGTCTTTTCTTGTCTTCTTCATTCCACTGCTTCTTTGTATTTCAAAGTGGTTGATATGATTTTCATTCTTGAATTTATTCAAGTATCTTTGATGAACAAGGGATATCATTATCTTGCAAGTCCTAAGTGGATCATAATTGCTTCATTTTATTTCCTCTTGTTGGTTGGAAAACCTTTCTTCTTGTTCTTTAGAAACTTCAAAATTGAACCCATTTTTAGTAGATGCTTCAAAAATTAGAACTTAAAAGAGACTTTCTTCCATTTTAATCCATTCAAGGGAGCTCCAACTACATTCACTACTTTAGTTGAGTTCATCCCATTGATATTTCCTTTTGAGTACACCGTGTTGATGCCTCTCACTGTGTTCACTACATCTGATACATCCTATATCAATGTTATTGACTATTATAACTTTATTTTTGCATGTTATTAAAGCAATGATATTGCTATTTTGACCATTAAAACTACATTATTTTTTTCTTCTATGATGATCATTTTTCAAGCATTATCTATCATTTCCTACTAGTTGAAAGCAATGATTATTTCTAAAATCTAGGGGTAGAACCTTCATGCTTGTCATCATATAGCATGTCAATTATGAGTACTATGATGCCATTGAGCTCATTGATGAAATAACCATATGTTATTTTTATACAATTGCTTTGAGATTGATGTTGTAGTCCATGGCTCTAGTGGATCACATGGAGCGATGTTATTCATCCATACTATAGTCTACTTTCTTCCTTATCATTCCACTCAATCCTATCATTCATGTATTTCGTAAGACATAATTCTTTCCTATTATGCTTTCTTTTGGCTTGCCCATACCCATTATTTTGTTGTTTCATTCTTTTTTCAAGATATCTAGTGGTAGCTTATTGCATTCTTTGTTTAAGATATTTACTCTCTTCATTAAGACTTGTTGGAAGCCAACATTCATTTAAGACCACAACCTTCTTATTTGATTTCATTATGCTTTTCATCTTATAGGTCATGAATTGAGTTATTATTCCAGTCATGGGAATTGATTGGGTACTCCAAATTTCATGTTGTATATTTCATGCAATGCTTTCACTTAACTATTTTGCTCATATCTTCAACAACTAGATTCACACCATATTAGGCTTCTATTTGAACTCATTAGGGTTCAATTCTCCTACTATTGGGAGGAATGATGAGGATAGGAATTATTATTATTATAAATATTATATTGTCTTATTTTATTAATTTTATAGGATTACTTTATTATTATTATATTCCTCTCACTAATATAAAATGTGAGCTTGCAAAAACTAATGCAGGAGCATCCAACAGTGTAAGAGTATTCTTGCATCACCTAAAATTGTATTTGTTTTATTTTGTTCTAAGTTTTATTTAGAGTATGGAGAAATAGACCCAACGTCGAAATAATTGTCCCAATATCCTGAGTGGTTTGGGAGATATGTAAATTTTAAGGTCTTCTACCCTATCAAAACTAGTGAAAATCCTGCTAGTAAAACTTGGAGGTCAGTTTTTAAGGCCTTAGAGGCCTTTTTTGAGGGCTGAAAATGGTGGTAATATCCTAGTGGACATTACCAAGCCGTAAACCCCTTCGAGATCTTTCTAAAAATATCCACCAATAGTCATTTCGAGCAACGAGCTATGAGTTATGACCTCGGGAAGTTTACCCCTGAAATTCAAATTTCAAATAGATTGTTCTAGGTGGGAAAAGGGAAAATAGGGTATTTGAGGGGGAATTTTGAATTTGTAAGGGGTTGGTCTCTATAAGCTCTATTTTTAGAATAGTAATACAAGAAAAGCTTTGGCTCATTTTGCATTTTCTCTGCTTTATGTGGATTGTATGTGTTTTGTTTAATGCAACTCTGCTTCAAGTGGTATCAGAGCAGGAGTTTCTAAGTGTGTAAATAGATCGTCATATGTGAGGTATTTTACACCAGGATTTGTGGTTAGGTTTTATGAGAAACATGAGCAGAATGTATCCTCAAAGAAACCATGGTGGTGGGAGAAATGTTATGGTGCCAGAAGAGGATTTTAGAGCTTTGTAGAGGTAAGTTCAAGCTCTACAAGAGGAATTGTGTAGAGGGTTTGAACCAAGGAGAGAAGATGAGAGTGAATATGAATTTAAAGAAGAAGAGGTCCAATTCGAGGAAGAAGAAGAGGTAGTATATCATGCGCAAGCCATGTTATATAGAGGCATATCCAAGATTGGAAAGAGACCAAAGATGAAGGTTTCTACGTATTCTAGAAATCTTGATTCAGAATATTTGATCGACTGGATCACTGATATGGAATAATAATTTGAGTATGAGGCGGTTGAAGATCTTGAGAGGTTCAATTTTTCTAAGACCAAGCTAAAGGTTCATGCTAGTATTTTGTGGAAGGGAGTGTAGTTGGACAGAAACATAAGAGAGAAGGAAAGGCTAACAAGGTGGGAGCAGATGGTGGAGAAGTTGAAGAGACAATTTATTCTAGCTGATTATGAGTTAGATATGCTAAATAAAATACAAGGTTTGAGGTAGTCAAGAAAGTCTATCAAAGAATACATAGAGGAGTTCTATAATATTCTAATCAGAACAAGCCATTCTAAGACCAACAAGGAGAAGGTAGCCTGTCACATAAATGGGTTGAGAGCAAGTGTTCAAGAGGAGTTAATTCTGGTTAGGATGACCATAATAGAAGATGCTTACTAGTTTTCCTTGAAGTTAGAAGAGAAGTTGAACAAGAGATTTGAAATAAACTAGAGAGGAAGAGGTCGTGGTGGAAGAAATGGTGGTAGAAAAAATGGAGGGTGAAATGAGGACCAAAATAAGAATGGAGAAGCAAGCAACAGTTAGGACCAAAAGGGGGAGAATACTTACTGCCCCTATGAGAATATTAATGGCTACCAAAGAGGAAGAGGAAGGTCTATATGAGGTCCTAGAAGAGGAGGATTTTGTGGAACTTGTTTCTAGTGCGGGGGAAGAAGGATATCGAGCATACGAGTGTCCATAAAACCAAGAGAGAATAAATAAGAGGCTTGAAGGTAATGCCTGAGCTACTATTGTATATGAATATGCTAAATATGAGCACTATGAAGAAGCAAAAAGAGGATAAATTTTGGTCACAATGAGAGCCTTGCAGAATAAAGAGAACGATCTATATCAGAGGAAGAGTTTATTCTGCACAAGGTGTAAATGTGCAGGTAAGGTGTGTAATGTTATCGTTGATAATTGTAGCATTGATAACCTAGTTTTAAAAGGGATGGTTAGAAAGTTACAGTTAGAGAGAAGAAGGAACTCGTATCCATATCATATTGCATGGTTGCAGAAGGATCATAGGGCTTTAGTCAGCAAGCAATGTTTGGTTAAATTCCATATTAGAAATTACCATGATGAGGTTGTGTGTGACATCCTACCTATGGATGATTACCATTTTTTGTTGGGAAGGCCATGGCATTTTGATCAGCATGCAATACATGATGGGTATGCCAAAACTTACTCCCTAACAAAGGATGGAGTGCACCACAAGTTGAAGCCCCTGAAGGAGATGGAAAAGAAGGTATGTAGCAGTGCCATAATCTATTTAGTTTATGGGAGAAATTTTTTGGATGGTTTGAGGCATGAGCATATGTGCTATGCGTCAATCCCTAGAGTTAAGGAAGAACAATGCAAAGATATCCCGGTAGAAGTCTTAGGTTTGTTAGAAGAATATCTAGATATTATATCATATAATATACCTAAGGGTTTACCACCAGTGAGGAAGATCAGTCACCACATAGACTTGGTACCAAAAGCTAGTTTACCCAATAAGGCAACCCATAGAATGACTCTTGTAGAAAGTGAGGAGCTAAATAGACAAGTTCAAGAGCTATTGAAAAATGGACTGATTCAAGAGAGCTTGAGCCCATGTGCAGTACCTACAATACTAGCACCAAATAAATATAGGGAATGGAGAATGTGTACAGATTCTAAAGCTATTAACAAAATCACCGTAAAATATAGATTTCTATTACCAAGGATGGATGACATTATGGACTATTTGAGTGGAACCAAGTACTTCACAAAGTTGACCTGAAGAGTGGGTATCATCAGATTCATATCAGAGAAGAATATGAGTGGAAGACAACCTTCAAGACCATAGAGGGTTTGTACGAGTGGTTGCTCATGCCATTTGGGCTAACCAATGCACCAAGCACATTCATGCGGCTTATGATTGAGGTATTAAAGGAGATTTTAGAAAAAAAAAATCCTTGTCTATTTGTATGACATTTTAATTTTTAGTAAGACTTTGGAGGAGCACCTGCTGTATATTCTATGAGTTTCTGAGAAGCTGAAGGAGGAGTAGTTGCTAAATTAATTTGATTAAGTACAATTTTGTGAATAAGGAGTTGATGTATCTAGGATTTTTCATCCCAAATGAAGGTCTCAAAATGGACCCAAAAAATGTGAGGTCTATCATTGAATGGCCTACACAAAGGAGCAATACAGAGGTAAGATCATTCCATGGTCTAGCTACTTTTTATAGAAAATTTATTAGGAATTTTAGCAGTATTTGTGCACCCCTAATGGATACAATGAAAGGGGATAATAAGGAGTTTAAGTGGAATATAGGAGCAGATAGGAGTTTTGATATGTTGAATAAATTCATAGAGTAACCTATTTTGGCACTTCTAGATTTTAATAAGGTATTTCAGGTAGATTGTGATGCTAGTGGTAGCACAATAGGAGTTGTATTGAGTCAAGAAGGTAAACATTTTGCTTATTTTAGTGAGAATATTAATGATGCTAGGAAGAATTATTCTATGTATGATCAAGATTTTTATGCTATAGTTCAATATTTGAAGAAGTGGAGACACTTTGTTGTCAAAAGAGTTTGTTCTATATACTGATCATCAGGCCTTACGGTATATTAATAGTCAAGAAAAATTAAATCAGAGGCACTTAAAATGGGTTGAGTTTTTGCAAATTTATACCTTTATGTTAAAATAGAGGAGTGGGAAGTAAAATAGAGTTTCAAATGCCTTAAGTAGAAGGCAGAACTTGACAGAAATGAAGGTAGAGGTTGTAGGTTTTGATAAACTTAAGAGTTTGTACCCTGAAGATCCAAATTTTGCAAAGGCTTGGAGAGCTTGATTGGCACATATTACTTTGGACATAACTAAATGGTTGGATTTTCTAATCCAATATGGAATGTTGTTCAAAGGAAACCAATTGTGCATTCCAAGGAGTTCGATGAGAGAGAATCTGGTCAAGGAGAAGTACAGTGGAGGGTTGGCTGGACACTTTGGTTGAGATAATACCATTACCCTTGTTAGTGAGAACTACTATTGGCCATAGTTACAACAAGATGTGAAGATATTTGTACAAATTTGTAGAGTATGCTAGAGGGCCAAGGGTGTGAGGCAGAACACCAGATTGTATTAGCCATTACCTATACCAGATAAACCATGGGAATACATTAGCATATATTTTGTTCTTGGTCTACCAGGGACATAGAGGGGGAATAACTCCATATTTGTGGTGGTAGATAGGTTTTCAAAGATGGCATATTTCATTCCCTTCCAGAAAACTAATGATGCAGTTCATGTTGTAGGGTTGTTTTTCAAAGATGTGGTACGACTACATAGTCTACCAAAGAGTATTAGTTTAGATAGGGACACAAATTTTATTGGGTATTTCTAGAGGACCTTATGGAATAAGTTGAAGATAAATTTGAAATTCAGTTTTGCATACCACCCGCAGACTGATGGACAAATAGAGGTGGTGAATAGGAGTTTGGGTAACCTACTGAGATTCTTACTAGGAGACAAGCCCAAGGGATGGGATTTGGTTTTACCACATACAAAATTTGCTTACAAAAATTATATCAATAGAAGTACTAATAAATCCCTATTCTAGATTGTATATGGGAGTAGCCCAAGGAATGCTTTTGAGTTGAGAAATATGGACCCAGGAGAAAAGTAGTGTTGAGGCTGAGGACTTTGTAGAGCTCCTGAAGAATTTGCATGAGGAGGTAAAGAAACATATTAACAATATGAACACTTAGTACAATATAAGGGTAGAACATAAGTGATCATTTAAGGAATTTCAAGTGGGAGATGAAGTTATGGTTCACCTAAGAAAATAAAGGTTTCTTGCTAAAACCTATAACAAGCTAAAAATGAAGAAGTTTGGACCATGTAGGATCATAAAGAAACATGACTCGGGAAATGCATATGAAGTAGAACTGCCAAGTGGACTTAGCATATCACCTGTGTTCAAAATTTTTGATTTGGAAAAATATCATGACGAGGACAATGATGATGGACCAGTAACAAAAATTTGGGATATTCCAAAGTCTACTTTAGAGAAGGGAGAGATAGAAGAAATCCTGGATACCCGCGTAGGCAAAAGCATGAGAAAGAGATAGTATGAAGAAAATTCAAAAAGTGGAAGGGTAGGCCTATTGAATATTCATATTGGTTATCAAAGATAGAGGTTGACCACCTTGGTTTTCCTCCAATAGTAGAGAATTGAAGGTCACTTCTCAATTTACCCTAGGTGTCTAATGCAGGAGCATCCCACGGTGTAAGAGTGATCTTGCATCACCTAAAATTGTATTTGTTTTATTTTGTTCTAAGGTTTATTTTTTTTTTTTAGAGGATGGATAAATAGACCCAAAACTAAAATAATCATCCCAATATCCTGAGCGGTTTGGGAGATATGTAAATTTTAAGGTCTTCTACCCTGTCAAAACTAGTGAAAATCTTGCTAGTAAAACTTGGAGGTCAATTTTGAAGGCCTTAGAGGCCTATTTGAGGGTTGAAAATGGTGGTAATATCCTTTTGGACATTATCGATCCACAAACCCCTTTGAAATATTTTCGAAAACATGCACTAATAGTCATTTCGAGCAACGAGCGATGAGTTATGACCTCGAGAAGTTTGCCCCCGAAATTCAAATTTCAAATAGATTGTTCTAGGTAGGAAAAGGGAAAATAGGGTATTTGAGGAGGAATTTCAAATTTGTAAGGGGTTTGTCTCTGTAAGCTCTATTTTTAGAATAGTATTACAAGAAAAAGCTTTGGCTCATTTTGCCTTTTCTCTACTTCTGTGGATTGTATGTATTTTGTTTAATGCAACCCTGCTTCAAAAACACGCCAGATTTATTCTCTAGAAGTTAGGTTATTTATTTCTTCTCTAAAAGCTATTTTTAATTTAGCTATTAGTTGTAGATTGTTATCTTGGACTCCAAAATTATTCCCCTATTGAGATATGGTATATGCTTTGTTATTGTAATTTTGACATCTCATATGCCTACATATACTTAGCATATGAATACAACTTTTTGGTTCCACATCATATCACATATTTGATGCTCAATGACATGGACTATGGTGTCTTAAGAAATCTAGATCATGGGAGTTTATCATTATACTATTTTAGAATTTAAAACCTTTACTTAATGCACTATAATTCTTTTGATAATGCAAATTTGATTGGTCATGTGTACTTTATTGAAAAAGTAATCTATGCTAGTGACTTAAAAAGGAAACATGTAATTGGAACTTATATATAAAATTCACTTTGAGTTGGATGAGAATAATTTAAGTTCCATATGCTAATCCCCTATGTTTCACATTTATCCATTCATACATTTTATATGAGTTGAACACTTTTTCTTGAGAAATATTATTCTTAATTCATTTGTTCATATTCAATAGCAATTTTCTTTTATTTTCCTTTCATTTCATGTAAGTTAATTTTTGTAAAGTAAATAAAATAAATTTAGGAACCAACAATTTAAATTATTTTTATATGTAATGATTTCATTGGCCTACAATTCATAACTTATAAGTTCCATGATATTAGTCATAGGTTGTTTTTCAAGCATTTAATTAACAATTTAACATCACTAAATGTTTATTAAATTTTACATTCTCCATATTTCATAAGAAATGTTGTAAGCACCCAATGAAAATTATTTAATTTATTATCAATTCATTGAATAACATAAAGGTTTTTGTAAATAATTATCTATAATAGTCCAGTATCTTACCTACTACCTTTTAATTACAAGGAGTCAACAATAGAAAATGGATTTTGTAAAACTAAGGACAACATTACAAAACAACAAAAGTTTTATAAATTGACAAAATTTCACTAAATCTTCGAAGAGGGTTATTTTGCTTAGGTGTTGATTCACTGGCAAAAATTGATCGATTGGATTGTAAGAATAGTTTGCTCACAAATATTAGTGATTTGCTTGCAAAATTGATCAATTGTCTTGTAGGAGCAATTCACTCATAAAATGTTATTGATTTGCTCCTAAAATGAACTAATTGGCTTATAAGAGTGTTTCACTCACAAAATGCTAGAAATTCACTTGGAAAAATAGATCACATGTCTTGTAAGAGTGATTTGCTCGTAGAAATAGACTGATTTGCTCGACAAGCCTTGGAGGGATAAGTTTAAAGGCATAGATCTTGACATGAATCTCATATGTATTGACATTCTAGAATGTAGTGGTGCATTAATTCATTTTGAAAGCCTATTAGAGGCATGATAAGAGCATATAATATTTTGTGGAGAATCATTTTGCTAAGGATTATCTCAAATATTTACTTTTACTAGGAGTGATTATTTATCACCCTAGGCAACTCAAGCATAAAGTTTTAATATAAGTAGGGGAATATGATCCTTATTATATTCATGTTTTGGCCAAGAGAATTTAGAGCTAAGACTCTATGAAACCCATATCATGCATTGACCTTATGAGATGTTAAGAAATTGGCAAGTCCTTAGGCATTCCATGAGTGGTATTACCCTTCTAATTTTCTAAGTGCATTAGGGTTGTAGCATAGCCCTTCTAGCACATATTGTGATTTGCTTATCAATTTCATAATATAATGAAAGGATTGAAATTTATGTTATTTAATTTCTAATGTGTTGATTGATCACACACTTTTCTCACTATGGTTTAAACCCATATTTGCTTGAATCACTTGCACCCTTAAACTTTTATGCATTTTTATTTCTATACTTTACTTTTTCATATTTTAATTTTCACATTTTAATTTTAATACATGTTAGTGTAGGTTAGAATATGAGTATTCTATGGGGAATAGTGGGGATCCAACCTGACTCTATAGGTTGGGAGAAGCCAATGTTAATCCCTTCCAAATTTTTTGAATCTTGAATTAGGGCACACATATTAATTAGAATTCAAAATTTTCTTTGACTCATCATCATTTATAATAGGCCTACTAGGAGTAACCCTTAATATTCCTCAAGTTACACATTACATCATTGTCCCCCCAAAATTACATTCATCATTGATGAAGTGATTGGCTCAAATTTAAGAAAATTTTACTAAGTCCAATGTTAGGAAGCAATTTGCTCTAAAATTTGGAGTATTTGCTCCATATTGAATGAAGCACCTAAAAATTCACTAAGATGATTGAGCAAGTGATTCACTCATTGTTCGAAAGCAATTCCCTCTAAAATTTATACACTTTAATAGGTTGAATCCAAAGTGATTCATCAAGGATATGGAATTGATATTTTAGTTCTAGTCTCAAGTTGACTTTGAAATGTATCATTTTTAGTGCTTGCACTCAATTTTTGTAGGTACTTCATGGATGGCAATTCCAACGTGAACTCTAGAATTTGAATTTTTTTTAAAGACAAATACTTCAACAACAAAACTCAAATTGGGGGGTTGTGTAAGTGCTTTGTGCCCTTCCATTATGCATAGGTTTGGGAGCGATGTAAGTGGTCGATGATTTTTTCCATAAGTGGTTTTCCTTATCGTTGTTGTGCATTGATTTTATCTTCAACTAATTTTGCCAATCCATAGGTCTGCATCATGGTATAGGGATTAAACCTTGTCACCTCCATTCTAATTTCCTCTTTTAATCCCCTAATGAAGCCATTGATGATAATTGATTCATCCAATATTGTGTTGTATTTGGTGATATCCTCAAACCGAGTTTGATACTCACGTACAGAAGTGATTTGATGAAGATCTTTGAGCAAATACCACATGGTTGGGTCCCACATGGCTCTGATACCAAATGGTAAGACCCCAAGGTCTTACTATAAAATTATTAACAAATTAATGTAAATGTAATCGCAGGCCACTCAAAGGGGGCTCCCTTGTAATCGCTTTGCCACTATAGGGGGCTCCCTCCTTAGAATCTATGCTTATTATTCTTCTTCTTGGATGATTTGATATGGATGGCCAACCTAATATATATATATATATATATATATATATATATATATATATATATATATATACCCTAAAGCTACGTTGGTGAAGAGACATGATGGTTCACTTTATAAGTTAATAATATAATAATTAAATGATTAATAATACTAAGTAATACTAACTAATAATGTTAGGATTGAGGATCCTAACAGAATCCAAAGTGATTCATCAAGGATATGGACTTGATATTTTAGTTCTAGTATCAAGTTGACTTTGAAATGTATCATTTTTAGTGCTTGCACTCAATTTTTTTAGGTACTTCATGGATGGCAATTCCAACGTGAACTCTAGAATTTGAATTTTTTGTAAAGACAAATACTTCAACAACAAAACTCAAATTTGACCTTGTATGTACATTTCTCACTAACAAAAAACATAGAAAGCATGTAAGGTATATTCTAAGTCATACTATATAAATATCAAATTAGTAAGTTATTTTCTCAATCTTAATGAAATATTTAGTCTAGAATAATAGAATCCCTCCAAAACAAATTTGGCAAATGATTCACTTCAAATCGAAGAATCAATTCACTAGGAAAGATAATATTCTTCATCCCTCTCATGAGAAGGTGATTTACTTTGGTTTTTGAAATAATTCACTCCAAGTGATTTTCTTGGACCCTCTATTACTAAAATTTTTGTAAGTTTATGATTATAAATTGAATTGTTAAAAAAAACAAAACAAATTCCTCCTTTCTTTAAAAAAGCATGTTGCAAGTGAAAATTTTCCAAGTCATTTTCTACTAATGAATCAATCAAATTGTATAAGTGAGTTACTATTTTTTTGAGTGAATTGCTCTACTTTTTGTGAGCAAATCATTCTAATTTTTCAAGCATATCAAACTAATGTTTATGAGCAAATTCCTCTATAGGTAGATTTTTAAAAATTTTGCAAATTTTGATCCCATAATCTATCTATGTAAGTACATACATTGGAGGGTCTAGGATACATGTTTGCAAGATGGTAATTATTGGTAGCTTTAGAAAAATCAGCATTGTTAGTGGTAACAACCCTTTGCACCCACATTAGAAATTATATCTTGTTTCTTTATTTGAATAAAGAATAATGTCATTTTGGGGAAGCAAAAATTAAATTGTTGCTATTCAAATACCCTTATAAAACATAACCAAAAATATTTGAGAGGATTTCCCTAAACCCTACTTGTTAAATATGGGGTGTGACCCGGGTTCAATCCCCATGGCGGATGTGTATAAGAAGTATTACTTAAATATATATATATATATATATATATATATATATATATATATATATATATATATATATATATATATATATATATATATATATATATATATATATATATATATATATATATATATATATATATATATATATATATATATATATATATATATATATATATATATATATGGGGAATCACATGAGCTTTTGCTCTTGTATTTTACATATTCAACCTTTGGGTATCATTACGGTGGCTCAACAATGGGAAAAACTTGAGATGATATAAAATATGTCATAGGATCTATAATATATCCAATATAGCCACATTAGATATCTTTATTTTTATTAGATTAAAAATTAGGTGTAGATAGTTGGCCCTTGAGCATTAAGGTTAGGATTATTTATTGATTTAGATTATTAATAGGAAGAGTTTGGTGATCCTTGAAATCATATTTTCGATACGTATGAGACTTCACCCTCTCCAAATAGCTATGGGACTTCGCCCTATCCAAATTGTTGTGGGACTTCACTTTCTCTAAGTGGCTAAGGATTTAATTTTATTTTAATTTGGGATTTGATTATTGCATATTTGTTTTTTTGCAATTAGGTCCAAATTATTATTATCATTGGGTAATGTTTTTTATGTATTGTTGGATTGCTACTATTATTGCTATAATTTTTTAAGTTGATTCATAACAAGTGGTATCAGAGCTTCAATATCAAGTCCCAATGTGCTATGAATTTATAGCACAAGGGTTCACAAATGATTCTAGAAATTATACTAAGAATTATTATAGCCTGTTTCTTGGTTATTTTTCATAATTTTTTTAATCCATTTTTTGGTGTAATTATTTTCTAGAATATTTTTAGTTCATTGTTAATACTTTATTTTTTGAACTTGACTAATAAAATATATGTAGGGTGTTGTTAAACCCTTGTGATATACCTATACTATTATGATCGTCTCTTTGAGATGATCAAAACAATGGGTATATCCAACAATTTTATTTAAGGAGAGTGTCCCGAGACCCTTGCAAGAGACTTATTTCTTCATGATCATATATTCAAGCTTATTAAAGTAAGAGGTGTTTTCACAATAATGTTTTAGTAACATTCCAATTTTTTTTTAATTTTGTAATTATCCCTAGTATATGAATGAAATTATTGCTACTACTAGTTGGCCATGAATCAATAGTCAATCATAGCACTTTATTAATTTAGAGGATATGTGTATCACTAGAAAGAAGCACCAATATGGAAATCCTAGTAAGTATTAAAAAATACTCTCCCAAATATCAATTTTTTTGACTAACATATTCTTTCTTCCTTAGATTCATGGCTTCACCTCCTCCCAACACCCCAAGATCTTCCCTTCTCACTCCTAATAACCCTTTATCAATTAACCCTACTACTAACCATCCAATTGGTATCCTCCTTACACTACTATTGACCCTGATCTACATGCATATCTTTTGAATCAAGAACAAATCATTACTTTCATTGCTAGGTCCCTATATAATTACTTACATTTCCAAGTCCTTGAATAACTTCAAATAGTCCTACAAATATTCACTTATGCATCCTTTTGGCCAATGGTTAAAACAAACTATGGAGAAACAACCTCCAATTTTTCATCAAGCATAAAATACTAGTGCTCTTCCATAACTGTAACCTGGTCTTAATCCTCTAAATTTCTATGGAAATTACACAAATCCTTATGTAAATCAAAATCACGCTTTAGTTATAGGTGCTTATGACCTGGTATTTATTTTTTATATGGATTCCATAGTAGTAGGTGCTTCTAATTTCCTTGAATAACCTCATGAAGTTTCTATCCCTTGCATTGGCATGCCCACATTTAAAGGTGTCAATCCATGAGAATGGTTGGCCAAGATGGATAGTGTTATCCACTTGCACCATGTTTTTGAAGTAGGTCATATCACATGATCAACTTCTAAGTTTGAAATCCAATATCATTAATGGTTGTTGTTATAGTTTCACCAACATGGAGGTCCTCTTTTATGGCTTGACATCAAAGAATAATTTCTTCAAATATTTGACAAAAGTTCTTCCATATCATATGTGGTTCATCTTATGCAATGGTATTAGTGGAGGATTATTGATCTAAGTTTACAAGTCTTATCAACTATATCCACCAATTAAATCTAGTGATGGTGGTCTTAACATCTCACCATAATCTTAAGGATGAAATTTGGTGGTAAGTTGACATGCTAAATCCCTATACTATTAATGATGCTCAACATATATTTTTGGCAATAAAAGAGAAGCTCCAACATTCTAGTCCCAAACATGGAGAAAACTTCAACTATCACCATCCTTATAATAATAGTAATAATTTTGAATAATTCTTCCATTCTAAATATCATTCTCACCATCCCCAATATTAGGCCTATGAAGAGAGTTATAAATTTCAAGTGAAATATGAAGACACAATAGGATATGAAGAAGATTATTTATTGCAATAAGAACAACTAGAAGAAGTAGATGGTACCATGGTTCTATCTACTCATGTTTGTATATCAATACTTCAAATTAGGATAAATTTCAAGTATTACTTGCAAATTGGTATACAACTTAGTGTTTGGATTGTATGACAAGCTAATAGTTGAATTGGAGATTATACTTAGTCAAACAATATCTTTGCCATGAATCTAGGTAGTTAAGATGCCATCTTGAGATCATAATGGCTATCTTAGCTTGGTGATATTACTATTAATCTACAAAAATTATATGTCAAGTGGATAAAGAACAAAAAAGTTACTTGTAACCAAGGAATCCATCCCCTTCCCTCCAAGGTTGTTAGTTCACATAGCATGGAAAAGATATTGAAAAGATGTGGTTGTCAATTCTTCACCCAAGTAAATTACATGGAGGTTCAATATTTAGATTTGCTTATTTTAATTTTCCTTTATATTTATAAAACATTTTGAATTGTTATCAGGAAGTCTTTAGTGATACCATGAGTATTCCTCATAAGCACACCCATGATCATGCCATCCACCTTGTTATAGGAAGTCAACCTCCTAATGTGCATCCTTACCACTATCCTCATTCCCAAAAGTAAAAAATTGAGAAGTTGGTTTAGGAAATGTTGGAGCAAGGAATCATCTATCTAAGCATCAATTTATACTCATCTTCAATGGTTATGGTAAGATGCAAGAATCATTCATGGTGCATATGTCCTGATTTTTTTCCTCTCAATGAGATCACTATAAAAGATAATTTTTTTTATCAATGTTATATAAATAATTTATTGGATGAATTCCATGGTGCTATATACTTTACAAAACTAGACTCTTATTCTAGAATTCATGAAATTAGAGTTGGTGAGGAGGATATCCCTAAGACTACTTTTTATACATATGAAGGTCATGATGAGTTCCTAGTCATGCATTTTAGTCTTACTAATGCTCCTTCCGCTTTACATAGTTTAATGAATTCTATATTTTATCCTTTTATTCATAAGTTTGTCCTAGTTTTATTTTATGATCTCTTAGTTTATAGCAAGTACCAAGAGTATTATCTAGTTCAAGTTAGCAAAATACTTCACCTATTATAAAAGGAAAAAGTTTTTATCAATAATTACAAATTTTCCTTTGGGATAAAAGAGGTAGAATATTTAAAAACATATAGTAACTCAAAAAGGATTCAAGGTATATCCTAAAAATATTAAAGCTATGCAATATTGGCCCTTGCACAAATATTTTAAACAATCCATCAATTTTAGGACTCACAGGCTATTACAAAAATATTTTCTATAACTATGGCAAGATTTTTTCTCCTCTCACTGCTTTCACTAAAAAGGATACCTTTGTTTGATTTGAATCCACTTTCTAGGACTTCTAATCCCTCAAAAAAGCTATAAGTAGAACTCCTATTTTGGCCACTCCTAATTTTAGCAAACTTTTTGGAAATTTGAGTTAATTTGAGGCATTTTATGTTGTCATTGATGTCACATGGATCATATTTGGTTTTGGTGGCAAAATCACTTCATAGATAATCATCTATGATATTTTGGAGAGCATGGATATATACAGGGTTTTTATAAAAACCAAGGCAGGCAAAATAAAATGTTTTATTTAAAACCATGGTGGGCTTATGTGGAAAGGGCTTTTATTAAAATCCAAGGTGGAATTTTGTTTCATTGAAAAAGGACCTCCGGTGATGAAGATATTAAAGTTTAAAGTTTAAGTTTAAATTAATGGAGGGCCGACCTATGTGCAATTAATGGAGGTTGGCATATATATATGTAAAGGTTTCAATTTATTTCAGAAATGGGGCATATTATATATCATTGAAAAGCTTATTTCGAGGGCTATTTGAATAACTTATTTAGAAGGAAAAATAAGGTATGTGTAAAGATATATTTCTAATTTTACAAAGGGGTTCCAAAAGTGAAGTTTGCCTTGTTATTTTTCAAGAGGATTAATTTTTCATGAGGTGACAAGGTATGCATTATTGTGATTTATTTTATGGTATAAGTGGTTTTGGGAGTGAAAATATTATGCAATATTTTGATTTATTTTATTTTATGGTACATGTGCTTTTAGGAGAGATAAGGAATTTGTGCAATTAAAGGCCTTGGTGATGATTATTGAAAAGTGGAGTAATTTTGATTGTTTTATGATCTACTAACCCTTGTGAAGATTGGCAAAAGAATTTTGTGATTGTGGCAAATTTACAAAGAGATTTTTTCATATTCATAAAAGGTATGGGCACATTCTCCTATTGATTGTTTATGGTGGTTGATTTCTAAAATATCATTGGAGGGAAAATGATTGTTTGTGGTTTCCTTTTCAAAAGTGGTTGGTTGAATGCTTAAAGGTTTTCTGAATTGAGAGTTGTGTCTAAACCTTGTTTGATAAGCATAGTTTTTGAAGCCCATTAGTTGTGAAATAACTTGAGTTAAAAAATAACATGAGTATCATTGTTATGTGAGATTTATGATTGAGCATTGTTGGAAACATTTGAGTTGGTTGATACATACTTGGAATAGGGTTGTGTGAGAAAGAGTTGTTCCTTGTGATGATTGGTTGAGTTGAGTTGATTGAGCCTAGTCAAGTGATGTGTGAAGTGATTGTTCAAGTCCTGATTTGAGTTGAGAGTAATATTAGAACATATTGAGTCTCTAACAATTCTCTTTATGCTTCTATGATATTGACTTGAGTTGAGATTGAGATTAGAAAATATTGAGTCTCTAACAATTCTCTTTATGCTTCTATGAGTTTATTTGAGTTGAGTTGAGTTGATATTGATATTAGAACATATTGAGTCTCTAAAAATTCTCTTTATGCTTCTATGAGTTGAGTTGAGTTGAGATCATTGTGGATCATTGTTGTCATCCATTGAAGTTTACATTGCCATTCATTGTTGAGTTCATCTTTGAGTTTTGCCTTGATAGATTTGTGGATGATATTTGAGTTCTACTTGAGCATGATTGATTGAGCCTTTGAGAAGGCCTTTGGGATATATTTGAGGACAATGTTGGGATAGATTTGAGGACAGTGTTGGGACAGATTTATGGACAGTTTTGCGAAAGTTCTTGGTGAGATTACTAGAGCAAATTTGGGCAAGTTATTTGTGATATTTCTAGAACAGATTTGGGCAAGTTCTTATTGAGCTTGTTGGAGCATATTTGGGCAAGTTCTTGGTGAGATTGCTATAGCAGTTTTGGGCAAGTTCTTGGTGAGCTTGCTAGAGTAGTTTTGGACAAGTTCTATGTGAGCTTGTTAAGCAGGTTCTGTGTGAGCCTATTGAGTAGGTTCTTAGTGAGCCTATTGATAGAGCTTCGGAGGTGACAGAGTATAGAGTACAAAGTCTCAGTGGATAGAGATCTAGCAGCCAGTATAGTTGAAGACAGATCTGAGTGAGGAGTATTCAAGTTGAAGAACACAAGCTTATACTGAGAAGGGGGGTGAACAGTATAATACCTCTTTTTAATTTTTCCTTTATACTTCAAAATAGTAAAGCAATATATCCAAAGCAATATCAAAGCAATGCACAAAACCATCCACAAAGTGACACAACAATTTATGTGGTTCACCCAAGGTGGGCTACTCCACGGATAAAACTTTTCTCTAAAAGTTATATCAAAGTCCTCTGGGAATCCTTCTCGATTACAATGTTTATGAGCCTCGGCTCAAAGGAGATACCTTCCCCCAATCTAAATTTATGAGCCTCTGCTCAAAGGAGATACCTTCCCCTACCTCTGCTCTGGCTGGTGATCCTCTAGAAGAGCTTTGCCTCTGCTGCCTTTATCAAATGGAACTCTATCCACAGAAGACACCTGTCTTCCCTGCTCTAGCTGGAGACCTCTGTCCTCAACTCTATCACCTCAAATTTGGTCCTCGAATTTGCACTAAACATAGTCCTTCGGTCTAGCACAAATGTCCTCTTCCTCTATCTTTGATCTGCACCAAAAATAGTCCTTCGATCTGGCACAAATCAGTCCTTAGGTTCTTCTCATAGAACCAAAGCACCTCTATCCTCAAGTTCTCTGATAGAACTATCAAACTCAGCTTCACAAGTCCTCTGCTAGGACCTGTCCAAATCTGCTCATAAGTCCCCAATGGAACCTGTCCAAAACCTGCTCACAAGTCCCCAACGAAACCTGTCCAAAACCTGCTCACAAGTTCATCAAGAAAACTTGCTTAGCATGAACCCACAAAGAGAATTGTTAGAGACCCAATGTGATTCATCAACCTCATAGAAGCATAAAGAGAATTGTTAGAGACTCAATATGTTCTATACTTAACTCCCAATCTCAATCTCAAATCTCATAGAAATAAGATAGATGTAATATGCTTTTCTCAAGAACATGAAACACAACCCAACAATTTCCAACCATGCAATATCTCATATAACAATGATACTCATGTTCTTTCCAACAACCAATATATTTTCTCAACAAATTAGGGCTTCAACAACAATGCTCAAAGACAAGGTTTAACCAACATCATACAACTCAACATTAACCTTGAAGCATTCAACCAATCATCACAAGAAAAGGAAACAAGTAGAAATCCTTTTCCCTCCAAAGATATTTGAACAAAATAGCCACCCACACAATATCACCAAATGCAAAGAATAACTTGTTCAAATCAACTTAATGGAGTAAGCCCAATATCATGAATCAAGTAAAAGCAATTACTTGAAAAAAAAACCTCTATGGAAGCAACTCAACCATCAACCTCAAAAAAACCAACCAAGGGTTTCACCAACTCAAAGCAAGCAGCAAGACTCACAAATATAAACCCTAGTGCACAATGCTTCCACTACCTCAAACCAGAATTATGCATTCACCAAAACTCTCATCAATGATAACAATGCATAAGTAGTCTTCAACAAACCATAAAATAGGATTTACACCCAACCAAAGGAAACCTAGTTGAATACCTTTTCACTCCAATCTTATTTCAAGAAAAACATACACCAATCATACTCATAAGAAGAATGTGCCCATACCTTATTGAATATGAAGAATATCTCACAAGTTTGCCATAACCATAACCACCTTTTTGCCAAACTCAAGAAGGTTAGTAGACAACATATTTCTTTAATATTTCCTCAATAATATTCCTTGGTTCAAATATAATCAAGGTTCTATGTCTTCTTCATTCAACATTTCAATATTAGACACTCTACCTTATAACTCCTTTATTTCACTTAATCTCTCACAAAAAACTACCCTTATACATATATCCTTTCAAAAGATAATCAATATATTAATAATCAAAACAACTCTCACACCTTATAACTCCCTTGCTTATAATTACATCAATTATTTACCCCTTCCAAAACATAAAACCAAGCATTGTCTAGTACGAATTTGCATACCTTAACCTTGTGAAATTATCGGGCAACTTAGCGCATGGTTCAAAACATTCCTTGGTGCGAAGTTCAAAAACAACCCTCGACACATAGATCACACACCCCTTGCACGGAGTTCAAAACACTCCTCGGCACACTCGTCCACTTATTTCGAAACCCTCTACAAATGCTTTCTCTAAATTTTGTGCGATCATCAATTTTTGTATCGTAGAAACACGTGCGCAGGGTTTCACTCAATCCACCGAGTATCTCAAAATTTCATCATAATGCAAGGTGCCTTCGTACTTCATGTCGCACCTTTCGACTAACCAATTTTACCAAAAAATATTAATCATGCTTATATTGTTTTTCTCCTTCGCTGGCGCAGACGATGTCAAAAACGAAATGCACACCAATTGATATCGATGACTAAGCCCTAACTGAAATGAATTTATTAGCCTCATTATATATGCACTTCGAAGCATTTCCAAATACGTCGGCATTTCCAAACACGACGGAAACTTTAATTTAATTTTAAAATTTTAATTTAAATTTTAAATAAATAAAATTTAAACTAAATATTTAAAATTAAATATCTTCATCACCGAGGCACATTTTTCAATGAAACGAAAAGCCAACTTGGGTTTTAAGAAAAACCCATTTCAAATCTGTTGTCCATGGTTTTAAATAAAACCTTTTATTTTTTCTGCCTTGGTTTTCACAAAAACCCTTCCGCTTCTTGACATCAATGACAACATCAACACTTGAGCAAAGGCAATGTACCCAAAATTGCCAACACAAGTGGAGAGGGGTCCACCAATTAGTGCAGCAGAGAGACAAAGTCTTCTAGAAGATCACATAGCCAGAGCAGAAGCGGAAAGAGTTCTCCTTTGGAAGAGATCCACGAACTTAAGATTAGGGGATTAGCATATCCTTTGGAAAGAGATCCATAAACATTGTAATTGGGAGTGATTTCCAAAGAGATTGATTGAGAAAGTTTTAGTAAATATTTTCTCCATGGAGTAGCCCACATTGGGTGAACCACTTAAATTATGGTGTCTCTATTGTGTATGGTATTTTGTGCATTGATTTGATTACTGCTATTGATACTGCTATCTATACACAACATAATATTGAATTGGAAGAAAAAGTAAAAAGTGGTCTTATACTATTCACCCCCCCTCTCAGTATAAGCTTGTGTTCTTCAATTGGTATCAGAGCAAGTTCCTTTAGAAATACTAACAGCTTGAGGGAAGATTCTACAAGAACACACATGACAAAGAAAGGCAAAAGAAGAACCATGAGATCTAAGAAGAAAAATGAATATGATCTTGAATCTCTAAGAAGGGAAGAAGAAAAATTAGTAAGATGTCTTGAGTGTGGTAAGCTTGGTCACAGGGCATTTTATTGTCCACAAAATGGGTATAGCAACAATAAATAGGAAATGGAACTTGACTGGATTTTCAAAGATATTGTTGCTCAAAAGGCAACATTCAAGGTTTCAAAAGAAGAATATTCTGCTTGTGGTCAACTCGATCATGTATCAGGTTACTACAATGGCTTCAGTGATAGTGAAGATGAAATGGAACTCAAGGAAGATAGGCACAATCAAAATAGTGAAGATGAATACGAGAATAAAAAAGAAAAGGAAAACATGTATGAACAAGGCAGACATGATAATAAGAGATTGTATATGGAAGAAGAAATCAGTGCTTCTAAAAGCAATAATGAAAGTCTCTTAGTAAGTGAAAAAGAAGAAGCTCCTACTGAAGATCAAAAGTAGGAATCTCAAGTAAGAATTTATCATGAAGAGGAAAACAGGCACAATTATGATCATGAAGAAAAGAAAGTGTCAGAACAAGATTTTGAAGAAATAAAAAGAGAAAACTCAAGACTAAAGGCTCAAGCACAAGAGGATGAGAAGATGAAGGTAAATCTCCTACAAGATCTCATTGATCTAAAAATCATGATTGAAGAGGCAAAGAAAATTGAAGAAGATATGCTTGAACAATTAAAGGTAAGGAAGCAAGAATGTGAAATATTAGAACATGAAGTTTTTTCCTTAAGGTTGGAAGTGAAAGACTCCAAGGATAAGTTGCACAAGCTTTGGAAAGGTTTCAAAACACCAAAGACCCCATATTTCAAGTTTGAGGAATCACACTCAAAAGGAAAGGAAGTTCTAAAATATGAAAGCAAAGAAGCACCTAAGATTTGTAAGGAAAGCTCCAAAGTTCCTATGGCTCCAAATATTTAGTTTGGATCTTGTTTTGAGATAGGTGAATCAAGCTCAAAGGGAAAATAAATTCTTGAAGAGAAAGGTAAGGAAGAGGTTTTAGATGCTACAAAGAAGGTTCAAGAATGCAATGCACAAGTTGAAGATGATCATAAGGATAATGGTCAAGAAAGGATCCATGGATCAAAGAAGTTTGATTTTGCTAGAATAAACTTCAAGGGAATAAGGTATGGTTTTCAGGGACATTTCTTCTCATGCAACAAGATTGGTCATATAGCTTTTCAGTGCAAAGGAAATGAGAAACATGGTTTTGGTTTTAGAGCTACACAATTCATAATTCATGGTCATAATGGTCATGAAAATAGAGCTTCACAATACAGGGTTCAGGAAAGGAATGGATATGAAAATTACTTCAAGAATAATTTTAGGACATGGGCACCAACCAAAGGCTAAAATATCAAGTGTTTTAATTGCAATAACTTTGGGCATATTGCAATATGGTGTAGGACTCAATTCCAAACATATCCAAGGCAAGAAGGTCAAGCAGTTTCAAGACAAGAAGGTCAAACAGGTTCAAAACAAGAAGAGCAAGGAACTCATCGAGAAAAGGATATCAAAAATATGTGGAAGGAAGTTGATAGAGGAAAGAAACAAAGTGATATGGGAGTAAAAGTACTCCCACCCCAAAATTAATCACCTCAAAAGAGAATGGGGTGAGGGGGGCTAAGCTTAAGAGTCATATCTTTTAGCCCCATAGGTGTCCCTTTTGCCATTGATGTCAAAGGGGGAGAGATTTGAGTTAGGGGGAGCAGCCTCCAAAGAGAGATTTGAGTTAGGGGGAGTAGCCTCCAAAGAGAGTATTGAGTTAGGGGGAGTAGCCTCCATAGAGAGTATTGAGTCAGGGGGAGCAACTTTGATTCTCAGAGATGGTTTTTGCAATGATTATGGTGTTTGCATTAGAGATGTTGCCATCAATGAAAAAGGGGGATATTGCTAGAAATTTGAGTTAATTTGAGGTATTTTATGTTGTCATTGATGTCACATGGATCATTGATGTCACATGGATCATATTTGGTTTTTGTGGCAAAATCACTTCATAGATAATCATCTATGATATTTTGGAGAGCATGGATATATACAAGGTTTTTATGAAAACCAAGGCAGGCAAAATAAAAGGTTTTATTTAAAACCATGGTGGGCTTATGTGGAAAGGGTTTTTCTTAAAATCCAAGGTGGAATTTTGTTTCATCAAAAAATGACCTCCGATTATGAAGATAATAAAGTTTAAAGTTTAAGTTTAAATTAATGAAGGGTCGACCTATGTGCAATTAATGGAGGTTCGCATATATATATATATATATATATATATATATATATATATATATATATATATATATATATATATATATATATATATATATATATATGTAAAGGTTTCAATTTATTTCATAAATGGGGCATATTATATATCGTCGAAAAGCTTATTTCGAGGGATATTTTACTAACTTATTTAGAAGGAGAAATAAGGTGTGTGTAAAGAGATATTTCTGATTTTGCAAAGGGGTTCCAAAAGTGAAGTTTGCCTTGTTCTTTTTCAAGAGGATTAATTTTTCATGAGGTGACAAGGTATGCAATATTGTGATTTATTTTATGGTATAAGTGGTTTTGGGAGTGAAAAGGTTATGCAATATTTTGATTTATTTTATTTTATGGTACAAGTGGTTTTATGAGAGATAAGGAAGTTGTGCAATTAAAGGCCTTGGTGATGATTATTGAAAAGTGGAGTAATGTTGATTATTTTGTGATCTACTAACCCTTGTGAAGATTGGAAAAAGAATTTTGTGATTGTGGCAGATTTACAAAGAGGTTTTTTCATCTTCATAAAAGGTATGGGTACATTCTCCTATTGATTGTTTATGGTGGTTGATTTCTGAAATATCATTGGAGGGAAAATGATTGTTTGTGGTTTCCTTTTCGAAAGTGGTTGGTTGAATGCTTCAAGGTTTTCTGAATTGAGAGTTGTGTCTAAACTTTGTTTGATAAGCAAAGTTGTTGAAGCCCATTGGTTGTGAAAGAACTTGAGTTAGAAAATAACATGAGTATCATTGTTATGTGAGATTTGTGATTGAGCATTGATGGAAATATTTGAGTTGGTTGATACATACTTGCACTAGGGTTGTGTGAGAAAGAGTTGTTCCTTGTGATGATTGGTTGATTTGAGTTGGTTGAGCCTAGTAAAGTGATGTGTGAAGTGATTATTCAAGTACTATGAAATAAACTATTCCATTATTCTGATTTGAGTTGAAAGTAATATTAGAACATATTGAGTCTCTAAAAATTCTCTTTATGCTTCTATGAGATTGAGTTGAGTTGAGTTGAGATTGATTTGAGTTGAGTTGAGTTGATATTGAGATTAGAACATATTGAGTCTCTAACAATTCTCTTTATGCTTCTATGAGTTGATTTGAGTTGAGATTGAGATTAGAACATATTGAGTCTCTAACAATTCTCTTTATGCTTCTATGAGTTGAGTTGAGTTGAGATAATTGTGGATCATTGTTGTCATCCATTGAAGAGTACATTGTCATTCATTGTTGAGTTCATATTTGAGCTTTGCCTTGATATATTTGTGGATGATATTTGAGTGCTACTTGAGCATGATTGATTGAGCCTTTGAGAAGGCCTTTGGGACAGATTTGAGGATAATGTTGGGACAAATTTGAGGACAGTGTTGGGATAGATTTGTGGACAGTTTTGGGCAAGTTCTTGGTGAGCTTGCTAGAGTAGATTTGGGCAAGTTATTGGTGATATTGCTAGAGCATATTTGGGCAAGTTCTTAGTGATCTTGTTGGATCAGATTTGGACAAGTTCTTGGTGAGCTTGCTATTGCAGTTTTGGGCAAGTTCTTGGTGAGCTTGCTAGAGCAGTTCTAGACAAGTTCTATGTGAGCTTGTTAAGCAGGTTCTATGTGAGTCTATTGCGCAGGTTCTTAGTGAGCCTATTGATAGAGCTTTGTAGGTGACAGAGTACAGATGACAGAGTCTCAGTGGATAGATATCCAAAAACCAACATGATTGAAGACAGATCTAAGTGAGGAGTCTTCAAGTGGAGAGAGGTCCACCAGTTAGTGCAACAGAGAGATAGAGTCTTCTATAATATCACATAGCCAGAGCAGAAGAGAAAAGAGTTCTCCTGTGGAAGAGATCCATGAACTTGAGATTAGGGGATTAGCATCTCCTTTGGACATAAATCCATAAACATTGTAATTGGGAGTGATTCCCAAAGAGATTGATTGAGAAAGTTTTAGTAAAATATTTTTTCCATGGAGTAGCCCACATTGGGTGAACCACGTAAATTATGGTGTCTCTATTGTGTATGGTATTTTATGCATTGATTTTATTACTACTATTGATACTGCTATCTATACACAACATAATATTGAATTGGAAGAAAAAGTAAAAAGTGGTCTTATACTTTTCACCCCCCCCTCTCAGTATAAGCTTGTGTTATTCAATTTTTTTTTTCATTATGTGATGCTTCTAGAATAGATATTGGAGTTGTTTTGATGCAATATGGAAACCCCTTAGAATTTGAAAGTAAGCACCTTTTAGGCAAGAATATAGAATGATCCACTTATGAGAAAGAAATGTTAGTTGAGTTTCATGCCATAGATAAATGCAATTCTTATTTTTCTGGGCATTGCTTTCTTATCAAAACCAACCATAACAATATCAATCATTTATTAGAGTAGTGTATTTCATTCCATAAAAAAAATAAATGGATGACCAAACTCTTGGGGTATAATTTTATCATTAAATACAAAAAAGGAAAGGAGAATTTGGTGGTTGATGAATTGTTTTATAAATATGAGGATGTTGTTACTATTAATGTCATCTCTAATCCTATTTTGTAATGGCCTTATTAGCTCCGAGAAGATTGAATTTATGACCTAGAGACTATGTGGATTATTCAAGAAATAGAGGTAGGATCATCATTACAATCTTGTTTCTCATATACTAATGGAGTGCTTATAAAAAAGGATCACATTTATCTTTCTCAATATTCAGCTATTAAGTCAAATATTCTCCAAGAACTACATGCATCTCCTTTGGATAGAAATTTGTATATCTTGAAAACACACTTGTAAGTGAAGTAATATTATTCTTATAAAATATAAAAAGTACATGTCAAGATATTTGTGACCAAGTGTGATGTGTTTCACTATAACAAAGGAAAAATGGATAAATATTTTATTTTATTACAACTCTTACCTATCATTGAATACAAATAGGACCATGTATGCATGGATTTTCCAAAACTGAGGACAAATTGGTGATCTTTGTGGTAGTATATTTCCTTTCCAATTATGCTCATTTTTGTGTATTACAACATCCCTATTCAATAATTACGGTGTCCAAGGTATTTTTTAATTTTATTTTTAAGTTACATGGTATGTCCAAAACCATTATGAGTGATCATGACCCTATCTTCATCAGTAAAATTTGAAAATAATTATTTTTTCTTAGTGGTACCAGTATTAATATATCCTCTTCTTATCACTCTCTCTTTTAGATGGTCAAGTATATATTGTTAATAAATGTTTGGGTACTTACCTCCATTTATTTGCTCAAGATAATTAGTATCACTAGGTTCATTGGATTTCATTAACTGGGTGGTGGTATAATACTTCTTACCATTCATCCCTTAAGATGTCCCGATTTGAAAAATTGTATGGTCAAAAACTTCCATCAGTGGCATACTATGTTCTAGGATATTGCAAGGCTATTGAGGTAGATTATATCTTATAGTAATGATGACTTGTAATTTATATTCTTAAAGATAATATAACCCAATACTAGAACCACATGAAAAAATAGTAGGATTCATGCCATTTTAAATTATATTTTCCCATAGGATATATGGTATTTTTATGTCCACAACCCTATAAGAAATTGTTCTTGAAGATAAAATCTAGTTAAAATTTTACTCCTTGATTTTATGGGCCTCACAAGGTGGTTCATCATGTTGGTGAAGTGGCATATTAGTTGGAGCTTCCACCATATTCCTACATTCATCTTATCTTTCATGTATCTTATCTCAAAAATATTATTATTCAAAAGATGTATCATAGATAGAGCTTCTAGTACTCAATGAAGATGGTCAAATCACTCTCCACATTGAAGTAGTGTTGTAGTCGAAAGTTTGTCATATTTATTCTTAATGAATTTAGGAGTTTATAATTAAGTGGTAGGACCGTCCAAAATAAGATGTTATGTGGAAGCCTAAGATCATTTTCTAATTTTTTCTAACATTAAGGATAAATATTTCTAAAGTGGTAATCCATGTAATAACTATAATATAGCCACATTGGTTATCTTTCTTTTTATTATCTTAGGCTATAGGTTTAGATAGAAATCCCTTAAACATTAGGGTTAGAGTTGATGATCAATTTAGTCTATAAATAGGAAATGTTATATGGTAGTTGAGATCATATTTCATATTTGAATCTTAGTCATGTATGCTATGCATATGAGACTTCACCCTCTCCATATTGTTATGAGACATCACCCTCTCTAACTGGGTAATGATTTGCATTGATTAGAATATGGGATTTGATTATTATATATTTGAATTTCTAGCAATTGGGTCTAAATTATTATTATCAGTGGGTAATATTATTTGTACATTTTCTATAATTCTTGAAGTTGTTTCATAATAAGAAACACCATGACCAACATCTTGTTCCATATTAGTTTAAGTTTAAAGATAATATATGGTTGTCTTTAGAAAAAGAGACTTGCAAAGACCTATAAGAAGATCATGACTCTTTTCTATGGACCATGCATCATCACCAAGAATGTGGGAGAGAATGCTTTTGAATTGAATCTTCCATCATATCTTAGTTTACATCCACTATTCAATGTTGAACTTCTCAAGGCCCATCATGCACTTTTGTTGGAGACTTCCATAGTAACAAAGTAGTTGGACATTGAAGAACTCAATCAAGATTGTTGATACAAGGACTAACATAACAAGAAGGAAATACACTTATATGTCTAGAGCTCTTGGAATAGGAAAACTTGTCCGCTAGGAGAAATGACTCATAAAATATTAGATAGTGAGATAATTTCCATGATTGATGTTAAAATTTGATGCAACAAGAACATTGCTTTTCAAGTGGTAGGAACAATCCCAACATGTGACCTTTTTGGGGCATGGATTTATGCTCAAAAACATGTAAAACCCTATATTTTAATCTTAACCAAATTGTTAAGGGCATAATTTTATGATAGGAACTCAATTTTGATCAATTCAAGAAGCATTATAAATATTGGAGGAGAAAAATAAATTAGCAAGCAAGACTTTTATAGAAGTATTGGCAACAATTGCATGAAAAACTACTCTAAAGGACCCAAAAAATACAAAATAAAGTATTTACTAAACATATTACTTTTTATTTTTTAGATTTATGTACCCAAAATACATCTCTAACCATGTTCACACATTAGTAGAAGACAAAATAAAAAAGGACAAGTAATATATATGTAACATTTACTTAATATGAACTTTGTAACTCATGGAAGGTGAATCACCATATATCCATATGTGTGACCTTCTAAATAATTTAAGGTGAACCACCACATTTACATATGGGTGATATTTCATATTCAATATGGTTTTTTTCAATGCACCAAATATTATATAAAAAGAATGCACCCCTAAATATAAAATATATGTGTAATGGATGCAATGCTATAGACTCACAACTCTTACCAAATATTTCTTGCATTGTATTTTTTTTCTAAGAAATATAATTATTAGGTTATTTTGTTTGTATATTCTTGTGTTCTAGTTTTTTATACTCTGTTATTTCTAAATTGCACTCTTTCTTGATCATCTTTGACTTGAAATTTTTGAGTTCTAGGTAAAAGCATCACAAAAGGATCCTTTACAAAAGGGAAAATGAGGTATGCTACATGGCCTTTAAATCTCATTCATAGTGATATATGTGGACCTATGGGTACATCATCTATATATGGAAACAACTAAATTCTTCTTTTTTTTGATGACTTTATTTTAGTATGTATGGTTGTTTACTATTTATACCAAAGATAAGACTTTTAATAAATTTAAGACATTCAAGGCACCAATAGAAAATCAACTCAAAAGAGAGATCAAGTGTCTCAAGAAAGATATAGGAGGTGAGCACATAACTAATTTCTTTTGGAATTTTTGGCTCTTGATGGTTTTTTCTTTCAAAGGATTGTTTATTAAAATCCAGACCAAAATCGGGTGTTCAAGATGAAGAACAAGGTAATTTTAGAGATTTCTCATTGCATCATTCATGCTAAGGGTAGGAGCATAATTTTTTGGTGAAATCATTACCTATATCATTGTAGAAAAAGTATATACTATAGTAGTACAAAGTATGACACCTCTTGAAATATTGACAATGATAAGCTTGGTGTGTCCTAATTTTACATCTTTGGATCTTCAACATTATATCACATGCCCAAATATCTTTAAAATAAGAAGTCACTAAAAATCCACAAATTCACTTTTTTGGTATTTATAGACTTCTAAGGCATATCATATTTATGATCTTAAGATATGTGATGTTTCTATCTTGAGACATGATCTTTGACAAGGTTCTTCTAGGAGCCCTATTAGGTTTTCCTCTTAAAATTTTGGCTAAATATCCTCCCATTTCTCTATATAGTCTATTATATTATTCATAAATTCTTATGGTACTATTTCCATTGGGTCCTCCTATTTACCTTCCAATGAATACGATATACCTATAGACTTAACCATATATTGGGTAGCATCATCTCCAAAAAAATTTATTTTATATTTAAGAAATAATGATATTGATACACCAATTCCACATGCTATGGTGATGGATGTTTTGGTAGGTAGTGGGTATGATTTGGATGCTTCAATTTTATCTTATGATATTGCTCTTTCTTATATTGTGTCTAGCCATGGATAGTATAATACCCAAGTGGGTTTAGGCTATCCTTTAGGATGTTCATCCCATTCTATCTATGGAAATACCTCAAATGTTCCCTTATTAGGCCTTTCTCTTGAAGGTTAATAATTTTAGATATCCTTTCACCTACTGCTCACCCAAAAATGGACTAGAGTGGGAATATGTCATGCTTGTTGAGTATCAATATTTGATGAAGAATAAAAAATGGGATCTTGTTCCTCTTGTAGAAGGGAATGTTGTTGGGTACAAATATATCTATATGATAAAGTATACTTTAAATGTTCAGGTTGAGAAGCACAAGCATGTCTTGTTACTAATGGTTTCTCTCAAATGAAATAAATTGACTATTAAGATATATTTCCCCTAATTGCTTAGATGGATTATGTTTTGATGATTCTATCCATAGTTGCTTCTTATAGTTGGAAGGTATATCAAATGGATGTGAATATTTACTTCATTGTGAACTTTAGAAGAATATTTACATGTAGTAGTTGCCTAGTTTTGAGCATAAGGGTCCTAGTTTATGGGTACATTGTCTAAGTACTTATATGGACTTGAGTAGGAATCATGTGCATGGTATGAGAAGATCTATTTCTTATTTCTTAGTTTTGAGTTTTGCAATATAAGGCAAATTGTGATGTTTACATCAAAAATTAGTATTAAAAGGTCTTGGTGATTTTGCTATATGTGAATGATATTCCCATTATGTGTAGCTTACATACCTTGATTCAAGATATGAAGTGATGAATTCATGCTACCCTTTAGATTATAAATTTAGAAATTTTGCATTTCTTCTTGGACATTTAGATTGATCATACTTCCTTGGTATTGCTACTCTTGTAGCCTACGCATACCTTGGATATTATTCAATATTTTAGAAGGTTTATTATTAGTCAATCCATGATAACCCAACTAATGGTAAATTATGTGACTAAAACCCAAGTCAATATGGTAAAAGCCTATGAAACTCATGAAGCACTTATAATGAGTAGTTAATGCATCTCTACCCATAGTGTAATAGTGAAAAATTCTCTATAGTGTCCTTATCCCACTCCTTAAGAAGTATACCCCCCTTTAGATATAAATAAAACCAAAGATGATAAGATAAGCTTATGGTAAACATAGGCAATCAATTATTATTATGAAACACCCACTCTTCTATTAAGATAAACCTATCCTACGGTTTGAAAAATCTTGGATATTGAAAATAAAAAGTTTGAGAGGTAAATAAATGAAGGAAGAAGAAGATCATGAATTGATTGATCCTTACAAAGATACAAAATTAGATTCTATAGAAAATATGAGGTTTTTACCTTAGAAATGGAGTAGAAATTGTTCTAAATTACAAAGGATATGGGTTCCTTTTAGAATGTCTTACCTGCAGGTAAATTTCATCATTTGCATACATGACATGGTCTAGTCTAAGCCATGTAGTTATTTTTCTAAGATAATAGTGCAACAAGTTGCATGTAACAACTCAAAAAGTAGTTAGATCAACTCTGAATGAAGCCCTTGTAGCAAATTTAAAGATAAAATAGTGGTTCAAAGCTAGCTAAAATATCACAGACTGATTCCAAGAGTTGAAAGGTATGGTTGGATGCAAGTTTAAGTGGGGCATGTTGCAAAATAGTAAGCAAAAGTTTTCCAAATAGTGAAAGAAGCTAAGGCAATTAAATCTGGAAAAGTAGAACAAAAACATAAAAATATGGCTAAGTAAGAAAGCTAGTTGGACATTTAAAATGCTAACTTTAGCAAAGACATAATAAAAACTCAGCATTCAACACTTTCAAAAGAACAAGTTGATGAAGCATTCCAAATTTGACATCCAACATCCAACATCCAACTTTAAGGTAAAAGGAAAAATAATGAAGCAAGTCAAAAGAATAATGGTGATAATGTTATCAAGGCAACATGAAAATTTTGGTATACAATGGAGTAATTTTACAAGAAATTATCCTAAGGCATTTGATCTGGTATAAAATATAAAGCTCACCCAACACCCAATGAACTCCTTTGCAAAAATTTTAGGATTGCTAGATCTTTTGAAGTGATGATGTCATCATCAAAATTTTGAATTCTTGACAAACCAAAATGAATTCCAGATGCAAAATAAATCGAATGCAAAGGTCCTACAAGAAAAATCACTAAGAATAAAGTTGGAAAACCTGATGCTCAATATTCTATATAAGTGAATATAGCTACTAAATTCTTTATACGATGATATCATCAAGAGAGAAAATGATATCTAGCACCCAACAAGGAAAAGTGCAAAACCCAATATGAAGAAAGCATAGAGGAAATAACACTTAGCTAGGATGAACCATTCGATAATAGGAAATATGATTTCATGTTATTATCCTCTATACAAATGACCTAGACCCATCCTACTCAATAAGGTCACACATTCCAATAAGTCACCAGACGCCATTGTTGTTAGAATATCTTAATGACTAGAGAATCCTCCATCACACACCTTTCCCTTCTCAAATAGCTAAGCATAAAAAAAGGAGTGAACTATCATCGAATAGTTAGAATTTGATGATGCAACATGCAAGTCAATATTACAATGAAATCTACACTATACATATCAACAAAACATGGTTGAAGTAGTTAAGCATAGTTTATTTGAATGTGACAACCACTTCCCATACCTACTCTGATAGGCCTACAATATTCTCTATAGGAAATGATGATTAGATAATTGAATGCATTGTAAATCTATATATACCTAAATGTAACCCATTTATAGGTTCATCCCTTTAGCATTTATAATTGCATTGTACGATGATATTATATGCCTTTTGAATGAAGATTGGATTAATTTCTAGACTCTCACTTAATTCTTTATAAAACATGTATGTATGACAATAAGGTAACTAAGCATTTTTGTTAAAGTTGTAAATGGTTAATTATATTATAGTTATTGTGCTTTCTAGATATATATTTGGATTTCCTATTCATTAGTTCTAGAATGATTGATAATGCTTAGTGTCTTTTATGATAAATTGTTTTATCCTAAGGAAAGTAAGTTGATATGTTAGGTAGTCCAATTAACTTGGTATGTTTGGTCTATTAGAAAAAATTCCAAAAGGGAAATCAAAAGTACTTTTGGTAGTATTATGTAATTATAGAAAATATCCAAAAGTAAAATCTCTAGAAACATGTGATATTTGGACTATCACATATAGTTATAGAGTATCATAGGAAAATTCCAAGAAATATATCTAAAATATCTAGAAATTATGAAAAGATTCAAAAAAGGAGATATCTAGAAAGTGTTGCCATGTGTTTATCTAGAGTTATATATACATGTAATATCTAGCTCCCATGAGCCTATAAATAGATAAGAGAACCTTAATGGGAGCCAAGCCAAGCCAAGTTGAGTTGAGAAAGTGTGAGAACAAGGAAGTAATAGAGAGTCTGGTGTGTGAGTAATATCTAGTAAGCCAAGCTAACTAGAAAAGAATTTCATTGTCCAAGGTGTGGCTAGGATTGTCAAAGTGAGGGTGTGGACCATAGTAGTTGGGAAATTCCATAGGATATGGAGACTCAACAAGAGGGTTATATTAAATCACAAAGCAATCAATAAGCCTTTTATATAATTTTGTATTTTATATTCCTAATAAAGTTATTTTTTCTTTCAATGTACCGTATATTATTCTATCATCAATCATGAGTATTCATGTGATCCTAACATATTATTGTGCATAAGAGTCATATGGTAGCACACCACCAAATAGATGTTGTGCATCAAGTGTAATGACCATAGCAAGAGGAGGGCTCGAGAAGGTTTTGTGTGTCATAGTTCAACAAACTACAATTCAAATATGTGAGTTTGTTGGTAAGTTGAGGGGACCCTAAAAGTTCCAATCTAGGATATTATTTTTATGTCTAACATACATTTACATCTTAAAAATGCTAATACCTTTGACCATATGGAATAGGCTATCCATAAATTATCATTTGTCTACCAGGCCTATCCAAATGGTATTTGATAAATTGGTTGCCCTACATACATTTGTTAAGAATTTTGTTGTTTGGTTTTTATTGGATTAAATATTGCAAATATATTAGGGTTTTGTGGAAATTTCTAGGGTTTCCCCATTTGCATTTGAATAGGTTATTGCATTTGGGGACCTTGGGGGTTGTCCCATTTGTATATGTAGTTTTTGGATAATATTAGGATTTTGTATAATTTTATGAGGTTATCTAATTGACATTTATTATTAATATTAAAATTTGGGTCCCTTAAGGGTTTTAGACTATTTTTTGAGGTTTCTCTAATGATATTTTTTAATTTTGGATAAAATTTGTGCTAGGGTTTGATATAACTTGTTGAGTTTGTCCTATCTATGGTTGTTGGTGTTGTAATTGAGGCTTTTGAGATTTTATACTACTTGTATATGTTGTTTCTATAACTAGGTATTTTGTAAAATTTGTTGTTGATTTTGCCTAAGATTTTAATTTTGAGCCATTGTTTAGGAGCTAAGGGTAGGTTGTTACAATTGCATGATTTTTTATTGTTGTTGTTGACTACTAATTATAAGTATACCTAAAGATACCTATGGGAAATTTAAGAATTATTGAGAAAATTTAGGCATTATTTGAACTATCAATAGGCTATATAATGCATTTTATGATCCACTAGATTGTCCTCTCTAAGAAAAAATATTGCATATGTTGCACTATAGGTGAGGGATCTAGTGGTGTACTTATTGTAGGATATTAATGTCATAACAAGGAGTAGCTAGACTTGTATCTTGGATTTCATTGGTGCTTTCAATCTAAGGGTATATTAATGGAATTATTGAATCATCTATCCAAATGGTTGTAATAATTTTTTCCTTTTAAAGCCCTATCTTCAATAGATGAGTAATTTGATAGGATGAAATTATTTCTTGGTTAACTATAACATAGACCTCATATTCATAAATGATTTTTTTGTAAAACAAAGAACCAAAAGAGAGGTTTTTGGATATGGGGTGCACCTTTTCATAGTGAGGCACACTACTGATGGAGCATGGCATACTACAAGTAGAGAAAGGCACATTGTTTCCTTAGGAATAAATTTAAAGTTCAATTTTGACAAGTGGGACATACCTCTAGTATACAGGATATACTCTTGGTAGGCAAGGTACAATATTGTGGGGTGGAGCAAACTATAGTGGAGCAAGGCATATTCTATTCTTATACTAGAAAATGGGTTGCACTCGGCAATGGATTTTACTACCATGAAGTAAAATTCTTAATTGTTTCCTAAAAATATATATTTTAATAGGTAATGTAGATCTATCAAGCAATTATTTTGATTTTGATCATGAGTTCTTAGAATTAAGAAATTATGAGCTAGCTCAAAAAATAGAGTTGTCATTACTTAAAAATTATAAATCTAAGAAGATATTAATGAAATAAATATCACATTTCACAAATTCTATTCCAAAACAACAAGATCTAAATTCAAACAGAAAAATATGATTAATTAAATTTTGGGTTATGTTTGTTTTGATGTTATTAATTAACCCTTTAATAGATGTAAATTTTTTAAAGTGAATTTATATGGATCTAAGAAAATGAATGTGAGTGGTTTAACTTTGATTTTATGAAGAAATTGTACTTATGGATCTCATTGGTCGTACCAAGATATGTTAAATGTAAAAATTGTATGATAATATTTGTGCCTATGATCAGTGTTCAAAAAATGAATGAGAAGGAATTACTTTTTTCAACCTTTTGAATTTGGCTAATTCCTCACTAATATAACTAAAATAGATCAAATCTAAAGTATGCAAAGCACATTTAATCCACTTATAGAGGAAAAAATATGTAGAAAAATAAGCTAATGTATAAAGTAATCATGATAAAAACTATAGTGAGATTAGCATGGTCTAATGATAATCTCAATAAAAGGTGGAACAAATTTTAGTCAAATAAGAAACTGAAGAATAATTATAATCAATGAGAGTTAAGTCTAGCAAAAATATGAAAGAGCGAATCTAGTAACACCAAACATTCATGAATAAAGAGGTCATGCAATATAGTTGATCCATAAAATCCAAGCTTAATTTCTAATTAATTAAATATTTACATACAACTTACAAAGTAGTAGGTGATTACATATAGTAGCTCTAGATTTCTTGTAAATACCAAAGGACCCTTACAATAACTATAACACTCTTATTTATAGATGAAGTCTAGCCTATTCTACTCCTAATTGTCATTAAAGTTAATCTTGAGTTACATAGTGAATGGAACTAGAAGATAAGAATGTCATTATCATTTTTCAAAGTATGGTACACTTATAGTGTATGAGGTGCACTTTTAGAAAAAATGCTATATTGCTACAAAGTCACAACCTCAAGAGATAGGTACATTTTCTTGGTATTTGGGTGGACAAGCCTATAATCAAGGCACATGACTATGAAGTTGTAGCTCTAGGAGTCAAGTGTATTTTCTTGGGAGTGGGGCAAACAAGCTAGAAGTAAGGTGCACTATCATATTAGATCTAGGCACATGAATGTTACCTGTAGATATAGGTGCACTTGTGATGGAGGTAAGCACACTATGACTTTAGTGGTCCTTAGAGCTAGGTCGTCTTGAGGTTCCTTTCTATTAGGTGCACCTCTATCAAAGAGATTTATAAGGTTCAAAGTAGTGTACATCATTACTTTGGTCTAGCTTCACTAATGCAACTGTGGATTTGACACAATTATTTTTAAGAAAAACACACTAGTAGTAGACTGAAATTCATTGATACCTTAGTTACTCAACTGCAAATCCTTCCTACCTCTATTTAACTTTATGGATTTTTTGGTGTGATAGATTCCACTTTCAAATAATAACGATAGTAGTGGGCTACTATCATGTTAAAATTAAATATAAAATTGTTCATTTATGGGATTTCATGAAATAATTTATTAGGTAAATTGATTTAATAAAAATAATATTGATAACAATAGAGTATTTTCCAATTAGTAAAGTAGGTGACAACCTACCTTTTTTAATAAGCACACCTTTAGGATTTTTTTGGGTTAGATTTTGTTTAAGATGATCATACTCCGCCCTTACCTTTAGGTGGACCTATAATATACTATAAAGGTAGAATTATCTCAGTGAATTGTTATAAGTTAGATCCTCCCTTCAATTATTTTATAGGTACTACAAGGTTGGTTACTTGGAGGAATTGATCTTTCACTTTCTTTGGTTCAATGAACCCCACTTTTATTTTGTTATAGAAAAATTAAAACTTGATATAGTATCATTTCAAAGGTTTTCCAATTTTTGAGTGATCCTAAAAAATAAACTTGAGTCAACATTAAACTCCTATTGAATTATCATTAGTCCATAGCCCTACCAACACTGATTTGGTAAACCTTACTTGTATTTTTTTATCAATAATATCCAATTTAATTCATTGGAGAATATGAAAATATTTAACAAACTTAATTTTAATGTCTCCCTTCCATGAACATCTAGAAGCTTTTCTTCTTGAAGCCACTACAACTCTATAAAAAAGTTCTTCTCAAGTGATCTAGACTCTTATAGAGCTTTATCTTGTAAAAGCATTATAAATTAATCATAATCTATCAAAAAAATTATAAATGGTTGTGAGGGGGAAGTCATAGGGGCCTCTAAATTAGCCTACAAGACTAGGTGCACTATCACCCTTGTTTCCATGGGGTATCAAATCCATAATGTCTTATTTTGAGGATAAGAAAAATTATGAGACTAATCTCCATGTTTGTTGGATTAATTTTAGAAGATCTATGTTTCTTCTTAATATCTTTCTTTGTCATACTTAAACTTTAATATGATCATATCTTAACTAAAAATGCATCAAATAAGTGTAGCAAACAAAAGCTATGAATTATATACTTTTCAATTTCGATAAATAATGTAAAAGATGATTTATTTTTAGAGAAAGGGTACAAAGATATTTGATGTATTCAAACAAGCCTTAATGCCTACATGTGGTTTAGTTTTTAATGTGATGTAAGACTATGTATGGGACTCTAATACTGTTAAAGATACAATTTATTCCATTTCCTTTTATACTATAATGAATGAAATAGAAAATGAATGAAATATAAATATGTATAACAAACAAACAAAACAATGTCTTTGATATGGAATAGCAAAAATGAAACTAAAATTTTATACCTATTTTCTATCTTAGTAACAAAAGTGTTGGTAGGAAGGTAGAAGCACTATTGACAATATTGTTGTCTAATGGTGCTTTCATTGATGGCTTTCTACTTTCTAAAATCTACAAGACATACAAAAAAGGATTTAGTAGCAAAGGGGTCTTCCTATATTAATGGAGAATATGTAACTTCCTTAATAATAATCAAACCCCTATTCCCAAAATATAAATAAAATAAATGTTGAAGCCAAAATGATGTCTACACGATTAATCACAAAAGCACCACTGGGATCAATATCAAAGTTGACACTTTTTACAATCAGTGGTGCTTTTTATTCCTGGTGATAGAATTAGATTGTAGATTATTAGTCTCTACTATAGCAAAAATAGAGTATAGTAGCACTGTTGTGATTGTGATCCTATGCCATTTTAACAAACAAATATATTAGAACAAGTCTTTAAGGAAAGACTCTTTGATTCTACCAATGATTTTGTGAGACTAGAAAGAAATGTAGGGACTCTAATGATGATAATAGGATGAAAAACTAAAATATAAAGCATAATTGTGTTGGATATGACAGTTAAATATATAACAACTAGATTGCTTACTAAATAGGAATGAGGTTAGTAAAATATGATAATATATTTATAAAAGTTAGAAAATAATAGTTAGACAAAGATGACTAGATAAAAGTTGATTGATGCCAAAACCTAATAATTTATGGACAATAAAGTGATAATATATAAACTCGATACTTAAACAAAGACAAAGTTAGCAAACAATGATGAGATAATTATAAAGACAAAAAATAGAAATGGGAAGTTATGAATGAAAAGGCACAACCTAGTGACTATGAGTAGGTTTGTATACTCAAATCCTTGGTAGATGCCTCACATTATAGTGAGAGGATCAAGGCTTTATATTTTTGGAGAGAAGACCAAAAAAAAAGTTTATGAAGTGTAAATATCTACCCATCTAATCCAATTAAGCTTCACTACTATTGGATGGCATGATGGAGGTTAATTTTGGTAGGGCCTCACTATCCAAAACATGGATGATAAATTATGTCAATTGAGTTTTGTTATCACAAAAATTATAAACCAAATACAATTCTAATAGAGCTTTGCTATTGTGAGTGTTCATATTTTTGGCTTCCCTAAGGGTTGACTTTATAGCAAGTTGGGTTTCCTTTGGAGGGTCCTCTGAGAGAATCTACCAAAATTAATAGATGGATAGGTGGTATTATCTACATGGATTGGTAAATTCTAATACCATGATATAGTCAAGATGATGATGGATGTGATTGGCATGATCCAATTTGAGTTTCATGGGAAATGGGTGATAACCTTATGATTTTTTCAATTATTAAAATCAATAGTGCTATATTCATAAGCATTGATAACGCTAAGGATTTGACGCTAATTCCAAATGATCATTATTGGGCTTGATTGGAAAGGAAATAAAAAAATTTGAAATTTTTCCAACTAGGCAAGTAAAAGCATCATTAATGCTACCACTTTGGTCCTAATTCATTTATTTTTGGATCAATAAATACTACTAGTTTGGGCTTGAATATAATTGTCTTAATTTAGATGATTTATTGGTTATCTTAAGTTTTGGAGACTTGAAAATATGCTCAAAATAAAATTGTGTATCTACATTTATCCCTTGATGCATTTATCAAATGATAAATGTATTAAAAAATTGAGCTTCATACCCCATTTTTTTGATAGACAAATTTGATGTTACTTAGGGCCTATGATATAAGATGACTGATACTTTTAGTTTGTTGACTATTGTTGATGTTAAATTTTGAATTTTTGATGGCATTAAATGTTGTCATGCCCTAGTGTACCCCCTCAAGTTTTAGAGGAAAAATCAAGTTTGATTGAGAAAACTTAACTTGATCATGATTAACATAGGTTCAATGATGAATGGGTGATGACAAACAACAAAAATCAGCCAAGTTGGCATGGAGAGTAAAATTAAAATCATTTTTAAAAGTGATTACTATAAATAGAAATCTCTAGATATGTGATCACAATATTGATATAAATGACATAGTAGGTGAGACCACCACATCATGCAGATCAAGTGAGGCTACCACCAATAGGAGGAGGAAGAGGGTAGGTCCAAGGAAGACACATGAAAAATTAAAAATTTAAAGATATTATCTCAAAAGTGTACCTAAAGACAAGGAAAACACTTTTATGTGCTAGCAATGCTAGTGTTAGCCAATGACACTTTTGCAAATTTATGACACATTTGCAATATGGAAATGTTGTCACCTATTGGTGGTGCTTTCATTGCCTGGTGGTGCTTTTACCTAATGATGGTATATTTGCTAGCTTAAAGTTTCTATTAAATTTTAAAATTTGCAAGGAGACTAATGAGTTATTGAGTTGATTGGTTGTAGGAGAGGTTTTTGACCCTAGACTATTCATAGAGAAGACCCAATGCATTGAAGATAATCCTAGGTTTCCTAGATTTTATAAAACATTCTCCATCTATGGTAGTAAGGTTGTACCATGTCACTTTAATGCCAAAGGTGGATTTTGATAGGGCACTACTAAAAGCCTTGATATAAAGATGATATTTAGAGAGGAATACCATGTAGTTTCCCCATAAAGAGCTCATAGTCATATTGGAGGATGAATAAAATACTTGAGGGTGCCTTTTAAAGGGGACCTGATATACATGACTTAAGATCAGTGGCACTACCTAGAGTGGCTCATTGGGAATTCTCAATTCCTAGTTATGAGATCTACCATTGATATCAATGTTGCTATGATGGTTATCATCAAGATAGGTAGGAAATGCTATTGTGTGTATTGGTGTATTGGGTGCTGATCAAGAACATAATTTGAAGGATGATGCATTAGAGATTGGACAAGATATTCATCAACATAATTGAGCATTAGAGGGTGTTTTCTTGGGCACCCATAATTTTTTCTAGGTTGTGGCACTCACTATAATAGGTTTTTTTATAGGAGAGGGAAGGGTTTTCATGCTACATGTTGTTACAATTCTAGGTGTGGGAGGATATAGTTATGCTATTACTATTGATACTGCCAATATGGGTGTGGGACCTAGAGGTACCAACAATGTATCATTGGAACTTATATTTGGAGGTAGTATAGGGGAGGTCTTATAGAGGCATTTTAGGATGAGCCAATCATTTAATGGATGGCATGATTCAAGAGTAAGTCACCTAGAATTCTTATAGATAACACCTAGGGTGTGTAGAGGATGCATATTAGCTACCCCAAGTTAGAAGGATCAAGAGGTTATTCATGCCATGATGAGAGTAAAAGCTCTTCCATTTTGACTAGATGGTATGATAGTTTGGGCTAAAACTAGGGATTATAGCAAGAGTAGTTTAGTATTGGTGGTCTGCATGAAAACGAGGGTTTGGGCCATAACTAAACTTGAACATATACCTAAATTTTAACATGGATGACTTGATGATATTAGATCTAGGAGAAAATAACTTTGGAGATAACACCACCTACTAGTGATGGTATCAAACCATCTACAACTTAGGATGACTATAGTTGGCCTTAAGAAAACTAAGTAGATGTGACCAGGGAGGAAACCATGGGGAGCATAACAATGTTAGCTTTTGATGATCTATATTAAAGGAAATGCAACCACAAGATGTAAAATGAGCAAGCAATGTTAACTATATGATAATGACAATATAATATGTAACAAAAGTATATGAAAAACTTTTTTAATAACTCAAAAAATAGGCATTAATGAAAGCTCACAAAAATAGTACAATGTAATATAATGGAGGACTTAAACACTCCATAAATGATGTGTGATATACATTGTACCAATAATATACTTTCTAACTCTCTCTTAGCATCTATCAAAGATATATATAGAGAGATATGTCCCTTGGCCTTTCATCTATCCATAAATATTTAACTACCTATCCTATTAATCATGTACATGCAGACTACATGCATATTTACATCATTGCACATTCTAATACTTGTGCATTTATTACATTGCATGAAGTAACTACTCAAACCTTAATCTAAGATAAATTCCTAATCTAGAGATGTATCCAAGGTGGTACATTGGCATGTACCAAATAATGTAATATATTCCAACAAACAAGTGGTCTACCATTGCTAAGGGGATATAAAGAGTATCATTAGATGAGGTAGAAGGTAGCAAAAATAACTATGTCAATGATCATGATAGGTGAGCTAGGACCTAGCAAGTCACCTTAGTCTACTATGGAGGTAGAGAGGGATGTACTAGCCTAGTAGGTGGCTAGTATTTAATCCACACTAGTAGCAACATAGAAAAATATGGACTTAGGTTAGGTGAGGACCATGACTAAACTAGCATGGGTGCAAGCAATCAACCTGAAGAAGTGAAATTTACTACATGCCTTAATGTGTTCATTATTGAAATGTAAAGCGTGTGAAATAGAAGCATTGAAAAGAAAAGCATAAACATGTAATCTATTGAAATATGAATAATGTGCAATAAAATATGGTGGATTCCTCCTTATATTTATTCATCAATGATTCAAATGGTGATTACAATATGTCCCCTTGAGGGCTCCATAATTTGATACATTTCAACATTTACAAGACTTAAGGGATCTAATCCCTTCAAAGGGGTTTAATGGCATGTTGCAAAGTTCATCTCACATTCCCACACCCAAGAGCTAATCTTGGGTTTATCTTTATGTGTTCCTTAGCTCCTCCTTCCTATATGGTATACCTGTACCTACACACAAGGGATTGAAAAGGGGTTAATAGCACATGCATTATAGAATCATAACCTTAAAAACATGGGAAATGGAGTAATATAGCAATATCAAAACTAATCTATAATTCATGAAATTTGTTCTAAATGCTATATAAATTAAATATAATGGAATCTAAATGCTTTTGAATATATTTGAACACAATATTTAAGGTAAAAGTATGCAGAAATAGTGACCATCCTTGACAGGGACACCTAGACCTGCAACAATGGGGACCTATCCAAACTTCACCAAATTTGGACCATAGGTTGATCTAAGAATTCTTAAGGGGTCTATGGAGGAATTTTCCTAAAATTCCATCCTGTTTTCTAACCGTTCCTAGGTGTGACACCTACCAATTGCTGACCATCCCCATGTGGGATGGTTACAAATCTATTTTTTTCACTAATGCTATTGGGATTTGGTCCAAAATTGGTTTAGGAGTGTTTTCGATATATGGAGCTAAATTTCTCTTCAATTTTGTAGGTTTGGAATGATTTCAATCTATCTCCAATGCCCCTAAAAGTGCCTTCAAATTAAAAGTGTTTCAAGGTCAAAGTGAGGAAAAATTAAGGTTGCAAAAGGTGAGGGTACAATTAGGCATCACTTCATTGCAGAAATGCTTCAACTATCCCATTTTGAAATGGGTGAATATACCTCCTTTTATAGACCAAAAGGGCATCTAGGGAAAATGGGCAAGTCTTGCCATGTGAGGTAGGTAAAACCACTTGTCCAATTCCTTAGCATGCATTGGTGAGGGAAGGTTGCCCATTTGGGGCTTCCAATTTAAATTCCCTGACTCCAATGATAGGTCCCCATTCAATTTGGGTTGATTAGATGTGGAAATGGTAGTCTTTGATTGCCATTTCACGTATCTGTTGAATTTTTCAATGGTATTTTTAGGGACTGTCCCACCCAGGGATGATTTTGGATGGCTATCCCTTTGTGGGAAGGTCACAAGGAAGTGTTCCAAAACTGCTTTAAATTGCTAGGAAACTTAAAAAATGTGTTTTGGAGCCTTATGCAAGCCTAGAGGGGTGCCCAATGGGGCCATATTATGTTGATAAGAGTGGCACATGTGACGCACTAATAGTATTATCTGATTTACATGATTTTAGTGTCTATAGATGCCCCTTTTTGGGATGTGCTATATGCAACAAAGCACTGAGTAAAAATGGATGACTAAATCATAAATGATTAAGTTTATTCACTAACCTAACCATATTTAGATGCCTTAATTTTGGAAATAGCATACATTCTTGGAATCCTTGCTTTTGACATAGTCGAAGGATTAATTGGGGGTATACCTTTCAACCGTGTTGTAGTAATAGTCTTATGGGGCTTAGAGTATACTAGGTCTTGGTGCCTCATGTTATTGTAACCTTATACATGGGTGAACTCATGAGGCTTCAAGGAGGTCAATCCCTATTTTTTCTTATGCTTATTATTTGCCCTAGCATGGGCTTAAAAATTGATCTTTAGCAAAGATTATTTTGAATGTATGAAAATTACACTTTTGAGTGTTTTAGTTGTTGATTTGATTTATGAAATCGTTATTATGACTACCCCCTAAAGTGATGAGTCAATTAGGGCATGAAAAATGATAAATTTATGAGTCTCTTGACATATATGACTGTATTGGGGTAATTCTTTGTTTTGCCCATGGTACCATATACCTGTTTTGAGGGGATTTTTGATTGTTTTGATGAATATTTCTGGAAGCAAAAGGCTAAAAATTTCATTCTTGTGGAGTGGTCCAGCAATGGAGTCATTATTGGAGAGTAAAATAGAGACTTTTTATGAATCCAAAAATATTATAGGTTTAGTTTTAATCCCTCTCAAATTTTAGACCATTTTGCCTTGTTTTTGGTTGGTTTTTGATCCAATTTTTGTATTTTTTGAGTTATTTTTGTGCAATTTTTTGGTGACCATCCTAGTGGGTGATGAATACACATTTCATAACCATCCTAAGGTGGTATTTCCAGAAAATTTTGTGCTCTTACCACCTAGGGACGGTCGGCTTCTTTTGGAGCTATATAAGCCCAAAAAGGGGCATATGAGCTCATTTGTGCATTGTGCTTGGAGGAGTTGGAGAGGAGAGAGGTAGGAGAATGATTTTATGAATTTGAGAATTATAAAAATATCTACCCAAAAACATGATCCAACCAACATATGCAACATGCGGTGGAGCCGGTGCGAAACAGGTATGGAACACGTCTTTCTCTTCCTATTTTATTGTGAAATTATGAATTTTACTTCAATTTTCTAAATGCACATTAAATTAAGGTTAAGTAACCCTAATTATAATGTAATTTATTATTTTTCATGTTTATTAAGCTTTTACATGTTTAAAATTTTGCTTTTTATGCCATTTTTTGATGATTTTTAAGCTTTTTTAGGACTTTTTTAGGGTTGTTTTAGGGGTCAAAATGACCCTATTTTAGCCATTTTTGGGGACCGTCCCTGGATGAGACAGTAACTGGTGGCCATACCTGTGTGGCACGGTTATAAAACTGGGGGCTGTACCTAGGTTGGACGGTAAAAAACTGGGCCAAAAATGGCCCTATTTTAAGCTTTTTTTTTTGGTATTTTTAGAGTCATTTTTTGCATTTTTAGGGTGTTTTTGACAAGTTATTTTACATGACCAAATATTTAAGAGTTGGTACAGAGTTCCAAATATTTTTTAGGTTTCTAGATACATTTTTACTCTTGCATAGTGGTTATGGCTCGATGCCATTGGCCTAAATTAGGTGACACGGTTAGATCTCGTAGTGAGCAACCACACCTATCTGACTGCCTTGATAGATCTATGGGACCCTCGTACTAATACTTTCTACTTTTTTACAAGGGATATGACAGTGATTTTAGAGGATGTATATTAGATACTATGTATTTCGATAGAGGGGTGTACTATAGTATCTTCTCCTACAGAGCGACAATAGGTCGTGCTATGAAGGTACTTTAGGGCACACTAGGAGGATGTAGTGGTTGATATTCTTAGCAGAGGGATACTAGTGATATCATGGTTTCAAGTAGATGTTCTTAGTGGTAGGCAAACTTTATTTATGACCTTTATTAGTAACATGTTACTACCCAAATATTTAGGTGCTAGGTTCCCATGGAACCTAATATAGCTGGCGTTCACTCTTGTGGGTTGCACATAGGATGATCTTATAGTGATGGCCTAGGGTCCTACATTATTAGAAAATCTATATGAGAAGATGTATGAGATCCACTATCATGGGAAGAAAGGATTGGGTTTTATCTTCCTATTATATTTTTGGGGTTGGCAGTATATTGTTGTGGAGCGACCATGGGGACTACCATGGACTACTCGAGTAGATCTACCAGATAGGGATATTGGATATGGGGAGCTATGGAAGAGGTCATGTGAGGTAGGCTAGAGCTGTTGAAATGCTGGAGAGGTTGAGCACTATGCAGAGGATTTTGTATAGATCAGAGTAGCATATATTGATTGGAGGCCCTACAGGGATTATCCCACCTGGAGGGAGACTGGGACATAACTACGTCGAGTTTGATGAGGTAGATGGTTGATATGGCAACATGGGATAGAGCGAGAGTACTTCCCTTATGATCATGTCTTATAACAGTTTGATCTATACCAGGGGTTACCTAGGCAGCCTATGATCTATCATCATCACGGAGATGAGAAGACTCTAGCATGGCCTACTATAGAGGCACTGGGAGATGAGTCAAACCTTGTAGCAGTTTTTGATCTAGATGATGTCGACATGATAGAGCAGTATGATGCTCGGTGGTTTATTTGATAGTGGTGAGGGGAGGGACCACTAGGATGGGATGTAGCTACTAGAGTAGCAGATACAGCTAGGGGTGCTCCATATGAGGAGGATAAGGATGAGTCTCTGGATGATGAGGAGGTAGACATAGGAAAGCAGATTGGATGTTTCCATGTGGCAGTAGCCAGGGTGGAGCTGATTGATGTACAAGATCCACCAAAATTTTATGGGGAAGACCTTGGATATCAGGGTATGCAAGCACAGTTAGCAGCATGAGAAGCTACAATTACAGACCTGCAGGGTGATCTTAATAGGGTGCGACAAGATTTTTTAGAGGAGAGATCTCTACAATAAGAACACGTGTAGAGTTCACATATGGAGGTGGAGAGGCAGGCAAATTTGATAGCTACTCTTCAGGTACATTTTGGTGTACAGGGGCCAAGCCATGGAAGTTCTAGTAGTGATGAGATAGCCACTATGTGGGAGGAGATGGCACATCTCTATGGTTTGGTGGTGATCTATCAGACTCGGTGTAGAGAGTATTGGACCTATATGGATATGATGGAGGATGAGATAGTGCATCTTAAGGGGTGCATACCAGATCAGAAAATGGCCATTGGGCCACAACATATCTAGAGGAGTGATACAGGACAATCATCTGCTCGAATGAGGGCTCCTAACTCTACATGGAGAATGGAAATATCTATAGGTAGTAGGTCTAGGGGTAGCAATTTTGGAGGTAGCAGGACAAGGAGCTCACGATAGACTCTTACTGAGGATAGAGGAGAGAGTCATGGTGTCGATCCTGCATGACTATGACTATGATACTTTGTTAGTTCTTTTTTGGATTTTTGGTTTTTTGGATTGTGAAGTCTGAGGACTCACATTTACTATAGCCTACGGGTAGCTTATGGACTATGATGTAGCTTTTTGGCTTTGGCATATGGATATATATATATATATATATATATATATATATATATATATATATATATATATATATATATATATATATATATATGCATGACTTTTCTTTGATCATTATGTCATCTTTGGCTACTTTAGGATACTTATGCTATGCGATGCTTATATATGCTTTTGATGGATGTCTAACATGAATGCATGTATTTATCCTATGCTTTGATTTGATGATGTGTAGATGTGTAAGTTTTCTCTATATGCTTTTGTAAATTAAAAGATATGCATGAGATAGTCAGTGGTTGTCTAAATATTATTGCTAATATTTATCCGATATCTATCCTATTTCATGAACACCACTTAATAAAAAAAATTTCAGAAGCAAGTATGTGTATGATTTGCTGTAATTTAATTTTATATGATGGATTTATGATGACTATTTGACACATTATATGCTAGCACCATAGACTTGTACAAAATGTATCTATCTTATTTTCATGTTTAATATGACACTATGAAATGGTTTTTGTAATTTTGACAAATATGTGGTAATATGATGTAAAATGAAATGGATAATGTAATGTGATATGATATGTTTGGTAGTTTTTTAGAGACTCAAACACTCTAGTTACCTAATCAAAAGTCATGTAATAACTATGCAAGATCCTTTGACAAAGTATGCACCTACTAAGATAACCAAGATAATCAACATCCATGTGTGTGCATGTGAGTTCATTACCATGATAACGCATAAAATTGTTCTAGTGCAAATGGGATTACTCAGCCCATCTGTATTAGAGATCAGTCTACGAGTCTCATTATCCTGAGTTTTTGTACTTAGTTGGATTAGACCATTATGTAGTCTAGGCTACAACAAGCTAGCTCATCCACATTCAAACATTGATCTATACCTAAGCAAGGTGCTTATATGACATACTTATCGTCATGTGGTAGGATACCACCATTGCCAAGTAGGCTATCCACCAAGCCTGTAATGATGATCACCTTATGGTTCTCTAATGCTGAAAATTCCAGGGATTCAAGTTCAAGACTCCCTTATTTTCTTTTAATTTTGAAGTGTTCAAGGGAGTTGCTCATTTTTATTTGTTTAAACAAGGAATTTTTTTTTTGGTAGTGGTAAGAACCACTGTTTATTTTTGCTTTTTTTTTTTTTTGAAGTGATAATAATCACTATTTGTTTTTGCATTTTTTGAAGTGATAATAATCACTATTTCTTTGTGGAATATTTTGAAGGTATAATAATCACTATTAATTTTTCTCTTTGGGATACTTGCCCCAGTGTAGGGCAAGGGATTTTGGATAAGGAGTAACTTGTACTTTTGTCAATTCTTAGCATATTTGAACCATTTGCATAGGGGGATGACTGAGATAACCTCTTTCACTTAAAGTAACCTAAACCACTTTATAGTTTTCATATTTCCTTGTGTTATTCTTGGATTTATTAATGTAGCAATGTGTTGGTATTTTTGATGTATACCAAGAATTATCTAAGTAGTATTATACATTCTAAAAATCATGATAGATTTCTAAAAAATCTGAAAAGAAAATTAGATATGGTTGAGTGTCTGAAAAATCTTAATTATGTTTTAATAACAATGGTTATATGATGGGAAATAGACATATATTATGGAGAATAAATGGAAATACTATGTGTAATGTAATAGGTGGTATAACTGACTTTGACAATTTTAACTTTAACAGATGCCTAATGTATAGACTTGGTGCTAGACATGTAATGATCGATTTTAAGTGATGCATAATGCATGCAATACAATGATGAGTATGCCTAATACAATTTATATGAAGTGCAATGAAACAATATTTTTGTATTTTTGATGATTTTGATGATGTTTTTGTATTTTTGACATATATGTATATACATGTTTACCAATGGGCTTAGTGAATGCCATTAGGGCTTTTTTGTTGACTAAAGGGCTTATAGACACCTTTGGGGTATTTTGGAATGACCTAGACAATCATAGACTGTCTAGGAACATTTTAGGGTGAGCAAAGGGCTTATAGATGCCTTTGGAGCTTTTTGGGATGACCTAAAAAATCATAGACTACCTAGGAACATTTTATTTTAACCTAGATGATCATAGACCGCCTAGGGGCATTTTGGGTTACCTAGACGGTCATTGACACTAAGGAAATTTCATAGACCACCTAGGGGTATTTTATGGTGACCAAAGGACTAATATATGTCTTTGGGGTATTTTTGATTGACCTAGATGAGCGTAGATAGTCTAGGGACATTTTGGTTTGACCTAGATGGTCATCTACCGCTTAGGAGTGTTTGGGTGACCTAGACGGTCATCGACACTAAGAAACTATCATAGAATACCTAGGGGTATTTTATTGTGACCAAAGGTCTTATATATGCCTTTGGGAATTTTTATATTGACCTAGATGACCATAGATAATATAAGGGTATTTTGGTTTGACCTAGACGGTCATCGACCACTTAGGATCTTTTGGGTGAGCTAGATGGTCATCGATATTAAGAAATTGTCGTAGACTACCTAGGGGTATTTTATTGTGAAAAAAGGGCTTATAGATGCCTTGACAATCGTAGATAGTCTAGGGGTATTTTGGTTTGACCTAGACGGTCATCGATCGCTTAGGAGCTTTTGGGAGACCTAGACGGTCATTGACACTAAGAAATTATCATAGACTTCTTAAAAGGATTGAAAATCCAACTAATGTTTCTATTATTTACAACTCAATTTATAGGCTCTAAAGGCAAAAAATACATAACCAAACCCACCAAATCATGGATTTGATCCAATATGCTTAACCATAAGCTATAATAGTGCAAAGGAGAATGCACGTAACTTCTAAGCTAAGAAAGAAAAGGAAAGATGCTAACTAGATGATCCTTTTAGCTATCTTGAAGTACACACTTCCTACTTTGAGTTCACACTTCCTAACTAACACTCCAAAGTGACAACTAGAAGACAACTAGTGCCCACAAGTGTATGTGAGAAGGAGACTCATTTACAATATTAATTTGCAAGAAATAAACTATGCAAACCTAGCTAGGAACTACTAGAGTGTTCATATGAGTGATCAAACATCAATCCTCATCATGGCTCCCCATAATATAAGCATTGGCCTCCAATGCTTTCAAAAGAGTAGGAAAGTAATGGGACATCAGATGAAAATAAATCCAATGAGCCTGAAGCGGCAGCTGTCCTCGTCGAGCCACAAGATACGAGGTGGTAGATCCCTGGCGAGTCTATCAAGTCTTCATGTCATAGATCTGATCAAAATCCAATGGTAACTGAGAATCAAGAACCATGTCCACAAGATGACTGATAGTTGGTGTGGTCTCCAATGTAGATTCAAAGTACAACTTCAAAATATCTACATTGATGATGTCATGAATCCCCAAGTGTGTGGGAAGATCAAGGCGGAAAGCATTCTCGGACACCTATTGAAGAATAGTATAAGGTCCATAGCGAATTGATTTGATTTTACTATGAGTCTTATCAGTAAAATGCCTCTTGTCAAGATGCAACCAAACTTTGTCACCAACTTGAAATGGATGAGGAATTCGATGTTGATCCATGGTTTTTTTTTGCTGCTATTGTGTCTTTTGCAAAATCTCAATCACCTTTGATTGAATATTGTGCAAGTGCTAAATAAATGAGTGTGCCTTGTCTTGCTCCTTCTGAAGATGTGAAGTGACAGTAGAAGGCAAAGACAAAGGTAACTCATAAGGTGCAAAGGGCTGAAATCCCATACAAACCTCAAAATGTGAGTGACCTGTAGAATAATGTAGGGCCCTATTGTAGGCATGCTCAATATGAGTGAGACTCAATTCCCACTTTGCTGGTGAAGCGTGATGATAGATTCATAAACTTTGCACAAGTGTACGATTTACCACTTCAGTCTGCCCATCGGATTGTGGATGATAGGCGATGGAAAAGTTAAGGGAAAATCCCAAAATTTTCCACAAAGAACACCAAAAGTGACCCACAAAGCGTGAATCATGATCCGATATAATGTTGGTAGGTAGACCAAAGGAGCTCCAAATGCTTTCAAAGAACAATTGGGCTAAGTCTACTGCAGAACATGTCTTGCGACATGGAATAAACTTAGCCATCTTACTGAATATGTCAACCACCACGAACACACAATAATGTTGTTGCATTGTCATGGGAAAACCACTAACCAAATCCATGGAAATGCTTTCCCAAGGATGGGAAGGAATGGGCAAAGGCATGCCTAAGCCAAACTTCCTGTTAGCTAGTTTTGAGCGACAACAAACTGCACACTATTTGAGAAATCGCAACACATCCCTCTGCATTTTAGGCTAGTAGAAAAATCTTTGCAAGTGATGCAGTGTTTTGTGCTTGCCAAAGTGACCACAATAAAGTGTAGAATGAGCTTCCTTAAGAAGTGACACTCAAGGCTCACAAGGAACACAAACCTTGTCCAATTTGTAAAGAAATCCTTCTTTGATGTATAAATTTTGGAAAGGACGCAAATGGGAAGAAGAAGGCTTACTTACTTGCTCAAATATTTTCCCAAAATCAGGATCCTGTGAATACTGATTAGGCCAAGTCTAAAATCCCAAGTGTGAAGTGGACATAATTGTTAAGGCAAGAGCGGCAGGAGGCCTACTCAAACAATCAACAATAGTATTACTCTTCCCCTTTTTGTACTTGATCACCAAGTGAAATTGTTGAAGGTAAGAGACCCACTTCATATGTCTTGATTCTTTAATTTTACTTTGAGATTGTAAAAACCTGAGAGGCATATGATCAGTGTGTACTACTGTATCTTTTCCCAAAATATAATGTATCCATTACTTGATATCTTGAACTAATGCATACAACTCCTTGTCATATGTAGAATAGTTCAACTTAGCAGCATAAAAAGTTTCGTAATGATAAGCAACTGGATGACCATTCTGTTTGAGCACAGCACCTAGAGAAAACTTTAGAGGCATCTGTTTCAATCTCAAAATTTTGAGGGAGGTCAGGTAAAGTTAACACAGGTGTAGTACAAAGTTTCTTTTTCAATTTCTCAAAGGCAACATCTTGGTTTTTCTCCTAATGAAAGGGGACCTTAGACTTAGTGAGAAAATTTAATGGAGCTGCAAGGGTGGAATACTGAGGAATGAACTTGCGATAAAAATTCGCAAGTCCTAGAAAACTCCTTAACTCGATGAGAATAGAAGGAGGGGATCACTTAAGTAAAAAATCAACTTTAGTGGGATCTACCTAAATTCCACTTTCACTAATCACATAACCAAGGTAAGAAACTGAAGTATTGCCAAAAGAACACTTGGAAGGATTGGCATATAATTGATTCTTCGCAAGAAGATCAAGTGTATGATGGATATGCCCAAGGTGTTCCTCCAAAGTTTTTGAGAAGATCAATATATCATCAAGATATATTATTACAAATTTGTCAAGTACATCACAAAATACATCATTCATCAACCTCATGAAGGTTGCAAGAGCATTTGTAAGACCGAAAGGCATGACCAACCATTCAAAGAGGCCCATATTTGTCTTAAAAGTTGTCTTCCATGTATCCTCAGCTTGGATACGCACTTGGTGATATCCACTTTTGAGATCTATTTTTGAAAATAACTTAGCTCCTTTGAGCTGATCTAATAAATCATCAATGCGTGGGAGTGGATATCTATTCTTTACAGAAATTATGTTCAAAGCATGAAAATCAATGCACAATATCCAAGTGCCATCTTTTTTAAGAACCAACAAAATAGGTGAGGCACAAGTAGAAGTACTTTCCTTAATGAAACCCTTAGACAACAAATCTTCTATTTACCTTTTAATTTCTTCATTTTGCAAAATAGATTGTCTATACATGGGTGCATTAGGTAGTGAAGAACCAGGAATGATTTCAATGTTGTGATTAATTGTGCGAAGTGGAGGAAGAGACTTTGGCTCCTGAAATATGTGTGAGTAATTTTGCAATATTTTATCCATTGAAGAGTGTTGCTTTGGAATGGAAGTGGATGTAGGAGTTTTTTGAGAGCGAATCAAAATTAGAGCAACGTCACCAAATTTTTTAATTGCCCTTTTTGTTTGCTTGGAATTTAAAATGATGTTAGGAGTGTTGGTGCTTTTAATGAGAAAGACCTTACCATATTTTTGAAGTGTGTAGATTATTTTGAAAGCATCATAAACAGATCTCCGATCATACTGAAAAGGTTGTCCAAGCAAAATCCCACAACAATCCATAGGAGTCACATCACAAGTGACTTGATCTATGAAATGTGGGCCAAGTGCAAATTTTAATGTGCAAGTGTGAGTGATTTTTTAGCCCCTTCCACTATCCTTCCAACCCAAAGAATAAGGTTGAGGATGAGGCTCCATAGGTAACTTCAATCGCTTGATAATGGACCTTGCAATTAGATTTTTCTACGAGCGATTATCCACTATACAATTTGTTGCAAAATTATGGAGCAAATGAGCTCGAGTGATTAACAAAGCATCACGAGCGCCCCTGGATGAACTTACATTTACCAAGGTAACCTCATTGAGATTATCTCGTAATTTTGTGTATACTCTACTTTCTCCTACTGACTCAAGGGGACCTTTCGAAGCATCTTGATCTTGAGTAGTGATGACTAAACTCTTCTTCTTAAGCTTAAAACAATTTTTTTTTTCATGACCTTCTTTTTTACAATAGTTACAAAAATTCTTGGAAGAAGAAGGTTTGGAAGAAGAAGAAGAAGGAGTAGAAGCGGAAGGAGAAGGAGAAGAAGGAGATGGAGAAGAGGAGTTCTTATTTTGGGCAAAGTTCTTCTTTTGTGAGAAAGAATTATTCCCTTTTGATGAGTTAGAAACCACTTGAGGAGCAGGTGCATGGAATCCCTGCGAATGTGCCTTGAACTTGTCCTCTACAAGTTGTGCCTGGTTGAAAACTGAATCCAATGTTTCTATAGAAACAAACATAATTTTCCTGTACAAATGCTCCAACAAGCCACTTTGAAATTTGAGAATCAAAGCTTTAATATCTTCCTCCACGTTCAAAAGTATCCTGTATTGGTTGAATTGAAAGATATATTCCTGCACAGTCATATTAGTAATTTGTCGAAACCGAAACCACTTAATTACCAATTCCTTAGAATAATTGGAAGGATAAAAATTGGTCTTAAGACATTCTACAAGCTTATCCCAAGTGGTAAGCTCATCATGACCCTTTTTCCTTTTGACAAGTACTTTAGCTACACCAAAAAATTTTAGCTTAGCATATGGAACTAAATCATCATCTGACATCTGAGTGTAAGAAAACCAAGAACTCATGTCAAGAATCCAACTATTCAAGACTTTAGGATTCTGGGATCCATCATAAAGTGGCACTTCACAGCAAACTCTCAGGCGAGAATCATGAGCAGAAGTTGAAGCATTGTGGACATAAATGTCATTTACATTCACTGCAAGGTTACAAAGAACTTCTACCATGGTTGTATCATTAGCTTTATTAGCTAAAGCATTCACAACATGTGCAAGTTTTGCCACTTGGGCAGCCAAGTCAGAAGCCATGTGAAACCGGGTATAATCCAGGAGTAACAAGGTAAAAACACTTAAGAAAATTAGGGTAAAAATTGTGGAAATACCCTGTTACAATGTAGTGTCTTGAAAAATACTCCTAAGGCTAAATATTTTAAAAAATTTAACTTAACCTAAGGTTTAAAAATTTCTTTTATAATTTATTAATTTTAAAATAACTTAATTAAAAATTAAAAATTAATTAATCAAAAATATTAATTAAATTTAATTAAGATATTTAAAAATAAATTAATAAATAAATAAAAGTTACATGCAATTCTAAACCTTAGATAAAGTAAAATAAAATAAATGCTATTACCCTGCACTCTTTCTGCACGTTTACTCAAGATCTATCATGCACAAATTTGGATGATGGCATGGAAAGGAACAAACTGCCACGGCACGGTTGCCAAGGTGCTATTTCAAGCCGAACTATGGTTACCGAAATGAAAGGAAGATATAGTGCAAATTTCTACGCAATCATTTGGTAATGGCCTTGCCGATGAAATCTGCAGGTCGCAGGATGGCTTTGGCAGTGGCGGTCAATCCTGTCATGCGCTAAGCAGTGATAGGTCCTCCCAAGCCTACAGATTGCAAGGCAATGATAGGCCCTACCAAGCATGTAGCGTCTGTTGCACTTACAGGATGCAGTATCGGCAAGCCTGCAACTCATGCAACGACTGTTGCACTTGCAGGCTGCAAGCCGACAACTTGTATAGCGTCTACAGGCTGCAGTACATGCAGCGTCTGCAACATGTGTAGCTTGTAGCACCTGTAGCTTGTGCAGTTTGTAGGTCGTGCTACTTTTGCTGCATGGGTAGCCTGCAGCACCTACAGGCTATAGTTCATGCAGCTTTCGCTGCACATGTAGCCTACAACAACTGCAGGCTATAGTTCATGCAGCGTCCGTTGCACCTGTAACCTGCACGCGGTAGTACAACGGAGGACGTGCGGAGGCCGAACATCGAATGTTACCGATATGGAACCTGCTGCTGTCGAACGCCGGCCAGAAATGCCTCGGCAGATCTCAATTTTTATTTTTTTTACAATAATATTATAATTAATATATCAAAAAATATATATATTAATTAAAATAAAAATAAAATTTTAAATTAACTAGAAGGGTTAATTTAACAACATTAAAAACTTAAATTTTTACAAAAATTAGCAATTTTTGAAGGTAAATTACCTTCAAATTTTCCTAACAAATTGCTAATTTTCTTTCATATCACCAAGACCCCTTCAATAGCTCTCCTTTCAAGATCCAGTCGACACACGACCAACGTTTGAAAGGCAACCAGACCCAAGTCGACACACGACCTAGTTTAGGTGATGTTTGATCTTCAAGACTCTGAAATGGCAGGAACAAATGGCTCCCTAATGCGTATTTCACCATAGTAGTCCAAACCTGCCAAGGGATTTTTGTAAGACAGGAATCGGGGTAAACTTTTCCTATACCTATTGAGCATAAGCAAAAAATTGGAACGAGGAGTTTGATGCCTAAGGAACTTCCTTCTGAGAATGGTTTTCAAGCTCCCCTTGAGCTTGAACCGAGTCCTCAATGAGAAATAATTTCTCATAAGAAAACTATCTCATTCCCTCTCACCTCACAAGCCCTAGTGTAAACATGAACTAGGTTCTGATACCAATGAAAAGGATTGAAAATCCAACTAATGTTTCTATTATTTACAACTCAATTTATAGGCTCTAAAGGCCAAAAATACATAACCAAACCCACCAAATCATGGATTTGATCCAATATGCTTAACCATAAGCTATAATAGTGCAAAGTAGAATGCACCTAACTTCTAAGCTAAGAAAGAAAAGGAAAGATGCTAACTAGAAGATCCTTTTAGCTATCTTGAAGTACACACTTCCTACTTTGAGTTCACACTTCCTAACTAACACTCCAAAGTGACAACTAGAATATAACTAGTGCCCACAAGTGTATGTGAGAAGGAGACTCACTTACAATATTAATTTGCAAGAAATAAACTATGCAAACCTAGCTAGGAACTACTAGAGGGGTCATATGAGTGATCAAACATCAATCCTCATCAACTTCCTAGGGGTATTTTACTGTGACCAAATGGATTATAGATTCCTTTAGGTATTTTTGGATTGACCTAGATGATCGTAGATAGTCTAGGAGCATTTTTGTTTGACCTAGATGGTCATCGACCGCTTAGGAGCTTTTGGGTGACCTAGATGGTCATTGACACTAAGAAACTATTGTAGACTATCTAGGGGTATTTTATTGTGACAAAATGGCTTATAGATACCTTTAGGACTTTTTGGATTGAACTAGATGATCATAGATAGTCTAGGGGTATTTTGATTTGACCTAGATGGTCATCGACTACTTAGGAGCTTTTGGGTGACCTAAACGGTCATCGATACTAAGAAACTATCGTAGACTACCTAGGGGTATTTTATTGTGACCAAAGGGTTTATAGATGCTTTTGGGACTTTTTGTATTGACCTAGATGATCGTAGATAGTCTAGGGACATTTTGGTTTGACCTAGACAATCATCGATCGCTTAGGATATTTTGGGTGACCTAGACGGTCATCGACACTAAGAAAATATCATAGACTACCTAGGGATATTTTATGGTGACCAAAGGGCTTATAGATGCCTTTGGGGATTTTTGGATTGACCTAGATGATCGTAGATAGTCTAGGAGAATTTTGGTTTGACCTAGATGGTCATTGACCGCTTAGGAGCTTTTGGGTGACCTAGACGGTCATTGACACTAAGAAATTATTGTAGACTACCTAGGGGTATTTTATTGTGACCAAAGGGCTTATAGATGCCTTTGGGGATTTTTTGATTGACCTAGATGATCATAGATAGTCTAGGGGTATTTTGGTTTGACCTAGACGGTCATAGACCGCCTAGGGGCTTTTGGGTGACCTAGATGGTCATCGACACTAAGAAACTATCGTAGACTACCTAGGGGTATTTTATTGTGACCAAAGGGCTTATAGATGCCTTTGGGGATTTTTGGATTGACCTAGATGATCGTAGATAGTCTAGGGGTATTTTTGTTTGACCTAGATGATCATAGACCGCTTAGGAGCTTTTGGGTGACCTAGACGGTCATTGACACTAAGAAACTATCGTAGACTACCTAGGGGTATTTTATTGTGACCAAAGGGCTTATAGATGCCTTTGGGGATTTTTGGATTGACCTAGATGATCGTAGATAGTCTAGGGGCATTTTGGTTTGACCTAGATGGTCATAGACCACCTAGGAGCTTTTGGGTGACCTAGATGGTCATCGACACTAAGAAACTGTCGTAGACTACCTAGGGGTATTTTATTGTGACCAAAGGGCTTATAGATGCCTTTGGGGATTTTTGGATTGACCTAGATGATCGTAGATAGTCTAGGGGTATTTTGGTTTGACCTAGATGGTCATAGACCTCTTAGGGGCTTTTTGGGTGACCTAGATGGTCATCGACACTAAGAAAATATCATAGACTACCTAGGGACATTTTATTGTGACCAAAGGGCTTATAGATGCCTTTGGGGATTTTTGGATTGACCTAGATGATCATAGATTGTCTAGGAGTATTTTGGTTTGACCTAGATGGTCATAGACTACTTAGGAGATTTTGGGTGACCTAGATGGTCATCGATACTAAGAAACTATCGTAGACTACCTAGGGGTATTTTATTGTGACCAAAGGGCTTATAGATGCCTTTGGGGATTTTTGGATTGACCTAGATGATCGTAGATAGTCTAGGGGTATTTTGGTTTGACCTAGATGGTCATAGACTGCTTAGGAGCTTTTGGGTGACCTAGACGGTCATCGACACTAAGAAACTATCATAGACTTCCTAGGGGTATTTTATTGTGACCAAAGGGCTTATAGATGCCTTTGGGGCTTTTTGGATTGACCTAGATGATCGTAGATAGTCTAGGAGTATTTTGGTTTGACCTAGATGGTCATCGACCTCTTAGGAGCTTTTGGGTGACCTAGATGGTCATCGACACTAAGAAACTATCATAGACTACCTAGGGGTATTTTATTGTGACCAAAGGGCTTATAGATGCCTTTGGGGATTTTGGATTGACCTAGATGATCGTAGATAGTCTAGGGGCATTTTGTTTGACCTAGATGGTCATAGACCACCTAGGGGCATTTTTATGGTGCTCTAAGCATGGAAAGGCCGCAAATGACTAATATTCATTGGTTCAGGCTCTTCATTTCCTTTGATGGATGCTAAGTGATAAGTTCTAGGTCTAATATGGCTTGTAATAATGAATGGACCCAACCAGTTTACCACAAATTTGTCTCACAAATTGGGTGGCAAATTGGAATTTTGTTGGTTCTCTTTTAGAACTAAATCACCAACCTGAAAGTCTCTCTCATGTACTTTCATGTTGTAAGCTCTCTTAAGGCATTCCTGATAAACACGTAGATGCTCAAGGGCATTGACACATCATTCATCAAGCAATATTAATTGATCTAAATGAGCTTGCCTAGCGGTATCATCATTGATGAATTCTTGCATGGAAATACATAGCAATGAAATCTCTAACTCTAGAGGCATAATAGCTTCAACACCATACACTAGTGAAAATGGAGTTGCCCCAATGGGCGTCTGAATGCTAGTGTGATAAGCCCAAAGGGTAAGAGGTAATTGATTATGCCAATATTTATGATTTTCCTTAACAGTTTTCTTCAATATGGCTACTACTATCTTATTGGATGCCTCTGCTTGCCCATTGGCTTGCGGATAATAGGGCATGGAAAAGCTATGCTTTATGTTATACTTTGTTGTTAATGCACACACATCCTTATTTTTGAAGGGTGTTCCATTATCCGATATTATTTTGGATGGAATACCAAAATGACATATGATATTATGTAGCATGAACTCCATGATGCGAGGTCCAGTCATAGTGGTAAGGGGAATTGCTTCCACCCATTTTGTGAAATACTTAGTCACCATTATGATAAATGTGTGATGGCCTGAGGAGGTAGGTGAGATTTTCCCAATTAAATCAAACCCCCATTGTGCAAATGGCCAGACCGATTGAATCGGTTGTAAGGCCTGTGAAGGTACATGTGTCAAATTTGCATGATGTTGACACTTCACGCACTTATTTACATAAGCGCAACAATATTGCTCTAAAGTTGGCCAAAAATAGCCCATGTGAAGAATGCGCTTGGTGATGGCCATGCCGCTAAAGTGACCACCGCATGTACCATTGTGTGCTTGGGCAATGGCCCAAGCTGACTCTTGTGAGTCTAAGAAATGAAGGAGAATACCTTCATAACTTCGATGATACATTATGTCTCCTAATAAGACATATTTTTTTGCATTTTTTTTTAATGCTCACTTTGTAGCATGCGACAATCCAAGTGGAATATTTCCTAGTTTAAGATAATATTTAATCTTGTATGGCCCAATATTGTTGTGAAGAAGCCTCAATTGTATGAATAGTGTAATCCTTTTGATGTTCATCTCATGCAAATGCTGATTGAGAATGAACTTGGAGATATAGCATTGTGCTAGTATCAAAATAATTCTGAGAGAACAGAGTCCCCTAGTTGACGTTATTCAAATAATTGTGTAGTTGAGAGAACCTTTCATGTGAAGGCTCAATCTGAATCATGTGAACATCTGGTGTGGCATTAAGCTCATCACGCATAGTCATAGATTGCACTAGCATTTTTACTTGAATAGTTGTGATATCATCTGAAGGGTTTTGTGGGATTAGCGACCCTAAGGAGGCCATCATGTCCACAAAATGATTAGATGAACGAGGGAGTGCCTCTATATCATACCACTCAAATTTTTCTAGAAGTTTGTCCACTAGGGATTTGTAGGCTTGCAATATGGGACACCTACACTGGAATATCCCTTTAACCTAATTAACTATGAGCAAGGAATCACCAAAAATGTTTAACTTTGTAATTTTCATGGTGATTGCTGTCTGAAGACCTATGATGAGGGCTTCATATTCAACATTGTTGTTGGTACATGAGAAATCGAGTTTAAATGAAAGAGGTATGGGAGCCCCTTGTGGTGTGAAAAACATGATACCTATGCCACCCCCTTGCTCACATTTAGAACCATCAAAGAATAGAGTTATGTCTGCCTATGACTCAGGCTCGATAGAATCAGGTGATTCTAAAACATGAAATACTCCATCATCGAGAAGTTCTATATTAAGAGGTTGATCATCCTGAAGAGGAGCCTCTGCTAATTGATCGGCTATAACCTATCCTTTGATTGATTTCTATCCAATGAACTCTAGGTCAAATTCCGTCAATAGCATTATCCATTTCACCATGCGACTACTGTGATATGTTCTGCTCATCATATATCACAATGGATTATCTTTAGATATGACATACGTGGTGTGATTTAACATATAATGGCATAGCTTTTTAGTGGCAAAGACCACTGCTAAGCATAGCTTCTCAACGTATGCATACTTTATCTCATAGCTAACCAGTGTATGACTAATATAGTATGTAGCCTGTTCTTTATGGAATTCATTCTTTTGGGACAACATGATGCCCAATGCCCATTCAATGGTTGAGATGTATAAATAGAATGGTACTCCTAGTCATGGAGGAGCCAATACAGGCAATGAAGCCAAGTATTGCTTAATTTCATCAAAGGATTTTTGACATTCTTCATCCCAATGAAATGAGACCCCCTTGTGTAGCAACCTATTCATGGGTCGACACTTATCCGATAATTGCGCTATGAAGCATTTTATGGATGCGACCTTTCCTTGCAAACTGCGTAGTTGCTTAATGGTTGTGGGGGAGGCATTTCTAAGATAGCCTTGACCTTGTTTGGATCCACCTTGATGCCTCACTTAGAGACTATGAATCCCAAGAGTTTACCAGATGTAACTCCAAATACACATTTCTTGGGATTAAGCCTAACATTGTGTTCAATGAGGTGATCGAGGACTTTACATAGTATACCAACATGCTCATGGTGCAATAAATATTTTTCCAATAAGTCATCCATGTAATCTTCCAAAATTTTGTGCATATAGTCATGGAAGATATACGTCATGGCTCATTGATAGGTGGCGCTAGCGTTCTTAAGGCCAAAAGGCATGACCTTATAATAGAATGTCCCCCAAGGCATTGTGAACATCATTTTTAGTTGGTCTTCTAGATTAATACGAATTTGATTATATCCATAAAATCCATCCATTAGGGATAACATTTCATGTCCTACTGTAGCATCTACCAACGCATCAATATTGGGTAAAGGAAACTCATATTTTGGACTCACTTTATTAAGATCTCAAAAATCTATGCATATGTGAATCCTCCCATCAGGTTTCTTAATGGGCACCATGTTTGATACCCATGGTGGGTAGGCTATGGATATGATGAAGTCCACATCCAACAACTTTTGTAATTCATATTTCACCATTAAGGCTACTGTTGGGTGCATTTTACGTAACTTCTGCTTGACTGGTTTGATCATTGGGTCCAATGAAAGATTATGCGTAACTAGATTAGGATCTAGTCTAGGCATGTCTTTATAGGACCAAGCAAGAGCCTTTATCCTTGGTTTTAATGCATTTGTGAACTCATCTTGTTCATCAAGGGATAGCCCTTCCCCTAGCTTAATAATATGGGGATTATCGAGATCTATACCGATCTCCCTATCAATTATTGGCTCAATTGACATATGAGACCCATATTCCAACTGATGTGGAGTGGGAATTAGGTGAATATCATTAGCTAGGTTTGCTTCTTCCATAGGAAATTCATGTTCAACCTCAGCTTGACAAACATCCTGAGTAGTTCCTGGAGAGAATTTAAATGGTTGCAATTCTTCCTCATAGGGCCAATACTCTGATGGTGATGGGGGTGAGTCCCCCCATCCAAAGTCGATGGCCTCAAGATCGAGGTACAATGACTTTGATGGGTCACTCGAATTTCTCAATGGAGTAGTCAAATATATAGAAATCATGTTAATGGACACATGATTCCCCTCCCAAGGGTGAGTAGGTCTAGAAACCTGATGTAATCTCTCAACTCGTGGAGGTGGCTCTGGTGGAAGTGGAATAATTGGTGGTGGCCTATGCAAAAGAGGGTGAGCATTCTCTTCACGTGGAAATAGCTGGTGTCATATGGGGCCTTGGATGGGAAATAACATGTTCAGATAATATTCATCCTCATCATCCAAGGGGAACACTCGCTCATGTTCATCATCTGAGCTTGGGCAGTTAATGGGTGTGATGCCATAATCTTCTTCGTCATCACTCATCCATTCGTGAGGAGGACCTTGGTCCTCTTCCTCATTGTCATATTGCAAGGTATGTGAGCTCTCCCCCACTTCATGGGGTTGGGAAACATCACTGGATAGACCTTGATCTATCATTTCTATGGGAAAATAATCTCCCAATGAATGAATGTGATTCGGATTGGCGTATGGGTCATGTGCAAGCTTATTTTCATAACCTAGACATAGATGCTCTAGGCTCTCTATGAGAACATCCAATGGGACTGGCTTATTATGTCCCAACCCTGACTTATCATAGGGTAACTGATATTGGGGTTGACATGGAACATGGGGACCCTGCTCATATAAGCCTAAGCCAAAACCATGCCAGTTGCATCGATGGAAACATCGTAATGCATAATCTAGATTAGACAAATAATTGACATCCTCCAAAAAAGGTTCATCATCTTCTTCTTTCGAAGGGTTTGGCAAGGTTCCATATTCTAGACCCCCATATATGAAATTAGTTTGGTTGGGTGGTCGACCAAGAGGTACAATACTCCCTATGGGAAGATGAGGTCACCCCATATCTTGCACTATCTCTATTGATGGAACCGTTGTGACATTCCTCACTAGATATTCTCCCATTCCTGTACTAGACATATGCACTGTGACCTGGGATGGCGAAGGTGGATGGGATGGAAGTGATGTTTGAGGTAACTCAGTATGAACCTCTGGAGGTGATTCCTCATTTACCACACAAGGAATCTCTTCCATGGATATGGTGGAAACTAGAGGTGGGCTCTCATCAATTGGCCTCTTCGACATGTTCCTCGATGGAGGATCTAACGATGTCGAAGGCATATCTGAAGTTGCACATGATGAGGATGGTATGGATGAAGATGTAGATGGTGAAATGGAAGGTGATGGTGGAATGGGTAGACTCTGAATAGGTGTATTCAGTTAGAAGTCTACATGAGTCGAAGGTAATGTCGACTCTGGCATCTGCTGCACCATATTACAGTATTTGAAGGGCTCTAGATCGGTAGAGACTATGTGCACTTGCCCTTCATGAGTGTATTTGAGACATTGATGCGTGATGGATGGGACACACTTCATATCCCATATCCAAGGTCTACCTAACAATATGTTATAGGCCATTTCACCTTCTAGCACATGACACAATGTTGATATGGTCTTGCACCCCACCTGGATGGGTAGGACTACAGTACCAATTGTAGAACATATCGTGTCATTAAATGCTCATAAAGTGTAAGTGGATGCAACAACATGAGATGTTGGCAACTTTAGATGCTTTAGAGCTTTGGTTGTTATGATATTTCTCGAGGAACCAGTGTCTATGAGCACTCTCTTGTATGGTATATCATTTACACATGCTATGATGTGCAAAGGAGGGTCTACCACATCACTTGCTATTGTCTTAAGCTCATGTTCATGGAATGTTATTACTGGTTCCTGGAACTATTGCACATGACCCACAAAATCCACAAAAGAGTTAGATTCCTGTGGTTGCAACTCTATTGATTTGAGAATTTCCATCAACACCTCCCTATGTGGAGTAGATTGTTGAATTAGTTCGTAGATGGATAATCTCGCTGACATTGTCCTTAAGCTTTGTGCAAGCTTGTTCTTTATTGTCAGCGTTGGCCTAGGTGGAAGGCCTTGTATTACAGGTGGTGTAGGTTGTGACATCGTTGGAACATCATTTGAAGCTACAGGTTGTGCAACTTGACTCGGATATCTTTTGTTCCTAGTCACTATACTCACCATTCCAACATACCCCTGTATAGGAGGTGTTGTCTTCATGGGTGCAGCTATCATAGGTTTAGCAGGCGCTACCTGTACCTCGTGAGTTGGTAATGGATCTTTGTATATACCTAACTATTCATTTCTAGGAGCAGGTGGAGCATCCACTTGGAGCTCATTCCTCTCAATCATATTTTGTACTAGGTTTTTAAAACCATAGCATATTGGTAAATCATGGCCACTCTACCGATGATATCTATAATATTGATCCTCTCGGTGTCCCATAGGCTTGGGTTTACCTATATCCAAATTGATGGGTTTGATATCTGGAAGATTAATCATTTTTGCAACCCATAATCGATCGAATAGAGAATCCATGGATTTAGTGAAGGGAGTAAATTGTCGCTTAGGGTGACGTTGTTGGGTTTGTCCCTGATTCACTTGACCATTATTGTTATAACTCGTAGGAGGAGGTTGGGCCTGATAGTTCACCTTTTGAGGAGGCATCACTTGTGTAGGTGTAGGGACATTTATGGCCACTTGATTGACCACTTTCGGCTTTGTAGGTGCCGAGCTACTTTTAGGGTTCTTTGTCCACTCCTTACGAGGTTTGGCTATTTCCCCCTCTTGGATCTTGATTTCCTCTATGTTTCTAGCTTGCGCTAGAGCTTCTTCCAAGGTAGGGTATTGTTGTAGTTGCAATATTGAAGAGATGGGTCTCAAGAAACTCTTTGAAAATAGCCGAGTTAACTCAGATGGTGGTAAAAAATAGGGTAACTTTGCTAGAAGCGTCCACCACCTATTGCCATAATCAGTAATCGACTCGTCATCATACTGCTTTAACCTCGTGAGGTCAGTTAATGTCACCTTTATTTTGGTGTTAAAGGCGAAACGTTCCAAAAATGCATCAGTGAATTGTTCAAATGTGTAGACGCTATGTTTTGGAAGTTGGTTGAACCACTCAATGGCAGGGCCAGAGAGGGTACTTAAAAAGGTTCTTAGGAGCAATGCATCATTCTCCTGTATGTTAAAGCATAGATTTAAAAATCTTGTGACATGCTCTTGAGCATCTTCTTCCCCCTTGAATCTATCCAATTTTAGAATTTTGAAATGCTCAGGGTATATTGGGGAAGGAATGGATGGGTGTAATGGTTGACTCTTTAGCTGATGCAAAGTGGGTTTTTGTAACCCATTCCCAGCTATCCTACCCTCTACAGTTTCTAAGCATGCCAACAAATATTGATATGCATCCGAGGATTTGATTTCCTCTTCTTTGTTTTGAACTCTTAGGGGTGGATGAGGAATATTAAGCATAGGTTGGGGTGGGTGATTGACATCATCCACGCCTCCATAAGGTGCTTCTACATAATCCTCATTTTGTTCCAAGTCATCGTAAGCCCCATAAGGTGTATCAGGTAGGGGCCTACAAGGAGGAACGAATACCTCTTGAAGGTGATCTATGTTAGGCCTATGATGTACATTTTGTTCAGGCCTAGGAGGTCTAGGAGGCAACATTGGATTAGGTCTAGGAGACCTATCTTGTTGGAAATTAGGTTGCCTCGGGTGAGCCTCTTGTCTACGTGTGTTTGGAGTAGAAGCTCCATTATGCAAAGTTTCTTGAATTTGTCGTTCAAGTCTTTATTTTTCTATTTGTTGCCACTACTCTAAGAGATCTAGGTGATGTTTATCAGACCTAAGTTGATTAAACTTGGCTTGGTGGTCAGCATACTTCTTGACCAAATGATTAATTTGATCAGTTGTATTAGGTCTAAGTGCCTTAGCACTATTACCTTGATGTCTATCTTGTTCATGGGTGTTCGTAAGATCTATTACAGCTTTCCCTCGATTGAGGGAGGCTGCATTGACTTGAGGCTCACCCCTAAATAGATGTTCCTAAGGAACTACTAGTGCAGAGGCACAACGTGCTTGCATTGACACATTTTCATGAGGATAATCTGGATGTTCCTCAGGTCTTCCCTCATAAATAAGGAAAGGTAAGGCGGAATAAGGTCACCTATGTTGATGAGTATCATACTCATCACCATTATAGCACCTTGGAGAAGGGTGGTTTGAAATCCTAAGATGATCATTCAACCCTACTCTAGGTGAAAATTCATGCTCCTACATAGTAGTGTGCAGAGTAGACTGAGCAGACATGTGAATGCATGGGATTGCTCTATTGGGAGGCACTCCATTGCATGGTGACTCTTCTCAAAATAAGGCATTAGACATATCTATATGAGGAAAATAATTCCCCAAAATGGGAGTGTTGCCTGTGGGGGTACTCTGCTAGTCGCCACATGTAGGAGTCCCTTGTTGGCTAGGTCCCCTTCTAGGTACTCTAGTACTAACCATCCATTCATCTACCACTTGGCAAGTAGGGATATGGTTTCCTAAGTTGAGACCATCACCTATGGGGGTGCCCCATGTAGGGGTCCCTTGTTGGCTAGGTCTCCTTTCAGCCCCTCTAGGGCCTGGAAGAGTAGGTGGTCTCCAAGGAGGTATGACCATGTCCTTGGGATCAAGGCGAAGATGTTGTATGTCTTCTTCCCTACTCCCCATAGCGTCCACCCTTAAATGGGCTTGGCTACGGGTATATACCATAGCTATGTACTCTAAACTACTATATGATTATCTTCTTTTACAATTTTTATGAATTTGAAACAAACAAACAATAGGAACACTCAAGAATAGAAGTGATTATCTCATTTTAAATATTTTAAATGTGAATCCCTAAATTATTTGTTGTGTTTCAAGATGTGTTGCTTTGTAAAGAAAATACTTGGCATGTTTGATATTTCATTGGATGATATACTCAAATGTTTAAAGTATTTCACCTATATACTCACACAAGCTAAATATGGTGATGAAATCCATATCCAACGAGGTAGCATAGGTACTACCAACCCTCACCCAGCACCCCGTATGCAGAATGATACACTCCTCTAAAGAGGAATGCATGCTATTTTGCATGGTTAGGACAGATCTTGGGTTAGACTTGGCCATGGATAGGTCCCGATAATACTCTTTCTCATGAGCCAATTGAGTGGTAATTACATCCACTATTGGTCTCGATCAATGGGTTGGATGTGAGAGCCCAACATCGTTGATGTTAAAATGAAACGTGGTGTGTGGGGTTCCTTTTAAATATTGAAATAAAACAATACAACATACAATGATGATTCACTAATATGCATGAAAGTACATTTTAATTTCAGATTTGTTAGTAGCATAAAAAGGAAACCACTAAAATTGATAACCTATATGAACTTAACCTTCTTTTGGTTAAGTTGCAAGCAGGAAAACTAGACAAAAAGCATGTAAACTACTATTATTTTCCTATTTTTCTTAATCTAATTAATGCAATAATTTGGAAATATGATATCTATCTTTCACATGCACAAAGAAGACAAGAAAACTCTAAAATTTCAGCAATTTAAACAGTATATATGCAATTTGAAAGTGAAAATAGGTGAATTTTCTGACCTAGAACTTGTTGTTTCTACAATTTTTTGTAGAAAACCTCTGGTTTTGTAACCATCCCTAGTAGGGATGGTTAGTAGTTTTGGGGCCATCCCTAGTAGTGTCACCTAGCTGGTCATCCCACCTTGTGTCACCTAGCAGAAAAAGGGTATTTTTGCTCAAAAATAGCCAAATCCTGCAACATTCAACACATAAAATGAAGGTCAAAAATTAGCAAATTCAAAGGGGAGACTTACAAATCTCAAATACCATGATCACCATTGAAGAAGCAAAATTTACTACATGCCTTAATGTGTTCATTATTGAAATGTAAAAGCATGTGAATAGAAGCATTGAAAGGGAAAGCATAAACATGTAATCTATTGAAATGATGAATAATGTGCAATAAAATATGGTGGATTCCTCCTTATATTTATTCATCAATGATTCAAATGAGATTACAATATGTCCCCTTGAGGGCTCCATAACTTGATACATTTCAACATTTACAAGACTTAAGGGATCTAATCCCTTCAAAGGGGTTTAATGGCATGTTGCAAAGTTCATCTCGCATTCCCACACCCAAGAGCTAATCTTGGGTTTATCTTGATGTGTTCCTTAGATCCTCCTTCCTATCTAGTATACCTGTACCTACACACAAGATATTGAAAAGGGGTTAATAGCACATGCATTTATAGATTTATAACCTTGAAAACATAGAAAACATGCATCTAACATTAACAAAACTTATTAATAATAACATGAAAATTGTTCTAAAATGATATATTAATGGACATTTTTGTAATATAGATACTTTAGGACAGATATGAGCATAATATTCAAGGTAAATGTTAGTAGAAAATAGTGACCATCCCTGATAGGGACACCTAGACCTACAACAATGGGGACTTCAAATGTGCCATCAAAACTACTCCAAATCTCACCAAATTTGGACCATAGGCTAATATAAACATTCCTAAGGGGTCTATGGTGGAATTTCCTCAAAATTCCCTACTATTTTCTAACCATCCCTAGGTGGGACACCTATTGACTGCTAACCATCCCCAGGTGGGACGGTTACAAATATGCTCTATTTTTGCCACCAATCCTAATGGGATCTGGTCCAAAACTGGTCTAAAGGTTGTGTCGACATATGGGGCCAAATTTCTCTTCAATTTGGCTGGTTTGGAATGGTTTCAATTGATCTCCCCTAAAAGTGCCTTCAAATGAAGAGGGTTTCAAGGTCAAAGTGAGGGCAAATTAAGGTTGCAAAAGGTGAGGGTACAATTGGGCAGTACTTCATTGTAGAAATGCTTCAACTATCCTCCTTGAAAATGGGTGAATACACCTCTTTTTATAGCCCAAAATGGCATCTAGGGCAAAGGGGCAAGTCTTGCCATGCGAGGCAGGTGCCGCCACTTGTCCAATTCCTTAGCATGCATTGGTGAGGGAAGGTTGCCCATTTGGGGCTCCCAATTTGCAGTCCCTGACTCCAATGATAGGTCCCCAATCAATTTGGGGTGATTAGACACAAAAATGGTAGTCTTTGATTGCCATTTCATGCATCTATTGACTTTTTCAAGGGTCTATTTAGGGACCGTCCCACCCAGGGACGGTTTTGGATGGTCATCCCTGGGTGGGACGGTCACCAAGGATGTGCCCCAAAACTACCCTAAACTGCTAGGAACCTTCCAAAATGTGTTTTGGAGCCTTATGCAAGCCTAGAGGGGTGCCCAATGGGGCCATATGATGTCGATAAGAGTGGCACATGTGATGCATTGGTAGTATTATCCGATTTACATGATTTTAGTGTCTACACAACCTACTAAGCTAGCATGGATGCAAGAAGATTTGAGAATATAGGTCTTGTTCCATATTAGAAAAGAAACACATCAGTATTTAAGGTATGCACAATATGTAATATTCCCACAAAAAAATCAAAATAGCTTGTTTGTATCACACTTATAGTATTAACCACAAAAGTAGCAGGGAAAGATGTGGAATGCTCCATGGATGAAGTGGTATGGCTAACAAAGGCTTGACTCAAAATATTTGCTTGGATTTGGGTTGAAACCATGGATGATGAATGTGTGGAATGTGCAAAAGAATGCAAATGGAAATCACACAAAATCAAACAAGCAACTCAATCTTATGTTTTGCAACAAATTATTTCTTTGTGCGATTTTGTGTGTTGTAATGTGTAAACCTAATCTAATATGCAAGGTGGACTCTTAGGATGGATGATAAATAAGAATATTTTTGGTGATGAAATATAAAAATATTTCTTATGGGTTACTATGTTTTCTATGGGGTAATATGATGGATGGAGATGAAGCCCACCGTCGCCAATCTCGTATAATGGTCGGTGATGAGATCCAATTCACTATTGTTAAATGTGTAACATGCAGAGTGTGTGATTTATTTTTAAAATTTATGTTGTCTACGGTGTTCACAAAATGCTAAAAACAACCTATTTCATCTATCTAAGCTAGAATTCAAGGACATTAACACCAAATTTCTCAAAATAACTTAGGGTACACCGCTTAAGATCCACCCTAAATCATCAAGTGATTCCAACAGTGGAGGGTTTACTAAGTTCATCCACTCTAAATCATCAAATGATTTCAATAGTGGGAGTGTACTCAGGTATTATGAACTTGTTCTAGATTAGAAAAGCAAAAATGGAAGGCTTTAATCCTAATATACAACTATTTATGCTTTTATCATTTCGATTGCAACATCATACAAAATAACAAGTGAAACACCATAAAATAGTAAAAATTTAAATCAAATGTGATTATGCAACTACAATGAATGCAAAAATGCAACTCTACCTTATATGTAGACAATATGAAAATACAACTACTTTAAAATAGAAAATAGATTTTTTCTTGTTAATTTCACTATAAAAAAAAAGCAAAAAAAAATAGAGTTAGGGTTTGAAACAAGCTTACTAGGAAGCATACATATGTCTTCCCCACTATCCTAAATGCATACCAAAGTCTACTTAATGATGTGAGGCATCTCCTAGACTCTATAGGGTATCCCTCAAGTGTTACATGGCATCTGTGTGACCACTGATTGAACTTTGCTATTCCCAAAAACTCTAGTTTTTGCGATTTTTACACAATCAAACTTTTTGAAAACCTACAAAATAGAAACAAAAACATAAATTAGTGATAGTATAAATCAAAATGAGAAACCCTTTGGGGGTCCTACCGTGATCGCCATTTTGTAAGCAAAAAAATGACATCACTAAAGCAATAGATAATAGAATCAACACAAAAGCTTATATTGCACAATGAAGATAAATAACATTAATATTATTGTCATGGGAGCCTTGATCTCCAATGTTACAATATGATTTTGTATCGATACAATGATTACAAATCTAGGGTTTTGAAACCCTTATTCACAAATAAATATATGGTATATTTTGCATTGTATTTCACTCCAAACAAGTGTGCAAGTGGGCTTGTGTATCCCTACGGGACCACCCTAGCTGCAATAGCTTCCAAAAATGTAGTTCCTACACCTGTAAACAAAATATAACACAAAAGGGGTTAGTAGCACCTATGAGGTTTCCACTATGTGAGGCCCTCTGAATGATAAAATATACAAACCCTAAGTGCTGCAATGCTAAATTATAAATAAAATGTAGAAATGCAAATAGATGCAAATTAATATCTTACCTTGTCAAGAAAATAGATGTGATGTTGATCTATGATCCTGTTCCTATTATCTAAAGTCATGCAAATGCTTGAAAGCACCTAAGGGCTTCCAAACTGCAAATCGACTATGAGAAATGCTCAAAATAATTCAAGGGGAATTATGAATATTCAGTAGCATTTTAGGAATGCTCAACAGTGTTCTATGAGCTCTAGGAGACGTTTGGAGGTGGATAGGAGTGATGTAGAACTAGATTTGGTTTGTGAGGATTTTGCGATGGTAGAGATGTAAGGTGTGATGGTGTAAATGAGGGAGGAAAATGGTAGCAAAGTGGCTAGGTCTTTGGAGTGGATAGAATGCTTGGATGCTCTAAAAATGTTGAATTTTTGGACCTTACAATCTCAAAATTTTGGACCTTGATTCATCAAAATGAACCATCTTTTATAATCTACCCTTGATCATGTTAGAGTTTCTATGACACCAACAAATATTTGAGATTAAAACATGAGGAAGGGTTGAGATTAATCTTGAGAAATTGACATGGATTAAGATGGATGGGTGGCTGAGATTAAGTCGTGGTGGATGACTAAGATTTATTCACATAAATACATGTATATATATTTATTATATATATAATATTAATATTTATTATATATATAATATTAATATTTATATATGTTGAATAAATACATACATATATAAATAAATAATTAATGGCTATGATTTGAGGATACAAATGGATGATGAATGGATATATTTTAGTGTCTAAAATATCACACGGTTATAGGTCAACCACTCCTTTGTAATTTTTTTCAATCTTAAGTTCATAACCAGCTGTATCCATAATTTTCATGTTTCAAACGTTCAACCCACATAAAGCTAATTGTATGGGGAAGTTATGCATAGGTTCTAAAACAAAGACACATTTCCATTTTATTTTTAATTCAAATAAAAATTAAATATTAAAAACTATATTTTAATCAAATCAAATAAGCATTCATTCTCTATAACTCAGGGTTAGAGAACAAGAGCTTAATGGTAAAAAAACATCCATATTTTAGAAAGAAGAAAACAACTTTTCAATTCTCTTCCTTTTATTGAAATGTTGGAATATATTACATTATTTGGTACATGCTAATGTACCACCTTGAATACATATTTATATTAGGAGAGTGTCCTATATTATAGTGTGAGTATTTACTTTATGTAATATAATAAATGTACAAGTGTGCAAAGTATTTTGGTAATATAAATGTGCAAAGTATTCCATGTGCACATGAGTCCATAGAATAGGAAGATGAGGAGTCTTTAGAAGAGTGAAGGCCAAGAGTTCTCCATATGAATATTCACATTCCATTATATATGTATCTATGTGTGAGAGTGTGATAGATACATTGTAGAAGGATAGTGTGTTGAAGTATGGTGTATCTTTATTCAATGGAGATACCATTTTTGTGAATATTTGTTAATGGTAATTCTATGAGTTATTGTTGAAGTTATTTATGAGTTTTATATGTTTAGAATATTACCATTATCTTATATTTCATATTGTAACTTTATTTTAGATCTTATGGTTATTTTATCTTAAGTATTTAGCTTTAAAAGTTAACAATGGTATCAAAGCTACAACAAGGTTTTATCTCACACAAGTTTTAAATATGCAAAGGAGATTCTCCCTGGTTAAGGAGAAACTAGTGAAGTTGAAGAAATTATATCTGGAAAAGAAAACCAGGGAAGATAGTATTTTTTCACTATGTTGAAGGAAAACCAGTGAAGTTTGAAGATTTACTTATTCCAAGAGCAAATTCAGAATAGAAGCAAATTTACATGTCTTGAATATAGACCTTGAAATTGATGAGATTAAGACACCCAAGAAGGAGGTCCTATTAAAAATGTTGATATATTGAATAATAGGGTTGAAGGAAAACTTGTGAAGACTAGGATTCAACATAGATCTCTTTCCACTAGCATTGATAATAACTAGTGAAGTTTATTGATTTTAGAATTATATAAATTTGAATATATTTGGTTTCTACTGTCTAAGTTTTTGTTGCAAAAAATTAACTCTTAGAAGTTGAGAATCTTCCTACAACATATAGAGAAGAATTTCATCTTCAGTTTCCTAAAATTCTATGTGTTTTCCTTGTGCAAGGATTATTTTTGAGTTGCAACAAAGAGTAGACATTGCAGATTAAGGAGTTCCAAGAAATATATCTCATTGAAGATAGAATATTGTATATTGAAGACTATAGACATTGAGGATTAAGGAGACCCACAAAGGAGGTCCCCATAGAATATTGAATACTAAATATTGAGGAGACCCAAGAAGGAGGTCCCCATTGTATATTTGAGAATGAATATTGAGAAAGCTTAAGGAAAAGGTCCATTAAAATTTTGAATGAGAACGAAGAGAATAGATAAGAAATAAAGAGATTTGAGAAGATATAGAATTTTGGAAACCCAAGTGAAGAGGTTTCAAGCAAAATAAAAGAAGGAAAATAAGGTTAAATAAACCCTATTGAGAAAGTTGAAGAAGTGGTCATTGGAGGAGATTTGAAGAAAGATCGAGGTAGAATATTTCAAGCAGGAGAAGAATTTGAGACAATTTTCACCATCCCATAACAAGCACAAAAGGAAGAAAGATTTGGCAAGAAGTTTGCAAAATTTTGGAAAGAGTTTTTGAAGACCTTAAGACCTTCAGATTCATGAGGAAGAGGATAGTGAAAGAGGCCAAATTTGAAGTTAGAATTTGACAAGAAGATTGGAAGAGAAAAATAATAGCAAAGACCACTAGATTTGATATTTTTGAGGATAGACATAAAATATTTTGAAGGCTGATTTGCAAAGGAGGTTGCTGATTTTTGAGGTAAAAGTTGAAGGATCATAGGACAACAAATTAAACAAGATATAGAGCTACATATTGGAGAATATTTGGGAAATTTTTGAAGAGCCCTTAAACAACAAATTGAAGGAAGGATTGAAGGAAAAATAAAGCAACAATTAGAAGGAGATAGAGGAGATTATTGGACAGCAAGATAAGGAGGAGAAATTATATTTTTGAATCAGCAATTTGGAGAGATTTGAATTGCAAAATTGGGCAGCATTAGAAGGAGAAGAGAGTTGTCGCTTGGAGAACTTTATTTTTGGACAGAGAGCAAGCTAATACTTGGGAAACAATTAGAGTTGCAAAATTTATAAGTTTTGGACAGCAAAGTGAAAGGAAGTGAAGTTGCAAAATTTATAAATTCAAGACAGCAAAAGGGTGAATCAAATCACCAAGCAAATTAGCTACGAAAGGAGGCCAAAAATATATAGGATATTGATGCTACAAAAATTTATTATCCAAGCATTAAAATTAGTCCACATTAATTATTTGAGAGCACCATATTAGCTTTATTAATTTTAGAAAAGGGAAGTTGAAATAGAGAGTCTTCAATCAAAAGAAGGTGGTAGCATTATTGTCCTAAAATATGCAAAAATAAAAAAACAAAGATCAAAGTTAGAGTTTAGACACCAAGGGAATGAAGAACACAAGCTTATACTGAGAGGGGGGTGAACAGTATAAGACCTATTTTTACTTTTTCCTTTATACTTCAAAACAATAAAGCAATATACCCAAAGAAATATCAAATCAATGTACAATATCATCCACAAAGTGACACCAATTTTAAAGTGGTTCACCCAAAATGGCTGGGCTACGTCCACAAAAAATTTCTCTAAAATTTATCTCAAAGTTCTTTGGGAATCCTTCCCAATTACAATGTTTATGAGCCTTGGCCCAAAGGATATACCTTCCCCCAATCAAAATTTATGAGCCTCTACTCAAAGGAGATACCTTCCCCTCTGCTCTAGAAATGATCCCTCAGAAGATCAACTGCCTCTACCTCTTGCCAGCACGTGGAACTCCTTTCCATTGAAGACCTCCTATCCTCAATGCTTAGCCTAAGATACCTCTACCTTCTATGATCACGTCCACAATAGATCAACAACCTGTACCAAACACAGTCAGTCGGTCTAGTACAAGTCTTCCTTTGTCTGTCAGATCTTTCCAACTCTTGAACAAATCAATCCTCTACATACAAGCTTTATCAAAGACTTGCCAATTGTCCTCAGGTTCTTCTCATAGAACCAATACACCTCTATCCTCAAGTTATTTGATAGAACTATCAAACTCAGCTCACAAGTCCTCTACTAGGACCTATCCAAATCTGCTCACAAGTCCCCACCGGAACCTGTCCAAAACTGCTCACAAGTCCCCATCGAAACCTATCCAAAACTGCTCACAAGTCCCCACTGGAACCTGTCCAAAAACTCAGCAAGCTCACCAAGAAAAACTTTCTTAGTAGGAAATCACAAAGTGAATTTTTAGAGACCCAATGTGATTTGTCAAACTCATAGAAGCATAAAGAGAATTGTTAGAGACTCAATATGTTCTATACTCAAATCCCAATCTCAAAACTCAACTCAAATCAACTCAGCTCAATCTCAATCTCAAATCTGAAAACTCAACTCAATATCTGAAATGGATAGGATAGAATGTTTTCTTTCAAGAACATGAAACCCCAACAATTGCCAACTATGCAAAGAATCACATAACAATGATACTCATGTTATTTTCACCATCAATTAGGGTTTCAACAACAATGCCCATCAAACAAGGTTTAGTCAACCAACACCATTCAACTCAACATCAACCTTGAAGCATTCAACCAATCATCACAAGAAAAGGAAACAAGTAGAAATCCTTTTCCCTCCAAAGATATTTGAACAAAATAGCCACCAACACAATATCACCAAATGCAAAGAATAACTTGCTCAAATCAACTTAATGGAGTAAGCCCAATATCATGAATCAAGTAAAGCAATAACTTGATCAAACAACCTCTATGGAAGCAACTCAACCATCAAACTCAAAACAACCAACCAAGGGTTTCACCAACTCAAAGCAAGTAGCAAGACTCACAAATATAAACCCTAGTGCACAAAGCTTCCACTACCTCAAACCATAATTATGCATTCACCAAAACTCTCATCAAGGATAACAATGCATAAGAAGTCTTCAACAAACCAGAAAATAGGATTTACACCCAACCAAAGGAAACCTAGTTGAAAACCTTTTCACTCCAACCTTATTTCAGAAAAACATACACCAATCATACTCACAAGGAAAATGTGCCCATACCTTTTTGGAGTAGAAGAAAATTGATCCTTAAAGCTATCACCACACAAAACCCTCAAACTTCCAACCAAGTTAGGGTTAGAACCAAGATTAATGAGCATATATAAAAAATTTCCTTAATACACCTTTTAGCTCCTCTTCTTTAAAAACAACCACCAAAGAAGCCAAAAACACAACAACCAAAACTTACACCTTATATCTCCAATTTAAAATTTAGCATAGCAAAATACTAATCTCAAAAATACAACAAAAGAACTATCCCATTATTTCTCCTATGTCTTTTAAACAATGCTAAACAATGCCAAAAATCATATCAAGAAAATAATCACACCTTATAATGGCTACCCTTGAAGAATCCGAAATTCGTGACACAAAACACATTTTAATAAAAATGTGACTAATCCATGCACAACTCCCTCCGCGGGGATTGAAATGCAGACCTCCGCCTACGCAAGGCCCAAACACAGCCTTCGCTACCACTAGCCCACAAGGGGCTTACGAAGTCCAAGACGAACTTCCTTCCACATAAATGGTCAAGCTTTTCGAAAGCTTTTCAAACCACGAGCTCTCCTCTTTTGCAACATAAACAGAACATTCGATCGCAGCCAAACAAATTAATTGCCTTCGATTTTCCAAGAGGGTTTAACCTTAGGAACCTTCTCATATTTATGGTCCATACGTGGACTTTAGAACACATCGGCTGCAAAGAAAAGTAATTTCGAATTTAATCAAAATTTGCTTTCTAAAGGGTTTAAAAACCCTTAAAGTATTTTTAATAAATTAAAAATAAGTTCTCCCTTAATTAATTAAATAATTAATTAATTAAAACCTTGAAGGGTTTTAAATAATAATTAAATAAATAATAAAGAGAACCTCCATTGGTTTTAATAAAAACCATTGCCAATGGAATCTCTCCGGATTCTCTTAAAAATATTCTCTTGGAATCTTCCACCTTTGAAGCCAACACATCCTCTTAACATTAATGCCATTTCCTTTTGACATCAATGACAACTCATAGACAAGAAGCTAGGATCTCAAACCCAAAATTGCCAACAGGGAACCACCAAGCAAGAAGAGGAGCCACCAGTTTGAATAAGTAAAAGCACCACCAAGTTGGAAGACCCACCACAACTCAAGGAAGAGCTCCCAAAAAATGGAAGGAGGCCACTGAGTTGAAGTTCCAATGCCATAGCTCCACTTAAGGAGCTCAAACAAAGGTAGCCGAGACATTTTTGTAAAAGATATTGAAGGGACAACAAAGTGTTTAAGAGGATGAGATAGGGTAAACTCTAAGCACAAAAATTGAAGGAGACATTTGAATCTCTATTGGAGGTAATATACTTGTAAAGTGTAATATCCAATTTGTCATAATCTCACCAAATTGGACAAAGTAACATTGTAATGGGAATATAAATGTTTGAGTGAGTGAAATTGAAGAAATAGAAGATATTGAGTGCCATGTGGCACATGAGAAGTGAAACATCAATAGGCTTGGAGTAATTCAAATGTTTGCAATGAATAAATCAATGCATGATTCGAGGTACCAAATATAGGAGAAGTTGAAGTTTGATTTCAGTGAACGCCTGAAAGAGGAGTGAAAGCAAGTAAGCACATTTATTGAAGTTTAAGTGCAAGCAAGGAGGAGACATTCCATTTGGCTCATGCAAGAGGGTCATCCAAAAGGCACCAACGAAGGAAGTTGAAGGGTCAAACCCAAGTCCAAAAATAATTCTACATCACTACCACTTCTAATCAACAACAAGGTTAACGTATTTGAACTTTCATTAGAGTGCCTTGAAAAGGTTGAAATTCAATTGAACAGTCAAAGAAGAGAGAAAGCAATATTTTCAAAGCAAGCCAAAGTACAACAAGAGCTCCATACATACACCAGAGAAGGAGCACCAATCAAGAGAAGGTCAAACATTTTTGACCAAGATAATTTGCACCTCAATATTGGAGGTAATTTATTTTATTTGAAATTAATTATATGCTCAAGATAGGAGTTATAAGGTTGCATGAAATTATTATTTTCTAAGGTTGAAGTAAAATAATTTTATTTTGGAGAGATAAGATATTGAAGTAATATTTGAAACCTTCAAAATATGATTATTGCTATTTGATTTTTTTTATGAAGATTTGAAATTTTTTTTTGTTAATTTATAGCGGGTTTTAACAAGGATCCCAAAACCTGATTACATAAGCAATGGGCCTAGGGCATCAATCCCTTGAAACTGAACACCAAAACAAAAATCTCGTCCAGCGGTAACAGTAAGCATGAAACAATCCCTCTTAGCGGGAAACAAACAAATAAGAAAGGAAGTAGTTTTGGAGATCCCGCCCAGCAGGGAGTAGCCAAAAACCACCATCGAGAAGATCCCGCCCGAGCGGAAGCAAAGAAAAACCGTTACAATAAAATCCCGCCTCGCGGAAGCGATCAAAACCACCACAAACAGTCCCGCCTAGCGGGAAGCAACAGGGAAATCCCGCCATCCAGGAAACCAGCAGAAAAGAAAGGATCCCGCCTCGCGGGAAAACCGATAGATTTGGCGGATCCCGCCCTGAGGAGAAACCATCCCGCCCATCGGGAAAACATTCAGTTCAGCGAGAGCCATCCTGCAAGAAGCCGACAGCCAGCACAGAGAGGATCCAACCCATCAGGAAGTGACCAGAGAGTTGCACCACAAGGAACCCGCCCCGGGAAAACAAAAGAGGATCCCAGTAGTAGGGACCAAGAATCCCGTCCAAGCACAGAGCCCGCCGAGGATTCACATGAAAAAGGGGGAAGCTATCCAAACCCTAAACCGTCACCTCCACTACACCGAGAAATGCAGGGGACCAGATCCACGCGAATAACCTGCAAAAAACCCCAGGGGGAAGCCTGAGGGAAAAAGGGAAGGGATCCCCAACCAAACAGGGATCCCTGGGAAGCACCAGTCTGAAAAAACAACCAAGGAAACCCTAGCCGACCGGGAGGGGCGCAGATAGTGGAGAAGGATCTCCCCCCAGGAGATCATTTGCAAACAACCACTCCCCGGGTGGGATGACCTGGGTTGATCCAGGAACTGGACAGGAACCAGGAGCCATGGGAGGGGGAGCAGGGGAGGGACCAGAGCCCTCCCCTCTCACTATTTAATGCTATTTAACCGATTCCAAGGAGAATAATTAAATATCACAACTGATTCCGAGAATCGAATATTTGAAATTTGATTTGAAGAAATGAAGGAATTAATTTTAAGTTTTGTAATTTAATTATTTGAGTTTACAAAACAATTTGAAATATTTGCATTTTGATAAGTTTGAAGAAATAAGGTTTTCTACATGAAATTCGGAATACGAAACTTGTAAATATATTTTTAAAGAATTTCTAAATTTCTAACTTTGGATTTATAAGGAATTCAACTCCAAAATAGGATTAAGAAATTTAGAATTAAATAAATTATATTTTTGAGACTTGGGAGATAAAAGGAATTCAACATAAGTTTTTGGAAAACTAAAAATTGCATTGATATTAAGTCTCTTATTCAAAAATTAAAGAGATATAAATATTAAAGTTTTTTGACAAGTCTAACTAGGGAGATAAAAGGTTTCCAACTTTAATATTAAAAATTGAAAAATTGTTCTTAGTCTATCATCCAAAACTAAGGAGAAATAAAGATGAGAACTTGAAGAATTGAAAATAGTATTTGCTCATATACTCAAATTTCAACTCAAAATTTAGAAGTTGAAAAGATTTTATCTAGAAAGACAATATATTCAAAACTAGGGAGCCATAAGGTAGTCAACCACAAAGGTCTAAAGAATTGAAAGGTGTATTACACAAAGTAAGATAATTATGGATAAATTAGCAAGAGGGACATATCATAATAAGATGCAAAGACAAAGCACTCTTTATATTCCTTATCAATAGTGTAAAATCATTTCACAAAAGGATAATTTTATTATTCAAGATGGTAAGTATATTTGGTATATTGACTTAGGGGCAAGTCACAATTTGATAGGAAACCTACATTGGTTTCATTATTTAGAGGTTACGAATAATTTTGGTCTAAATATAGTATATGGAAATAAATATACATTTCTAGGAAATGGGTGTGTAATACCTAGTGCATCTTACTCACATTTTATATTACACAATGTCATGTATGTACCAGTGTTGACAAAAATCTCATTTTAGTAACTAAATTAATTGAAAGTGGAAGAACAGTAGAATTCAAATATGTGAATAGGAAGAATAAGTGTTTTATTAAAAGGCTAAATTAAATAGAGGCTACTAGATCAATCAACAATGGAATATACTCTTTAGATTCTATTCATTTTTTACAAGATCTTGTAATGGTTAAAGATAATACTAATATATTTTTTGAGAGACAGGCTACAAAAAATAAGGGATCATTATCCTATGGAAGTAGATGGGGGAATATAGAATTTAGATGAATAAAAATGAGAGGACAACAAAATATTGCACTACAGGAACATCTACAAATCAAATAAGAACATGAACCTAAACAAGATGAAAAGTACCTACAGGATGAAGATCCATATTGAAGACTAAAGTCTTCAATAACCAATAATGTAATACATGAGGTATTTTGGAATATATTACATTATTTGGTACATTCTACTGTACCACCTTGGGTACATATTTAGATTAGAAGAGTGTCCTATATTAGAGTGTGAGTATTTACTTTATGCAATGTAATAAATGCACAAGCGTGCAAAGTATTTTGGTAATGTAAATATGCATGATATTTCATTTGCACATGAGTCCATAGAATAGGAAGATGAAGAGTCTCTAGAAGATTGAAGGCCAATAGTGCTCCATATGAAGAGTCACATTCCATTATATATGTATCTATATATGAGAGTGTGATAGATACATTATATAATGAGAGTGTATTGAAGTATGGTGTATATTTATTCAATGGAGATACAATTTTCATGAGCATTTTCTAATGGCAATTCTATGAGTTATTGTTTAAGTTATTTGTGAGTTTTATATGTTTAGAATATTTTCATTATCTTATATTTCAGATTGCAACTTTATTTTAGATCTTGGGGTTATTTTATCTTAAGTTTTTAGCTTCAAAAGCTAACATGAAATACTAAGGCTACTTGGCCTAAATGTACCCCAATAACTTATTTGATGTTATCCCAAATAATATATAAAGGATTACATATCTCCCTTGGCCTAAAAGGTGTTTACCCAGGTTTTATAACATTTAAAACTAAAATAAGATATTTTAATAGCTCAAGGTAATATTTCTCCCCAAAATCCACCTAAACAGTCCACATAAGTGTTTTAGGTGCTACCTATCTTGATAAGGCCTAGGTTTCTTTGATTTTCTTTTGAAAAATATTAATACAATGGTAATTTTTAGTGCTACTTATTAAAAAAATACAAATATCAACAACCATTGAAGCTTCCATTAAAAAGATAAAGGACACATTTCTAGTATAGAAAACTTAGGTGCTAAAACATACTTAGTAGTATGGTATCTATGTTCAAGACTAATTTTCTTTCTAGAGTGAGCTTTTAAATTCAAAATAAGATCTCCTATCGATATAAATATTTGTTATTCCAAAGATTAAAACAATCTATACTAGTTTTATTCACCTTATATTTTGCATGCATCAACATTTAAGGAGAAGTGCTACACATAGAGCATAATAATTTGAAAACAAGGTTCATTAAAAAGTTTTTCCAACCTGTTTAGCATGCTCAAAAAACTAGTTGATTGAGATCAATTCCCTCTTGTTTACTTTTTTGTCCCTTGTTCTTTATCCTATTTTCATTTTTACCTCCTTTCTCTATGTCTCTATTCTTCTCTCTAACAGATAAAGAAGTTGGTCTCCTTATCTACCAAACTTCCAACCACCTTCTCCCCATGGAGAAATCATTTTTTTACAAGCACAAACCTCATTTAATATTTTCTTTATTTTTTAAATTCCATTATCAAATGTCTCCCGATATTTATAATAGTATAATAACACAATAACATCATCTTTAATCATACCTAAAGATTAAAATGCCATTTCATTAAATCAAATCAAAAGATAATATTAACATCACCTATTAATATATTAATATGATATTAATGACATCCTTTATAATATCAAAAACAAGATATGTTTATCCTATCCATCCATGCATGAAAGATAAACATTAATCAAATAAAAACCACCCAAAAAATTAATACATCACCATTCTCTATTTCCCATATCCTTAAGTAGAAGAGTTTATGATAACTTCCAAGATATCAAATTATGTGATGGATGGTTTAAAATGATGGTTATTACCTCCAAATACAATATTATGAATACAACTATATGTGAGTATCTTTGACCCAATAACTATCATCAATAAATCTGACCATAATTTCCATTTTCCTTATAGTCTCTTGTTCCCAAGGGTAAACTTCCTCACCCACCATGAGGGTACCTGGTCCTACAAACACACATAGAATCAGTAGTACCATATCCTTATTTAATATAATCAAAATAGTAAATGCATATAAACAACCAATTCCATAAGAAAATAATCATTAGATAATCTCATATCAACATGATCCATCTCATTAATGAGTCCTATCAAGGTGGGTCATGACATACTACCCCCTTGGAATAAACATAGTCCTTTGTGTTTTTGTTGTAATAAACATTACATATCATTTTCATTCAAACAAATAAGAATATTGTATTTTCATCTCATCCACTTTTTTCTAAATGGCACTTGGACCTTGCACTATTCTAGAGTTTGTTTCCTCATAACTTTAAAATGAAACTCTAGAATCTTCATTGGTCTCACCTTAATGATTGAGGGATCTTCCATCTACAATTTTGTAACATCCCACACATGATTAGGATTAGCAATATACTTTATAAGCAAGGATACATGGAAAGTATCATGGGTCTTTGACACATTGGGTGGCAAGGAGAGTCTATAAGCTACTAGACTTATCCTCTCAATGATTTCAAATGGTCTAACGTATCAAGGATCCAACTTAGTAGACTTGATGGCAATTTTCATGGGTTTAACTCTTAAGAATAATCTATCTCCCATAGATAATTCTCTAGGAATTTTTTTTAATCAGCATAGTTCTTTAGATGATCGATGACTTCCGTAAAACTTTGCTTGATCATTCTAAGTTGTTCCTCCATCACTCTGACCATACTTGATTTGATGATAGCCCAATCCTTTGAATTATCATAAGATAGAGGAGTTATGCATCACCTATCGTACAAGGTCTCAAATGGGGCCATTTTCAAGGAAGCATGATAACCATTTTTATAATTAAACTCTACTAGATGCAAAACATCTACCCATCAAGATTGTTGGTCCATGCAGTACATATGAAGCATGTCTTTCAATACTTGGTTTACCCTCTCTATTTTATCATCTATTTCTAGATGGTATGCAAAACTAATTTTCAGATTGGTGCCCACTACATGATGAAGAGCCTACCAAAACTCATGTGTGAATCTAGAGTCCCTATATGATATGATTACCTCAGGAAATCCATGTAACCTAAATATCTTTGGAAAACCTATTTTCCACCACCACAACATCATCCTTGATGTTACCTAGTATGAAGTGTGTAATCTTAGTCAACTTATCAACCACTACAACGATTGCATCGTACTAGTACCTAGTCTTAGATAAAACCACAAAAGTCCATAGATATGACTTATCATTTTTACATTGCTATATCATGTGGGTATAACTATCTTGCTGGATGTCTATGCTTAGCCTTCACTTTCTTTCATTCCAAACATCGAGAATAAAATTTATGATATCTCCTTCACACCATGCCATTAGAAGGTCTTTTTCATGTTCTCCCTCAATTTAGCCCCTTTAGGGTGAGTGGATTAAGGGGATCTATGTGCCTCATGCATAATAAGTCTCCTCAAATCATTGATTTTGGGTATAACAACCCTATATTTAAAACATAAAAGACCATATTTTATGCCAAAATCCTTGTTCTCTCTAGGATTTCTTTCCATTTTAGCTCAAATTTCATTGTAATATTGGTCCTAAGATTACATTTTTCTAACTTGGTTCATTAATTCCACATGACTATGGGTCAAAGAAGCTATATGCCTTTTTCTACTTAAGGCATCAATGAACTTATTTCCCTTGCCTTTGATATTCTCTATATCAAATTCATACTCTAATAGGCCATCTTCTCTATCTATAATTGAGCATAGGTTGAGCTAAATTGTACCTAAGACTCTGATGGTTAGTTCTTACTTTAAAAGGTTTCTCTAGTAAGTAATACCTCCAAATCTTAAGAGTGTGTACAACTATGACTAGTTCTAGATCATGTGTATCATATTTTACCTCATGTTTTTTGAGTTTCCTTGATTCATATGCTATGACTGATTCATCCTAGGATATAACTCCTCTCAAATCTTCTAAAGAAGCATTAGTATATACTAAAAAAATCCCTTGAGGATCTAGAATTGTAAGCACAAGTGTAGTAGTAAGCTTCTACTTAAGCAACTCAAAGGTGGCTTCACACTTGTTCATCCATATATATTCCTTTCCTTTTCTTTATAGGTTGGTTATAGAATAGGCTATTTTGGAATAATATTTTACAAAATACCTGTAATATCACATAATACCCATGAAGTTCCACACTTCAGGAACACTAGTGGGTGGTGGTCAAGTCAAAATAGCCTCAATATTTTTTGGATCCATAAATATCACTTCTATAGATATGATATGTCCTAGGTATTATACTTTCGGAACATAAAAGTTATAGTTTGACAAGTTTCCATAGAGTTGGTTATTCCTTCACAACTCAAGCATGATTCTCAAGTACCTATCATGCTTCCCTACTTAAGAAGTATATCAATATGTCATCCATAAATATCAAGATAAACTGATCCAAATGCTTTCTAAACACACAATTCATCATATTCATGAATGTTGTCAGCACATTGGTCATTCCAAATATCAATACTATGAACTCATAATGTCCATACCTGGTCCTAAAAGTAGTCTTGTGAGTATCCTCTTAGATTCTCAACTAATGGTATCCTAATTTTAAATAAATTATGGAAAATATGATGGTATCCTTAAGTTGATCGAATAAATCTTCAATTCTAGGCCATGAATACCTATTCTTAATTGTTGCTTTATTCAATATTCTTTAGTCTATGCATAACCTTAGAGAACAATATTTCTTTTTGATAAATAGTATAGTTGCACCCCATGGTGACACATTGGGTTTAATCTTCCTTTCTATCATCCTTAGTCTTATGGTTCAACTTAATGACATAGACCATTCCATATTTTCTAATAGCTTTCTTTAGTTGCATTGCTAAGATCAACTAAGGTCAAAATGACCCCTACTCACTATAGATTCTCAATATCTACTTATATTTATTTATATAGTCAATCCATCTATCTTGGAAATTAATTAGGGCTCCATGAGCCTTTAACCAGTCCATTCCTAAGATGATGTCAAAGGTATGTAGTGATGCTACATATAAGTTCCAAATGGTAGAGTCATTGGGTAGGGTGATCTCGATTGTGGGAAAACATTGATCCATTGAGTAGGTTTGTCTAGACCCATACTCAACTTTCCATCCTTGTGCCAAAAATTATGGTCATTTTGGCATATCCATGACTATACTGGTAGAAATGAAATGTTGCAAAAATTTATTATCATTAATAGAAATAATTCACCAATATGCAGAAATATCAAATCATTCATCCACAATAACAATCCATAAATGAGAGAGAGAGATAGATAATACCCTTAAGGTAGGTAAACACCTATAATAATCCTTAAGAAAGGAATCACTTCATAATATCTCCCAAGATGAGAGTGCCACTTAAGAAGGGCAAAGTCCCATAAGCCACTTCATGGGAAAATATGATTACATATGATTGTTCTCCATGATGGTTACAATGACAAATATCTCTTATTTATATATATTATTATTCTACTTTGGGGATCCTATTACTAATATAATATTATATTTGTAGAGAGGAAAAACTACCCTACCGCGTACAATTCCCAAAAGGTTGGATACGCAAGAGAGAAGCCTTTGGGGTGAACCACAGGAACTGTGTTGTTCTCTACACTTGATGCTAGGGGAGGAAGGGCTCACCAAGAATGGTTTAAGGACTCGCTCTAAGTCCTTATGATATTAAGGAATGTTTGATGTATTCAATTTCAAGCAATCACCTAAGTTTGAACTTTCTAGATTTATGCCATGAAAGATAAAGGACAATGCAAAAATATATAATGCAGAAATACAAGAGCTAACCTAGGATGATTCTTTCTTTGAATTCTTGCTAACCTAGGGTTTTATATAGAAAACCTTCAAATCAAGGGCACAAGACTAATGCACAATATGTAACCCTAGATGTACACTATATACTCTTTATTTTTATATGCCTAAAAACCAATATAAATATAGGTCAATAGGATACAAATTAATTATACCATTTATCTTGATCGATGGTTGATCCAAGCCTTTGCTACCTCTTGTCCAATGATATCAATAATACCTGATCTTGCAAGATAAATAAAAAATACTTGAAAATGGAATTATCATTAAGGGGTCTTCTTAGGTAATTGTACAATAATACTCGGAGGCGCAGCAGTCAAGCCCCCTAGGTTCTTTACATGATCTTTGAAAATATAAGAGAAAATTGACCTTTGGATATTTAATCATAAAATAGTAATGCAACAGAGTAGAAACAAAAAATAGAATATTTCAATATGATCTAAGATGCATTTTAAGACCTTATCATGTAATTAATTTTAGTAGGTTGTCCCCAGTTTGTCTCTAGGTGAAATCGCACCTCACAGAGAGTGAGTGTGATGATGCAGTAAGTAGAGTTGTGCTTTGTTGGAATTGGGCATAATTTCTCTCCTGCATGCATAAGACCCTAAATTTGGATCTACGAAGTCACACCTCGATGATACCAAGTGTGATTTTACCTATGATGGGAGAAAAACAAAAATAAATGTGCAATGAAGTGCAGAAACATAAAACTTAAAATAAGAAATCTGATGGATAATACAGAGGTAGAAATAAAGGACAAGATCTCTAGGTATTTAATCTCTCCTTCTAGACTATGACACGGATCCACCAGATTAATCTGTAATCAGATAAATGCAACAGAAGACCAAATCCAAATTTTGCACTATGGGGTTAGCTTGTAGAAGAGAAAAGGAAGCATATAGAAAAAACCTTGCAAGCATGTTAGAATAACCAATCGTGTCTTAGAAATCATAAGTGTGTGAGATCAACTGTGTGTTTGTAAAATTTGAGATCATCCCTATTTTTATAGGTGATATTGAAGGTAAAAATAGTAGGAAAACCTTGAGAAAGCCAATGCCAAACATGCTAAAGAGAAAAATTAGGGTTTCTAAGGAAGAAACCCTAAAAATATGAAATCATACCTCGTCGTAATGGGTCATGACTTTGCTTTCATAAAATCATGTGCCATATTGACTAAAAATGATCTCACTTAGGAGGGAAAAAGGGTAGGGCAAGGGGAAAGAGCCCCATCCCTTGCCTTAGGCATGGGTTAGGTACCTCTTAGAGGGCTCTAGGAAGATTACCCACTAAAAGTGGGTCAATTTTCTATGTCTACATTTTACCCCCACTTTGATGCATTTATGGCCTGATAAATGCATCAAAGAAAGGATGTAGGCACACACTCAAGGAAAATAAAAAGTGAAAATGGGGTGGCTAATCTAGAAGAAAGGGGTGGTGCAAAAATAGTGTCATTCTAAACACTTTTAAGTATTGCATGCAAATCGAGGCATTAGGGACTTTAATGCCTCTATAGGAAAGGGTGCCCCCTCAAGTTTTATGAGGAAGATATTCCTCGTAAAAACTCAAAAGGGTTGACGTAGAAGAAGAAAGAGAGAAAAAAAATAAAAATCGAGAAAAATAATGGTAAAATCTAGGGTTAAAAGGGTGGAAAGAGTAAAATCTTAATTTATTTTCATTGCATGACGAAGGAGAAAGAGCTATGAGAAAAAAATACAATGGCTCTATCGATGCACCGATCTATGATCACGAGGGGTGAGGCCAATATAGAGGTAGACCGAGCACAGGTAGACCCTAAAATATTTCCTTCACATGTAATTTTCTTTATTGTGTTGCACATTTAGGGTAGTTTTAGGTTTTTTTAGAGATTTTAATGTTATATTCGATGACGAGATTTGCACCTAATCAAGGCATGATTTCATGGCTCGATCATGATTTTACCTTGGGCAAGGCACGATGAATTGTGCCCAAAGAAAGTTGGGCACAATTTTGCAAAATCACACCCTCGAAATATGGGGCGCGATTTCACCTAAGACAAAGCAAAACAAAAGGGGAAAAATAAAAACAAAAGAAATAAAAGCAAAAGAGGAAAAATGAAAGAGATGCAAGCAACATATGAAGTGCAAAGTTTGGATGTAGTCGTCTGATGCTTAAATCAAAAATTTTAATTTAATTTATTTTTATTTAATGAAAGTGATGATTTTTTTATTTATTTTTGTGGATGCAGTTGGGTATACTCGAGAGCTGATAGTGGTGGGCAAGTGCATTAGAGGCTGATATAGATGCATTGGGGCCAGTGAAGACAACTTGAATAGAGGTGGTGGGGCTAGACCACCTTACGAAGATGCCTCGCATTGAGATAGATAGGGTTATGCTAACAACCTTAAAAAATAGGTGGTACCTAGAGTCATCCACCTTCTAGTTACCCATACGAGAGCTCACCGTCACACTAGAGGATGTGTGGTAGATTTTGTGCATTCCTATCATGGGATAATCTATTTATGGATCACAAGGGCAAGCAACCACTTTGTAGCAATTTTCAACAGGTTGGACCCACTAGGTGCAAGAGAGAACCATTATCATTGATGATTTGGTGGGCCGATATGGGGTGGACCCTTTGACTATTGTGCTCTGCAGGGCTATGGTTGGGATTTTGATGTGTCACACCAATAGAATACATCTTCCATGGACCATGGAAGGAGTAGTGGTAGATATGCAACACTAGAGAGTTAGGTTCACATGGGGCCCATGTGTGTTGGCCTGCTTGTACAGGATGTTGTACAACATCATGTATAAGTGACATACAAGTTTAGTCTGCATGATGTTGCTCTAGATGTGGTGTTGGCAGCATATATCTATCTAGAGGCTAGATACACCTCTAGGTCCACTACCTAGCCCAGAGAAACCATCATCATATAGGTAGTTGATATCCCTAAAGAGGTTTACAAGGGCCTATGAAAGGAACCTACCACTAGCTAGGTGGGTGATCGATGAGCTTCGAGATGCGAATCTCATATGGCGACCATGGCACCTTCACCTAGGGTGGGCTGAGGATAGGGTGGAGATAGCCAGGTTGAGTAGGATCGGGTGTTTGGCATAAAATAAGGGGGAGCTAGAGGTCTACAAATTTGATAAAGTCTTGTGGTAGTTTAGGATTTTATAGGGAGTCCCAAACCTAGAATACTATTGATATAGAAGAGTGACCGAAATCGAGTGAGGGTCAAAGGTGAGCTAGACCTCACCAGGTGGGTAAAGGAGGATTTGGATGATCCTCCCTATGTTGAATCAAGGGTTGACGATGCGGAAGTGTTCATCGAATACAAGTGGTGGTACAAAGGATTCCTACCCCAAATAATATCCCTATCAGTTCTGATATAGAGGTACTAGGTCATGGGCCTAGACATACAATGATATTTTTGATAGGTTGCTTGTTAGTCCATGAAGAGGGCACATCAGGGTCCTATAACCCTGAGATAGAGGCAATCACATTTTTGAGTCATGGTGGTGGTAAAGGCCACCCAAACTATAGGTATAATATAGGTAGGGGTAGGAGGTGCCACCATAGAGGCTGGGAGGCTACAAGGTAGAGATCCAGGAGAGGTCCTGACATCTACAATGGTGGATGGCCAAGGGGATATAAAAGAGTTATGAGAATAGGTAGCTAATATACAGAGCCATATGGCCCATATATAAGATGATAGGGCCAAGAGGCTAGAGGGACTATGGAGCTCACTAAGCATTGTAGAGACTGAGAGGGATGTGACTCAAGTGGAGGTCGATCGACTTTGAGGGGAGGTGACCCGTCTGGATAGAGAGTGCTAGAGGACTAGGATGAAGGGGATGGATGTACTGGGAGCAACCGGGTAGGTTATGGGATACAATTGCTATAGTTGGAGCTATTAAGGATAGGAAAGAGGTTGGAGGTAGCCATTCAGTGGGCTACATTCATTGAGATAGTATATTGTGCAACTTTTCCACCGAAGTGGAGGATGTCACTTCCCCATCCTTGCAATCAATAAGTAGATCATTATCTCAGTCATAGATGATGACAACATCACAACATTTCATGTAGCAGCCTGGGCTACCTCCTCCTTAGGGTGGGCCAAAGGGAGCAAGCTCCTAGAACTAGGGCTAGGGATAGGATCAAGATGACACACCAATTTTTTATTGTGGTGTGCATCCCTAGGTTGAGTGTACCGAGTCTAAATTGTGGTACACCAACCAAATACTAGGATGACATATCTATTTATCTCAAGTAATATATAACTACTTCTTTTATCTTATTTATGTGTAATGTGTGATTATTTAATGTTTTAAGTTTTGTTTATGTTTTGAGTTTATATATTGTATGTTTTAAGTTTTAATGCTATGCAAAATACATGAAATGGATGGATGGAAAAGGAAGAATAAGAAATAGTATGGAGAATAATGAATAATAATATGAAAGAAGAAATAAAAATAAGGAAGAAGAGTGGAGAAGAAAAAGAGGAAGAAGAAGAAGATCCAAAGGTCAACCAGCTGAGACAAAGAAGGATGGGAATTCGTATTACAAAACTAGCATAGGTTGCAATTAAACAATGTAGTTAGATACTATAGATCATACCAGAAAAGAAGGGTTAAACCTGCTATAGGCATAACACTTCCAATAGTGTAGAAGTGTATTGGATTCTGACCCACTATGGATGGTTTCTCCCTTATTGAATTTTGTGAGGTGATTACCCATTGGGATGTATGTCGATGTCTACAGATACCGACCAAGGAGCTTATATTGTAATGGGATGTTGAACCTGCTGAGTCAAAAGAGAGTATGACCTAATAGAAGATCAAATGTAATACCCGCTAGGATGTACAAGTATCCCATGTGGGGTGTAATATGCTAATGAAATGTGCAAGTGCTATCCCTGATAGGGGTTTTTTGATGATATGAAGACATTGTGAGAGTGTGTGCTATTGTGGTAGAAATGTTTCTTGTCTTTTGAATTAAATAAGAGGATAAGAATTAAAACATAAAAGAAGAAAGAGAAGAAAAATCCCTAGGTGGGGATCATGCTAGGCATCATAGTCCTAGTGAAAGTGCAATGCATGTGAGATACAACCTAACTAGGTATCATCACATGCCATTGTCACAAAATCCCTAGAAATCTATATGCATAGGCAGTCATGAACAATAAATCATGCAATTTTATGACATGCAAACATATAAGTTGTTTTAGATTCCAGACAAACATACAAGGATGACAAGCAACAATGCAATATGAGCAATCAGGTGGATGCAATGGAAATGCAAATGCATCTAAATGATGGTTTTTTGTTATATGTTATTTTTCTAAAACAAGATTGTACTCAATGCAAAATATAAAAGTAATATTCATCTTATTATAATGAATAAGTGTGCCATGTTTTGTTGCATCGAAGGTTTTCCCAAAGAATATGCCCTCATGATAATTAAAATCATGAAGGAGTTCCTCGAGGGCTCTTATTTCGAGAGACATGGCATGCTAATAATTACATTTATGAACAACACCATTATTTTTAACATAAAAAATACCATATAACAACTCATCATATTCGTGGTATGTTGCATCACCTTGTGACATCACATTGGAACTCTGACATTATAATGGCAATTGATTTTGGGGGGGCTCTTCTACTTTTGAGGACATCTTGGAAACTTATTTTTTTAAACTTAGCATAGAGGCAAATGCTGAAACTTTTGAAGCATGATTTAAGGTACTTTGTTCATTATGTCAAAGTGAATGTTTGGATCATTTGTTCATAACTCCAAAACCCAAAACAATAGTAAAGGATAAGGATTATAGGACATGATTCATGAACAATTTAAGGATCTCTATCATACTTTATTATTCAATTTGTGGAGAGCTTCAAAATTTTATTGGATTTCACAAGAACACACCTCGCCTTGCTTATCATATGTTGAAAAGAAAGTTTTTACCCAAGGCACCTTCTCTTAAAATTGCTTGCATGGAGGACATCATTTGTGACATTGCATCTTTGTTTTTGGAGTCACTATATCATGATGTTTTGGATGATGAGGTTGATGCTACAATATTTGATTCAGATATTTTATAGGATACATCTCCACACTTGTTTTCTATATATTATCATGTTTATGTTGCAGCATATACAACAAAGATTTCATGGCATGTTACATTCTTACATACAGATGACTTCTTGGATGGTGTTGCCTCTCTCTTCATTGAGAGTCACACATGTGATTTTCTTAACATGTCTGAGGAGCTCACTCATTTATTTGATGATGATGTATACATTGTATCTCATACATGTAATTATTCCTTTGTGGACCCTTTTTTGGTGTGCCCTTATTTGAGTGAGCCACCTTGTCCACCATTTTCTTCTCTTGTTTCTTTCATATTGGATGATGTACTCCTACAAGATTTGGATACAAATATTTTTTCTTTAGTTGGATTCTCACTTGGATATCTTGAAGACCATGTTGATTCTTTTGAGGCTTCTAAGCCTCCACTTATTTCTCTTGCTTCTTCCATGGGCTCATCATCACTTATGCAATAGGATATTGGTGATTCTTCCTTGATGGATGCTCTTAATACATATCTTCCACTTTTGCACACTCATGGTTTTGTGCACATTGATATTTAGGATGTTGATTGGGACTATTCTACCCAATTTTGGTGTTGGTTTGGGCTTCTACATTCTTGGATATTCATTACATAATTCATTGGTGACATCTTCTTCACTTCAACTCAGTTTGAAGGATTCTATGTCATCATTCTATATTTTTTTCCCGTATTCTCACACTCACTTGGAGTGGCAAGGCATTCATAGGATGCTTCATGGCTACTTTCTTCCTCATGGGAGACACATTTTTCATCGTAGAGGCATCCACTTACTTATAGGATATCTTCATGGAGCTCATTGTCCTAGGGGGTGTTGGGAGCACTCCTTGGCTCCATTCCTACTTCTTATCTCTTTCTAGCTGGATGGATTTTTTCCACATGGTTTTTCATCTTCTGGTTCAAGAGCTTATGGATACACATTGTACATGAGTACATAATCAGACCTTGTTGTCGGGACTCATATTGTAAATATGCCACTTTATTTTTTGGCACCTAGTTTCACTTGAGGGGGTTGTTAGAGTAGGATTTTTACCTTATCTCATGTTCACCTAGGTAATTTATTTTCTTTTTATTTAGTTATTCCATGTATTTTCCCCATCCACTTATGTGTGGATATTTCATTATGAAATGTTACATATTCATTTATTAGATATTATGGGGATATTTTTAGGTTTGACTATTCCTAGGAGTTATGGGGATATTTTAGGTATATTTGGAGGGTTGATATTCTTTCTCCCCATAGCGGTTACAGATCTATGGACCATATCACTTATTCCTTGTGTACATTGGATATTTATCCTTATATTGATCCTATCGCTATGGTTGATCATCCTTGCCTATATAAGCAAAGCACCTTCATTGTAATCATTAAGAGGGAAATTTCATTCATGTGTAATATATGATATTATTGCTCATTTTTTTGCATATTCATTTGAAATCTAATGCTATCAATTTGCTTTCAGATTCTTGTTTTGGTTAAATGTGGTGTTCTATTAACACTTGATATCCTTGCATCTTGGAATTATCTTTTTATCATTCCTTTAAGTGCCACTCTATGCAACATTGTTATGTATTTTATCAGAGTCCTAGAGCACTCTATTTCCTTTTGGAATTTCAATTTTTGTATCTACTACAATATGGGGGTTTGACTAAGGTAGACCCTAAAAACCCTAATAGATTATCAATTTTACATGTGTGTAGGTCAATATCTATATGGAGTAGCAATTTGAAATCTAAAGAGTGAGATCTTGGTGTTCAATAACTTTTGGAGTGCAAAATGGGTCCTATGATTTCTAAACTCTTTCTTCTATATATATAGTTTCTTTGCTCTAGTCACATTATTAGCTTTGCATCCTAGTTTGTTTTGTATTGTGTATCACATTGGGGTAGATCTATATATGTTTGTAATAGAAAATGCATATACCATAGATTAGTGTATGTTGCATGATTTCTTAAAATCTAGTTGTTTTTATTTAAGATCCAATGCTAGTTTTTTTTAAGAGGTTGAAAAGTGGGGGTATATCAAGGGCCACCCTTATCGTGAATTAAACTTGGGTCTCTGTTAAGAGAACCCAATGACTTTGCCATTGTGGTGTCCCTATCCGGACAAAATGAATGTTTTTTTTTGGGGGGGGGTATATCGGGGGTCACCCTTCCGATGAATTGAACTTGGATCTCTATTAATAGAGCCCAATGATTTTTCCATTGTAGTGTCCCTGTTGAGACTGATCCAATGACTTAGTTGCAATTATAGGTTTCTTTATTTTGTATGTGTATGTTATAAGAAAACAAAGAGGCACATATAGTCTATGACATGTGTCTCATTTATCTTCTTTTTTACTTAAGAACTCAAAAGTAGTTATTGCATCTTCAAAGAAAATAAATTGTATGTAGGGTAAGATTATGGTTTCTACATAAACCTCCTTAAACCTTTGCTTTAAAGAAAATTGAAAGCATAAATTATTTTTGCATAAAAATAAGAAAATCATTAAGTATAGAGATATTATTTTTATACACTATTATGTTTTTGTATCATCATATTAAGAATAGTTAAGTTTTTAAGTTATTATTCTTAGATATTTCTAGGAAATGGAGAAGCATATGAGGATCTTAGTAGGAAATAATAAGTGTTTTCTTAATAAAAATCAAAATTAGCTTTATCAAATATCCGCTATATCCTCCTGAAGTAAGGAAGAGTGATATTACGAGAGGATTCAATCCCTCTCTTCTTCCCTTTGCCTCTTCCCCTTACATTTTGTGAACTTGACATGAACACCCCATAGGTTCCAAATATTATTTCCCAACATACCTTAGTTAAATCTAAAACATAAAAATTTTAGATAAATTTTATAAGCAATATTATTAAACTTTGTGTAGATTAGCACATATTAATTTAGATAGTAAGAACATAACCAAGTTTTAGCCCTACTAGGAATATTTTGTATTCCTTGAGTAACCTTTGTATGAACCATATACATATATGTTAGGTACCTAAGTATATGAATGTAGGGATATAAAATAATATTTTATTATGACATGTGTCAAAATAAAAATTATAATAATATATAACATAGTGCCATATTATAATATTATATACTTTGTAACTCATATGGAAGGTGGATCACCACATGGGTGTCCTAACTCATGGACAATGAACCATCACATTTTTGTATAAAGAAATATGTACCCCCAATTGTAGAGAAAGTTAAATGAAGTATTATTTGTAGGAGTCTTTGCTCGCGGAGCTAGATATCTTGTGGAGTGATTCCTTTCTTAAAAAGTGTTATTGGTGTTGCTTTGCCTCAAGGGTATTATCTATCTATATTTATTGTGTGGTTTGTTATTTTAAAATTTATTTATGGATGGATGTTTGATATTTTTGCATATTTATGAATGATTTATTATTCAAGAGAACAAAGGTTCATAACAATTGGTATTAGAGGAACAATTTTGGCAAATTGGGGTTGTTTTGCAGAGCTAGGGAATATTTTTCTTAAAAGCAGTTCCATCTTGTGGGGGGCTTATCTTTTTTTAGTAGTCATTTTTACAATATTTTTGTTTTAGAATGTAGATTATTTTAAGTACTATAAAAATAAATTTTTGAGAAAGTTATGTTTGTTTGAAGTTGATTTATTTATGGTGTTTTATGGCTACGATTTTAAAATTTATATCAATTTTTTTAGCACTCTTTTGGAATATTTTTACACCATTGTGTAGATATTTTTTAGTGCTACAAAAAATTCATGACTATTTTTTTTTATTTGTGGAAAACATCCCAAAAGGGATGCCACTTTCGGGTAAGACCCAAGGAGGCAGGGGTATCCATTCCGCCAAAAATGCCCAGGACTCGGACCTGGCCTACCACCTTTGACATACTCAAGGAGCAAACAAACACACAAAACCAATTTAAAAATAAGTAAATAACAACAAAAATAATAAAATAAAATAAAAAACATGCTCCTTGAGTGTGTCAAAAACAAAAGCACAACCAAACACGCACAATAAGATAAAAGAAACCACAACACAAACCACATAGAAAAACACAAGAACCACATAACAAAACACAAACAAGACAAAAACAACAGAACACTACAAAGACATAACCCAAAAAAAACATGAAAAATAAACACAACCAAAACCTAAAAAATTAAAAAAAATAAAAATAAAAATAAAAATAAAAAACAACCAACAACAGACAATAAACAAAAACAAAAAACATAGAAAACACTCACACATAAAAACATGAAATAACACAAACAAAGAGAAACCCAAGAACAAGAACGAAAAAAACACAAGAACAATAACAAAAAACATAAAAAAAAAAACAAAACAACAAAAACACATGAACAACAAAAAACAACACAAAGAACACAAAAACAAAACAAAACAAAAGAACCCACCCACCTTAAAAAACTAAACAAAAAAAAAGAAAAAAGAAAAAAAAATGAACATAACAATGACCTATCTAGACCAGAAGACTATTAAGGCAAGAATCAACAGAGGAAACAAAATAAAGAATAGAATGAGCTAGGGAACTAAAAAAACTGAATGAACCAAAGAGAAGCAAAAAAAAAAGCAAGAAGAAACTAGGTACCTTCGAATCGGAGCCATCCAAAGAAATGATAGAAAGAAGAGCTTCCCTAATTTGAGAAGCCCACCATATAGGAGGGTGGCCATAACAAGTAAGATCACCTTTGTCCAAAGCCCAATTAGCTAAAGCATCAACACTCTTGTTTTGATCTCTCGACCACATGATTGTAATCAACTTTCAAAAATCCCATCTGGATTAATTGAATCTTCTCAATAATTCTTTTTATTCTCCAATCCACCTTATGATTCTTAGAAGGAGTCTTCAAGAGATTAATCATAAGTTGAGAGTCGACTCAACTAACACCTTTTCCCATCCAACCTTAGTAGCCTCCTCGAAGGCCTCTCGAGGATACCATACCCCTCAACAAGGTTATTGGAAAGAATACCCAAATTCTCAGCAAAAGTAAAAACCAGGGAGCCATCTGAAAGTCTACCAATTCCTCCCACACTGGCTTTTCCAGGGTTCCCTCTAGAGGCTCCATCAGCATTGACTTTTCCAAAATCCTTAGGAGGAGGTTGCCAATTTCTAGTCCTATCCATCTTACTAATACTCACATTCCCTTTAAGTTGGTTGCCCTTAGAAGATTTAATCTTCAATATTTGCATCACTTGATCCCATCTTTGGTGGGAGTTTTGGGGGTGATTAAGGAGTTGATGGACTGATTCAACTAAGTTGGCTATGGTATTTTGCCAAATATAGTGAATATCCTTCCTATCTTGATTAAAAATTTGGTTGTTCCTTTCATTCCAAATATTCCAAAGAAGAATGGTAGAACCCATCCAAACTAATCGCCTAATAAAATGATCAACACCCTCTTGATTAGGCCAATCCCTCCAAAGCTGTTCAAAAGTAAAAAAATTGGACCACCGGAAGCCAAGTAAAGTGGCCATTCTCCTCCATAGCTCGAGAGGCTAAAGTACACTCAATAAAAATATGGTTGAGATTTTCTACATTCTCTTCACACATTTCACATCTAAAAGGGCCATGAAAACCACGCTTCATAAGTTGCTCACCAAGAAGCACCCTACGATGCAATAAAAGCCAATTAAAGAACCTCACCTTAGGCCAGAGCTTTTGAGCCCACAATCGAGAAAATATGTCAGAAGAATGGTTGGGATTATTATGGCATAAGGTCAAATAACCTTGAGCAACCGAATACTCACCCTTAGTAGTGTTGTTCCATCCAAAACAATCTTTTTCATGGGACCAAGAGAGGGATCTCATATGAAGGATGCCTTGGATATCTTGTCTTTGCCTTTCTAGGATTTGAATAGGCCAGTCCTCAATAGGGATCCAATATCTACCAACCTTTGAATTACCAATATGGTACCGACAATAATTAGCCACCTTTATCCAATTAGCTTGGTGAAGCTCCTCCATCCAAGGCCTCCAATCGGGAAACCGAGTTATCAAAGGCTTGTGACCATCCCAAGAATCTATCCAAAAATTTGCCTGTTGACCATTATGAATGATCCAAAATAATTTTTTCTTTATCAAATCCTCACCAGTCTTAAGAACTCCTAAAATGGGAGAACCTTTGGTAGGAAGTTGATAGCGAACAAGGTCTTCAGGACTTTTGTTCTCAAGATATTTAGCATGAAGATTATTGGCCCAAAGAGCATTGGGGTTATGCAACATCCTCCAATATAATTTAGCAGCTAAAGCTTTGTTGTTATTAATAGAAGACCGGAATCCTAACCCCCCTTCACTCTTAGGAAGACATAAAGTATCCCATTTCACCAAGGCCCATTTTCTTTTCTCCTTAGTACCACTCCAAAGGAAACGATGACTCGATTTGATCCAATTCTCGAAGAACAACCTTTGGGATATTCAAAATGGAAGAAACATAAATAGGAATAGCTTGAAGGACTGATTTTACCAAGGTGATTCTACCCCCAGAAGAAAGCCACTTGTTGGTCCACTTTCCAATTTTCTTCTTGACTTTGTCCAACAACCAATTCCAATATTTATTTTTCTGCCTTTGAATATTTATGGGAATACCTAAATAAGTGATTGGAAGAGAGGTCTTCTTATATCTTAATTTATCCAAGACCATGGATTCCTCTCTAGCAGAGCAGTGAAAGAAAATAACTTTAGATTTGTCTTCATTGATCAACCGCCCAGTAGCCTTAGAAAAATAGCTAATGATTTGCTTAATATTAGAAGCTTCCTTAACCGTAGCTTTACCTAAAAGAGTAGAGTCATCCACAAATTGAAGATGAGAGATAGGTCTAGCTCCATGAGCAATGGTAACTCCCTCAAGGGTTTTGTTTTCCCTCTTTTTGGTTATAGTCCTACCCAAGCATTCAACAAGAATGATGAATAAATAAGGGGATAGCGGGTCACCTTGCCTAATACCTCTAGAAGCTGGGAATGACCGAGAAGGCCTGCCATTGATAAGAACTAAGTAGGAAACTAAAGAGATACATCCCATAATCCAATCCATCCAATCCTTAGAGAAACCAAATTGCCTCAAAACTTTGATAAGGAAGTGCCAATCCACTCTGTCATAAGCTTTGGATAAGTCTAACCGAATGAACATGGAAGGAGAATTTTGCATATCCATGGAATGGATGGCTTCCCGAGCAAGAACTATCTCATCTACTATTTGACGTCCTTCCACATAACCCCCTTGCTCTGGGGAAATAATCTTATGCAAAAGAGGCTTCAACCTTTTCTCGCCATGATTTTAGTAATGATTTTGAGAAGAACATTACATAAAGCAATAGGTCTAAAAGCTGAGATATGATCAACCTCTTGAGCTTTTGGAACAAGAGTAATATAAGTTTTATTGATAACCTTCAAAATTTCTTTGGCTTTCCTGGCTTCTTCCACCACCTCTAATAAATCAACATGAAGGATATCCCAGAACTCTTGGTAGAACTCAATGGGAAAACCATCAGGACCTGGGGTTTTCCTTTTTGCATTTTAAAAACTACTTGTTGAAGCTCATTGATAGTAACATGAGAAGTCAAAATAGAGTTCTCCTCGAAGTGATAAGAGAAGGGATTGCTTGAAGAATATTTTGTTGAGAAGCCGAGTCAAGAGGAGTAGCAAGAAAAATATTGGAAAAGTAATCAACAACAATAGAGTTCATGCCATCCCAAGTATAAACAACATCTCCAGAATCTGATTTTAAGGAAGAAATAAAGTTGTGAGATCTTCGAGCTAGAAGATATTTGTGGAAGAAATTTGTGTTTCGATCTCCTTCTTTGAGCCATTGAATTCTAGATTTTTGCTTCCATAAGATTTCTTCTCTTTTTTCCCATTCCTCTAACCGAGTTGTGAGTTTAATTTCATTCGCACTTCTCTTCTCTATGAGGCCATCTAAATGGATTTTCTTATTCAAATTTTCAAGATGAGCAATAACTTCATGTTTTTTTTTATGAACATCCCCAAACTCTTTCCAGGTTCCAAGTCTTGATTTTGGATTTAATGTATTGCAATCTTTTGGCAAAACAGAACATCTTAGTCCCATGCCTAGGTTTACCTTCCTTCCACCATTGTTGCACACGAGGTCTGAAGGAAATGTCTCTAAGCCACATTAATTGAAAATGAAAAGGAGAGAAACTCACATTGGTTTTCCACATTTCCACCATGACTCGGCCAATGATCCGAACCAAGCATTATTAAGAGTCTTCACTTTAGGAATGTGACCATGGATTAAGAAATTTTTAGAGAGCAAAAACCTATCCAATCTCTCCATTATACAAGCTAAGCCTTGCCTTCTGTTAGACCAAGTCATAAGGCCATTATCTAGTTGGATATCCACAAGATGGAGGTTTGCAATATATTCGCTCATGAGGTCAATGCTTTTGTCCAAATTTCTATTTCCCCCCCTTTTCTCATCCAGAGAGAGGATGGTATTGAAATCTCCTCCGATCAAGATCCAAGATTTAGGAAAATGAGAGATAATATGAGTAATATCCTTCCACTGTCTTCTTTTTTCCTCCAAAGAAGTCGGAGCATAAACAATAATGCAGAGCATAATCTGGTTGGAATGTCTACTTTGAATAGCTATAGCCAACAAACCCCAACTCGCCAATCATATGGTGAATAACTACCTCTTTTGGGTCCCAAAGACAAGCAATGCCACCCGAAGTCCCTTGGGAACCGAGGGAAACCACTTTTCCAGTCTGGCCAAATTTTACCGGCAATTGAGTCCATATCCTCCATTGACATCTTTGTTTCTTGAAGGAAAACAAGATGTGGATGATTTATCCGAATCATTCTTCTAATTTCATTTTGTTTTGAAAGACTCCCTTTGAGTCCTCTAATATTCCAAGTGATGATCTTCATTAATACCAGGGCTAAAAAAGTTGGGAAGGGCATTAATATTACCTTCCTCTACAAGCTTTTCACCTTCTTTTACCATATGATATTGATTGGTCTTGCGACCTGCTTTTTGATTAGAATCCATCTTCAATTTTTTTTCCCCGTTTCTTGACTTATTCCAATTGAATCTGAGATGGCTTCTAACCTTGAAGAATGCTCGTACATAGCCAAAATTTTACTAGATGGTTCAACGGAGTCTATATTGGGACCTGCATTATTTGAAGTTTTGACATTTGAAAGATTGTTTTTCTTGTGTAAATTTTCTCCTTTTTTTTTCTGTTGAAAACCTTTGATTTGTTGGTTTGTCTCTCGAGTTCTTCCCTTCATATTTAAATTGTGTTTCTAAGATTTCAGTTTCCATTATTTCCTCTTCCTCACTTGGGACATCATTTGTGGAAAGGATTTCAAACATATTAGCAGATGACTTTGATTGATCCTTCATAACCGGTTTTTTTTTAGTGTTCTTCTTCTTAGGTATTTGGAAACCTGCTGAGTTTATATCTTCTTTCTTTTGATCAAGAATTTTATTTGGGCAAGCACCGGCCAAATGACCATATTCATGGCAAATTCTACAATGAAAAGGAATGTTCTCATAGTCCACTACTTGCTCCCAAGTGTCTTCCCCAAATTGTAATGTGATATTTTTAGGTAGGGGTTTGTCAAAATCCATTAAAACACAAATCCGAGCATAAATAATATGTTCAAAATTTTGAGTACAATCAATAGTCATCATAAAAGTTCCTAAAGAGTTTCCAATTGAAGAAAAAAAAGTAGGATTCCAAAATTCAATAGGGAGGCCAAAGAGTCTAACCCACACGGGAGCTATAGAAGGCATCTCTTCTTCGACTTTAAATTTAGTATGCCAGGGCTTCATGAAAAGCCCCGCCCTTCCAAAAAACCAAGGACCCCCTTGAAAATTTTTCTCTCTATCTTCATTATTAGCAAATAAAACAAGAAAATAACCATTTGGATAAATAGAGATTTGTAACTCACCTTTAGTTTTCCAGACTTTTTGCAGCCCAAACTTTGAAAGCAGATAGACTCGTGACGAAAACCCACGAACCGACAAATTAGTCCTCTTTTTTCCAAATCTTCAATGCCATTCTGAATGTTACCCATATCAAGCTTAACAATAGGAGTTCCATCACCTGCTTTAAGACATCCTGACTCCGTTTTCCTGGGATCAATCTTAGGCATTCTTAGAGGTTTATGGGAAGCCCTAAGATTGATATTAGCATTGGGCTGAGGCTGTCCACCATGAAGGGCATCCCTAAAATTCATTTTTGGGACTGAGTCTTCGAAATTCTTACCCTTGACAGGGGTTTTCACAGTAGAATTATTTTGTGGGTGCACCTTAGCACCAGATTCACTTGAGATATGAGCCATTTTTTGATCAACTGCTTGAAACTTGTTTCGTGATCTCTTTAATCCTTGCCCTAGACGTCGTGGAAAGGTATGGTTTTCACTTTTCTTTTGTGCAGCAAATTGGAAGCCGTTGTCACTCAAGTTCATAGTATGATCTATTGAAAGACAAATTTCTAACCCATATTGGATCCCCCGCAACATATCCTGCTAAAATATTGAGCAAAAACCATAAAAATATTGGCCGCTAGGGCCCGAAGGCCCTAAAAACCAACCTCTGGAGCCGCTTGCACTCAACCCGGATGAAACCCTCGCATAGCCGCTTGCCAAATATCTCGTTCACACATAGGGATGCGCTAGGATCTGTGTTGCTCCAAATGATATGAAAATTGGTGGAGACGTTCTAGGGTTTTTCAGGCATCTACCCTCAAAATTTCAGCTCAATCCGAGTCCGGATGAGTGAGATATGGCCAAAACGAGTTCGGTAGTTTGGGTAGTCCTACGAAGGTTGTGATCTAGTTACTTCTCCAAAGTCATGGCTATTTGAAGTTGGGGTATATTTATGTTGATTTTTTGTTGTGTGAATTTTTTCATAAGAAAAAAAATCATATCAATTTTTTTAGCAATCATTTTCAAAATATTATCACACTGTTATTTAGATCTTATTGAATACTACAAAAAAGATTGGTCACTTATTAAATTATGATAAGTATTGAGGAAGTTAAAACTGTTGAAGTTGGTCTTTTGATATTATTTTTGGGCAGCATGAAAAATTTGTGCAAAGAGAAAAATGTATCTCTCAATTCAGGTAAGTAAATCAATTATCATTTGTTTTGTTTTGAATAAAATCTATAAATTTAATTGTTTGAAGAAATGAATATATGAGATTTCGAAAATCTTAAATTTTGTGAAATTTTTGTTATATAAAGCCCTAGTTGCCTTGAATATCATGGATTTGTCAATATTCAGTCGAGAGGATGATAGTGATGGTAGATAATGGTTGATGAAGTGGAAAAAATATAAGATATATGCTAATTTGTAAGGTGAAGCTTCAAAGTGGTGTCTAAATTTGCTAGTGCTTGCAATTATATATACACACGAAAATAATTTAAATTTGTATTTTTAAGCAAATGGGGATCAAAAAAAAAAATGTAGGCTAAGGAAACCACACCTTTTGTGTCAAACAATGGTTAGAAATAATTGTTTGAATCTAAAAATTCTATTTTAGATGTTTATGGTTGTATTCAAAATAAAATATATATATTATTTCCATTAAACCTAGCAACAAATATAATTTTATCAATATGCTTTTGTATAAGAGGTTACAAGTTCAAACAAGAAAAATCAAAGACACAAAGCTTGAGGATAAGAATTTTTTAATTTTTGAATATTTGAATATAGCCATAGATAAATATGTTTTACATTCAAATTTGTATGTTATTCATATTGATGATGTTTATATTGTTCTTGGTTAGCCTTGGTTGCATTATTTGGGTATAATTAATATTAATTTACAAAACAATTTTATGAATTTATGGTAGAAAAAAATAAGATAACACTACAAGAAATGTCTTATCTTAAGAAGCATAGATTAGGGTGAAAATAGGAAGTTATTGTAGAAGCAAAAGAATATAAAACCGAGTTTGATGAGGTAGTAGTAGATATCCAAGAAGAAAAAAAAGCATGGGATAAACCAAAATATGGAAGCAAGAAGGAAGAGTTAAACAAAAAATAACAATAGGCTAAGGCTATAGCATATCACCATCCCCACTATCATGAGAGGCTACAATCATGGAAACAAGGCCTAGAGAAAAATAATAACTACAATAGACAAGCATGGATCCATGGGAGAAAAAAATATAGATATGATACTAGTAGCACAAAGGCATATTAGCATCAAAAAAGAACACCACTAATCAAAGTTTCACTAGGATGGATGGATGATCAAGATTAGTACTAGTTCTCATCATTGCTTAAAAATCATATTATTTAGTTTCTTCATATGTTTCAAAGTTGAAATATTTTTTTAAGGGGGATAGAAAGTTAGATACCTAATATAATGTGGGGATATATTATAATATTGTATTATGATATGGGTCACATATAAAATTATAATAATATATAACATAGTGCCATATTATAATACTATGCGTTTTGTAACTCAAGGAAGGTGAATCACTACATGAATGGCCTTATAACTCATGGATTATGAACAATCACATTCTTGTATACATAAATATGTACCACCAATTATAAATAAATTTATATGAAGTATTCTTTGTAAGAGTCTTGACTCATGGATATGGAGATCTTATGGAGTGATTCCTTAAAGAGTATTGTTGGTGTTACCCTACCTCAAGGGTATTATCTATCTCTATTTTATTGTGTGGATTATTATTATGGAAATTATTTGTGGATGCATGCTTGATATTTTTTCATATTGATCAATGATTTATTGTTCAATATAATAGAGGTTTATAACAATATATTAGGTATTTTTCAATACCAATGTGTATATTGCCTACATAGGGTGTTATGCATATTTACACTAGGTAGGGAGTATATCATGGTGGGATAGTGGGAGTCATAAGGAGGGTTACAATCCCTTGTATATTTGTTTTGACCATATTTTCAAAGGCTACTTCCACAAATCATTAATATTCATGTACTGTAACTACTCTCATTTGTTAATAAGTATATTGAGAGGGGTCGGGTATATAGGAAAACCTTCAAGGTATATATTGGATTAGTGTATTTAGTGAAGGAGAGATAAGGGTTATAAAACATCTTCTCTTTATTATTTAATCAACTCTAAAACATATAAATATTAATTAACTCCTCAAATTTAACCATCCCTTTAGTCATGCCTAAAAGACATTACAAAACTTTTAGAAACACTCATCAAATGGCCATCCATCCAAATCCTCCCATCATAAATAATGAGGAAGTTCAAGATAAATACCTTAATTACAAAAATATTTGACCAAGATGAGTAGGAGCTTCCTCCTCATGATCCATCTATCACCACTCCAGAAGAGGATGGGAGGCTAGTGTTTCGATCAATTTTATAAGAAATTTTATAGGGAGACTCTAGTTATCCTACCTCAGAATATATGGAAATAAACTCTCAAATCCTTAACTTAAACCTTTTATTTAATTTTTATTTGATAATTCCAATCTATAGCTCAAATTATAACTATGCATTCCTTCATATTTTATAGTAATTCCAATCTCAAATCACTTAATAGGATAACTTTTGGATAAATCACAAAGCCACTCTCCAATCCAATAATCCCCCAAAAAACTTCCAATCAAGTGAATTCTTATTCAATGCCAACTTTGGCATTGTAACTACAAGTATCTAAATCATAATCAAAATGTGTCATCATTAATCACCCCTATATCACAACAAATCTTCCAACTCTCATCATAAAATGTATCTCCTATTCACATATCACATCTTAATTTAGTTACTCTAAAATTTCAAGCTTTGATAACATAGAGCAATGGAAACAAAAAATAGTTGTTATCCAAGGATTTTTTTTCAATCAAAGGTATTCTTATGATGATCTTTGTGAACATGTTTTAGATCCCTTTATATCCATTAGACCATTTTCTCTAAAATTTTAAACCCTAATATTTTATATGTATAAGGGGAAGGAATACCCAATCAACAATACTAGGTTATTCAAGATTGCTTGTAGTGACATCACTTATGATGAGATAATTTTTAAATATATTCCTTAATATTCTAAGTGGTTTAGATTAGAATGGTATTATTGGATACTGATATATTCCTTAAAGAGTTTTAGGGACCTAGTAGAGATGTTTTTAAAGTAGTTTTAGATATACATAATGGACCAAGTCACCATCAATGACCTATACTAAATTGAGGAATATAAGGATGAAAGTGCAACCAATTTTCTAGGAAGGTGGAAATCCATGGTAGGGAGATCACAATACACTCCACCATAGAAGGATATGTTTGATATTTTTTTCTAACCTTCATGAGCAATTATACTTCTACTTAGAAATTTCTAATTTGTCTTCTTTTGAAGATGAAATCGACATGGCTAAAATTGTAGATAGTACTCTTATAAAATGATGACAATTGAAGGTTAAAATCAACAAGAAAGAAGATAATTCTTCTTATGTTGGAAATTTTGATTAGTTTTTTTGTCATTGATGTCAAAAGAATATTGGTTTAATTTTATCATCATTAAGGATATCAAGTGATTTTCCAAAAGCAAGAAGGTCTTGAAAAGGAATAGGATATAATATTTATTTTAAATATTACATGCCTAAAAAGGACCAAAGGATGAAGACCCGAGGAAGGAGAAGCAAGTTTAAATTAAATAATAATATTATATTATTATAATATTTTGGGCCAAATAACAAGGTGAAGAAAAACAAGGTTCAAGTTAAAAAGACCCATGAGCAGATTACAAAAGATTTAATTTAAATTAAAATTTTAATTTAAATTAATAATGGGTGCAAAGGTTTTAAATTTAATATTTAAAATCTAATTCAAATTTTTAAATTTGAATTTTTCCGACATGTAGAAGACAAGAGCATGTGTATTAATATAGGAAATAAATTTCATTTCCTAAGTCCTCGAACTAACACACATTCGAATTGAAAAAATCATGTGCTGCATTTGTTGGAGAAAGAGAAATTCGCGTTTCAAACTGATTGGAGGCAGACTAAGGTGTAAGACCACCATTGTGGATAGAAATATCCACAGATGGTGGTAGCACATATGGTAGTTGAGATAGCGCTAAGAATTGCAAGGAAGGGATCACGGGTTTGATCCACACGATTTATTTTTTGCTAGTGGAGAGTTTTTCATTTTTTGTGGATGCCTTCGTGAGGAGAATAAAGTGGGAAACGTGTGCCTAAAGTCTCATGTGGGCACGCAGCCCACTTAGTAGCCTAGATTGAGGCTAGGGTGTTGGAGAATCTAAGTCGTGTGTTTGATTCTCACCGAGGATGTTTTGGTGGGCAGATTAGTTGAAAGGTATGCGAAAAATATTTTTGCTTCTCCAAAGGTTGTGAATTTCAAAAATTGCATAGAGGTTTTTGTAAGTTGGAAACTATAAGGTTGTTGAGGGAGTTATAAGGTAAAGTAAATTAAAATATTTTTATTTTAATTTTTGGTGATTGAAATTTATTTTATGAAGTTGGAGTGATAAGGTGTTTAAAGGAAATTATTGTGTATTTTGTTTTTAATAAATATGTTGACTTATATTGTGTAAGTTTGGAGATTATAAGGTGTACCAAAAGATTTGATATTTTTGTATGGTAAAATAATTATTGGGAAAATTATTTTGTGGAGATCTTGAGATAGGTTGTGGCTACCTAACCCTAGTGTTGGCAAAGAAAATTTGATTGTGGTTAAGACAGGTTTTGAAGACATATCTCCATCAAAACAAAATTTATGGGTACATCTTCCTAGTGAGTAAAATATTGTTGTATTGGATGTTGTGAATTCTAAGCTGGAGTGAAAAGGGTTTTTTGGTAAGCATTGTTGGAAATGTTTGAGTGAGGTTTCACATGTATGGTTTGTGAATTGATTTAAAATAAATATTGAAAGTGTTTGAATACTTGTGAGTGTGATAAACATATTGAGTCTTTAACAATTATCTATATGCTTCTATGAGTAAGAACAAGATTCTGAGTAAAACTTGTTGGTGTTATTGAAAGAGGTTTTCTGTGAGAGATTGAGTTGAACTTTTGTGTGCAAGTTTAGTGATTGATTTAAACAAGCTTTTGTGAAAGCTTGTGAGCAGATTTGAGTAAGTCCTAGAGGAGACTTAAGGATATAATTAAGAAAGCTTTTATGAAATCTTAAGGACATATTTGTGTGAGATTTTGTAGAAGCTTACAATTAGATTGGACGGAGTTGTGAACAAGTTCTAATGAAGACTTGTTGAGCAGATTGAACAAGTTCTAATGAGGACTTGTTGATTAGATTGAACAAGTTCTAGTGAGGATTAGTTGAGCAGATTGGATAAGTTCTAGTAAGGACTTGTTGAGAATATTGGACAAGTTCTAGTGAGGACTTGTTGAGCATATTGGAAACATTCTAGTGAGGACTTGTTGAGCAAATTAGACAAGTTCTAGTGAGGACTTGTTGAGCAAATTAGACAAGTTCTAGTGAGGACTTGTTGAGCAGATTTGAGATAAGTCTTAGAGAAGACTTGAGAGCAGATTGAACAACTTCTAGTGAGAACTTTTTGATCATATTTGAGGTTAGTCTTAGAGAAGACTTGAGAGCAATTTGGATAAGTTCTTGAGAGGACTTGTGGATATATTTAAGACAAGTCTTTGAGAATACTTGAGATCTAAGGTGATTGATTGATTTTTTCAAACCTTGAGTTAAGGTTTGGGACAGATCTAGCAAAAGTGATTTATGATTTTTTAGACTTTGTGGTAAATCTTGAAGATAGATTGAGGATAGAGTTTGGTGCAGACCTTAGGATAGCTTTGTACTAAACCAAAGATAGATATTGAGCAGTTTTGTACTAGATAGAAGGATTGAGTTTAGTTTAGAACAAGATAGTGATTAAGCATATTTGTACTATATCGAAGGACTGAGTTTAGTATATATTTGAGATAGATATTGAGCAAAGCTTTGGAGGTGATCGAGCAAAGGATAGTAGTCTCCAGTGGATAGAGATCCATTATTCAGGGCAAAGAGGATAGAGGTCTTCAATGGAGAGATATCCACAATCTAGAGCAGTGGAGGCAGTAGTCTTCTAGAGTATCACCAGCCATAGTAGAGGAGAAGGAGTTCTCATGTGGATATAGATACACAAACTAGTTGAGGAGATTGGTGTCTCCTATGGATAAGGATCCATGAACTTGATTAGGGGATTGGTGTCTCCTTTGGATAGAGGTCCATAAATATTGTAATAGGGAAAGGTTTCCCAAGAGATTTGTTGAGAAAATTTTAGTGAAATATTTTCTCCGTGGATTAGCCCACATTGGGTGAACCATGTTAAATTGGTGTTTCTATTATGTGTGGTGAATTATGCATTGCTTTGATTAATTTTGTTGACATTGCATTGATATATTGGATAATATAGGTTGAGTAAAGAAAAGTAAAAAGTGATCTTATACTGTTCACCCCCCTCTCAGTATAAGCTTGTGTTCTTCAATTGGTATCAGAGCAGGTTCCTTTAGAAGAGTTTAACAACTTGAAGTAAGATCTCACAAGAACACATATGGATTCTAAGAGTGGATCCTCAAATAGTTCAACACCATTTTTCAATGGGATCAATTATGTACTTTGGAGTATGAGAATGAATATTCACCTGATGGCACTTGGAAATGAGATATGGGAAGCAGTTGAGAATGGATACATACCACTAGCTACTCCACCTATAGATAAATATGGTAAGCTTCTACATCATTACAATTCAAGAGTAATGAATGGAATTTTGAAAGGTTTGCATGAAACAAGTTTATAAAGGTTATGCACTACAAATCAACAAAGGAAATTTAGGATAAGTTGCAAGGCATATATGAAGAAGATAAAAATGTCAAAAGGGCAAATTTGTAAAATTACAAGGGAATATTTGAAGACCTAAAAATGAAGGATGAGAAAAATATTGATGCTTATCTACTTCGTGTAGACGAGGTTGTTAACTCTGTGCACATACTTGGACTCAAAGTTGAATAATTTGATGTTTGTGATAAGATTTTAAGGTCACTCCCAAAAAGGTTTAGTGAAAATATTTCAGCTATAGAAGAATCAAAATATATTGATATTTTGACAATGGATGAATTACATGGCATTCTCACAACCTTTGATATGATAATAAAATAGGAACCTAATCCCCAGAAAGAAGCAACCTTCAAAGATACTAAGAATACAAAAGGTAAGAATTCAGATTCAAGCAATGAGTTATCCAGTGATGAAGAAGTAAATTATGGCATAAGGAACAAGGACTCGATAAATTATAAAGGTACAAAATTAGTTAGATGTTTCAATTGTGGAAAGTATGGTCACTATGCATATGATTGTCCAGAGGTTGGAAATATCAATGATGAAGAAAAAAAAGATCATAAGAACAGGGAAACAGGAAAACACAAGTACTAAAAGAAAAGTAGGGATGAACAAGGCAGGTAAGGAAAGTAGTTCTTCCAAATGCATAAGAAAATTTTCTATGCAGACAAGGTAGGTAAGAGCTCAAGTGATAGTGATGAAATTTCATCAGATAATAATGAAGTCCTATTTCTAGAAAAAGAAAAAGAAATGGTAAGAAACATGTCACCAATAATTCTCAAGTGTTTTATATATGGCAACTTTGGTCATCTTGAAGATAGTTGTAGAAGGAATGGTTTCAGTTTCAGTGATGATGAATATGAAGATACACTTGAAGGACCAAAATAAAATCTACTTATGGCAATAGAATAAGAAGGAAGTGATCCTATAGAAGACAAAACGGAAAAGAATGAAGATGATCCCAAAGTCAAATAAATAGAGGAAGAATTAGAGAAAGGAGAAGTTGATATTGAAGGTGAACTTATTTTTGCCCTCAATGCATTAAGGGAGGTAAGAAAGCAAAACATAAAACTCAAGCTTCAATTTTATGAAGAGAAAGGAAAGCTTATAGCTAAGAAAAAAAAATTTACAGAGAAGTTAGAAGCTAAGGTTTTAGAATGTGAAAAACTAGAGAATGAAGTAGCTTCACTAAGGAAGGGAGCAAAAGAGTCTAGAAATAATCTACACAGGTTTAGGAAGAGATCAAAAACCATAGACAAGATTATCAAGGTACAAATACGGTCAACAAACAAAACAGGACTTGGATTTGAATAGGAACAAAGAAAACAATGAGAGGAGTTGATCTCAAGCTCTGAAGAATAAGAAGCTTTATAAGAAGAAAGTGTAAGAGAAAGTGAGACTTCTAAGGATGAGTTGGACAATAGGAAGAGGAACAATGCACAAATGAGGAATAGATGGAAAAATAAGTAGCATAGGGTAGAAAATACTAAGAGATCAATGAGGTCAAGGCAAGGTAATTTCAATGGATGATGCTTCTCATGTTACAGGTTTGGGCACAAATATTCACAGTGCATGACACATGAAAGACAAGAATATGGTAATTTTAGAAATAGGTATATTTTTCAAGGGTATTGCTACTCTTGTAGTCAGTTTGGTCACAACACAGTAAATTGTAGGGTTCATGACAGAAATGGATATGGCTTCACTAGAAGAAACTTCAAGACAATTGCACCTCCAATGAATAACAACATTAAGTGTTATAATTGCAATAATGATGGGCATATAGCTAAGTGGTGTAGAGCAAAAATTCCAAAGACAAGCAAGAACAAGAATAGTCAGAGGAATCAAAAGGATCAGTTGAAAAAGAAGGTGGACAAAGGTAAATATCAGTGCTTGCTCTCACACCAAAATTAACCACCTCAAGAGGAGGTGGAGGAGGAGCCAAGCTAAGAGTCTCATTCTTAGCCCCAAGCCCAAAGGTGGCCCTTTTCCATTGATGAAAAATGGGGAGAGATTTGAGTTAGGGGGGGAGCATTCAGTAAGGAGGAGCAGTTTCTCAGGGAAAGTAGTTTTTTAAAAGGAAAAAGGAATGGTAAAAATAAAGGGGTTGCCATCAATGACAAGGGGGGAGATTGTTGGAAATTTTGAGTAGTTTTGTTGTCATTGATGTCAAAAGAATATTGGTTTAATTTTATCATCATTAAGGACATCAAGTGGTTTTCCAAAATCAAGAAGGTATTGAAAAGGAATAGGATATAATATTTATTTTTAAACATTATATGCCTAAAAAGGCCCAAAGGATGAAGACCCGAGGAAGGAGAAGCAAGTTTAAATTAAATAATAATATTATATTATTATAATATTTTGGGCCAAATAACAAGGTGAATAAAAACAAGGTTCAAGTTAAAAAGACTCATGAGCATATTACATAAGATTTAAATTAAATTAAAATATTTTAATCTTTTATTAAAATTTAAATTTCAACTAATAATGGGTGCAAAGGTTTTTATTTTAATATTTAAAATCTAATTCAAATTTTTCCGACGTGTAGAATACAAGAGCATGTGTATTAATATAGGAAATAAATTTCATTTCCTAAGTCCTCGAACTAACACACCTTCAAATTGAATAATCGTGCGCTACATTTGTTGGAGAAAGAGAAATTCGTGTTTCAAAGTGATTAGAGGTAGACTAAGGTGTAAGGCCATCACCCTAGATAGAAATATCAACCCAAAATGGTAGCACATATGGCATTTGAGATATTTCTAAGGCTTGCAAGGAAGGGATCGCGGGTTCGATCCACGCGATTGATGTTTTGCTAGTGGAGAGGTTTTCATTTTTTGTGGGCACCTTCATGAGGAGAATAAAGTGGGAAACGTGCGCCTAAAGTCTCATGTGGGCATGCAACCCACTTGGTAGCCTATATTGAGGCTAGGGTGTTGGATAAGCTAAGTCATGTGTTCGATTCTCACCGAGGATGTTTTGGTGGGTAGATTAGTTGAAAGGTATGCGAAATTTTTTTTTGCTTCTCCAAAGGTTGTGAATTTCAAAAATTGCTTAGAGGTCTTTTTAATTTAGAAACTATAAGGTTGTTGAGGGAGTTATAATGTAAAGTAAATTAAAATAATTTTATTTTAATTTTTGGTGATTGAAATTTATTTTATGAAGTTGGAGTGATAAGGTGTTTAAAAAAAATTATTGTGTATTTTGTTTTTAATAAAGATGTTGACTTATATTGTGTAAGTTTGGATATTATAAGGTGTACCAAAATATTTGATATTTTTGTATGGTAAAATAATTATTGGTAAAATTATTTTGTAGATATCTTGATATAGGTTGTGGCTACCTAACCATAGTGTTGGCAAAGAAATTTTGATTGTGGTTAAGACAGGTTTTGAAGACATATATCCTTTAAAACAAAAGGTATGGGTACATATTCCTTCTGAGTAAAATATTGTTGGATTGGATGTTGTGAATTCTAAGCTGGAGTGAAAAGCTCTGTTTGGTAAGAATTATTGGAAATGTTTGAGTGAGGTTTCACATGTATGGTTGGTGAATGATTATGAGGTCAATTGAAGGTGAAATTGAGAACTATCTTGAACTAGATTGTGCAAGATCATGAGTATCATTGTTATGTGAATTTAGAATCTTTAGTCAAGGTTGAGTTCCATAGTGTGAGTTGTTGAAAGCATTGTGAAACACTTTTTTAGGGTTTGTAAACAAGTTGGGCTTCATTGAGTGTTTGGAGTTTGTGAGCATTGTTGATTGAAAAGTGTTGGAGTGATAATTCAAGTTTTGTGAAACAAATTGTTCTATATTACGAATTGATTTAAAAGAAATATTGAAAGTGTTTGAATACTTGTGAATGTGAGAAACATATTGAGTCTCTAAAAATTATATATATGCTTCTATGAGTAAGAACAATATTCTTATTAAAACTTGTTGGTGTGATTGAAAGAGGTTTTCTATGAGAGATTGAGTTGAACTTTTGTGTGCAAGTTTAGTGATTGATTTAAACAAGCTTTTTTGAAAGCTTGTGAGCAGATTTGAGTAAGTCCTAGAGGGGACTTAAGGACATAATTAAGAAAGCTTTTGTGAAATAATAAGGACAAATTTGTGTGATATTTTATGGAAGCTTACAATCAGATTGGACAGAGTTGTGAACAATTTCTAGTGAGGACTTGTTGAGCAGATTGGACAAGTTCTAGTGAGGACTTGTTGAGCAGATTAGACAAGTTCTAGTAAGGACTTGTTGAGCAGATTGGACAAGTTCTAGTGAGGACTTATTGAGCATATTGGAAAAGTTCTAGTGAGGACTTATTTACCATATTGAACAAGTTCTAGTGAGGACTTGTTGAGCATATTGAACAAGTTCTAGTGAGGACTTGTTGAGAAGATTTGAGACAAGTCTTAGAGAATACTTAAGAGCAGATTGAACAAGTTATAGTGAGGACTTGTTGAGCATATTTGAGGTAAGTCTTAGAGAAGACTTGAGAGTAATTTAGACAAGTTATTGAGAGGACTTGTAGACAGATTTAAGACAAGTCTTTGAGAATACTTGAGTGTTGAGGTGATTGATTGATTTGTTCAAACCTTAAGCTAAGGTTTGGATAGATCTAGTAGAAGTGATTTGTGATTTGTCAAGCTTTGTGGTAAAGCTTGAATATAGATTAATAAAAAAATTTGGTGCGGACCTAAGGATAGCTTTGTACCAAACCATAGATAGAGATTGAGCAATTTTGTACTAGATCAAATGACTGAGTTTAGTGCAGAACTAGACAACAATTGAGCAAATTTATACTAGATCGAAGGATTAATTTTAGTACAAATTTGAGATGGAGATTTAGTAGAGCTTTGAAGGTTATCGAGCAAAGGATAATATCTAGTGGATAGATATCCATTAGACATGGCAGATAGGACAAAGGTCTTTAGTGGAGAGAGATCCACAACCCAGAGTAGTGGAGGTAGTAGTCTTCTAGAGGATCACCAACCAAAGCAGAGGAGAAGGAGTTCTCTTGTGGATAGATATCCATGAACCAGTTGAGGAGATTGGTGTCTCCTATGGATAAATATCCACAAACTTGATTAGGGTATTGGTGTATCCTTTGGACAGAGGTCCATAAACATTGTAATAGGGAAAGGTTTTCCAAGAGATTTGTTGAGAAAATTTTAGTGAAATATTTTCTTCGTGGAGTAGCCCATATTGGGTGAACCACGTTAAATTGGTGTTTCTATTGTGTGTGGTGAATTGTGCATTGCTTTGATTACTGATGTTGACATTGCATTAATAAATTGGATAATATAGTTTGAGTAAAGAAAAGTAAAAAGTGGTTTTATACTATTCACCTCCTATCTTAGTATAATCTTATGTTCTTCATATTATTTAAACCATAAGGGTCAATATAAGAATAAGCATATTGTTGAAAACAAGGTTGTAGACTCCCAAAAATCTAATAATGTTAATATTGATGAAAACTTGCAAAGAATCATTCTAGGTGAATTGACCTAACATAATCCCCAAAAAAGTACATAGTTTAGAAGAGTCTCTTACTATTGTTCTATTATAGATTCTCAAGTCCAAAATTATAGATATAACTCTTATTAAATCCATTGAACCTATAAGGGAAAAAGTACATTGGTTTAAACCAAATGAATATCATACCTTTGATTAAGTTAATGGCCACACAACTAATACATGTATGGTACTTAATAATATGATCAAAGACCTCATTGATAATGATTGAGTTATTGTTAATGGATCTAGATCTCAATTCTTATTCAATAAAAATCTTAGCATTTTACAAAACCCATTTTATAATTATACAAATCCAAATCAACAAAGCATATAAAATAATATTAGTTATCATAATATACCATCTCCTAATCAAAAAATGATCAGTTATGTTGATCCCTCTTTCTAGATCAATCATGTATTAAATGTATATGTTGTCATAAGATAAATATAGAAGAATATATCTCTAGAGAAATATCCAATCAATCAACCATAAGGACATCCTTTGGTCCTTTGATCCAAATAATTTAAAACTAATCAATATAAAATATCTCATTTGGTCATTAAATCACAATCTATGATAAAAACAAAGGGTGTTTATGATTTAATTTGCCAACTTGAAAACATTTTAACTAAAATAATTTATTTTTGAACTCCTTAAATCTTTTCCCATCTATCGAGATATCTTTATTATATTTTTGAGTGAAGAAATGGTTCCTCAAAACCTAAACTTCAATGATTTTGCTTCTATTGATCAAGTGAGGAAAACCATATCAATATATTTTTCTATGAATATGGCATTTCCTAATCTTCTTATAAAGGAGACCCACCTTTGTACAGTAATCCAGTTCATGTTGAAATATGTGGTGGTTAAGCTTCACTTAATTCCATGAATAATTTAATATTATATTGTATATATAAGCCCTTTGGGCCCTCATAAAAGGTGTTTTTTATAATATTATATTATTTAAACATAAATGTCAATTACTTAACCTTGAACTAAAGGAAACTTCTGATTGGGTGTAAATAATACATGACACCAACCATTTTAACAATGGTTGGAGTGTAATCTATTTTGTTATAGTGAGATTATTTGATGTCCATATACACCCTCTTATATTGTGGGCATTATTTTCTTGTGTATTTATTTTCAATAATATTGGATAATGTGTTTATTCCATTCATTTCTAAAACCTACTATAAAATCTAACATGGTACCAGAGAAGATGCAAATACCTTTACTCTATTGCTTATCCTTAGAAAATCAAATTCTACGATGTCTCCTAGGGAAATAGTATTTGAAGAATCCAAAACAAATTGTAAGTTGATGAAAATTTGAAAAAAGAGTTTTTTAATAAAACCCTAGGTGGACTTATATAGTGAATATCTCACTAGATTCAATATATTTGCTCCAAGAGAATCATTCATCGACAATTTACTTTGTCCCTCTCATTGGCACTCAATACTTCTATTTAATTTTTTTAGTTTTTTATCAGATAAATACCCTAGTTCAAGGATTAAATTTTTAAAGTTTTTTGAAAGCTCATTTATCTTTTACATTTTTTCAAAAAAAATATTTCCTTTTTTCTTTTGGCATTTTGTGCCCAATAGTAACATAAACAAGAGGATAGACTACTTGTCTACCACAAAAGAATAAAGGAAGAGGTTGAACATTTTTAGACATATTCATTATGTCAAAAAAATTATGGGTAGGCTTTTGTGTATGGCAAAGACCTTTGAGTCACTTGATAAAGTTGCTAAAATGATTTGGAAAGTTTTTTGCTACATAGGCATGAGAGAATGTCTTGATTGGTTGTATTTGACAAAAATTTTGGATAGAGAAAACCATGATAGATATATATTAATTGTTAGTGTTTTTAGATCCTATGTGAAATATCAATGGGATTCCAATAACACTTTTCTCCAATTTATCTCTAGGTATCTCTTTTTTTGCATCAAAATTTTCAATTTTCATCTAATTTTCAAATTTAGAAAGTTTTAGGAAATATTTTGTAAAAGGGAATTCATGAAATTATGTGTGCATTCATGTCACCATGATGCATTCTTGCATCACGTGTAATTCTAAATGCAGGTATTTGATAAATGGTATGAGTATATATTTAAGGCTAGCATCTTATATTTAGTTGGGGCCTTAGCCCTAGTGGTTAGTAGATCCCACTATAGGGAATTTAGCTTTGGAGGTTCAAGGTTTAAATATCCTTTATGATTTGTAGCTCTATAGGGATAAGAAGTATGAGGATCTTGGTGTGGTAGCTCTACATGTTGACAAGATACATGGTGGTCATGTTAGCAACCCTACAAAAGTAATTGGTAAGTTTTAGGGATTGTATGATTGCATCGATTCTACATAGATTAGTAGGTTGGAGTAAGGGCTTATTAATTTGACTATGTAATATCTTTATACTATTGATGATTGCATTAGCTAATTCAAGAAATTGTAAGATGATATTCAAATTGGTAGAGGAGTTTCAAAGATGAGAAGACATGTATGGGAGGTTTTGCACAAGAAGAGGAATATTGAACTATTCAATATTATTTTCAATAATATTTTAGAGACATATGAGATAGTTATATTTGTGTTTGAGATGTTTCATGTCTATTTTTCTAATTCTTCTCTGCCACCAATTGATGAGCTGTTCAAGTAATTTCTTCATCATTAGGCTAGAAGACATAGGCGCAAGATTAATTCTTTCATCAAGTACACCAAACCAAAAAATTTATCCAATCTCAAAATAATAAGTGAAAATAGAATGAAAAGAATCTCTTAAAAAAATCCAACATGTGAGTTTTGTAAGGAGGAAAAACACAAAGTAAAATTTTGATAGATATGCCTCAAGAAGCTTGAGGAAGTAACAAAAAGGAAATGATGATGCTACTCTCTTCTTTTCATAGGGTGAGGATAGTTTTTATGGATAAACCTTAAAGTATTATGTAGTATTTAATTCAATTTATTAAAAAACCACCACTTCTCATGAGTGAATTGTAGATTTAGGGTCTACAAGACACATGCCAAAGTACAACATCTTATTTGTGTTTACAATAAATCACATTTAGAAAAGAATATTGTCATTGATATGATTCTTCTTTATAAGTGGTAGGATGTGGAAAATTTAATATTGGATCTTCTTTTGATAAAGTTCTTTATGTTCCTAGTGTTATCCCCATTCTATTATTTATTTACCACATTATTCATATGAACAAAATTGTGGAATTTTGGTATAATCATTGGGTAATAAAGGATATAGGTAATGGATTCAAGATAGTTATTTTTTATTATTATAATAAATCAAAAAAATATATAGGTAGGGTAAATATTAACCCCTTCACTTTCTTCCTATTGAAAGAAATATTTTTTGGTCATGGTGGCTCATGCAAATGATGAGAGTCAATAATATCACCATAAAGTTGGGTATCTTAGTTATGGATATTTGAGATATATGAGTCATCATCAAATGGCCATTGGACTTACTTATGTTTCTCCTATAAATGATGCATGTGAAGGATGTATACTAGGAAAGCATCAAAGGGAGAATAAGGCATGGTACTCACCCTTTGGATATAATACACAAAGACATGTTTTTTTGATTAGTTGAAAGAAAGGATTTTGAAAGGATCCTCGAACCTTTTACAATAGAAAATAGCAAAAGAAACTATCTCCTAAAGACCATATTCAAGAGAAAAATAGAGAATTGTTAAAACAAGGATACAACCTTCATAGGACCTAAAAAAAAGATATGTGAAATTTGAAAATGATTTCTTGCCTAAATTGGTAAAACCAACGAGCAACAATAAAGCTCTAAATTTTGAAGAGAGGTTTACCACCTAGGGAAACCTTTACCTACAATTAAAAAATGAAAGGAGGTTTTATACCCATGGAAACCTTCACCTGTAGCACAAAAAAAATGAGGTTTCCCACCTAGGGAAGCCTTCACCCATAATTCACTTGGAGAGAGATTTTCCACCCATAGAAACCTTCACCAACAAGACAAACTAGAGGAATTGTACCTGCAGTTCAAATATTTGAAAAGATATTTTCTACCTAGGGAAACCTTTAGCAACAATTCTAAAATTTGAACAGAGGTTTCCCACCTAGGAAAATCTTCAACAGTAGCTTTGAAATTTAAACAAACGTTTCTCACCCAAGGAAACTTTTAGTAGCAACTCTAAAAATTGAAAAAAGGTTTACCACCCATTGAAACCTTCAACAATAAATCTAAAAATTGAACAGAGATTTCTCGCCTAGGTAAACCTTCACCAGAAATTAGAGCTTGATAAGTTTGAAAAAAATTTGGCTATGAAGGACATCTTAAGGATATGTGAACCACTAGCACCACCACCCATCAGAGACTCTCCAAACATCTAATCAAGAAGCTAAAACCAAAACCCCCTCTACATCATGGAAGCACTAGGTCCCCCTCAAGACCTCATAGATCTATAGAGAACATAATTCAAAGGATTAGGCTTCACTTTAGATGAAACAAAATCCTCAACCTCCCAAGGGTAATTATAAGAATCCAACACGAAACCCCTCAACTACAAACATCATGAAAGCATGAGGCCTCTCCCTTAATTAGATAAAAAAATTGTAGAGAAAGGCTCATTGAGGCTTCCACACCAAACAGACAAAGGACCAAGGTTATCTTACTGAGAGGTGATCTTCAAAACCCCTCCTCTATGGGCAATGAGAAATCCCCTAGTACCCCACCCAAGACCACAAACAACCATGGATAAAGAGGTCCATCAAAACATCTCTCAAATAGACTACACAGGCTTGTACAATCCTTTTCCACCACTGCCAGACCATGAGGTCATCCAAAAAATTCCTTCTCCATGTCAATAAAGTGTCTAGACTCTCCCAAAATACCACACAAAAACATGGAGAAAAATCCCACTAGACCACCTCGTGCATCAGGTAATCAAAGGATGAATCAACCACAAAAGAGGTATTACTGATCCGCATCAAATAATACCATGCACACCAGTCCAACCAGCATAAAAAATTATATACAAAAGAAGGAAAATCGTTCGAGGTCAGCTCCAAGCAAGCCAGGTAGAGAATATACCCAATATCACCTTTGAAGTAGTAGGGGAGAGAGCAAGAAATTTGTAATGGTGGCCTTCAACCCAAAGCAGTAGGCCTCCTGCCTCCCCCACACACTATGATTATTTGACTTCTTACACAATGGCATATGTTGACCCATGAGTACACCACCTATTTTTAAAAATAAGTATTATCTTTGCTTTATTAATTATTTCTCTATATATGTATGGATATATATATATTTATACCAAGGATGATCCCTTTATAAATTCAAGGTATTTGAAGCACTAGTAAAAACTAGCTAGATAGGATTATCAAATGAGACACTAGTAAAAACCAACTAGATAGGATTATTAATATCTTAAGAAGACTAATCAACACCACCTAGAAAAAGAAGGGAAAACTCTTGTTTATGAGGGTAAGGTGACTCCTATAACCAAACTCTTAACCCAACCATTCTCATGATTCCTTTCATGGAACATAAAGGGGATAAAAGTTAGTCCCCTCAAATACAATGAAATTAGAAGGTTGATTTAGATAAATAATCCAAACCTAGTCTTTCTTCAAGAGACTAAGTTATCAATAGAGGAGATGGATATAGTGGCTAAGAAATCATGGTCCATGAGTCAAGTATATTCTATCATCTCTCATGAAGCATCGAGTGGGCTCTCTTATCTATGGTATCCAAAGGAATTTGTAGTGCATGCAACTATGGGAATCTAGGGTATTTTGGGACTTCAAGGACAATAGAGGCAAAAGAACTAGTAATTCCTATGTATTAAAAATTATATAGCCACTACTATAGATAAAAAACAAAGGTAGTGGGACTATGTCTAACACCCTAGGCTCTATTTTCCCAAATACTAAATTGTCCTAGGAGAGAATATTTAACACTGTTATCTCCTTAGATGAAAATATGGAAGGGATGAGAAAACTGGACATTATAATTGATTTAATGCATAAGCACTTGAGGCATCTCCACCTGATTGATATCAAATCCAATAATGGATTGACGATATGGATAGATAGATGGCATGGACTTGTATGCATCCTAGAGCACTTGGATAGATTTGTAATCTTGGATGATCTTCTCTCTGGAAGTAATTCTAAAATCTCTTATCCTTAATAATACAGCAACAAAACGTTGGCCTATTTTAGTAGATCTTTGGTAGTCTACTAGTAATTCCTCACCCTTTAAATCATAGCTTATATGATTCAAAGATACTTCTTTTAGGATATTAGTTCTTCAATAATGTAGGAAAGGACAGCCAAGATGCAAAACCTATATGTATTGCTTTGTCAAGATATTGTAGTTCATCAAACCAAAATTAAGAAATGGAACTAGTATGAGTTCAAGGATGTGAAGGCTAAAAAATTATGTTTGAATTTCCAATTGGAGCAAGTGAATGCTCAAATTTACACCTTGGGACTTATAGAGGAGCTTAGAAAATAGGAAATCCAAGTCTTTTGTGAATTAACAAAATGGGAAAGGAGGGATGAGATTTTATAAAAATAAAAATCCAAGATCCATTGGTTGAAGAAGACATAAACTCTACTTTCTTCCATAAATCTCTTTTGTCCAGATGAGTTTCAAATTTTGTGTCTTCTTTAAATACCAATATGGGTGATCCAATTCACTCTTGGGATGGTGTTAGGAACCTACTATTGAAATAAAGCTCACACACACAAAATACTGAAAGATAACTGAAATACATGCAATAACAGAATAATACTATGCAGAAAGTAATTGCAAAATTGAAACAATCTCACAAAAGAACTCAGAATCGCAGGCCTCTTCGAGGGGGCAACCTCCTTCAATATTTCATTAACTTGCAAAAAGATGATTCGTACATGGCTTCATAGCTTTTTAAAGAAAGACTTCATGCAAACCCTAACCCTAGGCTCAAGAGTTGGCTTACATGCAAAATGCCACTCGAGCTAGAATCTTCTACCAAATGTCGGTTACAATCTTGATAACGGTTACATCAAATGGCCCCACTTGCCTAGGAGCATAACATGCCACGTACATTACAAAATAACATTATATATGGGATCCCCCACGTTGGAAGTGGGTCATTACATAATAATGAGAATTACAAAATAACGTTAGGATGGGATCCTAACATGTCCTTCCCCTTCAAAAAGCTTTGTCCTCAAAGCTGAAGGTGAGGAAACTAGTGCTGGAGCTGATGGAGAGATTCCCATGTAGCATCTTCTAGCTGGAGTCCACGCCACTGAACAAGGACTTCAGTAATGGTGTGATTGCGAAGAGTGCGAGTCCGATGATCCAATAGTTGTTCGGGTTCAAGCAAGATAGAACCTTCTTCATCTAACTCTGGGAGTGCAGATTGAACCTGTACCTGATTTCCCACCACCTTTTTGAGAGCAAAAACATGAAAAATAGGATGGAGCTTGGATGTAGGTGGAAGGGCCAATTTGTAGGTTGTGGCACCAATCCGTTGTAACACCTGATAGGGCCCATAGTACTTTGCAACAAGCTTCTGGCATCTATGAAGCTGGAGGGACAACTATTTGTATGGTTGCAAGCGAAGGAAAACCATATCACCCACATCAAAATTATGCTCAGAATGGTGTTGATCAGCCTGTTGGCGCATCCGATTCTGGGCTACCTCCAAATTCAGCTTCAGTTGATGGAGGATATCAACATGCTGACTGAGAGTAGTGTCGACTGCATGGACCTTGGAGCTACCTGGAATGTAGGAGGAAGACATCGGTGGAGGGCACCCATAAACCACCTCAAAAGGGGTAACCTTGGTGGTTGTGTGATAGGAAGTGTTGTACCACCACTCGACCAAAGGAAGCCATCTCGCCCAATGCGTAGGATGATCTGAGGAAAAGCAATGAAGGTAGGTTTCCAAACATTTATTGACAATCTCTATCTGGCCATCCATTTGTGGATGATATGCTGAACTCATCTTGAGTTGAGTCCCCTGCAACTTAAACAATTCTTGCCAGAAGTGACTAGTGAAGGTTGGGTCACGATCGGACACGATGGAGGAGGGTAGACCATGAAGGCGAAAGATAGAATCAAGGAAAATTTGGGCAATAGTGGAGGTTGTGTAAGGATGGGAGAGGGGACATAAGTGAGCATACTTTGAAATATGATCCACTACCATGAAGATAACAGATTTGCCACCCGACTTAGGTAAGCCTTCAATAAAATCCATAGAAATATCTGTCCAGACCTGGTCAAGAATGGGCAAGGGTTGAAGAGTGCCTAGAGAATGCACTGTTTCACCTTTCATCCACTGACAGGTATCACAAGCTACCACAAATTCATGAATATCCTTTTTCATACCCTTCCAAAAAAAGTGTGTTTGAGTCGTTCATATGTTTTGAGAAATCTTGAATGGCCAACAGATGGAGTAGCATGCAGTTCTATCATGAGAAGTTCTCGTAGTGAGGACTTGTGGGGAACAACAAGGCATTGGTGGTAATGCAAATCCTGGCCATCCCAAGTGTATCCTGGACATGAAGTAGGCTCAGTGGATAGGGAAGCAACCAAAGTCTACAATTCAGAATCTTGAAGTACCTCCTGGCGTAAAGAATCGATCCATTGGGGGATCGACAATGAAATGGCACACAACATACTGAGAGCTTCAAATTGGTGAGAGAGAGCATCGACCACAACATTCTCCTTACCCTTCTTATAGGTGATATCATAATCATAGCCCATGAGTTTAGAGACCCATTTTTGTTGTTCAGGGGTGGCAACCCATTGCTCCAAAAAGTATTTGAGACTCTGATGATCTATTTTAATGGAGAAATGATGCCCAATGAGATACGGTCACCAATGGGTTACGACATGCAGAATTGCCATCATCTCCTTGGCATAAGTTGATTTTCCCAAATTACGGTTGGAGAGAGCTTTACTAGTGAAGGCCAAGGGTCTCCCTTCTTGCATCAAAACTGCCCCAATACCATGACCTAAAGCATCACTTTCAATAACAAATGGTTTGGAGAAATTTGGCATGGCTAAGATAGGTGTAGTGGTCATGGCATGCTTCAATTCTTGGAAAGCCTATTCAGCGGGTCCTGTCCAAGTAAAAGAGTCCTTCTTTAGCATGGAAGTGAGGGGAGCTACAATTTTATCATAGTTATGAATAAATTTATGGTAATAACCTGTAAGCCCTAAAAATCCTCGAAGACCTTTGAGAGTGTGAGGTTTTGGCCATTCTTGAACAACTTGGATTTTCTTGGGATCAACTTTAACGCCCTCCTTAGTGACAATGTGTCCCAAATATTCTACTTCTGTCAACCCAAAAGAACACTTGGAATGCTTAGCATAGAGTTGATGTTGTACCAACAACTGGAGAGTCTGATTCACATGAATAAGATGCTCTTCCCATGAGCGACTATACACTAGAATGTCATCAAAGAAGACTAGAATGAACTTTCGAAGGAATGGATGAAAAATGTTGTTCATGAGGCTCTAGAAGGTGGAAGGGGCATTAGTCAAGCCGAATGGCATTACCAAAAACTCATAGTGACCTTCATGAGTACGAAAGGCAGTCTTGGGAATATCCTCCTCTTTGAGCCGGATTTGATGGTACCCCGAGCGAAGGTCAAGTTTGGAAAAATACATAGTCCCATGAAGTTCATCCAGTAATTCATCCACCATTAGAATAGGAAACTTATCCTTGATGGTGAGTTTATTGAGCTCTCGATAATCGATACACAACCACCAAGACCCATATTTCTTACGTACCAATAAAACTGGAGAAGAGTAAGGATTGTTGCTTGGCCGAATGACATCGACTTTTAACAATTCTTGTACTAACTTCTCAATTTTTGACTTAAGAGCATGAGGATACCTGTATGGTCTAATGTTGGGTGGTGCATTACCAGGTAACAAGGGAATAGCATGGTCATGAGAGCGACGAGGTGGTAATTCTATTGGCTCAACAAAAATAGAGTTGTGCTTGGTCAAAATAAGTTGCAAATCTTCAGGAATAGAATCCTCCTCTAAAGAATGTGGTTGGATCACAAAAATCTGAGCTATGACACCCCGAGATGATTTTTTTAACAACTTCTCCATTCGGTTGGAACTGATAATCTATGATGACCCTACTTTTAAGCCATGGAGAGTGTAGGACTGTCCATTCTATGAGAATTGCATCCAAAGCTCACCAAAGTGCCAAGAGATGACTCCCAATGTGCCCAACCATTGAGATCCCAACACAATATCACATCCCCCTAATTGAAGTGCAAACATATCTTGTTTGAGCTCATAGTCCCCAATATTGACCTTAACATTATGACATTTTCCCTTGCAAGGTAAAGTCCCACCATTTTCTACCATAACCTCAAAGGAATTACATGTGTGTACATAACAATTTTCCTGCTTGGCGATGCGGGGATCAATAAAATTATGTGTACTACCAGAATCAATCAAGATGGTAAGTCGCAGGCCTTTGAAATAACCCACAACTTTCATGGTTTGGGGCGTAGTAATGCCAACAAGAGCATGAACAAAAATTTTAGCCTGTGATTCATCTAGGTTTTCTTCCTCTGGTTTAGGTGGTTCCTCTGCTGATTCAGTGTCATCATCACTATGGTCACTGGTGTCAGGCTCATCAACATCGATGAGGAATAATTTCTTTTGGGTGCACCTATGCCCACGAGAAAACTTTTCATCACAATTGTAGCACAACCCTTGGGCGCGTCGCGCATCCATTTCAGTAGTGGTTAAATGTTTGGGTGCAGTAGTGGGTGCAATAGGTTTTTGTTCATGTTGATTATGGAATCTAGGAGGAAAAGAGGGTTTAGCCTATGGAAATTTAGAGAACCGCCTCTGAGCTAAAAATTTGGACTCGACCAAATGAGCCAACTGGATAGCCTGCATCATGGATTGTGGTCTAAACATTGTGACCTCGGCTTGGAGATCTTCCCGCAACCCACTAACAAAACAACTCATAAAGAACCCTTCATTCAATCCTATAGTTTTGTTGGCCAATCTCTCAAATTGTATTTGGTAATCTCGAACTATCGAAGTTTGTTTCAGCTTTGTCAACTATCCTGTAAAATCATCATACTCACTAGAGCCAAAGCGAGTGAGTAATTGGGACTCAAATTCTGCCCAAGAAGGATCAGGGATAGTTTTCTGCAACCATTGGTACCATTGTAAGGCTTCAGATTCCAAATTGAAAGAAGCCATTTGAACTCGGTGATAAATGGGGACATCATGGAGTCTAAAGAATTGAGCAACACGACATAACCATCCATCAACATCCTTCCCATTGAACTTAGGAAAGTCTAGTTTTGGCATCTTGAAGGGAGTATCATGATCAAAGCGAAGGTGAGAGTCATCTGTTCCCATTCCATGATGATACTCAGACTTGCTTGGACCACCTTGTATTTTAGACTCAACATCTGCTAGGTGTTCTTCTATGCGAATTCTGGAGGTATCTTGGGCAACTCTAAAAGTTTGAAATTTTGTCATCAAGTGTTCAGTTGTTTTTTGCAAGCTAGTAACAACACTTACTAGGGTATCCAACATTGAAGCAGTGTTTTGTTCTACCTCTTTTTGATGTCCACGAGTGCCACTTGCCATTTGAGATAGCCTTGAACTTTTTTACTCAGTTACTAAAAATAGATGTGGGATTTCTAGAGTTACTATTTTTAGTAAGGGTCCAAAATTTAATTTGGGAAATGGATTGCAACACTGATTTTAGGATAGGGTCCACTTCGGTGGTTGTTTGATCTGAGCACTCAATGAGGAGATATACTGAATTTCTTGACTTTTTGTGAGCTTTGGTTGGTTGCAAGGCGATGTCAAGGTAATTTCCTCCACTTGGACTTAAAATTTCACCAGTGAGTCCTTGAGGGTCTTTGGTGCATAATAACAAGTAGCTTCTATTCCCAAAAATTTGGATCAATCTGATTGACCGTTGAAAAGTTATGGCCTTAGCAAGAAAAATAAAAAATTGCTATTTTTGGAAAATTGGTGCAAAATTTGACCAGGGGCTGCCAAGGACAATTTTGTCTAGAATAGAGTGTAGAATTATCTGCTAAATTTTTGAGTCAATCTGAGATTTGTGAAGAGATATCCCTATTTTAATAAAATTTTAATGTTTTTTGGCTCTAGGTCACAAGTGGGAAAACTAAATCAACTATCTCGGATCTGTCAATTGATCACCCTATCACTATCCTGTCACCTGTACTAGTTATAGACATTGATGGTTTTGTTTCTGACCCTGACCACCTGTATTTTTTGACTATTACAGTTGACTATTACTATTTTGATTGTTACTCCCACTGACGTGACTGTTACTATTATTGACTAATGGTACTGGAATATTGTAGACTATTAGAGACACTTGCGAACTCTGTCCTAACTGTTGGTGCATGCAAGGTGTATTCTTCTATGATAGGGAAGTCCTTCGTATGCTCACTTTTTGGGATTGTGAATGCAGGTTTAGTAGAATAGGAAGATGTGTGTTTTTGTAGGTTGAAGTGTTTAATAGAACTAGGGTATGCTAGGTAAAGGAGTATGTAACACCCATAGGCCCTCTGTTATACCGTAGTGATGAACAATAGTGCTCGGACCAATATTTTAGGCCACTACCCAAGGAGGATTCCACACATACCCTTGAGCACACTATCTGCCTCTCTAATAGTACGGGAGGGTAATCGTCCGGGATGTTGTGTCCCATGGACTATGGATGATACAAGGCCAAAAAGCTTCCTATTGGATAAAATTTTGTTAACCCTAGAATGGTCTCTCGATACACCCAAAGATGCGTGGGAGCTCGATTTCATGCGTGAGTGTTGTCTAAGGCCTAGGTATTGGAGCCTAATCACCCCTCACTTCACTAGATGCTTTATGGGCTATCTAGCTTAGCCAATAATGATAGCTCCTTCATGATATTTTAAAACCCTTAACATAGGGTTTCTAACCTACACAACTACTAAAATAGAAACTATATTTTTTTTTTTTGAATTTTATGGAAAAAAATGAACTATATTTTTTGGATTTTTTTATAAAGGAAAAATAGAATGAAAAACACATAGAAAATTATACCTAACAGGTAGAATGGATGGCAAGAATCATCTTAGTTGCAGTAGAACTCGGCCCTGGAAAGCGCTCTAATACCACTTGTTAGGAACCTACTATTGAAATAAAGCTCACACACAAAATACTGAAAGATAACTGAAATACATGCAATAACAGAATAATACTATGCAGAAAGTAATTGCAGAATTGAAACAATCTCACAAAAGAACTCAGAATCGTAGGCCTCTTCGAGGGGGCAACCTCCTTCAATATTTCATTAACTTGCAAAAAGATGATTCGTACATGGCTTCATAGCTTTTTAAAGAAAGACTTCATGCAAACCCTAACCCTAGGCTCAAGAGTTGGCTTACATGCAAAATGCCACTCGAGCTAGAATCTTCTACCAAATGTCGGTTACAATCTTGATAACGGTTACATCAAATGGCCCCACTTGCCTAGGAGCATAACATGCCACGTACATTACAAAATAACATTATATATGGGATCCCCCACGTTGGAAGTGGGTCATTACATAATAATGAGAATTACAAAATAACGTTAGGATGGGATCCTAACAGATGGAATGAAGAAAATTGTTAGTGACTACTTTGAGGAACTTCTTTTGTAGTCCCCTTGGACCCTAGGGCTCAAGAGAAAAATCTAAAGAGAATTCCTTCCTTTATTAAGGAAGAGTATAGTGAGGTTTTGACAACACTAATTTCTATGCAAAAGTAAACAAAGTGGTTTTCAATATGAGAAAAGGAAAATTTCTTGGACAAGATAACCTCCCCATTGATTGGACAAGACCTACTCAAGGATGATCTAGTTGTGGTGATAGAGGAAGCACAAGTGGAAAATTTAGTTTTGAAAGAAAAAAATAAAACCTACATTATGATCATACCTAGGTATAATTATCTTTCACATATCCCTTTTTGCACTACCTTGGTACCACGTATCATTCTCTTTCACATACTTTAAGGTATTTATTACATATGATTGTGTCTATAAAGAGGACTAGTTTTCTTCATGTACCAATGATTATATAGGAAGGGCATGAATATAGAAAGGTTTGGTATATTTAACTGGAGGTATATTGAAAGGGGGCCATTTGGGACACATAAGGAACCCTCACTATTATGTTGAAGAAAACAAATTCCAAATACTATAAGAAGAAGCATTCACATCACTTGACTAAATAGGAAACACAAAGAGTAGACAAACCAACAAGCAAGCAGAAGTTCTAAAGTGTGTGATAGCATATAATGATCTTTATTTTCAAGAAGCAAGTGAAGGTGAAGAGAAGTAAGTTGAAGTTTAAAAGTGTGTGACACCAAATAAATATCTTTATGAAGATAGAAATTTCTTAACACTAAGGTGCTACATGAAAATAATTCTCAAAGAAGATGATGTTTGTGAATATCGTTGTTGTGGATTTGGTGATTCAAACACAAAACTCTTAGTTGATTTCTATTGAACCCTCAAAGAATACATTTATAGGCATTATGTGTATATTTTCAATATGGTCAGTCATCTAACCTATTACTTATAAATTCTAAAGCTTACCTAATAGTTTGTTGACCAAGGCCTTTCTAGAAGGTATTATTTAATTTCTCTCCTACATTGATTATTTACATATTCTAAAATTTTCTAGAAGGTTATTTAGACCTCATTACATATATTTTATATGATTCCTCATCAATCATTTTCAAAATGACATTACATTCCCTATAGATGTTATAAATACAATATACATGACATTAATCATTCTTAATATTTTAAAACTCAAAAATCATGGAAACATAAATGAAATATTGAAGGATAAGCTTATGATGACAAATGCTTATTATGACAAGCAATTTTGAGCCTATAATGACAAATATTAATTGTGTTACAAATAATATTATCCAAAGCATATATTTTATTTGTGATACTAATGATTTGAATATTGTTGGTGATAGTGGTGTTGAGCACAAGCCTATGATAGAAAATGTTTGTTGTGACACAAGCAACTTTATCCAAAGGATAAATTTTGCTTGTGATATTGGTGATTTGCACATTATTAATGGTAGTCATATTGATTGTGTTGGTTGTGACAAAGTCCATGTTGCTAAATATCAAAGTGATAAACAAGATTTTTGGCTTTTGAACATTTTTGGTGTTGGTTGTGACAAATGCCATCATGATGATGAATAAATTGGGTGATTTGAAAATTACACCAAAGGTGTTGGCTCAAAATTAATGAAAATGGGATATAATGGCACTATATTGAGAATAAATCATCAAGGCATAAGAAATCCAATAAATTCAAATGTAAGACCAAAGAATGAAGGCCTAGGTTATGATGCTCAAGCAGGAAGTGGTGAGACCATGTTTGTGAAAATAGACATCTATGAAAAATATGGAACTCTTAGACTATTTTATTGTCATTATGGATGATCCAAACCTATGAAAACTAAGTGTTGACATCTGCATTTCTATGAGACTTATAGTGGAAATTATCACTCTCAAAAATATGGTTGGTACAAAGATAAATGGCCAACAAAATACATGTTGATTGTGGATGGATGAATATGATATACTGGGATAGAGTGAAAGAAATATTGAGTGTATTTTATAAGAGAAGGTTTTCTCCTCAAAATAAAGCAAGGATAAGAAAACAATTGGTGATTTAGAGAGATCATAGTGATGGTTTTCCCATGGAGCAATGCAATCTTAGGATTATTTAGGAGGTTTTAAAATAAGACATGTATCATTTTTGCATCGAAATTTATAGGTGTGGCCTGGGCTATGTTCAAAAATCCTACATTGATAGAGCCTATAGTGAAACATCATGTGGAAGATTTCAAATGTACATTGCAAAGTTCTAATTTACTTGGATTGCCTAGCAAGAAAGCAACACCAAGTACTTTTTAAGTTGAACACTCATAGAGCGAAAGGATCATTGAATGTCATACATATTGATCAGTGTGGACCATTGAGTCAAATGAGAAATTTTTTAAAGAAGTTCTAGAGCTAGATTCAAAGCCAAATCCAAAGCCAAAGCCAGTGCCAAAGCATAATTTCTAACCTAGGGATTAAAAATTAAGGGGGGTAGTAACTTTTTGTAGAAGGTGCATATTCATCCATGATCGACACCTTAAAATAGTTATTATACCAAATATTTTTTTTTAAATAAAGGGGTAAAAATTTATTGATAAAAATTTTGGATTATAGAGTACAACTGAGCTTCCAACCAAGACTCAAATAAACAGCCAAACAGGCTAAAACCACTAGACTAGATTGACACCCGAAGAAGACAACAAGAAAAAACCACATTAAGTCTGAACATCCTTGTGGATCAACTCCCACAGGCGTTGAGAGTCCCCAGATGGGAGACTCTCCCAGTGATCGATAATCCAAGGATCCAACAACTCAAAAGCCCTTTTGGCCAGGTAATCAGCAACCACATTCCATTCCCTTGGAATGTGCACAAAGGATATAAATTTGAACTCTTCACTCATTCTGAGAATCTGAATGGCTACAGAGGCCAACTTCCAATTAACTTCCTCCATCCTTTTACTGTTTAAAATATTAACCACAATTTGAGAGTCAGACTCACAGATAATCCTACACTAGCCAAGAGAAAACCCCCTCTGCAAGGCCTCAAGAATTGCAAGAGCTTCCATAAAATTGTTGGAGTGAACACCTTTATAAATGGAAAAGAAAAAATTGACACCACCAGTAGAATCTCTCCCAACACCGCCAATGCCAGCATGTCCAGGATTACCCCTGGATGATCCATCAGTATTAATTTTTAAAACTCCTCTAGGGGGTGGCCTCCACCTACCATCTCTCCTAACCTTCTTGTTGAGTTGAGGAACCCTGCTAGGGCTAGAAGAGTTCACACCATCCCCAAAGAGACCAAGGGCCTATTGTACCTTCTCCTCCCTAGAATCCAAAAGAGGGTCCACATCACATTTGCTATGGATGGTTTCTTGAACCATACACAGGATCCTTTGCCAAATCTATTGAACAACCAAATGACTGCCCTAAAATATGTGATGGTTTCGTTCAAGCCAAATCTTCCAGATGATGCAAGAAGGGCCCAAATTCCAAGCCACCCGAAGGAAGGGGGCCTTGGTCGGAGGTCTGCCTAGACTACTCCAAAACTCCACCAGGGATAGCACATGAAAACATGGATGGTTCCAAGCGCTCCACCAATGGTGCCAAATGTCTCTGGAAAAGGAGCATTGGAAAAATAAATGAGAAGAGTCATCCTCATTCTTACTACAAAGGACACAAAAAGAGGGACCCTAAAATCCCCTCTTCCTCATGTTATCCCAAGTGAGGCATTTATTATGAGCTACCAACCAGAGAAAGAAGTTACATTTCGGCCAAGCAAATTTGTTCCACACCTTTTTCCACCATGTGACAGGAAGACTCCCATACTTTTGCTTATCAAGAACCTGATAACCATAGGCTACCGAGTAGGTTCCCTTGGGATCAGGGTTCCAAGCCAGAATATCTTTACCCCTCAATGAAGAATAGGGCCTCCCCATAAGAATAAGAGCAAGCTCCTCTCTGTCCTTGGCCAGTCCCCCCTCGGGCCATTCTTGCGGATCTTTCCACCTGTACATCTCCATATTTCCAAAAGACTAGATTTTTTTAAAGTCCTCCACACGAGACCAACCCGCTTCCAAGAAAAAAATGCTTAGGGAACGTAACCTGGGATATTGATTCAAGATAGGAGGGTGGCCATCCCAAGAATCCTCCCAAAAAAGAGCATCTGATCCCCGATTGCAAATCCAGAACAAACCCTGCTTGATTAAATTAGCTCCTCTTTTCAGAGTGTCCCAGATAATCGAACCTTTCCCAACCAAGCCGACTCTAGGGATCTCAGCCTTAGAAATACCTCTCAAGTATTTACAAGATAATATTTTAGCCCAAATATGATCCTGAGAGGTACACCATCTCCAATAAATTTTTTGGCCAAAGCCTATCCAAAAAGAGTTGTCTGTCGCAACCCAAGGCCTCCCTCTTGCACTGGCCTACATATAGAATCCCATCTAACCAAACTCCATTTAGATTGATTAAGTTTTCCAGACCATAAAAATTGTCTTGACAAAGCTTCCATGTCCTTGATGAAATGAGAGGGAGCTATTTGTACAAAACATCTATAAATGGGTAAAGCTTGAACAACAGATTTTAAAAGCAACACTCTACCTATAGTGGATAGCCATCTGAAAGTCCAGTGATTCACCTTCCTTCTAAACTTATCAAGCATAGACTGCCAAGAAGATCTAGGTAGAGGATGAGATGAAATTGGAATACCAAGATAAATGAAGGGGGAGTCCCAACCTGGAATCTTAGAATACGAGCAATCCTGGCTTGAATAAGAGGAGGGGTATTAAAGAAGAAAATAGAAGACTTGTCCTCATTAATCAACTGTCCAGAAGCACCAAGATATATGTCAAGATACTGTCTAATATTTCCAGCTTCCCTGATAGTGGCAACTCCCAACAAAGCAGTATCATCAACAAATTGAAGGTGGGAAAGAGGTGGCAAACTACTATCCCACTTCCACCCCTGAATGAGACCTTGCCTGACTTGAGACTTGAGCAATCTTCCCAACCCTTCCACCATAATGATAAACAAATAAGGAGATAAAGGATCTCCTTGCCTCAATCTCCTTGAGGCCTCAAATAGCTCTGATGGCTCATTATTAACAAGAACAGAGAATGAGGAAGAAGAAACACAGCTCATCACCCATCTAATCCATTCCTCCTCAAATCCAAAAGCAGCAAGAACTTTCTGAAGAAAGGACCATCTGACCCGATCATAAGCTTTGGCCATGTCCAACTTAATGAACATATTTTTCTCCTTAGAAATTTCCATCGAGTGAATAGCTTCTGTAGCAATAACAACCCCATCCAGGATTTGTCGACCAACAACAAACCCTCCTTGCTCCTCAGAGATGATTTTGCTCAACCATATCTTTAGCCTCTCAGCAATAATTTTTGTGATGATCTTATACACAACATTGCATAGAGCAATAGGCCTGAACATATCCAAGGAATTTGCTCCCTCTTTTTTGGGAATAAGCACCACAAAGGTAGCATTTAGGGCCCTTAGCATCTGTTTGTTCTTTTGGGACTCACGGACCACCTCCAGAAGATCAAATTTGATTAAATCCCAAAACTCCTGATAAAACTCAATCGGGAATCCATCTGGACCTAGGGCTTTTCCTTTTTTCATCCTGAATACAACATTTTCCAACTCCTCAAGGGAAATTGGACCCATCAAGTGCTCATTCATCTCTCTAGAAACAATTGATGGAATACAATTTAGAATAAGCTTTTCATTCTCATCATCTGAGAGGGAGTCCTCCTTGAAGAGAGAGGAAAAATACCTCTTAGTCTCTTCTGAAATATCCCTGAAAGAAGAGAGCAGGGCACCCTGAGAATTCACAAGAGAGGTAATCAGGTTACCATTACGGCGAGCCTTAACCGAGTTATAAAAGAAGGTTGTGTTCCTATCCCCTTCCTGAAGCCAATCTACTCGAGCTTTTTGTTTCCAAAAAATTTCTTCCCTCAGTTCCCATTCAGCAAGGTCTTTCGCAGCCTCAGATTCCTCAACGAGAAGCTCCTTCGTGAGTCCCTGATCTCTAATATTCCTTGAAGCTTCTTCCACCCTCCTAAGAGCTGCCAGCTTAGCCAAGGAAAGGTTCCCAAAATTTAGTCTATTCCATCTCTTCAATTTATGCTTAACAAATTGTAGTCGCTTCATAAAGGAATACATAGCGGTGCCATGAGGAGGTTTGCCAGTGGTCCACCAACCTCGCATGAAATCATGAAGCTTAGGATCACGAAGCCACATAAGTTGAAACTTAAAGGAAGGGTTCTTATTTAGCCCTAACTCCAGAGTAGAGAGTTTGATAGGCCAATGATCAGATCCCCTACCCTCTAGAATCACAGAACTAGCACTTATGTTATTACCCATCCAATAACTGGAGATCAAAAACCTATCCAGTCTCTCTGAGATGGAAGCTTCCCCACACCTTCTATTGTGCCAAGTAAATATCCCATTATCTGGCTTGATGTCAACCAAGTTTAGGGCCTAGATATGAGCACTGAAGACAGAAGAAAAAGGCTCAAGATGGTCAACCCCACCGCGTTTCTCCTCTAGACAAGTGATAGAGTTGAAGTCTCCAGCCAAAATCCATGGGTACAGGGGAGCCAGACTTCTCACAAAGCAAATGTGCTCCCACAAATTCACTTTACCATTGTAATCAACAGGAGCATACACATTTGTAAGTAGGATGGTTTCACCAGATTCATTATCATGCCCGATCATCGAAATAGACCATCTGCTGGAAATCCAAGTAAGAGGGGATATCTTAACCGGATCCCATAAACAAGTGACACCACCAACATATCCACATGCACCAATACACTAGCATTACCCCCTTCTCCACAACTTGGGAGCAATATTGAACATACTATCAGTAGCCAATTTAGTCTCCTGAATAAACACCACATCCGAAGAATGTACACGAACCAAATCACGAACAACTTTTTGTCCGGGGATGTTGTTCAACCCCCTTACATTCCATGAAAGGATAATCATTTTTGGGGGTTAGAAAAATGGGAGTCCAATGTTCTCACCAAGCCTGACTCCACCAAAGTCTCCCCCATTAACTTAATTTTATCCTGGTCCTTCTTTCGACCCACCTTCATATTCTTATCCGAAAAACTTTTTTTAATTATTTTTTGTTGCAATCCCAACACCGTAGGAGTTTTGCAGTCCAAGGATGACTGCATCAATGCTTGAGTAGGAGAGGGCATAACTAAATCTGTACCACTTTCCAAAATAGTTTCCCTTCTAGGGCTAGATCCAACCATATCACCTATACTCAGATCCAAAGCCCTTTGTTCTTCATTTAAACCCCCTAGATCTGATTCCTTAAGTTCCACCTCAAGAAGAGACATCTGATTTGACCCTGTTATATTTGCATCAGGTAGTGACGTTTCAGGTATCTCCATGCACTGATCAAGATCATCTAATATTTCAAAATGGTTGAGTAGAGCATCTGGTTGGCTATCCTTATGGTCTCTGTTTGCCCTTCGTCCTCTATTTTGGGCTTTTACCGAAACAAAGCCTTCCTTATCCCATTCCCCTTCCTTTATCGGGGCTTTTCCTTTATCCAAATTTTGTCCAGATCGAGAGGGCCCAGGATTTGAAGCCACAGGCGGGACAAACTTAGGGCATTTTCTTTGTAGGTGGCCATATTCATGGTAAATCCGACAATGAAACGGAAGAGCTTCATAGTCAAGTTTTTGAACCCATGTAGTCGATCCAAATTGTATTTCAATAGAATCTGGAATGGGATTATTTAAATCAATTTCAACATAGATACGGGCAACAAAGATTACCTTTTTATCCATTGTCTATTGTGACGGTCCAACCGGCTTCCCAAGAAGAAGGGCAATCTTATGCAAGATATCAGTTCTCCAGAATTCCAATGGGAGCCATGGAAGCCGAACCCATACTGGAACCCATGACGGCCGCTCCTCTGATGGGTTGAAACCCACATGCCAGGGTTTAAGAAAGAGTCCCGCTTGGTTATAGAAATAAGGACCCCCTTCAAATGCTTTGTTGTGATCTGCAAGACAAGAGAAAACCACCATAAAATAGTTGTTCGCACTCAGCATCACCTCCACGTCACCTTCAGGATTCCAAGTCTTCTTGACCCAAGCCTCCACAAAGGGGAGAGAAATTTGGATGCCCAAAAATTTACCAATAAGCGCATGTTTGGTTAAATATTCCACATCTTCCACCACCGAGTCTGGTTGAACCACTAGAACCGGCTTGGCTTCACATCGTTCCAAACATCCATTGTTCTTTAACAAGCGGTTCCCGACATGCACTGGGAAATCTTGTTCCTTCCAGTCATTTTTAGATGAAAAAACATCACGAGCATGCACTCTTTGTGATGGACCCGATGCCATCACGACATTCCTCCAATTTTTTAGACCTCCTCCAAAAATGGTTGCCATCCCCACAGAGCAGTTTTTCCTCATCAAACCCTAGCAGAGTAGTTTTTCCTCATCAAACCCTAGCAGAGTAGTTTTCATAAGAAGAGCAATATTCCTTTCATCATTATACCAAATAAATTGATAAGGGGGATGCTAGATAATTATTACATTTTTTATTTTTACAATCAATACATTATTTGTAACACATAATAGGAGGTTTAGAGAGGTTGAACTAGAGAAAAATATTAAGCACCAAGAATCTCTTGAGACATCCAAGAGATAATATACCATTGTATGTATGAATATATACATGTCTAGATTCGAGTTTGAAAGTGAGAAATAATATTTTGTGTTAAATATTCCTTCAAAAGGTAAATGGTAAAGTAGTTTTTCATGTCTACAAGATCATAGGCCATATAATACAACCCTCATGGAGGATGTTTTTTATACAATATATGGTTGTCCAACCATACTCTGGTTTCCAAAGCATGGTGATAAAACCTAGCCCTTGCAATATTTAAAACTTGTACCTCTATTCAGAGTTCCAAAGTCTCCATCATTAGGCCACTCTAGTAAAGAGGTAATTGAGGAAAGTAGTATGTTTGAGTTATAAAAATACTTCTTAAATTGGAGTATTGTTTAATCAATCAAATGATAAATGATCTCCATATATAAGCTAACATGGTGTAGCTACAAAACAATATGTGTAATATAGTCCTTATAAGGAATCCTTTTCATGTTTACTTTGGATCAATAATGGTATGAATGCTTACAACAACAAAAAATACTTTGTGCTTCTTGGAAAAATAAAAGAAACTAAACCTTGGCATAAGTATACATGTATATCAACTCAATTAACTTGGGCTTGATACACTATTACAAGTAGACCAAGTAAAGGAATGAAAATGTAATTAGGTCATAAAATTGTGATAATATGACATTTTACAAGTGACATGTAAGATACCTAATACCTATGAATTTGGATTGCTTATTATCACATATGTTTGTCTAAATTGCATACAACATAATGAGCTTGAATATTTTGATAAACATTTATGTCAAGAGAAGAGCATGCTGGTGTAGTCAAGCATGCAAATTTTTGGATCCAAGTTATGTCAAGAGGATAACATGTTAATGCAATCAAATATGAAAATATGTATATTGTGTGCAAACAAAAACTCTATGGTATGCCATGATGAGGATAATTCATAGTCATAAGCAATAATTGTTGAAGCATAATTATTACAAAATAATAAACTCCAATGTTAAAAACTCTAATAAAAGAAATATTTTATTTGAGTTTTTCTTCAACCTACATAATTACACAAACATAATTGCAGATGTCCAAAATTAAAATAAATTTCAAAACGTTTTCGTAAAATATAGTTGATTTTGAAATTTTTTTATATCCTCATGAATTCAAATAAAATAGAAATCTAGACAAGTGTAGGAGGAACTAAATTCATTGAGACTAAACAAGGAAGACATGTTCTCTAGGTATATTAAAGGAGGTCAAAATTTACAAAGATATCTTGATAGGCTTAAAAATGATGATGTGTATTTAGGATTTACAAAGATACCTTGATAGGATTAAAAAAAAAATAGTGTGTTTTAAAGAATTTAATACCTTTGTATTACATGATATTATCTAAATATATTTTTTAGAAGTTTTGGCCTATCTAAAAATGTTAAAATCACTTGTCCATCATTCCAACATCTATATTTGTTACAAAAATAATTTAATTTTGAAATTTTTAGATTTTGGTGTACATGTTATAAAATTATTAAATTCTACTATATCTTTTTAAGGCATTATAGCCTCTAAATATTTTATCAATTTGTATAAATTAAATTATGGGTTGAATATTGTTTCCTCAAGATGGCTATAGTGGGAGGAATTTTCCTTGTTATACATGTCATTCTTATTTTAAACAAACATATTTTGTTTCTTCTAATCCTATATGAGCATCTAATTGTTAAGAAGTGTTAATTTTTTTATTGGTTATATGTAATTGAAACGAGGCTTACCCCTATTACATCATGACCACGTAGGGGTATTACAACAACATGGAAATTATGATTGTATCACTTGAGAGTATTTGAACTTTATTCTCCTCCTTGAAAGTTGAGGGACATAACCAACTGAGCTAATTTGATTTCATAAGAAATACTAGGATTTGAATATAGACAAAGTAGTAATATCCAAAATAATATACACATTTTTCAACAAATAACTATGGACTATATTTGACTAGTCTCTAAGAATATTATTGAGAGCCCAAGCAAAAGACAATCATTGCAACAAAATTGCATCAAAAATCCTAATCTTTGAAAGATTGATGAAACCCTATTAAGATAAATTCATTGCAACATGAACACACCATAGCTAGCCTAATATATAAGAGAGGCTAATACTCTAACAAAATACAACCTTTAACAACAAAAATGCACAAAAAAACCTAATCTCCAAGAAATTTTTGAAGACCTAGCTTAAAAAATCCTTACATGCACCAATAATAGCACATATAACCTAAAAAAATAAACTAGACACCAAGCCATAAAAACCCCCAAAAAATCATGTATATATATATAGAGAGAGAAAGAGAGAGAGAGATATATCCTCCACATTATCTCAAGTTTTATCACTAACAAAGTAGCCAAAAACTCCTCAACAACCCAAAAATAACATAGAAAATTTCAACAAATATCCACAAAACCCACTATATACAAAACAAAAATTAATTATATGAAGTGTATAAAGTAAAATCTTTGTCAATCAACTGTCTAAACTACACAGATAACAATCATTAACCAGACAATTTAAAGAACATGAATGTAAAAATTCATTTAGTTAGTTATCTAAACCATGCAAAAAACAAGCTTTGGTAGAGAAAAAATAAAATATAGGTCCATACTAGAATTTGCACAATGTACCAGAAAAAACTAGGCAAAAAATAAACTTAGCTACAGTGTGATGGGAAAATATCTACTATTCGACAATCTAGAAAGTGCCCAAAAAAAATTAATAATTACCCCCAAAATCCATTAAATGTAAAACAAGTATTAATTTTATGAAGTCTATATAATATAAATCCATGCAATCAACCAACTAAACTACATAAACAACACTCTTTATAGTAAATTAGCAAAGTTTCAAAATATAGTAAAAATCCATGCAAACAAACTTTAATAAGAAAAATAAAAAAGAACAAACTATAGAACCATACCTAGATGTCATGTCACTCACCCTTCTTTGGTTGCTAAAACCAAATGTGAAATCCTTTTGCATAGACAACTCCTCTATGCTCCCACTTGTTGTCTCTTGACTTACAACCCTTATAGAAAAATGAATTAGAACTGTAAAAAAACAATGGCAACAAAATCAATATGGGGATGTCATGTCACATGCATTATATGTTGAACCTCCTAAGGACTAAGGTGGTAGAAGGGAACAATGGAAATTTGATTAGATAAATTATTCTTCCTCAATTAAGTGAGACATCAATCATTAAGAGATGCACACATGACACAAAAATCATTAAGGGATGCACACATGACACAACAATCATTAAGGGATGCAGACATGACATAATAATCATGAAGGGATATATACATGACATGTATCTCATTATCTAATGTGGGTGCTAAGATGCACCACAACTAGTCCACATGACCTCTCACTAATTCATACTTTGTCTACATAATCTATTTTGATCACCATATTCCCTAATGATATTCTTAGGTGACAGTCCAAATGATGTTGAGATATTAAGGGTGTAAGGTGGTATCTAATGTGGTGATAACAATTTTTACCCATACACCTAGAGTTGGTTACTTGGTTATTATGTTTACTGACCTTTTATAATTATACAATTTTCTATAACCATGCTAGACAATTGTCTAGCACCATGCTAGTCCAACATGTGGTATCAAGTAGGCTACAAGCAGATACCTAACCAGGATTCAAAAATATTAATGTCTAAACTAACCCAAAGCAACAATTTTTTTGTTTATTTAATACTACATATATCCAATTGATATGATATGGTCTTCAACATCCCTATTTTCATGTGTACTTATAAATGGTCATTGTTCACAAGAGTGTTACACACAATTGTGTTTGTTCATGTTTGCAACCTTGGTGATTGTTGTAGACATGTTTGCAACCTTGGTGATTGTTGTAGAAATTTATGACTGATCGTGATGATTGTGAGTACATGTTGTCCTAGAAAATTCAAAATATGCATATGCAAGTTATTGATATTGTTTATCAATTTTACTTTTGAGCAAGGCAAGCGGTTGTATATTCCTACCCAAAGTAATAGGCAAAAATATTCAATAACCTGAGGTATCTTATATGCTTGTTCATAAGTCGAGCATTGATTCGAATGTTGCATGATGTGTAGAAGATTACAAATATTCATATCTTGATCAGTTTGAAGAGGATATGTGTTGTCCATTTTCTTATTTATCTATATATTTGTTCATAGTTATCGTCTTGTGGATACCAGGTGCATGAAGAATGATTAAAGAAAGCAAACAAGATATGGTATTCCTCCATTGTTCTTGTTTATCTACATATTTGTTTGTGGTTATTCTTTTATGGTTACTAGTTGCATAAATAATGGTTGAAGAAAGCAAACGAGCTAGGTTGTTTGTGCACTAGAGAAGGATGGTTGAAGAAAGAAAACGAGATAACGTGTTTGTGCACTAGAGATTATTATTGAATGTGTGTTTGAGGTTTGAATACAAAATAAATCATTCCATATTGGAGATGTTATTGCTAAGGAATGCAAAGGAAGAGATCAATTGAAGGGTCATCTATTTTATTCCTATTTTGAATATATTTGAATGTTGGATCATCTGAGATTGCATCATCTAGATAATAAGTCATCTAAACAAGGTTGTCTAGAAGAAACATGCATGAAGGATCATGTAATAGTGAATGAATGAATGAGCCATATATTTAAGATGATAAAGACATTCAACTTGAAGTGTTATAATATGGATCATCTAATACCCATCATTTTATAAAAAGAAGCCATCTAAAAGGCCCACAAATGACCATCTAGCACCGTCGTCCAAAGGTTGAGTGTTGTCCAAGGTTATAATGTCGTGAGGGTCATCTTGTGTATGAAGATCGTATTGTAAAGAATGAATTCCATGCAAAGTTGTAGCATTGATCTCGTTGAGGTACATGTTTGATCTCAGATATCATTTGCATGTAAAATACGTAGAGCCAAGTTGACAATAGAAATGCTATATGAATCAAGAATATTGCTATGTATTACCTTCTATGTCATGTGCACAATGGGAGGCATTCAAGGTAGATATTTTATACTTGATAACTAGTCCAATGTTGTTCTAGTTACCTATTCCTTGTTCCAGAGGAGCAACAAATTCCATCGATACGACCTTAATGGAGATTCTAGGAAGTAAGAGAGCATCATGTGTGAAGTTAGATAGTTTGGATAAGTTAAAGGTATAATTTATTGAAGAAAAAGTGGAAGAAAGTGCATGTGTTTTGATTGCTTGTATGATAAAAGTATCCAAAAGTTATATAAATGAATCTTTGGACACTTCGAGAATGTTGATAAGTTGTTAAAAAAATAAGGAATCTCGTGTCTCTTGTGAAATGGATATGCCCAAAACCTTCATCATACAATAATTATTGTAAGAAACATGAAGCTTTGATCCCAACAGAATTCACTATTTCGTAGTTATGACAAACATGGAGAAGTCTATGAGACACTAATTAACAACCTAGTTTGACTCACAGATTCAACAAACTAAACCTACTAATGAGGGAAAATGTTTGATCAAGGATTTTTTTCCCTTTCTAGTTTTAAATATGCACCCAACTCATAATCAGTACAAATAATTGATAACCACTTTTGGGTTATGGTCGCTACAGTCGACCCCTAAGTGGATGAGATTGAACAAATCTCGTAAGAGGTGCCTTTAGTGGTTCCTCCTTTCTCACCCTCTAACTTGGTATGAGATCCTAGAACCATGGCTTGGGGTTATCCTCTAAGGCCCATAATACTTAGAGGGGGGATGTTTTTTTCCCAATATTATCAAGTTATCTTTTAAGTGGAATTTTGAGTTTAATCGATGTCATTTATTACCAAGATAAAAAGTAAGATTATATAGCGTAAATGCTTTAGTGCTTAGTTGATGACCACATTCCTAGATTAATGTCTACCACCATGAAAACAACTAAGGCCATGCTAATCACCTAACACTGGATATCTTTGATATCCTCAATTTTTTTAATTTTACAACCATAATAGGATTGTTTAGGCTTCAAGGTTAGTGGGGTATCTTTGATATCCTCAATTTTTTTAATTTTACTTTACACCATCATGGAGCTTTATCCCAAGGTTGAGGTTTCCAATTTAATAAAACTTTGTTATTTATTTATTTTAAGAGCATAAAAGGTTACCTAACAATTTCTAATAATAATTCTTCAAATATTATATTGAAATGAAGTAATATTTAAATTACTTATTGAACTATTTGAAAAAACATGAAAATAAGTAATAAACATATTAAAATTAACTTTTCAAAATTTCAGACAATATCTAAGTTCTATGATATAACTTTACCTCTTGTCTAAGGTTACGTCAATAATAACGATCTTCCTTTACAAATTTTCTGAATTAACAAGTCCTTAACCTTCCATGTATTTTATTTAATAGAATCTTCTCAAAAGGTACACCAACTTGTTTGACTATAATTGTGTCAATATAAACGAATGATTTCTAAATATAAATAAACAAATTAGAAGGCTAAACTTTACTGAATTTAAAATGAAATATTCTTTTCTCAAACACTAAATTTAAAGGAAGTATTTATTTTTCCTAAAGGTTATACCTTAACTCAAAGCAATTTATTTTTAAACATGACAACAAGGAAATAATAAATAATAAACAACAATCATCAAGGTGTCAAAAAGACTACACACATTATTTGGTGAACTTTTATATGAACTAAGTTAGTTTCCATTCAAATTTACATATGAAATATCATTTCTAATTTCATATATCTTTTAGAGGATAGTCCATATCAAAACTAAAACTTATTTAACTCTAGCTCATTTAGGCTATTATTTATATAAATTCCATTTAACATTAAAAGTTCCTTTTCTGACTGAAAATTTCATGTTTATGATATAGAAAAGAGAAAACAACATAGTTATTTTATAATCAGTTTGAGTAAGAAAAGTTTCATAATTCATTAACTCTTCTGGCATAAATGGGCATGTAGTTCAAAGCTTTGGTTTTCACATCTGAGCTTATTTCTAAGGTTAAACTTATTAAGAACTCTTAATTAACAATAGGTGGAAAGAATAATTTTGTACAAGCTTATTAATATTTACATGCTACAAGCCTTTTGATTTCTTAAAGCTTACAAGGAATATTTTTAATTTCTTCTTACTAGCAAGCGACCTCATCCGCTTACCATAGCTTGCAAATCCCACTCTGTATTCAGCTACACCCAAACTTGAGAGGTTTTGGCTTTAACCAGGATCAGAATGGCTCTTGGATATGAGATGTAATACTATTATGAATGTAATTAACTATATCTAAAATAACAAACATCCAACATATAGACTCATTTATTCACTATTTCCTTGGACAACATGTTTAATTAAACTAAAGGCAATAACTTTAAATTTTAGAACTACAATTTTATTTAAGCATATATTTGATCTATCAAGAGAAGATATGAATTTCCATACATATATCCTAAGCTATCTAATTAACATATAACTAAAGGTAACATCTTTAAATTTTAGAACTGCAGTTTCCTTTAAGCATAGATTTGATCTGAAAAAAGAAGATATGAATTTCTATACATCTCCTAAGCTATCTAAACAACATATATTGGTGCAAGAGAACGAGAGGAAACATCCTTTCTAAAGGAATGAAGTAGCTTAGTCATAGAGAAGGAAGGTTTTAGACTTATGAACTTAGTCACATGCATAACCCATAATAAGGCTTATACAGCTAGGACTTGGGTAAGGATATATACGACCGATGGAGACTACCTCACTAGCACAAATATGGTAAACAATAATTAAAATCACAATACTATCTAAATTTTTGATAAGCTTCCTAGGTTGTTCTATAAACTAAATCAAACCATAATTGCTCAATAATAATTTACAAATGCTAAAGGAATGTATTCGTGAAAGAGAAAATAAATCCTAATGTCAATATTAATATTATTATATATTTATTTTATAGATTATACCCAATCTTTAATTTCAACTGATATTTCTTCACACGTCTTCCAGAATACCATTTAGAGTAAGAGTATAGGTAGAGATAAGAACAAACATATACAACACTTAGCAATCAGGATACACAATCAGGAAATGACCAACCTAGTCTTTTTGTTGGTCTTTGAAAACCTTCTCAAAGTCATCTCGACTTCCCTTCCTTTCTTCCTTCTCTCTGAAGAAATATTTCTTCACCTCTTTGTTCCTTTATAATCCTCCTCTTTAAAATAATATTAATGAAGGAGATTTCTAAACAAGTGTACGGACATGTAATGGCCAACTCCTTTCTTTCACCAGGTTGTGCCTATCTTTTTTTTTAATTTTAAATTCTTTTATCATATATAAGAAATGACATTTATGCATAAAATGAAGTTTAATCAAATTTCTATTTATTATCTAATTTTATTTATTTTATTCAATGTTAATTTAAATCTAAGCTAAAATGCAATTTTCAATCAATCATATGTATCCCTCCAACATCTCTTCTTATACAGGCAATTTGATGACCACAAAATGCTACCACCTGCCTATTAAGAATAACTCCCATGCAATATGGCACACTTCCCTTGTCATTGAAATATTTTTAAATTCAAACATACGTAAATAAAATTTACTTCAATCATATGTAAACATACATTCGTAATGCATTTACATGAATGCATCTATATGAAGGGCTTTCATGTACCCTAGAGCCATTGGTACTAGATTTCACCATAGGTGAAAATTTTCACCATCAGCCTTTCCCATTTGTTTATTTTAAGGGCCTTTACCAGCAAAATAAAATTCATTAGCAATATCTTGTCCAAAAATATTAAAATGTAAGAAAATAATAATTCATGAGAAATTAATACTATATACATATAGAAATAGTAACATCATTAACCATGTTTTGGGAGGGTCATGACATTCTCCCCCCTAGTTTTTAAACACAGTCCCTTGTGTTTTTGAGTAAATACATTTATTAAAAAAGATAAGGAAATTATTCTTTCATGGAATTTACATCTTCCTAGGTGGTTTTTTTCTCTAAGTATTGGTCCTATTGGACCTTACATTGATCCTCATTTCTACGTCTTAATATTTTAGTTTGAAAAGCTAGAATCTTGATCGGATAGACCTTAATGGCCAGAGGATCTATCATCTATAATTTTCATACATTCCAAACATGACATGGATTAGTAACATACTTTCTAAGCAAGGATACATGAAAAGTGTCATGGGTTTTTGACAAATTAGGTAGTAGAGCAAGTCTATAGGCCACAGGACTAATCTTATCTATGATATCGAAGGGGCCAACAAATATGGGGTTAATTTTGGTAGATTTAATGGAGCTTTTATTAGATCTCACCCTTAAGAAGACTTTATCTCCCACAAAAAATACCCTCAATGACCTTTTCAAATCTGCATAGATCTTTTACTGATCAATGGCTTCTTTGAGCCTTTGGCGAATCATTTTAAATTTTTCCTCCATCTCCTTTACAGTATCTGATTTGATCATTTACTTGATCCCTCAAATTGTTCCAAGATAGAGAATTTTTACATCATATCCCATATAAGGCCTCAAGTAGAGTCATTCCTAAGGAAGCATTATGGCTATTGTTATAAGCAAATTCAACTACGTAGAGATAATCTTCCCACTTAGTTTATGGTACATACAATACATACGTAGCATATCCTCAATGACTTAGTTAAATATTTCAGTTTGCCCATCTATTTTTGAATGATATGCAAAACTAATATGTATTTTTTGTACCCAAGGCTCGATGCAAAGCTTACAAAAATTTTGAGGTGAATTTGGAATCCCTATCTAAAATAATAACTTCATGGAACCCATGCAATCAAACAATATCTTTAGCAAATTTGCTAGCAATGGTAAATGCATCATCCTTGATATTTCCAAGGATAAAGTGTGCTACTTTGGTTAATTTGTCAACCACTACAAGAATTACATCATGCTAAAATTTAGTCTTTGGAAGACCAACAATGATATCCATGGCAATCACTTGTCATTTCTGTATTGGAATATCATGAGGATAAAGCTTTCTAGTTGGATGTAAATGTTTGGCCTTTACATTTTGACATTCGAGACATCTTGCCACAAAATTATTGATATCTTATTTCATTCCTAGCTAGTATAAAGTCTTCCTCATATTTTATCGCATTTTTACCCCTATTGGATGTGTAGAATAAATATTACAATAGGCTTCTTGTAAAATAATATTTCTTAATCCACTTGTTTCAAGATAAACTAGCCTATCCCTAAAAAATAACAATTCATTATTAATAGCAAAGTTCTTATGCTTGTCAGGTTCTAACTCAACCCAAGCTTGGATTTTACCACAATAACTATCATCCTGTTGTTGTTCTCTAATCTTGTCATACAAGTCTACATGACATTTGAGCATAGCAGTTATGTGCCTCCTTCTCAAGGCATCTGCTATCTTATTTTCCTTGCCCTTAATGTATTCAATTTTGAAGTTATACTCAACCAAGAATTACATCCATCAATATTGTATTGCATTTAGAAGAGGTTGGGTTAAGATACATATTAGACTCTGATGGTCTGTATTTAGTTCAAAGGTCTTCCCCAACAAATAATGCCTCCAATTTTCTAGTGTATGGACAATAGTTGCTAGCTCTAAATCATGGGTAACATAATTCAATTCATGCTTTTTGAGCTTTCAATATTCGTAGTCTATGATTAACTCATTCTAATTTAGTACTCCTCCCAACCCTTCAGTAGAAGAATTAGTACAAACTATAATTTTTTTGAAGGGTTAGGTATCTTGAGTATTGGGGTAGTTGTCAATATTTCTTTTAATATGTTGAAAGCTTATTCACACTATTTTGTCCATTTGAACACTTTTCCTTTCCTTTGTAAGTTTGTGATTGGATAGGCAATATTTGAGAAGTTCCTCATAAAACACCTATAATATCCTACCATTCCCATGAAATTGCACACTTCAAAAACATTGGTGGGTGTAGGCCAACTGATTATTGCTTCAACATTTTTAGGATCAATGACAATTCCATCAACAAATATAACATGCCCTAGATATTGTACTTGTGTAATGTAAAATCTGCATTTAGATAACTTCTCATAAAGTTGATTCTTTCTAAGTATTTCTAGCATAATTCTCATGTGTCAATCATGCTCCTCTTTGGTTCATGAGTAAATCAAAATTTCATCCAATAATATGAGCACGAAGTGATCCAGTTGTTCTTAAAAGATATTGTTCATAAAATTCATAAAGGCAACTAGAGAGCTCGTTAACCCAAAAGGTAGGATTGTGAATTCATAATACCCATATCTTGTTCTAAAGACATACTCTTATGAGTTTCCTCTTCTCGGATCCTTAATTGATGGTATCCAAATCTGAGATCAAATTTTAAGAAAATAGTGGCTCCTTTCAACTGATCAAATAGATCATCAATTCTTGGTAAGGAGTATCTATTTTTGATAGTTACTTTATTAAGCATTCTATAGTCAATACATAGTCTTAAAGATCCATCCTTATTTTTCAAAAATAATACTAGGGCATCCCAAGGTGACACACTAGGCTTGATTAATCATTTTTTGAGAAAATCTTGGAGTTGTGTTTTTAATTCTTGTAGCTTGATTGGAGTCATTCGATAACGTGATCTGGAAATGGGCTCAGCTCTGGGTAAGATTTTTATAGAAAAATCAAACTCCTGCTGTGGCAAAAGATATGGTAAATCTTCAAGAAATACATTCTTAAATTATTTTAGTACAAAAAACTTCTTGAAAATTTTTGAATTAGCTTCACTCTCTTCACATTTATTCATTTTGACTACATACACTTTTCCACCTCTTTTCATTATCTTCTTAAGCTATAATGTGGACAAAAAATGTGGTTGAAAGGGACCTCGATCATAGTGGACTTTTATTCATTGATTAGACTCATCAGTAAATTGTAGCCACTATCTTGGAAATCAATAAGGGCTCTATGGATTTTTAGCCAATCCATTCCAAGGATGATATCAAAAGCATGCAAGGGGGCTACATACAAATGCCAGTCATTTTTTCCATTAGGTAGGAATATGTGGGCATCAAACAAACACTGGTTAACTGAATAGATTTGTCTAGATCCATTTGCTAAAAATCCAAGTCTTTTTGGTATATCCCTAACTATACTAGTAGAAATAAAACTATATGTTGCACCACTATCAATCAAAATATTCATATCTTTATTAAATAGTTTACCTTTCAAGAGCAATGATGTAGCTTGATCGTCTAGGCTAGAATTACCTATTGTTGCATAAATATGATGAGGCTAGTCGATTGGAGCTTTCTTATGATTAGCTCTCTAAGGGAATTTATTTTCATAGTGCAAGCCTCTACAGACATAACATTCTAATTTTGGGGCCTTATTATCAGGCTTGTTTTCTTCAACCTTATTTTCTGGTGCAGACTTGTTATTTGTACTCTAGAGAGAGGTTCTTTGATTATTCCTTCATGAATAGCCCTTTCTATCTCTATCAATATAGGATCTATTATTGTTTTTTATCTCAGCCTTAAGTATTTTCTTAAACTCTCCCTTAATATTTTTATTTTTTTCCTTGTCCCATTTCATAAAACTAACACTTTTTATTTTTCTAAGTTCATCTTTCTCTTTATCTATTGATTTTTATAATTGAAATAGGCTTTTTTATTCATTGATTGGTCTCTTCTTGATGAGACAAGTCATATGCTTTTTGTAAGTTATCAAAGCTAAGAAATTTTATTGTTGTTCTAATTTTGGGATGAACTCCCAAAATGAATTTTTGTACCTTCAACTCACTACACCAAAAATGGGCTTTAACGACGGCTAAAGTAAGGTGGTTTTTTACGACGGTAAAAAACCGCCTTAATAGATCCTAAGAGGGTGGTTATAAACCACCCTCTTAGGATAACCACCATATTAGGGTCACCCTAAGATGACGGTTATAAACCGCCCTCTTATCCATAAGACGATGGTTTATAACTATCGTACCCTAATATGATGGTTATAAACCATCATCTTATGGATAAGAGGGCGGTTTATAACCGTCGTCTTAGGGTGACCCTAAGATGGTGGTTTTAAACCACCATCTTAGAGTGACCCTAAGAGGGCGGTTTTAAACCACCCTCTTATCCCTAAGACGACGGTTTAAAAAAATTAAGGAAAAAAGATGATGGTTATAAACCACCATCGTAAAAAAAATATAAAAATAAAAAAATTAGTGGTAATAATGACATTTGTAATAAGATCATTGTATTGGCCATGCACTATTTTATTACAAATGTCATTATTACCACTATTTTATTACAAATGTCATTATTATAAAGATAAAGTAATACAACAACCACAATTAGTTTATACAACAACCGCCTTACGAAAATATTGAAGTGATTCATCTGTGACAAAAGGGATTATTGAGGGAGAAAGGGTGAGGAAATAAGTGGAAGGAATAGGCACGTTGTGTCGACCCCAAAGATCAACACCGAATATATGGGAAGTGAGAGAAGAGGACGGGTACTCGGCATGGAGAGAGGAAGCACATTTCCTATCTATAGAAGATAGTCGGCTCCCACGACCACTTTTAAGTAGCTGCTTTGGCTAAAGCCTATTCATTTCACCTTCAAATTCAAATCCGGGTAGTGAGATCTCTCTCCCTCATTAGCTTGGCTAGATCTAGATACCAAGGCTACCCACCCCTGCCTTAAGATATAAAGCATCAAATTCTCGTGATCAAATTATGAACCTCTCCTCTCCCCACCCTCATTGTTGCCAGAGTAATAAGGAAAACATCACAAAATTTACACATACATTTGAGGCACTTTGTGAAGGGAATGGCAGTCAAAGCACCCATGCAGTGAGGGTTGCAACTTCTGGGATTCATTTTGGACCTTCTCACTTGGGTAAGTAATTGTTTGACCTACTTTTCTATCACACACCAAACCCAAAGTGCTGATATTTTCTTGTTTTGTTTGGTCTAGGGTTTGTTTAGGGTTACAATGGTTGGAAAATTGAAATGTGTGAGGATGGCAGTGATGGTTGTAGCATGAAAACTAGTAGAGAACAAATGTTTCATTTGGTCTAGGGTTTTTTAGGGTTACAATGGTTGGAAAATTGAAATGTGTGAGGATGGTAGTGATGGTTGTAGCATGAAAACCAATAGAGAACAAAGTGACATTCTCAAGTTTCCTAGAAATAAGTTAGAAATTGAGGTATTATTGTTCTTTCATTCAGAATTTGATAGTAGGTTTTGTTGTTTTCAAAGCGCACTTCTATCATATCAAAGGGTCTTGTTGATTGAAATACCTATTTTAATTTAGTTTTCTACACATATACTATGTATAAAGCTCAATTTATCATACCTGACAAAGATATGAGCATTAGCTTTTCGTTTTAAATTTTTGGCAGAGTGGACAAGTCAATGTCTTTTCTTTTTATTGTGATTGGAAATTCATGGTTGTAATTGTAGATTAAAGTAGCATTGCAAGCATATAAAGACGTAAAATTTTGGTCTAGGGTTTGTTTAGGGTTACTATGGTTGGAAAATTGAAATGTGTGAGGACGACAGTGATGGTTGTAGCATGAAAACCAGTAGAGAACAAATATTTTGTTTGGTCTAGGGTTTGTTTAGGGTTACAATGGTTGGAAAATTGAAATGTGTGAGGATGGCAGTGATGGCTATAGCATGAAAACCAATAGAGAACAAAGTGACATTCTCAAATTTCCTAGAAATAAGTTGGAAATTGAGGTATTATTGTTCTTTCATTCAGAATTTGATAGTAGGTTTTGTTGTTTTCAAAGCACACTTTTGTCATATCGAAGGGTCTTGTTGATTGAAATACCTATTTTAATTTAGTTTTCTGCACATATATTGTGTATAAAGCTCAATTTATCATACCTAACAAAGATATGAGCATTAGCTTTTCATTTTAAATTTTTGGCAAAGTGGACAAGTCAATGTCTTTTCTTTTTATTGTGATTGGAAATTCATGGCTGTAATTGTAGATTAAAGCAACATTGCAAGCATATAAAGACGTAAAAGTTTTTGAATTTTCCTCCATGGAAAATGCATTTGGCGGTTTCTCAGCTAAGGTAGGTCAATATTTAAGGTCTTTCCTGATACTCAGGATTTTATAGTGCCATTTACTTTGTATATAGATGCCCCTCAAATGTTATTCTTATATTTGTATTGATGTCTTCCATGGGCTAAAGAAATGAAGTTTAGGAATAGGGTCAAGAGATTTATGGGATTTTGTTGCTATCTTGAAGGGTTCCAGGATGGTCGCATAGGCACAATGAATTATATAACCATCTATATTTTAATGCTTAGAGCTTGCACCGAGATGCAACATTATTATAGAGAAGATAATGGACCCTTAATAGGCAAAGCTACTGGTCCTCCAAAATATTGATCTCTCATATGCTTCCTCTCCAATTTGATGTTTACCATAAATTATTATGCAACGTATATGCTATTTTCTTTAGATTAGAACTTCATTCAGGCTTTGTGCGAGTATACCCAACAACAAGATCTATGTTTTATTGCATGTTAAGTTCTGTTGCACTTTATGTCTCAAGATATATTATTCCTATGATAACAAGCATAGGGAAAATAGGTGCAGTGCTAACATTTTTATGTTTACATCATAATTTTTGTTGCAATAACATATTTGCTTTTGTTTTAAGTATTTGGAAGTATGCTTCTCCAAAGGAAATTGAGTCCCAGGTTTTGATCTTTCTACCATTTAGTAAATTTTTGTATCAAAGTTGTTCTTTAGCTTATTAAAGACAATAAGGCAGGATAGTTAATACAAGCATTAACTACATATAGAAGTAAAAGTGACTAATTATGTCAAGCTATTTGTACATAAAATCTTAATGACTTCCTATTTGAATAAGCTAACTATCAAGGAGATGCTATCAACTTTTGCATTTAAATAAGTGTTGTCAAGTGATTTTTGAGACTTAATGGTTGGGCAAGGAGACACCTACTTGGATTCACATTTGTGCTTGTGTCATGCACATGCTATTTTAGGTTTTGCATGGGCACCATAATGAATAAATGCAATGGGGAACCACTATTATTTGGAATAGGGGGTATTGCTATTGATTGATGGCCATGTGAAGAAAGTATTTCATGTTATTCCAAGGTTCTTGGCTAGGGTCCAAATTAGTTTCCAACTGAACATACCTTGACCAATGGGCTTCAAAAACTTCGGTGTGCTAAAAAAATTAATTTTTATTTTTTTGATATGAATTATGCACTAACACATTACACTTGAGAACTAGAGAAAATAACTATTTGGGACTGTTGTTAGAAAGGCACAAAGTTGAAAAGAGAGTAGATACTTAAATGGCAAAGAAGTTTAGCAATGCATTTCCCAGACTTGACATGGATTTAGGAAGCACAAGAAGATGGGACACAATGACCCAGAAGTCCTTAAAACCTAGAAAATCAGGGTTGGTGTTATCATAGGGATAGCAAATGTATATCAAATAAATGGAGAATCCAAAAGAAAGTAAAGCCAAAAAAGGGTCCCTAACTAATTTGCCAAAAGTAAAAGTATGTTGCTAAGATGAAGGTGTGTTGACATTCAAGGACATTCTCATTATATTATTAGGCTAAGTGTTTGACAACAGATCTGATATCATTGTGTGATGGTGCTAGATGACTCATTGGGAGAAGTTTTGTTGCCAAAGTTGGTGCTTCCAAAGCCAACTCTGGGGCTTTTGTGGCAATATCACTAGGACATAAAAGGATCTAAGGGTTGTGACAAAGAGCTTCTAAAAGAAGTACAACATTATGAAATACAAATTTCTAAACCTTGCAAGAATGAATGAGAGCTATGAAATGTTAGTTGTGGATGCAAAGGGTCTGTGATATGTTTTCAGTGCAAAGTCATCATTTTTAAACAATGTTTCTGGTTCTTGAAGCATGGAGTATTCCTAGTAACTTTTGTTTAAGTGGTGGGTACCTCTGCTCTACTACATTTCATCTTGCACCTTTCATATATTATTACCTTGTCATCCCATATTAGTACATTATCAATAGCTACATCATTGGCATTGGTATAGATAGAAAAGGGTTTTGAGTGATTTAGAAGAATTAAGACTGGTGTGTGTCCTAATTTCTTCTTAAGTAGGCCAAATATCCTCGTGAGTTCATGAAAACCTTTTGGATTTGGTTTAACAACTCGGTAAGAGTTTTAAACATCTTAATCTAATGTGAATGAAGCATATATCTTTGTAAAGTTGGCCAAGAAGAGAAACATTCCCACCTTAATGATGCTAATTTGTTCCACCCTTTTTCTCATAAATTTTTATTTGGACACAATGTGTTCAAGCTCTAAAATATTTTCTTGGAAGCAATTGCATCTTCATGACTCAGCAGTAAGCTTCACCATTGTGATGAAAATAAGGTTGTGTGGCTAATCTGGAAACCAAGACCCCTACAACAAAATCCCATTGAAGCCCAATAATTAGAGATTCATACCCTTCCCTATTATTCATGTATCAAAATCACAATCATATGGATTTGACATGGTTTATTTATTTTGGAGAAATTAATATTATCCCAACATTGAATCCCTCCTTGGACTTTGTCCCATCAAAGTACATTGTCCATAAATATTTTGATCTGAAAGACTAGCTGGAAGACGATTTTCTTCTCCTATCATGAAGAAATAAGTATCCATACCTACGTCTAAGTAAATTATCAAGTTATTTTGTTGGTTAAATCTAGTTACCATTTATTTGTAATAGGGTTCCCTATCAATTCTGATTTGGTTTGCTACTTCTCTCTAGTGCAACCAAATATGTGAAAAGTTTGTAGCTATATATTTGTTCAAATTATGTGCCATTCCCTACTTAACAACAAACCATAGGCATCGGGTATGTCAACTACCACTATGTCAATAAAATGGAATATTTGGGATTTTGAAGTTACTTGTATTAGGACATAGGGTAATTCTTTGGTCACTTTGACCTGATATCTATCTAATTGAATGATTGTTCATATTTTTTGAGGTTTCAGACCCAATGACCTGCATACCGACATAAGCATTACATTTTTAAAAGCTCTAAAATCAACTTTTATGTTCTCATACTTGTTTATTGTCAAATTTTAGCATCTCCTTGAAAGGGCCAAGGATCTGACTAGATAATCAAGGAAGTTTCTTACCTTCCTCAGGCCCAACAAACCCCCTTGCTCTCACTCATATTCTATTTCTCTTACAGGTTTACTCTGGTGTGTATAGCTTGGGTTTGATTCAGACCTTCTCAAAATCTATTGTTATGAAGTTAGGTGTCCTTTTTTTTTGTCCTTCATTTTTTGCTATTGTAAGAGAGTTTTGCCTGCTCTGTTGTTCCTATTTTTGCTTCTCTATTATTGTTAGCTAGCTAGGAATTATTCACTGAATGCTATCATTGAATTTCTTTCCTCGCTTTACCTATTAGTTTTACCTGAAAGAAATACTAAATTTAATTAGAGTTATTGTGAAGAATAGGTTTGTTTATTCATTTAGACAATGAACCAGAAAAGCATTTAATCGCATATAGGCTAATCTGTTCAGTTGCTCATGTCTCTTGTACCCTTTGCCCTTTTAAAAGAGAAAAGCACTATTTTATTTCATTCGACATCATTTAAATCCAGATCTCATCTTAGCATAGGAAAACTTGTTTTTTTTGCAGTCTTGTCTTTGTACATATTTTATCTTTCTGCATTTTATTCAAGATTAGGCCTGCAAAGTCTAGATCAAGAAATTTAGTGGAAACCAGGTGCTTCCTATTCTAAACTTCCATTTTCGTTCCTGTAGTTTATTCTGATTACTTGCCCTTAGTTTTGATCACTATTTTTCGTTATCATAGAGTGACTGAGTTTGTTGTTTTGTCATAGTTTTAATTTTTGTTATTCTATTTTTATTATTATTATCAATTTTATAAAAAGGGAAATATTAAATTTAATCATAAAAGGGGTAAATCTGTCATATTCTTCTAGGCAAGAAAGTAAAAGTGTATGTAATTATAGTAGAATAGCTTGTATGTCTACACCGCTTTCTTGGTCTCTTGACGCTTAAAAAGAAATGTTCTATTGTGTATCATTTTAAACCGGTATACCATTTAGTATAGGAAAATATCTCTTTCTTGCATATTTGAGTTCTGGTATATCTCATTTTCTTGCATTTTTATCAAGATTAGGGTTATTAGAACACCTAATATTAGGCTTATTAGAGCACTTGGGAGAGGACATTGGAAAATTGAAATGTGTGAGGATGACAGTGATGGTTGTAGCATGAAAACCAGTAGAGAACAAATGTTTCGTTTGGTCTAGGGTTTGTTTAGGGTTACAATGGTTGGAAAATTGAAATGTGTGAGGATGACAGTGATGGTTGTAGCATGAAAACTAGTAGAGAACAAAGTGACATTCTCAAATTTCCTAGAAATAAGTTGGAAATTGAGGTATTATTGTTCTTTCATTCAGAATTTGATAGTAGGTTTTGTTATTTTCAAAGCACACTTTTATCATATCGAAGGGTCTTGTTGATTGAAATGCCTATTTTAATTTAGTTTTCTGCACATATACTATGTATAAAGCTCAATTTATCATACCTGACAAAGATATGAGCATTAGCTTTTCATTTTAAATTTCTGGTAGAGTGGACAAGTCAATGTCTTTTCTTTTTATTGTGATTGGAAATTCATGGTTGTAATTGTAGATTAAAGCAACATTGCAAGCATATAAAGACGTAAAAGTTTTTGAATTTTCCTCCATGGAAAATGCATTTGGTGGTTTCTCAGCTAAGGTAGGTCAATCTTTAAGGTCTTTCCTGATACTCAGGATTTTATAGTGCCATTTACTTTGTATATAGATGCCCCTCAAATGTTATTCTTATATTTGTATTGATGTCTTCCATGGGCTAAAGAAATGAAGTTTAGGAATAGGGTCAAGAGATTTATGAGATTTTGTTGCTGTCTTGAAGGGTTCTAGGATGGTCGCATATGGTATGACATGTATTGGGATGAGAAACCTGACTGGAAACCAAGACCCCTGCAATAGAAAGGAAAATCACCATTGTGATGAAAATAAGGTTGTGTGGCTAATCTGGAAACCAAGACCCCTGCAATTTAATTTTTGCTTTCTTCTATGCCTTCATTTGTGTTGAGGGATCAAAAGGTTTTGGATCAAGGTAGGGAGCTTCTTCTTTATCTAATTGGCTAGTACCAACTTCAACAACCACTTGGTGTTGCCCTTGGTTTTGTTGTAGATATTTGCTTAAGATTATCTCTACTTTACCATTACTTTCTACAACTTGGCTCATTATTTACATGGTTCCAACCTCTATGTGCATTCCACACTACACCAAAAATGGGCTTTAATGGTGGCTAAAGTAAGGTAGTTTTTTATGGAGTGTTGCTATGCCCCTAGGGAGTGTGGCCCTAGTTGTGCCACCCATTGTACTTCATATTACTTCAACAAAAAAAAAATTTTATTTCATGGCTTCTCAAATTTTTGTTGATAAATTTATAAGTGACCTTGATATAATATTTCCCATAGGTTGGCAATATGTACAACAAAAAAAGATGAAGAAAGACACCACAGGCAGTTGAGGTTATCACAACAAATCAGGAGCTAGTGATAGAGGCCTCACATGCTAGTAAGTACTATCAATTTGATAGTGTTGTTCAATAGTGGTTGACCTAGGCATATTAGAATTGATCATGGTTTTATCATTGACTATGGTATATTGTAGCAACTAGTGGAAGATACCAGCTACATCGTTCCATTAATGAGGAATATAAGGAGGTGACCCATAACATAAATGAATCTTATGGTGAGAATACTCGAAATGAGGCTGACAATGCTTTGACTAACAAAGAAGGTATGTAGACCACACAAGAAATTTGCTCATGATGTTGGTTACTCGTTGTTGTCATACTATATGGCATAATGATGTTTGGATGGTATCGACATTATAGGTGTTGATGCTCGATCATCACACACTTCAAATACTGAATATCATAGAAAGAGAGGTCCAACAAGATGTGCAACAGATTCAAGCAACACAGATAAGGTGGAGATCATTTGCAATCTAAATGGACAGCCCATAGGAAACAATTATGTTAAGTTTACATCTTACTTGGGGGTGATTGCGAGGGAGATTATTCCTATCACCCATACAGACTAGAGAGCAGTTCTAGTGGAACTTAAAAACTAGTTATGGACACTCATTACGATAAATTTCTAGCCAATGGAGTTCATAGTGTCCATTTTTGAACACTTATATAAATATTGCATCTAATAAGATACTACTTTGATGCAACAAAAATATATCATTTCAGACACAATGAAGAAATGGGTCTTCATGACCATGGGACAACAATGGCGTGATCATAAGCATCAACTTGTGAAAAACACTATGATAAGTATGATAATGACAGAGATAGAATTGCTAATCCCCCACCTCGTGTATCACAAAAATATTGGGAAGCCTTTGTGAATGGCAAGAGCAACGTTGAATTTAAGGCAAGTACCAGCCAATCTGCTATGGTAGTTCATATCATTGTTATGTTCATGTGAATTTTTCCGACCTTGCTCTCCCTAATGAATTTATATATTGGTTTTTTTGTTGCATTGTAGGCGGTGAGGCAAAGGAATAAATAAAATAGATCTCACCAATCCATCATGCACACTTGCAGTCGAATAGGATATGCTCGATTGGAGCATGAAATGGTATTCTATCATACTCATCCATTATGTGACAAACATAGCTATATTGGTTTTGTCGTATGACTTATCCCCATATCTCTCCAACTATATATCTTGCAGAGGAAGAGCCAACCAAATGTAAAAACTCCACTACCAAGGGCAACTGTGTGGATAGAAGCTCATAAAAAGAAGGATGGGGCTCTTGTTTCACCAGAAGTTGCAGAGACAATCGTAAGTGATATTCCTTTCAAAATAGCAATGCGTTGAACTTCAAACCATTGTTATATCGATTTTTTTTTAACATGTTACCAATAAACTATGCATGTGATTTTTCTAGAAAAAAATGGATGATGCAATGTCATCTACAAGCTCCATAAATCAATATATTAAGGATGATGCCCTCACCAAGGTTTTAGGACCTAAAATACCAGGTCGGGTTTGGGGTGTCGACAAAGGAGTATCACCAACTGCTCTATTTGTTGGTGAGGGTTACATACAGAAGTTGCACCAGATGCAAGAGCATACGGTAGATAAAGAGAAAAAGTGGGAAGAGAAGCTTGTAGAGAGAGAAAAATGGATGGAAGAGAAGCTCACAGAGAAAGATAAAAAGCTTGAAGAGATTATGGCATGACTTTCACAGATAGAGGTGTGTCAATTTTTTCATGATTTCATATTTGAAATGTTTACATGTCACACCCCTAAAGTTGTAATGATCCCTTGCATATAATTCCATAGGTAGCATCACTACGTGCTACCCCTACAATTGGACACAATAGTGGTGGTGGTGATCAAGGCACAGGTAGAGGCTCAATACCTTCTAGGCTAGAGTCATCAATGGTATGACTATTATTTCAAATATAAAATAATTGACTTAGTTTGTATTGTACACTATGTAATGAATTTATCTGGGCTATTGATTTTCCATGTAGGGACTAAAAATGACACCGATCACTCAAACTGAGAGAAGGGATTGCTACTTGACTCAGATCCATAAGGATAACGTAGTGGTCGAAGGCACGGTGATCAGTACTGACCTTGAAGACCTTATACATGGTCAACATTTGGGTGAAGGTTATTGCAAAGTCAATGTGCATGTCACCCTTAAAGAGGAAATAATCTTGTATAGAAGGAATGATGAGATGGACACAATGAAGGATGTTGTGGGCTCCTTCATTGCCTGGCCTATATCAGATATTGTTTACAAATAAATTATGCCATGTTGTAGCAATATTGTATGATGCTTTGAATTAACATCTGACATCAATGATTACAAAAGAGATTACCTTTTCTCCATTTACATATTTATCCCCAAAATCTCATTTACTTGGCTTGAAAACCTATACTCAACTGAATCAGAACTAACATTTGACATGTTTAGTCTTTCAAAAACTGATAGGGCCTTGACTAGTTGAATGTTTCCTTTCTATTTAATAGCAAAAAGTAGTCATAATTACAATCTTCATATTATTGTGTTTCAAGGATTTTATTCTTTACAATTAGTCACCTTGTGTATAGTAGACGTAGTCCTTACTCTATTACATATTGTAGTGTATAATGAATTCTACTTAATGTAAAAGACCTATTGGTCCCTCAAAATGCAATTCTTAAGGATTCTAAAATAAACCTTTCATTTAAGAGCATCACCAGATTCAACCTAATTAACCCATTGTCTATTGGCCCTTTTGGGTAGTTGGTGATGAGGATGATTGTGCTTCTACTTCACATCCCACAACTCCATTGGAGCTTCTTTCTATCTCTCTTTTACTTTGACTTCTGGCTTTCTCTTTATCTTTACTTTTGACATGTTAGGGTTTATCTATTTTGGGTAACCTTGGAGGCTGTAATTTTATGTTATACGGTTGTTTCACTTCAGTGTAGTTTACATTAGATTCTTTACTCTAGTTTAGCTGATTTTTAATAGTACATTTTGGTTACTACAATGCATTGGAACAACTCTTTTCAATGAGTCATATTGGCCTACTTTGGCCATCTGTAGACATTAATAGAATTATCTTATCTTATCTTATCTAGAGAACCATGGCCAGGTCTTGCAGAGGATAAAGTTATCTATTTAAGAATGGAACTCATCTACTTCATATAAAAATTTGATAATTAATTGTAATATGTTACCCTTCCTATTACTATGAAAATGTTCATTTTATTTTCTGCAATTGTATGTTTTGTACATGCTTCATTAGCATCAATAATTGCAAACGTACAATCTAGCAATATGGAGTGCAATACAAAAATATTATGTCATGCAATGCCATTTATACAAATTTAGAATGCATAGAAATTTTGCTAAGCTAACTCTAGCTTTAGTAATATGGAATGATAATTCCCTTTTTGACTTTCTTCCTGTTGAGTTGAAATCATTTTCAATTTCTTCATGAATTGGGAAAATTTAAAATTGATGCTGAAAAGAGAATTGAAATGGCTACATTGCCTACGTATGAAGTTTCCCTTTTTGTCCAACCAGTTAGATGGTCATTTTTATTTTTAGTAGTCCTGATGAGGATGGATGGCTAATTGGATATGTCGGAAGCAGAAGCAAGATGTTGAGATGGAGCACTCAAATTTGGGAAATGAACTTGCAAAAGCTTTCTCATAAGGGGAAATGATATTCTCATAAGAAACTTAGGATCTTTAGCATCATAACATTTGAAATAATAGTTTTGTGGGTGTGCAGGTGTGGGGTAGTCCATTGCCAAATCCTGCTGGATTTTGACCAAATCTGGATTAGACCGGATAACACTACAGAGAATTGAAATCTAGAATTTGGTTAGCAGAGCCATATAAAAGAGAATTGAAAGGTATCCATGCAGTACTATGGTAACTACATTTGTAGGCATTATTTTTTTATAATAAAAAAAAAAAAAAATAATAGAATTAATATTCCGAGAAGAGAATATATTAGAAAGAGAAAATATATAGGAGATATAGATAAAAAATAAGATAAAAAAAGGGAATATGAGGAGGGGGCGGGGCGGGCGGGGGGGGCGGGGCGAGGGGGATGGGGGGGAGGGGGGCAGGGGGGGGCGGCGCGCCCGCGCTCCCCGCGCCGGTGCCTGCGACGCTGGGGGGGGGCGGGGCCCGCCCGAGTTGTTTGTGTGGGCAGAGTGTGTTGGTGGTGGGGGGGGAGGTGGGGGAGGGGGGGGGCCCCCGCTCCTGCGCTGGGAGGATGTGTGTGGGTGAAGGAGTTCTTTTTGCTGGGATCTGAAGAGATCAGGAGAGTTTTTTGGGGGGGGGGGGCGACCGCTGGGGTGGATGGATGAGATAATGTTTTGTGGGGTGGGTTTTTTTCTTTAATGACGCGCGCTGGTGGAGGGGGTGGGCGTGGTGAGGGGGGTTTCCTTGGGGGGAGGGGAGGGGGGGGGGGGGGGGCCCCCCCCCCCCTGGGGGACGGAAGAATGTTGTTGAGGAATTTTTTTTTAATTTTTTTTTTTGAATGGATATTGAAGGGGGGCAAAAGACAAAATTTGTTGGAGGGGGGGGCGATGTCATATATATATGTGTATGTATGAATGTATATGAGAGAGTGTGAGAGATCAGGAACTCCTATGAGCTGATAGATAGGTTAGCTATTTGAAAGAATAGATTTATTGTTATAATCCAATATTTGCAAGTATTCCTGAAAAACATGTAGTTCTAAAGATTAATAAAGCATAGTGGCAATATGTTGATCATGTGCAGATCTCCAAAAGAATAACAAGGAGATCATGAAGGCCTTGATTAGTCAAATTGCTTTGTGGATATCATCTAAGCGTAAAGAATAACTTAACATGAAACCTGGTTGAAGCTTTACGTGCCTGAACAACCAATTTTACAAACTGAACAACAGATATAGATTTTGTGATGTAATATGAACCCAGGTTTGCATTCTCATAAATAAGCCTTCCAATGCATAAGATTGCAGAAGGAATTTATATGGACTCCTCTTTTCATTTTATGTTCAAACATTTCATAGCATTAATCAAGCATTGAAAAAAAACTTTGATTATAGATTTCATGGTTTTTAAGCAAAAATAGATTTCTTATTGCAACATGAGACCTGGTTGTGTTTCTTGGAACTTAGCCTTCTGATGGATAAGAATGCAGAAGGAATTTATATGGACTCTTCTGATCTTTTCATTTTTCTGTTCAAATATTTCATATCATTCATGAAGCATTATTTTTTCTTTCTTAAATGCTTTCATTAGTGTTTATACATATTTGGTATTTCTTCTCTTTTCATATTGTTCAATTGTTTCATATAATTCTCAAGCATTTTGGTAAATGCTTTGACTAGTTTTACAAATGCCTGATTATTTTTTATTTTGTTGTTGAGAGATCTCATAGTATTTAATAAGCATATTTTGTAAACACTTTGATCAATTTTTAAATGCTTTCATCATCCCTTTTGAACTAACCAACAACCTTCCTATTCATTAATTCATATATCTATGAAAACCTATTACTTCATTCATTTCACATACCATATTTTTGAAAAAAATGCCCAACCTGCGCTTCAAGAATCATGACCATCTTCCAAAGCGTTTTTTATAAACTTCAGGGTTGAAGGTAAATACATTTGATTTTTGATCTACAAAATAATGTTTATTTTATTATTTTGAAATGAATTGATGGTACTTGTAAATGACATTGATATATATATCGCTCTTCAATCTTTACATATTCAACTCAAATATTTTTAAACCATTCAAGAATAATTACAAAATTGCATTAAGTAGCCACTTGGCCCACTTCATTGCCCGTTCAAGATAAAGCCTCAGTTGCATTGTTATCTTTCCCTTTTCATGTAAAATTTCAAAATCATTTTGTGGACAAAGTGGTCCTCACATGTAGTTTAAACTCAGCCTAAACCTATCAAGTGAATGGTTGATAATCCAAATTTTAGGTGAGATTTTTTTTATGTGAGGCCCTAAGATGGTGGTTTAAAACCACCCTCTTAGGGGAGGCCTTAAGATGGTGGTTTAAAATCATTGTCTTAGACCCTAAGAGGGTGGTTTTAACTGCCCTCTTAGACCTAAGATGGTGGTTATAAACCGCCCTCTTAGAGCCTCCCCTAAGAGGGTGGTTTATAATTGTCATCTTAGATCCTAATATGATGGTTAAGAGGGTGGTTTTAACTGCCCTCTTAGACTTAAGATGATTATTTTAAACCGCCCTCTTAGGGGAGACCCTAAGATGACAGTTTATAACCATCATCATAGGTCTAAGAGGGTGGTTCTGAACCATCATGTTAGGGGAGACCCTAAGATGGCGGTTTATAACTGTCATCTTAGGTCTAAGAGGGTGGTTAAAACCACCCTCTTAGGATCTAAGACAACGATTAATAACCATTGTCTTAGACCCTAAGAGGGCAACTTTTTGAGGCAATTTTTAGTCATCATCGTCTGTTGTAAAATTTTTACAATGCCCTCATAGATAGCAACTACATAACCATCGTTAAAGGCCTTTAAGGTGGTTAATAACCACTATTAAAGATATTTTTTTGTGTAGCAACTGCTCATTATTCTCATATCCTGGGACATATTTTAACAGTTTAACAAATATTTGATAGTATTCTTCAACAGATAAATATTCTTGTTGAAGAGTGAAAAAATCTTCAAAATTTTCCACATATATTTGGTTGGTTACGAACCTTTTATTAAATTCCTCCACAAAATCTTCCCATTTTAGATCTTAGGATTGAATTTTATTTCTTGCCTTGTATATATTCCACCATTCCAAGGCCATGTCTACTAAGTGGAGGGTATCCCAAGAAGTTTGGGATTTAGATGATAAATTTTCATAGAAAATGTGTTTCTATCTCATTTAGCTATATTCCTACAACATCTTCGTCTTCTTTTCCATTAAATTTATAAACCTTCACATTCTTCATGTCCTTAGCCAATTCTACCCGAACTCGAGTTCTTCCTAATTCAGCTTGACTAGCAGGACTCCTTTCATGCATAACTTCAGGATCTTTACCACTGGCTTCCCGATTTACTAGAGTTTCTCACATCCTTTGTTGTTAGTTTATTTTTTCATGATATTGCTCCATCTATTCTTTTTGTTGTTGCATTTATTCCTGAAGTAAGTTAATTATCATTGTTAAGTTCCCACTTCCATGGTAGATTCATTTATTTTCTTGAATTGCCTTTCTCTTTGAGGTCGTATTTCATCTTCCTATTGCCTAATAGATGTAGGGTTTTTATAAGATCCTTCCTTGAGAATTGGTGTCGTCTGGGTAAAACAAAAGTTTGGTTAGTTCCTTAGTATCTTTGGCTTACTAAGGCAACAAAGGTTTAGTTTATGAAGTTATTTGGGTCCTATATTCTTGCACCCTAGGATTCTGTTATCTAGGCTCTGATACCAACTATAAAAACTCAGTTTAACACACTGATTGTAACAACCCAATCTAACTCACAGGTTCAACAAACTAAACCTACTGATGAGGGGAAAAGTTTGAACAAGGATTTTTTTTCCTTTTTAGTTTTAAATATGTACCCAACTCATAATTAGTACAAAGCATTGATAACCACTATTGGGTTATGGTTGCTATAGTTAGCCCCTAAGTGGACAAGATTGGCTAAATTTTGTAAGAGGAGTCTTTTGGTTGTTCCTCTTTTCTCACCCTCTATTCTGGTATGAGATCCTAGAACCATAGCTTGGGGTTATCTTCTAAGGCCCATAATATTTAAAGGGGGGATGTTTTTCCCTAACCTTAACAAGTTATCTTTTAAGTGGAACCCTAAGTTTAATTGATCTCATTTGTTGCCAAGATAACAAGATTATATAGCATAAATGCTTTAGTGCTTAGTTGATGACCACATCCTAAGATTAATGTCTAGCACTGTAAAAATAACTAAGGCCATGTCAATCACCTAACATCGGACATGGTCTCTCTTGTCAAAGTTATGATAATGCAATGATTTACCCCATTCCAACCATTGTGGATTTATCTAGCCCTTTTTCCTACTAGATTTATTCTTATTTATAAATTTTCTTAAGGAGCCACCATTGTACCGCTCGCTCAATGGCCTAGAATGACATCTCATATCATCTACCCTTACCTCCCATCCTGACATATCTCGACAGGAGTGGTCATTCTTGAATCATAGTTGATTGCATGCTCACAACACAACTGGTATTGGGTGTTTTATTTCTAGGTTGATCACCTTCTTCATGATCCAACCATAATAATATTATTTAGGCTTCAAAGTTATTGGGGTATCTTTTATATCCTCAATATTTTTAATTTTACTTTACACCAACATTTTATCCCAAGGTTGAGAATTCTTATTTAATAAAACTTTGTTATTTATTTATTTTAAGAGCATAAAAGGTTACCCAACAATTTTTAATAAGAATTCTTCAAAGCTTATATTGAAAAAAAGTAATATTTTAATCACTTATTAAATTATCTAACAAAACATAAAAATAAGTAATAAACATATTAAAAATATTTTTTAGAACTTAAAATAATATCCAAGAACTTATATGATATAACTTTACCACTTTTCTAAGGTTATGTCAATCAATATCAATCATACTTTACAAATTTTCTAAGTTAACAAGTCCTTAACCTTCCTTGTATTATACTTAACAAAATCTTCTCAAAATATACACCTGATTATTTGACTACAGTTGTGTCAAAATAAACAAATGATTTTCAAATATAAATAAAAAAATTAAAAGGCTAAACCTTACCGAATTTAAAAGGAAGTATTATTTTCTCAAACACCAAATACAAAGGAAGTATTTCTTTTTCCCAAGGTTATACCTTAACTCAAACAAATTATTTTTGAACGTGATAACAAGAAAATAATAAATAATAAATAGCAATCATCAAAGTCTCATTGTGTACAACTATATCTTTTCACCATATACACAAACATATTGCACACATTATTTAGTTGCTAACTTTTGTATTAATTCCATAATAAGGGTAAGTGAGTAGTTGAGTTGGTGTGAGTCTACTAGTTGAGGTTTGCGATCCATACCATGGGTTCATTCAACTCCAATTCAAATCATATCCCTTGAGGGCTAGGTGGATTGGTAAGTGCTTGTCTAGCCAAGCACTTACCAAGAAGACACCCAAGTTCAAATCTTGGGGTCAAGTTGTTTGCAAAGGTATTAGTTTGATATGAATCCTCTTAGTGTGCATCAGACCAATGATGAAAATACAAATTCCAAGTGACCAGATGAGTTGGTGTGATTATACCAGTTGAGGTCTGTGATCCATACCATGGGTCCATTCAACTCTGGTTCAAATCACACTGGCTACCATAAGCCCTTTTGCCCTTGAGGTCTAAGTGGATTGGTAAGTGCTTGTCTGGACAAGCACTTACCAAGAAGACACCCAGGTTCAAACCTTGGGGGCAATATGTTTGTAAAGGTAGTAGTTTGATATGAATCCTTTGGATGTGCATCATACCAACAATGATAGTACAAATCTTGAGAAACCGGTGATCCCCTTCACATCGTATCAACAATAACGAATAAAAATAGGTTTGGTGGAAGTAGCCCTTGTGGTTTAAACCTTGCGCTTATCAATTACTAAAAATAGTGTGGTCAACTCTCTTATATAATCGAAAAAATTTGTGCGGGGGCTAAATTCCTTTGGGAAAAGAAGAATTGTCAGAGATCTACTCATGGAAGTAAAACTTGATATTTTTTATCTTCAAGAATCTAAAATTGACACAAAAAAAACTTGACATTATTCAGATCTGGCCGAATGCTAAATGGATCATAAGCCCAACACAAGGTACTTCTGGAGGTATTTTTATCTTTTGGGACAGAATGAATTTTGAGGGCACTTTATTTGATCAAAAAGAGAGATTCTGCACAGTCAAATTGAAGAAAAAAAAAAACTAATTTTTGTTGGGTAATGACAGGGTTTTATGCTCAAAATGATGATCGTGAGAGATTCCATCTATGGAATAAGCTATCTTTTCAGAGGAATATTTTCATTAATTTGCATTGGATGGTTTTGGGTGACTTCAATACAATCTTAAGAACAAAGGACAAAAATGGAGGGAGGATTAACATCACTCAAGGTATGCAAGATTTTAATGATTTTATTCAGAATAATAAGTTGATTGACTTGGATATGTGTAAAGGTAAGTTTATGTGGACAAACAGAAGGATGGGAGATAATCACATTCAAAGGTGCCTGGATAGAGTTCTTATTTATGACAGTTGGCTAAGTATAAACAATATTCATAGACTTACATGTATACCCAGAATAGGATCATATCACAATCCCCTCTTGTTGGATATGGAAAAGGAGGGGAAGCAGGGAGGAACACCCTTTAGGTATGATCTCATGTGGAATATGCACCCAAACATTACAAACAAAATTCAATATTGGTGGCAAGAGGAGGTTCAAGGATCAACAATGTACAGAGTTACCCAAAAATTAAAGAACATCAAGTATCGAATCAAAATTTGGAATAAAGAGGTTTTTGGTAACATCAATTTAAGAAAACAACTTAAAAAGGATATCCAAGATATAGAGGAAACAATGGATAGGGAAGGTAGAAAACTAGAGTGGCATGAAAAGGAAAAACAACTCCTCACGGAGTATCATAATACCATTGCCCAAGAGGAAATTCATTGGAAACAGAAATCAAGAGTTTTGTGGCTCAAGGAAGGTGATAGAAATACTAAATTCTTCCATGTTTCTACTATGAGACATAGGAAAAACAATAAAATCCTCTACCTTATGGGAGAATATGGAAGAAAGTATGAGTATTTAAATGATATTAAAAATTTGGCCATTACTTTCTTTCAAAACCTTCTTAGCAAAGAAAAAACAAAGTGCAACATGGAAATAGAAAGCATCATTAACAATGTTCCTAAAGGAGTTAAGAGTTAATGATAGCATGAATGAATATCTTTGCAACGTAATCTCTAATGAGGAAGTTAAAAGAGTTTTGTTCTCTATGGAAGCATCCAAGGCTCCAGGACTAGATGGTTTTCCACCAAGTTTTTTTCAACATTATTGGGATATTGTTGGAGAAGATGTAGTCAATGCAATCCAAGAAGCCCAAGAATCTGGTAAGTTGTTGAAAGAATTGAATAATACCTTCCTTGCTCTAATTACAAAGAAATATGGGGCAGATATATTGCAGGACTTTAGACCAATCAACCTATGTAATACAATTTACAAAAAATTTACTAAAGTTTTAGCCAAATGGTTGAAAAACATCATCCCTTCAATCATTAATGAAGATCAAGGAGGTAATGTGGCAGGTAAGCAGATTACTGAAAGCATCATTATCATTTATAAAACAACACAATCTCTTCAAAATAGGAAAGGTTCAGGCATGTTCCTTAATATGGACATGAACAAAACCTATGACATGGTTTCATGGTATTTCTTAGATAAAATAATAGAGCGAATGGTTTTCAATGAAAATGGAGGGCATGGATTGGTATGTGTATTTTTAACCCTCCCTTTTCAATCTTGATCAATGGACAATCTGATGGGTTCTTTCCTTCTAGCAGAGGAATCAGGCAAAGAGATTTGTTGTCTCCATATATCTTTATCATTATGGAAGATGCCCTGGGAAGAACTTTGAAAAGAAAAAGAAATGATGGTAATATCAAAGGCCTAAACGATATAATAGGAAAATTGCTAAAGATTCAACCCTTGTACTAAGGAAGTATCAGTTTGATTTTTTTGATTTCCTTTGGCGTTTGTTGTGGAGTAATGTTGGCGGTGGCATAGTGGATCAAGACCATGGCCACGGGCGTCGGCAGCTTGTTGCACTTCGACGAGGGTTTGGGGCAGGAGTCCCCCACCGCCTGGGATTCGACCCAGCGACCTCCTCTGAATTTTGTCTTTGATTTGGTGTAGGCAGTGATGCTCAGTGACAAAAGGACGACGAAAGCCAGAAACAACACTGTGATGAAAACCCTCGGCTTTATTATTTGCTTCACCATAGACCCCATTAAATTTTTTATTGTATATCGTTAGGTATTGTTGCGCGCAACCTTTTTTATTTCGGGAGAAATTGTGGTGGGTCATTGGAGTTGCCGAGGAGAAATTTCCTGTCGAGACTCGCTTTTGAAGGAGGTATTGAAGGTATGTGGTTTAATCTGCTTTCTGCTAGGGTTGAAGAATACGGAGGAGTGGAAAATTTAAGGTGGGCAGTGGGATGGTTTATTTTTGTTTAAGGAGTTTCGAATTTCAGTTGCAATGTTGCGAAGGGTGTGTGGTTTTTTTAGTTATTGGAAGTTAAAGGTATGAGAAACTATGTAGAGTTGTGTAAAGTCTCCTAATAGTATCAAGACACCAGGGATTAACTGGAGGAAATACCAAGCCTAGGAACTTGAAAGGATTACAAGGATCGAGAGTGATTGAGGGTAGGGTTAGTATGATGGAGGATATGGCAGAATTGGTGGACTATTCCCCAGATCCAATGACAGACGTTCATATATTCCCTGCAGAAGATTTTTTGATAGCTAAGTGGAAGGCACAGAGGGAGAATGGCCATTTAATTGAAACTAAATTTAGTCAGGGATCAAAAAGTAACACAAATGAGGACCTGTTTCTAGATGGGACAGAGATCCTCTCTCAGCTGTACAATGGTGATTCAGGCTTTATGGCAATCCGATCTTGGGAGGTCTCCTCAAAGAAAAGCTCCCAGGACATAGGTGATGGTAAGTTTGACCCTTTTCTATATATCGACCTCTTGGAAGGGATCATGGCAGGAAAAAATGTCCAGGTAGGGAAAATGAGGAGGAACCAATAATTACAAACAAATTAAACAATACCAATAAAAGGCAAAAAAAGTGTGTTAAGACTAAAAAGGAGAAAGTAAATTTGGTTTTAGGTGAGGATATACTGCTGGAAAGGGTTTTGGAAATGGAAGGAAAAACTCTAACAAGAAGATTCTATGGAATATTATACTCAGAAAAAACTCTAGCTCAGTGGGTAGAAAGGGAATGGAGTCCAACAATAGGATATTCTCCAAGTTTCTATATTCTGGTAAGAGGATGGTTAGCTTTTTCATTCAGATCAAAAGAGGATGCAGATAAAATATTGCAGAGAAGATGGTTTTGGAACTCATATGCTCTGTCTTTAAAACGGTGGTCTCCTTGTTTTGACCCAAGAAGTGAGTCCAAATCAATTCAGCCTATATGGGTCAAGTTACCAGGTTTACCATTGGAGTTGTGGACATGTAGGATATTGAAGGAAATAGGTAATCAGCTAGGATCATGTGTGGATATTGATCAAAGGTGCCTGAGTGGCTCCTCTCAAACTATTGCAAAGATACTAGTGGATCTGGACCTTCGGGAAGGTCTCCCGAAGACAATTGAGATCAAAATTGGGAAGTGGCATTATGACCAAATTCTTGATTACGTGAAGATACCTTTCCTTTGTGCTAGATGTCATGTCTATGGTCATTTAGTAGCATAATGTGGACTAAAATTCACAGAAATGGAGGGGGGGAAGAGTTTTAAATAAAATCACAACCCTGGAGGGAGAGTGGATGGTTTAGACAATCACTTGGAGGGATTCAATAGTAGACATTTAGGTCGGGTTCAAACTCCTGTAGATGAAAATGGTGGTCAGGATAATGGTATAAGCAATGTTGTAGATGATCCCCATCTCTCCAATGCTCAGCACAAAGGATATAGAAGAGACTCAATCTTAGATTAGAGGGAGGAAACATATGTTCAAGCAAACACAAGGGAGGCAAATACCTCATTGAGACCATAGGTGGCAACCCATTTACACAGCAGTCCTCCCAGTTTTATAAATTATAACTCTGATTTAAGAACAAACCTTGTTGAAGAGGTATTACCCCTCTTCCAGGACAGGTCTATGGGGTCTGATAAACAAAAGGTTTCTACAAAGAGAAGTGGTATCTGGAAAGAAGATATGAATATCCAACATCCTAGTAATAAGGGGCCCCTCAGCATTCTAATTTTTTATTCATTAACAAAGTCCACATCTCTACTTTCATCTTCTTCTGAAGGCAGAGAGTCTTTAAAGGGGTCTCATAATTATTTTCTTAGATCACACAAATCAGCAGCTTTCTTTGAGAAGGGAGAAATCGCAGGAGGACTTAGCTTGGATGTGGTTAACTCACATGCCTTAAGGAGGAAATCAAACATTCAACTGGCAAAGGATCAAGATTTGAGGGAAGTAAAGACAGGGAAACAAAAATCAATAATAGGGGAACTTAGAGCAGGCAAAACCCCAGAACTAGTTAAATAATGTTAATCCTCTCTCAAAATATTCGGGGTCTGGGCAGCACCTCAAAAAATACTGCACTAAGGAGGTTAATGCAACTTCATCTTCTAGATATTCTATTTCTTCAAGAGACTATGGGAGTGGGTGTGAAAATGGAAAGCATTCTCCACACCCTTATAAAGGACTGGGAATTCTTCTCTTTGGACTCCGAGGGCAGATCAGGTGACATTGTTCAGGGGTGGAAGAAGAGGAATTTCAGGTTTATAAAATATGCTTTTCTTACGTCAGGAATAGGAGTGGAGCTCTTCTCTATGGAATTGGGGAAATCCTTTGTGTTGGTAAACATTTATGGCCCTTATGAAAATAAAATTCATTACTGGGATACCCTATTTGCCAATAACTTTCTGTAGCATGGGAATCTAAAAATAGAGCGAATGGTTTTCAATGAAAATGGAGGGCATGGATTGGTATGTGCATTTCGAACCCTCCCTTTTCAATCTTGATCAATGGACAATCTGCTGGGTTCTTTCCTTCTAGCAGAGGAATCAGGCAAAGATATTCGTTGTCTTCATATATCTTTATCATTATGGAAGATGCCCTGGGAAGAACTTTGGAAAGAAAAAGAAATGATGGTAATATCAAAGGCCTAAAACATTCATCCATTGGTGAAACTTTATCTCATCAACAGTTTGTGGATGATACTTTCTTGCTTGGGAAAGCTACAGGGGAAGAAGCTTTGGAGTTTTAAAAAGTCCTTGATTCTTATGAAAAAGCTACAAGCCAAAAAATAAATTATGAAAAAAGTAAGATTATATTTTTAAACACGGAGGAGAGTATAAGAGATAAAATAATTAAAATAGTTAAAGAATTGGATTGTAAGGAAGAAAAATTCCCTATCACCTATCCTAGTTTGCCTTTGTTTATAGGCAATATGAAAGATGAAATTTGGAATCCAATTATTGATAAATTTAATAGGAAACTTCAAGGTTGGAAGGGATCTTTGTTATCCTCTGCAGGGAAAGTACAACTCATTAAACACATGCTTCAAAGCCTCCCTATTTATTTCATATATTTCCCAAGGATGTCAAGAAAAGTGGAAGAGACTTTAGAAAGACTACAATTTTTTTTTTATGGAATGGCACTGAATGCAAAAAATGTGACATCTAGTAGCCTGGGATACCTGTTGCCAGCATTTACAGAATGGGGGTCTTGGTTTGAGGAAGTTGAGAGATCTAAATAGAGCCCTTCTAGCTAAACATGGTTGGAGGCTTTGCATTGGAGCATCAGGGAAATGGGCTAGCATTATCCAAAAAAAATACCCAAAGGGCAAAAACCACTTTATTAGTTGTTCTAATCCTTCACGTGGGTCTGTTTTTTGGTAAAATATAATCAAAAGCAGGGAAGTTCTATGGCAAGATCTAAAATGGAGAGTAGGTAGGGGAGATAAAATTGACTTTTGGAAAGACCCTTGGATTCAAGAGGAGCCTTTAGCGAACTATAGAAAGTTCAAATATATTAAAGAACATTTAACCAGAACCTATGGTAAGAAAATTAATGGTTACATTCATAGGGTGGGTGATTTTCAAGAGTGGAAAATTGTGCAAGAAGATATGCAAGGCTCGAGGGGTAAAGATCTGCAAAACCTCTTAAGGAGTTATTATTTAGGTAAATTTTTAGAGGAGGATCAGATAATTTGGGGAAGAAACCAGCAAGGCCAGTACTTAGTGAAGGATGGATATAGAGTCTTGGGCAAAATAACTTTAGAGAAACCTGAGCTTAAAAGAATTTGGAAGCTAAACATCATCCCTAAAGTTGCTATGTTTTTTTGGACTTCCATTCTCAATAAGATCCTTACAAAAGACAATATGTTCAAAAGAGGGATTGTGGTTCCAACTGTTTGTCTTATGTAACAAAGAGGATGAGTGTGTGGACCACATGTTTGGAACTTATGATTTTTTTCGTGATATCCTAAATATGTTATCGAGAGATGTTAATGTTGCTTGGGTCATTCCAAATTCTCTAATCAAGATTTGGAAACAGTGGCACTTAAGAAGCCGTATTTTTTGGCAAAAATGCATTCCACATATTTGTTGGGGGATTTGGTTGGAAAGAAACAGACGAGTGTTCAAAAATAAAACCAAAGGAATAATTGGAATTTATGCCAGTATAAAAACAGTCCTAGTGGAGGATTGTATTAAAAACATTGTTGGCCAGGAAAATCTTGCAATGATCCTCTCTAGAGAAAACAATATCTTAAATATGAAAAAAATCAATAAGGTGAGACTAGATACCAGATGGGAACGTCCCCACAAAGACTGAGTAAAACTTAACTTTGATGGAGCTTCAAAAGGTAACCCGGGTCATGTTAGTGGTGGGGGTCTCATTAGGAATGACAAAGGCTAGGTAGTGGTTGTATATGTTGAGGATCTTACCACAAATCACCAAGTTGAAGCAAGGGCAATGCTTACAAGCCTCCGAATTGTAGTGAATTTGGGCTTTAGGAGAATTGTTCTTGAGGGGGGTTCCAAGAATATTATAACTTCCCTTCAAAAAGGGGAGTTAAGTAATTCTAGTATTATCCAAAAAATTACATATGCGAGGAGTATTTTGGAAAACCTAGAAGAAAGTCAAGTTAAACATATTTATAGAGAGGAAAACAAAGTTGTCGATAAAATGGTGAATATGGCAGTTAAATCTGAGAATTTCAAGGTCTGGTCATATAGCCCCATGGAGTTGGAAGAGATTATAAGAATTGATAATGAAGCTAGCAGATAAAGAGGGTAGAGCAAAGCAAAATACTTTCTGGGATCATGAGATGAAGGATTTAAGCACACTAAATTACATTATTATCAACAGTTTCTTTATCAGTTATGTAAAGCATTAAGCACTGCAATATAGCGGGAGGAATATTATTTCAGTTTTTCCATCAACAGGTTTAGCCCAGGTTTGTTTGATTTACTAATATAGGGCGCCTAGGTTTGTTTGTTTTACTAATATAAGGCTCTCTTACATTTGTATGATCTTCTCTTATTTTTTTCTTGTATGTTTTTCGAGCTCTGTATAAAAGGTCAGGGTCCTTCAACCCTTTTTTAATCAATCCGTGGAATTCAATGTATCTTTTAAAGGATAGTATATCTGAAAACTAAAACTTGTTTAAATCTGGTTCATTTAGGCTATTATTTATATAAATTTCATTTAATATTAATAGTTTCTTTTATGAACCATTCATCTATACAATAGAAAAAAAAAAAAAAACAACATAGTTATTTTACAATGAGTTTGGGTAAGAAAAGTTTCACAATGCATTAACACATATATGGGCACGCAGTTCAAAGCTTGGTTTTCACATCTGAACTTATTTCCCAGGTTAAACTAAATTAAGAACTCATACTTGGCAATAGATGGTGGAAAGAATGCTTTTGTACAGGCTTATTAGTATTTACACGCTACAAGCCTTTTGATTACTTAAAGCTTACAAGGACGATTTCTAATTTCTTCTTACTAGCAAACGGCTTCATCCACTTACCAAAGCCTACAAATCCCACTCAGTATTCAGCTGCGCCCGAACCTAGAGGATTTAGTCTGAGAGGATTTGGCTATGTTTATGCATTGGAAGCTTTATTAAGTTCTTTATCCCACATTCAACGGCAAAACGAAGCCCATTTTTATTGCCTTATTCTTGAACATGGTTTTCTTGTCCGATGGTGGACGTGAATGTGAATGTTGGTTGTGACTTGTAATATATATATATATATATATATATTATTAATTTTTTTTTATACGAGTGGGTGATGATATGAAAAGTTAAGAATGGATAGTATTATTTTGTATTGTAATTATAAGCCTTAGTTTGTTGGGTTAGATGAAGTTAATGAGATCCTTGACATAAGACCATTGAGTTGGACAGTTACACTTGACCCCTACCATCCGGACTATTCTCAACAAGGTAGGTTGTGATTTGAACCTTGAACTTTAGATAGAGAGGCCAAAGCCCTCACACTTGACCCCTACCATCCAGGCTATTCCGGACAAGGTAGGTTGTGATTTGAACCTTGAACTTTAGATGGAGAGGCCAAAGCCCTAACCCTGTGCAAGCGCATCAAGTTGGAGCAGCCAAGTAATAAACACGACCTCTATCAACTAAAACTTTGGACCTCCCAAAAAAAGTCATACCACCTAAAACTTTGGACCTCCCAAGAAAAGTCAAAATCCTAACCACTACATTGTCATTGTGAAACTTAACATTTAAGTTTACAGGCATTTTTATTAGATTCTTAAAAATTTAAACTTGGATCTCTCAAATTAAAACCCAATAACTAATTACTAATTGCAACTACAATGACATCAAGTCATCATTGAAGGCTTTTTGAACTCAAAGTAGCTATATCCCACATTGCAAGTGACTTTTTGCGTTTATATGTTTATTGGGAGCATTAATGTTGTGTTCACATGGAGTGATAGTAATTTAGCTTGCTAAGCCAACTCAGCTTATTTGATAAGCTGCTTTGTGGACATTCTTAATATTTTTTTAAGAATGAAAAATATTCTTGTGAGAAGATTGTAAATTTTGAATAGATTAATTATTTTTATTAATTTTACTTTAATTTAAGATATAGTTATTTTTTTTTCTATTTTAATGTAAAAGATAAATATATTTATATTCATAAAAAAAATTAAGTTGAAGAACTGATATTAATTGTTGGAGTGTTTTGTGTAAAGATTTTAACTTTTTATTTATGAATATGTTTATAGTCATTATAAAAAATCATTCTAAACCTCATATGCACTTACTAAAGAAATGATATTATGGATAAATTAATTATTTTTATTTTCTATCTTAATGTGAAATATATATTTATACATATTTTTTTAAGAATGAAAAATATTCTTGTGAGTTTTTTTCTTTTTTCATGTTTGTTTTTTAAGGATGCTAGCTATCTCCATGATTAGAAGATAAACTTGAATTGTCTAGTTTTGTTTGAAATCACTAATGAAAAGGTTTATAGACATATTTGATCCATCTACCATGAAAATAACACCAATGCAAATAGAGATAACACTTATGGGATACGAGGTTACATATTACATGAATATCTGGCTATAACCATCCAAAGATAATCCTTAAGATCAATGCATAGGGCTGAACATTCCCCTCCCAACCATGATCCCTTGTAAGGTCGAGAGCTATGCTTATCAATAGGGGATTAACACACAACCACACATTGTAGTTTGAACCTTGGACCTCCCGAAGGAGAGACAAACCCCAAACAATTGCGCTATCCTCCTCAGGACTTTGTGAGAAGATTGTTAATCCTAGGCAAATTAATTATTTTTGTCTTCCATCATGATGCTCAAAAAACTCTTTTTAAGTCAAGGAGATCATTTTGTTAATGGGCATATTTATAGTCATCAAAAAGCTCTTTCTGAGCCCGATGCACCTACTGAAGAGATGATACGAAATGTTGTGGTGATCTCTGATAATGGTCACTTGGTTGAGGGGTACACCAATACATTTATTGGAGTTTGTAGAACTTCAAAATTATCCTTAATCCTAGACAAATTAATTATTTTTGTCTTTTATCCTAATGTGAAAGATAGACAATTTGTACTCATTGAAAAGCTCCTTTTAAGTGGAGGAGATGATACCAATTGTTGTGGTGTTTTGTGTAAAGATTTTAACCTTTTGTTAATGGGCATATTTATAGTCATCAAAAAACTCTTTCCAAGTCCAATGCACTTGTTTAAGAGATGATACCAATTGTTGTGGTGTTTTGTGTAAAGCTTTTTAACCTTTTGTTAAGAGCATATTTATAGTCATCAAAAAGCTCTTTCCAAGCCTGATGCACTTGTTGAAGAGATGATACCAAATGTTGTGGTGATATTTGATAATGGTCACTTAGTTGAGGAGGGGTACACCAGTATATTTCTTGGAGTTTGTAGAACTTCAAAATGATCATTAATCTTAGACAAATTAATTATTATTATCTTCTATCCTAATTCGAAAGATAGACATATTTATACTCATCGAAAAACTCTTTTTAAGTTGAGGAGACAATACCAATTGTTGTGGTGCTTTGTATAAAGATTTTAACCTTTTGTTAATGGACATATTTATAGTCATCAAAAAGCTCTTTCGGAGTTTGATGCATGTGTTGAAGAGATGATACCAAATGTTGTGGTGATCTCTACTAATTGTCACTTGGTTGAGGGGTACACCGGTACATTTATTGGAGTTTGTAGAACTTCAAAATTATCCTTAATCCTAGACAAATTAGTTATATTTTCTTTTATCCTAATGTGAAATATAGACAATTTTAACTCGTTGAAAAACTATATTTAAGTCGAGGAGATGATACGAATTGTTGTGGTGTTTTATGTAAATATTTTAACCTTTCGTTAATGGGCATATTTATAGTCATCAAAAAGCTCTTTCCAAATCCAATGCACCAGCTGAAGAGATGACACCAATTGTTGTGGTGCTTTTTGTAAAGATTTTAGCCTTTTGTTAATAGCATATTTATAGTCATCAAAAAGCTCTTTCCAAGCCTAATGCACTTATTGAAGAGATGATACCAAATGTTGTGGTGATCTTTGATAATGGTCACTTAGTTGAGGAGGGGTACACCAATATATTTCTTGGAGTTTGTAGAACTTCAAAATGATCATTAATCCTAGACAAATTAATTAGTATTGTATTCTATCCTGTCTCATCTTTGGTGAAATTGTGTAAATAAAGCATGACTATTGAGGGTTCCAAGCAAGCAAAGGTCTGACAAGATCTGACAAATGGACCTAGTTATCATGCATGCACATTGGGAAGGTCAATGGAGATCCTAAATTTTCTAACTCCTAGTTTCAGCAATGAGAATGAGCCAAGTGGGTTAGGTGAACAAGCCAATTGGCAAACTTTTCTAACATTTCTGACATGGGAGGGGGTGCACGTTTAGGTTGCAAGCCTGAGGCCTTGCAAGTGGGTGGGGGGCTTTGACAATGTTACAAGGCCTACCTTATGAATAACTTGAGCTATATTAGTCAAAGGTGTTAAAATTGCATCACTCTCATAACTTCCTAAGCCTTAGCACACATTAGATATTTTTGTCCTCATGGAAAGCAATGAGAGGGGTTTCGGCAATGCCACAATTGTTAGCACTTGACCTATTATAATGCTTTTGATTTTGAGAAGGTGGAGGTTATACCTTTATGCTGCATATAAGGATGTGAGCTGACTAAATCTCAAAATTCTTGAAGTTCTAAATTATAATAATGGGTTTGGCCATCGATCAACACATAATACACCACATAAGCATAAAACAAAAGATTCACTGGAAAACATGGTGAAGAGATAATCTGGTTAATAGACATTTACCAAAGGATACTTGCAACAATGATCAAAATTCTTAGTTATAAATTATTATAATGGGCTTGGCCATCGATCAACACATAATACATCACATAAGCATAAAACAAAAGATTCACTGGAAAACATGGTGAAGAGACAATCTGGTTAATAGACATTTACCAAGGGATACTTGCAACAATGATTAGCTAAGTTGAGATCTTACTGTAATATCAAGATTTAGCACAGTTGTCTCGAGGACTAATAATTTGGAATCTCCGCTTTTCACACGTAGAATCAGTGAGATGAATCAAACTTATACAATTCCTCTCATATGCACAAAGCAAACATTTTGCCTGAAAACATGGTGAAGAGAGTTAATTTGGTTGATAGACATTTTCCAAAGGGTGCTGACAACAATGATCACTTGAGTTGGAATCTTAATGTAAGATTTAGTACAGTTGGCTTGGGGCCTATTGGTTTGGAATCTCATCTTTCAAGCACAGCATCAGTAAGGTGAATCAATATGTAACTCGGTGCTCCGGAAACCTCTTCAAAATTACAAAAAGGTTGCACACAAAAGTGAGCTGGTAACTGTGTGCTCCAGAAACCTCTTTAACATTACTGAAAGCTTGCAGACAAAACTAAGAGTGCTGGTGAAAGTACTTTAATGGGGTTCACCAAATTCAGTGGTGCCTAATGCATAATGAGTTGAAGAAAAGCTGGAGAATGGCCAGGCCATATCAACTGACATTCTTTAATTGGCTGCAGGTCTCAACGCGATCAATGACTCATTTAATAACAGATTAAAAAATGTGGAAAAACACATGGATGACTCAAAATTCATCACAGTTATGCAATGCCAATAAATGAACAATAAGCTGGTTCTAAATGGCTCATCTCTTCCAAGGGATTCAGTTGTACAGGGAGAGAAATTCTGGTAAAATCATCCATGTTATACAACATCCTGATGATCCTGTCAAAGAAAGTTTTTTCTGCTTGCCAAACAGGACAAGGGGTTGGTTGATGAATTTCATTTATCACTTTCTCCTGCACCCAACGAATATCACTCGAAAGATGCTCTTCAAAGTTAAAAAGATGATAATCTGGTTTAGATCTAGTTTTCCTATTATGTGTGGATTGTTTTAACTTTTCTTTCCAAAAGTAGCAATTTGTTTATTCATGTTACATGAGGACCATCACAAAGCCATCATTAGGGTTGAATGTAATTATCTGTAGTTTTGAATTAAAAACATTTTCATTTATTAATAAAAGATAGATTTATATTTGTCAATAATGTATATCCTGATTTCCTTGTGAAGTAAATTTCGAACAAGATTTAAGTGTACAAATGCCCCTTTTGTTTTCTTATGATGCAGCACCTTCAAAGCATTTATTTTCATTCTTTCCAAGAAAGAGGTCAAATTTGAGACTCTTCCCATCCTTGTACATTTTGCAGTACATTTGGAGCTTCCATGCAAATGAGTCTTATTCGATTTTGACACAGACTTGAAAATTTCAGATACCCCCTCGCATAGCTGAAGCTCCACACAGCTGACCTTTAAATTTGTTGCGTGAAATTAACTCTTGCTGCCAAGGCTATAAATTTGTGTCAAAGTTTCAACGGAGATAATATCACATTCAAATAATGCAGCAAGTAATTCTAAGACTATTGTTAAGATGTTTGAAGTACACAATGGAGTGATTTCTTAGCCAATTAGCTTATACTTTATTAATATTAACTTTAATTTGTATAACTTGAATACTTACATATAATATTTGAACTGAGGCAGAGGTCACATAAGGATGTAGTGTAAACTGGTCTAAAGTAACTATAATAAATTTTTAATATTTATATTTGAGCTTTATTGAATATACAATCTTATCAGAAATTCTTACCCTCTGGGAAAAGCATCTAAACCTATGTTCCATAAAATTCTAGGACAACGACGGCGAGACGGCTTTTTGGGATGATAGGATGTCTGTTGGGATAGTGAAAAAACTTTTCGGGATGGCTGGATGGCTTTTTGGGATGGCAGGATGTCTGTTGGGATAGTGAAAAAACTTTTCGGGATGGCAGGATGCCTGTAGGGATAGTGAAAAAACTGTTCGGGATGCTGGATGGCTTTTTGCGATGGCTGGCCACATCTTCAAGATGACTCCCAAATCCCAGGAGTCATCATAGAACATAGATCTAAACTCAAAAACTTTTAGTACAAGAGAACTGGAATAGCCAAAACCAAAATTTGTGTATCAGAACATGTATATAAAGAAAAATATAGGAACAAAATCCAAACATGTATATAAAGAAAAAAATAAAAACAGCATCCACTTTACTGTTAGAAAATAAGTTACAAGCACAGTGTAATAGCCTATCGAACCATTTTTTTTTTATTTACATGGTGGAATCAGTAGCCACCACAATGATCCGGACGCGCTGTCCATTTCTATGGCCACTATGGTATTCCGCACTATCCGCCCTGAAAGCCGCCACACAGTACTCCGCGCAGTCCACCACTATAACTGCGCACCAGTCCACCCCTATAACCGCGCACCAGGGAAGGGACAAGCGTTCAGTCCGGCAAGGCCTGAGATTTGAACCTTGGGCGTCTGTCCCCCTTACGGTGTTTCGCCACACCAATTGGTCTACACCTCATAAGAGTTAATTTCCATGTAATTTATTTATTATTCAACTCATTGTAGTGTTTAAGTAATACATCATATACAATCCATGGAAAGCTGATAAAATGGGTTGCAGCCCGATAATTTGGGTGGTAAGTGACATAGTACCAAGCAGATGCAATTGCATCCTCATTCTGGTGCTGTTTGCAGCTGTTCTCAAACCATCCCCTTGCTTCACTGCGAAGGGATTTCACTGCCACCCTAATTTTTTCTTTGATTTCACCATATCTCTTCTTTTCCTTGTCTAAGAGTTTTGAGAACTGGCTTATATTCCCACTTATAATTTCTGCTTCACTTTGGATGCCATAATGTTTCATCAATGTTAATAACTTGGTGTCATACTGTTTTTTGTGCATCAATGCTTCTTTTATATGGTTCTCAAATCCCTTGACTTCCAGATCCTCATCATAGGCTCTAAAGGCATCTTCTCTTGTAGACATGGATACAAAGGAGCTCTCTTTTGACATGTCCTTCATTGCTCTGTAAAGCTTGCCAAGAATTCCAGTAGATATGTACATGGGTTTGTTGTCTTTCTCCATGAAATCTGGATACTCTTTTGGGAGCAGAGACAGGGGCAATTCTACAGGTATGTTTGTCTTGGGGAAATCAACTGCATCCGAATGAAGCCTTGCCAAAATTTGGCATTTTTGACTGCGCGCCTTCAGGGGCTCTTTGTCAGCATATACAACATATGTGTTGGCAATAATAGCCAAGATATCATTAAGCATGTAGTTTACGAAATATTGTTGTATTTCCTGCATCACAAGTCACAGGTGAGATTTTCTGATGTAATAACAGGAACCAACTTTTTTTATACAATATCCATGAAAACCCTGAAAACAAGATATAAATATCATCAAGAAGTTTATTTTATGGTTTCATCTTAGCATACAGGAGGACAGAACTGAAAAGGTCATCAAACTAACACAATTATTATATCTGCATCCCCAGCAATAGATGAATTAGCAACCAAGGACTCTAGAATCTCTAAATGATTTGTATGCATGATTTCACTCTTAAACAAATTAATAACTTAAATGCCAGTGTATGTCGCAAGGCATGTTGTACCAGTCACAGCCATGAAGCAACCATTCTCAGTCATCAACCTGCTAAATTCATTCCCAGGGGATTTTCCAAGAGACAATCACAATAAGTAGTAACACCAGTTCTTAAAGTCGACGACTAATGCAGAATACCTACTGGTGGCCATTAGATTAACGTATTCTTGCACTTTTGGAGAAATAAATGTAATCCTGATGGTTTGTAAGAGAATCCATGGAAATGAAGCTAACTAAACTGCGAAAGCATATACAGTATTGTCCAGGTTAAACAACAAGATCAATAAGAAAAATGCTACCTACCTTTGCAATCGATGGGGAAGAGTTAGCAATTCCTTTATTTCTCAAAGAAAACCACAAAATTACAGGCCATTTTATCTTGAGAAGATACTGTATTACTAACAGAGCACAATATCCTTCTCCCATAATATCTATTCCAAAAATGGTGGAACTGGACTGATTCAGGAAAATAGGAGCACAAGACAGTTTTATAAATGAAACAATACAAATTCATGCACTATGGTATAATCGTCCACGCTTCTTTATTTTTCTTTTCATTCTCCCTTTTCTTGTGTTTTAAGTGTACTTCTATTGAGAAAAGAGACACAAATGGTTATGGAATCAAGAAGAAATCAGGGATCACAAAAAAGCAATGTATGGAACATTGGAGATTTTCTCTCATTATATAAGAATAAATCTACACCATTCCATATGGTGTACTTCTGAGTAGCCAAATTTATAGGATCAACTTAGCTTAAAGAAATAGTAGGCATTTGAATGTGTAATCTTGTTATGGGTCCTCCCAACCCCAAGTTAAAAGGGGAATTTTGAATACTTCATTATCATGGACTATTTTAATATAACTTGTGGCATACTTCATTTAATGTAATGTGCAAGTTATTGTCATAGCTATCAATATATCAGGAGAGTATTCGGTCCCATGCAAATATATCAATCCCCCTGTTAAGCATTGCATTGTATAAAATCATATAACTCTGTAACCCTCTAGATCAAATTTGTAGAAGACATAGATGAGGCAGGGCAATTTGGAATAATTCATTATCACGGTATATTTTAATAACTTGTGGAACACTTGACTTAATGTAATGTGCAAGTTATTGTACAAGCTATCAATATGTCAAGAGAGTATTCAGTCCTATGCAAATATATAAATCCCCTGTTCAGCATATGTAACCCTCTAGATCAGACTTGTAGAAGGCATAACTAAGGCATGGAGATTACATGGTACAAATTTACAAATGAATTTGGTCATTTACGCTCTCTCTCTCTCTCAAATTTGATAGGGATTTTTGGAGCTTGAAGGCTGAGTAGAATTTTTAAATGTCGTCTTTCAGAGGGCATAACTTTCAACACAGACATCGGATTTGACTGGTTCTTCAGGAATTGGATAGCATTTTTGGAATAAAATATGAGCAACATGGATAGTTTTTTGAAGCTTGAGGGTTAAGTAGAATTTTTAAAATGTCATCTTTCAGAATTTGATAGGGATTTTTCAAGCTTGAGGGTTGAGTAGAATTTTTAAAATGTCATCTTTCAGAGGGCATGTCTTTCAACATAGACATCAGATTTGACTGGTTCTTCAATAACTGAATAGCATTTTTTACAAGCTTAAGATTGAACTGATTTGAAATAAAATATGAGCAACATGGAGAGAAATGTGACATTTCAAAATTTCAATATATTTCTTCTGAAGGTGTGAATGTAAACCCCCCAGACAACATACCTTGCAATTCAAATATGCAAATCTTTGTATTTTTGTTGCAATGGAATGAGATGTTTTTGCTATTTTTCTCCATAACAATTCATTTGAGACTTTGAATAGAAAAGGGATATGTATTGAATGCAACTAATTTGAAACCATGGTTTTCTCAAATATAGTATTTTGGGAATTCAAGTCACTTGGTGAGAAGTTAGAAAAAAAGGTTGTGTAATTAGAAGAAAAGGAACGAGAAAATTATAACTTGAAACCAATCACTTGCAAATGAAATCCATGAGGCATGAAAATATATACTTATATGATGACACTCTCCATTCTATTATGAAAATAATGATGATTATACTCGAGAGTATTTGAGGGCTTGCAATGTCAGTACTGATTGTTAAAATAAGTTTAATGTGTACTTTGTATGCATGTCATGACACTTGTCATAATCTCATATAGGCTCTTATGCCTATATGTACTCATTTCTATGTACAATATATATATATATATATATATATATATATATATATATATATTTCCAATCCTGTCATTTGGTATCAAAGCAGGTTTTCCTACCTGGTAGGCTTGAGGGGGAATTACCTCTTTGGCAATTCTCCCCTCCCCCATTGGTGGTGCACCTCCATTCCTTCCTTCTCCAAAATCTCAGGGAGTATGCTCTCCACTTTAGTGGATCAAAAACTAGAAAGCCAATGGAGAGGAATTCATGGCTGCCCCTAAAGCTTAATTGCTTGGAGCCATGAATTTGATCTGGAATTATTTTGATTTTGAAAAAAGTGGTGCAACCCCGAGACTTCCTAGGAGGTCACCCATCCCAGTCCTACTCCAGTCCTGGAATGCTTAACTATAGAGTTCTGATGGGATCCAATACTCTAATGTCAGCTATTTTGCCCGATCTAGAATTTTGATGAAATGGCTCCCCTACAACCCCAGTGCACCTCCGCGGATCACGACAGTATAGCGAGCTGCTAGTCACAGTGTGGCCCCTTTCGACCCTGTTGTCTCCTATAATCATTAAGGTGCAATAGCTCTACAAGATTTGCCTGGATCTCGATGCAAGGGATAAGTTTTCCCCATATTGCATTAGATCTGGATTTAAGAACGTTGTTGTGAAGAAAATCCAACGTCCAATTTAAAGGTGAGCCCCATTGGTACAATAGTTAGGAGCGCCGCTGTGAGGAGGCTAAAATTTTTTTATTTTTAGAAATTATGAGACTGGGCAATACGGGAGGAGCGAATAATGGACCCTAGAATTAACATGGGGCCCATGAGGGAAAACAGCCAATGGAAAGTGAAACCACACATGAGGAAAATTCCACTCTCACCACCATTAAGCGATGCTCCCACAGGAGAGGATGGAGCATATTGTTGGGCCATGATTCGCTCGTTTGAGGGGCTGGAACATGGTTCGCGTGCTTCCACTATGGGCAGAAGAGCACCTGTCTGCGCCCCTCTAGTTCAAATTAATAGCACTGTGGAGGAGGACACAGTTCTAGAAGACAAATATATAAATTGTGGAGCCGTTAGCGAAGAAATCATACCACGAGCGCATGTTTTCCTTGCAACGCAAGTTCGCATCAAGGCAGGGGAGGCACTCCAACAATACATTGTTTCGACAGAGTCGCCCACCGCAGCGATACAGTTTGAAGGCACTGTGTTTGGGGCTATCTTTTTTGCATCATCTGTGGCTTCGTTTTCGTCCAGAGGACCCAGCTTTGAGAGTCCGTATATCCTGAAGCCCGACATGATTGCTCCTGGTCTTTCGATCCTCGCACCATGGCCCTCCAATGTCGGTCCCTCAAAAATTCTTGAAGACCACAGGAGCATCATGTTCAACATTTTATTTGGCACACCGATGGCATACCCGCATGTAGTGGACTTGCGGCTCTACTGAAGAGCGCTCATCAGGACTAGAGTCCCATCGCCATAAAGTCTGCTCTCATGACCACTTCAAACATTGTCAACAAGAAAGGTGGACCAATTATGGACAGTGGAAAGAATAATATTTCACTTGCGGCTATTCTCTCCCATCACGAGCTTCATTTCGATGGAGTGGAAGTGGCCCGATGATATGGCGTCGGCTTCTCCCACGAGCTTGGAGTACTGGCGGCTCGTGTAGAGCCTATTAGAGAGGCTGCGCAAGAAGACGATGATCTTGCTTTCACCCTCTACGATTAGAATGAGTCCAACACGGGACTCGAATGCAAGACCTCTTGTTCCCTCCAATGGCCTTGGCTCGCCCATGTCATGCCTCTTCTTCCGTCTCCGCCACCATGGAACCGGAGTGAAGGGCCACCTGGCAAGGTTCACTCTAATGCGGACTCATTTTTATTGCCACAAGTCGTGGCCATGCAAGACGATCCGCTTTTGCCTACAACCAATAAGCGAAAAGCAAGGTCCTTCAACGCGGAGGGGTCGTTGCTTTCCTAGATGGATTGCGCCTATGAACGCGTGGAAAGTGCGCACCCGCACAATCCTCTTTCTCCCCGCGTAGGAGATGTCTAATTTTTACAGATCGTTGGCAGTCTCCGGAAGATAGCTGAAACCGAGCGACATTGTAGCTAGGGACGAATCATTTTGGTGAAATTTCGTTACGACAAAGTTTGTGATGATGGTTGCATTGGATCTCAATACAATCCGAAACAAGGGCGACAAACTTCCATTGGTGAATATTATCCCACATTGGTGGGGCGAGCACAAATGTAGTGCTTTAATAACTCTTTTTGGCGGAGAAGATAACAGCCAGCTTCTCGGGCTGGCTTCTGAATTGTTGGCGCATGTTCGCGGCATCCGCGGTGGACTTCCACATGTATTTCATGGAGTGAAAGCATGGTGACCATTAAATATGGATGGTGATGCGCCATTTGGTGCCTTTGCACATGTAGGATGCATTATAATCTTTGGTGCCCACATTTTGGTGCCCTTTGACCGCTTGGATCGGTCACTTTGGCGCATAACTGCATTTTTTTATAGCATTTGAGTCCACTTTCACATGTGGTCGATTGAATCTTGCGCATTTTTTTAACAATGGTTTAAAATAATTTTTTTTTTTTAACTTTTCAAAAATTCTACAGAATATTCTTTTTCCACATTGTAAAAGGACATTGTTTCCCTCTTATTTTGCTCGAGAGAGAGACTTTTGTATCTCCCACATATCGAGGCCCCATTCAGATTCGACTATAGCCTTATATATAGTCATTGGACACATTGGTGGTGTCCAATTTCAATTTTGAAACTGTTTAATATGCTATTTTGTGGCTCAAAGTTTTTGTATTATGGAGTGCATTTTCAGTTCAACCCAACACTCCTCTTCACAATGTAAGTAAATCTAGTATCCAGTCATCTTCTCTATAGCACTTGGTGGATGCAGCAACTGGTTATCCATGCATTCCGATAGGATGAGAAAATTACCATAAGGACACTTACCACTCTAGGGACTACAAAATCTTGACACCCTAAACTCTATCCGAAGACTACAGAGTTTCTTCTCACACTTCGGACTTCAACTTCTGAAGACTACAGAGTTTCTTCTCACACTTCGGACTTCAACTTTTGAAGACTACAGACATAGACACTACAAAAGATTATTCTTCTTTCTCCATCCTCCATTTTTGGATTCTAGTCTATGGTTCATCATTTGTTGTAGTTTTTGGAGTGCATTTTCGGCAGAGACTGACACTCTCATATGGCTCAACTTTATTGTGTAAAAGTGCATTTTCGGCAGAGACCGACACCTTCTAGATGAATTTCACCATGAGGAGGGATCATACCCATGGTGAACCTAGTAAGTAGTGACCTATAGAGGCAACAGACCTAGAGGATGACCCAGAGGCAACAAACATGAGGAAGAGGCTAACCCTAAGGCAACAGACCCAAAGGCTGACCTTGAGGCACTAAGACAAAGGTTGACCCAAAGGCAACAAACCCGATGAAGTGCTTGACCTTGAGGCAATAGACCTAGATATGAATCATGGATCTAGCAATATTCTCCAAAGTAGAAGAGTCAAAGAGCAAGAGCCAAAAAGCACGAGCCTAGACATTATCCATTATGTATTAGAAAAGTACACATTAAGGGGGTGTTAGAATAAGTTTAATGTGTACTTTGTATGCCTGTCATGACACTTGTCATAATCTCATATTGGCTCTTATGTCTATATATGTACTCATTTCTATATACAATATATATATCTTTCCAAACCTGTCAATGATGACAGTTTTACTCCTATATATATGTTGGAACATATTCACATTTCCTTACTAGGTCTCAAGAGACTACAAATTGAAAGAGAAAAAGATATAGTTTTATTGGTTGATTGTTCATGTGATAAAATTTATTTATTGGATATAGATCAAGATCTGGCTACTTTTGCCTGCAAACAACATGGTACGCAGATAATTATTTTTAAGTAACTCTTCTTTGAGGAGTAAGAATGTCTCATCTATTGAGACACTTCATGATTCGTAGGATTCTTCATAAGATGAGATAATTCAATTGTTGTCCACGAAAGATAAAGTAGGTCAATGGGACCCAACATAAAAATGTTGTTACAAAGTATTGTGGTTACCAAGAAAGTATTAATAAGTTGAACTAGAAACTAGAGTGACCTTCACTAAAGTAAAACTACTGTGCAATATCTAATCGCATCCTTCAGGGGTGGACCCATAAATGGGTATATATTATTCCTAACATTTTGTACGTAATGATAAAGAAGATAACCAACAATCAAGGGAAAAGAAAGAAATGGAGGAGCTCAAGAGGATCCAACCGCCAACTCTAATCAGTGGTGGAATGCCAAGTAGAAGTAGAAGTAGAGCCATCATCATCACCAACTATCTTAAAAGAGACAATAGAAGATTTAATGATGCTTCCAGGAGAATGGCTAGGGCTACGGAGGCTTGGTTGATGACAGATCTTCGTATGATCAGATTTATGATGGATGGAATGATTACTCTCACAATCAGTTTTGTGATGGACAAGATGATTCTTCTCATTACAAGATCTGTGATGGGCAAGATGATTCTTCTCATTACAAGATTTATAATGGAGAAGACTCAAACAAGGATAGATCACTTATAAACACAAGCTTAAGAAAATGGATTGGCCTAGTACAAGATTTGGTAAGAATGAGCAAAGTACTCAAACTACTATCCCAGATGGAAAAACATCATTATCAGCATTATTATAATAAAAATAGGAGTTGAAGAAATAGTGACTAGAAGCATTAGTATATGTACTATGGGCAAAGGTGGACCCATCAATGCCAAGAAAACTAGCATCAAAAGTATACACATAGCTATAGGAAACAGAGAAAGCAATAACTTTAGGGACAAATACGATTGGAATGGATTTGGATATTAGCATGCAAGCAAAGGCACCTTTTTACACCACATTTTAGGAGACACCAATAGCCACTATCATGTGCATCTAGGTGTTCATCTCAATCTCGTAATTCTAGGAAGGGAGGACTGCAACTCTCATAATTCTGGTAACCACTTTTTTTGTATAGTAGATTTTTAATACCTTGATTCCTCAAAGAGAAAACGATAGATTGATATCATTCTTGTAGATTTGAAGCATGAAGTTGTGAACTTTGGGACTAAAATCCATTAATTATAGCTTGGGTATATGTATTACTTATAGATCCATGATTTCTTGGCATGAGTAGAGTGCCACATCCTAAAATACTGATTACATACATTGAGAGAGGATAGAGCTTGTGCTCAAAGCCCTCAAGTAAATATGGTGGCATGATAGGATGAGCACAACTCGGTCTATTGTGAGAGGACAAAGCATGTGCTTGAATAATTCAAGATAAGGTAAGACAAGATAATTCTATTAATGTCCACAGATGGCCAAAGTAGGCCAATGGGACTCATTGAAAAGAGCTGTTACAAATTGCAATGCACTATAGTAAGCAAAATACAATGAAAATAAGCTAAACTAGTGTAAAGAATCTAGTGTAACCTAACTTTAAAGTGGAACAACTATAGGCAGGCAAATTGAATAAGTGCATTGGAAGTCAAGTATGTGCACATTAAAGTTTTGATATAGTTGATGTTATAAAGACGTGATGTAATGTTGTATGTGAAAACGTGTAATGTTAAATGTAGTGGTTATGTACAGTTAAGTCATTAATCATAAAGTGAGTCATGAAATGAAATGTAAACCTAAGTCACATGCATGTCAAATGCAATTTAATAAAATGGTAAGGTGTCAGGTAGTTAGTAAGTTGGAGGATTCAACTACCTCCTTAGTTGTATAAATAAGACAATTCTCTCAGCCATTCATGTTGTTGGCATGGAAGGAAAGGCTTGTGCAAGGCTGAACAGTGCCATTACCAGGCCATCCAGCATGGTTGCCAAGGCATATAGTGCAGTTACCAGGCCATATAGCATAGTTGCCAAGCCATGCAATGCAGTTGGCAGGCCATCTAATGTTGTGCCAAGCCATCTAAACCGCTTAGCCAAGTCATCTAAATGTTGTGCCCAATCATCTGAACTATTGTTCTGGACAGTATGATATATGTTGTGTGTGCAATGTATGCATTGTAATTGTAAGTTATTCACATTGTATATTTTGTTCATTTAAGTGGTAATGGAATTGTGTTGCAGTATGTTGTATTCCATTTCTACAACTTATGGCATGAAATTACAGCCTCGAGGGTTACTTAAAATGGATGAACCCTAACATGCTAAAAGTAATGATTAAGAGGGAGCTAAAAGTCGAAGTACAACAAAGATAGGAACTCTAATGGATCCAAGCGCCAACATTAATCTATAGTGGGATGTAAAGTAGATCATCATCATCACCAACTATCCCAAAATGGCCAACATAAGATCTAATGACTCTTCAGGAGAATGAGCAAGACTAAGAGGATCTGGTTGGATAATCTTGGAAGGACATAGAGTTCAACCCCTCAACACTCTACTAGCATCCATGAGTGTGGAACGAATAGAAGAGCACAAGAAACTGGTAAGTTGCATCAATCTACAACTCCTCAATATGTGAGGCATGGCCAAAACCCAACACTGAAAAACTTCAATCCTCTCCTGTTGCAAGCAAGAAGAAAGAATTGAAGTCCTAGTAGCCACTCTTGTATGCAAACAAGGGCGCACAAATATGTCATTAACATTTTGGATAGTTGTAGTTTCAATACCTTAATTGATAGTATTAATAAAAATTGATGCCATTAAATACCTTAATTTGCTGAAATGGTAAAGGAATCAATCTAGGTCTTATCATGGATAAAATTCAATGCTTATATATGTAGTTTTGACTTGAAATGCATAACTTACAACAAACAAGATTCCATATGGTTAAGAAAATGAGTGCTTATTTCTTGGATATAATTTAATTGAATGTTGTTATTTTTGTTTGATAGATTCATACACCATTTTTTGACAAGACCATTTATAGATGACAGTATCTATGAGTTTGTCTTATGCTTAATTTTGTTTAAGATACAAATTAAAATTGTAGTTTCGGCAGAATAAAGTTCATTTCTTTTATGAAATAAATTAAAATTGTAAGTTAGAAAGGTGGTTCGGGAAGACATATTGTTCTTGGCAATACAAGAAAGAGACCCAAACAGAAACACGGACAGGAAGCATAGATAGAGAAGCAGATTGTGTGGAAGAGGAAGAAAAGAACAAGTTGTGTTTGGGTGTTGAAGAACGAAGGGAAATCTTCACTGGGTATGTCCCATATTAATTGAAATAAAGGTATTCTCCATTATTGTTTTATATTGTTTTTGTTGAAAGGGAAAATGTTTTTATAGGCCTGTATCCAAGCATGACACTATCGATTAAGTCAAGAGCCTTTATTTCCTTTAGCACCTTTGTTGGAATTAAAGCACCGTTATTTTAATTCAATTGCAATTTGCGCTAGACGTTCATTGTTTTTCCCTGACAGATAATAACCTTTAATGGTCGTCCTCCAACTAGTGTAGAAGATTGTTTTTATTTTCTTTGATTAAGGAAGTAATGATGGTCCAAAATGTAGACTATTTCCGGCTCAAGCGCACTTTGTGCTGTCTTTGTAAGCTAAAACCTGCCCAAATAATGCTTGAGTTTGTTTCAGTTGTAATTCATTGCTTAAACCAAGATGTTTTGAGTGAATACATTTTGTGTTATGCCTTTGGCACCCTTTGCTTCATGTGTTATAAGTCTACATCCTTCTGCCGAACCCTACCGTGTGATTTATAGGCTTTATAATCTCTATGTTCTAAGGTTTGAATTATTTTATTTATAAAATAATTAAAAAAAAAAAAACTATTTATGTTTAAACCACTAAGTAGGTTTATTTGATATTTCTTTCCAATAAAGGCTACGTATAGGGTTTGGTCGCACATCTTGAGTCGACGGCTTGATATTTTAATCACGTTGCAATATGCATGTTTAAGGTTTTGAAAAGGTGAAATAATTTGATTATTTGGGTTCTTGGTGAATATGTTAACCATAGCCCTCATCCTCATTTTCTAGAATTGTTGAGTAATTTAAGCTTTCCAACTCTACGTTCTAAGAATTACATTCTTAATGTTGTTGGGAATTGCATTAATATGTAGAGTCATTTAAAGGTTTAAATATTATGGCTATGAATAACCAGGCCTGTACGTCTCATCCTCATTTTCTAGAATTGTTGAGTAATTTAAGCTTTCCAACTCTACGTTCTAAGAATTACATTCTTAATGTTGTTGGGAATTGCATTAATACGTAGTCATTTAAAGGTTTAAATATTATGGCTATGAATAACCAGGCCTGTACGTCTTAAATCGGCACCTCGGGATGCTTTGGTTTTATTATATGTTGATTATGAACGTATAGGGTTTTAAAAGAATGCCTTGGATTTAATATACGTTGCTCTTTCAAATAATGTTTTTGTTAGTTGATTAAATAAATAGTTGCTTCCTTGAGATAAGGTTATAGTTATACTATTTAGATTTTAATTATGGAAAGGAATTATTTAATAAAGCTGAAAATGGATAACTAGTTGTTATTAATTAATGTTATAAAAAGGGGATTTGTATTTTTTTTATAAGAATTTAATGTTCTTTTAAAATGGGCATGGAGTCCATTTATGATGAGGAAATTATGGGGTTTCCTCACATGTTCTTTTATAAAGAAAGAAGTAGAATTAGAAATGTATTTGGTCATTTCTATATGAATCTTTTTGGTGCATTTTGAAAGAGCATTTAGGAATGCATTTTCATGATGAGTTGTCCTGATCCCTTACTCCAACCACCTTACCATGGAGATCAAGGAAGTTAGCAATTGATGATGTGGATAGAATATTTCTATCATGTTCTTATCAAATTATGTAACATTTATGAATATGTTGTAATCATGGATCTCTTGAAGAGAGAGGATGTAATGAAAACAAATGTATAATGTATGGTTGTTAGACTTATTTTGAAGGATAAGTGTGGAGATACTATTTGTTAAAGGAAGGTTCCTTTATGTTAATTGATATTATAGTTTATGCTTTAAATAAATGATATTTATGCTTTCATAACAATTTTGTTATGAAAGGAGATTTCTATGAAGGTAGAAAAAGTTAGTATTTAATTATATGAGTTGGAAATGGATATGAAAATTGAAACTCATATTTGATTTACCCAGGTATTGTAGGTGAGTTGGAGAGGGTAGGGCAATCCTCCAAGGGAGGTCCCTGGTTCGAATCTCCACCCTACCAAACGCACATCGGGTACACAAAATCCAGTTGATTATGCTGGTGTGGTCAGGGCCGGGCGTGATTCCTAGGTGATTTTGACGGTGTAGAACCCCATGGTCATGGTTTCTCAGACCAAAGCGGCCCCACAAGGGGTTTTTCGCTAAATTAAAAAAAAAAAAATCATATTTGATTTATGAGATTATTCATGCTTACAGAATAAGTGTATTTTTAATGAGATGTTTAATGCTTTTGAGAGATGAATTAGGGATGATCTATTCATTTCTAAATAAGCAATGTAGGGCATGATTTACTTTTAAGAGAGAGATATGATAATTGTTTTACTATATGTTATGTTTTTGGGTTATGAAGGGTTTTGGGGAAGGTGTGCTTTTAGTAGCCATGTTAGAACCCTTCAATAAGATTTTTCCCATGGACTTGGCTAGTCGCAGGGAGCCAATAGTTAAGTCAATTGCAATGATTTATTCCCAAAAGCGTACAGCTTTTGAAGAAGGTTCTTAAGTGTGGATATTGAACCATAATTCCTAACGTAGAGGTTAGGAAATCATGCACAACATGAGCAAGTGATGGCACTTTGATCGGCGAGTATTAGGTGGTCATGTGTATTATCACGTGGAGTGATAATAACCTTAATTAGCCAACCACGGAGGTGTGGTAATTAAGCACTAAGTACTAGTTGTCTCATCATGGAGATGAGATAATTGGACTTTAAGGCATCACGCTCGATAGCACCTACATAGACTGACTTATGTAAGGTGAGGGAAATGGCGTCCCCTTTTGATGGATTAAAAGGGATAATCACCCAGGTGTTGTAGGTGAGTTGGAGAGGAGAGGGCAATCCTCCAAGGGAGGTCCCAGGTTCGAATCTCCACCCTACCAAAAAGCTGAATTGGGTACCCAAAATCCAATTGATAATGTTGGTGCGGGCAGGGTTGGGTGCGACTCCCGGGTGACTTTGACGGTGTAGAACCCCCTGTTCGTGGTCTCTCAGACCAAGGCGGCCCCACAAGGGGTTTTTCGCTTAAAAAAAAAAAGGGATAATCCCTATGTTGTGGTTAAATTGCCTTACACTCACGAAGAGTATAAGGAATGTGGGTAAACCACTGAAGGCGTATTTTCTAACCGCGGAGGTTTAGAAAAGTTAACCCCAAAAAAATCTACGAGACATTGGCATGTCTTGTCCACTTGAATGTCGTTGGCAGCGACAAGAACTCAAATGTGGCTATGCCTTAATTATGCAAAACAAAAGAGTATGGGAATATTTTTGTTGTGGACCTTGTGGATTTATATAAAAAAAAAATTACTTTCTCGGGTTGGTTAGAAATGGGTAGTTACAAATGGCTAATGACCAATTTCTTATATGGTTGAGAAATGATTCTCACAACCTTCTTAACCCAAACTAAGGACCCAATGTGCCCTCCTTATAACTTCAATGGTTGATTCTCCTAGTCGCTAAGGCTTCTTGTTGTATATTTAAGATCAAAATTTGATGTCCCAAAGCCAACATCACTTCTACAATCGATCTTGAGAACAAACACACAAATTCATTAAAAAGGAATAAGGAAAATGACAACAAAATGCAACTGATCAAAACAAGGTCTTCTTGCTACTATACATATGAATCAACCAAGTGGGCATAGCTAAGCTTCATGCCATCTATGGGCCTTCTAAGGTTAGAAGTGATTTATGAACTTTTACAAGGATACAAATCAATTACCAAGTTGAGATAGAAATCTTTATTGGTATGCAAGACTAAATATGCCTAAACAGAGCCCTAATACCTCAAGGAAATGTAAATGTACAAGATATGATATGGGTGGATGGCAAGGATCTGGGCAGATCAAAGATTTTTTTTTTTAATTCATTTTGTTGTCAAATTTTAAGGGTTCATGCATTCTAAGATTCCTTATGGTATACTAACTATTATTATTATGGTATACACAACTATGTGGGAGTTGATGCTCCTTATTATGACACTGTAAATTTACTCTGCAAAAGTTATTTTTTTCATGGACCTATTCACAACACAAGTGTCTTAGACAAAATGGAGCAAATAAGCATGGGAAAGTAGGGTAGGCCAATTACTTTTTTACTTTTTCTTTTTTCTTAAAATTTTTTTGCTCTCTCTCTCTCTCTCTCCAAAAGAAGTGGGCCACAAACCCAATTTTTGATCATCAACTAATTCAAGCTTAAATCTTGAAAAATGGGTAAAGCCAATGAATCACACCTTTTGTTCAAACTTTAAGGGTATAGAACCTTCGAAGATAACACCACTTGTTACATATCCAATGGATATATATTATGAAATATCCATTGTTAAAATATTCAAGGAGGAATCATAAATAATATTATTGGTTGATTGGTAGGAGAAGAAAAGCAAAGAATTATATATCAATATGTCATAATGCTACAAGGAGACCTTTATAACTAAGGCATACAACCTTTGAAGATAACACCACTTGTTACATATCCAATGGATATATATTATAAATATTCATTGTTAAAATATTCAAGGAGGAATCATAAATAATATTATTGGTTGATTGGTAGGAGAAGAAAAATAAGTAATTATATATCAACATGTCATAATGTAGACCTTTAATAACTAGTCATATATTAATTAGGTATACTACACCAAACTCCATTAAGCATTGCATTGGATCATAAAGTGATACAACCCTTTGCATTGCACTTGTCGAAGACATAACTAGGCACAAAAACCGTCGTGTATAAGACTATGGAGATTTTTCGTATGTACCAATTTACCTTGTGAGGCAGATTAGCCATGGGTTTATCTCATGAGAGTTTTTCCATATGAAAGTTCTTGGTGTCTTCTCTCTTACATTCATGCCCTCTTCACAGTTAAATATGATTTATAACTTGCTAAGCTGAAATATTGATGTGAATATGCCATTTTACAGTTTCAGTCCATTGTTATTGCTATTAGAGATTGTATAATTGTTGCTAATCTACACCTGGGACTGGTGTAAGTTCAAATCAATCCTATGACTTCATTGTCCATTCAGGCAATAGATTTATTTAAAAATTGGGATCAAATATGAAAGGTAGTGAAAGATAAGAAAATGAAATATTTATTTGGTAATGCACAAAAATTCACAAAGAGCCTTTAAAATTTTTCCACCCATTTTCTGCCACTAAAGAAAAACTGGCTTTCTTATGTTATTTGGTAACTCTAGTAACCTTTAGGAAACTTTATTGCTCTCTATATATTTGTCTGAGCTACAGTCCTTCTAGAGGATTTAACTGATGAAGCAAATTTACACACAAGAGAATCCAAAAAACTTACACATAGTCAAATGACTTGGACTAGAGAATGTCTTGGCAAGAAGAATAAAAAAATAGGCAAAGAATCGATTAAATGTTTCCTAAAACCATCTAAGTGATATAATATTACGTTTCACATTTAATCTGCAACCTGCGAATGACTGGCAAAGAGTTACCTCTACATGTTTTTCCAAATCTAAGTCACACTTGGAAAGTGTCCAATAGCTATGCTTGTAGGTTATATTGATCTCATTGTACTTACAAATTATTAATTTTTTTATAGATTTCCAACTTTCTTGTAATTTGGGTTTTAAGAAGACTTTAAGAAGGCTTTAATTTCTATAATGGCTTTTAATGGATTTCACTTCCTACTTGGACAATTAACACTTACAATTTGCATGTAGATATGGACATTTGTCAATTCCCAGATGATCATAAGCAACATTGGGTGCACATTTGAGTATGGGCATGCAATTTTTTTAGAAACTCCTACTACAAGCAATTTCTGTGGATCATTATGGAAAAGAAGATTTTGGGATTCTACAATCTATAAATCAAGGACTACCAAAGAGGTGAAGTTTGATATATGCTTAGAAGCAAGACTGAAGACATAAACTTGAGGGATAGAGATGAATGGCTGCATGTTTCAAGTTCAGATCAAATCATTGGTCCAACCAGGAAAAATTGTTTCACTTCCTTGTCTCTCTCTATTATTTAGGTATTTTTTAGCATTGGGCCTCTAAATTGTGTATCAAGCCATATGAATTGGAAATTTTGTGATGTAAGGATCAAATTGCATGTACAATATTATTAATGGACCATAGAAAAAAGGCCAAAGCAGCTGGGTATCAACCAATTATCTAAGACTTTTTTTGTTATTCAAAAAAGGTAAAGATCAATTCTTTTTGTCTAGACAAGCTTTTGATGCCCTTAGTCCAAGCTATTATTATCTGGCTTACTGCAGTAAATCTCTGGAGTCTCCTACAGAAAAATATTATCACTTGTAGAAAAATGATATAATATCTATCCCTTATTTTCTTTGTAATAAAAGATCATTGCTTAACATCCATCTATAGGATCAATGATAATTTCCTCTTCTTTATTGCATTTACCTAACCAATGCAGTAAGAAATATTTCCTATTGAAATTTAAATGTGAATTGTGCTGAGCAAGGTTACTTGGGCATGCAGGTGTGAACGTGTTCAGATCCCTAAAACCTGGTGCACAAGGCATATAGTAAAACTGTTTTTTTTTTAAATTGTCCATAGTGATACAATATCCAAATATTGGGCCATTACCAAGAGTATTAAACAGTGAATCAGAACCATTGACTCACATACCTAAGAGGACCAGTGGAGACACACAACATAGATTTCATAGCGAGGCATTGTTATAAGCTTGTCTCACATCTCTATGAGATGGTTAGAGAGAGATCTGTACTAGACCCTTCTAAACGCTCCACCAATATACATCCAATGATTTTCTTCTAGAGATCACATTAAGACATAATCTGCACAAAATTACATTTTTAACAGATTTGGGGAGATTTCATAGAAGTTTATGTCAATGGGCTAGTCCCTTTATGGCCTATCACCATAAAAAGCTTGTCACTTTTACATTTTGAGTGTTATACTATCCCATGGCCAAACCTTGTTTGCTGTCGTCTTTCATCTATATCTAACTAGTTTTCAGTATTTCATGTTAATGAGATTCAAGTTTGATGTTAATTACTACAAACTAAATAAACATCCCAAAGGCAAATGAAATTTTACTCTAAGCATATATATGGAAAGATTTTTGTAAACACCAAAGAATATGATATGCAAGAAGGTAATAACAGTGACCACCATTTATTATATTTGCAAACCATTCTATCATTTATTGTGTAAAACAAAAACATACCGCAATTGTCACTTCATCATTTAGTTGAATAGATTGGCGACCAGTGTAGTCCATTGGTGGATCTATCTCAGGTGGAATAAGCAATTCATCCCAAGTTACGAAGTATAAGTCACCATCCAAATCACTCCCAGAGCATTCGTTTGGATGAGGCCTACAAAATCAACAATAAAAAATTTACAAATTTGTTTCAATCTTGCAAACTTTGTATTGTCACAACAAACAATATACAACACTTTGAAATGATAAGTTATTAATGGGTCAGCAACTTAGTTTCCTCTAGAACCTGTCAGAATCCATTTATATGTTTCCAATGTGTTCACATGTGAAGATAAAGAGATTTACTATACTTGGAAAATGCCATACATTCTTTCATTATATTTTCTTGATGTTTAGCATTGAATATAGGCTAAAACAACAGATCTACAAGAGTATCAACATAAGCTTAACATTTACCTAGACAAAAACAGGAATCCTCTAAACCTTATATAAATGAAAGCAAGACAACAAATCCAAGCACAAATGAGGGGAAGATTGTTGCTACAGATCTAGATGAGGGAAGTATGGATGATGAGAAAAAGAGGTTTATTTATATGTTAGGGTGTGAGAGTTATCCACCCTAAGTAACCTTGATGTTTCTAGATGGGTAGTTGATGCACTCATTGCAAGGGTCTATGATCAGATGATCATTGTTGTGATGATATGCAGGCATGATGCCTTACTAGCAAGGTCATTGGAGCAAATGGTGCATATGGGCTATGTGCATGGTAAGATCACCAAGGTATGTCATTGGTCTCGCAGTGATACTAGGTGCAACAAACTAGAGAGTTCACTACTAGTCAAGCATGGGAGACATAAAAGGATACACAAACCTCCAAGAAGGCAAAAGAGTTAGTCACTAGCCAAGCATTTTGCAAGGCCTAATTGAGTTCTGATTTTATCTCAGACCTCCTCATAAAGTCTTATCAACTGCTACTATATACTTTTTTGGTATGCCTAGTTCCTCCATTCCACTCCATAGTTTAATTATAGACACTATGTCAAAGCCTTTCTCGAAATGCATAAAACAACAATAGGTTTCCCACTTTTTGTTCCGTAATTTTTAAATGATGCCTCAAAGTGATTTCCACGGTCTATAGTTGAGTGATTTGGTCTAAAACTTGTTTGTCCTTTTTCTCTCTTTCCTTGTTCTTCTACCCACTTGCTAATTCTACACTCACCATGATTCAAATCAACTTTGCAAAGGGGATTTTGACTATAATGGCTTGGTAACTTGAAGGATTGTTTACATTTCCACTTTTGAAGAGAGGCATTGCTAAACTTGTTGTCCATCCATTTGAAAGTCATGTTGGATGATACTGTTGAATATCCTCTTGATGTGTGGGTCTAAGTCCTCTATATCCCATTTTAAGTATATTCCCTATAGTCAATCCACGTTGTGAGCTTTACCTTTTCCAAAGCATGAAATCATGTAGATGTTGTCAAATAAAAGTATATGTCATTTGGAAGGCAAGCAATTTGTTTTGTCTAACAAAAGGTCCATGTCGTAAACCACACAGTGTGTTTCACCCATCAAGAAGCCCATGTCATCTAGAAACTAGACTATGTTGACTAACAAATGCATATGGTCATCTAGTGAAGGGGTCATGTTGTTAGTCTCATTTATGTCATCAATCTTAAATGTTCAAGTGTGTTGTCCCTAGGATGGATGGAGAAAGTATCTTCTAAGTCTCCAAGGGTATCATCTTGGTGAAGTGGAACATATTGCCCACCATCATTTCAATAAGAACTCATTTGAAAGTGGCATCTAAGTGTCATTCAAGGAGAGGTGTTGATGACAATAGTCAAATTGCTTATAAGACTCATTGTCAATAGTGATTCACTAGAAGGATAAACATATTACAAGCTACCAAAAGGTATTCAAGTCAATTACAAATAATAGGTGGGTCCAATGTGACCAATAGACTACCTTACATCCCATGGAGACATTGTCTCTCAAACCACAAGGGTACTCACCGGCAATAGTGCCCTACACCACTATAGGGAACACTTGAGTGGTGTTATGTCTTGATCCCCACCACAGACTTCAAGGTAATTTCACATTGAACTTAGCCAAAAACAGGATGAGAATCAAAAGGCTAGAGAGGGGAGGGAAGTTTTATTGGTTGAACCATCATGCAAAGCACTGCAAAATAAGAGTTGCAAAGTGCTGAAGTTTTATGCCTGTATGATTCATGCAGGTCTACATGAGTTGTGTATAACCAATTATTTGTTTGTTATGTTCTCTTGTCATTGTTGAATTGAGAATAAATTATGAAATGATGGCATGCACTGTACATAGTTGTGTTTAAGGCTACATTTAATTTTGTTAGCATGTAGTTAGTTGGACAGGTGTGATTGTTGCACTTTCCCACCCTTTGCTTATAAGACTATATGTACAACTTGCCATCTAGTCTAGAGAAACATAGATGTATGCTTGACCATAGCCATTTCCCAAATTGTCCTAAAGACTATTTGGGAATGATGGTGTTCATGCTTTGATGGTGTTACACCACCACATTGTTAAACAACTATAAATCTAAAAAATCATCAAATATTCCTTCAATAGTTTCTCCTAACCATATTCTCAATATTTGATAAAAAATTATATGAATCTTGTAGTGTCTATCCACTATCTTGAACATTAACTCCTACAAAACCATTAACCATCTACTTACCTTACCATGTTTCACGGGACTGTTGATTAGGTACAACTCCTGCTAGATTTTGTAAAACCTAAAGGAATTAGCTAATAGATGATGTTTAAATTTTTGGACTGCATACAACATCCCTAATGCTTCATGTTGCATTGTGCAAGAATTCTGCTCTTTTCTCAACATTACTCAACTTGCAAGAGTAGATTAGGTTATCTAATTGATGGCTTCCCTCCTAAGCCACTATATATCATATAATAAAAAATAGATCTGCTTACATTCCTCCAAAGATACCAAATGCTCTTACTTCCTATTGTAGAGAGACCAATTGTCTAAAAGTACTTTGTACAACCTAGTAGGCATTTGTTTAAAACATAAAAAATAATCCTCTAGAAAGTATCTTATCTTAATTGAAATGACATCTGATTGCATACATGGATGCCATTATCCATGATAAATGTTGTTCTTAGATAATTCTCCTATAGAATACTAATGTAATTATACCTACAGAAAACATCTAAAAAAATATCTCACACCCCTCCACTTCTTCCAAGACGGAATCCATGGACAAGATTGAGAACAAATCCTTAATCATTACCAGATGCATTCCAAAATTCAACAAAAACTCTAATATGCATGGTCTCCTTCAACCTAGTGGTAATGGAGGATACCCCTTGTTGACTGACTTTGAAAATGTTTCTAGCATTGAGCTTCTTGTAAATTTCTACGTACTTGGGATTCATGCAAATAGGGTATTTGCACACTTGTGCCCTAAGGACTAGGGATAGTCTATCGATACATAGTTTAGCCATCACCTCTTCTACATGAACACTTCTTTGTACTTCATGAAAATCTTGAATATGACTACCTTCACTACTAAAGTTTAACCATTTAAATACTAACGAGCTTTGGGATTCCCCATGATCCCATATCAACTTGGGTCATTCTTGGCCCTTCATATGTTGTTTCTTATAGTTTTCTTGTGATCTCCATCTTATCAAACCAAACTGCCATCTCTATATCTAGTTGTGCATCTTCTACTGTGTACTCTAAAAAATTAAGGTAAAATTCCTCTCCTCTTGCTTGTGTTTATTGATAGTGGATGAGAAGAAATGGTACATGGTTCACCCTTGTCCAAATCATCTTCAATCTATAGGCAAATACATCCTGGATCAAAAACCCCATAATCGTCTAGTTGCGAATGAGAAGGTCCATTATTAGAGTTCCTTGTATTCCAAGAGCATTCTTCCAATTCGATCATGTTTGCTTGCCTAGGCACCATGCAAGTTGTGTCAACAACTTCTATATGGACACATTTCTTGTGTAACAACTCCAAATGTTCGAATTCATCAAAAGATGCAAACTCCTTGCTCGTTGACTAGTTCTTAAAATTTAGAATGTATTTGCAATGGTCATTACTCCAAATGTTCGAAGTCATCAAAAGATGCAAACTACTTGCTCATTGACTAGTTCTTCAAATTTGGAATGTATTTGCAATGGTCATTCCCCAAGGTTAAGAGTTGTATTTCACAATACCTTGTCAAAACTATAATTAGCAAATTATCCAATCCAATTTTATAGCAATATAAAATGGAGAGCAAAAGGAAAGAGTGATAACACATAAGAGATAAAGGATACACTAATTCAATGGAACAAGTGGGAGAGGAGTATAAATACTTTGATAATTAATTACAAATTACATAACCCTCAACTAACATAATATTAGTGTAGAGATATAATAAGGTTGACCAACAAAAGATTAAACTACGGGTCCATAGGCAAAATATATAAATCTTCACTAAACATCATACAATGCTTATCCATAGGCTTACACATCATTACATAATACAATGTGGCATTTTGACCAAATAAGGTCAAATTATACATTTTCAACACACTCCATCATTTGAACTGAGGGACCAAGGAGAGAAGAAATTAATGATAACATATCCCCCCCCCCCCTCCTCCACCTTGCCTTATGGGAGCTCTAGTGGGTTAGTTCACTATGACATGAGGAGGAACCATCAAAATATTCCTTGTCATCTAGAAGGTTGCACCCTACCTTCTTAAATTCAATTTCAATATTTTGTAATCTCACTAAATAGTACTTACTAGGATGACCTCCCCTTTTATAGTATCTGCAAGAGGTCTTGACTTATTTGAAGACTTCAATTTGCCCTTGGGTTTCTTAGCACTAGCCTCCATAGATTTGAATTTATTTGCATGAGCTAGGTCCTAAGAAAAATCAACATAATTTCACATAATGCCCTAGAAGTGAAGAAGAAGAAAATGGGGATCATTTAGGATTGTCTTTTTGTGCTCCTTTAAGAACGTAGGAACCACCTGAATCACTAGTCCAACAATATGAAAAGAAGAAAGAGTATAAATAACAATCTTGACACATTCTACATCATGCTTCTTGTTGCCTCCAAAAGATGCAATATAGAATGACAAAGTTGACATACATCTGATCATCAAGTTGTTCCTCTCTATTATTTGATGGTTATGCCATTTTCCTAACTGACTATTGTAATTTGGGGATGCTCTACAAAAGGTTCATGACATTATCTAGCACTAAAGGATACAACACTTAGTCTTACAATCTTTGTATAGAGTACAATGTCAACTCTTCTAATTGTTTTTGCTTTGCAATCTGCAGAACTTTCCTTTGAGATTGCCTCTTATCAACCATGGATTGTTCTATTTTTGCTCTAGCTTCCTTCTATCACTACTTTCTTCAATTGGATTAGGGTGTCGCTTTGGTTTTGTTGCACCAAATTCACAACCATGGTATGATCAACTTGAACTTGAACTTCAACCATATTCACATCACCCCTTTTTACCTGCTGGGGATAGTGTTTGTCATTGTGGTTCACTAGCACACACCATCTACATATTAATTGTTGGTCAATCTAGTTTGCATTGTTGAGCATTATCTCATGAAGTGTCCCCATTCATTACACTTGTGACATGTTTGGTCTTCCATTCACATCATTTTGAATTCTACCATTGCCGCAACCTTGATTCCAATTTTGGTTGCACTTATTCCCTTTCCAAGAATTCTAAAATCCATTGTTGGTAATGCCTTTCTTCAAGGTGTTAATCGCATTATCTCATTGTATATGCATCATGATAACTTGTTGATTAAACTTCATATTGAAGGGTATTCCTTCGTTGAATTCCCTTTCACATCATGATGTGACGTCACATTGGTGTGCCCTACCTTACAATTTGTGCACCAAACTCCTTTGAACATGTGCATCATACCTCGATAGACTGTTTTGATAAACCTTTTGTCTCCCCCACTATCAACTTCATGAGAGTCGCCAACCACCACCAAATTTTCGACTTCTAGATGATAATTTACATTGAAATTCCAAGTTCATTGCTTTGTCAAAAACCTCTATGTATGATGCCAACAGGACTACAGTCAACTTCTTCCCATATTGACGAAGACGTCCCTCAATAAACCACCTATTCTTTGATACACCTATAGTCCCTTTCAACTTTATGACCATACGAATGTACAATTTTTGTCTTATTTTCTTGTGTGTTATGAAGTTTGATGGCAATATCATTGTCAGCATGCATCAACTTTAACACTTTCTCGAAATATTTCCTTAGCTCTTTTCATTTCTACTTCTAGTACTTCGCTTCCAACAATTCCATGTACAACTCAATTGTAATCCCATGTCGATACTAGGGAGCACACTTATTGTATCATTTTCTTGCAACTTTCTCTCAAGATCTTGGTCTTCTATCAAGGCAAGCTTTATACATTAGAAAAGAAGTCTTCAAATTTGGCTTCATCATGCTCTTGTAGAAGTTTAGACACTCAACCTCTAAAAAGGCCTTCCCTCTTTACCAAGACGCTAAACATTTTTTTTCTATGAAATGGTTTCGGATGGAAAAACATCTACATCACCTGCACTTGCTTGCTCTCATCTTGCCCCTCACTAAGAGGAAAAGGGCATGTGCACGACCTCTTTGTCCTTCGACAATTGCCTTGGAAGAGATGATACTTGGCTTCCCTCATCCCAAGTCGAAACCATAGATGTTAGCCTTGGAAGAGGTGACACTTGGCTCCCCTCATCCTGATGGGGAACTACAGAAGGCTAACATCTTCAATTCGCATTCAAGAAGGGGTAAATACATCCTTTGATTATACCTTCTTTCTTCTAGACATGTTTTTTTCTATTTAGCAATGCTTTGGTTGGGTGCTCTTCTTCATTTGATCCTTTCCATGCCCTCATTAGTTGATCTCTTTCCTATTGTCATCTTCTACATGTTGGAGCATCTTGGCTTTTGCTCATCCATGTCACAAGAATCAACCCAAATCCATATAGGAAATAAAACTAGAAAAGTAATATGCAAATGTGTTCACACTTGATTCAATAAGAAATAACGCAATAAAGTGTGATATAATGGAAGACAATTCTATGGGAAATCAACACACACACAATGCTCAAGGACACAACTCAAAAATAGATCAAGGCATGAACCCCAAGCACAATCCAACAAAATATATTGCAACAATAAGTCCAACACACATACACAATGCACAAGTACAAGTGGATCAAAGTTCTAATCAAATCAAGGCATGAGTCCCCGTATTAAGGTTTTAGACTCGAGAAGTCTATACCACTTGCACTTGTTTGCTCTCATTTTCCCTCCCACTCAGCATGTAGAGGTGTTTGCATGCTTTGTATTTCGTCTATTAACTGCCTTGGAGGAGGCAATAAAGTATGATACAACGAAAGATAATGCTATGGAAAGATCAACCTACATAAACAATGCACAAAAACACAACCAAAAATAGATGAAGGCATGACTACTAAGTTTGATACAACAAAGGACAATGCAATGGAAATACCAACACACATACAACGTACACAAATACACAACTAGAAATATAACAAGGCATGAGTCGTTATATTCTCCAATAAATATTAAACATAATCAAGGATAATAGTTTTCGTAGAGCATACTCATGACACCATGTTAGTTGGGTGCATATAATCCCAAGGACAAAGGATAGATGCTAACCATCGCATTGTCCAACCTCTAGCACACAACAACAAAAATGTAACCCCCACAACCAATTCTAACAATTATACACATCATGTTATTGTTTTATTTTTTAGGTCCATCAAAATGTATATAGAGGTATCAGAAACGGATTCGTAACCAGACTTGGAATTCGTAGAACTAGCCCAGACCAAGAGATGAAAGTATGTGATGCTCTAACTATTCAACATAATCAAAACATCATCATAAAATATCAAGTGTCTAAGATTTGTGTCTAAGAGTCATGTCTTGGTTCAGCATGATCACCTGGACTGTCCAACCTTTCGTTTTTGGATTTAAGGTGCATGTTGGTCTTCTTCCATATTATTGCATTTATCTCTCAATTCTTTGTTTTCCTTGGACATGATTAGAGGACCTAGGGTCATATTCATGGCCATGATACAATCATTAATAAGGTCCATGGTCTCCTTCAGCCCATCCATTGGACAAATGATGACTTATTCCACAAATATTACAAGTTCTAATCTCCTTTTACCCCACATGGGATGGTAGAGGAAATCAAGCAAGTTTTGATCTTTGTTTTTCCTATCTGGTGTAGTAGAGGATGTGTCCATTATCGACACTTACAGAAGGCCAAGAAACCTGAAAAAATCCACAAATCTAAAAATCAACAAACAAAACTCAAAAATCTGAGTTTTGTTTTCTATATACTGAAATCTGAATTTAGACAAGGCAACCTTGTTTCTCGTAGGTGTCAAAGGTTAGGGTAGCCCTCCTAGAAACAAAATCATATCAGCAATTTCCTTCTTGTTGGTGGTTGGTTCATCAACCTAAAATGCTAGGAGTGCTAGTGATGAGATTCGAGACATGAATGTTATGCAAGCTAGGGATGGTTCACATTCTCACTCCTAGCAACTTAGTCAATAGCTGAGCCTCTGCTATTTTGATGCTACTGCCCTTGATCCACATATATTACATTTAGGTCCTCCAAGAAGACCCCCATCTCTTTCATTTTTGTTTCTTAGTTTGTTCTTTCAAATTTAATTTTAGTTTTTGAGTATGTATGTAGGGGTTTTAATTTTAGGATTGTCTATCATATCCCTCTTCTCCACCAAATACTATTGACCTGTTTTATTCATAAATGATAATTTCATTTCGTTTTATTTCTTGGGAACTTTGGATACCTATTAGACATAATATTTCTTTGCATCCTAAATTAAACAAATATTTCTATAGTCGACAGTTTATCTACAGAACCTGTGCCTTGTGAATCATTTGTAAGGAATAAATCTAAACAAATACAAGAATATACCAACCTGTAATAAAAATTTAGCATCATAATTATATAGCTTGAAAATATGGTTATGAAGCCTATGGAGGTTATCACTATCTTTTCCATAAATTAACCTGTGTGATCATAAACATCTACTTTTTTCTATTTTGCATTCTTCAAAAACTTCGCACAGTTTATTAGCCTTTGCTCTTGCATGTACCCAAATCTAGCCAATCAATGGATTGTATGTCAAGGATTATGTAGTCATTATAAGGTTCACTAGTCTTGCATGTATGGCTTTTAACTCATGCCACAATGATGCATACCTTTTCCTCATTATGAGGATAAATTATTTGTCAAATGATAAGATCAAATATCAAATAATATTACAAGCAGGAAGCTTTGAAAACATTATTCAAAGTTATCATGGAGGATTTAGTGTGACACATATCATATCTGGTAGCACTTAGTCTTGTATTAAATATACAAGACTAGCATAAGTCAGGAATTTAATTAGCAGCCTTGCAGCCTACTTAGTTACTCACACCAGAGCATATAGAAACATATATATCTTATCCTGTCTAACTTTCTTGTATCTTCCTATGACTTTTGAGTATTGCTCTCTTGGATGTTTGGTTTCCTTCCAGGATTGACTTGGACCAAGGTCAGTGAAAACTAAATGACAGTTTTGAAGTCAACAAGAAGCAAGCATTACTATCACCTTCATTCAGTTTTCTTAAAGAATGCATTTAGCAATTTGTCTCTCAATGTTTAACTGCTGTATAGTTAGCATTGAAGGTGTATGCTTGTAGAATACTAAAACTGAAAAGCTCACCTAGAAATTTGACAGCCATTAAAGTAGGACCATGTGATTGAGGGGTTTAGTTATGTGCTTCTTCTCCCAAGGCTAACAATGAGTCCCTTTGTCAGATTCCAGTCTCTGAGGACATGCCATAGGCCAAATAAATAGCTTTACAGAATTGAAGCCTGGAAAAGGGTCTTTTCTAACAGGTTAACTGATGAAAATGCTTAAGAAACAAAGAGACAATGTCCTAGATTATGTTTCATTGATTGCTCATGAATGTTGAGAATGTTTAATCTGGCCACATTCATGCTTTGTCAACTCAACAATTTTATCTTTGCTTCCATCCAAGACCTATTATTGCTTTGCAGCAAGATTGAGGATCGTAGGGTAGGCCCATTCTTCTATGGTTTTAGCCATTGGAGTTGGCAGCAGAAATTTGCAGTATATTTATCATGAATGTTGAGCATGTTGAATCTGGCCACATTCATGGTTTGTCAACTTAGCAATGTTATCTTTGCTTTTGTCCAAGACCTATCATTGCTTTGCAGCAGGATTGAGGATTGTAGAGTAGGCCCATTCTTCTATAGTTTTAGCCATTGGAGTTGGCAGCAGAAATTGGCAGTCTATTTATATTTTTGTAGTTGTATCTTATGCATGGAGACCATGTAGAACCTCAAGGATTTTGGGCATTGACTGACTGCAACATTGGTTTGGCACTTACTACAGCCTGATCTCTTTCAAGTAAGTAGTTTCAATTTGTTCCTAACACTGACACCTTTTGCTAATACACACAGTATATACAATAAAATTTTCACAAAATAATCAGCCTTTATTCAATTGCTTACCTTTCTCCCTTCTGTGGGAAAACTATGCAGTCAACCATATCATGAAGTGCTGGAACATCAATCGCATGCAATACTCTGATGTCACCTGTATGAAGAGGGTTTTTTGCAACCACTACTTTTGTCTGTAATATACACATATTATCTCTTCCATTGACTCTAAATGCACAAAGCCCATCATCATAACTGTTGGTGTTGGTCTTAGAAACTTGGATAAATACCTGGCCATAGTTTAAGATCCCAGTTTCATCCAAACATCCCATGAGGGTCCTGCCTTTTGGAACATATATCCGAGACTTTCTGAGCTCTGACAATTGATATCCTTGAAAAGCTTTAAGCATCATTGAAAGATAAGGTTCACTATTTGGACTGTAACCCCGTGTAAGCATCTTAATCAGACACTTATGATCATCTCCTGATGACATTATCTGCAAGGTATCAAAAGCCACCTCTCTATTGACCACCATTTGATCTAAATGCACCATTGCCTTTTTCTGCATGCATTCAAAGTTCTGATCTGGAACACCTAATGTTGACAGTAGTGTGATTATTTCACGGTCCAAGAAGGCAGACAAAGATCTGCTCCAGTTCAGAACATCTAGTGTTTGATTCCTTGAATTGAACTTTAGCATGCTTGGTCTCAGAGATATTTTGTGATAGATAGTAGGATCCACTGCTACAACACCTTTATACCCACCATACCTTATCTGGAAGGCTGATGGAGGAGGATAACTCAATCCACATTTTTGAGCTATTTTCTTTGCAAAATGCAAAGAAATGTTCCCAATTCCATCTGAAAAACAGTATTTGATGCAATCAGTATAGACTTCAATATCAGGAATCCAGTGAACTTCATGTTGTGGAATAGATAATGTCTCTCTGGAAGAGCTAAATGATTCTTTCATTCCTGCTGCAAATTTAGCTACATTTCTGATTTCCATCCATTTTCTGATACTCTCTGCATTGACTTCATTGTTGGAAGCAAACATCCAGACTGAATTTTCTCTCAACTGATTAGCTGAGAAGCCTAGAAATTCAAAAATTTTATTACCAATTATAATTCCTTCCTTCAAAATTGACAATATCCTTTGGTATACTCGTGTTTTTTGTAACCCTGGATGAGAACCGTATTCAGTCTTTGCAGTCAAAGCAGTTGAATGGAGCTTACTCCAGTCCTCATCAACAAAGGTCACTCTGAGGAAATCATCATTATACTTTGCAAACTGTCTTGTCACTTGATTTGAAGTGTTAAGCTGAGGGCCCAAAAAGTAGACCTTAGTTGGAGTGACTATAACCTTACGAAATCCCATTATGCCATTCTCTGTAGAAGTTGCAGTAGACTTCAACTTCTTGTTTTTAGTTTGCAGCTTATTTAACCAATTTTGGAGCCACATAACTGGTTCATGACATATACTCTTCAATTTCTGCAGTTCTGCCAAAACTAGAGTCATCTGTAAAGTTGATATGTTGTTATTTTCTAGCAAGTCAAAGAATCGATGACAAAGTTTTGGTGCACTGAGTATCCCACACTGAACAAGAGAATTGATTTGGAACAGTATCTCAAAAGGCAGATTAACACCCTCTGGAGCACTGATAGTTGGGACCATATGTGGAAAGGAAGAAAATGACTTGCCTTTTTCTAGAATAAGTTCCTCTTTCATTACCCTTTGGAAAGGCATGCTTTCTATGATTTGACCGAATATACTATCAGGAAACTCTAAACAAAATGAAGTGGACTGTCCTATGCAACAACATGTGGAGAAATCTGTTGTTCGAATCCACTGAATCTCATCATCATCTTCAGAAAATTTGTACTGATCTTTGCCAAATGTTGTAAGGGAATTCTGCGTTGTTGTCACTTTGTAAAAGATCTTTGGGCCAGACGGCAACTGAGACAAGAAAAAATCCAGGTTAATTTTACCCCTTAATATCATGGAAGAGAGAAATATAGTGGGCATTACACTCATAACAAACAAAACAAGACGAGTTTATGACAGCACTGGAGCACTGAAACTCATGTTCACTGTGAGCAAGCTCAATCCCAATAGTTAGAAATGCAAAAAAGAGTATTCTACTGGGGACTCATTTTCAATTCAGAAATTCTCCCTAGTTCTCTATAGACTAACAAAATCACTCTCCATGGTTCCCAAGAATGAAGATGAAAATGACAGGCAAACAAGGGAAGTTTAATACCAAGGAAAGACTCCTAAAAATGAAAATGACAATTGAGAGGTAAACAAATACTTTAGTATATGGATTTTGATCTTCCTTGGATTAAGATATGGATTAAGATTCATGTCTATATACAAGCAAAATGAAGATGAATTCAAGATGGTAGAGGGGCGCCTATAACCATCAAGTGAGTTATAAGCAAGCAAAATGAGGATGAATTCAAGGGAACATGCAGAATCTTAATACAAAATTTTATGAAATGCTTTGTAATTAAGATAGTTTGTCAAACTATAATCCACATGTTAAGAAATGAAGTAAAACTGAACAAATTATAGCAAGACAAGTTCTAGAGTTTACTAGTCATTAGCATTTTGGGAATAGCCTACAAGAAATCAAGCAATATATGTTTTGTATATTTTTTTCACACAAGCCAAGTCAACCAATCTAGTGAAAAAATTTATGTACTTTTCATGGCTAACACCACGTTTCAATATGAGTTTTGAAAGGAGGATAATAATAATAATTATTAGGAATGGAAACATATCATATTTTGAAAGGAGGATAATAATAATAATTATTAGGAATGGAAACATACCACTAAGAGAATAACTTGCGTCTGATTCTCTTTCAAAATGCCTGTATAAGTCTCAGCAATACCCTGAAAAGGAATCACCAACTTATATTCCCCATCACCTTGAGTAACAAAACAGGTAACCGTTTCCTTTTCTGGTGCAAACTCAAAAACAACATCAGTTGCAGACCATAGCACACACATTGCATTATACAACAGTGGGCACCCTGTATGTAGCTTCCCTCTACAAATTGAGTTACATGGCCCAGGGATCATTTCCTCGCCTGTAGTTGAAACAGAGAGCATGGAGTTCCCAAACAAGAGAAGTCCCGATTCGGAAAGTCTGCATACTTCCTCTCTTGCATCAATGTTGTCAAACTGGACCCTACCAAATCCTTTGTTGAGCTTAATCTCACAGGCAACAACACTGCCCTTACCAATCATATGCTCCAGATACTCCACCAGATCCTTTGCAATGGCTTTCAATGGTATGTTTGAAACCTGGACTGTGCAACCACCCATGTTTCAACCAGCCAGAACAATACAAAACTTAAAATGGTCTTAATCTTCCTCCCTTCCCAAACCTAAGAAAACAACAATAATATCAGAACTTGTGTCTTTCTTTCTCTCTTGAATATCTGGAATATGTCTGGCAAAACTGCTCTGGCTTATCCCTTGGACCCCAGCACTGGGCTTAATGTTTGAGCTTTAAGTTCTATATCAGAATTCCCGTCACTCAAAAAGGACCTCTCTAGTTTTCCAACTTCTTCAATTCCTTCATAAGCAAATACTTCTCATTACCACAACATACCTTACTTTCCCGTTTGGGGTGCACTCCAACGACAACCCAATTCTATCACCACCCTCCTTCCCTGTCCTCAAACCTACACATGCCACATTTGTCTATCAGTTATATGTCTATTATATATATCCAAAACCTACTCACATGCAACATCATGAACCGCATTTAATTCTCTATGAGACCAAACCACAATGCATCGGAGCAACTGTAATATCAAAAACTATAACCAATATCCCATCATGTACCTTCAAACCAACAACTTATATCACCTTTGTACTATACCCTGCTGACACCATACGCGTCCTCTGTGTATATCAACTACATGCAGTATTCTACTTGTAATATTTCACTACACAGAACAGACCATAGAATGACTCTATCTATACCTACAACATTCTGTAAAACATGTAAATCAAAACTCCATGATCCTCATACCTTTAAGAATGAAATTTCCATAGAAATGATTATACCTACTCCCTACCTTTATTAAAGAGCACCTTGAATCACGAACACTCTTTTATACTGCTTGTCATTTATTTGTAGTGCAACCTCCTGATGATGATGGTGTCGAGTTACTTTATGATATGATCGTGGAGTGGACTGCAGCGACTATATCGAAGATCTGTGAAGATCGCTAAATCGAGCACATATACATATCCCGACAAGTAAAGCCATGCATGCAGCGATGTATGCATTATATAGATACTGAGGTGATCTTGATTTCTTTAGTTCTTGATTTTGCTTTGCGGGTCTCACGGGAGGTTTAGCTTTAGGACAAATCCGATCGGGTTTTGGTTTTTAGGAAGGTTTAAAGTTTAAACGTGTTATAAATGTGTTATTTTTTTTGGGTATTATAAATGGTTAAAAAATTTTGGATTGGGTTTTGGTTTTTTAAGAAAGGTTTAAAGTTTAAACTGTAACTGTATGGTTGTGTTATAAATGTGTAAAATTTCTTATTGATAAGTTTAATTGTTTTTAGAAAGATTATAGTGGGATGGGTATACCACTGCTGAGGGTTCCTGGGTTGTAGGAGTTTTTCACATTAACTAAATCCAATAAAACAAATAAACATCATGAGATGTATTTGCCCAACCCTAAACATGGTTATAGGAGTTTTTCACACTAAACTTATAACCTAATTTGAAAGATTTGAAAAATATTTATTTTTTAATATGGAAATATGTTTTTTATAAATATTGAAAAAATATAAAGATTTTAGCGATTAAATTATTTAATTTTAAAGGGTTAGAGGACTTGGTTCAACTGTTAAAAATGATTTTGTAAGAGTTTTCAATCCCTTTATCCCCATAGTACAGATGGACATTCGATGTAAAAGGTTTATTTGATGGCGATAATGAGCAAGATTCGAATCCACGAAGAGATTGTAGAAAATTGTAAAAATTACCGACTCCTTTAATTGAAAAAAATATATTTAATTTTAAAATTGATTAAAATTTAATTTAATTTTTTTAAATATATGTGTAATTAACCAATTACTATAAAATAATGTATATGGAAGAACATGCTTTAGCATTTATGTGTTTATTCAATTAAGCATTATTCAACCAAAGCTTACATAAGGGTATGGAAGGATGTAATTTATTATATATGTTTATTTAATAAAATTGGATGATAATAAGAAGATTTATATAATTTTATTTTTTAATATTTAAATTTTAGATTTTTATTAAAATTTTAAAAGAATTTTTTTAAGAATTAAGTGGATTGTTAAGTGCATATGTGGTTGGGTACTTAGCAAGAAGAGATCTAGGTTTACAAAGGTAGTAGTTTGCTCTAAATCCTCCGAATACCTTAATGGTTGTACGAATCTCGAGCAACCGGTGGTTCTCATCTTACACCAGGTCAACAAAAAAGAGACGAATAAATTTATTGGAAATAATCCCTCTGATTTAAATCATGTGTTGACTAATAATTAAAAATAATGACTCTAACTAACTTTAATAAAAATAAATAAATAAATACGGATAGACCCACGACCCACGACCCAACCCGCTCCACTTATATAATGTATTTATATTAAAGGTTATATATTTATATGAATTTGTATGCCTTATTTGTTTCTTAAATTTAAACCCAGATGGGAAAAAGTGGAGTAATTTTGAGATTATCAAGATTAGAGATATGGGATTTATTTGAGTGACTTACTCATTGGCTCTCAACGTTATAAATTTGTATTTTTTAAAATATTATTAATTATTTTAAATTAAATTTAATATGGTTTTATTTTTATTTATTTTTTAATAAATGAGATTAATTTTTAATAATATTAATATTAATAGTAACAAACTATTATATGTCAACCCCACGAATGCATGATTCATAGGCATTTATTCAAGTCATAAAGGTAGGCACAAAATGGAAGAAGTGGAATACATAGTTTTTTTTTAATTTAGGTAGTGTGAGAAATTTCTATGATCAATGTATAGGGTTGAGTAGTTTCTTCATAACTATGATTCCTTCTCGTAAAGTCGAGAGTTATGCTTATTAACAGGGAATTTAACACACACTTACCCTTTCACACACTCGGTCCATGTTAGTTTTTTTTTCTGATTTGGTTAGTGTGAGAAACTCATATGACCAATGCACAGGGTTGAGTAGTCTCCTCCCAACCATGACCCATCGCAGAGCTATGTTTATCAATAAAAAACTTAACACACAACCAACACCGCGGTTTGAACATGTAGTTATTGAGTGGTTTGAACATATAGTTATTGAGTCTATTTATCTATTTGGATGTTTACAATGATAAGTGAAAATGGAAAAAATGGAGCATATAGTTATTTGGATGTTCATAATGACAAGTTATTTTGTATTAAGGCGGCTCAAAGAGAAAATATTGAAGTTATAATAAATATATTTTGTTTAATTGGTTATATGGAATTAAGATTTTTATTTATATTATATAATTTTATTTGTATTGTTTCAAGGGTTAGGGGTTGTGCATTTACCAAGAGGAGACCTAGGTTCAAACTTTGGGAGCATGTTCAATTTAGGCAAAGGTAGTAGTTTGACCTGAGTCTGTTGATTGTGTGCCAGCTTGATGCTGGCAATACCAATCCCAAGCCACCGGGGGTCTCCCTCACTTCGGGTTGTTTTTACCGAGGTAAGATAGGGGTTATAGTAGTAGCACTATGATTGACTCTACGATTATAGGCAATGCGACTTGACCTTGTGACCAATTGTTCAAAAAAGGAAAGGTAGTTGTCAATTCCTCTATGTATCAAAATATATATATATATATATATATATATATATATATATATATATATAATTTTATTTATATTGTACAATTAGATTATTATGTAGTTGGATAAAATTTGAAAAAATGTTTGTTCATAAAAAAATCTATAAAAAAATTAATATTTTTAATCATGATAAGGAGTCAGGTTTCTTTGATACAACTTTAGTGGGTCTGTATTGGTAAGGGCTTTGGCCTTTTTTTAGGATATCCAAGGTTCAAGCCTCACGAACTCTTATAAAAATCGAAACTCGTTGAAAATCAAGTGACATTAGCTCAATTGCTTAGATTCCTCAACATTTAAGAGGAGACCAAGGTTCAAATCTTGCCAAGCGATACATGGATAATATCCAAGCTTTGTTGTAATACCACTATGTGGTGATGATATAATATGAGTGGGACCTGTTTCAATCCAATATAACCAATTGAAAAAATGTTAAATTATATAAATTGCAAGCTTACTATAGTTGATCTCTCTTTGAGAGGTCTAAGGTTCAAACTCCACTTAGAAGATCGAAACCCCTCATAAAACCCTGTGTAAACTCAATGAAAAAATATTACATTATATATCAAGTGACATTAACTCAACTAGTTAAATTTCTCGAACCAAGGTTCAAAGATTCAAACCCCACTTAGAAGACCGAAACCCCTCATAAAAACTTGTGCAAAATCAATGAAAAAATATCACATTATATATCAAGTGACATTAGCTCAACTAGTTAAATTCTTCGAACCAAGGTTCAAATCTTGTCAAATGATACATAAATAATATCCAAACTTTGTTATAATACTACTATATAATAATGATGTAAAAAACCATTTCAATTCAATAAAACTAATTTAAAAAATATTAAATTATATAATATACAAATAATTTCTTGACATAAAGTTACAAATTTATACAATGCAAATGGTAGCTTTAATTGCTTAATGCATGGATGTCATATATATTTCACATTTGAAATTTACATTTATATTTCTCCTTTTGATTATTTTTGTTTTTTCTATGATTTAATATTATAGTGATTCAAATACTTAATTTTTTTTCGTAAGAGTTCCGATTAACACCAAAATATTGTAATGTTCCCGTTAATAATAATATAATCTAAGCTTAAAAAAAAAAAAACTTCTAAAAATAAATTTTATGAATATAATTTAACGTCTATTCAAAAGGGGTGATTATTGATTAAAAATATGTGTTATTTTATTAAATAGATTTTAGTTTATTAAGATAATCAAATGGTATTAGATGTTTAAAGAGGATAATATACTAGATTTAGGTATTTACTAAGAAAATAACCAGGTTCAAACTTTGGGAGCATTATGTTTGTAAAGGTAGTAATCTAATCTGAATCCTTTGAGAGCACGTCAAACCAATAATGACAGAACAAACCCTGAGCGACTGGTAGTCCCTTTTACGTTATGTCAACAATAAGATGCAAAATAGGTTTGGCAACGATGCAAAATAAGTTTGGTAGAAGCAACTCCTATAATTTAAATCTTGTACAATTACTAAAAATAATGTAATTATAATCAACTTTTACATAACCAAAATATATATAACCCGAACCTTTTCTTAGTGATAGTGATTATGATCAACTCTTACTTAACCAATATATATATAACCATAACCTTTTCTTAACATAGCCTCCAACACAATAGTAAGAAGTATTAATAATATTCCAATAATTTTGAAAACTTTCTAAAGCTATAAAATGACATCTTATTATAATATAAGAAGTTTGAAGTCAATGCAATGTATAGGTGTTAAAGTCTTGCATAGGTGGATTCATGTGTATGGGTTGTCCAAAATATGTTGTAAGTAGAGTTTAAATTCTAGTCATATTCAAGTATGTAAAAGAATTTTCAGTCTAATAGTATGGCAAGGGAAATTCATGTATTTTCAGTCTAATGGTATGGCAAGAGAAATTCATGTTTTATCGTTTTAAAATGATCTAAAAAGTACACTGGAATTATAATTAGTTTCTGACCATGTATTATGGCCTTTGTCTTATTGTGGTGACATTCTTTCATCCTAGTTTGTTCCTTTTGTGGCATGTGTGACATGTAACATTATACAATGAAGATTACAAAGTTTGTGCGTGAGTGTACCTAAGGAAAAAATTCCAAGGAGTCGAGGTAATTTTCTCGGAGAGCATTGTAGTTAAGGATATTTTCATCATTTTGAAAATAAATTGTCGACACGTGTTTTCTTTTCTACTTGTCGTTTTCACCTCCAAGGATTAGTGAATTGGTAAGTGTTTGTTTAGTTAGGCATTTATCTAGAAAAGACTTAGATTTAAACCTTGAGGGTATGTCTGGTGTAAAGGTAGTAATAGTTTGCTCTGAATCTTCTGAGTGTGCACCAAACCAACGATGATACGAATCCCGAGTGACCAGTGGTTCTCTTCACATCGGGTTATAAAATAACAAGGAGGTGGTATAGGTTTGTTAGGGGTAGTCCCTATGGTTTGAACCCTACAATTGGCAGTTACTAAAATTAGTGTAGATGTAACCAACTCCCCTATGTATATATATAAAAAAAAAAAACAATGTTTTCTTTTATGGTAAACAAAATTAAAGTGAGTGATTGTCAAAGTATTAGGCCTTGTGATCTAGAGATACATTTTTTAGCATGTGCATATTCAAACTACTCTAACGATGATTCATAACCAGATGATTCATAACCATGTATTAGAAATGCGAGAGGCTTTACCAATCAATGTAGTGGATCTTGACAACAAGGTTTCAAAATTACATAAAATAAAAAAGATCTTGAACTCCATGAAGGTTATGTTTATAATTTTAACCAAGTCTTGAAGATGACATGGATTGTAAATTTGATAAATTTGCCATCCTAGACTATTTGCATTTATTCTTATTCATGGTTCAAAGTGGTAGTGATAGATGTTTTATTTTATTTTGGCACTACAAAATAAAATAAGTAACAAACTCTGATGTAGAAAACTTATTGAAAATAGAAATCAACATATTTTTATCTAAAGATAACTAAATAATAGCAAAAAATATAAATCTATTATAAGTTACTACAATAATATAAAGATAAGGAATGGATGACAATTACTATAATAGTAAATAAAATAAATATTTAATATTTATCTTTTAGAAATGGATCAATAAAGAACTTAGCAAATCTTTTCTAAGACAACTTTATTAAATCACTAAACAAATTTTTTTCTCTAAATTGTAAGACTGCATAACAAATCCACAAGATTGGAGGAAAGCTACCTGGAAATCCAATGTGTTGGTTGTTGAACATCGTATATGATTATAGTGGAGCACCCTGACCTCCTTGAATATATGATGTCAAAACAACTAGTAGACATCTATTGATATCTATGAGCAAGGACTTGATACTTCATGAAAATTTTTAACAATTCCTTTCTCGAGATTTCATAAAAGATATTTGAATTTTTCTGATAACCATTTGGTCACCGTAATCACTAAATATTAATGGAACATAAACACTAATGACAATTTTATTTTCATTACTATCTAAGGTACGATATAAGCCTATAAACAATCATCCATGCAATGCCTAAAGCATCTATCTATGCATACAACCAACTATGCTATTGTATGAAAACATCCATCTATGCTTAATCCCCAATCTAGGTTTTCCATCAAATTATAAAGTACAATTCAACAAAACATCAAAAGCATCATAAGATTTTCAAAAGAGCACCTCTATTATTTGTAGTTGATTGTTGATCATTAAACTTGAATGACAAAAATGGTCACGACTAATTTCTAAATATATAAATATTATTAAAATGTCTAAAATGGTAGTTTACATCATAAATAAAAATATAAATACTGGTTAAAATTAACATTATTACAAAATTACATCAATACAATATGTCCAATACTTTTACATGCAAGGGAGGTATATGGATTCATTGATATTCACCTATGAGTCGTGTACCTAAGATACATGCTTCATATGTAGGTATCAAAGAATCTAGGTACAAATAAATGTATACAAGAATATACACAATAATTACATGAAGAGGGAGAGTATCATCAAAGCATGTTACCGCTAATTATAAGACCCAAAGTTTTTCTACACCACTCCCCTACTCGAAAGTGTCTAATTGTTCAATGAAGATAGTATAGTATATGAAGGTAGTATAGTATATACATGATATTGACAAAGCAAAAAAAACTTAAGATATGACATCTCTCATCTATATACAATCATACAAGCATGAAATATATTTATCACATACAATGAACTACAAATGACTATACAATCATAACTTTGGCTAAAATATTTTTAGTATAATCTATTTTACCCATACCCTAGGATGTAATCATGTATGCAATATTTTATGCAAACTGCCTAGAAGAATCCATGTGTGCTTATATCATAGATTTATTTTTCACATCAATCTCATTGTTGTCAACCCCATGCTCTCCTTCCCTCTACATAAATGCATAAAGGTATATACACTCAACAATCAACCTAAAATAGTAAATATGGTGTATACCATTAATAAAGTGTAATATAGTACATAAAGGATCATATAGTAAATTAAAGTGTAATACATAGTCCATCAAGTGAAAAACATAGTCCTTAATGTAATACATTATCCATCAAGTATATAATATAGTTCATAATATAATACATGGTGCATCATCTATAAAATAAATTCTGAAAGGGAGTATACAGTCAATTAGTTGTAAAACATAGTCTATAATGAAATAAGCAATCCTTCAAGTGTATGATATAGTTGATAATACAATACACAATGCATCAAGTGTAAAACAAATTGTATAAGTGGGTATATATTCAACCAAGTATAATACACAATCCAACATTAGGTTTACATCTACTTATTAAAAGTCCATATAAGAAGTTTACAATTGTCCATTAATAGTTCATGTATGAGAATTACAATTATCCATTAGTAGTTCATGTATGAGGCTCACCATTGTCTTTTAATAATTAATGTATATTTTTTACAATTGTTCACTAATATTTTATGCATTATATTTACTATTATCCATAATAGTTCACCCATGAGGTTTATCATTGTTCATTAACAATCTTGTGTAATAGTTTGTAACATATTTTTTGAGTATGTAGTTTTTAATGTCATTGAAGTATTCTCTAAATAAGTTGTGGAAGTATCTCAATAGACCAGTATATCACAATTCTTAATAAACATTTATCATAAATTGCAATTCATGTTTGGATATAATAAAAAGACAACAATGCAGTCTACCACATCCTATGCCTATTCATTTAAAAAGCTCTAAAGCCAAAAATTTTCTAAATACAAATTCAGATTTAAAATGGTTAGTTTAGAGTTGTGCAAATTTTATATCATAAACATTTTGTAAGCCAACACCTTGTATAACTTGATATTAAATCATATATTAATATTAGCCTAATCCTTCCTAGTTTTTAGACAAAACTCAGGGTTCTTAATAACATGTATGAAGGTAACCATTATTAAAGTACAACACAACAAAATTTAATTAAAATATCATAATCCATTCACTCAATAAAGTGTTGTTAACTATACCATTTCTAACAATCTAATTTGTTTGAACTTGTTTTGGTTCTAGGCCTCTATTCTGGTTATGATTAGAACTTAGTTAAAACCAACATTTCAACTTTGTTCAAAACTAGACTTCCCCAATTTAAATATTATAGGTGTTAGGAAGAAGATGGATAACAAGATGCATCCTAAGGATGAGCTTCAAAATATGGAAGGTTTTCCATAACCAAAATGAAAAACATTATTTTATTATCATATTTTCATCCTACAGATGCCCACAACTAGTTTCTCACCATTTAACAATTTTGAGCTCAAATTTTTTATTATTTCAGTTTATAAGAAACCCAAACAATTACCTTATTCCAAGAAATAAAGTCTAGCCAAAGTAGTATTTTGATTAAGACTTTTAATTTCTTCAATGACCACAAATATTCTCCTAAAGAATTGTGTGTCTGCCCTATTCATAGTATATTTTAAAAACATGCTAGCTAGAAAATGGTGTGTTGAAACTACAACATCAAAACTCTATTTATGACATAATTTAAAACATGCAATGTGACCAACAACATGCTAAAATTACCTTACCAAAACAATGTTAACAACCCAATACATAATTTACATAAAAAATTACAGTACACATTACATGTAGGTAGGAGAGAAAACAAAAAGAAACCTAAATAAAATTTTAAGTTGGGATGTTGTTGATGCCCTATTTTTCCCTTCCATACTTTGATCATCCTCTTATAACCCATGAAATATAAGTTGTTATAGGTTTTGTATGGATTTCCCAAGATCTCCATGTTTCATTCATGATGATCGTCTCCTCCATGCAAGGTTGTAGCCCAAGTGTTTGCCCTACCATTAATGAAGTGATATATTGATCAAGTAGGTCAATAGTGCAATGATTTGACCAAACACATGCATTTCAATGTGTTAGAGATTTATCTTCTTTCCATAATTTTTCTTCCAAACCTTAGCATGCCAAGACTCTTGCTTCCTTGCATGCCAATGATATGAAACAAAGACACACTCTCATTGTGCACCCTTTACTTCATATTATAATGAATATTTTTCCTTTTAAGGAGATAAAATATCTAATAAACACCCTAATAATATTTATGCATTGATTATATGTTATGATTAGATGTGGAGTTAGGTTAAACATGGATCCTAATAGGTTTTTATAAAATGAACTCATAATCAGATGGTAAGTCAATGACAAACATGATTGGAATTTTAATTATCAATCAGGGTGCATAGACTTTCAAGATGCCCACAAAATTTATAACTGGTAGGTCAAAACCACTTCTCTTAAGATACTCATTAGGGAGACCCAAGTTCAAACCATGCGGTGGGTGTGGGAGTGTGTTAAAAAAAAAGAACACTTCTCTTGTCCTATCCTAGCATTCAAATCTATAGGTTACTCACTCGGGAAATGCTTATTTTATTTGATCTAATCATGCAAGTCATAAATTAAACTATGTTATCAAGTGGCATTAGCTCAACCAATTAGATTCCTCAACATTTCAAGGAGGAGACCTAGGTTCAAATCTTGCAAAATAATATATGGATAATATCCAAGCTTTGTTGTAATACCACTATGTCAAGTGATTCGTAGATATTAAAATTTATCAAAATAAATAAATTAAACTATGTTAAAAGAAACACATTGAAAATAAAAATCTCACAAATCACTCACACTAAAAACAAAAATAAACTAGTGAATCGATGTTATAAGTGATGCTATAAGTGACAACATCACATGTAACAATTTTTAACATGCAGTCTAATTTATCATTTAGGTAAAGTTGATCTAAACATATGAAAATTATCATAAACAACTTAATTAGGAAAAATCATTCATATCAAAAGAAAGATATTGATGATAATTAATTACCAAGAATGATGCTCTACTAGGGTTTGATGAGGAAAGCTGCTTTGCTAGAATTTTTTTGAGACCTATCTGGTGGGCTCTGCGGGGATGGCAGCAGTTTCTGGAGGAGGTATGAACAACTGGAGGAATGTAGTGATGGCATCAGGTCCGTCATAGAGCGTGCATGCTAGGGATGGTATTTCTTTTAAAAATTATTGGAAGGAATAGGATTTCCCATTGCATGCCAGGAATCGCTTGTTAAAGAACAATGGATGTTTGGAATGATGTGAAGCCAGTCGGTTCTAGTGGTTCAACCAGACTCGGTGGCGGAAGATGTGGAGTATTTAACCAAACATGCGTTTATTGGTAAATTTATGGGCATCCGAATTTTTCTTCCCTTTGTGGAGGCTTGGGTTAGGAAGACTTGGAACCCTGAAGGTGATGTGGAGGTGATGCTGAGTGCAAACAGCTATTTTATGGTGGTTTTTTCTTGTCTTGCGGATCGTAACAAAGCATTTGAAGGAGGTCCCTATTTCTGTAACCAAGCGGGACTCTTTCTTAAACCCTGGTATGTGGGTTTCAACCCATCAGAGGAGCGGTCGTCATGGCTTCCGGTGTGGGTTCGGCTTTCGTGGCTCCCCTTGGAATTTTAGAGAAATGACATCTTGCATATGATTGCCCTTCTACTTGGGAAGCCGGTTGGGCCGTCAGGACAGACGTTGGATAAAAAGGTAATCTCTGTTGCCCGTATCTGTGTTGAAATTGATTTAAACAATCCTATTCCAGATTCTATTGAAATACAGTTCGGATCAACCACATGGGTTCAAAAACTTGACTATGAAGCTCTTCCATTTCGTTGTCGGATTTGCCATGAATATGGCCACTTACAAAGAAAATGCCCTAAGTTTGTCCTACCCGTGGCTTCAAATCCTGGACCCTCTCAAGCTGTACAAAATATGGATAAAAGAAAAGCCCCGATAAAGGAGGGGGATCAGGATAAGGAAGGCTTTGTTACGGTAAAACCTCGAAACAAAGGAAGAAAGGCAAAAATAGATATTAAGGATAACCAGCCATATGCTCAGCTCAATCGTTTTGAAATTCTAGAGAATCTTGATCAGTGCGTGGAGATACCTGAAACATCGCTACCTGTTATAGATATAACAGGACCAAATCAGTTGTCTCTTCATGATGTGGAACCAAGGGAACCAGATATGGGGGTTTAAATGAAGAACAAAGGGCTTTGGTTCCGAGTATAGGTGATATGGTTGGCCCTAGCCCTGGAAGTGAAGTTATCTTAGAAAATGGCACAGATTTAGATGTGCCCTTTCCTACCCAGGCACTGATGCAGTCATCCATGGACTGTAAAACTCCTACGATGCTGGGATTGCAGCATAAAATAATAAAAAAAAAAGCTTCAGATAAGAATATGAAGGTGGGTCGAAAGAAATACCAGGATAAAATTAAGTTAATGGGTGAGACTTTGGTAGAGTTAGGTTTGGTGAAAACATTGGACTCCCATTTTTATAACCCCAAAAAATGATTATACTTTCATGGAATGTAAGGGGGTTGAACAGCATCCCCAGGCAAAAATTTGTTCATGATTTGATTCGTGTTCATTCTCCGGATGTGGTTTTTATTCAGGACAGAGTATTGATAACTGGGAGAGTCTCCCGTCTGGGGATTCTCAACACCTACGGGAGTTGATCCATAAGGATGTTCAGAATTAATGTGGTTTGTTTTTTTTTTGTTTTCTTTGGGAGTTGACCTTGTCTGGTGATTTAGCCTGTCTTGTTGCTTATTTGAGTCCTGGGTGGGAGCTCAGCTGTACTTTGTAATCCAGACTTTTTATCAATAAATTTTTACCCCTTTATTTAAAAAAAAAGAAAGAAACATATTGATAATAACTAAAATTAAACTAATACACTGCATAATATAATATATACAATATTTTTTACCTATATCTTTATGGTAGGCCTAACCACAAGAATAAACAACAATAGATAAAAATGTTTGAGACTGAAATTATGAAGACAACTGCTTTATTGATTCACAAACAAAGATCTGTATGTTCATCTCTATTACTTGGTTGTTTGAGATGAACTACTATTTATGATCCTACTAATACCTTAGCAAAAAAATAAATGTTGATCTAGCTAGGCCTAAAAACAACATCAAGACAAATTTTGTTCCTTGTAAATTTATCTACAAAACTGAAAATTACAATAGTTGTATTACAACAATAGGTTCTTGGGAACTAATATTCCATGGATATATATTCTTCAATATGGGATATTGTTAGATTTTTTTGTAGGTGTCACTCCCCTAGAGATCCATCAAATCCTATATTTGTCAAATCTATAGGATAAACATTTTATATTTTATATATGCATGTATTCCATAGGTAAATATCCTATAGATTGTTTATATTTTATGAGGCACCTTTCCATAGAGGAACTTAATAGTACCCATGACATCAATAAGCATATAACTCAATAAAATTGTTCAATCTATTATTAATTACATTATTAAATTGAAGTACCATGAAATTTTCATTTGAGACGACAAAAAGGAAAGCATGAAATATATGCACAAAAATAGACAATTCTAACACTCATCATCTCTCCCTTACTATATATATTTATATTTAGAGAGATACCTCTTACTTTCAAGCAATTGGTCCACATATGTTGTCTTCTCCCCATTGACATCTTTTCTCATGCAATTAGGTTGAAAGGAATCCTATCAAGCACTCACACTCACTAAAAATATAGCTAGTCTATCATCATATAAATTAAATATAACAAATAAAATATAGTTAGTATAACCTGGCTCCATTGGCTATCGGGTGCTTAGGCCTGGAGGTAGACACATAAATCACGGTTAGCCTTTATATTGTATTTTATCCTTTAAGTTTATGGCTAATATGAATTCGACAACAATTTCATTAAAAAACTATATATAACAATACTAAAAGTATTCTTCTAAGCCTCATAAGGGGGCAGATGTCAAAGGTTCAAATATCGAGCCTCGTCGGACTGAATGCTTGTCCCTTTCCTAGTGTTTTTATCGACGTAAAAGGTTTAAAATGATTGTGACATGGTGGTTATAAGGATGGACTGCGCGAGTATTGTGTGGCAGTTTTCGAGGTGAACAACGCAGAATACTATGACGATCATAAAAGACAGACAACATGCCCAGATCATTGTAGCGGTTACCGATTCCACCATGTAAACTAAAAAAAAAAAATTTAAAAGTACATCACCAACATGTTAAAATGTATATCATTATTAAATATCATATCATAAGTACTATCCTACTAAACATATAAAATGAGGAGTCAATATAACTTCAATGTATTACAAATAACCCACATTATCCCAATAAATCTATTTGCCAACTAGAAACTAAATTCTTTAAATATTTTTATATAAAATTTTCTAGGACTAAATAATAGTACGAGTGATTTAGAAAAGATAAATATACAAAAGACAATAATGAGACATGCAAAGTGCAATGAAAATCTTGATGGTTTCATGAGATGACAACATTTTTTTTTAACATTATGGATTAACATATTAACATTGATGAAAGTGCCAAAACAAACTCTTCTCTTTGATTGATGGCAGAAAAATGATCTTTTAAAATCAAATATAATAACCATTGATCAAGACAACACTCCAAATTTAACCTAACGTACCTAAACATGCTAAGGTTTACTGAAGTATCATCAAAACCCTACACAAAATCAATGGTGTAAAAATACCATTTATTATGGTTATAACACAATTTATAATTTTGATTAGTTTACTTTGTGACACTTGTCACCATTCATCAAATATTATATACATAATACAAGACTTTGGGTTTAGGATTGGTAGCATATGTTCTGGACTCAAAACATGCAAAATGACATGAAACTAACATATGGTTTACATGCAAAAGGAAAAGAACTTTATTGAGGTAGACATGCATTTAAACTAGTTGTTTCAACAACATCCTATCTAAGGACTGCAAAGTAAGTCTAGCTTTATCCATGTAGTGAGGGAAGGCTCTCCATTGACTCTAACGTAAATGTTAGTACTTTTTTTAGTACATATTACCAAATTGGATAAAAAATCACAAAGTCCTTGGGAACAAGAGAAAATAAAGCAACATATCATAGATGAAGCAACATGTATATGTAATAAATCTTAAATCAACACCCGAAAGGGATAGATCGGTTGGTAATAGTTGAGTGTTTGTTGGTGGATTTTTTCCTAGACAATTGGGGTCTCGTTGACTTAGTCTTTACCCAGCAAGTTAAATAGATAAATAAAATTAAATTTGATAAAAGAAAAATTTGTCACCACTATTTAAGTAAAATTGGTATAACTTAAAGTGAACAATTTAGAAAAATAAAGTATGATGTAAAATTAAAAAACATATACCTAATACTTACCATGTATGTTTTCTAAATTATAATAAATACTTACCATGTATGTTTTCTAAATTATAACAGTTGAAAACTTGGATAAGCCCATGCAACAAGATGTAGCAATTTCTTCCAAAATATGGCCAAAGTGATGAAAAACTCCCTAAATGAAGTGCATATATGCATCTAGAGTAGGCCAAACCTTTTTTTTGGGAGTGTTATATCTTTATTGTCCCTACACAACTTGGTGAAAGCTGAAGAAAATTATAAATTTTAACCCAAAAGTAAGACAAAGAGTTGTTCGAAACTAATACCTCTTTTATACATGTTTGTGTCTATTTGCATGATATTCTAATATACTTAGCATTGCACTCTTATGACATAAAATAATTAAAAGAAAAATAAACAGATATGACATGCAAAAAAATTACAACAATGAAGGCATGATGATCCTTTTTGGAAAAGAGAACACGATATGCTATCCATAAGAAGACACAAACTATGAGGTGTAGAAAATCTGAGAATGTAGAAGAATTGTTGAATATAGAAAGAAAAAGCTTGATTAGAAAGTTGAAGTGCCTCAAAGCTATGTGGAGCAGATTGAAGAGGCCTAAATCAACTTGAAGCAAAGATGTAGACGTCAAATAAAAAAGTGGCATGAAGTGGCATGAAGCAAAAGCTTTCCATGCTTGAAAGCATGACTGAAATCCAAGGAAATCAAAATAGATTGTAAAAACAAAGAAAGATGTTTGGTATACTTTGTAACGTCTTTTTAGTTTGCAAGCATTAATTTATTTTTTGATGCCTTGAATAAGTATTGGACGGAGAAATTGTACATGGAGGAGATTTGAGGTTCGAATATTTCCAAATGATATATGGATAATATCCAAGCTTTGTTATAATACCACTATGTGGTGATGATGTAATATAGGTGGGACCCGTTTCAATCCCATATAACCCATTGAAAAATTTGTAAATTTTCCTAACCCTAGATAACTACTGTTCTATGTTATTTTAAAATAGATCATATCTAAAAAGAATTTATTTAAACATACAACAGTCACACACATGGCTGGAAAAATAAACGACGTGAACAATGAAAATCAAATATATTTTTGAACCTGAAATATTACAAAATAAAAGACGCTACAGCTATAGCAGGACACCCTGCTCTCTTGCTACCTTTCTAGCCAGCAATTTCACTGTTCTTCTCCTCCTAAGCTTGCAATTTTCCTTCAACAATTTGTTCTCCTTCTCTTCTTTCTATGTGTAAAACACTCTTGACCTTCTCCTTTTATCCTTGAAAAAGGTAACCCTAAGGTAAAAAATAAAAAAACACTTAAGTGAATTTCAAAATAGAATCACTTAAATGAATTACAAAATAGAATCACTTAAGTGAACTTAAAAATAGGAGGAGTTGTCCCGCTTCCTGGAGCAGCAGTGGGACAAGGCTAATTTGTTCCGCTCCAACCTCCCGGCCCCCTTCGATGAGGCCATCGTCTCGATGATGTAGTACATCACCTAAGACGATCCGAACCAGCGGCTGTTCAGTTTTCACCTTAGCTACTTCAACCACCTTCGGGGGACCACGTTGGTCAGCACCCCTTGATTCCTACTGTACTCCCTGGGCCTTTCCATCGATTATGCTTGCAAAAGCCACTCCCGAGCCTCCCACCAAGGCCTCATGGCCATCCTGTACAGGCATGCCCTTGCTAATCAGCCGCAGCCCCACTGCATCCCTCCCCTGTTCTCTATCCCCCCCTGAAGCGGCTAACTCTCTCGGTGCCTCCCTTGTAGTTTCTAATTCCAAGGAGACCCCCTCCCCCGAAGGCTCCCCTACCCCGAAGTGGCGTAGACCCACCTGAAAGTGCAGGACTCTAGCAAAGGGCCTAGGCGAGGCCCCGACTCTTGGTGCCACTCGCAAAGGCCCGTTCCCTGGCAGCAGTAGGGCTGCTGGCAGCACCAAAAAGGCCAAGGTGGAGGCCCTGGAGCCCACTAAAGTTAGTTTCGACTCTGACAACAGGTTACAGAATTTGGCTATCAGGGTCCTTCTTGACACGACAATTGGATCCCTGACTGCGTCTGCCCAAGCGGCTTCCTCTGCTGCCAATGCCCTGGCCGAGCTTCGACGCAGGCTGGGCGATGGCCCTGATAGGGAGTAAAGCTGACCTGACAGGTTGGGCCCCGTTCAGACCAGGCCCTCCCACAGGGCCCACCGGAGCAATGGCGTGCAGTTTTTGCGATTTTGGCGGTTGGCGTGTTTCGGCTTTTACTGGTTATGGTGGCCTCAGGCCAAGTTTTGATGTTATGTTTCCTAGACGGTCTTTTTTGTAGGCACCAGGGCCCCGGGCCCCGGATCATTGCCCATGGGCGCAGTCCCGGTTTTTATTCGTATTTTCAGCCTCGGATTTTTATGTAACTAAGGTTTTGGGATCCTTCTCTAAAAAACCCACTGTAAATATATCGTTACTTATAAAAAAAAAATAGAAAATCACTTAAGTGAATTTCAAAATAGAATTAGAAATGTCTTGAACCACTTCTAGCACATTCATAATGAAGCTTGTGCAAGAAGTTCCTGTTCGAGCCACATTTCCCAACAAAAAAAAGGTAATATTCTAAAGATACTTTAATTTCTATGAGAATTGAGGAGTGATAAGCGATTTAAAGTTTTAAAATTTGAAAGATTAAAATATTGAAGAAAGATTAAAGTTGGGAGATATAAGAATATAATATGCTTAAAGCTTAATTTGAACATTGGAGTTGATGAAATTGAAAAGTGAACTTAGAAAATTTAAAATTATATAGGAGAGATAAGGAGAAATTAAATAAAGAGAGAATTGAAATTGCTTTAGGAGATATAAATTTAAAATTGATTTGTATTGAAAAGAAGGAATTTGATAAATTGGGAGATAAAAGGAATAAGTTATGGAAATATTCAAAAGAGATTATGATACAAATACAAATTATTGGTATATTGTTTAATATTTTTCAAGAAAAATGTGACAAATCAATCACTCCTTACACCAAAAAAGGGCTTTAATGATGGTTTTTAACCACCCTTAAAGACCTTTAAGGCTGGTTATTCAGTTGTCATCTATGAGGGCATCATAAAAAGTCCGCACCCATACGATGATGGCTAAAATCCTCCCTCTTAAAGGTTTTAAACCACCCTCTTAGGGCTATAAGGGTGGTTTAAAACTGCCCTCTTAAACCTAAGAGGGCGGTTTAAAACCGCCCTCGTAGGATAACTTTAAAAAATATAAATAAAAAATCCGTGAGAAGGCGACTTAAAACCGTCCTCTTAAGGTGACTTTTTAAATATATATATATATATAAACCATTCATTGAGTTGTTGTTTAGCAAATTTGTGGATATACTCGTCCATGCTTGAACTAAAGTCGAGGTCAGAAAACACGTTATCTGTTTGGTTTTTACAGCGCATATGTCGACGCATCTGACCCTATTCACATGCCATTAAGGTTGCTGACAATTATTACATACATCTTTGGTTTTAAGAATGCCCATGACATATTCCATATGATGTGAAACAACATTAGATTTATTTTTGTTTTTGGCTTTATTTCCCATGATAAAAAAACAAAGTCACATCGCCAATATTGCTGGTGTAACATTTGTACATGGATTGTATTACTACTGCTAGTTTTAATGACCTCTAAAGCTCAATGAATAAATTTTAAAAAATTGATTTACAGATATGGCTTGCTAAATTCAAGGTATGTACAAACACATTTATTGGATCCACTTTTGTCTATATCCATTCAACAAATCACTTAAAAACATTGGCAAAAATAAATCCATGGATCTCAAACCCACCCTTTTATGGTCAGATCTCAAACCCACCCTTTTATGATCAAATATCTGAACATCTCCATTAACTTCTTAAATACAGACCCCACAAAATTTTTTTATAACATCGATTGCCAACCAGTGTTGGAGCCCTTGATGGACACACTTTGCACATCCCCTGCTCCTCCCACGTTGCTTATCAACACCAAATTGAAGTAGGAATGTCCGTTTATGGTGAACCTCGTTCCTCCCTTCCTTAAACATGGAACCCTGCAAACACGTTACAGTATTAATTTGATTTCATATTCAGGCTGGTAGTGAGAATGACGGACAAAGAGATTTCATCTGTCGAATTGTTGATGTGATTGAATTAGCATACCTTCTGAAGAGGATAGGGACGATGCCGCTTCTGTACTTGGCGATCTGCTGATATGCAGGCTGCGCCATATCAAATTGTTGGAAAGTGCAAATTTTGGTGGGAAAAAGTTGGTAGCAGTTACAGTTACTATCCCAGGAAGACACCACTGCGGATCATCATTGCACTTCATTTCATAGCAGGCTCCGCACGTAAGCCCGTTATTGAAAAGAGCCGTGCTCAACGCAGCAGTGTTGGTTCCATATCCTTGGCTATACAAATTACCATATCCACAAGCTCCTCCTGCAACATTTCATGATAGAATCCAGAGATATAGCTTTTCATGATAGAATCCAGAGATTTAGCCTTTGTCAAAGATGAATAACTAAAATTGAACTTTGTGTTAATCTAAAGTTTTATGATCGAATCTCTGAACGAATAGAATGAAATAGACATTTGATTATAACTGTTATGAGTTCATTTGATTATAACTGTTATGAGTTGGAAATTTTGAATAGAAAGTTTGAGGTCGAAAGGGTTTAAGGTTAGATATTAAGATTGAAAAACTTAAGATAGATAGAAAATACCTGAATAACCATGTTTTGTTATATGACATTTACTTGATGAATAAATGCTTGAATAATACTGTTTTGTTATATGATCTTTACTTGATGAATAGATACCTAAATAAACATGACATCTACCTGGTAATGTATTGATGGAATAAGGTTAGATATGCTTGGATGAATAAATACCTGAATAACCATGTTTTGTTATATGACCTATAACTTCAACAATGCTTGAAATTTTACAAAAAAAACAAACTGAATTTCCACATAAACAATTAAAACCATATAAACCAAAAAAGGTACCAGACAAAACAGATAATGTGGGATAGAGCAAGGCATTTAGTGGTACCACCTAGACCTCAAGATCGTATGGAGTTTCCAGGTTTCCAAAGTAAGCAGGCATAGTGCTAAGAAAATACAAGAAAATAAATAAACAAGTTTACTGAATGTCAAACAAAGTCCTAAGTAAATGAATATACTCCAACAAACAAGCACCATGAACATGGAAATTCATAATAAAATAGACCAGGATATGAGCTATCTACATCATGAACACCATCCAAGACATGTATATATTCACACTAACATGATAAAAACCTCTCTTACCATATTTTTCAACCATGCATGACAATACTTTGTTGTGCCAAAACATGCTCTGCAGATGTGTGAAATTGAAATAAAACATAATTAGAGATCAAATAGATACTAAATTTTATAAAAAATAATTTGAATCACATGTGCAAAGCTTGAAGTATGAAAAGACTAACCGTAATGGTCTACCATCTATTACATAACCATTTACGGCTTGAATACAATGAATAGCTTCTTCCTCTTTTGTGTAGGTAATATATCTGATAATAAATAATGGAAAAAAGATCAGACATCAACTCAAAGTAGAAAAAGAAAAATAAAATAAAAAAATTATTCTGCAAAAGCACAAATACAATTGTGGATAACTATCCACGTCCTCCACCGTAACCGTCCACCGTTGTTGCCATTTCCAACAATCTCCCACTTGGCGACTACGGTGGCACAGTACTTATGCCACTGTGTTCTTGACACCATTTGAACTTCTGGGAACTCACTACTTTTGTCAAAGCATCAGTTGTGTTCAACTCAGTCTTCACCTTCTTCAGTTTTATTTCACCTTCCTCAATCATTTCTCTGATGAAGTGAAATCGTACCCTGATGTGCTTGGTCCTGTTGTGGAATTTGGGATTGACAACAAGATCAATTGCACTCTTGTTGTCACACCACAATGGAATTGAATCCTGTTGCACACCAACATCTAAACACAATTGTTTGAGCCATACTGCTTCCTTGCAAGCCTCTGCTGCTGCAATATATTCAGCTTTCGTTGTTGATTGAGCAACAACATCTTATTTCTTGCTTCTCCAACTAACAGCTTCCCCAGCAAGTTCAAACACATACGCACTTGTGGACTTTCCACCATCCACATCTCCTACAAAATCTGCATCAACATAACCTGTTAACTGACTATCACCTGCAACCCCATAACATATCCCAACATCCTTTGTTGATTGAAGATATCATAAAATTCTCTTCACAACTGTCCAATGCTGCCATCCTGGATTTGACATGAACCGACTTACCATTCCTACTGCATGAGCCAAGTCCAACCGTGTACACACCATAGCATACATCAACTTGCCAACTGCACTTGCATATGGCACTTTTGCCATTTTCTCCTTCTCAACTATTGTCTTTGGGCATTGATCCATTGACAATGTTGTACCCAATGCAAATGGAGTGCTCACTGGTTTACACTTCTCCATCCCAAACTGTTTCAATACATCAACCACATATTTCTTCTGATTGATCCACAACTTTCTCTGTGCTCGGTCTCTCTTGACCTCAATGCCAAGAAAGTAGTGAAGTGGTCCCAAGTCCTTCATGTTGAACTCCTTTGACAACTTAGCCTTCACCTTTTGAACCGATTGTTGAGAATTGCTAAGAAGAAGTATATCATCAACATACAGTGCAAGAATGACAAATCTATCTGAATCCTTCAAATAATAAATGCAATGGTCAGCATTACTTCTTACAAATCCAAGTCTAATCACATATTGATCAAACTTCTTGTACCATTCTCTCGGTGATTGTTTCAGTCCATAGATGGACTTCTTGAGTTTGCAAACCAGATCACTCCCACTGATTTCAAACCCCTCTGGCTGCTCCATGAAGATTTCCTCCTTTAACTCGCCATGAAGAAATGCAGTCTTCACGTCCATTTGTTCCACTTCCCAATCATTTGTTGTTGTTGTTGCCAACAACAACCTAATTGAAGCTATTTTTGCTACTGGTGAGAACGTTTCTGTGTAATCAACTCCTTCAGTCTATGTATATCCCTTGGCAACTAATCTTGCCTTATACCGCTCCACTGTGCCATCTGGATTATATTTTTTCTTAAAAATCCATTTACACCCAACCAAATTTCTCCCTTTTGGTCTAGGATGCAAATCCCATGTCTGATTACACTTGAGGGACTCTATCTCCTCTTGCATTGCCATCCTCCATTCCTTAGCCTCACTACCGCTCAAAGCCTCCTTCACACTAACAGGTTCATCACATAGAGTTGTCAGTGTTGAGTACTTGAAGTCACTCGGATTATACCCGAATCTGTCAGGAACTCGCCTTTGGCGCTGACTTCTCCTTGGCTGTTGATCGACTTCATTGCCCTGCACATCTTCATGAAAAATTTCTTCAATATCATGCGTTGTTCCCTGGGCACTCGGGCCTATTATTTCACCCATAATTTCTTGAGGATCATGCGACCCTACTACCTCACACGGCCCTACTTCCTGGTCTTCGACTCCCTGTTGACCACGTGGGCTTAGAACTTCTTCATCATTTGCGGCACCCTGTTGTTGACCTTCATCGCGGTTTGAGGACAATGGACTAGGCTGAATGCGTGACTGTGCGGTTCTATGACTGCCATATTGGGGCATAGATTGCTATTGTGTAGACATTCGTTGGTTGTCTTGCATAGCATTGTAAGGCATAATATGACCGAGTAAAGGTTCATGGTCAGTAGACAATTCGCCGCCATCCTTAATGTCTCCTGCTACATTCTCCATGAAAATTACATCGTAGCTCACTGTGTGGCGATTTTCTGATGGAATGAACAGTCTGTAACCTTTCACCCCTTCCTTGTAACCCATGAAAATGCACTTAACTAATTTGGTATCCAACTTCTATCATTTTTCTTTGGGCACATGCATATAGGCTTCGCAACCGAACACCCGTAGATGCTCAACAATGGGTTTCTTACCGCTCCACTTTTCCTGTGGAGTCACTCCTCCCAAAACTGAACTTGAAGACAAATTGTTCACATAATTGGCAGTATGAACTGCCTCAGCCCAAAAACGTTTGTCCAGAGATGCATCTTCCAACATACTTCATGCTTTCTCCATGAGAGTCCTATTCAACCTCTCAGCCACACCGTTCTGTTGAGGCGTATATGGTGTGGTCTTTTACCTTGCAATTCCATGCATCCTGCAGAAAGCATCAAATTCACCTGAGCAATACTCGCCTCCATTGTCTGTTCTCAGTGCCTTGACCTTTTTACCGCTTTGTCTCTCTACTTCAGCAACAAAGGTCTTAAACTTCTCCAGGGCTTCATCTTTCTTTTTCATAAAAAACACCCATGACTTTCGAGAGAAATCATCAATGAAAGTAATAAAATATTTGGACCCTATTAAAGAAGGCACTTCCATTGGTCCACAAATATCTGAGTGTACCAATTCTAAAACATCTTCACTCCTATATGTACTTGATGAAAAAGACACTTTCTTTTGTTTGCCCATAACACATGACTCACAAAAATCTAATGAATCAAGTTTCATACCTTCCAAACCACGCACCAACTGTTTGGAGCACATCTCCTTCAGGCTCCGCTCACCTACATGCGCCAATATCTTATGCCATAGCATCATTTTTGAAGAGTTTTTACTTGTTGCTGCACCTGCAAAACTCACTGGTTCTGCATCCAAATCATAGAGAGACCCTTTTCTGATCCCTTGAATCAACACCATCTCACCATTCATCACCTTGCAGCTATTTCTATTAAAAATAGTATGAAATCCATCATCTAAAAATTGGCTTACCGAGAGTAGATTGCGTGTTAGTCCAGGAACATGACTAACATTAGTGATGGTCAACAATCTACCATCCTTTGTCTTGACTCTCACTGTGCCTTTGCCTATCACATCATAGTGATAGCTATCTCCAAGAAATACCTTCTCATAATGACCCTCATGATAGGTCTCAAACCAATCTCGATGAGATGTCATATGAAACGAAGCACCTGAGTCAATCAACCATGACTCATCTTGAACATCAACAGTCAAGCCTGCAACAAGACCTACCACTCCTTCAGCAGCAATAGCGGTAGAGATGCCCTCATTCTCTTTTCGAGGTTCTTCTTTGCACTCCTTTTTGATGTGTCCTTTTTTATGACATTTCCAGCACTCAACTTCTTGCTTCCAGCCTTTCCTCGATTTCGACCTATGGCCTTTGCCATGTGGCTTCTCATTGCTTTTGCGTTCTCTACTCCTCCCTCTCACAGAAAATGCTTCAACATTCTTTGTGGGTTCAACCGTCTTCCTTCTCAACTCTTCTTGCAAGAGCTGCCCCACAATATTGTCCATCTTAAGGTCAGGTATTTTTGTGCTCCCACTGATTGCAATAATCAGATTATCCCATGAATCAGGAAGACTGCACAACAGACAAATACACTGCTCCTCATCTTTGATGTTATCACCCGTTGATGCCAACTGATTTATGAGGGTGTTGAAAGTATTAAGGTGCTCAGCCACATTCCCACCATCTGCCATCTTCAACCCATACAATTTCTTCCTCAACAAAATCAGATTCATCATGGACTTGGACTCATACAGTTGTCCAAGCTTGTCCCACATGTCTTTGGCTGTCTTGGCAGTGAGAACATTGGACAACACCGAATCTGCAAGATTCAAACCAATGAGAGCCATTGCCTTCTCATTCTTCTTGTCCCAGTCCTCCTGAGTGATGGCAGCGGGCTTCTGATCATGTTGGATTGCCTCCCTGAGTTCTCTCTCAACCAGAAGATATTCCATCTTCCATTTCCACATGTTAAAATTTTGGCCTCTGAATTTCTCAATTGTAGACTTCTCCATGCTGGCTCTTCCACAAAACACAGACTACACACTGACAAATCCCTGCCCCAAGATCGAAGTCCAAGGTTTCTTGAAGCAGCTCTGATACCACTTGTTAACTCTAGCCAGTCACAGAGACACACAAACTGAAGACTGTTTGCAGATCAAGAGAAAACAGAACAAATACAGAGCACGGTATTCAGAGAGAAATAAAACCAAAAAGAACAAAGCCAGAACACACACCGAATGCGGGAGAACAACGTTTTTCTTGTATTATTACACAACTCATTACAAGTATTAAATAATACATCATGCAACCGTAGCAACCAAAAAGCAACCAATATTTACAAAGTTATATTTAATAAAAGGCACAAATACAGCTGTGGATAACTATCCACGTCATCCACCGTAACCGTCCACCATTGTTGTCATTTCCAAAACTTCAAGACCTTCCCATATTGCCCAAATAACTCTCAATGTTCAAGAGTCTACAAAGAACCAATATATTCAGCTAAAGTTTTTTCAATGTCAATGTAAAAATGATATAACATACTGACAAAATCGGAGTTGTTCAAACACTAACAATATAGAGTCAATATGGAAATGCATATATATGCTCAAAATCTAGAAAAATAGTCCAAGAATAAACTCACCATAAACAAAATGTAATATAATCCTCAACACTGAAATGGTTAATCTATTTATCAAAACTAATAGGCATAGTCTCAAACTCATTGTGACTATGCTTAGTTATGTGTGCATTCAAAGCATGAAAAGTAACTCAAAGACTATATACTGCTTGCCACTCTCAAAACCAAATAAATAAAAATTTAATCATTTAAATAATTCAAACCCAAAAATATACCTCTTCATCAACTAAATGTGAAGGTATTCCAATAATGTAAACAAGGTTTTGTTGAATGACTTGGACATTACTAAGATGTTTGTGCATTTTAGATGCCTTTGACTTTGACTTTTGTGACTTTTACCTCTTCTCAAAAGAAGCATCTATCAGCCTGGTCCAATATAACATAAAAATATTTAGCAATAAAGATATACATGATTTCTACTATTGTAGCACTTAATTCTGTAACTATATTCTGCTTCCATCCTATACACAAATAAAACACTATTGGCTAAACTGATCACTTGCAACAAATTTGATGCACTTTGTGCAAAAGACTATATAACACCTTTCACAATTAATGGTCATGCCAACTATTTTTTCCTTGTCATATGGTGTTCGGAAAGCAGGGCAAAAAACTTCAGTGCTATCCTTCTTAGCCACTTCCATAACATGATGCCAACACCAGACATATATCTGCCCAGATAGAGTGTAATTTTGATTCAAAAATTAATTTACATAAAAATAAATGACCAAGAATAACACTGTGTAACCACAAAAACAAGTTATAAATGTGTTCAAAAGGGCATTGTAAGCATGGTTTTTCATAAACAATGTCCAACAAATGGATTGACAAACACTTTTTTATTTTAATTCAGTAACATAAATATATTAATTCTAGCCATAGGATAAGCTAAAATTTCTACTAAAAATACCTAGATGCAAAACAAAATAGGCTCATTTTACACAATAATACTAGTGACATTTCTTGTAAAAATAAATATGCTAACCTCATAACCACACTTGCAAGGCTTCAATTGCCGATCATTCAAGTCCATTTCCTCCATGTAGAGTGGACAAGTGTTGTCTCCATCATCATTCACAAATTCCATGGCAAACACAGGATTATTGAAACCTTTGTTCTACAATTTCTCTGTAAGCAAAAGAAAGAAATTCAAAAGTTAAAATGTAACCAAACCTTCTCAAGTGTAGATGGGCCAAAATGTAACCCAACAATGATCAACCTAAAAGCATTATCGCTAGCATTGTGAGGAGAAGGAAAAAAAATAAAAAATCAAGCTCGACACAACGGAGTGAAAATCAACCATTACTATAATTGACTAGGTCAAATCTGAGCAACAAAAACCTAACTCAACAATCTCATAAAATATACCCTAACCAAACCCACCCTAGGTATTCCTTCGATTTCACCCACAAAAAAATCCAAAAAAAGAATGACAAACCCATCCGTAAAACTAGAAATTTGTGCCTTTAAATATTCTGGGATGGATTGCAGATGCTTTACCTTAGGTATACTATTCAAATTTTGTACAAGAAGAAAATGGGCAATGCAATTTCACAAAAAAGCCTTGTCACCAAGAATTTCCTCAAAAACTAGGTGATATTGCATTGAGACATGCTTGGCCATAGAAAATTTCAAAAACCTAAAAGCTCATTATCACTAGCATTATGAGGAGAACAAAAAAAAACAAGCTCGACACAACGGTGTGAAAATAAACCATTAATACAATTGACTAGACCAAATCCAAGAAATGAAAACCTGACTCAACAATCTCACAAAATATACCCTAACCAAAACCACCCTAGGTATTCCTTCGATTTCACCCACAAACAAATCCAAAAACAAAAAAAAAGAATGGCAAACCCATCCGTAAACCAGAAATCTATGCCTTGAAATATTTTGGGACAGATTGCAGATGCTTGACCTTAGGTATATTGTTCAAATTATGTACAAGAAAAAAATGGGCAATATGATTTCACACAAAAGCTCTGTCACCAAGTATTTCCTCAAAAATTAGGTGATGCGGCACTAAGACACGCTTCACCGTAGTGAATTTCAAAAACCTAAAATCTCATTATCACCCACATTGTGAGAAGGAAAATAAAAGAAACAAAACCCAACACAATGGCATGAAAATCAACCATTACTACAATTGACTAGACCAAATCTAAGCAACGAAAACCTAATTCAATAATATCACAAAATACGCCCTAACCAAACCCACCCTAGGTATTCCTTCGATTTTTCCCACAAAAAAAATCTAAAAAAACAAGAATGGCAAACCCATATATAAACTAGAAATTTGCACCTTGAAATATTCTAGGACAGATTGTAGATGCTTTAACTTAGGTATAATGTTCAAATTTTGTACAAGAAGAAAATGGGCACTACGATTTCACACAAAAGCCCTGTCACCAAGGGTTTCCTCAAAAATTAGGTGACGCCACGCTGAGACACGCCAGCATTCTTTGGCAATCAAATATTGTGAATATTCAGTAAAACTCCACCATTAGCAATGGTGACTACATCGAGAAGCTTTCTCATCTCCTCATCATTCCTCATCGCCAGTTGAATGTGACGAGAAACAATCCTTATTTTCTTATTGTCCCTTGCAACATTTTTAGCCAATTCAAGCACCTACAATATCCATATGATACCGTTAAAACCCCAAAATAAAGGCCCTAGAAAATAAGAGTGACCTAAACCTCGAGAATTCAAATAGATTAGAAAATTGAAATCCAAAAATTAGAAGACCAACATTAATTAGGAAACCACCAAACCTCAGCAATAAGGTACTCGAGGAACGCAACGAGATAAACAAGGATGACTGCTCCCACACACTCAATATATTTTCTAACCTTGAGAAACCTTGCAATACAACCAATGCGAAATTGTAGACCGGCCTTAGAGCTCTAGGAAACGACCTTTTTTCCTTCAACTGATTCCCCCTCCCTACCATTTTTCCTGGTTTGAAAAATTTGGTTGAAACGCTGATATAGAGCTTCTTCATCAACTAACAAATAAATCTCCTTGTGCTTGACTCGATGCAAATTTGTGAGGGTGGAAAGAGGGGACTAGACATCTGCAAAAATTTTCCCATGCATCCTTTCCATATTACAAATACAATTTTCTTACGAGAGTCCTTTAATTTTTTTTTAAAGTGAGATGAGCTAAGAGGGCGGTTTATAACCGTACTCTTAGGGTTGACGGGAAACCCTAAGAGGGTGGTAATTTTTTTTAAGTGAGACAGACTAACCACCCTCTTAGGGTTGACGGGAAACCCTAAGAGGGTGGTAATTTTTTTTAAAGTGAGACGGGCTAACCACCCTCTTAGGGTTTACGGGAAACCCTAAGAGGGTGGTTTTTAACCACTCTCTTAGGGTTAATAGGGCAGTTATAAACCATCCTCTTAGCCCTAAGAGAGCAATAAAAAAACTACCCTCTTAGCCCTAAGAGGGTAGGTAAAAAACTGCCCTCTTAGAGGTCACCCTAAGAGGGCAGTTAAAATACTGCCCTCTTAGAGGTCATCCTAAGAGGGTGGTTTTCCTAAGAGGGTTGTTTCAAACCTCCCTTTTAGGGTCTATTAGGGCGGTTTTTACCATCATAAAAAACTGCCTTACTTCAATCGTTGTCTTATCCCTTTTTTGATGTAGTGACTATAGTTGAAAATATGACATATGAGGTCAAAGCAGTAGGAGATATTTTAATCAATTTATCTAATGTAAAAGACATAATTAACAATGTGTTGTATGTGTTTGGATTAATTTCTAATCTACTCTCTGTATCTCAAACAATGGATCAAGATTTAGTGGTTGAGTTCACAATTTTTGAAAACAAAAAGAATTGTCTTATTACTAAACAAGAAAAAATCATAGTCTTTGGTTCTTACATAAATGGCCTATTTGTCCTAAGACACATTATCAAATGTTGTTAAGATCCTCCATCATAACATTAATATTTAATATTATTAATTCATTAATTATTATATTAATAACTCATAGTGTGAACCATCACGTCTCTTCACCAACGTAGCCTTAGGTTTGATATAAATATTAGGTTTGGGCATAGAACTTAGGCATCAAAAGCAGAATAATATTTATTTATTACGCCGATAGGCGTCCTATAATGGCAACCAGGAAGGTCAACCACGCCGTAAACAATATTAATATTTTATTAAAAAATTGACATTAAGAAAATTATCCGTCGACATTAAGGGTTACAGTGGATTTAAAATATTTGATAGATAGGCGCCTCGAGATTGATAACTCTTGGTGTTTATAGATATATATATTTTATATATCTAAGCGATTAAGTATTCAAGAGGGAACACCCTATAAGTGGCAAGCAATTCCAAAGGAGCCCCCTTTAAGAGGCCTACGATTTCGGTGTTCATATCAATTTATCCATTAAATTTATAATAAAGTATTTGGAATCTTAACATTTGGTATCAGAGCGTGATCCCGACACCTTTACTTCACTTCCATCCAATGTATTAATTGGGTATCACCAGCATCATTCAAGATATTAATGCAATCATCCAGTTGTGGCAGTGTTCTTAAAAGCATTCAGTCGTTCGCAACAACCATGACAAATTCATTTTTTTACCATTGTTTAATAGTCGTCTGACATCAATGCATTTCCAAAAAATCGACCGATCATCGTAACTTGGCGATATTATCAATATATATATATATATATATATATATCAGGCAACATATTTTTTCTATGATAGTAGAAGGATAAATTCAATTTGAGTAAAAATAATCGCAAAAAAACATAAAATCCTCCCCTTCACATTCATGCGCCTCTAACAGTCAAGAGAGTTTAGGAGCACAGGCGGTTATTTAATTATAATTATTAAGGGGAGAAACTCACATGGATGTCAATAATAACTGATCATAACACACAGATCCAAACCTAAATTTTAACATTCACAATTTTCGAAGAGTAACCATCGTCGTGACCACTCGAAGGAATTGGAACCAACATCAATCCAGTGAATAAGAATTATTCAAAAACACTAAGGTTATCCGCCCAATCAGTTTGCGAGGACAATGATTCTTAAACCCTAACATTTTCTCTAATCCATTGAGGGCACTTGGCAAATTCTTCGTGTCTAAGACTTTTTGTTAGTAGGTTACAACTTCGACGATCATTTTTCAAACACCCAACGATAATATCATGAAATAAAATCATAGCACAACCCAAGAGGATTCAACATTTATCAAACCCGAATACATGTTAACCCAAACGTGATACCTTCGGATAGTCAAGACAGGTCAAGTGACAACTTACTCAGTATTATCGGTGCAAACAAGGTTATTTTATGAACGAGGAGGAAAATGAATGAAATATTTCATTCACAATAAGATATATATCCCACATCGCGTGTGATATGATCCGATAGTAATTTAAAAGTTTTCATGCGCACATAATAGATCGACCACTTGGTGGTCACACCCAGTCCTTCCCATGCGCGTAATGTCCGTTATGAAATCCTTGATGTCAGTTCCCTTAGTGCTAAGCAAATACAAGAAAATATATATGTTGCTCCTGTAGCTGCATTGATTAGAACATTTGATGTTATAATAGCCTAATCTATTTTCTTGTAATTTATAAATTAAAATTGTGAGCAATAAGAAGTAAAATAATTAAACATGTTATAATAGCCTAATCTATTTTCTTGTAATTTATAAATTAAAATTGTGAGCAATAAGAAGTAAAATAATTAAACAAGTTTACGGAATGTCAAAAAAAAGATCCAATTTAAATGAATATACTCCAACAAACAAGCACCATGAACATGGCAATTCATAACAAAATAGACCAGGATATGAGCTATCTACATCATGAACACCATCCAAGACATGTATACTATAGTTCACACTAACATGATAACAACCTCTCTTACCATATTTTTCAACCATGCATGGCAATACTTTGTTGTGCCAAAATATGCTCTGCAGATGTGTGACATTGAAATAAAACATAATTAGAGATCAAATAGATACTGAATTTTATAAAAAATAATTTGAATCACATGTGCAAAGCTTGAAGTATGAAAATACTAACCGTAATGGTCTACCATCTAATACATAACCATTTACGGCCTGAATACAACGAATAACTTCTTCCTCTTTTGTGTAGGTAATATATCTGATAATAAATAATGGAAAAAAATCAGACATCAACTCAAAGTAGAAAAAGAAAAATAAAAAAAAATTTATTCTAGGTTATCCCAATTGAATTTTATAAATGCCAAAAGAACTTATACAAGACTTCTTCATTAGTTTTATTCATGGATGTACAATTGAGAGCATAAAGTTACCAATTTTTCAGTAACATCATAAAACAAAATTTGAATCCAAGAGTATTGCAACCAAAAAACGCTTAAGAAGTTCAAACCAACAACTGGGGCATTGATCTCACTCACATAATGACAGTGCAATTTTCACTTACATACTCAAGGTGAATCACTACTTGAATGTTGATTACAAGCATTATCAAAGCAACAAAAATAGGACATAGAATGCAATCTACCACAAAATGATTTCACTTACACACTTGAAATTGGATTACTACTAGAATGTTGATTACTAGAATTCGACTAAGAAATCGACACCTTCAAGACCTTCCCATATTTCCCAAAGAACTCTCAGCATTCAAGAGTCTACAAAGAACCAATATATTTAGCTAAAGTTTTTAGTGTCAATGTAAAAATGATATAACATACTGACAAAATCGGAGTTATTCAAACATTAACAATATGAAATCAATATGTAAATGCATATATATGCTCAAAATATAGAAAAATAGTCCAAGAATAAACTCACCATAAACAAAATGTAATATAATCCTCAACACTGAAATGGTTAATCTATTTATTAGAACTAATAGGCATAGTCCCAAAATCATTGCAAGTATGCTTAGTTATGTGTGCATTCAAAGCATGAAAAGTAACTCAAAGACTATATATTGCTTGCCACTCTCAAAACCTAAGAAATGAAAATTCAATCATTTAAAAAATGCAAACCCAACAATATACCTTTTCATCGGCTAAGTGAAGGTATTCCAATAATGTAAACAAGGTTTCGCTGAATGAATTGGACATTACTAAGATGTTTATGCATTTTAGATGCATTTGACTTTGAATTTTGTATATTTTACCTCTTCTCAAAAGAAGCATCCGTCATCCTGGTCCAATATAACATAAAAATATTTAGCAATAAAGATATACATGATTTCTACTATTGTAGCACTTAATTCTATAACTACATTTTGCTTCCATCATATACACAAATAAAACACTATTGGCTCAACTAATCATTTTCAACAAATTTGATGCACTTTGTGCAAAATATTATATAACACCTTTCATAATTAACGATCATGCCAACTATTTTTTCCTTGTCATATGGTGTCCGACAAGCAGGGCAACAACCTTCAATGCTATCCTTCTCAGCCACTTCCATAACATGATGCCAACACTAGACATATATCTGCCCAGACAGAGTGTAATTTTGATTCAAAAATTAATTTACATAAAAATAAATGATGGACCAATATGTAACCCAACAATGATCATCATCATTCAAAAATTCCATGACAAGATAGGATTATTGAAACCTTTGTTCTATGATTTCTCTGTAAGCAGAAGAAAGAAATTCTTAAGTTAAAATGTAACCAGATCTTCTCAAGTGCAGATGGACCAATATGTAACCCAACAATGATCAACCTAAAAGTATCATTGCCAGCGTTGTGAGGAGAAGGAAAAAAAAGAAATCAAACTCGACACAACGACATGAAAATCAACCATTATTATAATTGACTAGGTCAAATATGAGCAACGAAAACCTAACTCAACAATCTCATAAGATATATCATAACCAATTTCACCCTAAGTATTCCTTCGATTTCACCCACAAACAAATCCAAAAAAAAAGAATTGCAAACCCATCTATAAAACTAGAAATTTGTGCCTTTAAATATTCTGGGATGGATTGTAGATGCTTTACCTTAGATATATTGTTCAAATTTTGTACAAGAAGAAAATGGGCAATGCGATTTCACACAAAAGCCCTATCACCAAGAGTTTCCTCAAAAATTAAGTGATGCCTGGCCACAGTGAATTTCAAAAACCTAAAAGCTCATTATCGCTAGCATTTTGAGGAGAAGGAAAAAAAGAACAAGCTCGACATAGCGATGTGAAAATCAACCATTACTACAATTGACTAGACCAAATCTGAGCAATGAAAACCTAACTCAACAATATCACAAAATATACCCTAACCTAACCCCCCTAGGTATTCCTTCGATTTTGCCCATAGATAAATATGAAAAAAAATAATGGCAAACCCATCTATAAACTATAAATTTATTCCTTTGAATTATTTTGGGACAGATTGCAGATGCTTGACCTTAGGTATATTGTTCAAATTCTGTACAAGAATAAAATGGGCAATATGATTTCACACAAAATCCCTGTCACCAGGGGTTTCCTCAAAAATTAGGTGATGCGACGCTGAGACACGCTTTGCTGTAGTAAATTTCAAAAACCTAAAATCTCATTATCACCCGCATTGTGAGGAGAAGGAAAACAAAAGAAATCAAACCCGACACAATGGTATGAAAATCAACCATAACTACAATTGACTAGACAAAATCTAAGCAACAAAAATCTAAGCAAATTCAAGCACCAACAAAATCCATCCGACATCATTAATACCCAAAACAAAGGCCCTAGAAAATAAGAGTGACCTAAACCCCGATAATTCAAATAGATTAGAAAATTGAAATCCAAAAATTAGAAGACCAACATTAATTAGGAAACCACCAAACCTCAGCAACAAGGTACTCAAGGACTGCAACGAGATAAACAAGGGTGCCTACTCCCACATGCTCAACATATTTTCTAGCCTTGAGAAACCTCGCAATATGACCAATGGAAAATTGTAGACCAGCCTTGGAGCTCTGGGAAATGACCCTCTTTCCTTCAACTGATTTCCTCCTCCCTACCATTTTTCATGCTTTGAAAATATAGGCTAAAATGCTAATACAGAGCTTCTTCATTGACTAACAAATAAATCTCCTCACGCTTGACTCAATGTGAATTTGTGAGGGTGGAAAGAGGGGACTAGACATCTGCAAATATTTTCCCAGGCATCCTTTCCATATTACAAATACAATTTTCTTGCAAGAGTCCTTTAATTTTTTTAAAAGTGAGATGAGCTAAGAGGGCGGTTTATAACTGCCCTCTTAGGGTTGACGGGAAACCCTAAGAGGGCAGTAATTATTATTTTTAAAGTGAAACGGTCTAACCACCCTCTTAGGGTTGACGAAAAAACCTAAGAGGGTGGTTTTTAACCACCCTCATAGGGCTAAGAGGGCAGTTCTAAACCACCTTCTTAGAGTGACCCCTAAGAGGGTGACCGTCCTCTTAGCCCTAAGAGAGCAGTTAAAAAACCACTCTCTTAGCCCTAAGAGGGCAGTTAAAAAATCGTCCTCTTGGAGGTCACCCTCAGAGGGCAGTTAAAAAACCACCCTCTTAAAGGTCACCTTAAGAGGGTTATTTCCCTAAGAGGGTTGTTTCAAACCTCCCTTTTAGGGTCTATTAGGGTGGTTTTTTACCACCGTAAAAAACTGCCTTATTTCAGTCATTGTCTTATCCCTTTTTTGTAGTGACTATAGTTGATAATAGGACATATGAGGTCAAAGGAGTAGGAGATATATTAATCAATTTATCTGATGCAAAAGACATAATTAACAATGTGTTGTATGTGTTTGGATTAACTGCTAATCTACTCTCAATATCTCAAATGATGGATCAAGATTTAGTGGTTGAGTTCATAATTATTAAAACAAAAAGAATTGTCTTATTGCTAAACAAGGAAAATTTATAGGCTTTGGTTTTTACATAAATGGTCTATTTGCCCTAAACACATTATCAAATGTTGTTAGGATCCTCCATCATAACATTAATATTTAATATTATTAATCCATTAATTATTATATTAATAGCTCATAGCTTGAACCATCACGTCTCTTCACCAACGTAGCCTTAGGTTTGATATAAATATTAGGTTTGGGCATAGAACTTAGGCATCAAGAGAAGAATAATATTTATTTATAAGTATTTAGGAGGGAGCCCCCTATAAGTGGCAAGCAATTCCAAGGGAGCCCCCTTTAAGAGATATGTGATTCCAGTGCTCATATCAATTTATCAATTAAATTGATAATAAAGTATTTGGGATCTTACCATTTGGTATCAGAGTGTGATCCCAACGCATTTACTTCGCTTCCATCCAGCGTATTGATTGGGTATCACCAATATCATTCAAGGCATTAATGTAATCACCTAGTCGTGGCAGTGTTCATAAAAGCATTCAGTCATTCGTAGCAACCACACGTTTAGACGTTCGTAGTCTGCGTTTCAAATGAGCAAAGTCAATTAAACCGGTGTGTCCAGTTGTTGCAGCCATCATGAACCTCCAAAAAAATTATCCTCCTCTATGGCAGTGCATGCGGTAATATTCCAGCATAAATACAACAACAAATTCATTTTTTTACCACTGCGTAATAGTCGTCTGACATCAGCACATTTCCAAAAAATCGGTCGACCGTCGTAACTTGGTGATATTATCAATACACACATATATATATAAGGCAACATGTTTTTTCTATGATCACAAAAGGATAAATTCAATTTGAGCAAAAATAATCGTAGAAAACATAAAATCCTCCCCTTCATGTTCATGCACCTCTAACATTCAACATAGTTCAGGAGCAAAAGCAGTTATTTATTTATATTTAATAAGGGGAGAAACTCATGTGGACGTCAATAAGAACTGATCATAGCACACAGATCCAAACCTAAATTTTAACATTCGCAATCTTCAAAGAGTAACCACCATCATGACTGCTCGAAGGAATTGGAGCCAACATCAATCCGGTGAATAAGAAATATTTAAAAATACTAAGGTTATCTGCCCAATCATAATACAAGGAAAAAAATTCTTAAACCCTAACATTTTCTCCAATCTATCGAGGGAACTTGGCAAATTTGTTGTCTAAGAATTTTTGTCAGTAGATTACAACTTCGACGATCGTTTTTTCAAACACGCAACGACAATATCACAAAATAAAATCCTAGCGCATAATTATCCCAAGATAATTTAGCGTTTATCAAACCCGGATATACGTTAACCTAAATGTGACACCTTTGGGTAGTCAAGACAGTGCAAGTGAGAGCTTACTTAGTATTATCAGTGCAAACAAGGTTGTTTTATGAACGAGGAGGAAAAACGCATATTTCATTCAAAATAAGACATATATCTCACGTCACGTGTGATACAATCTGATAGAAATTTAAAAGGTTTCATGTGCACATAATATATCGACCACTTGGTGGTCACACCCAATCCTTGCTATCAATACCCTCTAGTTCCACTTCTCGTCAGTCCATGTTGTCTTCCGCATCCTCACTCCCTCATTCATGTAGTCTTGTGAACCGTACCTTGTCTCATGTTTTGTGTCTCTGCCAGCTAGCCCACATCCTCACTCCCAACAGTCATCTACTACCATCTCTCGTGTCCTCTCATTCTTTGCCCATTGTCCATCCAATCCTTAGTCAGTCCATTGTGTGAGTGGTGTTCGCTTCAAACGTGCCCCACCTGTTTGCAATTCTACTATCTCTACTTAACTTGTGTCATATTTGTCGTCCAGATCACCCTTCCATTGTCGCGTCAACCCACCCATTCTTTATATCTCACATTATATGCTTCCACTACCGCATCATTCCCTCTGAGTCAGTCCCATGTAAAATTCAAAATTGTTGTCCTCGTAGTCTGTGTTGTCGTTAGTTAGTCGTCTGCCTAGTGTCTCGTGTGTCAGTTGTCTGCCTAGTGTCTCGTGTCTTGCATTGATAGTTTGACTTCTAGAGACCCTTAGGGAAGGCGTGAGGGGTTAAAAAAAGTTGATAAAAACATCGAATTTTGACAATTAAAATTACATTCGGTGCAACACCAAATTTTTTTATGAAAACAATTGCTTAAAAAAATTGTAAAAACTTTGTTGGAAAATTTGGTGCAACACCAAAATCTTTTACGAAAAAAAAATTGCTTAAAAAAATTGTAAAAACTTTGTTGGAAAAATTGATGACGAGTTTGGCAATAAATTTTTGACAAAATCTATGACAAATTTTTGACTAAATCTACGATAACGTTTTGACAAAATCTAAACAACAATTTTTGATGACATTTCTTGCAATGATTTTTGCAACAAATTGACAACAATTTTGTGACAACATTTGGTGACAATATTTTACGATAATTTTTTATAATAATTTATGACGACAGTTTTTGATGACCATAACTTCCAATTATAATCAACAAAAATTACAAAAATGGTTGACGGAAGAATATCTCCAGACCCTCGTTTCACCTCATTAGATCATGAAACTCGTCAAATCAAGCACCTGCTTCCACAGGTTAATCTCCCCAACCTATGCCCACTAACATTAGTGCATGCATATCAAACCCAATTCGAGGAACTCGCCAAACATATCACAGGGTTGGATGAATCCTTTTTCATAAGTTGTTTCGTCAAAGGATTGAAATATGACATTAGAGTAGAGGTGGACATGTACACTCCCCGCACCCTGCTGACGACCATTATATTAGCCAAGTTAGTTGAAGATAAATTCAATGCTTTACATCAATTCAAGAAGCACCCTATTGAACAATCGGCTATTACACATGCTGCCCCAGAACCTATCCACCCCTTGTCGAGGAGTGGCAGGTGAAAGACCTCCGCTACAATTGTGATGAGCAATATGGTCCCAATCATAGATGCACTACCCAAACATTATATTTATTGAATATAGTTGATCATTGTCACTCCATACAGGGAGAAGAAGAGGTAGGTGTGCAAGACGTGATCGATGCATCGGGAGAAGATGAGGTAGATGTGTAAGAAGTACACAATGCACCTGATAACAACAATAAAGAAATCCCTAAAATTTCCTTCAATGCTCTCGTAGGTTTTCCTTCTCCAAAAACTATGAAAGTTTAAGGGTACTTCAAAAAATAAAATCCCATTGTGCTCATTGATTCAGGAAGTACTCATAATTTCATTGATCGAAGCATGGCAAAACAAGCTAATTGTTATATACCATCTTACCATAGCTTTGAGGTGGTGAGTGGTACTGGGGAATGGATTGCCTATCAAAGAAAGTGTCAAAATATCAAGCTTACCCTGAGCAACTACAACATGACAAGTGACATATATGTGCTTCCTTTGGGAGGAGGTGATGTTGTTTTAGAGGTTCAGTGGTTTCAAACACTTAGGGTAATACTATGGTATTTTTCAACATTATGGATGTAATTCATCGTTGAAGGCCGAATATACATTTTAAAAGGATTACAAACAAGTTCCTCATCCATTGTGAGTTCCCAACGCATGAAAAAACTTAGTCACAAGGGAGGAAAAAGGATGATTGCACAATTATTTTTCCTTCATTCTACTAAGGAAGACCATGCTAAAGTGGAAGAGTTACAACAACTTTTGCCACCTCACTCCAGATTATTTGAGGCACCACAAGGTATTTCCCCCCACCGTTGTCATGATCCTACTATTCTTCCTAGAAATCCACCAATAAGTATTCGACCTTCAAGATATCCCTGCCTATAGAAAAGTGACATTAAACTTGTGCAAGAACTTGTCCAAATGCTACTTGGGAAGTGCTTCATCAATTTCAACAACAATCTCCTCAGTCCCAGCTTCAAGGACAAAGCTTTTTGCATTAAGGGTGGCATGTTAGGATCCTCCATCCTAACATTAATATTTAATATTATTAATCAATTAATTATTATATTAATAACTCATAGCGTGAACCATCACGTCTCTTCACCAACGTAGCCTTAGGTTTGATATAAATATTAGGTTTGGGCATAGAACTTAGGCATCAAGAGAGAATAATTTTTTATTTATAAGTATTTAGGAGGGTGCCTTCTATAAGTGGCAAGCGATTCCAAGGGAGCCCCCTTTAAGAGGCCTATGATTCTGGTGTTCATATCAATTTATCCATTAAATTTATAATAAAGTATTTGGGATCTTATCAAATGTTGCTCTATCATAAAGAACATTAGAAACCAAAGAAATTTAGCATAAAAGGCTAGGTCATATAAGTTCATATTCTCTAAATGGTATGAGTAGATATCAAATGAAAATATGATTACCTAAATTAATATGGGAATATTCAGTTTTTCCATAATGTCTTATAGGAAAACAACATAGAATACCTTTTGACTCAATAAATACAAAGCTTAAGAGCCACTTGAATTAATATATACATATTTATGTGAACCAATGAACACTACTAGCCTTGGAGGACATAGATATTTTTAGTTGTTTATCAATAATTATTCTAGAAAAATATGGGTATACTTCTTAAAACTTAAATCAGAAGCTTTTAGTTGCTCTAAACAATTTTAGAAATTGGTAGAAATAGAAACAAGAAAATCAATCAAGAATATTTGCTCAAATAGAGGTGGTGAATTTCTATCAAAATAATTTGAAAATTTTCTAAGGCTAAATGGTATAAAAAGACAACTCACTATTACTTATTCACCTCAAAAAAATGGTATAGAAGAAAAAATAAATCATTCCATCATATAAATTGTATGTTATATGCTAAAATAAGTAAATATTGATTGACAATAGTGGGTAAAACCTAAATAAACTATAGTATGTATACGTAATAGATCACCCACAATATTACTCAAAAATATCACTCCTAAAGAAGCATGCTTAGCATAAAAATCCTTCGATAGAACATCTAAGAATCTTTGGATGTAAGGAATATGTGCATATTTCAAATCAAAAAAGAAAACAATTAGATGAAAAAATCATATGTGGGATATTTATTGGTTATGATGATGATTCAATAGGATATAGAATAATTAATCCGATTACAAAAAATACATGTGAGCAAAGATGTAGTTTTTGATCAAGAAAATAGAAATCTTGTTGAAAAACCAAAATTCAATACAAACCATGTTCTAAGTATTTTATCAGATGAATAAAATTCTTCAAGTTAAGAATCTGAATTAGATAGAATTAATGAGTCAATTGAAAACTCATAATTCATATTGTCACCACAAAGAAAAGAGGTAAAATGGTACATAAATACACTTAATGATCCAAAGCTAGAACAAATATCGAATCTTACCACCACAAGACCTCAAACTTGCAGCATGACAAGAACAAATATGGGATTAGTAATCAAACCTACAACTACACAAGCAACCGTAAGACAACCAAAATGAAAAACAACTATAGAATTTGAATATGCAACATTAATAAAAAATAAAACATGGGATCTAGTTGATCTACCATGAGGAAAGAAAGTAGTAGGATGTAAATGGGTTTACAAGATAAAATACAAAGAAAATGGTTCTCTTGACAAATACAAGGTATGATTAGTTGCAAAATATTTTACTCAAACAGAAGGAATTGACTACAAAGAAATTATTGCACATATAGCAAGAATGACTACTATTCAAACAATTTGTGCATTAGAAAAATACCTAGGGTGGAACATTTATTAGATAGATGTCAAGAGTGCATTTCTTAACGGGGATATTGAAGAAGTGGTATATATGACTCAACTATAATGTTTTGTTAGTATAGGAACAAAAGATATACAAACTAAACAAATCATTATATAAGTTAAAACAAGCACCATGAGCATGGGATATTAAGATTAATGATAATATATTATAACATAATTTCAAAAAGAGTGCATCAAATTAAAATATTTATATAAAAAATTTGGGAAAGAAAGAATAATTCTTATAGTATAGGTTGATATAGTAATCATTAGAAAATCAAAGGATCTGATAGATGAAGTTAAAAAAGTTTTGGAAAATTACTTTGAAATAATAGATCTACGATTTCTACACTACTATATTGGTTTAGAATTTTGTCAAAGATACAATAACATCACAATAAAATAGATAAACTATGCAAAATCATTACTTGAAAAATATCGTATGAAAATTTGTAAACCTAAAGACACTTCTATGGAGCAAGGACTATAATTATCAAAATATGATAAGACACCACTAGTTTTTGCTACTATGTATCGACAACTAATTCAGAGCCTTTTGTATTTAACAAATACTAGAGATGATATTATTTTTGCTATAAATTATCTCTCTAGGTTTATGCAAGAACCTAGAAAAAATCATTGGAAATCTACAAAGAGAATACTACAATATATCAACAAAACTACAGAATATGGGTTAAAATACAAAAGAAATAATATTTTTTACTTGCAAGGATACTTATATTCTAACAATGTTAGGTCTATAGATGATAGAAAATCAACATCAGGATATGTTTTTCCTCTTGGGTTAGGACCTAATTCCTGGTCTAGTAATAAATAACATATAATGACCCTCTCATCAACAAAAGCATAATATGATGCAACAAGAGATGTAGTATGTGAAGCACTTTGATTACAATACATTTTATTAGACATGGAAATAAATAGTACTCCTACAACATTAAATTATGATAATAAAAGAGTTATCAAATTAATCAAAAATCATGTGATTCATGAAAGAACAAAACATATTGAAGCTCACTGTCATTTTATTAGAGATCATGTGCAGGGTCATTATATTAATATAAAACATTTACCCACTAAAGAACAAATTGTAAATATTTTTACAAAATCACTTGGACAAAACAAGTACATTATATTTTAGAGTCATTTTTTTACAACAAAATATCTTCATATCAAATAATGTAACATGGGGGGGTGTTGGAGATATTACATTATTTGGTAGTATGTTGTGTGAGTTATATTTAGTCTAATGTATGTGTCAAGTATGTAAGTTAGGTGTAAAATATCCAAGTGAAGAGTCACATGATATGTGGCAAGATATAAAGTGAAGAGCCATGAGAGTTTTGTCATATGTGAGGAATAGGAAAGGATGCATCTCCCAGATGTTTGAGGAGAGCAATAGTCAAAGTATTGAAGAGTCACTTGTAAGGTTATATTATGGAGGAAAAGCTCCATGCATTATAACTCAATTTTTGATCTCATGTAACTCGAACTTGTTCTATGAATAATATCTAAATAATTTCTTATAATGAAATATTGTTGTTATTCTATGAATGTGATTCATTGATATTATTCCAAGAGTGGGAGTTTATGTGATTTATATTAGATCATAAGAAAGTGGACCTATGGTTTAATATGGCTAGAAATCCATCAAGATGTTATCTTTGATGAAGGATGTAAGCAAATATTGACAACTCAATGGAATCTAAAGATACTTCATCATATATTGTAAATATAAAAAAAATAGTGAAGAATATCATGAATAATTTTTTGATATTGAATTAGAAGTTATAGGTGAACTAGTGGAAGAACCAAACACATTAGTACTTCTCCATCTCAAAAAAAGAAACTTCTAAAATGGGATACCACTACTCTCAAATATGGAAGACCCAATATGCCTCTAAATATAACTATCACTAAACTACATACTCATAGTCAAACACAAAAATAAGTCAATTCTAGTCTAATAACTTTAGTAATGAAGGAGACTAAACCCCAATCTATAAGAGATGCACTAAATTCACCTGAATTAAAGAAAGTAGTGGAAGCCAAATATTCAGCCCTACTAAAGAATGAAACTTGGCATCTAGTCAACTTAACTAAATGTAAGAAACCTATTAGATGCACATGGGCCTATAAAATCAAATATAAAGTCTATGCTTAATTAAAAAATATAAATTCCATCTTGTTGCAAAAGGTTTTGTACAAAGAGAAGGAATTGAATATGATGAAACATTTACACCAACAACAAAAATGACTATACACTAGCACCACAATATAATTGGAAAATTCATCAAATGGATGTTAAGAGTTCTTTTCTCAATGGGGACCTTGAAGAAGAAGTATACATGATACAACCAAAATGATTTAAGATATTTGTTCAAACACAAAAAGTGTGTAAATTAAAGAAATCATTATATGGATTGAAACAAGCTCCACGAGCATGGTATATAAAAATCAATAATCATCTTCAACAACATGGTTTTAGTAGAAGTCTCTCAGACCCAAATCTCTACACCTATAAGGTGGGTTCTGAAAGAATAATTTTTGTGGTATATATGAATGATCTGGTTATCATAGTTAGTTCAGATGATTTAATAAACAAGGTAAAAAATGATCTAGATAAAGCCTTTGATATGGCTGATCTAGAATTCCTATATGGTTTAGAAGTATGGTGAAAGAAACATCATATTATAGTTACGTAGACCAAATATGCAATTTTTTTTTTTTATAAAAATACATAATGACATACTATAAATCTAAAGAAACAACCATGGAGCAAGATTACAACTGTCAATATATGATAAATCACCATTTGTATCAATTGCCTTATATCGTCAACTGATTAACAATATGATTTATCAATCTGCGTGATGTGGTCTACCGGCAAGGACACCACTTGCATTATCGATGATGTGACCCAGGTTCAATCCCCGCGATGGATATATATATATATATATATATATAAGTATTTACTCAATAAAAAAAATAATAATCTGATTCATCTCACAAATAAAAAATCAAATATAGTTTTTGTTGTCAATTACCTCTCTAGGTTCATGCAAGAACCTAAGGAGACCCATTAGAAATCTGTTAAACAAGTCCTCCAATATATTCATGGAAAATGGAATATGGAATAGAATATAAGAAAATTGATAATATCTTTCTATAATATCATGACCATGTTGGCTCTATTGATGACAAAATATCCACTTTAGGATATATATTTCATCTTAGCTTTGACCATATTTCTTGGCATAGTAAAAAATACATGCAATAGTACTTTCATCTACTAAGGTAGAATATAGAGTGGCACGAAATGCTACACGTGAAGCACTATGGCTATAATTTATTATATCACTGTCAATATATGATAAATTAGTAGTATCAATTGCCTCATATCGTCAACTGATTAGTAGTATGATTTATCTCACAAATACAAGATCAAATATTGTTTTTGTTGTCAATTACCTCTCTAGGTTCATGCAAGAACCTAAGGAGACTCATTGGAAAGTTGTTAAACAAGTCCTATAATATATTCATGGAAAATTGGAATATGGAATAGAATATAAGAAAAATGATAATATATTTCTATAAGGTTAAGACCATGTTGGCTCTATTGATGACAAAAGATCCACTTTAGGATATATGTTTCATCTTAGCTTTGATCATATTTCTTGGCATAGCAAAAAACAACATGCAAGAGCACTTTCATCTACTAAGGTAGAATATAGAGTTGCACAGAATCTACACGTGAAGCACTATGGCTATAATTTATTCTATCAAATATGGGTCTGTCTCTCAAACAATCAACAATTTTAAAATGTGATAATCAAGGAGTTCTTAAGATAATTAAATTCTTTCATGAACAATTCAAACATATAGAAACACAATATCACTTCATTCAAGACCATGTTCAAAATCATCATATTAGTCTCCAATATATTTATACTACAGAACAAGTGACTGACATTTACACAAAAGCTCTTGGTCAAGTGAAATTTAAATTTTTTTGGCAATTACTTTGTATACCAAATAATGTAATATGGGGGGATGTTAGATGCATATTACACTATTTGATTAATAATACTTCAAGAATTTTATAGTTAGGGTTTCTCGTTATCCTGTTATTATAACGAGTTCTACATGATTCTCATGCAATATAAACAATGTACTTGCAATGTATGAAACTGTCGACTATGATATTAATAAAAATGTTATCGTTCAAACTCTATTCCCAACAATAACTACCACAAAATCAGATTAAGCTTCAACTAATGTAATCATGAAAATTGGGATTTACAAGTAGAAGTGAATAATATTGCAATGAGAGAACAAACCACATAAAATGGATTGACATTAATCTAAGCATTTTGCTAGGTAGTTTTAGGCCTTTTAGAACATAACATTGTCTCATAGATTACCAGTGAAAACTATGTAGCCACAAAAGTAGTCTATACTAAATCTACTTAAGACTTCACATACTTAAATGGCATTGTTGCTTTAAGTGACATTATCACCAAGGATATAGGTTGCTCAATATTTGTCATGTGGATACGGTTTGATGACAAATTCTTCTCCTCTATGGAACTCTCTATCATAATGTTGACTAGGTTTTTGATAAAAAATTAGTTTATATATTTTAATAATTTTACCAAATTTAGACATGCAACACCTTCTAGTTGTACTATTAACAACTATTCAAACTTTTGAATTAGATTCTAGATGGAGAACACAATAGGTTGAATAATAGAACTATCAATAACATTAATCTTGAATGTAGTGTACTCTTGTTAGGATTTTGGATAAGACTGAGATATAACAACATATTCAATTTTTATTATTATTCTAGTTTTTCTTGAAAAACAAAATGATGAACAAGATTAGGTTAACATATTGCTAATTATGTAATTCTTGCACTAAAAATAGAATTATTAGCAACATTGATCTTGGATACATTATACTATTGTTAAGATTTTGGATAGGATTAGGCAATGTCAACAACATATTCAATTTTTTGTATTTTGTTTTTTGGTTACAATCACAATTTTTAGTGACTGCCAGCACATCTGGTAGGGTTCAAACTATCAACAAAGGCTTCCAACACACCCACCGTCTCGTTAATGGTAACCCGACGTGAGATGGGGACCGCTAGATGCACAAGAATCGCACCGTCTTCGTCAGTCTGGTTCAAAACGTGGCATGAAAGGGACCGTCGGACAAGCAGGAAATAAATCACCGTCATCAGTCAGGTACAACATGTAGAGGAGTCGGATTGGGCTACTGGCTATGCATGGGCACGCCTGTGGGATTGGAACCTAGGTCTCCTCTCGGTAAGCACCTCAACTTACCAATCCACCAAGACCCAATTTTTTGTATTGTTACTATTTTTCTTGAAAAAATGTAAAGATGAACAAGATTATTTTGACATACTATTAATTGTTTACAAAAATTAATAAATATTTAACAATTTAATAGTTTATCCGCTTGAGTGGATGAGTTGGTTGATCATTGTGGGGAACTTAAAGGTGTTGGTTGTGGCCGACCTAGGTACGATTCCCACTTCCTCCCATGTATATGCAAAAAACCCATTCTTTGTTGGTTGTGGCTGGGGTCTAAGGGTTTCTTTGGTGCTCACCCTAAACCAAAGTTTTAGGTTTGAGGTGTAAACCAATTGGTGCAGTCAAGTGCTGTAATGTGGATGAAAATATAGGGTTCAAATCTCAGGCCTTATCGAATTGAAGGCTTGTCCCTTTCCTAGTGTTTTTAGCGACGTAAACGGTTTAAAATGATTGTGGCATGGTGGTTATAGGGGTAGACTGCACAAAGTACTATGTGGTGGCTTTTGGGACGGATAATGCAGAATATTATGGCGGCCATAAAAGATGGACATCATACCTAGATCATTGTGACGACTATCAATTCCACCATGTAAAAAAAATAAAGGAATAGTCTAAAAATAGAACTATCAATGATATTACTATTGGATATAATGTGCGGTTGTTGGGATCTTGCATAGGACTAGACAATACCAATAATGAATTTAGATTTTTTTTATTCTTCTTGATTTTCTTGAAAAAATAAAACAAAGTACAAGATTAGATTGACACATTGCTAAGTGTTAAATTTTTTTAATTAGTATTTTGATAGGAGATGTAACAATATAAGAAATTGAACTAATAGATATTAGGCTTACGACGGGTGCGACCTCTACCTCTATGCGTCCGGTGGTCCCCATCTCACGTCGGGTTACCATTAAATCGAGACAGATAGGTTTGTTGGATGCAATCGCTGATGGTTGGAACCCTGCCTTGCAGTTACAACAAATCGTGATTGTAACCAATTCATCTATGCACCAATAAAAAATAATAGATATTAGGTTTTTTATTATTTTTAATTTTCTTGACACACCAAAAGGATGATAAGGGTTTGCTTTAACACATTACTATTTTTTTCAACTAGTCTAGTTGTTTTTTTTGTTACATAGATGAATTAGTTACAATCACAATTTTTAGTAACTGCGAGCCCAACTGGTAGAGTTCAAACTATCAGTGAAGGCTTCCAACACACCCATCGTCTCGTTAATGGTAGCCCGACGTGAAATGGGGACCACCGGACGCACAAGGTTCGCATCGTCTTTGTCAGTTTGGTTCAACACGTGGCATGAAGGAAACAAGCAGGAAACAGACCACCGTCATCAGTCAAGTGCAACACGCAGAGGAGTCGAATCGGGCTACTAACTATGCATAAGCACGCCCGTAAAATTGGAACCTAGATCTCTTCTCCGTAAGCTAATCTAGTTGTTATAATATAGTTAGTACAACTGTTAACATCATTTTGGGATGCCAATGCCACTTTAAGTGATATTGACATCACATGAAAAAAACCATTTTCGTTCTAAACAATTAGATTAGAAGGCTGAACTGTATTGGAAGTGATTAATTTAATAGATCTAAGTTGTTTTATCAAAACTTTGAGAAAAATAAGTACCGTAAGGGAAGGAGATGCAGAGTTAATCCTACATCTATGGTACTAAAATAGAAATGCTAAAAAACAGAAAAATCGCTACTAAGTCCTAGTGGAGTTTTTCTTAATAAAATATTTTAGAAAGAAACCATAGTTGGATTCACCATAATATTCTATTTGATTTTGGTGCAAAATAAAATAAGAAAATTTGATCTAAAATATCAACTAAAAGTAAAAAGCATCGAATCCTAATTTAATAATAAATAAATAAATAATTATTGTCAACTATGTAGTAATGGTAAAATAAGTAATGGATGACAATACTATAATAATAAATAAAAAAGACTTCCTTGTTTATATTTTAAAAATGAAACACGAAAATCCTAACAAACTTTATTATAACAATTTTTTAATCATTAAACAAAACATTTTTCCAAAGATCTAAGCCTGCATAAAAGAAATCCACGAGATGGAGGAGGGTTACTTGGAAATAAAAGGACAACAAAATATTAAGCAAAAATTAGATGTGCTAGTTGTTGGACATCCAACATGGTTCCATTGGAACATCATGACTTCTTCTAATGGATGATGAATTGAAATGAAAAATTTTAATTATGTTTTTTGCGAGATTCAAAACATGGTTTATGGGACTTTTAAATATAGAAACATAGTTATTCAAATCATATGACTATTAATATTTTTGAGAAGGCTGTTCTTTTTCCTATTGATTTAGGTTAGTAACTTTTCAAATTTTTTATTTTACTGTTTTTAAATAACTCTGTCATAGATCCTTTTTCAAGAGTTTCTTTATATTTTTCACGGATGTTCGAAATACTCGGGCATTCATAGATGAAATGTTTTTTTTGTCTCTATTACCCTGTGTTGCATAGAGTACATATCCTTTCTTCTCATTGTTTCTTGAGCGTTGTCCATCTTTCTGTTTCACATCTAAGCCTATGAAAACTAGTCCTTATCTGAGCAATAAGGGTTTTTGCCCTCCGTTTATTATGTTTTTTCCTTGTGGTCATACATTGGATTAAACTTTACAATATAATATTGTTTTTTTTGCTTGGATTTTTTCCGCATTCCACTCTTAAACTCATGCTTACTTGCATTTATCTTTTCTTGATGCTAAAACAATTGGTGTAAGTATGATAACAACTAGAGTAAGGACTCAATCCTTCATACAAAAAGAGATTGAATGATTTAGAAAAGATAGTTACGAAAAAGATAATACTAAAACAAAAAAATGCAAGAAAAGCTTGAGAGTTTCATGAGAATTTATTTTTTTATTAAAATGAGAAGATGACATATTAATAGTGTTGAAAAAATTAAAACAAACTTTTTCCCCTATTCCTGTTAGTGTGGTCTACCAACAAGGATGCCATTTGCATTATTGATAATGTGACCCGAATTTAATCTTCATGATGGATGTATATAAAAAATATTACTCAATTTTTTTTCCTAAAATCAATGGTGGATAAATGATCATCATAGAATCAAATATCTTAATTGTTGATTGAGATGAAACCCTACCATAACCTAACATGCTTAAACATAGTAGGGTTTATTGGAGTTCCGTTAAAAAAGTCACTTAAAGTAGGCATATAATGATTTGTCAATTTTTGGCGAATTCACTCCATGACATGTGTCACTAGGATTTTTATATTATAGACATACTAAAGGACTTGCGATTTAGGGTTTTCAACACGCATTTAGGGTTTAAAACATAAAACATGACATGAAATGAAATAGGGGAAAGGAATAAAATGAAGTAGACACACATTCAAACTAATTAATTCAATGGCATCTTATGAAAGAATTTAAGAAGTGTTTTTATTAAAGTAAGATATAAAGTATAACTAAGGGTACAAGGAGTCCTTTTCCCATGATTTGAATATAAGTCTTCTTGATGAGAGCCCAAAAACATACAAACCTCACTCCTTCCAATAGAGACAATTAAAATAAAAATCCTATTCTATCCCTTTTATGGAGGGAAAATATCTCCATCAATTATAATGTAAATACTAGTGCTCTTTTAGCATGGTTCCAATTTATTCACTCGAATAAGAGGACACATAAAATGATATCCCAATGGGGAAGTGAGTAAACCATCTATGATTTTTTTGTTGTGTAGGAAAACTCTATAATCCATATGGGTAAAAATAAAGTCAACATGGTTCTTGACCCTCTAAAGAATCTAACACCGAGGCAATCCATTGATAAACACTTGACTGCTACCAAGCAGCCTATCCTTTTCTTGATATCAAACCATTTATATAATTTTATTACTTTTCTATTGGCATGCATTAGTCCCCTCCTTACTTCTCACATGACTTTATTTTTTTGGTAGGGGAAACTTCTATGTAATTGTTCATTATTTTAAGATGCATATAAAATTTGAACTTCAACCTTAGTTTTTGAGTTAATAATTCTTGTATTAATTGTTTTTTTTTTTTTTTGTTATGAAGGTTTTGGTTTACACTTTGAAATTTTTTTAAAATGATTTGTTGATATAATAGATTAGAAATTATAGAGTATGTATTATTTATTTATTTATTTGGTTAGTGTGATAAACCCTTGCGATCAAAGCATACGATTGAGCAACTTCCTTCCAACCATGACCTCTTGTAAAGTCGAGAGCTATGCTTATCAATAGAAAATTTAACACACACCCACCACACACCCATACCCTCACACACTCGCCCATGCTACGGTTTGAACCTTGAACCTCTCGAAGAAGATCCAAAGCCCAATATGTTGCGTTGTCCCCATGGAACTATGGAGTATGTACTTTAACTACTAATACAAAAATAATATAAATTAATTTACTTTATTTTTTAATGTTTTATTTTTTTTATAAATTTTAGTAAGGGTTAGGGATATTATGATTGTCCATTGACTAATTAGAAAAATGTTAAAGAAACATTTTTTTTTCTAATTTTTATTATTTTTAATTAGTTATATAGGAATGAAATGGGTTCTACTTATATTACATCGTGATCATGATCACATAGTCGTATTACAGTAGCTTGGTTATTATACATGTATCACTTGATAAGTTTTGAACTTAGGTCTCCTCCCAAAAAGTTTAAGCATTTGATTGATTGATCTAATGCTAATTGATAAAGCTAAGGAAATGATTATCATAGGAGTATTTTTTAATTTCTTTGTGAGGCTAAAATACCTACAACCATATTATTGTGGTACTTCAACACACCATATTATCATGGCATTAAAACAAACTACAATATTCCAACATGCTTTATACAAGAGTCTCCATCACAATGTGGAAATTTCAACTAGGGTCATGCTCACACAGTTCCATCCCATTTATCATTTCTCTTCTTTGTTGCTTTAGACTATTACGATATTATATTAACTTGTATATAAGATTGAATATTATATGAGATTGGTTAAATGATTGAAACTCAAATATGTGTATAATTAAATAACTAACATAAGGTAAAGTGATTTTCTTTTCCTACTCATGAATATAGCTCTTATACAACCAAACTTTTTTCTCATTGTGACATAAAAATTATACCATAGGTTGTCCTCTCTGATTGTCATGGTTGCTAGATGCGAGAGATTGGATAACCTGACGATTGTGTCTCATGCAGAGCGATGCAGAAGGATAGCTCCAAGAGCATGGGAAGTGGTTCAATCGAACTGACTCCAATTTTTTTTACAAGGTCATCTCCTTATCATATGTGATTTTTAACACTCTCCAATTTAACCTAACCTACCTAGCCTTTGGTGCATAGAGGAAAAGGAAAAGAAAAACCACAAGAAATAGAGGAAAATAAAAATCCTAAGCTAACTGAGGGCGATGTGTCAAGATCACAAGACACTCTTGCATAACATTGGGATAAATAAATGCATGTCTTCTACATTGAAAACTCAAAGTGAACACTTTATCTTCTCGACAAGCATGATTAAGCACATATTACACATACAAGAAATGGGAGAAACATGAAGTAGTCGTGACCTCTTATACATGCACAAAAACATATATACACATAAGAAATTGGATTAAAAATCCCAATAGTTGTGGCTTCCAGTGTATATACACATACTAAGGGCTCAAAATATTTTTTGTAAAACCTCTTAGGGTTTCTGTTATACAAAAGAAAATGAAGGGAGAGTTACAAATAACAACTAATTGATACTATATAATGCCTAAACTATTACTATTTAGACAAAAATGGAGAGATTTTCCCTCCAAAACTTGTGCAAAAGTTTAGATTATTCCTTCTTATTGTTCTCTTGATCTAGTCCATATTACATCATTTTAGTCCTAGTTCTTTGAATCTAGAATCATAAATTTTGAGCTAAACTATTGCTAACAATCTCAACTACCACTCTAGGAATCCTAAAAATTGAGCACAACCACCTTATGAAATCAACATTGTCAGATTTGAGGGTGCTTTTGTTACGACTGCCATGTTTTTACCTTCAATAGGCCAACCACTTTTCTTGGATTATTGAGCCCAAGTGATGCCAATAGGTGATACTTAACTTCTTTTAGTAATGGCTTATTAGTTCAACTCATCTACCCTTTTGGAGCTTGTGCATTAACACTAATGTCTTACAATCTAATCTTCCTCCTACCTATCACTTCATCATATTTGATTGCTCTTATTTGTTGGCCATTTTTTCATTATGCCTTGCTTTTTGGAGTTTTTTTTTTTAGCTTTCCTTTATCTTCTAAAGCAACGTGAGCTATTAATATTCAAACAAACGATTATCAAAACTTTTCCTCATCTCTCTACGTCAGACTCTCATAAACTTCTGTGACCAGGATCGACTTTTGTCAAAAGGTTTGTGGAAGTATTTTCTCTTGCCCTCTTGTCGGACCTTTTGGATGTTCTGTCTCTCAAAACCTTTTATTTTATTTAAATTTAGAATTTTCTTGCAACTCAAGGTCCGATTCTCAAAACTTTTCTTCTCTTTCTCTCTCGAGACTTTTTGAACTTTTACTCTTTGGAAGTTTTACTCTTCTTGTGCCCGTAGTAACTTCCTACCATTTTTTCCCTTTTGGAATATTAGGCTACATAGGCCGTAAATTTTTTTACCTTTCTTTCTTGGTTAGAACTTTTATAAAATAGCACCAACCCTTGATCAAAATATTTTTTCCCATATTGGTTCGATGTCTCTTTATTTTCCTTTTGTCAACCTTACCTCTATTTCATCCTTCTTTCAAAAATCCACCTAAGGCAAAAAACTTTTAAGTGTAGTGAAAATTCACTATAGTTTTGGTGATTCATAGGGGCCTTCTTGCTTGTTGAATAACTTAGAATTGTTACCTTTATCCTTGGGCATGGAGTCAAAATTGAAAGAATATGAAAAAGAATACAAAAAAGAATGTAGAAAATTATTGAGCTAGCAACTTATTAGCACTTTCTTGATTTATTTCCATTCTTCATTTGAAGGGTACTATATTTGCATGAAGTATCCATAGATAATTTGAGTTCAAATTGGTCATTGCAAGATAAATTCTTTATTTTATTGATGACCTCATGCACCTAAATCCTTAATTTTACCAATGGTTGGATTACCTAAGCTAAATTGTTTAGATGGGAGTCTGGTAGGGGTAGGAGGTAGTTGCTATAAATATGTTGGCATTGACAATATTTGTTGGTTATAGCTTTATGCCTGATCTACATCCTAATTGGCTTGAAACTAGGGCCTTGGATAGCCATTATAAGGAGGTTTATTTTCCTAATTGTTCTACTGGAAGGGAGGTCTTGTATTATTATGATACTAAAACCCCTAGGTATCGTGTTTCATCCTCATGGATAATATTTCATTGGTGGCTATCTTGAGCAAAATTTTTATTGCTTCAAACTTAGATTTATCTAAAATAGATGGAACTTAAGCAGGGAGGGGAGCATGAATTATAGGTAAATTTGAGGTTGGTTGAAAGGTTGTTAGCTAGATGGCCTAAGGAGGTTGATATGGAGATTGAATACTAGAAAACAGAGGCATTGGGGTCATTGGGGCTAGCCTTTCAATCTAAATCAGATCATTTTTAGCTTAGATAGATATGTCATACGCATCTGGCAGAGAATTTTCTCCCTTATCTTAATCATCATAGATATTTTAGAATCTAAGGCCTTGAAATAATATATAAATGCCATATTGGAAGGGGATGGATCTCATCAAGTATTATGTGCCCTGCATTATAAAATTAGATGTTGAAATCATGCATGACCTCCTCCAGTGCTCTCTTTATGGTTGATAATTGCTCCAAGAGAGACAATCCATCTACATTTCTTTGAATATTTCAACAAATATGGAAACAAGTTGGTCTTAATAAATGATTGAATGTGGTTGTAGTAAGATGTACCACTCATGAGCCTTACCTCTAAATGATGCTACCAACAATATTAAAGCCACATTATGATCTATTACATTATGTAGTACACAAGTTGACCATGTTTTGTAGGTGCTCAATCAAAGTTGTCATATCTTCCTCAATGTAGTATAGGAGAGATTTTAGTGCAAATGTTAGAATATCATCCCATATTTTAAGTGACACTAGAGGTATCAATGGACCTTTGTCATTTTAGGTGAGTAATCTTCTAGGTGGTGGAGCAACCATGATTTAGTTTTAACCTCTTCTTCTTTTTGGAATGGTGGTAAATGGAGGTACCAACACATTTGGATTGAAAGCTACAAAGGATCTAGTAGTAGGTCTTATATTCATAATATTTTAAGTGCTTTGCCTTGAGTGGAGTTGCTAGGTGAATATTACATTTGCTGTTTAAGTAGGTATATTGAGATCTACATTAAAATCTTAGTCTGATGTTCTTTCTAAGTGACTTCTTTTGGATATTCGAATTTGAGTGGAGTCACCAAGTGAGACTTTCATATGCTTCAATTAAGTAGATAGATAGGGACCTTCACCAAGGTCAGCCTAATATAGTTATTCTTTATAGTGGGACCAATTAAACTGAATTCATTGGGTCCCATTGAGTATTCCATTAAATGGTTTTTTCTTTGATTGTCATTGTCACTAGATGAAGGGGACCATATAACATGATGATTGTGCCTCGCCCTCACATGGAGTGACACAACATGGCAGCTTTAAGAGTAATGGAAGCAACTCGATCGAACTACCTTTGGGTTTTTTACAAGATCAAATCCTTATTAGATGTGATCTTCAATGCTCTATGTTCTAACCTAACCTACCTAGCCTTTGGTGCATAAAGAAAAATGGAAAGAAAAACCATAAAAAATAGAGGAAAATAAAAAACCTAAGCTAACTAGGGACGATGCACCAAGATCATAAGATTCTTTTGCATAATAGTGGGATAAATATGTATACACCTAATTTTAGAACACTTACATAAGTATAAAAACAAATATGTTAGTTGGATCAGACTCTAAAAGAGTTTTTCAATGAGTACAAATACACCTAGGTTCCTTTAACACAACACCTTAAAATTGTTAAAATTTGGATGTTGAGTCTGGTGATGTATCCATGGAAGCAAATATGGTATTACTTTTAAGGCTCATATCTCCCTCATGTATTCATGAAAATTCATGAACCACCTCGTCTCAAAAATATCTTTCCAACGAGTATAACACATGCCTATGTTTAGGTATCATTCGATGCCCAAAAAGCAGTTTTTCCTACATGTTATCTTAACCCTACATAGTACCCTGTTCAATATGCACCAAATTTTCTCCTCTTGTAGTGATGGATTTTCCCATACTATGAGAATCTTCCCATAGTGATGGATCTTCTTATACTATGAGACTCCTCCCATAGCGATGGATCTCTCCTAGTGATAGATCTTGTACTACGAGACTCCTTCCATAGTGATGGATCTCTCCATACTATGAGACTCCTCCCATAGTTATGGACCTTCTCGTTCTATGGGACTTCTCCTGTAGTGATAGATCTCTCTATACTACGAGACTCCTCCCCTAGTGATAGATCTTATCATACTATGGGACTCCTCCTATAGTGATGGATCTTTCTATATTATAGGATTCCTCCCGTAGCAATAAATATCTCCTACACTATAGGACTCTTCCTATAGTGATGGAGTCCCATGGTGGCATGATTTCCATGGAATCTCGAAGCAACCAAAAAATTTAAAACCTCCCTCCATGCTTGGAATCATAAAAAACACAAGAACATATGGAAAATGTCTAGGAACTCATCGAAAAGTACAATCTATCAAGAAATCACTGGGATTTCAAAAGAATTGTTGAAATCTAATGAATAATACCAAAAATTAATATAAATTGCAGAATCACAATTTAATGTCTTGAAAATTAATTACAGTGAATAAATTAAAATTAAAATGGTCATATTTGCATTTATATGTACAATAAAAAAAAAGTTTAATCATGACAACTCAGTAATATTGTCTTACGTTTGTTGTTCTATCACCATTGTTCATAAATATGTCCCACTAATCTGCCTTAGCAGAGCACTGAATGAAATATTTGCATGCTAACTAAATATGGTAAAGATCTCAAATCCTTTCTTTAAAGTTATATTATATAACTCATTCTAGAAATTGAGTGCGACAACCACAACAAACCCGAACAGTCAACCACATTGAATCATGATGACATGCCCAAAATAGCTGTCATGCCTAACCATAGATCAATGGCCATGATATCGAGAAACTAACGAATAAAAATCACTGTCGCTTCCCCTATAATGATCCAAAAAGGAAAATTTTAAATTTTATGTATAAATATCCACTAGGAAAAGGGGCGGTTAATGAGCAATTGAAAGAATTGGCAATAAAAAAAAATGAATCGGTAAATGTTATTTAATTGATGTCACTATGACACCCCTAATAACAATACTTACTAATGTCTAACAATAGTTGTAATTGAATTTCTACGATTATTTGTGTACCTTCTATCCTTCACAATACATCAATCTTATTGTTTTATTTTGCTTATGATTCCATATTTGACTACTTTTATTTTATTTTTCATCATACCATAAAAGAAACTAGGGGCTAAATGTCTGCTCAAGGATTTGCCTCATCTATCTTGATCTTGGTAGCCCCAAAAAACATTAACATATTCAATTATTTCCTCCACAGACTCTCTGTTGTTATCTTTGTCACATTTTCTCTGCAGTTGATATCGCATGTTGTTGAAACTGGAGCAATGACAGATAACTAACTCAAGCACTAAAAATTGGTATAGTTATCTTTTTGCAATTTTATTTCCTATAATGCAGTTGTTATGATTAGTTAATGTATTTTTTCAATTATTGCACCATATTGTTTTATTGTTTTGTGTAATAGATAAAATATATGTAACTGTGTAAGATCCATTAAAAACCTAGAGGTGTTCATATGACATAGTTTCATTTTATTCTTCCTTTTTTCTATTGTGTATATATACTATGTGCATGTTGAGGTAGAAAATAGGTGAAAGGATCAGTTTTATAGCTAAAATTTTGTCGATTCTACATTTTAGCGAACTCGACATGAACACCACAAGTTTTGTTTTTTTTGTTTTTAAGTTAAAATCTGCTCTGCCTTGATCCAATGATTATTTACCTAAACATTCTAAGTCAATTGAAATTCATCCTCTTTCCTTTCCAAATATTATCACCTAAAAGGCACCCTACAACCCGTAAGGTACCTCATCAACTGGCTGCCCATCCAACAATTTTAGTAGAAAGTTGTGAAGAAGCTTCCACCCATAGAAATCCTAGTTCTAATAAAGAAAGTGAAAGTCTCATCCCTTTGAACCCTCTGATCTCCTCAGAGGAGGATCTTAATCATGCGATATCCTCTTTGCAAGAGCACAAGGATATCATCCATGAATTTCTTAATAATTAGTTATTTGCTAATAACCAGAACATGGTGAATCCTAAATCCCCTAGTCATGTGATGAGTCTATCACAAGAACATGAAAATATCATTTTTGAATTTTTTAATAATATTGATAATGAACATAATATATCCTTGGGGATTACCCTATTTTATTTAATCCCATCCATTCACAAGGTCCTGCAAACCTCAATATTTTGAAACTTAATCTTGTTTCTTTTCATAACATCCTTGAAATCATTAAACGCCAAGCTACTCAACTTCATGATGAACTGTGAGGATATGGCATAAGTTATCCTTTATTTTGATAAGACAACACAGTTTATGACCTTGATGTGGGTATATCTATTAGTGCTTCCACTTCCTCCTACTTCATCAACACTTCCTCAAATCTCAGTAATGCAAATGTAAACTTAACTCAAAACTCTCTCCTTTCTATCACTTGTCTTGCATTTAACAAACCTATTAAACCAAATAATTTAGGGATGAGCAATGTGATATTGCCCTTGGTACCATTCCCTCTCATATGCCAATCTTATCTACATGTTTATTCACAACCTCCCTTGGTATTGTTGCAATAACCTTCAACTACACCTTATTTTGAATGTTCCAACATCAACTCTAAGATGGAAGATAAGCTAGAACACATAAAACAACAATTAACTATGCTCTAAGCATCATCCTCTAATAAAAAATATGTTTTTGATGAATTTTGTAATGAGCCTTTGGCTTTCGCTATGGTTAACTACCTAGTTTCCCCTCACTTTAATATTTCTAGTTTCCAAATGTATGAAGGGAATGAAGATCCCATTGTTCATCTTAGACATTTTTGAATCACTTGTAATCACCTGGTCCATGATTAGATGCTTCTTCTCAGACTCTTTCCCACCAATCTTAGGGACTACTTTAGAATGGTATTTTCAAATGCTTTATCACTCAATTAGGAGTTTTAAGAACCTTGCAATAATATTTCTCTAGTAATTTGTAGTATTAATTAAGGACAAAGCCACAATTTATGATCTCCATCAACTTAAGCAAAATGAAGAGGAACCTTTTGCTGATTTCTTAACCCGATGGCAAGACCTTGTGGTGAGACTTCACTATGTCCCTCCAACAAAGGACCTTTTATGTATTTTTGTACATAGCTTGCATGATCAACTGTCATACTACTTAGAAATTGTTTCCCTTCCTTCATTTGCAACTAGGGTTAATCTCGCCAAACAAGTGGAGGTTGTTCTCTTGTAAAGAGAACAACTTAAGCTCAAACATGAAGGAGACAAGACCCATCAAGTTGGGTCATACTCCTGTCAAGCCAATAGTGCAAACACAATTGAAACTACCCAAGAACCTATTTTAGGAAAGCAAAAGGAGCCACTAGCAGTTTCACTCAATTAGATCACCCTCCTGTTGACATTTTAGAGCAACTTCTTCAAGCTCAAATTATAGAGCTCCCATCCGTCCAGCCTATGAGTTCTGAAAGACATAGAGCTTCATTTCATCCAAATAATAATTGTGCCATTCACCACATTCATGGCCACTCAACCAATATGTGTAAAACTCTTTAAAACCTGATTCAAGACCTCCTAGACAAAGACCAACTTGCTTTTAAGTAATTCTTAGCCTTGTTACTCTTCAGTCTAAAATCTCTAGGTACTTTGAACTCTGTCTAAACTAATCAAATAACATTATTACTGGTTAAAATGCAATAAGTACATCAATGCCAATGTTAGAATGTAGGTTTAAAAACCAAGCTAGCTCTAAGAGAACTTCCTCTAAAAGTTAAGTGGGTCTTAGACTATTAGAATTATACTGATATTTTCCATCATATTGATTTAAAAGGAGTAAGAAAATCTCTTTACATTTTATTTTCTAACTTGGTAAGAAATTAGAGCCACCCAAATTTAACTTGTGATCCATTCGTCATTAAAAAAAAATAATCTTTAACACCTTTCTTTCCTATTGAAATCTAATGTATGGAGTAGAGCTTGCTACTTACTGGCTTCAATTCTTCAATCCAATAGAAATCAATAGGACTTGAGACTTCAACATAAATCAAACTTGTGATGAAGATGCAAGAATGATAAACATAATAACACAAAATTGTGATTGTATGGAAGTAAAACACCCTGCAAAGAAAACATCAGTTTGGTCTAGAAGCATGTCTCCAATAAAGAGAGTTGGTTCTATTAACATGGCATACTCCACTAGGCAAAGCTTAACGAAGAGTTAGGACAATGCCTTTAACTCTCTACTCAATTCACTTGCCTTCAGAATCCTCCTATTGAAAATATAAGAAGTTGATACAACCATATTAAATTGCAAGGCATTAATCATAGATTCCTACATCTGAAAACTTCTTCTCTGGTGTGGGCTTTATCAAAAATTTCAATAAAATTATCGACGATCACGAGAATAGAGACCTTTGTTGAAAATAGGGCCTGCAAAACAAAGAAACCAAAAAATCAAGCACCAAATGGACAACAACCATTTACAGAAACAAATACCCCAAATCAATAATGCTAACAAAACGGAGGAGGAAGGATCATTTTCATTATTATCATGATATTACATTCAAGAATATTGATACATTTAATAAGAGTACAAAACAATTAGATGCAGTTTTTATAACAAAAGCTAACTGGTTGCCTATTGTTGAGCACCTAACTGTTGCTTCTTTTATCTTATCAAATCCTTAAGCATTACAAATAAAATAATTAATTAATATTCTCCAACATTCTCCCCCTTAATGCTTAAGGTTCCAATGTTTTTGTAATTTCTCAAACAAAACTTTCTCCATGCTTTCAAACTGCAACATCCATTCTATTTTTCTGGTCATGATGTGTCCTCCAACATTCCAAGTACATCACACAAGGAAATGGTGTCTTGGTTGACACCCCAAAATGAATTTTAATAAATTCATTTTCAACAATTTCATCCTATAGCAAGTAAGGAAATGTTGTTCCTGCTGGTTGACACCCCAACATAAATTTCAACAAATTCATTCACCAAATTAGAAACAACATTAACATGCAATTTCTAACAAATTCACTCACTTAACGAAGACGTAGAATGAATATGCCAAACTAGAGACTTTGAACATAGTCTCACTACAAAAAGAGGACATTAACAAATCCACAACCAGTTTTAACTACACAAACATGGAAGCATTCTTTCAATTTTTTTCATCACCCCCCCTTTTTCCTTTGGGTATACTCTTGCTGCTGTTCTTTCTCTTCCATCTTTTGCCCCTTCTTACTTTTTTTATAATTTTGATTGCTTCAACTCTCATATCCTATTATAGGTACGAAGAACCTAGGACTAGAATCTAGGACCTCAATTTGTTGAGGTTGCTCTCCTATGGGCTTCTGGTTCCCCTTTGAATCAACCTACGATTCGAATGAAGGAGTCTTACTAACTGATTGCTCCAACATCCCTCCTAAACCACTTTGTAAGTTTTTGGGACTCTAACATCAACACTACGTGCTTTCACACTAGCTCTGATATCAATTGTTAAAAAAAGGGTCTACAAAACAAAACAACCCAAAAAAATAAAACACCAAACGAACAACCATTTACAAAAACAAACTCTGATACCAATTGTTAAAAAAAGGATTTGCAAAACAAAACAACCAAAAAAAAAAAAACACCAAACGAACAACAACCATTTACAAAAACAAATACCCAAACTCAATACTACTAACAAAATTGAGAAGAAAGGATCATTTTTATAATGATCATGATATTTGTTTTTTGAATTTAATGAAAAACCCTTTGGTTTGAGAAACCACGTCAAAATCCCGAAAGTCATAATGATTATGATATAACATTCATAAATATTATCTTATCAAATCCGTAAACATTACAAATAAAATAATTAATTAATATTCTCCTACTCGCATGACCCCAACAAGTTGTAAATGTTTTCTCCTCAAAGATATCTAACCAATGGTCCATCAGTCCGAGTAGTCGCTCGTCTGTCTCAGCCATCCGTCCATCAAATTGGGGTTCCATTTCTTTCTGCAATCCATCCGGATCATAGTCAATAAATCAAATAGCCCTCATCCTTTCGTTTATGTCGGATTGTCCAGACATGTAGTCTTGTGGAACACAACTAAGGTTCTCTCTTTCTCTGTACATGTCTTCTACATCCTCCGTAACAACTAATGGGTCTTCTACATCATCCTGATCTATATCAGACATTGGATCAACTGGATCTTCCATTTCCACTTCACAACTTTCCTCTGCTTGAAGTGTAGATGGTCCAACCAGACCTGATGATACATGATCTTCCATAAGAATCCCCAACATTCCCATGCATAATATACCGTCTGTTTGCCACATAGGATAGGATCCTGTGCTTGGGTCAAAACAAATATTGAGCTTTCTCTACCTGGTTGTCTGCCAATGTAGCAATTTATTTCCTGGTCACAGGATGATCAAGATCAGTGGGAATAATGTTCTTAGCAGTCCGTCTGTCTCGTCCCGTCCGATCCGAGCCCTCCGAGCCGCCTGAATTCCGTTAGAGTCAGGATTCTGATTCATTCCTCAGTCCATCCTTTCGGATCACTTGTACAGTCAATATGAGGCGGTCTCCCATGCTCACATATCTCAAGGACAAGATGAAAAATTCATTGGAAGCAATGTGGGGGTATCCAGTTAGATTTTTGGATGTTTCCCTCACCAATGAGGGAGTGTACAGATCCCCTCAATACTATTACTGCGATTATCTCTGAGATACAAACCTTGTCTTCTAAGATCTCTAAGCTATTTTGCATGCTCTCCACCCTCTAATTCCTTGTTTCCAATGATACAAAATATTAAGATAGATTTAAATCAAAGCCTATTTGTATTGGTTGGAAAATTGTATTAAATTTTATTTATTTATTTTTTATTTTTGGAAGTTTTCATTTTTAAATAGGGTTTGGCAGGTCATTTGGAACAAAACCACATAAACTGTGGTAGTGTATGCTAACAAGGAAACTTAGATTGATATAGGAATAATAGAGAAGGAAGCAGAAGTGAAAGAAGGGTATGATAAAGCTAGTTGGAAATCACCCCAAAAGATTAGATTAAAATTAATATTGATGGAGCTGTAAAATATGGATAGAGCTAGAGTTGGAGTGGTATGCAAGAATCATGTTGGGATAATGTTCTATTGGGAACTGCAAGGTTTAGATAGGACCACCAAAAATGAAACATAAGCTTAGTTATCAAATCTATTTATAGGAGGATAATCATAGAATCAAATTCTCAAGTAGGAGCTCTAGATTGCATGATGAACTTTGCTTTGAAGATATGGACATTGAGGATTATTGTCACTCAAATTAAGTAATTGAGGAGAGAATTAAATGATGTAATTCCAGTTTATCACTCAAATAAAGTGGTAGATTTCTTGACTAAGATGGATACATAGTTTAAGAGATTTGCTCCAATGCAGATATTATTTTACTATTGTAAACAAGTGTTTTCGTTGGCTAAGGTTGGAAGGAGTTTCATCTCAACTTTTAAATGATCTTTGTTTTAATATAATTTTTTCAAATTCTTTTTTTTTTATAAATTATACTGGAGGAATCAGTAACTTGTTACAATTTTTTAAGCTTCTTCGTGGGTTGGAATCCTATTCCTTGTTGCTACTATAACTTCCAGTTGTAGTGTAACACACCCTTCAATACTACGAGGCCTTAGAGATTGGAACCGTGGTCTCTGCACTCCCATATAGACGTTTTAACCACTAGACCAAGCCCTCATACCTAAATAAAAATTTCAAAAAATAATACCAACAATATTAATGAATATTAAATATAAATATATCTAATTTCTATACATTAAATATATAAAAAATATAAGTAAATTGCAAGATAAATTTCACTCTTGTGTTGGAGATCTTCGCACTCCATCAATCACAACAAGAAGTTATAATAAATAACTATACTACATTCTCAATCTTCTTTAGCTATGGATCTTTCAATTTATGCATAGGAAGTTTCTCCTAAACATCTTCATTTTTTTAATATTTCTTTGACAAGTGATGGTTGTCAAATTTTTTAATCCTTGCAATCGCGTCAGTGCGATAGAAACGAACTAATATAATCCCAATTTAATTTTGTTCTTACAACCAGATGGACCACATAATAACTACTAAACCTATTGATTAAGGATTATTCATTCCACCCTAACATGCCCATACTATCACTTAGCATGCTTTGTGTTCATCTACTGTCATTTACTAATGTTTATCTGCTTACTCCTGCTTGCATTATATCATATATTATGTTATTATCAACTCTTCCATTCATGATAATCCACTAGCTTTAGTGTTGCCTCTCTCAATAAATCAAATTCAATGTGCCCTTAAATGGGACAAATAACCTGGATTACATTTACACATTTTAATTAATCACATGTACATGAACAGGATTACATTGTGCCACTTTGTTCTATAAATTTTCATTGTTTTTTTTTTTTTTTCAATGTATTTATTCAGAGTGTCCTTAAATGGACCAATATATATACAAATGCATCAGAATAACAATGCACCTTTAAATAGACCAACTACATTATAACATGAATCATTTGTGCCTCTAAATAGGCTACTTATACATACACACAATCACAATGTGCCTTTAAATGGGTCACTTTGTACACAAGGAAAACACAATTTGTCCTTCAATGGACCACTCTACTTTATGCTTAGCACCACCAGGTATTTTTTTTATTGTTTTCTTTTCTTTTCTCCCTTACCTACTTTTCATTTTTTTTCTAGTTGTTCATTCTTCTTCTTTACTAATTCAATTTTTCACCTTCTTCATTTTTCTTTCTTTCTCTATAACCATTCAACCCATCTTCACTAGCTTCTCCCCATCTCACCCCATATGAATCAAGTTCCCTTGGTTTGACCTGGTATTCCCTTTGAAACTCAAGGGGACACATATACATAGGGGCACATAATGGGGTAGGATGACATTTAAGCTACCCAAAAGCACAACCCCTAACAACACCTTAATCAATTAGTCTTTGCAGCCATTAAATACCAACACAAAGCTGGAGGCAACTACTTAATTTTGAGGCATTCATTATATAATGAATGCATTAAAATGGGTAAATGTAGACACCTAATTTTAACACACTTACATAATATACAAACAAATATGTTTTTTGGATTAAGCTCAAAAAGAGTTTTCCAATGAATAGAAATGTTGGGAACATGTTGAATATTTTCCATGTTATTCTAGTGGGGCTAACACTAAAAGGTACTAACGCTCTATACCTATACTCGCCAAGGTTCACGGGCGGTAGCCCTTCGAAAAGCAGGGGTCCAGGGGCGGCAACCTTTGGTCAAAATTTTTAGGGTTTAAGTTATTTTTAGACCCATATGGGCTTTTAGGATTACTATATTTGAACCCATGCTTTTTCACCCATGATATTGTAAAAATCCGTGCATGTGCCTTTGTTATATATATCGCACTTGCATTAGGGTTTGGAGAGACAGAAGGAGAATATTATTATATTGGAGACGGTCAAGTTAATGCAATAATAAGATAATACTCTGCTAGTTTTTTTTCGTTTGAGGGTTTCCAAGATAAATATTGTGTAATGTATGAATCTGTGATCTTCTTCTTTTGATTTTGTTATTATTGTTGTTTCCAAGATAAATATTGTGTAATGTATGAATCTGTGATCTTCTTCTTTTGATTTTGTTATTATTGTTTTTCCGTTTTAATTTTTCAGGACACTTTATTTCTCTTCAATAAATACACCTAGGTTCTTTAACACAATACCATAAAATTGCTGAAATTTAGATGCTAAGTTTGGTGATGTATCCAGCAGAGATGGTGCCACTTTTGAGACTCAGATCTCCCTCAAATCTTTATAAAAATTCATGAAACCATCTCTATTGGATCGGACTCAAAAATAGCTTGTCAACAAATATAAGTACGCCTATGTTTGGATATAGTTCTATACCCAAAAAGCAATTTTCCTTACCTATTATCTTAAACCCTATATTATACCCTGTTCAATCCGTGTTAGTTTCTTCCCGTACTATGGGACTCCTCCCGTAGTGATGGATGTCTCCTTAGTATGGGACTTTTCTTATAGTGATGAAATCTCGTCGTGACATGACTGCCATGGACTCTAGAAACAGAAAAGACCTTTAAAAAAAAAAAAAAAAAAAAATGTTAAAACCTCCTTCCATGCTCAAAATCACTAGAAAACACGTGAACTTGTTGGAAATGCCCAAAAACTCACCAAAAAGTGTAGTCTACTAGGAAGTCATTGAAATTTCACTAGAATTGTCGAAAAACTAATGAATAATACAAAAAAAATTAATATAAACTGCATAATCAAAATTTAAGATCTTGAAAATCATTTACAGTAAATATATTAAAATTAAAATGGTCGTATTTGCTTTTTTCTATACAAGCAAAAATAAAAAAATTAGTTTAATCATGACAACTCAGCAATCTTGGCCTATGTTTATCATTTTGTCACCATGGTTCATAAATGCACCCTACTACCCTGCTTGAGAGAAGTATCGGCTGAGATCTTCGCATGCTAACTAAACTGGATAAAAATCTCAGATCCATGCTAACTAAACTTGGTAATACCTAACCCATTCTACAAACTGAGTGCAATAGCCCCAACAAGCCTGAATAGTCAACCACGCCAAGTTATAATGGCCTGCCCAAATCAATTGTTATGTCCAACCATTATTAGATCAACAACCATGGTCCTAAGCAGTTAATGATCCAAATCATTGTTGCTTCCCCTGCAATGGTCTAGAAAGCAAGGTTTCCGATTTTATTTATTTTTTTAAATATCCCCCTGAGAAAAGGGTGGGCTAATTTGGAATCAGCAAGTGAATCCATAAATATTAGTGAATTGATACTTTCTGTGACACCCTCGCTAGAATACTTATTAATGTCTAATAATCTCTGTAATCGACTTTCTACAATTATTTGTGTACCCTCTATCTTTTATAGTATATCAGTCTTATTGTTTCATTTTGTTTATGCTTCTATATCTGACCACTTTTATTTTATTTTCATCCTCCGGTAAAGGGAACTGGGGCTGACTGTCTGTTCAAAGATTTGCCTCATCTATCCTAATCTTGGCAACCCCATAAGCATTAACATATTTAGTTATTTCCTTTACAGGCCCTTTGTTGTTATGTTCATCACATTTTCTTTGCAGGTAATATTTCCTTTTGTTGAAACCATAGCAACAACAGACAATTAACTCGGGCGCTGAACACAGGTAAGTCCTTGCAGTTTTATTACCTATAATGCAGTTGTTATGATTAGTTAACATATCTTTTCAGTTATTGCATTGTGTTATTTTATTATTTTGTGTAATACATAAAATATATGTAGCTGTGTAATATCTATTATAAATCCAGAGGTGTTCATATGACCTAACTTTAATTTTTTCTCCTTTTTTTCTACTGTGTAAATATACTGTGTACATGTTGAGGTAGAACACAGGCAAATGATCAGTTTTATACCTGACATTTTGTTAGTTCTACACTATCCTTGGCAGAAACAAATGTGCAAGCAAATCCTCCTGCGTAATTAGACAAGCATTTTTGCCCATGGTACATGTTCCTGGAAGGGCCCCTATGTTTAATGCAATCTAAAATAAAAATGCATGAAGAATGCAGTGTAAGTTTCCTTCTTGGTAGGTGAGAAAATAAATTCTTTTATGCAGTAGACATAGTTACTTGCAATCCCACCTGAAAATATATCTATTACATGCACATTTTTAAGTGTCCTATTTAAGCTGTAATTAACATTATTAGTTGAAAGGTGCACTCTTTTATTGAATATTTGTATTAATAATAATGGTGGATATTTACTCCTTGCAATATTAATCTTGGTTTATGCACAAGTAATGTTTTGGAAGACACATGACTCGAGAATAAAGGAGGTTGAATGCATTAATCTGAAAGGTAGCCAACTGATATAATGGCAATTAGATATAAAGTTTATGGGTTGTTGAGACTTAAAATGATAGGACATCATGGTGGTTAGCATGTATTGGTTTATGTGATCTCAAGAAAATAGGTTGGAATCTTTGGGAGTTAAAAAAAAAAACATTTGAATTTTTTAAAAGGCAATCACTTTTCAAAGAAGAAAATCATTTTGTTTAAAGGGGCTATAGCGACATTTTTTTTTTTTAAATATTTATATTTTAAAAAAAAAATTTAAAATTCTTTCAAAATTTTGAGTGATATTTTGTTCAAAGAAGCATATTTTTTTAAAGATGTATTTATATACTCAAAATTATATATAAATTTATACATTCCAACATACACTAAAAAATTTATCAAATCAAGTGGTTTGAAGTAACATTCAATATATATAGTGTCTCTCGCAATCGTTTATAGGTAATGCTATTGCGACTTGCTATGATACTTAATGTTTAATATAGCTACACCAATGGCATTTGGCATTTATCCCTATAAATCGTTGAGTAATAAGGTAACTCTTTCTATTTATTCACTTGATTATTCACCTTAATTCGTCTTTGTTGCTAAATATAAAATCTAAAATTAGGACTTTTCAAGTATATCAAGGAGGCTATGTCCTATGTATGAGGAAGTCTTTTTAAGTAGGTGTCATAAAAAAAATGAATCCCTTTCATTATCACTTAAGTATTATGCATGATTTTTTTTTTTTAAGCAAAAAACCCCTTGCGGGGCCACCTTGGTTTGAGAGACCACAACCAGGGGGTTCTACACCGTCAAAGTCACTTGGGAGTTGCGCCCGACCTTGCCCACACCAATATTATCAATTGGATTTTGGGTACCCAATTCAACTTTTTGGTAGGGTGGAGATTCGAACCTGGGACCTTCCTTGGAGGATTGCCCTCTCCTCTCCAACTCACCTACAACACCTGAGTGTACTATGCATGAATTTCAATCACGTACCTAAATATCTATTTCACATATTGATGAGTATATCAAGAGGACTAGCTTCTATGTCTCGACAAGTATATTGAAAGATAGGTATTATGAAAGGATTGATATATTGAACTGGTGGTACATCAAGAGGGTGACCTTATTGGAAGCCATAAGGAACCTCCATCATGGTGACCTTAGTTTATTCTTCTAGTCAAGCCAAGAAATATTAATCTTCTCAAAATAATGATGAATAGGAAGTCAAAGATAGCATGGAAAAATTATTGATAACACACACCAAAATCAAGGACACAATTTGATATATTAATTTTGGAGCCAATAAATATATGATAGGAGACAATCAATGGTTCAATTCTCTCCATAAAATGGATGAAAACCTATAACGATTGTAGATGATAAAATTGATCAGACAAAAGGTTTTAACAATGTTCATATTAGTCTTTTAGATGATATGTGTACTCTATAAAATGTTTTCTATGTGCTAAAATTAGCCAACAATCTTCTCTTAGTCTCATAAATGTTAGATAAGGGTTTGGCAATAGAATTTAAAATTATTGATGTAAAGAAACAATGTTTCATCATAAAAGATCAAACACTTGTAGTAACTGGCTCACTCAAGAATACCTTATTTGCTTTGGATGTTATACCTTCATCTCCACTTGCTCTATCAAAAATCACAACAAATATAACTTTTCTATGACATAAGATATTTGGTCATATTAGCTCTGCATCACTACTAGAGATTTATAAATATCAAGTAGTAATTGGTTTGCTTAATCTTACTTGAAATTTACCTACTTGTTCTAGTTTTTTAGTTGGAAAGCAATATTGGATTCTTTTTTAATTTAGTTCACATCGAGCTAGTGGACCTTTGGATGTCATTCACACAAATTTGTGGCTCTATGCCAGACAATTTTGAAGGATATAAGTACTTCCAACTATTTTTTGATGACTATTCAAATTATATATGGGTTTATTGCTATCATTAAATAGAGGCTCTTACACATTTTAAACAATTCAAACAGCTTGTTGAAACATAATCTATGCATTCTATTTGTGTTCTCTAATCAAATCAATGTGGGGAATATACCTCTAATAATTTTTCTAAATTTCCCTTGCACAAAATGGGATCAAGTGTCAACTAACTATAACTTAAATTCCACAATAAAACAAAGTTGTTGAGAGAAGAAACCACACTACTATAGAAATGGTTTATTGTATGCTCAAAGGATCTAATCTTGAACAACAATTTTGGGTAAAAGTAGTCAATATTGCAGTATATAATTACACCAGAAGAAGCTTAGTCTAGGAGGAAACAATCTGTAGCACATTTAATAGTATTTCATTGTAAAGCCTACATGCATATTCTAATATAGAAAAGAACAAAATTAGATGCCAAAAATTTACCTTGTATATTCGTAGGGTATGATTTTTCATCCAAAGCGTAGATAATCAAATTGATATGTTTGCATTTAGTGAATAAGTTTTGGTATTCTGTGTTATTTTGTAGTTGTACGCAAAGTGTTTGACAAAATGTGCATACATATATTTAATAATATTATAAAGTAACAATGTAATATTGTACGTAATAATATAATTACAATCATGTATGTTGGTAAAGTCATAAGTTAGTTTATCCTATAGTGGGAAATATCATGTAAATGCAAGTTAAATGCATATGAAATGTAATTTAGGAAATGATGAGGTGTCAGGTAGTTGGAGAGTATAATTAATTTTTGGTTGTATAAATAAGATCCTTCCCTCATTCATTCATTCATTGGCATAGGTACATAAGGAGATAATATTGGTGCATATGCACGAAGGGCATGATGTAGTCAGGTCATGTATGCAATCATTGAAGAGGATTCTACATTAGGTTTGCAAGATGTAATGCTGAAATTGTACATGCCATTGTTAATATAAATTTGTTATTGCTATTATTGCTATTTTGTGTATTATTATTTCTAAATGGTTGTAGATATATAGATCTATGTAAGTAGAAATGGAATTGTGTGTATGTATATTAAATTTTATTTCTACATTCTAGCATCATTGCCTATACAAAATTGGGTCCAATCTGGTCACATGACATTTTGAGAAGAAAAACCCTTGGGAAGATGTACAACAAGAGCAATGAAATAAAACCAAAGCAGTAGGTAAAGATGTAGTAGATTTGTTCGTTGACATAAACGAAGGGTCGTCTAAAAAAATGTGCACAAAAATACATAGATAGGATGTAGGGCAGAATTTCATACAAATGTAGATGAAGAATCTGCCAACAAAATAATTCTAAACATAGAATATGTAGATGTAGATATTGTAGAAATATGATCTATAGATGCAACTATAAATACAAAAACTACAATCATTGATACAAAAGCTATAGTCATAGACACAAACACTGTAGTCATAGATATTGCAATCACAGATGCAAAAATTTTAGTCATAGACAAAAAATGTAGTCATGGACATTGCAGTTACAAACTGGTAAGACCCCAAGGTCTTACTACAAAATTAATAAATAATTTAATATAAATGTAATCGCAGGCCACTCAAAGGGGGCTCCCTTGTAATCACTTTGCCACTATAGGGGGCTCCCTCCTTAGAATCTATGTTTATTATTCTTCTTCTTGGATGATTTGATATGGATGTCCAACGTAATATATATATCTACCCTAAAGCTACGTTGGTGAAGAGACGTGATGGTTCATGTTATGAAAGGTTGTGATGGTTCACTTTATGAGTTAATAATATAATAATTAAATGATTAATAATACTAACTAATAATGTTAGGATTGAGGATCCTAACATGCCACCCTCCTTAAAAAGAGCTTTGTCCTCAAAGCTCAAAGTGAGAAGCTTTGTCCTTTGTTTTCCAAGAAGAATTTGTGTAAGTTCTTGGACTCTTTTAATGTCATCCTTCTGTAGGCAAGGATATCGAGAAGGATGAAGCGTTAGCGGGGGGTTGACAAGAACAATAGTAGAATATTCTTTAGGAAAATCATGATGATGATGGGAGGGCAACCCTTGGGGTTCCTCAAACACTTCAAAATGATGCATCAAAAGTGATGGTAACACTTTTGCATCTTCCTGTTGTTCCCTAAGAGGGTTAATGAAAAATGAGTGTGTAGTCATCTTTCTAGCTTGTTTTCGGATAGGTTTTACCATGTGGTGAGAACTCACTATTTGTGAAGAACTTGTGTGTAGTCTTGTTAGAGTGTATGACTGGCCTTCATTGGTCACTTCTTGTACATCGATATCTTTACCTTCATTGTTGTGATCAGGTGCTTTGCTCACGTCTTGCACATCTACCTCACCTTCTCCCTCTATGGAATGATAGGAATCAACTACATTCAACAATTGTACATCTACCTCATCTTTGGCCCCTATGGAGGGAAAAGGATCATCTAAATTTAATAAATACAATGTTGGTGTAGCACAACGATGATGAGGCCCAAATTGCTCATCACAAGTACAACAGAGGTCTTTCGCTCGTCGCTCCTCCATTTCTTGCAAGCTAAGGTACTTAACTGGCAAGGGTTTAGTTTTTAGGATAGTGGGCAGGAATGATGATTTGTCAATAGGTTGCTCCCTGTGTTGACGTTGAACATTAAATTTATCTTCAGCTAACAAGGCTAATCCAATGGCTTCCTGTAGAGTGTGAGGAGTGTACATCATGACCACCACTCTAGTTTCTTCTTTTAATCCATTGATGAAACCTCTTACGAGAACTAATTCGTCCAACCCTATGATGCGATTGGTGATATCCTGGAATTGAATTTTATATGCACGCACTGATGTGACTTGACGTAGGTGGGCGAGATTAAGCAGCAAAATTAGGTTGGTATCATGATATATTCCTCCGTTGGCCATTTGATATATTGGCTCTGATACCAAATGGTAAGACCCCAAGGTCTTACTGCAAAATTAATAAATAATTTAATATAAATGTAATCACAGGCCACTCAAAGGGGGCTCTCTTGTAATCGCTTTGCCACTATAGGGGGCTCCCTCCTTAGAATCTATGCTTATTATTCTTCTTCTTGGATGATTTGATATGGATGTCCAACGTAATATATATATCTACCCTAAAGCTACGTTGGTGAAGAGACGTGATGGTTCATGTTATGAAAGGTTGTGATGGTTCACTTTATGAGTTAATAATATAATAATTAAATGATTAATAATACTAACTAATACTAACTAATAATGTTAGGATTGAGGATCCTAACACAAACACAAAAATTGTATTTATAGAAACTATAGACAGAGATATTATAGATGCAGGAGCCATAGAAAAATGTTTTGTAGGTGAAGTATTTGCAAATGGAAGATCTATAGTCTGAGAAAATATAGTTGGTCATATTAGTTAAAATACTATCTGAAGTTTGAGAGAGAGCAACTTGCCAACTGAAGGAAACACCATATGCAATATTTCATCTATAGTTTATCATCTGAAGGAAGAGTAATCTATAGTCTATAGTCTATCTTCTAAAGAAAATACCATCTATAGTCTATCATCTAAAGCAACCACCATTTGTAGTTTATTGTCTAAAGTAGTCACTACTTGTAGAGTGTCATCTGCAGTCAAATGCAATGCCATCTATAGAGTGTTATCAAAGCAATTACAAATTGGAATATTTTATAGTAATAATGAGAGTACAATAGAAGAGAAATTACAAAGTTATGTGCCTAATATTGTGTGTAAGAGAGAAATATACAAAGAACCACTATCAAGGTTAAGTCAATATATGAAACTAAAGGCTATTTTTGGGTATATTGTGTAAGTGTCCATTATTTCATGGAGAATCATCAGAAGACCCAGTAAGGCATTGGAGAATCTATAACATAATGTGGAAAGACACTAGAAAAAATGAGGTATATTGGAGGTGGTTATTTCTTGGGACATTTCATGGATTCACAATAGATTGGTACATGAAATTCCTTTAGGACAAGTTCTAGATATGGGAAGAGTTGCATGATGCATTTGTGCAAGAATTTTGGTTGTTTGATAATGATGATGCAGTCATTGCTAAAATCTGTAGCATGAAACAGGGTGAGAATGAGTTTGTTCATTCCTACAACAAGAAGTTGAGTAGGCTATTTGATTATTTAAAGGAATACTAATCAGACACATTGAATAGGAGATGGTTCATAGATAGAATTCTTCCTACATATCAAAAGAAGTTGAGGATGGTCCCTTCGATGTCACTCCAAGAGGCTCTGAAATACACCTTACATTGGAAAATTGATGTAAAAATATCATTGAAGTATTGGCATTATATTAATCCAGATAAGATTATTTTTGAGGATGAAAGTGATTTTAATATGGAGAATGACTCAAACATTTGAGAATGATGATTTGAGGAGGAGAATAGTTCATCGCTAAAGTATTGGGATCAAGAAATCAAGGAAGGAAGAAAATCCAAAGAGACAAATGATGATTCTAAGGATGGGTATGACTTAAAGAGTGCAACATCGTCACTACAAGTATATGCACCACCAAGGGATATTGTACAAAGGAGGGATACCACTAGTGAAGCAATCTATGACAATCATCGAAGAACTCACATATGGAGAATTCAGTATGATAATGAGGAAGACCTATTATGCAATATTGGCAATATCAATTGTGAGGGCACCTCACCTTTGATTATCCAAATGCTACAAATAAATATGAACCCATGATCCATTGAGAGTTTGAAAAGTTGGAGAAGAGTTATAGCCCTTTCTAGGAAGTAGTGGTGGTGAATCCAATTGCAACTAAGTGAACTGGATTGAGATGGTGAACTTGATGAGATCGATTCAAATTATGGAAGTAAATTTAAAATCAATTGAAGAAGCATAAATCCTACAAGTCATTGGAACCACATAGGAAAGAGTTGTAAAATGATGTTAGGAGGGTGATAGGATAACAAAGTGCAGTTAGCAGGGTCACAAGACAACAAAGTATCATATGTAGGGAGGCTAGACCATAGGATGTTATTAAGGAGAAATCTAGAGGATAGGGTGTCATTAGGAGATGGTCATATGGATGAGGCTAGGATGGTTGGAGACTATAATCATACAACTAAGGAGTGGGTGTTGTCTTAGGAGTTTCCATTAGAGGGGTTGCCATCAGAAGTGGTGTTGTTTGAGAAACCTCCATCTAAGGAGCTACCATTAGAGGGTTTTCGTAAGAAGTGGTGCCTTCTGAGAAACCATCATTTGTGGAGTTATCATCAAAGGGGTTGATATCAAAAGTGACATCATCTAAGGAGTTCTCATTAGAAGGGATGTCATCTAAAGTAGTGTCATCTAAGAAACTATCCTCATTATATGGTTGAGGACAGAGGTAGAATGAAGTGGAAACAAATAAGAATTCAAGGATTTCAAGCAGAATCAAATGATCTTTGTAACATTCTCGGGCAACAGTTTATCCCCATGAGACCCAAGGAAGATCAAGTGACTTGGGATCCTACGAAAAATGGGTAGTTCACTGTTAAATTAGCTTACAAGCTTCTGCTTGTTGACAAGGATTTTGTCCTCCAAAAGGACTTAGTTTGGATAAAAAATTTAATTCCAAAAATTGTAGTATTTTCATGGCTGGTTATCCAAGGAAGAATTCTAACCATTGATAATATGATGCATAAAGGTATTTGTATCACTAATCGTTGTTATCTATGCAGGGCTAATTGGGAGACCATTTATCACATTTTCCTTTAGTGCCCTTTTTCCTTGACTGTCCTAAGTGGGGTTTTTCAGGCCTTCAATATTTCATGGGTTAAACCAGCCACTGTACTTGATTTTTTTGTCTAGTGGCCTTGCCCCTTTTCAAGCCAAAGACTTAGATACATGTGGAAAATTTGTCTCAATCACTATATTTGGTAGGTGTGGTTAGAAAGGAACCATAGAGTCTTTAATGAGTCTATCCATGATCATCAAACTATCATTTCCAGGATCCTATCCTTTGCCAACGAGAATGTGAACCTTATCCCTTTTGATAGTTGTAAACCTCATCTGTAGGAGACCACGATTGCTCAATATTTAAGCTTAACCTTGTTAGATGAGTCTGTGCCTAGGGTAGTCAACCCCAGAGCCAATGTTAAGTGGTATCCACCTCCTATGGGTTGGTTTAAGCTTAATTTTGATGGAGCAACTAAGGACAATCCTGGTAGAGCAAGCACTGGTGGCATTGTGCGAGATCATAATGGGAATATGATGCTTGCATTTTCTAAATATTTGGGAACAAGGACGAACAACGAAGCTGAAGCTAGAGCTATGTGGAGAGGTCTTCAAATGACTCAAGACTTATAAGGCAATTTTATCATAGAAGGAGACTATATGCATGTTATAAATCTTCTCAATAATTGGAAAACATCTCCTTGGAGGATTAAAACAATTATTGAAGAGGCTAGGATCATTTTCTAGGGAAGACATGACATAAAAGCCCAACATGTATTTCGAGAAGCTAACAAAATTGCTGATAAGCTGGCCAATTTGGGTGTCTATGGTGACGGACTTTTCAAATGGGAACACGGTGTCCCGAGTGAAGTAGAGGAGCTTATTCAACAAGAATGCCAAGAATGATAGTCGAATTTACCAACAGGGAAAGCACTGTAAGTTTGAAGGCTAGGAGTATTCCCGTCTCTTTTTTGAATTGGAATCACAATAAAAATTATCTGAGTTGTCAGTCTTCGTGGATGCTGCTTGGAAATACCACAAAGACTAATGGGGATAGTCACATGTCAGATAACATGGCTTCTAGTCATATTAGTAATTTGAGGTTGGTTGATAATCATAGGGAAGGAAAGAAACGACAATATAAGACTTCGAACCAAAGCCACGTGGACCACCAGATAGCCACCGCCATAAATCTAGCCAGCAGGTTCACTTCTCCAAGGCTGATTGGCCAAGATAGTATGTGGTACCAAAGCATGTCATATACGAAAGAAAGCAATTACCAAAGAATTATTAAGAGTAACTATTAATACAGAGCTTATGGGAGTTCTTTTCAATACTCTGCTATGTGTGTCTGTAGCTTTTTGTTTCTCCATTGTCTCAAGGAAGGGATCCGTGTCTGTTTCTTTTTTGTAATTATGATGCATGTGTGTTTTCTCGAGGTATACCCAAAATGTTGTATGGGAAGTTTATTTTTGATAACAGGCTATGTGCCTTACTGGATGTAATGGCTTTGGTGGCATGTAGATTTTACATATATAGGATCCTTAGTAAGGATATGTTCATCAATAGCCCTGGGCTGATTTTTGTAAAAGGTTTTGGGTCAACCTGTAAAACCCAGTATTAATGCTATAGTATCTTATCTACCAAAAATAAAAAAAATAAACTATCCTCATGGATATTACTATCATGGACACTACCATCATGGATATTGTCATCATGGATACTGTCATCCTAGACACTACCGTCATGAACACTGTCTGTTACAAATCAAGTAGTAGTTTGATATTGCAAAAGAGTTGAATTAAATACAATGCCTTGGCGGTTATAAGGTGGTTAAAGAACCACCAAATAAGTTGCATAACTACCCACTAAATTGGAGAGTGCCTATATGCGCTATTTTATCTAGTTCAATAATGGAATATCATGCATAATTGCTAACATACCCCATTATTACATTATTGGCAAATACATAAAGCATTGCGAAACAATTCAAACTTGACATGTGCAAGTGCCTTGGTGAAAATATCTGCAACTTGCTGATCAGTGGAAATGTATCGGAGCTGTATGTGATGCTTTGTAACTTCATCATGAATGAAATGACATCGAGTGTCGATGTGTTTGGTACGATCATGAAATATTGGATTCTTGACAAGATACAAAACACTTTGATTATCGCAAAAAAAATGAAGCGGAAGGTTCTTTGGAAGACTCATGTTTGTAAGAATGTGACTTAACCATATTATCTCGCAGACTACTCCACTGGCTATGCAATATTCTACCTCTGTAGAAGATATAGCAACCACCTGCTACTTCTTACTATACCAAGAGATAGGACCAGATCTAAGATGAAAAATGTATCCAGAAGTCAACTTTCGATCATCAATGGATCCGATATAGTCTAAGTCTGTGTATCCCTGTAGATAGAACTTGCTATTCTTCTTGTACTCCAAGCCAAAATTTGTAGTACCACGGACATAATGAAGAACTCTCTTTGCTACTTTCCAATGACTCACCTTTGGTTCCTACATGAACCTTGAAAGATAACCTACATAAAAACTAAGATCTGGCCTGGTATTTGTCAGATATATGAGACTCCCAATCAATTGGCAATAGAGAGTGCCATCTACCTTTGGTGATTGATCATATTGAGATATCTTGAGTCTAGGCTCCATTGGATTTGCCTTATATTTACAGTTAGTCATACGATATTTATAAACCAATGTCTTGGCATACTTCTTTTGTGTTACTATGATATGATGTTTTTTCTGAGTCACTTCCAAACCAAGATAATAGTGAAGAAGTCCTAGATATATCATTTCAAAATATTGTTTCAAATTATATTTTACTGCATCAATCATACTCTCTGAGCTCCCTGTTATGATCAGATCATATACATATAGCACCAAAATCACTATGTCAGAACCATTGTTCTTGATATAGAGATTTGCATCATAAGGACTTCTTTTGAAACCATGCTGGACTAGGTGACTATCTATTTTGATGTACCAAGCTCGAGGAGCTTATTTCAGCCCATATAAGTATTTGATCAACTTACAAACTTTTTGTTCTTGCCCTTCAACAACAAATCTTTCTGGTTGGATCATGTACACTTCTTATTTTAGGTCACCATTCAAGAGAGCACTTTTTACATCCATCTAATGTAACTTTCACCCAAACTGAGTTGCCATGGCACAAAGTACTCAAATTGTAGTCATTTTTGCAGTAGGGCAAAAGTCTCTTCATAATGTATGCCTTCTTTCTGAGCATATCCCTTTGCAACAAGATGGGATTTATGCTTATCAATAGTATCATTTGCCTTATACTTCACTTTGAAAACCCATTTACAGCCAATGGGCTTCTTTCCTGAAGGCAGATTTACTAGCTTCCATGTATGATTTTTTATGAGAGATGTATGTTATGCTTCCATAGCAACCTTCCATTGAGGTTCACTAAGTGCATCCTGAACTGTTGTGGGTTCATTTTCATCCAATGCTATCATATAAACCCTCTCATCCTCCATATTTGTTTCCCTATCTTCCTCTGCATCTACAGATAATTCATAAAATTGTTGATAAAGATCATCAACATCTAAAGTTGATGCCTGTGTTCTCATCTTATGAGTCATACTACGAGTACAAGGTCAATCTAGAGTTAGATATGGAAGTGATGTCAACTTGGAATCTCTCAATGTACTGGTATACCATTTTAGAATCTTGTTCTATGGGGGAGGATCCTCTTTCTTAGGCTCATTGTTCTCAAGGTATACAGTTGTAGAAGTGTTATTTTATGTGAAAGCTTCATAAAATACCACATATTGACTTATATGTGTCTTCTTGGTCATAGGATCTATCAATCAATACCCATTTGAATGCTCATCATAACAAAGAAAGATGCATTGTAGGGTTTGTTCATCTAACTTCTTTATTTTCTATTTTGGTATGTGCATGAATGCCTTCCATCCAAAAACCCTTATATGAGAAATGGAGGGTTTCTTACCACTCCATGCTTCTTGTGGAGTTTTACCCTATAGAGCTTTTGTGGGAGCTCTATTCAGGAGGTATGATGCTATGTTTATTGCTTCTGACCAATACTCATTCTCAAGGTGTTCTCCTGTAAGCATACATCGAATCATTTCCACAATGGAACGATTCCTCCTTTTAGAAACTCCATTTTGCTGTGGAGTATAGGCTGTAGTTAGCTGTCTCTTAATCCCATGTTCATTTAAAAATAATGAAAATTCCTTGGACGTATATTCCCCCCATGATCTAAGTGGAGGATTTTGATGGAACATCCTGACTCCTTATCAACAAGCTTCTTGAACTGTTGAAAGTACATAAATACCTCTAACTTCAATTAAAGAAAGAAAACCCACATATTTCATGAGTGATCATCCACAAACAATTGAAAATACCTCTTTCCACCATAGCTGGTTGGCATAGGATCGCACAGATCACTGTGTACCAAATCCAAAGGTTTCTTAGCTCTCAAAGAGCTTACTTCAAATGGTACTCGATGTTGCTTCCCTGCTAAGAAATTCGAGCAAACTGGCAATGTGGATGAAAGGGTGGGAAGTCCTCTCACCATCTCATATTTTCTCAACTCAAGCAAATATCCTGAAATTAGATGCCCATATCTCTTGTGCCATAGAGAAGTAGCCTCCTTGGTAGTTGGTACCAGGGTAACATGAGGTGTGGAAATGACATCTAAAATGAACAAGATATGCTTGTATGATCCTGTGGCTACATGTTTTCCTTTTCTGATTATAAAATATCTCTTCTTACCTTTCTCAACACTGAACATAACATCCATATCTCGATCCAAGATCTAAGGTACTGACAACAGATTATTAGCTAATCCAAGAACATAGAGTACATTATCAATCTGATATTTGCCATCTAGAAGAGTGACAAAAACATCGCCTTCACCCTTCACTTGGTAGGTCTGATTGCCAACAATTATTACTGGCTTACCTTCCTTTTCCTCAAATATCTCAAACCACGATCGATCGCCAGTCATGTGCTTACTGGCACCTAAATCAATATACCACACTACATATTTATGCTGAGATGAAGTATAAGTCATGAGCACCTTATGTGCTCGCTCAGAATTGGAGTCCGAGTCTGATTCAGTAGAATCTGAGTCTAAATTTGATTCGACATAAGCAACATTCCCCTTGGGTGGCTTATTTTTCTTTTGTGGTTTATATTTTCCTTTACCTTTCTTCTTGCGATCTTGGCAATTCTGTTGTTTGTTTTTAAACCAACACTTGTTGGTGTCATGTTTATTCATATCACAAATCTTGCAATATTGGTTGTATTTCTGCTGATGTTGTTTCCCTTTTCCTTTTGATGAAGATCCTCCCGTTTGAAAATTAGCTTATTTCTTTCCCCCTTGTTTGGTGTAGAGGGTATTATCTGGCACTTCATATTTTTGAAACTGATTTACCTCCTTAGTTTGAAGTAAATTCACCAATTCCACAAAGGTAACTTGTCTCCCATACACATGAAGAGAGGTGATCAAGATTTTATAGGATTTTGGCAAAGATCTCAAGATGATTGAAGTCAAGAGAGCATCATCCATTGGTTGTCCCATAACATTCAATTTGGCTTTCAATTCTGCCACTCTACATAGGAATAGGTCAACTGTTTCACCATATTTCGTACTTAGGGTATGTAGTTGAGTTTGAAGGTGTAGAATAGTGGACTGATTCTTACCTTCATAAATGGTAATCAAAGCATCCCAAGCTTCCTTACCATTTTTGGCATCATAGATATGAGCCAACCTAGTTATTTTATTAGGATGGTAAGTGTTGTACCTCCCTAAATGGGCATATTGTTGACTCGTCCATGGATGATCAAGCAGAGTGGTTTGATCATCTAACCTCATCCATGGGGTGTACTATTGATCATGATCTAACTGGTGCATAGAGCGAGTTGAAGTATAAACTCACAACATCGACCTAATCAGACCTTCTTTATGATGAAGATTTTATCTAGGGTAAGCATAAAAAGTATCTTAACCATGGAGGTTATCAATTTGATCATATGGAAGATCTATAGATGCACCATAGATCTATAGATGCATCCTGAATGGTGATTTAATCCAGGTCAGATTCTTTGTAAAAACTAGGATGCCATTAAAGAATAGCCATATCCTATGGATTGATGCAAAGGCATTCCATGCCTCCTTGACTTTTTTTTGTGGCACTAGCTCTTGATCGAGCTTGATCGTGCATTGTTACCATGGTCTTGCTTAAACAACAAAGAAACACACAAGCAGACAATGTGATTATCTCGTTTAAATTTTAAGTGTGAGTCCTTATAACTATTTTAGTGTATTTTTATGTAATCCCTTATACCTATGAACACTAAGGGTGAAAAAATAGAAAACTACTAAAAGGTAGTTCGAGCACACCCCCTTGTTGGGGAATGTAACTCAAATAACAAAAAGTGTATTCCTAATGGATATGGCTCAAGGTTTCTTTAAGAGAATAAAATAACCTCTGAAGCAACTGCACTGTCTAATGTCCTACTATCGGCCAAGCCTGATTTAGCTTAAACCACATGTTTAAGGTATCAAAATTAATGACAACTCCATCCACTAATTATTTTTAAGAGCCATGTGGTAAAGGGGTTCACTAATCCTTCCCACTCTGGGTGCACCCAAGAGTAGGGGACCTTTTGGTGATGTAGTTTGGAAAACCACTCGCTTTTGAAAACTATAGTTTCTATGGTGCGAGCCAACAGGTGGAGATGAAGCCCACCGTCATTGGTCTCAATCAACAGTTGGTAATGAAATCAAACTTGTTGATGTTAAAATGGATCATGGTGTGTGGGGTTATTTTTATTTATGCAAAAGAAAGTAAAAGTACAAATAATTCCATGATATTTCACTAATGCATAAAAATAATATTTTAGTTTTGAATTTTCTATAAAATAACAAACCTTCTAAGTGCAGAACCCTACATGATATCAACCTATGAGTAGGTAACAATAGGTAAGCCAAACATTGACAAGTTTAGAGCCATCCCAAACAAAGATGACTGCTTACAGAGGCCATATTTCACAAATATAACCACATAAAGGGGTCGTATGAACCAGGGATGGCCTTAGAGGTCGTCTAGACCAGAGACGGTCACAAACAAAGCCCAACACTATAAAATTTTTCTATTCTAAGCTCTGTAATCTAAAATATTTTTTTGTAATTTTTATAAAAATAAAAACAAAGAATAGATGTACTCACCTTGATGTCCTACATTTGACGAAGATCCAAGTTTCTACTTTTTCTACTTTCTTATTGAGGTCATATTTCTTAGGAACGATTTCCGAACATGGGTCGTCTCAAGATCAGATGATCATTGAACAAGGGTCATCTCTATGGTATATGGTTAGGCATGCAACCTACAAATAGAAAAATAGACAATAATTAGGAGAATGAATAGAAAATAGGGACTAGGTCCCATCGTGATCGCCATTGTAGCACTAAAAAATCCGTACACCAAGCAATAAATCAAAGACTAAAACAAATAGCAATGATACAACCACAATGATAAAACAAATTATAAAATAATGGTACCCATTTTATTGATGTTGAATCTGTTCCTTTCAAATGGTTACAATAAGATCCCTCTTGAGGGGATTTTCTACCAAGTCTTGATACAATAAATACAATCATGAAATACTAAGGTGTACTCCATAGGATCTCTCTCACACCCATGAACCATCTTGAAGTAGGTTTCTCATGACCACCGCAAGGGTTGATGATATCAAGTTCTTGCACTCTTCTTTCCTTGTAGAAACCTGTAGTTTACACACAAGAAAATTGAAGATTGTTAGAAGCATATGCAAAGCCTTTCAAGATAAGACCCTTATTTATGATAAAATATGTAATGAATGAAAGAAACCAAAATAAATACATGCATAAATGAAATTACAACTGATCTAAGAAATAATAAAATAAAATACTGCTAACATCTACTAAAAGAAAATAAAAAAATAGATCTCTTCCCCGGGGTCATCTTTGGGTGAGACGACCATACCTACAGGCCATATCTGAGTGAGACGATCACTTAACCAGTAAGTAAATTTTTGAGGCTGATGCAAGGTGATGTTTGGGTTTGATCTAAGGTTTGGTCGATGGATTGTTGCACTTTGTGGAAGCAACTTGATGGGTTCAATCAATAGTAGAAGAGGGAATATTGGATCATATAGGAGGATGCAAATATAGTTTCAATATCTAAAGTGATATGGTGCTATAACTTCTAGTAGTGAAATTTTTTGAATATTTGGAATCGTCAAGCCTTTGGATGCGAAAGCTTTTGGTGAAAATTCAACAACACTTTGTTACTTGAAAACTTGATAACTCTATATATTTTCAATGATAGGTGAGTGTTATTATATAGATTCATCGAAAGCACTCTAATAATAGCACAACCCTACACATAAAAAAGTAAAGAGCCAGTTCACATTAAGAAAAGTGAATGCTTATCTTTGAAATCTCAATGTAAACTGATTTTGTCATGTAATTGTCCTAATTTGGGCTCATGCACACACTAAATTATGGTGTGAGTTCATGCGCAAGTTTAACTGGTAATTTTGGCTGCTAGTTATGTTTCTCTCTTTTTAAATATTACTTCTAGCATGATTGTCTTAGGGTGGGACGGTCCTGACTAGGGGTCGTATCTTGGTAAGATGGCCTCTAGAGGCCATCCCTTAGAGGGACGACCAGGGTTGTAAAGAGAAATATCCCTTTTTTGAGTGGTGAAAACCATTATTTGAGCCCTAGGTCTGCCTAAGGTGGGTCATATGGTCTACAAGGAGTCCATATGTGTAGTCTCCTTAATATGACGTATTTAGTTGTCTACAAATACTTCAATATATCAACAAAACTATAGAAAATGGGTTGAAATACAAAAGAAATGATATTTTTACTTATAAGGATATTTTGATTCTAACTATGTTGGATATATATATCATAGAAAATCAACATCAAGATAAGTATTCCATCTTGGATCAAAATCACTTTCTTAGTATAGTAAGAAATAACATGCAATGGCTCTTTCATCAACAAAAGCAAAATACCATGCAACAAGAGATGCAATATGTGAAGCACTTTGGCTATAGTACATTTTGTCATATATTAGAATTATAAAGGCTCCTATAATACTAAACTATTTTTTTTGTTAATTTAAGGATTCCATTACTTACGGGTTTTACAGGTTAACCCAAAACCTTTGTACAAAAGATAGCTTAACATTGAGGCACACAATCCTTATAGTCCTGAGGACTCTCAGTCCTCTAAACCTACTAACATCCTTAGGCCAATGCCCATACATCAGAACAACTAACTGGATAACCATCGAGACACTTAAAATAGTACTTACAAAATTTGAATAATCAGCAAAACAACCACCATGGCAACAACAACCAAAAAGCACTCCTAATTGCAATGATACAACCAACAGAGTAGCAACCCTAAGACCCAAACTTACAAAAAAGCCTCTACACAGGGCATCCAATAGTAGGTAGCAAGACATATTCATCTTCATCCTCATACTACAAAAAGCATCAACCCAGGGCATCCAACAGTAGGAAGCTAGACATCTTCATCTTTGTCCTCATCTTGCTCATCATCCTTGTCCTCCTCCTACGCATCCACCTCTGAATTGGCCTCCATAGTCTTTCGGCCCTGGTACCCTTCATTGAAGAACACAACAATCAATGCATCTAGGAGCCCCCTCATCTACTGAAGGATGTTGGTAGAAGTCGTAATGATGTAGCGCTTGAGGACCATATTTGTAGGGTTAGGACCCTCATCCTCAGAATATACCTCAAGGATTTTTGGGCTCCCCTGCACCTGCTTATTTTTTAGCCACTGTGAGGATCTTGTGGGGCCTTCACTATCCTCAGTATTCACTTTTTTCTTTGAGGGCCCTCCTTTGGCCGGCATCTCCACCACCCTCTTCTTCGATGGGGATGTCGTGAAAGGCTTAGGCAACCCAGGACTGTCCCTACCTCTGGAAATTTTAGCTTGGGGAATGGTAGGGATTTCCATCTAGGGGGAATTGGCCAGGACATGGCTATATATGACCTTATACAAGCCTTGGTGCAGTGGCAGGTCTGACCCTTTCTTAGTCCTACACGAATTGATGGTGTAGTTCATTGAATTGACCAGGAATTGAGGAATGCTTATGGGGTTTACGTCTCAAAAAAAGTTCATGAAGGCATAGTGAAAACTAAGGAGGACCTTGCCAGGGTCCTCAACTGTGATGAATTCCATCACATTCTTCATGACAACATTCCATGGGGTAGGGAGGTCAGTCCTTAATAGGCCATTCTTTGCTTCCTTGTAAATTCTGGAGTTATCTTTAAATTATTTTAACTCCACCTCCCAATTATGCTTTTGTCTATGAATTGACCTTCCTTTGGTTGTCTCGTGATGGTGGCTAGAATATTCACATTAATGATGAATTCCCACCCCAAAATTCCACTCTACCGTCGTCCCATGACTCTAGTACTAGCTACAGTGATATCATGCTTTGCTCTTGAAAATAGGTTAAAAAATGGGGTGAAGCCCCTCTCGATGAGAATGGCTTCCACTAGGGTCTCCATATCCACACTACTCGGCTCTACGAAAGTCATGGTTTCCTTGCGCTCACTCTTCACTTCAGGAAAATTCACTAGAAACCAAATCGTAGTCACTATTATAGGCCGAACGATCCTCGATGTACCCCGATGCTTGATTTTAATAGGAGGGTGGTGAAGTTTTGGGATGCCCTCGAGGCTCAGATTCAAATCATCATGGAGGAAGGTGCCCCATATTGGAATGTGTGCTGATATGGCTTCCACCTAGATGATGATCCACTTGGCTCTCTTCATCAGCAAAAATCTCGTGCCAACGTGCCAAACCTCGTAACCATTTGGATCCCCTATCTTGGTAATCATGGATATTTTTGAAATGACAAGTTGGGCAAGAAAACTAGGGCCTCCTGGACAAGTAACCTCATCGAGAACATGATGGGGAGCCTCCAACCACTCACCTCGGGACCACGTCTAGCATTGAATGGCCCTCCTAGGGTAAATGTGGGCCGCATTATCAATGTGCCCATAAAAACCATGCCAATTTTTGTGAATCTCAATGTTGTCCACTCCTGATCACTTGACAGGTCAAAACGATCGAAACAAGTATTTCCTCCTTTGGGCTTGATAACGAGGTCCAACTTGGACATCATGTGAGATAGTGATCATAATCCTATCGCTCATGATCCACGTCATCCTCATCATCTACGATCATTTTGAATGAGGACCTCCACGTCACGTGACACTCCCTGGGTCCATGTGACCAAACCATCAGAATTCACTCCTAGATTTGCCAACTTGTCTGCTACCTTGTTGGATTCTCTGAAGGCGTGTTGGACCACCGTGTCACCTCTAGTTTCTAGTAGGATCCTCACTTCCTTGATGTAGGCCTCAATCCTCCAAGGGGGATTTCTATTGTTCTTGAGAAGATTTATGATATTGAGTGAATCACCTTCCACTATTAGCCTACCTTGGATCTCTTGCACCAGTTCCACTCCTCACCAAAGAGCTCTGGCTTCTACTTCATTATTGGTTTGGGTTCCAAGGTGTTCTGTGAAGGCAAGCACCATGCGACCTTGGTGGTTCCTCAACACTCCTCCTACCCCGACCCTACCCGGGTTGCCCTTGGCAGCACCATCAAAGTTCAACTTGAGCTAGTCTAGTGGGGGAGGAATCCACTTTGAATCTGATCTAAGGTTGGGCTAACCAGGAAGAGGAGTGTCCTCAAGTGGGATACTTAAGGATTGTCCTAAGAGCTTCTCACTGGAAGAGACCGACTGAGAGGATAAAGGGTGAATAAGGGCATTTTATTTGGCAAAGGCAAGAATTTTGTTGGTAATGGACTCAAGATTCCTTCTGGACTCATTAAAAGCTTGGTGGTTCCTTTCTAACCAAATTTTCCATAGGAAATGGTGGAGATAAATTTTCCACATGAATTTGAGCCTAATGTTGACAAAGGGATTGGGCCATTGCTAGAATAACTCATAGATGGAGGCCGGTTTAACCCAGGAAATATTGAAAGCTTGGAACAACCCATTGAGGATAGTCAAGGAAATAGGACAATCAAGGAATAAATGTTGAATCGATTCCTAGTTTTCCCTACAAAGACAACATATATTAGGGACCATAATTCCTCTCTTAATCATGTTATCTATGGTAATAATTTTACCTTGTATAACAAGCCATGAGAAAAAGGATATTTTGGGGATCAGCTTCTTAGCCCACACTAACTGGGTCTAAAATAGAGGATCCTCAAGATTTAATAATAGCTTGTAAGCTAATTTAATAGAGAAGTCACCACTCTCTGTTGCTACCCACTAGACATGATCTTCTCCTCCTCCTGAAGGAATGAATTGCTACCTCAATATATTTTCTAGAGCCTCATATTCAGCCTCTAATCCTTGGATCTTTATCGGTGTCCATCTGGGTCTATTTTTATCCTGACTCATGAAGTCTGCCACCTTTTGCCCTAGGATTTCATCAGTATGGACTTTTAGCTGGGCTAGGTAGGGATCCTAAATGAGTGCTTCTTCTCTAGCCCACTTATCCTCCTAGAACCTTATTTTTTATCCATTCCCCAAGATCCACCTCATGCCTTTGCTAACTATGTCTCTGCTTGTCAGGATGGCTTTCTAGAAGGCTGATCCTCTACTTTGAATTGTACTATTCAAAAACTCTATTCCTTGGAGGTACTTCCTTTTCACAATCATGGTCCATTCATTCTCAACATTGGTGATCACTCACCATGCTTGTTTAGCCAGTAAGGTTGTGTTGAGATGGGAAACTCTTCTCAGGCCTAAACCTCCATTCTCTTTTGGTCGAAAAACCTTGTTCCACCCAACTAAGTGTATTCAATGCTTGACTTCTGAACCTAACCAAAGGAAGTTTTTTGGTACTATTCTATTTTTTGGTACACCCTGGCCGGGGCCTTGAACACTGATAAGAAGTATACTAGAATGCTTTGGAGCGAGGCCATGGTCAAAGTTGCTTTGCCATCCTAGGACAAGAGGTGCCCTTTCCACCTTGTTAGTTTCTTTTGGATTCTCTCCAACACATTGTTCCACATTGACTCAACTGGAGCACCAATGAATAGTGGAAGGCCCAGGTAGGACATGGGGAGAGTTGATATAGAACACTCCAATATCTTGGTAATATTGGATTATCTGGGACTAGGGGTATTGAGGAAGTAGATTTTACTCTTATTGAAGTTAACCTTATGGCCTACAACATCCTCATATAGATTTAGGATATGCTTGATGGTTTTGGCCTCTCCCACAAAAGCCAGGGTCAGCAACAAGGTGTCATCCATGAACTACTGATGGGTGACCGGGTTGGTTAGGGATGTTGCTTTGATTTTGGATATGAGGCCTACCATACAGGTAGCTTTAATTGTCCTTCCAAGGGCTTCTGCAATGATTATGAAAAGCATAGGGCTTATTGGATCCCCTTGTCTGAGTCCTTTGCTACTCTGAAAGTACCCTACCATTGACCCGTTAACGAGGACCAAGAACCAAGGTTTGCAAATGCAGCCTTTGATTAGCCTAACCCACTCTGGGTGGAACCCAAATTTTAATAGGATGACGCTCAAAAAATCCTAGTTTATGCAGTCATAGGCCTTATTCCTGTCCATTTTTAGGGAAAAAGTAGCCTTTTTGGTCTAAGTCATTGAATGGAAAGCCTCATCTACCGTTATGACTCCATCTAGGATTGACCTCCCTTGAACAGAACTTCCTTGGCAAGGGTCAATGATTAAGGGTAGAACTTCTTTCATGCGATTGGCTATTGATTTGGTGAGGATTTTATAGATGACATTGCAAATACTGACTGGTCTGAAATCTGCCATCGATTTGGGAGCTGGTCCTTTTGGAATGAGAGCAATGAAAGTTGAATTGTAGCTCTGGGGAATGTGCTTGGAATATTGGAATTCTTGGATGGCTGGATAGACATCCGACCCTACTACATCCCAGAAGGTTTGAAAAAAATGGGGTGGGAATCCATATGGGCTCAGGGCCTTATCAAGGTCCATGGAAAATAGGGCCAGTCTTATTTCCTCATCTAAAAAAGGTGCATTAAGTTTCCCATTGATGTCATTATTTACTGATTGAGGAATGAATTGCAGCATGGACTCTTTGGTTGTGGCCGAGCACGGGGCCTCATCTCCAAGGAGGGAGCTGAAGTAGGAGACTACTTCATCCCTGATCTCATGGATGTCTTGGGTGGTAGAACCATCCCCTTTAGTCAGCTCCCTGATCCTATTGTTGCTTCTATTCCTCAGGGTAGTAACATGGAAGAATTTAGAATTTGAATCACCTTCTTTGAGCCACAAGGCTCTGGATTTTTGCCTCCAAAAGATCTCCTCACAAGCCAGAATGTTGTGATACTCAGCTAGCATGTTTCTTTCTTCTATCTTGTTTGCTTTGTCACTTTCTCCATTTTGAATTTTATTTTCAATGATTGTTAATATTTTACCCACAGCTTTCTTGTTCTCAATCAAATTCTTGAATACCTCCTTGTTCCACACTTTGAGGTTGCCCTTCACAATCCTTAGCTTTTGGGAAATATTGAAGGAAGGACTTCCCTGGAAGGATTGTTGCCACCATTGGTTGATACGGTCTCTCAGATCATGATGTTTTATCCACATTGCTTCAAAGTAAAAAGGCCTTCTAAAGGAATGGGCCTACTGCACATCTAAAAGGATGGGACTATGGTCCGACGCAATCTTGGGCAGTGAGTGGAGAGTTGAATCTCCAAAAACTATAATGGTTTCCTGGGACAATAAGAACCTATCCAGTATTTCTTGGATGAGTTGACTTCCCAAGCGTCTATTGCTCTAGGTGTACTTAGCATCTTTCAGCTTAACGTCCATTAGATCATTGGAGTTTATGAACTCGTTGAACTCATCCATGCTTCTGTTGGGTAAACCTGTCCCTCCTATTTTTTCTTAGGGATAGAGAGGTGTGTTAAAGTCCCCTACTACCACCCATGGAATGTTGTGAAACACCTCTTTCATGTTGCTCAAATATTCCCATAGGTCTGCTCTCCCTTGAAGGGTGTTGGGCGCATAGACATTAGATAGAATCCATGATATATTGTTGTCCATGTCATGGAAAAGCACACTTAGGACCCTATCGTCTACCTGGATGACTTTGCCTTCCAACTTCCTAGGATACCAAAAACACATTAGTCCTCTAGAGGCTCCTCTAGCCTACCTAAAGGTAACTTCCCCTTGTCACCATATTTTGGAGGCAATTTATTTTGATAGTACTTCATCTATTTTTGTTTCTTGTAGTATGAATATTGTAGGATTGATTTCTCTCCTTAATGAGCTAACCACCCTTTGTTTGGTTGGGCCATTAAGGCCTCTCACATTCCATGAGAGGACCTTCATTTAGACTACTTGGAGTTCTTCCCTCTCCCCCTACCCTGAGGTGGAGGAGGTTTGTTGGATTTGTTATCATATTTGAGGTCGATGATAACTGGAGAAAAGAGTGTCCTCTGAGTCCCATTTGCAATCTCATTTTCAAGCCTGATTTTGTATTGTTTGACCTCTAAGATTCTTCCTTGCATTTTCCCGCTCCCACAATCAATGGGAGATTTCATTGAACTCCTAGTTTATTTTGGACTAAATTTTGGAGGGACAATTTGTTGTAGGATGGGGCTAGAACACCCCTCATTCACCATCATTTCTATGGTTTTAGTCCTGACGACGACTTCATCTATTTTTTGTCCATATTTTCCTAGGTTTTGGGGCATGTCATAAGGATAGTTTGGAGGGGGGCATGTTGGGGAAAAATTCAAGGGCCCTAATATTTATGGGGATTCTAGGCTTATTGGGAGGTTTAACATAGGCTCTTTTGTTCCTTCATTCATCTACTCTCCCTCAACCTCAGCTAGAATTTCAAACTTATTATGACTGGGTATCGAAGGGCTTACCTATTCCTCATGGTCTATCTCGACCTGTTGCTTTCCTTTTTCTATATGTTGGGATGGAGCTCCTTGATCCTTGTGGTGTTGGTCATTCCTGGCTGGCCTGTATACTCCTTTTTTTGGTGGGAACCAAAATCCTTGATTCCTTGTGTACCCTTTGCCATTCATCCCTCTTTGATCGGGTTTCTTTGGTGCTTCTTTAGGAACTACCAGATTTGGGCATTGATTTCTGAGGTGGCCCTGAGTTTGACACTCCACATAAAAGGTTGGCTTGTTCTCGTATTCCATGGTCTACTTCCTTAGGTACTTTCCATATCTGAGTTCCATGAAGGTGGGGAGCTCAGAGTCTAGATTAGCATTCACGCATATTCTTGCATGGGTCATTCTCGACCTGGCCAGGGTGGAATGGTCGATTGCTACAAGTTCTCCAATGGTTCTAGCAATCCCTTTTAGGAAGTACTCATGGAAAAACTGGGTGGGAAGGTTAGGGAGATGAACCCAGATAGGAGCGGTATTGATGCTCTGTGTTTCAGGATCGAAGTCCTCCCCTAGGGTCTAAGGAAGAGGCTTCGCCTACCCAGGAACCATGGCCCTCCCATTAGGATGTGGTTCGCATCTTCCTGGTTATTGAGATGGATGATAAAAAAGCCTCTGGACAACACTACAATCTCCATATTTCCTACTATCTTCCACTTGGAAAATGCCCATGCCCTAATAGTCTCTATATCTGGCCTACCGCCTACGAACTTCCCCACTAGGGAATATGTTTCCAAGGATAAAAACCCATCCATGATGTTTGGAGGAGCGATTACCCTATTATTTTTAGGAATGAGAGGTGGGAGGGAATCAAAGAAGTTGCTCCTTTTACCTTTAAGGGTCTCTATGAAGGAAAGGACTTTTTTGGGGCCCACAGCCCCTGCATGGGTCCCCTTGTTAGGATATTTGTTGGGGGTTCGATTCCCCATACTTTTCCAACTTGATCAGGGATGGAATCCTATCCATCCTCTATCTCCTTAGACATCTTACCTACCTTTGGATTCTCGCCTGTCACATCCTGGAGTCCTGGTTCACGAGGTTCCTTCCCGCCTCTGACCGTTCAAATTCCTCCTTTGCTACCGCCATTGCTCCTTCGTTGCTCTACCTCTGACTGATCGAGCTATAATACTAAACTATGATAATCAAGGAGTTCTCAAATTAACAACAAATATTTTGATTCATGAAAGAACACAACATTTTGAATATCAATGCCACTTTATTAGAGATCATGTTCAAGATCATCATATTAAGATAAAATATGTTTTCACTAAATAGTAACTTGCAAATATTTTTACAAAAGTACTTGGATGAAACAAGTACATGATATTTCAAAGTCATATGTGTACATTAAAATATATTGATACCAAATAATGTACTACGAAGGGTTTTTGGAGATATTATATTATTTAGTAGCATGTGGTGTAAGTTATATTTAGTCTAATGTATGTGTCAACTAAGTAAGTTAAAATTCATAGGTGTTAGATATCAAATATCCAAGTGAAAAGTCACATGATATGTGGCAAGTTGTAAAGTAGAGTCATAAGAGTTTTTTCATATGTGAGGAATAGGAAATGATACATCTTCCAGATGTTTGAGGAGAGTAATAGTCAAAGTATTGAAGAGTCACCTTGTAAGGTTATATTATGGAGGTAAAAATCCATGCATTGTAAGACAATTTTTTATCTCATGTAACTCAAATTTATTCTATGAATAATATTTGATTATGAAGGATTGTTGTTATTCTATGAATGTGATTCATTTATATTGATATTATTCTGAGAGTGGGCCTTTATATGATTTTTATAATTTATAGTAGATCATGATAAAGTGCACCTACTATTTAATATTGCTAAAAAACCATCAAGATGTTATCTTTGATGAAGGATGTAAGCAAGACATTGACAACTTAATGGAGTCTAAATATAGTTCATCACATATTGTATATATCAAAACATTATGAAGAAGATCATGAAGAAATTTTTGACATTAAGCCAAAATTTATAAGGGAAACATTGGAAGAACCAAAAACATCAGTACCTTCTCCATATCAATAAAAAAAACTTCCAAAATGGGATACCACTACTCTCAAATATGCAATACTCGATACACCTCTGGATACAGCTACCACTAAAATATGTACTCGTAGTCAAAAACAAAATAAATCAATTCTGGTCTAATAACTTTAGTAATGAAGGATACTAAATCCCAATCTATAAGAGATGCATTGAATTCATCTGAATGAAAGAAATAAGTGGAATCCAAATATTCAACCCTATTGAAGAATGAAACTTGAGATCTAGTCAATTTAACATAAGGTAATAAACCTATTGGATACAAATGAGTCTACAAAGTAAATGCTTAATTAAAAAATATAAAGCTCATCTTATTGCAAAAGGTTTTGCACAAAGAGAAGGAAGTGACTATGATGAAACATTTACACTAACAACAAAAATGACTAAAATTCATACAATTTATATACTAGCAACACAACATAATTGGAAAATTCATCAAATGGATGTTAAGAGTGCTTTTATCAATGGGGATCTTGAAGAAGAAGTATACATAATCCAAACAAAATGTTTTGAGATATCTTTTCAAACATAAAAAGTGTATAAATTAAAGAAATCAATGTGGATTGAAACAAGCTCCCTAAGTGTGGTACATAAAAACCAATAATCATATTCAACAACAGTTCTTGTAGAAGTATCTCAGACCCACATATTTACACCTACAAGGTGGGTTTTGAAAGAGTAATTCTTGTGGTATATATGGATGATTTGGTTATCACAGGTAGTTCAGATGATTTAATAAAAAATGGTAAACAATGATCTAAATAAAGCCTTTGATATGACTGATCTAGGAATCCTATACTATTATATTGGTTTAGAAGTATGGTAAAAGAAATATCACATTATAGTTACACAAACCAAATATCCAGAAATATTTTTATAGAAATACATAATGACATACTATACTTCTAAAGCAACAACCATGGGACAAGGATTACAACTATCAAGATATGATAAATCACCATTTGTATTAGTTGCCATATATTATCAACTGATTGGTAGTCCAATTTCTCTTACAAATACCAGACCAAATATAGTTTTTATTGTGAATTACCTCTCTAGATTCATACAAGAACCTAAGAAGACTCATTGGAAAGTTGTTAAACAAGTCCTATAGTATATTCATGGAATAATGGAATATGGATTAGAATAAAATAAAAATGATAATGTCTTTCTATAAGGTTATACAGACTCATACCATGTTAACTTTATTGATGATAAAATATCCACTTTAGAATATATATATATATATATATATATATATATATATATATATATATATATATATATATATATATATATATATATATATATATATATATATATATATATATATATATATATATATATATATATATATATATATATATATATGTATATATATATTTCATATTAGCTTTGGCCATATTTATTGGCATAGCAAAAATTAAAATGCAGTAGCACTTTCATCTACTAAGGTAGAATATAGAGATACATGAAATGCTACATATGAAGCACTATGACTATGATTTATTCTATCAGATATGGGTCTATCTCTCAAACAACCAACAATTTTAAATTGTGATAATCAAGGTGTTTTGAAGCTAATTAAAATTCTAATATTTCATGAATAAAACAAACAAGTAGAAACACAATGTCATTTCATTCAAGACCATGTTCAAAATCATCATATCAATCTCAAATAAATTTCTACTATAAAACAAGTGGTAGACATTTTTACAAAAGCTCTAAGTCAAGTTAAATTTGAAATTTTTTGACATTGACTTTGTATACCAAATAATGTACTATGGGGGGATGTTAGATGCATATTATATTATTTGATTAATGATACTACAAGAAGTTTCATGCAATATAAATGATGTACTTGCAATGTATGAAGTTGTCGACTACGATATTAATAAAATAATTATCATTTAAACTCTACTCCAAACAATAACTACCACAAAATCGAAATAAGCTTCAGTTAATGTAATCTTGAAAATTTGGATTTACAAGTAGAAGTAAATAATATAGCAATGAGATAACAAACCACATAGAATGGATTAATATTAATCTAAGAATTTTTCTAAGTAGTTTTAGGTATTTTAGAACATAACACTGTCTCATAGATTACTAGTGCAAATTATGTAGACACACAAGTAGTCTAGAATAAATCTATTTAATATTTCACATACTTAGATGACATTGCTACTTTAAGTGGCATTATCACCAAGGATTTAGGTGGTTCAAGATTTATCATGTGGATAGGGTTTGATGACAAATCCTTATCCTCTATGGAAATCTCTATCATAATGTGGACTAGGTTTTTGGTAGAAAATTAGTTTGTACATATTGAAAATATTGTCAAATTTGGACATGCAGCACCTTCTAGTTGCATCGTTAAAAACTATTGAAACTTTTTAATTAGATTCTAGATGGAGAAGGCTATAGGTTGAGTAATAGAATTATCAATAACATTGATCTTGAATGTAGTGTACTATTTTTAGGATTTTGGATAGGGTTGGGAAGTATCAACAAGAAATTCAAATTTTTTATTATTATTCTAGTTTCTCTTGAAAAACAAAATGATGAATACAATTAGCTTAACAAATTGCTAATTATTTAATTCTTTCAATCAGTATTTTGACAAAGAATGTAACACATTGAAAAATAGAATTAGTATGAATATTGATCTTGGATATATTATACTATTGTTAAGATTTTGGATAGGATTGGACAATGTCAACAACATATTCAATTTTTTGTATTGTTACTATTTTCTTGAAAAAAAATAAAGATGAACAAGATTATCTTGACATACTAATAATTTCTTAAAAAAATTATCCATATTTTGACAAAGTATGTAATAGTCTAAAAATAGAACTATAAATGATATTAGTCTTGGATATAATGCATAGTTGTTGGGATTTTGCATAGAACTGGGCAATATCAATAATGAATCTAGATTTTTTAAATTCTTCATGATTTTATTAAAAAAACAAAATAAAGTACAATATTAGATTGACACATTGCTAATTGTTGAAAATGTTTTAATTAATATTTTGATAGGGGGTGGTCTAAGAAATATAACTATTAGTAAAATCATTCTAGGCCTGATCAATAATAGATATTAGACTTTTTATTATTTTTAATTTTCTTGACATACCAAAAATATGACAAGGATTAGCTTAACACATTACTATTTACTCAATTTTTGATAGTGTCATAGATTCAAGGTCTGATGAAAAACCTAGATAAATGATGATCTAGACAAATTCATTGCCTAATAGTTCTACTAGCCATCAATTCATAGTATACTATTGTAGATGTCGAGTCAAGGTAGAATTTGTTGCATCCTACTGCAAAGAGGTGATGGGAGGTTTATGGATAATACCTGCAAATCCTACAAGGAAACTAAGGAAAGTTTGATGAATCTAATGCAAACAAAATTTATATGCTAAAATAAATTAGAGAGAGAAAATAGAACCCTACAAAAATGGGATAATATTAGTGGATACACAATTCAATAGATCAAAGGAAAAGCTATTCAAAAAATGGAACTTGGATCCCATCGGGCATGCCAAAAACTGTTGGTTTAAAAATTGGCCTATGGAAATATTATGTACCCAAAGACTTAAACCAACATTGAATGACCTTTAAACTATGGGGCTTTGAGGTCAATATCCAAAGCAGGTTGGTTCCTATGGAGTTCTAGCTGACTAAACTTGAAAATAAGAAGCAAATGGGGTACAAAGGGTACTGAAAGGAACAAAATAGGGCTAAAGCTAGAACTTATAAAGGGTAAAAATTAAGCCACATCAAAGTACATGGAGTATAAAAGCTTTGACCACTAAGAAATCAACTATTTTAGTTAATAAATCGATTATTTCAATTAAAACTAGGAATTTGCATCAATCAACTTCGGGTAAGGATGCACTGGAATCAACATGAACCGATTGAGTTGGATTCACCATGCTGCACACCCTAGGTTATTATGAGAGAGATGTTTTGATTTGTCCTCTAAGCCTTCATGAAAGCCTTTTAGACTTGATTTTATTGTGATGGCAGTGTCACAAATCCCCATGTATATGTTAGTCAACTGCTTGGGGGGCTTTGACTTTGTCATTTTTCTTTCTTCAAGGGTTCAATCTCTTGATGATATTGTACCACTTCTGGATGGCACCCCGTAACACTTTTTCTAAAGAAATATACTTGTATATTCAAATGGCTAAAGTATTTCACCCACATTTGAGAATTTATTTAGCAGTTTTGTATTGCAAGCATGGTAAAATGAAGGTACTGACCTCCTAATTTATAATGCTCACCATCATGGAAAGAGGGCAAGATTGATAGGACCATTACAAAGGTTTTTTATTAAACGAAGGATATCTGTTTGAAACCTACAATTAAAATAAATCTTACTCACACAAAATACTGTAAAATAATTGAAATGCATCAAATAACAGAATAATACTATGAAGAAAGATAAATTGAAACAATCTCACAAATAACTCAGAATCACAGGCTTCTTTGAGGGGCAACTTATTTCAATATTTTTTTAACTTGCAAAAATATACATTTATACATTGATCCATATATTTTAAAGAGAAAAACTCCATGTAAACCTACCTAAAGGCTCAAGAGTTGGTTACATGCAAAATGCCACTCAGGCTAGAATCTTCTACCAAATATCAATTAAAATATTGATAATGGTTAGATGAGATGGCACCACTTGGCTAGGTGCCTTACTTACCATATATATTACAAAGTATTACAAAATAACATTATAAATGGAATCCCCCACGTTGGAAGTGGGTCATTACATAAGAAAATGAGAATTACAAAATAACGTTAGGATGGGATTCTAACAAGATCTTTTTGACCATCATTTATTCTAATAAGTGATTATGATGGTCATCCTTAGGGGTACGTACCATCTACTAGTAATATTGATCTCATGCTCCATTGGTTGGTGTTTTTTGGGTGACCTAATTCAAAAAATATCTTTTTACCTTAAATATTTTCTAGCGATCATGGGCTCATTACCTATCAAACCACAATTGATCCAAGGTATATTGTATTCAGGATCTCATCCCATTTGTTATTTATGGTGTTATATTTTCCCTATTATGAGAAGTGTGCCTATGCTACTGCTAATCATGAAGATAATTGGCACACTTATATATAAGTTTCCACATGGACTACTATGTGTCCTTCACCATCATCTTTTTATGGAATTATTGATATTTGGATCCCTTGGAGCAAGCGTGGCTGGATGGCACAAGCATTTTTCAATCGTAGATTGGCTCTTTGTTCAATTTCTTATTTATGTCACACCCTTGCCATCATTGAGGTGGAGGACAGCTGTTAGATGAAATCCAAAGTTTCCACCTAGATGATTATGCATGTCATTGCTATTTCTTGGTTGAAGTAGAATTTTGGCTATGGTGGACTTAGGATTCTTTGTGATGGGTTTTTGTGACTCATCTAGAGTCTGATAGTTTACTATTTTTCCATCAAGCATACCCATTATGGGCTTTTGGGACTTTTTTGGAGCCTGGTAGTTCTCCAATTTTTAAATAAGTTTCACACCTAGTCATATTTTTGCATCACTCCATGATAGGCTTTTGGAAATCATACAAGGTCTGACCGTAACCCATTTATCGATCGAGTATTTTTGTGATGGGTTTTTGGGACCCGTTCAGAGTCCAACAATGGCTGAATTGTCTACCAAGCACTTTTGTGGTAGGTTTTTATTAAGCATATATATGGTAGTTTTTTAGGACCATACAAGAGTCTGATAGTTGCTCATAACTTCACCAGGCTCAACACTTAGCCATTTTACCTATATGGTAAGCCTTGGTATAAATATGGTGATTCATAATGGGTACCTGTGGATGAGAGGGTTGCTCTTCTACTCATAGTTTTAAATATTTACAGAGTGGAAATGAGAAGAAAAAAGCTATATACATGAGCCAAATATATACATATATAAACTTTCAACATTAGTGGGATTAGGCATAATTTTTAAGGTATTGACCATTCATAAAAACTAAGCAGTTAGTCATTAAGATCATGCAACCTTCAATGAGATATGACCCAAACCATATGGGATTAAATTTTTCATGTGCACCTGGATTTGCTTGGTCTGCATCCCATTTTAGAACAAGGTCATATTCATTAAATATCTTTAGTGTTGCCTTTATATCAAACTAGTGTTTCATAGCATTCTAGTGTTGGCATAGATTATTGTATGTCTGTTCATGTTTTTCCTCTAGCTACACCAATTTTTTTAGCCTTATTTCCATAGCTGGAAAGCTCTCTACCTTTATTTCACTCATAAACCTAAGTGTTAGAAGTTCCAGGTTGATTGGGAGAACAACCTCCTTTCCATACACTAGAGCATATGGTGATGTCTTCAAGGATTTCTTAGGAGCTATATTATCCACCCATAGTGCTTGATCAAGCAAGAGATGCTAGCTTTTGGGATTCTGGTCGATGTTCTGCTTTATTATCTTTAACAAATTTTTATTTGTGGATTTAGCTTGACCGTTTCCTTGTGTGTAGTAATTTGAGGAAGCATTCTAGTATATGCCATACTTTCTATAAAAAGCCATTGTTATGACACCTATGAACGATGCACCATTGTTGCAGATGATGGTGATGGGGATTCCAAACTTGGTGATTAGTCTCTAGAAAACCAATCACAATCTATTGATAAGTGTGCTTAGTAGTCTTGAATTCTATCCACTTTGCAAAATAATCCATTACAATCAATATGTATTTGTGTTCGATCAAGGAATTCAAATTGATCATACTAATAAAATCTAACCTCCATTGCTGACATATTTTTTCTACCTTTATTAGCTAGAGCCACCTATCAGGATGCTTGTTCTTTCTAGAAAACCTTTGATATTTGTCACATGCCCTAACCATTTTAATATATCCCAAAATATTAACAACCAATAAAATATTGCTCTTAAAACTTTGACCATCGTGGTTTTCCCAGAGTAGTGTCCTCTTGAGAAACCAGTATGGAATTCCTTGAGGATCTTGTTACTCTTTTTGGAGGTATACACCTTAAAAACACTCCATCAAAATTTATATGATATAGAATATCATTGATTAATGTGTACTTTCTAGACTACTGTCTATACCTTTTCCTTTGGGATGCTATTAGCCCCTTCGAACATCTACCAAAATTAAAATAGTGTATCAACTAGGTAATCCATGTATCAAGTGGTATTTTCTCTTCTTTTGATCGTGTTGAGCCTATTTCCTCTATATATAGGTTGATATCTAGTGTTGCAGATTTTCCAACTGTTGGCAAAGTTTGTTGGCCTAATTTCAACATCATATTATTGAATTTTTATTGCTCATCCTACTCTTTTGTCATCCAATTCTCCTTGAATCATAAATTTTCTAACATCCATATGCACTATGTATACAAGTGTCTTACTTTGAGATACAAAATGCTTGAATTGTTTCAATAATTTCATAATGACATATACTTGTCTTTCAATGAAATTGTATCTCTCTTTGTGATCAAGTAGTGTTTGAATGATGAAGGAAATGGGTTGCTCACTATTATCTTTTACCTTTTGAATGGGGATCACTGCATAGCTTTCTTTTGCTCCAAAGGTATACAAAATAAATTTTGTGGAGTAGTACAGGTTGATGAGCATTTGGGCTTTTACAATTGCTTCCTTAATGTTTTTGAAAGCACTTTTTCAAAAATCCATCCATTTGAATTCAACATCCTTTTTGAGCATCTTCGTCATGGGATTTACCATTTGAGAGAAGTTTGACACAAATTTTTGTACAAAATTTATCCACCCAAAGAATGTTTTCTACCCTATCCATATCAATGGCTAGTCCTACTTCAAATACATGTCCAAGAAGCTTTCCTTCTTGTATAGCAAAAATGGATTTCTTTGGATTCAAAGAAACTTTGAACTCCCTACATTTTGTAAAAACTAACCTAAGATGTTCGACATGGTCCTCCTTTTTGTGAGAGAAAACTGTCATATCATCCAAATATATGATAATTACCTTATTAACAAGTTCCCCAAAAGCCAAATCCATTGCTCTTTGGAAGGTGGCCCCAACATTAGATAGCCCAAATGACATTCGTTGGTAAGCAAAGGTGCCCCACTTGGTAGTGAATATTGTTTTATGTTGATCTTCATATCGGACCCATATTTGATTGAACCTAGAGAATTTTTCTAGCAATGAGAATCTCTTTACTCTAGCCAATGTATGTAATATCTAGTCAATCTGGGGAAGAGGATAGATCCTTTAACGAGGACTTGTTTAGATTTCAAAAATCAACACAGAGTCGAATATCCTTATTTTTATTTCTTATTGGGACCAAGTTGGCCACCCAAGTAGAGTGTTTGATAGGATATATTATCTTAGAATTCAATAACTTCAAAAGCTCTTGTTTCATTAAGGCTTCTATTTTTATGTTGAAAGGAATCTATTTTTGCCAAAAAGGTTTGCATCCAGATCCAACTCAATGGTATGTTGTGTAGTGTCTTTCCTATACACTTTGAGATCATCATAGGTCCAGGCTATTATATCATTGAATTATTTGCATAGTTCCTAGGTATAACTCATTTCTTCTTATGAACACTATACCCCCATCTTGAGGCTTTTGTCAAGCACTATTTGAACTTCCCTATAACCTTATGTTAATTTTTATTGAATGGCCAACTGGTTGATCACTATTATAAAATAAAATTTTAAGATTTTATTAGCCCTTTTGGTATGTGATTGTTTTTTAGCTGAATCAGTTCACCTTCTTCATATTCCAATAATATATTGATTGAACAATTTATTTCATGGATTAAAAAATCCACCACCTGTTCATTATTTTCAAACACTTGCCAAAAATTATCTCTATCCGGGACAGAGGGTCTATACATAATGTCTATACATAATCCTTACTATTTTCATTTTATGTATAACATTTGATATCAAACAATAATTAGCCCCAATTTATGCTAACATATCAACATGGATATTATGCTCCCTTAGGATTGCCTCGATGTTTAAAGCCTCAAAAATTTCCAATATGTCCCAAACTCTATTTCGATAAGCCTTGAGATAATGATGTTTATTAATGCATTTCTCGGTGACCTGATTCACTACCAATTTTGAATCTCCAAATATCTACATCTACTTGATTCCTAATTCTTTAGCCTTTCTCAAACCTAAGAATAGTGCTTCATATCCTACCCCATTGTTTGTCCAGCTCCATGTTAGTATATATGAGAAGATCTTTTCAGCTCCTATGGTTTATATTAGGACTATTCTATCTTTGGCTCTATTTTTTCATCTTGCTCAATCAAAATAGAGTTTCCAAATCTAAATTTTCATGAGAACTTGATCATCTTGCACTGTTGGCTTTATCACCTCTAGTTTTGTAATGGTATATATACCAATTCCTATTTAAATCATAGTACGGAAATATTTTAGTCAGAATTGGTCCTCCATTTGAAGTTCCTCCAACACCTCTTCCATAAAGTCTTCTTCCTCAGTCATTAGGCTAACTATATTAGACTACTGATTTCCTTTTTCTAATATTTATATGTGAAATGATGAGGAATTCTCTGACTATATTTTAACTCTCTTGCCCTTGTGAGGAATATCCATGTGGGAATAGTCAATAGAGAGGTAGCCACCCAACTTGGTAATAAATTCTCTTGATAAGAACATCCCAAAATAGGGTTCCAAGTCTACTACCACAACTTCTTGGATGATAGTTACTTGAGGTAACCTATGCAACACCATAGGGATATATTTGATCATCCCAACACTCTTCACTGGTGTACCATCTAGCTATAAAACACCCAAGCAACTTCTTGTATATTCCATACCCATAATATAACATACTAATTTAGGTATTACTACATTGGTTGCTCCTGAATCAATCAAACAATTGTGCACCACCTATCCTTCCATTTGTGAAGATAAATAGAATGGACATGGTCAATTTTTTCCTACCCAAAGTATAAGGCTCCCTTGAGCTAGATTTAACTCAAAATAGATTTTCCTTGATTCTTGATTGTATTAAGGGAATATTGAATCAAGTAAATCTATCTGGGGATAAGTAATGCATCATACATACGAGCCTTTGAGGGTGTTTTCTTTAGTTCTTCAACTATATTGAAGGTAGACATATAATCCTATCTTTCTTTGTACCTTGGAGGTCATTCAAACTTACTCTTGTATTCATGAGTGGATTCAATTCTTTGATGCTTAGTCAGTGAAGGGTATCTTAGTTTATATTTAGACTCTTCCTACGTCTCCACTACCTTTGAATGAGCTTCAACCTATTTGATATGCCTTTTATGTTGTTGAAATGACTTTTGGATAGGGGCCCTTTGAGGATTCTCCTTTTCAATCTCACCTTGATATTCAATGGGTAACTTCAAAGGGTTCAAGTCCTTAGGGTTTACTTATATAGGCTTATTTATTGATATTTTTAAGAGTGAGACCTATTCAATAGATACCATCATGAAGTTAATGATCCATTTCTCTAATCATATTGACATGTCCAATCTAAGTATTTTCAGCTTTTTTAATTATTACTTTCTGTATATAATGTTGGTGCATTATAATAAAACTTTCCCCATGAGGATCATTGCATGTAGAACACTAGTAATATGATTTTGTTGTGAATGTTGAAGTCTCTCCTTCTTTATTTGCATAAACTATATTGGATTTATTAGGATAATTGCTATTGGATGTAGCCCGATCCTTTTTCACCTATAGGAAACTTCTTGGTTGAAAGTTTCTTTTAGCTTCCCTCCTCTTCATTGGCATAATTTCATTGGTTAAATTCTTCATGGTTGTTTGCATATACTGAAGTATCATTAATTATAGATTAGGAGCTAGCAATGTAGGTATTGCAAGAGGGGTAGGCAATTCTAGGATTGTTGGTGTAGTCAACCATGTAGAAAATTTATAAGAGGTGTGATGGTGGAAAAAATGGTACTAGAAACATATGACTATGACTGATTTTAGAGAAACTCGGGGAATATGGGTATTAAAATATTGGGAGGAAATATTCCTATAGTAATAATATCCCTTTATATCTTTATAGCCTCCTAGAATATTTTGGGGAAGGTCCAAAAATTTTATTGTCTTATTGATAGACTCAAATATGAGCTAAAATATCTAAAATAGTAATATACGACTTGCTCATTAGTCGATCGAAGGCCTCAAGACACTCTCTTCCAGGTATGGTTGAATTTGATGTTGAAATCCACTATTTCTTCTTGCAGGTATCTTTGTATTACTATGAATTGAGTGGGAAAGTAAAAAGTATCTGCTTGTCCATTGAATATCTTCTATCAGCTTGCCAAGCAGATCAGCCCAAGTAGTAATGGTCCCATTGAGTAAAGTTATATACCAATAGAACATTTTACTTTTCAGGGAAATTATTAGCAATTTGATCATCATGCCTTCTTCCTAAATTTTATGAATAGTAGCCAATGAGAAAACATCTTGGTAGTGCTCATATGTTGTCTTTCCAGTACCATCATATGTTGGTAAAGATTTTAGAGCAGCTTGAGGAATTTGATTCTAATTTATAAGATTGAGGGGGTCTGTATTATTCCAATAGGGAAAGTTTTGGTTTTGATTTTGAGCCATTGTTACTTGGGGAGTAATAGGCACTTCAGGTGCGATATTGATATTATCTATATCTTTTGTAAGAGATGAATATGGGGTTGATACAAAGGATGGAATAGGATGTATCCTTAAATTGCCAAGACGTAACTATAGGAATTCTATAGGTTCCTTTGATCTTCTGGTTTCTTGTCTCATGATCATGGAAATGAGATAGGGAAGTTTTAATATGGATTTCTAGGTTTTTGCTTTTGTAGAGTTTCCAAGTGATTAAACTAAATAAGGGTAAATTAAAGTATCATGGAAACTTTAATTCACCTAAAATGTGGGACTATATCCCATCGAGCATGTCAATAACTAGCAGTCAAAAATATATCTAAGGAAAGGTTTTGTGCACCCATAGAACTTTAACATAAATAAGTAAACAAAACCTTCATACATACATTCATGAGACAAAATGGAGGTTAAACAATAATCCCCTTGTATTCCTTGAATAGTAGAAGCATTACATATAAGTTGTAAAAGCTAAAGAGCCAACCCTTTTGAATGTTTAGTGCACTATTATATATAATTTTTTTTATTGAATTATGTTACAAATAATCATGATGCTTAATCATGGAATGCAACTATGTCAATGTAATGATCAGGTTGTACACTCCTAACATTATGTAATTGTGACTAAACAATCATGCAGTGTGGGAGTGGGCTTTTTTGGCTACATCTAGTATTTCTATCCATCTGATACACCAAACATTTTGGTTATTCCATGATGTCTACCTACATGTGCTTGTAGGTAGTGGGTTGTCGCTCATGTAACCCACATTATGTTACTAACTCCTTTTGGAATGATGAACAACTATCGACTACTTGTCAGGTGAATACCAAATTCTATTATCGATCAGATGTTGCATTCTTAGACTTACTCTAAACCAAGGCTCATGATTCCTCTTACATTGGTAGACTTTGCATGTCTTGATGGAGAAGAAAATTCTTGGAAGTGGTAGACTTTTGGGACTCCTGTGGAGTTTAATGGCAGCCCACTATTCCATTAGGTACTAACCTTCAATTTATTATGGTGGGATTTTGGAAACCCTTCAAATCCCAACAAATACCTAATTTTTTATCGATATGATACTTGTCTCTTCTATGCTTCTCCGCAATAGGTCTTTGGGACTAGTCCAAAGTCCATTGGCTTCCTAATTTTTCATTGAGTTTTTCATTTGTTAAGGATAGGATTTTGGGAACCCTTTGGGACCTGGTAGTTTCCCAATTTTCTGCCAGCTATTTCCATGATTGATTTTTGGGACTCATTCAAAGCCCGACAGTCCCCTGAAATTTTACCAAAATTAACACTTAGCCAAAATTATAAGCCTCTCCACAACAGGTTTTTGGGACTTGTTTGGAGTTTGATGCTTTTGTATTTTCCTGCCAAGTATTAATTCTCTTTGTGATGGGTTTTTGTGATTCACCTAGAGCCCATCATCACCTTGATTTTTCTCTAGGTTCAACATAGCCATTTTTTTGGAATTTTGATTTTCTTCATTTCTTGGATGTGTGAATAAGTGAGTGCGAGAAAAATTACCCATAATTTGAAGAATGTGTCCTCCTTCAAGTTTAATTGAGAAAAATGAGGTAATGCAATTGAGGCCTAGCTAAGGAAATTAGAAACTTTCTTCACTATGAAGAATTACTCTACTAGAACCTGGACATCATGTGCCAATTTGTACTTATAGGGGATTGGACTGGATTGATGGGAAATTTTTTGAGAAGAACAAAAAATTGAGGTAGTTGACCTGAAGTGGGAGGATTTTATCATAGTCTTCAAGGAGAGGTTCCTTACGAAAAATTTCTATGCCAAGAAATTTAAGGATTTCACCAACCTTCAACATGGAAAAAAAATAGTGGAGGCTTACTATTAAAATTTTGTTAAGTTGTTGAAGTACACACCTACCTATGATGAGAATATGAAGATTCAAAAATTCATATTAGGGGAATACCTTAGGATTGGGTATGAAGTGAAAATATATGAGCCTAAAACCCTACAAAAGGCTTACAATCTGGCTAGGAAAATAGAGTTTTATCTAAAGCCCTATTTTGACTATGTAGGTTCATCTGAGCAAGATCAAAAAGCACTCAAGAAAAGAAATAGTGAAGGATTCATGAAATGGGAAAGAGGACAAAACCAAATGAACAAAATCTTCCCAAGGTATGGTAAGAGGAATATTAGAAAGCAAGGGAAATTTAAGAAAAAATTCATAGGAGGAGCAATAACACTTATAAAAACAACAATAGCAATAATTACAAGCCATCACCCCAAATCCAGTCCAACCCTACACCAGTAGAGAGAAAAAGTGGTCAAAAATAGGGAACGCACCCCAGGACCAAGGGTGGATGTTATGATTTTGGAGGCCCACATTACTCCAATCATTGCTTGTACAAAGTAGGATCGAGCTCAAAGGGAAAGGAACCTACTGATAAGATATATGCAATAATAGGTAGCTAGAATTTGGAAGAGCAAGACACTCATTTGTTCTTAAAGGGTAATATTTTTGGTAAGTATGTAAATATTGTAATATATAGTGGAGCTAATGATAGATTTGTTTCATCTAGTTTAGTCAAGGATATACTAGAAAGGCTAGGATATTTGGTATAAGGGTGGAAATTTGTGTATGGTTTTGCATAAAAATACTCCATGGATCAGTGTTATCCTAAGATTGAAATTACCCTAATTAGTGGTTGTACCATAGGATATCTTTATGTAGCATCGCTACATGCTTTTGACGTAATCTTAGGAATGCATTGGCTACATTCTCATAGAGCCATAATCAAATTCCAAGAAAGGTGGATAGATTATTCAAAAAATGGTAGAAAATGATTCTTAATACACAATGAGAAAGGGATATTTCAACCCCAAATTCTCTCTAAAATGAAACTAAAGAAATCCATTATGAAGGAAGACATGGTTTATGTTGTAAAGCTCAACGAAATTGAAGAGAAAAAGAAGGAAGAAGTGTTTGGAAAACACCCAGTGTTACAAGAATTTAAGGATGTGTTTCTTGAGGACTTACCTAGACTTCATCCTAAGTGTGAATTCAATTTTAATATTGAGCTAAAACCTGGAATGGAACCTATTCATAGAACCTATTATAGAATGAATCCCATTGAAATGTAGGAGTTGAAGGTACAACTATAGGGGTTTTTGGAAAAGAGATTGATTAAACCTAGTGTGTCACCATGGGGTGCACCTATGTTATTTTTTAAGAATAAGGATGGCTCTTTGCGATTATGCATAGATTACATAATGCTTAACAAGGAAACCATCAAAAATAGATATCCCCTACCTAGGATTGAAGATCTATTTAACCAACTAAAGAATGCCACCATTTTATCTAAGATTGATTTAAAATATAGATATCACTAACTAAGAATCCATGAAGAAGATACCCACAAGACAACATTCAAAACCAGATATGGATACTATGAATTTACAATATTACCTTTTGGACTAAATAATATACCAACATTCATGAACTTGATGAAAAGTGTATTAAAAAACATCTGGACCAATTCATCCTTATATTCTTGTATTATATTCTGATTATTATTGGAATAGTAAGGAGCATGATAGGCATCTTGTAATCATGCTAGAACTATTAAGTAAGAACCAGCTTTATAGGAATTTATCTAAGAGTGACATCTATGTGTCAAAAGTATAATACTTAGGGCATATAATATCTATAGAAGAGATCATAGTAGATCCAAATAATATAGAGGCTATACTAACTTGGCTGACGCCCACAAATATGACTAAAGTATGGAGCCTCATGGGTATGACTGGTTATTATAGGAACTATGTGAAGGATTATTCCAAGATAGCCTATGCAATAACTAACCTTTAGAGAAAGGGGAAATAATTCAAGTAGATAGACATGTGTGAGGCTACTTTTGAATTGCTCAAGAAAAAACTTACCATGATATCCATATTAAAGGGTAACTTTTTGTGTGTACAAATGCTTATTTGGAAGGATTAGGAGGAGTGTTATCATTGGATAAAGCAGTCATAACCTATGGGTTGAGGAATCTTAAAAAACATGAGTTCAATTATGCTACACATGATATAGAGCTAGAAACAGTGGTGCATGTTCTTAAGATATAACAATATTACTTGGTTGGAAGACCCTTTGAGTTGAGAACCGATCATTAGAGTCTCAAGTATATATTTACCCAACCTATGATCAATGTAAGACAAAGGAAATGGATGGAGTTCCTCATTGAGTGTGAATTTGGGATTGAATACATTAAGGAAAAATAAAATAAGGTTGTTGGTTCCCTAAGTAGGAGAAGGCACATTGTTGCTTTAACCCAAAGCCATGTAGACCTCATGGACCAAGTCAACGTGATGCAATCATGGGACGAGTATTGCAACCAAATCCATGTCAAAATAGAGAAAAATCTTGAGAAAATCAAGGATTTTGACATCAAGGATGGCCTTATATGCTTTAAGAATAGGGTAGTGATCCCAAAAATAGGTGATCTAAGGAGAATGATCATGCAAGAGGTACATAGATCCCATTACTTTGCTTATCCAAGGGGAGAAAATATGAGAGAGAACATGAAGACGACCTTTTATTTTTTAGGAATGAAGAGAAATATCACTGATTTTATTGCTCAGTACCTTGAATTCTAGAAAGTAAAGGTTGAGTATAGGCATCTTACAGGACTGCTATATCCACATGATATACCCATGCAAAAATGGTAGGTTATATCGATGGATTTCATTGTAGGTTTGCCAAAAACTAGGTATCAACATGACACAATCCTTGTTGTAGTCAATAGATTGACTAAGGTTATGCATTTTATACCAGGGAATACTAAGGATGACGCTCTGATTGTGACTAACAATTTTTTCAAGAAAATATTCAGGTTTCATGGTTTTCCTAAGGTGAATATTTCAGATAGAGACTCCAGATTTACATTTGAGTTTTGTAAAGCTTTTCATCCTGTCATGGGTACAAAAATAAATATTAGTTCTACATACCATCCCAAAATAGATGGTCAAATTGAGAAGGTGAATTAGGTATTGGAAGACATAATTCACATGTATTTAATGGATCAAAAGTCTTTATGGGAAGCCTATCTACATCTTGTAGAATTTTATTACAAAAATTACCACCATTCATCCTTGGGTATGGCACCATTTTAAGCTCTATATAGTAAAATGTGTAGAATGCCTTTGTCTTGGGACAATCCAGAGCATCGGGTTGTGCTTAGACCCAACATGGTTAGGGAAATGGAGGAATATCTAAATATGATCAGATAGAGGCTTAAGGAAGTTGTTGACTGTTATAAAATTTATGTCGATTTAAAAGGAACACCCAGAGAGTTCTCTATGGGAGATAAAATGTTCTTGAGGGTTAGACCTATGAAGAGTGCTATTAATTACAAAAAACTATATTCGTATTTTGTTGGGCCATTTGAGGTCACAAAAAGGATTAGTCCTATGGCATACTGACTCATATTTTGTAGACACCAAAACAACACCAATCCGATTATGTGGCTACAAGCACTGACCGAATTGGCATACATAGCCCCTAGGGCAGCCCCCAGAGGTTAAACAGTGGTCCTAACCACTCCCAAAGCAGTTTTGGAAGGTCAAAGGTCAATTTGGCACCTTTCAAGCACTTTGCTCCCTATTCGTTCCACCCTAGGATGATTAGAATGCTATTCGCCCCACCCCGGGATGATTAGCAGCAATCGCTCTAGGGTGGGACGAATAGCAGGTTTGACGGGCAAAAATTCAAACCTTGACAAATGGTAGCCCAGATCTACCACTCAACTCCACCTCCAAGGCATGGGAGTGTGAGTGAGCATTTTAGAGCTCAAAGAGGCAGTCATGGAGGCCTAAATCAAGGAGCCCTTAATCAGGGAGGAATCTTCTCTCCCCTGACAAGGCATGATGGCCAAGTAGCGCCCATGCATGCGCATTCAAAGGAGACCCTCAGGTCTATAAAATGGTGAGCCTTCTCACCCCACAAAAAAATAGAGCGAGGAGCATTTGGAGCAATGGAGTGCTGCCAAATTATACCCTCACCCCTCATTGTGCTTCCTACATCCTTGATCTCTCTTTTGGAAGGGAGGTTATCGGGTGAATACTAGGAGCACAATCCGGACCCAAAACCTGAACAATCAGCCACAATCCCACACCAAATTTTCTGACACAACCCCCTAGGAGGTTTTGGACCCATCCCAAGTGGATTGGTGTCAAAACCAAGCCCCAAACAATGGGCGTCCTGCCCCGGGCGCCCCCGCACTGTTGCAGTCCTAATCGCCCCACCCCGGAGCGATTAGAAATATACATTATATTTATTTACTATTTCTTTTGCATCATGTTGTATGTGATTTTTTTATGTTGTTGTTCAATTTTCATTGCATTCTGACCTGTTTTGACTATGTTTTTATCGTTTTACGTGTTCACTAACCTATAGGGAGTACCTTCAGATATAGGGAAATATGGGTAGAATCTACCAAATATGACCTTTTGGGTCGTCTCAAAATGCCCCATTTTTCCTAACCCCAAGTTTTCAGGTATTTTGGAGGCCTCTGGATAGGACATTTGGGAGGTCACTTTCGCACATTTTGTGACAGTCGCCAACGTCCCACCCCGGAGCGATTAGAAATCCACGCATGATTTCCCAACTATTATTTTTGCAATGTGTCCCTAATGATGTTTGGATGCTCCTGTTCAAGTTTCATCTCATTCTAACACATTTTGATCTCTATTTTATTATTTCATGTATTCACTAGCTGGAGGTCTTGGGGATTGCATGTTTCCTTCCATCCGCATATGCTATTAACCATTTGCTATTTCTTTGTACATAGGATCTCGACATTGAAGGGGCAGAAAGGAATTACGAATGCACTCATGCAAGCGATGGTGATTTTTGGCCCACCCATTTCGAATGTGGGCATGCAGAAGATCCCGAAGGGAAGCATACCATCCGTTGGTGTAACAAAATTGTATCGAACGCTCCGAGCCCCTGAAATGGGGGGAACGTATTGTAACCGGATCACAAGAAACATTAATAAAAGAGGCTGCACTTTAGTTTTGCTTTACATCTCATTTCATCGCGTCGTTTTCCCTTTTCATGCACTTGTTCTTCGCATTTTCGTAGGACTTAGCGTTTCATTATACATCTGCTTTTGTTTGCATCACACCCGGTACGCCGTGCTTCCGTAGACATGCTTTCAGTGGTGATCATGGTGGGAATCTATCCCCTACTATTGGGATCAATTTTTTGATCAAAATTTTGTGTTTTTCTTGTAGGTGTGTTAATCCTTAGGGCGCTGGACTGCTGCTCGTGCCACCCTGTGACGAATACAGACTGGCATTCGTTTCACCTCGAGACGAATAGGCATTCATCCCACCCTGTGATGAATATAGACCTACTATTCATCCCACCCTAGGATGATTAGCTCTCTATACATTTTCTGAGCAGAAACTCAGAGGCATCTGGTTTGGGCAGAGAAGAGGTAGGTTTTCTGGACATCCTCTGTGTTTTTCTGTTTTGTCTCTATAATTTTTCTATTTTCTTTGCTTGCATAGGGAATTTTGCTGCATGTTTTCTTTCTTTGCACAAGTAAAAGGAACCACACACACCATGTAATAATATTAACATCAAGGAGTTGGTCTTAAAACCCCAACACTTGATCAAGACCAACGGTGGATTTCATCACCACCTTGGCTTGGATTTTGCATACATAACCCTGATCGCGATTGTTGCTAGACGTAAATCCTGATGAAAGCTGACCAAGTGTAGTGGGGGTGATTCCCAGTGCATGAGGATAAGTCTTCTATGGTAGGTGTCAAAAATAGAGTGATTCCCCTTCCATACCGCCTATGTTCCATGTATTGTTCTGCTCTCGCGTACCAATAGTTTCCCTCATGTAAGGGCGGGTATATTGAGAGGTTCGGTATAATGGCCTGGCAGTGGTATATTGAAGGGGCGACCATTTTGGAGATATAAGAGCCCTCATCATGCATGAATAACAAAATTTTCTTTACATGGTTTGCACAACAAAAATCAAAACACACTGAACCAGATTTAGGACACACATTTAATCTGTAAACGAGATAATCATTTCTTTGTTTGTGTGGTCCCTTTTGTTTGGTGTAGCATAAAAAATCGTAAAGGAGATAAAAACATACATATCTTGTAGAGAACCACCACCATGGTGTATACCCGTAGCCAAGCCCAATCACGGGCAAAAGCTATGAAAAGTGTACAAGGAGGCACAAGTCGCCTCCGTTATAGCCCCAAGGACTTGGTTATACCACCTTGGTAGCCTGACCCACAAAATAGTCCACATCATACCATTACAAAATAGGACTATAGAGGCACCCCTTCGAGGGGCACTCCCATTCAACATGGACCCTCTCAGGAGGAGTACAGACATGGGAAGACCCCCTTAGACACTCATTATGAGTGGCCATCGCGCGATGAAGCATTGGAATAGCATAGGGTTCATAAGGAGGGCCCACATGATTATATCATCCCTCCTCTACCCCTCATTACTATCAAAACTAATAGGCCAAATCCAGAGTGCAAGGCTCTTCAGACAGGGTGGGCCAACTCTGCCCGCCCCTTTCACATGTACGAAAGGGAGCACAAGGAAAACCACTATATTCCTCAAGAGCAATACACAACGCGAGAGCAATGCGCCTCCGCACCTGCTAATTATCAGGATCACCTACTGAGGCCAGAGCCTCGGGTGAATGTTGCTAACCTCGACAGAGGGAAGTGACCTATAGAGATCTCGGATCACCATGACCGAGATAGATATGTAGGGGAGGCATCTAGGCCTCCTAGACCTAAGACGACAGAACAAATCGACTTGGCATTTGCCAAACATGTCACCCGCCAAGCGCAAATCACGCAGCTTGAGCAAGATCAACAATAGTTAGAGCACCTATATCATCTTAGCAAAGAGCGCATTCGATGTCAGACAGATGAGTTGCTCTAGAACACTATGCATGAGAGGATTCCAACCCCTCACACGCATAAGATAGAACTTTATGAGAGGCACAACCCCTTGGTGCGAGACAGGTCTCCACGACCTTATCAAGCGTTGCCTCCAAGACCTCCTAGACCTGAGCGAGAGGCCACTCCTAGAACCAATGATGGGCACCTTCCTCGGGCACCCACCCATGTTTATAGGTCACACCCAGGAACTCCTCAAGAAGCCTATGAGGAATTTGAGCGGGAAGAAGAGTGGGCTGAAATGCCCTACCAAGGCAGGGGGTGCTATCCGGCTACCCCTCCATAGGCCTCAAGTTCCCCGCAATTCACAATGGGAACAAACCAAGGAGGAAGAGATCAAATCCTTCGATGCATACAAAGCACTGCTAGAGTGCTTAGAGTCTATGGAGACCAAGACTTCTAGGCCCCAAAATCCCACATTACGCTAGCTCTACAGTCACCCTGTGCATCCTTCAGTGTCGGCACCCCCATACCCTGAACACTTCAAAATGCCTCAATTGGTGATTTTTAGAGGGGATGAGGATGCCCAAGAGCATGTGACAAGATTCCTAAGTCAATGCTTTGGCATTCAGGACAATGATGCATTGCTTCTAAGAACGTTTATAACCATGTTCACAGGCCCTACCTCGGATTGGTTTACCCAGTTGTCGAAGCATAGCATCAATAACCTGGACCAGCTAGTGGATGCGTTCCTCGAATGTTTCACCTTCAACACCAAGAAGAAGGCATCATTAAGTGACCTAGCTAGCCTCAGGTAGTATGAGGAGGAAACCATGGCTGCTTATGGAAATCGGTGGAGGACGTTGCTTTCAAAGCTACCTTACCTCCCTCCCATGGCTGACCTGACCCAAATTTTCTCGAAGAGTTGCCTAAGGTCGATCTCCGTGCTATTGTAGCTGCAGCAATATGCCACTCTCGAGGAAGCCCTGGTGCAAGCCAGGATAATTGAGGAGATCAAGATACAAGATGGTGAGATTGCCAAGCCACACAAGAAAGAGTGGCCCAAAAATGCCAAAACTAGGCCCACGCAATCGAAACCCATCATGGTCAATCAGGTTGCCATAAACATACCAAAGCCTGCACAAACGACACAACCCCCAAAGGCTAATTATCAGGCAGTTCCTCTTGACAGCTATGAAAAGGAAAATCATAAGCAAGAGCAGAATCAACAGCATCATCCTAGGTGACAATTCACACACTTCACAGAGTCTAAAGACTCCTTGTTTGACCGCTTGTTCATGGTAAACTTGATAAACTTGCCAAAAAGTCGACCCATAGACCCCAACGCACCAAAACCCAAGGGCTATAGGGAAGACTTATATTGTAGATTTCATCGACAAAAAGGACATGACATCTACGCATGTTGGAAATTCAAAAGCTTAGTGCAAGACCTGATAGACAATAAAATGCTAGCGGTGGATAATCCCATAGCACTGAGCAACCAATAGATGGAGGTCTTCAAAGACCCCCTACCTACCCATGATGCGTAGGCAAAGACTTTACAAGTAAATGAGGTGACACAAAAATACCCCATGCAAGGGTACGTAGGGATGATAAGCATAGTGACATGGAACAAGAGATACCCAAGCACAACTACCCCCGCTACAGCTACAGGAGATGTTCCATCAACGTCACAACTCCCACAACACCCTACACAACCTCCCCTACCTAGACCAGTGGCCACGATTCGGACTAAACTTACTCAAAGTTTAAGGACCACGTCGGCTAGGCTCTCCATTTATGAGCTCATCCAAAAATCACCGCCCCATCGGGAGGCTCTGATGGAGATACTCAAAGCCATCGAGCTACAGCCCCATGAAGCAAATTCTTTCAACAACTTTGTGGGACATGTAAAATGATGCACAAAACTAGTCATAACCTTTAGAGAAGACGAACTAAAATCGATGACTGGTGATATGGTGGATCCACCCCTGCACGTCATTGCATGGGTCAATGGGATTCCATTCAAGAGGGTGTTGGTGGACACTGGCTCGTCCAACAATATAATCACAATGATGGCATTAAAACACCTTAAGCTGCCAACATCTCATATTGTGGCCTCCACCTATACTCTTCGGGCATTCAACGATGCATTATGCTCGATGGTTGGCACAATTGTCCTACCCATCCAAGTGGGACAAAAGACTATTCCTACGTTGTGTCACATCCTCGAGGGTGAGATGGCCTACAATATCTTGCTAGGCCGGCCTTGGATCAGGGACATGAAGTGTGTCCCTTCGATAGCCCACCAATGCCTAAAATATACATACGAAGGGCAAGTACATGTAGTCCTAGCAGACTTAGAGCCCTTTAAGTATTGCAATGCGGTGTAGTTGATGCCACAATCGACCCTTCCATCGACACATTTGGACTTTCAATTGAATCCATCCAAACAGGGTCCGATTCCGCCTACATCCCCATTGTTAAGTCCCTCAACTCACCAACCGGGCCCATCTTCATCATCTGTTCCTTCACCAACGATGCCACCTATGGTGGCCACATCGAAGGACAACGGGAAGAAGCCCCTAGAGGAGATACCACCATTAGTCTCAACCATATCTATCGAAGAGGTGCCCAGCCGAATGGAAGTCGAGACACTTGGTTCACCCAACATGGAGTGGACTCAGGAAGAACTCCCATTCCCTCCCCCTCAACCGTCGATGATTACCGTTGAGATGGCCAATACGGGCTTGGGGGAGTACCTAGTGTGGAACATTGTGGCAACACCCATGCTCGAATCCATGCAAGACATGGGGAGACCTCGCCTCCCCATCGACACTATCGTCCCTTTAGGCTACCCACCAAATCAGACAAACTTTGTATATGGGGGCCTCGACAATGACATCGAACCTTACCTACAAGAGGAAGAGGACGAAGAGCCATTTGTTGAGAACGTCGACTATCTATCCAACCCAAACTTTGCCTTGAAATACCTTGGCCAATGTAATTGGCATGGATATGGATTGGGCAGATACGAACAAGGAATGCACATTCTTTGTCAACCAAGATATCAGATGCCATACGATAAATCAGGAGTAGGGTTCAACCACCCTTTGCCCCTTGACATCTTGGTAGAAAACATGCAAGGCCTAGGGCTAGGCAACAAGGATGGGTTGGCACAAGATCCATATGCCAATCCCAACACAACATATACATTGGGGGATTATCTCCCATTGTTAACAACAAACCTTGTTGACCTCAACAACTCCTTCCCTTCGATCGAGAAAGGGGAAAGTTCAAGAAATTACCTCCAAGAGGGATATAGACAAGGTCAAGGAGGATCTTCTGAAGATGAGTCAGAGTATGAGGTAGCACCTTGGGACCCTTTCGAATTCGATAGCAATCACTCACAAGTGACACCCATAGACGACTATCAGGAGAACTTCGTGACAATGTTCCCCTTGAATGCTCCAATCGAGCAATTGCCACCTCAAGAGAATCCGGTCCTCCCGTAGAGAGCGAAACAACCCAGATGGGACCAAATCAACTTGCTCAAATAGAATGAGCCTCACATGCCGCACATAGTTGTCAGAGCCAATGAAGGCCTATGGATCTTCGATAGTGATTATGAGGATGAGACTGAGATGGCATATCTCAACCATATGTGGCAACAACAACACCCCATGGACATTGATGATATGTTTGAATAGCTAAACATGGGGCCAAGGCATAGGTGGAATTTGAACCAAGCACAGTTGGACCAAGTGCTGCATCCGCCACTTTAGGCATACAGAGAGCACCTTCCACCCAGAGACCCTATAGAGCCATTAGTGCCAAGGGTAGACCCTGTCCTTCTATCCACACATAGGGCCGATCCATTCGTGCCAATACCCATAGAGCCAGATCTGGGGTATAAGGATCACCAAGGAAGTCCGATTCAATGCCCCCATGGTAATGGAGACCAAATTCATTTCATCAACATGATCTCCATTGACTTAACCACCCCCATCCGCAATCCAGTTGATCCAGCATGACCATTGTATCTAGACCTAGATGCCATAGACTAGGATCATGCTAACTCGCCACCATCCCCATCAGAGTACTGGCCTTGCGGTGAGATGCTTCATTTCACCCTAGGACCAACTCAGGATATCTTCCATGCTGAAGAGGAACCCGACGTTCCCAATGCAGATCTAAATTTAGCAAATGATATCCACCTGATCCCAACTCCACACCAGTTGGAGGACGGGTCCCACATGTCAGTCGAAGAGACGACTGATGTAGACATCGGCTCTGATCCAATGAATCCACAGATCATCAAGCTGGGGTAAGTCTATCCCCCGAAGAGCAAGCCGATTACATTGCCCTTCTCAAAGAGAAGAAGGAGGTTTTTGCATGGTCCTACAAAGACATGTCGGGGCTAGACCCGTAGCTAGTCATGCATAATCTAACGCTTGATCCGACAGTCAAGCCAGTCAAGCAAAAGCTATGTAAGATGCACCCAACAGTGGCCTTAATGGTCAAATATGAGCTACAAAAGCTGTTGGATGCATAGTTTGTCATCTGCATAGATTACCCACCATGGTTGTCCAACATGGTACCCATCAAAAATCTTGATGGGAGGATTCGCATATGCACTGATTTTTGAGATCTAAACAAAGCGAGTCCCAAGGATGATTTCCCCTTGCCTAGCATCGACGCATTGGTAGATGCTACAACAAGCCACGAAATGCTTTCCCTCATGGATGGTTTCTTGGGATACAACCAGATTCGTATCAATCCCGATGATCAACTAAAGACGGCGTTCACAATGCCTTGGGGGACATTTTGTTATAAGGTCATGCCCTTTGGCCTTAAAAATGCTGGTGCCACCTACCAACGTGCTATGACATACATCTTCCATGATCACATGCATAAAAATTTGGAAGATTATATGGATGATTTGTTGGCCAAATATATTTTGCACCCAGATCATCTCGATGACTTATGCAAGATCCTTGATCGCCTCATCGAACACAAAGTTAGGCTAAACCCCAAGAAGTGCGTATTTGGTGTCACATCTAGAAAACTCTTGGGTTTCATAGTCTCAAAATGAGGCATCAAGGTGGATCCAAATAAATTCAAGGCAATCCTTGAAATGCTTCCCCCAACCACCATCAAGCAACTCAAAAGCTTGTAGGGTAAGGTCACGTCAATCAAGCGCTTCATAGCACAACTATCTGACAAGTGCCGACCCATGAATAAATTATTACACAAGGGGGTAGCATTTCATTGGGATGATGAGTGCCAGTCCGCCTTCGATGACATTAGACAATACTTGGCTTCGCCACTAGTATTGGCACCACCTAGACCAGGAGTGTCATTCTATTTATACATCTCAGCTACTGAGGTGGCACTGGGCGCCATGCTAGCCCAGAAAAATGAACTACATAAAGAACAAGCTAATTATTATCTTAGCCGCACCCTAGTCAGTTATGAACTTAACTATGCATACGTCGAGAAGCTATGCTTAGCAATGGTATTTGCCACCAAAAAGCTATGCCATTACATGTTGAGAAATACGACGTATGTTGTGTCTAAGGAGAATCCATTGCGGTACATGATGAGTCATACTTATCACAGTAGCTGCACGACGAAATGGATCATGTTGTTGATGGAGTTTGACATCAAATTCATTGGATAGAAGTCCATCAAAGGTCAAGTCATCACCGATCAACTAGCAGAGGCTCCTCTCGAAGATGATCAACCTCTGACCATAGAGCTGCTCGATGATGGGGTCTTCCATGTCTCAGAATCACCAGATTCTGATGAGCCTGAGTCAGAAGCCGACATAACCCTATTTTTTGATGGTTCTAAATGTGAGCAAGGGGGTGGCACGGGAATCATATTCTTCACACCGCAAGGGGCTCCAATGCCTTTATCATTTAAAATTGATTTCTCGTGCACCAATAACAATGCTGAATACGAAGCCTTGCTCATAGGTCTTCAGACAGCCATCACCATGAACATCAAATGCTTGAATATCTTTGGTGATTCGCTATTAATTGTCAACCAAGTGAAAGGGGTATTCCAATGCAAATGCCCAGTTCTGCAGGCCTACAAAGCCCTTGTGGATAAATTCTTGGAAAATCTTGAATGGTACGACATCGAGGCACTCCCTCGATCATCGAATCATTTTGTGGACACTATGGCCTCCTTGGGGTCACTAATCCCGCAAGACATTTTTGGTGATATGACAACCATTCAAGTCAAAACATTATCGCAATCCATGATGGAGCATGCAAGCTCTGACCTAACGCCAGGAATCCACCTGATCCAGATTGAACCATCTCAGGATAGGTTCTCTCGAATCCATGATAGTCTAAATCATGCCAAATTGGGGTCCTTGTTCTCCCCGACCCCTCTTAATAGCAACACAACGCTATTCTTACAAGTTCTTTCCCACTCAGCTTTTGCTAGGGATGAACTTCAAGAGGGATTGGCCATTCATACCATCGAGGTTTCTGATCAGCAAGATTGGTACACACCCATAAGAGACTACCTCAAGTTGGGTAGCCTCCCACTTGGATTGTCACATGCCGTGAAAAGATCATTCAAATAGAAAGTGGCAAAACATGTCTTGCTAGGAGACATTTTGTACCGTTGAAGCTACGAAGGAATCCTCCTCCGTTGCTTGGACCAACAGAATTCCACTTGGGTGATCACCCAAGCGCACGATGGTACATGCGATGGCCACTTTAGTGGTATGGCCATCGCCAAGTGCATTCTTTGCATGGGCTATTATTGGCCATATTTAGAGCGATATTGTTGCGCGTATGTGCGAAAGTGCATGAAGTGTCAACACCATGCTAATTTGACACACGTACCTTCTCAGGCCTTGCAGTCGATCCAATCAGCTTGGCCATTCTCGCAGTGGGGCTTAGATCTAATCGAAAAGATCTCCCCTGTGTCGTCAGGCCGTCACACATTCATCATAATGGCCACAGAGTACTTCACCAAGTGGGTGGAAGCAATTTCGCTTACCTCTATGACTGGGACCCGCATTGCGGAGTTTATTTTACATAACATCATATGTCATTTTGGTATTCCATCCAAGATCATCTCGGATAATGGGACGTCATTTAAGAACAAAGATGTGCGTGCTTTGACAACAAAGTACAAAATTCAGCATAATTTTTTGACACCTTATTATCCACGTAGGCAAATGGGCAAGCAGAGGCATCAAACAAAAATGCTAGTTGCCATCCTTAAAAAGATAGTCATAGATAGTCATAAGGATTGGCACATTCAAATACCACTTGCTCTTTGGGCTTATCGCACTAGCATTCGGACGCCCACTGGGGCAACTCCATTTTTGCTGGTGTATGGCTCCGAGGCAATCATGCCTCTCGAGTTGGAAATACCTTCCCTGTGCATATCAATGCAAGAGTTCATCGATGATGACATTGCACGACAGGCCCGATTAGACCAGCTTACATTGCTCGATGAACGATGCTTCAATGCTCTCGAGCATTTACGTATCTACCAAGAGTGACTTAAGAAAGCATACAACATGAAAGTTCACCTGAGGGACTTTCAGGTTGGTGACCTAGTCTTAAAAGAGAACCAACAAAATTCTAACTTGTCGCCCCATTTAAGGGACAAGTTTGCAGCAAATTGGTTAGGTCCTTATGTAATCGATAGTAAAATAGGACTTGGAACATACCGGCTCACCTCTCTTGATGGAATCAAGGAACTAGAACCCTTGAACATCAGTCATTTGAGGCCATTCCACATTTAAAAGAGCCATGGCCCACCCTAAAAAGCTCCAAGGATTCCCATAATCGCTTGGTCAACCTAAAAATGCCCCAAAGGTATCTATAATCCCTTTGGTCAAACCAAAAGCTCCAAGGATTCCCACAATCGCTTGGTCAACCTAAAATGCCCCAAAGGTATCTATAATCCCTTTGGTCAAACCAAAAGCTCCAAGGATTCTCATAATCACTTGGTCAAACCTAAAAAGCTCCAAGGATTCCCATAATCACTTGGTCAACCTAAAAATGCCCCAAAGGTATCTATAATCCCTTTGGTCAAACCAAAAGCTCCAAGGATTCTCACAATCGCTTGGTCAACCCAAAATGCCCCAAAGGTATCTATAATCTCTTTGGTCAAACCAAAAGCTCCAAGGATTCCCACAATCGCTTGGTCACCCAAAATGCTCCAAGGGTATCCATAATCCCTTTGGTCAAACCAAAAGCTCCAAGGATTCCCATAATCGCTTGGTCAACCTAAAATGCCCAAAGGTATCTATAATCTCTTTGGTCAAACCAAAAGTTCCAAGGATTCCCATAATCGCTTGGTCAACCCCAAATGCCCCAAGGATTCCCATAATCGCTTGGTCAACCCAAAATGTCCCAAAGGTATCCATAATCCCTTTGGTCAAACCAAACACTCCAAGGATTCCCATAATCGCTTGGTCAACCCAAAATACCCCAAAGGTATCCATAATCCCTTTGGTCAAACCAAAAGCTCCAAGGATTCCCATAATCACTTGGTCAACCCAAAATGCCCCAAAGGTATCCATAATCCCTTTGGTCAAACCAAATGCTCCAAGGATTCCCATAATCGCTTGGTCAACCCAAAATGCCCCAAAGGTATCCATAATCCCTTTGGTCAAACCAAATGCTCCAAGGATTCCCATAATCGCTTGGTCAACCCAAAATGCCCCAAAGGTATCCATAATCCCTTTGGTCAAACCAAATGCTCCAAGGATTCCCATAATCGCTTGGTCAACCCAAAATGCCCCAAAGGTATCCATAATCCCTTTGGTCAAACCAAAATCTCCAAGGATTCCCACAATCGCTTGGTCAACCCCAAAATGCCCCAAAGGTACCCATAATCCCTTTGGTCAAACCAAAAGCTCCAAGGATTCCCTCAATCGCTTGGTCAACCCCAAAACGCCCCAAAGGTATCCATAATCCCTTTGGTCAAACCAAAAGCTCCAAGGATTCCCATAATCGCTTGGTCAACCAAAATGCCCCAAAGGTATCTATAATCCCTTTGGTCAAAACCTCCAAGGATCCGTAAGAATCACTTGGTCCGCACCCATTCGGGATAAACCAACCATAACGAATATTCAAAAACAACAAAATAATAAAAAATAACAAAAAAAATTGCATCTCACTTCCATGCATACTCTTAAAAAATCAAAACACAAAAAAAATAAGCTGCATTAGGCATCACATACATACATTGCATATTTGTTGACCATACAGGTCAAATGCACCATAGACTGTAATTACTCGGCAATTCCATCATTTCCCACATTTTTCTGCTTTGTAAATGATCCAACAAGAATAACGCCATCCACATTTTTCACCATATCATAGTCAGTTGTCTTCTAATGTATTTAGGGTTTTTCGTCATTCAGTTGTCTTTAGATTTCTAGCCAAAAATTGTACAAAGTCAGAAAGATTTTACAAAGGTAGAGTTTTACTTGGATCACACCTTGTTACGTAGCATCCCAACACAAGTTAAAACACATAAAAATTCCCAAGTTGTGTGAACGAAAGATGAAACTTGCAAAGCAATCCAGGATACCATACAGTGAAAATGTTATCTCGCTCCTCCCCCTATGCAAATGACCCCAAGAATGCTGAGAGTTGGCAAAAGGACAAGCATCTTCCCTACCCAATTCCCCAAAATAAACAGTGGCTTTTACCACTGTCAAAAATCCCAAATTCTCAAGAAGTTGCAAAACACAAAAAAAAAATTGCAAAATTCAAAGTACAAACTCCAAAGTTTGACATCAAAATCCTCAAAGTGCACACATCAAAAAGCACAAGAAATAGTGATTCTCATCACTCAAAATTCAAATCCCTTGCTCAAAAGAAAAAAAAACAAAAATAAACAGTGATTTTTATCACTACATACGAGAGCAAGTATCCCAATAAAATTGAAGAAAAGAAGGGAGTCGAACTTGAATCCCTAGAACTCTCAGCATTCGAAAGGTCATGAGGTGATCCTCAGTATCGGTTTGGTGGATAGCCTGCTGGTCACTGGTGGCAAAACCTCCCGCATGATGATATATCTGTCACATTAAATTGTGTACGAGATCAATGTTTGCATGTGGATGAGCTAGCTTATGGTATCCTAGATTGCACCACGAATTAATCTTACTAAATACAACAAAGGAGTTAGTGGAGCTAATTAGGTGATCCTTAGTACAAGTTTGGTTGACAACCTATCTGGCACTGGCGGTATCCTGACAAATACCACATAAACGAATTCAATCGCACACACAGGGAAGTGAAATAACTTGGTCAAACTCAAGTCTGATTCGTACCTTGTTCAAAAGTCTTGTAAGATAAACATACAGTCTTGGCTAGTTAGTTAAAACATCTGAGTCTCAAAAAAACCTTAACTACATTCTAAAACAACTGTGGTACATTTCATTACTTACATCACCATCAAAAAATACAAAAAAAAAAATTACACATGAAAAGTCATCTCACAAAGCAATCACATAGTACAAAAAGCCTGTAAATCCTGTACAGTCTGTGGTGCTACTGTAGGACACTCCACCAGTATGAACACCACCTCAAGCAGGTTCCAAGGGAACCTCACACCTGAGGAGTTGGGAAGCAGCATGTTGGAGATGAGGGTCATGAGCAACGCATGCCTCACACCCAAAACGCCCTTCTCTAGCCACCACTGCACTAGAATCCCACCAATCAGGCAGTCCACCTTTGCCCTCTCCAAAGCCCTATCCACCCCCATATCTATCGCCTGCCCAAAGCACCGTGTCAGCATCACCATCAGCTGATTACAGGGAGTTTTCCGAATGGGCAGTCCATCTATTGGAATCCATAGAATTCGATACACGTCCTTAAAAGTAATTGTCATATCCCCTGTTGGGAGATGAAAGGTGTTGGTGCGGGGATCCCACAAATTGATCAGGGTAGTCAAATATGCCCGATCCCCCACCACAGGATCCAACCACGTCACCTGCTTGAACCCAAGGGAATCAAGCCACTCCCAATCTGTAATAGTCAACGCATCCCGAGCATCTGAGAACACAGTCGGTTGGCGATACCGACTCTTCACAACCTGAAAAACAAAAACAACACAAAAACATTAAAACATGACAACAAAACAAATGTACAACAGTGTATACAAAAAAAAAAAAAACAACAAACCATAACTAGGGTTTTAATCTTAGTCTAAACGCAACACCAAAAAAAAAACAAAAAATTAACTAGGGTTTTAATCTTAGTCTAAACGAAAAAACAAAACACAAAAAGTTAACTAGGGTTTTAACCTTAGTCTAAACGAAAAAACAACAAAACAAAAACATTAACAAAATGTACAGCAAAAACATTCAAAAAATCAAATAAACAACGCAAACACAAAAAAACAAAAAATTCACTAGGGTTTTAACCTTAGTCTAAATGTAAACACAAAAAAAAAAAAAAACATTAACTAGGGTTTTAATCTTAGTCTAAAACGCAAAAACGAAATACAAAAAAATAATTACGATTTTAACTGTACTTAGACAAAAGAAAAACAAATAAAGCAGAGAGGAGCACCTACCGGTCTCGCCTCGGCTCCGCCACTCGAAGATCCGGTCCTTGCACTCATGGTGTCCGCAAAATTTTGGCAGCGCTCCGCTACACAAACTCGCACTCCTCACAGCTCCAAATCGCCAAAAAAAAAGATTGCAAATGAGCCGAAAACCTAGTTTTGGCCCTTATAAAGGCTCTTAGGTCTATAATCGTTCCACCCTAGGATGAGACCTCTAGTTAGCGCTCATACCACCCTGGAATGATTACAAAATTGGTATTCGTCCCACCCTAGGACGATTACAGAGCAAGAAATAAAGCAACCAAAACCGCATCCAAAAAATGCACAAAAAAAGCAATAAAGCTGCCAAACAAAGGTGCCCTTGCACCTGATATTCTTGGCATGCAAAACTAATGTCGGGGTCACAAATTATCACTATGCTACTCCCTAAGAAGGCTACCATAGTCGGACCGCTCCATGGGAGGAAGGATTTTCGACAATTTCAACCCCAAAAGGCGTCACAACAAAGGGTCAAAACCCACCAAAAACAACAATAAAGCTGCCAAACAAAGGTGCCCTTGCACCTGATATTATTGGCATGCAAAACTGATTTCGGGGTCACAAATTATCACTATGCTAATCCCTAAGAAGGCTACCATAGCTGGACCGCTCCACGGGAGGAAGTATTTTCGACAATTTCAACCCCAAAAGGTGTCTCAAAAAAGGGTCAAATCCCACCAAAAATAGCAATAAAGCTGCCAAAAAAAGGTGCCCTTGCACCTAATATTATTGGCATGCAAAACTGATGTCGGGGTCACAAATTATCACTATGCTACTCCCTAAGAAGGCTACCATAGCTGGACCGCTCCACGGGAGGAAGGATTTTCGATAATTTCAACCCCAAAAGGCGTCACAAAAAAGGGTCAAAACCCACCAAAAATAGCAATAACTCTGTCGAATAAAGGTGCCTTTGCACCTAATATTATTGGCATGAAAAACCAACTTCGGGACCACAAATTATCACTATCCTACTCCCTAAGAAGGCTACCATAGCCGGACCGCTCCACGGGAGGACAAATTTTTGACAATTTCAACCCTAATCGGTGTCACAAAAAAGGGTCAAAACCCACCAAAAATAGGTATGATTGTTGGGAAACTACATAAGCGTTCAACAAAAAACAACTGAAGGCACCTTTACAAAAGTCATCTTGGGTCAAGCGACTTGTTGATTTTCTCATTTTGGTCATTCCTTCATCGATTCGTCTCTTGAGGGGGTAGTCACACTCAGTTACCAATCAACAAATGCACACCCGATCAAGGAAATGGCATGCATTCAAAGAATCATTGACAAAGATAATCACGCCCCTGCTTGGGGAAGCAAACAAGCAATAATCGCAAGCTGATCAAACACTTAGCATTCTAGAATCATAAACTCAAGGTTCCCACAGATAAAAGGTTGCGCCCTTTGCCTATTCATGACTGAATAATGTCCAAGATCAAGTAACACCTCACCAAAAAAGGTTAACACTTGAAGTAAGCTCCTTAGCTCGTCAAAAGCAAGGATTCAAGAATGTGTGCCCTTTCCATACTTGGGGCATCAAAAGTTGGTTAGGTTATTGAGAAACCCTAATCATTAAGTGCTTTGGTTATCTATTTTTGCTCAGCACTACACCACGCATAGCGCATCCCAAAAAGGGGCATCTATAGACACCAAAACAACACCAATCCGATTATGTGGCTACAAGCACTGACCAAATTGGCATACATAGCCCCTAGGGCAGCCCACAGAGGTTAAACAGTGGTACTAACCACTACCAAAGTAGTTTTGGAAGGTCAGAGGTCAATTTGGCACCTTTCAAACACTGCTCCCTATTCGTTCCACCTTGGGACAATTAGAATGCTATTCGCCCCACCCCGGGAGGATTAGAATGCTATTTGCCTCACCCCAGGACGATTAGCAACAATCACTCCAGGGTGGGACGAATAGCAGGTTTGATAGGAAAAAAGTCAAACCTTGACAAATGGCATCCCAGATCTGCCACTCAACTCCACCTCCAAGGCATGGGAGTGCGAGTGAGCGTTTCAGAGCTCAAAGAGGCAGTCATGGAGGCCTAAATCAAGGAGCCCTTAATTAGGGAGGAATCTTCTCTCCCCTGACAAGGCATGATGGCCAAGTGGTACCCCTGCATGTTCATTCAAAGGAGACCCTCAGGTCTATAAAATGGTGAGCCTTCTCACCCCACAAAAAATAAGAGCATGAGCATTTGGAGCAACGGAGTGCTGCCAAATTATACCCTCACCCCTCATTGTGCTTCCTACATCCTTGATCTCTCTTTTGGAAGGGAGGTTATCGGGTGAATACTAGAAGTGCAATCCAGACCCAAAACCTGAACGATCAGCCACAATCCCACACCAAATTTGCTAACACAACCCCTTAGGAGGTTTTGGACCCATCCCAAGTGGATTGGTGTCAAAACCAAGCCCCAAATGATGGGCATCCTGCCTCGGGCACCCCCCACATTGTTGCAGTCCTAATCGCCCCACCCCGGAGCGATTAGAAATCTACATTATATTTCTTTACTATTTATTTTGCATCATGTTGTATGTGATTTGTTTATGCTGCTGTTCAATTTTCATTGCATTCTAACCTGTTTTGAATGTGTTTTTATTGTTTTATGCGTTCACTAACCTATAGGGAGTGCCTTTAGATACAGGGCAATATGGGTAGAATCTGCCAAATCCAACCTTCTGGGTTGTCTCAAAATGCCCCATTTTTTTGAACCCCAACTTTGCAGGTATTTTGGAGGCCTCTAGATAGGACATTTTAGAGGTCACTTTCACACGTTTTATGATAGTCGCCAGCATCCCACCCCGGAGCGATTAGAAATCCACGCATGATTTCCTGGCTATTATTTTTGCAATGTGTCCCTAATAATGTCTGGATGCTCCTGTTCAAGTTTCATCTCATTCTGACATGTTTTGATCTATGTTTTATTATTTCATGTATTCACTAGCCGAAGGTCTTGGGGATTGCATGTTTCCTTCCATCCGCATATGCTATTAACCATTTTTTGTTTCTCTGTACATAGGATCTCAACACTGGAGGGGAATCAAGGAACAATGGATGCACTCACGCAAGCAGTGGTGATGTTTGGCCCACCCATTTCGAATGTGGGCACGCAAAATATCCCAAAGGGAAGCGTACCATCCGTTGGTGTAACAAAATTGTATCGAACACTCCGAGCCCCTGAAATGGGGGGAACATATTGTAACCGAATCATAAGCAACATTAATAAAAGAGGCTACACTTTAGTTTTGCTTTACATCTCATTTCATTGCATCATTTTCCATTTTCATGCACTTGTTCTTTGCATTTTCGTAGGACTTAGCGTTTCATTATATATCTGCTTTTGTTTGCATCGCACCCGGTACGCCGTGCTTTCATAGACATGCTTTCACCTTACCACTCAATTTTTTGAATATCCATGAAACTTTCCATGTATCCCTACTTAGGAAATATAGTTCTAATCTTGATCATGTCTAGGATATTTCTAAATTGTAAAAGGAAGACCTAGAGGCTATCGAGGTATAATCGATGAAGATCCTAGAGTTCCATTCCAAAGTGATGAGGAATGGGACTCTAGAGCAATGTAAGGTCCAATGGGACCGATATTCAGAGAGGAGTGCCACTTGGAAAAAAGTGGAAATTATGAAGAAACATTTTCCTTTTCTATTTGAATGAAAGTAAAATTGTGATGCAAGAAAAAACACAGAGGACTATGTTTAGTCCAAGGGGGTAGGATGTAATACCTACTTGGTAGGACAATTTAAAAAAATGATGACAATGTGTGTGTGATTTATTGTTTCAATGCCTAGCATAGTTTACATTATGGATATGCAAAGTATGCTTGTATAAATGATTATGTTGTATGGACATGGTATTGTTGCACTAACATAGATTTTGCTGGGTAATTATGCTTGTAGGTGGAAGGGAAGTTTGATCACTAAGAATAGACCCACCAAGGTGGGTATTAGTAAAATAGAGATTTTACTAACACCTAGGTGGGCAATACCAAGCTAATGCTTTTAAATCAGTTTTGATGCATACAAATTGACTTAATTAATTTTAGGGATTTTTGTTATCATCCCATGCATGCTTTAATTTTGATTTAAAAAAATGGATTGATGTCTTGGTTTGTTATGCTCCATTATGAATAATATGAATATTCTTGTATCAAATTAATTAATTAGAAAATTAATTAACAAAGAAAAGTTTACATTCTTTTAATTGGATTATATTAGGATAAAATGATAATTTGTTTTATTTGAAAAGTTAATATTCAAAAATATATAAATAATAAAAAAGGGGGACGCAATTCCTTTTAATTAGAGCATGAGTTTTATAATATATTAAAAGTGCAAGGCTCCTCCCATGAATAATTTTCCAAAAGAAGCATGATTTCAAAACAAAAAAAAAGAGACTGGTGATTTTAGAGCAACGAGCAATTATGCCATGTCAAGTCTAAAGAGGGTGGTGGACTTTAATGAGAAGTACACACCCTCTATCGACTAGGGATAAGTGTAGTAGGTAGATAACAAAATGCAAGGATCAGGATACATGGTAAGGGAGAGGAGTTCATAGGTGTTGAGGATTTCAAATATTTTTGGAAGCGTTGGCAGTTTTTGGAGGAGTGGATAAGAGGAAACTTAGTTAGTGAGAGCAACAGTTTGGAGAACCCCTTAGCCTAGCTCTGTGTTGTGTTGCTTAATTTTTTTTTATTAAGTTTTGGTGATTCATCAATATTTTATTAGTGCCACTATCATGCTTTGTGTATCTCCTTTCATGTTGTGTATGGTTAAAGTCATTACCTTGATCGATGGAATCCGCTTAAAGGTTGTTTGATGAATAGTTAAATATTTATATTATTTCCTTGTATGGTACAGATGGGACCATACTCTTTTGAGAGCCTATTTGGCTTGAATTTTACCTATAAAGGAAAGTGAACAATCATGTGATATATACATAATCTTTAGTCACATGCTACCAGCCACCCAAGTTCATTGAAAACAGATCAAGCAAGCGCCTTGAAGGACCATTTCCAACCTTTGCAGCCTATTGGGACTTCAATTATGGCTTTGTTTTTTCACCCTAGCCTAATGATCTTAGCCTTACCTAGTTACACCATGTTATCAATACCTGTATCATTTGCTTTGACTATGTGCAATGCTAGATCTTGTTGAGTAGTTAATGTTTGTAACTTCACTATGTTTCCTTCAATCAATGTTTTTGTTCTCCTCTTGTTGCACATAAATTCCTCTCATCAACACCAAGGAAATGAGGACCCTAAGGTTCAAATTAGGGCTATATTTTAATATTTTAGAACCCTTTGTTATTGCACCACTGTAGTGCTACCCTTGTGGTGAGATGCCTGTGACAATATACGCCTAAACAAAGGGATTTTATTAGCTTTCCCTGAGCTATATCCCACATGGAATATGCTTAGGGTAGGAAGGCTCTAAAGGTAGCTAGTCCTCCATAGGACTTCAACCACCAAGTGGTGGTCTAGGCTAAACTGCTTTGTGGCCAAGAATCGGATATGGTGCAATCTGCTAGACATGTAGGCTACCATTTTATCTTTCAGTTTAATGTTGACTTGAAATTGATTGCCTAGTTTGGTTATTTGTTGGCTTGTAATATTTTTACCATCCTTATTAACCTGTGCCACCATGATGTTTGACTATTATCAGTTGACTAGCTTGCTAGGCGAAAACCCCTTTTTTAGGAATAGAGAAGATATTTATCCCACATCTAGGATATGGTGGGATAAATGGGGTTTCTAGAGCACTAGGAATTAAATAATGGGTAGCCAAGCACCAGGCCACTTGGCTAAGCCCTTTTCCCTTATGACCCTATGTTCCCATTATCATCACCTATGTTCTATCGTGTGTAGTCTTATGGTTGGATGGTTAGTTGTGTCGATGGTATGCATATGTTAGTTGTGTGTCCTGTTGCCCATGGGTAGTGTAATATGATACCCTTTTGGGGGATTTAGGATTATATAAATTAGAGGAAATTGTGTGATCCTCGTTGCTCTTTATTAACCCTCTATTTTATAAGCATTTCATGATTCATTAGAGAAAATTAGGCCTAGGAAAATGTTATAAGAATTATTTTGTTTGATTAAAGTCATGAATGAAATTCATTATGGAAAAAAATTTCATGTTGGGTATACTATAATTTGTTTTACATGGAGGAAATTATGAATGAATTATAAAATTATGAATGAAGTATGAAGGTATATTGTAATTTTTTTTAAGATATCTCAATGATGTATTTGTGAAGTGGTTAAATCATGTTATGAAATGCACTAAGGATGATATGTTTCTCCTTTGGAGATAAACTATGATATTAAATTTTAAGGGTAGAATACTTCCCTTTGGATTATATATATATTTTGGGGTGAATGGATTAAATATTTTAGGTTTCAATTCTTAGTGAAGAATATTGGAAAGGTTTAGGATGCTCTCACCTTATATTCCTTTTAAAGGTTCTAACGAGACCCTTGGGGAGGATTATGGGGTCCTCTTTAATAGTTTTGTAGTGTGCTATTGATAGTAGATGATACAATAAATGTTTAGAAGTATTTATTTAAAATGTTTCTTTTCAAGGAAAAGGATTAGTGTATGAGGAATGAATGTATAAATCATTTAGGGCAATTATGGGGTTCCCTCACCAAGTTTTGTAATATGAATTAAAAGATCAATTCATGTTTTAGCACCATAATAATTATGGGATTCTTATGTTAGGATGAAAGGAATTATGGGGTTCCTTTGATTAATTGTATTGGAGATAAACTATTAAATGAAATAATAAAATGGATATTTCAAGGCTAGGTTTTTTCCATGAGGGTTTTCCAAGATATATGAGGTATTATGTGAATATGTGGTGAATATTTATCCTTTGATTTTTCTTTTATTGAAGTGGCTATTAAAATTTTATTGCTCTTTAATTGAAAGGGAATTTTTTTATGATCTCATAAATTATGCATTAGTTTTGCAAGAATTTTTAAGGAACAATCATAGTGCTACTCATATAATTGCAAATGATATATTTAATGAAAGGAAAGTACCACTAGTTGTGAGAAAGATATAATGTGTGCATGTCATATTTTGAATAAACCTTACATGATGAATCTTAGCCAAGGGATGGGATCCTTTGGAATGAAACCCCCAAAGGACCTTTTTCTATTTGCTACTTGTAGGCCCAAAAAGGCCACATACTTAGAAAAACTTTGTAAAATTTTTCTAAGTCCTAAGAGTGATCCAAACCACGGTAGTGGTGCAGCACAACATGTTCCAACCCATGGTCAACCAAGTCAAAATTGCACTTAATGTATTTCGAAGCGTAGCTTAGAGCACAAATAAGATGAAACAACTAGCAACAAGTTTCTATCTTGTGTGGCCCAACGTATGGTGGTAAATGCAATAAAAATTGATACTCTTGCCATTCAAATTATGGGTTAGAAAATGGTTCCATATCATGCGACCTAGTGTGTGTGCCATCCCGCATGACTTAGAACATGGTTCTACGTCATGATCAAAATGGTCAAACTTGGCAATTTGGCACTTCAAAATACGAGATAGAGCATAGTTCCACATTATGTGTTTCAACGTATGTCTCATATTGTGTGGCTCAGAACATGGTTCTACACGACAGTCAAAGTGATCAAATATTGTAGGGTGGCATTTCGAAAAGTAGGCTAGAGCACATTTTCATACCACAAGGTCTAGAACAAAAGTTTCCATCCCAACAGGCATAGTGCAGTGTTATACCTCGTGATCAATGTTGGTCAAAGCAACGAGTTGTTATTTTAAATCATGGGTTAGGACATCATTTGAAACAATATTCCATGTCATAGCCCAAACTAGCAAGAGGATTATTTTGGAGTTAATAAGAGTGTGCTAGAACATGTTCCCACACTATGTGGTCTAAGAATGAAGCTTCCAAACAATGCAACAAGGCCCCTTAGCTCTAGCTCTTGGTCAAAGAAGTCAAAAATTTTGAATAATATTTTCAAGGAGCAGGCCAGAAAACATCCTACATCACTAAATGAAGTAAAAGGGAGAAGTGTCATCATCTCTATTCCATGGGGTGTTGCAAACTAGGAGTGGGTAAACCAAGTTCTTGATGCTCTAATATTAATCATTTAGCAAGAGATCAATGAACCATATACCATGTGTTTCAAGTCATATACAAAACCAGGGTTTGAAAAGGTATAAAGCCTCAAATTATTTCTTTAAGGTTTCTAATTTGGAAGTGAGAAGGAAGATGAAGAGATAAATAATCAAGAAACACTAGTGGATTCGATTGTAGATCTATGATGATACAACCTCAACAAGAAATATGGATGGCCCTGATTCTAGATCGACATAATTTAGAGCTAGAAGCCATGAGAGGCAAGAAACTTGTAGAGGTCAAGTTACAAATGAGAAAAATATTGAAGAACACAAGCTTATACTGAGAGGGGGGTGAACAAGTATAATATCAACTTTTACTTTTCATTCCTAAACAATATTATCCAATGTTATCGATTACAAAATCAATAGCAGTAATCAAAGTAATGCACAAATCATCACACACATGAGAGACACAAATTTAACATGGTTCACCCAATGTGGTTTACATCCATGGAGAAAATATTTCTTCTAAATTTTCTCAACAAATATCTTGGGAATCAATTCGCTATTACAATTTTTATGGACCTCTTTCCAAAGGATATCTCAATCCTCAATGCTCTAATTTGTGGATCTCTCTCCATAGGATAACTCTATCCCCTTTGCTCTAGTTTGTGGATATCTCTCCATAGGAGAACTCTATCCCCTCTACTCTGGTTCATGGAAAGCTCTCCAAAGGATAACTCTATCCCCTTTGCTTTGGTTTATGGATCTCTCTCCATAGGATAACTCTATACCCTCTACTCTGGTTTGTGGATCTCTCTCCACATGATAACTCTATCCCCTATGCTCTAGTTTGTGGATCTCTCTCCACATAAGAACTCTATCCCCTCTACTCTAGTTTTTGGATCTCTCTCTATAGGATAACTCTATCCCCTCTACTCTAGTTCATGGATCTCTATCCATAGGATAACTCTATCCCATTTTCTCTAGTTCATGGATCTCTCTCCATAGGAGAACTCTACCTCCTTTAATCTAGTTCATGGATATCTCTCCATAGAACTCTATCCCCTATGCTCTAGTTTGCTCCAAATCCTGCTCTCAAATCTATCTCAAATATGCACCAAAACTTGTCACAAGGGTAGCATAAATATCCTCTTACTCTAGTCATAAATCTGAACTAAAAATATCCCAAGTCTTCTCACAAGACTTGCTCAAATCTATCTCAATGCTACTTCAAGTCTTCTCATAAGACTTGCTCAAATATACCTTCAAGCCTTCTCAAAAGACTTGCTCAAATATACCTTCAAGTCTTCTCACAAGACTTACTCAAATCTACCTTTAAGCCTTCTCAAAAGACTTGCTCAAAGTTGCCTTCAAGACTTCTCAAAATACTTGCTCAAATATACCTTCAAGCCTTCTCAAAAGACTTGCTCAAATCTACCTCAATGCTACTTACTGAACCTGCTCAAATATTTCCAAATATTGCATACAAAATAAAGCTTATAGCTATTTCAAAAATGCTTATATAAAATAGACATATTCTACTTAGAATTCGTTTAACCTATGTAACATATAGAGAATGATATGTACTATCAAATACTCAATATGTTTTTCACATTCACAAATCTTGCTTTCATCTAATTCAATCTCTACCTCTTGCAAAATCCCTTTAAATCAAATCAAAATGGTGTACAAATTTGCTTTACTAATATGATTTCTAACACTTGCACATTCACTTTCAATATCACTCAATCCAATGCCAAAGAGCTTCACAAATCCACTCAAACAATGAAGCACAATTTGTTCACAAACCCTAACACAAGTGTTTCCAATTTCGTTCAACTAGGATGCATAATTTATTTCACAAACCCTAGCTCAAATATTTCCAACACTAATCAAACCTTTTATCTCCACCTTATAATTTTGAAATATTTTTTCAACCAAACACCTTAAATAAAGAGTGATATAATCATGCCTCTTTGATGAATGAGCTCTCTCAAAAACCTGTCTCAAAATATTGTCTTTCTTATGTCACTTTCAAGGGTTAGTGAGCATAACACTATTCAAACCAACCTTAACATATTTCCTCAAAAATTACTCATAAAAATATTTAATATCAAGATAAAGTTTTGAAAATAATCAAGCTCTCTCAACTTTCCTTTTTATCAAAAATACACAACAATTTAAACCATAGTAATACCTTATCACTCCTACTTATAAGAGTCACTTGTAATTCAATATCACAATTCAATATCCCTAAGTGCATACCATACATTAATTTTTACTTTCAAGCACCTTATAGTTCCTTTCAAAATTTATTCCAAATTTATAATGTCACAACCAGAATCTAAAATATCATTATGTCCTTAAAATTTTTTAATTTCAACCTCATGTTCTTGAACTTGTAGAAGCTTTTGAGTTTGTTAGGTCTTGTAGAAGCTTTTCCTTTTCTTCCTCATGTTATTGAACTTGAGCCTTTAGTCTTGAATTCTACTTTATAACTATTTTCAACTCTTTTACAACAACAATAAGTTCTTCTTCTAGATTAAGTGTGCCTTCCTCTTCATTTTTTGAATCTTTCTCTACTTCTTGATCTCCAAGAGCATCTTCATACTTTTTGACTTTATCTTCAACAAGAGCATTTTATTCCTCTTCTATTGCCAAAAATAGAATCTCTTCTTCTTAACTATCTAATAATATTTCATCACTATCACTTGAAGTCTTTATTGCCTTGTTAACATAGAAAATCTTCTTGTGCCTTTGAAATAACTTATTTTCATGCTTGCCTTGACCATACCTGTTTTTATTTTCATGTCTAGATTTTCCTTCTTCATTTTTCTTATGATCCTATTTCTCTTCACTTCTACTGCTTCCATCTTGTGGATAATTAGATGCATAGTAACCAAAATTACCATAGTTAAAATATTTCACAGTCTTCATACCTTTGTGTTTTTTTGAGTCCTTATTTATTTTCACATAGTTAGCTTCTTGATCACTGCTTGACTCACCACTTGATTCTGGTTTCTTATATTTTGTCTTCTTTGAATATTTGAAAGCTACCTTTTTTATGGAGTTAAGATTATTTACTATTCTCATCTCATAAGCTATGAGAATTCCATGTAACTCATCCATAGTCAACTTATCAATATCTCTTATCTCTTCTATAGCTGAAACCTTTCCATCATACCTCATAGGGAGTGATCTTAATACTTTTTGAGCAATACTAGAGTCTTCAATTTTGAATCCAAGTCCACGCATGGTATTAACAACCTCATCCACATGAAGTAATTATGTAGCAATATCTTCCTCATCTCCCATATTCAAATCTTCAAACCTTTTCTTGTGATTTTATAGTTTTGCCAGTTTGACCTTTTAATATCCTTCATATGTTTGCTTCAATTTTTCCCATATCTCTTTTTTGATTTATTGTGCATAAATTTCATAAATTTTGCTTCATGTAATCCACTTAAGATTCCATTCATAGCCTTGGAATTATTCACATGTAACAAATTACCATATTTATTTGTGGGAGGAGTATATGTAGGTGTGAACCCATCCTCAATAGATTGCCATGTCTCATATCCTTGTGCCATCAAGTAAGTTTTAATTATTATAATCCATAAGGCATAATTGTTCCCATCAAACAATGGAGCCTTGTTTGATGAAGATCCACTCTGATATGCCATCTGTGTTCCTATAATATCATCCTTCAAGTTGTTAGACTTTTCCGAAGGAACCCACTCTGATACCAATTGAAGAACACAAGCTTATAATGAGAGGGGGGTGAACAGTATAAGATCAACTTTTACTTTTCTTTTCCAAACAATATTATCCAAGTTTATCAATTGCAATATCAATAGCAATAATCAAAGAAATGCACAAATCATCACACACATGAAAGACATAAATTTAACGTGGTTCACCCAATGTGGGTTACATCCATGGAGAAAATATTTCTTCTAAATTTTCCCAAAAAATATCTTGGGAATTAATTCCCTATTATAATTTTTATGGACCTCTATCCAAAGGAGATCTCAATCCCCAATGCTCTGATTTATGGATCTCTCTCCACAAGAGAAATCTATCCCTTTTGCTCTAGTTTGTGGATCTCTCTCCACAGGAGAACTCTATCCCATCTACTCTTGTTCATGGATCTCTCCCCACATGAGAAATCTATTCCCTTTGCTCTAGTTTATGGATCTCTCTCCATAGGAGAACTCTATCTCCTCAACTCTGGTTTGTGGATCTCTCTCCATATGATAACTCTATCCCCTCTACTATGGTTTTTGGACCTCTCTCTATAGGAGAACTCTATCCCATCTACTCTAGTTTTTGGATCTCTCTCCATAGGAGAACTCTACCCCCTCTGCTCTGGTTCATGGATCTCTCTCCATAGGAGAACTCTATCCCCTTTGCCCTAGTTCATGGATATCTCTCTATAGGAGAACTCTATCCCCTTTGCTTTGGGTTCATGGATCTCTCTCCATAGGATAAATATATACCCTTTGCTCTGGTCTACTCTCAAATATGTCTCAAATCTACACCAAACCCCGTCATAAGGCTAGCACAAATATTCTCTAACTCTACTCATAAATTTACACCAAAACTATCCCATGTCTTCTCACAAGACTTGCACAAATATGTCTCAATGTTGCTTCAAGTCTTCTCATAAGACTTGCTTAAATATGCCTTCAAGCCTTCTCAAAAGACTTGCTCAAATCTGCATTCAAGTCTTCTCACAAGACTTGCTCATATCTGCCTTCAAGCCTTCTTAAAATACTTGCTCAAATATACCTTCAAGCCTTCTCAAAAGACTTGCTCAAATCTACCTTTAAGCCTTCTCAAAAGACTTGTTCAAATTTACCTTCAAGCCTTCACAAAAGACTTGCTCAATCTACCTCAATGCTGCTTATTGAACGTGCTCAAATATTTCCAAATATTGCATACAAAACAAAGCTTATATCTCTTTCAGAAATTCTTTCATCAAACAGACATATTCTACTTAGAATTTTTTTAACCTTTGGAACATATAGAGAATGATATGTACTATCAAATACTCAATATGTTTTTCACATTCACAAATCTTGCTTTCATCTAATCCAATATCTACCTCTTGCAAAACGCTTTAAATCAAATCAAACTGGTGTACAACTTTGCTTTACTAATATGATTTCTAACACTTGCACATTCACTTTCAATATCATCCAATCCAATGCCAAAGAGCTTCACAAATCCACTCAAACAATGAAGCATAATTTATTCATAAACCCTAACACAAGTGTTTCCAATTTTGTTCAACTAGGATGCACAATTTATTTCACAAACCCTAGCTCAAATATTTCCAACACTAATCAAACCTTTTATCTCCACCTTATAATTCTGAAATATTTTTTCAACCAAACACCTTAAAGAAAGAGTGATATAATCACACCTATTTTATGAAGGAACTCTCTCAAAAACCTGTCTCAAAATATTGTCTTTCTTATGTCACTTTCAAGGGTTAGTGAGCATAACACTATTCAAACCAACCTTAACATCTTTCCTCAAAATTTACTCATAAAAATATTTAATATCAAGATAAAATTTTGAGAATAATCAAGCTCTCTCAACTTTCTTTTTATTATCAAAATACACACAACAATTTAAACCATAGTCATAACCTATCACTCCTACTTATAAGTCACTTGTAATTCAATATCACAATTAAATATCCCTACCCCAACAGTTTTGGAATACCCAAGGGACCCTGTTTACAAGAAACATATGTTCACCCTTTCTACTCTTCCTGGAGGAATCAAGATTTAGTGGATTGTCTTAACCTCATTAAGCTGTGAAAGCAAATTCACTTGGTAACACCCTGAGATAAAGAACCTTAGAGATCTTTCTCTAAGTAGCTCATTTTTCATGTATACCAGGGTTTCTATTAAAAATAGCCAAGACCCTATCACATTTTATGAGCTTCCCCTAAGAGGGTCCAATATTATCAGAAGTTTATTCCTAGACTCATAGTTGGAAGAGGTTTCATTTTAAATAGCCCCTAGCGTACCTCCAATACCAAATCCATTAAAAACCCTAGTAAATATGGCTACATAGTAGAATTTAAACCCAAATAAACCTTCGTAGAAATACCCAAATTAGGATATCACTAGTTCTTTAAGACTTGCTCAAATGCATGATATTCTTCAAGCTATATTCAAATTTATACCCACATATGATGGTTCAGGTAAGATTTCTTATGATCATTGCCATGATATATTGAATTTAGTATCCATACACAAAATTAGAAATGAAGATGTGATTGTCAAGATTTTAGCCCTATCCTTTAGGGGAAATTTTTTGCATTGGTTTAGGACCTTTGAATATAATAACATCACTTCATGGGCTGCATTTTATGAACATTTTGTAGAATAATTTAATGAATCTACTGATCTATTTTTCCTCCTAAACCAGTTCACATCTATGCAATAACATCAGCAAGATCCAGTCTTAGATTTTAATCTAAGATTAAGAAAAACCTGGAAAAGGATACCGTCTGAAGCTAGATCAGCTGACCCTCTTGCTTTCATGTACCATATAAGAGCTCTTGGGTTAGAACATGTGCTAAAAAATCAATAGTTAGGAGTCTCCAAGTGTATAACGTAACCGTACAAGGAAAAAATATCCTTATTAATGTAGGAAGGCTACCTCCAAAAATAGTTATACCCTATTGTTATGATATTTATCATATCCAAGCTAAGGTAGCTACATATTCCTATATGGACCCACCTCCTTTGTCATCACCACTCCCTCAAGTGGCTCCAATTATAGCCCCCGAACCATCGTCTGCTTTAATTTTATTTCCTTCACTTCCATCGCAACTACCCCAAGAATTCACTTTGTTGCTCGATATCTAGATTACCCTGAAAACAATCAATAATAAGGTGAATGTAATGGAAAAAAGAGATGTGGAGAGGTATCATCAGATAAGGTACCCCTATATTAATAGATATCAAAATCCTGGTACCAGTAATAGTGTAGGGACCAAGGTTAACACAAATCAAGAAGATCAAGAATATGTCCCTGAGATCAGTCTTGTGAATGTTTGGTGCCGTGTGTGTAATGATCCCCATAATTCATATTCTTGTATCATGTACCAATGCCATGTGCAACATGCCATGGAGAAATATGAGAGGAATAAAAAGGGTAGAGTCAACATGCTATGGAAACTAGAACAGATCATGGTTAGACAAGATCTCTATGAAAAAGAGTTTATTTCTATCATGACTAGATCAGGGAAGAAGCCATTGCAAGTTGATCCATAGAAGATGGGTCAATTTTAGGTTCCCTTTAAAAAAAATAAAGACACACCCTTGCAAACTAATGATAAATTCCCTATTCCTTAAGCAAATAAGAAGAGATATGAATCTCCTAAGAGCCATGAAAGGGTATCAATTTTTTCAATAGGTATGAGAAATAAAGTGATAAAGAAAGAATAAATTATGAAGATGAAGCACAAGAAAAGCTGAGATTCCCTTCCATCACTAAGAGGAAAATAATTGAAGCTACAAAACAATATAAGAAAAAATATGGAGATCCAAAAAAGAGGTATGAAAAGCTTCATTCAAAGAAATCATAATATAACATTGTAAAGGATATGAAGAGAATTTCCTCCAAATAAAGTCTCTACGATACCCTCTTTATTCCTTGTTAGATATACCTACTCAAGGATTCTTTAATTAATAATTCTCAAGAAAAGCAAAGAACCACAATTTTTAGTATACCTTTTGGTAAGGATAAAATGACTCATGTTGCTCTGAAGAACAAACCTCCTCCCTTTTATATTTCCTTGAGAATGGAGGGTTGGATAGTCCACAACTATATGATTGATTCAAGGGCTTTGACCACAATCATGCCCAAAGTAGTTTACAATGATATGGGTATGGAGTAAACCCATTTCTATCCTAGAGTTTTGCAGTTAGATGACACATTAGTTAAGACCATTGGAGTGGTAAAGGACGTACTAATGAGACCACACATGGCTCTAGAAGTAACTATTGTGTAATAAATTATGGTGGTGGACCTAGAGCCTTACCTTGGCTTGTGTCTTTCCAAATATTTCACTTCTAATCTAGGAGGCTATATGTACTTGGATTACTCTAGCATGATGATTCCCTTCAAAGGAAAGAAGATATGGATAACACCTAAAAATCCTGTCCTATCACATGGAAAATATAGAAGAGGATATGTGGAACCTCTTAGCTCTAGATGAAGTTGAACTAGTAGAAAGCTTTGAAGAGTTAGAAGTGGAGGATGAATTGACATTCATAGAGGAATACAACCAGTTTGGAAAAAGTACGATTACTTACAATATTTCCTCAGAAATAGAGAAAAGGACCCCTACCATATCTAATCAATTTTTTGAGAGAGATTTGGATTATGTATTTTGATGGTGCAAGGAAAAAAAATGGAGCAGGTGCAAGTTTAGTTTTGAAATCTTCCGCAGAAGGTGTAACATGTTTTACATACAGACTAACATGGTCTTGTACCAACAATGCTACAGAATATGAGACTCTATGTTTAGGACTAATGCAAGTAGAGAGTATGGGAATTAAAATGTTGGATATATATGGTGACTTTGAGTTGATAGTTAACCAAGTTAGAGAGAAGTGTAGCAACAAGCACCATTACGTAAAAACATACAAAAATAGGGCTTAGTTATCAAATTTGTCAATTTTTTTAGATAAAATTTAAAATTCATCGAATTTTAAATTTTAGCGAATAAGTTAAGCGAATAAATTTTAAATTCGGGCAAGAAAAAAAATAGGGCAAAAAACATTATGAGAAGGGGAAAATGCATACTGAAAAATTTTCACGTGTTTTCAACCCTAAATTGCGTAGGAAAAAAAATGGGTAAAAATGTTTTGTATCTTCAACCCTAAATTGGTTAGGAGAAAAATATGGATGGAAAACAAGCGTCGAGAAAGTGTGAGTTGTATTTGGGTTGATAAATTCACTGTTTTTCTATTAATTTTTTCATGTTTTTATTTTATATATATATTTTAAATAAAAAGTAAAATTAAATAAGATATTTTATAAACAAATTTAATGTTTTTATATTAGTTGTTCATTTGAGCATAAAAATAAAAATCCCATTCACACTGGATTACCAATCTATCTAAGAAAATAAAAATCCAGTAACAAGAGCAAGTGCAGTTAGAAAATATCCATTATGTGTTTTCCAAACTTATCAAAAGAGTTTGAAGTTATTTATTTTAATAGTGGAAAAAAAAAACGGTAAGCAATGTTGCATGCAAATGGCAGAGAACCTCACTAAAGTTCTGGCAATGAAAACTGTAATTTTAATGTTTTTATATTAATTTTTCATTTGGTTATGTTTATATATATATATATATATATATATATATATATATATATAAAGTTTTATATTATAAATATAAAAAGTAAGTTTACATTTTTTTAATACATTTAAATAAAATTTTATATTTAAATTTGAAAATAAAATTAAATGATATTTTTGTTTGTTTTTTTAGAAAAATAGTTTAAAATGGCACCATTAAAATTTACTGCAAAAGCTTAGAATATATGACAATGGAATTATTAATGTTTGGAGTCTTTGTTTGAGTTTTGTAATTATTAATTTATTTACATAAAATTTAAATGATGTATGTACATTTATAATATATCAAATTTTAAGTCGAATTTTATTCCAAATTTTTAAACATGTCGAATTTCTTTTGAACTTCAAAAGTATCAAACTCGAACTATAATTTGAACTTGATAACTACAAAATAAGGTATGGGACTTGATGGAGTCTTTTGATGCCCTTAATATCCACTCTATTCCTAGGAAATAAAATATGTTGGCTGATTCTTTGGCCGTTAAGGGTTCAAATTTCAACCCTTCTTTAGATATGGGATCATCAAAGGATAGAAGAGTCAAACTAGTTTTCAGACCTGCAGTACTAGATAGACAGATTTTTTGGTAGGTTTTTGAGAGTGATGATCAAATTATTGACTTTCTGGTGAGGGAAGCTTGCTTATCTAGTGTGCAGGAGGAGTTACCACATGAAATAGATCAACAAGATATCATTCAACTGAAGAAAAATCATATCCCTAAGGGTTTGATCACCCTAGAAAACCTCTTTGACAATGAGGATAGGAGAAAAGCAAGAGCTATGGAGGTCAATGAAGAAATCTATAAAGAGATCAAAGTTGAAAAGGATAGAAAGCTCAAAGTTGGTATTCGATGTTCTCCAGAGGAAGTAGAGGAAATCAAGGCCCTATGCCTCAAGTACCAAGATATTGTAGCTTGGTCATATGAAGATCTAAAGGTATATGATAAAAAAGTTATCCAACATACTATTGAGCTAGAGGCTAATGCAAAGCCTTTCAGACAGAAGTAGAGGCCTATGAATCCTAGGATTGAATCCATAATGAGAGAAGAGTTGCTCAAACTACTGAAAGCTAAAATTATTTACCCAATCAAGCACTCTACATGGGTGGCTAATTTGGTTCCTATCATAAATAAGAATGGAGACATCTATTTATGTGTAGATTTTAGGAACCTGAACCAAGCATCACTGAAATATCACTACCCCCTCCCTCAGATTGATCAAATTTTGTAGATAGTTGCAAGGACTGAGAGGTTTTCCTTGTTGGATGGTTTCTCAGGATACAACCAGATCTGGGTAAAATATGAGGATCAGTTTAAGATAACCTTTACTACTAAGTGGAAAACTTTCACCTATCAAAGGATACCTTTTGGTTTATCTAATGTTGGGGCTACTTTCCAGAGAGCCATGGACTATGCTTTTGGGGAGCTAATCAATAAAGTCATCCTCATCTATCTAGATGATATGACTGTGTTCTCTCACAAAAAACAAGCTCACTTGGAGCACTTGGATCAAGTGTTCAAGAAATATAGAGAGTTTGGTATCTCCCTAAACCCAAAGAAGTCATTCTTTGTAGTGCATGAAGGGAAACTATTAGGACATGTTGTTTCTAAAGAAGGGATGTCTATTGACCCTAACAGAGTAAAGTCAATTCTAGCTCTACCTCTGCCTATGAACAAGAAGGTCTTGCAATATTTCTTTGGGTAGATTAATTTTGTGAGAAATTTCATCTCAAAATTTGCTCAAGTGGTTAAACCCATCTCAGAATTGCTAAAAAATAATATGGATTTCAAGTGGACTAAAGTAAGAAAGCAAGCCTTTGAAGCAATCAAGCAAGCCATTGCTACTATCCCAGTCCTAGTGAACCCTGATTTCAACAAGGATTTTATTCTATATGCCTATGGAGTTGAAGAGAGCTATGCAAAAGTACTAACATAGAAGAATGATGTTGGAGAGGAACACCCCATATTTTTTTGGAGCCAAACTCTTCATGAGTACCAGACTAAATATAACTTTATTGAGAGACAAGTGTTTGTAGTGATGAAATCATTGAAGAAGTTTAGGCAATACTTGGCTCAAAGTAAAACTATTGTTTATGTGGTACACCCAGATGTTAGAAGTTTCATCTTACAAGGAGAATTGGGAGATAAAAGAGCTAGTTGGATTACCAAAATCTAGGAATATGATGTGGAGATACATCCTACTAAGTTGGTTAGAGGTAGAGCTCTATGTCAGGGAATGACAACAAAAATAACTTTAGATCAGTTAGCAACTTGTCAACCATCAACATCAGAGCATAATGAGGATAGCTCTCTAGAGGTTTTATATTGGATTGATCAGATGACAAGTTACTTCCAGATAGGTGTATGCCCTCAGGACCTTAATCCTTCACAAAGAAGAAGGTATAGGCTTCAAGCCTTAAAATATGTTCTATTTCTAGAAGGGTTATATAGGAAGAATCTTGATGGAGTTCTGTTAAGATGCTTGAAGGACAATCAAAAGCAAAAGGTCATTGAGGAATTCCATGAAGGGTTGTCAGGAGGACACTTCTTAGGAAAGGTCACTGCTATGAAAATAATAAGGGTAGGATACTACTGGCCCACTATTTTTGTTGATACCTTCAAGGTAACAAGAGCATGTGACAAGTGCCAAAGGTATGTAGGGAGAAACAAGAATGCTTCATTTCCCCTCAGGCTAGTCCAAGTTGAAGAACCTTTCCAACAGTGGGGGTTAGATTTCATTGGAGTTATAAATCCTAACTCTTCAATAGGTCATAAGTATATTTTGACTACTATTGATTACTTCACAAGATGGGTTGAGGCTATTCCAACCAAGAGATCAGACCAAGAGATGGTAATTGAATTCATGGAAAGCTTAATCACAAGGTTTGGGCTTCCTAAAGCCATAGTAAGTGATAATGGTCCTACTTTTATAGGTGCAAAGTATATTGAGTTTGCAAGAAAATATGGTATAATTTTGAAGAATTCCTCTAACTATTACCCTCAAGGGAATGGGTTAGCAGAATCCACTAACAAAAATTTGCTCAAAATTCTAAAAAGGGCACTAGAAAGCAACAAAAGAAGTTGGCACCTTCTCCTAGAGCAGGCTCTATGGGCTGATAGGATTACTATCAAGAGGTCTACCAAGACATCTCCTTATGCATTAGTGTATGGGAAAGAGGCCATTCTGCCTACTCACCTAGAGATACCAGCTCTAAGGTTGGCTAGCCAGAATGATGAATCAGATCAGGATCCAGTGGAAGCCAGATTAATGCATCTCTTACAGTTGGAGGAAACAAGGACCCAAGCATATGAGAATTTCCAGAAGCACTCAATCTACACCAAGGAATGGTTTGATAGAAAGGCCAGATTCAAAAAATTCAATGTAGGTGATTCAGTCCTAAGGTGGAATGTAGAGAGATCCAAGCCTGGAAACCACCAAAAGTTTGATTCTTTCTGGGATGGTCCATTCGAAGTAGCAAAAGTCAAAGAAAACAATTCTTTCCAACTTTGTGACCAAGAAGGAAGCTTGCAGCTAATCCTAGTTAATGGATACCATCTAAAGCTTTACTTCGAGTAAAATATTCTTCCATGTAACATATGTACATATTTGTATTATTTTTCTTTTAGTTTTTGTACAAAAAGAAAAAAAAAAGGTAGTGGTTCACAACACGTTCTCAATTGGATGTCAAAAAAGTCAAAGTGTGTTCTACCCCATCGTGTGTTCTGTACCATACCCAAAAATAATAAAATATAAGGATGAGTCATGGGCCATGACATGTTCTACACCATGACCAATCAATGAAAGATGCATCATGCACAAGTCATTGTGCTAGTTCAGTCATTTTTGAATTTTCAAGCATGCAAAGGGATAGTAGCTCATCTACCACATTAATGGTGGAAAGCATGCATGCAAGATATTTAAAGCTTCAAATTTGACTATTGCTCATTTCACAAGTAGTGCTTAATTCTTGAGAGTGCTAACAGAGTATTGAGATGAACTTGCAGAGTGACAAAGAAGGGTAATTTTAGAATTTTTTTTAGATATGGCACCAAAATTTGCAAAAGAAGCGGTTCAACAAGAAAGTGGTGATATTAGAGCACTATGTAGATAAAGTAGAGGTAGTAGTAGATACAAAAATGACATGGAGAAGAAGAAACAAGCTCAAACGAGAAATTGACAACAAATTCCAATGAGGAGAACCAATGATAGTTCAAGGTATTTATGCCATACACTCCTTTTTGTCATTCTATATTTATGATTCAATACATCCCTACCCAGAATTAATATCTACTATAGTGAAGTTCTACGACCCTAGGTTTAAAGTAGTAAAAATAGCTAAAGGTAAAACCCTTTTTAGTATAACCACTCAGGCTTGCAAGGATCTTTTTGCTATGGGTGTAGACCCTCCTGTGAACCCTAAACCCTTTGACCCACAAGGCCAAGCTAAATATTATTCATTGTAGGGTCATTCTCATGATGGTGAGCCTTTTAGAAAATGGGTTTATAGTCAGTTTAAAATAATAAAATCTAGGAATACCTTGCCTAAAACCCCAATTGCCATCGAGCATTTTGCCTACCCAGAACTCTTCACCATGTTAGCCTACCTAGAGGGTCTATATTTTGACAGATATGTAAGGGATTGGTAGATAGCCACTATTTATTGCATATCTAATGAGAAAATGTACAAAGAAATGGTAGAAGATGAAAATATTAGACCAATTTATTTTGATTGGTCGGCTTACCTTTCTAAGAGAATGCATGAGCAATTGGTGAGCATGAAGAGAGATTTAGAGACACCCTCTTTCAGACATTGCTCTAACCTAATATGGATGTTCCTCAGTACCATGAGGTAAGAGATGCCTTGGATTCCAATAATAGATAAAAATGATAATGGTGACCCTATACCAGTCTACCAATGGACCGACCATCTGAGGAATACTGAGTCTTATTATAGGTTCAATTTGGAATTTTTAGGGCTAGCCTTAAAAATCATGTATGGCCAAAGCCCCAGATTGCCTCCTCTGGCTAAATATTTGTTATGGGTGAATCAGGTAGAGGAAGGATATTGGTATATCCTCACTAAGGGAACAATCATCAGACTCTATGGCTTCACCGAGAAACCATTTCTACTACCCCACTTTATCACCAGTAGAATGTTGGCTTTAGAATACTTGAGACAAGCTGATTTCATTAATGTCAACTTCGGCACTAGTAAGGGAAGAAAAGGGACATTGATTTACCCTCGTAATGTAGATGATATCACTATAAAAAAAGGAGGTCAACATGAGCAAATTGCATAGTATTTGGAAAGGCTTGGTCTTATGTATATTCCATAGAGATGGAGATATGATCCAGATGACAAGTTCCTAGAAAGAAACATTGCCCTAAATGGAGAAAGAGCCCTCAAATTTGAAAAAAATTTGAGGCCTCACTTTGAGAAGGGTAGAAATAACAAGGAAAATGCCCCATTAGAGTGGAATGTTAACAATATGGAGCAACTTCCCCCTTGGAGAGATTTTTATGAGCAATTAGTTGATTTTGATCTCGAAAAGAACAAAACCCACCAGCTGAAAGAGTCCAAGATCAAAGAAATGGAGGAAAAACATAAATGGGATGAGGGTAAGATTTGGGAATGGTGGAATATGAGGGTAGAGATATGTACAATACAGGCTAGGTATGGTCATCAATCAGACACTGATTTTTCTAAGTTATATGATAAACACATTAATACTTGGAAGGCCAAGAATGGTAGAAGCCTAGTATTGAGCTACAAGAAAACAAGGACGAAAAGACAAAAGAAAGATCAAGTGTCCTCCAGTTCTCCTTCTCCACCTTTGTAGCAAGAGGAAGAAGAAAATACCATGGATACCCCACCAGTAACTAAGGTAGCTCAGACCACTTTTGAACCATCACAAGAACAATTGAAGCAATATTCAATGGGTGTTGTAATGATGAAAAATATGCATTACTTTGATGGTGGCCTAGGTAAATATGAAACAAGAAATATGGAGAATATTTAGACATGGAAAAGGCTGAAACATATTACCTTATGAGGGAAATATTCTTTGCAAAATCTAGTAGGAGATGAAAAGAAGGATATCTTTGTGCTCACCCTTGTGAAATTCCCTACTACAACCCCTGCAAAGTCACTCCTAGTGTCTAAAGTTACATTGCATGAGGTACACCATAAATATGATCCCCAAAAGAGTAAACATACAGTACCTATCATATTCAAGAGAAAGTTAAAATATTCATTAGGGAAGTTTGAGAAAGAGGTCAATAAGAAGCGGAATATGGATCAAACATGAATGGTTGAACAATCCCTAGTACCAATTACAGATCAGCCAACCCAACAAACACCTCAATAAGGTGTGGATGATATTTTTCCTTCGCCTACCATAAGGTGTGGATGACTTACTCCTGGACTTACTTCCTTCCTCTCCTTCTTCTTCCCCAAATAAATCTCCCTCCTATTATTAATAACAAATGGAACAAAGGGCATCATCTCCACCTCATAATTCACCACCCACCTTGCAAGTTATCACAACATATCAAGGCAATCCATCTCCCCCACATTCACCAAATATCCTAGTGCCATATTCACCTAATCACACTCCACCCCCAAAATCATCACCAATTATTTTAGTAGGAGTGCAAGCCCTTCCATCATCCCCACCTCATCCTATGACTATATCATCTACTGCTATTTCAAAACCAATTACAATCTCTATAATAAGAACATATTCCACCATCATCACAACCACTTCCTTTCCATCTGTGCTAGGTCCATTTTTTCCCTCACTCATAACTACCTCCACTCCTACAAATCATCCTACAACTTCTTTACAGAAGGTGAGAAATGTTTCACAAAAGATCCAAATTTTTTGGAGCAAGAAATTGGCTCAACCTTCAAAATAGGCCACTAGATGGAGAAATACCATGATTGTTGATCCGGTGGCTAGACAAAGAATAACTATCTCCCTCACCCCTCTTGTTAGCAAACCAGAGGAAGAGATGACTATAGAAGATTATCAGCTAGAAGAGCATACTAAATATATCACTCAATTGCCCATGGAGGATGAATTGGTCATAGCTAAGGCTCATCTTGAGACCATTTATGTCCAGACTGATATTTGCAAAGAGAAGTATGAAAAATTGGAGGAAAATATTGAAAAGTTGGAGAAAACAATCAACAACCAGAAGAAGGTGGAGAAGGCTATGAGAAATGAAGCCAAGAGCTGGCAAAACAAGTACCAAGAGACCATCAAATTCAAGGAGCAAGTTGAAGAGCTGAAGAAGAAGAATGAGGCCTAGGTCAAAGAAATACAAGCCTTGAAGCAGCAGCTTTAGGTTGAAAAGGCTAGAGCTACAGGTTTCTCTAAAGACAAGATCAAACAGATCAAGAAACAAATATGGTCTGAAATCCTGGAGAAGTGCTCAGAAATCTAGCCTGTGATTGACTACATGGATGAGGCCAGCCATTTATTGTAGACAACCAAGGAAGATTTGGACAAGTTCAATGAAGAGCTACAACCCATGGTGGTACAAGTAGAGCAAATATATAAGTTATCTAAAAATAGATTCAGTGAAGCCGCCAAACCTATCCCAAATAAGGTATGGAATACTGCAATATTGGTTGCCAGGATTGTCATCAGGAAGAATAAGCTGCTCCAAAAGGGATGGCTACTGATAGATAGAATCAAAGGTAAGCTACAGGAGATTGTGGATATCAACAAAGAAATGATGCAATATGGTTTTGGAGGATTTTGGAATGAAAATGACATCCTTTTGTTAGAAGAAGACCTCCAGACCAGCATAGGATCAATCATACAGGATGAGTCTAAAATAGATGCCTAGGAAGACCCGATCAATCAGGATCAAGTCTCTCAACTAATCAAAGACTTAACCAGGCTCAAAGACTTAATGGAGGATTTGGTTAATAAATGGTATTCCATGTCCTATGAATAAACTGCCATACTAGAGGTTACCTAAAAATAACATAAAGAAATGACTAATCCATCCAAATCAGCCTGGGACCAAGCATTAGAAACATTGAATTAGATGATTCAACTGTTTGGAGCAGAACCAAAACCAGAAGTTGAAGAAGAGAAGAGGTTGATGAAGAAGTAAAAAATAGGAAAATAAAAGAGATGATGAAGATATACACCAAGAAAAAGGTGATCAGGAAGAAGAAAATGCAGAGGATGCTAAGAAGACACAGGAAGAGGAGGTTGAAGAACATGACCAGTAGGAAAAGGTGCATGAGTAGAGAGGTTTTACCACTAAATAAGCTAAGCATTTTTGTATACCATAGCTAGTAGTAGAGCCCTATATGCATGTTTTGTAAGCTATTTTGATCTTGACAATACCAGAGAACAGTCACAAAGCATGAACCTAAAAAAAGACATGTAAAAGTCTTGATGTCAAGTTCTCAAGAGAGTTGTAATCAAACTGAGCTTATAAAAGGGTACATTTCTATGTAACTAGAGCAATATTGAGCTTATGAAATAAAACAACTGATATCTTGGCCAACATAGGGGTGGAAGTCGATGGGCTGGTCACCTGGGAACATGGGGTCCCAAGTGATGTGGACAAATTTATTCAAAATGATCGCCAATGATGATGAAACTGTGGGGTTCGGAAAAAGGGAGAGGAGTTTCATTTTTGTTTTGTCAGTATTGCTTCGGTCCTTCTTGTGATGGTTTTAGTTTTCTTTGCAACAAGGGAAGGATCCAGGTGGCATGGTGGCCTCATGTTATGGGGTTAGGGGCAAAGGCAACTGCCAAGGACCGATGTCATGATTTCGCGACATGTCGTAGTTTAAGGAAAAGCAAAATATGACAAGAAATAAAAAGTGTCACGATATCGCAACATGTTGAGAAAGAAAGAAAAAGTGTCGTGATTTCATGACATGTTGAGCAAGAAGGAAAAAGGGTCACGATTTCATGACATGTTGATCAAGAAAGAAAATGTGTCGTGATTTCACGACATGTAGAGCAAGAAAGGAAAAGTGTTGCGATATCATGACATGTTGAGCAAGAAAGAAAAAGTGTCGCGATATCGTGACATGTTGAGCAAGAAGGAAAAAGTGTCATGTTTTGGCGACATGTTGAGCAAGATGGAAAAAGTGTCGCAATATCGCGACATGTCACAGTTTCGTGACCAAAAGAGAAGAGAAAGAGCAAGAGGGAAAAAGTGTCACGATATCGTGACATGTCACATTTTCGTGACCAAAAGAGAAGAGAAAGAGTAAGAAGGAAAAATGTTGTGATATCGGGACATGTTGAGCAAGAAGGAAAAAGTGTCGCGTTTTGGCAACATGTTGAGCAAGACAAAAAAAGTGTCGCGATATTGCGACATGTCACAGTTTTGCGACCAAAAGAGAAGAGAAAGAGCAAGAGGGAAAAAGTTTCACAATATCGTGACATGTCGCATTTTCACGACCAAAAGAGAAGAGAAAGAGTAAGAAGGAAAAATGTCGCGATATCATGACATGTCGCATTTTCACGACCAAAAGAGAAGAGAAAGAGTAGGAAGGAAAAAGTGTCACGATATCGTGACATGTCGCATTTTCATGACCAAAGAGAAGAGAAAGAGTAAGGAGGTGAAAGTGTCGCGATATCGCGACATGTTGGATTTTTGCGGGCAAATGCCAAGAAAAGGAGCAAGGAGGCGATTGTGTCGTGATATCACGACATGTTGCATTTTTGTGTCCAAAAGCAACAAAAGAGGACAAAGATGCAGAAGTGTCGCGATGTCGTGACATGCCACATTTTTGACATGTCACAGTTTCACGACAATCCAGAGCAAATGAAGGAAAAGACTCAAGGACGACGCGATTTCGTGACTTGTCAATTCTTCACAGCTGGAAGCGGTAAGAGAACAAAATAGGAAATGAATGTTGTGATTTCATGACATGTCTCAGTTTTGTGATAGGCAGTTGCAAAGGAGTAGAATGAAGGTAGTTTTTTATGATTTCACAATAGGTCTTATTGTCACGACATGTCGCATTTTGCGACTATCCAAAGAAAATGAAGGAAAAGACTTAAGGACGTCGCAATTTCGTGACATGTCACACTTTCACAGATGGAAGTAGCAATTGTGCAAAATGGGAGACGAATGTCATGATTTTACGACATGTCTCATTGTCACGACATGTCGTATTTTTGCGACATGCAGCGACAAAGGAGCGAAACGAAGGCAAAATATCACGATTTCGCGACATGTCTCTTTTTCACGATAGGTCACATTTTTGCGACTTTCCAAAGTAAAATATGGAAATGAATTAAGGACGTCGTGATTTTGTGACATGTCACATTTTCATGGCTGGAAGCAGAAAGAGTGCAAAATGGGAGACGAATGTCACGATTTCGTGACATGGCTCATTTTCATGACATGTCGCATTTACGTGACTTATAGCGACAAAGGAGCAGAACGAATAGAATGTCACGATTTCGTGACATGTCTCATTTTTGTGACATGTCACCATTTCGTGACTCTCCAGAGCAAATGAAGGAGAAGACTTAAGGACATCATGATTTCACGACAGGTCACATTTTTGCAGCTGGGGCAGCAAGAAAGCAATGCGGTGGGCCATTGCCTGTGTTCTAAGGTGTTTGTAAATATGGGTATGGGGCTATGTTATTTCTTGGCAGGGTGGCCTCAGAAGGGTACTTGTAGCGAAGGACATATAGTCCCTATTGAGGTTTTGATCCGTAATAGCATAGTGCTAATTTTTGTAAAAGGTTTTGGGTCAACCTGGAAAACTCGGATGTAATGAAATTGTACCTTAATTACCAAAAAAATGAAAGAAAGAAGTATTTATAGAGATAAGTCACCCTATACCTCTTGCATGGTTTTCTTGTGAATAATTATGCTTTAAACATCTTCACAAATGTTTGAAAGTATGGTTGTCACATGGATATTATTCTATGAAGCATAACTTTCTATGATCTACATATTGCTTCTTGCATAATTTCTATATGAATCGTTACTCTCTGAGTATCTTCACAAATTTTTGAGAGAGTGATGGTCATATGGAAGTTATTCTATGAAACATAGCTTAGTAATGAATGGATTCTACCCTTTCCTTCAAATCCCCATCTCATCCATTAATTCTCTTCCCTGCATAGTTTTCTTCCCTCCATTTTTATTCATCCGTGTTTTCCTTGAAAAGTCCCTTTCATCCATTCATATCACTTCACCCTCATTTATTCCTACTATATTTGACTTCTAATTCCCAATGGATAAGATTATGAGTTCTTAAGGCTTTGCAAGAAAATCCCCCAGGAGGCACCAGAATGTAGGCCTAAAAAGACCACATAGAAAAACTTTGTAAATTTCAAATTCCTAAGAGTTCTCCAAACTGCGATAATGGCACAGTGTAATATGTTCGAACCTGTAGTCAACCAAGTAAAAATTACACTCAACTTAGCTCAAAGCACAAAGAAAATGGAGTGGCTAACAACAAGTTTCTATCCCATATGGCCCAGTGCATGGTTCCACCCCATGGTTAGCACAGTCAAAGTTGATATTCTTGCCCTCCAAATCACGGGTTAGAGCATGGTTCCATACCGTGTGGTCCAATGTGTGCTCCATCCTGCACAACTCAAAACATGGTTCTACACCATAGTCAAAACGATAAAAATTAGAAATTTAGCACTTCAAATTGTAGGCTAGAGCACGGTTCCACATCGTGCAACTCAACATATGTCTCATCCCATGCAATTTATACCGTGGTTCTACATCATGGTAAAAGTGGTCAAATTCTATAGGGTGGCAGTCCAAAAAGTGAGCCAGAGCATGTTTTCATACCACATGGCCTAGAACACAAGTTTCCATCCTAGCAGGCACAATGCAGTGTTCCACCCCACAATCAACGTTTGTCAAAGTTATGAGTTTTAATTTTAAATCATAGGTTAGGACATCATTCAAAACAATTTTCCATGCCACGACCCGAACTAGCAAGTGGATTATTTTTGAGTTAAGAAAAGTGGGCTAGAACATATTCCCACGTTGCAAGGCCTAAGAACACAACTTCCAATCAATGCAAAAAAGCCCTTTGGATCCAACCCATGGTCAAAGTAGTCAACGCTTTTGAATAAGAGTTTCAAGGAGTAGGCCAAAACACATCCTACATCGATAAACAGAGTAAAAGGGAGAAGCACCATTATATTTATACCACAGGGTGTTACAGACCATGAGTGGGTAAGCCAAGTTCTTAATAATCTAATCTTAACCATTCAACAAGGTATCAATGATCCATATGCCATGTGTTTCAAGTCATGTACAAAAGTAGTTTTTAACTTGGCACAAAGCCTCAGATTGTTGCTTGAATATTTTTGAGCTAGAAATGAGCAAGAAGATGAAGAGGTAGAGAATCAAGAAATGCTAGTGGATTCAGTTGTAGATATACGATGAGACAACCTCGATAAGAAATATGGATGGCATTGATTCTAGATTGACATAATTTAGAGCTAGAAGTCATGAGAGACAAGCAACTTGCAGAGGTCAAGTTACAGAGGAGTGAAATATTGCACAACTTCTCTCTTCCTTCAAATCAAACAAGAGGCTGCCACTTCAACACCTTGTTGATCTGGCATTGTGAATTCCTTGTAATGTTCCAAATATTTTAAATCTTTTAAAACACACATAAAACTATAAATAGAGGTCAAACCCTTATTTTCAAGGGTCAGCTCTAGAGTGTTTTCTTACCCTATTGTTGTATATTTTTTGTGAATCAATATAAGGAGCATTACTTGGTTGTTTACCTCCAACCTATGTATTTTTTGTTTTTTGTAAGGATTCAAACTGTGAAGTTGTTTCTGCTACTGCTTCTATGGTTAGTCTAATTTGTTGATATTGGATTGCTAACTTAGGGCACTTTGAAATGCTTCATGTTAAACTATATGCTTTAAGGAGATCTATTTTTCTATTATTCTAGGTATAAATATAATTATCCTATTTGGATTATTAGTACTCTAGATGTTTGAAATAGTCTCTAAAGTATGATTATGCACTCTAATGATGAAGGTTATTGGTTTTGAATGTTGTTAGTATTAAGTGTGGATTACTGGAAATTGATTTGTGGAAGGTTTTTCTTATAGTTGTCTATGCTATTATTTCTATCCGACCACTGTTCATTCATTATTTTTCTAACCCTTACCCCATTTCTATCTCTATATTTATACATTTAACTAAGCTTAAATGATTCAACACTCAGATTAATTGACAAGGTATACCAACCTACTCTGGAGGTTGGATTAAAATAATATTTAACTCATCAAATATCAAAGTTTGAGCTATGATTAGTGGGTGATCACCTACTAGATCATAGCATATGATAGTCATAGTTTCAATATTTTCTTTATGTTATTTCAGACCCCAACACTACCATTGAGATCCAAACCTATACACCTAGTACCCTTATATAGACAAAAGTATGTAAGGTGTAGGGATGGGTATACCCTTTTGATGAACCTAAAGGAATAATTTGGACCATCATGAATATGGGATGAAAAAACTAGCTATGAGACACTAAGTCATTATAAAACCTTATAGAAAATATTCATGGTAGGTAGGAATAAGTAAATCCCTAAATGAGTGTATAAAAAAATTGTTTACTAGAAGGATGGAATTTTTTGTTGTGATAGGAACACTCTAGAGAATAAGAAAATGAAATGTAGTGGTAGAGGGGACCAAGGAAGTCACTTATATCTCCAATGTATGTCTTAGCTACTACCCTCCCTAGAAGGCATTCAACAACATCATATTTGATGTAAAGTGTTCCTAATAAGAGACTCCACATCAAGAAGTCTAGAAGAAAGTAAAGTGGGAAGTGGAAGGGATAATTAGCCTTGATAAAGGTAAGAAAAGAATAAGGGACATCCCTAGGACTGAATCAAACACTATAGAAGTATCTCTTCCTTTCCCTTCATCCATTCATAAGACTCAATCACCATTTTAGCAATTTGTTTTGGCCCCATAGAAACAAATGCATAACATTGTAGCCATATTAATTGATGTACCCTAAACATTTCTTGCATATTTCTCCTCTCAAGAAACAATAATATGTTCATCATCCCTATCCCCAGTCTCATCAACCCTTGTTTTTCCATTACATCCTTCTCTAGTGGTATCATTATTTAAACCTTTAACTAATTTTTTATCTTCGTAAAAGTAGCAAGAATATTCATAGGAAACCACAATGGCTTCAATTTTGCTTCAAATTTTTTATTTGATTCAATAAGACATAAAATAGAATGAGCAAAGAAAGTGGGTTGAGTTGGTGCAACAATTGAAATTGACCCAAGTAATCACCCACTTTGCTCTACAAAGATGAGAATTTTTGTTTTCATAAAAATATCCATTGGTGTCAAATATTGAAGAAGAAATGATAGAACACGACTACCAAGTGGTTAAAGTAGGGCTAGAACTAATGAATACCCAACCTCAAGATAAGGTTCGATTTGCACGAGAGATTGATAAAATAGTAACTTATGAATGTGAATCACTAGCTCAAAGATTAGTATAGAAATAAAAGGAGCTAGAATATACAAAATAATACCTCGAGTAACTCGTAGATAAAATTCATAGCACTTCAAATGAAAATAAACATGCTCATACAATGCCTAAAGGATCAGGACTTATAATATCTCTTGAAAGAGAAAGAGGAACACATCAAATGCCTCACAAAAAAAATTGCTAGTCAAGAAGCTAAATTCAATCAGGAGGAGTCTCTTGGAATAGTTGGAAAAACTAAGGCATAAAAGCAAGGAAGAACCATACCAAGGAATCAAAAACCTTATAAAGAGAGTTAGTGATTCTTATTTGGATGAAATTGCCAACATAGCAAAAATGTTATTCCAAATGTTCAAATTAATTGATGCAATTGCTAATCTAAATCTTTAAGTGAGCCATGAGATGGAGTGTAGCCTCACTAAAATATCCACAAAGTCAAATGAGACTAGAAATTATAGGGTAAGGTTGACCATAATATTAGGCCTTGAGTTAATATCCATGGGAATCCAAGATATACAAGTAATGACATTGAAGGTGGTTAATTCCCTTCGAAAGGAGTAAGTGGTGCAAAAATGTAGAGAATAGTTAAACACCTTGTTTTTATACCATAGGAAGGCTAAAAATTCATATTAACTTTGTGGTGTAGAAAGGAATTCCATTCCCTTGGAGTAAATCTAGGTTATATCCTAAGTATGAATATCTACAATTGATAAAGCAACACAAGGAATATATCTCTCATTTTGAAGAATGGATAGACCCCCCTATGAAAAATTATATTGCTTAGAAATTGGGCCACCCATAGAATTAAAATTCCATATGCATGAAGTCACAAATCAAACAAGGGATTTCCCCTAAAATGACCAGTTTGAGCTAGGAGTTTATGAAATCTTTGGACAAGTCCATTGCCCTTCTGATGAAGTGTGGGAAGAACAAACAAGCATTTGATAACATAACATATTTGTAAAATATTTAAATATTCCTTCTTGGATTTCTTTTTCTTGTTTATTTTTGCCAACTTTTTCAATATTTGTCTTTTTGTTCACAGATGAAGGTAGCCATCTTGAATTATCCTTCAACTAGTAAGAAGGCACTTGTGAGTCATCAAAATTGTAGTGATTTCCACTACACTTATAAGTTTTTCCTTAATAAAATTTGAAGGAAGGATGAAACAAGAGCAAAGTAAACAACATAGCAATGAAGAGTCAAGAAGTTTTAATCAAAATATTGGTGCTAGTTTGCAAAATACCCAACCAAAGAAAAAATAAAAAATGTCTTGATGAGCCGCACTATTATTTGAAGCTCCAAAAAAATACAAGGGGGATATTGGAGGTTCTCAAAAATTTTATTGAAGAAAAGATAATAAAATTTTTGATAGATTGTCTAGTCTAAGAATATAACAAGGTAGAGAGTGATGAAACATTTTTGAAAGAGGTTTATAGGCTTATTTTGAAGAAATAATGACACACTCTGCCTTAGAAGATAAAGAAAATATGGGTATAAGCACTCTAGGAAGTGAAGTACAATGTAGGAGTAGCCAAAAAAAGATGAAGGATCGAATTGGGATACAAGAGATCAATGACAAAGCACAAGCCCTAAGGAAGGGCAGATGAGGTGAATTGATGGGCCACCAATGAGGAGAATTAAATATTATCTAATAGTATCACTTGGGTTTGGAAATTCAAGAAAAGTGGGTGGTTTTTAAAGTCAAAAGTATGGTATTTGTAGTGGCAACAATCTTTATCTTGAAAATATTAATTATAGAAGGTGTTTTCATTCATATTTTTAGGATCCCTATGGAAGACAAATGAGATTTTTCGAAAGAAACTACACAATTTTGGAGGGAAATTCCCTTCAAATGTATATATAAATAGTAGTTGTTTTAGAATTGTAAAGGATCGGCAAGTTGTATAACTTTACTTTCATTTTCTCTATATATCAGCACTTGAACCCTAGTCATTTATGGATATTTTTTTAAACCCTCACTTTTGGCATGATCTATAACTTGCATATTCATACATATATACATACATACATACATACTTTATATATATATATATATATATATATATATATATATATGTATTTTAGAGGCCATGATTATATTTTTTGTCCCATATCTTATATGTAATCTATGCTTAATTGACATGTTGAGAAGATAAAGTGTTCCTTGAGCATTGTTCATGATGATTCATGTGTTCGTGCATCTTGTTGTTATGTAGATGAATCTTATTTTGATCTTGGAACATTTCCTCTTGTTAGCTTATATTAGCTTAGGATATTTTCCTTTCTACTATCTTTGTTTTCTCTTTCTCTTTTCCCCCTGAAGCTGGTTAGAATAGGAAGAGTGCTAAAGATCACATCTTAAAAAGATCTAACCTTGTAGAAAACCCTGGAGGCACCCAATTGAGATGAAAATGATGGTCTTGAAGTTTCCTTACTATGTCATTTTATGCAAGGTATGATTGTACTAACCATATGATCCCTATATTTGGTGGTTGAGATAATCAAAGGGGACAATAGATGAAATCCAAGATTACATTGTACGATATTGGCCTTAGCCATGAATCATATTACACTTTCAACAATCCCTCATAATCTAAATTGAGGGACCAAGTAGAGATGACATTATTGACAATAATATCTTCCCCCCATAATGGTTTCTCTAGTGGGCCTTTGTAGTTGATGAAGATCCTTAGAATCCCCCTCATAATTTGGATGATGTCCACCCATATTTAGAAACTCAACTTCAATACTTTATAATCAAGCAATTATTCATTGGATGTCCTTCCCTCTTGTAGTATCTACGAGTGGTATTTTACTTCTTTGAATACTTAGCTTGACCCTTGGACCTCTAGGTCTTAGCCTTCTTAAGTTTGAATTCATTTATATGAACTTGTATTCATGAAATTCCATCATAAATTCTCATTGCCACATAAAAATGAACTAGGAGAGAAAAACATTTATTAACAGGAAAAGTTTTATAATATACAAAGAACATAAGAATAATTTAAACCATAAGGTTTAACATATAAAAAGAGGAGAAGATATTAGCAAGGGAAATCTTCATGCATTTTGCATCATATTTATTTTTTTCTCCAAAATATCTAATATCTATTTTCAATACCTTAAATCTCACGATATAATCCTCAACATTATCAAATTCATCCAATTTGAGATATTTTTATGATACCTTGATAGGTTCACTTTTCTCTTTGATGTGAAAATGAGACTCTGGTTTAATCAAAAAGGAAAATAGGCCAAGAATTCTCTTTGGTGGTGAGTTTCTTCATCAAGGGCTACTAGTGTACCTTCTTAAAAGATGAACCATAGGTTCTTACTATGTAATATGTCAATCATTTGGGTTGACCAAATTCTATAGTTTTACCCATTAAGACAAGTAACAAGGGTTTGATGACCCATCTTACACAATATAAATTCTAACATTTTAGTAGGTCCTTGAACTAATACCACTACTATTTAGAGCTTAAAAAATCATGTGATTAAAAAATATTAAAATGATTTCATATACAAAAGTTATGTCCTTCAAAATTTGTGTCATAATGGAATACCCAAACCTTATAAAATTGAAAACAATCGTTTGTTACCAATTGGTGCCCTATGATTCATTAGTTTCCACTAATTATTTTCCACTTCAATGCATCTAATCCCATTTGAATATGATAAGTTTTCACTTTATATTGGATGAGTGGGTGTAAATATGAAAATGTTGATTTATGAGGCATGTGGAAGCATCACATCAGTCAAGAATACTCCCATTCAAGTTTCTCTAAAATATACAAGGGTGGAAATAAAATGCTAGTTGCTTGCTTATAAAGAGTATTTCTCTAACCAGTATTCCCATCTTACACATGTAAGGGGTGATCAATCAACTTAGCAATATGGTCTTCACACTATTGAAAATAATAAACAAATAAACTAGAACATGCCCCACTTAGAATCGAATCAAGGTCATCTAAGTAGTCAATATCTTAGCAAAGACACATCCACTAATAAGGCAATGCCTCCTATGTAACGGAAGGTTCCCATGATTAGTTGAATTTTTTTATGCATGTCATCCAAAAAATGAAGCATTATTTTATGTGCAATGACACATCTACACATTTTTTTTTCATTTCACATAAAAAAGAAATGAGTATGACTTAAACTTGCAACCATCCCTATAGAATTTCTTATCTCCATTTTGCCTAGCCACTAGAGCAAATCCAAGATGTTATCCCCACTTTATATCTCTACATTGGAGGAAATTATTCATTAGGGTAAAAGCTCTAAGGACACACAACGAAGACGGGCATGTGAAAATGGGTGTGCATGAATTGACATGAAATTCAAATAAAATGTTTTCAAAACCAAAATAGAATGGAAGTAAAGCCTCATTTCCATTACACAAAAACTAAATCATAATTGAAAGCAAAAAATGAGGGTTACCTTGATAAAAATGTAGATGAATTTTAAATGATTCTTGAAAAAATGAGTAGTATGCCATGAAAAAGAGTCTCTCTATTTTTTATATTAAATATAATTATGAAACTTTGATGAATAATTCATCCTAAACCTTGGAAGAAGGATGAAAGGATCTAAATTGACTTTCTATATGACCAAGTGTTATTGCTCCATACACGTTCTCATAACATATTGGAATTCATAATACTTTACAAAAACAAACCAAAGAAAGCCATCCACTCAAATATTAACCTTGGACTTTCAATCAAGAATTGGCATACTAATGCTATATCCTAGCATGGCTTATTATATATATATATATATTAGCACTGATGAAATACTAAGGATAAATTATACATTAGAGAAACCTATATCCTCCATGCTATGGGGCAGGGAATTATGCATCCACCCTTCTAGGTGATATGGGCCCTAGAAGGAAAACCCCATTCCATGAACATATACCTCTAGTAAAGGAGAATAAAGTGATCAAAAGATGACACCTTTATGGGATCTGGTGAATCTCAACCACTCAAGAGACCATCTGTAGTGATCAAAAATATTGGAGCGAGTAAATATGCCTATGTACTAATTAAATGTTGGGTGAATAATAGTTCATTTATGATAAAATCCTCGTGCCAAGATGAAATTTTCTCTTAGTGTTTCCAGGGAGCAAGACTAGGTTGGAAAACCAAGTGAGATATACCTGGGTTTTTACAGTTGGTGGTTTATCATAGAAAGTGTAAAATATCAAAAAAATAAAGAGACACATAGTTTGGTGGGCACTTGTAGGCACCATAAATAATCATTGTATTATTTGTATATGAGAATCATAATACTATAATAATAAGTGATAGAGTGATGGGGGATATTTATTCCAATACCAAAACCCCAATTACATAAATAAACTTAATCTAAGCCGACATAACAAGAGAGATTTAAGGTTAATTACAAGTTTATAAGGTGGAATTATCCATAACACGATTAATCATGGCCCATAGGGCTTACATAAGAAAAATATTATAATAAATTAAATATATTGTACATCATATAATGTCGGTATTTCCCATGGATTAAATTACACTTTCAACAATTTGGATTATATGTTTATAGATTAGAAGAATGGCTAAATTTATATGGAGAAGACAATGTTCATTTAGGAAGATATGTGATGGGGCTTTTTTTGTATTTAGATAATTTCATTTTTATTGCAAGGTCAATACAAGGTTTGAGAGACCACTTAAAGGCCTTGGATCACTTCTTTAAGGAGGTTAGCATGCAAGTAAATACCAACAAAATCCAATCAAAATAAAAGGAATCAATTAAAATTTTCTTTTTAAGGCAATTTTCTAGAAAAAGCAACAAAATACAAATATCTTGAGATAGGTTTCAATAAAAAATCAATTGAGGAATATGTAGAATGAAGAGAACATAAAAAGGATAGAGAGAAATTTTTGTATGAGAGAAGTTGAATTAGGGGACTGGAAGACTATGTGTTTTTATTTGTACTCTTAGTGATACCAATGTTCTTGAATTAGTGTGAAGTGTGGGTTAACAACACATTAGATTTAAAATGGAGGTAAATCGAGAGGTTTTAAAAAAACTGATTACAAACAAACTCAAAATAAATAAATAAATAGTTCCATATGAAATTCTTCTAGCAAAAATAGGTGTGTACTCCATAGAAAAAACTACTATGGTTTATTTTATAGGATATCTAGAAAAGGTTGGAAAAATTGATGCAAACATATAACATAACTACAATAGAAGATCTAAACAAAGGAAAGAAAACATGGATGAAGTAAAACAAAAAGTGAATAAATAAATGATATACTAAATTTAGATGTTTTTTCAAATAATAATAAAGAAAAAGGCATTTTCTTAGGAAAAGTTCAAAGCAACTATATGGGAAAAGAAGTTAGGAAGAAAAAGAGAACATTATCTTGTTAAATTTAACCCTACATGCTATCACCTCTAAAAGGTACATATAGAGGCAAGCAACAATTGGACAGAAAATATGATCATGGCCCAACTAATAATTAGCTCTCATCAACTTAGATGTCAAATAAGTAGATGTAATAAACCAAAGGAGAATGGGAGGAGAGGATATGTCCCTTTTGTACATCAAGGGTAGTTGAGATAGATTAGCATTTAATTTGGGAATGTAAGGCATATAGTGATATTTGATATGGCTATGTTGATACTCTAACTATGGAATAACTATAATAAGTGTTTGAAAAGGAAAGAGTCAATAAAATAGAAGAGTTCATCTTTCAATTTTTTAGAAAAATATCAACATAGTAGAAAGCATAATTATTAGGTTAGATTTTGGGGTTCGCAGGAATAGTTCTTTGTAAAATTATTGTCCCATAGGCTACTTTTGATCTTGTAGATGTTAAAAGCCTTTCATTATATTCTGTTTATTCCTATTAAAGTATTTATAATTCGATCTTATCAGGCCAAGGATGGAAGTGTTAGAGAGTGCATATTAACACTACTAATGTAGCCTATGGGCAAGTGTTTATGTAAGTCTGTAGGTATTCCTATTGTATGTATTTGGGTATCATTCATGTATGCCATGACTTGCATTGATAGGATTTTTTGTCTAATATACTATGTATTCATGAATGAGTACTAGATGTCTAGTTGTGATGCATTTGGAAAGTTATGCAATGTTTATATTGATTTATATTTGAGGAATATGGTACTACTAATGTGTTTTCGATGTGCAGGACTAGGTACACTTGTGGGTGGAAGAGGTAGAATCGACCATTGAGAATGGGAATTTTGAATAGGAAAATGATGACTTTAGCAGCTCAAGGTAACATGAACGACTACCCTCATTTTTTTTGGTAAGTTAATGAAATTCATTAAACAAGGGCATTTGAAAGGCACCCCAATGCCTTGAACAATAAAAAAACCTAGAATAAAAAGAGGAAACACCAGAGGAAACAAAAAATGAAACAACAGAGGAAACACTAGAGGAAACACCAGAGGAAACAAAAAAGGAAACAACAGAGGAAACACCAAAGGAAACAAAAAAGGAAACAACAGAGGAACAAAAGGCATCCTGCCAATAGAACCAAAAAGGTCCTGAACCACCAAAAGTATGGAACATTACAAAAAGGAGAAAGCTAAGACCAAGATTTCAACATCAGAAACAATAGACACGTCAGTTGGGTACATCAGTCTGCATTGGTGATGCAACCACAATCTCCAGGTTAGTGTCCTTAATGTCATCCTTTGGCGTATCCTTTGGGGCTTCCTTGTAGGCTTCCTTGGCAATCTCCACAACCTCCTCATCCTTGGCATCATCTTTGAAATCATAAGGTCCCCCCATAGTAGAAATGGCTGGAACATCCTCAAAGGAGTCATATAAGAACAAGTTGAGTACTTGATGTTGCTCCTTAAGCTGTGCAATAGCTTTCCCAATAGCAACATGAGTGGTTTCTAGGTGATCGATAGTAACAGAAGTGGCTTGGACAACAAGCTTATGAAGGTATTTTTCAACAATGTTAGGAGAATCAAAAAGTTCTTTCTTGACCTTCTCAGAGGTAGGAGTGGGAGTTTCAGCAACATCCTTGAATTTAAGCCTTTGGGAACAGTGAACAAGCATTTTTTTAACTTTGACTTTTTTCTTGATGTTGGAAACGGCTTGAGATTTCTCAATCTTGTTCTTTCTCTTGGACCTAGAGGTCTTAGGGCTAGGAGTAGAGGAAGAGTTTTCTTCAGCAGAATCAGGGACGGGGATATTTCCTTTAGGGAACTTAAGAAGTAAAAACCTATAGAGGATCTTAAACAACCCCTGGTGAGAGGGCCAACCATCATCCTTTTTGCCGTGGGAGGAAGTTATTGCATAGTCCATAGACCAGTAAAGAGCAGTAGGGATGTTCATCATTTTGGCCTCTCGAAAGTGATTGATAAAAGCTAAATGAAAACTACACAACTGAGAATCAGGATTATCAATAGTCAAGTATTGCATAATAGGTTTAAGAATTTCTTTCCAAGGGGTGGAAAGGTGATGGCGAAATAGACCTTTTTTATGGAGCTTGTGGATCATGGATGTCTATTCAAAGTGGGTCAACTCAGCCTCCCAATGGTGTTTGTTCCTTCGGATTACCTTACCCTCAAGGATTTGTCCCATAAGCTCGACCAAAATCTCCATCGTTATCTGGAACTCTATGCTGTGAATGGTGACGATGCCATTATCCCATGTGGTAGAAAATGCAGTAGTCACCTCCCAATCGATGCTAGAGAACATTTTGAAAAAATTGATGAGGCCACCTTTATTCTTCAGAATGTCTTCAGCAATGGTCTCTATTTCAAACATCTCAGGCTCAGAAAACTTAGGTTTCCCTTCCTTCATGATTGATGAACAAAGAAGAGTGGACAGGAAGGAACAGAAAGGGGAAAAAATAGGCGGGAGCAACCACAAGGACATAGGGTGATAAGTGAAAGGAGCATGCAAGAAGTAGTATAAATAGAAGGTACAACTTTGAAACCAACAAGGAAACAAGTAAAAAAGCCTCAAAAAAGAAATAGCCCACTTAATGAAAGGATATTGGCTAGGTCTAGGATCGAAGAGGATTTTCTAACATTGAAAACTGCAACAGGTGATTGGAAGGTGCAATATGCGAAGATAGTTTTGACTCTTTGGGATGCCCAGAAAACAGAGCCAAAAGGGAAAATTGGCACTGGATACATGAAATATTGAAAACCCCAACAAAATAGTCCTAAAAATAAATCAAAAGGAAATTCGGTGGAGAATGATTCTCGAAGAAGCCCAATAGCGAAATCCAAGAAAAACGGGCAAGACATGATTAAAGATGGTGTTGGGAGTTGCATTGGGATTCCAAGAGGGGGCGGTTGACAAGAAGTATGCGCAGGCTAAATAAAAAGGTGGTGGATCATGAGATATCATGTGGGCAAACATGTGAATAGGAATGTTAAGTCTCATCATGATCACAAACATTTTGTTCTAGCCTGGCAAGTGCAACAACTTCTAGAGGAAGAGAGTCTGTCCACGTCAGCAAACCTTGGGCATTCACCCCGATGTTAGCCAATCTATCAGCAACATAGTTGGCTTCTCTAAAAGCATGTTGGACAATGGTTTCATTCTATTCATAAAGGATCTACTTACTTTCTTCAATTATGCTTCTTATCCTCCAACTAGCAGGCTTAGAGTTTTTAAAAAAATATTATGTTTAGAGAGTCTCCTTCCACGATGATGTTCCCTGGGATATTTTTAATGAATTGGAGGCCCCTCCATAAAGCCTTGGCTTCAGTAGAATGATTGGAAAGAACACCCAAAGGTTCAGAATATGCAAAAATAGAATTTCCTAGATGATCATGAAGAATACCACCAGTACCAACAATGCCAGGGTTTCCTTTAGCAACTCCATCAAAGTTAAGCTTGACCCATCCAATAGGAGGAGGATGCCACTTGATGTTGGTTCTTGAATATGAAGGGTTGACCGGTCTTGGATATTCTAAGCAGATATGATAGGATTTGAGTAAAGCATCCTCAAAGGGCGGATGGGGAAAGGATCAAGAGGGGCTATGAGGATGTTTTCTTTAGCACAAAGGATGATTTTATTGACAACGGGGATGGCATCCAAGGCCTTTTTGTCAAATACTCTTCTATTGTGTTCAAGCCATATTTTCCATAGATAATGTTGTAAACAAAATTTCCATAATCCTTTGAGCATGAGATTCTTGAAAGGATTAGGCCACTGAAGGAACAACTCAACAATGGTAGGAGGACAGGCCCAAACTAAATGGAATTTAAGAAAAAGGTTGCTTAGCACAATTCTAGAAAAAGGACAAAATAGAAATAGGTGAGCAGTAGATTCCCAGTCAGAGAGGCAAAGGTAACATATGTTAGGAAGTAGCATACCCCTTTTTATTAGGTTCTCCGTGGTTAAGATACGATCTTGAATGCAGAGCCAAGAGAAGGAAGCAATTTTGGGAATAAGATACTTAGTCCACACCAGCTTAAAAGGAATAAGAGTTTCAATAATGTTAAGGGATAGGAGATAAGCTGATTTGACTGAGAATTCTCCCAAATTAGTAGGTTCCCAAATTGGATGATCTATAGAATTTCTTGCGGGAATTCTAACAGGAGATAACTGAGCTTGAAGACAAGAAATTTTAGTCTCAAGATCAGGAATAGATAACCTTTTCCAACTCATGTTATCATGAGAAGTAGAAATGAAATCAGCCACCAGAGGACCAAACAAATGCTTGGTGATGTTGATTAACCTTTGAAGCATAGGAATATGCATGAGAGGACGATCACCAAGCCACTTATCTTCCCAAAAGAAAATGGACTTACCATTGCCTAACTGCCATCTTAATCCTTTTTTAAAAGTGAACGAGCCATACAAATAGACTTCCAAAAGGAAGAGCCTGCGGAAGGAACTTCACCAAAAAGAAATTTAGAGGCCTGAAGATATTTCCTTCTGATGAATTTTACCCACTCAACATTATCGTTGGAAATGAGGTGCCAGGCTTGCTTGGCAAGGAGAGCAAGATTGAAAATATGGATCCTTCTAAGCCCTAAACCTCCCTGTTCCTTGGGTTTGCAAACATTATCCCAAGCCACTAAATGAAATTTGTGTCTATGTTCAGATCCTAAGCAGAGAAATTTTTTTTGGATTTTTTCTATTTTTTGATAAACATTAATAGGAGCTTTGAACAAAGAAAGGAAATAAACATGGATGCTTTGGAGGTAAGCCATAGTGAGAGTGATTTTACCCGCTTGAGATAGAATATTTCCTCTCCAAGTAGAAATATTTTTTTGAAGTCTTTCAATGACATTATCCCATAGGATTTCTTTGGCATTTCCAATGAAAAGAGGTAATCCCAAATAGGATGAAGGCAAAAGAGATATGGAACATCCAAGGATATTGGTAATAATAGTCTGTCTTCTTATAGGAGTATTAAGGAAATATAATTTGCTTTTCTGGAAATTTATCCGTTGACCAGTGGCTTCTTCATACAAGAGGAGAATGTGCTTAATGATTTTGGCTTCATTTATAGAGGCAAAGGTAGACAACAAGGTGTCATCAACAAATTGTTGGTGAGTGATGGGATTACATTGAGAAGTGACCTGAAGTCCTGAAATTAGACCTACATTTTTTGCCTCCAAAATTGATCTGCCTAAAGCTTCTGTTGTAATAATGAATAGGAGAGGAGATAAAGGGTCCCCCTATCTTAAGCCTCTGCTACTTTGGAAGTATCCTACAGGAGAACCATTGATGAGGACATAAAACCATGCTGAAGAAATACATCCTTTTATTAAAGATATCCAGTCAGGATGAAAGCCAAACTTGTTCAAAATTGCTATGAGGAAATCCCAATTGAGTCTGTCATAGGCTTTGTTCATGTCTAATTTAAGAAGTAAAGTGGCTCTTTTGTTGAGGGATATAGAATGAATTGCTTCATGAACTGAAATAATGCCATCCAGGATAGATCTTCCTTTAATAGAGCTTCCTTGACACTGATTTATAATTAAAGGTATTACCTCTCTCAGTTGGATAGCAATGGCTTTAGTTAAAATTTTGTATATGACATTGCAAAGGCTAATCGACCTAAATTCATTGAAATTACTTGCATTCAGATTTTTTGGTATGAGCACAATGAAGGTGGAATTGAAACCCCTAGGGATAACTTTAGAGGCTTGGATTTCTCTTATAGTATTGCAGACATCTTGACTCACCAGATCCCAAAAGGTTTGAAAAAATCTAGGAGGGAACCCATCGGGGCCAGGAGCTTTGTTAGGCTTCATAGAGAACAAAGCATCTCTAATTTCCTCATCAGAAAGAATCACATTGAGTTTGTTGTTAATTTCATCAGAGATGAGATGAGGAATGAATTGAAGAAAGAAATCCTTGGCAACCTGAGAATTTGGTCTATTTTCTTCTTGAAGCAATTGCATGAAATGAGCTATCCCTTCTGATCGAATTTCCTTAATATCATTAATTATCCTTCCATCCTGACATCTGATTTCCTTAATCCTATTATTGCTTCGGTGTCTCATGGTGGAAACATGGAAGAACTTTGTGTTGGAATCTCCTTGTTTGAGACAAATATCCCAAGATTTCTATCTCCAAAAGGTTTCCTCGCATTGCAGGATATTATGATATTGAGCTAATAAAGTCCTCTCTTCACTTCTCATCTCTACAGAGCATTCTCCCCCTTCTTGACTCTCTTTCTCAATTATGGCTAACCTATTTTTGACATCCTGTTTATTTTGGAAGAGATTTCCAAAAATATCTCTATTCCATATTTTTAGATTTTCTTTGATTATTCTAAGCTTATGGGCTAAGATGAAAGAAGAGGATCCTTGAATTTCCAATTGCCACCACTGATTAATCCTTTCTTTGAAATTTGGATGCAACATCCACATAGCTTCAAACCTAAAAGGAGTTTTGTGAATTTTGGGATTATTTGTATCTAAAAGAATAGGACTATGGTCAGAACCAATTTTGAGGAGAGATTGAATATTTGCATCACCCCAAATAGCTAAAGCTTCCTGAGAAAATAATACCCTATCAAGTTTAACTTGAATGAGTTGAGAGCCACACCTTCGGTTCGACCAAGTGAATTGATTCCCTTTCAAATTTACATCCATTAGGTTGTGATCAGAAATAAAATCCTAAAAGTCCTCCATGCTTTTGGAAAAAGAGCCAACTCCTCCTTTCTTGTTAGAAGGAAAAAGAGGAGTGTTGAAATCCCCTTCTAGGATCCATGGAAGGTTTGGAAAAGCACTTCTAGCAGATGACAAGGCATTCCACATTCGAGATCTTCCAGAAATAGAATTGGGAGCATAGATGTTTGTGAGAATCCAAGGTGAATTGTTATCTTTATCAAAGAAGAGGATACTCATCATTTCATCGCTGGAATGGATAAGTTTCCCTTCTAAAAAATTTGGGTTCCATAAGCACAAGACCCTCATATAGATGCATGATCTCTTATTTTTGTACTGATAATCAATGATCCAACCATCTAGAGCCAAATTTTGTAACTTAGAAGTTATCGTGAGTCCTCGACTAAGATAGGTGATTATGTTTATGATAAACCATCCATATTGTATTTATGCACTTGATTGTTTGATTTTTTTACATGTGTGTTGTGTGTAAAAAAGGATTGGGAATAGAACCCCCTTTGGAAAGGACTAATGGATATAGAGGTTCCATTAATCCTTAATCCGCTTAAATACCATCTAAATATTTAATATTAGTATAGGTATTTTATTTGAATGAGGAATGATCAATGACCTTTATGGTTTGAATTAAATCAAATTCAATATTACAAATAGTAATGTTTCAAAGATTCTATTTAATTCTCTCTTTTACCTTTTTGAGTATATGAAGAAAGTAATGACTTTATCTTTATAAATTAGATAAAGAAAATAATAGCTTTACCTTTTATAAAAAGAAGTGAATAATTTCATCTTTCATAAATTAGATAATAGAAAGGAATGACTTCATCTATTTCAAATTAATTAGAGGGATTTTTTGAGGTAAGATATTTTGAAAAGGGAAGAACTATTTTTAAATTCAAATATCCCCTTTTTGGCCACCTTGGGTAAGGATGACATTACTCTTGGTAGGTTGCATTTATGTTAAAATGGAGACTTTAGGGCTTGGGTAGATAATTTGCCTTGTTAAGAGGGCCAAGGGATGGAAAAAGGGGGCATTCGAAGGATGAAGTATTGAAAAGGAATTTTGAAGCAAGAAGGAGGACGAAGGTAGCGAATAAGATTTCAAACAATTTAAGCTCTAGGTTGGATTTTAACCTAGAAATCTTGTCTCTTATATTTTATGAAATAAAAATAGTTTTTAGTTTGTTTATATACCTCCAAACTCCCTATCCAAACCCTTTTCCTCCTTTCTTTAGCCACCATGTGGAACAACACCACCAACGAGTGCTCTCGTGCCTTTGTTTGCTTGGGCATGAGGATTATTTTGGCCACTATTTGGTGGCCAATTATCCTATGATCACCCTGTTGTTTTTATAACATCAAAGTGCTATCCCATAATTTCTGTGGGATTAATCCATCTAGGGTTTTCAATTAATTTTTATGCAAAAAATTTAAATTTTGACCTCCCCTCCAGACCCCACCAACGACCAAGTAATCACCATTGACTGAAGTAGTCTTAGGCATGGGAAAAATCCACTTTTCCACCATCCAACCTCTATATGGTGGTCAAATATTACTTAGCACTCCATATGCCTTAAGGACCTATGAAGCCCCTACATGATGAGTGTGGGATAAAGTTTCACAATATTGAAGGGATTTTGTTTTATCTTACATGTATGGTGGGAGGGGTGCGAGCCCTGTTTGAAAGGGCTATCATACCCTTATATTGGTAGCCAAGATCGAAGGCTTGGTAGATTTTTGTGAAACCTCCTATTGTATTTATTTTTTATCGTTGTGCTACCATGTTATCGGTTTTCAAGTGGTAGTATGAGGTTGGCTCAAGGTTTTATTTTTATAGGTTTTTTGGGTTAATACCATATGTGTTGTGGTAAGGGTGAAGACCCCTTGTAAAATGACCCAGGTATAGAAGTCTTGTTAGACAAGCACCTAGGCACCTAGTTTACCCTGAAAAAGCATGAGACTTTGATTGACCTATTTGATCTTGCCCTATATCCCTATTTGTCTGAGTCTATGGCTACCACATGGATTTATGTGGTTTGTTGTTGTACACTCAAGCGGGTAGGTTAAAGCTATTATAAACCTATTAGGTGTTTAATCCCACATGCCCCTTATAGGAGCACTTGGATGGTGATAATACGAAAAGTCTCCCCTATTAGCTTGACCACCAAGAGATGGTTATGAGGGCCACCACTTGGTGGAGGCTAGGGTTTCAATGGGTTGGTGCTACACCGATGGTTGATTACTATTATTTAAGTTGTCAACCTTACATGTGCACATGTTTGACTATTGTACTGTGATGGGTTGTGTTTGTTTGGGTGATTGGTGACCGATTCCCAACCCCTTTTTTGATATAGTTTTAACTAAGCTTATTTTATGATTGTATTTTAAATTAAATAGACCTCTATTTAAGATTAAAAGTATGGGATTTTAGTTGATTAAAGAAATGTGTTTTGTAAGAATTTAATTACTTAATGGTATGAGATCTTAATTGATTAAAGAAATTGTTTTTGTAAGTATTTAGTTGGTTAAGGGTTATGGGACCTTAATTGATTAAAGAAATGGTTTTTGTAAGTATTTATTTGGTTAAGGGTTATGTAACCTTAATTGATTAAAGAAATGGTTTTTGTAAGTATTTAGTTGGTTAAGGGTTATGGGACCTTAATTGATTAGAGAAATGATTTTTGTAAGTATTTCATTGATTAAGGGTTATGGGACCTTAATTTATTAAAGAAAGGATTTTGTAAGTGTTTATTTGGTTAAGGGTTATGGGACCTTAATTGATTAAATAAATGATTTTTTAAGTATTTAGTTGGTTAAGGGTTATGGGACCTTAATTGAATTAAAGAAACAATTGTTTTAAGTGTTTAGTTGGTTAAGGGTTATGGGACCTTAATTGATTAAAGAAATGGTTTTTTAAAGTATTAGTTTGTTAAGGATTATGGGACCTTCTTTGATTAAAGAAATGTTTTTTTTTAAGTATTTAGTTGGTTAAGGGTTATGGGACCTTAATTGATTAAAGAAATGGTTTTTGTAAGTATTTAGTTGGTTAAGGGTTATGGGACCTTAATTTATTAAATAAATGGTTTTTGTAAGTATTTAGTTGGTTAAGGGTTATGGGACCATAATTTATTAAATAAATGATGTTTGTAAGTATTTAGTTGGTTAAGGGTTATGGGACCCTAATTGATTAAAAAAATGTTTTTGTATTTTTTTTGCTGGATAATAAGGGGTTGCACTCGAGTCCCCCACCTTTGAAAAATTATATCTCTCTTCTTTAGAGCTTGAGATTTTACAAATAGATACACTTCTTATCTCAATTGAGATGCTATAGCTAGAAACCTACATCATTTTACATAAAATGTTTGAATTTTTTATTTTCATTTTCTAGATCTTTTCAATTTTTTTGTGTGGATACAATGAATCCAAAATTTAGCATCTTTCTTGACATTTTCTGTAGTGGCCTTCACAATGCCAATCCTTCACCTCTACTATCCATGCCTTGCATCTTAGTAGTGTAATATTTCCAAAACATCGCATCATCATAGTCCACTTTACCAAATCCGGATTTCTAGTTTCCTTCCTAAAACACAAGTGCAACCAAAAGAATTATAATAAATAGTCTAAATGAAAATACATTATTGTTACAAAATAAAGCATATATTACCAATGGAAAACATTAAAATAAATCTTAATCATTAATTGATTCAGGAAATCAATAATTTCTTGCCAGTTTCAACTAAAATTTCTACTGCCTCTAACCATGGAAAGGAGAATTTAACTTCACGATCCTCAATCAAAACCCCTCTATTGGCTAGCTCATCTCAATATTTGTTTCCTTCCCTTAATAAATGTGTAAACCTGATTTCTTCAAACTCTTTAGCAAGATCTTGAATTTCCATAATTATATCTTGTATGTTCCATGGAGCCTTTGATTTCCTTACAATTGCATTTATTACCATGAGAGAATCACCTTCCATCCATACTCTATTCCATTTGATTTGTTTACATATTTTTAATCCTTCGAAAGTTGCCAAAGCTTTAGCTTCATTATTTGTCTTAAATCCACTATTAAAATCATAATGAGATAAAATTTTTACTCTATTATTTCTAATTATTCCTCCTCCTCCTACTAGTCCTAGATTTCCTTTATATGCTCCATCAAAATTCAATTTAACCCGCTCCACATCTGGTGGTTTCCACTTTATATTTTTTGCCTTATTTTTGCTTCTCTTGTACCTGTTGGACTTTTTGAGTTGTCATTGATGTCAAAAGGACCTATGTAAGTAAGCACTATGATTTTGCTCCACAAAGAGCTTCATGAGAAGCAAAGGTTTTGATCAAAGGTTCAAGAAGGGATGCATGGCATTTGGTTCCAAAAGGAGCTTCAAGGGAAGCTTAGCAAAAGGTTTTTATGAAAACCAAGGAAGGCAAGGAAAGGTTTTATTTAAAACCATGGATGGCATATTTGAAATGGGTTTTTCTTAAAACCCAAGTTGGCTTTTCGTTTCATCGAAAAAGGTGCCCCGATGATGGAGAAATTTAATTTTAAAGGTTTAGTTTAAATTTTAATTTATTTAAAATTTAAATTTAAATTTTAAAATTAAATAAAAGAGTTTTCCCGCCATGTCCACCGACGTCATATATTTTATCATGCAAAGGTTCGAATATTTAAAGGGGTTGATTTTATCAACCAAGTAGGAGACAAGAAATATTGTCCGCATTCGATTATCCCCTCCTTCGCAATCGTCGATTCCCCCTTTCGATTTCGTTTGCGCACTACACGTGGAACAAGGGAGCAAGTTTCAAGGCATAGGTGGAGAGGACGAAAATATAAGTCTCAAAGGCTTAAAGCCTCCACGTGGGAGGCCTAGCCCACACGGTGGGCGGAGAGTGCGCTAAGGCGCACGACGAGGAGGAACGCGAGGTCGAAACCACCCGAAGCCATTTTGCAAGGTATGCCATAATTCGATCGCCAAAATTTTTGGGTGCATGAAATATTTCAAATTTGCTAAGGTTGTGTTAAGCGTCGATTTTCATGGAGAGTATAGTGGATTTAATTTTTGCATATGGCTAAGGTTTGATATTTGATTAATGTGGGATATTGCCTAAGAAGGCTTTGTGATTATTTTTTTAAGTGCAAAAGTGTTGAAAGGAAGGATATAAAATATTTGAGTTATTTTATGGTATAAGTGGTTTTTGGAGTGACAAGGTTATGCAATGTTTTGATTTATTTTATTTTATGGTACAAGTGGTTTTAGGAGTGATAAGGAAGTTGTGCATTAATTCTTAAGAAGGTTTTCTAATTAAAAGCCTTGGTGAATATTATTGTGAAGTGGAGTAATGTTGATTATTTTGTGATCTTCTAACCCTTGTGAGGATTGGCAAAAGAATATTGTGATTGTGGCAGATTTCCAAAGAGGCTTCTTCATCTTCATAAAAGGTATGGGCACATTCTCCTATTGATTGATTATGGTGGTTGATTATAAAATACCTTTGGAGTGAAAAGGATTGATTGTGGTTTCCTTTTCGAAAGTGATTGGTTAAATGCTTCAAGGTTTTCTGGTTTGAGAGTTGTGATTAAACCTTGTTTTATAAGCATTGTTGTTGAAGCCAATTGGTTGTGCAAAGAACTTGAACTTGAGTTAGAAAAGAACATGAGTATCATTGTTATGTGAGATTTGTTGTTGAGCATTGTTGGAAACATTTTGAGTTGGTTGATACATGCTTGGACTAGGGTTTGTGAGAAAGGGTTGTTCCTTGAGGTGATTGGTTGAGTAGAGTTGATTGAGCCTAGTCAAGTGAATGCATGAAGTGGTTGTTCAAGTTCCATGAAACAAACTATTCTATATTCTGATTTGAGTTGAGATTGAGATTTGAGAATAGAACATATTGAGTCTCTAACAATTCTCTTTATGCTTCTATGAGATTGATTTGAGTTGAGATTGGGATTTGAGTATAGAACATATTGAGTCTCTAACAATTCTCTTTATGCTTCTATGAGATTGATTTGAGTTGAGATTGGATGAGAGAACATATTGAGTCTCTAACAATTCTCTTTATGCTTCTATGAGATTGATTTGAGTTGAGATTGGGATTTGAGTATAGAACATATTGAGTCTCTAACAATTCTCTTTATGCTTCTATGAGATTGAGTTGAGATATTGATTGAGCATTGAGTATAGAACATATTGAGTCTCTAACAATTCTCTTTATGATTCTATGTGATTGAGACAAGTCTTTGAGAAGGCTTGTGGACTGATTTTGTGTAAGCTTTTGTGGAAGCTTGCAATGCAGATTTGAGCAAGTCCTAGAGAGGACTTATTGAGCAGATTTGGACAAGTTCTGTGTGAGCTTGTTGAGCAGATTTGGATAAGTTTTGTGTGAGCTTGTTGAGAATATTTGGATAGTTGTGTGTGTTGAGAATTTGGATAGGTTTGAGTGAGTATTGAGAATTTGAGTAGTTGTGTGGGTGGGGGTTGGGGTATTGAGCAGATTTGAGCAAGTTCTGTGTGGACTTGTTGAGCAGATTTGAGTAGGTTTTATGTGGACCTATTGAGAATATTTGAGTAGGTTCTGTGTGGACCTATTGAGCATATTTGAGTAGGTTTTGTGTGGACCTATTGAGCAGATTTGAGTAGGTTCTGAGTGGACCTATTGAGAATTTGAGTAGGTTTTGAGTGGACCTATTGAGAATTTGAAGGTTTTGTGGATATTGAGAAGATTTGAGTAGGTTTGTGGACTATTGATTGAGAAGTAATGAGTATTGAGAGAGATTTGGAGGTGATAGAGTATAGAGGACAGAGTCTCAGTGGATAGAGATCCAACAGCCAGGACAATTGAAGATAGATCTTGAGTGAGGAGTCTTCAAGTGGAGAGAGATCCACCAGTCAGTGCAGCAGAGAGACAGAGTCTTCTAGAAGATCACTAGCTAGAGCAGAAGGGGAAAGAGTTCTCCTATGGAAGAGATCCATGAACTTGAGATTAGGGGATCAACATCTCCTTTGGACAGAGGTCCATAAACATTGTAATTGGGAAGGATTCCCATGAGATTATTTGAGAAATATTTAGAAGAAATATTTTCTCTGTGGAGGTAGCCCACATTGGGTGAACCACGTTAAAATTGGTGTCTCTATTGTGTGTGATGATTTGTGCATTGCTTTGGTTATTGCTATTGATATTGCCATTGATTATATTGATTAATACTATTTGGGAAAGAAAAGTAAAAAGTGGTCTTATACTGTTCACCCCCCTCTCAGTATAAGCTTGTGTTCTTCAATTGGTATCAGATCTGGTTCCTTCGAAAGAAGTTTAACAACTTGAAGGAAGATCCTACAAGAACACAAATGGCAAAGAAAGGCAAGAGTAGAAGCATGAGACACAAGAAGAAAAGAACACCTATGGTCATGAAAGAAAAGGAAGATGAGTTTAATATTGTTGTGTTGGGAGGACACATGGAAATAGATTCAAGAGATGAATCAAGTAATGGAGAAATATCTAGACTAATAAAGTTTTGTACCAGATGTGGGAACACAGGTCACCATGCAACTTATTGTCCACAAGAATGTTTTGTTTGTGGTCAACTTGGCCATGATGCAAGATATTGTAATGGGTTTAGTAGCAGTGAAGATGAAGATGATATTCTCAAAAATGAAATCCTAGAGATTGGTTCAAGAAAGGATAATAGGGACAATCAAAATAGGTATGAAGAAGAAACTCTACTTTCAGTAATAGAAGAAAAAGAAGATGCTTCAGAAAAAGAAAAATGGAAAGCCACTCTTAAGGAGCTTATTGAATTGAAAAGAGAGAATTTAGAATTGAAGGCTCAAATACAAGAAGATGAGAAATGTAAGACAAAGCTTCTACAAGATATCTCTGACTTGAGAGATAAGGTTGAAAAAGCAAGAAGAGTTGAAGAAGGTATGATTAAACAGTCAAAGGTAAAAGAGATAGAATGTGAAAGGCTTATGATTACTCTTGAAGAATTAAAAAGGGAGAACTCAGGATTAAGGGTTCAAGCTCAAGAAGATGAGAAATCAAAAGCAAGGTTTCTACAGGAACTCACTAACTTCAAAATCAAAGTTGAAGAGGCAAGAAAAATTGAAGAAGGTATGGCCAAAAAATTAAAAATAAAAGATCTAGAGTGTGAAATATTAGAGCATGAGATAGTTTCACTAAGGATGGAAGTAAAAGGTTCTAAGGACAAGCTACACAAGTTTGAGGAAAATTCAAAGACCTTGGAAAGGACTATCAATGCACAAAGGTCATCAGTCACCATAACAGGACTTAGTTCTAAAGAAGAACAAGGGAAATAAGAAGCAGAAAAAGGAGAGTCAAGCTCAAACACCAGAAAAGAAGAAGAGTCAAAAGAAGTAAGTAAAAGAGAGAGTGAGACCTCTAAGGATAATTTGGACAATAGAAAGTTCAACAAGGAAAGGAACAATGCACAAGTAAGGAACAAATGGAACAGGAAACAGGTAGAAGAGACTAAGAGACCAATGGGGTCTAGGCAAGGTTTCTTCAATGGAAGATGTTTTTCATGTCACAGGTTTGGGCACATGGCTTCACAGTGCAGGACACATGAAAGATAAGAATATGGGAAAGGACAACTTTTCCATGGGTATTGCTACTCATGTAATGAGTTTGGTCACAAGGCAATGAATTGCAGGGTTCATGACAGAAGAGGATATGGCTTCACTAGGAGAAATCCTAAGATAGTTGCACATCCAAGGAATAATAACATTAAGTGTTATAAGTGCAATAATGATGGTCACATAGCAAGATGGTGTAGAGAAAATATTCTAGAATCAAGCATGAACAGGAACAGGAATATAGATGAGAACAAGAATAGGAACAGGAACATAAACATGGATTAGGAACAAGAATAAGAATAGGAATAGGAACATGGATGAGAACAAGAATAGGAATAGGAACAAAAGTGATGATAAGAACAGGGATGATGACTTGGAAAGAAATAGTGAGAGGATTCAGAAGACTCAGAAAATAAGAGAGAAATATAAAGGCAAAGAGCAATGCTTTCGGGAGTAGAAATACTCCCACCCCAGAATTAACCACCTCATGTGGAGGTGGGGGAGGGGCTAAGCTAAGAGGCTCATTCTTAGCCTCGAGCCCCAAAGGTGACCCTTTGCCATTGATGTCAAAGGGGGAGAGATTTGTGTATTGGGGAGAGATTTGGTATGAGGAGAGATTTGATATTTGAGAGAGCATTGAGCCAGGGGGAGCAAAGTCCTAGGGGGAGCAGAAAAGAAGGTCAGGTTTTAGTAAAATGGATATGGGTTGCCATCAATGACAAAGGGGGAGATTGTTGGACATTTTGAGTCCCTAAGCTAAAAGTTGTCATTGATGTCAAAAGGACCTATGTAAGTAAGCACTATGATTTTTCTCCACAAAGAGCTTCATGAGAAGCAAAGGTTTTGATCAAAGGTTCAAGAAGGGATGCATGGCATTTGGTTCCAAAAGGAGCTTCAAGGGAAGCTTAGCAAAATGTTTTTATGAAAACCAAGGAAGGCAAGGAAAGGTTTTATTTAAAACCATGGATGGCATATTTGAAATGGGTTTTTCTTAAAACCCAAGTTGGCTTTTTGTTTCATCGAAAAATGTGCCCCGATGATGGAGAAATTTAATTTTAAAGGTTTAGTTTAAATTTTAATTTATTTAAAATTTAAATTTAAATTTTAAAATTAAATAAAAGAGTTTTCCCGCCATGTCCACCGACGTCATATATTTTATCATGCAAAGGTTCGAATATTTAAAGGGGTTGATTTTATCAACCAAGTAGGAGACAAGAAATATTTTCCGCATTCGATTATCCCCTCCTTCGCAATCGTCGATTCCCCCCTTTCGATTTCGTTTGCGCACTGCACGTGGAACAAGGGAGCAAGTTTCAAGGCATAGGTGGAGAGGATGGAAATATAAGTCTCAAAGGCTTAAAGCCTCCACATGGGAGGCCTAGCCCACATGGTGGGTGGAGAGTGCGCTAAGGCGCATGACGAGGAGGAACGCGGGGTCGAAACCACCCAAAGCCATTTTGCAAGGTATGCCATAATTCGATCACCAAAATTTTTGGGTGCATGAAATATTTCAAATTTGCTAAGGTTGTGTTAAGCGTCGATTTTCATGGAGAGTATAGTGGATTTAATTTTTGCATATGGCTAAGGTTTGATATTTGATTAATGTGGGATATTGCCTAAGAAGGCTTTGTGATTATTTTTTTAAGTGCAAAAGTGTTGAAAGGAAGGATATAAAATATTTGAGTTATTTTATGGTATAAGTGGTTTTTGGAGTGACAAGGTTATGCAATGTTTTGATTTATTTTATTTTATGGTACAAGTGGTTTTAGGAGTGATAAGGAAGTTGTGCATTAATTCTTAAGAAGGTTTTCTAATTAAAAGCCTTGGTGAATATTATTGTGAAGTGGAGTAATGTTGATTATTTTGTGATCTTCTAACCCTTGTGAGGATTGGCAAAAGAATATTGTGATTGTGGCAGATTTCCAAAGAGGCTTCTTCATCTTCATAAAAGGTATGGGCACATTCTCCTATTGATTGATTATGGTGGTTGATTATAAAATACCTTTGGAGTGAAAAGGATTGATTGTGGTTTCCTTTTCGAAAGTGATTGGTTAAATGCTTCAAGGTTTTCTGGTTTGAGAGTTGTGATTAAACCTTGTTTTATAAGCATTGTTGTTGAAGCCAATTGGTTATGCAAAGAACTTGAACTTGAGTTAGAAAAGAACATGAGTATCATTGTTATGTGAGATTTGTTGTTGAGCATTGTTGGAAACATTTTGAGTTGGTTGATACATGCTTGGACTAGGGTTTGTGAGAAAGGGTTGTTCCTTGAGGTGATTGGTTGAGTAGAGTTGATTGAGCCTAGTCAAGTGGATGCATGTGGTTGTTCAAGTTCCATGAAACAAACTATTCTATATTCTGATTTGAGTTGAGATTGAGATTTGAGAATAGAACATATTGAGTCTCTAACAATTCTCTTTATGCTTCTATGAGATTGATTTGAGTTGAGATTGGGATTTGAGTATAGAACATATTGAGTCTCTAACAATTCTCTTTATGCTTCTATGAGATTGATTTGAGTTGATATTGAGATTTGAGTATAGAACATATTGAGTCTCTAACAATTCTCTTTATGCTTCTATGAGATTGATTTGAGTTGAGATTAGAGGATTTGAGTATAGAACATATTGAGTCTCTAACAATTCTCTTTATGCTTCTATGAGATTGAGTTGAGATATTGATTGAGCATTGAGTATAGAACATATTGAGTCTCTAACAATTCTCTTTATGATTCTATGTGATTGAGACAAGTCTTTGAGAAGGCTTGTGGACTAATTTTGTGTAAGCTTTTGTGGAAGCTTGCAATGCAGATTTGAGCAAGTCCTAGAGAGGACTTATTGAGCAGATTTGGACAAGTTCTGTGTGAGCTTGTTGAGCAGATTTGGACAAGTTCTGTTTGATTTTGTTGAGATTTGAGTTGGTTTGAGTTGGTTGTGGTTGGATGGTGAGCTGTTGAGTAGGTTCTAGTGGACCTATTGAGCATATTTGAGTAGGTTCTATGTGGACCTATTGAGCAAATTTGAGTAGGTTCTGTGTGGACCTATTGAGAATATTTGAGCAGGTTCTGAGTGGACCTATTGAGCAAATTTGAGCAGGTTCTGAGTGGACATGTTGAGCAGATTTGAGTAGGTTCTGAGTGAACCTATTGAGCAGATTTGAGAAGGTTTTGAGTGAGCCTATTGAGAGAGCTTTGGAGGTGATAGAGTATAGAGGACAGAGTCTCAGTGGATAGAGATCCAACAACGAGGACAATTGAAGATAGATCTTCTAGTGAGGAGTCTTCAAGTGGAGAGAGATCCACCAGTCAAGTGCAGTAGAGAGACAGAGTCTTCTAGAAGATCACTAGCTAGAGCAGAAGGGGAAAGAGTTCTCCTGTGGAAGAGATCCATGAACTTGAGATTAGGGGATCAACATCTCCTTTGGACAGAGGTCCATAAACATTGTAATTGGGAAGGATTCCCATGAGATTATTTGAGAAATATTTAGAAGAAATATTTTCTCTGTGGAGGTAGCCCACATTGGGTGAACCACGTTAAAATTGGTGTCTCTATTGTGTGTGATGATTTGTGCATTGCTTTGGTTATTGCTATTGATATTGCCATTGATTATATTGATTAATACTATTTGGGAAAGAAAAGTAAAAAGTGGTCTTATACTGTTCACCCCCCATCTCAGTATAAGCTTGTATTCTTTAGTACCCAACATCATAATTCCATTTAATGACTTGACTCCATCTATCAAGGCTCTCTGCTTCCAAATTAGGGTCTGGTTGAGTTGATAGGGTTGGTTTAGACTCCTCTATGACTAAACATATATTTTTTTCATTACCTCTAAACTATTTTCCTTTCCTTTAAATATTTTTCTATTCCTTTCTAGCCATATAGTCCAAAGTATTGTATCTTTTGATATATCCCAAATTGTTTGTAAAACCTCACTTTTATAAGTTCTCTACCATTGCTTTAACCAATCTTCCATTTTTCTATTCATAACCATGCATTTTCCAAACATATTAAGAATCCATTGCCATAGATTCCAGACTATTGAGCAATGTCTTAAGATATGGTCTATACTCTCCTCCTCATTTTTACAAAAAACACATTGAGAGGGGCCATGAAAACCCCTTTTCATAAGGTTATTCTAGGATAAAATTCTTCTATGACCTACTAGCCAAAAAAATATTTTGACTTTAGGAATGCTTGGGCTATTCCAAATATCTCTCCATATTCTAGTGATATTATTATTTTGTTGGTGTTGTTCCACTTCTTATTGTGTATTCTCATGTTCTCTTCAACTCCCAAATCAATTTATCCTTGGATTCCCTCAAAATAATCATAGTTGTTATCTTTCTACTCAATTGCCTTCTAGCATCAATGTATTGTATACTTGTAAAAAAATCTTCTTTCCATTTGTATCTTCCTATAGGTAATTTTGCCACACTCGATTTTGATTGAATTTTTATTGTAAAAATTCCAAGTATAAAAATGATGCAATTATTTTTACCGGTCTTTATTGTTGTGATTATTTTAATATAATTTTTTGCTCTTCTTTTTTTTTAATTTCATCAAAACATTAAGAAATAAGAATGATATTGTTGCGAAAGGAATTGAGGTCGTGGGCAAAATGAAAGGAAAGGAATGCACCATAAAAAATTTCTAAGGAGCGGCAAAATTCATCAAAGGCATCAACAAAAATTATGAGAAGGGAAGTGCTAGTGAAAACAAAACAAACAGAGAATACGTTCTCACCTTAGGGATTTGTAAGGTAATTTCAGGGTGAAAATAATGAATGGGCATAAGTCAAATTCAATGTCACCCTAGAAAGGGGGCACAAATCATTTTTGCCCCTCTTTTGGGTGAATTGTTATTTTAAGGTAATTTTGGGGTGAAAATAATGGATGAGAGTTGGTCAAGGAATTTCACCCCAATTAAGGGGCGAAAATCATTTTCGCCCCTCTTTTGGGCGAATTCCAAGTTGAAGATATTTTTGAAATGCAAATGATGAGTGGATGTCGTTTGGGTGAAGGTTGTGCCAATCAAAGTCAAAGTCACCTCAACTTGGAATGAAATTTGTTTTCACCCTCTTTTGGGGGTGAAATTCCATTTTTTTACCCCTAATTCAAGCAAGACAATGTTTTGGGTGAAACTCCTGAGAGAATATAATTTTGGGGTAAAATTAACCGAACGAAGGACGAAACTCCATGTTGATCACAACTGACAACAAAGTGAATCACTTTCACCCCTGATATCAACAAAAAGGCTTTTTCCCCATTGCCTGGGTGAAATCAATTCTTGCCTCTTGTTCTCAACAAAGTTTCCTTTCAAAAGTGCCATTGTTGAAGATAATTTTTAGGAAAGGTCATAGATTGGTGGAATTTATTTCTCGAGGTAACAAAATTGATAATTCCAAATTTTCATGTGATATTGTTGTGTTTCAATGCACCGAATCTTGAAACAATTTTCCATCATCCATTATTACTAATTTCCCAAGTGCTTTCCACCAAAATGGGATCATTGCTTCCTGAAGAATATTCTAATTCGAGCATTGCTGCTATCGAGGAGGGAATTACTCCTGTTGGTATTTTACTAGCCAACATTTTGTTTTAATATGCATTTAATTTCAGATGTGAAACCCTCTATAAATACTAAGCATTTTTATGTAAAGAGAAAAGATAGACATTATGCCAAAAAACACTTTGAGTTCTCTGCATCAATTGAAATATATTTGGCTCTGGTTCCTAGAGTAGTGTTGTATGCAATTATTTTCTACCTTTCAAGTTTGTTAGGCTCATGATATTTGTGAGGTAAATTTAAATTCTACATATCTAAATTTAATTCTTGGTAGATAAATGAATGGTGAAATGTTCATTGGAAATTATCCCTGTAATCTATGAATGGTTCCTATGATTTCCTTTCTGTTACATACTAATTAAACTTGATTTGGATTTTAGCTGCTATTTTATCCCCACCTTACATTTCTGGATCATAGCCATAGTTTCCATTCCTTTCTATCATTTCCCATCTCTTTATGTTACCCTAATCTTATACCAATTGTTAGATTAGTATGGGAGCCAAACCTCTCTGGAGATTGGTGCAAAGGACATCTATATCTTTTAAAATAATAAATTTTATCCTAATTTTTTACTAGAATAATTTGTGTGACTGATATTAGCTCAAATGAAGAAGAAGAAGACTATTGTTTTTCCTGCAAAAGAAAGATTCATTGACACCCGATCATAAGGGTATTTATAGTCATCAAAAATATTTTTTCGAGATGGACACAATGGTGGTGTCTATTTTCAGTTTTAAAACTATTTTCCACACTTTTTGTGGCTCAAAAATTATTGTATAATGAAGTGCATTCTTAGTTGAACCCGACACTCTCAAACATTTATTAATGTGATCCTTGTATCTAGTCATCTTCTTTATCGTACTTGGGGGATGCAGTGGATAGTTACCCATTCATTCTGGTAGGATGAGGAGGTCACCATAAGGAAATGTTCGACAACTACCTTGGTGCTTCATTTTCCCTTGTTTTTGCTATTTTTCCAAAAGTTTTTAGACCTTGTTATCAGCCCATTGTGTTTATATAGGTGGAGACAACATACTTATTCTTATGGAGTCATTTTGGACTACCCTTGCACTTTTTGTGGTTATTTTTACACACTATATTCACACTCTCCTTTTGTGATACACTTTGGTTTCAAGGGGTTCTCTTTGGTGACATTTTTTCATGGTTCACAGCCTTGATGTGTGTCACAAGCACCAATCTGGGAGTATGATTTCATTTAGTTCAACGATGAGGCTTCTCTACTTTTTTGAGATATCTCATGGGTCCTTTGCAGGCTTCTTGATGTAAGTTGTCATAGGGGGGTTGAATATGACATCTTCCTTCCTCTCCATCCTCCTTCCACTTCCTTCTTCTTCTTCTTCTTCTTCTATTCTGGCAGGTGGTTTTCTCCCTTGTGTTTTTTCTTCATCTCTCCAATAGGGTTTTCTTATGCATATATTGTACATGAGTACCTTATCAAGCCTTGTTTCTAGGACTCATACTTGTGGATATGCCACTTGTTTTGGTTTTGTTTTTTCACTACCTCCTAGTATCACTTAAGAGGGGGTGTTAGTATATCCTAGTACCACTTAAGGGGGGTGTTAGAATAATAAATTATATCCTAAGTTGTTACTAGGATAATATGTATGGCTGAGATTAGCTCAGTTAGTTATGATCCAATGGATTAGATTGTATGCCTTTTATATTTAAGCAAGGCTCCTTTCAATGAATAATATCAAGTATTTCATTTTTCAACACTCTCCTTCGGCCTTTCAATGTTGGTTGGGTCTAGGGCACACATATATTTTGTACTTAGGAAGATTCATGACCAACAATTTTTGGCACACCCAGTGGAACCCTAAAGTTCCACTTTGAATAGTATTAAGGTTTGATGTTCATATTTTTACTGTCTCACTAGAACATCTGGTGACTCAGCGACTTAGTTTTACCTAGAATTCTCCAAATGTGAAGTGAGCGAAAGCTTTACTTCATGATCACAAGATCAAAGGCCAAAAATTTTGAATATCCCATTGAGTTTTATGAGCTTGACACCCAAGTTTTAGGAAAGCATATTATGTTGATACCTTTGACTATTCCATCAATTGTAACATCTTCACAGGTAGCTGGTGTATTTTTGGTTTCTTTGAGTCCCGCTAGCATGACCACTAGCTTTCCTCATCCCCAAGAAAATACTTCGATCCAAATGGCTCAAAATCCACCACATCCACCCTGATAGTTTCCAACCTAGAACCACTCCGGAGCTTTGAATTTGCAAGCTCAAAATCCAATTCTATAAGCAGTGTTGAAGGCTTTGCCTACTTATGATGGTACGGGGAAAACTTCTTATAAGCATGTCCAATATATGGCTTCATTGCTGACAATCCATAGCATAATATATGAGGACATAATGGTAATATTGCTCATGCTTTCTCTTAGAGGTAATTTGCTTTACTGATATTGGTATTTACAACCTTCCACTATTACCACATGGGACCAGTTATCTAAATTATTGATAAAATGTTTCAATGAACAAGAAAATTTGTTCTCTCTGTTGCATAAATTTACCACCATTCAAAGGTATCCATAGGAGGAAATTATTGAATTCAATTTCAGGTTCACCCAAACTTGGCAGAGAGTCCTCGATGGCCTCTAGTCAACTCCTTAGAAGGATGTATTTTATTACCTCTGAGCCTTCAAATTCGACATCAGTATGGCCATATGATAGTCAAATATCAATAACTTTCTTGATCTATACTCTCAAGCATAAAATGTTGAGGTCTATATGATTTTTATTAGTAAGCTTTCACAAAAATGGTGATGCCTACTTTTCCTGATCTCCTGCAGTATTTGTGTTCCAATGCATCTTCTTAGTCCCTACCAATATCTCCCATGTATCTGGTCCCTTCTTAGAATTCGAGTTCATCCCAAACTATGATGATATTTTCTATCCCGTAACTACCTACTCTATCCATTCCACAAATACCTACTTCGGTTCCATTCCCAACACTACCATTTCCACCTATACCGCTTCCATTATCAACCTCTACAACATCCTCAAATTTGGATACCCAATAGAAGTTGCTAAAAGAGATGTAGTCAATAAACTCAACCATAAGAGCAATGAGCAATGAGATAATGATGATTAAGAGGAAGCAGGCTAAAAAAGAGTTCCAACCTAGGAGATTTCAACCTCCTCCAATCACTAGGGAGCAAGCAGCTTCGACTAGTAAGGTTTCAGAGAGGAATTATATTGTATTGGTAAACGATGAAGTTGGCCCATCAAATAAAGCATATTGGTTCTCTACCTGCAATGATCCACATGGCAAGAAAACTTGCATGGTTCACCTAAACTATATGTAAATGTTGGAAAAAATCTTTGGAGGTCAAATTAACATGATTACAGAAGTTGATCATAACTTCATGGTCCCTTTCAAAGAACAAGTTTTAGTTCTCACAAGAGCTGTAAAAAAGCCTATCACAATGGACCCATCTAAAATGGAGCCATAGAAGGTACCCACAGACCCAAAGGTGAAAAATGAGAAAAAACAAACACAAGCAAAAGTGCATGTTATAGAACCCATTCCAGATGCACCTATCATATTAAAAGATCTCCTCCCCCTACAAAAAAAATAAATATTGCAATAATAGGCTTCAACTTCAAAAGTGGAAACTAAAACAGAGGAACAGGCTAGGGAAAATCTAAAATACCCATCCTTGACCAAGTGTCAGAGGGTTGAGGTTACACAATAGTATTGGAGCAAGTATGAGGATACCCATGAAGGGAGGGAGTCCAGCGTACCCACATACAACATTGTTGAATAACTAAAGAATATTCCTACCAAGGTTAGTCTATATGATACGCTGCAATTGCTTAGTCAGGTCGATCTATTGCAGGAGTCTCTGAAGTTTATGAAAGATAAGAGGAAGAATCCCACTCAGACTGTGTTAGCTCAAACACTGATAACTTCTACCATGGAAAATAATAGACCACCCCCATTTTATTTATCTCTTCTAATGGAAGGTTGGATTATGCACAACTGCATGATCGATTCTAGTGCTACGATAACTATCATGCCAAAGGTAGTTTGTAAAGTCATGGGTATGGAATATACAAGGAGCAACCCAAGTGTCTTGCAGTTGGATGGAACCCCTATGAAAATAGTGGGTGTTATCAAGGATATCCCCATTGTCCTACATAGTATACCTCAAATCACTATAATTCAAGAGGTGGTTGTTGTTGATCTGGAGTCGTATTTTAGCATGTGCCTCTCAAGAGATTTCACTACCAAGTTGGGTGGCTATCTTTCTTTGGACTATTCCCAACTAGAGATTCCTTTCAAAGGGAAGAAAATTCGAATTTATAATGAGAAGCCTTCTACTTTCCATATAGAGAAGATTGAATAAGAAGAAAAATCCATGAATTCTATCAATATGGTAACTAAAGAATTGAAAAACATGGACTTAAAGGAAGAAGTTTAGGATGAGCTTCAAATGAAATATGCGTTTTCAATGCTTAATTATAATGTCATGATGGAGATTAAAATTGGTTGTTACATAATTACTAAGCTTGAAAAAGCTACAGTGACGATGTCATATGATCAAGATCCTGTTCTTGATCAATTGTGGAAGCTATACTTTGATGGTGGCAGATGAAAGAACGACGTAGGAGCAAGGATCATTCTCATTTCTCCTTAAGACACACATAAGACTTATTCATACCGACTGACTTGGAGTTGCACCAAAAATGCTACCAAGTATGAAATTTTGTGCCTAGGATTGAATAAATTAGAGAATCTTGGGATTAAACAACTATAGATTTTAGGAGATTTTGAACTAATTGTGGACTAAGTAACGAACAAGTGTGTCTCCAAGAAACACTACCTAAAGGTATACTGAAACAAATTCTAGGATCTATTTGAAGCTTACACAACATTGAACATCCAAATGATCTCACGAGAGTAGAACAAACATGATGATCTTCTAGTATCCATTGGTGCCAACTTTTCCTTAGTTGAACATGTGGTGAGAAAACCCAAGACCGTAAGGTTAGTTTATAGACCTTCGATCCCTGACAAGAATATCTACTGGAAAGTGTTCAAAAGTGATGAGTAGATTGTAAATTTTTTGATAAAAGAGGCTAGGAGTTCGAAAGGAAGAACACTTGATGAGGAAGAAGTTGAAGGATTGATCCAGTTGAAGAATAATCATATCCCAAAGGGATTTATTTCACTCGAGAGTCTCTTTGATCAGAATGACAAATCCAAAAAGTATAAGATCAAAGTAGATGAGAAGGAGTATACTAAGCTGCAGTTGGGACCTAACAAGGCAATCAAGGTTGGAACGGATTGCACTCCAGAGGAGCTTGAGCAAATTAAGGAGTTGTGCCATGAGTTTCTCAACATTGTTGCTTGGAGCTACCATGATTTAAAGGGGTACAACAAGGATGTGATCCAACATACCATTGAGCTGCAGGAAGGAGTGAAACCCTTCAGGTAGAAACAGAGGCTAGTCAATCCCAATATTGAAGCCCTGATGAAAGTTGAATTGCTAAAAATACTAGAAGCAAATATTATTTACCCAATCAAGCATTCAACCTAGGTAGCAAATTTGGTCCTTGTGCAGAAGAAGAATGGATATATTCACTTGTGTGTAGATTTTTGGAATCTAAATCAAGCATCCCTGGAGTATCATTATCCATTGTCGTAGATTGACCAGATTCTTCATGTAGTTGTTGGTGCTTAGATATTTTCTCTGTTGGATGGATTCTCAGGCTATAACCAAATTTGGGTCAAGTATGAAGACCAAAATAAAATTATGTTCACTACAAAATGGAGAATATTTTCTTATCAATGGATGTTTTTTGGTCTTTCAAATGTCGGAGCAAATTTTTAGAGAGTGATGGACGTAAAATTTGGTGAGTTGCTAAATCGGGTCATTGGGATTTAATTGTATGACATGACTATTTTCTCTCATAATAGGGAGGAACATAGTTTACATTTAATACAAGTGTTCAAAATATGTTAGGAGTTTGGAATATCCATCAATCTGAAGAAATCCATCTTTTAAAGAAAGGAAAGCTCCTGGGCCACATCATTTTGAAAAATGGTTTGGCCATTAATCTAGCTAGATCTGAAGCTCTTCTAAAGCTTTCATTGCTAGCCAAAAAGAAGGATTTGCAATCATTCTTTGGGTAGATTAACGTTATTCAAAATTTTACCACAAATTTTGCCTAAGTGGTAAAACTGATGATTGAGATTTTAAAGAAAAATGTTGAGTCCAAATGGACTGAGCAGAGGAAGTAAGCATTCAATGAGATCAAAGAAATATTTACCCAAGTCTTGATCTTGGTAAACCCTAATTATTCAAAGGATTTTATCCTATATGCCATTTATGAACAAGAGAGTTAGGCAGTAGTGCTCAAACAGAAAGGAGATGATGGATATGAGCATCCAATTGCTTTTTAAAGCCAATTCATACAACCACATGAAGAGAAATACAATTTTATTGAGAAGCAAGTATATGTGGTGATTAAGTCCTTGAAGAAGTTTTAGCATTTTTTTTCTCAGAGTAAAACAATAGTTTATGTTTTTCATATAGACCTCCAAAGTTTCATCATCCAGGGATAGCTTGGGGACAAGAGAGTTGGTTGGGTTTCAAAAATCTAGGAGTATGATGTTGAAATATGACCAACCAAGCTAGTTTGAGGATGGGCATTATGTCAAGAGCTTGCAAAGAGCATTGCCTTCAAATCCATGGTGTGCCAACTTGAGGATTTTGTAAGTGGAAGTATTTTTGATAATCACTCTACAGTTGATCGTGATTGGATAGACGACCTTGTCGAATATTTCAATTTGGGAAGGTGTCCTTCACATCTTAATGCCTCACAGAGAAGGAGATTCAGACTTCAGGCTCCTTAGGTATGTGATGCTACCAAGTGGCTTGTTCCACAAAAATATCAATGGAGTACTTCTTAGGTGTGTCAAATAATCAAAGAAACAAATAATCCTAGAGGAGTTTCACTCTAGTTTATTAGGAGGCCATTATGCAGGGAGACCCATGGCATTGAAGATCATCAAAGCAGGTTATTTTTGGCCCACTCTTTTTGTAGATGCTTTCAAAGTCAATCAGAGTTGCGATAAGTGCCAAATATATGTCAGTAGAAGCAAGAATGCATCATTGCCCCTTCATCCGATTCAAGTAGAAGCACCATTTTAGCAATAGGGATTAGACTTTATTGTATTTATTGATCCCAATTCTTCTACCAAACATAAATACATCCTAATTGCAATCAACTATTTCACTCGATGGACAAAAGAAATCCCAACCAAGAAGGTGAACCAGACAATAATTATCTCTTTCCTTGAAGGATTAATCACTCATTTTGGCATACCAGATGCAATCATAACGAACAATGGAACTCCCTTCATCGATGCCAGAATCAGTGAATTCATAGGTAAGTACAAGATTTATTTAAAGACATCATATAATTACTATCCGTAGGGAAATAGTTTGGTCAAGTCCACAAATAAGAATTTGCTGAGAATTCTAAAGAGAACCCTTGGCGACAACAAGTGAAGTTGGCATCTGATCCTGAACCAAGAATTATGGGCCGATCGCATCTCAGTGAAAAAATCCATCAAGATGTCTCCCTATTCCTTGGTATATGATAAAGAAGTAATCTTACCCATTCATATTGAATTGTCGACCCTTCAATCATGGCACTTACTGAATGGTGAGGATGATGAATTTGATCCCATGAGCATGAGGTTGGCTCAGATTTTATAATTGGAGGAAGAGAGGAAGAAATCATACAATGCTTTCATGGAACATGCTCGAATGACACAGAAATGGTTTAGCAAGAAAACATATAAGAAGGCATTCAAGGTTGGTGATCTTGTGTTGAAGTGGAACGAGAACAAGGCTAAACCTAGAAAGCATCACAAGTTTGAAGTGATATGGGAGGGTCCATTCTAGATTTTGATTGTCAATCAGGTCAACTCATTTTACTTACTAGGATATGGATGGCCATGGGCTACCAATTCCAGTAAATGGTCTTCATTTGAAGGCCTATCATCAGTGATAAAATTTCAATACCAAGTATGTATATATGTACATAATCTTTTATGTTATTCTATTTTTAGTCAAGTATTATAAAATATAATATAAAATATATATATATAATAAGAAGTTATTTTTGCCAAGAGAATTTAATTCCATCTCGAGCAAGTGTTTTCACCTCGAAAACATGATTTTACTGTGCAGAAATTGATTTCACCCCAAAGCCTCATGGTTAATTTCAGATCAAAATCATTAGGAGAAAGCAACTCCTCAGCAATTAATTTTGGAGGCAAATTCAAAGTTGAATTTTAAAATTTGTCAAAAGGCATGGTTTGCTTTTTCATTAAAAGTGCCCCTATTTTTAATTGCCAGAAAAGGAGATATAAAAAAAGAGAAAAAATATAAAAGAAAAGCAAAAAGTGAGAAAGCAAGAATAAAAAAAAGGGGTGTTATTTTCACCCAAAAAAGGGAATTCGCCATGTTTTTTCCATTTTTGGGGTGAAATTCCTATTTACTTCCCCAAAGGACAATTTTGGAGTAAAACTCCAAGAAAAGGAAAAAAAATCACATGTTTTTTCAAGAACTCCAGTTGGCAAGATTATTTTTGGCAAAGAAGGGGGTGAAATTAATTTTTCCTTGCTTTTTCAAGCAAAGACTCTCAGTCTAAGCTTGCTTTTTAGCAATAAGCTTTTTTGGGGTGAAATTAAAAAGATAAATTATTTTAAAAAGGGCTCCCAAGCATGTAATTTCATCAAACAAGTAGGGAAGAGCGTTTTCGGAGTGCCAGTTGAATGAAGCTACCAGTTGCATGGTTATTTTTGCCCCAGTTGACATTTTTCACTGGCATGGACTAATTTTGAAGTAAAATTCTGTTAAAAGCATGAGATCGAGCTAATTTCATTGGCAAAACCTTCCAAAGATGTTTTTAGCATTTTAATGCAATAAAATTAATAGTTTTTACCCCTGAAAAGTGCCCATCACTCACATGTGGCGTTTATCATTCCCGAAATTAGCCATTAAATACCCATATTGCACCCTCCAAGATAAAAAATAGTTGAGCATGAATTTCGAAGGAGATTTACAACACAAGGACATTATTGGCAGTTAAAAAAGCATGTCAGGCATGAGAACAAAGGAGCACATTCACCCGAATCCACAAAAAGTGCCACATGTATTAAATCAGGTAGTTGGGGTGCAAATTATAAATACAACCAACCATAAGCTTGCGGATAAAGAAAGATAAACCATATTTTTTTTGGAGCATTGTCGTAATATAATTCAATTTTTCCAAATTGCTACTTATTATAGAATTGTTAGACTATTGTAGTAAAGTTTATGAAGGACAAAGATGGGAAATAAAGCTACTGAACCAAAGAAAGTGCACAAAGGAAAGCTAAAAAATCTAGGTGAAATGAAAACATAGAGCTTGATCCATATTATGATGCGCTAGCCTAGATTGGTGACTGCATTATTTTGAACAAGGGTATGGAAAAATTATACCAGGATGTGGAGATTGCAGTCAAACAAGGCTTGAAACCATAAATCCTGCTCACCATTGCATATTATGCACATATTTTTGGTACCTATCCACGCTTACCTAGAGTTGGTGCTACAAATTTCAAAATTTTATAATCCTGTCACAAGAGCTATTCAGGATGCGAAGGGAGATAAATTATTTAGCATTTCATCCAGTGCAGTTTGAGAAGCATTCGCTTGCAATGTTTGACCTCCTTCTGATGTTGTGTTCAAAAAGTTACATCTCGAGGAGTAGGAGGAGAGATACCAGTCAACTGTGACATTGCACTAGTTCATGGAGAATCAACTGATAAAAACTCCATAGTTTGGAGAACTGCCAATTTTTTTGAAGCCAGTAACAAATTTTAAAAGTCCTAACTTGTTTTCTATGTTAGCTTGGATTGTTGGTCTTTCGACTGACTCTGTGGTGTACAAATGGCAAGTGATGCTGGTACAATGCATTTCACAGGTTGAATTTTATTCTCCAACAATGATGACAACAAGCACAAATATGATTTTCTTTGACTTGGCAAATTACATAGCTCGAAGGATGCACACGTAGTTAGAGAAGATGTAGAGTGAAGGAGCAATATTGTTCAGACACACTTCATTTTTGACCTGGTATTTCTTCTTCCACATGCATTAGTATTTTTCTTTCATAGCTATCAAGAAGGTTGATGATGCAGACAAGAATTTGCCAGTTTATTTGTGAATTCCAAGCTTTTCTAGGAAGGAGTCAATTTAGAATTTTAATCGCATATTTTTGGATCCCGCACTCGAGCTTATTTTTGTCACATGTGAGAGAGTACCAAGGGCGATGAGGGAGGAGGTCGTTGTGAAGGAGAAAGGTAATATTTTATTATTTATGGAATGCATCGTGGTACAAATTTTTAGCTTCACTAGCAAGTCATTCTCCTTCCATATTTTACTATAGAGCACCTCTTTGCATTGGAAGTTGTCCACCAGAACAACTTCATCAATGACATCTATGGGACAGGTCGAGGAGAAAAAACTATATGCACCATGCCATTTTTCTTTGGCAAAATTAAAGTAGATTAGGTTGTCCATAACAAGTTGATTAACGAAGATCTCTACAACTTCAGTATGGTAGAGTTACCCTAGCGGTGGAAGTATGACCCTTTGGGTCATTTCATGACATTGATCAAAGTAAAAAAAATTCATTGCTACCCCAGGCCAGATATTGAGCAATACAAAAATAATCTAGAGGGGAATGATTTGGAATGGCATGTTGAAAATATGATGTCACTCTCATCATGGCATGATTTCTAGGAGATAGAGGTTGAGTATAAACCTGTAGTCCACAAACACCAGATTCCTCCTTTAGGCTTGTTTAGCAAAATGAAGGATCAGTTGCCCACTTGGTCTGAGGAGAAAATCATTAACTAGTGGATTATGAGGGCCCACCAAGGAAAAACTAGGTCAACATATGGCCTGGCAATGGATAATGCATTTTTGGAAGTATATGATGAATATTATGATAGTTACCAACCAATATCTTTTGTTGAGATTGTACCTTAGAGCTTTCAAATATCTGATAGTGAGGAGATTGTGGTTGAAGAAGAGCAAAAAGTGTTTGAGGAAGTGCCACTTGTGGAGGAAGAGAAACAACCATCACCAAAAGAGCAGCCCTGGCAGCAAAATAATAAAAAGCATGAAGTACTTTCTTTCTTGAAAATATCCAAGAAGTTGAGGACTAGTGCAGTTTCTTCATCTAGTGTGAACCCTCCTCCTGTAGTTGAAGTCGTACAAGCTGACATTTTAGATAATTCTTCTTTAGTTTAGGAAAAATATCTTGGCCAACATATGGAAATTATAGATATGGAAAATGATACGAAGGAGGAACAATACTAGGTAGAATCAGTATCACAACCACCCTCATCATCGATTCAAATAGTGTCAGACCTTTAAAGTATGTTTTCTCTACCATATTCCCTTACTCTTGAGTATTTGGTTATTTTTGCACCCCATTTCATAATTACCACTTCCATATCACCCTCATTTGGTATACCTTCCACTTCTATTTCACTTTTCGTCTCTCTATCATCGATCACCAATGCTCCCTCTTCTTCTATTCTTGTTTCTTCTATTTTTTTTCTTTTAGTTCTTTTGAATTTGGGCCCAATCTATTTTTGCTCCCTTCATCCTCCATTTTAGTAATTTCTACTAAGACTATAAGTACACAAACTCCTCCTCGAGTGAGTATAATTGTAGTTGAACCCCTCACTTCCATTCCTTCAACCGCTTTCGTTCCACAAATCGTTCCTAGTTTTACTTTTATTCTCAAGCCAAACCTTTAGCAGGATCATTTTCCTCCTACTCCATTTCTTCAATTGCAAGTATTGCCAGAGCTAGAGATGGAGATTGTGCCAGAGCATACTGTTGCAACAAAATAAGTCGAGCCTACCAGATTTCATCACATTGGTTGAAAAGATACAAGAGAAGGAAGGATCAAGCTCCAGCAAATATGTTGAAGAAGATCACTTTTGACCTCAAAGCTATGGAGTCTCACACTGTAAAAATGACCCCCCAGGTACAGAAACCCAAGGAGAAATGACTCCGAGTGATTATGCTTATGAAGTCATTACAAAGGACTTGACAAAGATTGATACTACAAAGAAAATGGGGAATATTCAGGTGGATATGAGCTCACTTTACCTGCATGGTGAGCATTATAAGAAGATATTTTTTGAGGTTGAGGTAAAGATTATTGAGTTGGAAGAAGCTCTAGCTGAAAGTAGGGCACAATAGAATACAGTGAGATAAGAGGTAGAACATTGGTGATAGAAGGTTAAAGGCTTGGAGGAGGCAACCAAAGAGCATCAGAAGGTATAGGAAAAAGCATAATAATAGGTGCAGGCATTAACCACCCAACTAGAATCTTTGTAGAATCAGCTAGCTGAAAAGGCCACTCAATCAGTGGGCTTCTCCAAGGAGAAAATAAAGGAAGCTCGTCGTTGATTGACTAAAGATTGTGTAACAATGGCATCAAAAGTGCTCTTGGTTTTTTGTATATTCATGAGGTCCAGATAGTAATTTTCCTTGGTGATAAAACTTTAGAATATGTCGAGGAGCAGCTAGAACCCAAGTTGGAGATGGCACTAAATATTTAGGGGTTAGCTTAGTCTGACTTCCATGTTAAACCAATGAGTGATATAGATCGATCTTGGTCCAATACCATAATTATATTTCACAACTATTTTTCTAAATTGGAGCTGGCTAGAGAAAGCCAGAAGCTGGCTACTATGCTTGAACAAGAGCTTTGTATTTCACTCATTTATTTTGAGGCTATAGTTGATGTTGGGTTTTCAAGATTCATATATGATTGATGGGATATTTTATCGAAGCGAGAGTTGGAGACAGCTTGGCAAAATTTTGTAGAAGATACCTCAGAGATTGATAGTTGGATGGAGCTAATTATAGAGGAACAAGTACTGTAATTTATGAAGAGTCTCACCCGCATCGAGTCATCCCTATTGGAGATGATTGAAAGAGCTAATCATATTAGTTTGGACCACGTCCAAACATTGTATTTTGTCATTGATTCACTCTAGTATCCTTCAAATATTGATGAATATTCCTAGGCTGAGGCAGTTGTAGTATATGAGACCACCAGTGTGAGTCTCGCAAAGCAAGAGGAACAGACATGGGTAGAGGTAGAGAAAAAATAGGTTGCTGAATCAAAATAACCATCTAATGCAGCCAATGGAGGTGACAGCTAAGCCCAATGGATGAAGGCTTGGGGTCTATTGCATCCAGAAGAACTGAATACCCTAAGAGCAAACCAAAAGTATTGGTAGTTTCACCACACTCAATTTTGATTGTAAAAATTCCAAGTACAAAACTAATACAATTATTTTTACCGGTCTTTATTGTTGTGATTATTTTAATATAATGTTTTTCTCATATCATTTTTTTAATTTCATCAAAACATTAATAAAGAATAATGATCTTGCTGAAAAATGAATTGAGGTCATGGGAAAAATGAAAGGAAAGAAATGCACCATAAAAAATGTTTAAGGAGCGACAAAAATCATCAAAGGTGTCAACAAACATTATGAGAAAGGAAGCGCCAATGAAAATAAAACAAACGGAGAAGACATTTTTGCCCCAGGGATTTTTAAGGTAATTTCGGGGTGAAAATAATGAATGGACATAAGTCAAAGTCAATTTTTCCCCAGAAAGGGGGCGTAAATTATTTTCACCCCTCTTTTGGGTGAATTGCTATTTTTAAGGTAATTTTGGGGCAAAAATAATGGATGGGAGTTGGTCAAGGAATTTCGTCCCAATTAAGGGACAAAATCATTTTTACCCCTCTTTTAGGTGAATTCCAAGTTGAAGATATTTTTCGAATGTAAATGATGAGTGGACATCGTTCGGGTGAAGGTTGCACCGATCAAAGTCAAATTCACCCCAACTTGGAATGAAATTTATTTTTGCCCTCCTTTGGGGGTAAAATTCCATTTTTTGCCCCTAATTCAAGCAAGACAACGTTTTGGGTGAAATTCCTAAGAGAATATAATTTTGGGGTGAAATTAACCGAACGAAAGGGTGAAACTCCATGTTGAGCACAACTTACAGCAAAGTGAATCATTTTCACCCCTGATAGCAATGGAAAGACTTTTTACCCCATTGCTTGGGAAAAATCAATTCTTGCCTCTTCTTCTCAGCTAAGTTTTCTTTCAAAAGTGCCATTGTTGCAGATAATTTTCAAGAAAGGTCAGATACTGGTGGAATTTAATTCTCGGGGCAACAAAATTGATAGTTCCAAAATTCCTGTTGAAGATTTGCCAAGATTAAACTCTACGTCCTTGATTTTAGTACTATCCTATTCATTCTCGAGGCACCCCCCACTAATTTCACTCCTTTTTAAAATGAAGTAAATTTTTTGTGGGTCTTCTTGATAAAGATAAAATTCAAGGTGTAAGATGACAAAGTGGTAACCAAGAATACAATGCTTGAACTCCTTATTTTCATGCGACATTGTTGTGTTTCAATGCACCGACTCCTGAAATGATTTTCCATCATCCGTTATTACTGATTTCCTAGGCACTTTCCACAAAAATGGGATCGCTAGTTCCTTAAGAATATTTTGATTCAAGCATTGCTGCTATCGAGGAGGGAATTGCTTTTGCTAGTCTTTGACTAGCCATCATTTTATTTTAATATGCATTTAATTTTAGAGGCGTAACCCTCTATAAATACTAAGCATTTTGATGTAAAGAGAGAGGATAGATATTCTACCAAAAAACACTTTGAGTTCTCTGCATCAATTGAAAGATATTTGGCTCTGGTTCCTAGAGTAGTGTTGTATGCAATTATTTTCTGCCTTTCATTTTTGTTAGGTTCATGATCTTTGTGATGTAAATTTAAAATTATGCATATCTGAATTTAATTCCTAGTAGAGAAATGAATGCTGAAATGTTCATTGGAAATTATCCTTGCAATCTATGAATGGTTCCTATGCTTTCCTTTCTATTACATGCTGATTAAACTTGATTTGGATTTTATCTTCTAGTTTATCCCCACCTTACATTTATGGCTCATAGCCATATTTCTCATTCCTTTCTATCATTTCCCATATCTTTCTGTTACCCTAACCTTATACCAATTGTTATATTAATATGGGAGCCAACCCTCTCTAGAGATTGACCCAAATTACATCTCTCTCCTTTGGCCTTTCAATGTTGGTCGGGTCTAGGGTGCACATATATTTTATACTTAGGTAGATTTGTGACAAACATTTCCTTATCAATCCTTGTACAAAATGTTTGAAACCCTATCACCATATTTATCTTAAAGCAATCTCATCCAAGGTTTCAAAATTGGATCTAAATTGAGTGGTTTTTTATCACACCAAGTATCCATCCAAATAGATTTTTTTTTCTCTAGTTTCCACCACCCATCTTAAACCTTTAATCATAATATCGATAGATTTTTTTAAACCATTCCAAATAGCATAACCATTTGGTAGAGTGGATGTAGTAAATATTAAACTTGGGTCATTTGGATCAACATACTAGAAATATTCTTACCCATTGTCTTTGAATCTCTTTGTACAATCTCTAGATTACTTTTCCCCTAAGATCTAAGTTTGCATCCGTAAGAAATCTTAAACCAAGACCTCCCCTAGTTTTATCATCACACAACTTGCTCCATTTCACTAAATAAAATTCCCTTTTGTCATGTAAAAATGACCATAAAAAGGATCACATAATATAGATTAATTTTTTTTCAACTAATTTGGCATAGAATACAAAGATATATAATATGTTGGGATGGCTTGTAATATTGAATTTATTAATTGCACTCTTTCTACTAACAATAACCATCTGAGGAACACAAGATTATGCTGAGAGGGGGGGTGAATAGTATAAGATAAAACTTTTCATTCCAAATCATAACGACAATAATATGAATGCAATAATAAATCAATGCACAATTTCCATACACATAAGAGATAATGCTTTTATGTGGAAACACCTTCTCGAGAGAAAACCACGATAAAATATTGCTTATATTTTTCTTCAATAAATTTAATGGGCGGTGCCCATAGGAGACACCAATCCTCTATACAATTTTGTGGAAACCAATCCATAGGAGACACCAATACCCTATACAAATTTGTTGACACCAATTCATAGGAGACACCAATCCCCTATACAAGTTCGTAGACACAAATCCACAAGAGACACCAATACCCTATACAAGTTCATGGACATCAATCCATAGGAGATACCAATCCCCTTCTGCAAGTTCATGGATACAAATCCATAAGAGACACCAATCCCTTTCTACAATTTCATGGACAACAATCCATAGGAGACACCAATCCCCTTTTGCAAGTTCCTGGACACCAATCTATAGGAGACACCAATCCCCTTCTGCAAGTTCATGGAAACCAATCCAAAAGAGACGCCAATACTATTTACAAGTTTGTGGACACCAATCCATAGGAGACACCAATCCCCTTCTACAAGTTCATGGGCATCAACCCATGACTCTTGAAGGCACCAACATTCTGCTCAAATATGCTCTTAAAACTTGATTACAAACACTGCTCAAATCTGCTCTCAATACACTGCTTAAATTTGCTCTCAATACACCGCCAAAATCTGCTCTTAATACACTTTAAATCATATCATTTTCTTGAGTTTGATTTCTTCAAATCAAAATATATTCTATCCAGAATTTGTTTAACCTCCTGAACATGTAGATGATGTACTTGTATAGGAAGCTTCAAATGCCAAACCTATTCTTTATATCCATTAATTCTATCACTTCCACATGTCTCACATTTATTTCATTTTAAAGGTAGTTCTAGTATAGTACTTTATAATTGACCTTGTAAATGCTGATTTGTAACTATATTATGCACCTTTCCTTTTTCCTCAATGATCAACTATCTCTCCTCCTAGGTCAACATTTTGTGTAGACTTCTCAAATTTCGTTTGTATGTCAAGTGAAATTCAGCTCCAATAATTTATTTTATGCTTGCGATGATGCACACCACTGTAACATCTATATTTTATCTTATCATTATGTTACTTCTTGTATCGGCCCAAGGTGTAAATATTTCAACGCTTTCCTTCTCTCTTTAGACATTGTCCTTCATGTTAGAAAACCATAAAACCTTGTCAATGAGTATTACAATGCATAGTAACAGATAACAATACCTCTTTTTCAATGCATGTAAATCAATGTAATGGCTTCTTTTAGCATGGTCTTCTCCAATGATTAGTTGGTACTTTCAAACATTATTCTGATTGGCCTCCTGAACATCCAATTGCTAGTGCACTAGATAATATGATGCTTTATCTATTGTCTTCTCAAAATGGTGATTTATAGTGTGGTTTCCAATATCGAAATGTACACTATCCTTCTGAATACATTGTGCGTCCTTTAGATTCATCCAAACTTAGACAAGTTTCTCTTCAATCATATTTTGTCATTTGACCACTAATTTCAATTGATTCATCTTACTTTGATGCTTCACTTTAGACATTCATATGTTTCCTTCTGTGTGCAGGTGGAACCATATTTAATTCTTTACCACTGCATCTGAGTTTGTGCACTTGCTACATCCTCAAATACCTTCTAATAACATATGTTTCCTCTAACATCCAAGGGAGTTTACTCCTATCTACGCATTGTTATGATATATGTTAAAAAAAATTAAGTGAAACACATTTTGTACTTGGGTGCTATGTTCTGTGAGCTTGTATATCAAAAAAATTCTATGCCCTTGTGTGAGAAGTCCTTCTTGATCTTACAACAACTTCATTAGAGATGGCAATGCCTCCACATGCCTCGATGTATTGAACACACAATGTGTTGATTCCTTTCAAAATGAAACCACTGATCTTGACAAACTTCTTCTTTGTCTCGGGTGCTCCTGTTCTTTATCTACATAGACCCAGACTCTATTTATAAATAATCCACTGCTCCTCCAATTATCCTTTGATTTTCCAATATTTCAGAGCTACAACCAATCACTTGCACCTCGTAACACCACACCACATTTGAATCACCTTCTGCAGTTCTTCTCTTCCTTCGCATATCATGAGCACGACATCATATATTTATCGAGAACCTTCACTCCAAATTTATTCTATGTTCTGCATGGCCTCGACAGCTTCAGTGACCCTAATATTCTCTCTTATGGATAGCAAAATATTAATCCATATTTAAAATGAACTTCAATCTTTTATTTATACACTCCTTCATGTGGCGCCCAAGAGGTTGACCTATTCAAAAATTGAAACTTCACCTTTATAATATTTAAATATCATATTTAAATATTATAAAACCTTTGGTTTATAATATTTAAATATTATAATACTTTATTTAAAATATATTTGCCTTTCAAATATATTTACCTTGCTTCACTTGAAATATATTTGCCTTCAATAATTTACCCATTGTTTTCTATACACCAAAACAACCTTTGACATCAATGACAAATCAACATTTCTAACACCATCTACCTTTCCAAGCTAAAATTTTATTCTAAACTTTACTAATAATTGGATTTCATAAATCTATCCTCGTTCTCCCCTCAAATAAAGGCATCCCTAGATAATTTGTTGGTAAATTTGCCTCCTCCATTTGAAGCAACCCGTAAATTCTTTCTTTGACATTAACAGGAGTGTTAAGAAATTAAATTTTGGATTTAGTCCTACTGAATTTTTGCCCTAAAGCTCTTTCATACTCATTTAAAAATTTATTCAAAGCTTTGGCCTCATTTATTCTTGCCCTTCCAAAAAGGGTTGTATCATCTACAAATTATTGATGGGTTATCTTATCGATGTTAGTACTAACCTTAATTCCACTTATAATTCCATATTTGTAAGCCTTATTAAGTTCCTACTCAAAATATCTACCATAATAATGAAAAAAAAAGAGATAAAGGATCTCCTTGTCTAAGGCCTCTCTTGGATTTAAAATATTTTGTCACTAACCCATTGACCAACACTGAAAAAAAAAAACTGAAGAGACACAAGCTTTAATCCATCTAACCCATTTCTTCCCAAAACTAAACTTTTTTAAAACTACAAAAAGAAAATTTCATTTAACCCTATCATAGGCTTTACTCATATCAAGTTTTAATATCATTGCTTTCTCTTTTCTTGAAGTTGTTGAATGCATAAATCCATGAGCTACTATGATCCCATCCAGAATTTGTCTCCCTTTCACAAATACTCCTTTCTCTTCTAAAATGGTTTTGTCTAAAAATAGACTTAATCTATTCAACTTCATTTTGAAAATAATCTTATATACCATATTACATAGGCTTATGGTTCTAAAAGAATCAAACAATTTTGCATCCTTCTTTTTTGGAATTCGGGTAAGAGATATTGCATTTATTTTATAAGGAATGTATTGTTTTACCCTAGATTGTTCCACTACCACCAATAGATAATCCTTCACTATATCTCAATTATGTTGGTAAAAAGTTACAAAGATCCCATCTGGACCTAGGGATTTATCCTTATTAAAAGAGAAAAGAGCTAAATGAACATCTTCTAGAGTAATAGGCTCCATCAGTTTCCTATTGTCTTCGTTTGTTATAATTGAAGTAACATCTTGAATAATTTTATCATTAAGAACTTCGGTCTCCTCTGAACCAAGAATATTATGATAAAAAGACTTTACCTCTTTTTTAATTTCAATTCGATCTTCAATCCAACCACCTTCTATTGATTTAATTCTACTAATTTTGGAAGTTGATCTCTATACTATAGCCATCCTATGAAAAAAATTGTATTTTTATCTCCTTCTTTTAACCAAGTCTATCTTGATTTTAATCTCTAAAATTTCTCTTCCTTACTCAAAATATTATGATATTCACTAAGCAACTCCCTTTCCTTTGAGCTTGGATTATTATGATCAACTTTTTGGAAATTTTAAAGTTCATATTTTAGTTTTTATTTCTTCTCAAAAATATTTCCAAAGGTGTTCTTGTTCCATTATTTTAATCTAGATGTCATAGATTCAATTTGATTTGTAAGAGCATACAACCCACCATTACCTAAATAATTACACGTTTGATCTATTATATCAACAAATTGAGGATGGTCTTCCCACATCTTCTCATATTTAAAATATGATCTTTATTTGAATTCACTTACCACCATTTTAACTCTTATTGGCCAGTGATATGAACCAATCCTTGTTAAGGTATTAATTTTAGCACAAGTTCCTTCATATAGCCAATGATCTAAGAGAATGCATTTGTCTAATTTTTCTGCTATTAGGTTCTAGCCTCTCCTATTGTTGGTCCAAGTATAGTTGTCTTCTTCAAACTCAACTTCCCATAGATTATTGTTTCAAATAAAAGCTAAGAAATCTTTCATACTTTGGGTCAATTTTCTAATTTCCCCAAAATTTTCATCTAGCTTGGTTATGGTATTAAAATCTCCAATGATCATGAATCAGGTTTCTTGGTCTTTTTCTCATAAAGGCTTCAATCCCACTCCAAACTTCTAATCTACCTAATTGAGTTGTAGGTCAATAGACATTGATTCGGATGAAATAAATATCTGCAAAGTAGCAAGTGACTAAAGAGGATATACAATGCCTAGTTTTATGAATGGTTACACAAGAGGTTCTAGAAGTATTCCAACAAGTTATAATTCCCCCATCACTCCTTTAGAATCTATAGCATCCCATTCACATCTTGTCCGTACTCCTTTCATAGGTTTTTAAATTTTTTCTTTTGTCATTTTAGTTTCTTGGATACAAAGAATATCAGGTTTATTACTTAAACATAGGTCCTATTGTGACTCCTTCACAATGACCCCAATCATATTGGGGACCCACTTGAAATTTGTTGATTAATATTTTGTGGCATAGTTGTTTTGATTCTGTGATAGTTCGAGTTCTTATCATTCAAAATACCAGATTTCAAAATTGGAACTCACCACTTCAATTGGTTATCCATCTCTCTTTAAAAGCCATCCATCCCCTCTTTATATCAAGGAATATTAATTTCCCTTAAAAAATATCATATCTACATAAGATAAGGGAAAGGAAAATAATACAATATATTGAACATTGTTGTCTTCCCATGAAATTCAAATATCCGAAGGTATACAAAAGGGATCATTTGGGAATTATGAAATTCTTGTTTTCAGTTCTATGACCCAAAGTATTATGTGTGGCTATTCAATATTACATCATGTTCGTTATTTTGTGGGCACAAAGGTCAGTAATGCCTTTATATTATTTGTTAATATAGATTAAGGTTGTAGCTAATGGTGATAACATACATAACACTCACGCATCCATTATACACGCGATACATTGGGCCATAAAGAACTATAGTATCATTCGTTTAAACGCCTTATTCATTATTATCTCACGAAGGTCTTTTGATGTGAACTAAGTCGCTTTGGTTTATTAAAGGACTTGGTAGAATATGCTCTTAATAATGTTTATGATGTCATTGAACTATGTTTCATGGTGGTTCATCTTCTGATTATGATTTGTAATACAAAATATTTTCAATGCTACGTCGGAGGGACTTAGAGGACATCAAGGCCACGTATGGAGACCCAACACTGGGACACCTGAATGCCACGTAGGAGGGACCCATCATTGGGACACCTAAATGCCACGAAGGAGGGACCCGTCATTGGGTAAGTTGTGTACCAAAGGAGAGTTGTTATTGGGTAGAGTGGGTAAGGTCGCGTGTAGACAATAAAAGGCATACACTTTAAGTTGTTAGGATACATGAGCCACCACACCCTATTCTTGAAGATGCTCATATGAGGTAGTTTCATCGGATGAATAGAGATTTTTCGCATGCAGAATGACTCAGGTGAATGGCTCGGTAAATCATGATCACTGCTCAAAGAAAACTACCCACGATGGCATGCAAAAAGGAGTACGAACAAGCCTGTTAGGTTTCAATGAGTTGCAAAAATCAATAGCATTCAGAGAGCAATGAGAATTCTAAGATCAATCGAAGAAGAAATAAAAGGATGTTATTGAAGCAATTAAATGTTGGGAGAATAATCGAAGTCCAAGGCAAGGCAGAATGTTGTAGCTAATAGTCTTCGGGAAGACCTGAATCAAGATGGTGTCCTCTCCACAACATGCAATGGATAATGAGATACGATGTAACACACTGTAGAAGGAACTATTGGGAGGCACAAATGGGGTGATAGCCGTAGAATGGGTAACTAAGAAAGCATGCACATAATACGTAATGGATAGCCTCCGGAGATAGATAGTTATACGTTGTCAACTCGACGTGATAGTATCCAACGAAGATACAAAGTTTGGATTTACACAGAAAGGCATACATGGTATAAGGCCATCAGTTTCAGCGTGATGTAAGTTCGATTAAAACTATTGCTATGTGAATATGGTTGAATTCATTTTGTTAAAATGAATTTAATTAAAAATATTTGAATGTTAGTTAAAATTCACGTAAAGCATATCATAGATGGATAGTAGTTATGGATAGCGCAAAGCTCAAGGAGTTTAATAAAATATGTTTGTAACCATTCGAGGGAAGTTAAGAGTAACGAATGAAATTCGTTACAAGGTTGGTTTCAAAATAGTTCAATACGCAGAGTATGAGCCAGGGCAACGAAAATTATAAATACGAAACAAACATGTGGAAATGGGGACCGAAATTTTTTGGAAAATATAGATGCATGAGAAGAAGTGATCAGGAGTTTGGAAGAAATCATCTTGGTAGGGGAGTGGCGGTGAATGTCTGATGGAGCATCAAATCTGAAGCAATAGGAAGACAGGTTTTTTGTTTGGAAGTTTTATAAAATCGAATTGTAATACTTATTATATGTTGTGATAAATCCTTGTTAATCTCATCTGTGAGAAATTCTAGATTTAATTATGCAAGAAGTAGTGGTTATCATAATTAAAAGTTCTCATTCCTCAGAAGCTAGCACCATAATAGGAGTAAACTGTGATAGCATTTCTAGTTTTACCTATAATGGTTACTTTCTAGGATCCGTATTCATATTTGCATGATGTGATTTATCCGAAGGAAATAATTTAAAGGCACTATCAAATATCAGTTATCTGGAATATACATTGTGAATCCTCTATTGTAAATTGCATTGAAAGATTTTTTGATGGTATAAAGTTTGTGTATTTGATAAAAAAATCCATTTGCAGAAGACAAAGGAAAAGAATTTGTTAGGCATACTCTAGCGGAATATTTAAAGCCTATGAATTTTTCATTTATTCACAGTAGACACATCGTTGTTATTTAAAGTAAAATAGGTTGTTAGATGTAATAACATTTAAATGCATTTAAGTAGAGATAAGAAAGCATCAAAACAAATTCAATAGAAATATAAAAATTGGTTGAAATATTTTTCTTAGGTGTTTAAAAGTTGCATTTAATTATTTTGTTTCTTTTATTTTAGGCTTGAAGTCATAAATGCACTTAGGATAAAAAATCATCAAAGAAAATGATATTTAACAAAAAGAGGATTTAAAAGTTATCATTTATAAAGGGACATTATAAGAAAATAACATGCTATAAATGAAAAGAAATATGATTATATAAATGAAAACCAATTTGAATGAAATGATTCTTTGAAGAAGAAAAGAGTTATAAAATATTGAAATCGTGTATCCAAAGTTCCAAGCCCCTTGTTGATAGACATTTGTGAACCATTGAGATATCCATCATTACATCAAAGCATATATATTAAACCTTGGAGATTCTAAACTATCTTTACAAGAGAGAACATTCAAAAGTTATATGTTATTATGATTTTGGCAAATGGACAGAATCATACATCAACATTTTGGTGCTAGAAGGAGGGCCTGATAAGCTTGATATATTATTTCATAATTTTCTCAATTTATTATTTCAAATTACATACTTGAAACTTGCCTCATTTTACTGATTTATTCTGACACAGTTCAAATATTATTTGCTAGTGAGGTCTAGACATAAGCTAGATCCTAGACAAATAATCACTAGGTCTAAGTCCCCGGATCACTATATTTCAGAAAATATCACCCCCCAAGAGGCATAGAGGGGGCAAAAAAAAAAAAGAATTTTTTCTAAGCGTTTCTAACGCAATCCCATAGTACTTTTGTTTCCTCCCCAGGTGAACAGCCCCCCCCCGCAGGAAACCTAGCATGGCTAGGTGCTCGAAGTAGTCCCTTAAACATTGCATGAGCTATACATGATATGCCCAAAATCATAGAGAAACATTTACCGAAGTACAAACATGAAGGTGCTCGCATGGCCGAAGAGCACATTCAAGCATACACAGATGTTGTAACCCAATTACAAATTGAACACGAAGACATAACATGTAGGTTATTTCCTCTGACCTTGGATGAAATGGCTTATTACTGGTATGTATCCCTACCTGTTGGTTCCATAACATCATGGGATATGTTGAAGAATGCATTTATTGCTCAGTTCATATTAGCAGTGGATCCCGCTACTATTTATTTACAATTTGTAGCTACTCGTCGAGGACCCAATGAACCCATAAGAGTATTTAATACTAGATTTCATAAAATGTATTCTCGACTGACTGCTCCTTATAACATTACAGAGGATGCTTCTATACAAATATATTTTGGAGCCTTGGATTCATGGATCACAATGTTCGTGAGGAGGACGTCAAACCTAAAAACATTGACAAATACGTACACTGAAGCACTACTAGTTGAATAGCATATAATACCATCATGTGGTGGTATGGGTCAAATGCCCATGTTGGGATATCCAGGTATGTCCAATCAAATGTTTATGGGTAACAATGCTTTAATGAATCAAACACCCATGATGAATACTTTTCCACCAATGCTTAACCAAACACCATTTGCTCCACCTAGTAATCCTATGCTACTTGAAATTCAATATGTTGCCCAAAATATTTGCAATGAAACCCCACAAAACAAGATGTATGGAAACATGGCATATAACCAAAATTGGAATCAAGCTTCAAATTTTCAAACTCAGCAATATAATCCAATGTTTCATCAAAACACTCAAAATCCAAATATGTCACAGGGTAACCCAATGTTTACGTAAAATATGATGAACTAATTCATGGATCAATCCAAATGCTTTAGTCAACCAAAATTTTCCTAATTTTCACCTCAAATAGATATGTTGAATAGGGCAACTCCTCAGGTCACACCTAATCAAAACTGGTTAAATCTACAAACAAATGTGCCTGATTCAAATGCTCCTGGTTGGTTAAATCCAAATAACCCAAACACGCCTTCAAATTCAAATTCGAACCCATCAACTAATGATAATGCAAAACTCGAAAGGGTAGCCATAGTAGAAAAGCTTTTTCATAAGCTAAGTAATGATATTGTTCAAATGTAGAAATATGGTAACCAAAACACTCAATCCAATAGGCGATTCACTATGCAAAATCCTAAACACTTTAATACAATACCAAACAATGGGGGTGTTCCCACTCTAGTAGCTAATAACAATGGAGCTTCAAGCTCGAATTTGAAAGCTACAGTTTGCAATATTACTGAAGTTGTATTGGATAATTGGTGTAGGCTACATCATACTAATGAGCATAATGAATTAGAATGTAACGATTTTTCTTGTGTAACTAGTTGCATTAAATAGGACCTGGACAAAATGGAATTGGTTCCAAATGACGATGAGAATGAAACGATTGAAAGGAAAGGCAAAATTCAGGCATTTGTACTAGATGTATGTGAAAGAGGGGAAAATGAAGAAGAAGTGAGTGAACAAGAGGAAGAGTTAATAGAGGAAATACACATGTTGAAACAATATAAGAAACCAACTCACAGTTATCACTTGCAAAGCATAGGTAAAACATACAACACTTCTTCTACTCCTAAATATTTGAATATACCACATGATAATGGATCAAATAACAATCCTGCTCCCCCACCTTTTCCTGAAAATCCAAAGGTGATGTCAAAAACAATTCCAAAATCCCACAACAAAGAATCCACAAACTATAATATCATAGAAGATTTGAAAAATATAAAGGCTAGTATCAACTTGTATGATGCTTGTCAATTACCTGAATAGAGAACCCTTTTAATGCAAAATTTAGGATTTCAGGAAGCAAGAGAAACTAACGAAGTCACCGAAGTTAAATATTTTGCTAGGAAGGAAAGAGATGAAGCATTGCCTTTTCTGCTAACAATTCGGATTGCAGGAAAGAATGTACACAATTGCATGGTAGACTCGGGCGCTTCAGGTAATGTGATGCCATATTCAGTTTATCAGAAATTGGGGCTCACCCCACAAAGACCAATAAAATTGTAGTCCAATTGGATAAAACTAAAGTGAATGTGGTAGGCATGTTAAAAAATGTCTTTATTCAAATTGCATCTAGCCTAGATTTGAGCAATACATAGATATTCAATTTGTGGATATATATGCTAAATATAGTTTGTTGTTGAGCAGGTATCGGAGCAAGAATTTGAATGACTACTTTTCTACTGACTTCTCACACATGTGGTTGCCATGGAAAGGTGTGGCCAATCAAATCAAATTTGAAAGAGAGCCCAAATTGAAGGAACTCATCACAGACTATAATCAAGGAACCAACAAAATCTTGTACACAGAGAAAGAATTGGGAACGTTCACCTTGGACATGATCGAAAAGGCAAGTGACCCAAAAAAATTAGGTATATCTAATGAATCACTTGTAGAAAATGATCTCATCTGGTTAATGAAATTTGATCGATCGAGATCTAGACAAGGCAGTGGTGTAGGGGTGGAACTAATAAGCCCCAAAGGTAAGTCCTCATTCCATACTTATCGCTTGCAATTTCCATGTATGTGTAATTCAGCTGAGTATGAGGCATTAGTTTGTGGTTTACAATTAGCTCTAAGCAAAGGGATAAAATATCTAAAAGTGTTAGAAGATTCTCAGCTAGTTATAAAACAGGTTAAGGGTTAGTACTCTTGTAATGATAAAATATTGATACATTATCGTAATCGAGTAAGAAGCTTAATTGATGAATTCATGACCTTTAACATATCTTTAAATTCTCGAAAAGGCAACTGGGTAGCAGATTCTCTAGTCGTTTCCGCATGTACGCTCATTCCCATGGATGGTAAGAAATTAAAAAAAATTATGATTGAGCTCATGCCCTATCCGTTTGTACCTAACAATGTAAATAACTTCCAAGTTTTTGAAAATGACAAACATATATTCAACTTTCTAACTAATTCTGGTGTGTTTGAAAACTAGGCGATCGATGAAGACGAGAGATTGCAAGAAGATATCAACGAGTGTGAAGAGTTGTCGAAGGTCAACAATATCCCTCAAGGCATGTTATCATTGGAAAAACTATTCGATCTAAGTTACAACAAAAATCAAGGTAACAAAACTACTCTCTCACAACAAGCTTATGAATCTTATAACATTGGTGATTCAGATGAGTCACAGAACATTCTCATAAGCAAAGCTACGACATCAGAAGAAAAAGAATGTATTATGTATACTTTAAAAGATTATAAATATGTAATAGCTTGGAGTTATAAATATCTTAAGACGTACAATCCAAATTTTATAACTCACACCATCCCATTGAAATATGATGCAAAACCATTCCGCCAAAAGCAAAGGCCAGTTAATCCTCTGCTAGAACCACTCATAGAAAAAGAGGTTAAAAATTTATTGGATGCTAAAATTATTTTTCCCATTCGAAATTCTACATGGGTGGCCAACATAGTTCTTGTGAGGAAAGAGACAGGTGAGATCAAGTTATGTATAGATTTTAGGAATTTGAATAAAGCGTGTCAAAAGGATAACTAACCATTGCCTGCTATTGATAGTGTACTTCAAACGGTGAATGGATCAAAAATAATGTTATTTTTAGATGGTTATTCGGAATACAACCAAGTTTTGATTGACCCCAGGGACAGAATGAAAATAACTTTTATGACTAAATGGGGAACTTTCACTTACAAAACAATGCCCTTCGGATTATTGAATGCAGGTGCCACTTTCTAGAGAGCTATGGATTTTGCATTTCAAGACTTGATAGGTAAGTGCATAGTAGTTTATGTGGATGATATATCTGTGTTTTCTAATAATAGGAAAGATCACGTTAGAGATTTGAGAAAGGTACTATAGAAGTGTAGGGAACATGAGATTTCCCTAAATCCAAAGAAGTGCATTTTTGGCTTAACGAAAGGAAAGATCCTTGGACATGTAATATCAAAAGATGATATCTCCATCGATGAAGAAAGAATTAAGGCCATCCAAAAAATTCAATTGCCATGGAGTAAGAAAGAATTGAGATCCTTCTTCGAAAATATTAACTTTGTACGTAAATTCATCTCTGGTTTTGCTGAAATGGTTAAACCATTAAACCATATGCTGAAGAAAGATGTTAACATCACTTGGAACAAGGAATCAAAGGTCACCTTTAAAAATGTAAAATATGCCATTTTCATGGCCCTGATATTGGTAAGTTCGAATTACAAAAAGGCATTTTACATATACTCTTTCACTTCAGAACACTCATTTGCCAACGTACTAACCAAGAAAAGTGAAGGTAATGTTGAGAATCCCATTGCTTTTACAAGTACGCAATTTAAGGATGTTGAGGTGAGATTTTCTATTTTAGATAAAAAAATGTATGCCCTATTCAAAACAGTAAATAAATTTAGGCATTGTTTGTTACATAGTCGTATTTTCGCAATCGTAGCTGATCCTACTATTAAAACTATGTATTTGCAGAATGAATTAGGGGTTCAACGAGGAAAATGGATTTCTACGCTACAAGAATACGACTTGGAGATTCAGCCCATGAAGATTGTATGAGGACAGGGGCTATCCAAAGCTTTGGCACAAATTGATCCACAGATTAGCTACCACCAATACATGGTAGAAGATATTACGAATGATGATGGGTATAAAGATGTGTATTTTATGCTAAATGGTAAAGCCCATCAAAACTTGAATGCACCCCAAATAAGAGCTATGACATTAAAATGTGCTAACTTCATGATAAAAATAGGATTTATTTATAAAAAGAATCACGAAGGTATTTTTCTCAGATGCCTTAATCAAAAAGAGGCATCGCAGGTAATGAGTGATTTTCATGGTAAATTCGGTATAGGTCATGGGTCTGCCAATGCAACGACACCCCAAATTTTAAGAGCAGGCTATTACTGGCCTCATTTATTCAAAAATTTTCATACTCATGTTCATTCTTGCCATGTTTGTCAGGTTGCGGCTAATCACAAAAGAAATGCAACCATGCCATTGCAACCTGTGATTGAATCAAGACCGTTCGCACAATGGGGACTGGATTTCGTTGGAGAGATTAACCCAAATTCATTTGCTCAACATAAGTACATCTTGACAACAACTGACTATTGCACTCAATGGTTGAAAGCCATACCTACAAAGAATTGCACTATAGAAATCGTGATCAAATTCTTGGAAGAAAACATCATCACCCAATTTGGCATGCCCAACGCTATTGTAAGTTATAATGGTTCCGCTTTTTTATTTATTGAGTTGGTGGAATGGGCATATGACAACAAGGTGAGTCTAAAATTTGATACAAATCACTATCCACAAGGTAATGGTCTCGCCGAATCAACCAATAATTTTTTTTTGTTGGTTATAAAAGAATTGTTAGAACATAATCCAAGAGAATGGCATTCAAAACTCAAATTTGCTTTGTGGGCTGATAGAATTAGAACTAAAGAATACATAGGAACATCTCCTTATCATTTTATATATGGACAAGATCTGCTATTTCCAACTAACCTTAAACTCCAAACATTGCAGTTCATGAATGATTATCTTGAAACAGATGACAAAGTTAAATCTAGGTTAGTAAATCTTGTTAAGCTTGATGAGAAATGAGAAGAAGCTTTACTTCACTTCAGTAAGCATCAAGATGTTGTAAAATGTTGGTTTGACAAGCGTGCAACTATAAAAACTTTTCCAATAGTTGACCTGGTTCTATTAGGGGACAAAGCGCATGAAAAAAGGGGTGAACACAAGAAATTTGACCATCTATGGATAGGCCCATATCATATTGCAAAAATTTTGGGTGAGAATACATTCAGGTTGAAGACATTGGATGGAGAGAACTTTTCACTTCCTGTGAATGGGCGTCACTTGAAGCACTAATTTCAAGCCTAAACACAAGAAAAGGAGTATCACTTGTATTTTTATTTTACATAATGGTTTGTCATGTTTTATGTTGATTTCGTGTGTTTGACAGATTTTGTGTAGATAAGTTTTCATTTATTGGTTTGTTGTGTTGCTTGTTATGTGATGTTGAGCCTAACGTCAGATGGATGCCATCAAGTCTTGCAAAAAATTTAGAGTCCAAAATTACTATGACTTTTATGAGATCCTTGGAATGAGTAAGATGAAATTACTTGATTTTAAAACTAAAAAAACTTGGAAAAGTGAAAAACGAGGTGTTGGTTTGTATCCTTTGAATGAAAATTAAGACAAACAGGTATGAAATGCTAGAAATGTACTGCAAAAAGACCCACATGTTTCACTAATATATAAAATGTCATTTGAAACTTGGATGTAGGAAGTTATTAGTTTTGCAAATCATAAATCCATGCACACCATGTTGTCATCCACTTCAATTCATGTTATCATTGGTATTTCACAAAGAAATTACTCATTCTAAATGTTCTAATTGGTTCATCAAAGTCATGTCACTTTAATCAGGGGCATTTGCAGTTAAAAAAAAAATAGCAAAAGGTCAAATTTCATCGTCACATATCATTTCCAAAATATGAAAATGGCTTCAATCACTCAGCCATCTTCAATATAATCTATAGCCACCAAAAGAATTATTGTCTCCTCTTAGGATTATAAAAACTCACTAAAAAGATCTTGAGATTGGGGAAAGGTATTGAAATTTTCCAGAATCATCATGGCTTACTTCACATAACTAAAAGCATTCTGGACAAAATGATCAAAACCATACTTGGAAGAATAGATAGGGTGAAAAAGGGACATCCTGGTCAGTCCTATTACACAACATAGTTGTTGTTCCTTTTTTATTTTATTATTGACTATTTGGATTGTAAGGATTCGTACTACCTTTCGCTCAGAAATATCGGTAGTCGTCCCCAAGGTTCAAGAATATTTCAAAATAAATTTACCTTTTTTTATGTTTGGATTGTAAGGATTCGTACTACCTTTCCCTCAGAAATATCGGTAGTCATCCCCAAGGTTCAAGAATCTGCCAAAATAAATTTTCTTTTTTTGTTTGGATCGTAAGGATTTGTACTACCTTTTCCTCAGAAATATCGGTAGTCATCCCCAAGGTTCAAGATTTTTCAAACCAAACCCAAGACTATGGGGTTAGCTTCCATCGGGGCTATAGACGTATGTCTAGTAGTGGAATACGCTCAAGCATGGTGACATGTCTTACGAGACCTATGATCATTTCAAATGGACTGGATAGCCTTATATTTATTACATAATAAGTTTAATCATTTTGTTCAGAATGGGAAAGAAACCCACTTGATTGCACATATATTCTGGTTAAAAGTAAGATCGTAATTGAACTTTTGATCTGGTAAATGAACATGCACTCCTTGGTCCCAAGAGGTTTTGACATGTCTTAGTGAGGTTTTTTGTTGTACTAAAATGTTTAAATTTTTGTAAGGCATGCAGTTTACATTATGACATCAGGTTTGCTAAAACTTTAAACTCCATATTCCATCTGCATTTCCCTTGATTAAAGCACAATGATGGGCATAGCTAAAACAAATACATAGTTTAAAATAATTTTCATTCCACATCCTAGCTTGCACAAAATCACTCTTCATTCTTGAAAGTGCAAAACTAATAATGAAGCACAAAATTGTTTCAAATGATTGGTAATTAATGCACTTCATACACCGAGCTAATCACCAAATGATTCTGGTATTTCATGCTATGTTGTGTCTATTTTTATTATTTGGATATTCGTTAACACTCGCAATGTCCAAGGACATTTCCCAACAGAGTCACCATTTGTTGTGACTCCTTCACAACGACCCCAATCATATTGGGGACCCACTTGAAATTTGTTGATTAATATTTTGTGGCATAGTTGTTTTGATTCTGTGATAGTTCGAGTTCTTATCATTCAAAATACCAGATTTCAAAATTGGAACTCACCACTTCAATTGGTTATCCATCTCTCTTTAAAAGCCATCCATCCCCTCTTTATATCAAGGAATATTAATTTCCCTTAAAAATATCATATCTACATAAGATAAGGGAAAGGAAAATAATACAATATATTGAACATTGTTGTCTTCCCATGAAATTCAAATATCCGAAGGTATACAAAAGGGATCATTTGGGAATTATGAAATTCTTGTTTTCAGTTCTATGACCCAAAGTATTATGTGTGGCTATTCAATATTACATCATGTTCGTTATTTTGTGGGCACAAAGGTCATTAATGCCTTTATATTGTTTGTTAATATAGATTAAGGTTGTAGCTAATGGTGATAACATACATAACACTCACGCGTCCATTATACACGCGATACATTGGGCCATAAAGAACTATAGTATCATTCGTTTAAACGCCTTATTCATTATTATATCATGAAGGTCTTTTGATGTGAACTAAGTCACTTTGGTTTATTAAAGGACTTGGCAGAATATGCTCTTAATAATGTTTATGATGTCATTGAACTATGTTTCATGGTGGTTCATCTTCTGATTATGATTTGTAATACAAAATATTTTCAACGCTACGTCGGAGGGACTTAGAGGACATCAAGGCCACGTATGGAGACCCGACACTGGGACACCTGAATGCCACGTAGGAGGGACCCGTCATTGGGACACCTGAATGCCATGAAGGAGGGACCCGTCATTGGGTAAGTTGTGTACCAAAGGAGAGTTGTTATTGGGTAGAGTGGGTAAGGCCACGTGTAGACAATAAAAGGCATGCACATTAAGTTGTTAGGATACGTGAGCCACCACACCCTATTCTCGAAGATGCTCGTATGAGGTAGTTTCATTGAACGAATAGAGATTGTTCGCATGCAGAATGACTCAGGTGAATGGCTCGGTAAATCATGATCACTGCTCGAAGAAAACTACCCATGATGGCATGCAGAAAGGAGTACGAACAGGCCTGTTAGGTTTCAATGAGTTGCAAAAATCAATAGCATTCAGAGAGCAATGAGAATTCTAAGATCAATCGGAGAAGAAATAAAAGGATGTTATTGAAGCAATTAAATGTTGGGAGAATAATCGAAGTCCAAGGCAGGGCAGAATGTTGTAGCTAATAGTCTTCGGGAAGACCTGAATCAAGATGGTGTCCTCTCCACAACATGCAATGGATAATGAGATACGATGTAACACACTACAAAAGGAACTATTGGGAGGCACAAATGGGGTGATAGCCGCAGAATGGGTAACTGAGAAAGCATGCACAAAATACGTAATGGATAGCCTCTGGAGATAGATAGTTATACGCTGTCAACTCGACGTGATAGTATCCAACGAAGATACAAAGTTTGGATTTACACAGAAAGGCATACATGGTATAAGGCCATCAGTTTCAGCGTGATGTAAGTTCGATTAAAACTATTGCTATGTGAATATGGTTGAATTCATTTTGTTAAAATGAATTTAATTAAAAATATTTGAATGTTAGTTAAAATTCACGTAAAGCATATCATAGATGGATAGTAGTTATGGACAGTGCAAAGCTCAAGGAGTTTAATAAAATATGTTTGTAACCATTCGAGGGAAGTTAAGAGTAACGAATGAAATTCGTTACAAGGTTGGTTTCAAAATAGTTCAATACGTAGAGTATGAGCCAGGGCAACAAAAATTATAAATACGGAACAAACATGTGGAAATGGGGACCGAAATTTTTTGGAAAAGATAGATGCATGAGAAGAAGCGGTCAGGAGTTTGGATGAAATCATCTTGGCAGGGGAGAGGCGGTGAATGTCTGATGGAGCACCAAATCTGAAGCAATAGGAAGACAGGTTTTTGTTTGAAAGTTTTATAAAATCGAATTGTAATACTTATTATATGTTATGATAAAGCCTTGTTAATCTCATCTGTGAGAAATTCTGGATTTGATTATGCAACAAGTAGTGGTTATCATAATTAAAAGTTCTCATTCCTCAGAAGCTAGCACCATAATAGGAGTAAACTGTGATAGCATTTCTGGTTTTACCTATAATGGTTACTTTCTAGGATCTGTATTCATATCTGCATGACATGATTTGTCCGAAGGAAAGAATTTAAAGGCACTATCAAATATCAGTTATCTGGAATATACATTGTGAATCCTCTGTTGTAAATTCCATTGAAAGATTTTTTGATAGTATAAAGTTTGTGTATTTGATAAAAAAATCCATTTGTAGAAGACAAAGGAAAAGAATTTGTTAGGCATAGTCTAGCGGAATATTTAAAGCCTATGAATTTTTCATTTATTCACAGTAGACACATTGTTGTTATTTAAAGTAAAATAGGTTGTTAGATGTAATAACATTTAAATGCATTTAAGTAGAGATAAGAAAGCATCAAAACAAATTCAATAGGAATATAAAAATTGGTTGAAAGATTTTCCTTAGGTGTTTAAAAGTTGTATTTAATTATTTTGTTTCTTTTATTTTAGGCTTGAAGTCATAAATGCACTTAGGATAAAAAAATCATCAAAGAAAAGGATATTTAACAAAAAGAGGATTTAAAAGTTATCATTTATAAAGGGACATTATAAGAAAATCACATGCTATAAATGAAAAGAAATATGATTATATAAATGAAAATCAATTTGAATGAAATGATTCCTTGAAGAAGAAAAGAGTTATAAAACATTGAAATCGTGTATCCAAAGTTCCAAGCCCCTTGTTGATAGACATTTGTGAACCATTGAGATATCCATCATTACATCAAAGCATATATATTAAACCTTGGAGATTCTAAACTATCTTTACAAGAGAGAACATTCAAAAGTTCTATGTTATGATGATTTTGGCAAATGGACAGAATCATACATCAATAGGTCCCTAATACACCTCTACTTTGAGGGGGCATTAGCACCCCTTATATTACATGAGATGATAATCATGTCTTATTAGAGGTTTTTGACCCTGCCTGCATATTACCAATATAATTTTGTTGTTTGGTAAAGAGAAGTTCAACCTAGTTTGTGTTCCTCTCTCTATGTTTTCTCTTACTTCCCTAGATCTTGCTTGATAATTTGAGGGTTTTCCTATTTTGCCTTGCTTATATCAAGAGTATGTCTTATTATTCTATTCCTCAATATTCTTTCATAATTTGTTTTCATCATATGTATCCTCTCCTGGTTCTATTATAGAATCTTTTGACTTGTTTTGCTCATTTTCTGGTATTTCCTTATTACTAGTAAAGGTATTAACTTCTAAAACTATGTTTTATTTACTATTTTTTTCCTCCTAAATGGTGCATGGTACTTCAAGAGAGTCTTCAAAATCTGATGAGACACATTACTTAGGTTCATAAATAATGTTCTTCCTTAAATCAAGATCATATTGAATAAATGACTTCTTATTAATATGTTGAAATTGGTGTACAGTGTCCTCTAAGTTTTGATCTACTTTTTATTCATAGGCTAAAGCCTCAAAAGAGTTGGTGTTTCTACCAATATCCTTCCTTATTGGTATCCATTGTTTATTTTCTTTTATTTTTCTAGATCTATTTTTTGGAAGTTGAAAACCATCTTCATCCATAACCATTTGTAAGTTTCTTTTGGGATTTTCTACATATGAGTTTTTTGGGCTCTTCTTAGGGCATGATCTCTAAATATGCCCCACATCATGACATATTCTACATCTAAAAGATATGTTTTCATAATCTATAGTTTGGATCAACATCTTATCCCCATACTTAAGAATGATTGATTCTAGTAAAGCTTTACTTATATCAATCATGACCAATATTTGAGCATAAATAGCCAAGAATCCATCTTTTATCGTGTATAAAATCTCAAGGAATTCTCTAAGAGTGTTGCCTATTGCCTTGAAGTTTCCCAAAATTCAATGGGAAACCCAAACATCCTAACCTATATGGGTACTAGGGATAGATTTACATTTTCAAGTAAAAAGCCTTCATACCAACGGGTAAGGAAGAGTCTTGCTCTTCCCATAAACCAAGGGTCCCCTTCTAGGTTTTTTCCTCTTTCTTTCCTAGAGAAAAAAATAGCTAGGAAGAAACCTTTGAAAAGAAATTATAGAATCACTCCTAGAGACTTCTAACTCCTATCAATCTATTTTCTTAAGGTTGAAGCCCCTATCCAAGATCTATTAAATTTACCAAAAACTACCCTATATTGGAGTAACGAGGATCTCTTTGAGGTGTGCTCACTAACCTCTACCACTAGAGATGATTCTAAGGATTTAACTATAAATCGGTTCATGGAAAGGAAACTAAAACTCAAAATCTATTGAAATTTATCTAAATATCCTATAATAAATATAAATTTTGATAAAAACTTTAAAAAATTTCATGCACAATTTCTAAGATAAAAAAGGAAAAAAAAACTTAGTTGAAAAATTCCTTGTCCAGATAGAATGTCTTGATTCACTGGATTCATATCCCTTCATTGCTCTTCCTATCGTTCAAACCCTAGCTGACAAATATTTAAATTTCATTTTTCATGACTTGAAAAACTATCACTACACTTGTTTCGAATGGTTGACTTCACAGGGTTGTATGTCCCTTAATATTGCTTAGATTTGTGCATATGACCACTCATTTTAAAGCTATTCAAATTTTATACAAGTTGGTCTAATAATAAGCTAAATTGAATGACTCTTCACGAAGATATGGCTCCTAAAATATGAGATGTTTTTCAAGAAAAAACTCTAATTCTTTGCACTTCCTGTTAATCTAGCAAACTACCTATAAAATATTTCCAACTAATGTGCAGGCTTAGATGAAATATTTTCTTGTTGCATGTGATGCTTTATCCTTCCAATGTAGAGAGGTGATTCCAAGATTCACCAAGAATGTAGAGCACTGTAAATGATTTTGTATTTTATAATTTTGGACCTTTGATTGATAAAAGGGAGGTTTTGTTGAATTATCCATTTTTAATAAAAGATAAATGAATTTCATTCCTAAAGGATAAAATGACTCTCCTTTTATGATAAGATAAATAATGGATGTATGAGGTTTTCTTCTAATGTTTTGAGTAAATGATTTATGAACAAATGCATTGAGTAGTTTGTATAGTTACAATTTGGTATCCAATTATAATTACACATGTTTCATTAATTATTTAATACATGCATTTAGTTGCATGCTTCATAATATCCATGAGCTATCCTGATCCACCATCAATGAGCGATTTAGAAGCAAGAAGAACCAAGGAGGACATTGGACTCGAGATTGATCTTTGACTCTTTATAATGAAACTCATTATGGAGTAATCTCCCAGTTGAATAATGATGTAATGCTTTATCCCTTTAAGGTGTAGTGGTACCTTCACACCACTTGGTTGTAAATGACTTATTAAATGAATAAAATATGTATCCTTTAATTGTGAGAACTAAAGGGCTTATGATATTAGTGTTTCATAAACTATCATGTTTGGTTAAATGCTTAGATAGAAAACTACATATTATTTATGTATCTTCCTTAGATGTTATAGATGTTATCCAATGCTTAAAATAAGTAAGTAGACTTAATCATATCCTTTTGAGGAAAGAAGGATTATAATATCTTCATGTGTAAAATAGTTTAGATAATTAGAAAAATATTCTATAAATGTTATTGTTTATGTGTTAAGTAAAAATAAGAAGGCCTAAGTGATTATGGGGTCCCTTAGGGGGAATATTTAAGGAATCTTATTAAACCTAAACTAGATAGGCTTACAAAACATCAAGTAGATTTAAACGAGCTTGGTTATCACTAGGGATGATGAAAGGAGTAAGTTAGCTCATCGTAGGAATGAGATAGATAACTTACTTTGTGTTATGTTTAGTGCACCTACATAGACATACTTATGTATGGTGCAGTGATGGGCATACCCTTTTGATAATCAAAAAGAGGTAAGTTAGTTCATCCGTGGGATGAGACTGATAGCTTGCTCATCGTACACTTAGTATACCTACACAGATAGGCTTATGTATGGTATAGGGATGGGTGTATCATTTTTAGTAGATTAAGGAAGAGACAAGTTGACCCATCGTGAATACGAGACAAACAACTTATAAGCATTAGATTAGGACTTAGATAACTTCTTAGATTAGCATATGCTAGTTAGGGATGTGTAAATCCCTATTGAGTATACGCTTTAAAAAAAATCTCTAGTTTGTTAGATTTTTGGGTTGTTAATCCTATAGAAAATTTTAAATATATTCACCCTTGTGATATTTGTTAAACCACCTACAATATTAACCTTGATTAAAGGGTTATTGTAATCTAACCTTCAAGTTAGATTATATTTGTTTTACTAGTATTTAATTAGAGATTTGGTATCATTATAAATACCTCCCAATAACTAATCCATCGTATCAATTTAATATTATAAGGTGCCTATAAATACTTACTCCTTATTCCTCCTCCTTCTCTTTATATATATATATATATATATATATATATATATATATATATATATATATATATATATATAATGTTATCTTTATTTGATTCTTGTATTTTTTGTATATGATCATGATAAATATATGTTTTAAAATATTTATGAAAAGTATCGTGAATTCTAATAATTCCATCATTAAAAACATCATATCAATCTATAAAGTATTTGCGTCTAAATTTAGTATATATACATTATTAAAAAATATGAACCTTTTTATTAAAAAATTGAATATAAAAAAAATTATAAACCTCTCCCTGAAAGTCAAAAAGTTAAATAAAATTATTAAAAAAAAAATTAAATGCAAGTTAATGCATGCACACCACATTTTATCTTGAATTTAGGTTTTCATAAAAAAAAATCTTAAAACCTTAACCGCTATGATGTTCCACATAAAGTATAAATATTTTTTTAAAATTTAAATATAAACTTTCACCATCAAACCTATTCAATTATTTTAATTTCTATTAAAAATTTAAAAACTTATAAATTTAATGTACATTCTCCCTGCCTTGAAAAGGGTATAAGTACATTAATGGTCCATTTCAGCATACCTTCTCAAAATTCCCTTTGCTCTTCCCATTCTCCACTAACCAAACACTATAGTCTCCATACAATGAGGCCGGTTGGCAGAGAAAAACAATCTCGAAAAATAAGCTTAAAAATGTTTCATCTACCATAGAACTCAAGCTAATTTTCCGCCTTTCAAAGTAATTTTAGTGCTATCAACCATTATAGAATATGTTATTGGCAGAACAATAACATGTAGAAACCAGCATCACCATAAGCTACTTAAACAAATATATAATTTAATGTGAATATGATAAAAATATAATACTTTAAATTATATGGTTGAAAAGGAATATAGAAGAATATTCGAAGAAAATGAAAGTAATTTAAGAATGAAAACAAAATTTGTTTAGTTATAAAGAGTCTAAACTAACTTTATCAACTCACCCAATATTTGATTTTGACATAGAAAGCCTTGATAGATGGAGTCAGGTCATCAAATGAAATTATAATATTGGGTACAAGAGAAACAAAGAGAATAAGGTAATGAATATAAAGTAGAAACCCCTAGAAATGGAGTTGGTCAAATTAAATTTTGATGAAACATAAGGAAATCTAGGACGAGCAACAAGAGGAGAATGAATAATTAAAAAGAATAGGGAGGTGAGATTTTGTCACATTACTCTTTCAATAGTGACTTTAAGACAAATTATAAAGTTGAAGCGACTTTGAAGAGGTTTAAAATATGCAAACAATGAAATGGAACACAGTGTGCGCAGAGAAGGTGATTCACTAATAGTAATAAATGTAATTTTGAGGAAATCAAAGGCTCCATGGAACATGTAAGAGATCATTGTGGAAATGCAAGACCTATATAGTGAATCAAAGGCTCCATGATTCACTATATAGTTTAAAGAAATCAAGTTTATAATATGTTAAAGGAAGGGAACAAATGTGCAAATAGGTTACCAATAAAGGGTTCAATAGAGGATCATGAAGTTAAATTATTTTTTCCATAGTTGGAGGGAGTAGTAGGTTTAGGTATAGCTAACAAGAAAATGATGGATTGTCTGAAATCAAATAATGATTAATATTTCCTTTAATGTTTTCCATTGATAATATTTATTGTATTTTATAACATTAATGTGTTTTCATATAAACTATTTATTATAGTTCTTGTGGAAAATAACAGTCTAGTCTAGATCTGATAAAGCAGACTATGCTAATGCAAAGTTTTGGAAATATTACCCTATTAACATATAGTGTGTAGATAGTAGAGGTAGAGTTTTGGTATTGCAAAGGTTATTGTAGGAAAATGTTAAAAGGATGCTAAAATTTAGAATATTTGTATTTACAAAGAAAATTGAAAAAAAAATAAAAATCAAGAATTCAAACTTATTATAAAAATTGATGTAGATATCTAGCTATAGCTATAGCAACTCAATTGAAATGAGAATTGAATCTTTTTGTAATCTCAAACTTTAAAGGGGACAATGTGATTAAAAAAGAGTTGTGAGTGATGAGGATCTAAGTACAACCCATTTTTCTCTAGAAAAAGAATATTAATATAGTAAAAAAACCTATATAAACAAGATCAAAAACTTGTACAATCAAATCTAAAATTTGATATATGTTTATACTTACTTAACCTTCGAAAATATATTGTATAATTTCTTTTTAAAAATAAATTATATTTAAACAACTATATACTTTCTTTAAAATTATAAAACTTTAATTTTACTTATATTTAATTAACTAAATTCCATTATATAATCATACACAAAATAAATAATTTAAAGCTAATTACATCTTATTTCATAATTATAAGAATGGTCAACATAAATCAGAATTCCAAAGAATGCATTGAATGTTTGAATTGATATTACTTAGATGAAACACTAACAATATATCATTAAAATGACCTAACAACAATATATCATTAGCCTGACAACAACTTTCTTTCTACGGAAAAATATTTACTAAATTTTAAGCCTAAAATTAATTATACCTACATATTCATAACGGCTGAAAATTTAATAAAAATTATTGTTTAAACAAGATGGAAGGCTGACACTTCTAACCATTTGCAACCATCTTCTTAAAGTCCTGAAAATCTGAATATCCGTCTCCATCCTCATCAACCTCGTTAATCATGTTCTGACATTCCGACAGAGATCCGGCCTGGGCAAAACCCAAGCCCAGCAAAACGCTTCCCACCTCCTCGGGACCGAGGAATCCGTCGTCATTCGCGTCGAACATATCGAACGCCTCCTTCAAATGCGCGTCATCGCCGTCAAAGCAGAGCACGCAGTTATACATGTTCCCAAACTCTTGGAAACTGAGGCAGCCGTCGCCGTCTTCGTCGGCAGAGCCGACGAGGGCGTCCACTTGTTCGCCCGTCATTTGTACGCCCATCGTCTGCAGGAGCACCGCCATTTCGGCTCTTGAGATTTTGTCGTCGCCGTTTACGTCGAATTTTCTGAAGAGCGTCTCAAGAAAAAGGGCCTCTGGCGCCGTCATTTTTGTAGCAGTGCTCATATCGAAATCGAAATGGAAGCGTTTGTTCCACGGGGTGGAGACGACTAAGGTTCGAAAAAGACGGTTATGGCGGTAACAGCTACGGCAGTACGAGACTTGTTAGGAGTAATTAATAAGCCCTTTACAATGTTATTCCTTTCTGACATATAACTCTAAGAATATGCTTTGCGTGTGGAGCTTATACAGATTTGGGATATATCTGTTTCCAATGCATCTGAAATGCAATAGGTATCGATATCTTCTTTTTCTCATTTTCTAGTAGGTCATTATATACTTTTCTCACATTTGAGTTGATGTCTTTAGTTAGAGCATATGATGTAGGCATCTTAAAATTAGTAAAAGAAAGTATATTATTATTATTTAGTAATATTTTTTATTCGTGTTTATCATGGTGATTGAACCTGGTCACATCACTAATAATGAAAGTTGTGTCTTTGCTGGTAAACCACACTCACAAGAATGTATATTATTTCTATCCAACTTTTTTCATATTATTATTTTAATTTTTTTTTAAACTACATCATAAATGAAGTAAATTCTACTTGAGTGGTCACATAGCCTATTTATAGTAATTAATAAGCCCTTTACCATGTTATTCCATCTTATTCCTTTCTAATATATAACTCTAAGAATACGCTTTGCATGTGGAGTTTCTACAAATTTGGGATCTACTTTTTTTTTTTTTTTTTCAATGCATCTGGAATTAATATATTTTTTTTCATTTTTTTAGATCATTATATATTTGTTTCACATTTGAGTTGATGTGAGTTTAGATTTTAGTTGGATTATTTGATTTAAGTATTTATTTCTTTATATTTTTTATTATTGTTTATATATGGGTTTAAAATTAGTAAATGATAATATATTAGTTATATTAAGCTTTTCTTTCACATTGTCATCATAAGTTTTTTTTGTACTTTTACAATTTTATATCCTTGTTGTTTGGGAATTTTAATAAATCAATATTCAACTTCATCAATTTAACATTTTGTCTAGTAATTTTGGCAACAACTTGATAGTACACAAGGTATAATAGAAGACCTATTTTGGGAGTTGTAAATAGGTAAATGAGGTGAAATCCACATCAAGGCCTCTCGAGTGGTCACATAGCTTATTTGTAGTGTTATCACCTTTGCGATCTAAACGATAAGTGTTCATATCAAAAATACATGTCAAGAAGGTGGGTGGATGGACATGTAATCATCCATAAGATGGTTTTATCAACAACCATGAGATTAACATTATCATTAATAGCTTGGGATGATCAAAAATAATTATAAGCCTCTTTGCATGAAATCCATCACTATAAGCATTACTTATAATGTTTGTTGGTGGGGATTATGTGGCATATTTCAAACAAGTTTATCAATGCAATAAGAAATCACAATGTATGTGAGGAGAGGATGGTGAGGCTTACAAGAGAATATGAAGAAGAACACATATTAGAAAAGATAGAACAATGGCTAGTAAAAGAGGAATTTGCTTAGAATAATTTTATGAATCATTTTAAGAATGTTCAATCCAAACATAAGAGGAAACTTATAGAAAAAAGCATCCTCGTGAAGCTTAGTAAAAAATGATGAAGATGTAATTTGATCTTGTTTAGACCAAGGTCAAATGTGTGATGAGGTGCTTATGAGCACCATTTATGTAGCCTACAAGCATGTGATTATGTAAGCCTATGGGCATGTTCATGTAAGTCTACAGGCCTCTTTATATTTCATCCTTAGAGGTGTTGGGTTATCCACCATTTTAAATAACCTCACTTAAAGGGTAATTATTATTATTTTATTGTAAGGTTAGCCTCAAGGTTAAGTCAATGTTGGCCTAAGGTTAACTTCTCAACAAGGTTTTGGTATCACTATAAATAACCCTCAATGAGAAATTATTTGTAATATAAGTGTGAATAAAATGTGATATATTGAGGTGTCTTGGACACCCACCTTCTAATTCTTATTATCTCCATTCACTTGTTTTTTTCCATTTATTATTTTTATCGTTTAATTGCTTCTTCATAATTTTGACATATTATTGTAGTGAATGCATGTTTTGAAAGGATTCTAGAAAAATATAAATTTTAACATGGTATTAGAGCGGATTTAAGATTTGCATCACTCCTTCAAATAGATAAAATGGTTTTTTGGCCTCTTCAAATGTCTATTTCTTCTTTTTGGCTTTTAAACATTACTACCACAGAATATCATAGGTTCCTTAATAATAAACCATAACATTAAAGGTTAAAATATCAATAATGAAGAGTAGAATAATATAAATGAGCAATCAAATATATATCTATGCCAATATAAAGATACAATAACATTCACTTATAATATCAAATATGAATGTAAAATGGCCAATAATCATTCATGTATATGCATAAATAATACTTACAAAATTAATTTCTCAAAATTTGTATACAAGCTTTATTATCAATGCTTGCTATGTGGTGATCGTTTACAGATCATTTTTCCATTATATTGTATGGATATTTATCTTCATAATATAGACATAGAATATTACTCTTCATATACTTGACTATTGCTCTTCATATGACAACTCCCATGACCTTTGGCTTATCATCTTGCCACTTGTATACTAGACTCTTCACTCTCTTCTTACATGCATACTTGAATCTATGACACTTGCACACTTCTACATGCACTCCTAATATAAGATACTTGTGCACATCCTCACTTTACATATTTACACACTTACATACATGGAACTTGTATTTTTTTCTTAATACACTCTTGCACTTTAACTTACATGACACTTGTGCATTTGGTCCACATAGACACGTGAAAAGGAAAATATAAATCATTCATCTAAACTATAGACTCAACCCTAATATATTACATATTTAAATTTGTATCATGAAGGTACCATGGGAGTACATTTGCATGTAAAAAATAATGTAATATTCCTCAAAATCCCCCTGTATTACATTAATTGGTTATTGAAGACTTTTGTCTTCAATCTTAAAGTGACATTGCATTGTTGATGAACCTTTGATTGAGATTCATATTTAGCTTCATTCTTGAGTTCTACTATTAGTTCTTAATCATCTTCATTCTTTAAATGTTGACATGGTCATTTGAATTTCAATTTTCCTCTTGTATGGTGTGCTCAAGGAGGTCGGCCCATGCTTTTTGATTTTTTGAATTTCAAACTCACTTCAAGTCGGCCCACTCTTTTTGCCTTTATATTATAATATTAAATCTATGATTTAAATATTATAATATTTAAATATCTATTAAATATTTTGATTTAAATGTAAACCTTCCACTTTAATATTTAAATATTTCATTTAAATATTAAAGCATATAAAATCACCTTTGAAGATATCTACCTTGAACATTAATGACAACTCAACATTTCATCCTTGAAGATATTTCTGCCTTTAACATCAACATTTCATCCTTGAAGATATTTTTACCTTTGACATCAATGACAACTCAATATTTCTAACAATCTCCCCCTTTGTCATTGATGGTAACCCTATAATGAAATTGACCTTTACTGAACATGATCACAAACTGCTCCCCGGACAAGTTGCTCTTCCTTACTGTAATTCTCCCCCTTTGATATCAATGGCAAAGGCTCCTCGGGAATCTAAGATAAGACAATTGGCAATACCCCCTTACTCCCTACTTTTACTAGGACAATCAATGATGAGATGGGAGTGAAACTTCCAAATTACTATGCTATTTTTCTTGTTTCATTTTCTTTCTCCAAACTTTGGAGGTCATATTCTTTTGAACAGATTGACTATTCTCCTTCTTGCTTAACTTCAAAATTCTAGGGAACACTGTTCTACACTATCTAGATGTATACCCAAAATTGTTACATTTGTAACAAATTATATTATAGTCCATGAGAGGTGCAAATGAATTGAAATTCCTCTTGGTAAAACCAAAATCATTCTTAGCACAGACTCTGCAATTTACAGCTTTATGACCAAATTGGTTACATGAGAAATAATAACCATGGAAGAAATATTGAAACCTATATGATTGCCTTGGAGGATATTACTGTATAGTTCTCTCATTGTTGTTTCTATGATGGACTTTATTCCTTTATGATGCTTTTTTTTCATCCTCCTTGATGCTTCCACTTCTCAACACATCAGCATAGGTCTTAGGTTCTTCTTTAATCATTTTCTTTGATGCCTTTGTTCCTTTTGAGCTTGACTCCCCCTTTTGATTTCTTTGACCTTATTCAAAACCAATTCCATTCTCTATAGTCGAATATCTCTATTCTTTGATAATGTCATCCATGATTTTTGTGCTTTTTCCAAAACTATGTAGCTTATCATTAGAAGCTTTCACTTCCATCCTTAAAGAGACAACTTCATGTTCCAATTTTTCACATTCCAACTCTTTTACCTTTAACTACTTAGCCATACCTTCTTCAATTTGCTTTGCCTCTTCAACTTTAACTTTCAAGTTGATGAGTTCTTGCGATAACTTTACCTTTGTCTTCTCATCCTCTTCTACTTGAGTCTTCAATCTTGAGTTCTTCTTTCTAAGCCTTTTCAACTCTTAAAGAGCGACAACAAGTTCCTCTTCTACGTCAACTATGTATTCCTCTTCATTTTCTAAATCTCTCTTCTTCTTGGTCTTTGACAACATGAGCATATTTTCTCTTCTATGGCCAAGAATAATATTTCTTCTCTTTCACTATATGAGAGGCTTTCATAATTTTTGTTGGAGGAATTGCTTTCTTTTTCAACATAAAACATCTTCTTGTGTCTTTGAAATATTTTCTTCTCATGCTTGCCTTGATCGTGTTTGTTTTTCTTTTCATGATAAAATTTTCTTTCTTTATTTTTCTTATATTTATTTTCTTCTTCACTACTACTACTTCTATATTATGGGAGATTAGATACATAGTGACTAATATTACCATAATTAAAACATTTCACATAATGCATACCTTTGTGTTTTCTTAGAACCTTATTATTCCTTCGCATAAAGTTACCTTCTTCTTTGCTGCTTGATTATGGTTCTTTATTCTTTTTCTTCTTTGAAGCTTTAAATTTTGCTTCCCATTTGGATGTTTGATCTTTTTCAATCCTCATCTCATAGGTTGTGATAATTCCATGTAGCTTATCCATGCTTAAGGTTTTAAGATCCTTCATATCTTCTATTGCTAAAACCTTTGCATCAAACTTCATGGGAAGTGACCTTAAGATTTTTTGAACAATCTTAGAGTATTTGATCTTTTCTCCAAGTCCACGAATGGTTTTGACAACTTCATAAATGCAGAGTATATATTGGCAATATCTTCCTCATATTTCATCTTAGTATATTCAAACTTCCTCTTGTGGGTTTGAAGTTTTGCCATATTAACCTTGTCGTCTCCTTCATATGTTCTTTGTAACTTGTCCCATATTTATTTTTCTAAGGTGCATTGCATGATTTTTACAAAATATGATTCACATAACCCACTTAATATTGCATTCATTACCCTAGCATTATTTTCATATGGTTTCTTGCCATCTTGATTTGTGGGAGGAGTTGTAGGTGGTGTGAATCCACACTTAATGGATTTTCATATATCATAGCCATGTACCATAAAATAAGTTTGCATCCTTATGCTCCAGAAAGCATAGTTAGTCTCATAAAACAATGGAGCCATATTTGATGAAAAAACATTTGGCCAACCATGTGTGTTCTTGTAAGATCTTCCTTCAAGCTGTTAGGCTATCATGAAGGAACCCGCTCTGATACCAATTGAAGAACACAAGATTATACTGAGAGGGGTATGAACAGTATAAGATAAAAAAATTATTTTTTTTCAAAGCAATAACTTCAAGTAATAACAATGCACAAATCACCGTACACATTAGAGATAAAGCTTTTACATGGAAACACCCTCTCAAGAGAAAACCACAACAAAATATTGCTTATATTTTTCTTCAATAAATTTTGTGGGCACCAACCCATTGGAGACACCAATCCCCTATAAAATTTCATGGGCACTAATCCACAAGAAACACCAATCCCCTATACAATTTTGTGGACACCAATCCCCTTTCTCAAGTTTGTGTACACCAATCCATAGGAGACATCAATCCCCTTGCTTAAGTTCATAGACACCAATCCACAGGAGACATCAATCTCCTTGCTCAAGTTCATGGACACCAATCCATAGGAGACACTAATCACCTTGCTCAAGTTTACTCCAAAACTTTCTCATAAACACTGCTCAAATATGCTCCAAAACCTACTCACGAAACCTACTCAAATATTCTCTAAAACTTCCTCACAAACACTACTCAAATATGCTCCAAAACCTACTCATAAAACCTAGCCAAATCTGCTCCAAAACCTTCTCATAAAACCTACTCAAATCTTCTCCAAAACCTGCTCATAAAACTTGCTCAAATCTATTCCAAAATTTGCTCACAAAACCTGCTCAGATCTGCTCCAAAATTTGCTCATAAACCTTACTCAAATTTGTTCTAAAATATGCTCACAAATCTTGCTCAAATCTGTTCCAAAATCTACTCATAAACTATGCTCAAATCTACTCCCAAATCTGCTCATAAACTATGCTCAAATTTGCTCATAAATTTGATCTATAATTTTCCTTTTGCTTATTTATATTGCACAACAGTGAATGAGATTTGATCTTCTAACCTATAAGCACAATGTCCTAACACAAGCTTTTGACTGCCTGGGCTAACCCAAAGTATGATACCAAAAGGCATGATAAACAACTTGACTTCTTTGTTGCACTATGTCTATCAACAAAACCACAGCAAAAACTGGCATTGAGGATATTCGACCCTCAAACCTTCTGCACTGTATTTTCCTAACATGGGCTAGGCAACCGACTAGGCTATCCCAATGGATGAAACCAAAGGGGCACACAAAAATATTTAACTCCTTCACCATGCTATCTCGAACAACAAAACACAACAGAATAGGTATCGAAGAGATTCGACCCTCTAGCCTTCTGCACCACAGTGTTCTAACGCGAGCTAGGCAACTGGTTGGGCCAACCACCTAGTTGAGATCAGAATGGCATGACAAAATATTTAAAGTCTCCTCTGGATCACTGCTACACCACCAAACTTGCACTCCTCTCCTCCCTTGTCTTCTATTCGCTGCTCGCTCTCCTCTCAAATGATTAATCGAATTTCTTACCTTAATCCAAAGTGAATTAATACCTCATATTTATATGCTTTTTTCATTCATGCCCAAGGAGGTTGGCCCATAATTTAACCATTTAAATTTCAATTTTCCTCTTTTATGGTGTGCTCAAGGAGGTTGGCCCATGCTTTTTGATTTTTTTTATTTCAAACTCACTTTATGTCAGCCCACTCTTTTTGCCTTTATATTATAATATTAAATAAGTGATTTAAATATTATAATATTTAAATATCTATTAAATATTTTGATCTAAATATAAACCTTCCAATTTAATATTTAAATATTTCATTTAAATATTAAAGCATATACAATCACCTTTGAAGATATTTGCCTTGAACATTTACAATAAATCAACATTTCATCCTTGAAGATATTTCTACCTTTGACATCAACATTTCATCCTTAAAGATATTTTTGCTTTTGACATCAATGACAACTCAATATTTCTAACAAATATATAATTCTCGGTGTCCAAAACACTCACCTTCAGAGTGATTTCACACGGCAATGAATTTTCGATGAGGTTATCAATTTTTGGCGGTAATAAATTATGCACCCTAAGGTTATTTTAAATTTTCAGCGAATTTTATTTACCGACGTCATGTTAACATTCTAGTCGGGAAAATTTTAGTTGAGTTTTTTTTTTAACTTTTTTGGGTTTTATCCCACATTACAAATAACATCGCCTTCTTTCCCCATGCCCCGATTTGCTTTTCATGTTGCTCAGTGGTCACCGCTTGCCTTGGTTTCGTTGTCGTTGTTAACCATTGGATAGTGTCCACTATGACCGTTGGTGGACTATTGTTCATTGTGTGATGTGACTTTTGGGGGAGGTTTGTTGTTGGGCACCGTGACCATTGGATTATTGTTGATTGTTGTAAATTGTGACCATTGGATCACTATTGACTGTTGTAAATTGTGACCATTGGTTGCTTGTTGTGCCTTGTGTTGGTTCCACATTCTGCTTGTTGACCATTAGATGTTGAGTCTCACAAATTTCAAAATCAAATTCCTTGGTCCAATCAGAGAGGGAGGGCCCATTAAAATTTGACCATAAATTTTTGTCGTATATTCTCATTTTTTACCCGAAATGGTGCCTATTAAATCCTCAATCACTCCTAGTAAACCTATGGCTACCAACATGGACATTGTTGAAAAATTGGCAGAAATCACTGCAATCCAAAATGAAAAAATGGTTGAAATGGCTACCATGTTGAAGAACATTCAGTATTTTTCCCATCCTCCTCATCCAAGGTGTGAAATAAAAATATATGAAGGCTCCCAAGACCCTGATGTACTCAATAGCTGTATCCTTGACATGGAGACCTGGTTTGAATATACTCACACTCCTGATGATGAAAAGGTTCCATTTGTAAAGCTCAAAATTTCCAACATTGCCAAAGTCCTCATTTCCAAACACCAAAATCCAATTTGTACATGGGAGGAGATGGTCAAAGCCTTGAAGGTTGTATTTTATCCATAAAATTATGAGGAGGACTTACTAAATGAATGGATACACATATTTCAAGGCAAGAGGGAATCTATACAATATTTCATTCATCATTTCAACCACCTTCGAGTCTTACTTGGTATTTAAAATTCTGATGTTGTCTTGATTACAAAGTTTAAAAGTGGTCTTCTCGCACACTTGTATAGGGAGATAAAATATACTACTTGCACTACATTGGACGATGCATTCAAACATGCACATCTAGATTAGGAGAAGATCATGGCACAATGGCAAGAGCCTTGCTACTCTTTCGGTGGTTCGATAGAAAATGTGCACAAGCATCAACAAGAAAGAAAGAGACCTTCCCATTTTTCTTCTTCTGTTACTCCCACTTCCTACTCATCCCCTGATTCCAAAATTCATTTCCTTATTACTCTTATTATTCATTATATCATACTCATACTGCTAAATTTTATAACTATTGTAAGAGGCAAGGCCATGATAAAAATCAATATCCATAATTACAAAATAAGAATAAACTTTTTGTACATTCTGATGAGGGAACTTATGATAATTCCATTGAGACTACTAGAGAAGAAGAAATTTATGAGGATTTGAGAGGGAAAATTAATAATGTAATACTCATGAATCAGAATTCCAGAGCAGGTGACCATGACCAATTGTTTGTCACTTATGCTCACTTTCTCCATAACTTTGCAGTAGATTATAAAATCGATAATCGCTCATAAAAGAATATGATTGTACAGTCCATTGTCAATAGGCTAAAGCTCCCTACACCCAAAAATCCTCACCCCTACTCTCTTGGGTGGAAGGATAGCACCAACACATCAAAAATCACACACACGTGCACCATTGCATTTGCATTTGGCCCCAAGTTTTGGGATAAGGTCACGTGTGATGTCACACCCATGGATTTTTATGGATTACTTATAGGTAAATCTTACCAATATGATGGGTGTGTCACTTATGACGCCTATCACAATACATATACTTTGTAGCATGAGAAAAAATCCTTTCTTGTTTGTAGTGTTCCACCCACTACACATTGGACTTGCACTAATTTACATCAGGTACGACCAATTGCTTTGATTTTTAGCACACCATAATAGAAGGAGGTCTAGCCATGAGCACTTTTGTCCACTTCACCTCACATTCATCGGGCTCCTATTCCTATTGTACCTTTGGTTTTTCCCATGGTTCCAACAGTTGTTTCTATTGTTCCAATAGTTTTTCCTATTATTCCAACAGTTGTTCCTATTATTCTTTTTGTTCTAGCAGTTGTTCTTGTTGCAACATAAGATGTTCTTATTGCACCAGTAGTTGTTCATGTTGTACCAATAATTCTTGTTGCTCCAATAGTTGTTATGGTTGTACCAGCAGTTCCTGTTGCATCAGCAATTATTCCTATTGCACCAGCTCCTGATCTAGTTGCAACTCAACCTATAGTTCCTCATTTGGTTCACACCACTCTGCATCCTACCTCCTTCACATTGAAATACTTTCAACATTTGGTGGTATGTCAGTAATTGCCCTTCATACACAATCATCCTCTTCATATTTGCAGTCCACATTGCATCTACATAGAGCCTCATTATAAAGCATCACAACCTCTGGATTTCTCCCTAACTTCCTTCCATTTTTTAGTGTATTTGAGTCCAATGCTTCTAGAGTGGGGAGGAATTATAGGGATTAATATTATATTCTATAATATTATCCATACTCACATGGATCATGATATATGGCATTTAATACTCACATGAATCATGCGTATTAAATATCAAATTATAAATGCAGATATGCCTATAAATATATTTTTTATTAACGCAATTCTCAGTTTTCATTTGTGCCATTTCATGTAATCTTTTAAGAGTGTTCCCCAGATCAATGTACTATTTAAAAACAACCTCAAACCCTTGTATTACAGTAAAAATCTACCACAAAACTAGAAATTTAGATCTAGAAATAGAGTGCAAACGAAGGTATTTTAAAAAGCCTTATTATACAACATTATAATACATTAAATGCACTACTCTAATCCATTTTTTGATAGCATAATATCATATTTGAAAGTGCCACAAAAGGGATCATTTACTACAGGAAAAAAAACCAACAAAGACTGAATTTCAACACTCTTCCTCCCAAGCTAGAAGGATCCACTCAAGGGCTCATCTTGGACATACATACCTATAAAATCAAAACTCATTTCAGAACAATCAATAGCTCTATTTATGTAGACAAGCGAGTGCATATCGATTTCTAAAATATGTCAAAAATCTACAAGGTATTCAACACAATTGAAAGCATAAAATAAAGAGGAAAAGGTGTTACATTCGTGGTCTCTAACTTGGAGAAGACCATCCACCAAAAAAATCTTCAAATCATCGTCCAAGATCCATAGTGCATCGTCTATCCACCTGTAGTAAAATATCTTGCTTGTTGCCCAAGCAAAGTAGCAAATCAAAGGAATTGTGGACTTATAATATCCATATTCAAAGACATTACAAGAATGGACTCCATGCAAAAATAACACTTGGTATTATGGTCATCATTCCTCTCTCAACGTTCTAGAAACTACCATGCAAGAGTTACAAGCAAAGCAGTGACACTTGGTATTCTCCACCAGCTTCACATGAGTGCCCATATATTTTTAGATTTCTTCAAGAGTATTGAACAAAGGACTTGAAGCATTACATAAAGAAGGGAGTGCTCACTTTAAATAGATGTGACACATGTCACAACTTCCATGATCAATTGTCTTTAAAAGACATTTGAATTTCAAGTTCAACATGTGTGAGTGAAGCACAATCAAAGACGTCCAAAGAGGGAGTGAAGTGCAGTCAAGGAAGGAGTGAAGCATAGTAGAAATATCCGAAGTGTAGCGTGGAAGATAAGATGAAGGAGCATTAAAGGTTCTCCCATTATTGAAGGTAAAACCTTCAGTGCCTACATACCAACATTCAAGACTAGCTACTCCAAGGAATCTCCATTAATTCAAGTACCTAAGGTACCACTTATACGCTATTATACTCGGTCACATAAAGTGTCGAACAAAGAGGAGATATTGCATCTAAAAATGTAAGGTCTAAATCCCATTTATTATTGCTTTCATAAGTTGGAGATATAAGGATTATAAACTAAGGTTACAACTTAGATTTTGAAAGCAAAAGGGGTGACTTATCTTATTAAATTAATATTTGCAATCTTACTTAAGAGGAATAAGGAATTCAACTTGGGTTAAATTATTTTGAAAATATATTATCAATTCTCTAATTTTCCAAACTTGGGAGCCACAAGGATTACTCCATCAAATTTATTTTATTGAAAATTAGAAATAATACAAGGGATATAAAAGAGGTTATTAAGAGTTTCTATTAAGGTTGGATAAATATATTTTTACTTGTCTCAAATCTTCAAAAAGGGGCAAAATAATTCCAACATCAAAACCTCTTCAAAATTGAAAAAGTGCTTAGTTCAATTAGGAGTAATAAGGTGTTAAGAAGTTGATTTTTTATTCTTACAAAACTTGTACAAAATCAACCAAAATTGAACTATATTTTTACAAAAAACACTATATCATACTTTTATCACTAGGGAGCTATAAGATAAGACTATTAAGGTTCTATCAAATTTCAATTCCAAGAAACATTATGGATAAAATTTTGAGAAAAGCTTTCAATAATTAAGAACTATTCCATGAAGTAGAATTCTACTCCCAAACCTTAATAGATACTCTAGATGGATACGAGTATCTATATTCTAATGACAAGATGAAATTCTCCTTATTTCTTAAGGAAGCAAAAGAAGGAATCTTTATGGCATTGATTAACTATCTTCAAGAATTATCTTCACAACATGGTGGAACTCACAAAGATTGGTTATATTTTCTCCAGAATAATATTTAATGATTTATCTATCATTAATTGTGTATAAAAAGTCTATAAATACCTTCTTGAAAGAAAAAATATACATCTTGAAAATGAAGACTTGGGGAGAAGCATTATGAAGGAAGAAGAAGACCACTAGGGATGCAAGTCTAGAAGATTGTTTGGAAGATTTCAGGTTAATCTTTATAAATCCTAAATATACTTTTATTTATCTTGAATCATTAGAATCATTATGTATTGCCTTGTATCTTTAATATAATTAAGTTAAAGGTCTTTAGGGAAATGATATTAAGATATCCAAATGATACCAGTAGATCTATTTAATGTATGATATCTATAGGATGATTTAAGAGGTAGATTTATCTTTCAATTCCTTCATGGTCGATTAGGGCTTATTAAGTAAAATTATTTGATCAAAAGGCTCGATGATCGGTTTCAATCAAACTACATGAACCAAGTAATAGTTTGACTGATAAAAGATTGGTCAAATTACTACCACACCATCGGTGAAGCCTTAGTGGCCATTGCTTAGTGTTTAGTAACACTAATGCACATTAGCACTTTTATATTGTACCTTACCCACACCATGGTGAATGTGGGATACAAGCACATATCTCCCACACACCTTGACACACGATTTGGTATAGAAACGTTTCTACTGTAATACCTCCTGCACTCTATCATTATAAATCAAAATATATGTTATTGTTTCCTAATACCTCTAATATATCTCTTTGTTTTATTTTGATGTAATGTATTCGTCGATGAGTAGATATCCAAACTCACCATGGTTTTTAATGGATATCCAATAATATTGCTCGAGAATCACATAAAACACGATTACAAATAGCTAATTAATCATCTAAAATACCCTATGATGCACCAATATCAATTACCCTATTAGGCAACATCAGTCTTGTTTGACACATCACAAATAAATAAAATCTTGTAAAAATCCTAATATCATTCTATGAGCATTGATCACTGGTTGGTAGATGCTTTTATTAGGGTTTAACCTCTCTATGTTATTCCTGTGCATCCAACATACTTCCAGTCATGTTTGGCTTTGTGTAGATGTGAAAATCATAAAGGGCTTTCCAAATCATTGTCCCACATAGGACGTGTTGTGAATCCAAATAAGTTTATAAGGAAAGAAGCACATATATAAGCTCCACTAGCATGAGGTGGTCGAGAGGATGGTTGGCAGCCTAAGTTGGAGGCACTCACCTTGACGACTGAACCACCTATTTGAATTCTGATTGATTGATGACTTCCATATGACTCACTTTCATTGATTGTTCGTTTGACTGCACGGATTGATGGTAAAATCAATGACCACCATATGGGTCACTTTCATTGATTGTTTGTTTGACTGCACGGATCGATGGTAGTTTAATACCTTTTGAGCTAACACAAAATTAATCCCACATTGCTCCTATATGAGAAATGGGGAGATTTAAAGCGAAAAGCACTCCCTATATGGAGTGACCACCACACATTGGTTGAAGGGTTCTAAAGGTTGATTTGTATTCTAACTATGATTAGTTGACTACCAAGTTTGACCTTTCTGCTTTTGAGATAGTGATTGCAGTATGTTTTATTAAATACCTTTTAAATAAAGGTAGATGGATTATGAACAAGTTGGCTCTCATAAAGACTAAATGCACAACTAATTGTTGGATATTGGAACATACATTTTAGAATAAATTAAGGGACCAAAACATAGTTGGGATATGAATAAGTTGATTTCCATAATAATTAAATGTTCAACTAATTGATGGATTTAGAATGTTCAACTAATTTATGGATTTAGAATGTTCAACTAATTGATGGATTTAGAATATTTTCTTTGACTCCATGATATATATATAGTTGGCCATCGTTTTTAGAAGATAGAATTGACCATATAATATATGGAGTTCCCATATTTATTTTATATAGTAAGACCATGGGCTAAGGATAAATAATGCAATATTTTTGTAAAATCCAAGATCAAATTTAGTGAATAAATTTGATAATTATTGGATAGTTCTTTGGTGAGATAAATGAGTGTAAATTTGGGCCAATTTTGATAAATATTGACTAAAGCATTCCAAGATCCAAAATGGTGAAAAGAATGTAGTTGGAACTATGGAGTAAACATGTGAAAATCTAAGATACAAATTGTGGAGAAATTTGTAGGAAATTATGGCTTTAATTTGAGGTAAATTTGTGTAATCTTGTTTGATAGATTACAAGACAAATTTGTATAGTGTAATCTTGTTTGATAAATTACAAGACAAAATTATGATTTATCATAGTATAATCTTGTTTGATAGATTACAAGACAAATTTATCATTAACTGTTATGTAATATTATTTGATAGATTACAAGGCAAATTTGTGACTAATTATTGTGTAATCTTGTTTGATAGATTACGAGGCAAATTTGAGAGAAACTATAGTGTAATCTTGTTTGATAACTTATGAGACAGATGTGTGACAAAATTTGTGGGACAAACTTGAGTCCAATTTTGTAGAGACTCTAGTATAACCTTATGGATAGATGAAACTATAGTATGAGATAAATTGTGGCCAAATTTGAGAGAAACTATAGCATAATCTTGTTTGATAAATTATGAGATGGATTTGTGACAAACTTTGTGGGACAAATTTGTGTCAAAATTTGAATAGACTATAGTGTAATCTTATTTGATAGATTATGAGATTAAATTATAGTTAAATTTGTGAAAACTATAGTTTAACCTTGTTAAAATATTATGTTACAAATTGAGACAAAATTTGTAGAGACTCTAGCATAATATTATGGATAGATTATTGAACTATAATATTATGAGACCAATTGTGGCCAAATTTGAAGAAACTATAGTATAATCTTGTTTGATCTATTATAAGATAGATTTGTCACAAAATTTGTGGGATAAATCTGTGCTAAATTTGTAGAGACTATAGTAGATTATGAGATAAATTTGTGGCCAAATTTGTGAGAACTATAGTATAATATTGTTTGATAGATTTGAGAACTATAGTAGATAGATCATGATACAAATCAATGATCTAATTGTGAAAACTATAATGTGATCTTATTGATAAATTAAGAGAACTATAGTATGATCTTATTGATAGGTCAAGTGAAAATATAGTAGAAATTATCTAAATTGAGAAGAATGAATGAGAAATCCATTCTTAAGGAAAATATAGGATTTCCTTTAGTGTTTTAGTAATACATTTGATAATGAATGCATGTGTGTGCTAAAGAATTTATTATGTGAAAACATTAATGAATATAGGAAGATTAGATATGAAATCTAATCTTGAAGAAATTATGGAGTATTTTCTTGTAATACTAAACTCTGTATAACTTCCATATCATATTGGATTATATAGATTAATGATATTTAGATTTGAAGAATGAATGCAAGATTCATTCTTGAGGAAATCATGAGGTTTATTCATTCTCAATTTATATGTATCCAAAAAAATTTCATTTATGAGCTTCAATTGTAATGATGACCTGAAAATAATAATGTATGGGATTCTCCTATGTTATTTTTATTTTCCAGCAACTTTTATTTACTGACACCGTGTTAACATTTCGATCGGGTGAATTTTTGTTGAGTTTTTTTTAACTTTCATGGGTTTTATCCCACATTGCAAATAGCATCATCTTCATTCCCCATGATCTACTTTGCTTTTTGTGTTGCTTAGTGGTCGTCACTCGCCTTGGTTTCGTTGTTGTTTTTTATCATTGAATAGTGTCCACTATGATCGTTGGTGGACTATTGTTCATTGTGCACTGTGACTGTTGGGGGAGGTTGGTTGTTGGGCACCGTGACTGTTGGATTACTGTTGATTGTTGTAAATTGTGACCATTGGATCACAATTGACTATTGTAAATTGTGACCATTGGTTACCTATTGTACCTTGTGTTAGTTCCACATTCTTCTTGTTAACCATTAGACGTTGAGTCTCAAAAATTTCAAAATCAAATTCCTTGTTCCAATCAATGAGGGAGGGCCCATTATAATTTGACTACGATTTTTTATCACCTATTCTTATTTTTTTGCCTGAAATGGTGCCTACTAAATCCTCGATCACTCTTAGTAAAACTATGGCTACCAACATGGCCATTGTTTAAAAATTGGCTGAAATCACTGCAACCCAAAATGAAAAAATGGTTGAAATGGCTACCATGTTGCAAAACCTTAAATATTCTTCCCATCCTCCTCATCCAAGGTGTGAAGTAAAAATATATGAAGGCTACCAATACCCTGATGATGCAGGAGCATCCAGTTGTGTAAGAGTGATCTTGCATCACCCAAAAAAAAATTGTAATTGTTTAATTTTGTAAAACTACTAAAACTAGTTTAACTTGCAAGAGATTTTTGAAGGTTTTAGAGGTCGAACTTGAGGATTTTCGATTAGATGCGAGCCTTGGTGCGAAGATCCAAGAATAACCCCTCTTATCTCGTCTCGTGCCCTTTCTAAAAACATGTTGTAATAGTCAATCGGGTCAACGAGCGTGAAATTATGACCTCGACAATTTGTCCCCAAAATTCAAATTTGAATTTTGATGGTTTTAGGTGGGAAAAAGGGAAAACGGGGTATTTGAGGGAATTTCTGTTGTATCCTCATTTTTGGCATGAAATGAATGAAAGGTTTGATTCTCTGACTCGCTCAAAGGAAAAACACATGTGTATCTTTTGTTTGGTGTTTCTTGTGTAACGTGATCTTCACCACTTGATGTACTCAATAGTTGGTTCCTTGACATGGATACTTGGTTTGAATATACTCACACTCATGATGATGAAAAGGTTCCATTTGTAAAGCTCAAAATTTCCAACATTGCCAAAGTCCTCATTTCCAATTATCAAAATCTAATTTGTACATGGAAGGAGATGGTCAAAGCCTTGAAGGCTGTATTTTATCCATCAAATTATGAGGAGGACTTACTGAATGAATGGCTACACCTCCATCAAGGCAAGAGGAAATCTATACAAGATTTCATTCATCATTTCAATCACCTTCGAGTCTTACTTGGCATTTCAAATTCTGATGTTTTCTTGATTGCAAAGTTTAAAAGTGGTCTTCTTGCACACTTGTATAGGGAGATAAAATATACTACTTACACTACATTGGACGATGCATTCACACATGTGCATCTATCTAAGGATAAGATCATGGCAAAACAACGGGAGCCTTACTACTCTTTCGATGGTTTGATAGAAAATGTGCACAAGCATCAACAAGAAAGAAAGAGACCCTCTCACTTTTCTTCTTCTTTTACTCCCACTTCTTACTCATCCCCTACTTCCAAAAATTCATTTCCTTATTCTTCTTCTTCTTCTTCATTATCTCATGTTGATACTGCTAAATTTTATAACTATTGTAAGAGACAAGGCCATGATAAAAATCAATATGCACAATTACAAAATAATAAGAATCTTTTTATATAGTCTGATGAGGGCACTTATGATAATTCCACCGACTACCCTACTCTCTTGGGTGGAAGGATAGCACCAACACATCAAAAATTATACACACGTGCACCATTTCATTTGCATTTAGCCCAAATTTTTGGGATAAGGTCACGTGTGATGTCACACCCATGGATTATTGTGGATTACTTCTAGGTAAACCTTACCAATATGATATGTGTGCCACTTATGATATCTATCACAATACATATACTTTGTAGCATGATAACAAATCCTTTCTTGTTTGTAGTGTTCCACCCACTACACATTGGACTTACACTAATTTACATCAGACACAACCAATTCCTTTGATTTTTAGCACATTACATCAGAAGGAGACTCATCCAAAAGCACTTTTATCCACTTCACCTCACATTGATCGGGTTCCTATTCCTATTGTACCTTCGATTGTTCATGTGGTTCCAATAGTTGTTCCTATTGTTCCAACAGTTGTTCCTTTTATTCTTGTTGTTCCAATAGTTGTTCCTATTGCACCAGCAGTTGTTCTTGTTGCACCAGTATTTATTCTTGTTGTCCCAGTAGTTCTTGTTGCTCCAATAGTTGTTCTAGTTGTACCAATAGTTCCTATTGCACTAGCAATCATTCCTGTTGCACCAGCTCCTGCTCTAGTTGCAACTCAACCTATAATTCCTCATTTGGTTCACACCACTCTGCATCCTACCTCCTTCACATTACAAGACTTTCAAAATTTGGTGGCATGTCAACAATTGCCCTTCATACACAATCATCCTCTTCATATTGGCAGTCCACATTGCATCTACATGGAGCCTCATTATGGAGCATCACAATCTCTAAGTTTATCCCCAACTTCTTTCTATTTTTGAGTGTATTGGAGTCCAATGCTTCTGCAATGGGGAGGAATTATAGGGATTAATATTATATTCTATAATATTATCCCTCCTCACATGGATCATGATATATGGGATTTAATACTCACGCATCATGCGTATTAAATATTGAATTGTAAATGCGGATATACCTATAAATATTTTTTTGATTAATGCAATTCTCAGTTTTCATTTATGCCATTTCATGTCATTTTTTAATAGTGTTCCCCACATCAGTGTTTACTCTTTAAAGACATCCTTGTATTACAGCAACAATCTACCACAAAACTAGATTTTTAGATCTGGAAATAGAGTGCAAAATAAGGTATATTAAAAAGCCTTATTATATAACATTATAATATATTAAATGCACTACTCTATTATGGTTTTTGATAGCATAATATCATATTTAAAAGTTCCACAAAAGGGCACATTTACTATAGGAAAAAAACCAATAAATATCGAATGTCAGCACTCTTCCTCACAAGCTAGAAGGAGCCACTCAAGGGCTCATCTTGGATGTATGTACCTGCAAAATCAAAGCTCATTTCAAAACATTCAACAGCTCCATTTATGTAGACAAGCGAGTGCATATCGATTTCTACAATATGTCAAAAATCTACAAGGGATTCAACACAATTGAAGGTATAAAAGAAAGAGGAAAAGGTGTTACATTTGTGGTCTCTAACTTAGCATATTATATTGCATAGGTTATATTTCATTATAGGCATATAGTAAAATAGTGCTTCCTAGCACTCTCCAATTCATGGGTTGGTTAGCCAACCAATTCGGGTGGTTCAACCAACCGAACCACCTTTCATTTTGTATATAACCAACACTTGATATCAATGAAATTGCTTCATTGTTCATATTATTTGCACAGTGTCTTCTTTCTATATGGTGCCAGATATAGGTGGATATTAGGCACATAAGGCCCAAGTGGAGGTAAAGCAACAGATGCGTGAATGAGGCCCACATGAGGCCTGAGTGGAGGAAGAGTTGCAGAGGCATGAACGAGATCCACACGAGGCTCGAGTGGAGGTTGAGCAACAAATGCTCGTACAAGGCCCAAGGTACCTAGTAGAAGACTAGAGCACACGGCCCGAGCACAAGGCCTGAGGACCCTGGTTACTAACTGGGCACAAGACGTTGTATTTTTGATGTGGTAGAGGACACACGACTGACTGAACTACTGACTAGTAGAGAACACGTGGTAGAACTGCTAACTGGACTACTTAATTGCTGATTGGATTTTTGATGTGGCAGAAGACACGTGACAGAACTGCTGACTGGACTGCTGACATGGCAGAGATGACGAAATTGTTGATATGGTAGACGTACTGACTAGACTGTTCATGTGGCATGTGACATGGTTGTTGACTGAATGATGACTTCATAGATAGGGTGGTAATGTGGTGGACATTTTTCACACGGTTTGAGGTGACAAAAAGAGCAAAGGGGGACGGTGACCGCCTGAAGTCAATCAACCGTTAAGGTGAGGCCTCGGGTATTTGAATACCCATGCATACATTCTGCAATACATGTGGGATAAAAAAGGCCTAATTTTTTTCTTTTGCTTGCCGCCTGCCATCTTCAAAACACACTTAGTGCTTTCCATTCCCAATGTGTTGTGTAGCGTAGTTGGCGTTGGGTGTGTCTTTGCATGGATAAGGTCCACGGTTTGAATCTCATCGTGGACCTTCATATTTTGCTCTTCGACGACCCATGCTGCCTACGCCCAAACATAGTTGCCCACGCTGCCTGACACAAATTGCAAAATGTTGCTCATTTTTTGATGAAAAATTGCTACTTTTTTGCTAAAAGTTGCTCATTTTTTGACAAAAATTTGCTATTTTTTTTGCTAAAAATTGCTCGAGGTGCTAGAATTGCTACAACTACTTCTTAAGGGGTTTTTGCATAATTTTTTTGCTACCACACCACATGGAGGGGCTATTTTTTGAGGTACTTTTCATATGCTTTGATTTTTCCCTCATTTTGTTTGGAGCGATAAGTTGTGTCTTCTACTTTTGGAAGCGTTCCCATTTTATTTTCCTACTCATTTTTTTTTGCAACAAAAAGTGGGGATTCTTAAAGCACTTTCCTTTTGTAAAAATCTAATACAAAGGGGGGAATAAAATTGTGAAAAAATAAATAAAACTGGTATTGTAATAGGTGTATTTTCAGTGGAAACCGACACCTCAAATAGTTTCAAAAATTTGTGGGTATTTGTGATTTTTTGCACTTAACTTTCTTTTTTCTTGCAAATAATAATCACATAAATAAAGCAAAAGACCCCAAATTTATACACCTATTTGTGCAATTTTTTGTGCAGCAGCATTCGGTATTTGTGATACCTTTGGCCCACACTTACAGGTAATGTTATCGTGCTTTGGGCTACTAAATCCGTCACCTAATAGAGCTTCAACAATGATGTTTGAGCTTGTTCTCTATCAATCATTGGGGAGAAATAAGGCAAACCAATTCTATTATTCACTTCATTTCATACCCACATCATGATTGTTGTTAGGTGTAAATCCTGACGAAGGTTTTTTCAAAGTGTTTAGGGGAAGTTACACCCCACACATGATGAATAAAATTTCTATGGTAGGTGTCTTAAACAACACGATGTCCTTTCAGTATCGCCTAAGTTCCATGTATCGTGTTGCTCGTATATACTTATAGTCTCCCTCACGTAAGGGCAAGTATATATAGAGTAGTTTCGGTATATAGGTATGGTAGGTATAAAGAAAGGGAGACCAATTGGTGATATAAGTAACCTTCACAATGGTGAGTGTTCACAAGTATCTCTCAAATTCACAGTTGCTGAAAGGTCCTAACTTTGTTCCATGGAAGACAAAGATGAGAGCCATTATTTAGGTGGAAGATTTATGGGATGTAGTGACTAGCACTACAAAACGTCCTCAAACAGTAGGAGCAGATCAAGAAGCATTTGATAAGAAGGACAAAAGAGTTCTCATGTTTATCATTCTTGCTACTACAGATGAGGTCCAACCTCATATATATGATACCAAAACCAGTAAGGAAGCTTGGGATGCTTTGATTATTGTGTATGAAGGAAAGAATTAGTCCACTATTCTACACCTTCAAACTCAACTACATACCCTCAGTATGAATTATGGGGAGACAGTTGATCTATTCCTTTACAGAGTGGTAGAATTGAAATCCAAATTAAATGCTATGGGAAAAATAGTGGATGATGACAACTTGACCTCTATCATCTTGAGAGTATTTCCAAAATCCTACAAGATGTTGATTACTTTCCTCAATATTTTTTGTAGACAAGTATATTTTATGGAGTTGGTAAATTTGCTTCAGACTGAGGAGGCAAATTAGGTTGAGAAGGATGAAGTGCCATATAATGCCCTATACACTCAACAAAGGGGTAATAAACAAGGTCAGTTTCAAAAATGGGGTTCTTCCTCCAAGGGAAAAGGGAAACAAAATCAGTAGAAGGATAAACAATATTGCAAGATTTATGATATGAATAACCATGACCGAAGAGGTGTTGGTTCAAAAACAAGCAACAAAGTGACCAACCTCATAGGAAGAAAGGCAAAGAGAAACAAAAATATAAAAATAATAAAAATAAACATAAGCAACCTAAGGGACATGTTGCTTATGCTGACTCCAACTCAGACTCATATTCTCCTGGGTCAGATTCAGATTTTGACTCTGAAAGAGCACACAAGGTGCTCATGACCCATACTTCATCTTCTTAGATAGATGTTGTATGGTATATTTATTCATGATCTAGTAAGCACATGACTGAGGATAAGTCATGGTTTGAAACATTTGAGGAAAAAGAAAGTAAGCCAGTCATAATTGTTGACAATAAAATCTACCAAGTGAAGGGTGAAGGGGATGTTTATTTCACTCTTCCAGATGGTAAATGTTAGATAGAGAAGGTCATCTATGTCCATGGATTAGCCAATAATCTATTTTCAGTTCCTTAGATGTTGGATAGAAATATGGAGGTTGTGTTACGAGTTGTGAAAGGTAAGAAGATATGTTTTATAATCCAAAAAGGTAAACATGTTGCAACCGACTCCTACAAGCATGGATTTTTCATTCTAGATGCTCTTTCAATGCCTCATGTTGCTCTGGTTGCAACTAAAAAGGAGGCTAATTTTCTATGGCATCGAAGAGATGGGCATCTTAGTTCAGGGTATTTGCTCGAATTGTGCAAATATGTTATGGTGAGAGGACTTCCCCACCTTTCATCCATCTTACTAGTTTGCTCGGATTGCTTAGCAGGGAAGCAACACTGGGTATCTTTTGAATCTAGCTCTTCCAGAGCTAAGAAACCTTTGGAGTTGATACACACTTATCTATGCAGTCCTATGCCAACCATATATGATGGAAATAAGTACTTTCAATTATTCATTGATGATTACTCCTAAAATATGTGGGTTTTATTCCTTCAATTGAAATCAAATATATTTTCATACTTTCAACACTTCAAGAAACTTGTTGAAAAAGAGTCTGAATGTTTCATCAAATCCCTTCACTCAGATTAAGGGAGGGAATATACTTCCAAATACTTTTCATAATTTCTAAAAGAATATGGGATTAAGCAAAAATTAACAACAGCCTATACACCTCGCCAAAATAGATTTGCAGAGAGAAGAAATCGTTCCGTTATGGAAATGGCTCAATGTATGATAAAAGGAGCACATCTTGAGGATCATTATTGGGCAAAAGTATTAAATACAACATCATACCTCCTGAATAGAGCACCCACAAGATCTCTACAGGGTAAAACTCCACAAGAAGCATGGAGTGGTAAGAAACCCTCCATTTCTCATCTAAGAGTTTTTGGATGTAATGCATTCATGCACATCCCAAAACAAAGAAGGAAGAAGTTAGATGAGAAGACCCTAAAATGTATCTTCCCTGTTTATGATGAGAATTCAAAGGGATATCGCTTGATAGATTCTATAACCAAGAAAACACATATAAGTAGATATGTAGTATTTGATGAAGCTTCCACATCAGATATCACATCTATAGATGTATACCTTGAAGAAGAAGAGGAACCTAAGAAAGAAAGTTCACCCCCAAAGAAGAAGGTTCCAAAATGGTATACTAGTACATTGAGATATTCTAAACTGAATACATTTCTAGATCTAACTCAAGAATGACCTTGCACTCCGAGTATGACACAGCAGAGAAGAGCAAAAGAATCATTTTTAGAGGTTGATGAACTTTACCAATAATTTGATGATCTATTTTTAGATGCAGAGGAATACAGAGACACATACATGGATAATGAATAGGTTTATATGAAAACATTGTGTGAAAATGAACTTGAAACAGTTCAAGATGCACTTAGTGAGCCTCAGTGGAAGGCTGCTATGCAGAACACACATCTCTCATGAAGAATTATATATGGAAGCTAGTCAATATGCCTACAAGAAAGAAGCCCATTGGCTGCAAATGGGTGTTCAAAGTAAAGTATAAGGTATATGGTACTATTGATAAGCATAAGGTCCATATTTTTGCAAAGGGATATGCTTAGAAAGAAGGCATAGACTATGAAGAAACTTTTTTCCCTATTGCAAAGATGACTACCATTCGAGTACTTTGTGCCATGGCAACTCAATTTGGGTGGAAGTTGCATTATATGGATGTTAAAAGTGCCTTCTTGAATGGTGACTTACAAGAAGAAGTATACATGACCCAACCAGAAGGATTCATGGTTGAAGGGCAAGAACAAAAAGTTTTCAAAATGATTAAATCCTAGTATGGGCTCAAACAAGCTCCTCGAGCTTGGTACATAAAGATAGACAGTCACCTAGTGTAGCATGGATTCAAAAGAAGTCCTTCAGATGCAAATCTCTATATTAAGAACAATGGTTCTGATATAGTGATTCTAGTGTTATATGTAGATGATCTAATCATAACAAGAAGTTCAGAGAAAATGATTGATGCAATAAAAGATGATTTGAAATAATATTTTGAAATGACAAATCTAGGACTTCTTCACTATTATCTTGGTTTGAAAGTGACTCAAAAAAAGCACCATATCAGAGTAACACAAAAGAAGTATGCTAAGACATTAGTCAAAAAATATCGGATGACTAACTGTAAGTCTAAAGCAACTCCAATGGAGCAAGGACTTAAGTTATCACGATATGATGAATCACCTCAGGTAGATGGTACTCTCTATCGTCAACTGATTGGGAGTCTCATATATCTAACCAATACCAAGTCTGATATCAATTTTGATGTGGGTAATCTTTCACGGTTCATGCAAGAACCCAAGGTAAGTCATTGGAAAGCAGCAAAAAGAGTTCTATATTATACCTATGGTACAATAGATTCTTTATTGGAATACAAAAAGAATAACAAGTTCTATCTACAAGGATACACGGACTCTAACTATGTTGGATCCACTGATGATCGAAATTCAACTTTTGGATACATATTTCATCTTGGATATGGTCTTGTATCTTGGCATAGCAAGAAGCAATAGGTGGTTGATATCTCTTCTACAGAGGCAGAATATCGCGTAGTTAGTAGAGCAGTCTGTGAGATAATATGGTTACATCACATTCTTACAAACATGGGTCTTCCAGATAATCTTCCACTTCATTTATTTTGCGACACTCAAGGTGTTTTGAATCTTGTCAAGAATGTAATTTTTCATGATCACATCAAACACATTGATACTCACTATCATTTTATTCACGATGAAGTTCCAAAGCACAATATACAGATCTAATACATTCCCACTGATGCGCAAGTTGTAGATATCTTCACCAAGGCACTTGCATGTGTCAAATTTGAATTATTTTGCAATACCCTTGGTGTATTCCAATAATGTAATAAGGGGGGATGTTAGCATATTATATTGCATAGGTTATATTTCATTATAGGCATATAGTAAAATAGCACTTCCTAGCACTCTCCAATTCATGGGATGGTTAGCCAACCAATTTGGGTGGTTCAACCAACCAAATCACCTTTCATTCTATATATAAACAACACTTGATATCAATGAAATTGCTTTGTTGTTCATATTATGTGCACAGTGTCTTCTTTCTATAACTTGGAGAAGACCATCCATTGAAGAAAGCTCCAAATCATTGTCCAAGCTCCATAGTGCATCTTATATCCATGTGTAGAAAAATAGCTTGCTTGGTGCCCAAGAAACATAGCAAAGCAAAGGAATTGTGGAGTTATAATATCCATATTCAAAGACATTACAAGAATGGACTTCATGAAGAAATAATAATTGACATTATGGTCATCATTCATATCTCAAAGTTTTAGAAACTCCCATGCAAGAGTTACAAGTAAAGCAATGACACTTGGTATTCTCCACTAGATTCACATGAGTGCCCATACATTTTTGAATTTCTTCAAGAGCATTGAACAAAGGACTTGGAGCGTTATATAAATAAGGGAGTGCTCACTTGTAACAGATGTGACACATGTCACAACTTCCATGATCAATTGTCCTTAAAAGATATTTGAAGTCCAAGTTCAACATGAGTGAGTGAAGTGCAGTCAAAGACATCCAAAGAGGGAGTGAAGTGTAGTCAAGGAAGGAGTGAAGCATAGCAGGAACATCCAAAGTGTAGTGTGGAATATAAGGGGAAGGAGCATTAAAATATCCCCCATTCTTGAAAGTAAAACCTTCAGCGCCTACATACCAACATTCAAGACCAACTACTCCAAGGAATCTCCATTATTTCAAGTGCCTAAGGTACCACTTATACATTGTTATACTCAGTCACAAAAAGCATCGAACATATAGGAGATATTGCATCTAAAAATGTAAGGTGTAAACCCCATTTAATATTGCTTTCATAAGTTGGAGATATAAGGGTTATAAACTAAGGTTAAAACTTAGATTTTGAAATAAAAAGGGGTGACTTATCTTATTAAATTAATATTTGCAATCTTACTTAAGAGGAATAATGAATTCAACTTGGATTAAATTATTTTGCAAATATTATAATCATTTCTCTAATTCTCCAAACTTGGGAGCCACAAGAATTACTCCATCAAATTTATTTTATTGAAAATTAGAAATAATCCAAGGGATATAAAAGAGGCTTTTAAGAGTTTCTATTAATGTTGGATAAACATATTTTTACTTGTCTCAAATCTTCAAAAAGGGACAAAAGAATTCCAACATCAAAACCTCTTCAAAATTGAAAAGTGCTTAGTTCAATTAGGAGTAATAAGGTGTTAAGAAGTTGATTTTTTATTCTTACAAAACTTGTACAAAATCAACCAAAATTGAACTATTCTTTTACTAAAACACTATATCATACTCTTATCATTAGGGACTTATAAGATAAGACTATTAAGGTTCTATAAAATTTCAATTCCAAGAAACATTATGGATAAAATTTTGAGAAAAGCTTTCAATAATGAAGAACTATTCCATGAAGTAGAATTCTACTCCCAAAAATTAATAGATACTCTATATGGATACAAGTATCTATCTTCTAATGACAAGATGAAATTCTCCTTATTTCTTAAGGAATCCAAAGAAGGTAGATTTATGACATTGATTAACTATCTTCATAAAATTCTCTTCACAATATGGTGGAACTCACAAATATTGGTTATATTTTCTCCAGAAGAATATTTGATGATTTATCTATCATTAATTGTGTTTGTACTTACTCAACACAAGAAACAAGTTAATGTTAAATAACAATACTTTTATGATGATAGACTAACTTGTTTTAAAACTGAGGTTTCACCTACATCAAAGCAAAATTACAAGAAGAGAAGAAAAAGAGGAAGAAGAGACAGTAATCAAGACATGAATACTGAAGCAACAAAGGAAAAACCAGTACACCAAAAAGGTAAGTATAGAAGAACAAAAGGACAATTGCATCGTGCCCTACTTATTCATCAAAAATTAGAATCAAGTGAAGATACTTGCAAGGAGGACTATAAATATGGATAGATAAAAGATAAATATGAACATGCCAAAGATCATCCAATGAGAGTAGAAGGTCTAGTTGAAGCCTACTCTGCATCATATGAAGATACAGATTACCTATTGAACCTGAATACAAAGAATGCAAAATAAGATCAAGCATAAGAAGATGAAGAAAATCCATATTGAAGACTAAAGTCTTCAATAACCAAATAATGTAATATAATTGTGTTGGAAATAGAGTCTATTCTATAATTTAGGTTATGTAAATGTATCCTCCAAGATACATATCTAGATTACTTCCTATGCAAGTTATCTAGTTACTTCATGCAATGTAATAAATGCACAAGTGTCAATGTGCAAGTTGTACATGTACAAGTTATCCCTTGCACAGCTAGATAGAGTGTTAGCCAAGTATCATATTTTTCCTATATAAGGATGGCCTCTTAAGTAGATAGAGAAGAGAGTCGAGGGACATAGTAAGATAGCATAGCTTAGTGGCTAGTGTAGTTTTGTGCCTCACCATTCATTGGTGATGGATACAATGTAGATTAGTAGATTTATTAATGGAGTGCTCATTTCCTCTATAGCTACATTGTAATATTTTATATGATTTATATTTACAGCATACTTCAGTCATCTGGCATATTTACTTTCTTTCACATTATTATGCATCTTGGGATTTTTATCTATCAAGGCTCATTCATCAAAATCTAACAGTGCTATCAGAGCCATGGTATATCTAGTTTGTGTAGCCATGATAGGTCAATAGGGAAACCACCATTGTTGGTTGGCATAAGATTTTTGTCAAACTAATATGCCATTGGACCGGCCACTGACAAAATATCTCATAAGAATAGGACTAAAAGGAATATCAATTTCAAAAAATACTGAGATCATTTTTGTCTAGTCTTTTCCACAAAGTTGTTATGAAAACGCGTGAAGACTAAGACTCAGCATTTAATCCACTAGATTGATAAATCATATAGTGAAGATCATCCAAGTTATCTGGAATTTACTAACTGGTGCCTAAAGTTTCTTTTGTTATAGGATATTAATTCTCAAAGGATTGGGACTCCTCCTATGACAAAAAGCTAGGAGACTCCAACTTTTTTGCTCGAAGGTCGGCATGCCCTCATAGTGCAGAGGTTAGTTCATTGTGCAAGAGAAGAATATTGTGGAATAATATTTCTAGTGAAGGATCGTGGTGAATATAGGAGACTAAATATCTCCATTGTTGGATTGCAGAATTCCATAGTTGAAGAAAGGCCATAGAAGCCTTGAAGAAGAATCCATAGAAGTCTTGATACTGAAAATGCCATAGAAGCCTTGATATTAAAAATGTCATAGAAGTCTTGGTATTGAAAAGGCCATAGAAGTCTTGATATTGAAAATGCCACAAAAGCCTTGATATTAAAAATGCCATAGAAGCCTTGATACTAAAAAGGCCATAGAAGCGTTGGTACTGAAAGAGGCCAAAAGATCCTTGATATTAAAATAAGCCATAGAAGCCTTGATCCTAAAGAATAATTTGAGAAGAATATTTTATTTAGAAGAAGACTAAATATTACAGTACTAATATCTTTGTTGCAGGAATAAAAGATTCAGTGAGTTGGGATACTTCCTACAAGAAATTTAGGAAGAGTATATTATTTAGAATCAACTCAGCCCTAAATCAAAAGTGAATATATCAAAAGAAGATCTCATTGAAGAACTTCCAATATTGGAAGAAGAAGAAGGACTAGGAGAGTCTTGCTCAAATCCAAGAGTAGCAGAATCATAAGATCCAGGAGAAGATTTCACCACCAACACTTCCAAAAGTAGAAGGTTGAATAAAATGTCTCAAGGAAGACCATAAAAATATACTAGATAAAATACCTTGTGAAGGTCTCATCGAGCATCGAGGAAAGGCTAGGAGAGCCTTACTAAATATCAAGAGAGTTCTTTGAGAACTCGTTGGAAAATTCCACTACCTAGGTGAAGTCCTTGATAGTGAAGGACTTGAGACAATTGTTGCCATCTGACAACAAGCCCAAGAGGAGAATTTGGTAAGGAGTGTCAAATATGTGAAGAAGAATTTTTCAAGGAGTGCCAAATCCAAGAAGAGGTAAATTTATCAAGAAGTGCTAAACCCTAGAAGATCTTGCTTGAAGTCAAAATTTGACAAGAAGAATTGAAGATAGAAGAAGCTCACCAAATATTGGAGATTTTAAGATTGCTTTACAGATATAGACTTCTCCAAATATTTTTCAAAAGAAGTAGAATACAATAGGAGAAAAAGCCACCAAATCCGAGGCTCGTGAAATAAAGTTCGAGACCATCATTTGGTGAAGAAGAAGTTGTTCAAGACATCCTACTTGAAGCAACAACTTGGTGTTTTTAGACACCAAGGTCTACATCCTCTACAAAAGTAGGAGAAGAGCTACATAAAAAAGGTATGCAACTTATGGTGCAAAAATATTCATTAATTGGATTATTTATCAGATTTATTAGAGCACTTGAATTTGGATTAAAGTTGCAAAAAAGGAAATTAAATTATAGTATTATAAAGTGCAAAAGGAAACAAATTCTTTTTATGGATTTATTTGCACATTTATTAGGAGTTTATTAGATTTTAGATTAGCTTCTATCAACTACCTATTATCTACTTTTGAAAAAGAAGACTAAATCTTACATCATTGATTGTAGTGAACTTGCATAATAACTCTTAAAGATTCATTTTAGGTTATTCTCGATTAGTTGCAAAAAATTATTAGTGCATGACTTTGAGAGTTTATTGGAGGGATAAGGTGTAATATTATTGCATTAGAAGTGAAGAAATTGTACTATTATACCACTCTCAAAAAGAAAATTAGTTTTGTGTTTCTTGAAAGGCACAAAATCTAATTTGTATCAAGTGTCTAAAGACACTATTGAAGCACAAAAATCTGCAACTTGTAGTGGCCAATAGAAGCCACCAAAAAGGGTTATAATCCTCTATAATTTGGAGAATAACTTAACTAACCAAAAATAGAAATAGAAGCTTATGAAAGTGAGACTTGGTGAATCTCAAAAATCAAAAAGCATTACAAAGTTGAATGCAAAGAAAGTGCAAAAAATTGCATAGATTAAAAAAGCTTTTATCTATTGTTATTGAAGCTTGGATTTGTTATCAAAAGTGTCCAAGAAAAAAGGGAAAGGTGTGTCTACTCTTTAAAGACAACCTCAAACCCTTGTATTGTAGGAAAAATATGCCACAAAAATAGAATTTCATATCTGGAAATAGAATGCAAAAGAAGATATATTAATAAGCCTTATTATACAAAATTATACTATATGCACTACTCTAATCTAGTTTTTGATAACATAAGAGCATATTTTAAAGTACCACAAAATGGCACATTTACTACAGGGAAAAACAACCAACAAAGGCCAGACGTCAACACTCTTCCTCCCAAGCTAGAAGGAGCCACTCAAGGGCTCATCTTGGACATACGTACCTACAAAATCAAAGCTCATTTTATAACATTCAAGAGCTCCATTTATGTAGACAAACGAGTGCATATCAATTTCTAAAAGATGTCAAAAATCTACAAGGGATTCAACATGATTAAAGGTATAAAAGAAAGAGTTAAAAGTGTTACATTCATAGTCTCTAACTTTGAGAAGACCATCCACCGAATAAAGCTCCAAATCATCGTCCAAGCTCCATAGTGCATCGTCTATCCACTTGCAGGAAAATAGCTTGCTTATTGCCCAAGTAATGTAGCAAAGCAAAGGAATTGTAGAGTTATAATTCCATCTTCAAATACATTACAAGAACGGACTCCATGCAAAAATAACACTTGGCATTATGGTTATCATTCCTCTCTCAACATTCTAGAAACTCCCATGCAATAGTTACAAGCAAAGCAGTGACACTTGGTATTCTCCACCAGCTTCACATAAGTGCCCATACATTTTTGGATTTCTTCAAGAGCGTTGAACAAAGGACTTGGAGAATTACATAAATAAGGTAGCACTCACTTGTAATGAACGTAACACATGTCACAACATCTATGATCAACTGTCCTTAAAAGATATTTGAAGTCCAAGTTCAACATGTGTGAGTGAAGCGCAATCAAATATGTCCAAAGAGGGAGTGAAGCACGGTCAAGGAAAGAGTGAAGCATAGCAAAAATGTTCAAAGTGCAGTGTGGAAGATAAGGAGAAGGAGCATTAAAGGGTCCTCCATTCTTAGAGTTCAAACCTTTAGTGCCTACGTACCAGCATTCAAGACCAGCTACTCCAAGGAATATTAATTAATTCAAGCACCTACGGTACCATTTATACGTTGTTATACCCAATCACAAAAAGCACCAAACATAGAGGAGATATTGCATCTAAAAATGTAAGGTCTAAATCCCATTTATTATTGCTTTCATAAGTTGGAGATATAACGGTTATAAACTAAGGTTAAATTTTAGATTTTGAAATCAAAAGGGGTGACTTATCTTATTAAATTAATATTTGCAATCTTACTTAGGATGAATAAGGAATTTAATTTGGATTAAATTATTTTTTAAATATTATTATCATTTCTCTAATTTTCCAAACTTGGGAGCCACAAGGATTACTCCATCAAATTTCTTTTATTGGATATTATAAATAATCCAAGGGATATAAAAGAGGTTATTAAGGGTTTCTATTAAGGTTGGATAAATATATTTTTACTTGTCTCAAATCTTAAAAAAGAGACAAAAGAATTCCAACATCAAAACCTCTTCAACTTTGAAAAAGTGCTTAGTTCAATTAGGAGTAATAAGGTGTTAAGAAGTTGTTTTTTTATTCTTACAAAACTTGTACAAAATCAACCAAAATTGAACTATATTTTTACAAAAAACACTATATCATACTCTTATCACTAGGGAGCTATAATATAAGACTATTAAGGTTCTATCAAATTTCAATTCCAAGAAACATTATGGATGAAATTTTGAGAAAAGATTTCAATAATTAAGAAATAGTCAATGAAATAGAATTCTACTCCCAAAATTTAATAGATACTCTAGATGGATATGAGTATCTATCTTCTAATGACAAGATGAAATTCTACTTATTTCTTAAGGAAGCCAAAGAAGGTAGCTTTATGGCATTGATTAACTATCTTCATGAAATTCTCTTCACAACATGGTGGAACTCACAAAGATTGGTTATATTTTCTCTAGAATAATGTCTGATGATTTATCTATCATTAATTGTGTTTGTACTTACTTAACACAAGAAACAAGTTGATGTTAAAGAACAATACTTTTGTGATGATATACTAACTTGTTTTAAATCTAAGGTTTCACCTACATCAAAGAAAAATCACAAGAGAAGAAAAACATGAAGGAGAGACATACTAAAAGGAATCAAGACATGAATATTGAAGCAACAAAGGAAAAACTAGTACACCAAAAAGTCAAGCACAGAAGAACAAGAGGATAATTGCATCATGCCCTACTCATTCATCAAAAATCCGAATCATTTGAAGATACTTGCAAGGAGGACTATAAAGGTGGCTGGATAAAAGATGAATATGAACATGCTAAAGATCATCCAATGAGAGTAGAAGGCCTAACTGAAACCTACTCTGCATCATATGAAGACACAGATTACTTGTTGAAATTGAATACAAAGAATGCAAAAGAAGATCAAGCAGAAGAAGATGAAGAAAATCCATATTGAAGACTAAAGTCTTCAATAACCAAATAATGTAATATAATGGTGTTGGAAATAGAGTTTATTCTATAATTTAGGTTATGTAAATGTATCCTCCAAGATACATATCTAGATTACTTCCTATTCAAGTTATCTAGTTACTTCATGCAATGTAATAAATGCACAAGTGTCAATGTGCAAGTTATACATGTACAAGTTATCCCTTGCACAGCTAGATAGAGTGTTAGCCAAGTATCATATTTTGCCTATATAAGGATGGCCTCTTAGATAGATAGAGAAGAGAGTCAGGAGACATAGTCAGATAGCATAGCTTAGTAGATAATGTAATTTTGTGTCTCACCATTTATTGGTGATGGATACAATGTAGATCAGTAGCTTTGTTAAAGGAGTGCTCATTTCCTCCATAGCTACATTGTAATCTTTTATATGATTTATATTGACAACATACTTCAATCATCTAGCAGATTTACTTTTTTCATGTTATTCTGCATCTTGTGATTGTTATCTCTCAAGACTCATTCATCAAAATCTAACATCGATGATACTACCACAAACTTGCTAACATCGATGACACTACCACAAACTTGCTAATTACATAAGGGATTGTAATAATAACAATTTAATATTTATTTTTTATTCCTTAATACCTTATTATTTTTAATAATTCTAAAAGTTATTTTACCTTGTTATTTTTAATAATTCTAGAAGTTATTTTGGTTATAATAATACTTTGTTATTTTTAATAATTTTCAAAGTTATTTTTAATTATTTTATTATTTTAATAAAATGAACAATTATATTAATACATTATTGATGAAATTGTAATCTTTTCTTATTGTGATAAATATGGACAATTATTTTGGTGATATCTAATATGAAGATTCTTTTCTTATTAAGAAAAATGATTTCCATAGAATTTATTTATGAAGTTATTTGGATTTTAATGGGATTGCTTTCTATTATATTATATGAAATATCATGGGGTTACTTTAATTTTATTAGGAATACTCTCTACCATTCCATAGATAAAATAAAATAAAACCTTTACAAGGAAAAATATTATTAATGTCGTTAAAATTTTAATTATGGAATGCTCTGGAGATTTAGGATTTTTCGTCATCTTCTTGTCCTGCCACCACCCTTGTTGGCTCTTATACAGTTGTTTTTTTTTCTCAATTTCCTGCATTTAAGTCCCTCTAACACCGCCTTCTTGTGCGGTGTTTACTTACCCTTTTTATGGTCGTCGTTATTCACCCAACTTTAGTTGATGCTGGAGCTGCTGGAGTACCCAATGGCGCCTGGGAAACATCCTCGCAATTTTGTTTCGAAAGTCTTCCACAAGGTAAGGGTTATGTCCCTGAGATTCTTCTTTCGGTTGAAGATTTTCAAATGCATGTACCTGGTATGAGAAAACTCATTTGGTTGGTTACTTTCTTGGTCGTATTCCAAATGATACCCTGGTTCGTAATTGGGTCTAGCACGTTTGGCATCCTCATGGTATTATTGTTGAAAATATTCAAAATTTAACCAAAGGTTTTTTTTTATTCTGTTTTGTTAATCCCACTTTTGCTGAAAAGGCTTTGAACAAAGGTCCTTGTACTGTTCGCAGTTCTCAACTTATTTTGAAACCCTATCACCGTTCTTTTTCGATTACTGACGAAACTTCTCTAGAAGTTCCAGTGTGGGTGGAGTTTTCGGGTTTGCCTCTTCCATTATGGCCTTTTCTGCAATCCTTAGCTTCTCCTTTGGGTACTTTTGTGTTTCTTGAACCTGAGCATTTTTTCAATCCTTGCCCCACTTGACGTGTGTGTGTCAAAGTTTATTTGAAGAAGGACATGCATGATTTTATTGATGTCAAGTGTGGGGGAAATACCCTTCGCCAACGAGTTGTGTATATCAATTTACCTAACACTTGTTTTCGATGTCAATCTATGACTCATAAGATTAAATATTGCCCTCTTATGGTTGGCAAGTTCAATTCGAGTGAAACTCCTTCTTCTCCTGCTCCACCACCTTCTGTGTCTTGGGGTCAAGCTTACTGGGTGGTGGTGAATAATAGAAAATCTCGTACTCCCAAACCCCCAGTTGTCAGTTCTGAGGGTGTCCCTTCTGAACCTTTTGTCCCTTCTGAACCTTCTGTCCCTGCCATGCATGCCCAGCAAGTTTCCCCTACCCCTCTCCTTCCTTCCCATTCTTCTTCGAATTATTTTTCCTATGTTGTTGCTCAAGTTCCTCCTACTCGCATTCCTCATTCCTCTTCCCTTGTCACAGATTCTGTTGTTGCGGTTTCTGCAGTTTTCAAATTTCGTCGCTCCCGCAGCCCTACGCGGGGGGATGGATTTTTTGTTTGACAAACGACATCATTTGGATGAAACTAGTCATCCCTATTTTGAAATCCCATTGCACAGTGGTGGGTTCTCTAACTCGTATGACTCTTTGGGTCACCTTGGTGATATTGAGATTGTTGAGGTTGGCATGCACCTCAATCGATCCCAATGATCTTTTACTCCTGGAATGTTTGCGGGTTAACGGACCCCGTCAGAAAATATGTGGTCCGTGATGAACTTTCTCGTTCTGCTTCTTTGTTTGGTCCTCTTGATTTTGTTTGTTTGTAAGAGGTCAAGATTTCTAACTTTCTTCTTCAATGTACCTATAATTTTTTATGGCCGCATTGTGGGTTTCATGTTACCAATCATCCTTTTGGTAAAGGTGGTGTTGTTACCTTTATTGCTTCTAAATGGTGGAATCATGTTGTTTCTTGGGACTTGGACCCCTCCCATCAAGTTGTTTGGTCTCTGTTGGAAATTCATGGCAAACCCTTTGGAATTGTTAATATATATGCTTCCAATGATGCTTCTGAACACAGTGCTCTTTGGCATTGGCTTGCTTTTTCTTTACCGCCTGCTCTCTGGGTTTTATGTGGTGACTTTAATATGATTGAGAAACCATGTGATAATATTGGACAGCTTCCAATGTGTTGGCCTATTGGTGAACGTGAAGCATGGTTCTTTATGAAAAACAAGCTTGATGTTTCTGACCCTCACTCTGGTTTTTCCCCTGATTCTTTTTCTGACTCTGCATGGTATACCTGGTCTAATTTCCAATCAGGCTTTGCGATAATCTTGAAGCGGTTAGATAGAGTCATGCTTACTAAAAATGATACTTTTGGTTTCCAATTACTGACCTCTTCTTCTCTTTATGTGCACACTCTTGCTAATACGACTTTATCTGATCATGCTCCTATTGTTTTTAGTATCATCCCTATTATTCAGCAGCCTCATCAATATTTTCATCAGTTTTATTTCAATGTTTCTTTCCTACAACACTCTTATATGAAAGCTCGTATTGTTCATTTTTGGAATCTTCTTCCTCGGCCTTTTGGACGTCTTGGTTGGATCTCCTAGTGGAATCATGGCATCTCCCGTACTACTTCCCTGTTATGCTCTCTTGGCATTGAGGTTGCTAAAAAACGACGAATTGCCACTACTGCTCTTAAGCAAGAGTTACACAAAGCCTCTACTCATCTTGAATCTTGTCCTTTTAGCTCTGTTTTACAAGCTCATGTCGCTTCCCTTCATCATGAAATAAAAAAAAAGTGATTTGTATGAAGCCAAAGGAGCTCAGTTACGGGCTAGATTGCATTGGCTGCAAATTGGAGACAAGGTCTCTAAAGAATTTTTTAAGTGCCTCCGACCACCTTCTCTAGCTCTTCAGATTTTTGCTCTTCAAGTTGATGGTTAGCGACTCACTTCTCTCCTTGACATATGTGCAACCTTTGTCAATCACTATCAACATGTGTTTGCTTCCCAGCCTCTCTCAGAAGCTCGCCAACAAGCTTTAGTTGAATGTCAAGTTGTCATTCATGTTAAGGTCTCTCCCTCCCAATGGGCAGTTTGTGAAGCTCCTTTATCTCTTGAAGATTTGACGCAGGCTTTATTTGTCATGTCAAATGATAAAGCTCATGGTTTAGATGGCTTTCCCTGTGAATTTTATAAATAATTTTGGGATTTTCTGGGTCCCGATCTTCTTAAAGTTTATCAAGAAGCTCTACATACTGGTTCTTTAGGTCCTCTCTTGAATCGAGGTAATATCAAGCTGATTCCTAAAGCTGGTGATCCTGAACTTATCACTAGTTGACATCCTATTACTTTGCTAAATGTCAGTTATAAAATCATTGCCAAGGCCATTGCTCTTAAGCTTCACCCACTTCTTCCTTTGATTGTTCGACCTGAACAAACAGGGTTTGTACAAGGCAGATATATCTTAGATAATGTGATTGCAATTTGGGATGGAATGGATTGGGCTCGCTCTTCTCATCAGGATATGTTATTTCTTAAAATTGATTTTGAGAAATCTTATGATAAAGTTGAGTGGTATTTTATTCTTTCTATGCTCCAAGCCTTAGGTTTTGGGCCATCCTTCATTCAGTCTGTGAATATGCTTTTTCAAGATGCTTCTGATGTTACCACCCTAAATGGTTGTAGATCTAAGGCCTTTGGATTGTTTAGATCTGTTAGATAGGGTTGTCCTCTTGCTTCTTCCCTTTATATTTTAGCAACTGAGGTGTTTGGGTATTTACTGGCTTCAAAAGTGGCTCAAGGCTCTATTCGTGGTCTTGCTTTACATGCTTCCTCTTCTCAATTGGTTCATGGCCATTTTGCTGATGACTCTTTTTTAACCCTTTCTAAAGATGAACAATCCTTGTCTACGGCTCTTCATTGCCTTGACACTTTTTGTCTAGCTTCAGGGTCAAGTATTCAATGGAAAAAAACTTCTTGCTTTAGGCAATCTGGGAAGCCTGTGCCTCATTGGCTTTCTCACTATCTGTGGCGATGGATTCAATTTGGTGAAATGTTCAAGTTTTTAGGCACTCATTTTGCCTTTCACAGCACCCCTACTCAGCTATGGCAGTATGTCATTCAAAAAGTGGAGAAGAAATTGTCCTTTTGGATAACTAAACAACTTTCTCTGGCAGGCAAATTTCAGGTTTGTTCTAAGATTCTTGCTACCACTCATGTCTATTTTTCCTCATGTTGTCTTCCTTCGAAGGCTTGTTATTTGCAATTGGAAAGATTATTGAGGGATTTTTTATGGTCATCTACTTCTCACACAAAAGGATTTCACCGAGTTGCTTGGGATTTTTGTTGCCTTCCCAAAATTTATGGTGGTCTGGGCCTTTTGAATTGTCATCGGCAGAGAATTGCTTTGTGTGCAAAATGGGTTGTGCGAGCTCTTGATGGCTATGAAGCCTAGAAAATTCTTCTTAGACATTGCATTTTTTCTGGTCTCCCCTTGGGCAAAAGGGTATGGCACGGTTTGAATTTGTCTACTCTTCTCATTGTCCCTGTTCCTATTAAAATCATAAGTTCTTTTGTTGTTAAAAGTATCTGGAAGGCCTGGGAGTCTCTCAAACCATGGCTTTTTTGGAAAGGTGCTGGGAAAAAGAATGATGCTTCTATTTCTTCAATCAGTGTTTGGTGGTCCCTTGTTATCAAAATTCAGTCTTTACCCCTGGCCCAAATTCAGTGGGTTCATGCTCAACGATTTTTATAGAAAAGGAATTAACTCTTATCTCTGATTTTTTTTCTTTCTCCACCAGAGACCGGATTCCTTGGGATGCTTTTAAACATTTTATCAGCTTAATCTGGATGATCAAAGTATTTATGAGGTTGTGTTTTGTAATACTCCATTCTCTTTGTGGCCCAGAATTTTTAAGCACTTTCAGAAGGCTTGGTGGACTGATTGGTGTTGGACTCAACATAAATCAACTAGGTTATTCTTGGCTATCTCCTCATCTTCCTATGGTTGTTGTTTTAAATGCTCGTTGGAATCTTCTTTCTCCTCCTTCTATTTGGTGAGCACGGTTCAAAATGGTTTGGGCCAATTATATTGAAACTAAACAATCCTTTTTTACCTGGAGTTTACTGATGCAAGGTCTTCCTCTGGAGCACAAACTTCACTATCTTGGCATTGAACACCCTTCATGTTATTTTTGTGGTGTGTTGGAGGATTGTCTGCATGTGTTCTGGTCTTGCCCCAAGGCTCGTTTTGCATGGACCTGGATTGAATTTGCCTTCATTTTCTGAACCTTTGTTGGAAGTCTGGAACATCTTTCGCATTAGCATTCTTTATCATATTTGGAAGTCCAGAAACAAGATTGCTTTTTCTCATGATACTAGTTCACGGTATTTTTCCCTGGCTGATCAATATGTAATGTTTTATGATTCTTGGCTACAGATTTATGTGTAGGTGGAGAAGGTTCATGTGGAGATTCAACATCTTCGTAGTCTTATTAACTACTGGGGCAATGCACCATGCACTGTTAGTCGCCTTCCTGCAGATCCTCCCTCTCAGTCGATCTCGCTTTCACTCTTGTCGCTCTCCCTCCTCTCACAATCGTTGGTCCCCTTCTCAGCAAGAGCGCCTTTGCACCCATGGCATATTTGTGGCAGATTCTTCCAGACAGCTTCGTGGATGGGATGTCCATCCTCCTGCTCCTTCCCCACCCCTTGTGACTGGTTGGGGGATGAAATTCCTGTTGTACCCACTCCCCTCCTATTTCTGGCTCAGGTTGGGATATTGGGCCTCCTTCTCGTATTGATGTATATTGGGCCTCCTTCTCGTATTGATGTACAACCCACTGCTGCTGGCTGGGGAGATGAAATTCCTGTTGTCACTCACATTGCTCCTGTTTTTGGGTCCGGTTGGGATATTGGGCCTGCTCCTGGTATTGATGAGCAGCTCAGTGCTGCTGGCTGGCCTCTTTCCAAAGCCAAATAATCTTGCGTGCGTGCTGTTGGCTGGCCTCTTTCCAAAGCCAAATAATCTTGCGTGCGTATAGTTGAGGCAGATGTGCCTCCACTTCTTGTTCTTTTTACCTGCCTCTTTGTGGTTCTCCTTTGTTTCTGCGATGTTTTGTTAGTCGTGGGGTTCGTGGTCTTTCGTTTTTGCTGCCTTGGTTTTTTGATATCTCCTAACCTTGGGTTAGTTGGAGAACATACTGGAGTTTGATCTTCTCCATCCATTTTTTTATGTAAAAAAGCCTAATTATTCTTTAATCGAATTTTTCTACACTTTTTCATTCAAAAAATATTATTAAAAAAAAAAAAAATCATCTTTATCTTGAAGAATTGGAAAAATACACATACAAGATTTTCCTCTCGTAGAGAATGATGAATATGTAGGTTATCAATATACACTTAATATCATTTTTATCATAAATTAACGATTTGCGTGGACGATGAATATGTAGGTTATCAATATACACTTACTACCATTTATTTCATAAATTAACGATTTGCGTGGACGTGCCATGGCTTATATGATAAAATGCTTGTGTATATAATCTTTGCACCAATGGTCACAACTGCAAAACCATGAACGATATCAGCCTGCACAATATTTTTCCCTTTTCCTTCTCCCTCTACTGTCCAGAATAGCAAGCCCTTAAACATTCGAAGATTGTAAATTTACAATATTCTTTCGTATCTACAACTGTGGTGATGAAGTGACGGACCACGATGTCCTGTGGAATTGATACTCAAGATTCAAATCCTCTTCACTGTAAATCTAAATTCATTATATTCTCTCCACTCTAAATTTATAACATTCTTTTCTTTTGTATTTACAACTGTGATGATGAAGTGACAGACCATGATGTCTTCATCATGGAGTAAAGAATATCTTGTGACTCTATATCTTGTGACTCTACGAGTGTCTAGATAAGTGTCTAGATAGGTGATAGTAAGGTATTAATGTGAAACGAAATTTCAATAATGTGAAACGAAATTTCAATAATATTAATCGATTTAAAAAAAAAAACCAATCCCACTATCTATCTACTACTTTTTAAAGTATATAGATAGATACTAATGTAAGGATATTCAAGGAGTTGAATCCTCTCCACACTCAACTAGGTCCATTTCGAGACTTTAAGGTCCCTTTCGAGACTTTAAAAACGTTGTTTTTGGGTCGTCCGTCAAGGAGACGTCCTTGACGGTGGGATCCCCAACGCTGGCAAACGTAGGGGTGCCCTTTTCCCCGGAGGGACGAAAAGGTCCTACTCCACGGTCCACGGCCTCGCCGCCCACAAACGCCGTGTGCGAGACGGAGCCGTCCTTTCCCACGTTCTTCACAACGCCCACGCCTTCTTCCGTGGTCGGCGAGTGCCCCTCCTTAGCGTTAGCGTTCATGGAGGCCACAAATTGCATGGTGGACGCAGGCCCGCCCCTCTGCACATACCCAAACGTCTCGTTTTCCTCGCTCTGCATGGCCGACGCGTCCTCCTTCGTTATGGGCCTCCTGCCCACCTCCCCTCCGACTTTAAACACATCTCCATATGTAACGGGTCTCTCCTTCTCGGCCTTCTGCTGCTGTTGCTGCTGACTCATGCTCAGTAAACAGAAATTTCTTCTCGTCTCTTGTAATTTTATGGTTTTCGTAATTTGGGTTGAGTCTTATAGAGAGTGCCCAACCGCTCATACGGGTGGGAGAGAACCACGTAATGTAATGTCCACGTAAAGGGGAATGTGTCCCAAACACACTGAATTACATTGACGTGTATGAATTTTGCTATGCCACTTAGTTAAGTAGATCTCCTTTGGTTTTGCTAGCTAGCCACTCCAAAGGTTTATATTAGAAAAAATTGAAGACAACTATTAAAGACGAATAAAAAGGAAGAGATTATTAAGGGAAAGCATGCAAAGGTAAAGTAGTATTTTTAATATATTAGATTATAAGTTATATAAGATTGAGGTTTTTTATAAATGGGATGTTATACAGGATGTTATTCATTAAATATATCAAAGTAGGGTGTATTTTTTTTTATTTTTTATTTTATTATATAGGGAGTTGGTTGCTTCCACTATTTTTAGTAACTGGCAAGTTCACGGTTTAAACTACGGGGACTGCTCCCAATAATTTATTTGTTTCGTTGTTGTTGATCCAATGCCACTATTTTTAGTAACTAGCAAGTGCACGGTTTAAACCACAGGGATTGCTCCTAACAATTTATTTGTCTCGTTGTTGTTGACCCAATGTGAAATGGAGACTACCGGTCGTTCGGGGTTTGTACCGTCATCATCGGTTTGATGCGTACTTAAAGGATTCAGCACGGACTACTACTTTTCCTAAAGCTGGTAGCTTACCTCCGAGGTTTGAACCTAGGTCTCTTCTTAGCAAGTACTTGACCAATTAACCCTTTACCAATCCACCTAGCCCTTGGGTGTACAGCTCTTTTAGTCTAATTGAATTTGAACCTTAAACCTGTTATTTAGGGGTTCAAAGTCTTACAAAATCTTGCCGGTTAACCCATTCAAGTTATATATTTATGAAAATAAGTATAGAATAAATGGTAGATATGTTTTATGGTTCATTTGAAGACTAGTTTATATTAATTTAGGTGTAAGATAAACATATAGATTAAACATATCAAAAAGAGCAAAAGAAAAATGAAATAAAATAATATGCACTTTTTAATATTAAAGACAAGAAGAATGAAAAGGACCAATAAACATATAAGTTAAACATATGGAAGAGAGTAAAAGAAAAATGACACAAGATAATATGTATTTTTTTTTGTTGCTGATGAAAGTGACTTGATCATATTAAATAAATAATAATAAGAGTACATAATTCACAAAAAAAAAAAAAAAGTGAGTGGTATGAAAGCACATCCCAAAAGCTTATGCAAGATATCAACCTATTGCCAAAGGGTTTCGGATAATTATAAAGCATTTAACATATTAACAAAAAGGCAGGTCCACTAACACTCAAGTCGTTATAGGAATAACGTCAACAGAGCGAGAGGGATCCTTCTTGGACTATTTAAAAAAAAAAACCGCCCACTATCTAGCCATTCAATGTGAAACCATATGTGGGAGTGGTTCAAAAAGATGACCTCAAGGAAAGGTTCAACCAAGAGACCATGATGTTGCCAAATTTAAAAGTGGGTTGCCCTGTCAAGTTTGGCCTGCATATTGGACCACGTGAACTAAGAAAGATGTGCTTGGCATCACCCAGTAGTGGGATCAATAAGCCCCAATTGTTGCCACATGTAGAACCAAGCAGCTCTTTCGCCAGTTTGGCTAGTGCATGCGATGCCCACCTTACTTGTCAAAAATGTCTTCAAGCATATTGAAGTTGCCACAGATGACTCACATGGTAGAAGGTAGGGAGTCCACAATTCAAGGCCAAATATGAGATCTCTCAATGACATCATTAGAGGCATCGAGATTAGAAACCCCCAACACATGGTCATTAATGTGGAACATGGCCCATAACGGTCTATTGGTGGAGTCGCAACCATGGTCCACCAACTGGGACCCGATGCCACCTCACCTTGGTTCATGGGTGTTATGTAGAAAAAACTTCCCAACAAAATAGCTTGATAGGTTGTAGACAACAAAAAATTAAAAACCTTCATTTTTGTAAACACAAGATCCCCAATTTTGAAAAGTTTTGATGAACTTTGCGAACTGCAAATTTGTGTTTGGATTCTGTAAGACCCCAAATAGTATAGTAGAGGAAGTTCATTGGGGGAAGAAATCCAGTGACATATCCTCACCACTAAGATATTCCAACACATTGTAGCTATTGGAGGAGTCAAGAACATAACTACCTAGTTGGGTACTAGACATATGAAGTTGCTTCCCTAGAGTAGCATCAACATCTACATAACCCTTGTGCGAGTTGTACGAGCACCTCACGCTAGTCGGGAGGGGACGCACTAGAGGGCTGACCTATGGAGTAGAGTGTGAAGAAAGCATGGTCACGACCATCAAGGTACAGACCTGTTGAGGATGAGGAACCTTTATGTTGATAATTTCAACTGGTGAACCAACTTGTTCCTTATCTTTCCCCTTTCCCATCGACTTTGAAGCATTTGTAGGTTTTGGTTGTGCACCTTTAGAGGCAGTCAAACGTGCATTTTTACACCCACCCACAATCATCCAATCATTTTCCTTAAGTTGAGGAGTGGGTGCACTAGGTGTGTTGGGGCTCTGCTTGTCCTTGTTATGAGGCATCAAGGGACAATCTTTAACCTTATGCTTGGATGACCGACATCAAAAGCACGTGTTGAGCAAGTTGATGTATAGAACCCACTGTGTTGGACAAGTTGATGTATAAAACCCATTCAAACACGCATTTTACACCTGCCCACAATCATCCAACCATCCTCCTTGGGTTGAGGAGTGGGTGCACTAGGTGTGTTGGGGTTCTACTTATCCTTGTTATGAGGCATCAAAGGACAATCTTTAACCTTATGCTTGGATGACCAACATCGAAAGCACGTGTTGGGCAAGTTGATGTATAGAACCTACTGTGTTGGGAAGTTGATGTATAGAAACCGTTGTGATAACACATTGTCACCAACTTGTATTTCCATAGTCTCCTTGAGATCCCAAGAAATATCAACCTCAATGCAAACATGCTTTTGACGGCATGCATGAAAAATGTCCACCTCCACCAAAATGATGCTCCCTAGAGGGATCGTTATACGGCTCAGAAAGTGCCACAAAGGTAGAGGGAGTCTTGGGAATTCTACCCATATAAGGACTTTGGAAGTCCTTTCTTCAAAAATAGAAAAATTGTGGGTCCATCAAGAAAAAACAAGCAAGGAGCTTTGCATGTATCATGGGCCATGCTCGTAATTCGCCTTAGCTTGGCCAAGATCCATAAAGCATAACAAAAAAAATCCTTTCGTAAGGTTTTGAATCATTGTCATCTTGACTTCATAAGGAGTCCAAGTTGCATTAACCTAGACCCGAAGGGAAGACTCATTGGGGATGCGTCTTACAAAATAACCGAC